>OW026456.1:0-2739011 GCA_932274525.1 Podabrus alpinus | reverse complement strand
CTGTTTCTGACGTATTTCGATGAGAAAATTACACTGGCGCAGTCGGTTCGTACGTAAGTAAGATATTTTTACATTTTATCGAGGGGTTTCTTGGATTTCATCAAATTTCAACTTTGATGGTTTGGATCGAATATTTAGTGCCTTATTGAAGCTTGCCCCAGTTCTCATCGTGTTTTTCGAACACTACGCATCGAAATACGTCATTTAAAGCCATTAAACGTATACATAAAATTTTGACCATTTTTTCTGAAAAAAAACGAAAGGTTAACCCCTTTGGTGTTTTTTTGGGCCCAAAATCGAAAGTTGCCAAATGATTCCTGATTCGACTGTTTCTGACGTATTTCGATGAGAAAAATACACTGGCGCAGTCGGTTCGTACGTAAGTAAGATATTTTACATTTTATCGAGGGGTTTCTTGGATTTCATCAAATTTCAACTTTGATGGTTTGGATCGAATATTTAGTGCCTTATTGAAGCTTGCCCCAGTTCTCATCGTGTTTTTCGAACACTACGCATCGAAATACGTCATTTAAAGCCATTAAACGTATACATAAAATTTTGACCATTTTTTCTGGTGTTTTTTTTGGGCCCAAAATCGAAAGTTGCCAAATGATTCCTGATTCGACTGTTTCTGACGTATTTCGATGAGAAAATTACACTGGCGCAGTCGGTTCGTACGTAAGTAAGATATTTTACATTTTATCGAGGGGTTTCTTGGATTTCATCAAATTTCAACTTTGATGGTTTGGATCGAATATTTAGTGCCTTATTGAAGCTTGCCCCAGTTCTCATCGTGTTTTTCGAACACTACGCATCGAAATACGTCATTTAAAGCCATTAAACGTATACATAAAATTTTGACCATTTTTTATGGAAAAAAACGAAAGGTTAACCCCTTTGGTGTTTTTTTGGGCCCAAAATCGAAAGTTGCCAAATGATTCCTGATTCGACTGTTTCTGACGTATTTCGATGAGAAAAATACACTGGCGCAGTCGGTTCGTACGTAAGTAAGATATTTTACATTTTATCGAGGGGTTTCTTGGATTTCATCAAATTTCAACTTTGATGGTTTGGATCGAATATTTAGTGCCTTATTGAAGCTTGCCCCAGTTCTCATCGTGTTTTTCGAACACTACGCATCGAAATACGTCATTTAAAGCCATTAAACGTATACATAAAATTTTGACCATTTTTTTCTGGAAAAAAACGAAAGGTTAACCCCTTTGGTGTTTTTTTGGGCCCAAAATCGAAAGTTGCCAAATGATTCCTGATTCGACTGTTTCTGACGTATTTCGATGAGAAAAATACACTGGCGCAGTCGGTTCGTACGTAAGTAAGATATTTTACATTTTATCGAGGGGTTTCTTGGATTTCATCAAATTTCAACTTTGATGGTTTGGATCGAATATTTAGTGCCTTATTGAAGCTTGCCCCAGTTCTCATCGTGTTTTTCGAACACTACGCATCGAAATACGTCATTTAAAGCCATTAAACGTATACATAAAATTTTGACCATTTTTTCTGGAAAAAAACGAAAGGTTAACCCCTTTGGTGTTTTTTTTGGGCCCAAAATCGAAAGTTGCCAAATGATTCCTGATTCGACTGTTTCTGACGTATTTCGATGAGAAAAATACACTGGCGCAGTCGGTTCGTACGTAAGTAAGATATTTTACATTTTATCGAGGGGTTTCTTGGATTTCATCAAATTTCAACTTTGATGGTTTGGATCGAATATTTAGTGCCTTATTGAAGCTTGCCCCAGTTCTCATCGTGTTTTTCGAACACTACGCATCGAAATACGTCATTTAAAGCCATTAAACGTATACATAAAATTTTGACCATTTTTTCTGGTGTTTTTTTGGGCCCAAAATCGAAAGTTGCCAAATGATTCCTGATTCGACTGTTTCTGACGTATTTCGATGAGAAAATTACACTGGCGCAGTCGGTTCGTACGTAAGTAAGATATTTTACATTTTATCGAGGGGTTTCTTGGATTTCATCAAATTTCAACTTTGATGGTTTGGATCGAATATTTAGTGCCTTATTGAAGCTTGCCCCAGTTCTCATCGTGTTTTTCGAACACTACGCATCGAAATACGTCATTTAAAGCCATTAAACGTATACATAAAATTTTGACCATTTTTTCTGAAAAAAAACGAAAGGTTAACCCCTTTGGTGTTTTTTGGGCCCAAAATCGAAAGTTGCCAAATGATTCCTGATTCGACTGTTTCTGACGTATTTCGATGAGAAAATTACACTGGCGCAGTCGGTTCGTACGTAAGTAAGATATTTTACATTTTATCGAGGGGTTTCTTGGATTTCATCAAATTTCAACTTTGATGGTTTGGATCGAATATTTAGTGCCTTATTGAAGCTTGCCCCAGTTCTCATCGTGTTTTTCGAACACTACGCATCGAAATACGTCATTTAAAGCCATTAAACGTATACATAAAATTTTGACCATTTTTTATGGAAAAAAACGAAAGGTTAACCCCTTTGGTGTTTTTTTGGGCCCAAAATCGAAAGTTGCCAAATGATTCCTGATTCGACTGTTTCTGACGTATTTCGATGAGAAAAATACACTGGCGCAGTCGGTTCGTACGTAAGTAAGATATTTTACATTTTATCGAGGGGTTTCTTGGATTTCATCAAATTTCAACTTTGATGGTTTGGATCGAATATTTAGTGCCTTATTGAAGCTTGCCCCAGTTCTCATCGTGTTTTTCGAACACTACGCATCGAAATACGTCATTTAAAGCCATTAAACGTATACATAAAATTTTGACCATTTTTTCTGAAAAAAAACGAAAGGTTAACCCCTTTGGTGTTTTTTTGGGCCCAAAATCGAAAGTTGCCAAATGATTCCTGATTCGACTGTTTCTGACGTATTTCGATGAGAAAATTACACTGGCGCAGTCGGTTCGTACGTAAGTAAGATATTTTACATTTTATCGAGGGGTTTCTTGGATTTCATCAAATTTCAACTTTGATGGTTTGGATCGAATATTTAGTGCCTTATTGAAGCTTGCCCCAGTTCTCATCGTGTTTTTCGAACACTACGCATCGAAATACGTCATTTAAAGCCATTAAACGTATACATAAAATTTTGACCATTTTTTATGGAAAAAAACGAAAGGTTAACCCCTTTGGTGTTTTTTTTGGGCCCAAAATCGAAAGTTGCCAAATGATTCCTGATTCGACTGTTTCTGACGTATTTCGATGAGAAAAATACACTGGCGCAGTCGGTTCGTACGTAAGTAAGATATTTTACATTTTATCGAGGGGTTTCTTGGATTTCATCAAATTTCAACTTTGATGGTTTGGATCGAATATTTAGTGCCTTATTGAAGCTTGCCCCAGTTCTCATCGTGTTTTTCGAACACTACGCATCGAAATACGTCATTTAAAGCCATTAAACGTATACATAAAATTTTGACCATTTTTTATGGAAAAAAACGAAAGGTTAACCCCTTTGGTGTTTTTTTGGGCCCAAAATCGAAAGTTGCCAAATGATTCCTGATTCGACTGTTTCTGACGTATTTCGATGAGAAAATTACACTGGCGCAGTCGGTTCGTACGTAAGTAAGATATTTTACATTTTATCGAGGGGTTTCTTGGATTTCATCAAATTTCAACTTTGATGGTTTGGATCGAATATTTAGTGCCTTATTGAAGCTTGCCCCAGTTCTCATCGTGTTTTTCGAACACTACGCATCGAAATACGTCATTTAAAGCCATTAAACGTATACATAAAATTTTGACCATTTTTTCTGAAAAAAAACGAAAGGTTAACCCCTTTGGTGTTTTTTTTGGGCCCAAAATCGAAAGTTGCCAAATGATTCCTGATTCGACTGTTTCTGACGTATTTCGATGAGAAAAATACACTGGCGCAGTCGGTTCGTACGTAAGTAAGATATTTTACATTTTATCGAGGGGTTTCTTGGATTTCATCAAATTTCAACTTTGATGGTTTGGATCGAATATTTAGTGCCTTATTGAAGCTTGCCCCAGTTCTCATCGTGTTTTTCGAACACTACGCATCGAAATACGTCATTTAAAGCCATTAAACGTATACATAAAATTTTGACCATTTTTTATGGAAAAAAACGAAAGGTTAACCCCTTTGGTGTTTTTTTGGGCCCAAAATCGAAAGTTGCCAAATGATTCCTGATTCGACTGTTTCTGACGTATTTCGATGAGAAAAATACACTGGCGCAGTCGGTTCGTACGTAAGTAAGATATTTTACATTTTATCGAGGGGTTTCTTGGATTTCATCAAATTTCAACTTTGATGGTTTGGATCGAATATTTAGTGCCTTATTGAAGCTTGCCCCAGTTCTCATCGTGTTTTTCGAACACTACGCATCGAAATACGTCATTTAAAGCCATTAAACGTATACATAAAATTTTGACCATTTTTTTCTGAAAAAAAACGAAAGGTTAACCCCTTTGGTGTTTTTTTGGGCCCAAAATCGAAAGTTGCCAAATGATTCCTGATTCGACTGTTTCTGACGTATTTCGATGAGAAAAATACACTGGCGCAGTCGGTTCGTACGTAAGTAAGATATTTTACATTTTATCGAGGGGTTTCTTGGATTTCATCAAATTTCAACTTTGATGGTTTGGATCGAATATTTAGTGCCTTATTGAAGCTTGCCCCAGTTCTCATCGTGTTTTTCGAACACTACGCATCGAAATACGTCATTTAAAGCCATTAAACGTATACATAAAATTTTGACCATTTTTTCTGAAAAAAAACGAAAGGTTAACCCCTTTGGTGTTTTTTTGGGCCCAAAATCGAAAGTTGCCAAATGATTCCTGATTCGACTGTTTCTGACGTATTTCGATGAGAAAAATACACTGGCGCAGTCGGTTCGTACGTAAGTAAGATATTTTACATTTTATCGAGGGGTTTCTTGGATTTCATCAAATTTCAACTTTGATGGTTTGGATCGAATATTTAGTGCCTTATTGAAGCTTGCCCCAGTTCTCATCGTGTTTTTCGAACACTACGCATCGAAATACGTCATTTAAAGCCATTAAACGTATACATAAAATTTTGACCATTTTTTATGGAAAAAAACGAAAGGTTAACCCCTTTGGTGTTTTTTTGGGCCCAAAATCGAAAGTTGCCAAATGATTCCTGATTCGACTGTTTCTGACGTATTTCGATGAGAAAAATACACTGGCGCAGTCGGTTCGTACGTAAGTAAGATATTTTACATTTTATCGAGGGGTTTCTTGGATTTCATCAAATTTCAACTTTGATGGTTTGGATCGAATATTTAGTGCCTTATTGAAGCTTGCCCCAGTTCTCATCGTGTTTTTCGAACACTACGCATCGAAATACGTCATTTAAAGCCATTAAACGTATACATAAAATTTTGACCATTTTTTCTGAAAAAAAACGAAAGGTTAACCCCTTTGGTGTTTTTTTGGGCCCAAAATCGAAAGTTGCCAAATGATTCCTGATTCGACTGTTTCTGACGTATTTCGATGAGAAAATTACACTGGCGCAGTCGGTTCGTACGTAAGTAAGATATTTTACATTTTATCGAGGGGTTTCTTGGATTTCATCAAATTTCAACTTTGATGGTTTGGATCGAATATTTAGTGCCTTATTGAAGCTTGCCCCAGTTCTCATCGTGTTTTTCGAACACTACGCATCGAAATACGTCATTTAAAGCCATTAAACGTATACATAAAATTTTGACCATTTTTTCTGAAAAAAAACGAAAGGTTAACCCCTTTGGTGTTTTTTTGGGCCCAAAATCGAAAGTTGCCAAATGATTCCTGATTCGACTGTTTCTGACGTATTTCGATGAGAAAATTACACTGGCGCAGTCGGTTCGTACGTAAGTAAGATATTTTACATTTTATCGAGGGGTTTCTTGGATTTCATCAAATTTCAACTTTGATGGTTTGGATCGAATATTTAGTGCCTTATTGAAGCTTGCCCCAGTTCTCATCGTGTTTTTCGAACACTACGCATCGAAATACGTCATTTAAAGCCATTAAACGTATACATAAAATTTTGACCATTTTTTATGGAAAAAAACGAAAGGTTAACCCCTTTGGTGTTTTTTTGGGCCCAAAATCGAAAGTTGCCAAATGATTCCTGATTCGACTGTTTCTGACGTATTTCGATGAGAAAATTACACTGGCGCAGTCGGTTCGTACGTAAGTAAGATATTTTACATTTTATCGAGGGGTTTCTTGGATTTCATCAAATTTCAACTTTGATGGTTTGGATCGAATATTTAGTGCCTTATTGAAGCTTGCCCCAGTTCTCATCGTGTTTTTCGAACACTACGCATCGAAATACGTCATTTAAAGCCATTAAACGTATACATAAAATTTTGACCATTTTTTCTGAAAAAAAACGAAAGGTTAACCCCTTTGGTGTTTTTTTGGGCCCAAAATCGAAAGTTGCCAAATGATTCCTGATTCGACTGTTTCTGACGTATTTCGATGAGAAAATTACACTGGCGCAGTCGGTTCGTACGTAAGTAAGATATTTTACATTTTATCGAGGGGTTTCTTGGATTTCATCAAATTTCAACTTTGATGGTTTGGATCGAATATTTAGTGCCTTATTGAAGCTTGCCCCAGTTCTCATCGTGTTTTTCGAACACTACGCATCGAAATACGTCATTTAAAGCCATTAAACGTATACATAAAATTTTGACCATTTTTTATGGAAAAAAACGAAAGGTTAACCCCTTTGGTGTTTTTTTGGGCCCAAAATCGAAAGTTGCCAAATGATTCCTGATTCGACTGTTTCTGACGTATTTCGATGAGAAAATTACACTGGCGCAGTCGGTTCGTACGTAAGTAAGATATTTTACATTTTATCGAGGGGTTTCTTGGATTTCATCAAATTTCAACTTTGATGGTTTGGATCGAATATTTAGTGCCTTATTGAAGCTTGCCCCAGTTCTCATCGTGTTTTTCGAACACTACGCATCGAAATACGTCATTTAAAGCCATTAAACGTATACATAAAATTTTGACCATTTTTTATGGAAAAAAACGAAAGGTTAACCCCTTTGGTGTTTTTTTGGGCCCAAAATCGAAAGTTGCCAAATGATTCCTGATTCGACTGTTTCTGACGTATTTCGATGAGAAAATTACACTGGCGCAGTCGGTTCGTACGTAAGTAAGATATTTTACATTTTATCGAGGGGTTTCTTGGATTTCATCAAATTTCAACTTTGATGGTTTGGATCGAATATTTAGTGCCTTATTGAAGCTTGCCCCAGTTCTCATCGTGTTTTTCGAACACTACGCATCGAAATACGTCATTTAAAGCCATTAAACGTATACATAAAATTTTGACCATTTTTTATGGAAAAAAACGAAAGGTTAACCCCTTTGGTGTTTTTTTGGGCCCAAAATCGAAAGTTGCCAAATGATTCCTGATTCGACTGTTTCTGACGTATTTCGATGAGAAAATTACACTGGCGCAGTCGGTTCGTACGTAAGTAAGATATTTTACATTTTATCGAGGGGTTTCTTGGATTTCATCAAATTTCAACTTTGATGGTTTGGATCGAATATTTAGTGCCTTATTGAAGCTTGCCCCAGTTCTCATCGTGTTTTTCGAACACTACGCATCGAAATACGTCATTTAAAGCCATTAAACGTATACATAAAATTTTGACCATTTTTTATGGAAAAAAACGAAAGGTTAACCCCTTTGGTGTTTTTTTTGGGCCCAAAATCGAAAGTTGCCAAATGATTCCTGATTCGACTGTTTCTGACGTATTTCGATGAGAAAAATACACTGGCGCAGTCGGTTCGTACGTAAGTAAGATATTTTACATTTTATCGAGGGGTTTCTTGGATTTCATCAAATTTCAACTTTGATGGTTTGGATCGAATATTTAGTGCCTTATTGAAGCTTGCCCCAGTTCTCATCGTGTTTTTCGAACACTACGCATCGAAATACGTCATTTAAAGCCATTAAACGTATACATAAAATTTTGACCATTTTTTCTGAAAAAAAACGAAAGGTTAACCCCCTTTGGTGTTTTTTTGGGCCCAAAATCGAAAGTTGCCAAATGATTCCTGATTCGACTGTTTCTGACGTATTTCGATGAGAAAAATACACTGGCGCAGTCGGTTCGTACGTAAGTAAGATATTTTACATTTTATCGAGGGGTTTCTTGGATTTCATCAAATTTCAACTTTGATGGTTTGGATCGAATATTTAGTGCCTTATTGAAGCTTGCCCCAGTTCTCATCGTGTTTTTCGAACACTACGCATCGAAATACGTCATTTAAAGCCATTAAACGTATACATAAAATTTTGACCATTTTTTCTGAAAAAAAACGAAAGGTTAACCCCTTTGGTGTTTTTTTGGGCCCAAAATCGAAAGTTGCCAAATGATTCCTGATTCGACTGTTTCTGACGTATTTCGATGAGAAAAATACACTGGCGCAGTCGGTTCGTACGTAAGTAAGATATTTTACATTTTATCGAGGGGTTTCTTGGATTTCATCAAATTTCAACTTTGATGGTTTGGATCGAATATTTAGTGCCTTATTGAAGCTTGCCCCAGTTCTCATCGTGTTTTTCGAACACTACGCATCGAAATACGTCATTTAAAGCCATTAAACGTATACATAAAATTTTGACCATTTTTTCTGAAAAAAAACGAAAGGTTAACCCCCTTTGGTGTTTTTTTGGGCCCAAAATCGAAAGTTGCCAAATGATTCCTGATTCGACTGTTTCTGACGTATTTCGATGAGAAAAATACACTGGCGCAGTCGGTTCGTACGTAAGTAAGATATTTTACATTTTATCGAGGGGTTTCTTGGATTTCATCAAATTTCAACTTTGATGGTTTGGATCGAATATTTAGTGCCTTATTGAAGCTTGCCCCAGTTCTCATCGTGTTTTTCGAACACTACGCATCGAAATACGTCATTTAAAGCCATTAAACGTATACATAAAATTTTGACCATTTTTTCTGAAAAAAAACGAAAGGTTAACCCCTTTGGTGTTTTTTTGGGCCCAAAATCGAAAGTTGCCAAATGATTCCTGATTCGACTGTTTCTGACGTATTTCGATGAGAAAAATACACTGGCGCAGTCGGTTCGTACGTAAGTAAGATATTTTACATTTTATCGAGGGGTTTCTTGGATTTCATCAAATTTCAACTTTGATGGTTTGGATCGAATATTTAGTGCCTTATTGAAGCTTGCCCCAGTTCTCATCGTGTTTTTCGAACACTACGCATCGAAATACGTCATTTAAAGCCATTAAACGTATACATAAAATTTTGACCATTTTTTATGGAAAAAAACGAAAGGTTAACCCCTTTGGTGTTTTTTTGGGCCCAAAATCGAAAGTTGCCAAATGATTCCTGATTCGACTGTTTCTGACGTATTTCGATGAGAAAAATACACTGGCGCAGTCGGTTCGTACGTAAGTAAGATATTTTACATTTTATCGAGGGGTTTCTTGGATTTCATCAAATTTCAACTTTGATGGTTTGGATCGAATATTTAGTGCCTTATTGAAGCTTGCCCCAGTTCTCATCGTGTTTTTCGAACACTACGCATCGAAATACGTCATTTAAAGCCATTAAACGTATACATAAAATTTTGACCATTTTTTCTGAAAAAAAACGAAAGGTTAACCCCTTTGGTGTTTTTTTGGGCCCAAAATCGAAAGTTGCCAAATGATTCCTGATTCGACTGTTTCTGACGTATTTCGATGAGAAAATTACACTGGCGCAGTCGGTTCGTACGTAAGTAAGATATTTTACATTTTATCGAGGGGTTTCTTGGATTTCATCAAATTTCAACTTTGATGGTTTGGATCGAATATTTAGTGCCTTATTGAAGCTTGCCCCAGTTCTCATCGTGTTTTTCGAACACTACGCATCGAAATACGTCATTTAAAGCCATTAAACGTATACATAAAATTTTGACCATTTTTTATGGAAAAAAACGAAAGGTTAACCCCTTTGGTGTTTTTTTGGGCCCAAAATCGAAAGTTGCCAAATGATTCCTGATTCGACTGTTTCTGACGTATTTCGATGAGAAAATTACACTGGCGCAGTCGGTTCGTACGTAAGTAAGATATTTTACATTTTATCGAGGGGTTTCTTGGATTTCATCAAATTTCAACTTTGATGGTTTGGATCGAATATTTAGTGCCTTATTGAAGCTTGCCCCAGTTCTCATCGTGTTTTTCGAACACTACGCATCGAAATACGTCATTTAAAGCCATTAAACGTATACATAAAATTTTGACCATTTTTTATGGAAAAAAACGAAAGGTTAACCCCTTTGGTGTTTTTTTGGGCCCAAAATCGAAAGTTGCCAAATGATTCCTGATTCGACTGTTTCTGACGTATTTCGATGAGAAAATTACACTGGCGCAGTCGGTTCGTACGTAAGTAAGATATTTTACATTTTATCGAGGGGTTTCTTGGATTTCATCAAATTTCAACTTTGATGGTTTGGATCGAATATTTAGTGCCTTATTGAAGCTTGCCCCAGTTCTCATCGTGTTTTTCGAACACTACGCATCGAAATACGTCATTTAAAGCCATTAAACGTATACATAAAATTTTGACCATTTTTTATGGAAAAAAACGAAAGGTTAACCCCTTTGGTGTTTTTTGGGCCCAAAATCGAAAGTTGCCAAATGATTCCTGATTCGACTGTTTCTGACGTATTTCGATGAGAAAATTACACTGGCGCAGTCGGTTCGTACGTAAGTAAGATATTTTACATTTTATCGAGGGGTTTCTTGGATTTCATCAAATTTCAACTTTGATGGTTTGGATCGAATATTTAGTGCCTTATTGAAGCTTGCCCCAGTTCTCATCGTGTTTTTCGAACACTACGCATCGAAATACGTCATTTAAAGCCATTAAACGTATACATAAAATTTTGACCATTTTTTCTGAAAAAAAAAACCCCTTTGGTGTTTTTTTGGGCCCAAAATCGAAAGTTGCCAAATGATTCCTGATTCGACTGTTTCTGACGTATTTCGATGAGAAAAATACACTGGCGCAGTCGGTTCGTACGTAAGTAAGATATTTTACATTTTATCGAGGGGTTTCTTGGATTTCATCAAATTTCAACTTTGATGGTTTGGATCGAATATTTAGTGCCTTATTGAAGCTTGCCCCAGTTCTCATCGTGTTTTTCGAACACTACGCATCGAAATACGTCATTTAAAGCCATTAAACGTATACATAAAATTTTGACCATTTTTTCTGAAAAAAAACGAAAGGTTAACCCCTTTGGTGTTTTTTTGGGCCCAAAATCGAAAGTTGCCAAATGATTCCTGATTCGACTGTTTCTGACGTATTTCGATGAGAAAAATACACTGGCGCAGTCGGTTCGTACGTAAGTAAGATATTTTACATTTTATCGAGGGGTTTCTTGGATTTCATCAAATTTCAACTTTGATGGTTTGGATCGAATATTTAGTGCCTTATTGAAGCTTGCCCCAGTTCTCATCGTGTTTTTCGAACACTACGCATCGAAATACGTCATTTAAAGCCATTAAACGTATACATAAAATTTTGACCATTTTTTCTGAAAAAAAACGAAAGGTTAACCCCCTTTGGTGTTTTTTTGGGCCCAAAATCGAAAGTTGCCAAATGATTCCTGATTCGACTGTTTCTGACGTATTTCGATGAGAAAAATACACTGGCGCAGTCGGTTCGTACGTAAGTAAGATATTTTACATTTTATCGAGGGGTTTCTTGGATTTCATCAAATTTCAACTTTGATGGTTTGGATCGAATATTTAGTGCCTTATTGAAGCTTGCCCCAGTTCTCATCGTGTTTTTCGAACACTACGCATCGAAATACGTCATTTAAAGCCATTAAACGTATACATAAAATTTTGACCATTTTTTCTGGAAAAAAACGAAAGGTTAACCCCTTTGGTGTTTTTTTGGGCCCAAAATCGAAAGTTGCCAAATGATTCCTGATTCGACTGTTTCTGACGTATTTCGAAGAGAAAATTACACTGGCATAGTCGGTTCTTACCTAAGTAAGATATTTTACATTTTATCAAGGACTCTATCTCGGATATACATATACATTTCAGAAAAATATATACATTTTAGGATATATATTCGACGTACTTCGTTACGCTGAGTTCGAAAAACACGATGGGGACAAGTCGAAACGGCTAGAAGTATTAATTGCATTATAAAATGGGACTTCATAATAAATACTGTCTAAAATACATAAAAACCTGAAGAATACATGAAAGGGTGCTAGAAACCTCTGCTGTAAAAAAAGAGTTATTGAGAGGTTGCCACCAGAACCGTAGCAAGGGTGAGGCGACTGAGGCGTTTGCCTCAGGCGCCATAGCAATGGGGGCGCTAAACCTTGACAAAACCCAATAAAAAATAGTTTAAAATTTTCAAAAAGATGAGTCTCTTTAGGGAGGGGGCGCATATATTCAAATTAGACTGAATTCTAAAATTTGACCGCGATTTTATTTGTAAAATCGCCTAAAATTCCCTGCCGGCCTTTTCCCCAAGTTGGAATTTTAATCCACTACAGTAGTTTTTCGCCTATAACTCGCTTACCTTCATTTTTAGAAAAAATTATCATTAACTCAAAATTGACGAGTACAAAATTCTCTATAAAACAGATTAACAAAATTTGCTTTTAATTAAAAAATTATTTTTTTAACAGATTAAAAAAATGGAGGGGGAGGGGGATTCCGTTACGTTACCATGGAAACGGTGATTCTGACATACTATGCATATTTTATATAAGATCTTCAGAAGTTCCCAACGATAAAAATCGATATTACACGACCGGGGGGTCTGGGGGGTATGGAATACCCCCCAGGTACACTTGCCATTATTCAGAACCATCAAAATTTATTATTTTTCGTTGAATCTTTTGTAATTTTCGTTTGTAATCCGGCGAGGGGGGGGGGCAGCAGGTGATACTTTTCATAACTATCTCAGTACCGTTCTTCTTAATACCGAGGGACGTAAAAGTGAAAGTTTTGCATTCGCAATAAATATCCATACCCCCCAGTCCCAACAGATATGAGTTCTTCAATCCTGATAAGCATCCATTTGTTTTCATTACTCTAAACAAGCGCCGTAGGAAGGGTGAGGCGAACGAGGTTTTGCCTCAGGCGCCATCGCAATGGGGGCGCTAAACTTCGACAAAACCCAATAAATAATAGTTTAAAATTTTCAAAATGATAGGAATCTTTTGAGGGCTGCGCATATATTCAAATTTGATTGAATTCGAAAATTTGATCACGATTTTATTTGCAACATCGCCTAATATTGCCTGTCGGCCTTTTTTACCGCAAGTGGGGATTTTAATCCTTTGCAGTAGTTTTTCGTCTATAACTCGCTTACTTTCATTTTTAGTGAAAATTATCATTAAATCAAAATTGAAGGGTACAAAATTCTCTTTATTTTGAATAAAAATTTCGTACTGGTGAACAAAACGAAACAAGGTGTCAGTACTTCAGATCTAAAGGAAATCCTGAAACTTTGATTTGTAGGGAATTTTCTCCTCTTCAATTTTGGTCCAATGATAAGCACAGGGGATTTTAGGAAAGTTGATTCCATCCCCCGCGTTCTTTTTCATTTCCCTTTAACTGATTGGGTAACCGGTAAAAATATCACGTTATCATCGCGACAGTTATTCAAATACATAATATATTATATAAATTGAAAAGAAAAATTCCTACCGATAAAAATAATCTCCATATCAGGGGGGGGGTATTGCGTTACGTTACCATGGAAGCGGTGATTCTGACATATACTATGTGTATTTTATATAAGATCTTCAGAAGTTCCCAATGATAATCGATATTACAGGACCGGGGGGTCTGGAATACCCCCCAGGTACACTTGTCATTATTCAGAACCATCAAAATTTATTATTTTTCGTTGAATCTTTTGCAATTTTCGTTTGTAATCCGGGAGGGGGGCAGCAGGTGATATTTTTCATAACTATCCCAGTACCGTTCTTCTTAATACTGAGGGACGTAAAAGTGAAAGTTTTTCTTTCGCAATAAATTAATTTTTGGTCCTGGTTCCGGCAGCCTAAATGAGTTCCTAATAAGCATCCATTTGTTTTCATTACTCTAAGCCGGCACTGTAGCAAGGGTGATTGCAATGTTTAAAATTTCCAAAATGATAAGAATCTTTTGGGAGAGGGGGGGGCGCATATATTCAAATTTTCCTCAGGCACCAGAAGAGCTTGCTACGGTGCTGGTGGCCACCCATTGCTACTGTTGGTGGACTTACCGTTAGTTACTTCTAACGTACAGTTAATTTCAATAAAAAGTTATTGTTAATAGTAAAATAAATACTTCTATTTAGAACCGTATCTTTTAAAAGTTGTAATTTTATTTCTACTTGGAAATGTTTAGTGGCCTTTATACCAAGTGTTTTTTCTCTAATTATTATGCCATCAAGACTTGCTGCTGAGAATGATTGAAAGTTGGTGCAAGTTTATAAACTTCTTGTATTGTCCTTAACAAGTTGGAAATGTTGGATACAATGGTGTAGTTGCTCTCCATGTATTTTCAAAAACTAAACACCTTTAAAGTGTACAAAAATTGCTATCAATTTCAAAATGCATCTTGATTTTGTGATGTGAAAGGAACATTGGATGAAACTGTGGCGGAACAAGTTATTCTTTGTGCCCTTTTATAAAATCACAGAAAAAAAATCGAACCTCGTTTACGGACTCCACAATTTGATTGGATTTACTCTTTGCAACAACAACTGAACACAATGAAGTGCACCACCCTAACAATTTTACAAATATCTATATTATAAAATAATAAATGAAAAAACTATTTTACATAGAAATAAAGGAATGTTTTATTTTTATTTACATAATCACAGAAACTTTTCAAGTTTATACTGTAAGAATAAATTAATTCATGTACATATTTACATTTAAAAGAATTAATTCGTAGTTATAATTTGAATTAATTGCCACTAAATTAAGAACATTAGTTTTACCATTCATGTTTAGACAATCAATTTTATAACTTCCTCAAGTGGATGATTACTTAAGGTAAGTGCTTGACTCTTGATATTCAACTGAAGCGGAAGAACTTATAAAAATACATCTAACACAAACAACTAAATATCAAAAACTACGACTAATTCAGTCAGTTACTATTTTGGCACAATTGTTTTATATGGGCGAAGTGGGCGATCGACAAGGGAGATTAAAATTTGGATTTTGATAACACACTGCACTCGCATGCCCCGATCTACCAGATATTAGAGGTTCCCCATCTTCCCATACATCTTTTATTGGATTGTATACTTCTACTGTGGCTAAAAAATTTTGTCCATCATATCCACCTAGAAAAATTTCAATCAGTTCAATGTTTTAAAAATATATTTGTGTATTACCCACCCATTGCATAGATTTTAAAATCTAAAACCGTAACACTCAGGGCACTTCTTGCAACCTTCATGCTGGATACCAACTCCCAAGTGTTTCTTTCGGTATCGTACCGTTCTACACTGTTGAGCTGCCTCGTACCATCGTAACCTCCAATCACGTAAATGTATTGGTTAATTGCAGCAACGCCTGCACCGCTTCGATTGGTACTCATCGAATGAACTATCGACCATTCATTATTTTCTGGATGATAACATTCGACGGAATTTAATCTGTTTGTGCCGTCAAATCCACCGATAGCATACAGCAGCCTATTCACCACTGCAACTCCGACTGCTAATCGTTTTGTATGCATCGATTTAAGAGTCGTCCATCTATCATGTTCTGGATCATAACTAAAACATTATAAAACGTTAAAAATAGATTAATTTTAATTCCAAAAACCCACCATTCGACGCTACTATGGTACTTGTTGCCCTCACTTCCGCCGACCGCATATAACAGACCATCCATTACGGCAACACCGACCCTATTCCTAGGTACAGACATGGGATTACACGGTCGCCAACTGTCTTTAAGTGGATTATATCTGTCTACCCAATCGGAGTCGTAACTGTTGCCTTGGGTGTTGTTTCTACCTCCCACTGCATAAAATGAACCCTGAATAATTTATTACTCATAAAATTACAAAACTAGCCTAATAAAATATGTTTAAAACAACCAAACAGTTAAGGACTTTTACCTTCAAGAAAGCACCCCCTAGACCTGACCTGGGTACGGTTAGTTTATCTAACGTGTGCCACGTCTTGTCGTCGACATTAAAACCTTCTAGTACGTTGAGTGAGTGTCGGAAATAACCACCGGCTACATAAATTATTCTAGGAGTGTTGGGAGTTCGTTCCTTCACTGCTGACCTCTTATGTAGCGTCAAATCCTAAAATTTAACAATGGTAAATGGGATGCTGACACAAAAAAATTTGTTGTGCTTTTCATACTATGCAATTGTTCACAAAAGTAAAACTTGACTACATCTGTATCTTGAATGTATACCAATTTAAACCAAAACATAATTAGAAAATATTAAAAGCCAGAAAATAATGGAGAGAATCAAAATGCAAAATTTTACCTTAAATATCCTAGCTAAATATTCCCTACAAGCGGGAGTCTTCTTTAAAACATCACAGTTAGTCATTTGGTCGTTAAGAAACTTCGGGGTGAGGAATTGGCAGCGAACTGCACAAAGTATGTGTTGCATTTTCGTATGCCTGTTGTCTTCGTCGTATTTTACCCATTTCAACACGGCATTGTATACTTCCTTCTCATCTTGCACGTTTAACTCGTCTTTCTTAATTAGGGTGATCACTTGTAAACCGCTGAGTTGAAAAAATTCCTCTTCTTGACAGATCTAAAAGTTCTTGTTTACGTAAAAACAGAGAGCTAATAGAATCGATTGCTCACCTGACTAAAATGCCGTTCAATGTACAGGTTAGCCTTTTTGCACAGCTCACTGCAACTGTGTTGTTCTGCAAAATTTGCGATACCTATAGCATTACTAGGATCTAATTGTCGTTCTAGAAAATCACAACATGCTTGAATTACATTAGTTACCTAAATTTAAAAAGAAGGTTAACACTTGAAAGTCACAACGTGATTGGTTTAACCTGAAACATGGTAGCGGCAGGTAGCAACTGACAGACGGTATTTTCGGTTACCCTTATGCGACCGGTGTACATAAATTGTATGAGACGTGACATTGCAGTTGCCGATACTCCTTGCAATTTAACGCGATTCATTTCGCACTCTCGAAGTCCACCCGTAAACATCGCTTTAAAATACGGACTGGCCGCTGCCAGAATTACTCTGTGAGCGTGAAATAATTCTGTACCGACTTCCAAAACTACGTCTGTGAGCATGTGGTGTCCTCGCATCATATCCATGGCCTGTTTGGAAAAATGTAAGATATGAGGTTTTGGTATTACAATCTGTAGACCTTACCTTCATGGCTTCCTTAATGTAATCCAACATCATGAAGCTCATATCCCCCAAGTCGGAAATATTGTTGCCCCGTTGCGGACTAGATTTGTGAGAGGAATCCCATCCGCCATTGTTACAATTATTTACGCAACTATAACTGCATTCTTCGTCGCCATCCATTCTAAAATTGAAATGAGACAAGAAATTATTATGGGTATTATTTAAAACAAAAATAATAAAATAATACTAGTAGTAGTAGTAGTAATAATAAACATTTGCCCCCCCCCACCCTAACAAGCAACCGGCGCACAGTGTGGTGAAATGGGCATTTTGTGGACAAACGCTTGCTTAGCCTTCAATTTTAGGGAAAAAAAATCTGGAAGTTGTATTACCATATCCTTAATAGAATAGAAGAAAAAAATTAATTAAAAAATAAAGCCGGAATTGAAAAAAAAACAATTTTTATTAACCCTCCAGTTGACGGGCTGGGTCTGTGAGGCCCAGGCAAATCTTTTTTTTGTTGTATTTTCTAAAATAATTTTTTTAAGTTCTTTAGCTTTTTGGTACCTTCCTAACTTTAATAAAGACATATTTTCCTTAATTTGTCTTAATTTTATCATCTGTCGTTTGGCTGCCAGAGGGGCTTTGGGCCTGTCAGACCCAACCCGTGTATTCATGTAAGTTTTTTTTCTACAATTTATTTTTTCGTATTTCGTAAAGGGACTAATTTTGTGTCGTTTTTAGGCATAAATCATACTTAGGGCCTTCCCCTAGTTTCTAAGTATTCACGCAGATTCTTTTACGTAAGTCCCTAAATTTCAATTGTTTATCGTTTCTGCGTGTTTTGCATGTTAGCAAACTTTTATCTCGAGTTTAGAGGATTTACCTTTCTTACTCTAAATTCTGCAAGGACCGAAAATCAAGATATTTGTGCAAGTTTTGTGGTTCCTGTATTTGTTTGGAACACACAAAACCATGTTGCGCCGACTGTGCGGCAAAATTTGATTAACGAAATTATGCAATCAATATTTTGTGTGTCAAATTTATGTACACTCATTTTATATATTTTTTAAACTTATTCAGCCATATACTTGACAAATAATTGTATGTTATTGTCTTTTTCGTTTTTTCAATTTATAATTTCTTTTGAAAACTTGCATTACATGTAACTTTTTTTTAGTAAATGGGAACTCCCAAGTTAATGTTTTTTTCACAACTATTTTTACTCTTAGCCGTGCAAAATAGACCAGGTTAACAAATGCATACCATCAGAAACTGGGCATATCAATGTATTATTAGGGGAAAAAATAAAACGCAGTTTGGGTCTGAGAGACCCAACCCGTCGAATGGTGTGATTCTGAATCCACCCGTCAACCGGAGGGTTAAATGATCCTGTTTTAAGAGACTAAAATGCCGTCAACAGATGGCGCGAAATTGTTTAAAATATTGTACCCTAATAGCATCCCTCTTCCTCTGGATCCAAATTCTAGTGTTCCAACAATTTTACGGCCTCTGGTGATCTTTAAAATGTCATCATTCCTTCTGATTTTCGTCTTCTCAGAACAATTTACAAATTCTTTCTTTGGATATTCAGTAGATATCGCATTTTCATATAGAAATACTTTAAGGTTCTGCGTCAACCAATCAGGATTATACTTATTGAATGCAGTCTTTAGTCTGTGAGCTTTTTCCACATTTTAGAGTACCGAGTTATAAATTAAAGACTAATTTCACGTTTAATTGGATCTAGCTGCTCTTCAGTAAAAGCAGGATTTTATTTTGCTATTTGCGTAATAATTATCCACAACTTTGATTTAGAAGAACTTGTGTTTTCCCACAGAATCAAATTGCATAAGTTACGATTCGAAATGCTAAAGTTTGCCATTTTAAAATAGTTTTAAATTGTTTTTAATATTTTTCTGTATCGTCCGTTCTGCTTACATGGGCATTTGGAAAAATTTATTAACTTCTTAATCCGATAATCCCTTCGGTAAAAATTGGACAGGTCTCAGTAAAAACGCTCTTGTGTTCGCATCAGCAAGTATCAGCAGCTTAAATTTGGAGGGCAAGTACTAGAGATACCAATGATATCACAAAATTTTTTTCGGTGTGTCTCATGCGTTCTCACACAACTAAAAGTTTAAGAGAAGTTAACATTTAAAAAAAACGAGTTTTTGGATCTAAATTAGGTCTACAAACCGTTAAAAATGTAATTCTTTGTTTTGGCACCTGTATGCTAATAAAGAGATACAGAATAGCTATTTACGTATAAGTAACAAAAAGTGATCTATTTGAAATGGATCGTTTAAAATCGTGAAAAAGGAAAATGTACAACAAAAAAGGAAAATGTACCACAAAAAATCAAAGGAATACCATTAAGTTAAATGTAAAAATTAAAATATTTATTATTACATACAAATTAAAAATCCAAAACAAAATGATTATTCAAACGAATGTATAAATAAATACCCCACACGTGTCGTGTAGGCGCGAAAGAAATGCAATTCTGATAACAAGTAAGAAGTTAATGCAGACAAACACCGGGGATTCCCCACCAAGTTAACGGGCACAATGAAATGCACGGCAAGTGTTATGAGTTATGACAAAGCAAACTATATTTAATGACAAAGAGCCCAATATGCCGCCGGCGTCAGCAATGACCTATTTACCCAGAAAGTACTCTTTCTGTATACCAAAATATATCACGTTACACTTTTTTTATATCAAAGGATATCAAGTAACACTGATAACTTACATCGTACGAGAAACGATGACTTTCGAAGCTAAAAATAAACAAAAAAAGACGTTTTCACTGTATCCTGGAGAAAAACAATATTTCAACTTGAAAACTGAAAAAATCAATGTATTTCCGTTTTCGGCAAAGTTAAAGTACCTATGTATATTTATGGTACAAATATATAAAAAGGGTTGACTTTGCCCCATTTTTTCGACACTTTCCAAGCGCATTTTTGATGATTTTCTTTGTGTTCCTGAATCCTTGGGATGTTCCTAGCAAGAAACTACTATAAAACAGACCAAATGAATTACTTTAAAAATCACCATTTTTTGTCCACCTCCACCACACTGTGCGTTGATATAGAATTTGCAATGGAAACATTTTTGGGGCGAAGCCACTGTGCTCCAGAAATCGAATTTAAAAGATCGAAAATATAATTTAGTAGTCCTTAAAAGTAAAAACAAAAAATAAAGTAAAACAACTTTTTTGATTATAAAAAATAACAGAAAAATGTATTTTCCTTTTGGGATTAAATGGGCATGAAAATCGGAGGCGATCACAGCCGACTAGCTAGGTTTGTTTGGGAGAGGGGGCACTCATCTTTTGTGACGACAGGGACAGACTCATCCAACACTCGAAGGGTGTCTCCCCATGAAAGGGGTATCCGCGACTGTCCCTTGAAACATATTTGAAAATTAAATTATGAAATTAGAGCTTTTTAACGCGATACTTTGGCGGAAACTGCTAAAATATGAGCAGGGCCTAATTATTTTAATTTTTCGGTGTACGCGAAAATAGTTGAATATATTCAGCGGCGTAACCACAATGGTGCGAGCTGTGCATTCGCATTAAACAATATTACTTAGAGTTGGGAGAGCGGCGTCCCGTCCCATATTGAATGGAAAAAATGAAGGTTTCCCAAAATTTTGAAAATTTATCAAGAAATATACCAACAAGTAACAAATAGTACACGCCATAAGTTTCATTTTCTTCTGGAACTGTCCATGGTAACGTAAAACGTTTTAATTTTTGTTTTGAACTACCAGTACGCGATTGCCTTGGTTGTGCGGCCTAAAGGCCGCACTGGAGATCGAAGGACGAATCAATTTAGCGTTGCAGACACACAGATAAATTTAGGCTATTATATATTTCGAATATCAACTCATTATCATTATTTAAAATTGCACTTACCCACATAATGGTGGTCGAAAGACAAGAAGGTTAAGAAACTCCGAGTTAAATCTTTAATTAATATTCTACGATGTATAATTAAATTCAATTTACGACTGAATGCAATAACTTGAATAAAAGCCAAAACTTATTAGTCATTGAGTAAACGTAAACAAGCCCTATGGTAGCGATTACTGGGAATGGAACCTATTGCTTCAAGGTGCGAACCCCAAGTAAATTGTATACATACTAAAATTGTTTAGTAATCTAGCTAATTATAATTTGATAAGCAATCAAAGTGTTAATTATAGAGATATTATTTAAAAAAAAACATTAAAACCTTCAAATTAACATGTAAAGTATGGTAGGATGACATTCCAATAATTATAATTATTTCACCGTACTAAAATGACTTTTCAAATTGCGATATCTTACTGAAGATTACTATGGTTTTTTAAGTATCGAAATAACTCGACAGATAATAGCCTAAATTTATCTGCGTGTGTCTGCAACGCTAAATAATTGACTACCACAATGCGGCCTTTAGGCCACACAATCAAGTTTTGTGTTTTTGATCTGTTCTATTAGATTTAATAATATTATTAGTCTCATTAAACATACCGAGTACCGCATCCTTGTGAGCCAAGGACTCAAATTAGGCTCCTGTCGGTCCTTGTCCAACGAATAATATTATAATATGATTATTACCATATTATTAGCCAAAAATCAATTTTTAAATCGTTAAACAGTTTTAACTGGCTTTTAACAAAGGAACCCTGTCCTGAAGCAAAGTAATCTTAAATTGTAGGTTTTCAATGTAGAAAGTATGTACATTATCACACTACACAAAGCAAGTCATCGCTCTGAGCAGCACGCGATAAAATTCGATACCATATTATACAAAAAAAGTATACAGCAACGTGGTATGAAATTTAAAGCCTTCGGACAGGCAGATGAACGAATCGAACCAAAATTATTTCTTTGCCAAACCAAAAACTTTTCGATGTCCCTCGTAGTTGATAATTTAGCACGTAACAAAAAGTGACCTTTGTTACCGGTAGGTTAATAAATATCAACAAAATATTTAGGTAATAATGTATTTCCGTATTTATTTAAATGATATTATTTAAAGAAAAACCCGTTTAATGCGTTTTAAAAAAATTACAGCACATAAAAATGTTAAACAAAATTCATGCATCTCATTGATTATGGTTATCGCATTCGTGTTGATTAATTAAAGTTTATCTGCCCAATATCACACAATGTTATAAAATTAAATCGGTACACATGCAACAGATGAAAATAAAATTTTGTGCGTTCAAAGTTAATATGCAATTAAAAATGTAATTGTATCGATTATTACCTGATTGGTATTTAAAATACAAAATGATCAATTAATCCACCGACACACAACAACTTAAAGCATCGACTAAATAATTATCGACAAAATCCTATTCAATTTTGTGCTTCCGTATTTCGAGTTATAAATAAATTCTAATATTTCTATATTTATTCCTCAAATAATATGAATGACTATGCACAATCTCGCGTATTTACCAAAAAATTATCACTTACACTTAGCACACATTACCTTACAACAAATTAAATAAACAATTTAAATTAACGCTACTCACAGACCAAGTTGTCGCGAGTTCGAATCTTCGCCGAATATAAAAATGAACAAGTAAAATTTTGATTATGTAAATTTTGGTAGCACTAAGTGCATAATTTAAAACCGAAAACCTTATCTTACATAACGGAAATGTTAAAATCACGAAAGTCACGTAATCAATTTAGAAGGAAAACTGCGCTTTTGATGATGTAAACGTAAATAACATTTTGACGATAGGGGTCCAATTTAAATCAACAACAAATCGCACATTGCGAGATAAAATTTGGAATTAAAACTAATCAAAATTTATGCGATACGTTATCATGTAAACAACAATAATAACAATTTTTGACTAAATAATTAATGCAAAATCAAATTGTGCTTTGACATGTTAGGAAATTAAAATTTTCGCTCGTCACATTCATATTATTTCCAATAAATATTTTTTTATCTCTCTAGTCAAAACTTGGCTACAACAAACTGTTCTTTTTTCGTCTTTTCCCGGTTTGTTTGTAAATAAAAGATAAAATAGTTATGTAGTTATCTGTTACGAAAAGTTCAAGAGCAATCTCGAGTTAATCAGGCAAAATACATAGAATAATAAAAATAATTAACGATTCGCTAATTAAATTTAAGAGATATGCTTTCAAATTAAAAATGGTATTAGATAAAATGGATTAATTAATTTGAAAGTCACGAAGATTGAAATTTATTTGTATATTATACCCTGTTATGATAATAAGATAATATTATATAAAGTAAGGAAGATAAAAATAGAACAGAACAGGGCAGGGCGGTAATTAGGAATTTTAACTTAAAAATTCCGATTTAGATCTAAAATAATTTATTGAAAAAGGACTTGAGAATTTCAATTACATAATATAATTATCTATAAATTATCGCAAGAACATTGCGCAGAAGATAAATAAAATGCGTTTGATCAGCTGATTGGTTTTCGTCTTGAAATTATACAACGTCACGAATTGCAAATATTGATATAATCGTCAAAAATAATGTACTTAAAACTATGAACTTAATTAATTAAACACTTTGTTTGATGTCAATGTTTCGTAACCATAACAAGATTATCATAAATCGTTAGATGTGTGGGTTGCGGTGCTGAAGGTTCGAACCTTACCATCGATAATTTTATCAAGTAAATTGAAGGACGGTTCATAATAATTATTTACACCCCAAATGCTTCGCTGCAATTGGAGTGAGGGGGAGGGAGGCTTACCTACATACCGCATTAAAGTGTGTGAATAAATCCAGAGCTATGTACCAGGTATTCATTTCAAAAGTTGCCAGTAGAAATAACTTCTTTTTTTCAGTAAATTTTAGAAAAACGAAAAACACGTCAGTCTAGAAAGCGAGGGGGACGTTCAAAATATCGTTTAACTTTAAGTTCAACCCCTCCTCATCAGCTACCACTACTTTGAAATTTTAAATAGCACTCCCTTTCTTGCGGTACATCATTTTAAATGTGGAATTGACTCGTTAAGGTAGTAGATTTAACACCTCCGACCAAACAAATGAATTGTAGACTCTGTAACATGTAACTATTCTGATGTGATTTTGAATCAAGTCTTCACTTCTTAAACTGATTAGTAAATACCCTTTAGGCCGCACAGCCAAGGCAATCCCATTCCAGTGACGGCTTATGAGCTAAAATATTGGGTAGGTTAGCAGCTTGTTAAGCATGGATACAAGCCGCAGAAATGGGAAGGTTTCTTTTTCGAAAGTAATGTACAGTCTCCCACTGATCAATACAAAGCTGAAGGTTTCAAGGTTATTATACGATTTGAAAAGTAATAAAAATAAATTGTCTTTAATATTAATTACATAATTGGCGACGAAACTTTTTCAAGTTGGCAACAATAAACTAAACCAGTGAAAGATGCGTTATGAGCAAACAGTTTGACAGAAGTGGTGTTTTAAGGCCGCCCTGATTCGTTATTGCCCCAAATCTTTGAAAAACCCTTTTCGGTTTAGTTTGTTCGCCCCCCCCCCTCCAGTTTTAAATAATCAAATGCTGCCTGGAGACTACGACAGTATGTCGTGTATGTCAAGATACAATACAGTATTATTTATTATACTATACTCTGTGCTGTGTACTCCACTATCACATAAGGTAATGAAACAATCCATTTTATCTTTCGATATCATCAGTCTTTAAAAAATCAAGTTAACAAAGAAGGTGATATGCTGATAGATGACCATAATGTACATTTTCAACAAAATGAAGCACACCCATTTTAGGGTCCTTTACTTTGACCGCCCCCCCCCTGTTGATATTGTTTCTTTAAAGGCTAGATCCCGATCCTTTAGAGTTAGCACCGGCTAGCACCCCAAATATTAAAACTAGGGGTTTGCCCACAAATCAATGTTGAATTTTTAGTTTTTCAATGTTGATTTGTGGACAAACCCAGGGTAATATTTGGGTGCTATCCGGTTCTAGCTCTAAGGAATCGTATTACGCATTAAATGTGCAACAATGGCTGGATGGAAAATTTTCTGGCAAATGGATTGGTATGGCAAAATCTCCCTCATTTGACGCCGCATGAGTTTTTCCTCGGGGGACATTCGAAAACGGTAGTTTACAAATTTCTCTCAAAATTTTTCTAGAACTAAAAAATAGGTTAACCCAAGAATGTAGGCGGAATAGTCTAATAACATTTCAGGAAATTCGTAAAGAATTCCAAAATAGGTTGTACAAATGTTTGGCCAATGAACATTTTGAAAATGTAATTTCATGCATTTTCTATTATTTCTGAATAAAATTATTTTTTGTTTCATCTTACAATTTTTACATCCAATTCGTAAATGGATCCACTAAATCGAATTTCATCAAAATTGATGAACGAGAATTTTTTGCACCTTTAAAATAATATCGCAAGGTAGAGGTAAAAATTAAAATTTAAATACTGGTTTTGAACGTCCCTTCGTTATCTAAACCAACGTGTTTTTTATTTTTCTCAAATTTACTCAAAAAAAACTTATTTCGAAAGTTTTCGAAAGCTACTTTTAAAATGAGCACGGTATCTCTATCACCATGCAAGATTTACTTTTTAATATTTGCGCTTAATCAGTGTAATTTAAAAGTTAAAAAATCAGATTAGAAAAATAACGGCGTTGTTAATGCCTTAATCTGCTTGACAAATCAAAGTAAATAAATTGAAGATAGATAATTTCAACTTATTTCAGAAAAGCGTCTAACCAGAGTCCAACTATGCCGGTAAACTGTAAAAGTTCAGTTTAGCACAACATATTTTAAAGAGAAAAAAAATCTAAAAATCCAAATTAGGCTTCAGTTTTGATAAGAACCGTTCGAAAAAAAATTATTAAGTCGACTCTGGCATCGTTACAAATCGATCAAAGTTCAATAATACTAATAATAGAATAATCCAAGAGAAAATAAAAATTAGATTAGGACAGGATTAGCGCATAGAAAATCGGAGTTTTTCGAACCGACTCCCGATTCAAGCACCTTTAAACTTTAAATATAATGATTTAAAAATATAAATAGAGTTAGTTTCCAAAAAATACAGCGACCGCCCAAACTCCTACTCAAAAAGAGTGAAACGAACCCGGAAAAGCTTATAACTATTACATTCTACCATACAAAAATAAAAATAATTTTTCGTACCCATGTTGGACAACATTTTTTATAAATATAATATGATCACATTATACTATTTACTAAATACATACGTCCAAATTTTATACATAGAAAATTTTTGTATACTCAAAAGTGCCGCACAAACACTAGGAACTAGGATATGCACACAGAGGAATATTACCAAGATAATAATAAAAAAAATTTCGTTCCATGACTTTTATGTTTAATGATGGTTAAAAATAACGCTGATTCGATATAACGAAGATATGTCATTATAGAAAATTACTTCGGAATTTCATTGAAGAAAAAGTGAAAAAGGAAACCCCGGTATCATAAATATAAAGAGTTTTCAAAAAGTTTTTCTGGTAAGAGATCCTTCGCTTTCACTTGGTATCTCCACTTAAATACCATCTTTACCTTGATTACTACACTTAAGATAAAGATTATTAGCTTTCCGCTTATAACCGGTGCCGAACTTTTTAAACAATAATTTGTATAGTCACAACAAAGCAACAAGATAAAAATTTAAAATAATCAATTTAACTTACGGATCAACCATTCGGGATAAATCCGCAAGACCGAATTACAAGTCGGTCTAGTTGACCTACAATTTAACGTGGAATTAGAACCACGACACAGATAATTAGGGAGTCATTTTGGGTCGTCTACTAAGTTATTGCAAGTCGTGAAAGTGGGACGACGGACGGAAGTTAAGATTAAGACCTCCCCCTCCCTTTCCAGAAAAATCTCAACTATACCTTTGAGAAGTATGCTTTGAGTGAATTTGGTTTTACCTGGAAAGAAAACAGTTTTTGATTTTTGTACATGGACCACATACCTAACGTTAACGGTGGACCGCATATCTCGGCAAATATCAAGGCAAAACCCGCTATTACGACACTGCTTTGAAAACCGTCCAGGAATTTGAATAAATTTCGCGATAAAAATTTGGCGCAAAATGCAATGGGCCCCCAACTTAAGAACCTACTCGTACGTTGATTTATTAATGTATATTTTGCTAAAATTGATAATAAAAATTACTGTTTACCTATAAGATAAATTAATTGGAACAATGATGAAAACCGCTATCAAATAACGATGACTGTGCATTATCATGTTTAACCTTCGTGAATAAACGCCTAAGCAGCATGACTAGCAATTAGCTTCAAAAACATCTAATAAACCACATTACATAGTTTTATGTACGCCATAATTTTTACACCAGCACAATGCGTTCAGACCTTCAAATTTTTTTATCGGGGTGAATGAATTTTAATTGAAATTAATTTCATTTCATGTAGAAATTATGAGAAAATTAGAAAATGCAACCTTCTAACTCGCAACTCCCCACTTATAACAAAGCTTGCTACTTTATTAATTTGATAATACCAATCGTATAATCAGATAATAATAATTATTAATTGTAAATCTAATAAACGCATTACAATCAATAATTTTTTTCGATACGAGATTATGGGTTTTTCCGTTAATGACCATGACTGGACAAAACCATAGCGTTAATTTTGAAAACCATTACATTTCATTTTCACTAAATTGTTTTCTATTAATTAGCATTTGTGCGTCATTTATTGGCTATAAAAATTAATAACAAATAAAAGAAATTAAGTAATTAACATTTATGTATGTACATTGTACATCCTACTACAATAACATTCATAATGTGTGTATTGTTTACCATCGTGGTTGTTCGATAACTTTGAACCCATGTAGTACTTTCGTGCCAAGAAAATTAGAGATTAAGTAAAAATATATAAGGGAGAGTCAAAAAGTCGAAACTTTTGGTTTAATTTTTGAACAAAAGAAAATAAATTAGTAAAATTGAAAGAGTTGCACTTCCACGCATTAAGAAAGAAAGGTTTTGCCGCATCTTGTATAATTAATTCGCTTATGCAATTCTCCTAGATGGTTGCAAATCCAAGTGCCCAAGGCTTTGAAACGAAATTTTTTAATTTGTCATACTTTATTAATTCTATTGTTTGTTACTATATTTTTTATCGGTCATTGATTTCCTCTTACACCAGCCATTGTATACAAAAAAAATTAGGTCGTCTGAATTTCCAAATTTTGTAAGTAACATATAATTTTATACAAGTAAAACATTGATGAAGCAAATGCCAAAAAAAGGACCTGAATGTTACATAGATCAACTGCTAATGCAAAGCTCCCGGTTCTACTTCGGGTACAGTATAAAATATTTTGATCGTCTTCCGTGCTTCGGAGGGCACGTAAAACCGTCGGTCCTCATAACGATAAAAAAAACAGGGTGCAGGCACATCGAAAGGCAACCCTAGCAAGCTACCTGAGATGTAAAAAAAGAATAATTATCAAATTTAACAAGAATGCAACCAACCTGTTAAACAAAAGAAGTACTAGTATATAAAAGTACAATGGCTTTTTTGGTCGTGTAAATGACTTTCTCAATGGAATGGCACAAATTTAAAGAAAAGAAAAATTTTATTTACTTTCCGAGTAATTCAATAGACCTGCACATTTAAGGATAGTCTATTGACGCAGGCGCGAAAAAAAGGGGCGTTAGTTCGGACAAACTTTGAATCTGTCACCATTAAAATGTACATAAAACGAAGTTTTTAGTGTTGTTTTTATCAATGAATAACAAAAACCTTGGCGGTAGACCTAGAAAACCTGGTGAAAAAGGAGCGAACAAAAACTGTGTTTTTGGAAACTGCAAAAGTGATAGCCGTAAAAACTCTAGTGATTACCAATTCATTTCTTTCCCAAAGCTACTTAGTATTTCACCTGGGGTGGTGAAGTTAAATCGAAGATTTTCTGGACATTTAACTTCAATTCTTCTGCTCTAGTACTCACAATTTCATAATCCTCGTATTTAAATTCTAGAAGCAGCTCCCACATTGTTGATTTTTCATAACTCTGGCACTGGTACAACAAGCTGTTGGTGATCTCTTGTGGTTCGTGGTTATTTGGCACAGGGTTAAATTTAACTTTTATTGAAGGGTCAACTTTGTCCGAATACTGTCGACTGGCTATTGTTGTCCCACTCCCCTATTTCCACTCGCATAGCTTGCTAGTGCATGCTATCGCAGAATAACCAAAAAGAATGGTGTAATCTTCTGGCGCAAAGAGCACTCCTGCCACATGATTACATACCTTCCCATTGAGAAAGCTGCACATTCACATGTTGAATCGGCAACGCGTCCATTTTGATCAAGAACGACCATTACCCGAAAGTTAATATTGTCCCGATAGGACGTACTATGTACAGTAGCTTTGGCAAAAATAATTTAATTACATAATTAAATTTTTTTGGAATTTCGCTTCCAGTAAACGCTTTCCAACCATTTATGGGGAGAACGGGGTTTTAAACAAAAAACAGCAAATTTAAACATACTTCTCGCTTAGTTTTTAGTCTTTTTTGATCATGCCAAAAGCCACCATCGATGGTAGGAGTAATTTTCGTCCCTCCCAACAAATGTTCTTTCACTCTAAAAAAAATTTATGTACTTAAGCAAAAACCGATTGAATCAAAATAAGACTTCGCTCACTTTGCAATTAAATCTGCCCTTTTTCCAGAAGTTGTTAGCCCTCTGCAGTGCAACCACCTTTTTAATTGAACAACAGAGTGTTACACAAGGTAAAGCTGCACCGAGAACTTCACTTTCATCTAAAATAACACATACAAACGGTAAGGAAGACGCCATAATTTGCACGCGTTTACGATAACCAGCAACTGCAGTTGTCCGAACTGTTCAAATTGCCGCGTCTTTAACGCATGCGTAGATTATAACATTTCTTAAATGTGCAGGTCTATTATTCTAAAAAACCTTTAATCGATAAACACGCAAACATTTAAGAAATTTAGGCTTGGATCCGACTTCCGTGGTGTGGAGGTTGTAAAAATGTTTCTGTAATCTGCAGCGGCCCAGCTGTAAGACAACTTCTTGTGTTACTTTGAAAATTACAGCCCTGAGGGGACGGCAACAGTCCGAAGACTGTTTTACCTCCAGACTGCAATTTCAGACTCTGACAGTCATTTTGTACGCTTTCCCTCGGGCTGTTACATACAGTGGGCTAGTAAAGTTTGAAACAAACTCGATAAAAATTTTTAGAGGAATTTTAATAACGTCATCGTAAATTGTTTTAAATGGCAACTCCTATTTTTCTTTACGAATTTGAAAAGAGACATTTTTATGAGCATGAAAATGCAAAAAAAACCTGACCTTGAAGTAAAAAGTTTCCAAGGTAATCAGTCCCCAAGTTACAAAAAAGCATTTAATATGATAAATAATTTATATAAGTACTATTATTACTCTAATAATTTTATCAAGCATTTTTTAAGCGTTAGGGATTATCTCGAATTTTTTTCTCTAAGGTTTTTGAAAGTTTTTACATTTTCATACTCAGAAAATTGTTCTCTGTCCAAATCTGGAAAGACAAATTAATAAGGGTTGCAATTTAAACAAATTTATAACGACGCGTCATAGCTCAAAGAGAAAATACGATAAAAAAATGCCAATGGCAGAAAAAAGTGACATTTAAAAAAATAAGGTTTAATATACTTTTTATCGAATTTGTTCCAAACTTTACGAGCTCACTGTATAATAACAACCGGGAGGGGGGGGGGAGTAAATCGGTGATCAATCATAAGCATTTTTTAATCGCCCGAGGCTTTAAGCTCTTACGACGCCTAGTAATAATAAATTTTTATATTTTAATTTGGAGATCGACTCTAGGAATCCTTTTAATATAGGTGTTTAATAAATGATAAAATTATAGTCAAGTATAGGCCTGTTAAAACAATTTTATTGTTTGACGTTTCGAGCCATTTAAATTTGACCCATTTTCGAGGCATTTGAAGTTGAATGTAAGGGTAAAACACTTTTTAAATAATATAAGTAACGAATGGAATTTTTAATCTAAATTTTCCTTCTTCGCGTAACAATTTTGGACACTCAACTCTTGAACTTCATTCGTTATTTATATTTAAAAAGTGTCTTACCCTTACATTCATTTTCATCTTCAAGTCTTGAAAATGGGTCAAATGTAAATAGCCCAAAACGTAGGACAGTAAAACTATTTTAACAGGCCTATATCCGACTATAATATGTTATTATAATGATAATAACAACGGCCATATTTGTTTACATTTGCAGCGCCACCAACGTTAATTTCAGTTCCCAATAGCCTACATTTATATTTGTAACGCAAAATTGTTCCGATGACCCGTTTCCTCCGTGCAGCCTATAGGCCACATAACCTAGGCAATTACAAATCAGTGCGTCCTTAAAACATCACTTCTGCCTATTTATTCCTTCATAGCCCAGCTCTTATTCGTTTATTTTTTGATTACTAACTTAAAAAGGTTTTAGTGTCAACCATGACAATGATGCACTAGTCGGAAAGTAATGAATAAATAAATGAGAAAATAATTCATGTAAAATAATTAAAACGATATTAACAGTGAACTATTCTGAGTTGCTACTCTGTTTTGGGAGGGCGGCGCCCCACCCACTGGTAAAAACATTATTACAGGACAGAAAGCTAAATTACACCACAGAAGATATTCGCACATTCCAAAAAAATAGTAACTGTGATGGTAGTTATACAGTGACCGTCAAAAAGAACAGATTATTTTGTTTCAATAAGCAGTTTGAGGGGGGGGGGTTAACCAAATTAAGTAGTTGGAATGGATTTATGCTCTCTATACATATTCGATATCATTGATTTCTTGCGAGCATGCAAATATTATTTAATAATTTTTCTATTTGAATAAAATTATATTCTTTTTATACAAAATCTCCCAATTACGATAACTAAATTCTCAAATTTCGGGATTGTAATTTTGATCCAAGATAACTCATTCCGCAATCCTCCCTATTTTACTAGTTCATAGTGTTAACAAAAAAATTATTAGAAAATTCTTATATTTATTTTGTCGAGAAATTTTCGATAGTTCTAGAAATAAGATGATATATTTTTGTTATCATTTGGAACGTAACCCCATTTTTTCAACTAGTTCATGTCCCGTATGACACGGTTTCGCAATGCACAAAATTTTATACGAATCTACAAGTAATTCGAGGGTTTTACTTCTTCTGATTTCGCTTTTATCACATTCATTACCTCTAGTTCATTATTACGTGCGTAGGCCACGACCACATGATAAATTCCGTTGACTTGGTCAACTCTTCTCGAGGTACTCCTATCGAATTAGACCAAATTTTCACGAATATCGGAAATAACCGGTAAAACACTGCAATTTTGAGAGCGGTGAGATAATAATTATTTAAATGTTTGATGTTGAAATACGGCGCAACTAAAGAGAATACGTCAAAAGAGCACTACATCTTTTTTGTAGACAATTTAATTACGTTTCTTTTTTATATCCACCATCATCTCGATAGGATAAACGGTTATCGAGATATCGGTGGAATACTAAATTGGATCACCTGTTCTTCAAGATGGCGATGGCGGCTCAAGCGTCACACATTGAGATAAGAATTTTAGAATGTTCAAAAAGAGGTCATAATGTATTCCTTTGACAAATTATAACGTGTAGCGGTTATTTACGCTACTTTGTCTTATTTGACTGGACAAATAAGTAACATGGGGTACGATTCGCGAAAATTAAAAAATATATTTAAAAGCTCAATGAATTAACAAAAACTTACTGAAATAAATATTGCTATGCACTTTCACTATTTCCGGAACAATTTTGTACTAACGTAAGATTTTTATCTTGTTAAATTTTCAAATGTATGTCCTTCAGTCGAAATACCACGAGACGCCACTGGGGAGAAGGAAATTTTTACAATAATTTATTTCGGTGTAATGCGATGACTACGCACAGTTACAATAATCTATTATTGCCATTTAAAATAACTACATTTTTTTACAAATTAACCGGAAATGATAATTTGTGACGAACAATAAATACAATATTTTAAAATGATAAGATTAATTGGATTCAATAATTTATTTCATAGTTAATTTGATTCTGTAGTGGCTGATTTAAACTAAAAAATATACCTTTGATTCAATTTGCCCTTCCAAATAGATTGATACGAAAATTGACGTATTTTCTATGAAAATTTGTCTACAGTGTAAAAATAATTTTTTGATTACGAAATAAACACTGTAATTATTTAGAGTGCAAAAATGATTACAATTCAGAGGAGTGATAATAAAAAAGTTGTCAACATATTTTATTAGTTGCACTATCGGGCCCCTACATAGTAGGAACAAAAGTTTATTGAAATTGAACCCAAAATTTTGAAAGGCCTCAAATCTTCGCAAAGCTCTTAATTCTCGAAAGATCCTTTAAATTAAAATGAAGGTGCAAGGAAAGCCAGTTTAATCATTCAACTAAATGGGGGCTAGAAACCGGCAGTTATAATTTTAAGGGCTCAAAAGGCCACCAGTTGAAAAACAAAAGTGCAACAAGAAACAGTTGAAAAAAAAACAATGATATAATAAATTGGAAAGTTGACTAGCAATCCGTAATTATTATCAATAATAAATTTCCGGAAATTTCATGACTGGAAGGTACGAAAAAAACCAGCAGCCTCTTTATTGTTGTTTTTTAAATTAATTCTGAGAGAATTATTAACAACGCGGTGCTTGCAGAAGTATGAGCAATATTTAAATTAAAAAAAAACGAACATCGTTAATTTTGTTTTGCTATCGCCTGCTCGATGAAATTAAAGTACATAGATAAGTTTGAACCGAGGAACTTTCGCTACTTTTACTTGAACATTGTAACACAACAAATTGTGATCAATTATGCATAATCTTGAATTAAAAAGCAAACGAGAGCGTTTAGAGAAACTTGAAAACTTAAATGACCATCAAAGTAAATGTTAACAGAAAATTTCTCACCTGATGAAATTTTTCCCAAACACGAAATAAACAATAAACCAATGGTTGGTTGATGAATTAATTGCAGATAATGTGAATAATTCAGAAAGATTAAATAACTGTCACAACCTTAACCACCATTTTTAAACCACCATACACAAACTAATGTCAAACGCGAAATGAAGGAGATGTCACACTGCTACTTGTAAAATTCCGAAGTTATGCAAGCTGTTGTGCACGACTCATACGTAGGTTGCCGAACTAAAAGTAAAAAATTCTCGTAGATCGTTAAAATTGAAAAACAAATTAATGTACCTACTATACAACATAATTAGGGTTAAATTTCCCACCTTTTTTTATTTATGAACACACACACCGCAATAGTAGAAGATTCGGAAAAATAGAGGAGTTATTATGGGGATGGACACATGCGCATTCTTGCTCTGATTGGCTGTAGTAGTCGGAGTGAAACTTCAAATACATCACCAATTGATAAGGTCACCCAATGGGGTCACCAATTTAGCAATTGTCTTTATATGAAATTTAATAAATAAGAAATAGACAAGGGCTATTTAAAGGACTTCAGCATCTCAAAGCGAATGTTCTCCAATGAAGGGTAATTTTACTACCCCTCAAATCAAGCGTAATCGCCATGATCAAATTTTAGAATCCATCTAACATTGTGAAATAAAATAACCCAAAGCTTCATTGTTTTGGTTTAATTCTCGGCTATTCGCATTTTTTTTTGTTTTAATGCAGGGAAGGGGGAAATCTTCAAAAGACACCACCCCGATAATCTGGGGTGGTAGTGTCGGATTCTTACCGACTAAAACCCCCTCCCCGACGACAGCGGGATTTACCTTCTCGGCATCACTTCCGCTGTCGTCTGCGATGGTCTGCGGCTTGGTCGTTTTTCTATGGCCTCGCGTCATCACCGGATTAGCTGGCTCCCGCTGGGCACCAACGGAGTACGTGGCCCGGGCTGATCGCGTTGACCCCCCGGCATCACCCGAATCGCTTTGTTCTGATGCGTGTTGGGAGCCACTAGGTAGTGGCCCGCGAGGCTCGTCACTCTGCAACCTGGTGTGCAGAGTCTTGACCCGGTCTGTCCGGTCTGCACCGCTGTCGGGTCGACTTCCCTCAGCTTGGCGTTGGGGGAGACTGGTGTTCGTCCCCTTGTTGTTACCTCTCACGTCAGCCTTGCAGATTTCCCCCATCCACCGGGGTTCGCGCCTGATCTCTGAGGGTCCTCCGCAAGTTACCAGGGACCACCCCGAGGAGGTGTGAGTAGGATTTCGGTCCCCGGCTATTCGCAATTTGCATTAAACAAACGCCACCATGCGGGAGAATTTCAAATTAATAAGTGACGTATTAAATGAAAATAAAAATTTGTTTTCAGGCTCAAGACTTCACAAAATCAACTAATTAACAAAACATATTAGAATAAATTTAACAACACACTGAAATGTTGGCAAATCTTCACTAGAATATGACTTTAAATTTAGAAATATACGTCCAAACACAGTCATGTTGTTGTTGCTGGTGGCGCCACCAACGGTAAATCGCCAATTATCTGTGCCGTGGGTTGGATTCCACGTTAAACTGTGAGCCGTACTCCTAATAAGTAAAAATGTCCAATCATCATCAGGCTTTCCATTCCTTGCGGAATATCGCCGCATCGTTTGATGCTTACAAATCCCCTTTCTGGGGTGGATTAGTCCCCCTTTTTCTTCTTCAATCTTCAAACTTACAAACTTTCGCGTGTTTTTGCCTTCTCGATCACCTTCCTCCATAGGCATCTATTTTGAGCTCTCTCTTTCCAGTCATGTACGCCCATGTTTCTTAGGTCTCCCATCATTTCGTTCATCCATCTTGTCCTTGGTCTTCCTCTTGGTGTCTCAATGTTCGGGTTCCATTTTATTATGCTTGAGATCACTCTGGTTTCTTGAGCTCTTTGTACATGTCCAAACCAGCCTATTCTCATTGACTTGACGTGTTTTACTATGTCTTCGCCACCAAGTACTTCTTGTATTTCGTTGATTGTCCTGCTTCTGTATTGTTCTCCGATTTTACCCAGGCCGAGTATTCTTCGCGGTATTCTTCGTTCGAACACTCTCAATCTCTCCTCTTCCACTTTTGTCAGGCACATTATTTCTGTCCCATATTCCACAACCGGTCTTATCAGTGTTCTGTACATTTTCAGCTTTGTGTCTTTACCAATTAACTTGTTCTTTAAGATTCTTTCTATGGCATAGTACGCTCTATTTCCAGCCATTACTCTCTCTTTAATAACATCTTCTCTGTCGTTTGTACTGTTAATTAGGAGACCTAGGTATTTAAAAGTTCTTACTTCTTAGAAGTTGTATCCTTCAAGCTGTTTTTCTTTTATGGGCTCGTTCTTGTTTCTGTGACATTTCATGAATTTAGTCTTATCCTCATTTACAATAAGTCCAACCTTCCTTGCTTCATTTTCTAACTTCTTAAACGTTTCCTTTAAAGCGTTATGTGATCTTGCAATAATCACCACATCATCGGCGTATGCTATTATCTGTGCCTCCTTATTTATTATCTTATCTCCACAGTTTGTTCTTCTTACTATTCCTTCGAGCACAATATTGAACAATGTTGCTGATAGTGAAACACCTTGTCGTACTCCTGCGTTAAATATGAATTCCTCTGTTTTTCCATTTTTTGTTAATATCTCTGCTGTAGTTTTCTCTAGCGTCATGCGTGTCAAACGTATCAATTTGTTCGGGATTTTCATATTTTCCATTTCCTTCAGTAATTGGTTTCTATTTATTTTATCGAATGCCTGCCTGAAGTCTATAAAAAGCATTTCCAGTCTGATGTCATATTCGTACGTTCTTTCTAAAATTTGTGTTGTAAGATGCAACTTTTGAATTTGAACTTCGCGCCAACATCCTCCCCAGAAAACGCCATCTATTGAGAACTAACAAAGTTCAAATCTAAAATCACACTTCTTCGACGACACGGAAAATAACCTGGACCACCACGTTGTGAAAATACCTACGATCGCCATCTAGTAACCAAACTCTTTCTTCCGGTGTACAAAACATAATGTCAAAAACAACTGTAACAAGACAAATGATTGCTCCGAAAGAGAGACAACCTTTAACTTTCAACACAAAATAAAACAACCAAATTTTGGGGCAATGTCAATTCTTTTTATTATCTTTAATATTCTTGTTTGAGGAATTTAACCTGAAGCAATGATTTACCTAACTCATGACCTAATAAATCTGTAGATTTAATTACCCTGAAAGTCGATTTGTGTTAAATCGCTTTAATGATTTTAATTATGTTTAAATTACTTGTTTAGATTCAATCCTTTGGATTGTTTATAATCTTTTCTTCATGTACTTAGTACATTCTTTGAAGATTTTCTAAAGCTATTATGTGTTTTGTTTTAACACTAGCGGTTAATGGAAAAAATACCTTTATTAATCTACCTTTAAATAACCACCCTTGAATTATAATTTACTACCTAATTAATTGTAACTTATTTAAACTCAGTTGAAATAATTATTTATATTTGGCTCGCTGGTTAAAATCAAGGAATCCTGCGTTAGTTTTATATAGGCTAAAATATTATATATCTCGCCATGACCAACGTTCTTCTAGAAAAACATATATAGGTACAGCTGTTCAAATACAAATTAAAATCACAACCTAATTCAAACAAGTTCAACCATCCTGTATTTGAATAATAACGATAAATAATTTACCAATATTAAAACCCCAATCTAAGTAGCTTGACTTCCTTTAAGGAATCTCGTTAATCCATTCATGCGCGTCACTATAAGTTATGATAACTTAATTAACAACAAATCTTTGGGAACAGTTCAATGTAATTTGCTTTATGGTTTGCATTTAAGCATATGTAGTACTGTGTAATTTATCTTCCAGTCTACCACGGGATTTGGGCCAGTCATACAGAGTCGTCGAAAAGTCAAATGTACACGTAACGAAACCAAAACCATTGTTTTAAATAAGTCAATCATTTACAACTATATAAAGATTTGTAAACTCATCGTACATCTTTACGCAGCCTTGTAACTCTTACTTAGTAACGCTTACTTGGGGCTTAGTAATAGATTGAATTCATTTATCAAATCTCTTTAACTGCAAACAATTATCAATAACTTTAACAATCACCCTGTATATTAATATAATTATTTTAATAACAGATTACCCATTTTAAATAATGAAACTTCTTAATTTATAAATCTAAACCCATTTGAAATTAAAACACCCTGTATATAAGCATTCTTGCATTTTCTTTGTTTGAATAAAACAAGCTACCGTTAAAAGCTTGACCTCGAAATTCCTAACACCCTTAAAGTTACCTTACCATGAATGAATAGCCGCAGGTAGAATGAAAAGGGACGCTACGCTTTGTTACCCTCCGGCATAAAACTATTCAACCTTGCAACGAAAATTATGTAATAAGTTAAACAAATTTCTTCTAATAATAATAAATAAATGAAAATTGCATTAAGCAAAGCGAAATTAGCTATTATTTAAAACCCTTTAAAACCACCTGTTAAATTCTATTGTTTTAAACAAAGAAATATGTAAAACACGAATCAATTAAATTAAAGTCATTTGCCACAAATTTGTACAGAAAACTGATTAAAATAATGCATAAATTTATACCTGTTAATTAACCACCAACACTAAATGAAAGTTAACACTTCAGAAAATTATCTGTATTCAAAAGAAATGTCGAAACAACTTATCTGTTCAATGATTTTACCACGAGTCCTGCCTGGTTTCGTCTTAACCTAGCACCCACGTTATATGACCTTTAAGAAGCCGTTATCTTATTCTAATACTAGATGTCGTGTCGGTACGAAATATCATTAAAATTGTGAATATATATACAGGACGTTTAAAATTATATTAAACAAAACAAGCGGTAAATCTAAATATAAATTAATTTCAAAAGTCAATATTACAGTGTCCTTGCTGATAATCACCTATTAATATCTCGGTATGTTCTTGCAGACGTGACAGTATCAATTTTGATAGTATCTTATATGCCACGTTTAATAGAGATATGCCCCTGTAGTTCTTACACTCTGTCGTACTGCCCTTCTTGTGGATTGGTATAACACACGCTGCGCTCCAGTCTGTTGGCATTTTTTCGTTCCTCCATACCTTCAGTATCAACTCATACAGCCTTTCATGTATTATTTCGTCCCCCATCTTTATGAGTTCACCATCTATGTTGTCAGGTCCGGGTGTCTTGTTATTTTTTATTTTGTTTCCTGTTTTTTTAAATTCGTCGTAACTTGGTTCAACAACCATTACTTCGTTTACATTTTCATCTTCTTTTCGTTCGCTGTTATCACATAATATGTCTATTTTTGACTCTTCGTTTAGTAGACTCTGGAAATACTCCTTCCATATATTTTTTACTTCTTCTTCGCTACATTTCATATTTCCTTCAGCGTCTTTCATTCCTCTTGGCTCTATTTTGTTAGTTTGCTTCTGTTCACGTATTTTTCTGTAGAATTCTCTGGGGTTCTTATGATTTCTTTCTATATCTTCGATTTCTCTTTCAATACTCTTCTTTTTCTTGCTCCTGCACATTCTTACTGTCTCTCTTTTCAGCTTCTTGTATTGTTCTTCATCTTCTGTTTTTTTATTCTTCAACCATTTTATTCTTGCCTCTCTCTTCTCCTTCACCAGATTTTCACATTCCAGGTCGTACCATTCCTTTATTTTGTTTTTTTTTCTCTTTTTGTCTTATTAGTACTGACTCTGCCGTGTTCTTTATGCTCGTTTTTATATGTATCCATTCGTCGTCAATACTTTCAATCTTCTCTTTCTGGTTGATTTCTTCGCATACAGTTTGTGCATATTGTTGTTGTACACTCTCATTTTTCAGTTTTTCTACTGCAAATCTTTTAAATGGTGGCCTTTTTTTGTGTATTTCTCCTCTATTGGTTTTCTCTTTCTTTATTTTCATTACGACTAGGTTGTGGTCCGTGTCTACACTTGCGCCTCTGTACGATCTCATATCGCATACTTTGAAGAGTTTTTTTGTTGACACCAGTATATGATCGATCTGGTTACCTTTATCGGTGCCTGGTATTATCCAGATTTCTTTGTGTATTCTCTTGTGGTTGTAATCAGTACTAGTAATTCTCATGTTACATGATATTGCTAAGCTGCACATCTTTCCTCCGTTGTCGTTTGTGACCTCATGTATTGTGTGTTTACCAGCTATGCCTTTCAGATATTCTTTCTTACTCACTTTTGCATTAAAGTCACCCATGATTATTACTGCATTGTTTTTTGGTATTCGTTCGTATATCGCTTCAATTTTATCGTACAGTTCTTCTTTTTCTTCTTCGTTCGCATCTTCTGTAGGGGCATAAACATTTATAACAGATAGATATGCCTTTTCATCTCTTATTCTTACATATGCAAGTCTTCCGCCCATTGGCTCGAATCCCATTACTTTATCCTTCATATCTTTTCCTATCACGAAAGCAACCCCAAATCTGCCTTGTTTATTTTCCCCAGAGTATAATAGTGTAAAGTCTCTTCCTTTTATTTCACCGCTTTCCCTCCATCGTACTTCCTGCAACGCTGTTAGGGTAATTTTGTATCGCCTTATCTCATTCATTCTTCCTGGTATCATCATCGTTCTCACATTCCATGTCGCAATTCTTACACTTTTCCTCCTTTTCTTGTTCCTCTTTTCTTTTGCTTTTATATTATGTATTTTGTCTGTGCTTTTTTTTTGTCTTCTCAAGTTCCATCATCATAGCAAGGGTCGTCGTTATTTGGCCGTCCGGGTTAATTTTTGTTAGTTTTTTGCAGGTTCTGGTTTATCATCGTTCACTTGGCATTTTACAGCTTTCTCCATCAAAGTCCAGCTATAGATTTTCTGAGTCCTCTGTGTCTTCTCTCCGTTCCGCTTGTCTCTTCCGGTTTAAGTAGTATATTATATGATTATCACTATTTGCTCGTTCTCTAAACTCTATTCTACTTGATCTTGTATCCTTTTTGGTGCCTTTACTCATTTGATTCACCTGGCGAGAAATTTTCTTGTATGGTTCTTCACCCTTGTTATGTTTCATTCAGTTCGTCGTTCTTCAGTGACGCAGGTTTCTTTATTTGAGTTTCTTCTCTTTCCCGAATAACATAAGCACCCGGTTCAACACCTCAGAGGCACTCACGTTATGTTTCGTCGTTTAGAATATTTAAAATGGTTCTTCTCTTATACTACGCGATTCGTTCAATTTTAATCCACTCAACGATCCAGAATAACAGAATAACTATTGCAAAATACTTTCGATAGGTGGCGGAGTGTGCTCACGTTTCTCTAGAAGTTTGAGCTATGTGAACACACAAGTAGGTTTGTGAGTCGAGAATGATATGCCAGTTCGCCAAGCGCCAACACCCAGGGACCCACCGGTCTCTACAACTTCCAACGCCAGACAAGCCAACATCAGATGAAGGAGAAGGCCGGCTACGCCGGGATGCCCCATCAAAGACATATCAGGTAAAGGTAAAGAGAATGATATCGCTCCCATCAATGCGTATCTGACGAGCTGAATCCCATACAGGGTAACAGCGAAACTATCGTCATGCGATAAGGTGGAGTGATTACTTGCTTTACCTCGTTACTCTCCTCGTTCGTTGTTGAAATTGCTTAATGGTTTCTGCCATACTTACAAATTTTCTGCTACCTAGCACACCATGAGAAGACTTGGATCCACAGCATTTTCCACAGCATACATCAGCTCTGCAACGGTATTAAATTTCATCCCTCCTAATTTTTTTTGTTAAATTTGGGGTTAGAAAGTAATCGCTATATGGGCCAGATTTTGACTGTAAAAGGTGGGTGATTTATTTCTTTGAAGCCACACTTTTTAATAGCAGGCTGTGAAACTTTCGACTTGTGAACCGGTGCATTGTCGTATAGAGAAGCAAAATTTTTTGTTTCACTTTGCTGTTTCTTATTTCTTGGATAGCTTCCTTTAAGTTTTGTAATAATCTTGCAAAATAAAACTCTGTTTATACTCTCTTTACGACCATGGTAATCAATTAACAGAATTCCCTCTTAGGTGGTGGGCTTCCCTTTTCTACCCACTGTATACTCTAGGTTATAATAATGAATCCATGTCTCATGACTTGATTTAAAATTAATCTCGGATCATCTTCGCACATTTCCAAAATTTGCTTAGAAGTTTCGGCTCAAATTTGCTTGTTCAGGAGACAGCAAACGTAGAACGCATCTTGCACTTACTCTTTTATTTGGATAGTAGCATATGATAAATTGATGTCTTGAGATATTATTAAGTAAGATGTAAAGACGTTTATAATCCATTAACAAATTTTCGACTTTTAGTACATTTTCGTAATAAATAAAATGTTTGACATAATTTTGAATTTGAGCTCCTCGAAAGGAGCGTTTGCGTTATAGATGGATTTTTAAGAAACGCGCTCGTCGATTCCAGACGAATATTACACATTCGACATTTTAAATTTTCTTGCAAGCGCGAACCTTTTTCTCGCCAAATATTACAAACTTTTGCACTTTTCCAAAAAGTTATTTACAGTTTTGCCAATTTATATCGTCGCCCGAGAATTATCTTGTTCTATGTCCCAAAATACCTATTTTGGGAAATTGCACTTTTGTATATTTTTGTTGTTCCGTTTCCCAAATTTTTTGATTTTACAGAAGTGTCTACTAAAGCCGTGTTCGGTCTGGCGCTTTTTTCGCTTTGAAGCTCCATCGAACATTTTTTGATAGTTCTATTTGGAGCTGTTCTGCGCTTGCAAACGCTATAATTCCATCCATTACGGAAGCTTAAAACACATGAAGTTCTGAAATGAGAGCGGATAAAGCGTTTGAAAGCGTGGAAAAATCCCAAATCGAATTATCACAATGTGTTGACGGAGCTTCAAAGCGAAAAAAGTGCCAGACCGAACACGGCCATAGTAAGTAATGTTTTCCACTATCTAATATTTTGATACTATATTTTGGATCTAGAACAAATAATATCGTAAATTTAGCACATATTCAAAAAATTCTAGGATGTAGCACATTATTTTATAAACAAGTGTTCTATATCCTTTTAACTCTGTGATGATTTATGTGCAATATCCTTTTTATTAAAGTTAGGTAATCATAATTAAAAGCTTATTGATTTTTAAGAAAGTTTAATAAGGTTAAACGTTGTTGTGCAATTACCCAGACCTTAGATTAAAAAAACTAAACGATTTACGTCTTTATTTCAAATTTGTAGGTAGAACAGCAACAAGACACGTCTATCCGCAAAGAAAGTCACATCTCTTATGAAATTATTTATTTGAGACATGATTTGAGACAATGGAATGATGTATGGAATGATGTGGTGGCCGTGGTGGTGGCTATGTCAGCCTGGCCGCGTCACAGGTTGTATTATTCACAGACCGCGTGAAAATAACGTCATGGTGTTACATGCATAGGTTACATGCGTAAAAGCGTAATTTACATTAATCAAACGCCACCACGTGGGAGAATTTCAAATTAGTAAATGACGTATTAAATGAAAATAAAACTTCGTTCTTCAGGCTCAAAACATAACAAAATCAACTAATTAACAAAACATATTACAATAAATTTAATTGTATTGTATATTCGGTTATGAACGTCTTGCGACATTTTCCCGATACCTCCCTGTCTCTGCTCGTTGCGTGTTGAAAATGTGTGACGAGCACAGAGGACCTACAGCTTAACGTGGATTCCGAACCACGGGAATAGACGATTTTTACACCGCCTACTCCATCAGGGAAGTTTTTTAGCCATAAATAAGCCATAAACAATAAATTTAATACCATACTGAAATGTTTGCAAATTTTCACCAAACTATGACTTTGAATTTCGAAATACACGTCTAAACACAGCCATGTTGTTGTTGCTGGTGGCGCCACCAACGGTAATGTAAATCGCCAATATTGTGTGAAATGCCTTTAAATCACATTACAGTCTCGTGAAGTTATAAGGGAGGGTGGGAGAAGTCAACCTTTAAAATTTATTTAATTTTTAGAGATTTAAAAATCTTAAGCATTAATTTAATTAAAATATTTTAGTCACCGTATGCTAATGTTTATTTAAAACAAATATTTGATTTAAAATTAATTTTATTTTCGATTTTGTTCTCCTCTAGAAGAATCTTATGGACGCCTAAGATAAATCTACTACGTAATAATTTTGCAATTTGAAATTTCGCACCATTTAGCAACCACTTGCACCTTTGACTTGCACAACCAATCAGAGCAAGAGTACACCCAACTTTACATATCCCTCTCTTGCCGAATCTCGACGATTGTCACATCTGTCACTTTAATGTCAAAACATTAGGCTTAAAATTTGACTAAATTAAAATTCACGACCTAGTTTTCCACATTAAAATGGGTTTGTTTGGAAAAACACCGGAAAGAAGTCCCAAAGAATTGGTAATATTAATTTCTTATGTAAACGTCGGGCGGTTTACGTTTGAGGTTATTTTAGGTGAACGAGTGGTCCCACAAATTAAGGAAAGAAGGCTACCAGTTGGACAGACAAATTCGTGGTAAGTAAAGTTTAGTTTAACTCAACACCCCGATTTATGTAAAATTTAAGCTATACAACGTGAAGAAGAAAAAGTGAAGAGGACTTTGAAAGAGGCAGCTAAGAAGAGCGATCGTGAAACTTGCACGATTTTAGCCAAGGAAATTTTGAGAGCACGCAAGGCGATCACAAAAATTTATACGTCAAAGGCGCATTTGAATTCGGTGTCCATGCAGATGAAAAATCAGCTCGGTGAGTGGGAACGCTTTGGAAAGAATTTTTTGATGTTTATTTTACATTTTAGCGACTTTACGGGTGGCCGGTGCTTTATCAAAGTCAACAGAAGTGTTGCAAGGTATGCAGCAGTTGGTTCGTATACCGGAAATCTCAAATACCATGCAGGAGATGTCGAAAGAAATGATGAAGGCTGGTATTATCGAGGAGATGTTGGATGAAACGATGGATAATATGGAGGAAGACAGTCAAGAGATGGAGGAAGCAGCACAAACTGAAGTGGACAAAGTTTTATGGGAGTTAACCGAAGGTAAATTGGGTGAAGCTCCTGCACCCCCAGTGTCTGAAAGGCCCGAAGTTGTCGCTCAACCTGCAGCTACGGAAGACAATGAAGAGGAGCTGGAAGATATGCAAAGTCGACTGGCTGCGTTGAAATCGTAAGCGTGCATTTTCGTGTGAAGTTTTCCAAGTCTGAAAATTTCTGGCTTGAATGTGAAGTGCCTGTTTTCCAAAACTTGGGAACATCAAAGATGAAAATTTTACATCTTCAGACTTGGAAACACAGTAATTTTTAAATTTAACAGCAGCATTTGAGCTTCTCTATGTAAAAAGTTATTTTTATAAAGTAAAGTTTGTTAGATTCACAATATTTAACGCCGTTTTTGCAACTTACTAACGTGGAATAATTTTTAAGTCGATACATTTTATTACATTTTTGGAAATGTAGACAGGAGATATTATTATATTTCAGTATTGTAAAAATTAGTTGTGTAAATTTAACAGGATGTAAATTTTCGGCTTGGTGAAATAGTTGTTATTGTAAATAATTTTATTTTTTATTAAATTAATAAATGTGCTAATATATAAAAGCAAATTAATTTATTTAAATGTTCAATAAAAACTTTCCTTTGGAGGTGCAATCAAAATTTTGCAAGGAAAGGTTAATTTATTGATTACAGCAAGTAGGGAGGCTACGTTTTACTTTAATTACAACCGGAGTACCCAAGATTGGCACTAAAATATTTCAAATTTTAATTCCTTATCAAAATCAAAACAATGCTTAGCATGTCACCCCCTTCACTCCCACTTTGTTAATACAATAAAAAGAAAATGCAACTAAAACAAGTCAACCATTTCAACGCCTCTTCTTTTTTTCCTGTTTCCTATTCCGGTGGTGCGGTCTACGAGGAGTATTTTGGGGAGTGCTTTGCTGGGAGCTATCTTCTTCGCTTTCGCCCTACAAGGAGTTATGTTAAAACAGAACAACCCATCTAAAAATCTACCTACTTTGGCGTTCGAATTTGCGTGGTTGTCGGAAGTTTCAGGCAATAGGATGCAGGCCAGCAAACAAACGATTTGAAAAATTGCGCCCAAGTACAGACCGTACCGCACTATCATCGCGGACGTGTCTTCGCCACCGATATTTATTGCGACGTTCATATTTTCCATGTAATTTCGACTCATGTGAAGAAAATTCGAAAATTACTTCGCAAGAGATGCTTTACAAGAATCAATACAATAGCGAGTATCACAACCAAAACGTAGTAGGGATAGAATAGAGGTTCTCAAAATGTTGCGATGACTTTCCAGCAGGGCGTATCCAGAATATTGCAACGAAGTTTAAAGAAGCAGAAGTAGTGGAAATAATTCGCCCGAACCGCTACTTTATCAGTTGTGTCAATTTGCGAAATTTCTTTCATGAGTTTATAGTTAATAGTATTTAATTTAATAAATAATTTAGAGATTTGGACCACCCACCTCTAAATTGATCGTCTAACTCCCGACCACTACCCCTAAACTGTCGAACATAGCTCAGCACAACTTTTCCTTCAAAAGTCGTTTAGCGTGACGAAAATAACTATTCAAGACTCAACTATTTCAAGAGATTGAAAGGCTCAAAGAAAAAAGTTAGGTGTTCTTTCGGGGTCACCAATTTACAACGTTCGAATGTTGTAAATGCGCGCGCTAAACCAACCACGCGATTGGTTTTACGTTGGGGGAAACTTCCACATTATGTATTTGTTTTTAATTCTAGGACCGCTGCAGACGCAATATTTAAAAATAATAAAAGATCTACTTACGTTTTTGAAGTTCGGGTCGGCTGTCTTCCGATTTGCGTGGAGAAGTGATCAAGACTACGGCCTAAAAACATAAGAAAAACGCAATTAGAGTTAAGGAAGCTGAAAGAGATCGACAAATATTTGCCTAAGAAGCATAATTTGTGAAATTGACGATAGATGACTGCGCGACAATTTTTCGAAAATTTGAAATTTAAACATTTATTTGTATTGTCCTTGAAAAATGGTAAAAGTAATTATCGTGTGTGAAAAGTGCAAGGACGCAATAAGGGCAAAGTTTAAATACAAAAGTCTTACGTAAGTCTTGTGCAAATAATCGGTAAATCTCTAATAAGTTGTACGTCTTATGGATGTCTCTAGAGTAAAGCGTTATACCGGAGGAGCAAAGTTATCGAACAACAAACAGTCGTCGATCCGGCGAGAGAGGAATGGAAATAAATGAAGAAAATTACTTGTTAGATTTAATTTGATCGAAAGTTTAGTTGTTTCGAATAGTATTTTGCATGTAGGAAATGGAAAAGCGTTTGGGTGCGCTTTTGACATCATTTAAACATAACGGAAGAGGAAGTTTTGCGGAAGAGATGAGAAAATATAATTTGTATGTTAATGTATTGGAAAGATTATGGATGCAGTTAAAATGCAACTTTTTCTGCAAGTAAGTTGAAGTTTTTTTTAATAAAATAGGACAAAGTTAGCGCAGACGTAGATATTTAACAATGCGCGCTGAAGATGCGCTCGTCAGCGTCGGGGCGCCGCGCCTTCTCCAGAATCGATCGGGAGGTAGGGGGCGCGTTCGTCGGAGTAGTTAGCAGGGTTGCTGCTTGTGGGGTCACAGATCGTCCGTTCGCATATTGGTCGAGAATGGATAAAAAAAGAAGGTTCGGATTGAAAATATGCGGTATTGTGGTCGAGTGTTAGTTGTGGTGCTTTTTCGAAGTGCGTGGGGCAGCGGCGGGTCGACAGCCGCAACATAAGAAATGCCGTGATGGCAAGAGAGGTACTTACCCACCTGCATGTGTGTACACCCCAATCAAATAAACAGCACCCTCACATTCATAAGTTATTGCAAGTATTCAATTTTATTATTTCTTAGACTCGACCACCTTCTTCGTTTCTGTTCATTTTACCCACAAAACAATAATAATAATTGATCATGTTAAAAAATTTTTGAAATTTTAAAAGTATCGCGAGGAACGAAAAAAAAATTTAAAAATTAATAATAATGTTTTTGAAGAAAAATGTTGTAAAATAAATTGATAGTAAAAATAATGCTAATAGTAAATTTGTTGTAAAATATTTCGACCAACCGGACGAATATTATAAATAAGCAGTAAAATTTCATAAATTATCGCACCACAAAAGTTTAGGATTAACCTATGATATTACACAATTGGTCATTTATCACCGATGCCTTCACCCACCCCGCATTTTGATTTATACAAGTAGGACACTTTTAGTTAGTCGGATAAGAAGTTGCGTTTGCTTTGAGTTAATTGACTGAATGTTGATATTAATGGTGTGGGTGGATGAACAGGTGAGAGTATAGGGTGTGTTATAGGAGTCCCGCGGAAAGAGACCCTTCAAGCTATGGGACGGGCGGCGTAGCGTGCGCAAGGGTCTGGTGGTGGGGAGTTTGGAAGAACTGGTGCAGCGCGGACGGGACAAGCTCGGTGTATCTGTTGGGGAGCCCGTACGATTTGTTCTCGAAAGTGACGGCACCCAGGTAGAAGACGCAGAGTATTTTCGCACTCTTCCACCTAACACTGTATTACTTCTGTTAAGACCTGGAGAACGCTGGCTACCAGCTGGAGTAGACGTAATTCGAGCAGGTAAATGAATTATGAACAATTTGGTTATGATTATAGCGCGCTAAGCGAGTTTTAATTTTGTGTCATGTCTTGCAGAATATTAAAATGTAATCGTCCTAATAATTTTGTGTATCAGTAGCGATCTCTGCAATACCGAGGATCGTATGCGAAACTATACACGCGCTGGAGTTACACGATGAAACGCCTTCTTGGAAAATCATGGATAACAAAGGTCGCGTTACCGTGGTTCTGCATTGGGACCAGCGTTCAGGCACATCGCGTGGCGGCTCCTCGTCGGAAACGCCGTCACCTGGACCAGGAAAGTTTTCGCCCAGCAAGCGACCGTCGCTGGTGATCCAGACCTCTTCCGTCGGTAAGAAGGAAACGCTCATCAACGATGTGTATCCGCCACAATCACAGCCCAGGTATCCGAGTCCCCAAATCACTGTGATAAACCACGACGAGGTGAAGTTGCCACCTCTGCATCGGTTGCCAAAGCAAGGAAGTTCTGTGGAAAGCGCTACCATCCACATTCATACACCCGAGTGCGCTCATCATGCTCATCAACCACGAGCAGGAAGTCCACAAAGCAACGGTGCTATCGAGTGCGACTTCCATTGTTGCGCCCTACACGAAGAGGGGCGTAAAATTGCAGTGCACAAAAGCGTCGCGACGTCTCCAATTCAAGACGCTCAACAACAAACATCTCCGCAACCACCATCCAGACACGTCCGTTTTTTAGACGTGGAGGGTCGGCATTCAACCGCTGAGCACGAAAGTTCCGAGAGCGAAACCGAAAATACCGTAATGGAAGATGAAGCAATTACTTCGGAAAAGTTCCTGTTATTAATCGATCAACTAAGCGTCGATCAAAAACGTCACTTAAGCATTAAAGATATAGGAATAATTTTGGAACGGCTCAGCTCGAAAATACTGGATGTCGAACGATTGGATAGAGAAAGCGAGAGCGACGATTGTTATAATTGGACCATAAAAGCAACAATTAGGGGAGACGTTCTTCGAGAACTTGGCGTAATCTATAATGGCAACTATTACGCCATTTCCGAACATCCTGGTTACAAGGAAGAGAACGAAAATGGGGTGGAAGAAGTCGAGGAGGAGGAAGAAGAAGAGGATAGGCTGTGAAAAAAAGTTGGTGCAGGTGAACTTTTATGCTAATCTACTGCCAAAATTTTGTGTCAAAGCGCACAAAGAGACGGACAGAATAAAGAAATATTTAATAAAATAATTGGATGAAGGTGTCGCGTTTTCACATATCGCATGTGCACCGCGCGGATTTTGTACCTCTTCCCTAGTGGCGTGCGATAGTTTCGCTGTTGGTGAACGTGCATTTCGAGCCGTCTCTGGACAACAACACTGGGGGTTGACAATCGGTAATCGATTGATTTATTTGTACGATGATAACGGGTTTTCATCAACTCTTTTCATCCATGTTTTGTATAGGTACTTCTGTTAATCATGTAAAATCATTTATAAATAAATACACAACTATCGCTTGACTAGCTGTTGTTTGTTGTTGGAGGTCTACGCGAAGGACCTTGCCACCGTTTCGGCACTAAAATGGTACATTCACAAGTGCGACATTATTTCGACCCTCACTTTAAATTGCGAGCCAGGAACATTTTGTCGTTTACTGGAACGCGACAGGTCGGGGTTGGTTTTAGATCGTAATTGCTTTATATTTTTTCTAAAATTATGTGGTATGTGAGATGATATAGTTGAAGAATCCGTTATTTTTAACAGTGATAACACTACGTATTAAATATTTATAAATATAAAATTGTTTTAGAATATTAAAAATAATTTATAAATGAACTCGTTATCGATGATTGATTGATTGATTGTATATTTTGCTCAAAATATGTACTACTTTATACTTATTTGTTTGGTCGAATGTGTTAAGTAAGGTGCAAGAATTCATCTGGATTTCAGATATTTTTCATGAACATGGAAAGAACCGTAGGTCTATATTAGATAAAAAAATTAAAATGAATTAAAAGAAAAAAATCGATTGGAAATTCAAAACTACTTTCGCTTTAAGAAATTGACGTTCCGATTTTTCTATTTGTTTTTTGGTCCGAATTTCCTAAAACGACTGTAGAAATATATTGTCGTTTATAAATAACACTATTAGTACATTTATATGAATATTAACTAATAATGATGATGATGCAGATGGAAATCGTGCGCTAAAACACGGGCATGATGGTTTATATCCATCCCATTTGTATAATGTTCTAAAAAAATCTTGATTACCACTGCCACGATGTAAAATTGAAATAAAGTACTAAAGTACATACTTATTTGTCTCTGTGTGTGTCTTTTTCAAATCATCTCCACATAATCTATCATCTCATCTTCACATCATCACACGTGCACGCTGCTGCGACCGACAATCCCTAAACTTTACCAAATTTCTCTAACTTGCCACAAATCGTCCACCAATACGCTTAACTTTATGGAACAAAAATTTTAATTTATAAAATACTATTGTTAAATCGTTTTAACGTCCGAAATAGAAATTAGTAGCAGCCAATTTTGTTGCCAACAGTCTTTCGGATCTTTTATGAAAAAAATTGTTGCTCGATTTTATCACATTTCATTTCCAGCAACATCGATTGAAATAAATAAATTCCGATTTTGTATAACCTTTGCTTGTTAAAATTATAATAAAAATGTTTAATTTTCTGTTAACAATTTTTCCATGAACCTCTAAGCATAGTTTCGGATCATTTGGCAAGTTTTTAGTATTTTGGGCAAGTTTTCGGGTCTACGGTCCCACTGTGCGGTGATGGTTTCTGGTTCAAATTCTGGTCCACAAACCATCGCCGATTTATACATAATATTCTTCATCACAAAAATCCAATCCTCATAACGCTCCATCCGACTCTGCTCATACCTCACCACATTTTTCTGTAACTCTCATAATATGTCTACTCTGCAACTTATGGCCACTTTTACGACCACAAAAAAAAGTTTTAAGTTTTTGAAAAATTAGGGGGAAATAAACCATCGTAATGTAATTTTAAAGATTTTGCCCGGCGTGGTAGTGCAAAAAATTGACCACTCCGCTGGCTTATTATAAATTGGAACCGTTTATTTATTAAATTAGTGAAAAAATTAATACGGTGCGTTTTAAATTATTAATAAATTTTGTGAAATTAATGAAGTGCGGTTGGAGATTCATCGACTGTGTGAAAAGCAACACACGACCTACTAACCCAATTCGAAAAAGCAAACACTTGTAAATGCATACATCGTAAAATAAGATGCACGGGTTATACTTTTCAAATTTCAAGTGTCGATTTACAAAAAAAAATATTTAATTTGACAATTTAACCCTTTTTTTTTAGTAATTACTTCGACTGGAAACGAAAAAAGATGCGAAAGTGTATTGGTCGAAATTGAAACGTTTCGTCGATTTCGAAAAAAAATAAGACACGTATTGAAGAATTGCAGCAGCATTTGTTCGTCGGTTATCCTAGTTTCATGGTTATCCTTAACAAGTTCCAGGATCTCGGGCATTGACATCGGAGTAGGGGAGTGCAGGGACATGACCCTCTCACGGCACACTGCCCTACTTTTAAGGGAACATACCATTGCAAAAGGGTATGCAGTTCAAATCATAATCCTGAACATTTTTCGAAACAACCTCATTTTCGCTCCAGATTTTTTCGGAAACTACAATAGCGAATACTGACGTGGCTCTTTTTCTCAGGTGTTAATTAAATTTTCGAAACAAAATCTGATTGATATTAAAATTTTTAAGCTCGGATGTAATTTATAAAATTACTTGTTCATGGGTGGATGTTAAATTTTATATTACAGTAGTAATGTGGATATCGTATAATTTCGACAGGATGATGTAGCAGGAGCGTGGGCAGCATTGCAGGATGAAGATCAGTATTTGGCTCACAGCGTGATCCCGGGATTCCTGAATGAATGAAAACGTGGGAGCAAGGCGTGGCTTATGTGGGTGTACCACGGTAAAATCGTCCTGAGCTTTTTGGTTGTTTTTTAAGTAATAAAGTCAAAAATTAAAATCGTCCGATCAAAATTTGAGCTTCCTAATCTTTCTAAATAATTGAACATACAAATTTTTTAATCTTCCACACCTACCTAGTATAGTTTTTAAATTCTTTTTTCGGAAACATTTTCATCGTTTTTTTTTAACAAAAAGGGTGTTCCAAATTGATCAATAGCCAGAAGTTGGAGACAATTTTTACAAGGAAGCGGAAAACGTAATCTGTATCCATCGTCGCTACCACTAAAAATTTATTAAATCGCAGTTTAAAAAAGTTTCTAAATTTATCAAAAATATGTAAATCACGCCAATGCGGAATCATAGCGGTGCTTTTCAAACCGCAACCTTTTCCTTTAGATTTACACAAAATCGGGGCGAAAATGTGATTGTCGACTTCAAAAAAAGTAAATTAAATTTTTAACACCTGCACATACAAAGAGCCTCACTCACTTTTGTCATTTTAGTGTTTCGAGTACCTTACAGTCTGTCGAGAGCCGTACGCCCTTGGCTATCGCCCAAATGCCAATGCCTTACTCGAGCACTTGCAGTTCAAGTCTCTGCACTTCACTACAATTTGATTTAAAAAAAAGTGAAAAAAAGGAGAAATCCCAACAAAATGCATCATTCCTTGTCCTACCAAGATAAAGCTAACAGGCTTTCCCGATTAGGACTGACATGAGATAAAATTAAGAGAATATTTCAGACTTTAGCAGTGATAAATAAATATCAATTAAGAAACTTAATGGTATTACATTATTATTTTTAATTAATTAACCCCCTCGCTGAAATATTTTATGCAATCAATCAGCATAAATCACGTCTGATAAAATATTTGTTATTTCAAGTACCTACCTAAGCTCTTTGTTTTTTTTAAGAAAACCCGATAATAATTTTCCGGAAGGATTAAAACTGTTTTAAACTTCAAGCATCCCCCCCCCCCCCCCATAACAAAGCAGTGGATGAATACGCATCGATTTTACAAATCCCTTCACATAGATTTTTTAAATTTATTTTCTATTCATTTTAAAAGGATGATCTGATGATGGGAATAAAATTCCGAGCCTTCAGCACCGCAACTCACCCAGTTAATTGTTTATGCTACGCCATCGGTATATTTTAATAATTTATTATTGATTTTACCGAATCTAATTATTGATGGAAATGAAGAAAAAAAAAGAGATCTGTAAAATTTGCGTAACGAAATTCGATATAGCATACCATGAACCAGAACTCCATCTTTATCATGGTAAGTACTGTATCGCACACGAAGAACATTTGGTTTCCATTCATTCGCAGAATAGATGGAAATGGTTCAAAATATTGGTGAAGATGAAAATATTAAATTTATGAAAGGCCGTTGGTAATTTGATAATATAAAAAAGCTTTTCACTGCTATTCAACAAATTAATGGTTATTTATCTAATAATCGAGCCGCAGGCGATTTAATTTTTTTTTTTAATTTAAATTACTTCCATCAAGTAGGCATCCACTGTAAGCAGTGGAGGCACGAGACTTCTTTCAATGGGGAGCACAAAATTTAAATAAAAACGAAAAATAAGATGCACGGGTTATACTTTTCAAATTTCAAGTGTCGATTTACAAAAAAAAATATTTAATTTGACAATTTAACCCTTTTTTTTTAGTAATTACTTCGACTGGAAACGAAAAAAGATGCGAAAGTGTATTGGTCGAAATTGAAACGTTTCGTCGATTTCGAAAAAAAATAAGACACGTATTGAAGAATTGCAGCAGCATTTGTTCGTCGGTTATCCTAGTTTATTATAATTAATTAATATATTAATTATAATAAGGGGTCGTCCATAAAGGACGTCCACTCTTGGAAGGTAGGGAGTTTTGCAAAATGTGACCCAAGGGTGGGGGAGGTTTGGACAAATATGACGTCCGCATAAAGACCCCATTTTTGGGTTTTCTAAGATAATTATTGTGTTTTAATATTTTTAAAAGTTTATAAAGTAAAGTTTATCTAAATTCTTGCTTATTTAATTCCAATTTTCATTACAGCCATAAAAATTAATGAATATTTTTTAGTTTAAATGGTCTAGTTCGATTTTTAAATAAATGATGGGAGTGGCGTCTTTGATGTGTGACCATAGGACGTTTCTGGGAGGCGAGGAAGATTGTGACCAGCTGAAGCAAGAGAGGTTGAAAAGTCGGAAAAAATTACTGACGTCCATTATGGACGACCTCTGATATATTTTTGTGTTACTTTGAAAATATTAATCATTTAATTGTCAAATTAAAATTACGGAATACCCCCAGCATATCAAAATGGCCATTCTCATCACCATGTGCTGGCGGGGGGGGGGGGTATTCCATACCCCGGGTCTCTGCAGCCGTCAATTTTTATAACTTCATTTACAATATCGACTCGTTACATTTTTCAGTGGGGTTGGGGGGGGGGGGACACAAAATATAAAATTTTTTATTGGGTATAGTTCTTTTAATATTTTAATAATATTATCCAACAATTTTAAATTGTTACTGTCAATTGCTTTCAATCCAAAAGTGTATAATTAATTAATTAATTCATTCATACATCGGCTTATGACGTTCACGCCGTCTTCCGATTTCCCTATCTGTGCTCGTTGCGTGTTGAAACTGTGTGACGAGCACAGAAGACCTACAGCTTAACGTGGATTCCGAACCACGGGAATAGACGATTTTTACATCGTCTACTCCGACCAGGGAAGTTTTTGAGCCATATATAATGTTACCTGTGGCCAGCAGATAGACATTTGGTGAGCGAAAAATCCTTTTATAGATAGTACCTCACAGGATTTGAACCTATGAATCTCGGCATGAGAAGTTAATACGCTAACCGCTCAGCCATTCGCCCACCATATAATTAATAATAATAATTAATTAATTAACAGTTTATTTATTTTTTAGCCTTGAAAATGGGCCATAAAAAACTTATACCCAATAAAAAGTTTATAATTAAATAAAAAAGGTCAATTAATCTGCAAATATAAATTTACTGTATTTTTATTTTCTGATTTATTCAAAATTATTATTTTTTGATAGTTGTTGTTTTCAATTTTGGATAGGGAGCCACTCGGATTGCCCAATAGCAGCGTAGCTACCACTTGCATTAAACATTTTCTGAGCTGTTATTTTGTGATGGCGGCGCCGCCCTCGGTTCAACCGCCACTGACTGTAAGGTAATATTGGATGTGGGTTTGGAGCTCATCTCCAGTTCCAGTTGAAGGGTTAATGAATTATTTCTGGATAATGATCATTTGTGGGTTGATGTATAATCTGGGATTTGATACTTCAAATAGATGAGACAAGTTCCAACTAGGGGTCGTCCATAGAAGACGTCCACAATTTTTTCCGACTTTTCAACCCCCCCTTGTTACAATTAGTCACAATTTTCGGACCCCGCCCGCATCGGGAAAAACCTGCATCAGGTTTTAAACTAAAAAACCTATTCATTAATTTTTAATTATTTTAAAATTTTTATGGCTGTAATAAAAATTGGAATTAAACAAACAAGAATTTAGACAAACTTTTAAATATATTTAAACACAATTTTCTTAGAAATCCCAAAAATGGGAAAAACGGACGACCCCTAGAAGCTAGAATTTATCATATGGAGACTGAAAAAGCATTATATAATTTTTTCACCCACAAATTAGGTATGGCTTTAATTTCAGATATTATGAAAACCTTATGATAATCTTGGAAACTCTTGTTGTATAATTAAAAAGATTATAACTGATGGCTCTACTAAATTGTAAGACATAACAAATTCATTTGAGACCAATACAAAGTTTCAAAACAAAATTTTTAAAAATTAAGCAATTATTAAGCCTTCCAGTTCGGTAGCGTCATCTGTTTTTAATAATTGAAATTACCTTTACGGCGTTTCCTCAACTCCCGTAAGGTTTGCGTATCTGATACACAATTACGTACCGTATCGTAGATATCAAAATATAACGAGACAAAAGTGTTTTAGAAAATGCGATATTTTTAAAAATAAAGCTGCAAACATTCCATTTTTCGAGACATTTTTAAAAATCTCGCATTTTGTAGAACTTTGTACAATTAACAAAAAAGTTAATATAAATCTTTTAGTTTATGTAAAAATTTGCCGCCCGCATGTTTCGTAAAATTGCGATATAGTCCACCCTTTTAAAGGAAGAGCAGACCAACAACCCTCACTTATTTTATAATTTAAATTTTAAATATAAAAATCGAAACTAAAATTTTCCACTTTGGGAAACTGTATTAAATGAAAATTTTCAAAAAAATAAAGCAACAAGTTTAGCTTGGGGTGTAATTTCACCAAGGGGGAGGTTATCCCATGAATTTTCAAAATGAACTGAATTTGTTATAAATTTGAAAACTGTACTTAAAATGCCCCCCTCCCCGGTGAACTTAGGCTGGACCGCCCACGAATTTCTCCCAGAATTCGTTCTGTGAGTAGTCGTCTTCACAGAGAAGCGATGCTTTAAAGCAGGTGAGGAAATAAAAATTTGGTAAATCTCCCCCCCCCCTGGAGTTAGTACATTCGCCAAACATTCGATCATCTTGTGATCGAAGTCATTTTCTTCCAGCTTTTTATTGAAAATATATTTGAAGAATGGTTGCATCAGATATATTTTAAATGCAGGTAAGTCGAAGTAAGTAACAAAAATTAGTGAAGTATCAAGTTCTTAAATTTTATCATTAATAATTTTTCCTGTTGCAAAGAATCGATTAATTTTCAAAATTAATTATTAAAAATATAGACATTTTTCATAACTAGAAAAATTATGATGTGAAATTGACCTAAATAATTTGTGGCGCACACCTTTGGAATACATACCTATACATAATATTCTAACAGGATATTTTGAAAAAGGTACCACCAAATTGTAACTTATTGGGGTTTTAAATTTAATGGAAATTGTAAAACGATTCTTGTTCTTTGGTGTATTTTTTCCTTAACGCACATAGTAGCTATAAAAGAAAATTAAAGATTTGGGGGGGGGGGGATCTTGAAAGAAAAACAATTTCCTATGATTTCTAGAATAATCATAATTTGATTTCTTTTCTTTTAAATAAATTATTACCTACAAATGTTTATTTGCTCCCCCCCCCCTTCCTAACAAGATTTAAAAATACGGTCGTGGGAACTAGCATGACTAACATCTATTTATTTAAATAAAAAAATCAATAATTACCGGAGGTTTCTAAAAACGATTTTCCAAGAGATTCCCAAGGCGTAATCCTATACTTCCTTCATTGGGCTGGTTTTGTTGGAACGCTGATGTTGGTAAATTTGAGACTGCGTCCCTTGTGATGAAGGATAAGTAGAGACCAATGCGTTTTATGGTCGAGAACCAACGCAATGGCACCTACAGTTTAACGTGGAATTTGAACCACTGCACACACATTCTAGGACAATCCACTTGCTGACAGCGCTTGCCCTTTTCGGGAAGAACAAGAGATGCAGTTTTAAGTCTTTCCCAGAACCATTTCTGAACCTATAACAGAATTTTTTTTAATGTAACCATCCATCTAGAACGTGATTGCCTTGGTTGTGCGGCCTATAGCCGCACTGGATAGGGCATTAACGCATGAATTTAGCGTTATAGGCATAACAAAAAATAAATCAATTATTAATTATATGTATTTTCGTTTTAATAATTAAGTTGTGAAATGAATATTAAAATAAAATTTAAAAATTGACAACCTATCAATACCCTGTGTAGGTGCCAGCATCATTTGTTACTTCCAATTGGGACTTAAAACAAAATAATTTGTTTAAATCTATTGCCTTGAAGGGGGTTGTTTAACTAACCTAATCATCAAAGGCGGCTCATGGTTTACTATAATTGGGGGGAGTGGGATTGTAAATTAAATTTTTCACTTTTTCGTCAAGTCGATTGCCCAGGGTCTAGGCCAAATGGACACGGCCGAAAGGACGCGACCGAAAGAACGCGGGCCATAAAGACGCAGACCCAAAAAGACGCGACCATATAGACGCAAAAAATTATTTTGACATTTTATACTGATTATATACCAATATTTTGAAAATGGTGATATTTTGAAAATAGTAACTTTGAGGTTTACGATTTTATAATTATTATTTTATAAATACTGGCTAAATCCTAATCCGAAACTACAAAACTGAACCCACGGACAACTGAACACAATCGTAATGGATCTAGCTTTTTGGGGTAATTATTATTATTTTGAGTCCATTCTCACTTTTTCCGTTCAACTTGGAAAAAAGTTCGAGGGAGCGGTAGATCCACCTCTTTGCGGCAGATTAGACTTTACGCGGAGATTTGTTTTCTAAAGAAATATCAAAAAGGACAGATCCACCTCTTCGCGGCAGATCCAACTCTTTGCGGCAGATTTAACTTTAAGCGGAGATTTGTTTGTTTTTAATTAGTTCTCTAAAGAAATATCAAAAACTAACACTAACCTAACGGCAGATCCACCCTCTTCGCGGCAGATCCACCTCTTTGCGGCATATTTAACTTTACGCGGAGATTTATTTGATTTTAATTAGTTTTCTAAAGAAATATCAAAAACTAACACTAATCTAACGACAGATCCACCTCTTCGCGGCAGATTCACCTCTTTGCGGCAGATTTAACTTTACGCAGAGATTTGTTTGTTTTTAATTTAGTTTTATTATAATGGCCGCGTCTTTTTGGTTCTGCGCCTATATGGCCGCGTCTATTTGGGTCTGCGTCTTTATGGCCCGCGTCCATTTGGGTTTGCGTCCTTTTGGGTCTGCGTCCAAACGCTCGCGTCCTTTCGTCCGGCTCCGCGATTGCCCAATATTCAGCGACGTAAAACTACACTCACATTAAACATCATTTTTGTGACATAAAACATAATTTACCAGTCTCGGGCACCGTTTAAGAAGCACTGGTTTAGCCGTTTGAAAATTCAAAACAATCTAACCTAAAATATAAATAAATTTTTCTAATTTATTGTAATTATTCCAAATGAATAAAGTAATATTGGGCGGTGGCATTGGTGGTCTTTCGGCAGCCTATTATTTACGCAAAAAATGCTTAAAAGACACTATCACACTGATAGAATCAACATCGCGCACCGGGGGTTGGATAAAAACATCAAATCAAATCGACGGGCACTACTTCGAACAGGGACCTCGTACCATTCGACCGCAGGGACCTAAAGGGGTAAACACGCTGGAACTAATCGAAGAATTGGGTTTGGAATCCCAAATTATACCGATTTCGATGAATCATCCGGCGGCCAAAAACCGTATGATTTATGTGAACGGGGCGCTCCACACTTTACCTTCCGACGTGCTGGGGATTTTTAAGACTCAATCGCCGTTTTCTAAGCCTCTCATAAGGTACATTTTAAGCGATTTAAAGGCGGCGAGGAAAGTGATACCGGAGAACGATGAATCGATTCACAGTTTTGTGGAACGTCGGTTTGGTAGAGAAATCGCAGATTATGCGATTAGTCCGTTAATTTGTGGAATTTGCGCTGGAGATGCCAAACAAATTAGTGTTAAATTTTTGATGGAAAATTTATTTACCAACGAACAATTGCATGGAAGTGTGATCAAAGGTGCAATTTACGATATTTTATTTAAAAAAAAAGATAAGGAAGTAAAAATTCCGTGTAATATGGTTAAGAGGGCAAAGGAGGAGAGATGGAGCGTTTACACTTTTGCAGACGGTTTGGAAATCTTACCGAAAGCATTGCAACAGAAAAGTCAAGACCAAGGGGTCGAAATCTTATTCGATAAAAGTTGTAAATCAGTAGAAATTAAAGATGGGGTAATTAATTTAAGTTTCATCGGTGGTGATAAAATCACAGCAGATCATTTAATTAGTAGTTTGCCTTCAAACACTTTAGGAGATTTACTGGTTGGGCATCAACCTTTAAGTGAGTTGCTTAGAAGCATCCCTTATGTGGATGTGTGCGTGGTCAACTTACATTACAAAACTAAATTGCTAAGCAAAGCTGGTTTTGGACTTTTGGTACCCCCCTCGGAAAATTTGTCCATTTTAGGTGTGATTTTTGATAGTTGTATTTTAAATCATGACAGTACTGTTCTAACAGTGATGATGGGTGGTCATTGGTTTCACAGTCAATTTGGAAAAAATCCTGCGGAAGAATATATGTTAGAAAATGCATTAACAAACTTGAAGAAGGTACTTGGGATACAAGAGAAGCCCGACAGTTATAAAGTCAATATTTTGCAAAATTGCATACCGCAGTATGTTGTTGGTCATCACGAAACAATTAATAAAATCGACAATTACATCAAAGAGCACAATTTGCCATTGTCGTTGTGTGGATCCTATTATAGTGGTGTTGGAATCAATGATGTTATAGTTTCTGCAAGAAATGCAGTGGAGAATTTAAAAATTTGATAAAAGTTTTGTATAGCATAACTAATACAATTTATTTCTATTTTTGATAAGCTCAAGTTTTTAAAATTCGGAGAGTATTTCTTAAAAATGTGATATTTAATCTAATAAATTTTATCAATTGGTTGTTTATTAAAATTGTTAATTATTTCAGCTGCTCCGGTTTTATTTAGTAACTATGTCGCGAAACCGGAGTTTTATGTAATCACATCTGTATTGTAGAATAACAAAAAAAATGCACTAAACAATTGTCTAAACTAATAGTCCAGTCATATAAGTCAAAAATAAGGGTCAACCTCGGAATGAAAGATAATAAGCTGAAAACTCGTCAGCTAAAATCTCGTGTCCGCGTCTTAAGATAAATCAAGGTCAAAGAAATCGGTTTTTTGTAAATATCTCGTTTTCTATGGCTTTAATGCTATTTACATTTATTATAAATATTGTAGAGAATAAAATTTTCTATAACTTTTGTTTAAAACATTTTTTTATAAATCAAACCATTTTTGAGAAAGCGCAGCGCTTAGTTATGTATCTACAGTATAATGCAAGGTCAACCGTTTGTCACTTTATATAATACGCCGTATAAAGTCTATAAACCTTAAAAATATATATAGTTATAAACAATTGGCATTTTTTATTAATTATTACATTACATTTAGTAATAGTTTTCATTGATCAAATATCCTTCTATCTCAAAAACGGTTTGATGTAGATATGTATAAAAAAATGTTTTAAACAAGTTATAGAAAATTTTATTTTCTACAATATTTATAATAAATGTAAATAGCATTAAAGCCATAGGAAACGAGATATTTGCAAAAAACCGATTTCTTTGACCTTGATTATCTTACGACGCGGACACGAGATTTTAGGTGACTTTTGAGACAACTTTTAGAGTGCCAAAATAAAGGTCTATACGAGTTTTCAACAGCTTATTATCTTTCATTCCGAGGTGAAACCCCTAATATGACTGGACTATAAACTAAATTTCAGCAGTTTAGCATACTGTTAATTGTACTTGGCATTGAAGATGATCATGTAGTTCGAAACGTCACACATTATTGATCTACCTACACCGCAATTAAAAGTTTTTAAGGAATGCATACACAATTTATAATGTATACATCTTCCTAAATCATCAGGCAATGAATTCATCATTGTGCACTTTGGTTCTGAACAGTATAGGATATTTCTTAGTCATTCTAAAATACAGATATCGATTTTCACTACATGAATCACGAATCCATCTATGGGTCATACAATTTAGGACCAAACTAACCCCCCCTCCACTTGGTCACAAAATGTGAGACCCCTCCTCCAAAATCAAGTCACTAATTTGTAACCACCCACCCCTCATGAGTCCCATAATACAGAATATTCTGCAAACAAAAATTACTGCGGAAAATTCATAACAATTTTAAATCTTCAAGGTGAACCAGGGCCGACAAGATCGTGACGTCACAAGGAAGCATACCCCCAACCCCATGTCCCAAGTTGATGGACCGCTCCCCCCAAATGTTATTTCTTTTTTCGAAAACTAAGGAGGTTTGAGACTATTTTGGATCCAAAATTCGAAATGCGCCAGCCACCTCAACGAATTTTTGAAATATCTCAAAAGCGAAAGAGATACAAACGAAAATAAGAGGTGCCTACGAATAATTTAGACTATTTTGGATTCGAAATGGTGAAGCCAACAGTTTCTATCAGGTCAAGGGTGAATCCAGCCAAGGTTAATTAAGGGGAGGGTTATTCACTGCATTTTAGTGTATTTAATTGAGTTTTTTTCAGTTCATGGGGAGGTAGTTACCCCCTTTACGTCAACCCCCAGATAAGTATCAGGTCAATGGGTTGTTGTTAATTGTGTGAAACTTACACTGGAAGATTAGGTTATGAAAAACCGAACTAAGTACATAAAATAAATGGTGTCAATTTAAAAAAATAATAAGTTGGGGCGGATGTGGAATAACCTCCCAACCGAGGTCTTGAATAGCTGCTTTTGTAATGTTAGCAGTATGCGGACGGGTATAATCATGCTGCAAAACCGATGGTCGGGGTAGTTTAGTCCAGAATAAAAACATAAAAATACTTCAAAATTGGTATGGAAATGTTTCCTTGATCAAAAGTTTTAATTTCCCCAAATTACGCCTAGTTGTTCAGTCTTGGGTTATCTTATAACAAGTTGCTTATAACCTAGGATCTAGGTTAACTTCAATAGAAATAATTGTAGCCATGGAAATAAATCGAAACTGACCAAATTTGAAAAATATTAAATTCCCTGCCTTTTCCATACAAGTGGGAATAGGAACACAGTTTTATTCTGCATTTATGCCCCCCGCCCTAATAGTCAAGAGATAAAACTGTGGATTAATCATAGTTTCTACCAATTGGAATACTGAAGTCAAGATTGTATCACAATAATCAATAGGCTGTAGATCAGGACATCAAGCCTCCATTATTAACTACGTATTTTTTTAACATTTTGTGATGCTAAAATTTCAGATGCAAAGAAAATTTTACCTGACAAAACTAATTTAAAAGTTGATATTAAAATTATTTCCTACGACTCCAAAATTTTAATTTCCCTAACTTGGCGCTAAAAATGAAAACTTCATTGACCAAATTTGAGAAATTTTAATACCCTGACTTTTTTATATGGGTGGGAACCTTATCCTGTTATATAAACAGATGTAATGATAGCCCCTAGTGATTTTTTAAAATTTTCGCACAAATCTGAAAGTAAATTAGTTACCCATGCCAGTATAATATTGGACATTATATTAGTAAACTTTTTTATTGATTTACGATCATTAGATCAGTAAATCCCCTACTAAACTTTTACCGATGCCACTGGCACATTAAAATTCCATCAGCCACAAAATAATTTTTATTAAAAATTTACTTCAAGTGGAACAAAATAAAAATGTTACTTATTTTATATACAAGTCAAGAAATGTGTAAAAAAATTGTTAAAAACTTACTAATCGAATATAGTATATCTTAGTAATTATTTCTTTAACTTTCGCTTTTTCTTTATGCTGTTTGTTTCATCATCCACAGCATCAATCCTCCTCTTGATTTGCTTTTTAGCAACTCCGCCAGAATTAAATTTTTTGGGTCCACCTTTTTGCTGTTTATTCTTAGATGTACTAGCTTGTGCAGTTTGAATTGCACTGCTTTTATTCTTCTTCACGTTTGGAGATTTGGAACCACCGTTTTGATCCAAAACCTTTTGTTGTGGATTAGGTTTCTTCTGCGTGTTGGTTCCTTTATTTTTATTTTCACCCTTTGAAGCTTGGTTTTTAGAAAAGTGGCCAACGATTTTTTTATTTTTTGATTGTTGTGGTACAATTTGGGTTTGTTTTTTCGACAGAGAACCAATATTTTTAGCCTTTTTGAAGCCGTTTGTATTTTTAGTTTGCGTTTGACTCGTGGATGGAGATTCCAAACTGTTTTTCTTTTTGTTCTTAGCGTTTTGCTTTGATGTGCTTGGCGATTGCGATCCATTTTTGTTTGGTTTATTCTTATTTTTGAAATTAGATTTATTTTCATTTACTTTCGCCTCCTTTTGGATCTCCACCTCTTCTTGCTCACTTTCATTATCCTCTCCCTCTTCTATTTCTGCATCAGATTCTTGTTCGCTCTCTTCTTTTAAAACGTCTTCCTCCTCTTCCTTTTTGACTTTAGGTATGGCGTTTGAAAATTTCTTTAATTTTGCCACAAAAAATCCATCCATGTTATGGGTGTGCGGGTAATATCGTCGAGTTAGGTGCAAAGACTTGTGTAACCTAAATTCTCTGAAATTAACGAAACCGTTTGTTCCAAACTCTAAATCTGTCGAAACCAATTTTACATTGCGCATCTTGAGAGCATAATCAACAACAAATTCGTTTTCTTGTGGTAAAATGGAACAAGTGGAATAAACTATGTAGCCCCCAGTTGCTGACTTTGCATCTACAGAATCAATGGCACTTAAAAGTAACTCACGTTGAAGGTGACAGCAGCGTTTAATATCATCCTTATCTTTATTTGTCTTAACACTTTGATCTTTTGCAATGACACCGGTACCGGTACACGGTGCATCCAGCAAAACCCTATCAAAGCTATTAAACGTTTTCGAAAATTGCCTTCCATCTTTTGTACAAATCACAGCATTTGTAACCCCCATTCGATGAAAATTACCAACCACAGCCATAATTCGTTCCTTGTGAAGGTCATTTGCAAACAAAATTCCGGTATTTTTCATCAGTGCTGCTATGTGAGAGGCCTTTCCACCCGGAGCTGCACACATGTCCAAAATGCGCTCGTTTTCTTGAGGAGCTAACGCCATAACCGGCAAGAGACTCGAAGCACCTTGCAGTATGTAGTGACCGCTCAAATATTCGGGGGTTGCTCCAATGGGAACTTGGGAGGAATAAATAACTAAACCTTCTTTACTCCACTTACCGACAGGATCCAAATTTATTCCACGATTGATCAAAGCTTGGGCCAGATCCCTTCTTCGTGTCTTCAAAGTGTTTGTCCTAATTGTCAAAGGCCGCTCCACTTCGGTGGCTTCTAAGAACTCCACTAATTCGGTCATTGGAAACATATCCATAATGCGACTCATCAAAAACTCGTTATAACTATAGTATATACACAAATCCTTTAGCAACAGATTGAGGTAATCGGCACGAGAATGCTCATTATCTCTTCGAGTTTTAAAGTCATTCAAAACCTGAATAACGTCGTTAATGCGCGATTGAACATCTTTAAGGGTCGTAACTTCTTTCTCTTCTGTAGTTTCAGGAAACTTAAATACTTCTTGTTGTAAAAGGTTATCTTGTAACTCGGCTTCGGCTAATTGATCATCCACCAGTTTCTGTTTTTCCAATTTTTTCGATTTCTTTTCAATCGGAAGTAAATCATCGTCACCTTCGTCAGAATCGGATTGTTCCTCGTCAGATAAATCGTTTAAGGTCCCCACCTGACAATCTTCATCTTCGCTTTCTGATTCATCATCAGATTCTTCTGTTTTCTTTGCCTTTTTAGGTTTGAGCCAAAGTTTGTTGTCGTCTGTAAATCCATCAGCATCACTATCATCTTCTTCGTTCACTTCATCGCTACATTCGTCCTCCTCGTCCATTGAAGAGCTCTCTTCCTCTCCATTTTCAACTTCAACACTTGAATCAAATTCGTCACCACTTTCGCCGTCTTCAAATTCATCGTTTTTTTCTAAACGTTCGTTTTCCTCCTTAACCTGCTTTTCCAACTTAATTTGAGCCTTTTTAACCGCTAGCTCCTGTTTCTTCTCATTTTTCTGCAACCTAACTTTAAGCCTCTTCGCTTGCCGGTGACTTTTGGGCTCTAAAACGACCGCGTTAAATTAAAACGAACAAATTTACTTAAAATACCACTTACTGTTTATAACTCCTTCGATAGCTGGTTCGCCTTGTTTTCTGGATTTTCTTCCTGGCCCACGCTTTGTATTTCCTTTAACAAATTCCGCTTTTCTACCCATTTTAATTCACACGTGCATTCAATGGTAGTCTTTAAAAAATGGGGTTATGTTCCTACATTAACCAAAAACTTGTGTTGTTGAAATTTGGTTCAAAGCGACATCTTGTGATTAAAATTTGAATGTTTAAATATAAAAGCAAAGCAGAGGTGTATTCATAAATTTTGTGATTCATACATAACCACATCGACAAGTTTCTGCAAGTTTCTCAAAGGATTTTTTCTGATGGTAAGTTGTGGTTAAAATTTGCATAATTTATGCCTTTCGTAATGGTTTTCAAATAACGAAAGGTGTTTGAAAGTGAACAATTAATAATAGTCTTTGTTGTTCCAGTGCCAGGAAAGTAAATCGTGCAAGTTGAAGAAGGAGAACATTCATCCGAACGATGGTTGAGGGAAACCAAATTGAAAGGCACCAATACCATCTTCCCAAAGGTAACTGCTTTTTGAATTCTGTAACAATCTTTTTAGGTTACACAAAATTTCGTTTACCTACTTGAAATCTTAACCTTTTTTTATAAGGAGAATATAATCGCATCTCAAAAAACACTAAATAATTAAGGATTAATGATGATGTTTGATAATGTGTCAAGTAAACAATTATAAACTTTCGAGAAATTGTTACTAACTTTTTCATTTATTGTAGATTTCATTATTGCACGAATACGAGGGTACGGTGTAGGAAAACTGAATGATTACCGAAGAAATGTCCATCAATTTGAAAATTACAGGTTAGTTACAAACAAATTTTTGTTTTGTCAGCTAATCCGATTCCTTAACTTGTCAAAATCCAATAGAGGTTGACAAATCGGAGTCGCAATTTAAATCAAAAACGTAGTCAAATTCCGCTTCTATTGCTCGGGAGTGCTGCGGATTTGACAGTTAGGAACAATTTCTATGTGATTGTGGATATCTATTCAATTTGTTCATCGCTGTTTGATTTCAAGTTAAAAAATAGACCTGGTTGCCAAGTGTAGTATCCTAATCTGTATTAGCTAAGTGCTGTGGGATTTATGCGGAAATTTTATTTTAAGAGCAGCATTACAATAAAGAAGGAATTTTTCAATAAATCCAGATAAAGATGCTGACAAATAATAATCCACTTTTACATTATTTTTTTATGATGAAATTGTTATTATAGACCAGTGCAGAAGCCTTTGAAAATGATAAAAAGTGAACAAAAATAGCAGTAGGATGAAACCCATTGGAAAAGGAAGAGAATATAACAAAAATGAAAGGAAAAATAATTTACGGGCGATCTGAGGTCGGGAAGTGGAAGGGGGTGAGTTTTAAGGGTAGAAAACTGTTTTTCTCGATTTCCGGCAAAACCACAAGTCCTATGGAAAAAAGTTAAATGGCAAAGTTGTAGGTAATAAAAAGATCTACAACTTTTATATTTACACTTTTTTCACATAACCTCAAAATTTATGTGAAAAATTCAAATAACCAAGTTTTTGGTTTTTAATTTTTATCTTTTAGAAAAAAATATTTTTTTTCACGAAATTTGGTGAAAACTTACCTTTTTATGTCCCAAACACACTGTAATTTTTTTGATTTAAAATATTTATTTTTTCACCTTATTTTGACTTAATATCGAAAAAGCACCCTAATTTTCAATCGAAAATTCTCGCGTCAAAATATCTGCTTTTTTAAAAAACTCGGTGGGCTTTTTGTTCGTTGAAATCTCTACTTTTCGATGGTGTAAAAAAAATATACATTACTATGGTAAATATTCTCAAAAAATGCAAAGAAACGAAAACAACTCGAATCAGAAATTTTTTTTTTCTTAAATCATCATGTACAATTTTGAGCTATTTATTAAAATTTATACTTTAATTACTCGAAAAACGTAAGATTTCGTGTTACATTGATAAACAAAAAATTGCAAGTCGAAATAAACAACATCGTTCATGAAAATACACGTGCAGGCTGAGTTACTTTAAGAGAATTGTGACAAAGCTTAAAATTTTCGGATTCGAGTTTTTTTCGTTTCTTTGCATTTTTGAGAATATTTACCATAGTAATGTATTTTTTTTTACACCATCGAAAAGTAGAAATTTCAACGAACAAAAAGCCCACCGAGTTTTTTAAAAAAGCAGATATTTTGACGCGAGAATTTTCGATTGAAAATTAGGGTGCTTTTTCGATATTAAGTCAAAATAAGGTGAAAAAATAAATATTTTAAATCAAAAAAATTACAGTGTGTTTGGGACATAAAAAGGTAAGTTTTCACCAAATTTCGTGAAAAAAAAATTTTTTTTCTAAAAGATAAAAATTAAAAACCAAAAACTTGGTTATTTGAATTTTTCACATAAATTTTGAGGTTATGTGAAAAAAGTGTAAATATAAAAGTTGTAGATCTTTTTATTACCTACAACTTTGCCATTTAACTTTTTTCCATAGGACTTGTGGTTTTGCCGGAAATCGAGAAAAACAGTTTTCTACCCTTAAAACTCACCCCCTTCCACTTCCCGACCTCAGATCGCCCGTAAATTATTTTTCCTTTCATTTTTGTTATATTCTCTTCCTTTTCCAATGGGTTTCATCCTACTGCTATTTTTTTCGGTTTCAAAAATTATCGTCACTGGTCTATTAATAGCCCGGTTTTAACTTATTATTATAAAACGTTTGTCAAAATTAAATTTTCCTCTGATTTTTTGGGTGCGACTCTTTGGGTGTTCCATTTACAATAAATTTTTAACGACAGCTTTGCATTGATACTCGTTAAAAAATTCTACTCGTGTAGGTATAAAAAAGGGGTTTTTAATAAATGGGATTTCTACATAGAATTTTGTTCTTTGATGATATCATTTTGTATATTTTTGATGTCTTGCCAAGTTTACTATTAGTATATTTGCAAAGTTTCAAAATTTGTAAATAAGATTTAGTTTTCATTCATCCCTAAAAACTACCCTGTAATGATTAGAAGTTTTATAATATTTTTGACCGAATTTAACCAACTGACCAAAACTACCATAAGTTCACTCGCAATTTTTAGAAATTCTGAAATACAACTGATACAACTCTGACTACTTTTATAAGATAGCAAGCCTTATGGTCCTGAAGTGACCTATCCTATTGTCTTTTTTTGATTTTTTACCTGTTTATTTACCTTTAGAAATTACGTGTAGACTGCAGTTCTTTTACTCTCATATTTATTTAAATCTTATAGAAAATATTTGGGGGATACTCCCCTACAAAATTTACAATTACAAGCAATTCTCCGCAATACGGAAACGTGCAATAAAAATGGCATGGGACGACATTCCATTAACGGTGTTACAAAACTTAATTTTGAGTGCAAAAGATAAAATTTTTGAGGTCATATCAAATTTATTTATTTATTTATCAAATACGGGCTACAGCCCTTTTACAATTATTATCACAATTATTATTACAATCATTATCACAATCACTGCTATTATCATCATTATTATCGCAGAGTACTCAAACATTTACATTCTCAATAAAGCATACATGTTTACCGAATACACAAAATAAAAACAAAACAAAAATGCAAATACATTGGACCCATCCTATTGGCTACCATCCAAACGTAACCCCAAAAGCCTCTTATACCCGCGCAATGATGAACTAAACAGGTCGACGTCGACCCCGCTCAAGTGAATATTGCCTAATCTTTGGATTCTATTAATGGGAGCGTTGTAGCTATAGTTGGTCAAAGCCAAGTCGACGTAAAACAAGCCACCAATCCTAACACCACACCGAGGAACCCGAAAATTAATCAGCTGGAGGAGCTCCGAGCAATTATATTTGCTATTCACTATATTAAACAAGCAGGTCAAATCGGCCACAACCCTTCGATCGTGCAGGGTCGACAAACACAATAAATCTCGCACAAACCTTTTTACGCCTACAAGATCGCTCTCCAAATGGAGTCTATATGCAACCAAATATAAAAACTTGCTCTGAATTCTCTCAATAAGATCAGAGTCAACAGCATAGAAAGGAGACCAAATCGGAGAAGAATACTCCAAAAGGGATCTAACCAGGGTCATGTACAAGATCTTAAGGGTATTAATACCTTTAAAATTTCTAGTATTTCTATTTATGAAACCCAGCATTCTCATTGCTTTGGAAGATATATGTTCCATATGACACCTAAAGGTCAACCTAGCATCAAAAATTATCCCCAAATCACACACTGTGTCAACCGATCGAAGAGCCTCTCCCTCCAACGCGTACCTATAAAAGAAAGGCGACTTGTTCCTACAAAACCTCATGACGCAGCACTTACTAACATTCAGAAAAAGTTGATTATAATTGCACCATACCAAAAGCGCACATAAAGCATTCTGAATCCCAACTGAATCATCGCTTGATCCTACCGCGCAAAATATCTTTAGATCGTCCGCAAAAATTAAATAACGAACACCCAGTCCCAGAGCATTGCCAATGTCGTTAATAAAGAGAGTAAAAAGTAAGGGACCCAAGTGGGACCCCTGAGGCACACCAGAAGACACCTCTATCGGCTGGGACAAATGCATCTTGATCTTAACATACTGGATTCTACTAGATACGTAACTGATAAGCCAACACAACAAAGAACCATGTATACCCAGGGCCTCAAGTTTAGAAGACAGGATAGAAAGATTAATCCTGTCAAATGCTTTACTGAAATCCGTATAAATGGAATCGACCTGATAACCGTCCCCAAAGCACTTAAAGATGTAATCTTCATATATCATTAGATTTGTTAACGGGGATCTTCCCCGTAGAAATCCATGCTGCTCAGGAACAACCAGATCCGTAAGATCAGAAGAGATCGCATCAAGTACCAGGCCCTCAAATATTTTCGGTATAACCGATTGAATTGAAATAGGGCGATAATTCGAAACATCGGACCTATCACCTCTCTTAAAAATTGGCACCACAAACGATTGCTTCCAGACCCTCGGCATAACACCAACTGACAGCGACTTGTTAAACAAAATAAACAATGGGAGACTAAGTGAATGCACACATGATCTTATCACAATTGGATGGACATCATCCGGACCAGGGCCCTTGTTAGTTTTAATATTTTTCACTTTTCTCAAAATATCCTCAACAGAAATATGGCAATGGCTCAAATTTGTTGTTTTTTCATATTTAAAATCTCTTGAAAAAACTGTCCCATCCCCATAAACACCAGAGAAATAACTCGCAAAGAGTTTCAATACTTGATCAGGCGAGTCAGCACTCGAGTCACCCAGAAACATAGAACACGGAATACCTCCAGAAGACCTGTTTGCCCTGATGTAATCCCAGAACCCCCCCACATCATCGGGTATAGAAGCTTCCACCGACGCAATATATGACTCATAGCATCTACGAGCCAGTAACTTGCATTCAGTCCTCAAATCAGAAAACTTCAAATAATCACTGTACAAATTGAATTCTTTAAATAACCTATGAGCCCTTCTTTTTTCCCGAATAAGATTTTTTAATTCAGTGCTATAATATTTTGGAAAACAATTACCTTCAGAAATCACCATTACAGGAATAAACAATTGCATAGCATAATATAAATTATCATAAAAATACCGGACGCCATCTTCTATGTCCAAATCCTGCAACACACACCAATTAAGACCATCCAAATACTCCGCCATTGCAACATAATCTCCTCTCTTAAAGTTGAACAATCTTGTCCCTGCCGCACCGATGCCTTCCCCACTCCATAAAGACAATGAAACCATCAAGACAGGATGATGAACATCAACAGGCAAAACGTTCTCATCACACAGCATTACAGTTGCACCAACAACATCAGTAAGAACAAGATCAAGCACTCTTCCACTGCCATTCCTAACTTCATTCATTTGTTCAAGATTCAAAAACTCCAACAAGTCCACAACACATCTCGACGAATCATCCAGAACGCCCACACCGCAATACCCAGAATTCCAATGTAAGTTCGGCAGATTATAATCTCCACATATCAGAAACTTTGCTGTAGGAAAGAGCAAGCGAATGCGCTCCACCTCGCGACAATGCAATGCATAAATGTCAGAACTCGATGCTGGAGGAACATACACACAACCAAGCACCAACTCAACCTCATCAATCTTCAACAATACAAATTGCTGCTCGACACGATTACAAGTCTCGATAGCACGAGATGAATACCTAGAGTTCACACCAATTAACACACCACCACCCGAAAGTTTATTGCTACTTAAAACAGACCGATCAGCACGGTAAATAAGAGTAGTTATGGGGGAAACATATTAATTGTACGCACCCTGGTGGCTGTGATATCAACTAAATATTTGACGTCTTAATTAATTAAAATTATTTTAAAAATTAATTAAAATACGTTAAATTTATTATTAAATTATTTATTTATTACTTAGTTGTAATGTATTATTATCGTTCAAAACCAAATCAAAGTATTTCTGAGCGAGGTCAAGCGAGGGTATATCATTAGCGTGCATCAGCGTGACGTCACGTTGATGTTGCTTACAGCGCACCATCAGTGGCGTAGCGAGGGGGTGGCAAGAGGGGGTATCATGCCCCGGGCGCTACTCACAAAGGGGCGCCAAATGGTCCGCAAAACAAAAAATTGCTGGATAATTTTTATTTTTATTATAATTGATTTCTGGAAAATATATTTTAAATTTACTGCCAGTGTAATATAATAAATGTCAATTCGTAAATAAAAAGGAAAAAAAGGAACACTAATATAGTCTAAATCAAACTGTAATAATATATTCATAATAGAAATGGCACGTCTTTTCTACTGGCAGGGCTGACTCGACCTGTGTCTGTCAGCACTTCCTTATGGCATCTACGCTGTGTGGTTACATAAATTATCTCCTTTCTTAATTTGTCTGATAAAATAATAATATGTTATAATAAATATTTACTTTTTTATTGTTTTAAAACTGCGTGTTTTTAAAATATTTCTTTATAAATATGTAAAATAAATAATAGGTGTCTTTTGAACTAATTCTAGATGATCATAAACATTTCAAAATCTAGTCTTGTTTTCTCAACTACATTTTTTGTCTCAAATTTAAAGCCTAGCTTGAGCCTATGACTTCATTTATTTTACTTTATTTATTTATTAATTTGCGAGTATATTTTACATATAATATTATATGGTTTTCGAATGGGGGGGGGGGCTAAAAAGGTATTGTGCCCCGGGCGCGAGTTAAGCTCGCTACGCCACTGCGCACCATCGTTAATATTTCTCCCCTATACTCATTATTAAATCTTAATTCAGTTTTGTTTTTAATTAAGTAGAAGTAGCTTTTGCATTCCCTTCGGATTATTGCGACTCTGCTTCTTTGCAAAGTTATTACGATCCATTTTTGAGATGGATCAATACTCTTCTTTCTACTTTACTTTCGAATTAATTTATCCACAGTGTGTTGATGTTCACTGGAGGGCCGCGATTAGAAGATCCGTCAAGTCCGCGATTCGAAACCACAATTTTCGCGCTGTACATCAACCAGCGATCACACCGAGCCCAAAAACCATCCCTTACCTTTAAGAAGTTAGTAAAAAATTACCAGATAGCACAGTTGAAGAGATCTCTTCCTAAATTTTTGATATAACAATCTATTTGATGACCTGAATCTACGTTCCAAATTTCATAATCCCCTTTAGGGTATAAGGGTGTCAAAATCCAACCCTTACCTTTAAGAAGTTAGTAAAAAATCCCCAGATGGCACAGTTGACGAGATACCCTCCTAAATTTTTGACATTATAATCTACTTGATGACATGAATCTACGTACCAAATTTCACAGCGCTCTTTTGGGGCTCTTTGGGGCGAAATAACTTCTTAAAGGTAAAGGTTGGTTTTTGACACCCTTATCCTCAAAAGAGGGTTATGAAATTTGAAACGCAGATTCGGGTCATCAAGTAGATTATTATATCAAAAATTTAGGAAGAGATCTCTTCAACTGTGCCATCTGGGAATTATTTACTAACTTCTTAAAGGTAAGGGTTGGATTTTGACACCCTTATTCCCTAAAGAGGGTTATGAAATATGGAACGTAGATTCAGGTCATCAAGTAGATTGTTATATCAAAAATTTAAGAGGGGATCTCGTCAACTGTGCCATCTGGGAATTATTTACTAACTTCTTAAAGGTAAGGGTTGGATTTTGACACCCTTATTCCCTAAAGAGGGTTATGAAATTTGGAACGTAGATTCAGGTCATCAAGTAGATTGTTATATCAAAAATTTAGGAGTGGATCTCGTCAACTGTGCCATCTGGGAATTTTTTACTAACTTCGTAGAGGTAAGGGTTGATTTTTGACACCCTTATCCCCAAAAGAGGGTTATGAAATTTGGAGCGTAGATTCAGGTCATTAAGTAGATTGTTATATCAAAAATTTAGGAAGAAATCTCGTTAACTGTGCCATCTGGGAATTATTTACTAAGTTTATAAATGTAAGGGTTGGTTTTTGACACCCTTATCCTCAAAAGAGGGTTATGAAATTTGGAATGTAGATTCAGGTCATCAAGTAGATTGTTATATCAAAAATTTAGGAGTGGATCTCGTCAACTGTGCCATCTGGGAATTTTTTACTAACTTCGTAGAGGTAAGGGTTGATTTTTGACACCCTTATCCCCTAAAGAGGGTTATGAAATCTGGAGCGTAGATTCAGGTCATCAAGTAGATTGTTATATCAAAAATTTAGGAAGAAATCTCGTTAACTGTGCCATCTGAGAATTATTTACTAACTTCTTAAAGGTAAGGGTAGGATTTTGACACTGTTATCCCCAAAAGAGCGCTGTGAAATTTGGTACGTAGATTCATGTCATCAATTAGATTGTTATATCAAAAATTTAGGAAGAGATCTCGTCAACTGTTCCATCTGGGAATTTTTTACTAACTTCGTAGAGGTAAGGGTTGATTTTTGACACCCTTATCCCCAAAAGAGGGTTATGAAATTTGGAGCGCAGATTCAAGTCATCAAGTAGATTGTTATATCAAAAATTTAGGAGTGGATCTCGTCAACTGTGCCATCTGGGAATTTTTTACTAACTTCGTAGAGGTAAGGGTTGGTTTTTGACACCCTTATCCCCTAAAGAGGGTTATGAAATTCGGAACGTCGATTCAGGTCATCAATTAGATTGTTATATCAAAAATTTAGGAAGAGATCTCGTCAACTGTTCCATCTGGGAATATTTTACTAACTTCGTAGAGGTAAGGGTTGGTTTTTGACACCCTTATCCTCAAAAGAGGGTTATGAAATTTGGAACGTAGATTCGGGTCATGTGGTAGATTACTATATCAAAAATTTAGGAAGGGATCTCGTCAACTGTGCCATCTGGGAATTTTTTACTAACTTCGTAGAGGTAAGGGTTGGTTTTTGACACCCTTATCCCCTAAAGAGGGTTATGAAATTTGGAACGTAAATTCAGGTCATCAAGTAGATTCTTATATCAAAAATTTAGGAAGGGATCTCGTCAACTGTGCCATCTGGGAATTTTTTACTAACTTATTAAAGGTTAGGGTTGGATTTTGACACCTTTATCCTCAAAAGAGGGTTATGAAATTTACAACGTAGATTCGGGTTATCAAGTAGATTATTATATCAAAAATTTAGGAAGAGATCTCGTCAACTGTTCCATCTGGGAATATTTTACTAACTTCGTAGAGGTAAGGGTTGGTTTTTGACACCCTTATCCTCAAAAGAGGGTTATGAAATTTGGAACGTAGATTCGGGTCATGTGGTAGATTACTATATCAAAAATTTAGGAAGGGATCTCGTCAACTGTGCCATCTGGGAATTTTTTACTAACTTCGTAGAGGTAAGGGTTGGTTTTTGACACCCTTATCCCCTAAAGAGGGTTATGAAATTTGGAACGTAAATTCAGGTCATCAAGTAGATTCTTATATCAAAAATTTAGGAAGGGATCTCGTCAACTGTGCCATCTGGAAATTTTTTACTAACTTCTTAAAGGTTAGGGTTGGATTTTGACACCTTTATCCTCAAAAGAGGGTTATGAAATTTACAACGTAGATTCGGGTCATCAAGTAGATTATTATATCAAAAATTTAGGAAGAGATCTCGTCAACTGTGCCATCTGGGAATTATTTACTAAGTTTATAAATGTAAGGGTTGGTTTTTGACACCCTTATTCTCAAAAGAGGGTTATGAAATTTGGAACGTAGATTCGGATCATCAAGTAGATTATTATATCAAAAATTTAGGAAGAGATCTCGTCAACTGTGCCATCTGGGAATTATTTACTAAGTTTATAAATGTAAGGGTTGGTTTTTGACACCCTTATCCTCAAAAGAGGGTTATGATATTTGGAACGTATATTCAGGTCATCAAGTAGATTGTTATATCAAAAATTTAGGAGGGGATCTCTACAACTGTGCCATCTGGGAATTATTTACTAATTTCTTCGAGTTAAGGGTTAGTCTTTTACACCCTTATCCCCAAAAGAGGATTATGTAATTTGGAATGTAGATTCAGGTCATCAAGTAGATTGTTATATCAAAAATTTAGGAGGGGATCTCGTCAACTGCACCGTCTGGGAATTTTTTACTAGCTACTTAGAGGTAAAGGTTGTTTTTTTACACCCTTATCCCCAAAAATAGTTAAAATGTGTTTGGTCCAGTCACGGATCTATTTTAGGTCATCGCCCTAATTTGTTAGCCAAGTTTGTCAAAGTCGCCTGTTATACCACAATTCCGAATACGCAATTCATTTACAATTATTTATCGATTTTTATAAAAAATCTTGGCAGTAAAATCCATATAAATTGTTAATTAATAAAATTTAATTAAAAACTTTTTACAAACACCCCGTATGTTGTTATTATTTTGAAAACTTGCCTTATTGGCGCTGTAACGGAAAAAGTTCGAAGTTTAGATTTTAACAAATCACATTTTTTGTAAGTCAAACGCGTAATTTGATTGTCAGTTTATATTGAACCTTTACGTAAGGTAAATTCAACTTGGTTTATGCCGTACAAAATTATATACAATGCTCAAGTTGTTCTTTTTATTTCAGATGTCAACATTTTAAGTAATGGACCAATTTTGCTGAGGAAGTGCCTAAAATATTACGATGATCAAATCATTCGGTGGATTAGGAACATTCTTCATCTGCTCTTGGAAATTGGAACTTTCATAGCAATTTCGTTACATTTTAAAATGGTAAGTTTGCACTCTTAACGGATTGATTTTTGAAATTTGAATTAAGGTTATGTTTTAAAGTTTCGCCCTCTAAAGGTTTGTAAACTTGCATTCATATGAACTTTGCAATGAGAACTATGTTATTATATAGTGATGTAACTTAATTTTTATTATTGCTTTTCGTTCTTTAAAACGATAACATTTTTAAAATTCGTATTGCGTATAATTGTGACAGATTCTCATGCGTTTTTGTTTTTCAGAAAGGATTCTCAAGAGAGGATTCACTTGCAAGTGGGAAACAAAAAGTTTTAGTGTAAATTTATTACCGAAGTTGATGCAAAATTCGCTGACAACTCGAAGAAATCCCTTATAAATTTTGAACACGGATTAAGGATAATGGCTGTATAAGAAAGAAAAGGTTAGTTACATTTAATTTTTGATGTCTACAAATTGCTATAGTCCATCCGTTTTAAGAATGCAGAACTAGATTGTACTAAAATTGAGAACTCGGAACGTGATTGGTTAAAATTTTTATAGGTTTACACTGCCAAAATTTTATTTGCGATTGATGACTCACGAATATTTTTTTCTATAAGTTTTTGGAAAATTTAAATAATTTGTACAAGATAAATTGCTATTTGATAAAAATATACTTTTAACCCGATTATTTCAAGTATCAAATAAGTGACATTTGGTTTTTGTCACTCATACACTTTAATTATTTGACGTTTCCCAGTGTAAATCTGACTTGCCGTTCAAGGCGACCTCTACTGCAATCCAAAACCAGACGGACTATAGTTAGATTTTAATTTGCATGCAATCGCAAGTTTTAAAAAGTAATTTAATTTTGACATAATTAAGGAGGTTAAGTGACAATAATCTGTATATTTTACGGGGCTGCCATCAAACGTCAAAATATAGAATGACTATAGGTTTCTTTAATTTTTACGGGTGCAGCCATCCAACGACAAAACTTTGAATGATTACAGGTATCTTTATATTTTACGGGTGCTGCCAACCAACGACAAAACTTCGAATGATTATAGGTATCTTTATATTTTACGAGTGCTGCCATCCAACGACAAAACTTCGAATGATTATAGGTATCTTTATATTTTACGGGTGCTGCCATCCAACGTGAAAACTTCGAATGACAGTTAATTATTCTTCAGCAAGAAAATCACTTAACAATTTTCTAATCGAATTTCAACTTTTCATTTATAATGTTTATTAAAATTAGTCAAATAATATTTGCGTGACTGTTGTTTTTCATTTTATACTACTAGTTTAGAGAAAATAAAAATTTCTAAAGCATAGTTGGTTCCATTTACAGACACATGTGTTTGTAATCCGAGGTTTTAGGTTTTTTTTTTGAACAATTCGACAGTTTCTTGTACTCTCACTTTAAAAAAAAACACCAAAAGCTTTTCTACTTGGACCAATTTGTGAAAAACAAATTGTTGCTTATTATAGTTGGAAAATATTGCTAATAACAATAAATTATTAAAACATTAATTTATTTAAAAAAATGTGTCTTTCAAGTTGTCCCATTTCACTCGACGATTAACTACTTTTCGCAAATAGCTTTTCAATTTATTGTTTCTGCTGCATTTTTTGTTAAGCCTGGATTTATTTGACGGTCGAATTTTTGGTCTCATTTTGATGATCGTAAAATTTGTCCGTAAGTAGGTATTATATTATAGTGACGAAAGTTGTTCATATTTAGTCATTGGAAGAAAAATAAATTTTCCTTTAAATACAAAAAAATTTAAGCAAATTTGTAACGATGTGCAATAATTTTTGTATGGACATTTAATGCGAAATTAAACGGGATCAAAAGGGGACCACAAATTTGACCGGTCAATAAAGAAAGAGTAAAACTTATTGCAAAGCGACATGTGAAAAATAGTTAATGCAATTGACTCCTTCTGGAACGATGGAATTTCTGCTTTCTATGACCTACCTAAACACCGGATGATGGATAGGACGATTTCAGATCATGAGACGGGTCCAAATTTAGAATTATTTAAAACATTCCGTCTATCTGTCACTCATTTCCCACACCCTAACTTTTGTACGTGAAAATGGTATCCTCGCATAAACTACAAGAAATTACCTCTATGGCCAAAAGTTGATAACGTCACAGTCAAGAATAGTGCATAGGTTTTCCTTTTTTGGGGTATTTCATTTTTCGATATTTTTTTACTTTAAAACGCAATGTAGATAATTTTTGATGCGGTTTTCGACAACTTGCACTAGTAAGATTATTCTCGACTGGCAATACTTGAGTTTTGAGAACAAATGATATTCGCCGGGATTGTGAGGGGAAATTTTAAATTATGGCTTATTAGTTAGAAAAATTGACTGAAGTTGTGTAATTCAAATTAATTTAAACACTAGATAATAATTATTGGTTTAGTTTATTCTGTAATCCACGGTACGCGCTGTAATTACCTATTATAGAAACCTCTTCTGTTGTACGAGTTTGAGACTCGATCGGGTTTTAAAAAACTACAAAACTTCCAGCGATTTTGGCTAGAAGTAACTGTCCTTATTTTGTTTGTATATTTTACTACCCAGGTCAAGCTAGCACCCCCACATTTGAAAAACAAAAACTATGCCATAATTTCGTACTAATTATGTGCTAATTTTGTACCGCATTCGCGAATTTTGTATTTCAACGGTTTCGCGGTAAAACATATATCGTTGGTGGGGGTGCTGAGTTGACGTCAACCTAGCACCCCCACGTCGAAAAAATCACTTTTCCAAAATTAAATACTACACTATAATTTTGTACTAATTATGTACCTGTTCAATATTAATTCAAACACGTCTTAATTTAATATTTGATTGGTATATACTAAATTAGATTAATCGCTAAGAGCCAATTTATAAATCTCCTTAAGTTTAAATATTTAAGTTTAACTGGAGATTGATAAACTGACCTTAAGCCAAGAAAAGAGGATTGATCCACCTCAAAAAATGAATCGTGAAAACTTTTCCGAGTATCGTAACTCAGCACCCCCCGCCCCCACACACACATACCAACGATATATGTTTTACCGCGAAACCGTTGAAATACAAAATTCGCGAGTGCGGTACAAAATTAGCACATAATTAGTAGGAAATTATGGCATAATTTTTGTTTTGTTTTTAAAAGGTGGGGGTGCTAGCTTGACCTGGGTTATTTTACTTATGTACTATGTAAGATTAGGAGAGGCGGTTAGATTAACATTACTATAATTTTACAATACAATTTAATTTAGAAAATATTATATTTCAAAAATGTATAATTCGTCACGAGTTAGAAAATATTGTTGGAGCCAATTATATCAACTTTTCACATATATCACTTTGCAACTTGAAAATTTTACTGCACATCTAATGTGCCGGTTAATTTTTGAATTTTTTGTCTCATTTTGATCTTTTATTGCGATCATTTATTGCTCAAATTCTCGTTAAGATTTAGGGATATTTTACTGACATAATTTCAAATTCAAGGTGATTAAAATGAGACCAAAAAATAAACCTTCAAATTAAGAAAGGGCCAACAAAATATTATGCAGTAGAAATTATTGCCCACAGTTTCTAAGTGATATGTGTAAAGTAGTTGATGTAATTCGTGGCCGCTGTTGTTACCATACGTAAGTGGAGCGTGACAATGGAATTGATGTTGGTAAGACGTTTAGAATAGCTATTGTTCAAAATTACTTGGTCCATAAAAAATATCAACTTGAACCGATTCTCCATTTAAAATTTATCTAAAAGTGCAACGTACGTAATTTTTTCTCGCCATTCGGTAGCTCAAGTATTTCTGTTCAGAAATTACTGGTAGTAAAATGTATTGGATACTAGGGGGGTGTCATCACCTTTCGAAATTAGGATAAACTATTTTATAACTAGTAATCAAAAATGTATTTTTCTCAATTGCTCATTATTTTCGGGGGTGTAATAAAGCACCCTCAAAAATTTGCATAAAGTATCCTTAATACCATTAAATTTTTTCGAAAAAAATATTACACTTGTAGAGAAAATTCAACAGTTAATTCATATTCAGCATATTTTGTTTCAACTAATAGCTACCGCGCGTGTATTTTAATATAATATTAAGGTGAACGTGGTGCAAAAACCACTAACGTACATTTATCTTCAAAAGTAATTGAAGCCATTGAGGATATTTTATACGGGTTTTAAACTTTTCGGGGGTGGTAAAAATATTTAGGGGTTGTGGCGAGAACAACATATTTTTTTAACTGATTATAAATTTATGTGCTTTGGCGTTGGTTCATACAAATTGAAAAACTCCTTTATAAAAATTGATTTTTATTACTCCAATTTTGCGGGCGATTACATTCCCTAAAACCGGTTTTCCGCGACTAAAAAATGCTCTACTGCACATGTACAAAAATTACCAAAATTCGCATTCATTCCTTGTTGGTGTTGGATAATGAAGCCAAGTTCAAAAATGGATATGAAATTTCTTAAAATAATAAAGTAGATATTTCGTAAAAAGGCGCGCACGATTTTGTCAACACACAAAGAACTAAACTCCAGCTACATGATGAAAAAAGATTGTAGTCTAAAAAATAAAGCACAGTTCAAAAATTAGCTATTTTTGAGTACACTAAGGCCCAGTTGTTCAGTTTCGGGTTATTTTCCATAGAAATGATTGTTTCAAGAATTGTTTCCATAGAAAATAATTCAGGTTAAAAGATAACTTAATACTGAACAACTGGACCTTAGTAGTATCTTTGTCAGTCCTGTGAAATGAGTTGAATTTTCTTATTGACAATTGCATGTAAATTGGGGTTCTATTTACTAAAATGTACGCAAAATTTGATAATAGACTGTGGTAAAATTTTAAGTTATATTACTAATGCCCGGTTTCTGAAGCTCCAGTTATATTAAGATTAGTTTAATCTTACAATTAGTATAAATGCAGATTTTGAGTTTCTATAACGAAAAATAATCTCTGGTCAAAGTTAACCTACGTTTTTATTGGTTGTTAATATGCGCATTTCTGGAATATGCGCATTGTGGATAACTATAACTTTAAGCTTAGATTAGTTATGTAGAATATAACTAGAGATCTTCAGAAACCGGGCATAAATGATATAAAATGAAATTTTAATCAGAAAGTAATATTTACGTGCATAAGAAAATGTAAATAATAATAAATTAATATTAGATATGATTGTAATTCATTGTTCATATTACAGATAAGACGATGAATCAACCTCAGTCACAGCGGAACGCGTCACACCGGACTTCGAAGTTTGGTGCAGCCAAGATGGAAGTGGAAATGGTAGTGCGCAATGCTTGAAGTTGTATATTTTTCAAAGTATTGATATGTAAAATAATAAAATACGTACGTTACAATAAAGTTTATAATTGCATATTGGTGTATCATTGAAATGAGTAAGTTATCCCACTTCTTCATGGCGCCCCACTTGTATTCCGAACGAAAACCGAAGTCGCTTCGTTTGGGAGTGGGGGAAACAAATTTGGTATATAAGCAATGTATTAACTACGGGGTGGGTGGGGCGGGATGAACAGTAGACGAGCAAACACCTAGCTCTCCAACTCGATCAACAGGCCGCGAAGCGGCCTGGGGGGCGCGCTTGCGCGCTCCTATAACAAGCCGCTTCGCGGCTTGTTAATCGAGTTGGAACGGCTAGGTGTTTGATGGATAACGGCCTTCGCCCACCCGCCTCAACCCCAGGCGATACATTACTTATATACCAAATTGGTCTCCCCCACTTCCAACCGAACCGAGTTCGGTTTCGTTCGGAATACTTGGTGGGGCCTTGACGGAAGTGGGAGAAGTAAAGTATTGAAATATTTTCTAAGTCCCCTCCGAGCAAGTAGCTTACCCACTTCCGTGCACAGGTGATGTCACTAACTTACCTTCAATGCTTATAATTGAAATATTTTCCAAGTCCGCTCCGAGCAAGTGCTTACCCACTTCCGTGCCGGTGATGTCACTAACTTACCTTGAATGCTTATCATTCATATGCCTAAAGTTGTGTTGCTAATAAAGAAAGACGGAACATATTTTATTTTTGCTTTATTATCAATGTACTATGACAAGATTATTACAGTACACAAGTTTATATTTTAGAATAGAGGTGGAACCAACTTAACATACATCTGACGACACACTTCGTTGGCGGATTCTCGTTCTTGGTCGACGTCATATTTCGAAACTGCAAAGTAGAAAATACAAATTACAAAACTTTTCCAAGATATTCATGAACATTAGTACTTTGTTATTTCAACGTCACGCTTACAGTAATATATCTAACGAAAAAGAACGCTCTCAGCTTGATACTAAATGACATTACCACACCCCAAATCACCTTGCTAACCCAATCCGCATCATACTATTTTAGTATGAGCCAACTCTATTGACAAAGTAGAAACGGGACCAACAGTATTTACGTTACAGGCCCCAATTTTGTAACAAATCGATGGATTTAGATTACGTGTTTGGCAATACGTTTATCAGCCCATGTCCATCCCTGCCCCGCGAACAAATTGAAGCTGGAACTTCCCGATTTATGTGTTATGAGATCTAATTTCTTAATACTCGTCCGACCAAGTTCGCTATTTGGGCAATGAGGGTAATTGCCGACGGCCTCTTTAACCCAACCGACAAATCTAAATGGGAACGTATAGCTAACAGATGACATGACTTAAAGACCTTTCGGACGAATTATAAGATTTTGATAGCGTTTTGGATGTGTTTAGCATTATAACGGATGGCTCCCAACTTTTTAACTTATCAACAAAATCTGTTCGCGTTTTGAATATTGGGACTATTAGTTCTCCATCTTTACCCACAAATCTACCCTGGGAACTACAGTTTGTGCGTGTCACAGAAAACCTCATCACGTTTTGGATATTGTGTCCGTCATTGAACGGGAATTTGTATTATGAATTTTGGAAACAGAAAAAACTATTAACTTGGGAAGATTTTACTCATAGTAACTTCTGAGTTACAATGTGATAAAATTTTGATTTATTATACGGAAAAAGTATGTCCGTTGCGGGGGTAGGTAAATTTTATTCCTTATAGTTTAAGTAATTTTGAACAACACAAATTAGACAAAGATAATGCAATTAGGAGAAATAATTTACCAAGGTTTTATATTTGGTACCTACACACACCCTCAATAGGGATTGGAAAAGTTCGCACCTCCTAAGTCGATGAAACATCCCCCGTTTTTGCGAAAACCCACCCCCAATACGAACTTGGACGTATATCTTTCACATTTTCTTGCAATCCGTTAGACGAAAACAATAATGGGAATGAAAATATTTATTATTCCTATATAATAATCTCCATCCAACTCACAAACAACGTTCAAAGTTGCATAAGTCTCTAAAAGGCGTATCGATAGATATGCAATGTCTAGTTTTAAAATTTAGGGTAGTACTGTAGAATTGAATATCCGTCGTAACATTTATAAAAACGCCCCTTAAATGGTAAATAAATTATGTTGTTTTTCTCAATTATATCGTATGCGGTGGATGGCCTGGAAAATTTTATATCGGTTAAAATTGATGGCAACAAAATTAAATAACAGGGTTTGATGTAAAAGCTATAGTTTAATCGGTGTTGAGGCTGGAAGTGAGGGGTGGATTGATAAATTTCCTATTTGGGTGGTGCGTAAATAATTGCCCAATTATTGATATTAAATTCCAAATGCAGAATCACATATTCGCCGTTTCACGTCGGAAAAACTGTCTGGTAATTATTTACGAAATTCATCCATACACCTCTCACTTCTACAAATGTAGCCTCCATACCGCACGAAGTAGAACTTGTAAGCCAAACTCCCTTAACTCCTAAAATTTATCAGGCGATACACCGTTTGCGAAAAACTTCACGTATTCGCCGTTTTGGGTTTTGAATCTTATATGAAAAAGCGTTCTCCTGATAAGAGGGGAATTCGACGAATAATCAATTCTACGGTGTACTCCAGAGTGTGATTATCAAATTTCAAAACTGTATATTTTATTTCCGTCAAAACGGCTTTTACAGGTTAATTTGAATTTATACTAACTTGGAAAATTGTTTTCGAAAATTGGACTTTTAACGTAGAATTTAATAATACATATTTTCATTCTCATGCTTTTTTTAGTCCGACTGTGGTTCGGAAGAAAACCCAATTCCCAAAAACAAAAATAGTCTCCATTGGGGTTGATTTTTTACAAAAAAAAGTGATGTTTCATCTCCGGGCACGCGGGAACTTTTCGCATCTGCATTCGTGATCTCATTTACCAAATATAAAAGTTTTATCAATTATTTATTCTAATAATCAATAAGGTATTGAGGAATCCTAAATTTGGGCCGCGATTTACCAACTACGTTTCGCATAATATCATTTAACAACTTGGCAAAATTTTCTACTACTCACACGTTTTGTCGATCAATTTTCGATTATTTGGTCTTGTTGTGATCATCTTGAATTTGAAATTATATGCCCGTAAAACAAATTTTACTTTATGGACCTAAATGCGAAATTGAACGAGACAAAATATCTAAAATCAACGTGAAAATAAAGCAAGGGTAGGTAAACAAAAAGTGCAAGGGTAAAAAATATTGCCGATTACAAAATACAAAAATTCAGTCAAGTTTTCCAAGTTATAATTTAAAACATCACCTCGTAATTTCAACGAATATAATTATTTATTTGTAAAATTAATTATTTATGTTAAAAATATTTATGTAGTGCTAAGTTGTGGAAATCGTCGGCAGGATTAGCAGTTTTTATCGACATTACGTTTTAAAATAAAAAAGTATGAAAAAATTCGACACATTGAACACGAAAAAGTGCAGATAAATACGTATCTACTATTTTTGACCAAGTTCAATAAAAATTGATTATAATAATAATTATTAAACAAACAAATATCAAATGTAACCACCGTGGTCAAATTTTTGTAGATTCTTTATGGTGTGCCTTTATGTGCAAAACTTCTAGTGATAAATTAGTATCGGATAGGCAGAATGTTTTGAGGAATTCTAAATTTGGGCCCCGCTTTATAACCTGGAGTCGCGATTCTATTTAACGCGTCTGTCTATATTCCGCTTTTGATGAAGGTATTAATTTGCCAATTTATTCGTAGATGACGTGCGTCAAGATAACAAACTTCAAATAATAATGCAAAAACATGGAAATAATCGGTATAATATGTTGTATGTAATTCTTTCTTCATTTACATTTTACAACATTTATGATTTTTATATCAATTATTTTTTGTGCGGAATAAACGAATCAAAAATAGCTACTTTTTATTGTGCAAAATATTGCACCATGTGCGGGTAACATTGTGCAATATATTGGATCAGTTTACGTAGATTTTAAAAAATTTAAAAAGTTGGAAACATGGTGCACGTTGACTTACAATAATGCTCATGCGTTGGAAGATTTTTGATTCTATAATTAGTACGTACTACATGAAATTTTCAAAACAAATTCGCAGACTTTTCTGGATTTTCCGAAATGAAATAAATATACCACTATTACAATTAAAAAAAAAAGGCATTGAATATTAATAAGTAGATCAAAAATTTTATACTACTCTAATTTCTTTTTAGTTTTTAGAATTGCACCTGGCCCTATAGTTTTAATTGACTCGACTTTCCAGGATCTAATTTGTACATTTCTAAATTACTTTACACCTTGAATTACAAAATATCAAAAATATGGATGTTTCTCCAAGACGTAATATAATATTTCCTCTCGCAGTCGCGGCGAATATCATATCGAAACTCAATTATTGCCAAGTTGTCGAAAACCCTATATCAAAAATTATCTACCCTATGTTTTAAACTAAAAAAATATCGCGAAATTAAATCCCCGAAAAGGAAAACCTGCCCTACAGGTTACCTATTTATCTACTATATTTTTGATTGTGCCTTTATCAACTTTTGACCACGGAAGTTATTTTTTATAGTTTGTGCGGGGGCGTCATTTAAGTTCTGGTGTTTAGAATATTTTAAAGAATTCTAAATTTAGAGCCCTTATTGTGATCTGGAGTCGCTCCTATCAATCGTCCGGTGTTGAGGTAGGTCAGAGAAAGGTTTTTACTAATTTACAGATGACGTGCGTCAAGATCACTTCAAATAACAATGCAAGAACACGTAAATAATTATAATATTTACACGATACGAGAGCGTCTTCTAGTTAAGATTAATTTTGTGTTTTAATAAATTTTAAAACCTGCCCGATTCCAAATTTTAAGATTTTTTAGTGCAAATAATATTATTTAAGTTTTCTTGCAGTAGTTGATTTTTAAAAACGAAATAAAAAACGTTTAAAATTGGAACTGACATAACCCGACATACGTACAAAAACTTCTGCCTGCAGCTCTTATTTTAGCGCTTTTGTAAAAAACATTTAAATACAATTAATTTATTGAATTTAACAATTTAATAATGTAAGACCCCGGACTACTTTGCGCCTATCATTTTTCAATATTTTTATAGAACTTTTTGTGGACCCTTTCTTTATTTTCTGGTCGATTTTTGGTCTCATTTTGATCCTCTCTAATTTCGCATACAGAAATGACAAGTTGTTGCAAAACTGTTTACATTTCTTTTCCTATTCAAAGGAAAATTAATTTTTCAACTTCTCGTCACTCACTATCTGCCAATTTATTTAAGGACATTATTACATCGCAAAATTCACCATAATCAAAAATCGACCGTCAAATAAATGAAAGGTTAGCAAACAATGCAGTAGAAAATATTGAAATATTAATTGAAAAGTCGAAATGAGACAACTTGAAAATCACTTTTTTTTAATCATTTATTGTTATTAGCGATATTTTCGAACAACAATATTTAACAATTTGTTTTTCCCAAATTGGTCAAGATGTAAAAGATTTTAGTAGTTATTTTAAAAATCTAAAGTAGGTATACAAGAAACTATCAGCAATTGTTCAAAAAATCTAAAAACTTGGATTACACCTGCGTCCATAAGTGAAACTGATGTTTTAAAAATTTTTATTGACACTAAACTGACCTAATTTTTAATATACTTATAAAATAAAAGATGAAATATGGTTAGGAACATGACTTTTTTTAAAGTAATTAATGTTTTAATAATTTATTGTTATTAGCAATATTTTCCAACAATAATAAGCAACAATTTGTTTCTCACAAATTGGTCCAGGTGGAAAAGCTTTCGGTGTTTTTTTTATAAATAATGAAAAGTTGAAATTCGATTAGAAAATTAACTGATTTTCTTGCTAAAGAATTAATTGTCATTCGAAGTTTTAACGTAGGATGGCAGCACACGCAAAATATAAAGATACCTATAGTAATTCAAAATTTTGTCGTTGGATGGCAGCACCCGTAAAATATAAAGATACCTATAATCATTCGAAGTTTTGTCGTTGGATGGCAGCACACGTAAATTATAAAGATACCTGTAGTCATGCAAGGTTTTGTCGTTGGATGACTGCACCCGTAAAAATTAAAGAAACCTATAGTCATTCGATATTTTGACGTTGGATGGCAGCCCCGTAAAATATAAAGATACCTATTGTCACTTAACCTCCTTAATTATGTAAAAATTAAATTACTTTTTAAAACTTGCGATTGCATGCAAATTAAAATCTAACTAGCAATTTGTAGACATCAAAAATTAAATGTAACTAACCTTTTCTTTCTTATACAGCCATTATCCTTAATCCGTGTTCAAAATTTATAAGGGATTTCTTCGAGTTGTCAGCGAATTTTGCATCAACTTCGGTAATAAATTTACACTAAAACTTTTTGTTTCCCACTTGCAAGTGAATCCTCTCTTGAGAATCCTTTCTGAAAAACAAAAACGCATGAGAATCTGTCACAATTATACGCAATTCAAATTTCAAAAATCAATCCGTTGAAGCAAACCGGACTACGCGGTTTTAATGATTTGATTTTAATTAAATTAATTTGTTTCACTGCCACCACGAAAATCTTTTAATTTAAATTACCTTGCAATTGTTGGTTGATAATTTAGGGAGAGATTATTCGATGGAACTCCCTTTTTACCCCTTCTTCGATTGGTAGCTTTTGTCCTGTTAGAAGCGTAGGTAAAGGAATTTCTCGATGCGAGCACTTGCGTATTTTCAATAAATAATAAACTGACTATTTATAACAACCAAATATATTAAAGTCTTTGTACACAAAACAAAGTTGGCAAATTATATAATAATTACAAAAATATACAAATTATACAAATATCTGGGTTTTAGTTTAATAATACACGTGCAAAATACCTGGTTAATTTATTAATCCGTTTGCTAAGTCCACAATGTAATCCAGGAAATAGGCTTGGAAGCTAAACAAAATTTCTCTTTTTCACCTTATTGACAATTTCAATAAAACACTCAATCTTTTAAATTCGTACTGCCCGTTCTCAAAATTAACATTTAATTCAATTCAATTTCAAATCACTTCTACTTTTAATTAAATATTGACTCTAAAATTTATTCAAACAACTTTAACTTTTAATTTAATATCAAACTCAAAATAACACTGTATATTTTATTTTAATCGAACCCCGGTTCGCGTATCAATTGAACTTATTTATTTCGGGTCCCTTCCCGATGACAACTAACTTATTTTTTCTAAGTTGTGATTTTTTATCAACAATTTCCCACTGGATTATCATATTCACCTCCCTTAAGCTAGTCAAAGAACCAATCTTGTTGATTCTTAGTCCAGCCCCGTCCAGGGGGATGTGACCAAAATTCATCGTTTTCAAAACTTATTTCCTTTTGCCTGGGTGGGCCTTCGGCCATCGTGTGACTTTTACAGAATTATACAATATTTAAAATTTCTTGGAACTGAGGGTTTATACAGAATATTCCCAACATTAAGCAAATGAGGTGTGAAATTAACACTGCAGTTTTTGGGCGGTGCAGCTATTAACTTTACAAAGCATTTCCTCTCACATGCAAAATAAGTGCAATGTGAAGTTAAATCTATTGATATGCATGGATTTAAACTAATCTTTCCATGAACAAGTGGTAGGTCTTTCTTTTAACTATGTAGCCGTCGGTGCAGCTGTGTGCTCGGCATTCTTTGAGCCCCTTAACGTATTGACAAATCGTTTCCTGCTTATAAACCCATGCATCGATATTTAAAAATTAAAATCCTACATAGTTATTTTTATTCATTAAATTAAATAGAGTATTCTTAAATTAACTCTATTTAATTATCTCAATTACAATTATCTATGTTGGTGATGAAATTACTTTAAAACGTATTTTCTAGATCGGTATTTGAATTAATTAGGTATTTAAATTAATTAGCTAAAAACCGCCATTAATTTAATTAGCCATTAATTTAATTAGCCAAATATGCGGGTTGTTACACCGTTATGAGTGCAAACTTACCATTTTAAAATGTAACGAAATTGCTTTGAAAGTTCCAATTTCCAAGAACAGATGAAGAATGTTCCAAATCCATGGAATGATTTGATCATCGTAATATTTTAGGCACTTCCTCAGCAAAATTGGTCCAATACTTAAAATATTGACATCTGAAATAAAAAGAACAACTTGAGCATTGTAAATAATTTTGTACGGCATAAATCAAGTTGAATTTAACTTACGAATGCAAGACTAATTTTTTACTTAAATTTCACATTTTTTCAGAGGTTCAATATAAACTGACAATCAAATTACGCGTTTGACGTACAAAAAATGTGATTTGTTAAAATCTAAACTTCGAACTTTTTCCGTTGCAGCGCCAATAACGCAAGTTTTCAAAATAATAACAACATACGGGGTGTTTGTAAAAAGTTTTTAATTAAATTTTATAAATTAACAATTTATATGGATTTTACTGGCAAGATTTTTTATAAAAAGCAATAAATTATTGTAAATGAATTGCGCATTCGGAATTGTGGTATAACAGACGACTTTTTCAAACTTGGCTAACAAATTAGGAGGATTTCCTATTTTCGGGACCCCGAGGGTCCTAAAATAGACCCGTGACTGGACCTAACCCATTTTAACTTTTTTTGGGGATAAGGGTGTCAAAAACCAACCCTTAACTCTCAGAAGTTAGTAAAAAATTCCCAGATGGCACAGTTGAAGAGATCCCCTCCTAAATTTTTGATATAACAATCTACTTGATGACCTGAATCTACGTTCCAAATTTCATAACCCTCTTTAGGGGATAAGGGTGTCAAAATCCAACCCTTACCTTTAAGAAGTTAGTAAATAATTCCCAGATAGCACAGTTGAAGAGATCTCTTCCTAAATTTTTGATATAACAATCTACTTGATGACCTGAATCTACGTTCCAAATTTCATAACCCTCGTTTGGGCATAAGGGTGTCAAAATCCAACCCTTACCTTTAAGAAGTTAGTAGATAATTCCCAGATGCCACAGTTGACGAGATCTCTTCCTAAATTTTTGATATAACAATCTACTTGATGACCTGAATCTACGTTCCAAATTTCATAAGCCTCATTTTGAGATAAGGGTGTCAAAAACCAACCCTTACCTCTAAGAAGTTAGTAAATAATTCCTAGATGGCACAGTTGACGAGATCCCCTCCTAAAGTTTTGATATAACAATCTACTTGAATTCCCAGATGGCACAGTTGAAGAGATCCCCTCCTAAATTAAGGCGATGACCTGAAATAGACCCGTGACCGGACCTAACACATTTTGACTATTCGCCGATTTGAGACAGTTTGCGTTTTCAACTTTTCCCTAACCGTCAACGCCACAATTTTACAAACTAAATACATTCAAGTCGGAGTGCCCCAATGCTCCGTGCTCCCACCGAAGAGCTTTAATATTTTCATTAATGACATCCCGACATTCGTAAAATCACACATGGCCCTGTATGTGGATGACACTGTAATTTACGCGCAGATCGTCACTAAACAGACAAAAATACAGCTCGATATTATCGAACGGTATTTTGACAAATGGAGGATTCGATTGAACGCCGGTTCGCTAGAAAGCGTTCCAATCACCGGATCTGCCTAAAAGTGATATTAGACAGACAACCGATAACCCCCCCCCCCCAGCCTAACTTGAAATACTAGGGAGTCGTCACATGGACTCTCGGTTAAATTTCGATATGCACCTTAAACTAAGACTTCAACTGGCGTATGCGACAAAAATGGCTTTCCATCTTTCGCAACCGCATCTTCACTCCCAAACAACGCTACCTGACCGCATTCACTGCTACGCCACTGGCAAACACCCATTAACATAAAAGGATATTATCAATATTATTTAAATAAGAACATTTAAAGCGTAAAAACTACAAATGAATCGACACGGGAACTTACAGTTTACACGTAACGAGATGTGGCTGAAGATCAGAAATGAAATCAAAAAATAATGTTTTAAAACAAATTTTCAAGTTTCTAGGTACTTCTAATGTTTATACATATTATGTATAATATAAAATAATTCAGGAAGGGCTTTAAAGTTATTACAGTACAAAAGTTTATATTTTAGAATAGAGGTGGAACCAACAACCACCACACAACATGTTACATTATACTGTTTAACATACCTATGTACGAGTATATTTAATGGGTGCACAATTTTAACATTTTATAATTCAAAATTAAAGCATCGCTGCAGCTAAGAGAAAGGAAATATCATAACAGATAACAGTTTCCAATATGGCATTCATTACTTCCGGCGCCGAAAAATACTGGTTCTTATGGAAATACCGTCGGCTTAAAAATTTCCACCAAACATTTTGCTACACCTTGAAACTTTGGCAAAAGATAATCTGTAATACCCAAAGACACATATTTTTAGAATCACAAAAATTTAGAGGCTGAGTGGTTAAACCGTCGGCTCTATTAAAATATGGCTCCTGATGGTATACTGGGGGGATATTTGATGTCGATTTTACGAATCCGTGTGTAAGTTTCATCACTTGATTTACTTTCAAATGGTGGAGCACCCACTAGAATGTAACAACCCGCGTTAATTAATTCTTATTTAAATATATACCGACCCCGGAAATTGTAACTAGTAAAGCTGAATTTATATGTTAAATCATGTTACTTATAAATTAGGTTATACTTATTATTCATTAGAAGGATTAAATGGTCCATAATTATTTAAACATATTAGTATATAATAATAATCAATTACACTTAAGGATACGCCTATGGAATTGACTCGTGGGTGGTCAAAGTATCTTGAACAAAGAGACAATAGCATAAATGTATTTTACCATTTAGTCTAGACAAAAACTATTAGATGATTTTATCTCACCCATTGAACATGGGAAAAATTCAATATAATAATAGGGAACACCAAACTTTAAAAGCCAAAGGCAATTAGAGCAATATAAAAAGGGACAGTTATTGAAATGAATGACCTAAAGAAAAGCTAAGAACACCGAACTTAAAAGCAATAGTCAAATAGGACAATACAAAAGAATGACATTTATTACAATTAATATCCTACCCTAAAATTCAAAACATAGAAATAAAAGCTTTTAGGGATGCAGGTGAAAATCTCCCTTTGTTAAAATTAAAAGATTTCTTAAACTGATAAACTTAGTGTGTGGTCCCAAAAAGGACACCCCGACTAAAAAGTAAAATAGTCTATAACACAATCTCAAAGAGGGGCACTTCATTTGTTAAATCACATACTGCAACCCCACTACCAATGAAATTAGGAAGTTAATAAATAGCGATGAAAAACCAAAAATAAAACAGTCTTCTACGAGTCTTCTACGGGGAACGAACGAGTCTTATACGGGGAGCGGGCCATGCCAGTCTCCTGGTAGGAGGTTCGTGTTGCGCTAAATGTAATTCAATCAATCCGGTTATTTTTCAATGTTGATTCAAGTAAACTATCAAATTTCAAGTTCTGTTAGAAGTGCTCATAAATTTTATAATTTTTTTAAATTTATTTTATTAAACTAAATTTGTGTTAAAGTGTTTAAAATCAATTGTTCGCGAGTTCGGTAATTTACAAATAAATTCAAGTTCCAATAAATATTTACTCATCAAAGAATCTTCGAATCCCAAGGGCCAATAAATCTGTCCAAATAAGGACCAAGGAATATAAATAAAGGTATATGTCATAAAAAGTTACCTACTCGGTAAATTTGTAAAAAGATGAATTTTTATCCTACTGTCTCTCGTCAAATACAAATTTCAATTACTTAATTAAAATTAGTCTATTTTATTAATGCTACATATGTTTGTAGGACCAATTGTTTTGTTCTTTTCTTCACCTTTTTTTTTTAATTATTGTTTAATATTATTTAATAAATCATTTATTGTTAACATTGAACTCTTTTCTTATAAACACTTCCGTGTTTATGCTGTAGTAGAGATTGTCTGTCATAAATATCCTGCGTCTACGAGGAAGCCTTCCGCAATTCACACGTTTACCAATGATAAAAAAATCCTTAAGTAAGTAAGTATTCGAGTTTTGGATTATCGGCTCGCTATCAATTCCATTTGATAGCAAACAGACGATCCTGGTGGCAGCGCTAATTAGAAGAAGGGGTTAATTAAAATTTAACCCACAGCGACGTTATCACAATTGGTGGTTCAGCGGTGGAATAAATTATTAAACCGTTAGCCCGTCATCACAAGAAACTCGAAACATAAAATTCCTAAACACCAATTATCGACAGAGTACGGTTTTCCCTCTACCATTTCTAGTGGTAAATAATCTAAAGTTCCACACATGGTTTTACGGCGCAACGAAGGTGCATGAACAGACCAATGTAGCGGTTCTAGAATTAGTTCACGATAAATAGAAGTTCCGCGCTACATAAACTAATCGTCCCGGTAGCGCAGTTGCTTAAGCGCACGGATTCACAGCTAATACGTCTGGGTTCGAATGCCAGTTGAGGAACATTTTTTCAGCATACCATCGCAACCAAAATCGGCCAATTTATATCATAGGAAATAGAAAGCAGTAAATTTTAAGCATTCGCTACTTAATATACGTATTTATGAAAATACATTTGTTTAGAGAATTATTTAAAAGTAAATTTATTACAATAGAAAGTTTATGTAATCACTAATTAGGCCTGTGTTTAATGTCCAAAAATTAACGAATAAACTGTTTGTTTATATAGAAACATTTTGATTTCGGTAAGATTGGAAATACAGATTAAATATTAATACAAACAAGATCCTTCTAGATGTTAAAGTATTTTAAATACAAATACATTGAAAAATTGTATTTTAAATAAATACATTTTGTATTTCAAATATTGCCCATCCCTGATTACGTTCTGCGTCGAAACGGTACCATTGTTCATACAATAAATTATAGTGTCATACCAGCATTATTCAAAGAAAAAAGACTTGAGCCTGAATTCAACGACGATTTACCAGTTGGATCAGAAATTCGGATGGCTCGTCAAGGCGGAGTAGGTCAACTCGGCAAAAGGTACAAGGGATAGGTTAATCCTACCGGTCAACTGGGCAAATGAAAACCAGAGGCCGTTTTAATTATGGGTCAGCTCGGCAAACGCGCTGAATAATGCTATTTCGAGGGTCTCTCACATCCCGGTTTCCTTGATCTGTCGCGCCTCTCGTATGTTTAGCGCCCGCCGCGTAGCGGCTCGGAGCACGAAAAACCGCCCGGAGATGCGGAGCATCGGAGGGTAGGTTTTTTGATGCTCACAGTTCTGGCCAAGCCAAAATTTATTCGGCAAAGATCTATTAAAATCTTGGAAAGCGCCTGTACCCTAATTGCGCCGGGGGTGGTATTATCAGTTACCGTTAATGACATCGAAAGGTACTTTGCCGAGTTGGGCTATGTATTTCCAGGTAGAAAATTTGGACCCGGATTAAATATCTGACCATTTGCCGAGCTGACCTACGTCCCGTCAAGGATACCATTGGACAAGGCTGTGTACAGGTCTTTTGAACATCATGGGGATCAAGTTGTTAAAAAATTTTGAGCTACAGGATTATACCCATTTAATCCAGATATTCTCCCCATGTCAGGCATGTGGTGGAATTTTGTGTTGGATATACGGAAGAAGAAGACAATTACTTACTTTTTAGTTCTATTTCTGACTGCCTTTGCAGACTGTTTAGAACATAAGTTTAATTTTTAGTTTTAAGAGAGTTATACAACATATTTTCATTTTTACTTCCCTATAAGGAAGTATTGTAATCATGAAAAAATTCGATGTCGATATTTTAACGGAAATATCCGTTTTGAGCATTTCTGAATCCGTTTTGACTACTTTCGCAATGATGTCTGTATGTATGTATGTATGTATGTATGTATGTATGTCTGTATGGATGTATGTAACGCAAAATGTCTGTAAGTTCTGTATCTCTGGAACGAATTGTTATATAGTAACAAAATTTCATATTTAACACTTTAATCGGTATACAAAGGCACCATTTGATTTTGGAGGAAATCCTTCAACCGGAAGTAGCACTTCACTTGAAGGACGAAATGGTTTTACTTAAATATCTCAGGAACAAATTGTTATATAGTAACCAAATTTCATATTTAACACTTTAATCAGTATACTAAAGCACCATGTGATTTTGGAGGAAATCCCTAAACCGGAAGTAGCACTTTACTTGAAGGACGAAATGGTTTTTCTTCAATATCTCAGGAACAAATTGTTATATAGTAACCAAATTTCATATTTAACACTTTAATCAATATACGAAAGAACCATTTGATTTTGGAGGAAATCCCTAAACCGGAAATGGCACTTTACTTGAAGGACGAAATGGTTTTTCTTCAATATCTCAGGAACGAATTGTTATATAGTAACCAAATTTCATATTTAACACTTTAATCAATATACGAAAGAACCATTTGATTTTGGAGGAAATCCCTAAACCGGAAATGGCACTTTACTTGAAGGACGAAATGGTTTTTCTTCAATATCTCAGGAACGAATTGTTATATAGTAACCAAATTTCATATTTAACACTTTAATCAATATACGAAAGAACCATTTGATTTTGGAGGAAATCCCTAAACCGGAAATGGCACTTTACTTGAAGGACGAAATAGTTTTTCTTCAATATCTCAGGAACGAATTGTTATATAGTAACCAAATTTCATATTTAACACTTTAATCAATATACGAAAGAACCATTTGATTTTGGAGGAAATCCCTAAACCGGAAATGGCACTTTACTTGAAGGACGAAATGGTTTTTCTTCAATATCTCAGGAACAAATTGTTATATAGTAACCAAATTTCATATTTAACACTTTAATCGGTATACAAAGGCACCATTTGATTTTGGAGGAAATCCTTAAACCGGAAGTAGCACTTCACTTGAAGGACGAAATGGTTTTTCTTAAATATCTCAGGAACGAATTGTTATCTAGTAACCAAATTTCATATTTAACACTTTAATCAGTATACTAAAGCACCATGTGATTTTGGAGGAAATCCCTAAACCGGAAGTAGCACTTTACTTGAAGGACGAAATTTTATAATTTAATTAAATAATAAAATAAAATTTAAATAATATTTCTGCGAATCTTTAGATGAACGATAAAGGAATGATTCCTTATAGGGAAGTCATGTGCTGGCCACATCAGATTTTTTATGAATTACGTCTGGGCCTTTTTAGGACCTGGTGGCCTCAATAAAGTCTAACCTACATGTTTTGTATTTTTAATAAAAATGCCAGTGTTGGTGTTGTAATGATTTTTCAAAACGAATTTTTAGAAAGTTTAATAATATTCTTTGTTTCCAAATACAATATTGTTAAATTTTCGAAAACTAGAAATTATATACAAAAACAATCAATGTAGGCCTTATTTGGTACGCCTATCTTACATTAAAATTATCCTTAGAAGTTTCAGTTTCCCCTCCAGAGCAAAACGACGTCGGAATTCAACACTGCTCACCAGGCAAACATAGTCAACTACAATTTTTTAAAGCAACAAATATTTAAATAAAAACCATATGAATTGTTTGCACCATCCACTTCCATATAAAATGCAAGAACCTTAATCTTAGCAAAGACCTTGCTATAGTTTGTTTACTTTAGCATGTATATTAGTTACAGGCTTCATAAAATTTATACATAATATGTATTAATAAATTGATACATTTTATAAAAATTTTAATACTTACTGTAATAAATTTAAAAGTCACTTCCTATCCCTTGGTCAGTAGTACGGATGTTACTTTTTAAAATTAATCAATTCCTTAATAAATGGGCGAGTTAAAAATTGCTCACATGAGGATAGTTTTAAGGAAAGGTTCAAAGCAAACTTGGGCACTGTGAAGAATATTGAGAGACATAACAATAACATATTTATTTAAATACATAACAAATTAGATAATCCTAAAAAAATATTTTTAAAAGCACTTTTAGTATTTCTTAATATATTTGGGATAATGTAATGGCACAAAATTAAACGCGTCTGTGCGTAATACAATAATAAATCACTGTATCAATTAAAAAATATATACAATATTTACATTTTCTTATAAATTAAAATTTCGCAAAGTTATATTAGAAAATGCAAGCATTGGTTATAGTTAGTTTGTGTTAATAAGAAAGAAAATAAATGTAACTGCCCGTTAAATGCAGCAATTTCATATTTAACAAGCTTTAAGAAATCAAATTAAGAAGCTGAAATAAGTAAATTTTTTAAAATAAAATGATTTTTGCAAAACTTGAGTAAGCTACAATGCCAATACTGTAAGTCACTAATATCACTAAAATAATTTAAAGATTAGTAAAACTTTTAAAACTTGCAATATTATTAGAAAGGGGCCAACCTCCAACACAAATGTAATTTTTCAAAGAAACAGCCTCCAAACATGTTTTTGCAGTTTAGTTATCAAGAAAAATGTATGTAAATCAAAAAACCACATTTTATTTTTAATGAAAATTTAATTTAATTGTGAGGTACTTTCTTATGTAACTTTTCTTAGATATTTGCAGAAAACAAATTCGAAAGCAGTGCTTGGAAGAAATTATTGATAATTAATTTTGACGCTTATAGGAAGCCCAAGTTTCTGAGAGTTTTCGCTAAAATGTTGAAATTGACTGGACCAAGTAAAAATAAGAAAATTAAGGCGAAGTAAGAAGGAGAAATTCCCCCTCTAATTATTTAAGTGAACCAGTAAAATATGTAAACATGAAAATTCTCCAAGTATTATAACTGTAAGAGCAATTTGAAATCGTGTTCACTACTTTTGGTGTCCCAAGTTGCATAGAATAATTCTGAAGGATGAAACAATTGCAATTGTTCAAAGTGGAGATAAGTTCTAAATTTTAACTGCAGTTTTGATGCTGTTCAAATAAAATATCATATTATGTGAAGAAAGAAACTACAAAGATTTATAGGTGGTGCTGTCAAATCTGAAACGACCTAAAAGATTAAATTTCAGATATACAAAATCAATTTAATCCATCAAAACGTTTTCAATTTTTAAAATTTACTTATTTTTTGAGTAAAATTTGTCGAGTATTACAAGTGTAAAAATTAAATTATTTCTCTTAATAATTAAGGCACCAATTTAGAATTTGTGCAATTTTTATAATTTACAATTACAAGGCAATAAAACGCTAAATAAATTAATTTGCTAATGCAACCTTTCCTTTAAGGTGTCTCGACCAGAACCCTTTCTTGTGCGTACACCCAATATCATTGGAACATTTCTCATTTTTATGGGATAACAATTTTTTTAACCACCCAATTCGTGTTTTGCTTTTTTTCGTATCGTCATCAAATTTTATTTCGTGGTTTAAACTGCTCGTCGCAATGTTTTCATTTGAAACGCTGTTGTTGTCTTGAAATGATAAGTTGATCATGCTATTAAATTTCACACCATCTGGTTTTGGGCTCAGGCAGTTGAAGTTGTCATTTACAAATGGTCTGGGTCTGTTCATGTCGACTGATGCTGGGAGTCGTTGAGATGTCGTTCTAGTAATATACAAAATGTTTAGTCACTTTTTGAAACATTTTTATTCAAAAGAATTTTTTAGGGAATTGCTCGAGTCTGCCTTGTATCTGGCATTGTATCTAGATAATTTTATATTACATTCTTCCAGAAGAAAATTACCAACTAAATGAATGATTGACCGATTGGTTAAAATTTTGGAATTTTTGAAAGTGTTACTATTTTCTAGTTAAAGTATTTTACAATGTATACAAATTCACATATACTTTAATATTTAAAATATTATCTAACGGTAGGAATATAAACCTGAGTCTTCCTCCCAGCTAATGATTTACAATACGCCATACTTACGAAATATTATTGATCAAATTAAATTTAAAAAGAATGAATATTCAATGAAGCGTTAAATTGTGCGCGCCCTTCTATTAATCTACACATGGGTCATTCCGATTTCAAATCGACAAAAAAATAGGTAAAATTGACTCGACCCCGACCAAACTTAACGAAATGTGGTACTCACCATTGTAGTATGAAATAAAAAACACAAATTGAAGGATTTGTCCAAAAAGGCATTGGTTTCCTTGTTTTGGTCTTTCAAAAAGTCAAAAAGTTGGTGTGTAGACTTGTAGAAAAACGACTGTAACTTCATCCACGGTGGTCTAAATTTAAAAATAAAAAATGTTCTGTAAAGGTAAATGAACATTCTATTCAAATATTTAACCACATTTTATATTTTCAACCCCTAATTGGATTAATTTTTTAATTTTAACCCTGTTTCAACCCCTATTTCTAAAGGGGTCTTTCTTTTTGGTTACTTTTTTACAGTTTTTTTGTACAAATGTGCTGAGCATGCGAACCAAATTTTATCATGGGATGAGCATGGGTTCGGTTATTAAAAATTAATTAAGTATAAGCAGAAACGGACAAAAATCAGTTTTTCGCCGATTTCTCAAGTTTCTTTGAACTTTATGACGAAATAGTTTAATATAAAATTAAAGCTAATTAAATTCTCTACAAAAAAATATTTACACATATTTTTCGTCCGATTCGTATTCACATAGCAATAACAGCTCAAAGTATAGCTAAGTTGCGCGACCACCGTTACATTTATTTAAAAAGGTCGGAATCGATTTTCAATTAACCCTCCAGTAATCCACGCTTCTTCTAACCGTGGTAGTTCGTAGCAGATCGCATTATATCGGGTTAAATTTTGGGGTACCTGTTGATAATTTATCAACCCTAGTTTCAGTAGTTTTTGAGTATTGAAAGTTGTGTGTTATTAAGTGTTATTTGTGTTGAAACAGGACTGGACTACGATTGTAGTCTATATAATTGTTCTAAATTTAAAAAAAAAATTTTATCTCTAATTATGTAGTGTCTAAAATGTAGTGCAACATAAAATTTTTTTTAAGTATTTTCTATTTTTCATAAAATTATATTTCATATGTACCTATTTAAATACACGTTCAAACCACATACCTGGTATGTTTTAACGTAACCGATTACTTTCACATCAATATTTCTGAAAATTTTTACAAAACATTTTTTTTTTTTTTATTTGTGTATTATTACAATCTGCTAATTAATTAACAATAAGTAATTCGGTATGATAAAGATAGATATTGACATGCGTGAGTTTTTCCCAGTGGATAACTCTCTTAAGACAATACCGTTGCAACAACGGGTAGATTGTGAAATGTGAGATTCTTATAAGACTAAGTCCAAGGGATCTCGTCGTCTAAGTCTTCTTACTTGTGGTGGGTTTAATAGACTTGCGGCTTCAGGGTTTGGATGAGCTTGTAGTCTGCATTGATATTGCTCGCTATGACTTCTTATTACCTCTTGAATTGTTGGAATGTTCAGTTGTTTGTGAATTACTTTGTTGGGATAATATGAGGGCACGTTGGCAATTATTTTTAATACCTTATTTTGGTAGGTTTGTAATTTGGCTATATTTGTGGCACTTACCGCACCCCAGAGTTGTATCCCGTAGGTCCATACAGGCTTTATGACTGTCTTGTATATCAGGATTTTGTTTTCAGTCGATAGTTCGGAATTTCTTCCCAATAACCAGTACATTTTGGATAATTTTAAATTTAATTGTTTTATTTTTGTTCTTATGTGCTGGGCCCAGGTAAGCCTGCGATCTAGATGTACGCCCAAATATTTTACTACATCGGCTTGGGGTACCATTTCATTATTAATTGTTACTGCTGGGCAAGCCTCCCTTCTCAGTGTAAAAGTTATATGGATTGACTTGCTTTGATTTATCCCTATTCTCCATAGCTTAAACCACTTACAGATTTTGTTCAAATGACTTTGTAGGAGCTGTACAGCTATTCTGATCTCTTCGCTGGAGGCCATCACAGCGGTATCATCGGCAAATGTTGCTAGGGTGGTTTTTTCATCGGTTGGCATATCTGCTGTGTAAATGAGATATAGAATTGGTCCCAGGACACTTCCCTGAGGTACACCAGATTTAATATTGAATAATTTCGAAGTGTATTCTTTTTGTTTTACATAGAAAAATCTATTCTTAAGGTATGATTCCAGTATTAGAAAATAAGTGCATGGTACACTTTTTTTAATTTTATAGAGGAGACCATCATGCCACACCCTATCAAAGGCCTGAGAGACGTCCAAGAAAACCGATGAGCAATATCTCTTTCTTTCCAGGTCAGATCTTATCTTGGTCGCAATTCTATGAACCTGTTCAATGGTGGAGTGTTGTTGTCTGAATCCAAACTGGTGGTTCGGTAGGATTTTGTTTTCAACAAACAGGGGTTGAAGTTTTTGTAGCAAGATCTTTTCAAATACCTTTGAGAGTAACGGGAGTAAACTGATGGGTCTATATGATGAGACTTCATTTTCATTTTTGCCTGGTTTTTGAATCATAATAATTTGTGAGAGTTTCCATTGAAGGGGAAAATAACCCACCCTCAGAACGGCATTAAATATCATAGTCATCATCCTGATACCGCAATCAGGTAGTTCTTGTAATATTTTACCCGTGATGAGATCGAATCCCGGTGCTTTTTTAGAGGAAATTTGATGGCGAACAATATTGTACACTTCTCCTTTTTTTACTTTTTTGATTGGTAATGCCATCTGGTAAGGAGCACTAAGAAATTGGTATATAAAGTCTTCTTGATTGGGGTCAGTCTCTCTTGGTAGAGGCGAGAATACACTTGAGAGATGTTCAGCAAAGGTGTCCGCCTTCTCCTTATTACTTCTTGCCCATTGTCCGTTGTTTGTTTTAATGGGAGGAATATGTACCTGCGGCCTTGTGTCAGTTTTCTGGTGGCTTTCCATAGGGAGTATTCCGTGTTTTTTGTGGGTGTTAGATCTTGTAGATGTTGTTGTAACTCTCTATTCTTCAGGTCGTAAATTTTATAAAACATGTTTAAAAAAAGCCTAATGAATCATATCGTTTGTCTAATTTAAAAAAATAAAAGTCCAAATTATTGCAAGCTAAAAAACTAAAGTGGACTACAATCGTAGTCCGCGCGCCTAAACTCGTAGGTAAAGTATGCGCGCCTACTGTAGGGTTAATTGTATAGATTTTCATCATAAATATTTATTATCTGAATATAAGTTGACCACACCATCCCTAATTTTGATAAAAAGTTTAGCATAATATGACAATGCAGTTAAACCAAAAATACATTATTTGATTTTTTTTGTAAACTTAATTCGTTTCCATGATAAGGCCAGCTAAAGCGACACTTTTCAGTTTACCCCTCTGTGTATAACTTTGGAACTAATGAACATAGAGGGCGGATTTTTCTTCAACAAACTTATTACTTTAGATTGCCGGAACAAACTATTCTAATTGAGAGTTTTGCACCCCAAAAAGGGGTCTCTTATTTTCCCTAAAAATTAATATATGTATATTATTAAGCCTAACATTGTTAACCTGTGCACCAAATTTCATTATGGGCGGACTATTGCAGATTGAGAAAAAATATATATACAGTGGCTCCCAAAAGTAGGTTAATATCAAGTAATGTTTGATAATATAAATGTACCATTGAACCTTATTTTTACTTTTCAAGTAAAAAATAAAAATGTATATTTTTAAAACATTTAATTTCACACATGCATATAAGCAACAAAAGTTTTTAATTTCTAGTCATAAGTCTTATAAAAAAAAAATAAAACCAAAACTTAACAAAAAGTAATGTTCCAAAAGTAGGTTAATTTTAGAAATAAAAGTAATTAATATCCACAATGACCACCATTTCTTACAGATAGGGTTGCCAATCGTGAGGGTAGTGTTTGGATATATGAACTACACTCCGACAGACTTATTCCATACCAAATTTCTTCGATTATACTGCGAAGTTCATTTAAATTTCTTGGCAACCTCTTTGAAATTCGGAGTTTCAATAAAGACCAGAGATTTTCGATGGGGGAGAGGTCTGGACTTTGGGGTGGCCACTCCATAATATTAATATTATTCTCCTGTAAATAATTGGTGACAATTTTAGCACGATGAATCGGTGCATCATCTTGTTGTAATAAAAAACTGTCACCAATTAACCTTTTAGCTTCAGGTATAATTATGTCTTTTAAGAGTTTTAAATAAACTGTGGCATTAACTTTTCCCTCTAGAATTACAATTTTTCCTATGCCTGCTGTACACATGCACCCCCAGACCATAATTCCTCTTTCAATCGATTTTAATGAAAGTTTAATACACTTAAAAGAGTAAACTTCGCTTTGGTTTCTCCAAACATACGTTCTGCCATGACTGTATTTAAGTCGAATCATTGATTCATCTGTCCATAATACGTTATTCCAGTAATTTATAGGTTTTAAGACATGATTCGAGTAAAACTTCAACCTATTTTTAATATTAACTTTACTTAAGTAAGGTACTTTGCGTGCAATCCGACCGTGTTTCTGTGCTTCATAAAGACGACGCACAGTGGGGCAAGAGAGCCAAAACGTGCTATTAAATGAAAAAATTAAATGCAATTTAGAGATTCCTGTCCATAATGTATGAATACACCACTAACCCACGCACACTAGAACACTACTAAATTTTCGGTGGGCCCTCCGTGACCCGGATTAGCGCGATTTTTCTCTACCGGAAGCATTTTTAAGAATTGAAATATTTAGTTTGAAACTTTGAAATTGAAGTATATTGTGACATTTTAGTAATTTTAAACTTGTATTAAAGAGCATGTAATTTATAAAAGTACGCTACGGAACGGTATTGTTGAAATCTGAAGTTTAATTAGTTTTTGGGCTTTTTGGTTATGTTTTAAAGCATATTAAGCTTTGATTTTTTTTCCCTAATGGGTATTGAGTATAAGTAAACAGTCGCGTTTAAACATTGTACTAAATTTTACTAATCTCTTCGCTAGATACAATTTTGTTCATTTTCGGAAGCAATTCATACAGGGCGAAATACTTCGTTGAAAAGTATCCCTGGTATTACATGCCACCTACTTTGCACAAATATTTAATACATGGGCCCGAAATTATTTCATCCGCATTGCTGCCAATAGGCCAATTAACAGAAGAGGCACAGGAAGCTCGTAACAAAGATTTTAAAATGTACAGAGAGCATTACTCCAGAAAATGCAGTCGGGAAAATACGAATACTGATATTTTTAACTTTTTTTTATTGAGTTCCGATCCCGTAATCACTAGCAAACGAAAACTAGAAAAGAGAAAAATCCAACACATTCCGAAAGAAGCACTAGGATTATTGAAATCTCCAACGGTCATGGTCATTCGTAATCGGGATAATGATTATGATAACAGTGAAGATGATGAGGATTATGATGATAACATATTCGGAGATTTTGTAGATGAATTTTGTTTTCGGTAAGCGTTAATTAATTAAAAATTAAAAATACTTTTTATTTTTATATTATTTTTAATAAAGGGAATTTCAAAAACACGAAAGAAAACATTTTATTTAGATATAATGCTATAATCGCTTCCCTAGATGCAATTTTGTTTATTTTTCGAAGCAATTCATATAGGGCGATCTAAAAAAATGTTGTTGCTAAACCAAATAAGCTGTTTTTCGGTTAAGGAATATGATAAAATTGTATCTATCGATTTTTTTAAATACTACTAACAACCCTGAAAGTATATATCCAACTTAGAAATCCATTCAAACGGTATTTGATTTAATAGCACGTTTTAGCTCTCTTGCCCCACTGTGCGACGCCTTATAGTTAGGGTTGATGGAACATTTACCCATGTATTTTCGAGGTTTGCTTTAATTTTTGGAACTGAAATTTTTGGATTAACAGAAGCTAATGTCACTATTTTCTCTTTTGGTGGTGATTCTTGGCCGTCCTCTTCTTCTAATAGGCATTACTTTACCTTCATATTTGAATGCTTTTATCACTTTGAAAATTGAAGGGGTCGATTTACTAAAAAGTTCTGCAATTTTTTTAATAGTGTTGCCGGATCCATACTACGCTCTTCTGCGGTTAAATAATGAAATTTTGCTATTTTGGGTCTTTCTTTAAGAAAAATTCTGAATTAAACGTGTTAAAATCCAGTAAACCGGATATAAAATTAAAAACACTCTTCCACCAAACTTTTTTTCAATTTTCAAAATAAAAATTATATCTAAAGAATACACTGCTTCACTTTATAATTAAATTTTCAAATTCATTTGTGCACGGAGGAAAATACTAACCAGGAATAACAAAATTAACCTACTTTTGTAACATGTAAAATGATAGTTGCAAGATTGCATTCATATTATTCTTTCTTGTGATAAGTAATTTTGCTGATAGCAGTTGAAACGTCTTTAATATAGTCAGGTGAACTACAAAAGCAAAAAAAAATATTTATTTTTCCGTTATTTTAAAATTTATAGTATGATTCTGAAATTTTCTTAAATTTTAACCTACTTATGGGAGCCACTGTAACTTGCCATTTGATAAGTTATATATAATCATTTACTCATCATTTGATAAGTTATATATTATACTTGTTTGCTCAATCTGCAATTCTCGCCCCAAAATGAAATTTGGTGCACAGGTTGACTATGATAGTCTTAATAATATATATTCATTTTTAGGGGTAACAAGGGACCCCTTTGGGAGGGGGTGCAAAATTCACAAGTAAAAAAAAATTGTTCCAGCAACCCACACTTATAAGTTTATTGAAAAAAATGAGCCCTCTATGTTTATTAGTTCCAAAGTTACACACCCCGATATTCGAGGGTGTAAAGCTGTAAACTGAAAAGTATCACATTTAGCTGGCCTTAACATGGAAACGAATTAAATTCACAAAATAAAAAAAATAATGTATTTTTGGTTCAACTGCATTGTCATATTTATGATAAACTTTTTATCAAAATTAGGGATGGTGTGGTCAACTTATATTCAGATAATAAATATTTATGATGAAAATCTATATAATTAATTGAAAATCGATTCCAACCTTTTTAAATAAATATATCGGTGGTCGAGCAACTTAGCTATACTTTGAGCTGTTATTGCTATGTGAATACGAATCTGACGAAAAATTTATATAAATATTTTTTTGCAGAGAATTTAATTAGCTTTAATTTTATATAAAACTATTTTGTCATAAATTTCAAAGAAACTTGAGAAATCGGCGAAAAACTGATTTTTATCAGTTTCTGTCTATACTTAATTAATTTTTAGTAACCGAACCCATGCTCATCCCATGATAAAATTTGGTACGCATGCTCAGCACATTTGTACAAAAAAACTGTAAAAAAATTAACCAAAAAAAAGACCCCTTTAGAAATAAGGGTTGAAATAGAATTAATATTCGAAAATTGATCCAGTTAAGGGTTGAAAAATAAAATGTGGTTGAATATTTGAATAGAATGTTAATTTACCTTTCCAGAACATTTTTTATTTTTAAATTTGGACCACTGTGGATGAAGTTACAGTCGTTTTCCTACAAGTCTACACACCAACTTTTTGACATTTTGAACGACCAAAACAACGAAACTAATGCCCTTTTGGACAAATCCTTAAATTTATATTTTTTATTTCTTACTAAGATGGTGTGTACCAAATTTAGTCAAATTTGGCGTGGATCAAGTAAATTCTTCGGTCGATTTGACATGGAATGACCCACATTTATAAAGATAAAAGTTTTCACTCAGTCACTCATCAAACAAGCCAAGACTAGTCTATTTCAAAGTACCACAATATTTTTAATGAGACAAGTCAAAGAAAGTCACCCAATTATGTATTTATGGTTAATAATCCGCTATTTCCGTAACCAACGTTTCTGAATTCCCCTCTTAAGTCATATCTGTTAAATTTGGAACCGAATATTTTAGCAAACAAATTAATATTGTTTAGCGGGATTGTCAGTATTATAGACCAGGGGTGGGCAACCTTTTGTATAACAGGGGCCAGAATAATATTTACGTTTCGTTTGTGGGCCTTAGTATAGTTAATGGACACATTTTTGTTACTTGTATTTTTTTCTGAAAATATGTTCCCCATAGACTCCTAAACCGTTTGACCGATCGGAACCAAATTTGGTACAGTTATTATGTAGGTCCCTGCGCATGTTTTTGTATTGAAACAGTGCAAAAATTCGCAAAGGAAAGGAAAGTTGATTTTGAGTAGCCTGCCTTCCTTTAAGGAATCTCGATAATCCATTCATGCGCGTCCCTATGGGACGCGCATGAATGGATTATCGAGATTCCTTAAAGGAAGGCAGGCTACTCAAAATCAACTTAAAAAACAATAATGAATGCTGTCAAGCTGTCAACCGATCGACAATGCAAATACGCGTGCACGTGCTTTACGTTTCTATTTGACCAATCTTAACCAAATTTGGTGTAGAAGTTACGATATTTACAACGCTACGAAAAACATAGGCTACTTTAGAACCTTGTAGCACAGATAACTTACTACAGATAGCTCACGCTATACAATTTCCTCAAATTGTGCAGGTTGCCTATGCAGCAGGGATTTTTAGTTATCTTTTAATAACAAAGGTAACCCACAGTCGTAACAGGACAGGTAAAAGCACGGTAAAAGGTACTTATCAAGATTAATACTTGTACCTGTCAAGGGTTAGTTTTGCATGTACAGTTATTACGGTATTAATTATTAAACATTTATTTGTAGATTTAAGGTTTCCAAAAATAAATAAATTTTTTAACATTTTATCTGTATCAAAATAAATTTTATTGTACATTATAAGTTTATTATACAAGGTCATTATTAAAAACCAAAAAAAAAACAAAAAATGAAGGAAAGATATTTATACATTTTTTAAAATTTTTTATTTTTGATTATTTGAGCAATTTGATTTACTATTGGCTGTGCTTATTGCCCACTTACAATACTTAAAAAATTTAACATTTAATAATAAGTCTATAAAATAGTTTTCATGTTCGTCTATAGAACAAATTACATTTTTCATATTTTTTCTTTCAAAGAGTTCTTTCATGTTTAATTTAATTCTTATGCTGGACTTATCTACATCAAAAACTTTATGAAAACATTTTATAATGCTTCTTGAGTATTCTATAATATTTTTGTTTGGATTTCTCAAACCTGTCGAAAACTCTTGCTTGTTTGTATATAATTTTTTCAAAATAAATAATTCATTAACAAATAATTCACAGGGGGGGGAACGTAAATTCTATTTACGTTCCACGCAATTTTAAAGTTAAAATTATTATTACAAATTAAGGTACTGTGATATCATTAAGGGGCGGTATTTCAGTCTACATTTGAACTTTTTCTAATAAGGAAAGAAAAGTCACTAAGTTTCCAAATGGAATCAAGGACGCATTACAGGGGGGGGGGGCAATAATAATTCTATTTATGTTCCACGCAATTTTAAAGTTAAAATTTTTTATTGTATTGTAATATTGTGAGGTTGGTATTTCTGATATCATGAACAACAACAACAAAATTTTGCCAATGAAAAAAAAACCTCTATTTTTACAGACATACACCGGAATCGTGCAACAGCAGTCGGCTGCTAATGCAATTTTTTTCAATGTTTAAAAAGGTAGGTTATTTGACTTGACTTGTATTCGAAACTCCCCCCCCCCCCTCTTGACATAGTGGGGTCTAATTATTAAGGTACTGTGATTTCTCAACTATAAAAGTGATAAAATTATTCTACTATTATTACTTTGTTGTTAAAAACATTTCGAACTTTTAGATATTCCAAATTGATTTCCCTTTTTCCATTTGACTTGAGGTATTTTTATAATATTCATACAAGACGTTTACAGAAAATTTTATTTTTATTGACTAGTGTTTCATGTAACGCTGATACGGCCCTGAAGTTTATGTGAATTAAAAATTAATTTAAAAAAACAATAATTAAAGAACAAAATATCCAGTGTTGGGTATCTTTAAAAGCCAAAAAAAAAGTCTTTCAAATGATACCTTTTCATTTTTATCCGTTAGAAGAAAAAAATAAATATAATTTTCATTCCAAAATTCAAATCAATAAACAGAAACACAAAATGTTTGTAAAGTTGTATACGTTGAACTTATCACTAATTTATTAAAAAAACACTTAAAATTTCTTTATTTAATTTTTTATTTAACTTTTAATTTCCACAAAATGATTATATTTCTTGAATTTCAATTATAAAACTAGCATAGTTACACCTTAAACCTAAGCTTATACAATACTGACTGAAATTTTGTTAACATTCATTACTTCCCTATAAGGAAGTATTGTAATCATGAAAAAATTCGATGTCGATATTTTAACGGAAATATCCGTTTTGAGCATTTCTGAATCCGTTTTGACTACTTTCGCAATGATGTCTGTATGTATGTATGTATGTATGTATGTATGTATGTATGTATGTATGTATGTATGTATGTATGTATGTCTGTATGGATGTATGTAACGCAAAATGTCTGTAAGTTCTGTATCTCTGGAACGAATTGTTATATAGTAACAAAATTTCATATTTAACACTTTAATCGGTATACAAAGGCACCATTTGATTTTGGAGGAAATCCTTCAACCGGAAGTAGCACTTCACTTGAAGGACGAAATGGTTTTACTTAAATATCTCAGGAACGAATTGTTATCTAGTAACCAAATTTCATATTTAACACTTTAATCAGTATACTAAAGCACCATGTGATTTTGGAGGAAATCCCTAAACCGGAAGTAGCACTTTACTTGAAGGACGAAATGGTTTTTCTTCAATATCTCAGGAACAAATTGTTATATAGTAACCAAATTTCATATTTAACACTTTAATCAATATACGAAAGAACCATTTGATTTTGGAGGAAATCCCTAAACCGGAAATGGCACTTTACTTGAAGGACGAAATGGTTTTTCTTCAATATCTCAGGAACGAATTGTTATATAGTAACCAAATTTCATATTTAACACTTTAATCAATATACGAAAGAACCATTTGATTTTGGAGGAAATCCCTAAACCGGAAATGGCACTTTACTTGAAGGACGAAATAGTTTTTCTTCAATATCTCAGGAACGAATTGTTATATAGTAACCAAATTTCATATTTAACACTTTAATCAATATACGAAAGAACCATTTGATTTTGGAGGAAATCCCTAAACCGGAAATGGCACTTTACTTGAAGGACGAAATGGTTTTTCTTCAATATCTCAGGAACAAATTGTTATATAGTAACCAAATTTCATATTTAACACTTTAATCGGTATACAAAGGCACCATTTGATTTTGGAGGAAATCCTTAAACCGGAAGTAGCACTTCACTTGAAGGACGAAATGGTTTTTCTTAAATATCTCAGGAACGAATTGTTATCTAGTAACCAAATTTCATATTTAACACTTTAATCAGTATACTAAAGCACCATGTGATTTTGGAGGAAATCCCTAAACCGGAAGTAGCACTTTACTTGAAGGACGAAATTTTATAATTTAATTAAATAATAAAATAAAATTTAAATAATATTTCTGCGAATCTTTAGATGAACGATAAAGGAATGATTCCTTATAGGGAAGTCATGTGCTGGCCACATCAGATTTTTTTTATGTATTTTTCCAAATAGTTTATTAAGCGGAATTTTTATTCTAGAACATTCTAGATTTCCTTTTGCTAAATTGACAAATGAATAAACAATTACAATATTAGTATTTCCTGTTACATCATTTATCGGAAAATTATTATATAATATTTTATGATAATATAACTTGTAAAAACCCAACAGTTTTTACTACCTGAGGTAGGTAGGTAATACCTGAGCCGCCTGGGGTTATTTTTGCCTGAGGGCTGGAAGCAAATACATGCAGCGCCTCTCTTACTTTTAACCATTGGCTTCCAAACTAATTTTCATTCGCTTCCAAATATAACTGAATAGGGACACCCATTTCTCCATAAGCGTGAGCTATCTGTAGTAAGTTATCTGTGCTTGTAGTGAGGCCGAACAACCACATCCGACACGGTCTAGATGGCTAAAGGCGGCCGGTAGGCCGACTGTGCCACCTAGTTATTTTAATAATACGCGAAAACTTAATTCGCGTTAAAGGGAATTTTGCTTCGCGTATAAAAAATTCAGGTATCAAAATCTAATTCGCGTTATTCTGAATTCGCGTACATCGAACTCGCGTACATGGAGGGTCTAGTGTACTTTTCAATTTACTTTTTACAATACTTTTTAATTTAATTTAAATAAGACGAATTATATCGAAAATTAAACTGTAGATCTCTCCTTTTTCCTTATGTTAGGTACTAACCTAATCCTTTTCTTTAAAATTTTTGTTTTTGAAAATATTTATTTATTATTTCTTCTAAAGATCTCGCGGGCCGGATTAGAACTTTACGCGGGCTGGAGTTGGCCCGCGGGCCGGAGGTTGCCCACCGTTGTTATAGACCATATTTTACTTTTTAAGCAAAATTGTAATTTAAAATAAGTGGATTTTTATTTTAATGTTACCGAAATCAAATTAAGAATTGTGCGTTTGTATAAAATTTATTTTTTGATGGAAATATGAAACTATTTATGAATGTACACTTGAATCTTCATTTTCCAATTTATTGCGAGTCAAAACGGCTTTAAAATTACCTTCGAAATTTGAAAAAGAACCAGAAAATTTTGTAAAATTTTCAGACTTTTCAAATTACGCAAAAAATTAATTCAAGCATACTTCCATAAACACTTTTAAATTAGAATTAAAAACAATTTATGCAAACACCTAATTATAAGATTATGTAAATAATTTAAACGTTTATTAACACAATAAAAAATAATTAACTTCAATTGAAAGTTTTTAGCTTCCAAATTATTTTTCAGTTTAATTTAAGGCATTTTTTGTAATAAGTTAATCACAAAAAACGTGAATAAAAAAAAGGGATAACAACCAAAAAGCATTTCAAATGGTCCTTCGCTTGTGGAAAATGAAGAACCTGGACGTATTTCGTCATGCAAAAAATTTTTGTAATTTTATTTCATTTAAAATAATAAGAAAAGTGGATAGAAACTAAATTGTCTTAAATACCTGTAAATAGTGGCGTTCTTGGAAGGTGCAGGCTTGTTCAGTTGGATCGAATTCCGAAGTTTTCCCCAAAAATCAAACAATTTACCGTCGTGTCGATAATCAAACTTGGAGTAACAACTCAATTCGTACGGAACTTCACAACTTGTGTACAAACAATAAACAACCTTGGGGGGATGTTTTTCTAAAAAAAAAACTCACATTAAATAACGTCATGGAACAAAATTAAATTTAAACCTTCCATCATCCAGCGAGCATACTGACTCAAAAATCTATAGCAACCACTTTCCAAAAAAGCGGTTGAAATAATTGCAATTACTTTATTGCATCGATTGTTAATTTGCTTGTAAACATTTTCGTTGTTGATCAAATCCACCACCAAATCCCGACTCTTGACACATAATTTTAGCTGAAATTCAACTTCCATTTTATCGATAAGCTTGGCTGCAAAATCAGCGTCGTCGTCTGCAAATAATACAAGCGCATCGTATTTTTGTAGAGGCAAACCTTCTTTTTTCCGTATCACATCATCCCTGCTAAAGATGTCCGAATCAACTCCACAGTAAAAAGAGGTCACCAAGGTAGGATTTCGGTTGTACAACTCCAAATCCTTTTCTGAAAGTTAAGTTTAGTTTATTTGAAGAAAGAAAAGAAAGATGGACGTGGCGAATTACCGATGTAAGTTTTCAAGTCTTCAATAACATCAGTACGGTCGATTTTTACCAGATAAAGTAACAGTTTTGCTATTGTAGCTCCTCCAGTATCCTCCTTAAACCACGCAGCTAAAAGTTCTTGCATTGGATCCCGATGTTCGCATAAGTATGGCAAAAAGTTGCTGGATATTCCCATCAGTTGAAACAATCCCTGCCAGTCTCTGTAAAAAGTATTTCGTGCAAAAGGTAAAACACAAAACGTTAAATCAAAACCTCGGAAGGCCCTCATCGGTGGGCATCACAAACTGTTGATTTAACAAAGCCGATAAAAGCCGTTTAGTTTTTGGTTGTAAAGCTTCGATCGTCACATCGTAACGATCGGGATCTCCTTGTTCGAACATCGCAATTTATTATTTAAATAAGCTGAAAGACAAAAGATAATACAATGGCGAACATAACCTCAAACGTTGTCTCGACTTACCAGCAGAAATCCGAAATTTTTTTGTCGATTAATTGAACCACGCTCACCTAAATTACTATATAATCATAATTTTACATCCATATAAAATGACAAAGCGTCTAAATAGTTAAAAAAATAAAATGAGTGCACCATTTCACCAACTCAAAGATGACGCTTCAATCAAGGTCTCGTAATCACTTACAAAGTTGATACTCGTAATCACTTACAAAGTTGATAAGGTGGGTGATTAAATATTTGACGTTTGTTGCTGCATTTTAAAATTAAAACGCAAAATTTAAGTTCATTAATTTAAATACTACATAATTATTTTTTTTGTAACGAAAACAAATTAATGAAGTGGTACTCCTACGTTATATACAGGGTGAATCAATATCATAATATTGTAATAATATTCTATTTTATCAATTTACAATATTGTGTGCACTTTTTTGATATCTCCCTTTACCAGTCAAAATATCAAAGGATATTTCTAAAATTCCATGACGGCGTCTCCCAATTGGTGGTTTTAGCCCCCCCCCCTCCAATACGGTTCCTAGCCGATAGTTTGCTTATTTTCAATTTTACGAAAAATTATCATAAGACCAAAATTAAAGACTATAAAATTCTATACAAGATATAAATTTTCAAAGTTTTTATATGGCATACTATTCCCGAAATAACTTAACCGAAAATAGGAAAGACAAAATGCGTTGGAAAATATATGCACTAAATTGGAATAAAAGATTAAAAATTGAGAGCAAAATGGATTTCTTCAAAATTTTCCCATAGTTCAGGTAATGAAGTCAAAAACTTGGCTTGAACTTACAAGAAATCCAGGCAAGCTGAATTTTAACAAGATTAACAAGTCGATGCATTACTATAAGAGTTCATAGAACATTAGTGATTACGAAATGGCAATATTTTACATGGACTCAAAGAAAACATTATAAATAGAATAACATTTTATTAAATTTAAAAAACTAAATTACATTTATATTATCCAATATAAATCACCTTTCATCGTTCCACTGCTTCTTTAGTTTTCTTATGTTGCATTTTCCTACAAGTATTAAATCCTTTTTCACTACTAAAAATCCATAATCAAAATATAATTTGAAAATAAAAAACTGGAGGATTATAAATTTATAGGTTGTATATTTTACAAGGTTTTTCACTTCGTTTCCGAACAGCGCCATCCCACCGCTTGGATGCACATTATTTTTGCATAAATACTTTTGACGTAACGCCTTCAAGTTATGTGTTCCTATTACCAATTCTTGTATATTTGAATCTTGTGACTACTACTACTACTAACTCTCATACGTAGTAGCGTAGTTTTACGAGTTATAGTTATAACAGGACTATACTACGGTTGGCTTATACACCGTTTATAGGTAGTGACGCTTGGTATACCCGTGTTATAACCGTGATATAAAGTTATACTACGTTTATAAGTAAGGCTGTTTTAAGTTTAATTATTAAAATTTTGATTGTTTTACTTTCCAAATTTTCAAATGATTTTATAAAAACATTAATACATTTCAGCGGTGTGGAAAGTTTCAACAATTAATTAAAATTACTTTTTAAAAATTATAAAAATTTTGCTAATACATAATATATTTTACAACTTTCAAAAAAAAGAATTGTAATTAATTATTGAAACAATCTATAACCACTGAAATGAAGTAATGCTTTTATAATCATCTACAAATTTTGAAAGTAAAATAATCAAAATTTTTGTAATTAAGGGGATTAACTACTGTGACCGATAAATTATTTCGATTTGTACCCAAAAAATATTAAAGTAAAATTCATCACATTACCCGAATTATAAGAGACTAGCTGGCACGGGCGGCATCCGCCGCCCTTAGCCATCTAGACCCAGAATAGATCCGAGAAGCCCATAGTTGTTCGGCCTTCGGCCTCACAGGGGGAGGACCATAATAGATCCGAGAAGGCCATAGTTGTTCGGCCTTCGGCCTCACAGGGGGAGGACCATATTAGATCCGAGAAGGCCATAGTTGTTCGGCCTTCGGCCTCACAGAGAGAGGACCATGATAGATCCGCGAAGGCCATAGTTGTTCGGCCTTCGGTTTTTTTTTTCTTTTTTTTTTGGTTTGGTTAAGGTAATTCTTCATTGGCTTTACATAATGAAACATGACAATACATACATACTGCTGTGTTAATTACCGAATTTTATTTTTTTTATAGCGAAGGATTATACTAAACGGCACTCTTTTTTTAATTATGCCTCGGCCAGCCTGCAATGAGAACTCATAATATTTGGGCGTGTAAATGGTCCGACTTAAGAGAAAAAACACTTTGCAAAGAATGCTATTGTGCATTAAAATCTTAATGAATTCAAAACCTGAGAACTATACCAAATATTTCGATATTCCAATGCTGTAAATGTGAACCAAAAATACTCAAAATAAATCAATTTAAACAAAATACCTGGTTTTATTAATTTGGAATCGAAACAAATCATAAAATTTTATACAACGGAAACAAATTAAGCATACAAATTTTATTCTTAAAACTAAAATAGTAACCCCTTTTAAACTCGCACTTTAATGTTATTCGCGTTATCAAAGTTTCCCACCGTATAAAAAGAGCGCTCAAACAAAACAGTCTTACCAATATCATTCGAAGATAGCGACGCGGGTTTTTGTGACCAGTGCTTCGTAGAAAAAGAACGGCCTGCTGATTTTGTGTGGATTATCATGAGAAATTCGGACGTCGACACTCCAAGGATCTTTACGAACACAATTGTATCCAATCGAATATTAGGTAAGTATTTCCAATTATTTAACAACGTCTTCTAATTTGTACCATCACCATCAAATTTCTAATGACCAGTGGTATCGAAAATTTTCAATCACCACCAAACGAGATTCCAAAACTTCTTCAATAATTTAATTAAAATAGTAAATGCTGGACGTCAACCAATCTTTTATAATGAATTCAATATGTCGTCCCTTTTTCACGGACGGAGCGAAAACTTAAAAATCACGTTGTCTTAATCTCATTGACGGAACAAAACTCGTTCCTTATGTCCTCAAGTCACCGTGGACGTGGCTCCACTTACTTCTTCAATCAATCAAATACGTCCGCCCTTGTTGCTGGACGGCGACCAACTCAATTTATCACGTCCTTGCTATTTGCCGGACGAAGCCCAACTTAATTTCCTATCCATTTCCAAAATTGTCCTTCTCCAAACTTCTCGAGCAGGCGCGTTCTACCCATTTAAAACTTGTTAGAAAATAAACCCGTCCTTCTTCAACTCACTCAACACTTTTATTACCACTTAAAATGCTCTTTACCTACCATTCACAAATATTACAAATTTACCCAATTTGTTTCCTTATTTTTTTTATAAATTACTAACATTTCTGATTTTATGTTATGTTTCTTACACCTTAAAGTTTTTATTATTACAGAGATGGTTTCTATTTAAAGGATTTACTTTGAGCATCAAAACAAATCTGAGGAAACAGCAATATCACGAATTTCAGGCATTACGATAATCTGGTATAGCAAAATTGAACAAATCAGAGTGTTCCAGTGAATAAAAATGCAATGTGTTTATTCTCCAACTTGACCCTCATTTTGGACCATCGCATCACCCCTTCAAGTAATTAGCACAAAAATCATATTCTGAACAAAATATCACAGCAATACATACATACATACATAATCTTCACGTAAAGTTAAATCTTCACGTAAAGTTAAATCTTCCGCAAAGAAGTGGATCTTCCGCGAAGAGGTGGATCTGCCGTTAGGTTAGTGTTAGTTTTTGATATTTCTTTAGAAAACCAATTAAAAAAACAATACTCCACGTAAAGTTAAATCTGCCACAAAGAGATGTGGATCTGCCGCAAAGAGGTGGATTAACCGCTCCCTCGAGCAGTTTACCAGTTTGCAAAATTTCGTGCAGTTTACCCGGGGTGCAATTTACTACTTTTTTTTTCGGCCACCTGCAGTCGTTCGTGCAATTTACCGTCACTCAATTTCCATCGCGCCATCTGTTGACAGTATTTTGAATCACAGACAGTACGTCAGATTAATTGTTTCGATTTTTGACAAATTAAATTTTTTGTCAAACTTGTGATTTGATTTTCGAAAAAAGCGAATAACTTTGCTCCCCGCTCGAATTTCTTCTCCATTTTGCAAAAAATAGTTGCGCCTGGAGCTACAAAATAACTGTGCAAAATTTGGTTGAGATCGGTCCAAGGGTCTAGGAACGTATAGTGAACAAACAAACACGCAAGCACGCAAACAAACACGCAGATCTTCTCTTTTATATATTTAGATTTATTGTAATTACTTCATAATTACATATTAAAACGGAATTACTTTTTGTACTTTATACAAAATATACAAGAATAAATTTAACAAATGTAAGTTGTAGCTGTCTGTTGTCTTTAGAAATCCAAAAAATTTATTAAAAAAGAAAATTGTTAAAAATCGACGTTTTAGTCCACCCTCAAAATCGAATCGATTGTGAAAAAAGGTGGATCTCGCCTTTTTTAAGCTACCTTTCTGGTATAAAAAGAAGTTGTTAGCTAGTGTGTACTTTTTTGATATCTCCCTTTACCAGTCAAAATACCAACGGAGATTTCTAAACTTCCATGACGGCGTCTCTCCCAATTGCTGGTTTTAGCCCCCCCCCCCAATACGGTTCTTAGCCGATAGTTCGCTTATTTTCAATTTTACGAAAAATTATCATACGACCAAAATTAAAGACTATAAAATTTTATACAAGATACTAGCGCTGCGAAACCCTCCGGGTTTCTGGCGCTAGGCCTGCCGGCGGCAATCCGCTACGCGGATTCCTAACGAGTCGGCCTTCGGCCTCCAATTGCTTTTATGAATACAGGCGGCCTGCGGCCGCCCTGTTGTTTAATGAATACGGGCGGCCTGCGGCCGCCCTGTACCTTCTATGAGGACGGGCGGCCTGTGGCCGCCCTGTTGCTTTTATGAATACGGATCGGCCTTCGGCCTCCAACGTCATTTTAAAAATACGGGTCCGCCCTCGGCCTCCAACTTGCTTTTAAGAATGGGGGTCGGCCTTCGACCTCCAACTTGGTTTTTAGAATACAAGTCGGCCTGCGGCCTCCAATTTGCTTTTAAGAATGCGGGTCGGCCTTCGGCCTCCCAATTGCTTTTGAGAATACGGGTCAGCCTTCGACGTACAACTTGGTTGTTAGAATGTTCAGTCTCCAACTTCCTTTTAAGAATGCGAGTCTTAATTAATAAACTTAATTCAACGTAATTAATAAAATAGTGAATGAGTTTATTAAACATTACAGCAAAATGAAATTGAAATTGCTAATTTAATACGCTTATTATTAGCAAGAGCCAACTGATTCTGATTTTCCATAACAATATGGTTGTATAACAATCTGGTTATGTTAGGCATTCCACATCACGTGATATTTTTCGAATTCAATATGGACGCCTGATGTCAATGTTAAACATTGTATGTGTTTATATGGATTTATAAATGTTTTTCCGTTTTTTTTGTATATTTAAATAATTTTTACGAATTTATTTATTTAAATACAAAATTTTGCCAAAATAATGCCCGATTTCTTCACTCATACCTAACCTATAATTATCTTGCGGACAACTTTAACCGATAAATATCTTTAGGTTACATCAAGTTTTGGTTTTCTTCATGTCAGATATCTGTCAGCTTTAGTTTATCTGTAAGTTAAGTTTGTAGCCGGTGAAAGTACAAGATAACTGTCAGTCCTATCAGTGAAACATTTCTAACCTCAGAAAATGGATTTATTAATGTTTTCACTGACGTCGATGATGACGAAGAAGTAGTAAGCGACGAAATTATGTTGTGGAGTAGCACAATTAATAGGGAACATGCATGAATAAAAATATTTAGTTCAAACAGTATTTTCCGATTAATCCTATATATTAAATATCAAATTAGCAAAAATAACTATACATCATGTGACCTTAAACGCAACGCCATTGGTTTGACGTCACATGGCATAACCCCAATAAGCGCGGTCGTTTCCTTCAATTGGGCGGTGTTATGCAGAAAGCTACCAAGCCACGTCTGCATAAATCCGAGATAATTAACAATTAGTACAGTATTAAATTAAAAAAATAAGGAGGTAACTTCCTGAAGAAATTAATAAGTTATCCTGTGGCTTGGATGTTTTCAGCAGAATGTATAATGAACCTTACTGGCTCCGTACCTTCAATAATTGAAAAAAAAAAAAATGTGGGTTGGTAGCTTTCTGCATAACACCGCCCAATTCAAATTGACGGATTTTTAAATATTTTTTAAATTATTATCAAAACGAAAATAAATAAATTAAATAGCATTAATTAGTATATTTAGTTATTTTTGATCCAACTACGATATAAAAAAAATTTAAGGTTAAGGGTGCGACCGTGGCATTCTCATATAATTCAAGCCGTATAAAATTACAATAATAAATAAGGTACTACAGATTGATATTCACATCGCAAAATCTATTCCAATGACTTTAATAAGGACAAATCTGGGAACAATGAATTTTCAATGAGTAATTCCAACTTAACTACAAACTTTTAGAAATTTTTTTTTTCTATTCATAACAATCACATGGCATACAAGTAACATCCCATTTCTTATTTGTCGTACCAATCCACAATTCGACGTGGGAAAAAATTTTGGCCTTCAAATCGATTTTCAAGGTCACATGTTTTGGAACAAATCAAAGCTATCGACGGTATCTATCGAGATCTTTAATTGTGGCAATTTTGTAAAATTTTTATATTTTGCTATTACCGCCATAACTATGACCTTCAACAGTTTTTCAAGGTGACAATGGACGGATAGTTAACAACTACATAATCCCTCTAAGAAATACTGCGTTTTAAGTTCCGCCAGATTAAGAATTACTGTCGGTAGAATACTTCAGCGTGACCGCGCGGTCGCACAGAAAAACTTTATTACCCTCCTGAGGTCACCTCATAAAGCTGTATTCGAATTCGCAATAAAATCACTTGACCTTGGGGACTTAAAAAAAAAAAAAAAAAAAAAAAAAAAAGGAATTTTCAGGTTAAAAGTTGTTCATCTTTGCAAAATTTACCGTGGAGTGCCGGTTCATTTTCCAGAGACTCTAATCCAACTTTGCACAATTTCGGACCTTCCGGCGTCGATCGCCACCGCTCATTCGAAATTCGACACGGTGGGTTGTTCTGTGGTTCTGTCGCAGGAATTTCGGCGTAAAACGGCCTCTTTCGCGGTCCTCCACGCCGCCTCCGACACCCCCCTCCAATTATTTTTACGCCACCACCGCGGGCCCGTCGAACCGGTCATTTTAAGAGGTCGCACGTAAAAATCGGTCCGTAAATAAGGCGTCTGCGCACGTTTTTGTGACGCTTTTTCATAAATTCCTTATTATTTTATAATATAGATTAATTTTCGAAGATTTTATATGGCATACTATTCCCGAAATAACTTACCGAAAATAGGAAAGACAAAATGCGTTTAAAAATAAATGCACTAAATTGGAATAAAAGATTAAACAAGATTGGCCTTCTTTTCATTTTTGGCAAAAAGTTTTTCCTCCGCTTTTCTTTTTCTTCGCCTCTATGCATCAGCGTAGTTGTTTTAGAGATTGTCCATTCACTTTGACGCTCTAGACTTTAGCAATATGTGTTCACTACTTGCTAGAATGACCTAAACCTCAACTGTCTTAAATGCAATTGGGACCGATAGTCATTATTCCTTAGCTCCATTGCGATAATAACTTGTAATGTAATATTTGACTTTTATTTTAAGTACCTCTATAGTAATTGATCCGCACTTTCCCGCTGAATCCTTCTATATCTTCTCTATGCCGGTTTCCCATTATATAGATAAATTTTATCCGATGATCACTTTATGATCGCAAAAATTTAATCTGATATATTAAACTACATGTCTAACAAAAATAACTAGCTAACAACTTCTTATTTTTAAAATTAATTGACAGCTATAACCAATATTTACAAGACCTGCAACTTGTTTAACTAACGTGAAATATGAAATATTATGTTATTAATAGGTACCTAAATATTTTCCGAGTATCACATCAGAAATAGTATATATCTGTTATTGCGGGTGCAGTTATGTAACCATTAGCGACCTGACAAAAATTTCTTCAGCTACACACTAAAGAACAGGCTTATATTTGTCTATTAAAACAAAAAAAAGGGTGAACGGAGTAAAAACAACCCCAATATCGACTTTTGAAAAGTACGGTAAATTAGCATCGAGTATGCGGCAGACCCCGGTCGATGTGCCATCAGTCGTCCGTGGTCCCTTGAAAATGCGTAAAATTTTTTCGCTCCGATTTGAATTTTTCTTTGAAATTCGGATAGATGGGGGTGTGATTAGTGGATATTAGTAATAAATATAATCAAAAAAATGGAAAATAACTCGTGTATTGCCGAAAAAGTGAAAAAATTAAAAAAATATTAAATAAACATAAACAACTATGGGGAAAACCTACGTTACTTTTTTGGGTGGATCTGGCACTCGTGGCACATCTGGCACTGGTGGATTTAGCTCCGTGGCAGAGCTAAACATACGAGAAGGCGCCACCCATCAAGCAAACCGGGATTTTAAACCCCCAAAAAATCGCGTAAAATCAAGAAATAATCGATGTTGCATGTACGAGAGACGAGCTGCATCTGCCAGTGCGAAATACTCTAAGTGTTAGGGTCATTCATTACGTACGGACTGTCAACAGAATGAGCGACGCGCGGGAATCTCGTTAATCTTACCACTGAATCTCGTTAAATTTGCTAACTTCAAAATCGATTTATTGAAAAGTTTGGACCCCGTTCACCCTAATTCTTTTGGCAATTTGCTATATTAACCTTGTTCTTTAGTGTGTAGCAGAAGAAAGTATGATTAGAACGCTAATGGTTAGGTCACCCTACCCGTTATTGCAGCTGACCAAAATATAGTTCCTCAATGAATTCATCCTGTTACTGCTACAAGAATAATTCATTTGCAAGATAAATCATCAAAAACGGTTAATAGAAACCACATGTATTTTAACTTTATATTCCAAAGTTTGGAAAAAGTGTTCGGAGTTGATGAATTCGTTTCGTCTAATTGGTCAAATATTTGGCCGATGTCTCGTCCACTGAAAAATGAGCTTTAATATCGCGCACCTTTTTAGTATATAGTTGAAGTTTGTAAGATAACTCTTGCAAAATGAAAAGATTATTACTTTTACTGATGGGGGTGTGGTGGTTTGGTATGATCGCAATATTAAAATAATATAACAAGCCTCCGGTTAATAATGGCTATAAACATACCCATAACATTAATATCGTATTCTGGACAGAATAATTAAAAGATTTAATTATTGATCATTATATTGTAACAGTGGTTTTTGCAAATACAGATTATATGTGTGTAATTGCATTTGATTATATACTAGAATATTAATATCATTTTAATACATTATGCTGTAATTTACAATACAGCTCAGCGGGGGGGCCCGGACATATCTGTTATTTTATCATTATAAACTTATTACTTTGATACACACTGTCAGTGTATAATAGAAAGGAGCACTACCATACAATCGAAGCAGCTAGTAACTCGATCCCCAAGCTGATTTAATACTAAATCCGCCCCTGTATAAAGTCAAAATTTAATTTTCTCTATGAACTGCTCCGATATAAAACGTACAAGCTGTGGTACAAGTATCAAAATTTATTATCTATTATACCATGCGGCCCCTATCGATAAGAATTATATTCAGTTTTATTAATACCAATAGAAAACTAAAATCGTTCCTTACAAATTTCTGATTTGAAAAAGCGCATTTTATAATATAATTTTGGTAAGTAACCGATTATTATTATTGAAATTGTGTAAAATTAACAAAATTGAATTAATTTGTTATAGATATTTACAAATAGTAATATGGACTTCCAAGTATTAGAAGCCAGAGATTTAAAATGTCCGGTTTGTCTAGAAATTTTTTCAAAAATGTTTATGATATATAATGCAATGTCGGTGAACCACGTCAATAGAAATACGTTTATTAAGATTCATAAAATTTGTTAATAACAAAGAAGCATGGGACTTATCTAATCAAACAGATAAACTTTCGTCCGACACCAAGAATTTGAGTTCAGTATCATTTAATTTGAAAAGCGAGGCATGAAACAAGTCAACAAAAATAATTTATAATGTAACACTTAATTAATTCCGTTTATATAAAATGTTTATTTATAATACAAAATCAAAATTGTTTAGTCATAAGAAAGGTAATTCAAAAGTCAAAATATTGTTAATTGCTTAATTAATGTGAAAATTTGTGTTAGCGTTAAATTTATATGAGTAGTAAAAACATTACGTAAGTTCGGAGTGTTTCGATTTAGTGCACCGAAAATGGATGATGCATATCCATAAAATTCATAAAGTCAATCACGAGGTAATGGTGAAGACCAATCCAATCTAAAAATAAAAAATTTATTTTTATTAAAATTTTAACAAGTCACGTTGAGCTGAATACAGACCTGCAATCTTGGAAGGTCAAAATGGTATTGATTTTTGCATCGACCAATAACAAACAATAACGAGGAATCAAGATCGCTATGAATTTCGAGGCGATGAAAAAAAGAAACAATTGAAAAAGGCCGGTGTTGAATTCACAGGTAATGGCGTGTTAATTTAATTGTCCATACTAAAATTTGATAATTGCGTGAAAATATTAAGTCATCATTAACAAAAAGTGTGAAAAAATAGTTAAATCAACGTACTTACCTAACGTAGTGGTGAAATTAGTTGAATATATCAACCGATTGTGATTATTTTGGAAAAATTGGATATCTACGCCACGTGCACAAGAAACTTAATCCACAAAATTTTACATGTAAATGAAGTCATCCTTTGAGTTCATCTGTACAATTGCACGGTACTTAGTACTAGAAACGAAAAACTCCCTATATTTAATAAAGGTAAATCTCCATTAACTTTATTTTCGAAATAAAACTAAGTGAAAATTTTAAACAAATATAAACGCGTGCTTTATTCGTAAACGTTTGATCGTTTTAGAAATAAGATTAATTTTAAGAACATTTTTATTGATAAATCATCTATTTACATAATTTTGCTTAATAAAAATATAATTGTCTTTGCAACGGAAGATATTTTTTTGACCTGTTCCGAGAGCCCAAAAATTTGATTTTAGCATTACAGTTATTGGTTCCGGAACGAACCCAGACTGAGTGAGGTAAGTCCATGCACACCGAGACAGTTAAGCCGAGGTATTATTATTATATTATTTGTCAATTGTGTAAAAGTTTAATATTTCTATCGACGGGGTACAATTACGTGCACCCGCACATTGCAAAAAAATTTGTCATAACGAGAAACCCTATTAGCTACGACTACACAGAGCAATATATGTTCTACGGGCCACAGCATTTGTGGAATATGCACAGCTCGTATATCAAATTGTCCACTGTGTGGAAATAAAATGACCAAAATCAGAAATATATGCTTAGAAACTATTATTCGTTGTGTACGAAAGAAGATATCGCCGAACTATTTAAACATTGTGCGCAACGGTGACCCCGTGAAAGAAGCTTTCGATATTTTCAAATGCAAAGTGCTGAAATCAGCAATGTCGGATAGAATATTTTGGATTGACTTCCTTTACAAAGATGAAATATTTTATTTCTATATTAAAATTGAAGAAGAAGAAAACATGATATATTTTGCGATGCAAACGGGTTTCAATAAACACAAGCCTGGTATAAAATTTGAAATAGATTGCGTGTATCCCATTAGGTACAGAAAATACTGTACAACAATAACAAATAGTGCAAGCACCGAATATCCATTTTCGTTAGCCACTATTAAAGTTGACATGAAACCGTTTATTAAGAATGGATCGTTGATAGTGTATGGTCAAATTATTACCACTTGATAATTTATGTTCTACTAATTTTTTAGTTATTTTCTTCGTCACTTGGAATTTTAAATCATTGTGGTGTCCTCTGTTCTAATTTCTGTAAAAGACAATAATGTGGACTTATTTTGTTCTAATTTTTTAAATTTTATATTTTGTACCGAGTAAAAATAAAATAGATAATTTATGCGGAACCAGGTTATCTAAAATCAAAAATTTAGTATCTAAGTATATAAGTTGATCTAGTCTGTAACGAAGCCGAAAAGTACGCATTGAAATGAAAAATTCCTCCGTTACAGACCAGATTTGGATGTCTTAAACAAGTGCACAAAATTTGAAACATATTTGTGTACTATTTGTTGAAATATCTTCAACACCGGCTTTGAAAAAGTAATTTTGAGATAAGGTCCTTTAAAGTTCTAAATGCAGTTTAAAATAAAAAGTAGGCATTTGAAATCAAAAATCCCTCCGTTACAGGCCAGATTTGGATGTCTAAAAGAAGTGTACAAATGAAACAGATTTGTGTACTAGTTGTTGAAATGGTATCTTGAAGTAGTATAGCTATACGGGTTCTGGGACAAAGTAGGGTTCTGGCAATATTTATTTAACTAATTGATTGAGTCATTATAGAATTCGATACCATAAGCGTACTAAAAATAATTTATTTTTGAAGCCATAGGCGTAGTTCAAATAATTTATCCTTATAAATTAATAACTTAAAAATAAATAACCATGATAATTTTTACATTTTTTTTGATACGCTCATTGTATTTCTAATATACCTATTGTAATCTTTTTGAGTTCATTTAAAAAAAGTTTACTTTAATTTAAAAAACTTCCATCGTTATTCTGTTCTTATAATTAAATTTTTTTAGTTATACTAGGTTAATTTTTATTTTGTGTTGTAACATTTGAGAACTATTTTAGGTTATCAAACCAAGATTAAAAATATACGACATCGTGGAGCCGGAATTAACAGCGGTAAAAAACGCGGTGATCGTGTGCGCTGGGAAAACGTCCAATCGGCCTTCGAGGGGCGAGTTAGTTACAACGGGGGTGGTTATCAACCTCAAACACAAGGACCCCCAAGCCTTCCTAGAGGATGCCCGATTCCTTGTTGCAATTCGAGTAAAGAAACTTTTAAAAAAGCATAACATGCTCAAAATTAATGTGGACTTTGGCTGTAGTTATACAAAAATAGGAGTCGAGGAAGTAGACGTGAATCACTTTAAGTAAAAACTTTATAAATTTTATATAACTTGTTTTTAAAAAAATTATTTTTCAGCACCCGAAACAGCGTAATCGATGGCGCTATAGATTTAAAAAGGTGGTGGGAAGAGCACGTGCGAGCAACCGTGATGACCCAAATGGAAGAGTTTCAATTCCGGGACAGCGGCTGGACCCTCGACGCGTAGGTAGGATTTCGGTTGTACAACTCCAAATCCTTTTCTGAAAGTTAAGTTTCGTTTATTTGAAGAAAGAAAAGAAAGATGGACGTGGCGAATTACCGATGTAAGTTTTCAAGTCTTCAATAACATCAGTACGGTCGATTTTTTCCAGATAAAGTAACAGTTTTGCTATTGTAGCTCCTCCAGTATCCTCCTCAAACCACGCAGCTAAAAGTTCTTGCATTGGATCCCGATGTTCGCATAAGTGTGGGAAAAAGTTGTTGGATATTCCCATCAGTTGAAACAAACCCTGCCAGTCTCTGTAAAAAGTATTTCGTGCAAAAGGTAAAACACAAAACGTTAAATCAAAACCTCGGAAGGCCCTCATTGGTGAGCATCAAAAACTGTTGATTTAACAAAGTCGATAAAAGCCGTTTAGTTTTTGGTTGTAAAGCTTCGATCGTCACATCGTAACGATCGGGATCTCCTTGTTCGAACATCGCAATTTATTATTTAAATAAGCTGCAAGGCAAAAGATAAAAAATAGGGATCAAACGTTGTCTCGACTTACCAGCAGAAATCCGAAATTTTTTTGTCCATTAATTGAACCACGCTCACCTAAATTACTATATAATCATAATTTTACATCCATATAAAATGAAAAAGCGTCTAAATAGTTAAAAAAATAAAATGAGTGCACCATTATTTCACCAACTCAAAGATGAAAGGTCTCGTAATCACTTACAAAGTTGATAAGGTGGGTGATTAAATATTTGACGTTTGTTGCTGCATTTTAAAATTAAAACGCAAAATTTAAGTTCATTAATTTAAATACATAATTATTTTTTTTGTAACGAAAACAAATGAAGTGGTACGTTATATACAGGGTGAATCAATATCATAATATTGTAATAATATTCTATTTTATCAATTTACAATATTGTGTGCACTTTTTTGATATCTCCCTTTACCAGTCAAAATATCAAAGGAGATTTCTAAAATTCCATGACGGCGTCTCTCCCAATTGGTGGTTTTAACCCCCCCTGCAATACGGTTCTTAGCCGATAGTTCGCTTATTTTCAATTTTACGAAAAATTATCATAAGACCAAAATTAAAGACTATAAAATTTTATACAAGATATAAATTTTCAAAGATTTTATATGGCATACTATTCCCGAAATAACTTACCGAAAATAGGAAAGACAAAATGCGTTAAAAAATAAATGCACTAAATTGGAATAAAAGATTAAAAATTGAGAGCAAAATAGATTTCTTCAAAATTTTTCCATAGTTCAGGTAATGAAGTCAAAAACTTGGCTTGAACTTACCAAGAAATCCAGGCAAGCTGAAATTTGGCAGACAAGTATATAAAATTCTTGGCAAGACATTTTTTTAAAGCTTTCTATGGCATAATGTTCCTGAAATAATCTTCGATTGGTTATGCCAATACGGCATAACTGGCGTATAGCTAGATGCTATACACCAATTATGCCACTTTCGACGTGAAAATAACAGAAGAAATGAAAACGAACAACATAATTATCGATCGAAAAAGGTGTCAAACAAGGAGATACAATCTTGCCAAAGCATTTCACATTTAACATTGACAGAGCATTTTTAAACAATTTTCGATCAATTTTGGGAGGGGATGTATTATGAGCAACACTAAAATTCTGCGTGCTGCTTGCTCGAAGCGATGTGGAGTAAAATTTACAATTTCACAATTTTTTAAACGCTTTAACTTATTTACCATTAGGGGTTCAAACGATGGAAATTGACGCTCAAACGATTGTCGATCAATTGGTATTAATTTTCTTAAAATATTATTTCTATAGCTCTTCACATTTTTTTTCTAAAGAATTCAGTTTTTACGAAAAAGAGATCATTGGAGCTCAAACAATTCTCGATCGATACACAACAATTTTATAAAATAATTTGCAATGGGCGGGGGGGGGGATCTGCAGCAGCCCCTCTAACAGTTTTCCCGAATTAATTCGCAATTGTGGTTCAAACGATTTAAATGGATGCTCATTGGAGTTCAAACGAAGCTCGAATTAATATCATTTGAAAATTCGCAAGGGGGAGCAGCAAAATGTAGCTCAATTTCACAATCTTTCAAACTCTCCAACTTTTTTTACCCTTTGATGGGACTAGAAACTCATTCGACTTCAAACGTTGGACATTAATTTCATTAAAACATTCACGATGGGGGAGGGGTGAAATGTCACTCAATTTCACCATCTTTTAAACGTTCCAATTTTATTAGCTTTGGTGTTCAAACGATGGAAATTTAAGCGCATTAGAGGTTAAACTATTCTTTATCGATTGATATTTATTTTATTAAAAAAATTACGTCTTAAAAAAAGCATTTCCCTCTCCCAAAATTGTTCTGAAGAATTGAATTTTTATTAAAAACCTTTGAAGCTCAAACGATTCTCTACGACTGACACAGATTTTATAAATAAATTTGTGATGGGGAGGGGATCCTTCCTACAATCCCCCTAAAAGTTTTCGCGAATAACTTCCTAATGCGAGTGGTTCAAACGATTTGAATGAAAATTCATTGAAGCGCAAACATTTGACATTAATTTTATTAAAAAATTTAATGGGAAAGGGAGGGATAAAATGTATTACCTAACTAATAAAGGGGTCATTCCATCTCAAATCAACTGAAGAATTTACTCAACTCCCATCAAATTTGACGAAACTTGGTACACAACATCTTTGTAAGAAATAAAAAATAGAAATTTAATGATTTGTCCAAAAATGCATTTGTTTCCTTGTTTTGGTTCTTCAAAAACTCGAAAAGTTAGTGTGTAGATTTGTGGAAAAACGACTGCAACTTCATCCAAAGTAGTCTAAATTTAAAAATAAAAAATGTTCTGGAAGGGTAAATGAACGCTCTATTTAAATATTCAGCCACATTTTATTTTTTCAACCCCTAACTGGATTAATTTTCCAATATTAACCCTATTTCATCCCCTATTTCTAAAAGGGTATTTTTATTATGTTCATTTTTACTTCCCTATAAGGAAGTAGTATTGTAATCATGAAAAAAATTCTATGTCGATATTTTAACGGAAATATCCGTTTTGAGCATTTCTGAATCCGTTTTGACTACTTTCGCAATGATGTCTGTATGTATGTCTGTATGGATGTATGTAACGCAAAATGTCTGTAAGTTCTGTATCTCTGGAACGAATTGTTATATAGTAACAACATTTCATATTTAACACTTTAATCGGTATACAAAGGCACCATTTGATTTTGGAGGAAATCCTTAAACCGGAAGTAGCACTTCACTTGAAGGACGAAATGGTTTTTCTTAAATATCTCAGGAACGAATTGTTATCTAGTAACCAAATTTCATATTTAACACTTTAATCAGTATACTAAAGCACCATGTGATTTTGGAGGAAATCCCTAAACCGGAAGTAGCACTTTACTTGAAGGACGAAATGGTTTTTCTTCAATATCTCAGGAACAAATTGTTATATAGTAACCAAATTTCATATTTAACACTTTAATCAATATACGAAAGAACCATTTGATTTTGGAGGAAATCCCTAAACCGGAAATGGCACTTTACTTGAAGGACGAAATAGTTTTTCTAATAGTTTATTGGCTCTTTTTTCTTTTTCTACATACTTCTCATCTTGTCTCGTTAGCTTATTACGTTCCTTATTGGCTCTCTTTTCTTTTTCTACATATTCTTTATCTTGGCTCGTTAGCTTTTTACGTTCTTTATTGGCTCTTAAATATTATATACGATAAATATTTTATTTATGAAATTTTTTTTTAATCAAAATAAAAGCAAATACAATTTTCTATAAATATATTGGAATATATTTTTCTGTACCAAATGCCATTTAAGAATTACAACAAATTTAATAATTTAATTAAATAATAAAATAAAATTTAAATAATATTTCTGCGAATCTTTAGATGAACGATGAAGGAATGATTTCTTATAGGGAAGTCATGTGCTGGCCACATCAGATTTTTTCACTATTGTTTTGTACAATTGTGCTGAGCATCCGTACAAAATTTGATCATGGGATGAGTATGGGTTCGGTTAGTAAAAATTAATTAATTATAGCGAGAAACGGACAAAAATAAGTTTTTCGCCGATTTCTCAAGTTTCTTTGTACTTTACGGCAAAACAGCTTAATGTAAAATTAAAGCTAATTAAATTCAAAGAAACTTGAGAAATCGGCGAAAAACTTATTTTTGTCCGTTTCTCGCTATACTTAATTTATTTTATCGCAACTCGTTCAGTAAGTTATCAGATAACCCCTCCACAGACTATGCGTAAGCAGGTGTTCCTTCCCGGCTATCTGTTGCTATAAATAATTGTTGTCTAGAGCTTATTAACTCGTCTAGGAAGATTTTAATGTTCACTTTGCAATTTTTATTTATATTTGCTTTTGAATTAACGTGATCAATATATCTTTAATTAAAGTAAATTTCAATTACTACGTTGGTTTTTTAAAAGCGATAGTATTTTTTTGCATTAATCGTAAACAGTTCAAAACATGTGATATTCTGCAAATTTATAAATAAAATTTAACGTTTGGTTTCCGCGAAATTCTTAGTAGGGTATTCCCCGTATGATGTAATATTTGTACATATTATGGTTTTTCTTACAAGGTTACTACTTTTATGCACTTACTATATTTTTATAAGTTATTGCAATATTTTAATTATGTCTGTTTTTAATTGTACTTCCTCCAAATTTGTTTATTTATTGTATTTTGGTTCTTACTGAAAGAGATTGTGATAAAATATCTTATATTTCTTCGCCTCGTTCGAGCTTTTTACAGTCTTGGATGAAATTACGTCACTCGGCGCAAGCGCCTTGTGACAATTTCATCCGTGACGGTAAAGGGTCATTCACATCCACGTAACGTACGTTTCGGACATAGAATACGTAACGTAAAAAACGTAGTTTTTTATTTGCCATTCATATCCACTTAGTTTACTATGTTTATACTATGTTTCCATAGAAACGAAAAGCACGGGCATCTGTATTTGCATTGGCTATCGGTTGACAGTTTGACAGCATTCATTGTTGTGACTTAACCTTAAAATTGAAAATACAGTAAAAGGGGTGTTGCCTAATAAAATGAAAGCATCTCCATTGGTCAAACATAAAGAACATAACGTACAAGTTGAACGAACTTTTTGTTACGTTACGTCTCCCATGTTGAAAATGCATTTCAACTTTCCTTACGTTACGTATTCTATGTCCGGAACGTACGTTACGTGGATGTGAATGACCCTTAAAAAGCTCTAACGTGGCTCGGAGAATAATATACTATTTAGTAACCGAATCCATGCTCATCCCATGATCAAATTTGGTATGCATGCTCAGCACAAAACAATAGTAAAATAATTAACAAAATAAAAATACCCTTTTAGAAGCAGGGGTTGAAATAGGGTTAATATTAGAAAATTAATCCAGTTAGGGGTTGAAAAAATTAAATGTGGTTGAATATTTGAATAGGGCGTTCATTTCTTCTTCTTCTTTAAGTGCCGTCCCCGCTACGGAGTTTGGCAATCATCATTGCTATTTCTATCTTTGAAACGGCTGTTCTGAACAATTGGGTAGATGTACACTTATACCATTCTCTCAGATTGTGCAGCCAAGATGTCCGCCTCCGGCCAGTACTTCTCTTTCCCTGGATGATCACCTGCAGTAGTTGATATTTCTGTCCTCTCATCACGTGGCCCAGGTATTCAAGCTTCCGTCTTTTGATAGGGCGTTCATTTACCTTTACAAAACATTTTTTATTTTTAAATTTAGACCACTGTGGATGAAGTTACAGTCGTTTTCCTACAAGTCGACATACCAACTTTTTGAAGGACCAAAACAAGGAAACAAATGCCTTTTTGGAAAAATCCGTAAATTTGTATTTTTTATTTCTCACTAATAAGATGGCGTGTACCAAGTTTCGTCAAATTTGGTGGGGATCAAGTCAATTTTGCCTATTTTTCAGTCGATTTGAGATGGAATAACCCAAAGGTAGGTATTAAATTTTTCAAAACAAATTTCCTGAATTTTCAAAACTTATAGAATTCTAAAAATAAACGTTAAAAAAAAATAGTATAAATTATTGAATTTGAATAATTCAAAAAAATGATTGTTTATTATAATTTCTGTCAGTTTCCACATCTGGGTAAATTCTAAAAATAAATGTGATGACTAAAAGCAATATACGTCAATACAAAAAAAATTACTTGATTATAATTTTTTTCCATTGGAAAATAAAGATCAAATTTCAACATTTTTTGATTTTTGCAAATATTCCAGACAACTGGGATAATATAAGGATATTTGAGGGGGATAAAATTCCCGTTATATAGGGGGGGTCCATTAAAAAAATATTGTATTGTGTTCCTGAAAAATAGAACAGTCGGCATAGTTACAAATAATTTATATTTTCAGTTTTTTTTTATACTGAATACTGATACAGAATACTGCGAGTTACTCTGGAATTAAATAACAATAAAGTCAGTATCATAAGCGTGTATGCCCCTGACATTAGTAAACCACGCGAAAAAAGAGAAGAATTCTATGAGACTCTGCAGAATGAAGTCGATTCGATCCCACCTACAGAACACGTAATAATAATGGGAGACCTAAACGCTAGAGTAGGAACACAAGTAATATCTGGTGTCAAACAACGGTTTAATGAAGAGACTGAAAACGACAATGGTGAACTTCTGGTAGATTTTTGTGGTCAGAACAATATGAGAATTAACAACACCTTCTTCGAACACGACCTAAAATACAAAATAACATGGCAAAACTCTCGTGGTCAAGCATCTGTACTGGACTATATTATAACTAGCCGCAACATTCTGCCAACCGAAATACTGGATGTTAGAACACTAAACTCAGCAAATATTGGCAGTGACCATAAACTGGTGCTCTGTAAGCTAAGACTGAACCATCCGAACAAACAAAAACGTAAAGCAGTGGAAATAAATAATATTAACGACAACCCGAAGGAAAAAGTTAATATAGAAAGTCTGACAACGGAGAGCACACGGAATTTATACGCACAAAGACTTGAGACAAAGATATCCACGAACAAAATTTATCCAACTGATCATGTAGAAGAAGCATGGAAAAAATTGAAGTCAAACATACTGGAGGCTGCAGGGGAGGCGTGTGGCACAAGAAAGATAAAATCACAGCCAACAAACCCGAAGACACCATGGTTTACCGACGAAGTAAAACAGCTCAGCCAAGAAAAGAAACAGTCTTACCTTAAACATAAATCATCAGGCACACTTGAAGACCTTAGAGAATATAAACGGGTTAGAAACAATGTCATTCAGAGAATAAGGGGGATAAAAGAGGAATACTGGGAAAAGTTCACAGCCGACATGGAGCATGATTTGACAGGGTCACAACAAAAGATATGGAAAATGGTTCGAAATAGAAAGGCTGATATCAACGAACGCCTGAGCTTCCACAAAATTGGTGCCGAAGAGTGGACTAAACATTTCACATCGATATACCAACGGAACGCCACCGAAACACCTGATAATGTAATAGCAGACTGTAAAACTGATATAATACAGATAGAAAAAGAAGACGTAACGAAGGTAATTCGAAATTTAAAAGGAAGGAAGGCGGCTGGAATGGATGGAATTAATAACGAGCTGCTCAAGTATGGTGGAGAAGCGCTAGAAAGCGAATTAACTCAATTCATAAAAATTGTGTTCTCAACTCAAGAACTCCCCAAAGAACATAAATCATCCATTACTATCCCAATATTCAAGAAAGGCGACAAGAGAAACCCGGAGAATTATAGAGGGATAACCCTACTCAGCTCGGTACTAAAATTAATCACAAAGGTGACGCTACATAAACTAAATGACCACCTGCAAAATAATGAAGAACAATGTGGTTTCCGTAGAAACAGATCCACAACAGATGCAATTTTTATAATACGCCAGTTATGCGAAAAATCAATAGAATACAACACTCCGGCTTTTATGTGCTTTGTTGACCTAACAAACGCTTTTGACAGAGTAAGACTGGTGGATGTTGTAAGGATATTGGAAAAAAATAAAATTCCGCAGTCTCTCATCAATGTGATAAACAACATATACAAAAACACAGAAACCCGGATCAAGGTGGAAACCGGAACGACCAACCCAATACCAACTCCTGGCGGAATAAGACAAGGTGACTCACTTAGCCCAATGCTATTTAACATCATTATGGACGAGATAATTAACAGCGTCAAACCTAAGAAAGGATACAAAATGGGCCAAAGAGAAATCAACATCATCTGCTATGCTGACGATGCGGTCTTGATCGCAGATAACGAGGACGACCTTCAGAGACTTTTACACCAATTTGTCATCACAGCGAAAACTTATAATATGGAGATATCCATAAAAAAGACCAAATGCCTAACAACATCGAAGGAACCAATCAGATGTAAATTGGAAATAGAAGGAAAAATAATAGAGCAGGTGATGATGTTCAAATATCTCGGAATAGAAATATCGAGCGCGAGAGACATATTCCGTGAGGTGCAACAACAGGCAACAAAGGGAGCAGTAATGTCGGGGTGTCTTCGTGACGTGTTCTGGCGAAATAAATATATGTCCATAAAGAGCAAGATTAAAATTTATAAAGCAGCGGTAAGACCTGTGATAACATACGCAGCTGAGACAAGAGCGGAAACATCAAAAACAAAGCAAAAGATGAGAACAACCGAAATGAGAACGCTCAGAACAATAACTGGCAGAACACTCCTAGACAGGGTTCCGAGTCGAGAGATCCGACAACAATGCGACATACAAGATGTCGTAAAATTCACAAAGACCCGCCGCAAGGAATGGAACGCACATATAGATAGAATGGGAAACGAACGCCTCCCAAAAATAGTAAGAGATGGTAGACCCACCGGAAGAAGACCCCGCGGTAGACCGCCAAAAAGATGGGCGGAAAGTTGGGTGTCATCGTCAATTGAATCACCACCAAGATGAGGTCGCAATTGGAAAGACAGGCAATGCCTAATTAAAGAATAAGAAGAAGAAGAAGTTTTTTTTTGATATTTTAAATGGTAAGAGAGTTACATAATTCACCCTATTTATTTCATCCAGTATAGTGATCCGAAAAGGAAGGTTCAGGAATATAAAAACATTCAAAAATATTAAAATTTAATATAAATATTAACAAAGTTCCTAGTAAAATATAAAATGTAAGACAAACATATTTTGTCAAGTGGCAGCTACCTCAATTTTATTTTTCTTTCTTTTAAAAATCTTTAATTTTTTACTTTTTTTAGGAAGCACCGTTTGAACTTGTTCGATTCTTTCCACTTCAATGTTCTCTTGCTCCTTTTTACCCACTTTTTTGACTACAAAATTAATAATCTTATTAACACTGCTTGCTTTTTTCGTTTGCGCTTGCTCCATTTCACTTTTGACGTTTAATTTAACAGGTTGTATCTTACAGCTATTTAATTCAACAGGACGAATGTTATCTCGTAGTTTTTCCCAAAAATTAGCAAATTTTGAGATTCTTTCCATATCCAGCATAAAATACAAGTTCAAGTCTCTCGGAATGCTGCACTCCTTGTAAATACATCCAATTAACTTATTTTCATTTCTTTCTACAAAAAAAAAAAAAATTGAAATATATGGGACCAAGTTGTCTCAATCATACTTACCCATTCCAAGTTTTACACCAAAATTGCAAAAGAATAAATTCACCGGGTTATCAAACAATTCGGTCGACATAACTACTATCAACTTCTTGCACCTGTCGGCTATCAGTTTGAGAGTGCTTTCGTGTACAAGCACGCCAGCTTCCAGATCTCTATCCGTCACACATAATTTTAAATTGTATCTACCCTCCAAGATATCGACCAATTCTTCGACAAATTTCACATCACTGTGAGAAAACAAAATAAATGCGTCGTAAAATTGAGGTCCTAAATTCTCGCTCCATCGTACCGCATCATCGATAGTTAAAATATCAAATGTGGGGGTCGATATTTCATCTTTTGTTTGTAATTTATGAAAATTTATGTCGTGCACTGCAACAAGAAGTTGTAAAATCCAAAAGTCAAGCAAGCAATAATTGTTTTACCGATGTAAGGGAGAATGTCTTCCAAGACGTCATATCTGTCCATTGTTTTGAAATGTGACAACAGTTTGTCGATTGTTGCTTCTTCCTTGTGCTTGTACAACCAAAAATTCAGTACTTCTTGTGTCGGATCGGCCGATCGTCGAATGTTGCATAAAAATGGTCCTGGATCACCGGTGATATCCATCAAGCCTTCCCAATTCCTACATATTTCATGTGAGTTAATAAAGTTTGTAAAAATGTAATAACTAACCGAGAAATTCCTTCGTCAGTGAGTAAACAGTAGGGTGGATTTAAGAAACTTGATAATGCTGTTTTCGTCGACATCTGAAGAATATTAACCGGGTACGCGTAGTCGACATCAAATGATGTTTCTTCATCTAATGAAATATCTATTTCCATTTTAACTTGCTACTTAAAACTGCTTAAATTAAAACAAAGTAAGATAAAAACGTAACCTAAATAATGTGACAGTTTGGAAAGTACAAATTGCGTCATTTGTTATTTGACCAATATACAAGGTAAAGATGAAAATATTGGCAGTTTAATACATTTTTTTAAAAATAATTTTAAATTTGGAATCGTGCGGGAAATCTCAGTTTTCAGATTTTCAGAAAAGTTCCCTAAAAACACAGGTTTAAAAAAGATTAAAAAAAATCGATACGGCTATTCCAATCCTCTCGCCAAGCAACCGACTTTATTAAATCAATCGTTTCACACGTCAACTTACTAAACTTCATTATTTTGACAAAGTTAAAAAATGTTTTGGGGTATAACGCCCGCATTGGATTTACAAGAAGAATTAAAAGAAAATGGTTTTCTTCCAAAAGAAATAAACGTATTGATTGTCGGTGGTGCTGATTCGCGACACGTCTTGAAAACTCTGGCTCGACGTTACAGATACGAAAAGGTAAAAATTAATTTTTTCCTCATAGAACCAATCATGGAAGTTGTAGCAAAACAACTGTTACTGTTAAATATTGCCCTACAACCGGACGAAGAACTCGGCGCTTTACAAAAAGCTCGATACTTTATGGAGCTGTACGGCAATACTTTGGTCAGACCAGCAGTCGATAAATATTTAAAATCAAAAGCTTACGAGTTTGTGAACATGATAACAAATCTTGATTATTTGAGTGAAATTATGCCGTTTATCAAGCTGCATTTGAAATTTAAAGAGCGCGATTATTTGGAGAACGTTTTTAAATTTTGGTGCAGTACCGACAATTTTGATATTTGTGCTAGTTGGGATCATAGGATGAGAAAGCAATTGGGCATTCGTTACGATTCCAGAAGCGGTGCTTTCGAGTGGGATCTCCATATGAGGTTCCACTCGGTTGGAGGAATGCAAGTATGCAGTCAGGAGTACACCAATTGGAGATCTTGCGGAGTGGCTTTTACGTGGCTCGAATCCGAGGTGTCAAGACCGAATCGTTCCCTCGTTTGTGCCATCATTTCAAACGGAGATCAATTTGCACATTACGGCTACCTAGGTGACATGCAGACCGGACCATTTGTAACGTTCGGTCTGGACTGCGAAGACGATTCGTTTTTGAAAAGAAACAATGGCATCAACGCTCAAAGAGCCACCGACGTAACCGAACGAAATTTGCGGCAAATTTTCCATGAAATTCAAAACAATGAAGAGTATACTCATCTTAAAATTAACGAGATTAACATGGGAGCGACGACGTTCATACGTCCGGATATAAACGTCGTCGATATACGCGGTGCTGGAGATTTGGTTAAAATAAAAAGCAGAAAATGTATAAACTTGGAAGACTGTACTATACAATATTTGAACGTAAAAATGCTGGATTCGTTTGGGTTTAAAGAAAATTATCATAATTTTTTCAATGTGATTTATTTTGGAAGTACGTTTTTGAAATATTTGAATAAGGACATTGTGGAATTGATAGCTGCTCCCAAATCTCTGCTCTTGATCGAGAACCAAATTTTCGTCTTGAGTCATCGAGATAAGCAAATGGAAGAGTTTAATAAAACTATTTTAGACAGTGTTAATGGGATCGAGTCTTTAGTGGAAATTCCGTTCGATCCCAAAAAGGACGCTTATGCTAAGTTTTTGTTAAAAGGAACCAATTAACGGTCGTTTTTTTAAAATAAAATTTAAAATTCTGTGATGTATTTGTTTTTACTTCAAATTATTATTTTCAAGTGAATTTGGATATACTTAAGGTATTAAGGTATAAGATTAAAGGTGTTTAATTCATATTTTCAAATTAGTTCTGTGAGCATAATTGGTTTTTAAGTCAATGTGCTGGCCCTGTTTTCTATTGTTATGATGGCAAATCATTTACACAGGGGCACCGACGGTTTTACGTGTCCTCTGAAGCATGGAGACGGTCAAGATATTTTAACGCTCAAATCCAGAGTCGAACTGGGAAAAATTAGTATGCAACAGCAACAGCCGTTTCACACCCCTATTTACCAACTCGAAACGTTATCTTTCGGATCGTTAAGAACCGTAAAGTTTGGTTTGCACCTAAAATTTTAGCATGGGATTATTTTTGCAAACTGTAATTTTACATGTAAATCGAACTTTACGGCCTTTAACGTTCAGAAAAATAATGATTTGAGTTAGAGAATAGAGGTGTTAAAATGCTTTGTTATATGTAATTTTCCCCAAAAATTATTCAACATCAAAACACTTCTAAAATTCAACTTTTAATGTAAGTAAGTATAAATTTGCTGGAATGCTACACTCGTTATAAATAATTTTAATTAACTTCATTGTTCTTTTCTAACTACAAAAAAATTAATTATGTGGGAGCATTATTGGTTTCTACATTTAAGATAGCTTGCTAGGCTCTCCTTGTATATGCCTGTGACCCTATGTTTTATTGTAATAATGGCATATCACCACCACAGGCGCACCAAAATTTCTTTAGTGCCCTTCGAAACTCGAAACTATCAATAAATGGATGGTTACTTAGTAGAACGAAAATTAACAGCAGCCTAGAAAAAATTTGAGGGTATAATAGTTGACGAATTGGTTAAGTATGGAACACGGAACCTTATGAAAATGCTCTCAAACGACATCTTCAAGAGTTCTATTAACGAAGCGGAGAATAAAAAGGATATGTTGGACTGTGCGAATAAATACTATAGTTATTATAATATTATTATTATTATATTATAACGAGAGATTGAAATAGGATCTTTATAGCCCGTCGCGGTGAAACGGCGAAAGGGCTATAAAAACAAAGAAAGTTTAGAAGTCACTTCAAGCTCAAGTTTTATATACTATTTTATGCAACAGAGAGAGAGTGAAACAACATCAACCCTAACATAATTTGAAATAAAAAATATTTCCCGAAATTTTTATTTTATCTTTTATTCAATTATTTTCGGTTAATTTTAGGAAAAGTATGTATAAAAAATTTGAAATATTGGGTACGGTCCCCTATCTTTGGCAACTCCAAATAAATTGAAAATTTCCTATTGCAAAGAGGAAGGTTTATATAGTATACTGATATAATTTAAACCTGCGAATGTATTAGCAAAATTTTGAGTAAATCGAATTTGAAGTTAGCAAATTTAACGAGATTCAGTGGTAAGATTAACGAGATTCCCGCGCGTCGCTCATTCTGTGGTCGGTCCGTGCGTAATGAATGACCCTAACACTTAGAATATTTCGCACCGGCAGATGCAGCTCGACTCTCGTACCTACATGTAACATCGATTATCTTTTGTTTTTACGCGATTTTTTGGGGGTGAAACGTAATAGTTTACTGCCCCATACCGCAACTATACTTTTTAATGCTATTTCGAGGTTCTCTCACATCCCGGTTTCATTTATCCCGGTTTTCTTGATGGGTGGCGCTTCTCGTATGTTTAGCCTAGTAACCAGAGTCAAAACCGCCCTGGAGGGGTGCAGAGCGGAGCGGAGCGCAGGTTTTGACGATGGATTACCCTCCTTATCGAATGCACACCCCAAAATTCGAAGGAAAATTTTTTTAAATTTTTTCACTTTTTCGGCAATAGACGGGTTATTTTCCATTTTTTTGATTATATTTATTAGTAATATCCACTAATCACACTTCCATCTATCCGAATTTCAAAGAAAAATTCAAATCGGAGCGAAAAAATTTTACGCATTTTCAAGGGACCACGGGCGAACGATGCACATCGACCGGGGTCTGTCGCATACTCGATGCTAATTTCCCGTACTTTTCAAATTGATTTTTCTCGAAATTTTGATAATACATTCGCAAGTGAAATTTTTACAGTATACTTTATAAACCTTCCTCTTTGCTATAGGAAATTTTCAATTTATTTGGAGTTGCCAAAGTTAGGGGACCGTCCCCGAAATATCTAAAAGGTTAAATGAGGCGTCCAGTGCTAGAGTGACCTAACCATCAGCGATGCCAACCGTACTATAATTATAGTAGGCATTCTATAATTTGTACCTTCTGTTGTACAGCACAGAAGGTAAAATTATAGTATGCGTACTATAATTATAGTTCGCTGGTTAGGTCACTCTAGCACTGGACGCCTCAAATCTATCGCAGGAAAAATAAGAGAATTCTTGTCAGCTGACAGCATCCATTACCGCCATTCTACAGCAGCGGTGATTCTTCTGAAAACAAAGCAACATCGGATGGATTGCTCAATGTATTAGGAATTAGCCTTAATTCCTGCTCACATAAGTAATCGCAATATATAATATCTGTGTGTGTCTGTAACGATAAATTTAACCGCCCCGTCAGTGCGGCCTTTAGGCCGCACAACCTAGCCAATCACGAATAACTGTCGCTTTTACAATTAAGTATTTAATTAAATTTTTTATTAAAATTAAAATTTATTAAAATTAAAATTAAATGAAATAAGACAGCTGCCATAAAACTAATGAAAGACAGTAAGGCTCCAGGACCTGATCAGGTACGGGCGGAGTTTTTTAAACTCATGGACGAAGATGGACTGGAATGGATAACTAGGATATTTAATATAATCTACGACACCGGAAGGATTCCACATGAGTGGCTGAAATAAGAATTTATTGCAATTCCCAAGAAACAAGGTGCTAAAACATGCGGAGAATACAGAACGATTAGTCTGATGAGTCATTTTTTGAAGCTATTTTTAAAGATTATACACAGACGAATATACAAACTGCGTGAAGAACAAATGACACCTACACAGTTTGGATTTCGGAATGCAGTTGGAACAAGAGAAGCCTTATTTAGTGTTCAGGTCCTGATCTAGAGATGTAGAGACGTAAACTGCGATGTGTTTCTATGCTTTATTGATTACCAGAAAGCATTCGATAGAGTGAGACATGATAAAATGATAGAAATACTACAGAGAATTGATATGAATGGAAAAGATCTAAGAATAATAATTGACCTATACTGGAGACAAAAGAAGCAAGTTTACGGAGAAGATCACATGGAAAAGGTGAAGATTCTGCGAGGAGTGAGACAGGGGTGTGTTTTGTCCCCCTTATTGTTCAATCTCTACTCCGAAGAAATATTTAGGGAGGCACTTTATAACGTAGATGTCAGAATTGTGCTGAATGGAAATTGTATAAATAACATCAGATACGCTGATGATGCGGTAATTTTTGCTAATAATCTAAGAGATCTACAAATATTAATGAGAAATGTGACAGATACTAGTAAGCAATATGGTCTAGATATAAACCTAAACAAAAAAAAGTTAATGGTGATTAGTAAAAATAATATATCAAACTGTCATCTGAGGGTGAACAACCAGCACATAGAAAGAGTCAGCAAATATACATACAGCTCCACCAACCTTAGAACCGACCTGAGGGGTCGTGTCAGGCGCTGCTAAAATGAAAAATGTTAAAGCTGTATTACATTACACAATTTCTTGTTCAAGAAACGGCGCAATTTTACGCAGAGACGAGTTCAAAGCGTTTGCGCATTGCGTTGTGCGGCAGTGCGCAAAATTGTGTCGTTTATTGTACAAGAAATTGTGTAATGTATGTAATACAGCTTTAACACTCAGATCAAGAAGTTTCTCGGCGCGAATATTTAAAACCCATAAATTATCTTGTCAAATTGCAGTCATCAAATACGTAAAAAATGTTACGCAAATATTAAATAAAGCACTTTTGGAATAAATAACACGAAACCGAATTACACATAAAAACACGACAAATTACACACGCAATGATTTGTAACTTTTACAACAGAATGTACTTGAGAAATAACTCAACGTTCATTGTTTCATTCAAATTTTTATCTAATTAGTTGGCATATTTTCCGCGTCTTTTCTAAGCTTGGTGGAGCTGTATCTCGGCACCAATATTAATGAGCAGTGAGATCACTCAATTGAAATAAAGATTCGAATTGAAAAGGCGAGAAGTACGTTTATTGGAATGACGCAACTCTTTAAGAGTCATAATATAACACCGGAGACGAAAATAAAAATGATACGCTGCTACGTGTTTTCTGTGCTGTTTTATGGAGTAGAGTCTTGGACATTAACGGAAGCAACGACAAAGAGATTACAGGCTTTCGAAATGTGGATTTACCGCAGAATCTTGAGGGTTTCGTGGGTGGAACACGTGACTAATGCAGAGATACTTAGAAGAATGGCGAAACAGACGGAAGTGGTCAATACGGTCAAGATGAGAAAATTGCAGTATTTGGGACACATCATGCGAAACGGGAATAGATACCATCTTCTGCAGTGCATATTACTAGAAAAAATAGAAGGAAGAAGAAGCGTCGGTAGGAGGAGAATTTCATGGCTCAAGAACTTGAGAACGTGGTTTTCGATGTCGACGACGGAGCTTTTCCGCACTGCAGTTAATAAAGTTATGATAGCCAGGATGATAGCCAACATCCGGAACGGATAGGCACTTGAAGAAGAAGAAGATTTAATTAAATTATAAAACACCGAACGACTGACGAATGTAATTTATTACAATGTTGTTAATTTCTAACTTGAAGAGTGATGGTCTTAAATTGAATCCATGCGGAACACCAGAAGTTGAACTAAACATATTATAAACAATAAAGGTATCAACTTTAAAAGATAAGATCAACTTGTTGAATGGTCGGCATTTCAAAATGGCGTCAATAACAAATTTTATGAATCAGTAAACCGGTTATAAACAGGAAACTACGTTTTCAATGTTACCACGAAGAAATAGCTCGAATTTTAAAGATATTTTGACGCTGTGTCCTGATGATGGTGAAAATACACAGAAACTAGTTGGTACTTAGTTCACTAGAAACACAAGATGCCACTCGTGATCAGGTATTTACAAAATTGAAGGCATCCATCTGATAGGTCTATCAGTCCAGAACAAACATAAATAATTTGAGGATTTGTGCTGGTTGATGTTTTCTATGAAACAGACGAGCGAGAAAAAGTTACCATTATGATCTGGAATCAGGGCTTTAAGTTCCAACCAAACGCAGCTTTCGTTTATTTGATTCTAATCTTGATGAGATCCATATGCGTGAAGTGCTGATTTAACTAATGGCAAGTTTATTAATCTTCAGTTAAATTTACCATGTGAGGTCGTTTAGTTCAATGAGAAGACGCCAAACCTCACTTACCTGTTAGATAAGTCTAACTGGAACTTTAACAGGAGATTGATAAATTGGCTCTCCAGCAAGCAACTTACCATGTACAGTAAGCGATGAAAAATTATTTTGATCTTATCGAGTGGCATTATATGTAAGTATGTTAATATTTATTTCTTGGGAAAAATTTAAGATTATTGCTGTTCAAAACCATAAATATAAATATCTTAAATACCATTGATTTTAGCATAAATATTTTAATAACCACTTTTATAGTACGCCTATTTATCTTTAATATAAGCTATTAAAAAGAAAAATCGGTCTATAAATAACCGAGATATCGACGATTTATATATTTTATTCACTACTCGACGAGTAAATGACGCATTGGAAGGCGGTAGTTCCGCCCGTTTATTATTTCTTTTAGTTATCGACAAAGTAATAGTATCGGCTTGTTATTTCTCTAGTCATCGAAGGTATGAATAATAGTATATTACTACATCAGAGTGGTAAGGTTGATTTACCGTCGAGAACAGATCAGTAAAACAACTACCGCTCGAGTTTTAATAAGATATTCTACATAAGATAAGACAAAGTAAAAAAGTGACGCAATACATTTATTTCGTCGATGACTAGAGAAATAACAATCGGATACTATTACTTTTTCGATAACTACGAGAAATCTTGCAAGAGGTTCAAACGAATCTCTTAAGTGTACTTTCCTTGTTTCTTTTACTTTACTAAAACTCGAACGGCAGTAAACTCGTTACACGAAGTGTCGAGATTCTTCTCAATTGTAATTCAACTTTACCGCTATTGGATATTAATATACTATTATAATCGGCCATCTTGGGACACCATTAAATTATTCATCTACAGGTTGTTTCTGATGAACAAAGCGCACTTCCATCTTTCAATTTATTATTGAAGCTGCCATGGAATACCTGATAATGATCTGTAATAAATTTTAAACAAACGAAGGTAAAACAAATTTATTATATAAAAGTGAAATTACTACCAAAATTGTTAAAGCATGCTTGAAATTTTACTAATTTTAAAGATAGTCCTTGAGAGAGCCGACCGGAGTCGGGTCATGCAGAATTTTCCTTATTGACTTGATAATTTCCGGTGGCCAGTTCGTCCTTATCGGAAATCTTATAAGCAAAGAGATAACAATCCAATAAAACTATGGCGGGATCAACTATTTAGTGAAAATTGCGTTCTAATTAAAATATGAAAACTACAATTTAACTTTACGTGCGCTGTAGTGCAGATTTGACTGTTTGTAAATAAATAATAGTTATAGGTAATAATTCATTTATTTAGGCAGTGTATATCATCATAACACTATATTTACATCAATCTTTCCTTTAGAAAATTCTGCAAGTGATGTTAATGCACACGTCGTCATTTTTCTCTTATAATTATAAAAGTCATCCCTTCTAACAAAACTAATCAACATTCATCACATTCGAGTTTTTAACCTTTAAACATTTATTCTATTTTCAATAAACAAACAATATTTATATTGTTAAAAAGGGATGAAATTTTTACAAATAACACAACGATGGGCGCCCGGTATGGGCGCCCATTTTTATCAACAGCTGCAGTTATTAATTATAATGTGCAAAAATTATTAAATTAATAGTGCCATGTAAGTAATAACAACTTATCTATTTTTTGGCAAAATTTTGGTAACCCGAGTCTTACTTTTCCATTTTTAATCTAAAATTTCTGCAAATTAAAACGTGTTCAAAAATACATTGGACAGCAAATTTTCTACCCTACACAGTTAATTTTGCTCAGCAACTTAAAAACAAATAATTACATCTTCCGGTTGTGACTCTTTTTAATTGACATTTAATAATAATTTTCCGATTTTACACGCAGAATTACATTTTCAAAAAAAAATACGTTAAGCGAAACCAAAGAAACGAAACGTAATTGTTAACTGCAGAGTTTTTAATTTTGCAAAAAGTCTTCACGAGGTGATCTCCTTAGCTGCCGATCAAACAAAAATGATGAGGTTCGGGCGTGGAGAGTGGTGCAAGTGAAGAAACGATTTTTTTTTGTTCGGACTAAAAGAAAATGTGGTTACTGCGCTTTTCCGGCACTTACATCTTTCTCCGCGTCCGAGCCTCTTAATACACACGTCCAAGGAGACCACATTTTGTTTTTGTAAATTTGCGTGCTGAAAAAGACCAAGACTAATAAAATAATATAATTCTTTATCTTCCAATTTGTTTTTTCTTAGTATAAAAAACTGAAAATGTTTTTTTTTAGTAAATCAGTTGAAACATCTTAATTCTATCGAAATTGTTTAATTATAATAATCACACATTCGTTTTATATACACTTGCACCCTAAAATGTCACTAATGCACTCCACTAAATAAAATGTTCTTTCATAATCTGTTTGCTTTAAAATCTACTGAGCATTTAGAATTTTTAATCGTAATGAGCGAATTTTGCATCTATTTTTGTTATAACATCCATCAACTGTAATTAGCAATCGAATTGCGCCAATATTTTAAAATTTAACGTGACTATTATTTGCTATTTGCTCGATTCGATTGCGAATTGTGGATCCTACACATTCATTTTAACGCTCATCAACGATTTCATGAAGAGGTACTGTACAATCCTGGAAATGGATGGCGCATAAAAATATTTTTATAACAATTTATGAATGAATCAATGAATGAACGAATAAGCGAGCAAAGGTCTTGCCAAACAATTTAGAAATGTTTAAATTTTTGTCATTAACTTTAAATAAATTTCCTAATTACTTTCCAATTTTTTAAACTTTCGCGGGGGCTTTCAAACTTTGGCAGACGACTCGTCAAGTATTTTTGAGTAAAAATTCTATAAAAATGTAAAAACTACCGATTTTCCAACTTTCAAACAGGAAAACGAGGTAAGAGGAGAACCACAAGAACGTATTAACGAAAGGATTATTATTTTTTGAATTGGTTTAGCGTAAAAGTTTAAATTTAAAATTAATGATATAGTAGGACCGCCGAACAGGAGTAGTGACGTGTATTAGTAAGTGTAACCGATTTTCACTTGGCGCTTAGTCTTAGAGCCGCTACTTAAAGGTAGGGTTTCCAGAGAGCGACCGCGATTGGGTCGCCAATCGCGATCCCACCTTACAAATCGTACCTTAACGAGCAAAATATGAAATTGAAACAATTCTCTTGCATTTCGGTAAGAAAATCCAAAATCGTCTTCCAAAGTTTGTTCTTCCGGTTAGGAGCTCCCCGCACGTATAAGAAAAAAATAAAAGCGTTCATTAGAACTCATTTATCACAGATAAAATTTCAATATATTAAAAATCTAACAGAAAATTAAAAAATGTTAATGTCAAAAATTGGAAAAAGGTTTTTTGGCAAGACCATTGCTACATCATCAACGAGAACTAATAACGTTTATAATAATTATTGTAATGATCTTTAGGCCATTGCCTTCGTGATAAATTGTGAACAAGAAAATTCGCGAACTAACATCTACAATTAAAAAAATCGTTTAGTTTCGTCATAACACACGAAAAAGCTATCGCGGTTCAATAAAATGTACCGACGATCGCATAAGAACTAAGGCATAACCGGGTATTCACGGATTTAGAATATGCATGCACTCGTGGTGCACGTTTGCATAAAAGTATTTTTTTTAAACAAGTTTTAACAAATATATACGCCAGTCTGTCTGACGACACAACACTTACAATTAACACGGGAACGATAATGTCGGATTAAAACCAACTCGATAGTTCAAGCTAAATTTGCACAATTTAAGAAGTTTATTTTTCTCGATTTGTCAATCGAGGCTATAATTTTTAATTTAGAACGTTGTTCCATAGGAATTATCAGTCGAAGCAACCGACGCATATAAAGAGTTACTCTAACTCGTTATTAGGAAAAACTTGGTAAAACTAGTCTACCCTGTAAGTCACTATCAGTGTTTATATTCCGCAAAATACTTAGGTCGATGGATGGTGGCAGTTGCTGGATGCACCGGGGCGACTCCCGGATGACCTGGAGCGATTCCTGGATGAACTGGGGCAACGGGTGGTGCAGGTGCCGGAGCGCGGACGATACTCTGCGGCTCCTCGCTTGCCGAACTGCTTGGAGACGGAAAGTATTCTGGTGGGGCAACGCTGCTTGGACCCGCTTGCCCCACGGCGTTATCACTCGCCCACCGGGCTAACTGTTGTGGAGCTTGAATAAAGTCATCACTAGAAAAAATGAGTGTAACAGCAATACCAGCAGCTGGTAGCTGTTCTGGTAGAGCGAACTTACCTTTCGCTATCCGGAGTATCGCCGCAGGGTGCCACTCGATCGTGATCGGCACTTTCGTAGATGCTCTCTTCCTCGCCGGGATGATGAGGATACAAGTGACGATGTGAAGGCTGTCGATATCGTCCGTAAACGAAACGCGAATCTCGATGCGATTGATGTGAGCTTTCGCTACATACCGAGGACGATTCTTGACGATAATGTCTGTCGGCTTCCGTTTCCGACATCCTTATATCTTCCGATCCACTTGGACTCATATGCCTAGAATGGTGTTCTAATTGTCGTATTAAATCTTCTAAGTTACGTATACGAATGGGCCCGCAAGGAGGCACTTCGTCGTCTTCCTCGTCTTCCGCTTCCACGACCACCTGTCGAAGCAAAAAAATTAATCCGTAAACTAAACTCCCATTTTGCTCATCCAAATTACCTGTGGTTCCATAACTTTCTCCTGACTACCCGATCGCTTGTAGTCCGGATAACCAAGCGCGCACTCTTGAAGACTTCTCCTCAAGATATCTTCGCTCAACGCGCTACTGCTGCCGGAAACGTTACTCGAAGTTCCCCTATGAGTTGCCGCATTTCGAAGCGCTTGGATGATGTCTTCGTGATATCCGTTTAAACTTTTAAGAGTCCTTTCGACCTCGGTCATGCTCGCCCCGCCCATAATCTGATTTATCGTATCTTGCGCATGCGGTAAAATAGTTTCGCCGTGCGTTCCGTTACTCCAAGTATCCTTTCCATCCGTCATTCCAAGAAGACCGTAATCTTGTTTCTTCAATATTCCTTTCTTCTCTGGCAATTTTAGATTGTTATGCTGAAGATCTATGAAGGACACGGCTTCCTCTTCGCCTACAAAAAAAACGTGCAGACATGAATAATCGCTTTCGATAAAAATGAATCAATTACCAGAAATCATGTTGTCATCTTCGCTTCCCGGACCCGCTGCTATTCGTTGTATCTGTTGCATCTTTCGATCCCTAAATAAAATCGCGTTAGAACAATTTCAAATTAAAGCATCAAATGGAGAACTAACTGGAAATGCGATGAACCCGCTGCTCCCATATGGTTAGCCGGTCGAAATAGAACTCGTTGAGAATCAGTTCGACTGACAAAAAAAGAGGTCTTAGAATTGTATATTAAAATTTTCTCTTTAAAATTAATTATGTTATCATACAAATTTTTCGAATTGAAATTGTTTAAAAAATTTTGCGGAAGTACGATTGTTTGAAACCACATGAAAATGCAGAGGTATGATAACTACTGAGGAAAACAAACAAACATCGACATAGTTGCATACGTGAATTAAAATTATTTGTACTTTCACACGTTCCGCTGATTCGATCAAGAAAGTTGGTTCGCCTTGAGCAGTTTGTCGAGTGTGGAAATTCCGATTATATACGGATACAAGTTGCTCAACTTTCTTGGTCGAAAGCTTCATCAAGTGGAAATTCATCATAACAAATAAAACATCTATAAAATTTAAACAGTCAGTGCCAGTGCCAAGTTCCATCCTCATTCCAAAATCGTGAGAATAATTTTTGAATGAGTCTTTCCGTCTGCGTGTGCTTGTGCAAAAAAACGTGGGTGAGAGATCAGACGGAATTTTGTGATGGAACTCGTTTTCTGCATCGCTTGCAAATACATTTAATTTTAATTCCACATAGACAGATTGTGAAAATACTAAAAAAATAAATAAACGCCAACTTGCAAAACAAAAATTAACCATTTATTCAACTATCTCACTATAGGAATGGTAACTGTCGAACTTGCGAAAACGAAAAGAAAATCCTAATATTGGGTGCAAGATGTTAAAGGCATATGTCGCTATGGCATTTGAATGATTTTTGTTGTAATAAAACAAACTCACCTAAACGAGGCAATGTTTCCAAGAATCTTGTTGGCATTACTAACAGAATCTTCCTGGGAGTGATTTCCAGTTGTTATGTTGAAATTTGTCGTCTTTTTAACGCACGGTTTCTGGTATTTACGAACCGTCGTCTTCCTTCCAGTTGTAATTTAACGCAAAATAAATTTAAAATAAAAACTAAATTTTTTAAAATTAATAACTAATTTCTTTAAAAGGCATTCACACTTAGGTATAAACCTCAACAAAATGATAATGGCGATGATAAAGTTTCCAGATTTTTCTTTTCTTTTACATTGACACTGAGCAATTTTGAGGTTTATATAGTAATTTATTATTATTATTATTTAAAAAAAATCAGGAAACGAGGGGTTGTATGACTAAATATAGAGAGGCAAATGGGATTGAGCATTCACACTTCACTTATCCAAAACATAGCGACTAATAGATATAGATAGAGAAACACTAAGATAAGCATAGGAGTACATTTACCAAAAGTAATCTTTCGGGCGCATGCTACACTTTTGTAGGGGACTCCCGTACAAACGCCACGCCATTCTGCGACAACTAATCGATAAAATGGATTCGCAACGTTGGCTTTTGTTCGGGAATCACCTGCCGGCTACGTTCACTTACTTAACAAGACGTGCACTATACAAAGAACTAATTAAACTGCTTACAATTATGTGAAGTACTTTTCAATTGTAAATACGTAAAATAGTTCTAAAGGGCACTCGTGTGAGATATCGTCAAAAATGTTCAATGTTATGCAAAAATCGTTCAATGCGCATCGTCAGTGCGCATATAGAATTTCGTATGATTGCAAAAATGCGTACATAAGCACTAAGCACCATTAAGGTTATGTTTATCGAACATCTAAGATGTTCTCTTTTTTTTTCTAATAAAATTCTTGTCAGTGTCTTAAAACGCGCATCAGAAAAGATTAAAATAAATAATTGTTGATGAATATAAACAAAATAAAATTGTAATAATTATAAAAAATAAACGAGATTGAAAATTTCTATCATCTACTGACATTGAGCATTCGCAAATAAATATGACTTAACATAAAGAAACTAAAGGGAATAAGCTAAGCTGATGCTGAATTATGAGGAACTACCTGATCGGTCTGCGCACTAACCTGAGGCAGAACGAGAAGTTTTTGTGTACTACGACTGACCTGTAGCATAGAGCTGCAGACGTAAACACAAGGAAAACACCCCCTACCACCGACAAGAGAACGCCCACAAGAAAAATCGTGTTGGATCCGTGATAATCCTCTGCAGATCCAACGCAGGGTGTAGGATAACGGCGACGCCGGACGGCGGCATCATGCATCAACATAAAGGCGAAGAGAAAAACAAAAGCACGCATCAGACTAATATATGTATACAATATTAATGCATAATATTCTTTATATGTGTACAAAACAACATCGAGAAATCTGGGGAAGCTTATGTACATTGCATAAAACAGGCACCCTCTCTTTCTCTGGGACCGACATCTCATTAATACCTGTAGCAAACTGCCACTCCTGCAAAACATATGAAGACGCCTTTCACAACACCAACAAGGATAAATACCATGGTCAAGGTACTTAGATTGTCCGTATTCGAGGAACCTGTAGAAAAGATACACTAAAATGATATACTGGTTACACAAGAGGAATTCCCGTCGGTGTGTACCTGCTGGAGAAACACTAGAAAACGTTATGCATGCACACGTCATCACCGCGAACGTCGCCAAAACGTTCTTACTCACCATAGGGGGTTTCTTTCTTCTTCATAATATCGGCAAGGTTCGTACTAGGAATGATAACTTCTGGTGGCGTGGATGGTATCGGTGATATAGTTGCTAGATCCACTTGGATAGAACAGTCGGGCCCATTCCATCCAGGTTCGCAGTAGCACTTGTTGGTATTCGTACAATACTAAAATCAAAACGATTAATCCCCACCTTCCCTCCGCCACCCGCGAAACTTACACCATGCCCGGAGCATTCTAAATTATTTTGATTACTAGGACACTTTGCTTGATCAATATATGGAAATATACTAGAGCAAGATTGATTAAGGCAAATAAGGTTTTCTCCACACGGAGTGCCATCTCGCACAAGACCAAGCGGAGGAAGATCGAATTTTGTGACCGTTCCACTGGTTGCCCTAAAAATGTAAAAGCCAATGAAACATTTCGCTTTCTAATTGAGCAGACGACAACGCACTTGCACTCGTACTCGATTCCTTTAATCGAAATTATTGTTGTGGAATATAATTCGTCTAACCCTTTAATTTGGGGATATCTACTTCCCAGCTGACACTGAAGAGAACCGCACCTAACATTTTCGGGCGCACACTTCATCAGCTTCCCTTGCAAGTCCGTTCCGCAATGACCACTAATCGACCCTTTAGAATTAAACTGTTCAAAACACTCCCCATCGGCAGAAATGCCACCGTAACCCCAAATTTGTTCACACTGTATCGTTAAAGTAGGACACACCCCATTAAAACAATAACCTTTACTATTTTCACAAGAGTTTCCATTCTTCTTATAAATATCAAATGGACAGTCTCCAGTTTCGCCGGAACAGTGTTCCGGCAAATCGCACTCGTTTGACGCTTCGCGACAAACAAGGCCTCTCTCCTTTAATTTACAATCGTCGCAACAAGGACCGGAAGCGCACTCTGCTTCCTTTGTTAATTTACAAGTAATCGGATCGCAACACGGATCCACCGTCGGACACTCGTCTATCGTTCCACAATCGCAGTCCTCCCCTTCTTCCACTATTCGATTACCGCAAGTTCTTCTAACCTAAAAAAGTTGGTGTCATTTTAGAAAACGAAAGATAATAAACACAATGAAATTACCTCTAATTCGTTAGGTTTATTTAAAAGGCAAATTCCGTTTCCCGTTCGAAGCCGATCAATATAATCGGATCGACTACATTCTGAAAATTTGTAAGGCTGGACGTTATCGAGTCCCACTATGGCTTGCGCCATGATGCATCCATGCCAGTCTCTGCAATAGCACTCCTCCCTTCCGTCGTCGTGTCCCATCCCGATGTTGTGACCTATCATATGGGCCATCGTGCCGGCGAGCAGGTGCGGTTCGTAAGTGTTGATGTCCACGCTGATCCCGACCGCTTTGGCGGTACACACCGTACCCGGAACGGCCATCCCGGCTTCTCCTCCAATGAAAGCCTCGCCGGTTAATAATTGAGTTGTGTCTTTGTCTACTTTAAATAAATTTCTAGAAGTGTAATCGTTAAAATTAGATAAAGCACGACCGATATCTTGATTTCTATCTATTTGAACTTGGTTTCCTCCTTGCCAAGTTTCGATATAAACTACGGAAACGCGAGTATTTAACGTACGAAAATATAAGTCTGCGATGTTGGCCACCTGAATCGAATCGTGCACCACCTCGGCTCTCGTACTTCCATTTCTTTTCTCGAACATGGCCTTATCGATAATTAAAGCTGTTTCGATGTACTTGGTAGCCTCACGTACATCTCTTTTCGAACGATCTCTACTTTTTGATGGCAAAAAACCAGCGTGCGCATTTAATCGCCATTCCATGTTTCCTGAGTTAGCGCACCCTTTGTTTGCTTTTGTTCGAGCTTCAAATATCACGTGTGGATGCTTCTGCTAAAAAATAGTAAAGCTGTGCAGTCACATTAGGTCCACTCTAAAATTGTGGGTATACATAAAACAGAAAATTGTCAAAAGAGAGGAGAGAAAGTGGAGGTATATTTTATACGTAATTGACTTTAATAGATTTTCTAAATATATTGACCGTTTGGGTAGCCATAATGGCTTTAAAACTTTTATCAGTTCGATTTTGGCAGATTCGGTAGTAGTTCGGTTATCCGTTTCAAGCCTTTTTATCTTTCGAGGTAACAGGGAAATATGTTGCTCGATAAGGGAATCCCGCAATAAAGTGCTGTACATTTACAATTGTGACTGATTTAGACGCTCAATTAATTGTATTTCGCTTATATTCGCTCAATATAAAGTGCAATAGGGAAGCAGTTACGATTAGTACATCGTAAAAGCTTTACAATAGTTGTTACCATATTATGCTGTTAAATTTGTATTTAACTTGCTAGTTAAGTGACAAATGTAATTTATGTGGCATACTAAACATAAAATTTGTCATAAAAATTATTGTGTGTGTTAAAACTCAATAATACATTTGTATTGCAATAAAACACAATTATTTTATAATATAGAGGGTGGATATTTTGGATCCAACTATAAAGTCTATCAATGATAGCTCCAATTATAAACTATTGAAGGTTGGAGAAACCCTAGTTGGAAAAGCTTGTTTTCATACTGCACATAAAATATATAACATGATGAAAACTATGTTATAATGATTTAATACATTGCATTGTTTTCTATCCTCTAATAGGGGGTTATGATGTTTTTGAAATAAATTATTATAATTTATTGGCATGTTGCAAATTATGCCCAACGGAAAATTTATTATGCAACCTTATATTCACTTTTGGGACCTTGAGTCGGTCTGATGTATTTTAAAGCTAAAGTTTTTCACTTACTCGCTCATCAAAAATCAGTGATTGGCTTACAAAGCACCAATAAAAGAGTTCAGTTTCCTAAGTATTTAAGTAATTGAAAATACCAGAATTGCTCCATGGGCGTCCCTAATCTACGTATCTATATAATCCGGACAAATTTGAATTAGGGGAGGCTGGATACGATATCCCGAGATAGGGACGCCACCAGGTGCAAGTTTATACTATAATTTGCGAAGACTGCTGTAATTCGAAGTACCATCATATTTCACATGGGATAAGTCTAAGGAAAACCAAATAGGTCGAACTATTGCGGCTTACATTTATCATAATAATCGTCTTCTGTGCGGCCTTTAAGCCGAAAAAACTGGCCAATCACGTATTACACGTAAGTGCCGGTTAGTTATTAATATATAGTAATGGCAGTGATGGTCGTTTGATTAATGGAAGAAATAAGCGTATAAGACTGGAAGATAATTTAGAAGAGAATTAGAATTTATAGCAAAAAATTAAAATTTTTACGTTACAAATCAAATTAAATAATGGATAACCAGGCTTTGAGAGGTAATCTTTCGCTACGTTCCCGAATGAATTGAACTATAGAAAGTAAAAATTAAATTTAAATTTTAAATTTAAAAGAATAATAAAATATTTAATAAATATTAAATGATTGGAGGAAACACAACAAATATTCATAACCACGAGAGCTCCAGGATGGTTCATTAGCAAAAAAATGTGCATGTTTACTAGACGTGAAATTATATTCTTATAATATGTACATAGTTTTTGGTTATAATTATATTAAAATAAACTTTGAAAACCAGCCAATTAAACAAGAAAACATCAAAATGTTTTCTATTCATAAACTTTCCGTATTGTTTATTCTATCTTCAGATATTTTTTCAAGATATTAATTTCAACAGTTACCAAATTTCAATAATTATATTGCATTAATTATTACGATTTAAGCAATGGCAGTTCTTGTTCTGCTTTATCATTAATTTTTGATGAGTGAGTGAGGGAGCTAAAGAGGACTCTTGTTTGCATAACAAATACTATTCAATGCATAGGCGATCAAACTTGATCATAGTCAGAATTACTTACCCGGGAAATGTAATTAATGGGGTAGTTTTTCATTGTTTCCCTAGAACCCAAAGACCGATCTGGAATTATTTGTTAAAATAGTGTAGTTGAAACGGCTAGGAATAGAATAGCGATTTTTCACTACAAAGAGCTGTAGATGTGTACTTTACTATTGCCCAGTGGGCTTGATTAACACATTTCTGGCCAAAAGTAAAACGTCTGCAGGGAAACAGGTTAACGAGGGCTAATATCTGCGATAAAGCTTATACTTCGTTCAAAAAGAAGGCATACTCCCCCATACTTGTCCATTTTCCGTCTATAGCCCTAGAAGAAAACACGTGTAAGTGCATAGTTGTACAGTGAATTTTCAGTGATTTTCCGACAATATTTCTGCAAAATGTTAATTATATAATTTGACTTTCTTGAGTAGTCTTTTCAAAAATATAATTTAAATATAAACAACTTCGCTTTTCGCCCTTCTGTACCACAACTAAACTACCACTAATTTTCGATATTATTACTTCTATACGAAGAATTCGAAAAATTCATAACTGGAAACGGTTTCAGCAATTTTGTTCCTGATTTATATACTTAAGGCCGTGTGACACTTGTGTAAATTTGCGTGTAGATTTACGTGTAGATTTACGTGTAGATTTACGTATGGATTTACGTGTAGATTTCTACACCGTGTAAAACACGTAAATTTGCGTGTAGATTTTGTTGCAAATCTGCTAGCAAATAGTGTGTTTGCCACTTGTGTAAAAATTTACACGTAAATTTACAATTTGCACACGCGCATTCTGGTCAATTGAAAATTCGAACGGTAAGTTGCTATAAGAAGTTTGTATGTCTGGTCGCCTTGTGTTGTTCAGTATTAAAAGAAACGTGATAATGGATTCGAATTGGCAATTAACGCTTATATATTCTGCTATGATCACAGCAGCAGCAGGTATTGGGGTTGTAGTAAGGAATGAAGGAATTAAAAAAAAAACGAAAACTAAAAACGTGGTCGCGATCTTGGTTAAAGCGCAGAACTGCAGGACTGCTTCATTCCGAGCATATTTATTTTTGTAGCTTTTATTCTTCGCCGCATATAAGCATGGGAATTTTTGATATTCGTTTAATAAAATGGTAACTTGCTCTTGCGACCACGTCATTATATTCAAAGCACTTTAATAATTGAATTAAGAAATCTAAACATTTATATAGCATATTTTATAACCAAACTTTTACCAACTGTCAAAACACAACACAAGAAAAAATAGACCACACCTTCGAATATTCTTCTGCGCAATTTTACACGCACAACTTGCGAAAAAATATAGAAATATTTCTATAAAATATTTACACGTAAATCTACACGCAAATTTACGTGTTTTACACGGTGTAGAAATCTACACGTACATCTACACGTAAATCTACACGCAAATTTACACAAGTGTCACACGGCTAACAAGAAAATTGAGCAAAATATAAAAGACAAGATTTCGGCGACAACCTGACAAAATTTAAAATTTGGTTCAAAAATTTTAAAGTGAAAATAAATCAGAATTTCAAAATCTTTCAAAATTTTACTCATTATTACGATTTCAACCCATTGAAAATGACCCTGATTTATTATAGGTAATATTTTTACTATTTTCCGTTAATTTGTAAGAGAAGTCCGTACGAATTCAAAGTTTCAGAATTTTACTTAATTATTTAGATTTCCATCCTCTGAAAATGACCCTAATATATCAACAATATTTTTTAACTATTTTCCGCTGATTTGTAGGTCAAATTACCTACAAATTGGAAGATTCGGAATTTATTCAGTTATTTCCATTTGCAGTCCCTGAAAATCATTCAATTTATCAATAATAATTATTTTTAACATTTTTAGTGAATTTGTAATGAAAATGTCCCTAATTTATCAACAATATTTTCCGCTAATGTGTAGGTCAAATTATCTACAAATTGGAAGTTTCAGAATTTATTCAGTTATTTATATTTTCAGCTCATGAAAACCACCCAATTTACTAATGATATATTTTTTAAATTCTTCAGTTCGGAGTTTTAGAATTTTATTTAATTATTTAAAGATCCACCTTCTGAAAATGATCCCAAATTTATCAATAGCATTTTTTAAATAGTTTCCGTTAATTTGTAGGTCAAATTATCATTAAACTAGAAATTTTAAAATGTAGTCATTTATTTCCATTTACAACCTCTGAAAACCACCCACTTTCGTTTTCTTTAATAGTTTTCAGTGAAGTTGTACTGAAATACTAGACCAATTCGAAGTTTCAGAATTTTACTTAAATATTTCAAGTTCCACCCTCTGAAAATGACCCCAATTTTCTTAGCATATTTTTTATTTATTTTTCTCTACTTTTCAGGTGAAATTTAGTCGATTATATCCATTTCAAGTTCTAGAAAATCAATCCAATTAATTAATGATAAATATTTTTGAAAATCTCAATGAAATTTTAAGTGACATTCTATTCGAATTCAAAGTCTCAAAATTCAAAATTTTACTCAGTTATTTATACTTTCATCTTCCGATAATGACCAAAATTTACCAATAGTATTTTTTTTAGCTATTTTCCAATAATTTGTAGGTCAAATTATTCATGAATTGGAAGTTTTAGAATCTAGTCAGTTATCTATTTTCAGCCACTGAAAAACAATCACTTTCTTAATAAAAATTTTTCTTGATAGTTTTCAGTCTAGTTGTACTGAAATTTTTTACGAATTCGAAATTTAGAGATTTTACTTAATTATTTAGATTAACCCCCTCTGAAAACAGCCCCAATTTATCAAAAGTATTTTTTAAATATTTTCCACTAATTTGTAGGTTAAATTCTCCATAAATTGAAAGTTTCAGAATTCAGTCAGTTTTTTCCATTTCTAGCCACTGAAAGCCATCCTCTTTTTCTTAATGAAATGTTTTTTTTATAGTTTTCAGTGAAGTTGTACTGAAATGCTCTACGAATTCGAAGTTTCAGATTTTACTTAATTATTTAGATTTGTAAATGAAAATTACCTGCCAATTTATCAATAGGATTTAGTACTTATTTTTCGCTAATTTGTAGGTGAAATTATCTACAAATTGGTAGTTTTAGAATTTAGTCGATTATTTACATTTACAGCCGCTGAAAACAGTCCACTGTCTTAATGAAATTTTTTTTGCTAGTTTTCAGTGATTTTGTGGTGAATGCTTTAAGAGTTCGAAGTCTCAGAATTTGATTTAATTATTTAGATTTCCCTCTTCTGCAAAGGGCCCTATTTTCTTATTAATAATCTTATTATTAAATTCCTAACAACAAAATTATTTTTCGCTAATTTAATTATTTGTCAAATTATCAACAAATTGGAAGTTATAGAATTTAGTCGGTTATTTCCATTTCCTGCCCCTGAAAACAGGATACACCCAATTTATTAATGATAATGTTTTTTGAAAATCCCAAAGAACTTGTAACTGAAATTCTGTACGCATTCAAAGTTTCAGGATTTTACTCAATTATTTAGGTTTTCATTCTCTGACAATGACTACAAATTTATCAACAGTATTTTTTAATTATTTTCCGCTAATTGTAAGTCAAATGATCTGAAAATTGAAAGTTTTAGAATTTAGGCATTTCCAACCTCTGAAAATCAACCCAATTTACTAATAATTTTTTTTTGAAAATTTTCAGTGAATTTTTAGGCGAAATTCTCCACGAATTCAAAGTTTCAGCGTTTTGCTAATTATTTAGATTTCCACCTTCTGAAAATGATCCCCCAATTTATCAACGGTATTCTTTTAACTGTTTTCAGCTAATTTTTAGGTCAAGTTAACTACAAATGAATAAATCGGAAATCTATTCAATTTATACTGATTTTTTTTTGGAAAATCTTCTGGTCGGATTTTCAGGATTTTACTAGTTTCTCCGTTAATTTTTTAAGTGATATTGTTTACGGATTTGAAGTTACAGAATATTACTCAATTATTCCGATTCACTACACCCCAAGAAAGTTACCACAATTTTTTATTAAAATGTTTTAAATTATTTTTCCTGTAATCAGGATCTTATTTTGTACCAGTTCTATACGTGTCTGAATTTTGGCCAGAAATGTCTTAATTGGATCTGGTTGATCTATGGACTTTGAACTTTATATGAGCCATTCACAAGCTAAATTCACTTTTTGAATCTTTTAAATTTTAGTGTCAAAATACTTTATTGACTCCAAACTTTTCATATTCATAATAAATTTTCTTAATAATAGAAAGTAACTAATTTATTTCAGAAGCCAATCTAATTAACTCCATATAATACTCTGAGGGTTACTCCAAAGATATTCTATGTTCTACATTGTATGTAACGTATATATCGTCTGATAAAAGCTACAGACAAGGTTTACTTGAACTTATATTTTAAAAGAAATTTTAAAAAACAATGTCTATTATTTTATCACTGTTTTCTACTTTTTGTCTTGTGGTGTTAATCGATTTGTCTTGGGAATGGCTCATATATTGCTACGATGCTTTCCTTTGTGAAAAAATTGCAATTAAAATAAATGTTCGTATCTTCTATTGTTATTCCCTTTATTATTAATTATTTATATTAATTTTGTTTTATATTTAATTACTTTTGTTCAATTACGTTTCAATTTTGTTCGTAATGTAAACATTTTATAAACATTATTTTGTTCAGCCCACGCTATCATTTAACAAAGTTACTTCTTCTGTCTTGATTTACCTGTTTCATATTTTGATACGATTTTAATATTTAATTCAGTAATTGTTTCAAATTTTATTTCAGTTCTTTCGTTCGTTCAACAAGCGTAATTAATTTAGCTATTTCACCCACTTTTCCAATTTTTTTCAACTTCAAATTCGACCTTACTCATTTCAACAATTCTTCGCTGTTGCTTCCACCAATTTATAAAATTATTTTCAATAAAATTTAAAACTAATTGTACTTGACGATGAAAAAATACGAAGAGAATGTAAACTGGAATTAATTTAAACAAGAATAGTGTATAGGGTGATCCGAATATTTAGGACATTTAGGATATTTATTTAAATTGAATATGTGAGTTACTGGCACGTTCTTGCTAGTGCTAGTAGGGATCTTAAAATCCACCTGACATTTGAGAAATGGAAACATTAAAATGTTGATCAACAAAACAAATTTTAATAATTTAATAAATCAAGAAGAAATAGTCGAACAAGACTTGGATAATGGTAATGGTTCTTATCCATTCATAAGCTGGGTCTAAAGTACTGCAAGTTTGAAATGAACCAAAGTACAAAAATAAAATTGGAAGCAAAAAATATTCGCATTCTTAAGTAAATATTTGCTAACATAAATTTTAATTTTAACATAAAAACATTAATCAAACATGATGATGTTGGCACAATGAATACAAATCTGTCGAGAAAGAATATATTTTTCCTTTTACATCCAAATCAAATATTTGGAAATCCATTTGTTTTGTATCAACAAAATATTTGAAAGGTACAGCAGTTTTGATTGAGCAAGATATATGGCTATGTAAAAATGTTATCAAAAGAACAGTCGCACAAGTGTTTAGGGTGGTAAGAATTAACACTCTAATCCGTTTTTAATGGTTATGCTAGCGAATTTCTAATCGAGGGATTCCCTGCTTCGGGTTATTTACTACCAACCAAAACATCCCCTCAAGAATGAAATACTTGTTTGATCGCTGCTTTCATCACAGTTTTCAACTTGTTTTACTTAAGAATTAAAAATGTATTACCATCGTCCGAAAAGATTATATGGGGGAGCAATCAGAAAATTTTGGTAACGATTACCTTGTAGTCTAAAATTCGGTATTCATCCCTCGCACTCCGCACTTAAATCGGATATAACCTCAGTTTTTTTTTTGGAAATATTAGAAATAATAAAAAGAAAATTAAAACAAAAGCGTACTTTGTTAATTAACATCTGTTACGGTTTGCTAATCAAATATGACAGAAAAAATAAAACAAGTTTCAGATTATTTACAATTACGTAGTACAAAACTGTACAAATATTTGCATCCGTGTGACGTAAGTTTAATTTTGAATTCTCAAAGGAGTTACTTGCGGTTGATATTTGCAAGGCATATGCAAATTGCGGAAAGTAAATCCAAGTTGGTGGGTATTAAAGCATTTTTAAGTTTATGATTTTAAATCTTCCATCGATAAAACGGAGCCGTAAATTATTATACGATCAAACTAAATTCTCGAGAATGCGATCGTACAGTTTTAAAAAGAGCCAGAAGGTGACTTTAAACCTCAAAGGTGAAATTGTGGGCTATGACAAGATCCTCAAAATTGAAGATAAAGTTTTACGAGGTGTTGAACAATTTTGTGATATCGTAACTTATGAAAAATTGTTGTTAAAAATATTTTTATGTGCGGTATGAATGGGTTTAGAGGCAAAAGTGCAAAAATGAAAAGTGTAGAAGTGTCTTTAGTTGAAAATAAAAAAAGGAATGCCGCAATAATTTTAAAAACAAATTAGTGTAGTGATCGGGGAGTGCTGCTACAGGTGCTTACATTTCTAAATTGCCCTTCTTGGTTTATTTCTGACCGGAGATTGCAACATTAATTGATAATAAGCGTTTGGGTCCAACGTTTCCTTCTATATAAACTACCGAAGCCAACAACTTTTAGTTATTAAAAACCATTCACGTTAATTTCCGCCATTAGGAATGCAAACAATATTTAAAATACATGGAGTTACTTGTGATAATCTCGCGAGACGGGTGGTGCCCGAGTAATTGGAAATACATGGTATAATTTAATATTATATAGTAGGCGTAGTAGGGTAGGTACATACTCGTATAATATCTAACATAGCGTAGGTATATAAACAGTAAGCCAAGAAAAAGCAAGGAGCTTTGAAGTTTGGCAAACCATTGAATGGATTTGAAATTGATAAAGTTAGTTATGCGAAACTTGGTATTTATTGCGAGTGTTGCTCTAAATGTGAATTAGTTTGTGCAATCAAGGTGACCTAACTTTTAATATATAAGTTTCCAACTGACATTTGCAAATTAACATTTGATTTCTGGAAAGTTTTTGATGTTGTCGCTTGGTTTTAATCGGAGGCTGTTATCGACAGAGGGATGTTAGCGGTTTGAATGGGTGGGTGGTTAGGGTAATTGGCTGTCAGTTGTCATCAGCTAGCAGACATCTGTAGATTCTAACAGGAGGGACGTGTTCATTAAAACTTATACCAATTAATTTTAATTAATGCTAGCGCGCGTACGCTCACTGTCAATGCGAAATGCATAAATGGAAATTCGTAAATGCAATCATAGTCGTGCTTAATGCAGTCAAAATTAATTTAGCCCGCGTATTATTTGTGAGCGACGCATTGATACAGCGAAATAATTTAAAATGAATAAATACTGACCGAAAGATCACCTCCATAAAACGGATGTATCACGAATGTCTCGTTCCCTATATGGATAACTCCACTAACTCCATTACACGTATGAAATGCTGCCGTTGCACCAGGATAATCTTGAACTGTCCCATGATAATAGCAATGTTCAATCTCCTGAAACAAATGTTATTAAAAAAAATAAAATTTCTAACACTTTCATTAAAAAAATTGAAAAATAACACCTCGCGATGTAATGAAAATCATCCATTATCTTTCGTGAATTTGACAATTTTTATGGTTGTATCGATAATCTCATTGACGTTTTATGTTTTAACTTTCTTATTCTTAGCACGTTTTATTCTACTCCCTACAGAAAAGATGTAGTGTAAATGACAGGGGATAGTTAATTTCACAGTCGGTGGTAATTGTTCATTGTGAAGCCCAAGATAATTCTTTTCGTCGAGTAAATCGATAATAAAAAATTAATTATCAATTTCTTCTTACTTCAAACTCAAAATAATCATCCACCGTTTATTTAAAAAGCTTTTAATGGGCACTGCATACAGGACGCTCATTAAATAACTTTCACATTCATTTTCATCTACTATATTAGCTATTATTTAATTTTGCAAATCCTTCCATCTCTTACGTTTCAATATATGCAGGAAATTACTATTAGTATTATTATCATGGCACTCATTCGAAGCCTACGTTAAACAGTAGGTCCCCTATGTGTTGTTAAAAGATTTAAAATCACATCACACGTGTTCTTTTAGGGAATAATACTATATTTTTTATATTTTTTATATTTTTAATATATTACTATATTTATCATTATTATTATGTAAGAAATTTGGTTTAATAGTCTAAAGTCAAAGCATGTTTATTGGTTATTTTAAGTTCAATATTATCACTGCCGAATAGACACAAACGGGTATAACGGGAAGATATGAGCAGAAAACAAATATATTCGGCAATAACGAAATCTTAAGCTATTCGAGATATAACCAGACAAACAGCATTCAAACCGTCTTGAAATTTGCTCAACAGGGAAGGAATGCTGATCACTGAAAGAAGCCAAACTATGGAGATATAGAGAAAATACTGCGAGAGATTCTTTTATGAAAGAGAGGAAGACCACACGAGCCTGGCAGAAGAAGAAAGAGAGCCGGATATACTGAAAGACGAGGTTAAAAATGCCATCAAATACAGGACTGTGATCCAATGAATGATGTAGCTCGGTCTTCAAATCTATCCATAAAAAGGAAAGTAAGATAAAATGTGATAATTAGATAGTATTGCACTACATCTGCTTTATAGATTATAGAAAATTTTAGACAGTATTAAGTGGAAGGAATTATGGATAATATTAATATAGAAGGAAGAATAAGAAGAAAATTTATAATTCGAAAACTGTTTGAGCAATTTTGTTCCTGTTTTATATTAAGAATGATATAAATTGAGCAAAATATAAAAGAAATTTCGCCAAATTTTAAAATTTCTGATTTATTTTAAAATAAATCAGAATTTCAAAATTTTTCAGAATTTCACTCATTATTTCGATTTCAACAAACTGAAAATGACCCTAATTTATTACAGGTAATTTTTTTTCACTATTTTTACGTTAATTTGTAAGTGAAGTCTATACGACTTCAAAGTTTCAGAATTTTACTCAATTATTTATATTTCCACTCTCTTAAAATAACCTCAATTTTCCAATAGTATTTATTTTACTCTTTTTTGATCGTTTGTAGGTCTAATTATCAACACCCTGTGAAAATGACCCCAATTTATAAACAGTATTTTTCGCTGATGTGTAGGTCAATTACCTTCAAATTGGAAGATTAAGAATTTATTCAGTTATTTCCATTTTCAGTCTTTAAGAATCACTCAATTTATCAATAATAATTTTTTTCGAAAATTTTCAGTGAATTTGTAATGAAATTCTCTACGAATTCGAAGTTCCGCTGCTTTGCAGGTGAAATTTAGTTGGTTATTTCCATTTCGAGCTCCTAAAAACCAACCCAATTTATTAATGATAATTGTTTTTGAAAAACTCAATAAATTTGTAAGTGAAATTCTATACGAACTCTTATAATTTTTTTAAAAACTATTTTCCACTAATTTGTAGGTCAAATTATTCATAAACTGGGAGTTTTAGAATTTATTTAGTTATTTCTATTTTTAGTGCCTGCAAATCACTCAATTTATCAACAATAATTTTTTTTTAAATCTTCAGTGAATTTTAAGTTTCAGAATTTTACTTAATTACTTAGATTTCCATTCTCTGAAAATGACCCCAATTTATCAACAATACTTTTTAATTAGTATTTTCCGTTAATTTGTAAGTCAAAATATCTACAAATTGGAAGCTTCAGAACTTATTCAGTTATATCCATTTTCAGCTTCTGAAAACCACTCAATTTATTAATAACTGTTATTTTGAAAATCTTCAATTTAGGGTTTCAGAATTTTACTTAATTATTTCAAGTTCCACCTTCTGAAAATGATCCCAATTTATCAATAGTATTTTTTATTTATTTTCTGCTACTTTGCAGGAAAAATCTAGTCGATTATTTCCATTTCGAGCCATTGAAAACGAAACCAATTGTTTTTGAAAATCTCAATGAATTTGTAAGTGAAATTCTATACGAATTCAAAGTTTCAGAATTTTACAAATTTACTAAGATTTCCGACAGATTTTTTTAACCATTTTCCACAAACTGGAAGTTTTATAATTTAGTCAGTTATTTCCATTTCCAGCCACTGAAAACCACCCACTTTCTTAATGAAATGTTATTTTACAATTTTCAATTTATAATTTAGAAGTGAAATTCTACACGAATTCGAAGTTTCCGAATTTTACTTAATTATTCAGATTTCCACCCTCTGAAACTGATCCTAGTTACCTATCTTCCGTTATTTTTTCGGTCAAATTATGTACAAATTGGAAGTTTTAGAATGTAGTCGGTTATTTTAATTTCCAGCCCCTGAAAATCAACCCAATTTATTAATGATAATTTATTTGAAGGAAGAAGGATGTATAAGGAAGAATAAGAAGAAAAATAAGAAAAGATAAGATAAAACGAAAATTATGATTGTGGACAGAGCAAACCAAAGTTTAAATTAGTACTAATTATAAAAGTTTGAATAAGAGGATTTTGAAAAAAATGAACAACGGTATTTACCAAAAACGGCATAAAAATAAAATGAAATTAAAAAAGTTTAGGCAAATTGCACGGGCGTTTTTGCATGGAACTGTATTTAAGAAGGGAATAAAAATGTAAAAAAGTATTGTATAAATGTAATAAATATAAAATAAAAATAAAAAAGTATTAATAATAATAAATTCGAAGTATAAACCATAATAAACCACAAACCACAAAAATATATAATTAATGGCAAGTAAAGTGTAAAACACAAAATTGGAAGACCCTACAAAGCCAATATTTCCACTTCTGGAAACCAGCTGAAGCAAAACCTTATAAAACATCAACTTTAGAAGAAGTAATATTTACAATTTTTGGTAGAATAGAATTTAATTTTGTAAAAAATCTGCAGGTATGAGATTTTAAAATAGAAACATTTTTTGTATTTTGTGTCGACATAGGAAAAAAATCACTTTAAATAATATTAACTTTTAACTAAAAGTTTAAACTGTTGTAGTAGGAAGAAATTTATAAATTTAATTATAAACGTTTTTTTATAAAACATTTTATAAACAAATGTATAAGTAAAAAAACAAATTAAATATCAAAATACAGATTTTCAATTACATTGTGTTTTTGGTCATGTCAGAGCAATATAATTATACTGGGGCTCCTACATTAGTAATGAGGGCGGTTCGTCAGACGAGTTAAGTCATATATTATAAGACGAAAAAGAACTCAGTTAGTGCTCTCTTTTTTCCAATTCTAACCTATGGGACTGAGGCATGGCCTATAAAGGCAGATAACCGGAAAATAATAGATGTCTTTGAGATGTGGTACTGTCGGCGAATGCTGCCAATATATTGGGTGGAAATAAGTAACGTCTCAATTTTGAAAGAACCAAACATAACACAGCGCCTATTATCAATCATATTTCAATGATTGTTGAAATATTTTCGCCATATCTCAAGAAAAAACAGCAACAGTATTGAGAGATTGGTTATCTGAGGAACAGTTGATGGCTCCAGGCCACGAGGAAGATCACCTAACAGGTGGCCGAACCACATTAGGTTTTGGTGTGGGACAGTCCCTACAACAGATAACTCATGCAACATATATGACCCCTCAAGATAGAGAACAATAGTCCATCAAGTGATATAAATATTCGATTACATCGACTGCTGAGAAAGACCTTATGATAACGACTCTTCTGTTAAGAAGAAAACTACTAGAGAGAGAAAGAGAGTGGGATTATCCCTGACTACAAAATGTGCTTTCAAGCCTCCCGGAAGACGATGGTATTCGTCATAATCTGGCCACTCTGTTTCAAAGTAAGCTACTGTAACGGGAGGCGGCAATAAATATTTATAAAAAAAATATAAGTTGAATTTTGAAGATTGTTTGTTATACATTCAGTTTCAATTAATTAATCTAGGGCAGATTGGGACTACGCGAAGTTCTTTTATTTGGTGAAGGAGAATGTACAGAATTCCATCTTGGCAGGAAACGGTGATTTAAACGGAAGTATAACTCATCAGCATTGCCTGAAAAGTCTAATTTGATGAACGACTATGGTATAGACATCGCAACGGTATGAATTTATACTCGAAAAAATAATTTACCTTTTATACTTTGAACATCAAGTAATTCATCCCGGGAAGATCGGGATAGTTGGAAACTACCTATAATGTTTGATGAAGGAAAATGTATAGATTCTCGAGAGGGAAACCTTACGATTTCTGTGGATTATTATACCTTTCCACCTACATTTAAATACAAATAACTTATCGGAAGGCAGTTTAGGGTAGCTAGAAATTGTTAGGTTCTATAAAGGTGAATTATATAAATTTTAGTGTAACAAGCCTGACGGCGGTGGCAGGTGGCGATTAATTCATATTGGATAAATCCTGTACGATGACTGACCAATGATAATAATTAACCATGATACCGCAGTGCTCACTAACATCTCATTTATTTTTGAATTAGGGGTTTGACGTCACACTTCTAACTTTGATGTCTTTCCTGTATTAATCGTACTGAAAAAAGTTTCAAAACATTCTAAAGACCTCTACTTTAAAATAACATAATAAAAAAACAATAGCGAAACTCATCCGTTGTGGTTATCAACATTATCAATTATTAATGTCATTAGATTTGTTGGTATAGGACTACAATAGGTTGAGTAAATATATGGAGTCAATTTCAAGTGGAGAAAATGAAAAAAAAAGAGATAAAAACACCCTGTATAAATAATTAGACTAGAATTGATCGCAATACATTTGTGTTTGGTATTCGCAATGTGGTAATGATTTATTGAAAACATTAAATTTGATTAAATTTTAATTACACGTTATTTGTGGTTTATTGCTGGTCCGATAACGATTTTGTTGGTAAACTATAAATTTTTATTATGCGATTCGAGATAATTAATAATTTTATAACTTTATTTGAACATATGGGGTTCGCATTTTAAACATTTTTGCCCTCTTTACTTTTCGTGAGCAAGCAATCATTTTCAAATGTGACAAATATTGCAACGTAAGAGTCTCCTCGAAAATACGACTAAATTTTTTCGAGCGTTAGGATTTATAAAATAAATTGCTAGAAATAAAGTTAGAAGTGCATTATTTGTTTAAGCATTTTTGATCAGTTGTGTCAACAAAGCCACCAATTTTTTTTTCGAAAAAAGACCTTTTAGTTCTATTTTTTTTCCTAGCGGCGAGAAATCACTTCCAAACATCGATTTAATGTTGCAGGACATCATACGATCACATTTTTATTTAATCAAGTCGGATTTTTGTGGAACACTTACAATTAAAGCCAAATTAATTTGTACAATAATAATATAATAATTGTTGGATTGAAATTAGTAAATGTGCCGTGCACTTTAAGGTTGATTTGTTTTAATATGCTGTGGGAATATGGATATTAGCATTGATAACAAGAATAACAAGATTTATGTATTAGCTGGAGGCGCGAATAGTTAAATTATCAAAATATTGTAATAGCTGCCGGATTAAAATATTTTACCGCAGCAAAGAAGAAGCTAAATTATTTTATTTTTGGATTTGTGGAAAACTCAAAATTGCAGAAAATATTATTAAATTTTAACTTGATTCATAAATCTTTAAGGTCCGTTGAATTCGGATTCCTTTTTAGTTGAAAACATTAAAAGCTCGTACAAAGTTCACGAAAGTCGAGCTTTTTTAAACTAATAAGCAGATAAACGGGGCATTTAAAATGTAAACTTCTTGAAAGTCACATGACATTAAAATTTATTCATATTTTATTTAAACGAACGATAATGATTAAGTTTATGATTGCATAAAATCAGTAAGTGTCTAGTAAAGCAAAGGATCGGTAATTTGGTTTTAGTATAAAGTACTTGGTAGAGATTGTCAGTGGCGCGTTTGCTTAGAATCCATTTAATTAAATTTTATATCACGGGGCTGAAGTTTGGCGCAGGTGAAGCGCACAAGAAAACTCCAAAAAAGAGACAAGTTTTATGTATCATAAAAACAACCCTAAGAATTTGCTAATATATTCATAGAAAGCTAGCGCAGAATTAGCAAATTTTCTAACTTTGCCATTTTTATTTTCTCTTTGGGCAAATAAAATTGTTTTCTTTTTGTTAAATTAATTTAGTCAAGCGGAGATTTATGAAAAGCTACATCGTATTAATATTAATCAGTTGGTTTGTTAATTCAAAAAGATACCACAGCAAATTCCTATAATGGAAAATGTATACACAAGTAGTGATATTACTCGTAACACTATGTTAATACCGTATCAACTTTTCGCCTCTCGGGAATTACCAAATCGCATAATACATAATTTATTTACTAAACTTTAACTAAAAACTAATTTAAACTTAATTAAATTATTTAAAATCCTAGAAAAGCTTCAGGTTTTCTAGTTAATTGTTATAGTTACCTGTTTGGAAACTTGCTCCGCTCCGTTAGCTAAAAAGTGCTTCTGCATGATGTTGGGGGCAAGAAGTTGTCTGAAAATTAATTAAAGAATAATTAAAATCGTTTTTCGTTCGCGGGGCTGCTTTTAAAGTTATGCAAATTATAAACAACACAACCAACTTGTTTGTGATCTACTGCCGATTGTTCGGTGTATGTCTTACATCACGTACTCCTCTTCAGACGTTTTGACGTTTACATGCACAAGTCGTCACAATATCACCATCGAATCTGTTATACGTAACTGCTGCAAGATCCTATTTATATGATAGAAGAGCGACCTTATAAGCTTAAAAAGCGGGATCATTCTGAATTTTAATTTCAGCAAGTAAAGTTTAGTAGTTGTGCTTAAAACCTGATGTGATCTTATATCTGAAAAGTTACATCGTTCTAAGCTTCAGTTGCAACCAACATTCATCGTTTAGAAAACGTGCTTGAACGTCTATTGTAGCAAGATGTATGCGTGCCGAGTTCTTATTACAACAACGTGATTATTAGTTATGTTTGAACAAGACATACGCTTAACGTTATAATTCTCATTTATTAGCTTATGAATACAAATTGTGATTAAAATAATATAAATTAATAAAAGCGAGTCAGGCCGGTCTGGCCAAGTTGAGAGGCCACAGGCCAAGTGGTGTCCACCTGATAATTTATACGTTTGATGCAGTATGATGCTTAAAAGTCGTCTCCTAAAATGTTTACTCCTAGAGAATTTCAATGTATTGAAATGTGTTTTTGTTAATTAGAAGCTACCGTTGTTGACGAAATTATATCCTTTCGGAGGTATCTAATTAATTAGTAGATTTGTGTAGAAATTTTTGTTGTAAATTGTTAATTTCGGCTTCTAATGAGAGATACTATATGAAATTGAAACTTATTACAATTTAAATATTTGTTCTAAAGGTTATTGCTCTGATTTTCCATCTAACGGTACATTCTTGTCGATTTATGTTAACCGACACTTTGGTCGATTCTTTTTTGCTTCATTCCTGATGTTGGAGCTGGTATTGTGACAATCCCCCCAAAATACAGTAGAGTTTCCTTGGTTGAGGGAGGTACAATAAGCGTGACAAGAGAAATTAACAGACCGATAAAATCCGGCGAAGAAAGTGGAGGTGTATTGAAAAAGTCAACTTAATACCTTTCTAATCACGTCACGGGAAGATTCATATCCATTATTTAAAACAGATATTAGTGAATATTCTACAGCATAATATGGAAAATTTTCCTAACAGATTGCTTCCAGAAGATTCGCAGAAATTTATCTAAATAAGTTTCTTCACCATAAGACGATGCTCTCAGGGGTCGTCCATGAAGGACGTCCAGCCCTCGGGGGAGGGTTCTAAGAAAATAGTGTTTGAATATCTTTAAAAGTTTATAAAATAAAGTTTATCTAAATTCTTGTTTGTGTAATTCCAATTTTTATTATAGCCATAAAAATTTTAAAAAAGTTGGAAATTAATGAATAGATTTTTTAGTTTAAAAGGTTGAGTTTGATTTTAGACAAATTAGGGGGTATTTGATTTGTGACCATAGTTTGGAACGAAGAAAAGCCAGGCTTGTCGCACAAGGATTTAGCCAGCAACCAGGTATTCATTTTAACCAAACCTTTGCCCCTGTAGCTCGACTAAGCTCGATTAGGCTGATCACAGCGCTAGCTGCCAAATACAAGATGAAAATGGATCAAATCGACGTAGCAACCGCATATCTAAACGGTGATCTCTATGAAACAATATACATGGAACCACCTAGGCAGTTATCAGAAATTTTGAACATCATTTCCGAAGAGGACAAATCCGGCATAGGTATGAAAGCGAAGAAGATGATGGAAGACTTGCAGATGGGTGACAAGGTGTGTCTCCTCAGGAAGTCATTGTATGGATTGAAACAGGCTGGAAGAAGTTGGTACGAAAAATTGAACAGTATCCTTCACAAACTCGGTGCGAAGCCTACGAAATGTGATCCATGCTTGTACCGCAAGAATCAAGGGGAAGATTCAGTATTCGTTATTGTGTATGTCGACGACATTTTGATCGTTTCACAGAATAAACTGCGTTATCACTAACAACAACTTTTTAACATTTCGATTGGTATTACACAACGTGATGGCCTAAGCCTTGCTCTTTTGAACATAATCAAACGTAATGAATGATAAGAGTTCTGCATGCAAAACACTCTTCGAATAAATAACATCTTTTTTGACAGATGACTGATTACATAATAACCAACAAGCTATTTATACCAATAAATATCCAAGATGTAAGAACAGTGGTTACACTAGAAATTGGAAGCAACCATTAGCTAATTCTCTGTAAAATGAGAATAAATTACAAACTCAAGAAAAGCGAAAAAAAACCTAAATATATAAAAAAATTCAATATGGAATCAATGAGAGATGAATCTACAAGAGCATTTTATTGTAAGAGATTGGAGCAGAAATTAATAGCAGATGCTATGAGGGAAAATGAGGATGCACATATCGGCATAGCTTGTAGTAAAATTAAAACTAAAATTCTGAAAACAGGAGAAGAAGCAGGGGGGGGGGGAGAAGAAAAGTTAACGCAACAAGAAATGGAAGATATATAAAACACCTTGGTTTACAGAAGAAGTCACAGAATAGCTGCCAAGAAAAAAGAGTCATATTATAAGATGTATAAAGCAACAAGAACAGACGATGACAAAGAGAGATACATGCGAGATAGAAACAAAGCTAATAGAAGGATAAGAGAAATACGGAGCCCAAAAAATCTGATTTGCAAGATGCTGAGGAATAGAAAGATAGAAATCAAATTTCAATGGAAGGAATACTTTGAACAATTATACCATACCTACATGGTAGACAAACTATAAAGCGGCCAAGATAAAACCAAAATAAAACAAGAAGAAGTAAATAACGCTATTAAAGAATTGAAAAATAGAAATGCCCCGGAAGTGGATGAATTACCAAATGAATTTCTGAAATATGGGAGAGAGGTGCTACCATTGCAATTGACAAATGGTAGACGAGTATTACATTACCATATTCAAGAAAGGAGAAAAGAAGGACCTTAACAACTATAGATGAATCATCACCTTATTATGTACAATGCAAAAATTGTTTAGTAAAATCTTATTACAAAAATTGCAGCCCTGCATCCGAATAAATGAAGAACAACAACGGTTTAGGAAGAACAGATCAATGGTAGATCCCATATTTGTGTTAAGACCATGGTTAAGACAGACAGTTGAAAAAGTTATTGAATTTACAAAGCCAACCTTTATGTGTTTCGTAGACCTTATAAAGACATTCTTTACTTTAGCAATCAAGTACTACATGTCTAAGGACGGGTTGTGAAAATTTATAATTCGTTGAAGAATTGTTTAAATAAGTTAAGGTGATTTAACTAATCATATCGGTGATATCATATATATTTCAAATTGGCAACACTGAAAATATAGAAAATGACACAAATATAGCTAAAATTTGTTATTTATTAAAATTACAATTCTCTCTTGTACTCAAAAAATGATTATGTGGTCATCGGAGGGGTTGGCACTTCTTTAAAGGCCCGTATACCAAGTTTTAGTTCTGCCTTATTTTTGCGATCATCTATGTATATAATTAATTATTTTTCGGTTGCTTGAACGATTTCTGTATCATCAAGGACCGATATTTTCACCTCTAGTTAAAGTCCCAGAAGTGAAAAGATCGGCCTCAATTTGTCCATTCTGGACCTTTGCTTTAACTTTTAAATAAAAATCAATAAACTCCAACGAAAATCACCGATTTTATTTTAAAATAAAACTGTAGATTTTTATCGTTTGGTCAAAGTCAAAGTTAAAGTTCAATGGTATATTTAAGACTTAAAGAAAAGCACCAAAATCGCCACATATTATGCAACTATAAATTTTAACCAACAGTTAGTTATCTGGAACTTTTTCTCGGAGGTTAAAAGTTTGGTTCTACGTAATAGAACCGAGTTGTTCGCCGTCAGGTTCAACTAAAAAACTTAGGTGTTAAGTGGTAACCCTGACCTCAACTCTAAAATTAACCAATTTCCCGGTTAATTAACCCAAGTTTACAAAATTCAGTTGCTACTGAATAATAATAAGTATACATAGTTAATTTTGTGGTTAAACTTCGACCCTGTTGGGTGGCCAATATATTTTAATGTGTAACTAAATAATTGGGTAACTAGCACCCCGTTTTTGAATCTCGGGTTATTTTTAACCAAAGGATCGTTTCCATGGATACAATCCTTGAAACAATTATTTCCCTTTGGATAAAGATAACCCTCGACCGAAAAAGTGGACCTTGGCAAGATAAATTTTAGTAAAATTTACATCGTTCTGTATAATTTCAGTAACACGCACAGCTTATCAGTTGTGCTGAAAGAACGTTATAGCCAGACCTAAGCTGAACGCTGAATTATGTAAGAGCAACCTTACGCCTGAAAAACGTTTATCAGTGCTGCAAACATTTTATGCCAAATCTTGAAGGTAGAGAAACAAATAAATAAAATAGGAAAGTGAAATTTGAGTGATGCACTGTGTAATTTAATCCTCAGGTGGACTTGTATATTGCAATACTAAAAAGGAGCGAGTGATGGGTTAGCACACACGTGACGTTGGTCGGTCGGTTATTGATGACTCGAAGCAACTTTTTTTAAGTCAAATGGACAGAGAGGATTTTTCTTGTAAAAATACTGTGGGTGCAATCTACAACTAACTTATAGACTACGCCCGAGTTGCACCCTAAACTATCGGAAAAGTTTTTAAGTACAGGATTTAGATTGCGTCTTTTGAATTTGTGCGCTAAATTAAAAATTGAAAAGTGAGGAAAATTTAGCCATCATTAATCTTTTTAAAAATAAATTGGCAGCGCCAAGTCCTGAGAGTACAGATAAAAGGTCGAATAAGTGAAATCGAAGAGCAATCTGCATATCTATTTTTTTGTGTTGCAGATATATTGACATATATGAGATACCCAAGGGTCAGTCGGCTAAGAAAAAGGGATCAAACAAACACACTGCCTGGTTTAACTAGGCTTTTGTAGACAGTGATTGATAGTGAATTTCCTTCTCTTTTTGAATTTCCCTTTAGAAATAACTTTACTTTGAATCTGACTTTGAGTTCAGTAAGTTTCGACATCTTTTTTATTGAGCAGCTGTATATAAACCAATAAAAAATACTACACACTTCTTTGATGTTTTTTTTGCATAAAAATAATTTGACAACGTAAATGCTTATTTGTATATACGCTTAGTTATGTACGGAAATTTAAGGAGTTTACGGAAGACGTCGCTTTAAGATCAAAAACGTTTCTATCAATTAAAATATTTTATTTTTAGAAAACTGCTTTCAGAAAAAACAAAAATAAACAAACAACTCTTTATATTGTGAGTATAAAAAGTTGGAAAAAAGTTCAAGTGTGCTATGCTGTGCTGCTTTCGGTGTATTTGGTTAGCGGTTCTCACAAATAGAAAATAATTTAATATGAAATTTCATATAACCGGTAGGTGGTGGTGGTTGTCGTACGGTATACTGGACGAATAAAAAAAGAAAAAAATTCAATTCAACCTTTTATAATATTATATTAGGTATAATATGACAAAATCAGAAAATTTCAATTCATTCTCGAATAACTAACGAAAAACTTGAGATCAAAGAGCTCGTCTTCGATCTTACAATCGAATATCATGAAAGTTTCAAAAGTATTCGAGAACAGAACAGAAGATGAAATATGTTTTGAAGAAGTTCAATTTGTATGTATGGACTACGTTTAAGGGTTTTAGAATGTATTGTATAACATGCGTTTTATTGTCTCGAAACCGGCGAGCTTTAAAGGATTTATAAAATTTGTTCGTCGTACGTTGTATATCTTTGCTTAAAGTAGCCAACTTAATTTAGGCAGGTGGTGAGAAGGGCAAAAGAGGTTAGATCATAGTATGCATATTAATAGTTACTAAAGCTTGCTTATCACGTGCTACTCTATTTAACCTCCGGAAGCCATTTGGGTTCAGTTAAACTGTCCGCAAGACACAATAATACACTTTGTTATAATAAGTAATTTTAATCTTTAAATTATAACTAAGCCAAAGATTAATCATTTTAATTTAAAATAAATACCCCCCATTGTATTACATAATTAATGGTCACTTTTAGTCTCATAAAACCTTAGGATCGGTTTAACGATTCCACTGAAATTTTACGCACCACTGCACCGCCACCGGGGGGCCGATGGATGACAACTGACCGGCCGGTAAATTCGAGCGATCGGTAGGTACTTTTCTTGGGCGCCCACAATCACGTGATAAAAGCAACTTTAACAAATAACTGCCGTTACATTGATAAACCGCCCCTTAGACACCTAACAACGAAGCTACCAACCAAATAAAGTGTAAGACAATTTATCACCTTTTGTAATTTATTAGATTTTATCCTGGATTTTCCACCCTAAAGGGAATTACAGCAACAAATGTTTAAACTGTCAAATGTAATAAAGCGAAATTTAATTTGTTTAATTTATAAAAAAGGACAAATTCAATTTTAATAAAGAAAACTTTTTTTGTAAACTTCATACATAAAGGCCCACCTAATGGATACTAGTACGAAAATAGCCATGTGTTGAGAAGACGAATTCTCCACAAGACACGACCAACAAGAGCATGTACTGCCATTGTTGGTTGATTGATTGAGCCTAATCTGAAGTCGCTTAATATCCAATTGTTGCGTACAAAGAAATATGCCCCTTCTTCCACATGACGCAACTCTTTCAGGTTTTTATAGAAAGCGAATAAAGAGCTATGAAAATAAATGAATTTCAACACATGGAGTACCGAAATTGAATATAATTCACTTAATTACGCTGCATTCGTCCAAGTCTCTGCCCCATCGTGCAATCGCTTTTGCATCAGAATCCAGTTTGGAGAAATCTCGCAAATCAAATTTCTAGTCAAATATTTTCATTTACAGTTTCCATCCAGCAATTCCTATTTGCACGAGCTTTATTGAGATTCTAGAACTTCATTTTACATTAAAGTGCAGTACTGTTGGAATTCATATCATAAAGTATGCATGATATGATAACAAATGAACATTTCCTAGAGATTTTCGCGAAAATGGTGAATATTTAATATTTATGCGATAGAAATGCATTTTCTGAAGATTTCGTAACTTCGCATCCTAACAGGTTTTCCCCTTTGTAAATGAAATAAAATTAGCTAATCTAAAAGCTACTTGCTAATTTCACTTTTCAAGATTCCCTAAACTTGAAGCTTCAGAATTAAAATAAAATGCCGTAATTTAAGATTTTTAAACCCTGCATACAAAAAGCGTATTTATGGTAATTTAAAAAAATTTAATTATCCCACCTGGATTAGGCAAACGTCTCAAAGCGTTATCAAAACCCTTTTAAAATTAAATAGATATGGCAAAATGAATAAGAGCGTTTTACTCGTAATACTTTATTAAAACGATCAATCAGTATCAAGGTATGGATAACCGTAAAAAGGTTTAAAATTCAATACCCTTGAGCAGATTTTAAATCTAAGGCAATCGAGAAGCTCATTTTAGATTCGAACCTATTTTTTACCCCTTTGAAAATTATTTAGGAAAGGACTATTTTAGGTATGAAATATAGGGCAAAATTCTATTATGGATAGGCTATTATAACGATTATTTTTATTCATTCTGTACATTTATTTAAGTGGGAAATGTAAATATTGTATATGTGGAAGCAGTGGAACTCCACATCTGTTTCTGCTCTTCGAGGTATGGTTTCCAATTAGCTTCCATCGATTATCTGTTAGCTTAAGCCACATTGAGTAAAAGTTTTTGCTGCAGCTATCAACTTTAGCTAATGACTTTTTGCTGATTTTGCTGATCAAATTGAAATTTCCTAATTCAAAAATAACCCATTTTAGTATGTCGAATGTGTACCAGATTTTTTTTTTTTAATTTTTTATTTTTTTAAGAGAATTTATAATTTTAAGAGATTTTTTACCAGAATTTTTCAGCAGGATATACAGTTCAAATTTTTAGCAACTTTTTTAAATTGCCAAACCGTTTTTGTTTGATTTTTAAAAATCCACTAGCAAAATAACAACCCTTTTACTCCATTGTATCCTTGTATGTGTCCTTCTGTTTATATGACGCAAAAGTGGTCCGGAGGTAAGTTAAACTAAATTAAATTATCTGCAAATCACCACATAGAACGACTTATTTCTTACCCCAATAGGGCCTTAACTGTGCGATTTCAAAGTTGGTAATTTTTGACTATTTTTGTGGGCCTCAAAATTTACTTTTTTTGGTGGCTCCCACGATAAAAATGAATGAGTTAGTAGTTTTGAAAATACGTCTAATAGAAGGTAAAGCCAATTTTTATTGAAAATTGTCTAAATTAATCAAAATTAAGTTTTGCATTACTTTTGTTCATCACTTTTATTCGTTTTATTCTTAAAAACTACTTTTGAATAACTGAATTTTACAATTTTCAGCAAATAATGTTGAATGTAAATTAGGGTTTTTTGGAAAGCTGCATTTGCAAAACTATTTGGTTCACATCATTTTGTAATTTTTGCATTTAATTTTATTTTCTATATCTTATGTTATGTTCACTTTGACTCTCAGGTGCATTTAAATTGAACTATTTACAAAACCGTAAAAAGTAGCAAAAATGGTTTATTTGTGAGAAGTCTTAAGAATAGATAAAGGTTATAAACAGCTGCTCATGACAGTTTTTATTTGAGGAGGCTAATCATAAAGTATCAAGGTCAAGTAATGTAAAATTGGAAGCTAATAAATTCAGAAATGGTTGGATTCTGAACCAACTAGGAGGTGGGAGCGAATTCTTGCCAGGAAGGACAGAGCATAGTGCGCTCCAGAATTCACCAGGTATATTGTGATGATAGTGGGCCAAGATGCGCTTCTGGAGACAAGTCTCCATTGTATTCTGGGTTGTCTAAACTCTAGGCTCAGACTAGCTAATTAAATTTTTATACAGTATATAATTGAATTTTTGCAGTACGTTCTTCCGCAAAATAATGTAAAATATTTATAAAACATTCAAAAAATTTAAGGGAGTATCGCTTTTTACAATTTTTTAATCTTTATACGATTGAGCAGTTACCCTCTAAGCGATTTTTTGAAATTCATTAAATTACGGATGTTACAGGGAATTAAAGGACTCGGCGTTGCACTAAGATTCTAAAAGAAACTCGAAAGAGTTCCAAATTCGTTGGACGTATTATTAATTCCTATTAATAAAGTCAATCTAAATTGAATAAAATCATTTTAATTTTTTAAATCAATTGCCAAAAAACTTTACTATAAAAAGTAAAATAATTTTTATTTAATAAACTTTGTGATTTTTTTGATTATGTAATAAAAATAAAACAAGTAAAATGTAATAGTTAATATGATAAAAAAATTTGCACATTGTAATGCTACCAAAGTTGCAAGAATTACTCATAGAAAAGAAAATAATGCTTAATGACCTCTTTGAAGAAGAAGAAGGTCCTATTTATGGCTCTAGAATAGCAGATTAGGGTAAGTACCATGGGTAAGTGCCACGAATTCTTCACTATCTACTTTAAATGTGTTTTTCTGGAAACCACATTTTTCAACGTTGTCCCATATTTTTCTCAAAAACTACTGGATTGATTGATTTCTTCTTTTCCATATTAGAAATACAATTACCTCAATATTTTAAAAATTTTGATTTAATTCGACTATTGAAAGACCAAACTAGCAAGTGAAAATCTCGCTATTCAATTATACGGATTAGTACTTTCAAAATTTATTTCTAAATACTAATTTTAGTTCGGATCACAGCCACATTCATAACAAGTATACAAAAATTGGCTAATTGATTTTAGATGAACAGAGGAGTCGGCAAGTCTGGGACACTAAATGCAAACATTTTTGACGGTTCGAAACTCTAACGTTGCTAGCATTTATAAAAATGGTCACATTGTTGCTTTCTGTTAACTATTTTATACACATAAAAACATATTTGAAAATAATCTTAACAATGTAGTTTTATTTAATTCCTTGAAAAGCTTCCAAAGATTACTTAAAAACTAACCAGGATATGCCCTCAAAAAAATTAAAAAATATACAAAAAAATTTTTAAACTAAGCAGATACAATATTCTAAACTTTCATATTCTAATAATTTAAATGGAAGCTAAACCTCCTTTGGCTTCTCTGATTATTCTCCACTGCAAACAGTGCACTGTGGTCGAAGCCCAAATTTATACTATTAGGAGGAATCACAGACATTCGTCTCTAATATTAAAAATATTCCGTTTTACCTTTTAATTCTGCAATTTTGTAAGTTTATTTGCCATCTTGATAGGGGTTTTCTCACATATCTTTTCCCTCTGGGTTTATAGTAGTTTAATTCAATATTAATTTTAAATATTAAAAAAATGTCAAATACAAATTTTTAGGGCACATCGCTGAAATCAGTAAACGCATTCACGTTTCTTAAATTTTCCATACGGCCTTGACCTTTTAAAACCTTAATCACCTATCTGCTATTTAAGCCTTACATCGTACACTATTTATAATAATATTATTATAGTACAACTAGTACGTGATTGCCTTGATTGTGTGGCCTAAAGGCCGCACTGATTCGTAATTGCCTGGGTTGTGCGGCCTAAAGGCGGTACTGGAGAAAATAGATGAACGGGTCAATTTAATGTTATATATAAATTAAGACTACTACCAATTTTATATAGAATAATATTTGTCGAAGTTCAGGCAAAGAAGCCAAAAAGAAACGGCTCCAGCTTAAAAAATCTGAGTAAACGCTGAAATTTTTCTACAAAGATTTGATTTTTGTACGAATGTGAACGATTTTATTTATTTGAATTTGAAAATTTATTGTTTGAAGAATTCTTTTTTAAAAATTGGCAATATGTTTTCACTTCATAAGAAATTTAAGCAAGTGTGTTGTTGGCCTTTGAAATATTTTTGAATTTGCTTTAAGCATAAATTTATAAGAAGTGTGTAAAATAAAAGGTTTGAAATAATTTAGAAGTGTTTAATTGAAAAGGAAATATTGAAAAGTTTGTATTAAAAAAAATCGTCACATAAGGCGTATAACGAGATGTGTTGAAAAAATAAAAAATTAAAATTAACTACATTAAAAAATTCATGTCAGTATATTTGAATGTCACTCCCTAAAATGCGCTGTCGGCTTTTAGCTCCTCGAAGCGATTTTCGGCCTAAAATTTCTTCAATTTTCTTCTAGTTTAAATTAACCTTATAAATTTTCTCTACTCGACAAATTAAACATCCTTTACTTAAGGATCCCCAATTTTCAGAGTTTTACTTTTTAATTGTTTGACCCATTCCGCCCAAATCGTTAAACTTTTTCATGTATTTTTGAATTTTGATTTGATGTTTTAAAACCTTAACCACCCACCCGGCTGCCTGACAACCCCCTAAACTAAGCCTTCGAAAATCAATTTCCGATTTTAAAACCCTTAAAGGTTCTTGGTCCACCTCGCCCAAACCGTTAAACTTTTTTCTACAACTACGGTCAAGTCTGAATTTTTCAGACCTCAACCATCCGTCCAACTACAGCCCCCTAAACTAAGTTTGACTAGAAATTCCTTACATTATAATATATAAAATGATTTCCAAGCGCAGAATTCTGCGGTAATTTTCTACTTCCACTGGTAGTTTATTTTTAGTCTCTAAAACTTGAAGTAACGGAATGATACCTTCAGAAGTTTGTCTCTACTTGTCATGGTGTTGCACTCATAGTAGAGAACTCGAAAAGTAGCTTGGCATATATCCGAAAGTGAAAAGACTACGTGAACCGAATTTCTATCTCTAGAAACATCTGTTTCTGTCCGGAATAGAATCTAATTTGAGTAGTCTGAATTGAGAATTAATCAAAGAGGCAATCAGCCAGACCATGCTGTGCTTACCAAAAAATCGAGTAATATATAATTACTAAACGAATTCTTAAAAATGTTGCGTCATAATTTTTCACTAAAATATTTAACGTTGAAATGATGTCAGTTTAACAAAGTCACCAGTTGCACCACCAGGGTCCGGCAAACTTCCAGTTTTCACTAACTGCGTCACTGTTGCTCCTACCAGTAAAAAAATAACAAGAAAAAAAGGAGAAAATGCCGAAACTCAATGACCTTTCCTAAATAAATTAAAAAATGCAAATATGGCTTGGAAAAATTAGAATAAGTATACATAAACATTTAATTATTACTGAATGACCATTTGTAATATATCGTGACCTGTTTAAACGAAAAAAAAAAAAAATAATACTAATAAACAAAAAAAATTGTAAAACTCGTGCAATATTAAAATTTTGTGCAAGAAGTATAAAATATATGATATTTAAAACAGTGTTGACTTTTATACTCGAAATCATGGCGTATTGTTAAGATTGTGCAGATCAAAGGTGTATTAATGAATATCTAGCAACTTTACTTACGTGTTAAGTTCAAGATCTAAGCGAAACTTGTGGTTGAAAGCTTTGATGAGAAGCGAGGTGCGGTGGAAGTGTTTACCAGTCTGAAACAACAATAATAGTTACTTCACTATATGATGATAACAAAATGTAAGCTGGAGTACAATTACCATCAGATTGATAAAGCGTTTGATCTTGACTTCAAAATTATACCATACCCGAGGGCTAAATTTGATTTTCATTGATTGCGATTGAGACAATTTGTAAATGAGAGATGCACCCAAACATGTTTACGCAATATCGCGCCATCGTCGTTAGTGCGATTTTTATTTGAAGTGCACTTGTATATTTTAAGAACGGTCGAGTTTCGTTATACGCTGATAAGTATTCTATTGCGAACCCAAAACTTGTGGTAAACACTTTAACCTGACTTATTTAATTTTATGTCTGTGATTTTGTACATTTACTGTTTTCTGGTTCAAGAGTTTCGAACAGTAGTTGTTTTATCTCTCCAGGGACTCTAAATACCAGTTCCTCCGCCATACACTCACTACTATACATTTCAGCGGGTTTGATCGTGTTAATCTTCCATTTCCAAAACAATAACCAAACTTTTTCCGAAAAGTTGGCATTCCAAATGGGGCCGTCCAGCGATGTTTGCGAGAAAGTCGTGCTGATTTGGCAATCACGTGGGGAATTATTTACATAATCCCATCAAAAAGTTTTGTCCGACACTGACATCCTCATACAATCCGACATTTCGAAAATTAAATGAAAGAAAATCCAATTAGAGATTCATTTGCTGCGATAAGGTTCAGTGAAAGGACTCTAATGAAGTTAACTGGAATACTTGGATGGCGAAATTAATAAAAATGTTGTTTCGCAGCATGAAGCGATTCAAACTCACACATGCTTCATGCTGTTTGCAAATATGAAATTGATTATGATCATTTAGTAACAGGTGAAGTATGCAAATCATGTGCATGTTTCTAAATCACCCCGCTGGCAGCAGCATATAGCTGCGAGCAACCGTTCCCCTGGTAACCACTTGCTCTTAATTGAAAACCAACCTGATGACGAATCAATAAAGAGAACTTCTACCACGCCCTGCTTTACAGTTCCCACTGACTTAGATACCTGATCGTCGTTATAATTTTTCAGGTTGCACTACCTAATTAATAAGTGCCGCTCGTCACCACCGCAGTGCACTCTCCAAAATAATTGCGAGCGCAGGAGGCAGGGCAGGCCTTTTCGATTCGAGTCGCAACGTTGACGCATTTAATAAATAAGTGCTAATAGAGATTTTTTAAACTGACCCTTGTCGTCGAACAACTAAAAGGCCGAACTTGCCACAGTCAATCAATTCCGGCTATGTGTGCTATTTGTATAGTCTTTAATTACCTTAGGGCTATTTCTATCAACTTCTTTACTCTAAAACAAACCTCGGGTCAGCCGACTCAGATTAAATACAAAAAGAGCCTTGTTAAACATATCTACACGTTTCGAATTTAAACTTTAACAATTAACTTAAGGCAAAAATTGTTCACAAACTTGCTCGTAAATTCCTAACGATTACAACTTTTTAATACGATAATATTGATAATAAAATAAAACTTTTTATTATTATATACAAAAACAGTTGTTAAAAAATTTATGCGTTCCTGTATAATTTAAAATATGCAGGGACAACTTTTAATTAATAAAAGTTTTAATTTCGAAGGGATAAAAAAATTACAAATTTTCACTAATACGCTTTCTAATTAGCATTCAACGGAACCGACGTTTACCTGACACCCCCGTAGATAGGTAGTATATTAATAAATACATAAAGGGAATTAGAATTTTTTCTTTAAAGAGCCGCCAACGGTAATATAATTAATTGAATAATTTTACTTTAAAATAATAAATTAAAGAAGTTTCCTTTGAAAATTTAATAGAACCGAGAAATATTATTATTTTGAGACCTTTTCGAAAAACTATCAAACACTGTCATACTCGACGAGCAACATTTTTCAGTTTATTTGAAAGTCTGAAGTTTTGACAAGAAAATCATTAGTATAACATTTTGAGACAAGATTAACAATGCTTTTATTTTAATAGAAATCAATCTGCAAGTATCGATCAAATGTGAAATCCGAAAATTTTATTTTCTTTTATTTATTGATAATAGTACACGACGACGTTGCTGCTAGTCCGGCTCAGTTATCAGGTTTGTAGGGCAAATGGAGAGTTACGGATGGAAGTTTCATCGTTATAAGTTTAACGTTGTTCGAGGGTTCTGCTTCTTTAGAAGAAAATTTTCAAGTATAATCAGTCGGATTAAAAAGTTAGGAGTTTCTTATTTTATAGATTCACTGGTTTTCGACTTGAACGAGGACGACATTTTTACCAACAATTGGACCAACCAAACTGTTCTCGATTATGACGTCGTTTTCCTCGTGATAAATTTTAGACGTTCAAACAGGATAGGTGAAAGAGTGCTTGTCTGCTTGATAACCAATCGAGCTCGCAACGCCGTCAATAACAAGTAATTTCACGTGTGAACTTCTGGTTTGTTTCTGACGAGTCAGGTTAGTAAGATTACAGAACTTCCTTGACGTTGCTTGGAAAAAAATAAAAATGTGGCATGTGTTTCGTCCATATCGTGTTTTCCATATCGTTAAGATTAAAAACATCCCGATGAGTTTTGTGTATTGGGGCATGACCGAAATATTGCACAGATTCAAACCAACGGGTGGCGACCGACAACAGGGTCACATGACCAAAACTCGGTAGCCCGTTTTTAATAATGGAAAATGAACACCAAATACTCGCAACTCGCAATTGTTTACATCGTAACAAACCCAGTTATTATTTATTCAGGAGTCTCAAATATTTGGATGTATTGCAATTTACTGCGTAGGGCTGACAATTCCGATTAGGGATGATATAGGTGAGAGAAAGAGAGAAATTGCCGTTGTTAACGTTTTGAGTATCATTTGATTCGAAAGTACTGTGATTTACAGAATTATTGCATCTGTCTCATTTTTTTTGCGGCGTTTTCCTTATTTAAACGTTTTTATAGGGATATTGAGATTTTCGTATAAACCAAATTAATCCCTTCCGATGAATCCGAATAGTTACGAGATGTGATTTTTAAGTTCGTGGAACAAGGCAGAAAGACACGTATATATCTTTTTTTTATCATTTTAATTTTCAATATAATCTCGAATTAATTTTTGTAAACCTTCAAAAAAATAATTTTTATATTTGCTTCTAAAATGATCGTTTACCTGGAGAGATTCATCGCTGTCGAAATGCCTTCCACGGAGCTCATTTTACCAATTTAGAAATAGGTGTTAATCACTTGGGGCCAAATCTAGACTGTAGGGTAGATGAACAAGTTCTTTAAAACCGCATGACGTCATGGCACTCATCGTAATTTTTGCCTTGTGAACACGTGCATTATCTTGTAGTAAAAGTACACTTTTGGTCAATTTCCCTCCTTGTAACGATTGTAAGTGCTACATTTTTATTTTTATACATCGAGGAAATTATTTTGTTTTTTTAAGTGTTATTTCATTTTAATGTTTAATTATTTTTTTGTTTTAATTTAAAGAAAGTTTATTTGTATATTTACGCAACGATCGATTTTCTCTTATCTGGTTATTTATGGTAATTGTTTCTCATTGATTTTGGTTATAGCAATTGGGAACCGCAGTTTCGTCAGTGATTTCTGGTTATATGGTTAGCAGAGTGGTAAAGTTGAACTAGGTGGCGCTCATTCTACAACCTACCTCGTTTAGCTCTTCAAAGCATTACTCCAAAATTATCTAGCCATAAAAGTGGTGGTACGATAATTTTGTCTTTTGCCCTCTAGAGCTAGCCAAAGGGACAACCCATCGTCTGATTGGACCAATTTCGTCTCCTCAGATTTTCTGGGGCGTTACACAGGCGATTTTAGGACAGTTTCATATTCTTTTTATTTAATTTCTTCTTTTAATCGATGTACCTTTATTTTTATAAACTGTATCATAAGAATGAATCCAAGTTTCATCTCCCGTGACAATTCGAATGATAACAGCTGTTGGATCATCACCACACAGCGTTAAAAACTCCTTATAACATGTCAAAGGTCCCCTTGACATGCCCAGATGATCTTTTATAATCTTCGAAGTTGTCGATTCCGATATCCTGAACATTTTCGCAACTTCCTTTATTTTAAGGCGACGTTAAACTGTGCTATAACGTCCCTTGGTCTGCCAGAGCGCTGCTCATCTTCAAGTGACTCTCTACCTTGCTTAAATAAATTGTACCACTTATAAATCATAGTTTTACAATAGCCAGTGCCACCATAAACTGCCTCCATTTCATTTCCTTGTTTTGTACGGAATTTAATAACCGCACGTTTTTAAAAATTAAACACAGAATCACTTGCCATTTTATTGATTGCGACTAAATTATTTGATATAAATGCATACAAATTTTAGTCCATACTTGAAAATGAAAAAAAAGGCCGCCTCCTTCTGGCTCATTCCGCTAACTTAAAAATCTCCACTCGTAGTTCGACATAATAGACAACGAGTTTGCAGTTTACTGCAGATTCCACGTCGACGTTCGATGTTATGTATCTTCCATTTCATTTGCAGTAATGTATGTCCAAGCTAGAAATTCTTTCTATTTAATTGTATGCCTGCTATTCATTATTAGAGACTCCTCCATTCAGGATATTCGAAGCATTCCTTTTAAACTCTATCTCGAATATCTCAAGGCGGTTTATTGTGTTCACCTTGATGGTCTCAGCTTCCCCGCCATAAAACAGATCAGACCAAAGATGGCATTTGACAATTATTTATCGCAGCTTATTGCTGAATGCGGCGTGGACAGTTTCGATTAAGCATCTCACTTCCACCACGACAGAGCCAAAACGCCATGCATTTTTTTTGGCAACTGGATTCTTTCAGTATTCCTCTTCAACTCTTAAAATGTATTTTATCATTAATCGGAAAAAGTTACTTCTCGACACAATACAGTCGATAGAAAACCTTGTAGAAAATTTTTTGTTTCAATTTGAAGCATTTCCAATATTAAAGCTCATTTCATTAAATTACTTCATACAAACTTCGTGAATGGAAGAGGAATTTAAAGTATCGATTTTCAGCAGCGTTGGGAGTATAAATAATAAATACATAATTTTAATACATCTAAATATAAATAGAGGATTAATAAATATGAGAACCAGGGTCTTAAAATAGAAAACATTCTACGAGGGTTGTTCGTGAAGGCGTGAGAGAAATTATCCCGAAAAAAAAAATGATAAAATGTGTCAACTTACCATGTAGGTATGTAATATATAAGTGGTGGATATAAATTGGGTTTGTTAAATTTGGAATTAAAAATTTTAATTGGTTTGAGCGACAATTTATTTGGGTTTTTAGCAGTGGAAGATTGATCGGACCAACGAAATATTATAAACAGAGTCGATTAAATTGAGTGTGCGCAAACTATGCACATAAGTATTTTGTCAAGTTGGGCGAAATATTTTCGTCTATGGTCACTTTTGTGGATGCGTGGCACGTTATATTAAACTTTTGTGTTTTCTAATCCAATAAAAACATAAATTATGAGCACGAAAGTATAAATTATGTTCTTAATGCACACTTCACTATCGTGTCAGTCCTGTTGGGTCTGAAGTATGATTTAATGTTTCGTCGTGAAAATTGAGGCATAAAAATAAAGTTGATTTGATACAAATTGATTGCTGGATGGAACAATGGAACAAAATTAAAAATAATTCTAAAACAAAGAATGCATGATATGAAGTTGATGTGAATAATAAATTTGCATAATAAAGCGGAACATAAATTTTATATTTTTCAATCAGTAGTATTACACGGCAGTCGGAAGATTTATATTTTGTGAAGGGTCTAAAACAAATATGAAGAATAAGTTAAAATTGCTTTAGCTTGTAGAGTCGACCATCTTTGACTGATGGTATATTTTGACGAAATATGTAGAAAGTATATTCTTATGCAAATATTTTATTGAAAAACTGATATTTTTACATAAAGTCGAACTAATTGAAAGGCTGTTTACATAAAAATCTTTTTCTTTTACTTACACAAATATAAGTTAATTTAAAATTTAAATGTGACGGCATAATTGGAAATTCTTTTGTTCGCCGTCTTATCAAGCGTCGAGAGACAGTAAAATTTTGCTAAATTAAATTTATAAACATAAAAAAAAGTAGATATAATTATAAAAGAAATACAATAAAGGCACTGCGGTGTAGCATTGATAAATAGATCTGTGGGTTACGCACTGGAAGAGCGAAGCCGTCAAACCGTCGACAAATAGCGATGAATTATAAAGAGGGCGAAAACAATACAATTTGAAGGACACGCTAAATTACTTTTTTAACATAATTAGTAACGAAATTTTTATATTCGCTAATAGAGGTGGAACAATTGGAAATTTTCACAACCTATACATAGATTATAATACAACATTCCGTGCCTTTCATACTTATCCTATACCAGCGGCTGCACCGGCCAAATCAGAATGAGGAAAATTCGGCACGGAATTTTTTTTTCCGCATTTTGGAATGTATTTTCCATAGTTCGTTAATTTATAATTAATGGATTTATTTCAGTGAATAATTTTGTTTCGGCTTCATTATTCTAAAACTTTACAGATCAGATCCGGTCTGCAAATTAATATATTATAATTATAAAAGCAACCGTTTTATCAGCCCATTCTATTCACAACATTTTTGTTTCTCTATCCTTTTTTGTATATCATTTGTTTCAAATTAGAAAGAGAAGGGGAGAATTTGATCACGATTAAAGGTCGATTTTACCACCTCTAGTTAATGTTCCGGATAACTGACAGCGTGTTGGTCAAAGTTTTTGGTTGCTTAGTAATGTTACAGTTATGTTGCAGTCAATACAATGTCAATTATGGCAAAAGGATATGTCAGTGACATTAACTTGTATACATGACCATAATTACGACGCTAATTGCAAAATTACTACAACAGGATACATTGCTCGACAATCAAACGCTTTAACTAACAGTTAGGTACCTGTAACTTTAATTGGAGGTGAAAAGATCCGACCTTGGGTAGATTAACGATAGTATAAATAAATATGCTGATCTGTTCGAAAGAACGCTTGTAAACGTGGTAAAGAAATAAAATTTGGAAATAACAGTAACATAAATATTAATAAAAAATAAATTTGAGGGTTCATTAATGTATCGCATTACAAAAGATAACATTAGCTGTAAAAATAAAGGGCACATATAAAATAGCGCCAGCGGACATTTAATGCCTATGCGCTGATATGAATAAGTCGTTGCAATCGGATGACGCAATTCTTTACTAAGTCAACGTTAAAATAAATAAAATGCCGACAGATTTGTATAGAAAATGTAACAAAAGAGTACAAATAGAGGGTAGTCATATTAATAAAATTGTTAGATATAAATTATTGGATGTACAAATTTAAAGAAAATCAGTTAAATTTAAATTAAAAAACACGTACAGACTTTATAAGTAAAACAATAAAAAGAATACACTACCAAATTCACAGTGGTAGGAAATTGAAACCGATCTTACAAGATTAACACCTGGAAAACTAACAAGGAAAATAGTATGCATTAATATTATGAGACCGTGGGTTTAAATGAGTCTCGTTGGGATTAAATTAACAAATAAACTCTATGAGAGACTGAAGAAGGTCATGCGTCTGGCAAAAGTCGTCATAAAATCAACTTCTAAGTGTTAGCATTGCATAAACTTTTTTTTGATTCCTTATTACTTCAAACTTGGTTGTGGAGCCTAACCGAGAGGGAGATCGACGAATCATCGGGCCAATGGATCAATTTAGTGTTACAGACAAATTTAGGATAATATATTTTTCAAATTTTATAAAATTTATGTTGTTGAATTACAAACCAGCAATATTTACTTACGATATACAGTTTATCGTGCAATCCAAACAATCTGGGAGTAAACTATATCTTTGCACTGTCAAATTGGACATAAGCAATTTCCAATTAGCAATAATTAATTTTGAGATTAATCTATTTCAAATTGAAATTAATGAATTAGAGAACTAATAATACAGGGTGTCCCCGAGACTAATGCGACCTTCATAGGCGGTGATATCAAATATTTCTTTTTAAAACTCTTTTTATTTAAACCCTTGGGCGTTTTAGGAATTTCTTCAACTTCCGGGCCATTCCATAATATCAAATCAACCAACGTATTTTCATGTCCCTCTTCGATTTTGCTCAAATTTGGTATACTTCTAAGTTATACCAAATAAATGGACCCGTAGTTTTCGTTTGCACGTTTACATTGTACAGCCCTTCAAAATAAGTCAAATTTGGCTTGAAGAGCTTCAATAAATTATTTCCACTGGCCGAACCCGTACCACTTACAGACACGATATTTTTTATGAAATGAAGATATCGAATAGACCTTTTCAGTGAGTTTTTGTATGTAAATATTTAAGGTCACAAAATGAGGCCTTGATCAAATTTTAGCTTTGAGTGCCCCTGCCTCAAAAACCGATGTAATTTAAAATTCTAAAAAAATATATTATCTTGGTTATACTTTTGGCTACTTGCATACCAAATTTTAGAGTGGTCACGGTTTTGGTTGTGACATCGAAACGAAGATCGTGATCATAAATCGAAACACTTTAACAAAAGTAGCAAAAAGCCAAAACGTGCCCAGTCTAAAATTTGGCAAACAAGTAGCCAAAAGTGTAATAAAGATAATTTTTTTTTGAGAATTTTAAATTACCCTATTTTTGGGGGAGGGATACTAAATTATAAACCCTTATTGTCTAAATTAAACAGATTTTCAATTATGGAACAAAGTAGTAAATGTTTAAAAATTCGAAGTTTTATTTTTTTGGTTTCTTTGCAAATGCTGTATCTTTTAAGAGCAACGTTCGACAAAAAAATTGGTAGAAAAAACTTATCCATTTAAGATCAAAATTGAAATTAGAGTGGAAAATATAGCGTTTTAGTAAAATTTACTGCACGAAAGTTCAAAAATAATAAATTACTTCATATTAATAAGACAGATTTTATCGAGTGGGAATTATGAATTCAGTGGTAAATTGGATACAATATCAATAAGCCATTTCAGATTTTCTTTGGAATGATCGGTTAGTTTTGCCGTTAGTTTTAGTCAATAAAGGGCGATAATCTAGTTTGTAGATAATTTTTTTCGTTAACACTAAAAACTTAATAGTTTCCGGTGCTATGGCCACATTCTTTTAAAAATTAAAAACTTGTTTAGAGAGATATTTTCTATCACCATCTAAAAGAGTTGCATAGGTCGCGGAGACACCCCCGTATATAAAACAAAAATTATTTTTATTAAATTTATTATTTTAATTAAGCTTTACCTAAGAAATGTTGAAACTGACAATCTTTAAAAGTTAATTAATGTGGTAACGAAGATGGGAATAAAGCCCTAACAGCATTAGGAGTAAAAAGGATAAATACCTATCGAAGGGTAAAGGAGCAATCAGAATATGAAATGCCTATCTTAGGAAAAGAAAATTATAGAATTAATTCCAATTTGAAATTACTTAGCCCAATTTAAATAGTGTGCACCGAGACCTATAAATAATTTCAATTTAAAATAGATTAGTCCCAATTTGAAGTTGTAAAGGTATACACAAAATAGACAAGAATAAGATGATTTCATAACCCCTAGTACATTACAGTGTTATTTCTCATTCAAGAAGTTACAAGAACTTAAAAATACAATAAAATAAAGATCAAGGAGATTACCGGGTGGTCAGGCGGCGAGTAAAATACATATCATGTAAATGTTCCGTTTCACAAATAAAATACCAAAAAAATTAGAGGAACCTTTGACATACAGAAGTACTTTAGAACCTCAGTTTCATCTCTGGTTGTAAAAATAGTAATAATAAAAACGACGTCGCGTCGGTTTGTTACCGCACAAATTTATTGATAATATAATGTAAATCAGTTATTTTACATTTAATGGTCGTACCTGAACCCGAATGACTTTGATAGCTGTGTACCAGGACATATAACTTATTCAGGGGTTGAGTTATTGTAATTTTTTTGGAACTATGATGCTTATTTATAATGTAGGCAATGGAGGTCGAACTGGTGAAGAATATTAAAATTATTTATTAGTTGCTGGGACTTGTTCATTTTTCCGAAAAAGGGCTGCAGTTTTAGGTCGTGCCCAGGACCCCTAATATACTGTAAACAAAGCCAGTATATATACTTAAGAGACTACCAAGAAAGATGTCGACATTTGTTTAACCAACATAGATCCTGTTGGATCAAAAGAATGATGGATTGGACAAAATTCTAACACTGCAATTCATCTTTAGTCCTTACCACACATAAGTATGCGGTACCTCTGCTTTAGATTAGAACTAAAAAGACGGTGTGAAAGCTTCAGATCATCAATAAAATGCCCATGAATTTCTATGTTGATGCTATGTCATCGTTCAAGCTGAACTGGAGTTCCAAATGATTTTTTTTTTGATTTGATTCATACTTTCTGGATATTCTTGTGTACGAGAATTTTGTTTCGTAGGCAGCATCACGAAAAGTGCAGTTAAGCAATCATCTGGAACTATGTCGGTTGTCTGGACCAGGAACTTTTCTCTGATGATTTAATCGCCTATTCAATTTCTGACCTTATGATTTTATGCCGTAGGCAGAAGTACTACCATAGTGGATACTTCTGTTGCAGTTGATTAAACTGCACTATCACTTAATAAAACGTGTAATTGTTAGGCACGTCAATATAGAGCATCGTTTATAAGATATTCGAACGAAAATCCGCCCATGTAATCTACTATCCACCATTATTTTGTAGTCCTAGTTTTCCAGGTTAACCTGACCAAGCTTTTTTTTTGTATTAAATGGCTCCTTTTATTTTTAAATGCAGCAATTTCTTATTTTTAATTAAACCTTACTTCTCGTTGAAGAAGCTTTGTTGGAAAAGTGTCACTCTGAAAATTCCATCAAATTCAACAACCGTGTTTCAATAATCTATTGTATTTCTATTTTTAAAGGTAGGGGAAAGCTCCAATCAGTAAAATAATAATTTCGACAAAGAAAATTATTTACTACGTTTCGATAACAATTTGTCAAGTTTTAATAGAAATCAAAATGCAAATCTCGAAATCTAATTTAGATTTAAGATTTTAATAACAAAATATGTAAATCGGAACCTGCAGCAAGAAAAAATTTTTAAGACGTGAAAATGGAAAATAAGAGTGGGTATAGTAAGTTGACAAATTAAAAAGGAAATAATTTGCACATTGCGCAATAACATTATTTCTTGTTAAAATTTAAATACCATCTGGATGGTAACGATAACAAAATATTATTATTTATTTATGCATTGCTTATTACTTTAAGAAAAGCTGGTAGAAAAATAAGGAAACTGCTACCTCGAGTCTTTAAAAGAAAAGTTAAATTAAAAGTTGACTCGGTAGCTTTATCAAGTTAGTTAATGGCAACAAAACACTTTATCAACTTCTGCCAAGAATAACAAAACGAGGCAAACAATTAACCACTAAAAATGGCTTATTTTTATAAAATTAAAATATTAAATTTATTTTATTGTCCCCCTTTCGCGAGCGCAATATCGTTTTTTTTTGTAAAAAAATATAAGAATAGCACAAAAGCAATAAAAGTCTTATAAGATGACACGTTCAAAAATATGATTGATTGGGGGCGAGAGAGAGAGAGAAGGACGAAGGACGACGGGTTATAAATAAATTATTATGAATATGAAAATAAGGTGGCGAGAATAATCAATATTTGTTAAATTTTTAATTGATTAAGAATAATACAGTTGCGGTGTTGTTGAGGTAAAAAAAATTAAGTGCGATTATATTTTCAAATTAGGGAAGCTGTACCATTAAAACGTAGCAGCGGCGATTACTTAAAAGAATTTCAAACGATCGCTTATATTTAAGAAATAATTAATTTTGCTTATAAAAGAATGGAAAAAATTCAAGTTCCACTTATGCATAGACGAGAACAAATTTATTGTGTTTATTTCCAATGGTTTTGTATCTCTTGTATATTTTAATTGTTTGTGTTTGTTTTGAACTTGTATTCGTCAGTGGTAATATTTGTTTTAAAAACTCCACTTGATGTAAAACAACCAGTAATTGTTTCAAGCGTCCGTTCAAATGAATAAAAGTTATATATTTCATGCAGATTTAATGATTTGTGGTACCGGGGAGCTTTTATAATGGTAATGTGCTGCCGCATTTCCGAGTGTAACTATAATTGCATTGTCAAGCACATTCGTTTTCGGATAATAAAATGAGAAACAAATTAAGGATACAAAATTTTAATTATAATAATTCCAATTTAATTATCACTTCCAAAATATCATATTAGATTGTAAGTGACGTTCCTGTTTATTTTAAAATGCTCCGAACGAGGTACCTTAAATTTACTGTAATTACATCCACCCCATTAAATTAGACACACTTAGGTTGTAACAACTATTTTCTCCGAAATCATTACATTTATAAGAACATAAATTTTATTTAACGATTATTTGCTTACTATCTTTTAGTTCAAATTAACTATTATTGACTACTTTACATGGTGCACACTAAACTCCAAATTGCTAACATTAATTTTATTTTCCTGCTACACTTTCATGTTCCTTAACGAAAATGTATGTACGAATTGCTTCATAATTAATTAAACAATTTTTAGACCTTTTAATAATAGCACCAGCTCATTTTATGTGGAACCTTGTCACGAACTGCTTTATAAACCTTAATTAATTTTTTTACTGCAACTTGTAACTATACGAATCGCAATCGTTAAGATAATTAAAAGTTGTCTTAAAGTATAAAATAATAAACTCAGGTTTCATTTTGCTACAACATTTAGTTTCTTTACAAATCAAAAAAATTCCTTTGAAGTGTTAATTCGCCACCACAAATGAGCTTAATGGGTTTACTCAGAAACTAAAATTTACTTTCAAATAATTTAAATAACTTTAGTGACTCTAAGTTACGATAATATAATTTCATTTATTTTTAATTTTTAATGGAAAGTAAATTTAACTTGAAAAGAAAACTAATGTTTCGGTTTTAAGCATCCGAAATAGTTTCCTTCACAAAGAATGGAATTAAATCGACTAGCATAAAAGTGGAGACCTACATTGTGAAATAATTCAAGTTTTATGTTTTCAGAAAGCTTATTTTTTTCAGAAACCAAAAAAGCTCCCTTTACTTCTTCATTGCTACAAGTGAGCTTAGTAGGCTCCTTAATAAACTAAAGCTCATTTTTTAAAAATCAAAATCAAAACAAGTCGATTTTAGGTTTCATCGACCATAATGAAAGCTTCTTTTTTTAAAAATTTTCAATTGAAACTTGGTTAATGCTTCGCTGCTGAAATATCATAAAGCTCCCTTACGTAGTAGTTTATCACTGTTGAGCTTAGTGGGCTCCTGAACAAATTAAATCTTATTTGATTTTTCAATTATAATATGAATTTACTATTAAAAATTTTAATTGAAATTTAAGTAAAATTCAGAATTAATTAAACTTGAAAATAGATTTAAAAAAATTAAAATTAGTCTCTGTTCTTACGGTGTAAAGTAATCAAGTTTTATGATTTTCTTCTTCGACTATTAAAAATTTCTGTTTTTCTTGCCAGTTCCATCCACTAAGAAAACCAGTTCTGTCTTCATCTCTTACCTTTTGGGGGGTTATTTTAACAAATATTTACTTATCTTCTCGCTCTACATACATATTTATTTCGAATTTGCTTTCTGATCTTATGCCTTGTAAGCTGTAACGAACAAGTTATTATTCTTTGTCTTAAGGACACAAAGTAATATCGCGCTTACAACTTTAATTTCTTACTTGGTTTTGTAGACTTAAAGCGATCGCTTTCAGTAAAATTTCGTGGTATAACAACCCGTTGCACAAGAAAACGGTTAATTCTACCCCACAAAATTATAAACCTTCTCATACGTCCATATGCCTGTACTGGCTTATCTATGGAGCGCGAGGAGGGGGCGTTAACAAATTATAAAATTCATTACAATACCATCTAGAATATTTAATATTTTTCTTTAATTTCTTTATTTTCTATTATGTCTTTTCAATTATGTCTTTTTTATATTTTTAAATCCTTCTTGCAATGGATTCCTGCAGCTTTTTGTTAATTACGGAAGCTAAAAGCTTTAGGATGTCATTTAAAAGTGCAATGTCATGCCCTTCTTAAAAACAGGAACCAATTTTCTGAAATGTAGTATCTTTTTAACTAATTTATGTATCTGTTTATTGAGGGTGTCTTCGCCATACTGCAGTAGCTCATTATAAATGTCGTCAGGCCATAGAGATTTTCAATTTTTATTTCTTTGATACTTTGCAGATAACGTTTTAAAAGCTTTAATTATTGCAGCATCCTAAGAGGGTCCTTTATATAGATTTTTATAAAATAAATTGGTAATTTTTTAGCCACAATATAAAATTATTATTGGAAATTGCAACTTAGATAAAATCAAATGTAATCCACTGTCTTAGTTTTTATCTACCGAAACCCTCAAACCCTTAAATTTGCAAAATGTCGAATTAAATCGACTACCACAAAATCAGTACCCTTACATCATCATGTTAATAATTCAAGTTTGATATTCCTAAAAAGCTTAATTTCCGCATAAACCAAAAAAGCTCCCTTATGTAGTTTTTGACCGCTTCCAGTGAGCTTAAGCAGTTTCCTCGTAAAGTAAAGCTTATTTTCGAAAAAATAAAAGCGAAGTTAATGGCTTTTATGTTTATTAACAATAAAATAACGTTATATATCAAATTTGGCAATTAAAGGTTAACAAAATTGAAAAAGAACATGACTGATTAATTTTTGAAACTCGATTCATCGCTTTTCAGGCGTTACAAATTGACCATTAAACGTTAGGGCCTTCTTTCAGTTTTAAATAACGTAAAACGAGAAATGCTAACATATTTCGTTTCTGCATAAACTAAAAAAGCTCGCACATGCAATTTTATACCACTTCAAGCGAGCTTAATGGACTCCGTCAAAAACTAAAGCTTATTTTAAAAAAATAAAAATTGCCTTCGTTACTTTTAGTTATAACCTACCAAAATTAAATTTAAATTTTTAAATTTTCAATCCAAAGTTCGAAACAATAATTGGTTTACTTTGCAAAATATCAATTAAAATCGGTTATCGAAATATTTGTACAATTCTGAAGTATGAAGTAATATCTACCACTTTTGAGATTATAAAAATTTCAGTTTTTTCAGAAACCAATTAAACCCTCTTATGTGTGCTTTCATCAGTAGGGGTGAGCTTAATGAGCTGCTTGAAACACTAAAACTTATTTTCTAGAAATAATACCGCTATTGGCGACTCTTAGGAGTAAGCTGTTGTGATATAATTTTTTTTAAATTTTTCACTACAGAAAATTAAACAGATTGAAAAATATTATACAACATTTAGTCGTGATTGCTTTTCTGCGATTATTATAAAAAATGTAATGTTAAAATTTTGTATTTACATTAAACTTCTCACTTATAGTAGCGAGACACTCATAGACGCTAAGGATAGAACCAATGAGTCCAGAATCCAGACTCATTAGTTCTATCCTTAGTCCATTCTTACCGGATTTTGAGGTCTTTTACTTAAAGGAAACTGTTGTAGCCTGGAAGTGGGTCAAATTTTCATTATTTTTTTTAATACTAGCCCGTGGGTCACTAAGTAAGTGTCGTCACTTGGAAGAGGAGAAGAGGGTGTAGTAAAAAGGCTCGCAAAGACTTTTCTTATGCAAAGAATCAGCTTGTGTATCCAACGAGGGAATGCTACATCGGTGCTAAGATCGATGCTCACAGTAGCGATCATGAACGAATTCATCTCACTAGCTAATTTTTGCAATAATTGTTGTTTGATTCGTTATTTATGCCGATTGTTAATAAAAACGTGTTTACTTTTATAACTATTAAAAAAATGTCTAAATAAATTCGTTTAACAAAAAACATTAAACTATGTTACCAGATTCACAAAAGGACGAAAATGAGTAGGAACTTGAAATACAATTAAAAGTTTTTATGTTGTAGCGGAGTTTACACGGAAAATTTATAAACACAACTAAAATTAAAATAATTTAAAACAATGGTATATTTAGAAAATTACCTCTTTCAACAGAGATATTTTTATTGTCAGGTTGTAGAACAAATTTTGCTCAACAGGTTAATGCTAATATTACGAGTACATATAAAACAAGTTTTATTATTAATACAAAAAATAGAACCTACAGTTTAACGTGGATTTCAAACCTTGCGTCTGGTTTTAAAGCTTGTAAATCTTTATTAGTTTAAAGAAAACCTACAAGTTCCAATCTTGAAAAATTTAATATTAAAATAATTTTATAGTAACTTATTTTGTAAAATTGTTCAGTAACAACAAGAAACGTTATGAAAATTTCATATTTTGGATGGTCTTTTCGATAACAACCTTTCATATAAAATGCATTTTAAGTTTTTGCCTCAAGATCTTCCATACCCTGGGAATGGTAATAAGATAAACTTACCACAAGAATTTTAGATTAAGAAAAGTAGTGGAAAATTTGGAAATCGGTTTTCTATAGTGGTGTATATAGTTTTGTTACCAAGAAAGTAAATTTTTTATTATTGTCCAACTAAAACTAAAGTTGAGACATAAATTTTTGTTTTGACTTTATTTTTATTGCTGTTGTAAATCACAAAAGAATGCATTATTGAAAAAAGTATTTTTATACAAAATAATACAAATAAAATATTGGGGTTTTATTAAAATTTAAACAAATTATTCGCTGAAAGCTGAAAAGTTTTCTGTTGGCTTCGAGATGTAATTGAATTTGTAGGTAAATGAATTTTCGAAGGAGCAATATCAAAAATGTAAGCAAGCTTTTTTGTTAATTAAAGTGCACCCTTATTTAAGAAAAATTTTGCTTCGGATGGGTTTCCACTGTTGGCTGGAAGCATTTTTGACATAAATCAAGGTAGTATATAAGGTGCAGAATAAAAGCTGTTTTGTTTTATTTGTTTTAAGCACTCATATATTTACTAAGGCGTGTACAAAAGCAATAAGTCTAAACGAGGAAAAGGAAAAACCAAATAAGTAAAAACATAACAACCGTGGCCAGCCCGGACGCCATTTTGTTGACAAACGGCTGATGCTGCACTTACTACAGATCATGTGCTGTTAAAAACTCTTAACACTAAACACATCTGCTCTTTTATTCTCCTCATATATCACGCAATTCATTTTTGGACATAAAATGAAAAAGTTTTTATAATAACAAACTTACCATGATAAATTTGTTTACTTTTAAAATTATTATGGACACATTAAATTACTAATTCAATTCTAAAATAAATTTTTCAAAAGCTCTCCTCGTGTACGCGTGTATATGAATATTAATGAGTCGAGATGTTTCTGCCAAATTTGATCGGCAAACATACACCAAATCTCTTACTTTATAAAAAATTTTAATATTTAAATTAAATTTCTATTACGTGATAAAATACGTTTAACTTTGCCCGTAAGTCACGTGGGAGATGTTAAAATTTCCTATAAAGTGCAAGTTTAGTGTTAACGGAGTTATCGGGGCCACCTAGCGTAACTTGACCTAGCTTAACTTAACCTAGAATTATTATTCCGTCGATTTTCGAAGGGCGCAATTACCGTTCCCATAATTTAAAAAACAAATTTAAACTTTAAAAACTAAATAACGATGCAATTCGAGAAAGTTTTCGCAAAATCGATTACTCACTAGACGTTAGCGTTATAAATATTACAAGCAGCATCTGTATCGGGATGATCGTGCATCAAACTAATGGCAATAAATCAACTTGCAGTTTTGAAAAACTTCAACAAACTTGCACATTAATAAACATGTCTTTGGATGTCTGGTAAAATTTTAAAATACATCGTTCGTACGATCAAACTAATTTTTTTCAAAAAACTCGAGCTTATTTGCAGAGGAATTTTAAAATATGTGGGGCGTTATAGATGACATAATTTGTACGTGACTGTTTTAGAGACGTGAGGAGCAATTTATGATCATGGACGTGGTGGAAATTGTGCTTAATTAGTTTTAGCAAAAAGGTTAACGCAGCACATTTTCGAAATTTTAAATTTCGGTTGCTGCTTTTATTATGAAATTAATAAAAGAATTCAGGCAAGCCGATCAAATCTTTACTAACCAACTATTTGCCTCCAGGTTTTGCCAGGAGAGCTTAACGTGTCATCCGTTAGCAGGTATTGCTTACGTTTACACCGTTAATTGACCTATAACCCGACCTACGCAGCCACTATTGGAGCCGTTTATGTAATCTGTAATTATAGTCATAATATTTGAATTGCTAATTTCATTATTTTTTTTCAGGTTTCAGGTAATTTTATGGTAGGCTTATTATTAACGGTGGTGGGAGGCAGGGAAACTAATTATTGAAACTAAAAGATATCGGACGCCGGTTTCTATTTAAAAAAATATTTTTGAAACCCTTTTAACTCAAAATTATGAATCAAAATGATAACAGCCGTCTTAGAGTATATGAAAATTCAAGTTTAGTGATGCTAAGAAATTTGGTTCCTTCAAAAATGAAAAAAGCTCTCTTTAAGCTGTAATATAGCGTTAATAGTGAGCTTAATGTGATTCTTCCCAAACTAAATTTTTTTTTCAAAAAATTTAAATGACTTTAGTGGCTCTTACTCGTAGCTCAAACCTACCATAATATAATTATTCTATTATTTTAAATTTTCAATTGAAACTATCAAATGATTGAAAGCGACTACAACATAATTAGAGATTTTTGTAGTATAAAATGAAGGTTTAAGAATGTCACAACATTTTATTTCTATAGAAATCACAGTAACTACTTTATGTGCTTTTTCATCAGTACAAGTGGTTCTGAGATGCTTTTCCTCAAAACTAAAATTTAAATACTTTTATTTGAAAATTTCAAATTGAACGTAAATTAAACTTTAAAAGTTTTTGGAATAGTTTCCTATACAAAATATTGAATTGGATCCACTACCACAAAATGAAATTTCTATATTGTGAATAAAACAAGTATTTTATGTTTTTAAAAAGTTAATTTTTTTCAGAAATCAAAAAAGCTCTCTTATATAGTTCTTGATTGCTAAAAATAAATTTGGTGGGTTCCTTAACAAACTAAAGGATATTTTAAGAAATCATTTAGTGGTTTTTGGGTTTCTTTAACAATATAAAATAAATTAAATGAACGGTCTTTTTTTCAGTAAACAATTTTTGGAAAAAAGTGCCGCAATTTATTTAAATACTGTAAAAGTTGAGATCAACTGATCGATATTCTCTAAACTTAAAAAAGTTTATTTATCAAAATTAATCGTTGAAAGTAAATTTCAAAAAATTTCAGCTTAGTGTTCCATGGGAGAGCAGACCCCACAGCAGAATGTGGGCAAAATATGTTTTAGCAAAATTAAAGTAAATAAAATTCTGAATTACAGCTTGAAAAAGACCACTCTAGTCCCTATATTTTCCTGAAGCATATCGTTTTTTTTTCGATTTTTCCCAAAATTAAATAGTTGTCAGATTTTGATGTAGATTTTTTTCTCTGTTCATCTGACGCAAAATCTTCAATTATTTGTAAATCCCCGAAAAGAACAACCTTCTATGTAGTCCTAGCATTTCGATCAATATTTGACGTATTCAGCCACTTTTTCGTTTTTGCAAAAAACTCAATTTCAGTGGACCTCAAGTGTAATTGAAGCTAACATTAATTATAGAGATTAAAATTCTACGTACAACTAAATTGATTTTGGACTACAATTTTTGAAATTGTTATTTATTAATTTGGAAATAATTTTTTTCTTGGGAATCCTGTGTATAGAAGTTAATTTCATTAATTAGTTATAAATCAAGGGTCCAAGGCCCTTAATATTAATTGCTTATGTTATATAAAATCATTTTATGACATCTTTTCTAAGCTTTATTATTTTAAATTTTTAATTGAAACTATCAAATAATTGAAAGTGACTACAACAAAATTAGAGATTTTTATAGTATAAAATGAAGGTTCAAGAATGTCACAAAATGTTATTTCTGTAGGAATCACAGTAACTTCTTTTATGTGCTTTTTCATCAGTACAAGTGGTTCTGAGATGCTTTCCTCAAAACTAAAATTTAAATAATTTCATTTGAAAATTTTAAATTGAAGGTAAATTAAACTTTAAAATAGTTTTGGAATAGTTTCCTATATAAAATATCGAATTACATCCACTACTACAATAGCAAATTTCAATATTGTGAATAAAATAAGTATTTTATGTTTTCAAAAAGCTACATTTTTTCAGAAACCAAAAAGCTCTCTTATATAGTTTTTGATTACTAAATGTGAACTTGGTTTGTCTAACAATATAAAATACTATTATGAAATCCTATTATAAAATTTAGGATACAATATAAAAGTTTGTTTATCAAAATTAACCGTTGAAAGTGATCTTAGATTTCAAAAAATTTAAACTTAGGTTAGTAATGGGATTAGTTTTCCATGGAAGAGCAGCCGCTCGATTTTTGTCATGGGGTCGGACTGGAATAGATACAAATTTGTTAAAGAACGACCAAAGAATCAAAAAATCACTAATTAACCTTTTTCTCTGCGCAAAATAGGTAGTATTAGCAAAATTAAACCAAATAAAATTCTGAGCTAAAACTGAAAAAGGACCCCTATAGTTTCTGAGATGCATCGCCTCTTTTCGATTTTCTAAAATGACAGATTTCAGATTTTGATGTAGATTTTTTCCTCTGTTCATCTGCCGCAAAATCTTAAATTATCTGTAAATCCCCGTATAGAACGAACCACCTTCTAGCCCTAGTAGGTTTCTACCAGCAAGCTCTTAAAGTTGATCAATATTTGACGTTTTCAGCAACTTTTTACATTTTTACAAAAACCTCAATTTCGGCGGAATTGAAGCTAGCATTAATTATAGAGATTAACATTCTACGTACAACTAAAGACGTAACAATGTTGTAATTCCAATGGTTTTGTAGATACGATTTTCCAAATAATTTCAATTTTCAGTCAATTTTTAAAATTGTAAAATGTATTAATTTGGTAATATCGTTTCTCTATTACTGATGTTGTATAATTTATCATTTTATATTACATGTTTTCTAGGTCTAGCGCATTAAACCGCAGATATCCGAAGGCGAGTGGAGACGTTTGCTCTTCATAGAGTTAAATGATAACTTTGGTTCAAATGCACAGGTAGCATTTCTTAATTAATGTTCACAAAACTTTACACAAGCATTATTACGAACCACGTTACGAAATCGATTAATAAATTTAGAGCAATTCAGTTTAAACAAAACGATAACCTGAATATGTTATAACATAATTTTTGTTCAGATGCACACACAGGTCTCAAATATAACCTTCAAACCATATATTATTAAAGATCAACGTGGAGTATATTCACTATGTATCTTATAATATCAAAGCACAAGTTTATATAAATTTATATGATGCAACCGAAACCTTTCAAATTCAATTTAATAATAATCAAAATTATTATGTAATCATAACGATGCATGCACTTTGTATCCAGATTGATGTTGACAAGTCGAGCCCGCATGCAGGCTTATCGATACGTTGTTCTGCACGTGTTAAAACATTTCAAGGATTGCTATAACCCAAGTTTCGACTTCAAACGCCTTCATATCAACGCAAATGCCCCAATTCGCCTTAGAAACTGGGAAATTGAAAGGCTGTCGTACCTTTACCTCCTCTCGACGCTTTATATTTCTATATATTCCCACCCAATTATTTGTCTAGTGGAATATGTGGTTATAGAGGGTGGCCTGAAAATTTTCCACGTCGGAACTTAAACACCGGTCCCGCCCTGCACGGTAAACGTAATAACGCATTGAATTTTTCATATTATCCATTAGAGTAGAATCGAAAATTGTATCAACATGTTGACTACAAAAGTGAATTTTAATAATTCAATTAATTTTTTTGCGGATTTTATCAATTAAATAAATTGTGCTGCTCTCAATATCTATCGACGAATTTATAATTTGATTAGACCAGATATTGTGTAACGTTGCATAATAATTAATGATGTATCGGAACATGCATTCAACATATAAATTTTAATTTCGGCTTGAAAAATAACATTAAAATATGTATCAGGAATTGACATGCATTATTTATAGGTAATAGCACAAAATTTTACATTAATGCAGACTGTGCTCATAATGGCAGAAAAATGTAAATAAATTTAGTATTTTATTAGTTCAAATTATAATTAATTTTGGCACACAAACCATTTAAATAATAATTAATGGAGTTTCACGTAAAATTTGAATTGTTTAATTCATTAAAAAGGCTTTTATAAATTAGCGAATATACCCAACTTTGAAAACTTATAATTAAAATTAGAAATTCCTTATTTACATTTTAATTTGTCGATTGTCTGTCTAAATGGCGTCGGATTTTTTACATTCAGTGAGAAAGATTAGTGGATATTCATAAACTTTTTTCTTTCCATTTAAATATTTATTGCGTGCACTGGATGAGTATTTCAGGGCCCCTATCCTCGAACGAATTAAACGGATTTCGAGATCTGCCACACGAACCACGCATTTAGTTCGTTCCCTCGAGTCTTCACACTCTCCTGCTTCCAACAATCTCAATTTTTGTATCGTCTATAAAGCAGTGTCGTCGGATGAAAAGTTCAAGTTTCGGTTTAATTTTTTCAGCTTTTTTAAATTAGAACGTTCCGTTTTGTAAATTTCGCTCGGCTACAAAAAACCTGCGTTGCGAAAGAGAAACGAAATTTTGCCTTATCTCCACCCCTGACGGAAAGAAATCTTGAACACCCCAACGAAACAACGTAATCTACTTTCAGATATTGAATGTATTGCTTGAATTCATTTGTGGAATTGCCTACTGACCTGAGTATTAATTACCACAACAGGTGGTGAAAAATAACACGTCATGCATTTTGGTGTGTAGATTTATTGCGTTACATTGTTTTAGGGTTAAACTACTGATTAGGCGATTAACACATTTTTAAAATAAAATGTGCCTACACATTTTTTTCAACTTCAAAATAATGGACCCCACAACTTGGAATTTTGTTGTTAATCAAGTTACGTAAGTTGAGTCGCTTTACAAACAATAATTTGAGCTTGTGTAATTTACTTAGGGTAATCACACATGAATGAATACGTTGATTACATACCGAGTTTAAAATTATAGATCGAACCCAACGTTCGTATTTACCAACAAACCTGAGTTATATAATTATTATTTCAGTTGAGGATTAAGCCCTATCTTTCTCTCTTGATGACTTGTTTGTTTGGGTATCACAGGTGCAATGAGAGTTACGCTCACTTTCAACATTCCATTTTTGTTCTATATTTTTTGTTGCCATTTTGTATAAATAAAAAGTCATCTCAATTACCGGCTGTTACACATGGAATTGATTTTATTGAAGGACGTTCTGGGTGAGAACGAAACCATTCACAAAAGAGATATTTACTAGTTGCTGTAGGTGAAAGGATTAAGTATACTGAAATACTGCCCGCTTCTAAAACTTTACGCAAACCTCATCTCAATATCTCTTTTGTTTATTCAGATATTACAGGCTGAAACTCTCAAACCAAACAGGAATTAACTCGAATAAAATTAAAAAATGGTTAATTTTCCCCAGCATAGAAAATGCTATTTTCCTAAACTTTGTTTTATAAAATTAATCAGCTTAGTAAATAACCAAGAATAAATATTCATTTATAATTACTAACATCTGAAGAAAGCAATAACCCATTGCTGAAAGCTTACGAGAAGAATTTGATTTTGTTGTTTACTTTTAGCTTATTAATTTTTAAATTTAATTTAATAGCAATTTCACAAATTAATTATTTATATATTTTACATGTAATTATTTGCTACCTTAATTTAATATTAATAGTTAAAGCAAATATTAAATATTTAAAATTAAAATTTGAGATATTACAATACATAATTTAAATTTTTAATTTATTATTAATAGGTTGTACTTAACATCAATTTCTTGTTTAATATGTAAATATTTAATAATAATTTTATATAATATAGAAAATTAATAAATGCTGAAATCCTTTCTCTACAAAGAAAGCTTATCATTAACGTAGTGCAGGGAGTTCCACTAAGTATGGTAGGTTTTAAGGTGGAATACAATTGTTTTTCAATATAGTACGTAATTTAAAATTTTGATAGTACAGGTTGTAGAGGAAAATTAGAAGATTTTGGATTGGATGTGGTTACCTCCGAATGTTCTCAGTTGGTTACCGTCCCCCTACCCCCCGAGTCGTCCCAAACTTAGAGTTTGATCTTTTAATCATTTTCACCTTTATGAAATTCTGTGTATTTGAATCAAAATATATACATGAAAGCATTTTCAGTAATGGATGGCGGATCATAATAGGATACAGGCGGCAGAACATAGAAGATATAAAGGGAAAATTTAAACGGAAAGGGATTTATGAAATATTGGCTCCTAAGACTTCCACGATGTGAATAGAAACTAAACTAAACATAACATCCTTCTCATTGGACATAATACACTTAATAACCATATCAATAGGTCCGTATGTCGGTCCTTCTTGTTAAATGATAACAAATCAAAATTTTCTCAATCTAAACAGAAACTGAAAAGCTCACCCTGTAGATTAACGTTTTCCACTTTAACAAAATTTTTAACGTTAATAAATAACAAAATGTTAAAATATTTTAGGTTCAAATACTTTAGAACGATACTCGAACTAAGTTAGAAATTTTGAAAGCATGCTAATTATCATTGATATTTCCCAACGGAGATAGGAGAAAGAGCTTAAATCGATGGTTATCATCAATTTCCAATCTGTTTGAATGAATAGAAACGTTCTCGGAGTATTTGCTCCTAGAATATCAATTAAACGTATCCGAGATATGGATTGAGAAAACATTAAATTTGCTGTGCTCGAGTAAGCCGTAAGCTAACAAAAAAATTTGTTTGAAGAGGAAATAGAGAAAATTTGATCACCTAACAGAGAGAAAAAAAAAAAAAGAAAAGTAACAACATAGATTAAGAATCTGATTTGCAGAACTTCGATTAAATATTGAGTTTCGGTTGATTGTAACGGGAAAAGCAAACACTTGCACAATTTATTTCATCGCCAAGCGGCAAAATTTAATCGCTCATGTGGGAAACCGGTACAATTAATCTTATGGAGTAAATTTATGACTACCATCATAGTGGGTGTCCTAAAATCGTTATACAGAATAGTAATCATTAAATTCTCTGAATTGTAGTCATCATTCATATTCAGCTATTTTGTTTCTTCGGGAAATTTCAGTTACAGTTTTTAAATCACTTAACCTGTCAAAACATCCATAAAATAGAGGAAGAGCTTTATCAAGCTTTAGCTATTAAAATTATTTTAAACATAAGCTCAGGTTAAGTACTTTAGTACGTACTTAAATTATTCCAAACTTTTATTTTATTAAATGGAAGATCAAAAAGTTTTCACTTTAAAAGAGCCCCTTACATTATTAATACAGATGTAGTTAAGGGTTGTTCCATTAAAACGTCAAATATTTGTTGAACATTTTTTAATTTAAATTCGATATGGAAAGTTCGTTTTAGGTAACATCAAACAAGGTAACAATATTGTAAGATTGATGAATTGAAATTTCAACGGTTCGACTTTTAATAGAAAATTCGTTTACATTAAATGTAGACGAAGGGCGTATCATCTACAAGAAGTAGTTTATTTTTTGAAGAGTCTTCCAAAGTAAACAAAAGTTTAATTGGTTACTCTTTGTAATCAAATATCTTCAAGTTAGAAGGTGATGTTCAAAAATATTGAATTTCCCTAACGCTATTATTGCCCGCCTTTTGTTTATCCTTTGGAAAAGTTACGAAATATTTCCAATAAACTTTTTTATACATTAATTTGCTAATTCCAAATTTATATTTGCATTAAAACAAGAAAAACAGCACGCGGTGTAGGTTTAGACTTCCACCACTATATTACCGAAAATTGCCAATACATGGAAGTAATTCGGGTGAAAAATTTCAATAATTTTTAACCGTTGAGTTACTTTTTTCAGAAGAATTCTATGTATAATAGAAAATACATTACAACCCGTCTTTACTTAATTAAATTCATTTGAAACTTCCTTCCAATTTTTCTTCCAATTAGTCATCCTATACAATCTTGCAAGGAGTTATTACAAAATATTTATTTAAGAAAAGCAATAAAGAAAAATGTTAACTAACCGGAAAATTATTACAAATAAGAAACACAGAAGCGAAAGCTTCCAATTTAACCTCTCTTATTTAAAATAAATATTGTAACATTAATATCTTCCTCACAGTTTAAATTTAAAATTTACTTTCCAGATAAATGTTTTCCACAGAACTTGTTTCCAAGCAACCGATTTTCTTCTATCGAATTTAAAATTTTCGCGCAAGTCGATCGAAAACACATTTCGGCCTATCCAATATTTTTATATGTACGTATGTACTTTCACCTCGTTTGTTACCGCGTTATGCGAGGACTATTTACCGCGTTGTAAGAATTTTTACGATTGAAATGAATTAAAAGCATAAAATTTAAATAAATTTTCTAAAACAGCTTGCATATAACTGAAAATACTTTTAAGATGTAAGAAAATGTATCGTTTATAATATTGCAAGGCTTAATTGTAAATTAAGAAGGTGAAGTTGAAAAATTAGCAGTTGAAAGGAACGTGTAATTCATCAAAAGAAAGTAAATTAAAGCAACAATATAATTTTTATCTTCAAGATACCGAAAGTGGGCTCCATTGACTCTCAGACATTAAGTCAGTTGTTACTGGAAGTTTCTTAATGTGTTACCCAAGGCATCGCTGGTTATTTGATTAACTTTATTTATTGTTCTTGTCTTAGATCATTTAAAACATTTGAATTTATGGCTTAGGTTCTTGGCGAGCTTTTCCATGTATACGGTGTGCAATTTTCGCTGTTTCGATTATTATTGAACAACGAAACTTTTTTTTTTTTGATTTATTAGGTCATGCACAAAAATTTAGGTTATCAGTTTTTGTTTATCCTGGTTAATTAAATGATTATCCTGGAGTATGATGCCGTGGTTTGGGTTCCGCGTTAAACTGTCATCTAAGATGGCTAACGTAGACTGGAGCCGAGCAAGGATCGGGATAAATATGTACTTAACTTCGTCTTGTCGAAGAAGGACACTCCCTTGTCCTGGAGGAGAGAAACCCCATTCAAAGGTTGATGAACCAATAAATGACGGTCAACGGCATAGAACCGGACAGGTAAGGGAAAACAACCCGATTATCTTTCCGAGAGTACATCTTCTGATGCCACTATGCCCTTACATAGGACGAAGGAAGCTGAGAGAGAGAGAGAGAGAGAGAGCTTGAAAAAATACTAGAAAGATGAAATTTGCTATACATGTTTATTTGAATGACAGAATGAACCCCTTCCTCCGCAAAAAACTTCCCTGCCAGCTTCTTGAACAACTGAAGATTTTTATCAATACATGAAAGCTGTTTTATCCCTATAACTCGCTTAATTTCATTTTTACGGAAACTTCTTATTACGTCAAAATTGCAGACCATACAATTTCTTCGTTTTCTACTTTTATTAAGAAGTCTTCCTCTTAATATAGGCCCAGGACCTGTTTCTTTACTAATTTTTGTAATTAGTTCTATGAGCGGTTTTGAATTTTACTTTAATTTTAACCATGCTGGGCTTGTCATTCGATATGCCCTGCACTCTGTTCTTATTGTTACGATGGCACAGGGAAGAAACACGGAAGACGGCCAAGAAATTTTTAGACTGTACCCGGAGTCGAACCGGGGAGCCTTTCATTAGCAGTTGATCTCGTTAACATTCAGGCCATGACTGTCGTCACAATTTCCTATTGCATAAAATTTTTAAAACTTTCCTATTGTCTACATATTAGTTGTCTACATATTTCAGTTATTCCTGAGTGCCCATTCACAATGGACGTAAGCATAAGAATTACATAAGCATAACATAAGCATAAGAAATACATAAAGTTGGATACCTGGTTTTAAATGGGAGCGTTCACAATGCAGTTACGTAATTGTTATGTTTAGGGAGGCCCATAACAACTACATAAGAACTACATAAGAAGTTGGAATATTTCAACTTTTACGTATTTCTTATGGAAATTAACCTTAATTTGAACGATGCGCCGTTTTTCACGCAGTGAACACACCTTCTTGTGTGACAGTTCAAATAATAATATAACCTAAAATTGTACATTCTTTTGTAAACGCTCTAAAAATTTATAAATTATAAATATATTTATATTTATAAAAATTATAAATAAAAATAAAATATACATTTGAATGATGCTCCGTTTTTCTAACCAATAGAAACGCTGTCAGGGTTCACAGACCTTTAATATTAATATTAAACGTTTACGAATTCTTCGCCTTAAGAGTAACAACAGCAACAATTGTTCAGATGGTAGTAGATCCATTCTTAACAAACGATATAATTACTTAAACGACGGAGAGGTTATGTCACAAAATAGTTTCGTGTTGAAACTTCATAGCGCCTGCGCAGTTTGTTAATTTTTATGTAATTCTTACGGTCATTGTGAACGGTCCCATCTTATGCTTATGTTTATGTTTATGCTTATGTAATTCTTATGCTTACGTCCATTGTAAATGGGCACTGAAATAAAAAGCAATTCTATGAAGGCGAAATACGTGTTATTTAAAAAAATTCAAACTAGGACAGTTTTTGAATAATAATTATTCTTACTTCAAACAAAATTTTCTTATATGACATCTCATCATTTAAAGCAGGGGTTCTCAAACCTTTTTCGCGGATGGCTACATTAAGATAATATTGAAAGTTCTTTGTGGGCCGAATCGAAGATTTTGTGAAGAAATTAATTTAAAGCATTTTTTATTAATTAATTATCCTCACTTAATGAACTGATTTTGAAACTATGACCTCTAAATTATAAATATATGTGAATTTGAAGATGTTAACTTCATGTTCTCAAATTATAACGGATTTTAGATTCTACATCCGTCATTGATCAACCTTCAACAAACAATTTGTTTGGCCACTGCCATTTCATTTCAAATTTATTGGGATGGTAGTGGAGACACTTCCATTTTTATCTTTTTTTTCCGGAGCGCGTCCGAGCTGCGCGAGGAATCGGGAGTCTTGGGTGAATTTTCGTACGAGAAGGTCACGTTTTGACATACTGTGAAGTGATTATGGGGTTGGTTTTGAAGATTACAAGATATGGTTACGTTTGGTGAGGGTTCCAGTCCAGCAACCCGAATGTGTTATTTGGAATATGTTGGTTTTCCAACCCAGTAGGGGATTTTTTTAATTCGCGGTTGTAGGATGATGGATTTTTTGCCGTACCATGTTTTCTTGTCGGACCACCCTGGCCCATAATTTCTGGGAAGGATTTTTATCCGTTGGCATCGGTGAGTTACATAATTTTTTGTTGCAATTACTTCACAGATACCTGTTAATCGATTGGCCAATTTTTTACAACAGGAGCTCGATGACGATCAGATTCGCCCTTGGCTTATTCATGTTTTTTTATTTTAATAATTTTTATATTAATTGCAGAGTGGTTGCCGAGATTGCGATTGCGGTGCAGGTTGTGTATTTCTGCATCGTGGTGATTAAGGTATCTAATCTCTTTAGCGTTCGCATACGTGGAGGTAGATTGACGTTTGAATTTTGTGTGTGATAACTAATTAATATTTTATTATATTATAATGTTTGTTAATTAAAGTTTGAACTGAGTATTATTTCCACTAGCATAACATCGAACGACGCTGGCATAATGCATTGGCAGGGGGACTCCAGAGTGGGTGTCGTACGTTCAAATCTCGTATTTGAACTTTTATGTTTCTTATTTTTTTTGGTGTTAATTTTTTGGTTTTATATTATTTTAAGAAGGCTGCGTTGTGTGACTTATATACAGGGTGCTACATTCCATCGGGGTCGCTGCCGTTTGGTTTTATCGCAGGAAGTTCGATGTGGTTCCATCTTGGTGGGATTTTTATATAACCACTCGAACGTTCCGTTGGTGGATTTTCGGCGGGTGATTCCTGGTGGCAGTGTCGTGCCACTGTTTGTATTCTGGTCGGCTAATGCACTAACATCCGGCATCGCTTATGTCATTGCCTTCCAACAATGCACATCTTATTGTTTATTTTTATTGTTTTGATTTTATTTTTGTGTGCGTTAGCAAAGCTGCTTCCTTGAGTTTCTCCGGGGCGTTTTTACACGACCCACGGCCTTCGCAGACCGACGTTAACATCATACGAGCTAGTTTACTTAAGATGAGGGCCCCACGCAATTTAAAGTAGAGGGTTTTTACCTTCTGCGTGGACGTTATCTCTTCCGAGCTATCCTCTCATTAGGGATAGGGAGGAAAGATTTCGTTTCAAAATTAATACTTATGTTGAAACTACGAACTTGAAATTATGCAGATCTGAATTTATAGTTATTAACTTCTACTTTTCAAGTTGATACCTGAACCTATTCCGGAGGCCGCGACCGTAAGGTTTGGAAATCATTGATCTAAAGTGAATTCTCTAAAAGTTGTTGTATAAAGAATTTTAAATTCCAATCTTCAATTTTGGTCTGATAATCATTTATAATAAAAATGAAATGAAGCGAGTTATAGGCGACTAAAACTAAAATCTTTGATTATAATATAATATAGAAGTACTATTAAATGGGCAACCTTATAGGTTTTGAAATTGAAAATGTAATCAAGATATGGTGCTACTTAATTAGAAATCATAATAAGTTACTTTATTAATTCTTCATTCGTATTTGGTGCTATGGATCTTTAAAATGCTCGTATTAATAGTCGAGAATTGATCTCGATTCCGGAATTAATTCTGCTGTTGCTATGATACGGCATAAATTTCAGTGATCTGATTGGTGGAAACTAGAATTAATTCCGGAATCGAGATCAATTCTCGACTATTAGTACGGGCATAATAAGAGGTCTGTATTGGTTCTCAAGCCATTTATTCCGCATCTATTGATAACCTTTCGAACTCCACCAGGTGTTTTCACAACTTCCGTAGTATTTCGTATATTCCGTATAATTTTCCTAACTAAAGAGTGGGATTCATAAAAACGTCTGGCGGGTCATAGGTTACACAGGGCCGTATTATAGTCGTAAATAAGATCTCGCAGTGTACTGATTAATTATTTTCATAACTGTTGGCAAATTTACTTAAACTGCAGTATTTAATATCGTATTCTTGATTATATATTTATGAAAATAAACAAAAGTTGATATTATGTAATTGCTTTCTAACAGCGCTCACTTTCGTACTGTATTCTAAAAAATCTGATGTGGCCATCGCATAACTTTCCGAACAGACGCAAATTTTTATATTATATTTTTAAATAAAATGGTTACATAATTTCAACAGTAAATCGATGAAAAATTTCATATTTTGCCAAAATAGGAAGAAAAAAACTTTTGAATGCCTATATCTTGCAAACGAAGCATTTTTGGACCCATGTTATTAGAAACTTTTCATCTTATTTTCGTTAGTAGAATGCGGTTTACTATTTTATTTACAAATACAAAAAATTTTTACAAATACAAATTTTTTTGAAACGCCCTGTATATTTTAGAGAAAAACTTGTAGGACAAAAAATGTAGGAAATTCCATAGCGCTAATTTTTTGTTATTAATATTTTTACATATTTAATTTCGTTTCGAAGTTATGACGCATAATGTCATAATAGCTCTAGGTAAACCCCCCTTTCCCGTTACACGATTTAATTTATTTTCATCTGGCTTCGTCCTACAACAGGAAAAAGCTTATATGCAAAATTTGGAATGATTTGCTTGCTTCGTTTAGACGTTATCGTGTTCACAGACGTACATACACACATACACACAGATTTGTTTTTGTACAAGTCGAGATCATTTTGTGATATTTGCTATACAAGTCGAGATCCGCTTTAACAAGATGAGATCCAAAACGGACCTCACTTTGTTTCTACGTGTATATTAACTTATTTCAATTACCCAAGGTGGCAGTAGGTGGTACGAGAGTTTTATGCCGGATCTCATCTTGTGCATTTTTATTCATTTTTATACATGGATAGTTAATGTAAACTCGCGAGTGAGGGCGCTTCGGAGCTCAAGATGTATATGACATTTTATTGATAATAAGGCACAAACTGAGATCCTATATATGCGGCAACGTTGCGTTGCTATTTATAAGTGTTTCTATTTAATTGCAAGACGATTAATCTCATGTTACAGGTACAAAACAAAAATTTCTCATTTTTGTAGGGCAGGGTCAGACTTTTTTAGGTGGGCCAAAGAAAATTCAAACGTACTTTCATAAATTTACAAATTTTTGTTTTTCGGTTCAAAATGGTAGTTTTCCCTGTACTACTATAAGGTAGGTCCCACAGTTTTTGGATGGGCCCGGGCCATTCTAAAACTGTAAAACTGAGATTTTACCAAAATAAACATTTAATAAAAGATATTTTAATAGATTTTATCGAATTAAAAATAAAACTTTTAATGAAATGAAATGAAGAAACAATGTACTTAATTTTTTAATTTTTACTATAGTATTAATATTAACAGCTGATTTACTAAACATGTCAAACAGCTGTTAGGTATAATAAGCAGACAAGACATAGCAGGTACCTATATAATGTACATTAGGAATTTTCAAACATTTTCATCAAAGGACCAAACTGACTGTCTCATAAAGTCTGGCAATACTAACGTCGAAAAAGTAACGTGCCGGATGGGATTCATCGTGCTTGGTGCATGGTGGGCCGAAACCATAGTTTGGAGAACTTTGATTATAGATTATAGAGATCGGATTTTTAGAAATTAAAAAACATCAAAATATACAAGCATTATACGTTATTTTCAAAACTTGAAAATAATCACTAAAATAAGCGATTACAATACTTACTTATTAGAGAATTTTATTATTAAATTGCATAAACAATAAAAACGGGCACTTGAAAGGAAATTTTGTTATAAATCCACATTATACATTCATTATTCTCATTTCAATTATATAATTTTCTACCAAATTATGCCCATTCGATCTTTTTGAAAACTCCGAGCTTTACGCGTTCGAGCATAATAGTCCGGTCAATTTAGACATCCGAGGTTACAATAATTCGCACCCAGCTGAAAATTGGTAGGATTGTTCAAAACACTATTATAAATGAAATCTAAGAAGTCCTCATCGATCCGACACCTGTAAAAAAATTTATTCGGGGTCAAAGGTCACTAAAACGGGTTTTTCGAGATTTTCAGCAAAACGGTAAGTTTTATCATAAAATTATCCCATTCAAAAATTGTAGATCAGATAATTATCTATAAAAAATGTCTAAATACTTTTTTTCCTAAGAGTCACCGTTTTTGAGATATAACGATTCGAAAAGTTGAAAGAGTTGTAATCGTCATAATATGGGGTCCGTTACTTTGGCCCCCCCCGGTTAATATTTTTACACCAAAAGCAAGCACTGGGATCCTTAGAGCTAGCACCCAAATATGAAAGCTAGCACCATTACAGTTTTTTCACAAATCGACTTTGAAACCGGGGGGGGGGGGGGGCAAAGTAACGCTAGCCCCCCCCGGTTAATATTTTTACCCAAAAACCTAGCACTGGGATCCTTAGAGCTAGCACCAGCTGGCACCCAAATGTGAAAGCTAGCACCATTACAGTATTTTCACAAATCGACTTTGAAACCGGGGGGGGGGGGCAAAGTAACGCTAGCCCCCCCCGGTTAATATTTTTACCCAAAAACCTAGCACTGGGGTACTTAGAGCTAGCACCAGCTCTATGAAAGCTGGCACCATTATAGTTTTTCCACAAATTCATTTTATTTATTTGCACCTAAATGACGATTACAACTCTTTCAACTTTTCGAATCGTTATATCTCAAAAACGGTGACTCTTAGGAAAAAAAGTATTTAGACATTTTTTATAGATAATTATCTGATCTACAATTTTTGAATGAGATAATTTTATGATAAAACTTACCGTTTTGCTGAAAATCGCGAAAAACCCGTATTAGTGACCTTTGACCCCGAATAAATTTTTTTCCAGGTGTCGGATCGATGAGGACTTTTTATATTTCATTTATGATGGTGTTTTGAACAATCCTACTAATTTTAAGCTGGCTGGGAATTATTGTAACCTCACTCCTATTTTTTGGTGTAATTTGACCGGACTATAATATGATTACGATTTAGCTAATGCACTAACATTTGACGAGTCTCCGAACGTTCCTCTTAAAAAAAGTGACAGGTTAAATAGTTCTGGACCGTCAAATGATACAAGCACGGAAAGAACCACTAAACTGGACGATTAAAAATTATCAAAGTTAACTGCGCAAACTGCGGTAGCTGATAAAGTAAAATCAAATGTTACGGAAACATCGAACAAGATATATAACCATGAAAACAATTTCTAAACCGAACGATTTAACATCATTAGAGAAAATTTCGAGTATAGAGCTACTTTTAGAAATTGTTGAAAGCGGCGAAAATTTAGAATCAGGACATTCGAACATCATTTCTGTCACTCGACAACAAGCCATCTTCGTAGCCGCGTATTACGGATGGCCCAGATCAGGGAAAAAATATAATTTTCACAAATATTGAAACAAAAGATGGACGTCGATTTCTCCCTCATTGGTTCAAAAAACAATTACCCAACGGTGAAACCGTAGCCCGAAATTGGTTAATTTACTCCAAGAATAAAAATGCTTTATTCTGCTTTCCATGCCGTCTGATTGAATTTCAACAAACTCAAATACCTTTGATTGCCAATCGTCGTGAAGGGTTTTCAGATTGGAAAAATATAAATCACGAGACATCACCAGATTATCGAAAATACTTTGTCCAATGGAAAACTAGAAGTCAGATTGAAAAACTCACAATGTATTGAGTTTCATTAAAAGGACACTCAAACACAAGATGGTCATCGAAATCTAATGCCATAAAACCATTCAGTACCCAAATTAAAGAAGTTAAAGAAAAGTTAAAGAAATTAAAGAAACGAAAACTTTGACTGTGGATAAAGCTGCAAGTCTGATTCAGGCAAATAAGAATTCACGCAAGATATTCGTAGTACAGAATTCGAAGAAAATTTTACACGCATTTACACATAAAATATTACTCTGGGAGTAATAAACACAAGTAAAAGATCAAAAATATTTCTGAAATTCAAAAACTTCGCATCGATATTAACAATGCAGTTGATGTTTTCATAACTCAATTCAATTGGAGGTATGATAAGTTAATGGAGGTTGCCAAAGATTTCAGATTTTTGTCTGGTGAATCTTTGCACAGCATGAGTATTACTGATTAAAAAAACAGCGATGGATTTAGCAATAAAATATGAAAGAGACATAAATGGGGCAGAATTTACTCGTGAGGTTTCCGATTTTAACACGTAGTGCTGTCAATTATTCCTGACAGTATTTTATCTGCAACAGTTCTTGAATTACTTCAGCTGATTCAAGATTACAATTTAAAAGAATCGTATCCAAACGTAGATATCGTAGAATCTTTTTGACAATGCCTGTAACTGTAGCTACGTGTGAACGTAGCTTTACCAAACTTAGACTCATAGAGAATTATTTGAGATCAACTATAGGCTAGGAAAGACTATCAAATTTGGCTATTTTATCAATGAAGTTGCTGAAGAAGTTGATTTTGATGAAGTTATTGATGAATTTGCGGCAATTAAATCGTGAAAAGTACATTTGGGATTCTAAAAAACTTTGTATATTTTTTGCACTATGCTCTTTCATTTAAACATTAAACTATTTAATTTTTTAATTCTGGATGTCTGTAAATAATATAAATCTTAAAATAAATAAAAACTTGCCTTTCTGAAAACCTAATAAATAATAGTTTACAATTTTAAAAATGATAAGAATCTTTTCGAAGGGGGGCACATATATTCAAATTTGCCTCAGGCGCCAGAAGAGCTTGCTACGGCTCTGCTGAAGATTCTAAAAATAAATACCGAAACACACACATACCTTTAATTAAATAAAAGATTCTTTAATAATAAGTTTTTATTGAATTAAAAATTATAGAAAAAAATATATTAAAAAAATTGTTTATTAATTATGTAATAAATGGGTAATAACAATACAATAAGTAGTGTTTTTAATTATTATTAGAAACACTACTTATTGTTTTTATATGTATTGTACACGAACATTTTAATCTGAACCCAGTTCTTATCATCAAAAAATTTTAAATTGTCTTCTCGAACTTTCAAACATTCATTTTTTTTGGGGGCGAAACCTTGTTTTTTATATGTGATTTGAAAAACTTCAACATAATTGACTTTTGTTTCTCGTTCCACGTTTTAACATTATTTGTTAAGCCCATAGTTTTAACATTAGCATCCGTTGTTGTGGATTTTCTACTAATAGCTAAATTTAATAGTTTTTTTGCCACGTGATAAAATTATTTTAATATGAACTATTTCACTAGTTAAACATTAAACATTGCGAATACGACTGATTAAAAACCGTAATATTCATGCAAAGATATTCCATAGGCTGCTTTGTCATCAATTGCAGTATGACAACATTGCAGGATCTCATCTTACGTTATATACATTAACATACTCATTTCCGGATCTGGATTTGTACGTTTTCATTAGTGATCTCGTTTTGATTTACTTTTATCATAAAAATTTAAATAGTGAAATCATTTCCCCTCCATGGTTGCATAGATAAAGGAGAGTATTAGGCAACTTATAATGCAGAGTATACTTTATAATTCCTTTCTGTTGTGGTGGATCTCGGGTTATCTTACATTTATTCGGAGCTCGACTTGATAGAAAAATGCATATACATACATACAGACATACTTCCAAAAATGATAAAAATGGATTCAGGGGACCTCAAAACGTGAACATCTGTCAAAAAATTGGGGGGTCAAATTTTGACTGATAACAATACTTTCCTTACCTAGGGGTTCGGAAAGTAAAAATTCGTAAAATTTAATATTAAACGTCATCAGCCTTATGCATAGTCGTACTTTAGTGGCTACTGTAAAATGCAAAAATAAAATCAACAATTTAAAAAAAAATATTATGTGCCTTGGAATAGGTACATACCTACTCTTAAAATGTCTAATTAGTAGCTACTAAAAGTTAGTGGCCACTAGTATACGACTATGCATAAGGCTGTAAATATTTCAAATTCTATCAAGCGGAAGTTTAGCAAACGGGTTATCGTTGAAACAAATTTTTGTTGTTTTTTATTTGATTTTAATTTACATTAATTTATTGTTAAATTCATGTTGACGTTAGCTGAAAAAAGTTGCCTACTTGGATGTTGTAGAAAACTTGTTGAGGGATATTAATATTAGTTAGGATTAAATTAAAAAAATTTCAATATTAAATTAATATTTTTTGCAGTTAGTTAATATAATATTATAAAATAAAAAAATTGAGAAGGACGATTAGGGCTATCAAAAGCTTATATTATCAAATTCAATTTAAATTTAACTTTTGTTAATTAATTTTGTTATAATTAACCTATTTTAACGAGTTCCGGAGTTAAGGTTCGACGCGTCACCGCCCTCAAAATGATAAAAACATGATAAATTTTTAAAATTGACGCAGAATTTGATAACAAAAAATTGAAAGCGGAAAAACTAAGGAAATTTACCCACCCTGTCTGTACGTGGTTGCGCTGGTTATAATTACAGTATGGTAGGTTGATGTGCCTTACACTGTTTTAAAGTAAAGTTTAACTTTACCACTTTTTGCCCACCTTTAAAAAGCACCAGAATATGGAACTTTAAAGTTCATCATGAAAGTGAAAAGTTGTAAACTTTAATTATATTTTGAGGTTTTATATTGTTTGAACAAGTTGCGTTGCTTTGATCAAGCGTTTCAGGAAATTAGAGGTAAAAGCAAAGGATGCTAATTTGGAAACATATTTGGAAAATGTAAAATTAAAAATTATTATTTTACGTAAAGTTGCAAACGAGGTTAATTTGAAAACAATTGGAAAATTACAAAATTATTATTTTATGCAAAGTTGTAAACAAGAGCAGAAGAAAAACTTTTGATGCATACATATATGGAGTTATTCAAATATAAGGAAAATTGGGCTGATAAAAAGTTGTAAGGTTCACAAATTGATATTGGACGTTAGGTTATCTACATATGGAAATGTTGGCTGCATCAACAGACCACCAATACAAAATGCAACAGAAAAGGTCGGAAGGGAACAAATTTACGTGCTACTGTAAAATTGAATTTCAATTTAAAAGTGTTCGACACCGAATATTGATTATTCAAAGTAATTTGACTGGACAATTGTTAGATTCGTTTTAATGGAGAACAATGTCATAATGGCTTCATTCTCTACATTCTTGATGACGCAAATTAAAATTCATCAATCATGTTACGCTGCTGCTTAAGCATATTTATCAATCAGCTAATGGTTGCATTTATACAAGGACCATTAATCAAATAAGAAGTAAACGTAAGGTTTTTGCAACAAAAATAATACTTTTGTTGTTTTTTTCCCAAATATCACACAATACTTAATGTATAAAAATATTTAAATGAATAAACACACTCTTGTAGCAAAAAACACAAATTCGACAAATGATTAATTATGTTTTTCACGTTAAAACAAATTTGTTAGGAAAAACAAGATTTCTGAAGAATTAAAAAATTTTAGAGTAGTTTTCATCAACGAGAACATTTTTAATTACGTGGAGCACTAAAACAGAATAAAATTAAAAATTTTCCTACATGAAATTTTCCACCATATAAATCGTTATACATTTTCACAAAAGAAGACAAAGTATTCTATCAAAATGACAAAAAATATAAAAGGTAGATTTAAAATAAACATCAATGACGTGGTATTACCCTGCAGAACGCGTTATAGATTACAGTTTACAACTTTTATTTTAAACCACCCTTACAGCTTTTCCAATTTTCTGATTACAAAATCTAACAACTTTTTCAAAAACTCCAACTTTAATAACAAAAACTTCTAATGTGTCAAAATTCCGAAAATATTTTATAATTAATTTATTCGAAATTTAATATCCAAGTGCTGTCACACATTAGGGGACTTACAGTTTAATGTGGACTCTGAACTATTTATACTAATAAATCGTATGTATGTACTAGTTTTTAATGCCTTATCAACATAGTTTATCCGGAATCGAACCAAGCACTTTCACCCTGGTACACCTACAATATCTATTTTGCAATGTAAAAAATCTTTGTAGCCTTTATTAAATTTTTTAATTAATTGTTGATTTTTAAACTAAATATTATTATGTATTAGCATGAGAGTAACCGGGGTGTGTAAACTCCTCCGATGGTCATATAATCTGTTGTAATCTGACCCTTGACGGTTTGAGGTTTAATATTATAATTTCTGTCACGCGGTCCTAATCTGCACTTGGGTAATTTAAGTTCGATTAGATTGTTTTTTAATTAGTTTCATAGTTACATTGTTGAATTTGTCTAATCTTTATATTAATTTTTCAGAAAATGTTTAAAAATATTTTGCTGTTGGTAAAGTCTATATATAGGTGGTCAGAATTTCTTTACCTTATAATATAATTTATTAGCGTGTTTATAAAATTAATATATTAAAAGTAAATAACAATTTTATTTACGTGGTTCGGAATGCACGTTAAACTGCAATGTTTTATTATTAATCTCATATTTTCAACACACAGAGTTCTAAGGAAGGGAAAACCGGAAATCCTATAACTAACATTTTTGTTGCTGAAAGGTTAATAATATGTGGGAAAGTGTATTTTTGTAACACAGCTAAATTTTTATTTTGGTTTTTGAATTGTAACAATGATGTTATAATAATGTTGTATCCAAGTTTAAATTTTTAAGTTCGAAAAAGGTACGCGTAAGGTGTGAAATGGTGGAAAACGCAACTTCGAGTTCGTCTCTCCTTCAAGAAAGATGCGTTATAATATTGAAAATGCTCGATAAAATGTTTAGAAATTAAATACATTAATTAATTGAAAGTGATAAAATGTTCGTGTTTAATAAACAGAAAATTTAAATAATAAAACATCACAAATTTTAACCTCAGTAGAACGACGATGCTATTCTGGAGAAGTCGTAAAATAATGTAATATATCTTTGAAAATTTTAAATAAAATTTTTATGATAAATTGGAAGTGGGCTTCACCTTCAAAGGGCCTTTGATAAGTTTGATTAAGTTCTTCATGATAAATAAAATAAAACATAATTTTTGGAAGACGCACCTAGTATCACAGATATTTGCAGAAAAATGCATTGAAAAGTTTTGGTGGAACATCTAGATAATAAATAATAAAAATAAACCCTGCAGGCATTGTACAAATTTGTAATTGTAAAATTTTCTATTTCTGTATGTCGGCGGAAACATTAAACATTTCCATTTTCTATTTGTATCAAGTAGTATTTTGTAAAACCATTTCAGCTAACAGGAATAAAAATTATTTTAAATTAAAATATCAGTTTTGGTTTGTAATTTATAAATTTTGTAAAATAATCACAGCAATATATTGAAAATTGAAATGTAATTTTCCTGTTTGAGTCCGAGCAAGGGACATCCTAAATTGAAATTACAGCCACACGATAACGCGAACATTTTATATGCTGAATTTGCGTTCTTAAAATGATTGTTATAAAGCAGACACAATGTTGATCCACGATACGATTTAAAAAATCGATTATTCTTCTTCTAAGATAGACGAACTTACAATTAATAATTTTAAATTAATCGTGATTATTTTAAAGTAATGCTATGAAAGTGAATTTTATTAATTTTGTATTTGTGTTAATAATTGAGTTCACCTAAAATCTTGGAGTGATTAATTAAATCATTGTAAATTAAAAGCATTAAATCACAGCCAGGTCGCGACCAGTGAAGGTCGAGTTTGTTACCCTAGTTTTTGTAAGAGTTGGTCCAAATTGGGACCACTACTTTAACGATGTGTGGATAACCTTACGAGGGAAAATTGGTAAAACTGCTGAAATTTTGTGGGAGAAGAATACCACGAGAGAAATGGAAGTTTATGTTCAACCAATTGAAGATTGGATAATGGTATATTGGGAAGGGGAAATATTGGGAAAATTTTCGCGCTGGTAGGAAATTGTTAGAATATTGGAAAAGACAGTTGTTCGCTTAACGACGCAGCAATTTAAAAATAAAACAGTGTTGCTTGAAAAGGGGGCTTAATTATAGTTAAAACAACGGAACATTTAATTTTTGATTTATTGTAATAAAACTTTGCACATTTAAATTGAGTTATATGGGGGTTTACATTATAAAAGAAAAGGTTGGATAAGAACACCCAAGTTTATTTTTATGCATAATTTTGCAATTCATTGGGACGTTTGGGTCGTGTTTGAATTAATATGGTGGTAAATAAAATGATCAAGTATTGATAATTTTATGACAAGTATTATCAATAAGGATTAAGCCTTGATATAAAAATTTTATTCTCTTTAAAATTTTATAATCTTCATATCTTTAAAATAATTATATTGTTACGTTTTTTGTATAAATTTGAATTTCTAGCATTTTGGTACGTCTATGGCTGAGGCGATAAATTTTAATTTGTAAAATTGATGGCAGGATGAACACTTGGCGTCGAACTACGTAACAATCCACTCGAATTTTTGATAAAATAATAAAATTTTGGTAGAGTAGATCCGAAAGGTCAAAAGTTATACTGTCATCGGCGCATTAACGAAAACACGTTCAAACACTAAAAAGCCCAACTAGAAAACATTCGTTGCATGTTTACTTTCGTTTACTTTCAAAATAAAATAAATAACAATAACTTTTTTTATTAAATTACATGCCTAGTGATATTTTTTTCATATTAATTTTCAAGAACGAGTAATTACGTCTTTTTTTATTCACATTTTTTAAATTTTCGCTCCAAGCTAATGTTTTCACGTAACATTTATATTGCGGTGTACCAATACCACGTCAATAGAAATGATCACGTTTTGATTCAAAGTTTTTAATTTATTAACAAAGGTAGCACGAGACTTATTTGTTCAAATGAAAGGGTTTTATCCGACACCAAAGATTTGTTTTAACGTCATAAATTTAATGAAGATAAGGTCACGGAATGAGAAAACAACATAAATTCAAATGCAACGTTTTAATTCAGTTTTTAAAATAAAGGTTTGTTAAAATTGTAAATTAATTTAAGTAGTGATATATAAAAATGTAATTTGAAATCAAAAACAATTTGTTAAAAGTATTAGTTATAAAAATGTGTTGAAACGTAGAACTTTTAAAATAACAAATTTTTACGTGTCAAAGTGCGCCGTAAACTCAATGTACCACGAATGCGAGGGGCATGTTCTTCAAAGGGTTTGCTGGAAGGCCGCAGGAGGTGTTAATGCTTCAAAATGAATCTGAAACATAAAAATTTCATTAAAATTTTACAAATCATTTTGAGCTAAGTACGAACCTGGAAATTTTACGTCAAAATAAATCGATTTTATTTTCGATAAATGGAAAATCAAAAGTGCCTTGAAAATACAGGTAACTATGGTAAAAACAATGGATTGTAGATTAAGAAGGTTGATTGCTTAAAAAAAATAAATGGTGGCAAATTTTTGGTGTGTCCAGCTAAAAGTTAAAAATATAATAAAATTTGATTAAGAAAGTGATTAAAAAGTTAGTGATTGAGAGAATATTATACTTACGTATTTCAAAAAGTGAAAATCTGTGCAAAATTGAAAAGATTCACTATTATATTGAACAAAAACTTTGGTCACGATACAACCATAAAACTACCACGAGGGAATTCAATCCAGATAGATCCCACACCCTTCAAGGCCATCGAACGAATACCACCGTATAATTTCATGGTATATGAACCGAAGAAACAGAATTACACCAGATAAAGGTACAGTCCCATCCAAAATTATTAAAAACGTAAAAATTTGTGCAAATTAACGATTAACTTCACACGTGCGGGAAAACGTTAGATTTATCATAGAATTAAGATCTTTGTTATTAGAGATAAGAATTTTATTGACTTTAATTATTTACATTTTGATATTAATTTATAATAAAATACGATTTGCTGTATCAACGGAGCATAAATTTGTGTATGATCATTCCAAGAGCCCCAATATTACATTTCAGATTTGAGATTTGGCTAAGGAAGGAACCCAGCTTGGGAAAAGGTAGGTCTGTGCTATCCGAACTAGTCAAGCCGAGGCATCAATTTATATTATTTGTATTTGTCAAGAATAATTTGCTTATATTTCTATTGACGAGGTACTTTTACGTACACTCGTACAAGGTATTAATAGTAAAACGTTTAGCTCCGGGGAGGCAAAGGTCTACACAGCACTTTTTGGCTAGCCCAACGTGAGGCTACGTCAGTACACAGCACTTTTTGACAGCCCAACGTGTGGCAATATTAAAGGACTCCGTACACAGCAATATGTATGTATTTCGCCCTTCGCGCATTGTATAACTTTTGAGCTTTCGAACGCAGTCTAATATAACATAATTTAAAATAAATTATTTTGTGTAAATAAAGTGATTTGTTGTATCGGAAGCCACAATATATAATAATTGAAAAATTTGTGGCATAAGAAGAAACGAATTAATTTAAAGCCGAAAATAGATAAAAAAATTGGCAGAAATTGATTAAAGCTATCGCGCAGATGTAAAAGATATAGTTAATTATAGATTCTTTTGGAAAAATAAAAAAAAATTTGTACCCCCATTAGTAGATTGAAAATAGCCTATCAATTTGATGGTCTGACGTGGTGTATTAGAAAATTCATATTCACTATTATTATATGATTTTTTTTGCATTATCCAAGTGGCCAGTGCGTCCCTGATTGGTAACTCATTAATTTTAGACGACATCTCTGAATACGACCATACATTTTTAAGTAGCCAAATTTTATCTCACATTTCGTGCCCTATATACAGTCTTCCACCTCATTAAACCGCTATATACGCGATTCTCTGGTATTGTATTCGAATATCTTTTCAGGTACATACATACATAATACCATGCTAAGAATGTAGCAACTGTCGAGAGCGAATAAAATATTGACGAATACGTTTAATGCTGTATTACAGTAATATCATGTAAAGCACTAATCGAGAAATTTACATACAACAGAACTCCACAAGCAGAGCGAGTAATAATCGTTTCATTAAATTTTCTTGCAAGACGATGTAATGTACAATATTTTCACTGATCCGAGAGGAGTTTGGTGTATCAATAGAATTTTTTTTAATATTTTAATACCCCAAACTCGATATTAGTTCCTGGCATGTAATACATCATAATCGGGAGATGGGAATTGCAATTTTCCCTCACTTAACCGGAAGTCAATATTTGATTATTAAATTTAAATGTAATAAATGTCACAAATGATTTAAATGGTTTATTGAGTTTTCATTTAACAGTTTTGCGGTTTTCCAATTCATTTGTAAGCCAAGGAAGAACTCTTTTTTTAGCCTAATTTCGACTTAAATTTTCTAAATTTTCTTGTAAGCCCCTTCCGTAAGAAAGTGTTAATCATTAGTATTTAAATGACACGTATATAAAGCCCTTGTCGTAAATAATACCCTAAATGTTTCTACGTCCTCTAATATCACATTTATCAACCAAATATTGTAGCACTATTCAAATGGGTCACCTTAATTTATCACTGCGTGACTGGAACTGTTTCAATGACTGAATAAAGGATCCACACATTGTTGTCTTGATAGTTTATTCTCACTATATTAATAAAATAACAGAGATTTCGATGGATTATTTTAATTAATTTTCTTGAAAATGGAAGGAAATAATTTAATTTGGATTTTGCACACAATTTAATAAGAGTTTTAAGCAAAATTAAATTTTGTAGTTTGCCGAGGTGGAGCGAATACAATTAACTATCATAAAATGTTGCGGTTAGACCTTTTATTTTTGAACCGTTAGTAATTAATTATAAATAAATTGAAATGCATACATTTACAAAGTTTCTTCAATCGGTAATGTAATTGATATAACCTCGCACTTAGTCTTATGCTAAAGTTAAAATAATGATAATAGAGGCTCACTAAAGCTCAAACAAAGCTCTATCGATTGACATCGGTTTCACAAAAACATTCAAACAGTTCCCAGTTCCCCTTGTGTGACGGACACAAAAAACTTAGTATATCTTAATATGGATTTTTCACCACGCCATAGACAATTTTTACATCTTCCATTCCAGCCCAGGCTGGAACCATTCAGGCCATATAAAATTTTACCCCGAGTCGGCAGGTGTGTGAAAAATCTTGCCATACGATTTTTAGGAGTTAAGGATGGATAACTTTCTTGAGAAAGTATTTCGTTACCGACATCGACCAACATTAATATTGCAATGATCTACCTTTCGTTTGAAAAATTATAATTATAGATATATTGAACAGTCACGTTCGTAACTTAGTGAAAACCACTCTTCAATGCACACGAATAAATTCTTGAATTATTGAATAATTTTTTTTATTCGCAATTTTTCATTCTAGATTTTATTAATTTTTGGTTATGGCTCAAGAATAAATATGTGTGTATTTGTAGTAATAGTTAAAATTTAACAAGGGAAGATTGTCGTAAAATGTTAAAATATTCCAAATTAACGTTTCACTTTTGGAAGGCCCCTAGTTATATTTTTCTTCTAACCGGTGATTTGTTTTAAATGACAAATTAATAAAAAATGCTGGTGTAAACAGAATATGCATATGGATCATTATTTTATTTCGATAGGTGGGCTAAAATGATCCCCAATTAAAAATTTAAAAATATAAATAAAATTTACTTAGGGAATTACGTAATAAATAGCAAAAGAGAACATATTTCACAAATTTCTTATAAAAACGAAACGCAAAAATGCATTTAAATGGAAATTCATTAAAAAATTTGCAAGCAAGTTAAAACAGGGTGACAAATTTTCCATAAATCAATGGCATAATATATTGTTGAAATTTATTGATAAATAAATTATCTACTCAATAATTGTAATTTTGATAATAAAATTATCTAAATGTGTAGTATACTATGTACTAATTTATTAACTGTTAAGATCAAAATAGTTATAAATTATCCCAAAATAATTTTTACATTTAAAAATTAATTTTATGCTCATTTACCTAATTATATAAGTCTTTCTTCTAGTGACAATGGAAACAAACCATAATTTTTAGCAATTATTTTCATGTCCCTCTTCGAATTTTCTCAAATCGGGTATACTTCTAAATTATGCCAAATAAACGTACCCGTATTTTTTTGACCCCAAAGTGGCCCGTTTACATTGCACAGCCCTCCAAAGTAAGTCAAATTTGGCTTGTAGAGTTTCGATAAATTATTTCTAGTGATGGAACCGTACCACTTAGAGACACGATTATTTTTATAAAATGAAGATATTGAATAGTCATTTTCAGTGAGTTTTGCGTGTAAATAATTAAGGACAATAGGGTCTTGATCATATTTTGACTTTGAGTTCGCCTCTCTCAAAAACGGGGTAATTTAAAATTCTCAAAAAAATGTGGTATCTTCATTATATTTTTGGCTACTTTCATACCAAATTTTATAATCTTCGAAATAAAATTAAAAAAATAATTCAAAAGAGAGTAAAAAGGTACAAAAAGATGCATGCAATAAAATTTAAAAAATATCTAAAAGGAGAGTAGAAGTTAGTAGTGATAATCATAATTAACAAGTTTACATTATCAAAATTTTTTCGTACCTATGAAAATTATTATGATGTGAAGGCGTGACATTGCACGTGGGATTAATTTATTATTTGTTGTGGTTAACAATTTTAATAACTTTTACCCCTTCGTTTTTTTTATGGTAACTTCCAAGTGTGGTGGTTTTAAAACTTAAAACAATGTAAAACAACAAATTTTATTGCTTGCTCTTGAGCAGTTGACTCTTATTGATATTTAATAAGACCAATATTATGTAAAAAAACTTTTGTTATTAATTTAAATAGTAGGATCTTTCCTATCATATGCTCATCACTATCGCACATGAATGGATTAAAGAAATTTAATGCATTTAATACTAAAAATAAATAAAAATTAGTATATAGTTATTTCGGATTAAGTTAGTAACCTATAACTTCCCCAAGCGTATAAGAGTTTTGTTAATCCATTCATATGCGCCAATAAGAATTAATTTTCTCGTTAACCACTGAGGTTGTGACGGCTTGCTATAAAGTGCATATTCCATTTCATCTAAAACTGAAAACACTAACTATATAAAAATAACAATAAAAATAATAGGGGGGGTAAATTGACCGCTGCAGAAACCGGGGGTCTGAGGGGTATGGAATATCTCCCACTTCATGGTAATCGGGCGGCAAAACTTTAAAAAATCCTTGAGTATTTAATTTCCTTATTTGAAATATGTACATACGATATTTTAATATTTTCAGATTATTAAGTTATTGATCTAAAATTCTGAATCTTTGAGAAATCGCTGTATGATAATGTTACTATATGGTAAAAATTTTCACTGTGCGATTTATTAAATTATATTATAGGGTTTACTCGATGTTAATGTAATGCTGTTTTTGTGTATAACAGCCCCAGGAAGTGACGATATTCGAATGTTGACCGACGACAGTTATTTTGAGTATTCATTTCCAGGGGGCTTTATCTCGGGGGAAATCATCCAAAATGACTGTCAAAGGGTAATACGTTAAATATTTATCACTTCCCTATGGCTGTTATAATACAATAATTACAGCCTCATGGGGTAAAGGTCCCCGGACAGTTACCATCTTCGCAGGACTGTAATTTATCTTCTATATTGATGTAATAAAATATTGTTAAAAAATCTTAAATATTTTTTGAAAATTAGTTTTTATTACGTCAATTTTGAATAAAAAAATTAGTATTACATTGGTTAATTTAGTGTCTAGAGAGGGGAACATTTTTTTAATACAGGACTATTATCATACATCGATTCCTGAAAATTTCAGATTTTTAGATTAATAAATTGTCCTACAATTAAATACAAACTGAATTAGAAAATCCTGGTACATAATATCAAATGAGGAAATTCATCCCCTCTGGCGTAGGTTAATAATTGAGAGAAAAGCTAAAATTTTTATGGTATTTTTTAATTATTTGGAGTCAATTTAAGAAGAAAAATTTGCCCAGATCCCAAATAAGGACTACCCTAATATTAATAAAATAAATAACATTTATTTAAAAAAAAATCAAGCCTGACCAGTACATTTATTTGAAGCCTGATTGGTAAGATACAGTTGTACAAAAATTTCCATATATATAATAGGTATTCATAATGGACCTTTTTTGAATACAATTGGAACATTTTGGTAACTTACTTCGCTGATTCGAAAACTTTAAAAATTGAACGAAGAGCAAATAGCTACATAATAAAGAAAACCAATCGCCAGCGCTCGAAAATTATGTATTGTTTTTGGCTTCAACCAATAATTTTATTCTCTGCCTTGTTGTCAATGCCTTCGAGGTAATCTTTCAATAATTTCCTCCAATATACTTTATTTCGATTTGTTGTACTCCGAAGATGATGGAGAGTCCTATATCAAGCCTGATGGGTGTATTTGAACCCCGATTTGTAATTCCAAATATACAAGGTATTCGTAATGGACATTTTTTGAAAATAATAGGAACATTTTGGTAACTTACTTTGCCGATTCGAAAAGTTTGAAAATTGAACGAAGAGCACGCCAACCATTTTATTCTCTGCCTTGTAGGTAATCTTTCAATAATTTCCTCCAAATGGATTTCTTGTACTCCACAGTTGATGGAGAGTCATATTATATTACTATATTATTAGAAGGTGGTGCATTGGGATTGATTAATAAGTCAGTTTAAGTTCACCTTGTAATAGCAATAAATTTTCACCTCCACAACAACCTCTTTTTATGTATCGTATTTTGGAAGCATTTAATTAAAAATTGTATTGTGTTGACATCTCATTATTGTAAACAACCAAGTTAATCTTGTAAAGTAAAACGAGTTAGTCGAGCGTATTATATTTTTTAGTATAACAACATTGCACATAATGCGGTAGTGAAGTGTGAACCGGAAAACTAATGACATAAACTAGTGCATGCATTGTTGGGTTTGTTTGTACGGGAAATCGGTTGTCAGAAGTTGGAAGATAACTTAACCATAAACTATCACACGTATGTATGTATGGTGCATGATATTGTTAATATTAGAGAGACCAAATCCAAATGTGATTAAAAATAAACTCACCCTTTGTCGTGGTCTGGACGCTAAATGACTTCCATCACCCTGGCCTCTCTGCAAAAAAAGGAACAATTTAGGATATCTGACGACGTTACGCCACATTTGATTAAAATTACAGTTTAAATGAATCTCAAGGTACTCTAAAACTACTAAAACTATTACCAGAACATTTAATTAATATTAAATTGTAAAGTTTGGGCGCTTTGCATTATGGCTTTATAGGTTGAAAGCTTGGACTTTGTAACCGTGACGAAGGATACTAGAAATATGTCAAGCTGATAGTAGCTTTGATTATTCCCTAAACATTAAAACTTTCTTTAAATATAATATGTAAATATACAATAATTTGGCGTAAACATTGCATTCGTTAGGTATCTATTTTTAGAGATAGAGCATTTGCACCGATGTGAGTTTTCGTGAAAACCCCAAGTGCAAATGTGATTTAGTAACTCCTAGTTTTGAATCGGACGTTGTTATTAGGCGAGGAAATGTCATGTTTATTTAAATGTTTAATATGTTTATGGACAAATGCTTTACTAGAGCGTGTTTTGATGAAGTTGGTATGTCACAATATAAAATACGAATGAGCGTGCCTTTGTATTCAAACTATGCAGTGTGTTTTTGGCTAATTCGAGAAACAAACTCTAAAGCACGTTAAATAAATTAAATGTTATGATACGAGAAATGGGTTTCAGTATAAATACAAATAAGACAAAACTTTTGCACACCGAAATTGAGAATTTATCGTGCAGTTTGCTATAGTTAAGGAAATTAAAGAGATGTTTTTGAAAACAAAAACAATTTGGAATAATAAATTTTAAAAATGAACTGCAGATAAAAGGTAATTACAACTTGCGGTGATTAATCGAAACTACTCTGTTCTGGGATAACTCACTGACATCCTGGCATTGTTGAATAAATGGAATGCTAAGAGCTTGGTTATGTATGACTACCTCGGTTATCATAACTAACTATTGAAATTCCACCGAGTTCTAGCAGTTGTTGATAAGCTCAAGTCAAGTCGGAGGGCTTTAAGAAAATAAGACGTGATATTCCGAACGGACACATACACAATCGGATACCTAAATAATACGATTTACGCAATGTTCATTCGAATCAAAAAATTTACATTTATTTATATTATGATAAATTTTAATTAAAAATGATTCGTGATTCACTAAATTTGCGCAAAACCCACACAAATTTGCTTTTCACTTGTTTGAATAAAGCAACAGGGCGAATGTAACCATTCGTTGCCTTTGGCTGACGATGAGGCGTCGGTGCCATATGTATCTAATATAACTTGTTAAATTACACATGTATATTATGATATTAGAAATTATGTACCTACATCGAACTCTTCATTAATCTACGTGTAAGACATACACGAAACACTGTATCACGACTTCAATTATTGAGCTTCAATGAAGTTTAATTAGTTTCAAACTCGAACTTCCACTAACATCAATAACAGTCATATTTTTCTAATATAAATTCTCTACCTCATTATGTAGTATCAAGTTTATTATGGGAGCTCTTTTTTTACCTATAAAAACTGAAAAAAATTATCGTAAAGTGTCTTAAGTAACAATTTTGTATAGTTTACGACACTAATATAGGCGAATCAACTTATTATACCGATATTATTGGTTTAGTGCCAAGATTATCTTCCCTCGAGCTCGATTTACCTTCGAATCTCGCTTGGAAAATGTTTAACGAAAAGGGCGGAGCCGTTCGTCTAATAATGAAAAGTCAATACCAAAATTATGTAGAAGTTTAATGTCAGAAGTTGCCTTGGTCTTCCTAATTAAGAAATTAAAAATAAATACAGAAAAGTTATAAAAGTCATGCTTTTATATGTTTTTCAGAATAAAAGTAATAAAATTTTGATTAATTAAGAAAGCGGAAGAAAAATTAAATATACTTTTCTAAGATTTCCTCCTGGACGAAACTTGAGCAAAATGTTTGTAATTTTATCTAAATAAAGTTGTACGCGGTATTATCAATTTTCTCTTGCAAATTTTGTTTTGTTTGAAAATTTAATATTATCTATTTAATATAAATATTTGGGTTTGGGCCTTTCGTATACCAAAAATTTGGAAAAATTGTAGAATTATAGGCGGGCAAATTGCATTTTTGGGCATGTGCGGCATGTGTATTTGATTGTTCAAATGAACCCCCCCCTAAAATCCCTTGGAGACTTTTCCGTCAATTGGGGATTGTAGTTCCCAATGCTGTTTTTTGCCTACAAATCGCTTGATTTCATTTTTACGGAAAATTATAATTAGTGCTAAATTGCAGGGTAGAAAATTCAATAACAAATTAGTTTTATAGAATTTACGTGAAATGAAAATGCACGTTTTTTTAATTTGTGAGGTTCTTTTTGGAACATAATAATAACATGCAGAGTATTATTTCAATAAGTAACCTCTATAGTAATTAGTAAATTATGACATTAAATTATAATTTTGTGACAAGCTTTAATATATCATTCATATCAAAATACCCCTTTTTGAACTTATAGTCCAGGCAACGAAGACCAAAAAATACCAAATAGCGGAAATAATTCGTGTATAAGCCAAAATTGGTACAATTGTAGGGGAAGGTGTCCTTAACAACATACTAAAAGTACTGAGGGGTGGGGGTGGAGCTAACGGTGGGGGGGTCTCGAAAGGTCCCTTTTTTCAATTTTTCGTTAATAACTCAAAAACCACTGCTTCTATCAAAAAAATGTATATATACTAAATTAATCTACATAAAATTCTCTACAATAAAGATTCTTTACACTTTTCTGATAGGATCAAAGCTTAAGGAAATATGGAGGTGGTAAATAGAAAATTTAAAAAAACAGTTTTTTTTTAAATATACGGGATTTTGGCGTATCCTGACGTATTTTGTATTAAATTTTACCGAAAATCGTAAAAAATCGAAATTTTAAAACACTAATTGAACAACATTTTTAAAATGAGCTAAAATCAAGTTTGTCAATTTGTTGACTACATAGTTATGAAAGGTGGCCTAACGCGAGGAAGAGGAATTACTGATTCTGTACTCGCCAAGTGGGTTTGTGGATCACCGGGAGGCACCGCCATATGTTCGTCATTGGAGGAGTTTGCTGAAGTGGTATTTGCAACTGGAGAGCAGCACTTTGATATCCGGGTATCACGGCAAACGAGAGATTCACGAGATCGAGGTAAAATACACGAATGGTTCAATGATCATCCCCCTTTTTCAAAGTTGGATTCACTGATGTCACTGTCAGCAGGTATCGTGGGAAATTCCAAAATAAACTGCCACCAAGCCCTGGATATTGGAACTAAAACTATGCAAAGTTTTATCGGCAGTAAATTTGGTAATATGAAGCAATCTAAAAAGAATGTGGTCTTGTCACTAGGCAGTATGAGCAGCATCATTAAAATCAATGGTGATAAAGTTACAATTAACCCTCTGACAATTTTCCAAAGAATTGTCATATCAAAAAAGGACGATAAAGATGTAGAAGAGCTTTTGACATATGAATTAACTCCATACCCCCTGGCCCTGTTCAGCGAGGGCGGAATGCGAAAAGGGAAAAAATAATCACTCTATGATGTTTTGCCTGTAGAGGACAACGTAACTGTGGATCTCACCCACAGCTTCAATGTGGTAGACGGTGGTTTCCTACTCCATCGCATGAAATGGAAACAGTCCTCCAACATATTATCAATTTGCCATCAGTACATTGCCTACGTACATAAACATTACGGTAAAAATTGTTCGGTGGTTTTTGATGGATATGGTGATGACAACAGCACCAAACGAGCAGAGCAGAAGCAAAGAGCGCTCACAAAAACTTCTGTTGACATAAACTTTCATGAAATCACGACTATCACAGTTCAACAAGAGAATTTTCTTGCTAATGAAAGAAACAAAACAAAGCTGATTCACTTGCTCAGTGAGAAAATGGCAGCAGCCGGGATAGAAACAGCTGTTGCTACAGGGGATGCTGACAGCACTATTGTGAGGTGTGGGTTGGATAAAGCTGCTGTACATCCAACTGTAGCAATAGTTGCGGAGGATGTAGACTTGATAGTTCTCCTCATGGGATTGGCACCACCATCTATCAATATCTACTTCATGAAGCCAGGCCGTGGGAATGTGGAGACCAAATTGTTCTCAGTGCGACAACTTCAACAGCTTCCAATTTCCAAAACGATTCTCCTTCTTCATAGTTTCTCCGGATGCGACACCACCTCGGCGATACATGGAAAAAGTAAAGTAGGAATCGCTAAACTTTTTACAGAAAACCCTGCCTTCACTCAAGACATTTCAGCAATATTCACAGATCCCTTAGCATCACCTGAGGATATTGAACAGGCTGGCGAGAAGCTCTTTTTGGCTGTATACAAAGCGCCTGCACATCAAGACAATCTGAACAAACATAGGTACTCGGCGTTTTTGAAGGCGTCAACGAAGCCCAAATCAGACATGGCCACTCTTCCTCCCACCAGAGGAGCTTCAAAGCAACACTCGCTCAGAGTATATCTACAGGTAAATTCATTTACATATAGTTTATTCTTTACCTTACAAATATTAGTTTGTGATGAATACTTACGTTGGTATCATTACTTTCTTACAGGTACAACAGTGGCTCGGCAACCCCCTACCACCCATCCAATGGGGTTGGGTGAAGGGAGAAGATGGGATCCTTTACGCAGTTAAAACGAACGACCTTGTGGCACCCGACTCCGTTTTGAACAAGATATTTTGCCGATGCACGACTGGGTGTGGGGTGCGCTGCGGTTGCCGCAAAGCAGGGATTGCTTGCTCCAGTGCCTACGGCTGCATCGACTCATGTACTAACGGAGCCTCCGTCCAAAATTGCTTCGATGATGATGAAAATTTAGATTTCGACGAAATTTAATGTTTAATAAAAACTTTTTTTTTAATTTTCTATTTACCCCTCCATATTTCCTTAAGCTTTGATCCTATCAAAAAAGTGTAGAGAATCTTTATTGTAGAGAATTTTATGTAGATTAATTTAGTATATACACATTTTTTTGATAGAAGCAGTGGTTTTTGAGTTATTAACGAAAAATTGAAAAAAGGGACCTTTCGAGACCCCCCCACCCTTAGCTCCACCCCCACCCCTCAGTACTTTTAGTATGTTGTTAAGGACACCTTCCCCTACAACTGTACCAATTTTGGCTTATACACGAATTATTTCCGCTATTTTTCCTTCGTTGCCTGGACTATTATGCATCAACCTAATAATTGCACAAGAAATTTGTATTATCCCATGACAATATAGAACTAAATTGTTTCATATTAAAGAGTGAAAAATTTGTGGAGTATAAAGATTATAACGGGTGGGTATAATAAGGGAAATGAATTTCAAGAAATATATTTCAAATGCATCTTTTAAAACTATTAACACTCCCTCTCCAACGACAATCAATATGGTTTCTACATTTTCCAATTTTTGAAAAGATGTTGGTAAAATTTAAAAATTAAAATAAACGACACCTCTTCGGTCATTCATTCATTTTTAGTTCACAAATTTTTTAAATGTGATTATAGCTTTGATATTCAAAGTAAAGTGAAGTACCTATTGAAAAAAATATCTATCGTATGAAATCAACAATTTATTAGTTAAAAAAGTTTTTAAACTCCGACCAATATTTTTTATATTCTTATCTAAATGCCTAAAGAAATATGCAATCATGGGCGTTCATAGAATTTTTTTCGCTGAGAGCAAACTAAAATTCTTTTTAAATAAATATTGTAATATAACAAAGATTAAATTAATAAAACAATTAACCTTGTGATGAAATTTGATGGTTAAAAGCTTCTTGTATAAAAACACTACTTATACAAGAAAAGTGCAGTTAACTATCAAATTTAGTACCTAATAATGGTACTTGTACAGCAGAAAATTAATAATTCTTGATTCAAGTTCCAAATTTTAAAAATTTATTTTAAATTAATATCTTATGAACTTTTATGTACTGAAGTACCATAAGTTTTCTTTGAATATTTCTAACTTCATCCTTTTTTATTTTTCAAAACCTACATAATATATTTTAACCTGTTTTATTTTACTAGACAAGATGTTCATGTCTCCGATTTAATTTTGTGTTTTTCCAAATAATTACTCAGTAATTTTTACCGCTTTTAATATTTTATAAGTGCCTGATTTATTGTTGCTTTCGTATTATAATTTATTATTTTATTCTAATACTAGAAAACCGCTAGTCCCGAACCAAAATGTAATTGTATTTATTTAATTTAATATTTTAAATATTGCTTCTCTGCAAAGTCTTCACAATTAACTTTTTGAAGTAAATCAACTCTCTTCTTTCAACAACAGTGTTGATGTTCACCAAAGAACCGCTAAGAAGTTCAGTGAAGTCCGCGATTCGAACCCACAATTTCCGTGCTATAGCCTCACCAGCGATCACACCAAACCACAACTGTGTATAATAAAATATTATTGAATTTAATTTAAAATAATATATGAAGTAATTTATTATTACTAAATCCAAGGTTTTAAGATCATTACGCTTTGGGCTACTTTCCACCGATTGGGAAAGTGACCGAGATTGATGATGGCGTTGAAAATCTGCGTGATGGCTTTAAAATATTTTTTTGTTGCCCCTAGATGCACTTTAACCGTGATCAAGTCGAATCCTGGGGCTTTCCTTAAATTGATTTCGTGTTTTAAAGTTTTTATTAGGAAAGTCTATTTGAAAGGAGACTTCAAGATTCTCCTTTATTTTGTCTTCTTCATGAACTGCGATTTCAGATGGATGAAGGGTACAGGGATAAAACAATCTAAGTCCAAAATTCTCGATTTCCAGATTTTGGTCGAATTTTATGTATAGTATTCTGCCGCATCTTACAATGCATAAAAGAATGAAAAAAACATTCATAGTCCAATATGAACACTTTTATAAAAGGTCCACTAGGAGAAAACAATCAAAGTCACCAGCTTTTTCGGGCTTCTGCGGTCCAATTGCACAAAATTTTTAATTTACTTACATTATTTTATTATATCAGGGGTGGCCAAGCTCCTTGATAGTCGAGCCATTTTTCAAAATTTGAAACACATACGGAACGATAATACTTTTTTAAAATATAATAGCACAAAAATGAAAAGGGAACTCGGGTACATTTATCGAGAGCCACAAATAATCCTTCAAAGAGCCGCATGTGGCTATTACAAAAGTTTTCTATGAGTTTTGAAAATTAAAATGCATTTATCTCGCTAAACATAAAATGTGACTTAGATTGTTTTCTCCCTGTACCCTTCAAATATATTCGCCTTTTGATTATTACTTGTGGTCCACTTATTATTGTCACCTTTGATGGGTAATATTGTATGCTTTCTTGTGGCGGCGGCCTGTGTTGCTGTTAAGTTTTCTAGGTAGCTTTGAAGGTCTTCATTTTTAATTTTGGTCATCCCTTCTTCTAGTTCCCTTGTAGCTCTGTTAAATGTCTTGTTTCTTGCCATCGCTTTCTAAGTTTCCTCGTTTCAGATCTTTTTTGATTTATTATTGGGAGCACTGATGTTTTTGCACTCGCCGTGCAGCTTGTTGAATGCTTCTAGAAAGGGCGTTATCTGTATCTTCTAGGTTATGCTCTGTCTTCAGATTGTCGAGCTCTTCTCTGAATGCGTTCCAATCAGTTGGCTTGATAAATAATGATGGCTGTTTTTCATTATTTTTAATTTGCGCGAGCATACTAACAATTACTGGTGTAAGCCCTGAAGAGAAGTCTAGACAGGATTCTGTTTTGATTTTTTTATGTTAATATCTTTTGTGATACAGAAAATAATAACGTCTGTAATCGGTGGATCAATAAATTGGTTTGCAAGTGGATATATTTTTGATGTTATTAGTCTGTACAGCTTTCAGTAATTCTCTGCCTTCGTTGTGATCAGTCTTGAGCCCTTCATACATACATATGGTGTTTCACATTGGAAAATGAAAGTAAGAAATTTGCACGTAATTTTTAAAATTATTATTTATTAAAACTAAAAGAATTAAAGCTGATTTCAGAAATAGTACTGCGACGTAGGACCATTTTGAAAAATGCATTCTGCTCTTTAATTTTGATTTGATAATAATTCGCATTATAATGGAAATTAAGCGAGTTATAAGCAAAAAACCACTTGAGAGTGAGAAAATCCCTAATTGGGAAGAATTCAGCAGGAAATTTATATGACTCTAAAATTCACATACGTATCTGCAAATTTTCAGCTTGCCTGAAGTTCTTACAAGATTAAACCATTTCTTTCAGGTTCCTTGCTGGGACCAGAAAGCAATTTTTAAATAATTTTTTGTAAAACTAAAATTGAACGAGTTAAGGAAAAGCCGATAAGGGATTTTAGGGGACTTTTTAGAGGGATTGCAGAGGACTGTCAAATTTCAGTTTACCCGGAGTTTTTGCGAAATCTAACAAGATTTTCATGCTTGGACCCTATTCTAATTAATCAAAACAAATTTTTGATAGTAAAATCTAGTTTTCAATAGCAAATACTTTATTTTATAATATAAAAAATAAAACAACTCTTTTTATCATTTTAATTTATTATAGATTGTAATTATTATTATTAACAAGCCATCTATGGCTTAATCCTTGCGGCTGATGATGATGATGATATTTTTTGTATTGTAAGATTTTTGTATTGGTGAAAGCTTAAAAAAAAAGAAACTCATTGATTGGTTCATTATAAGCAGAGCTGGTATAATTAGTTTACTTTTGGCCGAGGGAGGGGGGCAGTAAATTTTGTAAAGAACTTAGCCGGATTCTTGGATTGCTTACTAAATATCAATGTGTCCTAGTCGGTGCATGCGGAGACAGAAAACCTTTTATAAATTTCAGTTTTGAATGTCTGTGCCTGGGGGTATTCCATACAGCTACAAATCAGTTTTCTTCTCGACTATTTTTCGCGATCCTTTATCTCTAAACTACTTATGCCAGCTTTGTTTACAATAAACCAATGCATACCTCCAGAGTCCGAATACGTTTTCTTGGTGTACTTGTTTCGTGATATTTTACCGTTTAAAGTAATAAAAGAAATGTACTCAAAATTTATTAAAGACAAACTAAAATACGTCAGCAAATAGTCCAGAAGAATCCTACAAAAGAACAGTTTATATCCTATATTTAATTCGTTTTCTTACGGAAATGGAGGAAAGATTTAATCCGCTTTTCGAAAAATTAATTTCAATTCAAGTATGAATTTCGTATTATATTAATTTTTTGTTATTATTTTATGAAAATAATATTTGCAATTTAAAAAACAATAAAAAAACATATATTATTTTTGTCTACCAGGAAATAAGTGTATTTAATTAAGCAAAATTCTAAAGAATTTAAAAAAAATTGTCTGTTGCAATTTTGGTTTGCAATATAGATTTCGGTCCCCTTTAACAAGGTTGCGGTTGCATCACAACCTAAATGTATGCAAAAAATTTATTTTTGATTTAGCCATCCTTTTTAGTATCCACTAATTTTATAGCACTTGAAGTGTATTCGAAAGTTTAATCTTTAGTTTTTCAATAAATTATTATGTCCAACTAAAACTTCCTCCTGCTCGCTCCACATGTTATTGCTGACTACAGCCAAAAACATAAAACTTGCTCCATCATGGTAAAACCTGAATTGAGTCTCTACAGGATGAGTTAATAATGAGAACTTTTTCTATGGCTACAATAAATACAATTTTATTTTAAAATTTTATGTCTACTGATGGACATTCAAAATCCAAAATTATTTTTAACTATACGGGTTTCTTGAGATGTGGGTCTGTAAAAGCTTTTCGTTCCAATCTTAATCAATCGTTAACTTTTTAACTGAATTAAATGAACAACGCCACGATGAACAAGTAAAAGAAAACCGCTCACTCTGCCTCTACCGATTGAAAAGAAGCTAGCTCTCCTTTTTCTAGGGCGTCCAGAGGCCAACTTAAGGCATAAAGAAAGCATCACGACTATACAAAATACATTTGAATGAACTATAAACTTTTTATCGACCTTTATATAGAATGAAAATTTTAAATAATGTTTTCAGGGAAAACCAATTTCCCTAATGATCATTCCTGAAATACGTCAAAATTTTTGTTATCACTATCAACTCGTTAATTTTCATTTTCAATTTGAGCTTTTTACTCGACAATTTGATGCATCTTCTTAGACATCGTCACGGAAGCAGCTCCTTTATGAAAAGTCAGACTGATTTTTATTCTATTTTACTTAACTTTTCCAATATTTGTTAGCGAGTGATTGGCCTCCAAAGCCAGATTTATTGAAATTATAGAATTTTTCTTGTCAGGATAGAAATCCACATTGCAACCAATCTTGCCCCGACAGACAGACAGTTTAAAAGTTATTAACTGAAAATATTTGACCCAATTTCGAGGACACGAAAGAGAAAATCAAAATTGGAGTGAAAATGAAAACGTGGTTAAAAGCTTACGGACAAAAATTGTTGGGTACATTTAAACCAATCAAGTTTTAATTTGCATTAAGGGTTTCTCCATTTCCGGTATTTCCCAAATAATTGGACGATTTAAATTTTAAATTGAAACTAAATCAAAAGTTGTTGATTCGCGAAATATTAGCACTCGAAAATGTTGAGTAGGTTTCAAGAAACCAAACGCACTTGAAGATGGCTTAAAATATGCAGGTAAACATTTTAGTTGAAAATTGAAGCAGTATCAATTTTCAATTTATTGCATAAATTTTGAATAATAATCAAATTGAAAGCTGGTCTTAGTTTTATTGGATTTAAACAAAATATTTTAATCATTGACCATTAACTGGATACCAGAATTAACTGAAGTAATCCTTTACTTCACGTGCTACGTAAAGTATGCTCTAGTCCAACAAGGATTTCCATGTGACAGTCTCTGGTTTTGAACTCGGTTTTCATGATTTATCTCTTAAGCTAAATTAATAGTTTTACGTTCGGATTGTACAAACAGTCGAGTAATTTTTTGTTTTACCTCCAATGACATGAAAAAACCCTTTTAAATATCAAAAATTGTATTTACAAAGAAAAACACATATGTCATGTGCAATGCTTACTTTGAAAATAGTCAAATTTTTCTTTTATAAATTGATGCCGATTTCTCGAACCGGAAAAATACTTGAAGAAAAATAATGTTCGAAATGAATAAAAAGCACAAGTTTCGAATTACGAAAAATAATCTTAATTTAAGCTTAAAAATCTAATCAAGTTGTTTTATTTTTTAATTAAGAAAATCAATTAAATTTAATTGGGAGTTCATTTGGACAAATAAATAAAAAAGAGCCAAAGTACTTTAAATATTTTGTTAATCCTTTAAGCACCCTAACACAATATTACCAGATGATTACTCGATGTGGTTGTTTCCAAAGGTATTGAATGCGTATTCTTAAGAATTTCTACTCTGATGGTAAAATACAATGGAACATAAAGATCTCGTGAGAAAAACATGTAGATCTAAGTAAAGCTATGTCTAAAACTAAACAAAGGACTTCAACTCTCGCTATTGTGTGCAGCTCTCTTGTTTTTCGTATCAAATATATGTACACCTCAAGATATTTTATGGATTTAACCAACAATCAATATATAATTGAATTTCATTTTCACTCTTAATGTTAATTTCGGTTTCATTTCGCCACGTCACTATAGGAAAATTTTCTCTTATTCCAATAATTTACATGGTATGCACATTTAAAAATAAATTAAAAATTACACTTTTTTTAAAATAGTGGCAGACTGGGCCCAATAGAATGTTTATGACCGATTTCTGTGACATTGGGACAAAGCCAATAATTTGACTAACAGGGACAAATAATTCAGTGAAATTATTATCACAATTGTAAGAATTGACAGAAATCAACGGCAAGGCGAGTTTTATTAATTAAAATGCTAGCTCTTGAGAGAGAAACCATTCTCAATTTGGCCAGTCCGTCCCTGGTAATACTTTATGCAAAAATCTTGCAGTCAGTCGGGTTTGAAAATATAAACACGTTCATTTTCGGTGGCGCATATATATTTTGTACTACAAATCCATTATTTTTGTGTCTAAGTACACCAAGGGAGTAATAATTCAAAGCAAGAAAAGATGAAAGCGTGTCAGAGCGATGTTCATTCGAAACAGGAAACCGGAAGCTTCATGTGAGCTAATCTAGAATTAAAGTATAGAGTCTGACAGAATCAGGTCAGAATTAACGCTGCGTTCTTCTAATCCTGTAGATTATTAATTTTTTTAAATATTCCAAATTTTTTTAAATAATCCAGCGTGGACCATAAAACGAAAAACATAAATAGTAGTTTCCCACTTTGTCTTCGTGCATTTAAAAGTTTATAAAAAAAGTTATAATTTTTTTTGTTTAAATAAATTCTCTTTATAAGATACAAAGTATCCTCTTGATGCAAATAAATTACTCTATAGTTCTAAATAAAAAGTTTTTTTTTCTTTTGTGAAGTAAGCATGTCTCTCATTTAAAATAAAATATGCAAAATTTTGAACAACCCAAGAGCACATTTATAATGAACGTTTAGAATTGTTTGCACAAAAAGTTCCACCAAGACTTTGTTATCAGTCAGCCATAAATTAAAGCACCGCATCCTTAAAAAGCTTTTACACCTGAAATCGCTAATTTATTATATGTACTCGAGTCTCACTCACTTTGTTGTTAATATAGAAGCTATTATTTATAGGAACTTACAACAAGGACCAACAAGAAATGGAGGAAACAAACAAGCGAATGAAAATGAAATTGTGACTAATGAGTCGTGTAAATAGCAAAAAATCTTTAAACTTTCATTATTAAAATTCTGATGGATTTGCTACTAATTTATTCAAAAAAATTTAATTAACCATAATCCCTTAAAAGTCAGTCATAAACTTGACCCATGACTAAATTATTAATATTTTATGAGCATTTCACATAGATTGTGACTAAAACATTGTTTATCATTCATAAAGGATACAAAAAAGTTATAAAATATGAATAAGTCAGTCAGTCAGCCAACACGAGCTCTCTGGAGGGTAATACATGGTATTGTTGCTCTGAAAAATAAATAAAGAAACATGAAATATTGGTCTAATATGTCATTCAATTCGGCTGTTACAATCAAAACCTTAATCGCAGGTTTATTTATTTAATAATCGTTTTTTCAAAATTTAACCCCTTCCTGTTTCTCTATTTAAATTACAGGCGCGGTTTTTCAACGGAAATTTGATTTGCTGGAAAGAAAAACGAAAAAGGGTTTTCTCTTTCCCTCGCCACACACAACAACCACTCATTAATTCTGCAATTTTGTGTGCAATATTTAAATTAAAAAATCGACGAAAAACGAAACTCATTGAATGAAAGCTTTCGTGTTTTTATGTGTTTCATATTTCATTGGTTTTTTAAAAGCTTTTAAAAATAGAACCGGGACGTTTAATAAAAGAAAAGTATCGTTAAGCATATAATTAATGTTCAACAATTAGGGAATTGGGAATTTTGTAAACGATAAATGGTAGAAAAAATGGGGTTGTATTTTTTGGTCTCAGCGGGGTCTCGTGTTGTTACAAATTTATAAATAAAAATAAATTTTTTTGTTATCGTTTGTTTTTAGTGTGGGTGTTAATTTTGTTGTTTTTGAAGATGAAAAATCATCTACCAGTAGCATTCCTACAGGGGCGGATTACCTATTATATTCTTTTTGTTATCTCGAAAATTTTCGGAAAAGCCCCTAAGTCGCTATTTATAAACTAATAGTTACGTAGTATTACGGAGTTCAGGCATTCGAATAGCATTGTTCGAATTTAATGATATTTTGTTTTAAAAGATTAATAAGAAAAACTGGTGTAAGCCACGATTTTAGAAACTTGTAAGTCTGGGGATGATCAGCTACAAGTAATCAACAGATGCAATTTTTTTAAATTATGCAAGATTCAAGAAAGTGGGTTGTAATACTTGTTGAATGCAGTTCTCCAGCGTTTATCTTTTAAATACTGTGTCCATTCGTTTAAAATCAAAGCTGTTGTTTAAGTACATCATTGTACGAAAAAGTAACTCCAGCTGTTCTAGGTTGGGGGGGGGGGGTAAGATAACACAATTATTAAATTATTTTGTTACAGGGCGTAAATTATCCTGAAAGGCAGTATTTTATTTTAAAATTTCGAGAAACAGAAAATGTGGTTTGTGGTGAGTTTCAAGATAACAACTGAGACCCCCAATGTTGTGATGTGATAATTGAATTCATGTATAAGGTGCCATTTAAGATTATGATGAGGTTGAGATGTTTCCTTTGGTTATGATCCCTAAAGTACGCCAGGCGGAGCTACCAACGTGAAACTTATCAATGTAAATGGTACCGCAGAAGATTGTTTTCGGAGGCTCTGATCAGTTGACCCGAAAGATGGAGTCTACTGTGATATAAATTAATAAAATTAGACCTTGCTTAGAACTTGAACTTGTAGACCATAGTTTTAGAGACCGGAGAGAGGGGGTATGGAATACACCCTAGTTACGCATAAATTGTAAAATAAAAATTTATCATGGTGATCGGGAGAAGAAACCTTGAAAATAATGCAAAGCGAAAATTGCAACGCAATCAAAAAGAACGGTGTATCTGAAGAATAATATTTGCGACTGGGGAGGGGACCCCAGACCTTTCGCTCTATGGCGTTCATTTATCTAAAAAAAAACCTTAATATTGGTTTTTTTGTTGGCTTAAAATCATCACGGAAATACATGGCGAGATAGCAAAAGATAGCAAAAAAATGTTGGAACAGGAGAGTCTTTTTGTTGCAGTAGAGTCGTAGTAAGCTGATACGTAGATAATAGTTTTAGAGCATTGATGGAGGTGATTAGTGGCCGTCACTCATAATCATTGATTGGTGTCATTGTTTCCTAGAGTTTCCAAAGAAATGGTTTTGAATTGCATAGATAAAAAATGGAACTTAATTAAAAGTTACACTGAGTTGAGTAAAGGAGAATTTTTGGGTTTGGCCGAAATGTGTTTTGAATACAAATATTTCTCCATTAACGGTAAAATTAACAAACAAGTTGAACGTTTGGCAATGGACAGTCCAAGCAGCCGAGTCCTTGCTAGTTTAATCATGAAGGCCCTTTTGAGTAAAGTATTGGGTGATTTGATATTTATTACAACCTTTTTCAAACTCTACATAGACGATACCCTTGCAGCTGTACCTTCTGATAAACAGGAATAATTTCTTGATAGGTTTAACGCTTATCATGAAATCTTAAGTTTACAATAGTAATTGAGAAGAAGGGTGAGGTTCCCTTCCTTGACATCATGGTTGTTAGGAGAGCTAAGGTAGGTTCTGTGATTACTAATTGGTACACCAAGCCGACAACTTGAAAGCGCCTCATTGATTACCATTCATACCACCATAGTAACATCAAAATGAGTTTAGTCATGGAAATGATGAGGAAGGTGATGAGATTGGGGCATCCGAATTTCAAAGAATGTAACAGCGTCAGGGTTAATGACATCCTAAAAAAGAACGATTATCCTAGGCGGTACATCAATATGCAATGGAGTAGGGTGATGATAGAGAGGGCTGGTTTCCACACAGATGATCGGGTGAGGGAAGTTAAGCCATATTTTAGATTTCTTTACATAAGGGGATTAACCAAGAGAATGCAAAACATACTGAGAGACCATTGTCAATTGGGAGTTTACATCATCCATAAATTCCGGTTTCCATTCATATTAGTTCCGGTAGTAAGAATTGTGTTGGTCAAACCGGGTCAAACTATGCAAAGACTTCAATAGAAAATTTACCAGCTGTGATGAGATTTTGAAGAGGTGGATAGGGGATCATCACCATCACCACGGCTTTGGTGATGCACCGTAAGGAGTTAAGTTACAGATTTCACTTTTATGATGTACGAATTCTACACTTTGAACCATTGATTATAAAAAGAAACATAACAGAAATATTTTTCATCATGTTATTGCTAGGTGAGCATTTTACAAATTTTAAAATTTTTTCTAATTATTCTTCTAGATCCTGAAGAAGAAGAAAATATACCTTCGAAACGTCAATCGATAATTGGTCCAAAACTCCCCACTATTTGATTGTGTTTTAAGTAATATTTTAGAAGCCTTTCGTGGAACAAACAATTTAATGTGTAGATAGCGGTGCCAAACTATAGAAGCTATGGATCAGAAGACCATGGCTCTAGAAAAAGAAAAGCAACTCAAAAACCCACTTTTTCCTTATAAGCCATCCTAACGTTCGTTAACTTGTTGCCAATATCACTGATACCCACAATTCGCTTGAAATAATATAAGTAGATTGGGAGATAAAAATTAATGAATGGCCCTTTTTGCGATTCTGATTTTCCAATGCCAATGTTGTATAACTCTGTGCATAACTTCAAATTTTGAAAATTAAAGGAAAGGAATACAAAATATCAGTGGCGACTTGACCATTAAGGATGAAAGAAAACTAAAAATACCTTACGGTCGTTGTCTCCCCTCAACCTCGGGGCAGATTTTTGTTGTGTCTTCACAGTATTTAAATTTGTAAAACAAAAAAAATCTAATAAAATTGAGAAATGTAGGCAGCTAATTGAAACGGTTCTGGTTCATTAGTATTCTATGGCCTGACTTTAGGGTTAATTTTAAAACTCTGATTGAATGCAGAGGGGAGAATTGAGAATAGGGGTCGAGATAACTTCTTCTCTTTTGGGATCAAACAAAGCACGGTATTTATATTGCTTGGTTAAAACATTGATTATAAATTTGGAAAGATACGAAAATTATGGAGCAACAAAAACTGAACAATCCAGTGACCACAACAGTCGATACCGAATCAATCCGTAACCACAGTACTTTTATTCAGAGGTTGGAGTTACGAACCTAACAATTTTTTTACACCACGAACAGTTAGTACTGTGATTTATTCCATCATAGCGATATTTTCATAACATTACTCGTATTATAGCTCCAATTACTATGACGCTAAATGAATGCGTTAAGATGTTAAAGTTTTGAAATAAATTATGACACAAAATTTACTAGAAAGTCCGGTATCTTTCCGAAATTTATTAACAATGCTCATTGAATCGAATGTTGTTAAATAATTAAACGAAAGATATATTGTTTGCAGCGTTTAACCGTTACATAAATGAGGAAATTTTAATTCATAACCCAAGTAAAGACTATTAAAATAGTGCAAATCCAACAGAATTTACATTTTCTCTATCAAGAGAGAAGTGTAGACTATGTCTGCATTATTTAAATTCCAAATTATAATATCTTAAAACTGACTTTATTAGAGAAGATAAAATTTTGCGAAGAAAAAGCTTGAATAGTTTTGATAAAAAAATGCAGTCTAAGATTTATAAAATGTTTTTAATGTAGTGGAATGGGATGAATTAGTGCAATGACATACCGAACTCCGCACTTTTCGTACCTTAGGCGGCCCCCCTATCTCTCTGGTAGAAATGCCCATTTTCTTATGTTGTCGTAATTGAACTGGATATATAATTTGATAATAATGGGCTCCAATATTGCGTACCATCTCCTGATTTTGTGTGTACTCGCGTAGTAATCTTTCCACCTCGCCTGAAATAAAAAAGACAACACATTAGAAGAGAAAACAGAGTTGAAGTTTCATTAAAATAGCTGGCATCTTATAAACATTTAATTTGTTTGTTTAATTGAAAAATTTATTTGTCGAGTCATTGAAACATATTATAATCTAATACACAAATTTTAGAAAACAAAGCTAAGAAAATTAAATGTTAGGTTTGTAGAAAATTTGATTAAAACACGAATACTCTGTGAAAGCTTGTTATAATATAAGAAACACAAAGATGCGAAAAGCGCGTAAGGGAACAAGCAATGTCAACTTGAAGAAGCGATGTAGTAAAACATAGAAATACACCCTCGCTTTTCCTAATTAAAATTTAAATTGTACTCAAGAAAACATTAACATATGGTTTACAGCGTTTAAGATAGAGAATATTAATGAGGGAACGGTAACAGGTGCTAATAAGATATATATTTTTTATCGATTCAGCCCCGTTTTTGGAAAAAAATGGTGTCATGTTTAGATATGCCAATATCGGAGGAGTGACGGGATTAAACATTTTTGGCATCTTAAAGGAATGACGCGTAGATTGATGGCATCACGCTCCATACGTGATCAAGCGGCAAACAACAGCAATCAAGAAGACTTGAACGTGCCTGCCTCAGGGATTGGCTGTTTATTGCACATGTCCTGGTACATTACTCATGTCAAGTATCCTTGTTACACTTTACAAACTACTCTTTTTTGACTAAATGACGTGTGACCATTTTGCACGCAACCTAATTATACGACTCAGATTTAAAGCTGCGTCCTCGACTCCAATTACCGTAATAAAATAAGCTTTAAAACGGGAACGTTGTTTAGGTAATAATATTCCGGAGACTTTATAGTTGACAAGATATTCCGACAGCTCAGTTAGCCCCAAGCGATTGGACTAATCGGGACCATTTTACTCTGCGGTTTCATTAGAACGCCTCAACCCCGACTACTCCTAAAACCCCATGGCATTGTTTACACTTTCTATTTTGAAACTCGCAAATTAGCGTTCTAACGACTCTTAAAAAGGAATTAAACCTATCCTACCTACGCTCGTTTTCAAAATCAATACGCGAATAAAGACGTTTCAATTTATTTTATTTTGTTTGTTCACTAGCAGGCGAGAATCAGCAAATTCGACTCGTGTTTTGATAAAACTTGCCGTCTTCTTCTTTTTCCTTTTCGCCTCTCCTTCCAATATTACAATTTCATTTTTAAACAAATTAATTTATCAAGTTTGTTTATTTTAGTGCGTATTTCTGCTGAGTATGTAATGAGTCGATTCTAATTTGTTCGTCGACGAAATATCTTCCCTACCCCTCCCTCACGCTGAACTTATGTAATTAGCTGAGTTTAGTTTATTCTAGTCAAATAAATTAGTAATTAAGTTTGATCCTGTATAGTCAGCATCATTATTGACACAATTTCTAATTAAAATTGTGTTAGTACCTGGTGGTTAACTAATTTTAGCAGTTGTTGCTATTGTTTCAATATTTGACATCGCATTGCTACACATTCTCTAAGATAAATGTGACAAAGCTAATTAATCAGCTACACTTCAAAAAGGTCTCCACCGCTCGCCCAACTTATTGAAAGTAGTTTCCTCTCGGTACGATTATTTCTACTATACGGTTGTGGTTTCCCCCTAAGACGATTCTACTCAAGCGAAACGATCTCGTTTTATTGAATCTTTTATTCTTTAAACAAAAAGATAAAAGAAAAATTGGAAATTTTGCAATAAATGGAAAAAGGAAGGTAGCAGGAAAACCGGGGCTGGTTGGCTACAAGGGTAACTTGACGCAAACTCTATTAGTTATTTTGGACAACCACTCACAATGGGATGATTAATGGGATGTGCATCTGTCATTGCAATTTCAGCGCGCTACGAAAGTTTGAAATGGAGTTATCACTGCTTTTCTTTATATTTTCTTAACATACTTCCATACGTTTTAAATGACTTCCTAGTGAAATATTGACGAGTTAAATCAAGTGTTTGTTAATTTTTTACAACTTTTAAGTATGAATTGCATCTGGGTCATTGTGTTTTTGAACCAATGGCTTTTTTCAGCTGTTTTTGTCCAATATGTTTTTCAATCAGCATTATTCCATTACAAAATACCAATTTGTTCATCAAACTTCATTGGGATAAAATCGAACGTTGGATACCTTTTTGGTGAAATTGAGGCGTAGCAGTTTAATGGTGTCGATCTCATTTAATTGAGATATTTTGCTGTTGATTTTTAAGGTGAACGTCCATCGTGGGAATTTAATATTGATAGAAAACACATCGGTTAACCAAATTATCATAATTATCATACATTTTTTTTATCATGAGTTTAGTGGCTAATCAATATTGTACTTGTGGTCTTATCACAACTATTGCAATAGTTCGAGGAAACACAAGAGGGGCTTCCATTGAATTGTGGTGGTAAATCGAACCTAATTAATTAACCACAGAGGTCTATTTTTGCTTGCACCTTCCGTGCTGCAGTGTGAAGTGGTTATTTGTTGACTATGCAAGGAAACTCAATTGTTACTTTTTCTTCGGGTTGTATTTTTAGTGCAGTCTCAGCGAAAACTTGCTATTATTTGTCTTTGGAATTGTAATACCTTCAGCACAAGATACATTTTAATTTATTGTTGCACGTTTTGTACTCCAGATTCTGGAATTTCAGCTACGCTGCTATTCATTCTTGCTATTCTCTCCTTTTTTACTATTTGTGATTTAGCGACTTGCTTCACCTCATTTTTCGTTTTATTGAGTAATCTGATGCCTAACAACATTCGATTTCAAAATATTAACACGTTTTAATATTCTGAAATATGCAAGGGCAAATATGCAAGAGCTTCAAACCACATAAACAAATTAGTGTTCTAGCAATATTGGTATGCACTTCTCAGAGATAGACACGGTTAAAGAAAAAGGAAAGAGGGATACGTTTAGCAGTGCAAAGTAACAACTGAAACAGAAGGAGAATGTTGTGTGAACTTAAAAACTATACAAGAGTGATAGGTCGTGATTCTTCAACAGGAGAGCAAAAAATATAACGAACGAGGAAATATACAATTTAATTGTATTTTTATTTCCTTATTTACTTTCAGAGTAATTTAATTTCCAAAAAAGCTTTAATCGAAAACCTTGAGGGTAAACGGGAATATTTAAGAAATTTAGAGTTGCATGCGACCCTCGTGCTGTACAGGTGTCAAAATGTTTCTGTAATCTGCAGCAGCTCGACTGCTTATCGAGTCTCGCCACAACTTCTTGTTTTACTTGAAAATCGGGTCGGGGGGGGGGGGGGGATCACATAGCCCTCTGTTCATCATTATAGACACGAAAATTAAAGCAATATAAGAAAACATTTTTTAATGTTTTATCGCCTGATCCGCGTTAGCTGGTTCCATACTCCCCAGTCTCTGCAGCCGTTAAGTTTTAGAACTGAACGAATTAATTAATTTCTAAATTCACCACCGCCCTTAGTTAATAACAAAGCTTATTTATTAAAAGTCATGTTCCTAATATTTGTAAGGGGAGACAGGCTAGTACAGTTCTGTCAAGAAAATAATATGATCGTCATGAATACTCAGTTCAAGTTACCAAACAGACGTTTCTACACTTGGAGATCTCCCCAAGATAGAGAAAACAACGTCGTACGGAATCAAATAGACTATTTCCTTATCGGAAACCGCTACAGAAATAGTATAAGACACGTAAAGACATACCCGGGCGCAGATGCCTCCTCAGACCACAACCCCCTTATAGCGGATATGAAGATTACCTTAAAGAAAATAAAATCTAACACCAATAATAAGAACAACAGATTGGATATGAGATACCTTCAAGACCCAGGAGTTAAGGAAGCATTGAAAAGGGAACAACAATATGAACAAAATGATTAAGGATGAGAATGAGAACAAGGACAAAAACAGGAATAACATAAACATAGACGAAAAGTGGAGGAACGTTAAATTGGCAATTCTGGAACCTAGTCAGAAATTTCTAAAAACAAGAAGAACAGAGAAGAGGAGGGGATGGATGACGGACAATATAATGCGGCTTATGGAGGATAGAAGATTGCACAAGGGTGACAAGAGGAAATACAAAGAGATTCAAAAAGAGATACGTAGAAACATCTGACACGCTAAGGAAAGATGGTACGCTGAAAAATGTAATCAAATAGAATACCTCCAATCAAAACATGATATATTCAATGTTCACAAAAAAATAAAAGAGCTGACAAACACCTACCAACGAAACCATGTTAACATGATACTTGACAAAAACGGTGTGATTGTGAACGACATAAAGGATAAGATAAAGACATGGAAGACATACATTGAGGAATTGTTTGAGGATTCAAGGCAAAGAAACGACAAAACATATGACGCTGCCACATACGAAGATAGAAAGGGACCAGACATAAGCCTAGAAGAAACCATGCATGCGATCAAATTGTTGAGAAATAGAAAGTCCCCAGGACCCGATCGATTGCCAGCCGAGTTGTTGAAGCTGGTAAACGAAGATCACGTACACTTATTGACAGAACTGTTCAACACGATATACGAGACGGGTACTATACAAAAAGAGTGGCTGATATCTACGTTTATAACTATTCCAAAAAAGGCAAGAGCCAAACAATGTAGTGATTATCGTACAGTAAGTCTAATGAGTCACACTCTTAAGACCTTCTTAAAAATTATTCACAATCGAATATACCCCAAGCTGGAAGAAGAGATCAGCGAAACACAGTTTGGTTTTAGAAATGGTATGGGAACGAGAGAGGCATTATTTGCATACAATGTCCTGATACAAAGATCTCTAGATGTAAACCAAGACGTATATGTATGTTTTATAGATTACAACAAGGCTTTCGATCGGGTACGTCACGATCACCTCATGGAAATCCTCGAAGAAAAAAAAAGTTAGACTACAGGGATATACGAATTATTGAGACCCTCTACTACAATCAGAAAGCTACCATCCGAATTGAAACAGAGACATCCAAAGAAATTGAAATAAGGAGGGGAGTACGGCAAGGGTGCATCCTATCTCCAACCCTTTTTAATGTCTACTCCGAAGAAATAATGAAAAAAGCTCTTGGGTCCACAACAGCAGGCATTCAGGCATTCGGGTAAACGGGATTCCAATAAATAACATCAGGTACACGGACGACACGGTGCTTTTCGCAGAAAATATGGAAGGACTGCAGCAGTTAGTAGACCAAATAGTAGAAACAAGTGAAGAATATGGACTAACTTTAAATATTCAAAAAACTAAGTACATGGTTATAACAAAGTCTAGAAGACCATCTGAACAACTTTTAATAAAAGATAAAACGGTGGAAAGAGTTCAAAAATATCATTACCTAGGCACCACTGTAAACGAAGAGAATAACTACACCGAAGAAATCAGAACCCGGATCGGAAAGGCGAGAAGCACTTTTGTGACAATGAGACAATTATTTACCAACAGAGACCTAAGTCTGGAGTTAAAAATACGAATATTGAGATGCTATGTCTTTTCAGTTCTCCTCTATGGACTGGAAGCATGGACACTCAAGGTGGAAAATATAAAAAAGCTAGAAGCCTTCGAGATGTGGACGTACAGGAGAATGTTGAAGATATCGTGGATGGATCGAGTGACAAATGTAGAAGTGCTACACAGAATGGGAAAAGAAAAAGAAGTGACATTAAACATTAAAACGCGTAAATTGCAATATTTGGGCCATATAATGCGAGGGGATAGATATGATATGCTTCGAAACATTATGCAGGGCAAGATTGTAGGCAAGAGAAATATAGGCGGACGTAGAATGTCGTGGCTACGAAATCTCAGAGAGTGGTTTGGCTGCTCCTCTACCCAGTTGTTTCGAGCGGCAGTGTCCAGAGTTCCAATAGTCATGATGATTGCCAACCTTCGTAGCGGAGACGGCACTTGAAGAAGAAGAAGAATATTTGTAATGAATTTTCATAATAAAATAATAATTGAAACCCTATCGTTTTTCTTCAAGTCTTTTATTTTTTCTACCATTCACATATTCGGTCAAAAAGAGGGTAGATACATGTAAGACTTATCAATTGATACATAAAAATATTAATAAAAGACATCAAAATATTGAAACGCACAATGCAAATTACGATGTAATGCAAATTCTTAAATTTTGCTTCTTGGAAAATCGTAATTGGTAATAACAAATTGTTGTTCACTTCGACGAAATTTAAGGTCGAATGCAGATAACAGTTGGCAACATGTTGTAATTAAAATTTAAATTAATTATCGACAATAACAATTAATGTATTATGCTCTAGTAGTTAAAATCTTGCGTTAAATTTAGTCCTTAATTGTAAAGAGAATTAGGGTAGTTCTTACTTTGCAAAGTTTTGATTTTTGTTTTTCTCATCCCTTCAATTAGATCCAATCTATCAAAAGATAACCTCTGCAAAAGTCTAACCTAACTTCATGATTTTAATCCGTGCAGAAAAGCTCTTAAAATGTAACAATGGATTAAAATGAGAAAAATGTCTAATCACGTTCACCTCATATAATTCGACACAATCCAATTTTTATTTTAAAATGACATACTCTGAACCCATCTTTTTAAAAATTCTCTATTCAGAGCGCACACTCAACAGAAACATAGAGACAAACTATGATAGAAAAAGTCAAAAGTCAGAATTCAAAACTTCTTTCTAATTTAAATTACGAAAACAATAACTTTAACGTTAATAAACTTCTACGCCCCTAAATTAAATTAAATTCTCTGTAAAAGTTACAAAAGAAACACCGCAATAAATTGCTAGTTATAAAGCATTCATAGATAAAAGTAATATTGCATATTTAAACAAATGCATTTTCCTAAAAATTATTTCATTCGCTTGTTACAACAATAATTAGTTTTTTAACTGCTAATTACATCACTGGCATTGGCACTGTTAAAAGTAAAGAATACCTACAACGAATGTTGTTCGGAAAATTAAATTTAGCATATAATGTATAAATCATTCACATATGTGGCTTTTAATGCTAATTATGTTTTACATAAGTTTTGGTTTATTGCATCCCAGTAAATCCCTTTTGTAAATATGTTTAAACTCCAAATATTCAGTGATAATACTGTCTTTTATGTCCTTTTGCAATAAATAACACAATTTACTACGTGGGCGACTGGTACACATTTTTCTGTCGTTTGAAGTTCCACAGAACTTTACCTAGTTGAGTAAATTATTCGTAAAATGGAAAAAATATAGCTAAGGGTTTATGCTTTCTAATCGAAAATAAAATGTTGAGAAAACGTATTTAAAAAAATTTAAAACTAAAAAGTGTACCGAGCAATCCCGGTCTCCCTATCGCTTTTTTTTTATAAAACATTTCGTTTTACTTTAGAAAAAAAGAGTATTTTTAATGGCGATGTTGAACTGTCATTATTTCATAACACGAGAACAATTTAGAGCGCAAAACAAAGCAAAATAAGAATAATTGAATTTTATGTGACACATTCAGAAATACGTATAATTGAATAAGGATTTATTCCAGAAGCTCTAAATTTAATATTGAGTAGTTTGCTATTTAGTTCATACGTTCTTAGTGTTTATAAGATACCCCTTGTGACATCCATTGTGTTTTAGACGGGTTAACAAATGGGACAGAGCAATGAGACGTCCCAAAGCTTCAACGGTGTTGGTAAATTTGCATTAACTATTCTAATTCAAGCCATTCCATAAATGTTCCAAATTTCAACAAATAAAATTTACTTGTTCGAATGGAAGATTTTTTTCTCGACGACCATAAGAAAAATAATTTTGGTCCATTGTTACAGCACACAAAACCATTTCGTGTAGTAACGTCTTTTAGCTTTCCTACGGGACTTCTTTTTTAAATAATCTGGTTACCCTCGAGCACCATTGCGTGTTAATAATTGCGACCTTTAGAAACGTGACTTGAAATTTCTTAATCTGTCGGGGAATTTAGCGAAACTATGTTATTTGATATAAATTTTAATTTTTATTTATCGGTGGTAGTTCGAGTCGGAAAGTAGGTTTTTATATAGCACTGTTAGGGGTTCTCCGTTTTGCTTTAATTTAATAACGTGACATAGGGATAATATCAGGCGCGTTCGTCTTCAACAAGCGTCATTACATTCAATATTGCGTTTCAACGCGATGTTTCATTCGATGTTTTGCTCGAAAAAGCTCGCTTTATGGAAAATTTGTTACTCCATTCGCTCGAGTATCCGTTTGCAAATAATGCACCAAATATATAAACCCACGTATTTTTATAACTATACGAGTAGGTGGATACACCTTGTAATATTTAAGATTTGAATACGCACAGTAAATCCTTTAAGCCTAACGCACTGGAAGAAATGGGGATATTTTTGGAAAAAGTTAATTCCTTCTCTTCTAGCTGGTGACTTATAGACACCTCGTTGATGGAGCACATTTTAATAAAGCGTGTGTAAGCAGAACCTTTTACGATGGATGTGTGGAGGAGGAAGAACAAAAAGTAATTTCTTGCTATCACGCAAAAGGTGGATGTAATATTACTATTATTAAGTAACAGGGATGATCTGAAATCTGTAGCACGAAATGTAATTTGAGCAGATGTTCGTGTAAAAAGAGTATTTATTTTTTACTTTAACTGTTCTCAAAGAAGTTTCATGTTGGTAACCATCGAAGCGTTGATGTTCGCTCAAGTTTTCAATCAAATATACTCGAGAAAAGGAAATTTAATTCAAACAACTTAAACGTCTGCAATTTTTTTAAACCAAATTGCTCCATCATGTAAATTCCTTTAATAAATTGTTCGCGAGATGAAGTTGGACAGAATTGTTTACATCAAAATAAGTGATTAGTAAAGCGAACATCATAATTCCTAAAGTTTTCATCAATTTTTATTCCATTTCTTGTAATCATTCTAGGAGGCTATAGCAAAACGAAGATTCAATAATTCATCAATGTCACGCGTAACACGGTATTAGATTTTACTTCAAAGCTTAGTCATGATGTATGCTGTGTCGCAACCATATGATTTAGTTTCCACAAATTTAATGTGAAACATATATCAATTTATTACTTAAAATGAAAAAAAAACAAGTGCAAATTTTACAACTGCTTTGTGCAATTAACGTCTCCCTTTTTTTCCGACGAAACAAAATTGCAATTAGGAGGCAAATAAAATTTTTGTGACTTTTGTAAAATTAAATTTTAAATTTTTACATCTTTGTGAAGAATGATTATATAGCCGTGTTTCTAAATGATAATAAATGTAATTTTTTGTAATGAATGTAAAATTTATATTTCGTAGCTTTCCCTTAATTTATATCAAAGAATTGCGAAATTGAGAATAAATGACTGTGTAGCTTCTATAAAAAATTGTAAAGAAGAGCTGAGAAATTGCTTCAATATAGAAAATTTTTAAGTGCAATAGAAAAAATTGTGTAAGTGCTATTTGAAAAAATCTCTAACGAAATTAAACATTACGTTATAATGTGACGTTATCGAAAATGTCCCTTAAAGTTATAATGAAATTTTATGGTATCGTTATATGACGAGACAACGACCCTACCGCATTCAACACTAACTATACTCCATTTATTTTAAGAATGCAGAACCAAATTTATGATCTCGTACACGCGTGGATTGGTAAAATTTAAATAAAATAAATCTTATTTGTTTTTCGTTCAAGTTCTCACCTTTGAATGGGTGACCGTTTGAGTGCATCGCATGTCGTTGTTAAAATATACAGCCAGGTTAGCACTCTACTACAATGCTTAATGTCTGTGCTCGAAGTACCAAGAGGGTCAAGACCAGACGCCTTAGCACACTGTTGTAAATAATAGGACCAAGTCCTACGTTAAGAGAATGTATGTACATAGAAGTTTTATAATGATAATTACAGGGTTCTACGGTCATTTTGGATTATAAATCCAATCAAATATACCTAGCAGTTGAATATCGAAATATTTCATGCTATGATATAATATTCTAATTGTGTCTTAACATGTCTTAACAATCAATTTCAATTTTATGGTATGGTTCCATCTTCTTAACTAAAGGATGCAGAGTTGGAGCTTAGATTAAAAAATAGGTCTCCAATTTGTGTGACAAAATACATACTGGAGTTAATCGTTCTGGAGGTAATGCTATGGATTGACCAGCTTGGATAGAATCACAATAGGATCCTGATATCCGCATTTCTGAGAAAAAAGAATAGAAAAAATTTGATTGGGCTCGACTCAATGGCAAAATGGTGGAAAATTTAAACAAAAGCATGAAGTAGGAAATGAACTAAAAATTTATCGAAAATAATCAAAAATTGGACGAATATTATCAAGAGATGAGTAGAAAATTGGACGGAAGTAATCAAAAATTGAATAAAAAAATGAAGGAAACAATAATTAAAGAAAAACAACAAAATAAAAATATCCAAATGAAGGAGCTAATTAAAATGGACGAAAGAGGAAAATTCACCCCCAAGTACAAAGACCAAAGATAAAAATCATATTAAAATAACTGGAAAATAGATGGAAATGTTATAACTGAAAAGTTCTCAAAAAAAGAAGAATAAAATGAAGTGTGAATGTTTAGGAAACGAAAAATTTGACATCCAAAAGAAATTTAAAAACAAATATATGAAAAAAGCAAAAAATGAAATGAAAATTGATTCCTTGAAAAGAAAAATTAAAATTGGAATCCGGAGAAACAATAAGAAAAAGTGCGAATTAAACAAAATTATTTACAGGAAATATTTGAATTTAGATGAGAATTGGAGAAATGGACAACTTTCTTTCCACATGGAGTCTAATTAATAATTCGATGAGAATGACTGCTTATTATTTACTCGTGGAAGTGGATAAGATGGAAATGCATAAATGAGAGGAAGTAACAAATATCTACCACAAAAGCCCTCAACTATTCGAATTATTGGTTTGATTAAAAATTAATTTTGATAAAAAGTTTGATAATTTGCAATGTACACTTGAACAGATGAATTTGATAAACGATGAAATTAATAAATGCGAGATTTGATATTGAAATATTTTTCAAGCGATTTGATTTAAAATAGTTAACATTAGTAAACTAAAAATTGATAGAATGGTTATTTGTTAAATTTTCGAAATGAATGAAAAATGAAATTTGTAATAATTAAAATTGATAGCTTAATATGTTGTAAAGCAAATAGTTTATTGCTGATTAAAAATATGAATCAAATTTAAACCTGTTATTAATAAAATTTTGAAATACATTTTTATGCTTTTGTAAATAATTTGTTTTAAGCAAACAAAAGGTTTGTTTAATAAAAGTTTGAAAATTGGAATTCTTTTATAAATTTAAGGATAGGGTTTGTTATTATGATGAGATGGTGAACCACAAGATGTGAAGGGGTAGAAAACCCACGAATAAATCTTAAAGGATTTACATGCTCTAATCTAGAAAGGGTAACTGTCTTGTTTTATCTATAAAATTTACCAAAATTTTATATTTCTGTTGGCATTATGTTTTCACAGTGGGAAGCGACAGTAGAGTCGAATGGCGTGGAGTTGCTTTTTCACTCTCGCTGGGACAGACATGCCAAAATTTGAATAAAGTTACTTTTTGAGCCCCTTTTAAGCAGACATGTTTTGAAATTTGTATGGGAGTGTGCAAAATAATGGATTAATTGTTTTAAAAGCGTTCAAATAAGAAGTTGAAGGGGTGTTTTAGCATTCGATGATAAAAATTTTGCGTTTGGAAAGTGGTGGTGTACATTTGTGAGACGTATTTTATTAATGTAATGTTTTATTAATTAGAAGTTTTAGCAAATGTTGATACGTATGGCACATATTTAATTACATGTTTGATAAATTAATTTAAAATTAATGGGTAAATATACTAATCAAATTTAACTTCTTGATGATATAAACATGTAATATTCGATTCAATTGATTAATTCGTTTTAAATATTTTACCATCACTTTTATAAATATACCTAAAATGAAGTGGATTATTCAGTTTCACCTTATCCTTCAGTAAACTCTATTTGTGAGCTCATTCAATTCAACTTGTTTTATTAAAACTTTGAACAGCACAGATTTGTAAAACTTATCGATTATAAGTTAATTTTATTTTATCATCACTATTAAAAATAATCATGGAGTGTTATTGGTCCTGGATGGAAATCTCTAGGTTTGCACTTATTTGATCATAATTACTGTATACCATTTAAGATAGGCTATGAAGAACTCATTTAAAGCTGCATCCATCACCTTCAGTGATCATTTGTTTGGCTATTGAATTGGAAATTGTTTTACCTATTGGCAATTATTGTTCTAAATACGAGCTTATTAACTCTGCTAGAACATATCAGATGGAAAGGCCGAACAAATCCTAGAGGAAAGGCAAGGATACAAGAAAGACTATGGTTGAGAAAAGGAAGACAGCACGAATTGTAACAATCCTGTAATGCAGTGTAAAAGTGACAATTGAATTATTATTGCCATCCCAGGTGTGAACTAACAAGAGTTTACCTTAAAACTACAAAACAGTGCTTTAAATTAGAAATACCCAGTCAAAAACTTCTAAACAGTCCTGACATCCTCCCTGCTGTTTTATCATTATTATTTAATGAAATAAAATGTACCGTAGCGGAGGAGCGTTTCTTATTCCGAGAGTCGTTATAATGTACTGGAAAATGCTAAATGTAAATGACAAAATGATTAATTAATTAATTAAGGTTTTTTGATTCTAGCGTAAACAATTTTAGATCGTTTAATTGGATTTATATAACTGGCGCTGCTTTTACGAAAAAACTACGTGTTATATTTTTTGGTAGAAAATTTAACTGTCTATATTATTTTTCGTCATTAGTAATTTTTGTGTTTCGCTGATGGATAACGAGATATTGAGAAAAAAGTAGTTTTTGATTGATTAATGAAAATTCCCCCGATTTGGTACCGGGAAGAATTGTTTTCTAAAACGCTAATAAGCGTCGAGTAAGTTTCTATGATCAAATAGTGCTTTTTGTCCAAATGTGACCAGTGACGTGAATATATCCATGATAACATCAGAATTGAGTTGCATTGGCTTGGATTTTGATAGCTTTCAATTTATGTGCTTAATGGTTTAAAAACTTTAATACTCAGATTTTATTACACTTGTCCTACTTTTTTGTGTATCATTTCACCACAAAAATGTATAAAACTGAAAAAAAACTTTGATGATTAAAAAATTTACCACTACTAAAACTGGACGCAATCACAAAATTTTTACATCACGTAAAGCTCAACGATTTTTCCGAATTCTGCCTCAATTACTACATCAAAACAAATAAAATTGTAATTTTTTGTTGTAATTTGTAAAAAAAGCTAAATCTGTCATAGTGCAGTAAATTTTGTGTCGAGTAATCAGTTTTAGAGATTTTGTCTTGCTATAAAACAACTTCTAAAAGCGACATCATATTTATAGGCTATTGCAATGATAAGCTTTTAGTTTTTTCAATTTTCCCTCATAAAAAAATTGGAAATGAAAGAAACTTGATAAATAAAATAGTTCGGTTCATGTCGATGTAACTGCGAAACAACAAAGAAATATTTGTGGTAGATTAAACAAAATAATTTATTTTTATGCTAACTACTGGTAATAATTTCGTCCCGTTTAAAATAACTTTGAACTCAGAATGGCGCTCGACTTAGCGCTCAGCGATGGTGACGCGATAGATTCTTAATTAATGGAATCGATGTGAAGGAGAAGTTAGCCTGCATGATGCTAACTGGATGCACATTAATTTGCGAATTCGTCGTCGAACAACTTTTTTGAATAACCTCAAGTAGCTAAATCTTGCAATGAAAACAAAAAAAAAACGCTGCAGAATGTGTGCTCATTTGTACCCTAGGTAAAATTGCAAAAACTTTTCGTAATTATTCTTCCGTTGGCACCCATTGTTTTGTAATCATGACGAATGCAGCCGCAGTCTACCTGCTTTTTCAATGGAGATTGCTTGCATAAGCAATTTTGTGAAAATAGAACCAACAATTTTATTAAGGAATTTTCAGAAAATTAAATTTTTCTGTTTTTTAGCTGTAAAAATTGTTCGTAACTAACTGCGGATTAGTTTTGGCATTGTAAGCGATAATTAGTACTTTTATGTTAATTAAAAGTTTGTAACTTTTTCTTTTCTATTATTTTCAGTGGCACGGGGCGGTTGATTGGTGGTTCATCATTTTGCACTTGAAATTTTTACTTTTTAAAGTTGGGGTAATTTTTTATCGTATAACAATGTGTTTTATTATTTAATTTTAATTTTGCTTAGTATACAACGAGAGCGATTTTAATTTTTTGATTATCTCTTACATTATTTAATCCAATTTAATTACTTTTTAGGCGCTAAAATGACTAAAAAATTCTGTTAGTATAGATTTTGCTAATACATTTTAGACCGACAATTACAAACTCATAATGAAACTTATTATTAGTACCAAAGCTAATGGCGATATCAATTTTGTAAATTAATGAAATAAAGTTCATCGCAGCACAGCCATTGTTAACAAAATTAATATTATATTTATGTGTTCAATCTCACATAAAATAATTTATTACGTGATAATCGTAAACTGTTGATTACAAAGGAAAATCTTTTTGTTGCAGCCATAGAAAATTGGTAGGTACAAAAAAATTGCTAGCTCATCAACAGCTCGCAATATCTTCACTTAATTCAGTTTTTGTTAATTAAATATCGAAGTTTAAATTTAGCGCAGGTATTTCATCTTCCTTTCAAGCCATGTGCTTTGCGTACACACGCAAGCCATTAAGAAAGTTGGCGAATGTGACCCCTCGTGGGGATTTAGGCATTTCCTAAAGTGCCACGTATAATTACAGTTTAATTACCAAAATTTGTTAACTTTACCCGCACGATTATTATGGCCCAATAAAATTCCCACAGAAAATAAATAAAAATAATATCGAATTTCGAATATCAAACCGCTTTAATACTAATTAGGGTAGATACACTTAGGTAATAAATTAATTAGTACGCAATTTCCACGTAACTCGATCTAAATTATATTTCCTATCTGCTTAATGTAATTAAATAAGAAGTCGTTACCAAAGATAATATTTTGATATGCTATACATAGTGTTTATTTGAATTAAGAACCCACCCATAAGTTGCCTACTCTTTATTTCTCTCAAAAGGGCGAATTGAATTTGTTATCGACGGATAACAAACGACCGATTGCCTACGCCAAGTTGAGTAAAACTCTTGTAGCAATCTGGCTACTAGTTTATTTTGCACCACCTTGTACCTTAATTTAATTTTCACAGCTACTATGATCGGAAAAGTTATCGGGACAAGGCATAATTGTATTTTGTGGAGAGTTTTACGAGGCTGGTAAAGTTGAATGGTTCTGAATTTATTAGCTTTTGTTATGAACACTAACCGGTAATTTCGCAGATACTCGGACCCGTTTTATTTTCAAAAATATGAATTTGCTGTATGCGCTTGTATTGAGGAATTTTTCTTTCAAAATCTTGGAATTTTTGTCAGATTTGTACCCTGATGAATAATATATACTACCTGCCCAGACGGTTTTTTGGACGTTATATTAAGTTATTACGACGCGAAAAAGGAAGTCTATGTGTAAATTCAATTTTTTTATTTAAACCTTCCAGTTTGCTATCAGAAATAACTCCTAAGTTTTCGATATCAGGCTCAAATGTAATGTATCGAAATGTATCCTAGGTTCAAAATATGTATTAAGCATAATTAATTAAAATTAAAAGTATTTGTTCTGATCAATTTTTGTAATTCCCAGTAAAAATTGGATGAAACTTTGAATTTTTTGGAAAGTTGTATATCGAAAATATTCGGGTTATATTTTTTAAATTTTAAAGGCTTTTTATTAATTTGCTTGGAACATTTGGGACATTTGATGGGGAGGGGGTAAAATCTCTAAAAAATGTACATACTTAGTACCGACTTAATGCTTCCTTTGGGCTTTTCAAATGTTCAGGGACGGTCGAACCCCCCCCCCCCCCCACTGGTTACAATAACTTTTCATATTCGTGCATGTGACTTAACAAAATTGCGATAAAAACCAAGCAAAAAACGAGCTTATCCAGTTAAAAGGTTTTATTAAGATGAACCTAACAGTTGAAAATAATTTTTTCTTCTAAATTTTTTGCAACCAAATTTTCTTCTGGAGTTGTAAAGCTTTGCTAGAATGAGTCAAATATGTAAAGAACAAAAGAAGCCTTTGAAACTTAAAAAGATAATCTTGATTAAAGAAATTTAGAAGAAAAATTATTTTCTAATATTTAGTGGTCGTTTAAACAGCTTCTAAATACATAAACTTGCTTTTTGATTACTTTTTTAATTTCTACATAGAATTTTATTTTATTATGCAGGTACTGATGATGTCCTTGAACAAATAGGGACGAAATTAGTCACACGAAAAATACAGCCCTTTTTAATTCTTTTATGCGCTATGACTTCTAGTTTTTCTGAATAATTTATAATATATAGATTTATATCACGAGTTTGAAAGAGGGAATATATCGGGTTGCATAAAAAATAGAAGATTTTCTAGAATTCATGAACAAAATAACGAAGAGGTAAAAAACACTTCATCAACTATCTCCTTTCTTAATCACGAAAAGGGGCTTCAGAACTGGATGATGGGCGTCCTAGAAATGTCAAGAGTAATTTAAAAATTTTAGGAAGTTGAAAGCCTCAAGTCTGATATTTTTTTTTATCAGCATCATGAAGACACCCGGAGTTTTCCAAAAGGGTTCCAAACACATGTTTCTTCACTTGGGAAAGTGTTCCATAAATATGCTAACTCATTTGAAGATGAAGATTTGACTACGGTAAACAACAGTAGAATAATTCTATTGGAAAAATGCTAGAAGTCTGTTATATGTCTGAAAAAGGTACTTTAAAACGTGTGTATATTATAAATGACTGCAGTGTACAGAGGAAGATCGTCATCAAACTCAATAATCTTTTCCGAACAAAAAATTGCCTATTTAAGGAAAGACAACAGTCTATTTTGAAAACTTTATATTTCCAGTCAGCTCATGTCCACCTTCCATACTTGAGCTCAGAAACCTCTCCAGAAAACCTGACATCGTTTTTTGCAGACTTCTATCCAGTATTTGTTAATGTACAAGCTATTAGTGATCCTGCAACTTCCAGCCTTATAAATGATGGAGCTGTCCTAATCCATATTATGTTGTCGCAAGCAAATAAAATATTCCAACAGTACAGTGATAGCTTTGTCGAATCCTACATTAAGAGGAGACTAAAAACTACAGAGTGGATTTTATTTGGAAGCTCCACGATTGCTATATATTCCTTACAAAGACTGAATAATGTTCAGAATTTTTCCTCAAGTTAAGTGACAGGAAGCCATCTTCAATATATACGAATTCTATTGTAAAAAGGAAAAAGTTTATTATTGTAAAAAGGTTTAGCCGTAGATAAATAAATAAATCCATGAAACGTGTGAGAAAATTTCATCTTCTTTCTGTTTTCCACGCATTTACATGATGTATTGTAATAAAATTAGTGCCTGAAAGACATGGAAGTATTTTAGATAAGTTGACCAAGTCTTTGAGGAGTACTCAAGCATGCCCTTTAATATATCACAAGGTAGAGCAATTTATTTTCAATTTACGGCGTTTTCTCTCCAAGAGATGCTAGCCTATTTTTCATTGTTGGAACATATACGTCATTTTGAGCCTATATAATAACTTACCATAACTTAAAAAGGAATTTCTTAAAAGATCGTTTTTCTTTTTTTGCATTGCTATGGTAATAAAATGAAAATCATCGCTCCTACGTTAAAAATACACAGGATCTTTTTAAAGGGATCCTGATCGTCTTTCAAATGAGGCTAATAAATTTAAAATTCGACCACAGATTACCGAAATATTAAAAATTAATGAACTCAAGGTAACGCATTTGGTGGCTATGTTGATTACGTTATGATTTGGGGGGGGGGGTTAAGGACGCTTTCGAGAGTGTATTCCCATAAATTTTCAAAGCTTAATAGATACATGAGCTGTTTGTGAAATTTGGCACTGGTGAAATATTTTGAACTTTTGCATTAAAATGCTCAATTTATTTCAAGAAAGCTCTTTGCAAAATAATGGCTAAAATAGCTATTGATCGACTCCAACAAAAATGTGAACGCGTGAAGGTTGTTCTATACGGGAATTTATCCGCAAACCACTTTTGATTCAGATGAACTGAAAAAGTCTGAAAGCCAGGTAATTTTGGGCAAAAATAAGGTTCTTTCAATGACTGTATCTCGAAAACTATGGGGGCTACAGCAGTATTTTTTAGCTTATGCTCAAAATTTCATTTACTTTAATTGTGATAAAATATATTTTGTACATTGGAAACATAAAAAAAGATTAATTCACGATTTTGTGATTTTTGGGACTTCCTTTAATAAAGTCCGTTAGGTTTTTCCGAGCAATAGTTACTAATTACCGGCCAATTAGTCTTCAACTTAATTCCCAACTTCATACTATTTATATATTTTATGTAGGACGACCCATATTTCAGAATTTATAATATAGAAATTTATTTACGCACACCATTGCAGAGCCCCCCCCCCCCCCCCCCCCCGGTGTTTAAAACGCGTTGCATGATGTGTAAAGGTCAACTAACTAATTAACCAAAAATCAAACTAGGGCTTACTAAATATATTATGTAAATATTCATTAACTCGTCCTATTGAGTTACAATGGGAGGGAAATTTACTAAAAAATTACAGAATTTTTATTTTGTGGTAACTATAAATTTGAATTATTAATGAAATCACGGTGAAATCAATGAAAAATGCAATTTAGTACGCAAAATTGGAAATAAACGAACAGCTATTAATTATTGAAAATAATAGGTAATTAACATACGAAATTTAGTGACAATGATAAATTTAATAATGCAGACCGAACGCAATAAAGCAACATTACACTTTTCCAATTTTCTTTCCACATTTTATTTTAGTCTGTAATCACAAATCTTGAAAAACTCTTCTGAATCCCTCTCAACAAAAAAAATAATTAAAACCTTTAATCACTCATTGCTTACCTTTTAACTGTTTGACAATATTGTTCCTTAATTACGAAAACTCCAAGTATTATTTACTTGTACAATGCCTTGTAAGAATGAAAGCTTTTATGTAATTTTATTAAAGCTTTCTCAATTAAAGAGAATCCATTGTATTTTAAAGATTTTTATGTGCGTTTGTTATTTGATTGCTGTAAGCCTTGAAACCTTATTGGCCAGGCATTTACGGAAGAATTAATTAAGCTCATTCGGCAGGGGCGGACTGACCCCAATATTTTGGTGAGGATGTAACACAAATTTCAGAAAAATTTATTGTGTTGCAAGATAACAAGATATTAACGGGAAAATCCGGAGTTTCACAAAACAACAATGAAAAGACGGTACCATCGCTATTTTTAAAATTAATCGGGTTCAACCCAAGTCGAGGAAAAATTTTATTTTGTTTTCCCGTCATTAAAAAAAATTTTTAAATTAAAATCGCAACTGAAAATTATAAAAAACGTTAATGAGATGGCCCCGCAAAAAAAATGGATCTGCTGCTAGCAATCAGCTTGACTTATGCTTGTTAAATTTCCTCGTGAGTAAATTTAAAAAAATAAATTAAAGAAAGGAAATTAGATGTTAGTTGACGTCTTAATTAGCTAAAATTCTTAAATCATTCAAACAGAAGTTCCAATTACAAAATTGGAGGTTACGCAGGTTCGAACCCGATAAATTCGAAATTTCGACTGCTTCTCTTGATTATAATTTTATAAAAATGTATTCATTAGAATTAAGCTTTGTAACCTGAAAGTTGAATATTAAATTTTTTTTGGCTTATTTGGAATTTTCTGTCTGTTCGAGTTAATCCGGCACATCACATTTAATGCGGCGTACGATAATCTAGCGCGAGCTTCCGCTAACGACGCGAATGGTTCATATCGGTATGAAATATTTCAACAAAAAGATATCCACATTATTTAAATTTGTATCGTCGATACAACGTGCAATTTTTTAATTCGATTTTTTTCTTTATCAAACACAATTCTGAATGGAATAACTTTCGTAATGGATACTAATAATTATTATCATAGGACGTGCTCGTTAAAAGTTTTGAATCTACAACGACAGCTAGAAGAGCAAGAGCGGAGATGTTTATTTAATTCCGAGGATGTACCGCAAAGTATTTTAAGGTTCGTCCTATTTGCTCAATTATAAATTAAACAACCTTTCCTTTTATATGGGGCCTTTTCATACAAGTGCTGTCAATACAATTTTGTTAACTGACCCAAGTGGAATTTTAACGGCGAAGGTTATAGAGGAGGCTGGGAAGATTTACGCTCACTATCCAATTAATACGTAAGTTATTATAAAAAATTATCCTAGGCGATTGAGAAAAATGTAAGAGGACTCCTTTGCGCCGAATAAACTTTGTGGGCTATTTTTAGAGTTGAGAAAGTTGGTGCGGGGTATATTAAAAAAAAACCTTCGATGCTGATAAAATAAATTGATGATATTAAAAGACAAGGTAAACAGAGAACTCGCAAAATAACTCAATTTGTCTTCCACGTTTCATGCTCGCTCGTGCAAAAATGCTATTTGGTTACTTATTGGTGAATGTTACTGATGGTACTAATAATGTTTCTAAATTTTGTTTATTTATTTAATTAATTAACGATTTTAGTCCAACGTACAAACTGAATAAATATAATTTTGTAACAACAATTCGAAAAGTTTGAAATTAATTTTGAAACGAGATCAATTCGCATCGAAATAGGTAGGAATGTAGGTTACGTATTCCTTGTTAGCTTTTGTTCTTACGATAAAGCAGTAAAATTTTTAATTTAATTCACGATGTGCTTTCATATACAACGATTATAAAACAAGTCACGTACAATACCTAAAATTCGCATGTGTAATGGGAAATATGAAAATTTAAGGATTTTGTAAATTATCAATAACTTAAAGAGGTGACCATATGGCACCCTGTAATTTATATTAAAACTTGGCGTGTATGAACTTCATATTAATCACGAAAATCATTAAGAAGTTTGCGAGGTATTAGTTTATTAAAGTAATTTAGGGTATGTGACGTTTTAGGGGCGAGGGTGGTTCAAAAATAAAATTTACTCGCCCTGTCTTATATAAGCGAAAATTATTCATAAAGTTAAATAAAAACATTAAAATGCGTTAGAAATTGTTTTAAGTACAAAATGCACTGGAAGAGAAAAATATTTCCCATTTAAAACCCAATTTGGCCTGAGGTATAGTGCCACCCCAATATTTTTGCAATTTACGCTCCCCTTGGATTTTAAAGGCACTTTAGATAAAATTTAATTTGATATCGAAGTACATGCTTATCGTCTTAAAACGGACTACCTCAGAATGTTAATAAAAGTTATGAGTAAACTGAAGAAAAATATTTTATTTTCCAAGTGTTGAAGATGAGTGTTGTTTTAAAATAAGCTGCAGCTTTGAAATACTTTAGAATTTAAATTAAAATTTGTGTTTTTTATGAAATTGTCTTATAAGTATGCTGTTTTACTGGAGGAAATTCTTTAAATTTATTATTAAATAATTCTCCCCTCCCCCTTAAACCTCACATCAAAATAGATTTTAATAATAAGGAAAATTATATTAAAATTAGAAATAATTTTTCAATGGATTATACTCGTAAAGAAACCAATTAGAGAAGACTTCGACTTTAAATCTTGCTTCACTTCGAGAGAGTCATAATGTTAAGCTTTAACTTCTTAACCTTGAAAATCAAACTTTCAAATATTGATGAAATACGGAACAGTGCGCACTTACTCCTTACTCCTTTAGACTCCTTCATGATTAAGATAGATTACTAAATTTAAACTTCAGTGCACTGATTTTGAACATCAACAGGTCCTGGTAGAAAGGCGACGGTAATAATAAAAAGGAACACACAGAGTGGTCCTCAAAATCGCGAGTGAATATTACAATACCGAGTTTATCTTCAGTATACTCCATATTTCTGATATTAATAAAGAGTTTCCTCTTATATCGATCTCTACCCAGAGAAATATTCCCTCTATGAAACAAAGAGGGTTTAATGAATATCTAAAAACTTGCTGATATACCAGCAACACTGGAAGGTGGACCAAAAATTCATTAAAACTGTTGCAGTGTGCACCCTCTTTCGAATACGGATTTACTAGAAAATACTTGTGGCGAATGGGCAAGATGGACTCGACCCAAAGGAATGTTCTATTACGAAATATTTTAGTCCAGGAGTGAGTCACCATTCGGTGTTGGTCTGTCTCCCAATGAAATAGTTTACTTAATGACGGGACGCGGGTGCTTTAACTCCTACCTCCACCGCTTCAAACGACAAGAATCGCCGGAGTGCTTCTACTGCGATGAGGAGGAAGACGACGCATACCATAGCATCTTCGACTGCTCGAACTGGTCTTAAGTAAGAAATAAATACAGCATCGAAGACTTGAGCCCCGACACTCTAGCAACAGAAATCCTATCATCAAAGGATGATTGGGACAGAGTTGCTGATGCCTTAACTGAGATTATCCGTACCAAGCTGGACGATGAGAAGGTCATCGAAGCAGCTCTGGGTTCAGGTCCCGAAGACTAAGAAAGACACAACAACATCACAGGTTGACAGCTGAAGAAATACCAAGAGGTGAATCCGGCTATCACCGGGGAGGGAGTTTTACATAAATAATTTCAAACAAATAATTTCGGGGATTTCCAACGATATCCAAAAAAATTAAATAAATGTACTCAAGTTTTTAGGGATATTTACTCATTCTTGTATCTTAGTAAATTTAGTTCTGATGCCAATATTTATGCATTATGTCCCGCATGGTTTTAATCCAACATTTCCTCTTCTACTTCAATTCCATCGTATAACATTCACTAAGAGACTTCGTACTTATTGTATATATTTTAATTATTTTAATACTCCATTGGGCTCCGCAGACATCAATGAGATGCCCCTCACGGGTTGAATCAGTTCCCCTTCAGCTGCAGGTATTGCAAAAGAAGATGCTATTGCACAAACGGCGATGGCGATCTTATTCTATACAAAATGAAGAGATCCTTTTGTCCATCAGAGGACAAGAGGAGCGAAAGTTGGGAGAAGCCTTGACTGACACTGAGAAAACAGTCTACAAGATGGTAAACAATAGTTTCTCAAGTTCGGCGAAGAGAACTAAAAAGCGAAACCTAGAAAGTATAACAGCCTTATGCATAGTCGTATACTAGTGGCCACTAACTTTTAGTAGCTACTAATTAGACATTTTAAGAGTAGGTATGTACCTATTCCAAGGCACATAATATTTTTTTTAAAATTGTTGATTTTATTTTTGCATTTTACATTACAATTAAAGAGCAAAATATTGAGCTTTAGGTATCTTTCGATGCGGAAGAGAAATCTCTTTTGATTGGATCATTTAGTTTTATATCAAAATGAATAATTAAATTACCAAATAAATAATAGTAAACGTCAGAATTAGTATAATTTACTAAAATGACAGTACTAACTTTTTAATTTAAAAAAACCATGGATACCTACATATTATTAGTGGCTACTAACTAGTAGCCACTAAAGTACGACTATGCATAAGGCTGTAAATGTTTAAGATCCTGAGATACTTTCAGAAGAAAAATTATCAAACAGATGGTATATGGGAGAAATTCCATAGAAGCAGTTCTCAAATCACAGAGGAATTTAGAAATTCCATGCTACTAAATAAACTTTAACAGTTAAGTATTCAATTTAACAATAAAAAATATAAATATTAAATAATATTATTTTACAAAAGATTTAAAGAAACAAATTAAGGTAGTACTCTACAACCAAGCTATAGAACAAGTACGAATGTTCAATTACCTTGGCTGCACAATTCCTCTCTAGGAAGAAAAAGATATAGAAAATAAAATTGAAAAATTTAACTACACAAATGGAACCATTAAAAGAACATTTTAAAATGAAAACAACCAGAATACAGCATCAAAATTCTATGAAACCTCTTTAGCAAAACATGCACGCTAACAAAAGGAGATGAGAAGTGCTTGAAGAGTACAGAAACGAGGTTCTTAAAGGGATTTTCAGGATATAGTACAATCGACAGGAAGCGTAACTGAAGATCTTCAACCTAAACCACCACATTAAAGACTTCAGGAATAATTGAAAACTAGCATTAAAATTGAAAAAATGACAGAACACCGTTCACCGAAACTAATGTAAGTACAAACCCAGATGGAAATGTGGGTCGATCAAGAAAAAGATATAACGAACAGCAGGTTCAACACATGGATATGATTTTTTGTTGTTTAGTTAACTGATTAACTTTTAAAGTTTATTTTAATATTAATTTTAACAGTTAAAATGTTTAAATATTTTGAATCCCATACATCCCAGCATGGGTTGGTGGTGCTTTTCTGAAAATTTTCCCATCCTATTTAGAAAAGGACCTCAACTTAGTAATCTTTATTATTATAACAATTTAGAGTTTTAATGGATCAATAATTCCCAGTTTCCAATTTTGAAGATATGATTAAACAATTTAAATTTCTTTTGATGGTTTATATTTCTGTAGCTGGACTTTACTTCAACCGAAATTGACCAGCATCGATCCTTAGTTTAATAATTCTCTGGTGCCCAAATCGAGTGCTATTCATCTCTACACAACGAAGCTACACGGATATGCTGCATTATATTGGATTGTGTTAATGTGGTACTAAACCTACTCAAAAATCAGTAATTCAAGGTAAAATTTATTCAAAAATAAAAGCAAGAGAGGCCTCAGGCCGCCCTATGTTTGGATAAAGTAAAGAAACCTACAGTAGGTCAAGGTCATTCAAGATTTACAATTTGTGGGAGTTGAAGAGTGGTGCGAGCACTTCAGAACAGTAAAATAAACGTCTTCTATTTGCGTCTTTCCATTTTGAAATTTGCAAACATTTTTTAAAACTTGAACTATAAATTATTCATTTTTAAACTTTCGGAAGTCACGCATCACCTCATTCCGCATTTAAATCTAGTGAGGTTTCCTTAGTCGGTTGAAGTCGAAGGTTATTTTGTTGAATCATTTCAACGGAGAAAAATTTGAAAAATGTCTCAAGTTTAATTAAATTTTTTGTAATAATCAAACAGATCAAACATTGTTAATTAAACGATCGGAAAAACGTGAGGGTTGTAGGATAATTAGAAATTTAATTATTTCGAAACGGGTAACAAACATTAATGAATTTAATTTGAGAAAATGAGTCAAGAAAGTACTGCTCCCTTATTTTGGAAGCAAACAAGAAAAATAATTTTGCAAATAATTAATCGTTAAAGTTGTGAAGGAGGAATAAATCCAACTAGAAAACCTAAGTACCTGAGACCTACTCATTAACTTGTTTGTAATTTTGCTCTCGAGTTTCAAACATTATTATTAAATTGAAAGTAATTCGAGCGTAGTGTGCGCCAATATTATATAGTTTTAGCAGAAAAGTTAATTTGAACTAAACCACCCTATGTTTTGTTATCATAACACGTTTTGTATTTAAAATTTATCAATACCTACTTAATGAAAACATAATGAGAAAATGTTATTATAATGAACTGCTAGGTAACGAAGTAAATTTTATTGAATTTCAAGTAATTAAAATTCTTTGTTGAAGAGAGCTTTGTGTAATATTTAAATTTTGTCATTAAAAATTTAATTTAGTTTTAGTTTGAACATATAAATTTTCAATCAGCGTGCTCCTTTATGTTACTGGAGTCCAAAAAATGTAAAGCAAATAAAAATAGAATTTTTCAAGATTCTTCAATCTTTAAATTACACTTAAGCTTCGCAATGTATACTCGTACTTTTAAATTTAAATACAACATTCAACTTAAAAAAAATCAACAAGTTGCTTTACGTAATAAATGCAAGTTTTTAATTTCATGGAAGAAAAGGCATGAAATCTAAACGAGTACTTTGTGCTCAAAATATAATTTAAATTGAATTAGGAAGTCTTCCACGATCGGACAATACAGCAGAATCCAATTAACATGAAAATGGAATAAAATAATTCTGCACATAATGCTCTTCAGTAAATAATTATCAACTTAAAGTTCTCAAACACAATTCATTTCAAACTTCACTTTAATTGGTGTTGGAACATTTATTTTTCGAAATTTGGCCCTGAACTCACCACCGTGGAAGCAACAATAAAAATAAACGAGATAAAAGCGACTTACCGGCTGGGCTTTCTTCGATCCAAAAAGAGTCATCCAATGTATAGTCGGCTTCTGGAAAGGTAAGGGATTGTGCATTAGTAGAAAGCCAATTATTTGGTGCAAGAAAATTATAAAATATGCAATACCAAAAATGTGCTTTACGAAAGCTTTTTCTTTTTCATGTGCCATTGACCATAAGTTGGTAACTAAATTTAAGGGTTTTATGTAAAATTTATATGTGATTTATATTTGAGTAAGGTTTAACTCGCTATAAAATAAATTTTAGAGAAGAGACTATAAAAGCTTTACATTCGTTTTCAATTCGTGAAATTGTTTTAAACATTTTGGGATTTATCTTACTTTTTACTTTTATCTATAACATAACCATGACACGTTTCGTATTAAATTTTACTAATTAAACCCAGATTAATTTAATTATTCTAAAAAATTGTTTCATTGTTCCTACATGATGGAAGCGTATCGGGCCGTATAATCAAAGATAAGCCATTTGCATGCTTTCCAGATAATACAATGTTACGGTATATTCACATCGTAAAGTTTAAACGCGTAAAAGAAAATCGTCTCATCCAAATTACTAGACCCAGACCTGTGTCATCAAGTTTTAAAAACTTTAAGCACACCTCAAAAGCAATTACAATGATTTTTGTAATTTTGAATAAAAAATAATTATAGTAATTAATTTTGGGAATTTTGTGTAAATAATTATATCGAGTTAAGGTATTACACAAAATTGTTTTAATTTTTGTAAATCATTTTTAAAACGTTAAATTAATAGTCATTTGGGAATCTGTTAGTAATAGAATTTACCATTTTTATTTTAAAAACCAATAACTCTCCAATTTTATATTTGATTTCGTGTACTTACTGGAATATTCTTTATTGCATTTTTAAACATTCCATTATTTTACCTATTTAATATTTTATTTCTTTCAGTTTAATTGACCAATAAACAGAGACAAATTTGTTCCTTCAAATAGAATCTATTTTTAAAACACACATATAAAAATTTTATATTGCGACAGAACATTAAATTTAAAAAATAATTATTATGTAGATTGGGTCTTTTATAGGTGACGTAATGACCAATCGGCAAGCGTATTGGCCTCTCGTGTAAGATTCATAGATTTTATAGCAGGATTTTTCGGCTAGTACCAAAGTAATGTCTTTGTCACAATGTAACTATGAAAGGGTAATAACTTAATGGGTACTGCATTTGGTTACTAATGCCGAGCCACTCGGTTCTATTCCGGGTAAAGTACGAAATTTATTCTCGTCAGCTCCCCTGGGGAAGCAATGATAAACCGCTTCTTGGTAAGCCTTCTAAAATGAAGCGGAAGCGTATTACATTTTCTGTGGTTCATAGCCCACGTTAAACTGTAGGTTCCTTGAACTGTAGAAAATTTGCCTAATTTATTTCTCACCAACAAATAACTTAAAAAAATCTTAATTTTCACCCAATTTTATGTGACGCCTAAGATGGCAGACAGGCAATTGTAGACTTTAGTTTTTCTCAAGAGCATTATATTGAATTCTCAGATTTTTTTCTTCCGAATATTTGTTATATATCCTCAAAACTAAATATATAGGGTGTTTTTTTAGTTGCATGAGAACTTCAAATAGTAATAAAACATTAAAAATTGATGGAATGTATTTTTAATTATTTTTTGATGATGGTAAATTTAATGCCATTTATGATTTCAAAAATATTTTCGACATGTGACCACCACTACTGATCCTTACGAAGCGTATCCGATCGGTCCAATTTTTGACCACTTTTTCCAATATTTATGGCCTTATTTCATAAATAGCTTGCTGAATATTGACCTCCAATGCTTCCAGAGTAGTTGATTTGTTCGAATAAACCATGGATTTAACATACCCCCAAAGAAAATAATCTGGAGGCGTCAAATCACACGATCTTGGAGGCCAATTGATAGAACCATTTCTTGAAATAATGTTGTCACCAAATTGTCCTTTCAATAAATCGATAGTTTCGGTGGCCGTGCGGCACGTAGCACCATCCTGTTGGAACCATAAGTTGTCGATGTTTAACTCTTGGATTTTTGGAAATAAAAATGTATTGAGCATGTGACAATATCTCACACCATTTACCGTAACGGTAGCTTCTTCCCCATTTCAAAAGATATATGGACCGATGATGCCGTTGGCGTGTATTCCACACCAAACAGTCAATTTTAATAGATGCAATGAAGTCTCAAGACAATGTTCCGGATTGGTATCAGTCCATATACGGCAATTTCGCTTCTTCACATACCCATTCAACCAGAATTGTGCCTCGACACTGAACAAAATTTGGCGATAAAAAGATGGATCCCTTGGTTGTGAGCCCAATCTGCGAAGGCACGACGCAATCGATGATCATTAGGCTTCAATTCTTGAACCAACTTGATCTTGTAAGGATGTAAACCAAGATCTTGATATAAAATTTTCCATGTAGTGGACGGACAAAGCCCAAGTTGTTGAGCACGATGGCGAATTGAAGTGTTTGGGTTCTCTTGCACACTTTCACTCACAGAAGCGATAGTTTCTTCGGTACGCACATTTCTTTGTCTTGTTGGTGGTCTTACATCATGCAATGAAGAAGTGGTACGAAATTTATCCATCACCGCACCATAATAGCCTGCTCAGAAGGTCGATTATGTCGACCATAAAATGGGCGAAGAGCTCTATAAGTGAAATTTCTTTTTAGATTATTAATTGTGTTCAAAATAATAAATTAAACTTAAGTTAAATATTTTCATGTTTAATTAACTATTTAATTTTTACAGTTAAATTTATTATAATTCTCAATAATAGTTAAAAATCATATATTCAAAATAAAAATATATAACTTTCCCAACAACCATTTTTAGCTGTTGAATGGCTATTTAGCAAGGTCAAAAGACAGTCACCCTCTAACAGTGGCAGCTCGTGACATTTTCTAATGGAAGGGTATAAAATTTAAATGAAAAGGAAACATATAAATTTGCTTATTTACTTACAAAATAATTTAATTCCAGAAAAGCTTTTATTTTATACTATTATTTTAACCACAGGGGGTTACGTATTCCATACGTACCCCGTATGGAATACCCACCAGCAGCAAAGTAAAGCGGTACCATAAAACATTTTTTAATATGTGATGATTAACTCCTGATGCAGTAGAGGTTGGTATTGTTTAATCCGAATGCACCGTTCGCATCATTGTAGTTACGCCGTTGAATATTTTCGACAATTGGCGAATATCCGACGTCGTTTGGGTCGTAAACAGTGAAATTATTAAAACAGTTCAAAACAGTGAAAGAAAATTTAAAATATGTTAAAATATAATTTAAAATTTGTTTAACTAAGAGTTAAACAAATTGTTAGTTAAACAACCCCAAGGTACTACTTTAATTCGCGACATTACATTGATTTTAACCCCACCCTCCGTTTTTCACGCCCTACATTGATCCCTTATTTTATTTTATTAAGTTCTCAGGACTTACCTATTAGGTAAAAGTTCTTTTGAGATTACGAATTGGGGCATTATCCAATGCAGGATTAATTAAATTTAAGTGGGTATAAACCACACAGTTCAAAAGATTGCCAATAGCTGGCGCCACTAAATTGAAAGGCGTAATAAATTGCTTTAGCAGGAATACAATCAACTATGACAATAAGAAATTTATAAATATCTGACACTTGAAAGTAAAGTGAATGTAATTCAATTTGTAAAGATTTAAACAACAAATAATAAAAACTATAATCTTCCAGCTCCATGAATATTAAATCTAAAGCAAATGCTAGCTCCTGGCGAATCGCTCTACCATTGGTTTAAGTATTATATTAATAATACTCCGTAATAATAAGAATTTCCTATAAAATTACTGGAGATTATTATCTAATAATTTTGCACAACACTGGTACTAGTATATACCTAATTAATCATCAATCCCCGCTGATGCAATGAACAGATGAACATTACAGTGTAGTTAAATTGATCTTATTGTTGATATATTCACATACAAGTGGCCTATTGGGTAAAGCTCTACAAATGCATTATTCCTTTATAATCCTAGCACATCACAAATCGACTTGATCGGTGGTTAATAGTGCATCAACAATTTAAAGTTATCACTGTAATTTCACGAAAGCTTCACATTTGCCGTATTTAGAAGTAGTAATGAAACGAGACAAAATATTTATAAAATTTTTTCATGAAACTGAAACGCAAATAAAAATGTTTACCTTCTTTTTTTTTAAAAAAAAAGGAAACAAAACAAGCAACATAAATTTTCTGTAGTAAGTAAAAAATTTGACTGTTTTGGACCAAGTTGGCAGTAAAACTTTCATCGATATTATTTTGATGTAGTCAAAATGACATAATGGTAATCTAGTCACGTATGCAACGTTTTATCTGCGATGCTCTCAAGATAAAGACATTGCCCTGATCCCCATTATCCCGCTTTTGGAAAATTGGGCCTGGTTTTTACAACCTCAGTTCGTCGTCGTTGCGTTCATTTATCTAGCGAATTGGAAAACGCATTTCTACCGATTCATTCGTCCATACGATTATTTGAAACCATCGAAGAGATTGGATGCGAGCCGAACACGTTGCTTAATAACATCAAAAAGGTGAGTGTATCAAAAAGTTCTCATCTCTTTCAATAGCAACAATTGGATCTAAAAAGCAAAGCTTAAAATAAGAATCCGATTTCGCTTTCGCAAACAATTTAAAGTTTCACCAATAAAAACTAAAATTGGCGATATATTTTTTCAGACTTTCAAATTTGTTCGTAAACAGGTAAATTAATAATTTTCATAACTTACAAATTTAATTTGCCTAAATCAAGTTTCGCAGAGCAATTTTGAACTTTGATTTATACTTTTTGCAGGCTCGTTTTTGTAGTACGCGCGTATGTAGATAATTAACTGGAAGTAAATTTTAGAATTTGTTGTTACAGTGGAAATCTAATTTATTTTATTAAATTTTCAATGGCCTTTGGGCGAAGTAATTATTATGTTAATTAAGTATTTCAAAGAGTAAATTTAATTCCACAAGTGTGCGTTCCAAAATATCGTTTATTTTAAATCCTACATGGATTTAGACTTTCTTTTAATCAAAGCTTTAATGATATATCCAATTACCGTATGGTTAATACATAGATCTGTACAGAGAAAATAAAATATTAAAACTTTAAATTAAAGTAATTAAAATATATACAATCCAATTTTCGATGTTCCAGATTAAAAGTATTGCAAGAATGATTGCAGTTATCCTTTATAATATTGAGAATAATTCCCAACAGGATATGCGTCTGAATTTAAAACTCAGCGAAAATATTACTTACAGACGAATTCACAAAATACGCTTCATTAAATCTCTAGCGAAAACTTTAATTACGAAACCCCTTATTTTTATTTAAGAAATTTTATCCGATCATTTTTATTAAAATTTTAAAAACTAGAGAAATTTTACTTTATCCCGATAGCTAGGCAAAAAATAAGAAAAATTAAATAAATAATTAACAAGACGCTTGTTTAAAATTTTATCGCTTTAGCCTTGCTGAAGGAGAGATTATAGGATTACTTTCAACATTTTCACCACCACAAGTAATCGACTTTTAGAAAAGATACCGCGAAACAACGTTTTCGGTACGAAATTTTTCGCCATTACTGAACGTTTAAAAGTTCCTCGTTATAGCCTTACTATTATTGGAATTGTGGACTTCTTTACAGAACAAATATAAAATAAGATGGAGACCAAATTTCTACGGCATAACTTTCTGGATTAATAATTTGCATACACATTTCACGCACCCTATACATTTTTTTTGTTTGGTCTGTACACAAATGTTTTTACCGTAACGAGTTTCAGGGAAATCTGTGTGTTCTACTTGATTAAAGCCGAATTTTATATCTCTTTGCAGGTATCTAATTAATCGCTTTTTGAAAATTGTAATTTTCAGCTTCTAATTAATAACGGGTATCCGATATTCACCTTTATTGAATCTCACCAACTATACAGAAGGTTGTTGCTTTGATTGATTACGTGATTGTTGCATTCTTTTTGAACCAACGTCGGCGTCGCTACGGTCGGTTATTTTAGATGCTGATGGTATCTTTTATTTCGATCGTTGTCTTCATCGAAGTTGATAGTTTCTATGTTGGCGTATGATCAAAGAGTGTAGCTATCCCATTTCAACAAATTCGAGTTACTGCCACGACATCGCTGACGATTTTATTATCTGTATGTCGCATAATCTACTTATGTTTGTTGAAGATTCACAGATTCACTGTACGACAGTTCACTTTGTCTGAATTTGTAAATTTTGAATTATACGCCTTCTGCTCGATCGAATAAGCATTTCATTTTATTTTAAATTAAAATTTGGTTTCAGAAAAACAAGGTAATAAAATGTTGTAACTTCCTTGATTATAAGGAGATTTGCGTTTTGGCCTTACTACCAAATAACATCGAGGAGACATTTTTTAGGTGTAGTGAAGAAGTCTCAAATATTGTGGCCAATGCTGCCTTCAGTAGTTTCACTTCGTTGTCAACTAAATGAGCAGTTGTTTTGAATTAGGAAAGATGAATTAACTGTTGTTGAATTTTGTGTTAATTAATAAATATCTTTCTTCATTCTGTTTTGCAGATAATATTGCACAACCTGAATTTCTTTAATTTTATTTTTTTAAGTTTTTGGCGCCCAAATCGAAGTTCCATCACGTCCAACGCGATCGCGGACGTCTTAGTACAATAAATGGCGACTCTATCACTAACTCAGCCACTCGAAAAAATTTTTCGAGTGCTACACACTAAAGAACATGCTTATATCTGTCTATTAAAACAATAAAAAGTGTGAACGGGGTCAAAACAACCCCAATATCGACTTTTGAAATGTACGAGAAAGTCGCATCGAGTATGCGGCAGACCCCGGTCGATGTGCATCGTTCGCCCGTGGTCCCTTGAAAATGCGTAACATTTTTTCGCTCCGATTTGAATTTTTCTTTGAAATTCGGATAGATGGGGGTGTGATTAGTGGATATTATAGTAATAAATATAATCATAAAAATGGAAAATAACCCGTGTATTGCCGAAAAAGTGAAAAAATTAAAAAAATTTTCCTTCGAATTTTGGGGTGTGCATTCGATAAGGAGGGTAATCCATCGTCGAAACCTACCCTTACGGGGCGCCGCTGCGCTCCGCTCCGCTCTGTACCCCTCCAGGGCGGTTTTGACTCTGGTTACTAGGCTAAACATACGAGAAGCGCCACCCATCAAGAAAACCGGGATAAATGAAACCGGGATGTGAGAGAACCTCGAAATAGCATTAAAAAGTATAGTTGCGGTATGGGGCATTAAACTATTACGTTTCACCCCCAAAAAATCGCGTAAAAACAAAAAATAATCGATGTTACATGTACGAGAGTCGAGCTGCATCTGCCGGTGCGAAAAAAAAAACCAAAAAACCAAAAAGAACTCTATTGACATTAAAAACTTTACATACATATTTACAATAATAATTTTAATTACTATAATAACAGATAACAAATTACAATAACAAACCATTACACAAATACATATTTATTAAAACTTGAATTGTTAAATCGTACCTATCCCCTAGAGGATTAATCGAATTAAGTTGAAAATTATTAAATCTGAAGGTTAATTGATTTGATATCTCGAGGTAAAAAAGAGTGCAAAAACCCCGCGCCGTGATAAAAAAAAGCCAAAAAAGAATTAAGTTACTGAAATTTTAACAAAATAAAATGAAAATAAAAATGAATTTTAATTAAACTACTGACAATTACTTTCCTATTACTGATTGTTTAAAATGACATGGTGTAAAAGTTTGTGTTTGATCCTGAAGGGCAAGGTGTCTTGTGTGTGTGTACCAAGGTGTGATGTGTGTGGGTTTTGCCTTACCGTGTATGTGAAAAATTTTATGGCTGTGTTGTGTATGACTTCTGTTAGTGTTTGAATTTGATGTGAAGTGTGTAAATCATGTATGGGTATGTAGCGTGGAGCTCCGGAAATGACTCGGAGACACTTGTTTTGTATTGTTTGAATGATTTTTATGTTAGTCGGGGCTGTCTTGCTCCATACTGGAGAGGCGTATAATAAAATTGGTCTAATTAATTGTTTGTACAAGGTCAGTCTGATTTTAGGGTCAAGTCCGTTTTTATATGAAAGTAATGGGAAAAGTGCATGCATTGCTGCTTGCGCTTTCCGTGCAGTGAGTTTTAAATGCGTTCTGAATGTAAGTCGTTGGTCAAGGGTCACCCCTAGGTATTTAACCGTAGGGGTGTGCGTGATGTCCGTACCATTAATCGTAAGTTTGTTTGTAATTTGGTCTCTTTGTCTGGAAAAAGCGGTGAGGGTGGATTTGGGTTCGTTAATTTTTAATCGCCAAGTGGCATAAAAATTTTCGAGATCGGGAACGTGTCGTTGGAGGTAGTCAATGGATTTATCCTTTTTACGGGATTCGGAGGTGATGGCGGTGTCGTCAGCGTACAGGGATAATTTTGTCCGCGTGGATTTTGGGATATCATTGATGTAGTAATTAAAAAGGGTTGGGGCTAGGATGGAGCCTTGCGGTACTCCAGCTGGAATAGGTAAGGATATGGAGAGGGCGTCCATTACTCGGACTTGGAAGGAGCGGTTTTCGAGAAAGCTGGAGATGATTTTAATTAGATGCATGGGGTAATTTCGGATATAAAGTTTGTGAAGCAGGGCGTCGTGCCAAATGGTGTCAAACGCTTTCTCGATGTCGAGGGTGGCCGTCGTGGTAGTGGTTTTCATGTTATAATTAAGGGTAATTTGATCAACGAGCAAAGCTAGCTGAGTGACCGTGCTGTGGTTTGCTCGAAAACCAAACTGCTCCGGAATTATTGTATCATGAATTTCGTCATGTTGCTGAAGGCGGAAAAGGATGATTTTTTCGAGGATTTTTGATAATGTAGGAAGTAAACTAATAGGACGGTAGCTGGCAGGATCGGATTTTGGCTTTTTTGGTTTAGGGATGGGAATAACGACTGCTTTTTTCCAGGCGGAGGGGAAGTATTGGTTTTTAATGCAGGCGTTTAGGATGTAATAAATTTGTAGGATTGGTTTTTTAGGAAATTTTTTAATTAGGAGAGCAGATATACCTATTGTCATAACCAGGAGCTCGATTTTTAAGTTTTTTAACAATTTGCTTAATTTCCTTAGGGGAAGTTAAGTCTTCATCGGGAGTGGGGATTGTGATATTATTGAGGGAATCTTTGGATTGTTGGACATCAGAAATTGTGACGGGATCAGATAGGTGTGCGGTGAGATTATGATGAGACAAATATACCGTCGCAATGGCGCTTGCTTTGTCTTGTTTGGTGGTGACAGGACCTTGAGGGGTTTGGAGTGTGGGAAAAGAAACGTCATCTGTCTTGTTTTTTAACGCCTTCGAAATTGCCCAAGCTTTTCGAAGGTTTTGCGGAATGATTGATTTTAATGTTTTATTCCAATTTGAAATTTTGATTTCGCTGATGGCGTGATTGATGTCTTTTGTAAGGCTATTAATTTGGGATTTTAGGGCAGGGTATCTGTAGCGTTGGAAAATTTTACGTAACTTATTTTTTCTTGAAATTTTGTCGAGGATTTCTTGTGGAAGGATGAGTTTACGTTTAGGGGGAGGGACGTCAGTGGTGTTGGAATTGTAAATATTGTTTATGCAGTCGGTGAAGCCGGCTACAGCTTCGTCAATGTCATCGTTCGTAACAATGTTATGAACTAGTGGTATGTTTTGTACATCTGCACTGAAATTTTTCCAGTTTGTGACCTTTAACGGTTTAGGAGGGTGAAGGGGAACTTTTAAGGAACCAACTATTATTTCTACTGGGAGATGATCTGAACTTAACTGGACCGACCACAGAATGAGCGACGCGCGGGAATCTCTTTAAGTTTACCACTGAATTACATGAAAATTAGCTAAGTTCAAATTCGATTTTTTCAAAAGTTTGGACCCTATTCACATTTTTTATTATTACAATTTGCTAAAATAAGTGTGTTCTTTAGTGTGTAGCAGAAGAAATTATGTTTCGAGTGGCTAAGTTAGTGATAGAGTAACCCAATAAATTAATAGAGACAAAAAAGTGAATTAGCTTGCATTAAATCAAGAACTTTTGATTTTTGGTAGGGTTACGTAGGTTAGGGTCTTAAATTAATGACTTATAGGGTTTTCGATCATCTTGAAACAAGCGCAGCCAAAGGCAGGAAGGTTCGTCTACAACATTGTTTTGTTGATCGACTAGTTGTTAATCTACAATGGCATAGAGCAGACAACATCCTGTAAATTATCACAAATGCATGTTTCTACCAAATATTTCTTATGCTCTTGTTATGGTTTCTTCCAATGTGAATATTTGCTTTATATACGAATTAGATGAAGACAAAGTAGTTGAACTGCAAGAGAGAGGTGTTAACACTCTTCAGGGAAATATTATTCATTAAGATCAGTGGCCGCTGGTACAAGGAGGGCGATGGGGCGTCGCCCTCCTTAAGTAAAATAGCAACTCGTAATAATATTGTTTAATGCGAATGCACCGATGACACCAAGGTAGTTCGCCACTGAATATTCGCGACAATCTGACATTGGACCCTAAACTTTAGCCCGGATTTAAACACTTCCTCCCCGAAAAACAAGTTTCAGAAACTAAAAAGCATAAATTTTCGCAAGTAAATTACACTATATAAGCTATAATTCGCAAACATTTTCGTCACGCTGCGACATCTTCAAGCGATTTATTTAAATGTTACTGCAAAATTTGGTTTAGAGCGGGGGTGGTCAGTGGAAATTTTAACGTAGGCTCAAACATTTATATTGCTTTTCTATAATTATTTAAAAATAAGAATTCTTGTAATTATTAAAGTTTTTTCTTTCTCGTTCCACTGGATCACCTTGTATTTAACAATAAATCAGTCACCTATTATAATTTATTATAGAGAATATAAAAACCAAATGAAGCACAGATTGAACCAACTTAAAGAGAGATAGATTGACAAAATCGTCGAGTCAATATTTAGCCACAGAAATTTGTAATAACCATTCGTCTTGTTTTATTTGTAACATTATGGTACATAATAGTAGGCAACCTAATAATAATTAATAGCAACGAAATTTGTTACTTTTTCAGCTATACCACGAAATCACACCTGAGGTTAACTTTTTATGTACACTTTGACGTTAAATTAAAAAATTAGCTAAAAAAAACTACTAAAAGATCACCTGGGATCTAATTAGTTTGCAAAGGCTAGGCAGGAATTTTTTTTCAAATAAACGCTTTAAGATCATCAGTGGCTGAGCAACAAAGGCACGTAGTCCTCATTGCTAAATTCAATCACTAATGACAAAACAATGCAGCACATTAGCTAAGGAATTTGAGGAATTCCAATACATTTTACAATCAATATTAAGTACCACAATTAAGTGTTCAACGTGCTGTTTTTCGGAATATTTTATCAAATCAGACTAAATTTTTGTAATAATTAATTATAAAATAAAAAAATTGTAATCTAGTAAACTGAAAATTTCAATTTAAATCTTTAAACGTTACCCTTGAGAAATGTACTGTTTAATGAAAACTTGATTAATGTGTTTGTTGGTTCTCAAAGAGGTTGTGAATGGAAAACAAAATTGAATTATCAATTTTAATTTCTTGAATAACTAAATTTCATTAAAATTATATAAATTTAATATTTTTGTCAATGTAAATTAAAATAGACTTTTTTTGTAATTAAAAGAAAATATCAATTTCCTTTATTTAAACTTTAGTGACAGTGCAATTTTAAAAGCTGATTTGTTATTTGAGGTAGAAAATGTTATAAAGTATTTTTTCTGCAACTAGAAAATATATTTATGGTTTTCTCAATTCAAGTTATCAGTCGCCTAACCCTCAACAGAAGTTTGGGTTTTTTTGTGATGCCAGTTGCACGTAGAAAAATTATTTTCCAAGTGTGGCATACTAACTTATTGAAATGTAGTGCTGTTTTTGAAGGATTTACATGCATTCTGTGCCCAATGCTTTTAAAATCTGCATTTGTGGTAAGAACAGCTCAGAATAACAAGACGACCAGACTGTCAATGTATTTTATACCGAAATATTTTAGCGTTCTCTCGGGATTTACTTACATTTATTCCAGTTTTCACGGTTGTTTTATCCCCACTGCCATGTATTTACAAAAATAATTCCATATTGACTTTATAAAATATTTAAATATTTTTATTGTAACCACTCGTTTGGATTAAATCATAAGTATTGGGATTTTATGCTTTCTCAACTCTAAATTATTCATGTCGCTTCATAAGCCATGGGGGTTCAAATTTTACTTACTTATTGTTTGGTTTTAATAATTTACGAAAAAATCCCAGTTATCGTAAAATGTTAAGCCGTTCTGGTTATTTGTATTTAGAAAATAAAAGTCAAGAATCTCTTAACTTTTAATAACGTCGAATGAAATTAAAATTTGATAAGTAAAATCGTAAGGGTTCTCATAATTGAAATGTGATTGAAAAACCACCGTCGAGCTCAATGTGGAAGGAACCGAAAGCTTATTTAAGCCACTACCGAACCATTTAGTAATCTGTTTTAAATTTACAAACTCTTCGCGTACCTACCTAAAATCATTTACGTACTTAAAAATTATTTCCAAAACTTTCAAATTACACGTTTTAATAAAATATTAATTTTAACAACAGACTTAACTTTATTTAACTCCGTTTATTATTTACAATCTGCTACATTCAGCAAATGTTTTTATAATCAAGTATGCTGACCCCCCTCCCCGCCCTTACTGAACATCAATAATATTATGTGTTAACATTACACTGATTTTGGGAAATGCAATATTAGAACACATAATTGTTAAATTTAACGGTTTAAATCGTTTTAGGCTTATTCGCGTCTGATTATCAACATGCAGAAAACTCACTGCTAAACTATTTGAATGAACACTGAGTCTGGTCTGATATATTTTACTGAACGTTGAAATTTAATTTTTAACACTACCGACTGGAACGTACTAAGGATAATTTGTGAATATATGTAGGTATGCAGGCCTCCAGATAGTCTTATATAGTGGGACCTCATTTTCTTCTCCCGACTGGATCGGATAGAATTCAGAAAGCTCGTCCTGAAACTGTCCTTGAAATATTCTGTCAAGGAGGTACAATTTCAGGATTGAATAATATAAATGTGGTAGTTTCAAACTTATTTTATAAAGCAATCTTAGGTGCCATACCTTACCATAATATGCTTGTGTAATATCCAAAAAAGCAAAAGGCAAAAGATTTTTACTTCTACCTTTGTAAGGAGTGGCAGCAGGCTAACAGGACGATAATATGTTGTCTCTTCTGGTGGTTACCTTATAGATTAAAATTATCTAGGGCACCTTCCATTGAGGTGGCACAAATTTTCAGCTTGAGCACTGCGTTTAAGACCTTATGTCATCATTCGCATTCCTCTTTCAGGAAGCTGCTGCAGGATTTTGCCAGTAATTAGGTCATAGCCTGGTGTTGCAGGCTTCTCTTCTAATCATTTTTGCACTGTAGCCCTCCTTGGCAGCTTCTTTTAAAATGTACTAGAACGAAAATTGAAATGGTTTAATGATCTTCAGTTTATTTTTCGCAATCTCATCATTTTCCATATCTATGAACGATTGGATCCGGTTTTCTATCGGAATCTCCGCCAAAATTTCTATTTATTTACATACACGTATTAAAAAAGTATTTTATTACGGAAAAGTGCTTTTCAAAATAAATTAGTTTTAAATTTTAAAAAGCATTAAATGGAATTAAACTGTGACAAATTTTAAAAAGGTTTTTTTATTTAAGAAATATTATTTTCTCTATAAACCCCTTTCCCTATTATACTTTTGTCGGTGACGAAAATATCTGTAAAACAATTTATTAAGCATACCTAACAATAAGTAAAAATAAGATCAGGGATGACTTCAAATTTTCAAAATCAAAATATCTTAATTCCAATATCTTTTTGTCGACAAAATTTCACTTTCAGTTAAAATTAAAATAGTTTAGTGCTCAGTTAAGTTTTCGTTCAAATGTATAATTTCAAGTAGCGCCCCATTACTGGAAAATCCTTTTAAGTACATTTCCAATGTTGTAATAATCACAAAAAAATGTTATGTGTTACAAAATCTAGCGATATTAAAGTAAAAGCAATGAAAACACTGACCATAAACTGCTGCATTAAAAAGCGAAAAAATACTTAAATTGTAAGAAAGTGGGTAAATATATGAGCAATAAGATTAATATAAAAAATAAATGAAAGAATCTGCAACATTTAATCTTTTTTATATATGTTTTGGTTTAATGGCGTTCATAAAGTTGTTAATTTAATGGAAAATTGTTTTATTGTGGTTAGAAAGCGACGAAATCCTTGAAATTGTTTTTAAATTCGTGATTTTATAGGTGGTTTTCCTTTTACTATACTGCTGGATAATCAAAAGTCATACGTAATTGAACTGTCAATCGCAAAGACATGTGGTTTATCTATTGGCGAAAAATTCAAAAAAATTTACAACAAAATTCCCATATTTAAATGTTTTGGTTTGTTTTAAAATTTTCAAGTGTAAATAATATTGAAATGGTATTTTTATATTAAAATATTGAAGAAATTAAAGCTTATCAATTAAAAAGGCAGTTTGGTGCTGTCAAAGTTTATCAATTAATGTATATTTTCAAAAACGCTCGAAGGTATAAATTTTTAAACTGTTATACTTGTAACAGCAAGCCATCGTGCTGTTTTATTAAATTTTTTGAACAAAAATCCAGCTTAAAGTTAAAAATTTACAAAATTAAAAACTGAAATACGTTTTCATAGTTGGCAAAAACGAGTTTAAATTAATAACGAAGTCATTTTTGGACCATCCATATGTAGATTTTAATTTTCTGTTCCATTTCAACTGAAGAAAATAGAAAAGCGCAAGGATGCCGTGCATATTGGCCGCCTGTGTACAAAATTGAATCAGGAGTCCTATTAAAATCTAAAGAAACATAAAATCCATGCAACACGAAATTTCATAATATTTAAGATCTCGACCTTATTATTTTATTTACAAAAATGTATGTACTTAATGATATGATGTAAAAAAATATAAAAAACCTATAGCAAAACACAAAAAGGCAATCATTCTTTGATTTATAATAATAAAATGCTAAATAAAAAGCTGGTGTATAAAAATTATATAAATACTAGAACAACATGACGGCATTGATTACTGACAAGTGCATTAAAACAAATACACATAACTGGTGTTTTATTTGTAAGACTATTAGGAGGAGAAAACTGACCGTTGCCGGAAAATTTTAGTATCTGGTTGCCACGGTTATAAGGCCTAAAGGCTGCACTGAAATTATTTTCAGTTGGTAATAAAAAAATGAACCAATAAGAGGTGTGTTACAAAAATATTGAGAAGATTATATCTAAGATTAACTACCTACGTACTGCTATGATATCTCCCCTATGTAAAACTTATACACGTCTTTTGGTTTTGGGCGCCACTTTCGAATGAAAGAAAAATATGAAACGTAAATGTTAAATTTTGTGTGCTAAATTTTACTGAAGAGTTCACCAAACTTGTCCCTCTTGTATAGCTCAGCCTGAGGCTCTCTCAGAGTATGGCAGGTAATAAGTTAAATCAAGGGATGTAGCTTTTTGAGTTGAAATAAATTGTTTTGAAATGATTGAAAAATGTTGATTGACTTAGAATAAAATGCTTAATTGTTTGCTTAGATAAAAACGATCCACTTTTGTTTTTGAACGATCTCAAAAATTCAGAGTACTGACCTGTAAAGTTGTTTGATAATAAAAGAGATTGCTTTAACCCAAAAATGACTTTATATTTAAATAAAAATCGCAATGTGCAAATAACAAAATTTGTACAGATAGCTTATCTGCTACCAGAATGTTTACAATTATAAAGATACCAAAAATATCGTAGAATATCGACCCTTTCTTCCTTCTTCTTGAAATTGCTTGAATGTAATTCAAGTCTTGCCGTTGTCCAATAACGGATTAAATGTTTATTTGTAAAATTGTTGCTCGAAGCGTAGAAAAATTAAATTATATAAAAAAAATGTTTTGTTGTGAAATGTTTATTAGCAATGGGGTAGCCAGAAATTCATCAATTACGATCTTTTTCCTCGCATCCCTTAAGTAAAATGCTGAAGGCAAAAGTTAATAAAAATAATAATTTCGAAATACCTTAGATGTAAATAATCCGACTTGTTTAAAAAGCCTGCGCCGATAACACACAATCTTGAGATCACACGCGCACAAATGTTGCATTCCCAATCAGCTGTTGATATGATGTTGTCGAGTTGTTATGCTGTTACCAAATCTGCTCCCGTTGAATTAAGTTGTCGTGATGTTGATCATCCAAATTTGACTCTAATTATTTTACTTAATTAGATTATTTGCTGGTAAGTATTTTGGAATTATATAATTTTCAGATATTCGAGTTATGGGTTGAAATAAACACATTCTTGTTTTTCAGATCCAGTAACTAATTGTCGCCATCTTGGAATCTTTATCGACCAAGTATTGATAAAATAGGATCTCGCTACACGTCTGTCAACTTTGAATACCAAATTTCAACTAAATAAAGTTGCACAAATTTACCAATTTTCGTTTATTTTGAAGGACTCGTAAGTCAAATTATTCTTTTTGTAAATTTTATAATTATAGAATTTTATATAATTTACAGGATCGGTTCCATATTTGGAGAGATTACTTTTCCATCGCTTTTGAGAAGTTTTCTAATTCAGTAGCTGACTTTGGAAGCATTTGAAGTAGAGAATTTGACCTTTTTCGTTATCATATTGCCCTTATCACGTTTCAATGGATTTTGAACCTTATTTACCTTTTTACCGATTTCGAAGACAATTTTATGATTAACACATTCAATTAAATATGACATAATTTTGGTTGTAAACAGATTTTCATACAATAAGTTATTTACAGAGAAATTTCAATTTAAAGTTTACAAAACGTACAGGTTATGTTTTATTGATAACAAATTTTAATAATTTTTATCATTTCTGATTTAAAGTGTCTCATGAGAAGATTTTTACATGTACATCCTCATAATGAATCTATTTAACAGGTTTTAGTGTAGCATTCTTATCTTTAGAGATCTTTATAAGTTTGTAATTTCATGAAATAAGGTGGATGTGTTTCCCAAGTAACATCAACGTCGGTTTTATACCGGTATACCATTGAAGTATAACGAATATGTACATATATTTTCATACCTGAAAATTAAGTACCAAAATGGTACCTAAGCGGCACATAAATTTTAGTTCATATTTACACTGTACTGTTTCGGTATAGTTTCAATGTACATATTTTCGCACCGTTATTCTGAAGGCAATTGTTGTATCGGATCGGCATTGAAATTTTATTAGCTAAAATATATTTGAACATACGGTACCGTTTAGGTAATGTTTTGATCGTTTTGTTTTGTTACTATAAAAGCGATATCTAACATGTACATGTATTTTATAAGATGGAATGTACGATATTTCCATCACCGGTTTGATACCTTAAAGTACAGTTTAAATAGTAATGTTTTAGTTGCTACAATTCCGGTATATAATATGTAAAGATGCTTTATTGGTTAAATTTTATGATTTTTACCTCACCGTTTTGATATTGTTCAACATAATAATATTTGTCCATGACAGGTTTAATAAGTACATAATAACATATTATGAAATATATTATATAATATAATAATTATTATTAATATTAAAATGTGAAACATACGTAACATTAAAATATTTATTATAAAAATAAGTAATTTAAAGAGCAATGAATTTTAATTACGTTTTAAAACAGTTGTAACCAATCAGAACGAAGAAAAATTTCACCGTTAGCAAAACTCTTGTTTCTCATTGGTTACAAATTATTATACGCATTTTATATTACAATTATTACCTGAAAATTAAGTACCAAAATGGTACCTAAGCGGCACATAAATTTTAGTTCATATTTACACTGTACTGTTTAGGTATAGTTTCAATGTACATATTTTCGCACCGTTATTCTGAAGGCAATTGCTTTATCGGATCGGCACTGAAAGTTTATTAACTAAAATATAGTTGAACATACGGTACCGATTAGGTAATGTTTTAATCGTTTCGTTTTGTTACAATAAAAGCAATGTCTAACATATACAGGTATTTTATAAGATGGACGGTACGATATTTTCATCACCGGTTTGATACCTGAAAGTGTAGATTAAATAGTAAAGTTTTAGTCGCTTACAATTCCGGTATATAATATGTAAAGATGATTTATTAGTTAAACTTTGTGATATTTATTTCACGGTTTTGATATTGTCCATGACTACTTTAATAAGTACATAATAAAATATTATGAAATATATACTCGTATAATATAATAATTTTATAAATAAAAATCCGTCTTATTCTCCAAAGTCCCTTTTTATTAAATTAAATTTCGAGACGCGCTTTTTATAATTTTTATTAATATTGAAATGTAAAAAATATGTAACATTATAGTTATTTATGTATCAAGATTATGTATAAAAAAAAATTTCGCCGTTAGAAAAACTCTTGTTTCTGATTGGTTACAAATTATGATAAGCATTTTATATTACAATAATTATTATATGAGATATTATTGGAGTAAGAAGGGCGGTCAAATTTCTAAATTGGGGGCGGAAATTTTAAACCTCTTACGTCCGGTATTATCAACCCATATAAAAAGCCCTTTAGTTAACTAGCTAATGTAAAACGTGTATTTTAAATATTTTATGTTTTCTAATAGCTAATTAACTAAAGGCCCTTTTAAAGTTTTAAGACCGATAAATAACTGTGTTTATAATATTTATTAATAAAAATATTAAAAAATTAATTAATTAGGAAATTTATTTTTAAAATAACTTTGCCGGCTTGGGAGTTGAACCACTGTACAACGGATTGCCAAAGGTACCATCGTGCCTATTTACCATTACGCCATCGAGATTTCTTACATTCTCCAATATTTTTTTTTCCTATAATGAGAAAGGAATAATATTATAGTTGGGGAATCGGTCTTTTATGTCTTTCTAGTAATCATAAATCTTTATTTCAACTATGTATCAAATTTTTGATTTTCTAAATATTGAAAAAGTTTCTAACTTCGTTACTTCAATACGGATTTTTAAGAAAAACTACGGCGCAAATAATAACAATCAAAAATCTTCGAAAATCTCCAAATTTGAAATAAAAATTCTGGAAATTAAAAGTCAGGAAATTAAAATTTAATAAATTTAAATTAAATAAATTTAATCCCACCACCGCTGTCGATTCGAATTAAAGTGACGTCGGCGTCGTAGCATTTTTCTTCAAAACACGTGCAAAATAACAACTTTTATTTAAAATAATTCATAATGTAATAAATTTTAAAGTACCAAAGCAAAATATTTGATTTATTTTAATTCAATATTAGGTAATATTTTTAATCTATGAATTGAAAATAAAATTGACCATCAAATAAGAAATATCATAGTTTATACCGTATACCCAGGTAGTCGAGTTGGCTAAGCAGTTGGTTTTCAGACGTATAGGTACAGTACAGCTTGGGTTCAAAACCTGGCCTCGGAAAAAAAAAGTAAGTAAAAATTATCACATTTATAATGTCAATTTTCAGATTCTGGCGCAGACAACAGGGAAACAATTTAGCAGTATGTAAAAAATAGAAATATTTAAAAATCAAAAATTTTATCTTTTATAAAAATTATTTTTTCTATTAAATAAATATCTCGTTCATAAAAAATCAACACATAATCGGTATAAAAACGATGTACTAATACAGTAACTGCAAAAGGGGCAAATCAATGCTGAACCGTTGCAAAAATACCTGTAATGTATATGTACATAAATGATACATCAATACAGTAACTGCAAAAGGGGCAAATCAATGCCGTACCGTTGCGAAAATACCTGTACCTTATATGTGCATAAATGATACATCAATACAGTAACTGCAAAAGGGGCAAATCAATGCTTTACCGTTACGGAAATTTCTGTAAGGTATATGTACATTTATGACGGTAAAATGTTACTTGGGTTATCTTTTCAATCTAAAATTTGTAGTAAAGTTTAAATTTTCTCAAATATGATCATTTATTGGGATTTTTAATCATTTGCATTGTGTGGGTACATTTTAAATCACAGCAGTACATAAATATTAAATAACTAGCCATAACTCGGTCGCTCTTAGTCATCTACTATGTGCTTGTCAAGGTTGTGCGGCCTAAAGGACGCACTGTGGAGGATTATTACCATAAATATAAAGCGTAATTCTACGTATGTTTATCGATCACGGGGATCACGGGACTATACGAAATTGGCACTTTAACTTTTTTCTTATCTTGTACCGAACTGCAATGAAATGAATAAGCAATTAAAAAAGAAATTTTTTTGAAGACCCTTATAAACCAAATCGAAAATGATTTTTTTTTAAATATCCAGATGCAAAATCGTCGAAATTTAAATTGGAAATTTTTTCAGATTTGCATTTTTTCATTATCAAAAAATACTTATAATATACGATTATATCAAATTTCTTTAAAATGAAATGAAAACGGTGTTATAACATCTTCATAAAGTAATTTTTCTTCCGAAATCCAATTAGTTTTTATAAATTAAATTAAAGATTAGATTAAAATTAAAGGTGTGATCTTATGTGTAATAATAAAACACCGTCAGTCATGCACCTCCTATTGGTTTATTTTTTAGCTATCAACTCAAACATACAAATACGGCAATCATCCACTATAAGGTTTTCTAGTTAAACTTTAAAATCTTTTAAGCAATAAAAGAGAGTTTTTCTGCAAGTATTCTGAACTATAGTTCTGAACTATAGTTTAGAATACTTGTTTATAATTTTATGCATATTGCGAGCTCTTCGCATAGCTTATTATGCTCAGTTCAAATAGTTGGCATGTTACCGGGTTTGTCATTAAAAATTCAACATTAGTGAAATTACATAAATGAGATTCTAAAATAAATTTTACAATTATTAATAAAATTTATTCTTGATTTCCAATAGGATTATATTTTCACGCTTTAATATCCATTTTATGGTTTCACCTCCATTAGTGACATAAAGTGACATAAAATATAAATTAATGTATTAAGAACTTTCGCTTTATTTAATTATATATCAATTTAATCGAAATTTAAGAATTTTATTAACACTGATGTCTGGTGCGAAGGAAATTTCGACAATCCATATTCACTCAGACAAAAATCAGCAATTTTATTGTTTAATTGTTATTTAATTTAATCTATTTAAATTGTTGAGTTTTAGTTACATAGGGGTGTGAATTACAGGTGATAATAACCTAGATGTTGATGTTCTTTAAAAAACAAATATAAATAAATAAATATAATTTATTTTTGCAAATAAACTTTCAGCACTTTTTACTGCTATCTTCATATTATGTTTTATGAGCAGAAATAATTTTGATTTATTGTTTATTTAACTGGTTAATTTTTAAAGTTTAATTCCTTGTGTAAATAAATTTTATTTTAATGGTCGAGATCGTTCCGCAGTCGTAATATAATGTATTGAAGGTGCCGGGAACCATCCAGGAACCCAGGAACTTCCCCGAGGTGCAACATCGTTTATAACTAAGAAAACCTTAATAATTTAAATTCCAATTTAACGACTTTCATGTTAGACACGCGAAAGGAAATTTATAAGATAAATTGCTAGTATGTACTGCTCAAAAATTTATAATTAGTTTAGAAAAAGCACCTATGGAACATGAAACCTCGACTTGACTTGTTTCAAATCTCAAATTTAATTAATCAAATAATTGTTCATACACATATTATTTTTAATTATGCGGAAAGCTATGAGAAGTTTACATAGTACATAGCCCAATTTTATTGTTATATTTTTGGCAAACAAAATAATATTTATAAATTTAACCAAAAAAATATAAGAAAATCCGTGATAACGTTGCGCACAAAGAACATTTATATCGAATTTATTAGTTTGTTTGTGCTGTGGAAATTATAAGCCGATTATAGGTGGAAAATGTTGCAACTGACCTTTAGGTTATCGACAGACCGTAATTTGATTTGGCCATTCTAATACGAAATTGTGTGGTTCTAATTTAACCGATTACAAGAGAAACTCACGAATGTTTAAAATAAATTTAAATTTAATTCCGCGCCATATACAATCTCAAAAATAATAAATTTTGATAAAAACCTTAGATAAATTTCAACTATAATCAAATTTCAAGACACATCATAAACTTTTAAATTAAATTGTAACTTTTTAACTACTTCTTTCCGCTTTTTCAAATTTGCATTTATAATGATTGTTGAAAATCGACGTGTACAAAACTGATAAGTTTTTGTGTGTAGTTTTGCAAGTTTGATTAAAGGATCGGCGAAACTTACAAACCTATAAATTAAATTTCTAAAAGTAATTAGAATTTTTTATACACATAAATTTGCGTTCGTATAATTCCAACGAGCTTAGAATCACCAACGAAATAATTTAACTTAACAAAAATTAATGCGGGAATAACGGAATGGTAAACAGGAATTTATAGGAGTTCAAGTGCGATTAGTTTTAATTTAAGTCAAAAAGTTATTTTTCGAAATAATATTTTGGGAACGTTCACAAAAGAGGTGTAGGAACGGAAAATTTTCATTTTATTTTTAATGTTGAAGAACAAGTAGAGCTAAGTGTAACTTGGCTGCGTTCCTCTTTCCTGAGACCTAATAAATTTTACAAGACCATAAGTAGACTACCCATTTTGTGTGGAATTTTTCAGCTCTTTCAGGAAGTTCAGCCTTTCTTTACCGCTTAAAAGCATGGCTGCGATACTTCTTATCGTTAAGTCTTCCAAGTTCGATAATGAAAAATAAAATCATTTTGTAGAATTACCATTCTACCATTCCTGAATATCGACTGTAGATTCGCATCTTCTATTAATTGCCATGCTCCATGCTATACACCACGTGATACTTTAAGCTATTATTTTTAAGCAAGTCTGCAGCACTTGGTCACTAAAAGGGGGAGTAGTGTAGTGTCTCTATAGTTATAAATACTTTAGGTTATGTACATATGACAAGACGATAGGTTAGGTACATAACTTTGCTTTAAACTTTTTGCTCGAGTTAGGGAACTATTAAAGTACTATTGATTCATCTTATACACTTACTTATTGTGTATGTATACATAGATTAAATTATTAATTGATTTAAGTTTGATGTGACTTCGGATTGATTTTCGAATGCTTAATATTTCATAAAAACCTCTACAACATGGAAAGTCTTTACAGCAATAAGTTTAGGATTAATCGATTCCGGTGTAACGTAACGATAATAATGTACCTGAATGATCCTGGTTCTTTGCTTTTAATTATGGAAACAATTCTTTCACGCTCCTCGTGATATTAAAAATTATTTAAAAAAAAGCAAAGTTGAAACTTATTGTTTCGGTATAGGTATTCAATCGCGAAAAATTAATCGATTTACTATTAATACAAAGTTATTGACAAAAAAAATTTAATTACCGCTTGGTGCGTCCGTAAGCATTAATTACTAGCAATATGCATAACAACCCCCCATTTCGAGTCGATTCATAATTGCCGTTTAATTGATATGTACTGCGCTGTACGTAGAGAGTAATATAACGTTCCGAAGTGCATGAAAATGTTGCTTTTATTCTATTTTACTTGTGCTCGCGAGATTGTATTTATTAACATATTATACGATTAAATGTACGGCGTTATACGTTAACGATTGCACTCACGTTTTAGTTTAACGTACACTTTGATAATTTTTAAACAAATAAAAGTCCGACCGCACCTACACGGGAGGAAATCGCAATTTTTAATGTCCAATCTTGAAAGGAAAATGGCTGAATAATTTTGAGCTGATAACGCTGACGGCGATAAGATAATTTTATTTGGGGTTGTAAATTTTACGGGATCCTGAGAGTTTTAGGAGAAAATTGTCACGCAGGACGGACGACCGGCGAAATAAATTAATAAATATAAAATGAGAGGTTAAGTTAATGCATTTTAGTTCTCACTCAAAATAAACCGAAATTGAGACGTGTAATAAATTATAGTGGTCACTTAAAAGATATATTAGCCTTAAGTTGACATACGTGTGTTAAAGCTTACGCCGGGCATTACTGCAATTCTAAAAGGAAATTCTACAGAGGTTTAGTCTGAGTAGGATATAGGATTTAAAGAAACTGTAAAACCTTTCTGTAAAGTACCTTTTGGGTTGCTTAAACACGTTAGTTTTGTCCATAAATCGATCAAAGTAAGCCTGGAGGAATTAAATTCCGGTGATAAAAATCACCAAACAAATTGATTTATTTTTGTTCAAAATTTGCAATATTTAAAAAGCCTCGCCTAGATTTATATCCCGGAGAGAGCACATAGGTATAGGTTCATTTTGGGAGAAAATGGTATCATATATTATACAAAGAGCAATTTGGAATGGGTGGTTACAAATTGAAACATACGTAGAACAAAACTCAAGCTGTAGTAACTAAGTCACGATACTAAGAGGAAACTAAATGTAGCGACATTTTAACGTCACTAAACTAATGTTTAAAGATGTATTTACTGCATGTCTACAATTTTGCCTACCATTTTTCACAGCAAATTAAATAAATTCGGTTATTTAACGTTCCAATCATAGACGTTCATCATTAGGACTTATTGTCTTGATTGAATCCGAAATGTCGATATTGTGGGACGACCATTTATTCTTTATCACACAAAGATGTGTCGCATGAGGATTGATGTTTATATCCTACGGTTCGATTCAGAATCCAAACGCTTTGCCAGTCTCGAACACGGTAAAGCGTAGGAATTCTAAACCAAAACATAATAATATTCTTGTTATTGTCCTCCTAGGCTACATCAAGTGGAAGTACACAACGTCTTCTGTAAAATGTAGAAATTCAGAAACGGAATTTTTTTCAATGTAATTTTAAAATTAAGAATTTTTGTTTGATATTTTGCTTACTAACATGGAGAATATTTCCTCGACGTAATATTTACTTTCGTTTTCAAAGTTATTTTTAACATAATAGTAGGAACGTGAAATATCTAATATTAAAAAACATTTCAAGCTAAAATTCCACTTTATTACAGTTATAAACTCACTGAATAAACATACGCCAAAGTTCAGCTGTGTACGACGATGTAAAAGAATAAAATGTTGCATTTTATAAACTTTTCTCGACTGCTTATTTAAAAATCAACGTAAAGGAAACGTTTAATCACCAATTTTATCTATAGTCGACATAAAATATATCAACTTGCCTGTCATTTTTTAAGTCAAAAAAATTTGTTTCAAAATAAGAAAAGTCTCTTCACTCACAGACAATGCACAGACAGTCAAGTGTTTTAATAAATAATACGAAAACGTCTGAAGATATTGTTTTTGTCTTAGACAACACAAAAACTCCGTTTAACAATTTATGCCTTCCGACTTTATCGTTAAATCAAAAATTAATTTTGGAAATTTTCAGGAAGTTGCCAAGTTTTGTTACTACCAGGTAAATATTTTACCGGTAATCCTTGTTTCATCATCTCCCCTTTAATTAAAATTTCTTAACAAGCCATTTTATGGAGAACATTTCTTTGATTTTCTCTATAAATTTAAAGGATTTCAAGCATGTGCACATGCATACACTTGAATGAATCAGAAACTTTCCAAGTGGCGTGAAAAATATGTATTGTGCAGTGTAGCTTAGTCTTATCGTCTCCTATTTTCGAGTTATATCTCAAAAGTGTTAAGATAAATTGAATTATTTTATAACTTTTATGTAAAATATCCAATTTTTTGTTTTTGTCGAGATTATTGAAATTTCCGCCGAATGAAAGGTGAACGAACATGTTTTTATCGAAATTTAACACAACATGATGGATATAGTACCTTTGAAGGAAGTTTTGGAGTGGAAAATTTTTTAAGAAAAATAATTAGTAGGTAAAGAGCGCCGTGGGAGATTTCATGCATAAGTTAAATTAATTATTTGTGCCCTGGTTAGGATTTCACGTTAACGTATTATTTTTACAACTACGTCGTTGTGTTTTAGTATTATGCGTTAACATTCTCGTTATATATTTTATATTGTAAGTATTCTAAATTATTCTATTTTGGATTGCTGTATTCCGTATTATTGTATTGCTATTGCATTGTGTGCTGTTTGTAATGCTATAGTAGCTTTGAATAGCAAATGGTAAATTTTAAGTCTTACAGCTTTTCCACGCCATTCCCGAGGCTACAACATAGTCCCAATATTTATTTTGATGTTTTGATGTCTGGTAGAACAAAATGAACCAGTTCTGAGCATAGCAATAAATTATATTGCAGTGAAATCCTTAAGAAGCAACTGGATCGAAATACATTTATGCAGTGAAATAAATTATCTTGTCAATTTTTATAAAATTCTGAGTTTTTTAAAATTTATTTCCTTATGTAATGCAAATTAAGAAATGATCACAAAGAATTCATGCTGTGGTCTCATAAATCAATGAAGTCGCAAAAAATCAAATTATGATGAAGGGAGCATGCAATTCAAGGCTCCATATTAATATATCATAATATTCCGTGGCTAGATACTTTTAAAAAAGTTTAAGTTTCTACATAGTCTATAACTGGGTAAACTTCATTGTAGTTTTATAAATATTATTTATGTACATAGTAGATAGACGAAATGTTGTAAACAGGTGAGTGCATGACCGAGCGGTTATCGTGTGAACTTCTCGTGGGGTGGGCAAGAGTCCCCCTTAAATATTGTTCAGCCACCTTATCGCCCACCCTGAAAAACTATAAATATAATGTTAGACTTTTTGCTCATTCTATTTAGTATTTGCCAATCGATAAGAGTTTTATTTTTAAAATAACGATATTAATAAATTTCTATATATACTTTGCAACCTAGCAATTAAGATGAAAAAGGTAAAAGTTCTCTTCTATAGACAATTTATAGTTTTCTTTAATTTGAATTATTTGTCATTTTGCTGTAAAGTGAACCCAAGCCAAAATGAATACATCTTTGTAAAAAGACTGATGGGGTTGGAAGGTCCCCCAATACTCCCAAAACAAGAGAAACTGCAAAGAGAAACTGAAATAAAAGAAGAAAAGGATGGAAGATTCCAACACGCAGTTGGAATGATTATAAATAACAGTATTACAGGACACGTGACTAACTTCGTACCGATATTGGAAAGATCTGCGGAAATCCAGTCCCGATCAACTTTATTCAGTTGAAATAGATGTAGATGGTGTACTAAAGACGCTCCAGAAACAACACATGACTATCATAATGGGAGATTTCAATGCTAAAGTAGGAAAAGGAAAGATTGGAGAACATATTAAGAGAGAGGAATAAGAGGGGAGACTTGCAAAAAGGAATTAATTCTTTAAACTTCCAACTAGAAGACTGTTTGCATTCCCGGGATAATATTGTTCAAAACCAGATTGATTATATCCTCATTAGTAGGAGACATGAAAACTGTATCACGTCTGTAAAAACATACCCAGCATCCGATATAGGATCGCATCATAGTCCACTTCTCGGAGATCCAATAGTGAGCATGAAAAACGTGAAAAAGAAAACAAAAACATTCGACGCTAGTAAACTTAGAGAAACCGAAGTGAAGGCTAAGATTCAGAAAGAAATGAAAGGAAAGTTTATACCCCAAAAAGTAAAAACAGATGTTCAAGGATTTTGGGGCTGCAGATACCGGGGGTCTGGGGAGGGGGTATGGAATACCCCCAGCATAATCACAGTGACCACCTTGATCTGCAGGGAGTATTCCATAAATCCCCCCCCCCAATGAAAAGTATCAATATTTTTAAAGTAACACATTTAAATTTTGTGCCTTCCCATTGACAGAAGTGACGAGCCGCCACTGGTATACAATAATACCTCCCCGAATGGTATTCCATAGTACGAAATACCACCAGTCACATCGAAATTTGGTTGCCAATCTCAAAGTCTCTCCACCTTTGCTAAATTCGTATGCACTTTTAGAAGTTCTTTTATCAATGAAGTGATAAAGTAACCTCTCAAAAGTTGAATTTAGTAACGTAAATATCGCTGCAGGTGCATTCTGAAATTTTAAAGTCATCATTGAAAGTTATGAGATTAAACTCCTTTTAAAGATTTGCAGTAAAGCTAAAACCGTAAAGAAAGAGATATGAACCTACTTTGAGTACAGCAGTAATAAATACACAGGCGCGCCATAAAATATTTGTTCGCAGACCGAATCGAGCAATTCCAGAAGTTTATAAAATTTCCAGGGTTAACTACTACAGAAAACTTTGTGCAACAAAATTGCAATATTTGCAATTTTATGCCATGTAAAATTGCAATATTTGAAAAATTATAGTGATCAGGCCCCCGTTATATTTGAACTAAGTTAACATAATAAATTATATCACAGTGCCATGAGAAAAAATGTAAATTTTTTTACATAATATAAATAATATAAGCATTACTGATGAAAAACTTCTAATTTCCGTCACGTTCTAATGGTTTGGCCAGTTCTAGATCACCTGGGAAGCTAACATTTTTCGCTGACGTAGGTTCGGTATTCCTTACGCCGAGAAAAATAGCAAAACTGCAAATTTTATCCTCACGAAAAAGGTTATCGGTATTATTCCAATTTTAATAGACACACCCATATAATTCTCTTCATTGTTAAAAATGGTGTAAGAGTTAATGGTACCTGATAGAGGGAAATTTTCAAGAAGTCGAAAGGATTTCTGGTAAAATCCGATTCACTGAAGGAGGTATAAGAATTTTTGAAATTTTGAAGCCGACGGTTTAACCACGCAGTCTCTGAATTTTTGTGATTCTGAAAAATATGTGTCTTTGGGTATTACAGACTAGGCCAGGGGTCGGCAATCTTTTGAGATGGAAGAGCCAAAAGTTACAATTTACAAAATTTTCCAGTTTTTAAAGAGCCACTAACATTTTTGTAGATTTGATTTTTGATTTAAAATAAATAGCTTTAAATATGAAATAATATTTATTCATATAAAAATAGGTATACAAATGTTTCGCACAAAACATATTAAATTATTTTAGCTAGCTCTGCTAGAATAATAAAATTAGTAATCAAATATGAGTGCCTCAATTCGCGGCATTTCTTTTAGAGCTGTCCACTTGTGCAGCGTGACGTGCATACTTTTCTGGACCTCCAACTCTTCTAACTTGCTCTTGAATTCTGTGAACTTGCCACTCCACAAGTGTTTGGTTTTAAAATCCAGCAATTGCATTTGAAGCGAACCAGCATCAATTCCAAATGGCTCAATGTTGATCTCATTTGTATTTGTGTTGAGAGGATTTACTATGAACGCCAGAGTACTTGCGTTTGTTTTGAATTGCTTAAATCTCTCAGCGAATCCATCCTTCATTTTGTTTATAGCCATGCTGAAGTAATTCGTGTCTATAGTTGCATTGATTTCTTCACGATATTGCTTCAGATTTTCGAAATGAAGTAATTTACCGCTCTCCATGTCTTCGACAAAAAGAAGTAATTTATTTTCGAAACAAACCACTTCTTCAAGCAAGGCAGAGGTTGGGTTTCCCTTTCCTTGCAGTTTTACATTAAGCTCATTTAGTTTCTTTGTGATATCCACCATGAAGTTGAATTTTTGCAGCCATTTGTCTTCTTTCAATTCGGGATGGACAATGCCTTTTTCATTGAAAAATGTTTTTATTTCACTCAAGCAAGAAGCAAAACGTTTCAATACGTTACCCCTGGAAAGCCATTGCACTTTATTGTGCAGAAGTAGGTCAGAATACTGGCTTTCTATTTCTTGAAGAAATTCCTTAAACTGGCGATGGTAGAGTGCTTTTTCCAAAATGCTGTTAATGATATTAATTAGCAAGTTCATGACCTCAACTATTTCGGTCGGAAATGTTTGGGCACAAAGCGCCTCTTGATGAATTGTGCAGTGAAACATTAAAATTTCGTGGTTTATTTTTTGCCGAAGAATTGTTGTTACCCCTTTATGTATTCCTGTCATACTTCTGGCTCCATCAGTTGCTATGGAAACGATTTTATTTATATCGATTGCATAGTCTTCCAGGCATTTTTGCACAGCATTCGCTATATCTTCTCCACGAGTTTGCCCTGAGAGCGGCAGCAATCCTAGCAGTTCTTCTAGTGGATAATATAATTATTAATATTTGCACATGGAACTGAAGAGCCGCATCTTGACATCGAAAGAGCCGCATGCGGCTCGCGAGCCGCAGGTTGCCGGCCCCTGGACTAGGCCGAGCTAATTATGGCGACCTCAAGCTGACCATACAAGTAACAAATTTAAAGTCCGACCCATTTTGAATTGTCCGCATTTTCCGCATTACCGGTCCCCGCCTTTGACCAGCAAAGCTTCGACATCGATTGTATTTTTTCTAAAAACAAACGTTTTTATTAGTCATTAAGAACGTTTTATGCTCGCAAAGAAAGAACCCGAACAAATATTTGTTAATAATAAAGAAAACTATACTTTTTACTGTATCGACGTCTTATAATCTCGACTTAAGAGAAAATAAACAATTCCGAGTACAAAATAAAAAATGAAATGTCAACATGAGCAATAAAAGAGAATTAAGAATATTTTTATGATGTCGAAAATGGCGAATAGTCGAAGAAATTGTCGGAGATAACAAAAAATATGAAATCGAAAATTGTGCTAATTTATGCCTTACCACTTAATTGAAATTTAGTTGAAATTTCCAACCAACAGTTTCGTTGTAAATGGATAGGTTTTTGGGAAAATGGTAATTATTTTAAGAGACGTGTCGTTGAATTCTCTGGACTTCATTTAGAAGGCCCAAATGAATAAGAACACTCGGAGTGAAATTAAATTGACAAGAAATTTTAGATGGTATAATAGCAAATCTAACAGGGTGATATGTTTTAATGAAGCAATTAGGATAGAAGGGATTTCAAGTATCTATAGAAACGACTACATAAATCTGACAGAGATGCTAAAAAGAACGACAACGCAAAAAGAGAACATTTTCATAATTTGAGCTTTCCTTGACCCAAAACAATTTATAAATATTATTTTCCACATCAAATCGATTATTATTATATTTTCCTAATTGAAATTGCTTTGTTGGTCGTTAAATAAATATTTGTTCGTTTGACTGATTTGTTTTACAAAGATCTAGGGGAAAATGTTATTATGAAAACTGATATAATATTATTAATTTAACGAATAATATAATCAAGGAGATAAGTAATTTATTAGTAGGCACAAATGGAAACTAATTTCATTATTTATGTAATGTAATTTTAATGTACTGTGTAATACACAGGCACTATGACGTAACGAGATAATACGTATTATATTAATTTTATTATATTGTATACTCGAACAAAGAGTATCTAACTCATAGAGCCACAAGAAATCATAAATTTTATATCACGCCATCTGCAGCAACCGCGGAATACTACCATAATAATATTAAGTAACCACACTACCAAAAATATATGTTTTCCACTACTTTTCTCTCTTATATTGACTACTAAATAGGATATACTATAAAAATTTGTTGAACATGCTAAAGTTTGCCCATAAAATTGCGGAATTCCTATATCAATTTGTTTCTTATGTGTATTTACACCAAATAAATTATGATTCATCTGTATAATTCTTATTTATTATTTTTCAACGTTTGCTCATCAAGTAGTGATGAAGAAACAAAGCGATAAAAACAATTAATTTAAAAAAAAACTACAGAAATTTAAAAATGTTTGTTTTGCAGTTGCTAATTCGCATGAATTAATAAATGAGTTTAGTTCATAAGTTAGTTCCATTTGTTGTTTCCAACAGGCACTAACGGTTCAATAAACATATTTTGTGTCCTTCGTTATCCGTTTAATTAGATAACGTAAATAATACGCTCAGTTGAACATCTTTTCGAAATGTTACATAATATGCACTACATAAATTAAAATTAATTAACACGCTTAAATAAAAATAGTACAACCACAGAAGTAACTACCAGTTATTGATGATGCACTGCGCATGGAGCTAACACCTAGACAAATGTTTTGCGCAAATAGAAAATAATATGTTATTATGGTTACTTCAGAATTTACCACTTGCACGGAGAACGTACTGTTCGAAATAGTTTAACAAGTCTTCGGGGTTCCCAACACAAAGGTTAATCTGCATTTTCAACAATATTGTTACCGAATTTGCATAAAAACGTCTGTCTTGGACGCTGCTTTCATTTGAGTTGCATTCGGTCCTTCCAATCGTGAATAGAATTTGTTTGGCATTTGATGGAAAATCATGAATCCTTAAAATTGCTACAGATGTGGAGCAACATGTTTTTCCAAAGAACACCAATAGACATAGTTTGCTGATAACAGAAATTAATTGTACAATCAGTCCAACTATGTATCCAAAATGTTAAATATAACGTGCCCGTTACGTCAATTTTATCCAACTTGTTATGTTATTTATTAAATTCTTACTACGTATCTGATAACTAAACGTCTAACGTTATCGATAAAAGGTAAAACATTACAATCATTTAATAAATTTCTCCTCTACAGATGTCGCTACCGATAAGGAAAATCAGGAAAAACGAGCTTAAACAACAAATAAGTAGGTTAAAGAAGACCAAAGCTCCAGGATACGATCTAATAACGGGTAAAGTGCTATCGGAATTGCCTAATTTGGGAATTAAATTTTTGACAATATTATTTAATTCTATTCTAAGATTGTCATACTGGCCAATGCAACTAAAATTCGCTAGAATTATTCTGATCTTGAAACCAGGCAAACTACCTACGGATACCTCTTCATACCGCCCAATAAGCTTGTTGCCAGTCATTTCCAAACTACTTGAAAAAGTTATTCTTCAACGTTTAAATGAAACCAACCTCTTGGAAGATTTAATACCAACTCATCAGTTCGGATTTCGGCAGCAGCATTCAACTATACAACAATGTCACCGAATAGTGGATATCATCTATAGAACTCTAGAAGGTAAACAATTCTGCTCAGCAGCCTTCTTGGATATAAAACAGGCTTTCGACACAGTTTGGCACATGGGACTTTTATTCAAGATAAAAAAAACCTTGCCACAACATTACTACCTTGTCTTAAAGTCTTACTTGCAAAATCGTCATTTCCAAGTCCAGCAAGATGATGAAGTGTCTGATATCTATCCCATAGCATCAGGAGTACCACAAGATAGTGTGCTTGGTCCAGTACTGTACCTGCTATTCATCTCCGACCTACCTGTCACTACAAACACAGAGATTGCCACATTTGCAGATGACACTGCTATTCTGGCAAAACATGATAATGCTCAACAAGCGTCTGAAGCGTTGCAAACACATCTGTCCCTCCTTGAGATTTGGATGTCCAGGTGGAGAATAAGAATAAATGAAGTAAAATCCACTCACGTAACATTTACCCTGAATCGTCTACAGTGCCCACCCATCTATATTAATGGCATACAAATACCGCAGAGAGAGGAAGTAAAATATCTCGGACTACATCTAGATAGATGGTTAACGTGGAAGACGCACATTAAGAAAAAGAGGAAGCAAATGGATTTGAAAATTAAAAAAATGTATTGGCTACTTGGAAGAAAATCAATCCTTTCTATTGAAAACAAAGTACTCATATACAAGGCCATCATTAAGCCTATTTGGACCTACGGAATAGAGTTATGGGGGTGCGCTAGTATGTCCAACATAAAAATAATACAAACATTCCAATCCAAGGCACTCCGAATAATGGTAGATGCCATGGTACGTAACTAACCAAACCCTGCATAATGACCTAAAGATCAACCATATATTTGAAGAAATTAGAAAACGTGCAGAGAAGCACAATCTGAGACTGCAAGACCACCTCAATCCTTGCACCAACCATCGCCTCCAGGAAAATATATATAGACGACTAAAGAGAAAATGGCCATATGACCTTCATACATAAGCGAAAATTTCGAAAGCGGATATCGTTGATGGGCGTATTCCTGCATGACACGGACAACAAATCAACTTATAGAACTTTGTATTTAATATAAGTATGTTCTGATTGTTGATATTATATTGTTATTAATAAAAAAAAAATTTAATAAATAACATAACAAATTGGATAACCTTGACTTAACGGGCACGTTATATTTAACATTTTGGATACATAGTTGGACTGAATATCCGGCTCAATGTATGTGACGGTTAGCGAGAGGAAAAGTTATAATGATGTTAAAATTTATACTTAAACAGCACATCAGTGGCAACCATAACAAACTTACTCACAATAAGGTAATAAGCTGTCAACAGCTAAGACAAATCAGCAATTAGTGTGGACTTGCTCAATTAATTATTTAAAACAAAAATAAAATACCATAGTAAACGTTAATATAATATATGTAGCTGTACGGAGTATAAAAACTAAAGGGTGTTCCATGTCAAAATTCCGAATGTGTGTGCCGAACAGGCACAACAAGCAGTCTGTATAATATTTAGAAAAGTTTCGGTATGTTAAAAGAGAAGCCAAAGTAATTTTAAGCAGCGATTACTCGTTTAGTTTTCATATTAACCAATTTTTACCTACCGCTATTAAAACGTCAGGTAAAGGTAAATCCTTCAGGTGGTATTATTGCTTATTAATATATAACTTAGATAAAAAAAATTTGTTTTTGACACAACGAAAAGTTTCTTGGTTATAACAAACTTTGGTACCATAGAAATTTTGCATTTACGTATTTCTTGATTTATTATTTTAAGATGTGACCTAGTACGCGTGTGCTTGACGTCTATCAAATAAAATGATCATAAAAAAACGTTTGTAAATGTATAGAATATCTTTTAAGCCTATGAAAGCAACGATTTTATTTAAGAAAATTGTTTTTACGTTGATATTGGGTATAATATACCTTTATCAAACAAAATGATCATAAAACCGAAAAAACATTTGGAACTATATCATTTAAACTAATAAAGCAATGTTTTTTATTTAAAGAAAGAAGTTCCAACGACCATATTTCAGACTTAGGGAATATATATGTACGATCTTAAGTAGGAAGCGTTAATTTAACTAAAGGAAACAAGAGCAAATGTACGATAAACTACTAGGTAAATTATTAGGGTAATGCAGTAAAGTTTGTTTGAATAGTAATACTTAAATATTGAAAATTGGATGTCATACAATAAAATAAAATTGAGTAAATAAATGTAAGGCTTTCCAATAGCAAATACCCACGATATATTACGTAAAAAAACTTAATCGAAAGTCAAACTAAATAATGTCGATATATAAAGTACGTTGCTTGTCTAGAATAAACTAGATCTTATTTTCTTGTACCTAAGGCAACGTTGTATTTAAATTCAAATATATTGAAATAAAGAAGACGTACTTTGTTCATTTTGATGAATATTTCAATATACAAAGTAAACGAAAATAACGTTTATGTGACGTAGTTAAAAATAAATTTGAAAAATAACAAACTTAAACCTACGTTCTTTACATCTTTCATAACAATTTTATAATACCACCACAATATATCATAGTTATTGTGATTTACAATGTGTTTATGAAACCCCAAATTTTCTTCCTGCTCCTATACGCTTTCTGGAGCCATAACAAAATGGAGATTATCGAAAGGTAAGCTGTTTTTTTAACTATAAGGTTTTGATTTTAAATCTTTTATGTAGCAAAATACTGCAAATATCTTAAAATTACCCCAGATAAAAATAAAAATTGAAAGGAAAATGGCATATACGATATTCACGTATGCTGATTTAAACATGGAAATCGATCACAATGAAAAAATATTCCGACTACAATTTTAGATAATCAGTTTTGTCATTTTGGAAGGACTATTTTCAAATTCTAACGGGAATTTTTTTGTTAATTCGATCTCGAGTTCTCCAATATTGGAAAGCTCTAAACTTTTTATTTTTCAGATCACTCGCCGTACTGCTTTTCTGGATTTCAAAACAAGTTGACCGACCAATATAAATAAAGCATTTGATTTAGAAAGATCTTTCTGATAAAATGTGATACCGTGGTGTTCGCAAAAATAATAATTGTGCTACCATGTATGTCATTAAAAATGATTGCCTTTTAACCTCATTTTACAGCGTTTCCTGAATCACAAATTTTGAGCTATCTCCTTTCAGGAAGTTTAAGTTGTCATTCTTTCTCCATTAAATCAGTTTCCGTCACATTATACATTTCAAATTTATAATTAATTTATTACAACAATACAAAAGTTTTCTTTGTTCCCTGTGCTTATACAATGGCATTGGGAAATTGCAGTGACAGGTTGCATTTTGCCTCGTAATGAGGAACTTTGACAGCACGAAAATGGATATTCTAGGATCGTAACTAACCACAACTTAAACTCCTGAAACTTGCTCTTCAACAATACTATTAATTTTGGTTTACATTAAAACAAGACTATAAGGTTTTACCTTCATTATTTTAGTTTTTGTAGTCACTTTTGATGATGCGACCAGTTTATTTACTTTTTTAGTGACCACCGTAGAGTCGGCTAAAAGCGCTTTGATTTTCAAGTGCGCACTGCGTTTATTTACGTAAGAGCTTCTATTAGATACTAATTAGTCTAGGCCAATTAATATGTGAAGGCTTGCTTTGGCAAAAAGAAAAATGTGCTCCTTAACTATAAATTCCCTCTGTGCGCTCTTAAGCTCGACCGTAGAATTTCAAAAACCTCCAATTAAAAAAATTATTTCTTGAATTTCAATACATTCTTACTTAGTATATTTAATAGGACATTTTGTGAACATATTTCGTTTATCGATTTCGTTAAGAGCCATTCGAGAGGTTTTATTGTGCAACTAAATTTTAATATCGTAAGCCAAGTTTTCTTTATTTAAGGAAATAACCTTCGAATCAAAAACCCTTTTACAAAGTTAACATTTGCTTCCCTAAGTGCATCATTCTTATTATCTTAAACATTTGTCTACTTCAAAAGGAAGAAAGAATTCGTTTTATCTAAAAAGGTCAAGACTAACAAATAAGTTCGAACCTTACAGTGCATATAAAAAGTATTCCGATATTTCACTTCCAAAACAATGTTAAGATTGATTGCGTCCAGAATTAAACTTTTTAAGACCCGAACCTAAAAACAAATTTAATTAGCAGCAACAAGTTCTTCAATTAAGCGGCAGATGCCTTGTAAAACACTTTTATTATAATATCAAAATCGAGAGGTGTTTAAAAATTTGCCTGATTTGATACTGTGCTAAGGAAGCGTTAAAAATATTGACGAAGCAATTTAAAATACGGAAGCTAAATTTTTGACAGTGATGTAGGTTAGTATTTATAGGGCGCAGAGGTGTGAAATATATAAAATTACAATCTGATAAGTACGATGATAAATAAAAAAACTTTTTTTGATTTAACGAGATTGCGTTTCTTTCTGTTAAACGTTCATTATGGCGGTTGTAAATATTGCAAGGAAGTCTACGTCTAACCGCACGGCGAGAAGAAAGGAAATAAAGGAATAATAAAAAAATTAATAAGCAATGTTGCGGTAGTGTTATTTTATTTAATTATGCGCGATGTTATCTCGTTTAAACGTCCTTTCAGACGTCAGTTCTTGGTGATTCTAAAATAGGCAATAAAAATTCTATATATTCATAGAAAAGAGTTTGGCGAAAAGTGAAAAAAAATTTATTTTCTGTTAAGAATTTCTTTATCATGTTTAAATTTAATACAACAACGTGCTTATCTAAAAATGTAAGAAAATGCGAATTTAAATATGAAAAGCACATGTTGACATATTGTCTTACATTGTCAAGATTGGCAATTTTATAGAAAGAAAACGTTAGCGTCCTGCTGTTATGCAAATTGCTACAGTAACTAGAAATATAAAAATGATTCAATCCGAAAAGGCTGTTACAAAATGTAGTGCAGAAATCCGATAGTGAATCCGGGTGTGTTGCGAAGATTTCGAGGTAAAAGGTTTCTATTTATCCCCGAGATATGTTGTAGATCTGGAAGGGGAAGCAATCAGTCGATTCTCCTTTTTGGAGAGGACCCGAGGAAACGGGAAATACGCTTCAGATGAAACTGCTATTAATAGATTCTTTTTTATTCGACGATGATTATATTCAGACCAAATAATTTGTAACTTGTCAATCGATGTAAAAAATAAATTGCTTACTTTTCTATTTCGTAATAATTATTATTGATACTTGCGTATAATATTTAAAGGATGATTAATAAATTACTCATCAACGATTTGACTTTTCCGCGCGGTTTAGAACACATCGTGCGTTAACAAACGAAATTAAATTATAAAACCTTGTGTGTCTTAATAGTTTCAAACAAGAAAGTTTATTATAATTAGTAGGAAGCAAGACACACAGGCGACGGTATTACTTATAATGTAATCTGGCGCCACTTACGATAATGAAAAGCTCCCGGAAAGCTGAAGAAGCAACTACAAGTTCAGTTGACTCGATGACCTTTATGCTCGTTTGGTATGAATTAAATTTTAGCCTAAAGAGGAAAAATCCGGAAGGAAAATTCAATATTCCTTTTTTCTTATTTCGTCTCTCGATTTTCGAAATTAATTTACCTTTTAAAATGGCTCGCTGGGAAGCTAAAGTTAGCGGTGCGTTTTATTCCCAAAACTTCCGATGTGTGTTAAGCGTTAATTTCTCTCAAAGTTCCCGTTGAGCATCATGTTAAATATGACAATTATTATAATCTATGGTTAATCGTACACTTCACTTTCTCTACGTTCAAATTTTGCATAACAAATTGCTTTTCCTATTTGTATTACAAGTCTACACTGTCAATTAAAGTTAGATAATTTGATTTTATTGTAGTAAACAATAAAATTAAATTATTTAAGATATAAGTGTAATCTAATATCCGTTTGGTAATTTAAATTAAGATTGATATTACAGAGCAAGATGGAAAAAGCGTCTTGAAATTCACGTCAGAAACAACAATAAATAAATATTCGATACACGCGCTTCGGTTTTCGATCGATCGATCCCTTTTAATTTTTATAAAAACAAATTTTTAACAAGTGAGCGCTTATTTTTGTTTATAATGGACTTGCAGCTTTAAAATTTAGCATTCTTGTAAAAACCTACTACATTATGCAGCGAAATTTCCATGAATCTCTCTTATTAGGGTAGTTTATGCTCCCTAAAACCTAAGGTCATGCTTTTAGGAAAACGACCAAGTGTTTATTGGTAGAGAAATTTCTAAATAAATTACGCACCAAAAAATGTTACAACAACAAAAAATTAATTAAATTGTTTCAAAGTTACGCAAAAGAAAATTGCTTTTATATGCAAATTTATATCACAACATTTTCTTTATTATTTATGTGCAGGTATTTAACTTACATTGTTTGATCGGCCAAAAGGATAGCGAAAATTCGTACCCCCTTATATACAGGGACGGACTGGCCACATAGAGATAGCGGAAAATCCGCTTAATTATATTATTATGATTATAATTTTGTTCCAGCTTCAAATTTTTGTGGGGATTTAAACTTCTAATCGTAGTAGTAATGTACAGTAAATTCTATTAACGTTTAATATTAGGCTTAATAAATTTTTTAAGCATTGGCATCATACCAAATTGAGAGCATCTCAGTAGCTAATTTGGCAATAAATAATATTGTTTATATCAATTTATATCAATCTAAATCACAGCTGCTGCATAATAATCAGAGTTTAAGCTTTATGTGGTTATTTTAAGAATCATAAATAATATTAACATAAATACTTTTTAGCAATAATTATTGGTTTGTATGAGAGTACCAGCTTCGATGTTTTGCAAAATTATGTAGTAGCATTAAAAATAACCGCATAGAATTCCCCAAACTGTTGTAGGCAGCCGTAGGGTTTAAGTGCGGGAATATTATATCTAATATTTAGTTTTTCTGAACGGACATTAGCTGTATGTCCCCATATCATAGCCAGTGGATAATATAGAGTACCGCATTCTTGTTCGCCAAGGACTACAGATGGATGGTCATGTCGGCATTTATTCAATCAGCATTCTTTAGATCCAACATGATCAATGTTGATTGGACAAATAGCGACACGGTTCTATATCTACTGGATTTGTCCCATATTTAACGTTAGCACCAAAGAAACTATGTGGCAGAGAAGGAGTATTATGTTCAGCAAGTGGAAAGAAAAGTTTTAGTACAATATAACTTATAAAATCTAGATAATCACTAACTGTGTAATTTACACAGTGTCGCATATACTGAAACTATAATTACCTTAATGTTAAATCTGAATTATCTATTTAAAAAATTATAATTTGGATTTAAAGATTTGAAGGCACACTGAACTCGTAAAAGGACTGAATTTATATTATTAAATAAGGTGTTGAGCGGAGGGGTCAATCAAAATCTGTTTTAATAATTGTCCTGTTTGATTGCATTAATAATCTTAATTTGGAAGATCAACAAACTAATAACCACATTTACTTAATTCATAGTTTAACGAAAGAGCAGATTCTAACGTAGACTGTAACAAATTGTGCAGTGTTTCCACAAAAACATCATGGATTTGTGATTCTATGGAATTATGGAGTAAACACGGTTACGCTTTGGAGTTAGTATTTGAAACCATTTGACCGACCTTCATATCGTTGTTAAATTTGCGAAGTTACATTTTTTGTTGTTTGTTGTTTGCGCTTAATAAGTATTTTTTTAAATAATGCCTGAACATCGGAGTTGTCCATAATTAAGTTCATGCTTTAGTTTTTCATAGTTAAGGTAATTTTAAAGTTAATAACGCTAAAACGTGATTGATTGCGTTGTGTATTTTTGAGTATCAGATACATTGTAACGAATTTTTTGCCCTTTAAATTCGTTCCCAATAATTATTTATTGGCACTTCTCGCTCCATCTAACGGTCGAACTGGGAAGAGGGACTGGAAAGGGAGACAAGAGGTTCCATCGGCGCAAAAGAGAGTCTTGGGTGAACCATTGAACGAGCAATACGCTCTGGTGTCAGTTTTTGAAGCAAGAAGACGGGTGTGAATTTTTCACACACCAATGTCGATTTGTGTGGCTACTGTGGAATAATCATGGGCTTTTGGGTTACGTAATTAGCGGATATGGAACGAAGATATTCTTATATCTTCGTTGTTGTGTTGGAAAATGGTGAATTTTCCCCATATCGGACGTTTCTTGGTCGGATCTACTGCCCATGCTATCTTTGAAGGTTTTGATTTCCGTTCGGATTGGTGAGTAACCTTTTTTGTTACTTAATTGTTCCACAGTGGTATGCATTGATCGAGTAGGACAAATTTTGGGGTACTCTATCACTAACTCAGCCACTCGAAACAAAAATTCTTGTACTACACACTAAAGAACACACTTATTTTAGCAAATTGTAATAATAAAAAATGTGAATAGGGTCCAAACTTTTGAAAAAATCGAATTTGAACTTAGCTAATTTTCATGTAAAATTAACGAGATTCCCGCGCGTCGCTCATTTTGTGGACGGTACGTGCAATATGAATGACCGTAACACTTAGAGTATTTCGCACCGGCGAAATTAATAGCCTTACAAAAGACATCAATCACGCCATCAGCGAAATTAAAATTTCAAACTGGAACAAAACATTAAAAACAATTACGCCGCAAAACCTGCGAAAAGCTTGGGCAATTTCGAAGGCGTTAAAAAACAAGACAGATGACGTTTCCTTCCCTACCCTCCAAACCCCTCAAGGTCCTGTCACCACCAAACAAGACAAAGCAAATGCCATTGCGACGGTATATTTGTCTCATCATAATCTCACCGCACACCTGTCTGATCCCGTCACAATTTCTGATGTCCAACAATCCAAAGATTCCCTAAATAACACCATAATCCCCACCCCCGATAAAGACTTAACTTACCCTAAGGAAGTTAAGCAAATTGTTAAAAAACTAAAAAATCGAGCTCCTGGCTATGACAACATTTCCGCTCTCCTAATTAAAAAATTTCCTAAAAAACTAATCCTACAAATTTATTACATCCTAAACGCCTGCATTAAAAATCAATATTTCCCCTCCGCCTGGAAAAAAGCAGTCGTTATCCCCATCCCTAAGCCTAAAAAGCCAAAATCCGATCCTGCCAGTTACCGCCCCATTAGTCTACTTCCCACACTCTCAAAAATCCTCGAAAAAATCATCCTATTCCGCCTCCAACAATATGACGAAATCCATGACACAATAATTCCGGAGCAGTTTGGTTTTCGAGCAAATCACAGCACGGTTACTCAGCTAGCTTTGCTCGTTGACCAAATTACCCTCAATTATAACATGAAAACCACCACCACGACGGCCACCCTCGACATCGAGAAAGCATTTGATACCATTTGGCATGACGCCCTGCTTCACAAACTTTATATCCGAAATTACCCCATGCATCTAATTAAAATAATCTCCAGCTTTCTCGAAAACTGCTCCTTCCAAGTCCGAGTAATGGATTCCCTCTCCATATCCTTACCTATCCCAGCTGAAGTACCGCAAGGCTCCATCCTAGCCCCAACCCTATTTAATTACTACATCAATGACATTCCAAAATTCACACGGACAAAATTATCCCTCTACGCTGACGACACCGCCATTACCTCCGAATCCCGTAAAAAGGATAAATCCATTGACTACCTCCAACGACACGTTCCCGATCTCGAAAATTTTTACGCCACTTGGCGATTAAAAGTTAATGAACCCAAATCCACCCTCACCGCATTTTCCAGACAAAGAGACCAAATTACAAACAAACTCACGATTAACGGTACGGACATCACACACAGCCCTACGGTTAAATACCTAGGGGTGACCCTTGACGAACGACTTACTTTCAGAACACACTTAAAACTCACTGCACGAAAAGCGCAAGGAGCAATGCATGCGCTTTTCCCATTACTTTCATACAAAAACGGACTTGACCCTAAAATCAGACTGACCATGTACAAACAATTAATCAGACCAATTCTATTATACGCTTCCCCAGTATGGAGCAGGACAGCCCCGACGAACATAAAACTCATTCAAACAATACAAAACAAGTGTCTCCGAGTCATTTCCGGAGCTCCACGCTACACACCTATACACGAATTATACACTTCACATCAAATTCAAACGCTAATACAAGTCATACATAACACAGCCATAAAATTTTTCACACATGCGGTAAGGCAAAACCAACACACATCACACCTTGGTACACACACACAAGACACCTTGCCCTTCAGGATCAGACACAAACTTTTACACCATATCATTTTGAATAATAAATAATCAATAACTAGAAATCAAATAATCAGTAACTTAACTAAAAAATTTTTATTATCATTTTATTTTGTAAAGTATCAGTAACTTAATCCTTTTTTGGCTTTTTTTTATCACGGCGCGGGGTTTTTGCACTCTTTTTTACCTCGAGATACCACATCAATTAACCTTCAGATTCAATTATATTCAATTTAATTCGATTAATCCTCTAGGGGATAGGTACGATTCAACAATTCCATGTTTAAATAAATACGTATTTTGTAATAGTTTTGTTACTTTAATTTGTTAATGTGTTTTTGTTATTATTGTAATCAGAATTGTTATGTTAAATATGTATGTAAAGTTTTTAATGTCAATAGAGTACTTTTTGGTTTTTTTTTGGTTTTTTTTTTCGCACCGGCACGGCAGATGCAGCTCGTCTGTCGTACATGTAACATCGATTATTTTTTGTTTTTACGCGATTTTTTGGGGGTGAAACGTAATAGTTTACTGTCCCATACCGCAACTATACTTTTTAATGCTATTTGGAGGTTCTCTCACACCCCGGTTTCATTTATCCCGGTTTTCTTGATGGGTGGCGCCTTCTCGTATGTTTAGCCTAGTAACCAGAGTCAAAACCGCCCGGGAGGGGTGCAGAGCGGAGCGGAGCGCAGCGGCGCCCTGAAAGGTTAGGTTTTGACGATGGATTACCCTCCTTATCGAATGCACACCCCAAAATTCCAAGGAAAAAAACATTTTAGGTTTTCACTTTTTCGGCAATACACGGGTTATTTTCCATTTTTTTGATTAATACTAATATCCACTAATCACACCCCCATCTATCCGAATTTCAAAGAAAAATTCAAATCGGAGCGAAAAAATTTTACGCATTTTCAAGGGACCACGGGCGAACGATGGCACATCGACCGGAGTCTGCCGCATACTCGATGCTAATTTACCGTACTTTTCAAAAGTCGATATTGGGGTTGTTTTAACCCCGTTCACACTTTTTTTTGTTTTAATAGACAAATATAAGCATGCTCTTTAGTGTGTAGCCCAAATTTTGCTCCGTCCACGTGGAGTTCGCTTTTGTTTAATTCACCCTTGGCTGATATGTATTTTTTTATGTCTTGTTATATAGGTTTTTCTTTTGCCTTGCATTTTTTTATTAGAACGTTTTTGGCCGAAATAATCGTTAAGTCGCAGGTTTTACTTTCTGTTCGACGTGATTAAAGGTTATCTAATCTGACGTTCGCAGACATGGATTATAATGCCAATGTTTGAATTTTATATTTGATAAACTAATTAATTATTTATTATATCATTATGTTTTGTTTAATTAAGTTTGAACTGTGCATTGTTTTCTTTAGGTGACATCGAACAGCGTTTGGTCAAATGCATTGGCATAAGAATTCCTACGCGTTCGACATGGGTTCAAATCTTGAATTTGAAATTCTATGTTGAACATTTTTTTTTGTGTTTATTTTTGGTTTTATGTTTTTTTAAGAAGGCAGCGATGTGCGACCAACGTACAGGGTGTTGCATTTCATCGGGGTCGCTTCCACTTGATTTTATTGTTGGACGTTCGATTGTGGTTCTACCGTTTGTGGGATTTTTTATGACCACTCGAGCGTTCCGTTGATTGATTTTGGGGAGTGGTTCTTGGTGGTAATGTCTTTGCCACTGTACTGGTTCAGGTCGGCTAATGCAATTTCCATCCGACATCGCTTATGTCATCGCCTTCCAGCAACGAACATCTAATTGCTGATTTAATTTTTGTTGTGTTAGCAAAGCTGTTTCCTTGATTTTCTTCGGGGCGTTCATTTGACACGACCCACGGCCTTGCTGCCGCTATAACGAGCTGGCTTATACCTACCATCAGGGCCCCATGCAAATAAAAGTAGAATTTATTTTCTGCGTGGACATTATCTGTTCCGAGCTACCTTCTCATTATAGATAGTGAGGACAGATATTGTTTCAGCATTTCGTATAATAAGTATTTTGAGTTAATAAATAAGTTAATTATATCTTATATTTTACACCAATATTTTGTATTGATGTTGTCATATTTATATTACTTTGTTTTTCTATATTATATTTATATTATTTATTCTCTTTAATTGTGTTTTGTTGCTAAATATGTTATTTTTGTGTACTAAAGTTTCAGTGTAAAGCCAGGTGTATTCTTTCTACAGTCGAATCGAAGACAAGTTAGTTTGTAGGTTTCGGTCTTCTGCTATCGTCACAACCATTATTACCATTTCAAAAAATAGCAGTGGCTAAATTTTGAGTAGTGAACCAACCCGTCCGCTGCAGCGAAGCCGGCACTTTGTTTTGTACGGGGTGTGTGGGCTCGCGACGGTTTTAAATAGTATTTACTTTGGCGTATGCCTTTAAACTAACTTTAACCATTTAGTAAGTGATGGCCAAGGTTGTGCGGCTTGAAGGCCGCACTGAGCAGAGTTAGTACCATAAGTGTAAGTCATAATTATATCATTTTATATTTTCACGTCATCTATCTTAAGCAAAAATTTACAACGTGATTTGCCTTCTTATCTGATTTCAATTACACATAAGCAATAACCATGTAAAATTTCAGTTTTGCTCATATTTGAAATAACTAATACAATGTGCAGTATTTCAAATACAAACCAATATAAAATACATATTTTAAAATACAGTATTTTAAATTAATACATTCAAGTATAAATTCAAAATACAGCATTTGAAATAAAAGATAATAAAGTATTTCGTGTTCAAGAAAAAGTATTTCAAATATAAAATACGTTAAATGTAAATGTAATGTAAGAAGCCCCAAAAAACTATAATTGCTCTGAAGATGTGCTAGTGTAGCACGAAACCCGTCAGCAATTAAATATTTAACTGTAAGAAGTTTCTCTTTTGTGTTTTTAGAAATAAATAGTTTAAAAATATATATGTCTTTGTGGGGGGATGGGGAGATATTTAATTTTTTACGTAAGAGCCCAATAAGTTCTTATTACGCCACTGCCCCTGTTACTCAAATATTGCTAGTCTCATGGTTAGGAAATTATGCGAAGCAGTAGAACTCATTTATGAGAAAACCCCTCAACAAATAAATCAAAAAAATTCTCAATAATAAATATGAGTGTGTGAAAAGTATGAAAGCTAATAAAAGATTTGGCGTTGTACTATTTATTCGCCTTTGAAATTGACTCTGATTTTCAGTTTTCAGGTATTGAATATTTAAATATTGAAAAAAATGTTAGATGTTTTCCTATTTATTCGTATTTGTAATGGACTGTAACTGGCAGTTCGCAGATATTGCAACAATCCTTTCAGCGTTTTTATTACACTTTTTTATGTTTATTATGTTTTAATTTCGGACAACTAGGATCTGGATTTTGATTGAAAATGCTCGATTTGTAAGCACCAAATTGTTCAACTTATGTATGTTAACCACTCCTGATGGTGCTCTGACCAGTAAATTTGTTAGGTTTGGATTGGCCATCCGGCTTTTGGATACTATCCACTCAACTTGCTATCCTGGTTGATTGGAACAAGCGTTTGTGATTGTGCATTTAAGTGGCTTAGATTTAATCATTTACATCTGGCTGATTTTAAACATGGCGTGCGTCGCAGCTAATTAAACTTATTTGGTGTTGTTTAGCAGTATTATTTCATGTTGCAACGGCTCGAAGAAACGAGATTTCCTTTTCGATGTAACAATGAATCGAAGGTGTTTGTTTAACATCTGTGGGTAAGTTGCATTAACGATTTCGGATTGCATAATTTAACTTTCGGAATGTTATCTGTGACGGCTCATTTGTTATTCATTTATCTACAGTTGGGGATTTACCCGTTAATGAGCCATTTAGGTTCGTTTAGAATAGTCTTAACTGTAATTTGCTATTTGTCTTGGGATTAATGTGTGCTCTATTTATCATCATTTTATTATATTTTTTAATAAAACATTAAAAGGCGAAATATCAACTTTCAATTGCTAACTCAAATTAATAGTGGTTTTGAGCCAACGAGATGTTACCATTTTGGTATGGTGCTTTAGGTCACGTAGTTTTTAAATTTTTAAATTTTATACCCTTTTAAAAATTGATGTTTCAGTTCCCATAAATGTTTTAATTCTAAAAAGGAGTGCAGTATAAAATGCACTTCTGGAAATGAATTAATAATTATAAAAGTGACTTTAGAAATGATAAAACAAGTCGCCTTTCGTTTTGCATTTCCCTTAAAATTATTATTGTTATAATATTTTGAAAAGTGCTAGGGGCTGCCACGTTGGAGGGCCGCTTAAAATCCGTTCCTGCTTGTGTAACGCGATAAAAGGTTTTTTCAAACAGTGTAATCATTTAGCTGTGATGTGTGTCATAAGCCCATCATTGATGCAAACATAATTCCAGGACAATAGTAACCTACCATTAGCAGGCTCAGGATGCGAAGCCAGGTCTTTATGCAGTCTAATTGTTTCGTATTGATTACCTTGGCTGTCTTTGTTCTTAGTGTTATAATCTTGTGTTTCTAGGATACAAATAGGCACGACAATATTGCGATAGAAAGTTTTGGCCTTAGATATTTACATAAATAATATAAACAATAACAACGGTGAATAATTAAGATTTTAAGTAATAAATTTAATTTCACCTCCCGTAATCTAAATTAAACAAATTTTACGTGCTAAAATCCATTAGGTGAAAGTTGGGAATGAAATAATGCAATAAAGGCACTAACAATAATAATAACAAGACAATATTAAGCGTGTTAATGCTAAATACATGGAAGGAACGATTTACCCTGTGAAAACAGTAGATATTTGTGAATCAAAATTACAATTGCTATTTGGGTGAAGGGATTCTGGAGAACTTAATTTACATATCAGATAACATGTAGATTAAACCAGGTGCCCCTACAACACAATACACTCATTATCAACGCCAAATACTCCATAATTATTATCTTGGCGCGAGTTTGGACTTACCTTGCAAAAGTGGGGAGTAGGTAATTTGGTGTGGAAATTTTCGAGAGATTGCAATTATCATTCTTACCTGTAACAAAAGTACGTTTATTAGTAATTTGTAAAAGAAAAATTAAATTACATAAAATTAAAATAAATTGTATGGCCCCGGAAAATTCGGCTCGTCGTCGTTTAATAAGAGAAATTGACGAAGCGTTCCTTTGCTTATAATTAATATAAACGTAAGTAAATTAATTAATTTTGCAATTAAGAAATGGCTGTTTCAATTAATTATCTAAGACTTTTAATTGATCAATTAATATGTATTTAATAAAATTTAATAAATTTTCTGTTTAATTCAAGTGTGTTGTTAACAACTGCCTCGGTTATTCTCTGGAAAATGTTTTTCTCAGCAGTCTTAAAATCAAGGTAATTTATTGTGTGATTAAATTTGATTATAATTAATTTCAGTTCAGCATCAAAGTTTCGTTAAAATCCGATTTTTAGCCAAACTTTTTCCGTCTACCATCCCCGAGTTTGTAAAGTTTGTAAGATGTTTTTAACACCCCTGCTATCTACTTATTGGCGTGTATTGCGACATAGACAGATCGACTGGAAGGCTTAACCAAACATTTAACAAAAAGCTTCCCACATTTTTACAAAATTGAAATGTTCAAACTTAAAAGATTTTTATACGTGAAACTCTAAGCCGCAGCAATACTTCAATACAAAAATTCTTAAAAGGTTATTTACGAAAGTTTAAATTTAATTCTTAAAAATCGATTTGAAATAAAGGTGGGTAGTAGGCAGAGGAAATTGAAAATTTTTAATTTAGGAAAAAAATTTCACCAAAATAACCGGAATGTCATTCCTAACGCACTCATAAACCATTTCCTTTATATTTCTGTTTTTATTTCTTTTTCACACACGCTCAAGTGAGAAAATTCTTTTGCTTAATGGCCAAAATGCTTTCCTAAGTAGCCTAACGATTTTGAATTATATTTTCTAGACGAACAACTTCAAAAAACTTCACATTTTCTGATAACGCATTAAACAGTGATTAATGCGAGCGGTGCTTAACAGCTTCAAAACTTTTCCTGTTTTTACCACTTTCTCATTTTCTTTAATATTTGTAAATGTACTACATAAATTTTGTGTCTACTAAAAATTATGAAACAAATTTTTATGTTTATTACATTTTAACCAAGCACTAAAGCGCAGACCTCCGCTTCCAAACCGCTTTGTGTGTCACGCAACAATCGAAAAATCCTTCTTTTGTACCATTAGCTGAATGCATACTAAAAATTTCAAGGTTTTAACCAACTTTCAAAAAACCTAATTCCTAATTGAGGGAGACTTACGACAAGGTCGAATTTTACGACTTTTTATTTATCGTGTCCGAATCCAATTAATTTGTCCAATGTAAGGGTAGAATTTGAGTTCTGGTGGCATTTTTGTTATGGAACACAAAAAATGAATGGAAAGAAAAATAATGAAAGAATTAATTGATTTTCACTTTCTCGCATGGCACTTGCAATTAAATGCAAAACCGACTATTTTGTTTTGTTTTCTTTCGGATTAAATTTTATTCTACAACTTCTAAAGAATACAAGTAAGCAGGCGTCGTGCAAGTTTATTTAAAATAAAAATATTTCCAACTTGGCTCGGCAATGAACTAAGTTAGCAACACTTTATGTTCCGACAAGTTGCAAGTTTTACTTCCATATTCTGTAGTTTGTATTGGACTTTTACATGTGAACCAAAAATAAAAACTTGAACATTAACAGTTCCAAATGCAAATATAATATATTATATATTTGTGAAGCGAAATGTTTAGAGGTTCATCCTATATTTCAAATTAAAGGATCTCTTGGTGCATAAAAACTATAAAATAAAAGCTTCCCTTTGAATTTTCAAGATCTTCAGATGATTGCTTAGGGGAATTTAATTTAGTTAACGGTTTTAATGGAGAAAATGCAAGTTCTGTTTTAAACAAGAAAATTGTATATTTGGCGATGAAGAATTTTTGTGGGACACCCTTACTCGACCTATTTATAAAAGAGTCCCTGCACGGGCGCCACAGTTTTAAACCAAAATATTTGTCCAAGAATTTAAATGTCAACGAAAAGAGAGTGGCTTAGTCTGGACTTATCGTCGCTTGTTTTGCTTCTCTTATTTTACTTTTCCGGCGACAATAACCCAATTACCTCTACTGCTGAAAGCTCATGAGAATAATTTAATTTCTATTATTTAATTAACTTGTTAATTTTTAAATTTTAATTTACTATATTTTAAATTTAGAGGAATGCGGTTAGCGCAGTGGTAAATCTTCGATCGCTGAGTTAAAAGTACCAGGATCGAATCTTGGTAAAAACTAGCCAGAGCTTATAATGATGATCATTTGTTTTAATGACCATGAATGTTAATTATCCGTTATGTACCGATATAAAAGTGTAGGTTCCCTATATAAACCGTGGCATGAAAGACTGCAGATGACTATAAATATATTACCTACATTACCACGGTTGTTGATTAGAGACATTCTGACTATTTCTTAATTTAAAAATGAATTAAGCGAATTCGAAAAGATCTTACTGGGAGGCTGCGCAGTTAATAAACGAAAAATAAATGGAACGAAACAGGGGTTGAGTCTAATCTTTTACAAATGCACGCTGTGGAAGGTTTTAAATAAAAAAATTGAAATTTGGGAATGCCTATATCCTGCCAAAAAGTACAGAACTTTTATTAAATGAAATTAATATTAGTCACCAATAGGGTAAATCATAGTCTTCTATTGTTATTTATTAGCTTGAGTACTATTAAATTACACTGTAAAAATGCACGTAAATTTACATTAAAACACGTGTAATTTTTACATTCCAAGTTACGTAAAAATACATATTGATATTCCATAAATAATAGTGTGAAATTACAGTTTCGTTGTAATTTTCCTTGTATATGTGATTTTACATTGAAATTTGTGGAATTTAAAAAAGAAAAAATGACAACTACACAAAAGAATGTAAATTTACCAGTTTTTGGCATCACGAATGTAAAACTACATTTGGGAATTGTATATCTACATCACCGAAATAAGTGCACGTAAATATACATTAAAAAGAACCTGTAATTTTTTGTATTCCAAATTACGTAAAAATACATATTGTGAAATATCCCATTAATAATAGTGTGAAATTACGGTTTCTCTATAATTTTCCTTGTATATGTTATTTTTCCCTGTAATTTGAAAAACTTAAAATAGATAAAAGTGAAAACTACACAAAGGAATGTAAATTTAGCATTTTTTGGAATTACGAATATAAAACTATATCCATTAGGCCACCGCATTTAACTATCCAGAAATTGATTACCTTGGTTGTGCGGCCTAAAGGCCGCACTGCAGAGAATTCCGCTCATAAGTGTAGGCCGTAGTTACTTATCTTTTTATCGTTACTCAGATGAATTGTGACCATAATGAAATTGCATTAAACTGTCTTATAATGACTTCACACTGGAGTTTGTTCTTCATTTTTACTTTTCTTTAATATAACAGAAAGTTGAAAAAGGTTTTAAACCATATAATTAGCTGAAATTTTACAAGTCTGGCCTCGATTGAAAAATATTTTGGGTCAGTCTTTAATAGTGATTTTGATCTATAAATAAAATTCTGGAACCACCACTGTATAATCTCACAGCCCACCACTAGTTATAAAATTAATTCTAATTTAGTTCCGTCGTGACTACAGTGACTGTACAGAGACATAACCTGCAGGAAGCAGGATATAAACTATATACCATAATAAGCAAATGGAACTTGGAAATTTTAATCGAAAAAACTAAAGAAACAGTTTTCAGATGAGATGAGCCAATTAGAGCCAAAAGTTCTGGCTTGATGTTAACCAGTCATCAGGTGGCTACGAATGGAATCGCCGAAATATTGCAGCCTTCTAGTAGTAATTTTTGATAACTAAGCTGGGTTAGCCATCAGCTATAGTCACTTGAGAAGTTGGTCTTTAGAAGACTAGCTTCTAAAGTGCTATGTAGTCGGAATTATAGTTTGATGTGGTACCAGTTTTCTGAAGCGGTAGTTTGAGTTGCGAAACCCTATGTAAGTCTGTTTTGTGGTTAATTGTATACTGATATGTAATTAGCAGACGCTAATAACTTAGCGGTTAAGTGCATTGGACTCCGGGTGAAGGACGAACTTAATTCTGACCGTCTCCTCTCGGAAGGCAACGCAACCCACCGAAGTGTCTAATAAACCTTTTCAAAATTAAGTAAAGCACACTTCCTTATATAAAACGTGATAAATCTATGAATAACAATTGAGTAAGAAGTTGGAAGAAAGAATTAGAAATTATTCAAAAAGAATTATTTAGCACGGTTGCATTTATTATGGCACTCAGTAGCAAATATAAATTAACAAAAAGAATTGGACAGAATTGTTAAAATAAATTAATTTTAACTGAAAGTTAAAATGTACAAGAAATTTAATCACGAGGAAATAAATTAGAAACATTCCAAAAATATTAAAATTGAATTTTAAAGTTGAGACCATCATAGCTTAACGGTTAGGTGCGTTTCCCTCTATTGCCAAGATACACCCGGTTCAATCCCAGGGAAAGTAGGAATTTAATTCTGACGCCTGTCTTCGCAAGGTAATAGCAAACCACCTTTTCAGGTGGAAGTATATTATAGTTACTGTGGTTTAAAGCAGAGTTTAAGTCATAGAGTCATCACAAGGTAATTAAAAGAAAAATGCAAAGCTGCTAATTTTCATAATAACTAATGTAATTAAAAAAAACCTTGGTGTTGTAAAAAATGGCCAAAAATAAGTCAAACAATTCTAGAAAGTAAATAATTATTCTACAGCCTTTATAGTTCTTCCTACTTAAGCTTTTTAATTTCATACTTATCACTTTTTTAGAACCGAGTTTTATCAGTTCCCATTTAAGTTACTTTAATTTATTCCTCAGAATTTTTTAAAAACTTCTCCCCATTCTTCATCATCCCGTCCGCCTTTGTCTGGTCTCTCCCCGTTTAAAATAACCTGAGACTTTTCGTATTTGGTTACTTTTGTCCGGTAATTTTCTCTGGGGTGTCCAAAGTAATTTTCTACAGGTCACTTATTGAAAACTTCTATTAAAGCTCTCGGAGAGCCTTTCTCCACGTTCCGTTGAATGAGGAACAAAAGCTACATTAAATATTTACTGGATAGGCATGTAGGAGATTTAATTATGTATTTGCAAATAAGTAATTGTATTAAGGCGGTCAGAATTAAAATTTATTGTACTGTATTATACAGCAGCAATATTAAGACATTTCAATGGCCTTCTCTACTTTAATAGGATTAAATATACCCACGTTAAACTGATGCGACTTATTTGATCGCTCCATGAGATAATCTACAAGCAAATTGTGGCCGAAGGTGTTAAATGTTCTTTTGATATAACAAAATAAAACTTTTTCGCAAAACCGGTCTAATTTTCTCCATTCAAAAATCAAATATTCAAATACAGTCTTAAAAATGCAACGACTTGTCGACTCGACATAGAAATCAGCTTTTATCAAACGTCTTATTAATATTCATATAAGCTACGCTGCAATAATCTTAATTTAAAATGAACCGTTTTGGAGCGAAGAGAATAATTTCGATTTACTTAGAGAAATAAAGGTGAAGATTACGTCCTCATAATTTTTATTTAAAAATTCTAATTATACGAATTTCGCGAAGATAACGCTAATAGTGCAATCTCACTAAAAATTACTTTATTCGGGGCAATAAAACTAATAAAAGTCGACACAAAGTAAAAATTCAAGATGCCAATAAATGCGTTATTAGTGTTTGAAAAGAGTCCCTTCTTCTTTCATCGTTATTAAAAATTGTAGAGCGACGAATAAAAGCCAAGTAATTAGATTAGCCTCACGATCACCTAAATTACTTTTTCTGTTCATTTCTTTTTTTCCTACTTGCGTTACAACTCGCTTATTCGCAGCAATTTTAAAACCATATACTTTAGCAAATAAGGGTAAACCCACAATGTCTTTGTTAAATTGTACGTGAAAAATTTGCGTCCATATCTTATTTTTATTATACTCTCCAAAATTTAACTTATTATTTATTCCTTTCCGAGCTTATCAATTTTCCTTCAGTTTCGCTCTCGGAAAGTGTCAATTTTTTGCTTCTCCATTTGTGGGCAGCAGCGTTTAACCTTCGGAACGTCATATCTGATTATTTTGTGAGAGTTCACGTTTCGCTCTCATATAATAGCACACTTAGAGTGCATCCAATACTTTTAAAAGTGTTTGCTTGTTTTCAAGGCTCGGAAAATTTTTATCTCACGATACGCACCGAAAAATTTAAGAAATATATCTCCAAATTATAGATTACATAGCTGCAGCTGATAAGTACAAAGTGAAAACGCTATTAAATTTGAAATTGGATGTTAAGGAAATGTTTGCATTATTTTGTTGACCATAACAATTTAAAATTGAAAAAAGGAATAAACTCATAAATCAAATATTTGTCCGCCCGTTTTACTAGTTGCAAACATTTAGACGGAAGTAACAATGGCTTCCTCCCCTTTATCTGTTATCAATAACTGACAAAAGGCAGCGCCGGAGTTGAGATTGCTCTGTGAGATACGTAACTCTACGATTCAAAGCTTTCGTTTAGCATAGAAAGCTGAAAGAGAGCCGGTCGTTCTTGCTTTAACTTTTTTTTTTATTTATAATTTAACCGAAAAGTAAGGTTTTGTTGGGAATTTGGAAGAATAGGCGTCGATTTGAGACTTTCTGGCGTCTTGTTGCAACAAATCGGTGTCTTTCGATTCCACGTCGCGTCGTCGCAGGAAGAATATATTAAATTTTTGCGATACAACCATAATTTCCAAAGAAAACTTTAGTTATGTTCTCGGTGGGATTGTAAAGTAAGTTTCCAACTTTGAAAAAGTGCAGATGGTGTTGAAACGATTCAGTTTACACCCAAACCGAGCGTGACGAATGGCCACATCTCATCGGAATAGAAAAGAACTTATATTCCGTGACAATGTAAAGTTTTAACTAAAATAAAGCAATAAGCTTCCAAAACTACACCAGTGTCTAACTTTTGCCAAACTCTAAATTTAATTTACGTTCTCTAAATTTACATATACTGCTGAAAACACGTTAATTATGGTTCCCTAATTGCTAGAGGACGCTACCAAGATTATTTTCAGCTTAACACTTAGTCGAATCTCTTGAAAACCTCTTAATTTATGTGAAAAAATTTAAATGCCCAACTTTTTTTAAATAAGCAAAACTTTCTGTGGAAAGTGATGAATAGCTTAATTGCATTTTCATTTGAGAATTAAGGCTTTCATTTACAACAAATCTTCAAATTTAAATTAATTCTGCAAATGCTGAACACATAAAAAATATTTCGATGCAAGAAAACTACCGAATGAGCGACAGGTGTCACGAAATTACACAAGCGCTATACTAAACCCTCTACAGAATTGCAAATTTGTGTGAAATTCATGAAAATTGTTTGACCGTATGTTATTGTGCTGCTTTGGGATTTTAAATCTTTAGAAATGCTGACGGTTTGTCTTTTTCCTCTTTTCCACTATCAACATAAAAATAAAAATTTCACGAGAAGATTATCGAATAACAGCGGAATATTTTCTTTAAAACACTCGTGTTTTCGTTAGGTTTATACAAGTTTTAATTACAACAATAAAATAATATGCATCACAACGGAATCAAGAGAAACTCTGTGTAATAACAAAAGAAAAACTAATTCGGGGTGAATTAAACAACACAAAGCATGATTACAAAATTTCAACCAAGCACACAGTACATATGAATATAAATACTGGAGCAGCATCAGGAGAAAATCCTTATAGTATTTCTCTGAACGTCATCAGGCATGCATACCTCTTTGAAAAGCAACTTCGGAATTAGAGAATTAAAATAACAGGGATTGTATTTTTAAGAAGTTGCAAGTTATAATGTTTATTTTGAATGGCATGGATATTATCGTACAGTAAAATTTAATATTGGTTTAACTTAGCCCCAAGACTTGGAAATATTGGCCAAGTTAGCGATTTTTCTGCAAAAATATTTTAATTTCAAAATTGGAAAACCAATTTGATAACAAAATATGGACACGATAATTTTTCTCGTGCTCTGAAAATATCTAACGTCGCTCAGAATTTTACAGTCGGATGGCTAATTCGACGAGTAATTTAACGTGATAGTTACGCAATTACATCAGGGGGCGAACTGGCAGTCAAGTATTGGCGTGGAAAATTCTGAAACGGCCCTCCACAAGTACGGCCCCTACAAAATTATACAATTTGATAAGAATGATAATTTATAAGAAAGAAAATTTACATGAAAAGCGCTATATGAGAGTTTTCCAACCATAGCATTAAATAGGATTATTTCACCTGTTTTATAATTTTTTACGATTTTTAACTGAAAACTTCTTTAGAATTAAAATGAAGATTTTTATCTCTCTAAATAATTTGATGCATTGTCACCACCGGGATGTTTTGTCAGCTATCTTTCAGCGAGTGCAATTTCAGTGCAGTTCAATTACTGAAATTCATAAAAGGGATTTGGGTTATTTATACAACGAAATAGAGCCATCACACAAAAATTCGGAAAATCTTAAAAAAAATAGATTTACGAAAAACAAGCAACGGTAAAAGTTAATTAATTTTTACTATTGTTAAATTTAACTAAAACCGTACACTGCACTGAACTAACATATTTTTAATAATTGTAAAATAGAAATTTTCACACTTAGAGCCACTACAATTTGTAAGTGTCCAAGAACAAGTTTTTTGAAAGAATGGAGATCAGAATTATATTATTAAGTCAATATTTAGTCGACTGGTCCATATTCTGTATATTAATTTAGCATTTTTGTGGCATAGACTCCACAAACTACTGACAGTGTTTGAGAGATATGGATTACCATTATTTCTGTCCAATTTCCAATAATGTGTTCTTATTTTATATTTTCCAACTTTTTTTTAGTTCACTCCAAAGATTCTGAATGGGATTTAAGTTAAAGTATTGAGCAGGTAAAAGCAACTCAGATAACTTCTGATGTTAGAATGCTTAGAATCGTTGTCTTGTTCAATGGAATATTTTCTTTCACAAAGAGGAACATCATATTTTCAAGTAGTACTCGTATTGGTCCATGTTTGCCTTAATCCAATAAATTGGACCTGCACCGTACTATGTAAATGCTCCCCATAATTTCGTATTTCTACCTCCATGTTTTACTGGTTTTTAGTGTATTTTAAAAAGATTTACTGATTCGGGAGTAAATCTTCGGGAGTCAATTTAACATTGTTGCATGATATGAGAAGATCATTTCTAATCACTTTGCTCTGCTAGCCTTATTTAAACTGTTAGAGTACTTATTTGGAGAATCAGTTCTAATTTAATGTCCTTGGAATATTTAAAAGTATTAATAATTTTAGAAGTACGTACAATTCTGTGATTAGTCTACGTTGTAGTTTATCATCTTTCTCCTTAATTTTCAACATTAATTTTTAATTTCAGTACATTTTCCATCATATTTTTGAGCAATTCACCACTTTACCTATTTTTCGCTATAATTTTCCCACCGTATACTAGGTACAGATTTATAATCATTCCAGAGGTGTGTAATGAACATCACAACTCATTTAACAAAAAATTACTGAGTAATTAATGTTAAATCTCTAAAGAGATTTATGCTAAAGTTTTTAGCATAAATAACATTTTCACTAAAAGTAATTACTACAGTTTAACGGGCTCCGAATAACTGGAAAATTAATAATACATGTCTATTTTAAGAATGTTTAATAGCAGTAGCGGCTCGTCAGAAGAGGCAATGGAGGCTTAGCCTTCTCTTAAATTATTGTGAGATTGTTGAACTTCATGTTATATTCATCTGCTTCTTTTTTAACTTATTTGAGATCCGTTGACTTGTTTTTCCAATTTTTTCAAATGTGCCTATTACCCTGGTTTTTATTATTATGAAGGCAAATCCTTTACACAGGGGGACCGATAGCTTTACATACATGCTCTCCGAGGCTCGGAGAAAGAAATTATAACCTTTATTAAATTAGCTATGAAGAATCACAGGCGTAGTTATAATAAAGTAAATGGTTTCAAAGCGATGGAGCCCCGAAGACCTGTGGTCCTCCGGTCCTACGTTAGAAAAACAAACATGGAGAATCAAAAGTTTTATAACTTATTCGAATTTGATAGTGAAATAATTGTTTTACTTCGTCCCTTATTTCCGTTTTATTACATAAATTTTACAGTACTAAATTTCACAACTGAAATATTCCAATCCAATAGGTTAAATTCTATTTAATTTAATGATAGGTTTTAAATTTAAATCTTAAATATTCCGCGCCAGGAAATATTAAACCTAGCTGTTTAAAATGTACTCAAGCAGTAAAAAGTTCAGTACAAAAATTGTGAATTTATTTCTTCAATTTTGTTGTGCATAGCCTTTTTGAAGAAAGATAAATATTTGTTTAAATTTATGGAATCCAGGTAATAAATTTTGCCATGTGGGTTATATTAGTATTTTATAATAATTGCAAAGCTTGTAAATCATGATCAGATAGGCTGCCGTAGAGCTCTGAGTTCGTCCCGAATTATTTAAATAATTGCGGAGATAAAAATAAAAAGCCAAAAAGTAGCATAGTCCAAAGTTATTAAATTTTAGTTATCAAACCTCGCTGTTAATCCTAGTTCACTCTGGACTGTTGTCCTGAAAATTTTAAATTTCGAAATTAGTACTGCTTTTGCCAGTAGTTCTTCAACTGTTAGTTTTATTAAATTCAAAATATACTTAATGACCAAAACATTGACGTTTTCTTAAAGAAATTTCACAATCGTTAATATAACATTACAGGGCCTTTTACCATATTTTTACATAGAATACAACGAAGGCTGATCTCCAAAATCGTAGACGATTTAACTTCGCTATTGAAATATATTTTTAATGGATATGGAAGCACACTATACGACTCCGAATTCCAAGAATTTCCAAGGAATTTTGAGGAACTCTAAGGATTTTCAAGGATGACGTTGTTTGGAAGGCAAATGTATTTGATCTCAGAATAATATGTTTTCACGAAAAAATAATAGTAATGACTACAATAATTAGTTTATATAGCAAAATATAATTGACGAACCATAGCTTACAATTTCTGAATTTTCCAACTTTTCATTTTAGACCAGTGGTTCCCAAAGTGGTCCACGTGGACCCCCAGGGGTCCATAGGAGACCACACGGGGGTCCACGTAGACGTGAAAAGAAAACAGGGGTTCACAAGTTGTAAGTGTAGGGTGATATTTTTTAGGAGTTTTGGGAATACAGTAGAAATGTAGCAGCAGGGGGTCCACGAGAAAAAAAAGTTTGCGAACCATTGTTTTAGACCAATAATCTTGAAAAATTCAAAATTTTTGCAATTTAAAGTGGTGTGAGGTTACATTATATAATTAGTTTTCTCAAATGAAAACTGCTAGCTTGTTTTACATATTTTAAATCAAAGTTTTTAACAGTTCTACCGAAAGTCCTGTTGAGGTGAATTCGAATTTGTGCTTCTATTTTCTATTATAAAAAAGCTGTGAACGAAAAGCTACAAAAGCAAAAAGCTTATCGATTTATTCAGTTTTGTAATGAATTCTAGATTGTAGTTTCCAGGTTTTGTAAAATTTGTTCTTCAAAAACGACATTATTACACCGTTTTGGTTTTTCTTTACATTACATAATAGGCTTCGGAATATTAATTGAGAGTATTCCTTGATTTAAATTTCTTTGAAACAACGATTTGAGCGTTGCTGACCCAGGGGTTCCAAGTTCAGCAGAAGAAATTGTAAATTTAGAAAAGAACAATAATTAAAATAAATTTAAAAATTACTTCATTATATCGACATAATCGCTGAATTTACATCGCAAAAATCAAGAAATAGTGTTCATCAAAAAAATTACAAAATCATGGATGGAGCGTTTCAAATAAACCTAATTTTGTAAAATCAATGTTTCAGGACCTTCTCCTGAGAAATGCAGACCACAATGTAGAATTCTAATTTTTATCTATTTTTTTCCAAAAACACGTAGGTAGTTATTAATTTTGTATGTAGACTTTGTTTTCTATTTATCTGCTGGAAAAAAATGGTTCATAGATAAGTGAATTTAAACTAGATTTTTTATGAATTTCTGTATAAAACGACTTTTTGGCTCCAATGAGGTCCTAGATGTAAGCTTTCAAAGCTGATAATTTTTTAGCCCTTTTTTAAAGAACTTTGTGAGCATTTCAGTTTTTCTCATTTTTAGTATAACCAACGAGAAAAGTATAAGATAAGATTTTAATAAATATTCGTACATAAAATTCTGCATTATTTATTATTCATAAGAAAAAAAATATTTTATAATATTTTACAATAAATTTTCAGCCAAAATTGAATTAAAATGAGAGAAAACGGTATTTCCAAAACTATTCGGGTTCAAACAATAAAAATTGTTTAGTTCTACCAAAGTTGTTAAAAATTGAAATAAATTTTTGGCACACTTTTCAGTTCGATGTGGCTTTTCCACGCCACCTGGTGGACAGGGTTATCTCTAAGTTATTGTTATGTGATTATCACCTATTGTAAATTTTAGCATAACAATAACTTAGAGATAACCTTGTCCACCAGGTGTTATGAAAAAGCTATCCATCGAACTGAAAATATACAAAATATTTTTGACAGGTAGTTCCATAAGTTTTATTCTCTATACTTGAAGTTATATTCAATTTCCACTTCAAACTGAAATTGAGTTATTTGCATAAATGTAAAAAGTGGCAATACATATTCGAAAACCATCAACTTTACAAGCTCACAGCTAGAGACATGTCGGAGCTAGAATGTTGTTCTAAACGGAGATTTACAGATCAATAGAAAAAACGTTTAGATCAAAATCCGAAAACCACGTTATTTTAATTGAAATTCGAAAAAACCAGGTTCTTTGGGGGACTGAATGTCAGAAACTGTAAGGGCTAAAACAACGATTTCTTTACTTATGTAGTTTAATTTCAATAATCTGTTTTTTGGGCAGAGGATACTTGCAACCTATCCAAGACTTTGTGATTTTTGGAACCCTTCTTTGATAAATTTTTCTAAATTTCTTTATACTTAAATTCTCCCATGTTTCGGCACTGCTTCCTAACAATCCAATTATTTTATTCTATTTTTGTTGAGCCGGCCTTCAAAGCGGTCCTGTAGCATATTATTTGCATTTGAAGTTAAGTCTTCAGCTTAATTCCCAATTTAACTTATTATATTTTTTATATCCGTGTGTCTTAGATTTATTACTAGTAGCTCTGAAATTATCTAAGCTAATAATGTAAAATTATTAAATATTAATATCGGGTTAAATTCCTCCTTTTTCGGATAATTTTGATACCATAAATCAAGAATTTAAAATGGAATACAATAAAGCGGATTTCAATATGCATTGTCTTAATTTTCCGGACTGCCAGTCCACCCCTGGGTTACGCAAACAACTTTTCGGATTTTTTACCTGAGTCGTAAGTTTCAAAAACCATTTCCGCACTTTCACCACTAAAAGTTTTAATTGTGTATGAGAAAGTTGTTTTGTAAATTATGTTAAAGATTCGCCCTGTTTGTTGAATTTTAGTTTTCGGTGGCAACTTTGTCAAGTTTATTCTGCTTTGAAACGGTTGAGATTTCAAGAGGCACATTAAACAAGAAACAAACTTTGTCTTGGTAACTTATGACTTCTATAAAAGTGTATCGAATTTAATTCATTGAGAATTTTTATGGTCCATGCATTTTGATACAAAATTTACTGCATGTCAGCGCCAGTTTCTTTAAATTTTATATCGCAGCTCGGATAACTCAGTCACCGCGCGATAAGTCTTTTCGTTACAGAACGCCCCATAAAAATGTATTCTGTCTAAATTGATTAATATAATACAACGTCTAATGCATTTAAGAATAAATTTTCGTTGTATGTTAAGAAAAAATGTCGAAACATGGTTATAATAGGCCAGGTGCTTGCAGAGCTTGAGTTAACTCATATTTCAAGAAGATCGTGGCCATTTGTTATCTCCCTGTTGAAAGATAATATAGATTACGTGCAAGGACTTGAGATAGTATAGTAATAGATATTAAGAGAGCTTAAAGATAATACCTACATCCTCTATATTGACATTAAATTGCAGCTTTTTCGTAGATTTTAATCCGAAATGGATTTAAATTTTTTCCATCTAAATACATTAGAATGCAAACATTGAATTAACCGCAATTAAGAAACGCAAACAAATTTCTCAAAGCACAAAATTCGAGATAAAAAATTTTTGTCCGTTGGCCAAAACGGAGTATTCATACAGGCAAGTAATAGAAGTAGCAGCAAAAATCCAATTATCTCTTCAGATAACATAACAAATGATTGGACCGTCATATTTTGCTTTGAGCTTTTATCTTGTTTTTTTGTCCTTTTTTTTAGTTAAACAGCAATTAATTAAGAAACATTCGATATTTTTTTAAATGTTCATCAGTTTGGAATAATTGGCATCTATCCATGTATACACATTTTTGGAAAATACATAAAAATTGAAAAGGATATTTTATTAAAAAGTTATGAATGGAAAACATCAAAGTACGCAATTTATTGCTCAATTACGCCGAAAATTTTACTAAAATCGTTAAATAAGTTTTATATCGATGCTTTTATTTAATTTTTAATTGGATACTTAGGGTTTCGGTTCTACTATGCCGATGCCGATGGACATCGAAAAAGGTGTTATTTTATAAAATTATTTTGAAACTGCCATGGCGGTGGAAGTCTTTTTTCCATCTTGTAGTCGAGATATATTGCGACAAGTTAAACGAGAATATAATTTATTTTAGAAACGCTTAAAATTTGTTGACGCATCGAGAATTATTATCGTTCAATTTATTTTAAGATCCCAATTGCAAGTTATACCTTGTCGCCAAGAAGATTGTTACACGTAAGGTCGTAAGCGTCACAAGGTATACGGGATATGAGAAAGTCGTTCATCGATGTGGAAATTTCATCCTATCATACGGTACAACAGACATACGTAATAAGATATAAACTGAACTTGCAAGTGGCCTGTAAATCTTTAGGTTGTAATTTCTAGAATTCCCTATAATCTCAAAGGATTTCAGTTTTAGTATTTCTCACAATAGTTCAGCTTAATCCGAGCTAAAGGTAATTTGCTCCAGTATTACTCCGAGACGAAATATTAAAAAAAGCATTTAGAAGAAAGTCGTCAGAAAAGCTTGAAAGAGAAGTTAATTTTCATCGTACCGCTAAATTTGGGAAACGGTTTCCTTTCAGCGAAAATTTGTTGATTTGCATTTAAATTAAAAAAAAATAGAAAAATAGCCAAATAAGTAAGTCGAGGTTGAAAACACGTTACTTGTTTTCGTATAATCGCTTGCCGGTGGAAATGGAGTCGTATTTTGGTCACAACGACCGTCTGCTTTAGCCAGCTCGTTCCGTACTTCCCCAGAGATGTTTCTAGGTCAAAATACGCACGAATGTTTATGACGCCATTACTATTGCACTTCGACTGCCTGATCTTATTGCTTGCGGTTAAGTTTCTGGTTTTGGTACTTTACCAAAACATTATCATCGTTGCTTTGTCCTACGACTCGTGATATTAATTTCTTTTATCGAAGTGTTTACTTCGTGTTGAACACCGCAATGAAAATAAAATTATTTCCTTGCCCAAAATTCGGATGTGCATTATTAGGTGATTAATTAAATTAAATTTGTATACATAAATTGTGTCGTTCTGTTAAGGCGTAAGCTGCAACCTAGAATCTTATATAGTTTGTCAAAGAGATTATTTTGTCAACCTAAAACACACCTCACATTAATTAATTGTTAAACAGTTATAACATTTAAGCAACACATAATTTATATGTTCGGTGAAACAGTCGTCCCTAATGTGATGGCATATAAATTGCGATGTAACGATGCCTTAATCTTCAGCCAGCTCGATGGCCAAAAAACCCAAAGACGTTCGTCATATTTGTAAATAGCAAAAAGATCTCGCACTGCTTCTCCTCTCGGAATTCTCGATGCCGACTTCCACTTTTATTTTTAAATCCAATTCTAACAATTTAATATTCAGACTCGCTATTTACATTCGAAATTACATATTATCAAAACGAAGACTGTTTATTTTCAATTTTCGATCGAATCGAGTTGGAAAATAATTTGACCTGGCTTGCCTCACCTATACGTTCTTCATATTAAATTTGCATAAAGCTAGCAGACAATATCAAACTTAGATCACTAGTAAGTGGAAAGTACGGTGTAGAGTTTAGTCAACAACAAACTCAAACCGATAAAATCATGTACTAAACTCTCCTACTTATAAACTAAAATCATACTTACTTGATACTTGCTCAAGATTACGGACTAAGTACACATAACGCCAACTTATTTAAATGTAATTAATAATACACCCGAATCAATATTAATCAAGGATTAGGGATGCGAGTGGTCAGTCTAAATTATAATTTGCGACGTTTTATCTAAACTACTACAGCAGGACGCAGTTATCTTCCACGTATGGGCTTCGCAAAGGATTACTTGACCTAATTTCTAACACCAACATTTACGTAATCAAAACGATCATAATCGTTGATTTTTAATGCGGAGCAATCGGCGCTTCGTCCGGTTTAACTGTGATTTCGCTTTGCAGCAGCTGTCAACAGTTATAGTCATTTTCCAGCTCGAAAATGTTCCTACTTGGGGATCCTGCGATTACGTGGTGGATTAAGCAGTTTGAAATCTGGATAACGTTTGTTTAAAAAAAGTAAATAAAAATAGAAGCTAGCAGTCGGATGAGCATATGATAGGTGCATTACAAACATATCCGAAGTAGTGGCGCAAGTTAATTAACATGTTAAAAAGAGTTGTATATTTTCGTGTCCTGGAATGACATCAGCGATTTAGAAAAATTCTACAGGAAGAAAAACACATAAAATTTTATGAAATGAAATAAAATAAAAGGAATAATACGACAAATAAAGGGTGTAATAAATACATATGTCCGTGCGTAGCCACAGGCTAGTTAACGGCAAAGCGACAAATTGTGGCCATTTTTCTTTCGCGACTTATCCTGTGGGTAAATATTTGACATTTTATTTTTTTCAAATTTGATTACCACTATTTTCAATTTTATTTATTAAATATCCATTACCTTAAACTTTTAAATTTATGAAAACCGACACCGAGGCTCTCTTTACTTTAATAGAAAATTTATATGGGAAATTTATTTATAACTTTTTCAATTTCTTGTATAAACAAACTACTTTTTAATATCGTTTAAAATTTATAATATACTTTTCGGATAAAAAATGTACAAAATGAAAATGTACCTGCTACCTTGTTGGTATTTTATGCATTATTCAAATAGCAAACAACAATTTTTAACTAAAACCTGATGTTATTACCATGATTACACAACGTGCTGAAATAAAACGAAAAAAAAAAAAGGAAAACGGAATAGTTTTAGCACATTTGTACCCAATTACCTGAGAAACGCTAAAAGCTTTTGTAAGCATCTGATGAAAATTTATAAAGTCATTTGTAAAATCTATTGCAAATTTTCTACTAGAGTACTGCATAGTTAACAGCTTCGGTTTTAATTAAAAGCTCAAAATTACTGCATCTGTAAGAATAAATCGTTTTCGTTCCGATCAAAATTTAAATCGTTCGAAAAAACTGTGAAAAACTAACGCCGCATACGGGAACCAGAAGCGCGTCGATTCGGTTCGGTTTCATGTTTCCTCATCCGAAATTTAATCTACTACTAACGTTTCATCCATTTAAGGATTAATGCAAATGAAAGAAAACCACATTACAGAATTCTAACCACTTCATTTCCATAAATATAATTATTAAATATTTCTCTTCCAAACTAGCAATGCTTTTAGCATAACCTCGTCAAAATTCGGATTATATGGTTACGAAATTCTAACATGGAAATGGTTATAAGACTCAACCATTTCTTATACTATATAAAACGCGATATAGCTATGAAATAATATTTAAGTAAGAAGCTGAAAGAAAGAATTCCAAATTATTCAAAAAGAATTTTTTATCACTGTTGTACATTTGCGAATGTAAAATTTATAAAAACAACTTAGCTGGAATGTTAAAATGCATACAAAATTTAATCTAAAGATAATTAAAAACATTCCAGAAATATGGAAATTAAATTAAAACACGAGACCATCTTAGCTTGGCGTTTAAGTGCGTTTGTTATTACCGAAGTTCCCGGTTCAATTCCATGCAAAGTAAGAACTTAATTTTGTCTGTTTACCCAAGGGAGGAAATGGTAAACCACCGAGATGTAAGTTGTTTAGAAAATTTTTTTAAATTGAAGTATGTATATCATAGTTAAACTGTTAGTCCCCTATTTGTGTGATAGCACTTCGCTCGCACACCACACACTATTATGTAAAATAGAAGATAATTACATGAAACCCGAAGATTATTGATATGGCATAAAAATTTGATAGACTAAAATTTAAATTTTGATTTTCGTTTTTGTTTAAACACTGCAAGTTAATTATGGTTTCTGGTTTTTCTTTGTTATAAGCACGCAAGGTATATTTTACAGTTTTGTTTTAATGATTTACTTTCAACATAAATTTATCATGAGGAAAGATTTCGTTAGTGTATGATTTCGTTTAGGAAAGACTGAAAGGCATTCCACTGGCGATGTATCCGTTAATTTGTCCTTATACGATCCGCTTAGGAATATTTGTTTTTCAGAAATGACGACAACACCACGTCGAATTTTTTAGTTTCCCTGATGGAATTTTGCATTCATTCAAGTTGGACTTCAAATTTTCAATAACATAATATGACGACGTACATATTTGAATAGCTCCTGCTATCAATTTTGTAGATCTTCAAGGTTTTAGCAAGATGGTATGCTGAAAAATATGTTCTTCAACTTGGATTCGAACCCAGGCGTATTACCTGTGAATACGCGCGCTCAAACAACTGCGCTGCCGAGGCGATTAGTTTATGTAGCGCAAAACTTCTACTTATCGTGAACTAATTCTAGGACCGCTACAAGGTTAAAGATGGTGTCTTACAGTGATTCTGTATTTTGTAGCTTGGCTTTCGTGACTGCGGATACAAGGGCCCACCAATCTTAATGAGGATTCTGTTGAGATGTAGGTGGGAATCCGTTTGTTTATTGGAATAATATCTGTAAGTGTTTTTTATTCAAATGTTTCAACGCTGATTTACACGTTGGTGAGTTATTTAGGTACAGTGGACTGTTTTTCTGGGTGTGCTCCATCAAAGCTCCCCAATTGTTAATTACTTTAGTATATTGCTCTCGTTTATTTTGTTTTCACTTTTGATAATAATTGCAGTGCCCTTCGTGCGGTTGAATTTAAGTGCCGAGCGTGATAAATGGCGAAATTGGGGATTTTTATAAAACTTTTGTGAAATGGAACTGATAAAAAAATTTCCAACTTTGTAATTTCTTTTCTATCGATAAACTGCTTCTTACGTCAAATAATCTTATTACTAAAACAAATTTTATAATCTGGAGACTACTGGCGATTGGCGAGGCATAGTATGATGTATTTTGAAACCGATTTTATAAGTAGGTAAATTTCAAAGAAATTGTTTTAGATACACCGTTAATATCAAAATAAAAACCAATGAGTTGATTTTATAACTTCACATAGATTTGCCCTGTAAATTTACAAATTAAAACATTGGTTTTATTGTGATTTTTAACAGTGTGATTTATGTCTATAAATATCTTTTAAAACAATAAATTTTTATTTTTATTATTCTTAATTTGGGGAAATTGGGGAAAGAGGGAAAATTGGGGAAAGAGATGGTCATAGCTTTGGCAGTTAAGTGCGTCTACTGCTAATGCAAAACGCTCGGATCGAATCCGGGCAGGGTAAGAACTTTATTCTGGCCGTCTCTCCTCGGAAGGCAATGGCAAACCACCTAGGTAATTTTCCAAGAGTGCCCATCTCGACATGAAGTGTATTACACTTCCCGTGGTTCGGAGCCCACGTTAAACAAGTAGGTCCTCTATGTATGTGAAAACACTTAGAACGCACATCACATGCATAGAAAGAGATGGGTCACGACGTTCGGAAACGAACAATACGACTTACAATTTGGAGAAAATAGTATAAATGATATAATAAGTATGTCTACAGTATTACAATATTAAAAATTTCGTTTTTGCGGGGTATTTTATTTTTGTTTTCTTGTAATCGTATATTATCCATATTTCAGTAATATCGTCGCATAAAAAATTATATTGATGTTTTTTTTTACCTAGTATAAATCCCGATTCTACTTTAATTTTACTTTAATTCGAATTTCTAGTCATATTGCCCCAATAAAATAATTATAATTCATACTATAAACAATAATTTAGTATTATATCGTATTGGTTTTATTACTGTGTTTCTCACAAAGGAAATTATGGGTAATATTTTTTCTTTTAACTTAATATTCATTGTACCTTGTAATTTAAAAATCAATTTAAAAAATAAGACGGTTTCCCAAGAACTTCTAAAATATTATCATTAAAACTCAAAACGATTTTAGGGTTCTTATATACCTTTGAAAAATACAAACGTACCCATTATTTTTATTTTTCAAGTAATGTATACGCAACCCCTTAACTTTCTATTATATGAATTACTTTTTGATTATATTTTAGTTAGTCACTATTTTAAGTTATTTGGAAAGGGATTTCCTATTTTTAAATTGCTAAAACTAAATCCTTGGCGGAGAAAACTGCAACTGAATGCCTTGATGAAGTTTCGCTACCTGCATTGGCAAATTTATCTTGATGCCCTTACTATCCTAGATTGCCCATGATTGATTTTCAGAATGTAGTGGTAAAAAGAAAACCTGTTGTTTATAGTTAAATGAGGTGAATGCGCTGCAATTGTGATTAAGTATGTACATAATTGGTTTCAGGATCTTATAAGTAACTCCTGCTTTGCCATTAATTTATTTACAATGGTAGATTTACTCGATTTGTCATTTCGAGAGCCATTTAGGTTCCCAGAGCTAATTTTTCTTATAAAATGTAATCCTTCAGGACTATCTAATTGTTAATTTTTGTTTATAAAGATGTTGCTTCAGGAGAGACCAAAGTTTTGCAATTGTTATTCGCCTGTCGGCAAGAACAAGGGATGCTGCAGTTTTAGGTCGTGCCCAGGACCCGATTTTCACATGCTGGATTTTTTTAAATAATAATACAGTCAATTTATTTTTCTCTTTTTCCTTAATTTTGTGTACTCCTACTGAAAGAAGCCAAAAAAATGGCTGAGAACTTGCAAGAAATCCGGGAGAGCTGATATTATTTGATATTTGAATCTGAATATCTGAATAAACCTCCCCCAAAAGTGCCCTAAAATATCCTGCCGGTTTCTTCCCCAATTTGTAATTTTAGTTTCTCAAATGTGAATTTTCTTAATTCCATTTAATTCGACTTTTGGGAATATTAATCATCAGACCAAAATTTAAAAGCATAAAATTTTCTACACATTAGATTTAGCAAGGAAGTCGAAACAATGGTTTGAATTTTCGAAACCCTCGAGTATTTGAACGTCCTAAGGACCCTCCTAAGGACCATTGTCGACTTCTTTCTAATTATGGATTTTAACCCAACTAACGTAGTTCTTCGTCTATAATTATATCAAATTTACAGAAAATTCTCATCATATCAAAATTGCAGAGCATAAAATTCTCCACAAAACACAAGCTTTCAAAATTTACCTATATAATAATTATGTACGTCTAACCGTTCCTGAAAATATATGCGTTTTATTTTAAAAAATTGAAATGGGAAAAAGTTTTTCATCAAATCGTTCTTATATGCCCTCTTCTTCATCTGACGTGAATTCTCAAATATATTTTCTCAAAAATTATATGTTCTATAATTTGGGCTGATAATAATATTTCCTGAAAATATAATTAAGCGAATTATAGACAAAAAACCCGCCGGAGGAATTAAAATTATTATACATGTTTCCCTAAATAATTGAAACATTCCCGAATTTTTTGCAAGATAAAAAAGTCTTTCTTGTCTGGAATATAATAATTAATGTAAGTAATAATAAATTGAGCTTTAAAAAAATTCAAATTAATTTCCTTACAATATTTTAAATTGCAGACATGTGTTTTAATTATTTATAATTATTTTATAGTACTTTGGAAGGCTTAAAAAGAAACGAACCACCTGTTATGATTTACATACAAACAATTAGATATTTTCCGCAATTATTATGTACCTATCTGTATGTACCAAATTATTTAACTTAAAATATGTCACCCCCATCCTTTGAATTTTCTTTTGGTGGTATAAAAAATTAAATTTTTTCCCTTACTATTATTTTATTTGTAATTACTATCACACCTGGTGCTATTAACAGCAAAGGTCTTCAGGGTATAATATGTACACTAGAGTTTTAGTTGTCGTTACACGAGCAAATCCGGCTGGTGTTAAATTCATTTACTGTGTATGTATTGTAGTACCTGCTTATAATGAATTACATTAAATATTTAAATAACAAACTGCAACGATAATTAAAATGTAGGGTGCGATACAATCAATTTAAATTTCTAAATATACAACATAATCTAACGGCGCTTTTTGAAAACGATTCCAAGGGATTAAAATCGTTTCAAATCTACCACTAATTACAATCAATGGGGTTGCTTCTAAGAAGTCGAAATTAATTACAACGAAATTTTACAATGTGGTACTTAGTACGCTTTGCATTTTGTAAATGTATAAAAATGAGTAAATTAAAAATGTTAAAACGAATACATTTTAATTATTGTTCTAATTAATTTCGACCCCCCCCCCCCTCTACGTTTCATTTAAATCTTCCATTGTTATCATTTTGTATTTCTTGAATGTTTCTTGATTAATTAATTATAACTTTGAATGAAATAAGGGACAGCACACAATCAGGTTAATATATCCAAAATCTTCTCGACCATCACCACAAACTCCTGTTGTTGTCCGTAAAGTACAACACAAACGAGGTTCAAACTAAGATTGAGCCAAAATAGATTCTTAATCTGAAGCGATAACATTAAACTATCTGAATATTAAATTGATCGCTTTATGCATGAATATGTAATTTGAGCATTATTGTTTGTAAAGCTACCTATATAGTAAATGGAAGGGTAAAGGCTGTCTGCAATTAAGGACTTAATTGAGTTATGTTCGTCCAAGCCGATTGGACCATCGAATGATTGATTTTATGACGTCATTACATACTATTTCAGCGGTTAGGAATAGCAATTAAATCGATTACGGAGGGCAAAATTGAAATTTTGAGGTCACCTTTAAAAAATATTTCCAGAAAAGTATAAAAAAACACATTTTCGATATTATTATCTTGTCAACGAGGGGAAATTGCCCGAAGGAGAGCATAACTCAATCGTTCGTCGTTTGACGCCCCGCCAATCATTATCAAGTTATATTTCCATCAACCTAATGCAAATAGATCTCGCTATAATTAACTAATAATAAAACCATACTAAAAAATTCTGGAGCTCTTTTAAACTTTTTCTCTCAAAAAAGATTTAAAATTCAATTTTGTAATTTAATATCTCAGCTAGTTAGTATTAAATTTTGTTCATTTAGTAAAAGTTGGAGATGCTTAAAAAACTCGAAAAATGTTTTTAGCTTGATGTGCTAGTAGATAGAAATGAAAGCAAAGTTATTAATTTAACTCGTCGATGAAAACTCTTCGGGTGGCCTTTGAACAGAATTTCAAGTTCTATTGGAACACCAAATAGATCGATGAGTAATTACTGTTTCAAGGTTAATCTTGGCAGATGGATAATTTATGGAAAGCAGCAATCGTCTGACTGAACATAAAACCGCGGTTGCTCTCCACTCCATCCAAGTCAAATAAAGAAGAATATAAAAGGGGTTATTTAGAAAAATTATGCTGTTTAATGGAAAACACTAAGCGCTGACCTTGTATGCGAAAAGCTTCTCTTCCAAACGATCGTTTCGAGTCTGGAAATTTTTAGTTTCCGATTTATAGACTTCATCCTTTATGAGATACAGTAACTACAATTTTTGATTTGGCAAAAATCCAATAAATTGTAGTTCGCGTTTAAGCAAAACATGTGGAGGAGTGGCGGGCGACTAACCTTCTCCCATTTGCATGAGAAATTCAAACTAAAATTTAAAAGTCCGCAGACTAATCGAACACCAATTAGTTTGCCCGGCGAAATATGGCGACAAGAACAATTTTAATTTTACTTGTGGATGTAATTTCCTAAACGGGCTCACTAGAGGGGGTTTCCCCGGAAATCAAATTCAAACGACCACCCTTAAACGTACAGCGTAATCGAGTTATTTCATTTGTTTTAACTTTGGGACCTCGTTGCACGTTGCGGGATGCAGAATTTTAAAATAAATTGAGATTATTAAATTTTAGTTTTTACATGGCGAGGGCGAGGACGCGGACGAGGATAGCGTTATTTTGTCAAAGTTTATTAACGACGATAAATATTAATAATTGAGATGAAAGCAGAAATATAACTAAATTACATCACACACCATAAAAGCAAACGAATGTGTAATTAAGAGATGACCCATTAACTAGATTTATTGCCCGTTAAACTAAGTAACTTATTTCAAAGTTTCATCGATGGAGTAAATTGTTGGTGGTTTTGTAAACTTAACAAAATGTTTCAAGTTGCATTTTGTTATCCTGATGCGTAATTAAATACTCTACACAATAATCAATATTTGAATATAATAATGAAAACAAAATTATCTCGAAATTGCGTGGCCCCTGACAAGCTGTTCATCGGTATCTTAGCAGCCGGTCGGTGGAGCCGCGCCTTAGTTTACTTTCCCTCGAGTCCCCAATTCCCGCACCGTTTCCCAATTCCCCAACCTATTACCCTAGCACCCTCCTGGCAAATACACGTTACTCCGACTCGTCGCATTTGTCACACTTGGCTATCTCGGAGTTTAACTCTGACCTATTTAAAATGAGAAAATCTGCAGGGGATGATTTTAAGGTGTCGTATATGTCACTTTTTTCACTACTAAATGATTACATTTCAAATCTCATCCAAAGTAAACAAATAAGATGTCAACTTTACTTACACGACACTCATTTATTTCGAACCCAAAACTTTTACGTAATAAGAAAATTACAATTTTTTTTATATTAAATTGAAATCCAAAAGCCTCCAAAATGAAAAGCATGCTCCAATAAAAAAGTACTTACAGTCCAATTTTAGTAGATTATCCTCCAACGATCAAATTAATAACGGGCTTACCTAAAACAAAAGATATCATTAAAAATTTTTTCTGTACAATTACACAGACTTTCAAACAAAAATTATATTTCTTACACCTAACTTGCTATTCTTTTTTTTACAATCAATTATTCCCATTCCAATTTCAAGTCTTATCTTATAAGTCTAAACAGATATAAGAAAACATGCTCCGATCCAACGTGAAAGGTTGAAAAAGTTTGAGCTACTGTTAATTCAAATTAAATTAAAAATTATCTTCACTAAATCGTAAATAAAATTCCAACGACAATTTTTGTCACGAGAGAGCGTCCAGGTAAGCAAAGGAATATCGACTTTCGCTATTCGTGGTATTACAGCGTATGGCGAAGAATAGAGTGCGAAACACCAGCCAGTTCGCCAAGCGCCAACACCCAGGGACCCACCGGTCTCTACAACTTCCAACGCCAGACAAGCCAACATCAAATGAAGGAGAAGGCCGGCTACGCCGGGATGCTCCATCAAAGACATATCATGTAAAGGTAAAGAGTGCGAAACAAGTTCATTTTACGATTGTATCTCGAACGCGCTGACTTTTACGTCTAAAATAAATTAGACTTAATTTGTAGAAAATTAAATTCCCCATAAGAAAGTTTTATACAATTTTGTGTAAATTGATAGGTCAGAGCACAATGAGCATTAAAGTTGCAACAACGATTTGCGTGTTTGTTCAGTATTAAGATGTTCTAGCATCACTAACAGAGGTACAGCTTTGGACACGCTTATTCAATTGGTATCTCCTTTGAGCCTTATTAAACGTATTTTATATCCCATTATTTTGTGGAGTAGAGCTAATCGAATTCTTTGATATTGAATAAACTGGCTAGCCTGCGGTGTAACATCAATGCTTATTATACCTAAATAAATGTATGAAACCATTTTCGATAAAATGGAATTTTCTATAAATTAGGTGCTTGCCTAATGTAAGAGCATGCGCTTAAAAGCTCCATGCAAAAAATAAATTGCTCGTCACGAATGAATCCAAGAAATTCTGAGAAAAATTATAAAAATTCGGACAAAAAACCAGCATTTGACACCGGTACAAAACACCACAATAATTTGCCAATATAGTTAGAATTACGCTTAGTTGTGGTCTTTTATGCGGATACTGTACGTAAATTGGATTTCTCTCCTAACTTATTTCTAACCTCTCTGTTCATTGCTCTCCAAAGCCATTCACGACCTGCCACAGGCTTGATATTGCCAAACTATTTTTTTTTTGGTCTACCACTTCTTGATTTTAATAGTATTATTCGAGATCTCCACTTATTGTAATCTTCACTTCCAGCATTGACCTCTCCATCGCTCTCAAGTTGTTAGCACTTTTATTTGCTAATGTCGCTTACTGTATATTAGAGTTTATAAATGAGGTTCAATCTTCAACACACAGTTTGGTGTGATAGACCTGATTGTCTGAAGTTCGAATCCCAGCTAATATCGAATTATATGTGCCGTGATTCGGATTCCACGTGAAGCTGTAGGTTCTATTATGTACATTCACGTATAGTCTGCAGGTAAAATTGTCGACTTATAATTAATTAACGTGGGTTTATCGCTAAATTAAATGTTTTATCCGTTGATATCGTATAAAATAATACAAATACAAACATAATATTGAGGATATCGAAATAATTTGATTGGAAAAGTACTTCCATTAACCAGTCAATATACTTATGATATACTAAACAATTGCTTTGTATAGGAAGGGAGCTATATTTTATATGATATTTACAAGTAGAGTTCTCAAAAGGACGAAGGAACTGATGTAAATAACGCAAACTGTTATATTATAATATATTTTACTCAAAGTAATTAATTTTATAAAACGTAAAATTTAATTACAAAAATGCAATTAATATTTTTGTAATATAAAAAATTATAGAGTTCCACTGCATGTCTGAAGAGACTAATGAAGCTTAGAAGTCTAAAAATGGAAGAATATAAAATAAAAGCACTAAAATTAGTAGATAATATTAACTCTTTGATGTTCCTGAACATAAAATTAATGCTAATTAAATTGGAGACAGTCATAGCTTAGCAGTTAATTGACTGCTAATCCCGAAGTATATAGATCGATCCCAGGTGAAATAAGGACTTTGTTATAGCCATTTTCCCCAGGAAAGGAATGACAAACACCGAGGTGCAATATGTCTGTAAAAGCCTTCTCCAAATTGAAATGTATGGAGCTTACATCAAACTATAGGTCCCCTATCTTAACACTCTGCATGTATACCACAAAATTAGATTAGATTATTACGAAACATAGTCCTAATAAATTACAAGAGATACAAAGAGTTACTTAAATTTATAGCATAATTAAGGCCGTAACTTCTAAACTACATATTGTAAGAAGTAAAGTTTAAGAACATTCGTTTAGAGAATTTAATTTTCTTTAATATTGATAACAACTGTTTTTAGTGAGAAATTAAGACAAAATGAGATATCGGTAAAACACGCCAGTTAAATGCATATATTATAACCATCGAGCCTGGCGCAGGTTGCAAAACTCGGTATCTCATTAAGAACCCAAATATTAAACGATGAAAATGTTTTATAGCCTTCTGACATTTATTTTCGTATTTCGATACCTCATATCTGTCCAACCCGATTTTCCAAAAGTTCAAGCATTTGTCTGTTTATCTGTAGTTATATGTTGTGAAACACTTTGTAACTACTAACAGAAAAATTACTGTAATATTGCAAAAGCATTATCAAAATATGTGTTAAGTCCTAGCTATATTTTTATTGGTTATTAGATAAAGTTTTTATTGCATGCATTAAACAAAAAAATATTAAAAATGTTTTTATTATGAAAGTTTCGTGTTAAAGCTGGTTATTATGTTATCAGATAACTGATGTGCGCATTTATAAAGCATAACTTACAAAGTCTGAAAAAAATGTATTACTAATGCACTATGAAAATGCTTTTTACACATACATTAGTAACGCAAACATAAATTTCTTTTGAGTTAGGCCTTTTGTCAACAAACTTTTAATTTTAATGGTTTTATAAACAAAGCGTTGCATTAGTGCAAGAACTTTTTTTCTCTAATTTGCGAGTTGATTGAAGCATTTTTTGATAGTTTAGGTGGTTATTATTTTACAGTTACCGAAATTCGATTAGGAAGCTACACCGGTGGGGTCCTTTATGGGTGAAGGTGGAAGGGAAAATGCAGTAAGATTTTTTACCGTGAAATTAGCAAACAAAGGAGACTTTTAAAGTCGGTGTCTCGCCTTTTAATAAAAGTAAATATTCAAACTAGGAAAATATCTTGTCGGGGTTAAGTAAATAAACCTACAAGTGAAGTAACAAAATTGCAAATTGCAGAGAGAGTTTTCTTTATGTTGGTAAATGCAGCAAAATTATACTAAAAAATTCGAAAAAGCTTTAAAAGCGCCGAATAAGATTTGAAAAGAAATTAAAATTCATTATTTTTCGTTCTACATACTCCAATTAGGGTAATGAAATGTTAGAACTCAAAGTAGTTGGCGAGTAAAAATTCAGTTTCTCGTCACGTACTTTGTACTGTTCCGACTTTAAAAATAAATTGCAGCACACAGCGCACAAATAAAAAAGTTGAACAATTCGTTATTAAATTTAAATTATGAGAAAAACAAAAAGTATTGAAGACGTAGCTTCAGCTTTAAATTCGATTTTCTTTCAATATTTCGTCCTATTTTTAGAATTGTATATTTTATCGGGACACTGAAAAGTAAATAAGTAATGACATCGTGTGGCGGGCGGTGTGTGGACCGGAAGGATAATAAATCACGAAAATACACACCAGGCCACCTCTCCGCGTGGTACTCTGAGATGGCGGATAAAATTTAAAATAAATTTTAACCGCTTCTGGTTTGGTACAAACAATTGGCGTAAATAAAAGTTTGAAACCGAGTAAAGTAGCATAGCGGTTCGAATTTTCAATTTAACCAAGTTTTGTTAGTTAAGACAAGCTGTTAATTTAAAGTTTACACTTGTAAGTTCCCAATGTTGTTGTAGGTAGCCTATTATTATGGAAATCTTTTATGTAAGATCGTTACAATGCAAATGGTTTTATGCATACCCACCCTTTTGTACATAAGGTATATTATTTCGCATTTTAATTGCCCAAAAGCAAAACAAGTAAATAAACGCTCCTTTTAGAGCTAGGAAAATTTAAAATGATTTAACGTTGTTGCGTTAAAATTACTAGGGGTTAGTAAATTTGCAGGGTTAGAAAATCGTACCTTCAAAATAGCGGTATGCAAAAGCACTTGCCATAAAAACCGAGGTGAGAAAGTGAAAACCCTTACTAACTCTATAATGCTAGCGACACTTATTGTCTGACATTCAACCAAAGCTTGGTTCACATACCCACTATTTTTTTATATGTTCAATATTATATTTGTCTCAATAAAAAGTTATGGCAGGAACATATGCCACAAACAATATCTGTGCACTTAAAAATGTATGTGATATTTTGTTTATTTTTAGAAAAATATTACATTATTGGAGTTATGAACCGATAAAACTAAAATTTGATATTGTATATTGTGACAGGGTGCTTTATGAAATTTGAAAAAGGACAAATCAAATTGCTAAGCCTTCGTCCCACTTATTTTTGTTAAAATAAAATTGATATACTCTATAGTAAGTAGGCAGTATATTATTAATTAATAAAAATTATAAATTTATTTGTTACGTACCCGGCACTGCAATAACTTGGTAAATGAGTTTGGAACTTATCGTTTGCAAGCCCAACAAAGCGTATTCAAATAAACGGTATTCCTGCTAATCGTATTCCCTCTCCTTAATCTGATTAGCAAAATCAGAACACACTCAATGAATGTACACTGTAGATTGTTGAACACGTGTAAGCAAATTGTTAATAATTAATTAAGCGCAAATTGTATCCAAGACACCCGAGAAATATTTCGCCAAGTAAAACCACATTAATTTAATAAAACAAAAAAGTAGGTCCTATCCTGACGCTGCAAAAAAGTAAGCGATTATGTCTAACAATAAAAGCTGCAAAGAAATGAAGTTTTATTCCCATTGTTTTTAAAAGAATACCTAATATATTAAACGCTTTCTTGAAAGAACAATAAGACTCAAAAATTATAAGTACATTAATAAAAAATTAAGTTAAGGAAGAGGGTTCGTTAAAAAAATTTAAATTAAATGCTGCAAATTTTATTTTCTCCCGAGCTTTCCTCCACTAAAAAAGGCGACTAATTTTTGTTGGCTAATACCTAACGATTTTTGTTTTTAAGCTGATTTTATCGTTTATTTCATTTCATTTTATTTTTTTTTTGTTATAATATTATATTATTATCCTGCGATATTTTAAGATACAATGAACAAAACATTACAACATGCTTTTTTTAGTAGCCCCTTAGGTCACGAGGTATTGCTTTTAACTGATTTTGTTATGTTTTCGGTGGAAAATTTTCCATTATAAAAGAATTATTTACCTTACAGTACGCTTTCTCGTTCATGTTTTCAAAATAGTAAACACAAATTTAATCTCAATTTCAGAAAGATCATGGCAAAGTTGTAGTTCGGTAGCGCAATAAAAGCTCAGTGGGTAAAACTTTAAATTTTTAAAATCCACATTTGTAACTACGATTTGCACCGTAGGTTGCGGTTCGGTGTGACGACGAATGGTAGAATTAAATAAAAAATCAAGAAAAAGCTCAGTTGGCAACAGGGGAAGCATATAATAGCGTACCGCATTAAAATAAATAAAAAGATTTAATATCTCAAAGTAACAGCTTTAATTTAAAGCTGTTTTTTGTTTAGTTAAAAAATGTAATCTTATAAATTAATAATGAGAATTTGGAATGAGGGAGAGATACGTAGGGGAGACCGGAATCATTTGGAAGTTCAGTTTTCTGTTTTTTTGATTCTGTTTCTTCTTCTTTCAATTGTTGTTCCGGCTTGACGATGTCGGAAATCATCTCTCTTATATTTATTGTTTAGGTGCGAAGTTTTATCATACTTAGATAATATAGGGACATATTATTTAACGTGGAGTCTGAACCAGGGAAAGTATAATTTTTGATAAGTTTATCAGGACGTTTACACCTTCGTGGTCTGCCAATGTTAGTAATGGAACCGGATACTCGTCAAGGCACTCAATCATTTCTAAATTTTTTTGAGAAAGATTTTTTGAAAAGTAAATTTTGCTGTTAGAAAGTACAAATACTAAACACAAGTACTAAAACTAAAGGCCAAACAAAATTTCGTAAAGTTTTGATTTTGGTTAATTTTGGTACGCTCATGTTTTGGCGATTAGTTTTGTAAAACAGACAGAGGCACTCAACAGTCGAACAAGTGCACAGAATTGCAAACAGGATAAGAATCGATCTGGAATCAAAAAAATATTGCTCCGCCGTCTTTCTGGACATCTCACAAGCGTTCGACAGGGTCTGGCATGAGGGTCTCTTGTATAAGATTAAGAAAAGCTTACCACACACCTACTTCAAAATACTCCAATCATATCTAACGGAGAGGTACTATCTAGTAAAGCAACAAGAGACTACATCGGGTTTACATAAAATCAACTCTGGAGTGCCACAGGGGAGTGTTCTGGGTCCGATACTGTACCTGATTTTCACAGCTGATATGCCAACAGACAACAGGACCACTTTGGCAACATTTGCAGACGACACTGCGGTAATGGCATCCAGTCAGGACGCTGAGGTAGCTTCACAAATTCTTCAGGGACACATTATTAAAATCTGTGCATGGTTCGCATTGTGGAGAGTAAAAGTCAACGAGACCAAATCAGTACATATGACCTTCACGCTAAGAAGAAGATCCTGCCCACCGATCACATTTGGTAACCAAGAAATCCCACAGACGGAGGAGGTCAAATACTTGGGTTTCCACCTGGACCGTAGACTTACCTGGGCGAAGCATATTCAAACTAAGAGAAAACAACTAAATCTAAAACTGAAACAACTATACTGGCTAATAGGAAGGAAATCGGAATTGTCTTTACAAAATAAAATCCTAATATATAAAATAATACTGAAGCCTATCTGGACATATGGGCTGCAGCTCTGGGGAGCGGCAAGTATAACAAATATATCGAAAATCCAACTGTTCCAGAACAAAGTACTGAAAATCATAACGGGCGTTCCAACATACTATCCTAATCACGTCATACATGACCAGCTGGGAGTGCCAACGATACAAGAAGAGATCAATAAGCAAAGTGAGAGATATAAGCACCGACTCTATGATCACCCAAACCCATACGGAGTGGACTTGTTAAACCCTCCAGTGATGAGAAGACTCAAACGACGAGACCCCACTGACCTAATGAACATCTAGCCTACAATATTTGAGATATATCATAACATAATGTAATCTGTCTATACAGAGTAATAAGCCTTATAAGAGTGCTCCACTGGGAAATCTCTTTACATGTCATTGTCTCTCAACATTCAGTGTTACTTAATGTTATTTAGCAGATTGTAACGTATGCATGGATTCAATAAAAAAAAAAAAAAGTTTTGTAAAACTGATGCATAGAAATGTAATATAATTTAAAATAAAAGGCAAAATAAACAAATTTTAGAGTTTAATCAAAAAAAAAACGAAAATTAAAGAAGATAAGTGATAAATAAATAATAATTAATAATTATTTTTAAAATTTAAAAAAAAGTCATCAGCAAATTGGCAACCCAAGCTCGTGGAGCAAGAAAGGGTTAAAAGGAATGCAAAGATGGATTAATCGTGTTTTGAGCCTTTTCTTAAATTAACAACCCAAAATTTAAAGAGTTAGCCGGCAAACAAACAAATAAAATAGACAAGCACGTGGTAGAATTTGGAAACTAGGTGAATGGTAGGTTGATAACTATGAGAGAAATGAACGAAGGCATGGTGAAAATAAAAAATGACAAAATTTTTCATACAGAAATGATAGAACAAACGATTAAAAAGGTATCAGAACTTACGCAAGAAAACCTAAATTTATTGGAAAATTTAGGTGAAAACACAGTGGAAAATTGTAATAAAAGAATAGAAGACACATTGAACAATAATAGCACCACAGAAAAAATCCAAACCATGACAATTTGAATTTTGAAGAAAAAGAAAAGTATTTGGAGGTAAACTCAAATGTATTAAAGCAAAATTTAGAAGCAAACGGTACAAAACAAAATGATATTGGAAATTCGATATCGGATAAAATGAAAATGAGAAGAAATTGTTGGAATTTAAAAACATTTAATGAATTGGAAATTATAATTCTCCAAAATAAGTAGAACCAGTATGAGCCAACAAAGAACAGAAGAAAGTTTAAAACAGTAAAATTTGATTTCATACGTAGAAATATGGAACGAAAATGCGTTAAATGGAATGAAAAGAAAAAGTGTAAAATAAAATACTTTTGTTTCAAAAAATTGAAGATTCGATTAGACGCATTCACGTCTCCACGTGGATAAAATTTGAGGTGCATTTCGCCAGCCCCCCCCATTTTGAATTTTGTATCCAAAATAGTTTAAATCGTTTGTACCTCGTTTGTACCTATTTGTACCTCTTTTATTTTCGTTTGTACCTCCTTCGTTTTTGAGATATTTCAAAAATTCGTTGGGGGGGGCTGACGAAATGCTAGCCCCCCCCATTTCGAATTTTGGATCCAAAATGGTCTCAATCGTTTGTACCTCGTTTGTACCTGTTTGTACCTCCTTTATTTTCGTTTGTACCTCTTTGGGTTTGGAGATATTTTAAAAAATCTTGGGGGGGGGCTGGCGAAATGCTAGCCCCCCCCATTTCGAATTTCGGATTCAAAATAATCTCAATCGTTTGTACCTCGTTTGTACCTGTTTGTACCTCTTTTATTTTCGTTTGTACCTCCTTAGTTTTCGAAATATTAAGGAAAATCACCATGACGCGCATGTTGGATTAACGAGATTCTTCGCTCGCTTGTTCTTGATGAATTAATTTCATATACCGTTGTTTAACGTTAATACTTATAAGTTTTTTTTAACTAAATCATAACAGATATCAAATATTAAAAAGGTGCAAAAATTTCTATCAGAAAATAAGTCGTATTACCTGCCTGATCTGTGTCGTGACATTCATGTGTCATCCAGTGGCAATCCACCAATAATAACCGATATCATCTCAAATGATGACATAGTACCTATAAGGAGTGCCATATCGAATGTCATACAAATCGATTCTAGCATTCTTTTGTTCTCTTATTGTATTTTCCGTTCATTTTGAATTTTTGTGTGATAGAACTTCGTTTCAATTTTAGCAAGCTTCTGTCATAATCACTTTATTCGGACTTATTGACTTTTTATTACATTTAATATTTGTTACCTTCTGCAGAATATTAATATGTTCGGTATTTCTGCTACGTAACTAGCTCGGAGTTTTTGAAAATTTCAATTACATTCATACCTGTCCTTTGAGCCGCAAGCGCCGAGAAGTTATTAACATTAAGCGGATTAATTTTTGTTGGTAATAGATTTTCTTTATATAAGCAGATCATTTTATTTTTATAAACACAACTTTCAAAATCTAAATCGTAAACAATTATTATATTATTATTGTTATTATTATCGAACCTACATCTATTTAAGAAATGCCCCAATCATCAAAAATTGATTTTGAAAGTTTATTTAAAATTCTTGCCGAATTTAAAAAAGAAATTTATGACGAAGTTGAAAAGAAAATAATCAAATGCACGGCACCAGTGTGGCAGAAAATTGCGGACAGCATTAATTCTGAAATCAGTCCAAAATATATATATTCAATATTAAAACAAAATCGACACAATGCAAGATCTATATTGGGTATACCGATGGAAAATGATAATTCTGAACCAAATGCAAGTATTCAATTTAAAATACGCGATGATATGGATATTAGTTCCGAAGAAGATGGTAACGGCCAACATTTGAACGAAAATACAATCAAGTTTAAAATTACGCTTTCGGTGGAAGAATGGAAGAAGATGTATAGTGATACGGATCAAACATCATACAAAAGATCGGATCGCCCAACTTCGTCAAGGAATTTTTCAGTGTTGACACCAATGGAATGGACTCCAATATTGCATGAACATTTCTTTGAATTAACAAGAAGACCGTGCTGTTTATCGTACAAAAGAAATAAGATTACACCAAGTGGAGTTATATTTCTTAAAATAATAGGGGAATGCAAAGTATGTGACAGCAAATTTGAGGGTATAATTGAAAATTTCCCATTACCTGATTCACGAGTAATTGTCGATTGCACATACAGTGGAAATTTTAATATGTGTAGCGGTGGAAGAAAACGACGACTTGTTGGTGAGAAACGTACTGAATATGAATCGAAGATGTTGAATGAAAAAATGTCGGCTGCATTCGTCCAACGGAAGGAAACAGCAAAAATTATGGATTTTGGAGAACTTGAACCAAGCCATATACCATCAGCAAACACTCTAAGAGTAATGAAATGTAATGCTCTTAAAAAAACACGTTTAGATTCGGATCCTGTTTTGGCTATTATTGAGATGAAGAAATGGTCCCCGTATAATAATATCATTAGAGATATCGCATATGATCGCTTTAAAGTGCATTATTGGACAGCATCAGAATTGGACGCTTATCGAATTTATGCCAGGAAAACGAAAGTACCGACCATTTCAATAGACGCAACCGGAGGTGTGGTGAAACGGATTAGTTTGCTTTCTGGAAGAGAATCTGGACCAATATTTCTATATGAAATTACCGTTATGGATAGGGAACATAGTCGCAGTCAATTCTCGGTAGGACATATGTTATCCGAACAGCATAGCAACCGTGCTATAGCTGGGTGGCTTAGCGAATGGGCAAGTAATGATTTTCCTTTACCGAAAATTGTTGTCACTGATCAATCAAAAGCGTTAATGATGGCGGTGATTAAAACCTTTACGCAGTATTCGACATTAAATATGTATGTAAAAGTTTGTTCGGCACTGATCAGGAAAGAATCCAGATACGAAGTTCCCGATTGTATGATTAGGTTAGATTTTAATCACACTATGCATTTAATTAGCACATGGAAAGATATTAAAGCAGCTCGCCCACGTATAAAAATATTTTATATGAAAGCAATATGTTTAGTCATTGCAAGTACTGACTTCAATGATATAAAAATTTTACTGAAGCATATATTTTCAGTTGTTCTCAATGAAGACGATGGTTATAACGAAATGGGATATTTGACATCTTGCGAGGAGTCGAAAAATTATCTTATTAATAGATTTTTGTTGCACGATCCACATCAACTTGAGCGAATTGATGTAATAGCGAATATGGAAGGTGATAATGAAGATCGTCTACAAAGGGAAGATGAAGATATTAATGATTTAGATTTAGAAGCCGATGAAATTTCTACCGATATATTTGAGGAAATAAATATAATTTATAATAACTGCGTCGAAAATGCTAAACGTCCTGAAAATTGTGGAAACCATGATAATATTCATTATAGTCTGGATATTGCCAAAAACCTTATAAATTTGATCAAATTACTCCCACTATGGTCTGCGGTTATGATCCCTATATTTGGATATGGCGGTATAACTGAAACCTCGGCGTCCTCTGAAAGCATGTTTAATGATATTAAAAATATAGTCTTTCAGCATGAAAAGTTACCAGCACGACTTGACGTTTTTCTAGCTACTCATATCGAAAGTATTATTGGTTCAACAAATATGATTGGATCTAAATTCAAGAAAGAAGATATCGATTATAACACCGATGGAGAATTTGAAGTTTCAAAAACAATTGGAAAGGAAGAGCTAGAAGATGTGGAATGTAAAAAAAAACAACAGTTGCAAGTTTTTGATAATGTCGTAGAACAATCAGAGGAAAATTGGCATGGAGAAGTAGAAAAATATTGTCAGAAGAACACCGCAAAAAAAATTAAAAACTCTTATTACCTAGATGTGGATCCAAAAGTTGCTATTTATAATTCGAACAGCAAAAGTAAATGTCCGGTGATAGGATTATTGTTAAACGGTAATAATTCAAGTCTGAAATCTGTCAAAATCAAAAACAAGAATTACTCAATCACAAACACCTGCACGTTCGATACAATATTTCAAATTTTGTATTCCAGTTATATTGAGAGTAAAGAATATAAGAATTTTGTTGATCGTCATTCAGAAGTTACCAATTTTTTCGAAATGGTGAAGAACGCTGCGAGAGATGGCATTACAGCGCAATGTTATCGGAAGAGGGCCGTCATTCTTTCAAATTTATTTAAAAGCCAAACGCGGGAATTAGGAGAATGCACTATTATAGATACGAATTGCACTGCTCATTATTTGATTAGCGAATTATTAAAAGAATATCCGTCGTATAAAGAAGTTCGTAAATGTAGTTATTGTGAAAAAATAGGCGATCGCACGTATAAAACAATAACTTTAAATTCGTCAAGGCAAACTTTGCAATTTTTGCAGAAGGAATTAAATTTCAAAGTAGAAGATTGCCTGAAATGCGAATATTGTGGAGCTGGTACTGTACAACGATCTTTTACTTTGGGAACTCATTTGTTTATTGAAACTATTTTAGAAAATTCCAGTCAAGATGAATTTAAAGTGCCCTTATCAAACATACCCTTACAATTACAATTTCTTGATCAGAAATTTAACTTGCAAGGGGTAATTAGTTTTATTCCTCCGGTATCAAAACAATTATCCGCAATAGGTCACTATGTAGCGTTTTGCTGGAGAAGTCAAGAAAACAGATGGGAGAAATATGATGATTTAACTTCCTCAACAAGAAGCATGCGATTATCTCAGACAGTTAATTGTCAATATCTTGTATATACATTATAAATATCTTCTTGACTTTGTAAATAATAAATTATTCCTTTTTTTTAATTTTTGCAAATAAATATTATTTTTAAATTAAATGTTCATATTTACCTCTATTAGTGCATTTGGAATGATATCGGTTATTATTAGTGGATTACTACTATACGGAACATGGGTCCCGCGACGCAGATCAGACAGGAACGTCAGATAACTCTCTTGTTTTCTGATGGACATTCAACCGTAAACTTTTTGTTATGACTATCTGTTATGATTTAGTTGAAAGAAAGTTATTAGTATTAACATTAAACAACAGTGTATTAAATTTATTGAGAACAAGTGAGCGAAGAATCTCGTTAATCCAACATGCGCGTCATGGTGATTTTCCTTAATATTTCGAAAACTAAGGAGGTACAAACGAAAATAAAAGAGGTACAAACAGGTACAAACGAGGTACAAACGATTGAGATTATTTTGAATCCGAAATTCGAAATGGGGGGGGCTAGCATTTCGCCAGCCCCCCCCAAGATTTTTTAAAATATCTCCAAACCCAAAGAGGTACAAACGAAAATAAAGGAGGTACAAACAGGTACAAACGAGGTACAAACGATTGAGACCATTTTGGATCCAAAATTCGAAATGGGGGGGGCTAGCATTTCGTCAGCCCCCCCCAACGAATTTTTGAAATATCTCAAAAACGAAGGAGGTACAAACGAAAATAAAAGAGGTACAAATAGGTACAAACGAGGTACAAACGATTTAAACTATTTTGGATACAAAATTCAAAATGGGGGGGGCTGGCGAAATGCACCTTAAAATTTGGATACTCTGATAAGAAGAAAAGACAAAAATGGAAATGAGGCCATGGTTAGGATTCCACGTTAAACTATTTATCCTATTATAACATTAAATTAGTTCTGTTAAATTTATTTTTCAATTTGAATTTTGGAACAATTCAATGTCTAATCATGGTAAATATGCAGTTAAGCTAACGACGTTATAACGGTTCGTAAGTGAAGTTATGTGTTAAGACAATATTTATGGTCTTGCGGGTTTATCCCAGAGTTGCGTCTTGACAGTTTTATGTTTAATTCAGTTAAACCATTAGGTTATGGTTCGCAAGTGAAATTATATGGATTACGACATGGATCAGCGAGGTTATACCGATTACATCACAGATAGAAGTTACGCTGTAAAATGTGCATTGCTTTGTTTGTATTTAAATCTTGTGAAAAGGTTTAATCAGCTCCTGTTGGTAATTTTAGCAAAATACGTTCTGGTTCATCTTCATATTGTTAAGATGGAACAGTAAAATTGATAGATCAGATTATAATCTCGAAATTTTTGTCTTTGATTTATCGTTATATGACATTCCATTTCACTTGGTCAAATATTCTATTACATTTTGGTCCCACTTGAAAAATTGAATCAAGACAGATTTTTCAAGTCATAAAATATAATTAATCACATTAAAGTTTAGAATTACTAGATCATGATCTAACATCCCAATGAATCCATGCTAAACTTCAGCTTTACAACAAATTTCTAAGTACTATAATTTAAATTAAACAATACTCTGCGTAACCAGATCAGTTTGATCAACTTAACTGTGCACTAATAAAGTTAAAAGTGACCTTAGTATATCTAACCAAACAAATGGTCTTAACCGAAGATAATATGTCCTGTACGATGTTGAGCAGAGAAAATTTAAGTTATTAAAATTGAAAACTCTAATTGCGTGGAAGTAAGAGTGAAGAGGAGCTGATTTGAATAGATTTTACCCAACGAAAGTCTTTAATCGCATTAAACTAACGACTTTAACCACAGATATTTTCTAAAGGATGATGCACGTTGTGGTTAGAGTATACAGAGCAGACAAAATTTAAGTTTTAAAAATGAAAACGTAAATTGTGTGGAAGTAAGAATGAAAAGGAGCTGGTTTTGATCGATTTTGTCAAACAATATGCTTTAATCGCGTCATACTAACGGCTTTAATCGAGAATATGTTGTACGTGTTGTACGTTAGTGCACAATGTGCTTACAGTAGAGCTTTAACCTAACGGATTTAACCAAAGATATGTATACAAATATGATACTTGATAATGCGATTAGAGGACTAAACATGCAACATGTCAATTTTTAAAATTGATAACCACGCTAACTTTTAAATTACTAAGATCTTTAATTACGTACGTCCTTTTAGCGCTAATATAACTACATTTATTGAAACGTAAGACAGTTTAACTGTGTTAACTATAACGAAGTTAGCCACGCTCTACGCTACATTGCAATGGTACTACAAGACATATTTCAGTTTTTATAATTTATAAAGCTAACTTTGAAGAAGTAAAAAAGAGAGAATTTAAACTGCATAGCAAACAAAAATTCATTACTGCATTAAACTAACGGCTTTAACCGAAGTTTAGGATGCTGCATTTTATGATGCAAGATTGGATGAGGTGAAATTACAATATTTAAAATTAATGGAGCTAACTGTAGAAGAACACAAGCCAGGAAGAGCTAATCTGCGTTTGACAAAACGAAAGTCTTGAATTGCATTAAACCAACAGCTTTAACGGAAACTGTGTGCTTTAAAAAGCAGCATATAACGCGATAAAATACAAATTTAAATTTTTAAAATTGATTGAACAACCTATACGTAATTAGGAAGGTGAGCTGATACATTTAATCAAACCGAAGCTTTTAGTCGCGTGTTTCTTAAATATGTTACGGGTGTTTGTATTATGAAATATGTAATTAGAAATTATATTATGTAGTATATGCTAACGACTTGAACCAATTTGAAAAGTTTTAAAATTCTTTATATCATCAAATTAAAAGTTTTAACAAAGGATCTGAGCTGCATATCGTTGAAACTGTGCTGCGCTTAGAGATCAGATTAAACAAAACTTCAGTTTTTTTAAGGATACCGCTAACTGTAGTGAACATTGTTTGATCTCATCTAACGGCTTTAACAAAAAATAGTTGTTGTAGTGTGCAGACCGCACCACATTTCAGAAAATCAGGCAAAAGTTTAATTTTTTGTCGTCAATATTAACTATGTGCAATGGTAACCTTTCTCGCCACACTGACGGCTTTAACACAAGAGGAACCCGTTAAAATATTTTTTATCGGTGAGGATGTATTTATTAATATCGCGAAAATAACGGAGTTAACTGAAGAACGGTACTCTAGAATAACGTGGTTAAGTCTAAATTGATAAAGGAAATTCCCAAATTCGTGATTTTCTCGTGAATAAAATTTTCTTGTTTAAATAATGTAGTAACAGTGACTTTCTGCTTGGGGCAGAATAATCCATGATTGGTCCTTCTCAAAGTGATAAATCCACACAGGTCTCGATAACTCGACTACAGGGGTGACTAATATTATCAGAAGGGAAACTTTTAGAGTAATAAATCGTTGCTGACTACTAGTAGATCAACACTGATCCTGTTAATTAATTGCTGCACTTAATTAATTAATTCGGTAAATTGTTAAGTTAAAATTAGTGTATTTCTTTCTCGATGATTTTTACATACACAAGGCATGGACTATTTTCCATAAATCTGTATTCCCCAGTCTAGACTTGTGCAGTTTCCTCTTTCTTAAATCAACGAATCTATTTTAAATGCTAACAAAGTTCAGAATAAAGTTTAATTAATTTCCTGTTAGTAATTTCCTTACAAATAAATAAACGAGAATTTGAAAAAGAAAATTTGTAATTAACTTGAACATAATTTTTTGTGTTGAATTATAGTTTAGTTTTCCCGTTGACTACACAAGAATAACAAAACCTCCATATCTAACCAAACAATGGTAAACTTGCGTAGTTATGTATTTGTGTAATCAAGATAAGAAAAGTTATAATTATTTTGTTTTCCTTGTAAAATTCTTGGCGAAATCTTAAATAGTTTAATTAAATTGAAGACTTGATAAAAAAAATCAAATAAAATTTGAAAACGAGAATTATCACATTTCGTCGCCTATTTTTGTTATTTTTTCGCTACGTCTGCGTCTTAGCCATTGTGTGTGTACATTATATTTTATTTATCTTTTAAAACTTCTTCGTGTTTGTATCCGAAAATCCTTCAAGGTATTTTGCACCTTGAGTGCAAAATTCATCCTCTCGCATTTCACACGTTTTTCCTTTTTCTTCCATTAGGCAAGCGATACAACAGCGGTGGTTTGTATTTTTTAACGTATTTCCTTATTTCTTCCGTCCGGGCATTGATCCCATTTTTGCTGACGTCACAAAAACTTTCATTATTTCGTTTCTACATAAAAGTAGACGGTGACAAGCGCGAGTTAAAAAAGGCTATTGTCAATTATTGCGTTTTTGCGCGTTTAGTTTTGAATTTAGAGTAAAATTCGGCAAGACTTAAATAATTCCCATCACCTGATGCTAATTCCCTTTGGTGGAGTTGGTAACGACTTGGGGGCTACAAATCCCACAAATTAATTTGTTCAATTTGAGTAAAACCCTTCAAGTTCAAACCACCTACCATTAAGGTAGAACGATCTTCGTGAGTCTAAATTAGAAAATTTTCTTTTTAATTACCTACTAAAGGAGTTTTCGTTAGTATTGATTTTCCCGTAATAAATTAAAATCTCAAATTTCAACAGCATTATCATCAGGGTTATTATTAGTGCTATTGCAAAAACATAAGCGTCTGACTTAATCTTATTAATGGGCTAATGTACTCTTGGGCATAGTAATTATAACGTTATCAAAGCATTGAATGCCTGCAATATTATCAGATTAAGCAGTAGCGTTCGTTAGTATCCTCATGTCAAATTAAAATGAATTGATCCACGCAACCTTAACAAATAATAATTAATCTTTAGTATCGTAGTAAATTTCGAAAAACAAAATTTTAGGGAATTCCCCCACTCATTAATTAACTTTTAATCGCAAAAAGAGGTTTTTAATCCTTTAAGTTATGTAAGGAGCTTTTTATAAAGGCAAGTTTTAATGACTATCCCATGTGGTTACGCATGAGTACCGGTAACTTACATGACCTCGCTTAAAGCTTTGTGTGAAGTACAAAGCTTCGAAACGACGCCTTAACTCGGGACTACAGAATTATGACTTTCTGTGTGTGTTATGATTTTGGCGTTGGAGGATTTTCGTTTGTAGAGAGCAACTCCCATTGTTGTGATTTTTCGTTATAGCCCTTTAAAAATTCTAATTAAAAATAAATTAAATTTTAAAAGCTCGTTCTAAAAATAACACCAACGCCGACGTCATCAGTTGATCTAAATAACGAAATGTGCAGTATTACATGACGTCACACTTGGAAATCGCTCGTTGTTGGCATGGAAACCTAGCTCTGAATGCAGCTCTGAAGCTTGACTAAGGAAACTGCTCTATTTTACTTCCTCTGCCCATATTCGAAAGACGCGCCCGTAAACAAAATCACCGATTTTATTGATTTTTTACCATGCAAATACATATTTTTGCTAATATGCTTCGATACACAATTCCACGTTAGAAATTTCAAAGCACAATAACAAATTTCCATTTTGCATTTCATTCAAATTGTTAAAAATAGTTTGTTCGAAATTGATATTTTTCTGTGCAAATGTGTTTCGAAAAAAGCTGTTATGCACAAAAAGCTAACAGCAATCAGTAAAGTTGATGATTGCGACGAATTTATTAGTCCATCTTCTCTCACAGTATTGACCGGTCGAATGGATTTATACACGAATCACGTAAAAATCTTTTCGAAAAGCACTGAATTGTATTAAGTTGGGTAATTGATGTCAATCGAGATTTCTCTATAGATGCTTAGTGTTTGCAAATTAACCAATTAAATTAAATAAAAAATATAGCAGCAGGAGCGAACTGGCCATGTGTAATTAATGCGGAAAATTATGCATAGGCCAAGATGCCGCTTTTAGCATTTCTTCTACGGGGAAATTTTATTTGAATTTTTATTCAAGTTAACTATTGGTTCACATTTTTGATTGTTTAGCGACATTAGTTACTGTCCTATTGCTGTAATCACCGTCGTAGTTATTGCAGCAGAACTTTCCGCTAAGCAACCGAAAACTTTAGCGACGTTATTTACTGACTTGTTACAGTAATTACCCGTCGTATGTAACTGCAGGAGGACTTATCGCTAAGTAACCAAAAATTTTAACTACCGGTTAGTTATCTGGGACTTTAATACCCGTACTAATAGTCGAAGCTTGAGACCTAATCTAGGATTAAGCTTCAGATTTCCTTAAAATACCTTCTGTTGCTATGATACTAACTAAATTTCGCTAATCTGATTGGTGAAAACTAGGATTGACGAATCTAGGAATAATCCTATGATTATTAGTAAAATGACTTTTTCATATTACAAGATTTTCTAAGGGGTAAAATAAACAATTTAGTTCTACCTTTTTAAATTTCTACTTTATGAAAACATGTCTGGCTTTAAAAATATGACAAAAAACCGCCTGTAATATTTTTCATGCTGCATTCAAATTGCTCGAGATATAATTATTATCATCAACCGCTTAAATATTTTGCTGTCGGTCCGCCGCTGAAAGGAAATTTGTTTTGTAGCCCAAGTGGTTGAAAATAAACCGAAATTGTGTAAATTTCTGCTCTGTGTTTGTCCCGGATTCAATTCGCCGAAAGTTGATACCTCGAGTTGATAACGATAGGGTTAAGGAAGTCTACTGCTTAACCGCAGCACAAGTGAGTATCTTTCGGTCATCTGATCTTTTCCAAATAACGTTCTTAGTGCTTATTGAATTCTTTGATGTGCACTACCGTACCGTAAAAGTGGTCTCTATACCTAATACAAAACTGAAAGAAACTATAAAATGTAAAACATAATAAAATTTTTATCGGGTATTTCCAATGTTTCGGGCCACTTTAAAGGCTAAAAAATAAATAAACTATTAATTAATTAAACTCTTTTAGATTGAAAGTAATTAACAATGGCAAATCTTTTTAATTGTCATTATCAATTACTTTCAATTCAAAGGAGTTTAATTAGTTAAATAATAGTTTATTTATTTTTTAGCCTAGAAAATGGGCCAAATTTAAATGGCCCGAAACGTTGCAAAATATTATTAAAATATTAAAAAGACCTATAAAAATTTTATTATTTAACAAAAAAGGTCAATTAATGTACAAATATACTAATATAATAAATAATTAGGTATAATTAATCAGATCTATTCCTTTTTGTTTTCAATAATTTATTTAATGCTATAAGAATACTTGAAAAATAACTTTTTAATTATTTAATTTATTGTCTAGCATCTAGCAAATTGTGAGAAGTTAATCTGAATATGTCTGTTACAAAAGTACCAACTTGCTAATGTTAAAACTAATCAGGTTTTAATAATTGGTTTTGATGTTTACAACTATCAAAGGATTTCATTCAGGCTGATAATGACTTTGCTATCCCGGGGTAAAAGTCATAACAATTTGCAGGACAATTCGCAGGAATTAAACATTAGAATAACATAACAACATTAAAAGAATTAAATAAAAAATTGAGTCAAGGCTTAAATTAAAACAAATTAGGAAGGTTTAATGAAAGCATCAGAAGAGGACTAAACTCTTCATCGAAAGCTTATGAATGAAATTGAATTTTATTATCTTTACTTAGCTTCTTGAGTTTTTGAATTAATTCAAAAAGAATTTTTAAACATAGTAGCAATTATTATTATGCATTTGCAAATATGAATTTACAAAAATTAATTAACTAAAATTTTAAAATAATTTCATTTTAACATTGAAATTCAACGTCAAATATTCGAAACGTTGTTTAGCCAATCGGCCTCGTGAAACGTAGCATTGCGTTACGTTACCGCGTGTGCATAAACCCTTAAATCTTCGTTCATCTTAAAATTAAGGACTGAAATTTAATTTTACGACTAAAGTAACGAAATGAAAAATGATCATTTTGGAGATTGTTATTATTATTAAATGCAGTAAAAGGTATTTAGAATATTGAAAATTCGGTTTAATTAGAAAATGATGTGGATAAACCAGACAGGCTAATTAATAAATTGAAGGCGTTAGTGTTATCCATGGATAGCATTGTGTTATATGACATTGCTTCAAATTGTTGTTACTAATTGATATTAAAAGTGAGGTTAAGGCATGAATAATTCATTAATTAGTTAAAATAGTATGTAGGTCAATAATAGCATGGAAAATGAACAATATAATTGTAATCAACCAACTCGAGTACCGATTTACTGCGATCCAAACATCAACTATGATCAAAACGTTCAATTATGAAACGTACTAACAAACACAGGCAGGACCGTACCTGCCCCAAATGTACTCTACATTTAATTGTCAATAACCCCCCCCTCATCCAACGACATTCAATCCGGAACATCCAGCATAAATCGATATCGAACTACCGAATGGATCATTCACGAATACTAAAAAAGACCTAGGAACAATAACAGTCCAGAAATATACAGAAGGATTACTGGCTTGGTAATCAAGCCAATAGATGCAGTAATCTGCTTCTTCCAGAAGAAGATCAAAACCGAGAAACTGGAGGTAACCAAGAAATCGAAAAATGCACCAAAACCGACTAAATTACTACCAATATTTGTGGAAACCGAATTTTGAAAAGTTGGGTTGCAATATTACACCCTTAAGATAAGTACCTACCCTAGTCCAACACTGTACAACAATACTTTCCATCAAAAAGAAGAGGTTATCTATTTGGGCATCCACTTTACGTGGGCCAAACATATTTGGTACAACAGATTATAAAAAATGGGATTCATTCATCGTAAGATGTACCGAAATGTAGCTGTGTGGTTATGCCTACGACACAAATGTACTAAAAATAAATTATAAATAAAAATTCGGTTTTTCTCCAAAGTCCTCCTTAATTAAATTTCGAGAATTACAATATGCTCATCATCGGTCGATAATAGAGGACAAACGTGAGAGTTATCAAATTGTCAAATATAAAATTAACAAGAGTCGGTCAGTATTTATTTTGTTAATTTAGACCTCAATTTTGAAGTTTTCAATGCAGCTTAGTTCGACCTTCCATTTATTTATTTTAATTAAGTTACTCTGGCTGGTTGTTTACCAAAACTTTTATCCTTTCAAATCGCTACAGGCCATTGCAAAAGAGGGTTTGAAAATTTTCTGCATAAAAATTTTGATGCCAGTCCGGCCCTGTTAATGGGGATGATGAAACAATTTATTACGTAATAAATTAAATAAATATAAAAGAAAACGAGTAATAGCAAATAAATTAGAGTAGTTGAGAAATACACAACAATAAAAACGTGCTGGGTGTAATTATAAATGACTTGCTAACACATAACTTTTACATTTGTAAATTAAAATTAAATTCAGTTTCGCAGTTAAACTTGTAAGGGTATGTTAATAGCACATAAGTTTTCGACATTTTGTCCACTTTAGCATTTAGTAATTACTATTAAAATTTAATTAACACCAATACTGTACTAAAATTATTGTACAAATAATTGCTCTTAGGTAATTAGTTGGTGCTCTTAAAAAATATATAATCATTATAGGTAATTATCCAATTTTGATCAAAATTTAATTTTTTTTGTACTTAATTTAATGAGGCAATACTTGCAGGAAAAGTGTGCTTTACATTTTGCTTAAAATTTAATTTAAGCAAATTAGTTATTTACATATTCTAAAATTGTGTTCCTCTTACTTCTATTCAATTTTGTCAAATATGAATTAAATCCTTAATTTAATTTAACTTCTAGTTACTTCTGGTTAATGTCACTTGTTTTCTACCCTTGTCGCAAATTATTTTAATTTCGCACCACCCATAACTAAAAATTGTTTATCGGCGAACGGTGAATTAATTTAAATTTATATGCTCGGCAAAAAGTATTTGCGTTGGTAAGCAGCATTATTGCTTCAATTTTAATTCGAGTATTTTTCTTTTGTTTACAAGAAGAATGGCGGAATCGAAAAATTCGTCAATCATTCCACTATTGGAATCCATTCGACTTGTTTTCCGCCTCATACAAGCGGATGTGTTGATATGACTGCCATTTTAATTAATAAGATATGCTTTGGTTATCTACGTAACCAAATTTTTGAGTTAAATTGCATCTTGTGTACTTTTTGGTAAATTATTGAACTTTGAAGAATTTGATTTTAATTTAAAGATAAAACGCTTTCAGTTGTTGCTTATCTACTATGTTTCTTAATAAATTTGTTACATTTGTGTTGGTGCTATTGTTGTTCTGATAGGTAGCTATATTGTGGTATCCGTCTTCGTAATCAATCAACTCTGTTTATTGATCTTCGGAGTAACTGATTTAGGTTTTAAAGGGATAATATTGTGGTTTATTTCCACCCTTTACCGGTAAAATTGGGTTGAATCTATTTCTTTTCTATTTTGTTTCTGTTTAATTTGTATTATTAATTAATGTAACTGGAGACGCTACAAATACACTCCTCTGGGAACGAAATGTAATTACATGTGGCGTATCGTAGTTATTCACGCATAATATATTGAAGAAGGCGTCGCGTGGTGTTCTTGTATGTTAGATCCATATTATATTACAATGTAGCTGTATAATAATATAATTTTTAAATTATATGGACATTCAATTGGGTCGAAGTTGATCATTCCAATTTGAAGGTTATACCAGTTATTAGCAGTTGTGTACAGTAAGAAATGGGAAAACACAAGGATTATATGTTTTGCGGGGTCAGCAATATAGAAAATGAAAATTTTGCTGCCTAAGAGATCTGAGCGGCTTCCCAATTAGAGCAGAATTTAATTATGTTTACTAAACTTTCCAATCTATTAGCTTCTGAACTAAAGATTCATTGCAAATTAAAACAATTAATCCTAATATAATTTGCAAAATAACAAATAGAATCATTTTAACTGTTGATATGTTTACAAAAATTAATGAAAAAACATTTTAGGGGCTACAGAAATAGTATGCAAAATAATATTGGAAGTGGATGAAGATGTGAAGGAATAAAAAAGGAGGGGGAATTTCTAAATCGAAGAGAAGTGGGAAAAGATAGTTTAATAGTTCAAGTTATATTGCTTGAGATATTAAATCTTAACTAAATCAGAGAATTTGGATAAACAAGTTAAATTTGAAAATTGAAGTTGAAAAGTATTTTAAAATAATGACAATAAATAAATGTAATTAATGAAAAAAAAAATAATAATTATAAAAAAGAAAATAAAATTGTTTTAAATTTTAGAGCTGTAAAATATGATTGTATTAAAACTGATGAGCTAAATAAACAGAATTACACTCAAATTATTCACGAACCGTTAATATAATTTATGTAATATTATAATATAAACAATAATAATATTAAAATTATATTACTTGAGTATATAATATTATGTTATAATAATAATATCTAACAATAAACAAGTTAAGTAATAAAAATTAAATTAGGTACTCTCATGATATGCTTTCAGAAATGGCTTTCTGCTAATATCTGATGTCTAAGAAAGCTCATGAGAATAATTTGAGGTTTTTTATTGTCTAATTAACTACTCAGTTTTTGAATTTCAATATAGTATTCTACTTCTGCTTCCTCTTAATTCTACTTTAATTAATTTATTCAATTACTTCTATGAGCGTTGATTTTTACATCTAAGGTAGCTTGGCTAGGCTGGCATTTAAGTCGAACCGACGAATCTTGTAAAGGGTGTTTTTTAGCTGCACGAGATCTTCCAATAGGGATAAATTTTGAATGAAGTTTGTTAACGTGACAGTTCTTAGCCAGTTCTTCGCCAGCGTGTTCAACAACTTGGATCATCGATTGCGTCGTGCGTTCATAGATTGGGTTCACAACCAATTGGAACCGCCAAATTTTGTTCAGTGGCGAGGCACATTTCTGGTTAAATGGGTATGTGAACAAGCAAGTTTTCCGTATATGGACTGAGACCAATCCGGAACATTATCTTGATACTCCATTGCATCCATTAAAATTGACTGTTTGGTGTGGAATATACGCTAAGAAATCATCGGTCCATATTTCTTTCGAAATGAGGAAGGAGCTACCGTTACGGTGAATGGTGTGAGATATCGACACATGCTCAATAAATTTTTGTTTGCAAAAATCCAAGAGTTAAACATCGACAACTTATGGTTCCAACAAGATGGTGCTACGTGCCACACAGCCACCGAAACCATCGATTTGAAAGGACAATTTGATGACAACATATTTCAAGAAATGGTTCTATCAATTGGCCTCCAATATGGTGTGATTTGACGCCTCCAGATTATTTTCTTTGGGAGTATGTTAAATCCATGGTTTATGCTAACAAACCAACAACTCTGGAAGCATTGGAGGTCAATATTCGGCTTGCCATTTATGAAATAAGGCCAGAAATATTGGAAAAAGTGGTCAAAATTTGAACTGATCGGATGCTTTAAAAGATCAATTCATTGAATACAAATTTATAATCGTTATTCTTCTCTGCATCCAATCCATATTCACTTTAATTTTATTCTCATTGAACCCTTCCCAATTCGTAATCCATCTTTTTAAATTCTTTGTAAGTACTACTACCAAAACTCCTCTTTTTGCTCGCCGATCTTTAGGTACTCCACTATATAAATGGAGATCCAAGCATTTCTGATCCTGTTCCTTTTTTCTTAGCACCACCACATCCATTCACTCTCTCAAGTTCCTTTGCAATAAGTTCAACCTTATTTCGTCATTATTTGCGAGGCTATTTCTAGACTTTTTAGTACAATTATGAAAGGTTTTCTTCCTCTAACCTTTGACGTTTCAGCGCCAAACTACAAGACAGCAGCTTCGTCGTACCTTGGCAGGGGTCCTTACAGGGTGCTATCATGCGAGCCCTGGTTTTTCATTGAGGTTAGTCTCCTCTATACAGCAGCTCCTAACGTGGATCGTTAGGATCCGTTAGGATCGTCAGGAAATAACGACGTTATTTGATAATAAATAATAAATATACAAAATTTTAAATTTTATGGTGTGACAGTTAAATTATAATTAGAACAAATTTTCCAATTTTAACCAAATTTACTAATGTAGGTTCATAAAGATGTGCTTCCGACTATCTCTCCAATAAAATTTTATTTCAATCCAATTACTATTTTCAATAGCAAAATGCGCAATTATAATGTGTAATTTCACAATACAATAATAAATTAACCCCTAATTTAGTTTAAGGTAATTTCCATAATGTAGCTGACATGTTTCCAGTTAAAATAATTTTATTTCTATTGAATAACTTTTTTTTTAGATAATTTCGAATTATCATTACTATAAGTATATCAATTTTATTGCACTTTATATTAGGAAAAGTTTTCTTCGCTTAAGTTATTTAGGTTAGTAGGTGAAACATCCTAACCATCCTAAGTGATCACTTACTAACTTACAGTGTACTCCTGCAGGCAGTTACTAACTACTATATAGACTTAATGGAGGGTAACTTCTCAAAATACATATGTAACTTACATACAATATGGTAATACCCTAACTGTGTATAAGCAACCGTGGGGTCTACAACCTTAGTATATGTTTTTCAATTTTCTTATTTCCATTTGAAGGAAATTATAAATTTCCTATGGACAGATATCAAATTTTTCTTAGAAATTTGTGTTGTCTGCGTATTCTTTGTGACTGATGTGTTATGTGAAGTTAGCTTTTAATATGGGGATCGATTTCGGTTTTTCCTTATGCTAGAGGGTGACTTCCCTACACTATTTAATATTGTTTAACCACGTATTGTTCTTTTCGTCTTTTTTTCAAAACTCGTTATTAAGTATAACATCGCACGTCAACTTACATTGTCGTCAAACATTTTTCAATTTTCGTTGTAAAACTTTGAGGTTTTCCCCTAAAATTATTTTCTTTTTCGCAACGTCACCAATCGCTCTTCATTTTTTTATTATTTACTTGACCAGTAAAACATTTATGGTACTACTTGTAAATTTTATAAAGCCTTTGAAAATTTAACCAAGACTCACTCGTAAATTTTATTTTATCGGCATAATTTTCCATTTTCATATTTTAACCGATTTTCCGAAGTAATAAAAAGAATTTATAAATGCCGAAACTAAATGCGTTACAAAATTGCATTATCCTTATAAAAGTTCTTATTTTTTATTAATATTAATTTCCTTTGATTTTCCTTCCTTCCTGTATAGTCTCTAAGTGGTGCAGGAAATGAGGAATAACTCCATTTTATGCCTTATTTGCCAACAAGAATTTTGACTTTGACTTATTTGCATATCTTTGTCACTGATGGAAACTTGCTACACTTTTAATATGCATAATGAATAAATCACGAAAACGCTGATTTCCACACGCTTAGGAACCCTATGTCTAGGTAATTCTACTTGCTGCGATTTCCTTCAAAAGTTGACATTAATATTAATCGTTATTGAGCAAATATTGAAATTACCTGTGTTGTGTTAGTATAATATGCAATTGTGTGCACTTTCGCATAGCGAATAATTTTGCGACTAATCAACTGAATAAACTGTAATGCTAAATGTAAATTTCAGCCAACCGTACGTAAACTAATTCGTATAATATGTACCTACTCAAAGTTTTACTGGTAACCAAAGCAATTTTGTATGACTGTCCTGTCGACAACATCGTTTACCGCAAAATAAATTAACCTGAAATGATTACCTTAAAATATCGTCTACAGAAGCCTCGATAACAAGTTTTATAGCTTCATTTCCTTCCAAGAGATATTTTGAGCATGTTTGCGTAATTATCGCATAGATGTATGAAAATAATAGAATCTAGACTTCAAAGGACAACTACGTTCTTTGTAATTTGAGCCATCAAATATTTTAATGATGCGTTTTCTGCCAGAATTTTTAGCATTTTCTGATGGTAATAAAATTAAAATACAAAGTTTAAAGTAGTTCTCGTTGTTGTCTACCATTTCCTTTTGGAGAGATCGTCTATCACCATAAGTAACAAACTGTCTGATATAGCGAAAATATTGCTCTAAGCTTCGGGAAATAAATAGATTATTTATAAAGTACAAAATAAAATAACTTTTAGAGTTCCCAATTTATAAAATTCTTCCATGATATTGTAAAATTGAGTTAACTAAAAGATAAACTTTGCTTAAATTGGACCAAGTAATCCAGAAGGCTTCCATCGCAATCATATGTTAAACGGAGCCGGCATCGAACAGCAGCAGAGCATCGCCCTATTTTTTGGTTTAATTAAAGAATAAGTTGGTAAATTAAATAGCTCGTATTTAACTCTCGGCTGGTAGCCTTCTGCATGACTGCGTCCAATTGCTTCACCATACGAAATTTTGTTTTATGTTATTTATATTATATGAAGCAGTAAGTTTGAAAAGCTTCGCGATAATATCGTAGAGTAATATTTGTATTATGCTGCAACTATATTACCGAATTGCGCCAGTAAACTTAAACAAAGGTTCTTCTAGTTTTAGATTTCCGTTTAGGAAGAGAATAGTAAACAAAACAGAAACTACTGGTGATATATGATATTCTGTAAGTCTTTAGAGGATAATTTTAAGTTAAATTTGGCTAATAAACATACGAAGTTAAAATCCGAAGACGTTTGTCCTTTTATTTGGAAACACGTTGTACGAATGTTTGAATGAGATGTAAATTGTGTAGCTAATCGTCACGTCTTCAATACTATCCTATGACACTCGCTGTTTAACCTATACTTTCTCGTTTGACACCCCATATATTGCATACGTGATCTATGTACATGAATAGAGAGAAAAAGCTGTTACAGCACAAAAGCATTTTAGGCAAATATGTAAAAATTTAGATTTGTGTACTTTGGAGGAGCGTTTTAAATTTTAATGGGATACGAAACGTAGGAACGTCTTAATCGTCCGTGGGATTAACATTTTGTGGTAGCTAAAAAATTTAGGCATCGTTGGGTGCGACTTCAAACAAAAATCTGATTTGAACGTACACGAACCACATGTGCACGTGCAACCCGCCTAACTTCGTTATATTACTTAGATAACGCAGCTATCAGACTACCAAGTGTCACAAGAGAATTTCGTGTGAGTGATACGTGCACAAACTGCAAATGTACTGACTCAAAAGTGATACACGCATTATATAGTATGTGCACTGACAGTTAGATAAACGCATCCGTATTACGAAACTGCTATTGTTACGTAGCATTATTTGCATCTTCATACTTCCTACGGCAGAACAGCTATTTATCATGCATATTACCAGGGGCGACTAGCGATGCGAGGAATGCCAACAATTTTTTATTTTAAGTTCCTAATCTGTGGTATCAAAATTATTAGGAAAACTAGGAATGCAACCCGGCTGTACTTCCTGGTTAAAAAAGTTTAGTGGAAAAGCACATTTTGAAATTAATCTCTTCAGGTGTAGTTACACTGGAGACTATCTGAGAGGTTAACTTATTAGTAGGTTTCAATTTTTAATTTTCCAGACCACCAATATTTTTATCAACATTTTGCACAAATTAATTACATAAATGAAATGTTGTCCCCCTTTATTAACATTTGCTTTTAAATCAACTTTTATTTTTCTTAAATATCTCTAATAAATAATTATTGAATTTGTAATCATTTTAACTAACAAGGCGGAAAAAGACTAAGAAGGGGCCCAAAACGACATCGAAGCACCGATGAAAGAGTCGGAGGCTGAAGAAGTCAGGACCGTTCCCAGCTCCCCCTTCTAGCCAAGGACACAACCTGAACGATAGGGTTGAGGACAAGCCAACTCAAGACCTCATCACGACGGAATTGATCAACAGCCCCCCAAAGAAGACCAGAATCCTGCCCATTGTGCTGAGGGATGTCGCCAAATGGTCCTCCCTCTGGTCCCGTCACTGGTCGAAAATCATTTAAATAATAATATTTCAAGCAGCTTATATGCCTAAACAATATTTCTAAAAAAACATAAAGTTTATGCAAACACCCAATTAGGATAAAAGTCGCTAGTCAAATGAATGGCGATCATGATAATATTTTCTAAATATTAAAGCGGTAAATTAAAATGACTGTTGTCAAACTTGTCATGCGTTTATGTGATGACATAATATGGATGTAACACCCAAGTTCGAAGATTTATACTACGACTTGCCATAATTGACCTCAAACTGTCAAATATGACCTACAGTGCTATTTAAATTTATAACTTTTCCGGCTTTTATTATACAGATAGTTGTTGAAGCAAAGAAACATTTCTAGTCAAATTTTCTTAGTTCGTTCTGTGCCAATATTACCAGACAAAATTTAAAAAATTATATCCGATTTATTCAAAAAATGCTCACAGATTTGGAGTTGATATTCTATATTTTGTTGGTTTAATGGTTTTTCAAGCTTTGTCGGTAGATAATTACGACAGGTAAAATAGTTTTGTGAAAAGTACAAAAACTCGATAAAAAATCATATTCAGTACAGTTTTGGAGATATTATAACACCCAGGTGTAATCTTCGTGCATTACCTTTCTACTTGAAACAGTAGCTCCCTTGCATGTAAAAGCACCTCAAACTCAAATCACAGATATAGTATACAACTTCGTAAGGCAAACAATACGATTTAAAAAAAAGAAGGAATAAAATTTCCACAAAATTATATAATATGCTAGGGGGCGTCGTTATCATGACCAGCTCAAAATTTTCCGCACGAAAACGTTAACGCCAGTCCAACCCAGAATATTACATATTTTAGTGAGAACATCAAGAGGAAAGAAAGAAACAGATGATGTCGAATTTCGGTCGACCGTAGTACAATTGGATCGGATAAAGTTTTGGAAGTCCCAATTAGAAAAATATAGTTTTTTTTTCAGAAAATACAAACAATATAAAATATTGCGTATTACCGACGATTTACCGTTTGTTTATGTGAGTAGCGGTTGTGAAATTCCACAGGGTATAAAGTTCTAACGCACACACGTTGTCAGAATTTTAGTAACTTTCTAGGACACAATACAATAATGAGAAAGATAAAAAAGTACGTAAAAGTTCTACAAAGTATCCAGAATCGATACAGTTGGCAGAATTATTACATTACGTGTCCCTATACAATATACAATTTTTATGAACAAGCTGAATTCGAGACCAGAATTCATAGATTTTCTTTTTAAAAAATTACAAAGAAAATATTTTCGGACAGGATAATTATTTCGTTACATTTTTTATTAAAATTTCAGGTGCAGATATCAAACACGAATACCTTTCAAAAATAAATTCTCCTAATAGATAACGGCAATAAAAATATAAATTTTTTTTTGTTTTGCTAAATAATAAAGCATCCTAGTATATCGCTTCTTCTTTGATAGTCAGGTTTAAAAACGTATCCTTCTTGAAAAAGGATAATAAAAGAATTATTTATACATACTCTTGCAGCATTTATTACCTTTATGTTCACTCTATTTATTATTTCCTTTCCACTCGACCTTCAGGGATAAAAAAGCGCAAAATATTTTTGAAATACAAAATGAAAATTTTAAAAAGTTAGGTTAACTTACTGTTGGGATATTAACAAACTAATGACTTCCTTTTACCTAACAATGCCGGACTTCATTTTCGGCAAATTCTAATTTCGTGTCGTTTCATCTGGTTTAATCTGGGAGAATCTCATAACCGAGGGATCGTCAAGTTTGATTAGTTAGGGGGCTACAAATAGGCATATTTTGTATGAATGCATGAAAGGTTGCGGTTTCATAAATAAATATCACCTTGTATACAAAATATTAACATACATTTTAATTAAGTGCCACAAGATAATTAAAAAAAATAATCTAAAATTAAAATGTTAATAATTTTAATTATTCCTTAGCTTTAAACTGTTTTCATGTTAAAATTTAAAAATTTATTCAAGTTAATTTGTCTCAAAGTGAAGTAATTTGCAATTAACCCACAATTTTAAATGTTTGCTAACTATGTAAGTGATGAAACTCAAGATACACAACTCATTAAAAAATTTAAAACTTTCCAACTCATTTTTTTATAAGTTACCTCGAGATAATCCTCATGCGTATCGTTTGCACCTAATACTATCACAAATTTGCATAAAAGTTATGTTTCCTTTTTAAATTGGCGTAACAAAATTGAAAACACACAAAACAGTAAATCGGTCAATACATCAAAATTAATTAAAATGTTACTTGCAAAATAAACAAAGACAATCAATTTAAATCAGGATCGTTCGCTTTGTTTAATTTAAACTGAAACTTTACAGACATCGGTTACTACTTTTTTTTAAACGACTTCATTACAAAACAGTTCACTGCTTAAATTAATTAATCAAACAAAGAATTACGTTTAACCTGATACGCTGTGATCATAAATTTTAAATTTTAACTACAGACATAGATTAATAATTGAACAGGATACTTAACTCGATTGAGATGCGCCAGGATACAAGAGAAATAAATATACACTCCGATGCAATCCTTTTGAATGGAACCCACTATTCCAAGTTCCAACACAGACAACTTAATCGATTTTTGTTTATATAATTTATTTCTCCTTGTGTAAATACCTGCCCGAATAAGTCAGGGAGCCTGACTTAAAATTTGCAGGGCTAAATTGACAAAACCGGGGTGCGAATTTGTGCTGTGTCAAGTTTACTTTGAAACTAAATAAAAATAAATAAATATTGTCGGTAGGTTCGGATGTACGTATGTATGTATGTCGGTTCCCATACCACGACATATTATACAAACCATTTTCAATGTTAATTTTATTTTTACTATATTCGATTCATACAATCCTGAACAAAAACATCAATTTTGAATAGAAGCCTGAACGAAACGAATTAAATTTTGATACAAAATACAAAGTTAAAGATAATAATTTAATTTATAATATAATAAAATTGTTTTCTTTACATTTGAATTTAATTTGTGAATGTATTGTACGACTGTAATTGTTAAGTCATCGGAGACATGTAAAATGTTTATTGCTTCATATAGTTTTTGCCCCTATATAATGTATAATATAGTACATAAAATTTCATTGCATGTTAACTTGCACAGTAAGACTTACTGTATTTACCAAAATAACTAAAACTGCAACATAAAACTTCTCTTTTGTTTTATGACATACCTAACTATAAAAATTACATCTCCTCTTTACTTATACTCCAGTAGAGTACTACTTAATTATATTTTATATTTTGTTTAATAATGAAAACTAATGCTTCCGTAATTACCAAACTTGTTTTACGTAATTTCGAAAAAGAACAACGGCGACGTAAAAGATTATTAAGGTAAAAAATGAAAAAATCTGAAAGGTTTTCAAAAACACTGAAAATTTTATTAGACGTGACATATTTGTTTTAGCTTTTAAAGAAATTACAAAAAAGTAATCATATTTCTAAAAGAATCGATATAATGAAATAATTCAAAGAAAACGTGTAAGGAAATTTATTGGAATTGTTTTTCTGCATAATAATTATTACTGGCAATTGTTTACTATATGTCTTCCAAAGAAATGCCGTTAATTAAAACGTCACTTCCATTACCATTTTCTGCAGGTAATAAAAGTTAAATATTTAATTAACGAAACGAAAATTTTATTTTTAATTTAATACTACGTATATTAAAATGATCCACCAGGGGAAACTGTGTGTACTAAATTTCCACTCTTTAGGATCTGGAGAAATTGGTTAACAATGACTAAACGAAGCCCCCACGCAAACACACAAACGTACAACGGCCATCAGGTCAAGTTAAATAAAAGTTTTTAAAAATTAAATTATTCTAACATGTTTTAAAATTTTTATAAATTTGAGGTTTTAATACGCCCACTCATATTTCACTACGACAACCCGATCGCCTCTGCGCTGAGAAATTCTATTAGATTTTTATTTGTAAATTTTATTTTATTTATTCTATAATCGAAAATTTGAACTATCGAAACTTCTACCGCCGTTATAACTTTGTACCTGTTTTATTGTTATTTATTTTTGTATTATATCGATTCGCGATTGTATCTGACTAGTGACAAAAATTGCTTTCCTTTCCTTTCTTTCTGTCGTTAGGAACCACTTACACGACACTCGGAAAAGTTAAAAATTTGGATACGAAAAGAGTTTAAAGTATGCCATTTAAATTTAATATATATTTGTGCGATTTGAGGAAATTCCTATAACTGAAGAATAGGTGAAATTCAATATCATTAAAAGTACAACAGACGGAGTAGCAGTAAAGCAAGTTTGAAAATCATATTTCTCAACTTTCCAAGAGTTAATTAACACCATATCCGTGCAGCACTAGCAGGTACAATAAAGCTGTACGATTTCACTTTATATTAAGATGATTTCAACTTAAACTGGATCTTTAAAACTTAAATAATAATCTTAAAACAAGATGATTATAATTCATACCAGCAAAAATTATATACCCACGACTCTGCGCATTAATTAAAAAACTTCCCAAGTTAATGGAAGACATTAAAAAATAATTATTAGGTGAAAATTTAAAGCACATTTAATTATTAAATTGAAATCTTATTTTATTTTTAAGTGTCTACTTAATTAACCGAAAATCATAAAACACATTTTATTGCAAGGAGCAAAAGTTTACTGCCAAAAACGTTAATTTAAGGTGCCGTAATAAATTTTAATTATGTAAGTTTTTAAGACTTATGTGTGCAAGTAAATTGCATTAAAATTTTTTTAAATTATTAAGTAGAGCGCTAAAGTTCTAAAATTACGACGCCTGCAAAGGACATTTGATTAGAAATTACTCAAGATAGTGTGGTGGTCTGCTTTACTCCCAGCTTTACAATCTTAACATGGCACGTCGTAATTAATAGTTATAATTAATGCAGCACACTGTAAATGCTAGAAACGACATAGCTATCTAGATTTGCTTTGCCTTCTGGAGTTGTACCCAAATATCCATAACCGACGAATTCAACTTAAACTTGAGGTTTAAATTTCCCTAACAAAATTTTGAAAATTAAGGTTTTGCGGTGATTAAAACTAACAATTTGTCAACCCGCTGACTGCAAACACGAGGCATCGTTTTGTGGTGGTATACCAAGGCTGACCAGCACCGGACCGAATTTAAAAATACTTAATAAAAATTATTTCTCGGCATATTTTAAGGTAGTACAGTTCGATAAGAATAGCTTAGCGTTTGAGATTTTTACAGTCTTCGAAAAAACCCATTCGAAAGGGGTAACTGTACAACTCCAAATTTAGGCGCGAACAGAATAATACTATTTACGGAACCTGAGGTTAAATTAAATTTAAAATTAAGAAAATTACAGTTAAGAAGGGAAGTCTTCAATTTATTCTTCCAGTTCCGAGTCATGGAACCATAATAAGCTAAGCCTGACCTAATATCCATCATACAGTCATAATCGTAAAATCATGATGAGATATGCAATGAATTTTCTTACTAATGTGTTTCATTATTTAAATTATTCTAATATTCAAGTAAAACTATTCGACTGTATCTATAGCAACAAATCAGAAAAGGTTATTTGTGTTTGAGATGATATTGAAATATTAATTAATTATTCTAACAAAGAACAATAATAATAATTGTAACAAAACCTTTGGTATGAATATGGTATTTGTTTTAAACTTACTCAAAATTAAATTCTGTTACATGATTATAAATAGATTTACATTGCTAATATAGCGTGATTTTATAAAATGATTACTACATTTGACATGGAATACGAAGAATTCATAACTGGTTTCGATCAATTCATGAACTAAATTTTTGAAATATTTTTTTGATTGGTTAAAAACTGCTCATATTTTATTTGCTTGCTCGGTATTCCTGCTCCTTTAGCCTATATTGATGATGTCGTACATACGTCTTGAAGTATAAACTAGTATCTGCTAAACTACCACTAACTCTAAACAAAATTAAGCTTATGGGAATTATTTATATGGTGGTTTTGTTCCAAGTCGATGATTTCGTTTAATTACAATTTTTGAAGTAATTATAACAGTAATGTCTGACAAAGTTTTTTAAAAAATGTACAGAAAATAAAATAGGTATCTAATAATGTTGTTTTTTACTTAACTGTGCTGTTATCCAATATATTGTCAGGTTATTTTTCAAAAATTTAAATTGTGAAAATTAAGAAAATTGTGAAGATTAAGAACTTTATTGTTACCGTCTCTCCTCGGGAGGTAATGAAAAACCACCGAGGGAGCCTCGAAATGAAGTGGATTACACTTCTCGTGGTTCAGAGTCCACGTTAAACAAATAGGCCCTCTATGTATGTGAAAATACTTCGAACACAAATCACGTGCATAGAAGAGATGAGTCATGATGCTCCTGTTAAAGAGGCATCACGACTGAAGAAGTAGCCGTTATATAAATAGATGTTTCTTAGAGTTACTTTAAATTTGTAATTAAACTAAATAGCCCACTTTGAATAGATATTAAGCTTAATTTTGCTTCAATTGGCCAACTTCCAATGTCGTAATGGCGAATATATTCTATTACCGGAAGATATAATTGAATTTGGTTACTTGGTATTCAGCCTAACTGGAAAATTCAAGGCGCTCCTAAATAGTAGCAATTGTCAAATAGTTCAACATCCAAAAATTAAATGTGCACAAGAATTCCCAAAGTAATTCCCAGGAATTCTAGGGACTTTATGAGAATTCTAAAGAATTCTTAAAGACTATTTAACATTTTCCTTTGAACTCCTGAAGTATATTGGCAACAACTCATAAAATGATAATATAATAATAAAAAAATTTCAATTTATTTACGAAGAAAATTAAAATGAAATTACGCTTTTACATCTCTGTAAAAGTTCGTAATTAGTCCTTAGGTTTTCTCGAAAATTATTCAAGATTTATTTAATAAATAATAATATGTAATTGTTAGGCAAAGAGAAATTTGGAAATTTAGAGCACTTCATTTGGTGCCCAACGTGGGGCTTTAGATGGTTAACAGTAACAATTGGCAAACTAAAACTTATAAAAATTGAACCTACCGTAACCCTGAAATAAGAGTAAAAATGTCCGATAAAAAACAAAACAAAAATTAAAGGAAGAAAATTAAACAGAAGAATACAAACCAGATGTGGTTAAAAATTTTTCATCGCCATAATTTTCGAGTACCAGAAGGGATACAGACGAAATAATCGGTTGGATTCCGTTTATTGAGGACATGGAAATCTAAAGAAAAGCATTTTAATGGCTAAGAATCAAAAATTTGACGAAAATAATCAAAAATGGATAAAAAGAAACAAAAAATAATTGAAGGAAATAAACAAGAAATGAACTTAAGATTGAATGAATCACAAGAAAAATTTCAATAACCATGGATAATCTATTGAAGAGTTAAGAATGCAAACAGTAACCAGAGAATCTTTGAACAAAAGCGTCGAGTCATTAAAAGAAGAATTTGGTAGAAAATTATGCAAATTTTAACAAAGCTTGAACGAAAGACTGAGTGAAAATTCACTTTGGAATGGAAAATTAATTGAACAAGTGTACAAAACAATGGAACCTGAGATAAACAACAAAATAGAGAATAAATAGAGAACAAAATATTGAAAAAATTTTTAAAAAAATAAACGACACAATTAGAGAAAAACAGGAAGATAACAACATTACTCAAAATAAAAATTTCGTAAATACAGTTTACAGACAAAACAATTAATGGACGTAAGAGGAAAATTCACCACCAGTACAAAGACGGATAACTGGAAAAGGATGGAAAAATTTAAAATTAAAATGTTCTCAGAAAAAGAAGAACAAAATGAAGCGTGAATATTTAAAAAATGTAAAATTTTACATCCAAAAGAAACTTAAAAACGAATATGTGATTAAAGCAAATAAAGAAATGAAAATCGATTCAATGAAGAGGAAATTTAAAATTGGAAATCCGAGCAACGACAAGAAAAATTGCGAATTAAAAAAATTTGTTTACAAGAAATATTTGAAGTTTGGATTGGATCCATTTGGAACGATGATAATTGGAGGAATGGAAAACTTCAGTATCAACCATAGAAGCCCTCAACTTTTGGAATTATTGGTTTGATTAAAAATTGATTTTGATAAAAAGTTTGATAATTTGCAATGCATACTTGAATAAATGATTTTGATTAACGATAAAATTAATAAATGAATGCGAGATTTAATTTAAAAAATTAATTTTTGATTTGATTTGATTTAAAATAGTTTTAGATTTTGTAACTATGATAAAAATGAATATAATTTTACAAAGGATAAAGATTCACAATTGATTGAACGGGATGTGTTAAATCAAATAGTTAATTGTTGATTACAGAAATGAATCGAATTTAACCTGTTATTGATAAAATTTTGAAATAATTTATGCTTTTGTAAATAATTTGTTTTAAGCAAAAAGTTGTAAACATTTTTTTATGAACTTTAGAGAATTGGAATTTCTTTTATAAATTTAAGGATAGGGTTATTGTGATGAGATGGTGAACCAGAAGATGTAAAGGGGTAGAAAAACCACAAATTTTCCGATTTTTGCAGATAACTTTTGAAGGATTTATATGCTCAAAGTGGAAGGGGTAACTGTCGTGTTTTTTTTTAATAAAATTTACTAAAATTTAAATATTAATTGTAATCAAAATTATTGTTGGGGATTTTATATTTCTGTTGGTACAACAGAGTCAGAAGTTAGTTGTTTTTTGACCTTTGCAGGGGCAGGCACATTAAAATCTCTAGAGAGTTGCTTTATAAGCCTTGATTGAGCAAGTCATGTTAGAATTTGAAATTTTCCGGCTATGAAATTACGAGATAAGGATTATGATAAGGAGATTATGATAATAACCCCCCTCAATGCGGCCTTTAGGCACTCGCTTAATAAATGGCTACAATGAACCGAAAACTGTCATAGATCCAATGAAAATATTTCTAGAAATAGATTAGCGGCCAGAGGAGAGGTGCAGTGAGTGTAAGGCATTCGCGAGCCCATTGAGCCAATGAATTTCAACGGACGAACGAAAATTCACTGTATTTATAAAAATTTTAGCATCACAGCATAATATTATATAAAATACAGTACAATCAAAACTGGGGGGCCCCGTTTTGCTGGATCCGGATGCCTATCATCCACTACGCCTCACTTCTAGCTGGTCGTATCGACATGTAGTACATATTATTTCTAAATAATATTTATTACAAATAACATTAAACAGAAAGAGCCATCTTTAGAATCAATATAAAATTAAAACCAAGCAAAAAATATCATAAAATTTATGATATAACCTTTATCAATTTTCCTAAAGAATTCCTACTGTCTGTGTACAAGAATGTCCGATCGATCAACTTTTTTTCTTAATATTCTGGGATACAGTGGAATTTCGCTAATCCAGCATCCGGCGCTGATGTATAATAATAATTATTATATTACATAATATGATAATAACGAATCCTATTGTCTTAGTACACCGTTTGCTTTGACCTGGTTTAGTGCATCATTTATGTGTACACATTTATGTTATATTCCTATAATTTTCCAGTAATCTGGCGGTGCTCCGGGCCCGAGAAGCTGGATTACCGCGATTTTACTGTATTTATATTGATTAAATTATTAATGCTATATCGCCACTGTACTAAATTCTAATGTTGTTAATGATACATCGCCGCTGTGCAATTTGTCATCCAAATCTGTGTTGATTGGTCGATTTTATACATTTCTGATTTTCTGATAGGTGAGTGAGTGAGGACTCTTAACTTTATATCCATAAGGTGAAGACGATTACTATTTTCAATCATGTAACCTTAATTTGTTTTCCGAGTTATTTTAAACTTGGAAAGTTTATTTATTTTTGTGATTATATTATACCAACAATGTCTACGAACTTGCGACTTTTAGAACAAATGAGCGCAAATTCAGAGGCAAGTATTAGTACTAAATAACACCTCGGCAGTACGTTAATAATTAATTTTACATAAGTAGATATAATTCAATAAAAGATAATGAAAAGCATGCTTATGTTATTTTGCCTAACGATAATGAATTTACATTATAGTTACATTAACCATTACATAGATAGGTCGTTTAGAAAAAAAAGCGTTTAAGGATACAATAAAAAATAACACATAACGTTAGATTATTTTTGTAATGCTTACAGAAAGCACCTATTAGAAAAGAGACAGAAGAAAAAAGTTAAAATAGTTTTGATTGTATATCTACTAACTATAAAAATTCAAACTAAAATTTCCGAAATACCTGGCTGGCTTGACCAGCATACTGTATTTTATTTGATTGAAATTCTAAAGTGAAACTGTAAAATTCTAACGGGACGGTGATGATATCGAGAATGTTCCAGAGCAGTATTGTCCAATTTTGCGAATAAGAAGTAGCAAATTTAATTTGGACACTTATTTACGGCATTTTAGAAAAGGTATTTCAATTGAAACGGTTCAAGTGGTTCCTAAATACGTTAAAGAGTCCAGATCAAACAGTGTATCCTCACATCTTCCAATAAATCAAATTAGGAAAACTGCGGCTACTTCGGATAAACCCATTCCAGAAGAACCACAGACAAGGGTTTGTAGAAGTCTCCAGAGAATAACAGTGTCAGACCGTAATACATATTGTAAACTTACTTTCCGTCAATGTGTATATTATATTTTCAAAATATAATTTCGATAACAAAATTTCGAATTTTCTCGTGCAAATGTACCAAAAAAAAACGTTTATTAGATAAAACGTCGAACACTGTACACTCAATCAAGAACTTGATTTGTAGGAATATAAAAATAAAACAAGTCGTAAATACATTTACCTATCCAATGTGTCATAAGGTGGAAAGCTTGCTGACGTTGCAGCCCGGGGGTGGTTACCCTAGCAACCTAGCTGCAGCTTCCGTCAGCTATTCTACCTGTACTTTTCAACATATTATTATGTAAAAAGTAAATGTGGAAATATCAATTGCAAAAAAACAATTGATTCGATAATGGACGCTTTTACGTTTTCTGGAAATTTTCAATTCAGCCAGACAGTTCAATTCCGTTAAGAAAAAAATTTAAAAAGAACGTCTGGTGATAGTGCAATATGTTGAAATATCGATCCGGTTGCTGATTAATTAAAAAAAGGGGTCTGGTAAAATTGCGATTTATAAAAGAAAAATGGAAATGAAATGAAATGAAATAAAGCAAACGCATAATGTGCAATTTAGGTCAATTGCAGTCGTTTCACAATTAAATCAATAATAAAATGTAAATTTATGTTGTAACTGAAATAAAATGCAAACAAGAAGAGTTAAAAAGTTTTGCATTACAGTAAAATCACTTGGGTTAAATTTGAGTACACATTAAAAAATTTGAGTAATAAAATAGTGAATATAAAAGTTTATTTCTAAAAATAAATAAAATTTTTGCTTTTTGTAAATTTTATAGCGTCGCAAATTCTAATTTCATGAAAGCGCATGTGGGAAAATATAAATTCAACAGTTACTTTTGAAGACAAAAAGGAAAATTCAAATATTTTACTTTCATTGTAGTAGAATTTTCTTGTTAAAACTAAAGTTAAAATTTAACACGATAATGCAGGTTTGTATTTATTTTGGCTGAGAAAACTTGGACAATTGCTTAGTTAACTCAGTCACGAGGCTGCGGTCCGAAGTGGGTCAGATAAATAATTTTTGGGTTGGAAAAGCAAAATAAAATGTAAGTGTTCTTGTAAACAAGTCTTATTTCGTTCACTTATTTTCGATGGCAGGAACATCCTTGAAGTAAAGGAGTCGCTCAAAGCAATATAAAATTAAATTTAAAAGCGTAGAATAAAAGAAAAGTTTTAAATGATTTCCTGTTTTGAATAATAATATTCCCAAATATCTGACCTACTTCTAAAAGTATCTAAAAACCCAAATAGCATGTCTATAGTGTTCTTACCAAAATCCATTCAAGCTGTTGCCTCATTCAGCTCCTTTAATTTTATGAAAATTGAATCGTTTAAAATGTTCAACTTTTCTACGTTTTAACATTAAAAGTGCAAATTTTCATCAAAAGAGCCCACTATTTAATCTGATTTTGATTTTCCAACCGAGTTTAGCTTGAATCTAAAAACTAAAGGTGGAGAAGAAATAAAACATGGAAGTCTGTTCTAAAGTTCGATTTTAAATTGCCCGTTTGGGAAAATACCTTTGTATGCCGCAATAGTCGCGCAAAATACTTTTACTGTTTCATTCTCCTCTGCAACAATACAAGATTTTCGTTTTTACATTTTATTATGTGCAAAAATACATAACTGAACGTTAGGTTATTTTTTTATGCACAAAACGACTTTATTTTTCTCACGGGGTGAAGACAACTTTACAAAGTTTTTCTAACCTCTTCTCGAAATAATTCTTCCGAAAGATTTTCCAATTACCTTCCACATTTCACTCATACTTTCTACGCAAGGGTATAACATTGCTACCCCGGCATGTGAATAATATACAATTACATGAAGCTAAATGCAATAATAATTTTCACGGTAGACTTTTCTCAAGATTTAATTACTAATTGGTGCCAGATTTTATTGGCCAGGGAATTTTGGGAATGTTGTACAATTACACTGAAAAATTAATAGGAATAGTTTGGTGTAGTCATACGTTCAATTCCCAGTCACTTCCAAATCATATGTGCCATGGTTAGGATTACACGTTAAACTATCGCTCCTACTACGACATTTAGTCAGCACCTACAGGTGCTTACTATACTGTAATAGATTCCAAATGTGCATTGAAGAAGCCGTTCAGAGTGCATGCTGATTACAATGCAAGTTGCATAACTTAATAAATAAATACCTACTTAATAACGTCGTTGTTTAATTATGTCAAAAATCTATGAAAGGTTAATAAGCGAGCTTATTTCATACAGTAGTAATTGAAGACATAATCTCATTATTGATGTGTGATTAATAATAATTTATTATAATAAGACATCAAACTGTCACATTCAGAATTATATAACAGAATATTGTAAAATATATCATATCATAATATCGTATTTATTACAAAATCGAAATACATGGATAGATTATACCTTAAATACCTACAGTTGAAATTAATTACAGGCAAACATCGTCCGGAATAATATCTACACTAAAATTATAAATAATATTATTAGATGTTAGCTTGAAAGCTATTCAACAAACAAAATATAGAAACATGGCTATGTTAATATTTCCAAATCTCTAAAAAGAGACCTTCAGGATTCCTAGCGACGTGAAAAGCTCAACTCGGATAAACCGTCAAGACCGAATTATAAGTTAGCAGTACTGCCTTCATATTAATTAAATAAAACAATATGCTATGTATATTCGTAATCCACCTGTGGTGGGTAAATTTTTTACTAACCTAAAAAGAATGATAGGAGTTTATATACAGGCCAATTCAGAGATTATAACCATTATGATCGACATGTACTTACTATATATTAGCGTAAATTTATTTGTGTGTCTGTAGCGCTAAATTTATCGGTGAAGCGGATGACCGTCTAACTCAGTGCGGCCTTTAGGCAGCACAAATAATGCAATAATCTCGTTAATCGGTTCATGACGTTACTAATATACAAATACGGTAGATAATATCGCTAATTGACTCATGCACATTACCGGTAGACACCTTTACTACCTGAGAAAATCTCACTAATCCATTCATGTGGGTCATTGGTAGACATATACCGGATGAGATTATTTTTTACTACTACAAAGAAAGTTTTAAATTTAAAAATGTAATTTCTTTTTCATCGTTTTCTCTTAAATTTTTAAGGTCTTTCTTAGCACTTATACCTGGGTCCCCTTATACATCGGTGGTTTGTCAAAGAAAATCGGTCAGGATATAGTTCTTAGTTTATCCGGAGTTGAACTTAGCAATTATGTGATTAATAATTTTCTACAGTCTATATAATGACGATTACTTTATTTCATAAATAAAATTCAGAGTTTAATAGTTCCAGAAAGAACGAGGATTTTATGAAAGAAAATTACCCTTCGAAAGAGGATCAGATCGGATGAATTATCAGAGATTCGTTTAGGAATCAACCAAAGAAAGCTATATTTATTGACATGATTCAGTTTTCTCATTACTTTAGCCAACTTCAAGGTAATCACTAAAATACAAACTGACTCACGTGAACTTAATCCATTTTATAATCAAGTTGGTTTAACTTAAACCTCGCTTGAGACCTTGGTCAAATTAAAACCCGTCATATCCCTAATGGCTTTAATGATTGACAAGGTTTCTTGTTTTGTCACATAGAATATGGGATGCAGTTTCAAGTTAAACCCAGAACCCAGAACCCAGATGCAAATCTACATGGATAATGGCAGCTACGTGGTTAGCGTTCTATGGTAAAAAAATGCAAGTAAATACAACGACGCAGGTGTGGTTACATAACTATATTACAGGTTCTTTATTGGGGAAAACGACCTTTCGGTTCTTTGGCTGCCAGTAACTCTCGCTTAATCAGTAAACAGTTCCGAAGTTTAATTTGCATTATTTCAGAGAATATTACAAGAAATTAAATTAAAATTCGAGACCATGAAAGAGTCATAAATTATATTTTGTAATTTAAATTAGCAACATACAAGCATCCCCATCGTAAATAGTAAATGAAAGAAAATCCCAAACTAAAGTTGAACCCGCGGTTAACCTTTCAAATAGTTACATAATTGTTAAAATTTAATTTAAAATTCAGTTTGTTGGTTTGGAATTTCTAGTTTTGGTCGGTCAATGATCACGTCGACATTAACAGAGTAAAAGAGGCGATATAAATTCCAATGTGGTACAAAATTAAGGAAGGAAGTAAGAGGTTGTTTTTTATATTTTTAATTAATTTAGAAAAGTTTTAAAATTTTCTCCTTTCTTAGTGGAAATTTTAATTATAACTTCGTTAATTTATTATTTTTTATTAAATCCGTTTTAAGCTGAAGCCCGATTTAGTTTACTACGTAATAATTATACAATAGGAACATTTTATGCGTATAAAAGGATTAAATTATTCGGTCCTCTGTGTTGTAACGCTCTGTAACGCTCCAGCGATATTAAACAAAAACATATTTGTCTTGTTTATAAAAAAGCGACCCTTTTCAAGATTTTCCAAGCCAGGGTGTGTTCACAAAGTTGACGAAAATTTTTGCTCGACCCACAATTGAGCCGGCGAAAAGTCAAAATAATTTACCGCAGGATTTGCAAGGACTTTTTGTGAACGCCCTTTAAATAAGTTCTGAAATTCTGGGGAAGTATCCTTCTAATTTTTTAAAAATTGTAAAACCAACAAAGTAAAATAGCCTAGAGCACTTAATTACTATGTGTGCTATAAGTAACTTCGTGTTTCTTAAAGTTGAAGCAAGTTTAGAATTTGAAACTAATTTTAATTGCTGAAAATATTATTTTTTGGCTCTATTCTGAATACGAGATAACCTGAAAGTTCATAAATCGTATTAAAAGTAAAACTACATCCGGTAACAATTTTTAAACTTAAATTGTGGAATATGAATATAAAATAAGTTATAAAGTTAGAAAAATTGAAGACGAAGTGCCCTAGGTAAAGCGTATACGAACCAAACAAATCTAGAAACACTTAAACTTGAATAATATTCTGTTAGGCTAAAGATAAATGTCTGAAAAAATGTTCTTAGAATAGAAACACAAAATAAAAGTGGCAGGTTTGGAGGAGTTCATTTTTCAACCAATACAAATAAAAGCTTCTCTAAAGTCGTAGGTGTTGGTTAGTAAATGGAAACGACTAAAAGTGCCATGACTTTAACAATTTCCCACGGCTTCCATTACAATCTTACAAATACTGAATTAAAAAAAACCGTTTTGGTGGTGTCGAGAAGAAATAATTTTAAAGGGGTCGCTTTTGTACCGAAATTTTAAATTAACTGCTCTTCTTGTTGTTTATAAATTTTAAATAATAAAAGGGGAGGTGGGTGTGAATGCAAAATAAAATTCTTAAAGCTTACAAAGTAACGTTTCATTCCATTGTGAACTAAAAAATTATGAGATGGTAACAATGGGTGGTAAAAATATATAAAAAGGTTTGAATTGTAGCAAACTTTTGTGTGACACAAATCACAAAATGTCTGGAAAAAAATCGCATCACTTGTAAAAAAAAACTTTGTTAAAATAGTCACGCGTTTCTAAAGTACTTTTATTTAATTAAAAACTCCTAATGAATCTTCGTGTGAGCGCCGCAGTTGGACTAGAACCCGCTCAGAATTATAAATTATTGAATTTAACTCATGCAGCAGAAATTAAGCCTCTTATGTGACCTAAGTACATTCTAATTCAAAAAAGATGCATGAGAAAATTGTTGTTTAAATTCGACCCTTAAATCAAGTCAAATACTTCATTATTTTTTTAGTGTATTTAATCAAGTAAATCTTGGATGAAGAAGAGCTCCTAAAGGAGCCAAAAGAACAAGAAAAAAGAATTGACAGATTTACGATGCAGCAGCTATGCTGCTACCGTATGGCACACTTTTTCAAGTTTATAACGAACACAACCACTTGTGATAATCTAACTTTACGGTTACCATAACTTCAGATATGGAGACAAAAAGCACATTTTGAATCGAATTTTTAAATTTAGTTATGAGGTGACTTTACCTCGTCGAGCTAATTCTCTACTTTATTGCCATTTTACGGAATTGCATTTCGAAAATGTTCGTTTCCACATAGCACTTTCCGGATCAATCATATTTGTATGATTTAAAGTGGCAGTTGCCAGATTGGAGTAAATAAATTTTCAATCCACTGTTAAATTTACAGCAATTAGGAGATTAACCTCATTACGTTAATGCACCAAGCTACCATCGCAAAGCTCCGCTGCGTAATACAATTGTTGAGAAAATAATAAATCATATTTCCTTTTTTACTTCAAATCAATTCTACTAAAACTGTACAATCTGGAAATACTTAGGTTTCACAAGGCTGTTCAAAAAAGCTTTTAGTAGCATTAGGGAAAAGCTTCAATTAATTTTTTTACTATAACAAATTTTAAATTTTACTTTTGCAAATTTCTTCAAGTGCAAATAATTCTGTTGATATATTAAATTACACTATCGTAGAATTTGCTATGCTTAAAGCTCACAATGAAGCCTCGAATAAATGGGAGCTTAAAATTTGATCGAGTAAATATATCCGAATTCAAAGTTTAATTCAACACATTTACATTAACAATATCATGTTTGCTCACACAAATCCCACCAGGAATTATGGAACAGTAAACCCCATACAATTTTTAAATTGATGGTGACGAGCTTTCGTCACAAAAAAATTGTTTGGTTGATACCACGACACAAGCATTCCGTAAGCCGCTGAGAATCACACAGAACCCGAAGGAATTCGAATAAAAAATGGAAGCGTTTGAGTAGAACTTTTACTTTATCATGGCCTTACGTCGTGGACCTAAGATACTTGACCCCTAATTAGGCAACCCTCCGGTTGTAGTCTGAAAGGGTTTATTGTTTTCCTATAGAGGACCTACATCTTACAATTTAATGTTTCCACCGAGATGTGAGTGTAAAATAAATTTTACACCTGCGAATCGAAAGAAAATTCCTAGTTTTCGTTTAAATTATTAATTTTTTGCGACAACTATACCTACAAAACAAAAAAAAACAGGCTGGGGGAAAATATAAAGATAATTTGAACAATTTAACAAGACACAGCTCAGCTCTGAAAAATTACACTTTGTGTGGGTTCAGGGTTTCAGGATACATTACAGCATATTATACATTTTAATCTAAATAATTCATTTTATTGTTTTTCTTGAACAGGGACGGACTGGCACTAAAAAGCAACTTTTTAAATAATTTCCCTATGCAATAGCAAAATATGGTAGGCACAAATATTGTACATTTTGCAAACTTTAAATCAAAATTTACAATGGGAATCGAACCGTAAGACTTCGGCACCGCAATCCATATAGTTAATGATTTATATCATATTAATAAACACATATTTATTATTACGTGGATGACACCTTAAAATGGTAAGCGACACAATAGAATATAGGGTAGGCGACTCCTTTCTTCTACATTTAGTTAAGTGAATAGTTAAGCGAATAAAATGATAAATGAGGTGTATTCTCTTCAGTGTTTTCAAAAACACGTTGAATGCATGCCATTCTGAAAGTGCGATTACCTTCCATTATGAAATTAAAGTACAGCATAATTGTTACTAGCGTCATCTGAGGGGAATTGGGTAAAAGTTATGGTTTGCTAGATTGTTGCCAGATGTCATTGAAATTTTATATTTTAAAAATATTGCACCGTGAAAGTGTCACTATGATTGGCCACTTCTCGAAGCTTACATCTATTTACAAGACAAGATTCCCTAAGGTTCAAATTTTCAGAACCTGTAACAAACAGGATACTACAAGATAGCTTGGTTAAGAGCTTACCTGGAACTCCAGCTTGATAAAGTGGAATTCATGTTATAATCATGGATTATAATAAAATAATCCTTCTTAAAGTAAGCACTTAGTTATTTTCAAAATGTTTTCTAGAAATTTTAAGATTAGAATGAACAGTGCTATCAATAAAAGGAAGTACAAACCATTATGAGGTAAGCAGGAAAGATGAAGGATAGGTGGAGATTTTAACAGGTTTATTAATTTTAATATTAAATTAAAGTACTGCAAAGCTCTATTTTTAATCAATGAGATGCTCCCATTTTAGTATGGTGCTATAGTTCTGTTAAGGATATGCATCACGCCGTTCAGCAGATTTTAAATAATAATTAACAAATAAATGAAGCTGAGACGAAATAATTATGATAATTAATAGTGATAATCTAAGGTGACCATAGACATAATTTTTCTAGCAAGAGTAAGTTTTATGAATTATATTTTAGTAACATTTTATATTGACACGACTTTTATAATTTTAATGGTTTTATGATGAAATTATCTAAAACAAACAAAATATCATACAATAATTCGCAAAGTTATGCATTAAATTTGATTAAAAAATGATTTGTCTATAAAGAGGGGTGCTATAGTCGTCGAAAAAAATTAGGAAAATGAACCCTTGGGGCTCGTTATATCAAAATTCTACTGTATTTAAAAAAGTAAAATTCTATTGTGCAGATTATAACTGTCAAGCAGACCTAGCTTTCAAATAAAATTATTTTTCGTATGCTGAATAGCAAAGAAGCCATCAAAGAAGTCCTCATAATCGAATCCCTGTTTAGAGTGATTTTTGCATTGGTGATGTCTTAATTAAGTCTAAACCTAAAAAACCTCGTTGATTGGTCCATGGCATAAATAAGGAAGAGATAAAATATCATAAGAAAGTATGGAAAGACAACTGATTTAAGGACCCAGGAGATCTGCGATCCCCGGTATAAAATAGATGTTCATAACTAAAACTTTACAAGGATTTTCTGTCTGAAAAAAAGTAGGGGTCAAAATTTGCCCGATAACAAAACTTTCCTAACCTAAGAGGCTCGGAAAGTAAAAATGACAAAAATCTAAAAACCCATGGTAATGTATGAGGTAGAGTTCTCGTCCAATATTTGTAATTAGGGAAAAGGATCTCGGGTCAGTGGACATAAATCAAACAATATGTTGTCGAGTCGACGTTTCGGGCCTTATATTGCACCCATCCTCAGGACTCAACAAATAGATGTACAAAAATCTAAAAGTTGCAATTTCCGCATTATCCATGAGGCCAGTCCACCCCTGTTCGTGCATGAATAAATCAGGAATAATGGAAATGTTCAGTTAATTTTCCAATTATTTAATTATGCATACAAAATTTAACTTTAAAAAAGAATTATTTGGAAAAAGTAAAATAGGTAGAAATGGAATTTAAAAATAAAAATATTAAACTATATAGAGCAATAATTCTTCTATGCGACATTTCACTCATAAAATATGACGCAAGTCTTCGTTCCCTCATTTTGCTCAAATTTACGTGACCAATGTTGTTGGGTTAAAAATACGAATGTTTTCATTAAAGCGAACAAATTTAAAAATTTAAAAACTCACTTTTCCGTAAAACAGGAAGCCGTTAGCAAATCGAAACGAACCAATTGCTTTTACAAGAGGTAAAATAAAAAATAATTGTTTTTCACTTGGAAAACCATTTCTTAATTTATAATCAATAGAAAGAACATATTGAAATTCGTAAAGCGTAGAATCTGACTAGACGCCCGCATAATTTGATTTAAACTAAAAGGAAAATCATGTTGAAAGCTCTTTTAAATTGTCTTTTTCCATCATGCACTATTTGTTTTTTCAACTGGGTGTTTAAAGGCGAAATTTAGATAATTAAAACGATTGAAAAAATTGTCAAAAATTTTGTTTTCTTCAAGAATCTTTGAGTTATATTTTTACGACGATAATAAAATTAACAAACCACAAAACACTACGGGAGAAAAGCAGTAAAATGACAATAATTTAGAGCAGAATTTATCGTCTACAGGAAAACTGTAATAGTTACTGGGTTGGAACCTCGGCGTTCTCATGAAGTCGACCCCTACGAACGCGTGTTTCTTACGTACAAATTAAGGGTGATATTTAAATTATTAATTTTGTGGTGACACTCTTGAAGATATTAATATTAAGGGAAAAAGTGATATATTAAAGATAACCTCTTAATCTACCCCATCGCTATTTGAGGGGTTACTGGACATTTACGAAGTCTCGAAGCACCTATTAGGTGACATAATGTGAGATGCTACAGACATTAAGTAACAGTAACTGGAAAGTTAATAAGAAGAGTTTGGTTGGTAACTAACCTATTAAAGATCTCATGACTTCCTAATGATCTTCGAGAAAACACCAATTTACCGCGTTAATAACATCGGTTCATTGTTACAAACAATTTTTATCGCACCGTTTGACGCTGTAAATTTGTTGAAAACTTAAAACACCGGGTAACTTTTCGAAAATTGTTTCATATTTAAAGGATAATAAAAATGGAACGAGTAGGGGTCCACGCGATATTTGCATTTTCACTAAACACTTAAGACGGCTGAATCGAATCAAGTAAGGGCGAAAAAGGGAAGATAACTAAAACCCTACTTGTTAGATAAAATTATTCTTTCTGTTACAGAGTTTCCAGTAGTCAATTGGAAAATATTTTGTCGTTTTCCGCATTTTCATTCAAACCGCCATCGTACTAGTATTAGATTTCTATTAAAACCGATTCAACTACGACTTTAAATTTTCAATTTTAAACTGGAATTTTAATTTTACACGAAAACGTTTCAGCATTTATAAATATTAAAAATTTTAATAACATCTTCAAGTCGTCATAATTTAAAAATCTTTTAGTAAAAGCACTTCTTCAGATTACCTTGGAGATTTAATTGTGATGCGAAACAAATCTGCTTTCATAATACGAGCAAATTTCTCTCCGAATAAAAATTTTATGTTTTTCTTCAATCAATAACTTGAAAACGATTAATAATTACCGGGAGAGTCGTGTTTAATTTAAAATTAGCCAGAAAAACAAGAGGATAATTTAAAAATTAACACGAGTGACGGTTAAAAAAGATTACAAAATTGACAGGTCGATAGATGGATGGTGATTGAATCCAGAAAAAATAAGAAAGTTTGTTGAAAAAGTATAATAACGTAAAGAAGGTGATTCAATTTTCGAGAAAACTAAATGTGTAATTTTTTCGTAAAAATTACATAATAAAATATTTGGGAAAGTTTGAGCAACACAGCATCAAAGACTTGGACATTCTTGTAAACTTTGATTTATGAGCGGTTTTCATGAAAACATGGCTGTCATCAACTAAAGTTGTCGCTAAAATAAGCTCACCTAACCCAATTCTATATCTCTGTGGGATTTTGTCGTCGAGAACAAAAAAACACCTATTCAAAACTTTTATATTGGCCATTGAAAGTTTCGATAATTTATTTGTAGCGTCAGGCATTCATGAATTACATCATAACCGTACCAAACTTGACTACCTTGTAACCAATTGGGAATAACTAGCAATGACACGGTTTAAATTTTCTACTTTGCAAAATTTACTATTCGGTTTGCTTCCTTTGCAAAAGTAAAAGAGTCTTCAATGATGCGAATGGGTTTTATTTTAACGTTACGAGTAAAATTGTAGCTTTTACGTGAACGTGGATGCTAACTGGGAGCTTGGAATACTGGGATTCCCTCGCGAATATCCACTACATTTCAAACAAAACTGGCTAAGATGTGCTATCCAGAATCATCTATAATTCAAACTATCCGCCCCCAACTGTATAGTACGAAAGATACAAAGTAACTTATTGTGTAAAATGCTAATTCTAAAGAAAATTAATCCAAATATTTTATCTTTGTACCATACAAAACGATATCAACAAATATTTAACTTTTTTATTCTTTATTACATTTCTAGAGTTCCTTCGCATAAAAATAAAATATCATGCTAAACGGATATGCCTTTTCTCATATGGTTGTAACCTAAATACACAATTTTTAGACATAAAAATATCATATTAACTTTTTATGTCGAGTATCGTTTTATAAATTACTTAGTGTTTCCTTTTTAAATTTGCAGCATATCGAGGACAAGCACAAATTGAACGTTTCCAATAACAATTTTATTTAAATTAAGCAATCATTTACGAAAAATAAAATGGGCACAAAATAATGAGTCGTTTCAAATAAATTTGCTAACATTTCAAAATTTTCTCAATTTTTTATCGGCCTATTTCTTACCATCCTTTTTATGTCGTCTTCCAACGTTTCCTTTGGATAACCAATACGTCTTTTCCCAATTCTATGTCTCCACTCCATCAGTTTCCTCGTACACCTGTCATCCGTGGTTCTAGCTACTGGACCTGTCCAGATTCATTTTAACTGTGATACAATTTTTATTACATCATCCACGCACGCCAATTTTATGCCTTATCAATTAGTTGCTCTTTCGATCTCTCAAGTTTACTTTCAGCACTTGTTCCATATTATCTCGCTGTGTTACTTGAAACTTTTCAGCATTGTTTTAGTCAAACTGAGAGTCATGAGTTAAAACTAGGACACACTGATTAAACGCTTTTATTTATAATGAGATTGGTATCTCCAAATGTTCTAGATTAAATTGCACCAATTCAACTCAAACAATTGCAATTTGGGTAGTGTCTATGTAGCTTCAAAGCCCTTATTTATTCTCGGTAACCACGTGAAGAACATCGCAAGTAAACAGGCGTTCGTTAGAAAGTCAGATTGTGTCTTGATAATTTTGCTCGAGACGTTTTGATTCTGACAATAATTGTCATACCTTTTTCACCTCAAATATTCATTTTAGGGGAGAAAGTTCCAGATGACGAACTATTATAGTTTAGCGAGGCCTGTCCGGCCAAGTAGACAGTCCACCTGACCAAGCCACCCCGGCTTGGAGATGTTTTATTACAGATCGCTAAAAGGGTCAGCAATGTTGTTTAAGTTATTTTATGTCATCTAAAGTTGGAAATATTAAGAATTATGTAAAGTAAATTTGCAAATTTTTTTGTCATTTAAATTCAATGTTACATCAGCTGATTTTTCTGAATTGGTATCTTTGCTTCGGAGGTTCGTAGGGAATATTTTCCGGATTGTCTTTTGTTCGAAATAATAAATTCAGTCGTTGATTGTGATGAGATCTCAAGTTTAAACTGAGAGTCCCTCGGGCCTCTTCGAGAAGAGTTTATAGTTTCGTGCGGATTATGTCACGCTGATTACATTCTACAGTCTTCAATTAATCAGTTGATTAATTTCACCTGCCTATTATTACCGAACTGACACATGGAGTAGAGGATTTTGACCAGGAAGAGTTATTAGGGCCATCTTTATCTAGTTTTTTCGTTGTCCTTTGATCGAATGTAAACGAAATAGCGAGTTGATATCCGAGTGTCTAATTGCAATCAATAAGCAGACTCAGACTCAAAGGTAATCTTATGAACACCCAGAGCCATAAACGTATCTCTATTGTCAGTTAATATTGGAATAGTTTTGCCCTTTAGGTCTTTTGTCATTCCAATTTTAGTCTTTATTAATTATTTAGAAACCACAAAGTTAAATTTTAAATGAGAATTGAATTTCATTGCACCACAATCAGTGCATTTCCATTGTTCCAACACGAATGCAAATGTCTGCATGCTGATTCCACATATTAACTTTGTTTCAATATTTTATGCCACCTTTGTTGATCTTTTCGTGCTTTTGCATCTTATTACCAATTTGTTTTATACTTTATGTTTGAAGCTAGGATATACGCGGCAAAGTAAACATAATTTCTCTCTTTGAAAAATTCTACACTGCAACATTTGCACAACTTGAAATTTTTTCGATATTATCTTTCTTAACGACTTTTAAACAAAACTTAAATGGAACAAATTACTCTTGGCAAATAGTTGAAAAATAAAGCACACATATCACTAATGGAATTCACTTGAAACTATGTTTCACCGTATACCACTTTAAACTTTTTGAGGAAGGTACATTGAGTATTTAATTTCAAAGCAAATGCACTTTTGTCGAAAAATAGCGAGGAATCCAAGGACATGAAAGAACTCACCATTATAATTCCGATTGATTCATTAAGAAAACATTTCGAGTACGGCCGATCTTACCTGAAACAAAAAGAAAATTATCAGTTAACAAATTTTAAAAGACTCGAAATAATAAATGCATTTCTTTGATGTAGTAAAACCGAAAGCAATAAATAAAATTTAAATTGATCGATCAGTAAGGTTAGTCAAAAATATAAATTTATTACGCCGTAAAAATGAAATCGTAAGACCGTAAAGGTAATAAAGTTGAAGAAAATGGAAATAACAATTTTCCTTTACTCCCCAGGTATAGGTAAAGGAACTGGAAAACAATACATCGCTTCTGTACAACCCTCTCTTGTTAAACATCTCTTACATCAGGTGTAGTATACGATAGGAAACCCTCCACAATTTTTAAACTTAGCTTTTTGTCAAAGTCTTAAAACCATTTTGAAAGGGATAAGATGAAAGAATTGCTATATTGAAATCACGAATGATGATGAAGGGATTACCTTTGATGAAATATTACTTTTTGTTAAAAGTAAAATTTTTGAATTTATTTACATAAAAAATGCCACCAAAACTAATTTATATTGTCGAGTTGCAATTAAAATTTATGTATTCAGAGCGCAAAAATAACCAGTCGATTTTATCTCAACTTGCGAGGTAAACATCGTTTTTTTTTGTAAGAAAACTAATTTCCACATCAACGTGAAAAATATCGCTTGATTTTATTTTAATAGTTTTGCTGATAATTGAATTAAATTGCTGTGTTAAGAAGTTCATTATTAAAGTTTTACGAGTTTCCTTTTCGGAATATTACAAAAATTATAATAATCGATTTTCAGCTCTATTATTTAAAACCTTTTAAATTAAAAAGAAATTTAGAATGTTATCCTTTTACGCGCGGCGTTCCTGCTGCGAGTAGGTAACTTAGATTTTTTGTTCACATTTGAATCGACAAATGGAGCAAGTTTGGTGCTAAAGAGCGATTATTTTAATGTTCGTAATATTTGGAAAATAAACCGCACGAAACATAAATAACTGGGAATGTTGAGAATAAAACGACCCTTAACAAAAATAAATTTAATTGGCACTATCGTAAATTTTTGACAAGAGTCGATTTTCCACGACGACCTATCAGAAAAGTTTTAATTGAATACAATAATAGAAGAATTATTTTGCCGAATTTGAGAAAGTGAAAAAAGGAGATATAGCGTAGAAAGCAAATTTTAACTTTCATCCCCTTTGTTCTTTTATTTCCACTTTAAGCATTGGACGAAAACGCACACACGGGTGGTCTGTAAAAGTCAACGATAAGAGTTGACAAAAGATGAGAAAGCATTATGTGTGGGGACAAATATGTAGCAATTGTCAAGATAGTTGGCTACTCCGCTACTAAATTATACCTAAGCTAAGGGAGGAAAATGTAGGAAAATCTTGACCGTTTAAAATATTTCTACGCTTTTTTCCTTTATTAAAATTTTTCATTGAACGTAACAAAGTCTTTTAATATTGAGAGTATTCACCACCCCTGCCCCACTCAACAAAACACTTAACAAAGAGGACAAAACATTTACCACCTCACCTAAAACCACTAAATCAATGAGCCTCAAGCTCACCTGGCCTTGTTTTAGCTTTCACTCGAGAACCCGTTGAGATTCAACTAACATTTTTTTCTCGAAATTGGGCCACGTTTAAATTTCATTCAAAGTTGCCACAAAAATAAATTTAAAAGCGTCAAGTTAATTAAAAATGTTTAGTTTTCCTTTCTAAAAATCACAAGCATGAAAAAGGGAATAATATTGACTCCCAAATTTCATTTTTCACCAAATTAATTTCGCATCTCGAAAACAATTTAAAAAATTAAGCATTTCATGTTACAATCAATAATCCAATTAAAGAGCAACGTTGTAAATTAGAAAGACGAGGCGTTCGCCATTCGTTAGGAAAAGAATTAGGGAATCCTCTTTCATTAGCTCTAACATTCACGTCCGCAGGATATTTTACAGGTGCCCATTTTTTGGTACAGATTTAACGACGCTTCAAGGTCGCACATAATTTTGAAATTTGAATATTTTTCGTAATAGTAAGCGCGCAATCCATTCCGAACACAAGTTGACTGTTGCAAATATAAATAATGGGTATGGTGGAAAATTACAGTAATAAAAGCGGAATTAAATTCGAAATCTATTAATAGAACTACATTCTGTGTGTGATTGTTGTACTAAACTAATTTTATAATGCCTCTGTTTTGAAACTAGCAAAATCAACACGTATTGTAATGGAAAATCTAATTTGGTTCTCATGGAGAAGATAAAGCAAATCCTAACTAAAAACAACAAATTTACTGTATTGAATCAAACTATTCAATAAAATTTTAAGCAGACAATACGAAAAGCTATCCAAACAATGCCATTACTGAAATACTATGGCAAACTATGCAAATTTCCTAATTAACTGTATGGTTTATCACCCAATAATAATGCACTTGCAATTTCCAATACAAGATAATAGACCAGCACCATGTAATTATAACTTGAATTGTCTACACTGGCTATAGTTGGTGAGATGAGCTTTTGATCACTAATTGAACCGACGATTTTAAATCTAAAACTATTTTCTTCTATAGCCTTTTCGTTTTCGGTTGACGATTTGTATTTTTATGCTTTATGCGGAAATAAAACAACCGTAAAACAAAAGTAAGTAAAATAAGTGCAATTTAAACTTCTTTTTCAGTTTCACAAATAAAATAAAATTTATGGGCACTACACCTTTAAATTATTACTACTAATAAAAATTTACCAACTAATTTAGAGCAAACTACAAACTTACGTACTTCACCGTATATGGTCATTCCAGTTTAAGCTTCATTCACAACTTCGAAATTAACACATTCAATTAAAGCCCATTACGTGTTATGTTGTTTACAACTTTGAAATTAAGCACTAAATTTAACATTTACAATTAAGCAATTAAGGTATTTGATTACCTTAAGTGCATTGCAGCTGATCCTGCCACTAAGCAAACCATAAAGAAAGCAAAGAAGGAAAACGTTCATTCAACGCGTTAAATACATTTGTTAATATATCTAATACGAAGACATCCGTTCGCCGCGTCCACGATACTTCAGAATGCATCGCAGTTCGTGCCGCTAGACGAACATCATCATAATGGCCACATGGCGTGAGCTTATATAATATGGGTTTCCGAAGGAAATGGGTTAAATCATTTCGATGTGTGAAATCAGTTTTTGCTTGCACCTTCTGTACAAAACTATCGTATTGGTAATTTATATTTCATTCTTTACGAGAGACATGAAACAATCAACTCTCCAATTTGTTTTTGTTACTACATTGGATGTTTGTCTATGACGCCCTATACACTCAAAGAAAATAATAGGTAAAATCAACTAAAAAGAGCATATGAAACGGCGTCTATCTAGTTTCATGGTTAAATCAACCACAAAAGAATAGTTAAACCATTTTTGTTACCATACAATTTTAATTGTTATTTTGAACTAAGAAATAGTTAGCAAACAATTTTTTAAGTTAAGTAACCATTTTTTTAGGTCTACGACAACTTTATTTGTTCATATAAACAAATAGTAGTTGAGTAATCATAATAATTGTAGAACAACAAATTAAATTGTATTTTAACAATTTTTTTGTATACTAACCATTCTTTGTTTCGTTTACAATTAAATAGTATCATGACAAAAATTAAATAGTATTTTAACTACTTTTTTGTATACTAACCATTCTTTGCTTGGTCTACAATAAATTAAATAATATCATTACTTCCTTTTTGCTTTGATAACCACGTTTTGTTTGGAATACCTACCAATTTACTTATTTTATTTATAAGGAAGCAAAATTATCAGAATAATTTATTATAATAATAAATTTACAGCTGGTGCTATATCCATTGATTAATAAAATTCGTTCATACCATACATCGCCAATTGAAAATAAAATACAGATTTTAAATTGAACATTGTTTATTATATTATAATATACTATAAAATATTATATTATGTACAGGGTGGATCTTACCGGGTGATCTATAAGAACTTATCAACTATAAATAAACTAAACTAAATATAATGTATTATACAAGATTAAATAAATTAAACCTATGAATCTATAATAATTATTATAATTATGTTCATAGAAAAATCAAAACTTATTGCTATAAAAGGGTTTATTTAGTTAATTACAAAAAGGTAATTTCAAATAATAACTAAGAGAAATTTATTAATTAGGTACTATAGGCAGAAAATTATATAAATATAGATATATATGTAAAATTTACAAATTACAAAGCTAATAATAATAATATACATCTATCCAATAAAACTAATTAATAATATTTTGGTCTTACATAAGCAATACCATTAGGTGACTTATACACATGAATTGGGGCATATAGAAATTCATGAAACTGCGTAGAAAATATGTAAAAATTGTTAGTTTTATTTAAAACTTTAAAAGATTGAAAATGATTATTTATTTTGCTGATTTTATGTTCAACACATATTAAATAACAATCCTTAACATTTTCTATGCTTTCACAAGCTATATGCACAATTTCATACAATTTCAAAGATTTTGAAAATAAAAAAAAGTTTCTTTATATTAGGTATTCTTATACTTACTATAAAAGTAAGCTTGTTACTGAAGTAGTATAATAATAAATTATGTTAATTTTAAACGAAGGGTTTTAGGTCTATCTTTTAGTTTTTTAAAATATAGCATACGTTATTCGCTATTCCTATTTTTACATAAAATATAAAATCGAGAAAGTTTTTATGAAATTATTGTACGGAAAAAGATGTACTTCAAGAGACCTACTTACATTTTAGCAGATCAAATAAATGTTCAAAACCCCAACTACCAGGTAAATTTCTGAGATCTATATCTTCGCCATTAACAAATGTGCTGTCTGAAACGTCCGGCTGTATTAAGGCATTTACAAACAAATCTGTACTATATTCTAAATTTTCTTTATCCATCGCTATGTAAGTAGGTGCCTAACTAATTAATTTAGAATGAAAATTACGTACAGCTTCACGTCAAATGGAAAAAAAGTATTTGCACACACCAATCACTTTTCACTATTTCACGTTCACTTTTAGATCCAGGTAATCCTTGCCCTTACGGATACTTGATATAAACCACGATATAAACTGAGATACCGTAGATTCTGGGTCCTTATATACAACTTAAAACTAATAAAATTTACAGTAAATTTGCAAGTATTTCCTAAGTTTAGAAATTTTCCAAAACCATGGGAGGCCCTTTGTCTGAGATTAACATTGTCTATTTTTGAAACCAAATGTCTTCTTAGATAGTACAACAAAATAAGCCGACAAAGAGAACATCCGGCATCTTGCAACTGAAAGATATTTTTAATTTCAACCGGCTAAGTACCTGATGACAATTGACACTGGGATTTTAGTTTATTACTTAATCTATGTAAATCCTAAAATTATAAAATTGCCTACACAACTATCAAACGTGAGAAACAAATTTAACGAAAATATTTTTACACGCCACAAACAAAATGTTAAGTATTTTCACACATTTGGTACGAATACATATAGCACTTATTCGTATCACTAGGTGAAAATAACTGAAAAATACAAGTGCATTATTCAGCGCAGGGTACATACATATGGTCCTGGGGTTTTAAGAAAAAATAGTATCATCAACCCATAAAGATCGGTAGCAGAACAATCTTATGTTTACATAAACATAACAACGAGTTAATTTTGCAATAATATTTGTTTATATAACAATTATAATGGTAAGCAAACTATTGCCGTGTTAGATTTAACCATTTCATAATAGTTAAATGTAAAATTGAACGCATTGGTAGTTTGATTTTAAAAAATTTAACAAATCAATAGTTAGATGACAAAATAATAGTCAAATGTACCTATTTTTAAAGTAGATTTTCATTTTGTTGTGCAACAATTTTATAGTAGTTGTAATAACAATCCACTTTGGTTTGAATATACTATTAATGTAGTTTGATTTTACAAAATTGACTAGATTGTTGACTAAACATTTATTTTAGTTGAATTAACCTATACTATTTCTTTGAGTGTATAATTAAAGACCACTTGCTTATGACCCTTTACACCGCCTGATAACCATTACCGTCCCTTCTCTAGGAACCGTAGAGCAGTGCGCTCCTGTATTGAATAAAGACGCCACAATCACTATTATCGGAAACCTTACTATATCTTGAGTTTCATTTTCACGCCTACTGTTTGGAATTTGATGGGCACATGTTTACCTAATCTAACCTAATCATAGTAATAAATTTACTGCTCAAACTTGTCATTATGCTTTTCCTTTACTCTGTACAAACAAGAGCACGACGGGTTAGTCGCCCTTGCTATTAAGGGGTGTACTGTTAGTCTCACACCTTTGCTAACAAATTTCGGATCGATACAATACGTTTTCTTTATACATGAAAATTTGCAGACATCTTGATTGCAAGGGATGTTATTTCCACGTGGAAACACTAAAAATCTTTGAACCATCACATCCGATTTAAATGATTTATGCACTTTCAAAGTAACGGTTAAAATTTACAGTAAGTATTATGTTCATATTTAAAAAAAACTATCTCACACGATTTTTTTTATTATTTTTTTTTTTGATAGAAAATTTACATTATTTTAACATCAGAATCTAATTTAAATCGACGACATGAAAATGAATTTTGATGTCTAAGAAAAAATGGCATGTTTAATTCGGAGTAAAAGTAAGATTTGTGGCTCGTCAGTAGTTATCGGACTCCCTTCACTCGTCAACCAAACCCTAAACACCACCTAATTAATCAATATACTATTTATATATAATATTAGTTTTATAATAGTTTATTATGGTAGAGCATCCAGGTAAGGAAGCAGGTTATCTTTTAAGCAGAGTTAATTTCTATAGAAATAATTGAAGGGCCTAGTGGAAAAAGTAGTTAAGTCACTTTTTTTTTCAATTTTTAGTTGAGCACATTTTCACATTGCGGCATTTATTCTCTACAAATTAGTATAAAAATCAACAAATTGAAAAAAAGTGACTTAACTACTTTTTCCACTAGGCCCTTCAATTGTATTCATGGAAATTAACCGGAGTTTAAAGATAACCTAAAACCGAATCGAAAATGGATTCCCTAAAAGTTGTTAAACATTCCTTGTCCACTTCTCGCAAAATTGTAAATTTTACCACCTCAGCGCGATTTTTATTATTAGCAAAAAAATAAACGATGCAAATAAAGAAAATCAGAAAGATAACAACATTACTCGAAATAAAAATTTCACAAATACGGTTGACGAAAACTGAAATGCACTGGATGTTCAAGTATAGCAGAAGTTAGAGGAAAATAATAATACCCAAGTGAAAAAGCTAGTTATAATGGACGTAAGAGGAAAATTCATAACCAGTACAAAGACGGAAGAAAAACCAAAGATAAAAATCATATAAAATAACTGGAAAATGTTAATATTGAAAATTTCTTAGAAAAACAAGAATAAAATGAAACATGAATGTTTTAAAAATGAAAAATTTGACGTCCAAAAGAGATTTAAAAATGAATATGTGATGAAAGCTGATAAAGAAATGAAGATTGATTCCATGAAGAGGAAAATTAAAAATGAATTAAAAATGAAATTTGTACTTAATAATTAAAAATTAATAGTTACGATGTTGTAAATCAAATAGTTTATTGCCGTTTTCAAAATGAATCGAATTTAACCTATTAATGTGATAAATTTTGAAATTAATTCTATGCTTTAAGGAAAACTTATTATGATGATAACTTTTTCAGCCTTGCTGAGTAGGCAGGTTAAAATTTGTATGGGAGTTCTTAAAAAACGGATTAATTTAGAAAAGTATTTAAATAATAAATTTGAAAAGTAATAAGTTTGAAAATGGTGTACATTTGTGAGACACACAAAAATATAGGAAATAATTGTGTTCAAAACCATATCGATTGGACTCAGCAACGTTTTAAAACTTTAAAAATTAAAATTAAGAAAAAAGCACTTCAATACACTATTAAATCTTGTACAAGACAATATTTAAAATTGTTATTTAGATCTAAAAGAAAAGTATTCAAATGAATATTTCTGTATGAAAAGAACACAAAGTATTATATAAATAAAAGATATGATAAAATTTGAGATTTCACATCATTTATTTGTTTTCAATTTATGCAAAACAATCGATTGGTTTTGTTAAAAGTTTTAAATTTAATGAAATGGAAATCTCGAAAATTTTATGGAATGAAAAGCTGTGCTTTAATTAACATGGCTTAATTGAAGTAGTCTTGTGGGCAGTACAATTAAAAGCTCAATTCAGAAAACAGTCAAATTTGTCCGTCACTTTATGACAACCAACATGTCGAACGTGAGTATATGTGATTACATCTGAAACGCGGATTTGATGGAAAATGCGATTTCTGCTGTCAGAGCTTTTATTAAGCTAGATTCCATTAAGCTTTTCATATAAGGAACTTGTTTTCGGAGATTTAATCTAACCAGTGATTGAAGAAAGCGCACAACTTTGGATAAATATGTCAATATTTTTTTACATTTCTTTATTCATAAATAGAAAAAAAATCAAATCAACTTTGAATGGTATTGTGGAAGCGGCGGATGTCGAAAGATTTATACAGGCGCAGCATTTATTTTGGAGTATTTAACATTCATCCACTTGGTGGTATAAACAAACATAAGTTTTCAAAAGACGCTTTGACATCTTATTTACTAACTTCTGAATTGCAAGCTTTTATATTTCAAAAATGATAAGATTCTTCGAGAGCAATTAAGTTAAAGCGCTTCAAGAAAGTTCACAAGCTCCGATAAATCTACCGAACTTAATTTTAATCAAATAACGTAATAAACCCTAGTCGAGTACGTGTTTTGTCGTGTTGACGATAATAAACATATTCGTATTATCGAATTTTTATTAATGCCAGAAGAGAACATTTAAATTATCTCCAGTATTTCTTGTTGGAATATTGCAACTGCTACCCATTTCCTTAATGCAGCCCTTTTCATTAGCAGCAGCAACAAGATAAAATGTAAACAATACACATTCACCTTCTCTCTTTTGTGCTCGATGAGATTGTCTCTCCAATCTCGATATTTCTTAAGCACGACATTAGACTCATTTAGCATAACTTTGAGGTAATTGTCTCCATTTCAAATTGTCTTCTGTAGATGAGACTAAACCTCACTTATATTTAGAAAAAAGTGAAACAACCGCCAATGCGCGACAGCAGCATGATTTTCGTACAACTCAATTAAGAATATTTTATACAAAGAAATTGCGATATTGTTGGAAACACAAACACTACTTTGATGTTCCATGTCGCTTGCCATAATTAATATAAGCGTGATAACCAGAAATGTAAGCAACGCTCAAGGTAATTACCAGCTGCATCTCATATTAATTTATTCAAAAATTTCGCGCAGTAAAATTATAGCTGAACCATAAACAACAAAACACCGGCACAATTATGTATAATTGTTGTTCGAGATGCAAAATATTTTATGCGATACTGAATTATAGTGCATCAAATTTTCAATGCTTCCATATACTGATATACATTAAACCCTACATTAAGGAAATGTAGTTAGAAACTTCCCATCTAATTTAATATTTTCGTGTTAACTTTGTTCAAAACTATAATATTATATTATTCTGTATTTTATACCTGCTGCCTACCTATGTAGGTATACCCTGGAACAAAGTCAAAAGCGAAATAAAATTTTAATGCGAAATTATATTATTTTATGGACTGTTTTTTCCTTGTTTTCATTTGTAAGACCTTGTTACAATTTCATGAGATTTTTGTAATTGTAATTTTGTGATTGTGTTATTGTTTGTCCGATAGAAGATACTAACATATTAGCCCCAGGATATTTTGTTGGGATACCCTTGTCTTGTTCAGACCAACAATATTTTCACTAACTAAGCCAACAACTATTTAGTTCAAAAATTAATTTTAATATTGCGCTACTGCCCAATTTCACGGTCGCGTTAAGTTCCCGCTTTTGTTAATAAAATAAACTAAGATATGCAGAACTACCAGCGTGGTTATGAGGAATTTGCTAATTTAAATCAACAAAACCTAAGCAAACAACAGCCATTGAGTTAAAGAAATATTGTGCAAGCTCTAACCTAGCTTTTTGTCTAATTTACGTCAAATAGAACCCCCATGATTATTTAATTAAGAGAAGATTAAAATGTCGACACCGGAAGGCACCTCCAACTTTTTGAATTATTCGTCTGAATAAGCATCGAGTAAATTTATGTGAATTTTTATAATCCATTTTTTAGGTTAACCATATGACGGGGTAAGCGTGGATAAACCAAGAAGAGATTTATAGTTAAACAAGCGAATAAAGCCATTATAAATTTGCAGAAACGAATAATTGCTCCGCTGCAAGCATCACACCTTTTTACAGAAAAAAAACCGAAAAAAAGAACAAATGGACACAGCTTTCTAAAATGTTACCGACCATTTTAATTAAAATCCCAAACGATGATGATAATAATAAGCATCCGTTATAATCAAACAAACGTACTGCTTGTAGTTTAATCCCCAAAACACAGACAAATCTTCCCAACTTCTGAATATTTTAGTTGTCTGGAGAGGTGCGGTGACCCGTTGACCTCGAGCTTTGATTGTTCTGATCCCAGGAGAATAAACCTGCTGCAAATATTCCCTGGTGTGAACGCGTACCTCTATCATCTACGCAACTAACCCCCTGTACACCAGGTTTCTGATTAAGTGATGCTGTTAAACTCATGGCCTACTTTACATGATACATCCATTTCTAGTTTAGAACTAAGGCACAACAGAATTAAGCAGATGATAATATATATAGCCGAGGATCGCGCAACCACCCACTTCAAATTTTAATCTCGCTTTTACCATTATAATTAATAATAATAGTAATTAACACTACTATGAGTATATAAAATTTGTCCTTTTCTCAACCGTTTTATACACAACACTTTCGTTTTTCTATCCTTTTCTTTCTATATTATAATTTTTTACGTGAAAAATAAACGTGTTGGTGAAAGTTTTTCCACCGAGCCTGTGTAAATGTGGTAAAAAGTCGTGAAACGTGTTAAAATTAAATCATCCATTTCAAAATTTAAACAAAGTTTCATGTGCTAATATGTTCGTGAGAGGCCATTCTCTAGATTTAATATGAAAGAACAAATTAATAATCAAGGAATTTTATGATTTCGGCTAACAACACACCAAACTATAAAATTTTATATTGCTATTGCATAGAAGAATTGTCTACGTTCTTAAATTATTTTATACGTTTATAAGATAACAATAATATAATTTATTAGTGCTAGTTCACAGAATATTGTATTTGCCCAGGTCGAAAAGGACAAAAGGATTTCTGAAAAGCCACAATTGGTTAATGGGTAATGAGATCAGAGAAAGAGCTGTGCATTACATCCACATTTTATAATAGAACTGAAAATAAAATTAACGTAATGGACTCTGCTCGTATATAATAAATATTTTAATGTTACATGTTTCGGCTTCAAACAACCATCATCGGACACAACAATTTAATTAAATTGTTTGTGAAATATTTTTGTCTCCTTACATACATGAAGCATTCCAGTAAGGAGTTCTCATTACATTCATCAACTAACAGTGGGGCATAAGTAAGATGGCAATGGTGTAGACCATACAGTTATTTAATCTAATTTCTTGATTGTCTTTAGACTTTGTGAAGTATCAACCGCAGTTAGAAAAGTCATGGCATCAATATTCTATCTTAATGGACCCATCACAATCTCAGCATTGATCTTGATGAATAAATCATTGGCTTGGGTAGCATTTACTTCATTGGGTGTGGGAAAATATCTATGCATATGATGTAATGAAATAAATATTTTTGGTAAAATCGGCTTTGCTAATTAAGTAAACAAATTCCAGTCGATGTAAATATTTACATATTAACTGATTAGGACTTATAGGTTATTGAAAGATAACTGCAAAAATTAGATTACCTTAATACTAACTAATTTAACAAGTTCAAATCATACAAATTAAGGTTAGATGACACATTGGGAAAACAATAATTTAAAAGTTTTGGTCACCAGTAAATGAAGATCCCCCATTTCTCTTGCATTTGCATCTTATGTTTTCGGTTTTGCAATGCGTACGTTCACCTGAAAGTGCCTTAGGTTTGCAAGACGCTTTCATCTCATCTTCTGACTACCGTTTCCGAGATCCTTTCAGTTTAGCAAGACATCTCGACTTCCTCTACGTATTTGGTTTGCAAGACGTATATCCTTTCTGAGAATGCTTTCGGTTTTGCAGGCACTCTGAAAATCACCGACATCTAAATGTCTTTGGTTTTGCAAAGCATCTTTTCAAATCTACAGTAACCCATCCAGTCGACTTCTGATGACGGGATAAACTGGTTCGTAGATAATTTTTATTTAAAATCCCCCATAAAAACTTCCGTTCTGGTTTACTTAACCTCCGATTCCCCCATTCTTCCGTATATAAAATTGAAGTCACTGGCCCTGTTCATTTTAGGTTAGATTTCAAGTAGCTGGTTTTATCATTAGTGGATGTATAATTTTAAGTCGATTTCAGGTGACTAAATTCATGCTACTACATTGTAAATTTGATTAATTCATAAATATTGAATAGTGCATTTTTAGGACTAAAATAAATATTATTTTTATGTCCCCCCGCCCGCCAAAAATGTTCCTATGTAAGATGGAAGTGGTGCCCGCACTCAAACAGCTCCGTTGCTAGAAGTGAGAAGAACTTTTTTTTCGGCCAAATAGGTCCTCCCTAGATCCAGCTTCCGTAGCTACCCTCGTAGTAGAATTCAACGACTTCAAGATTTACTTGAGGTAATTTGGGTTGTTACAATAAATTAATTATTAGCATCAACTTTGGTTATGTAGAGGAATTTTAGTTTATTATAAGTGGAGATTGGGTTCAAATGACCTCTGTTAATCTGTATCGCGGTATCCACTTTTAGTGTGGTAGGCGAAGGTCGACATTAAACCAATTTATATTCTCTTATCATGGAGTCCTTTTAGTCTTCGTATAGAATAATATATATCCATAATTATCGAGATGTAGTGCAGCAACCAACTTACGTATATATCTCTTTACAAATCTCCAGTTTCGAATTAAGAACATTATGAAGACAAAGTATACCGCCGAGATGAAAGTATAAGATTTAATTCCTGATAAACTATACAGCAAAACTAAAACATAATTCTGCAACCAACCGCACTTAATTCCCCAACCCGTTTTAGGCAGCCGCGGGATCGAAATAATGAAACCTTCCTCTCGCGTTAGTCATTCGAAACCGACGTTAACCCTTAACCCTAACAAAAATTGAATCAGATGCGCTGATTAATATAATAAGCCATTCGGTAATCGAAACTCAGACCCTAGTTGTCTGAAAGTTCAAAAAATAATTATTTTTGCAGAACTCTGAAAGAGGCCATTAAAATGAAAGAGACTTATTTAGCATAGCAGTCGTTAACCACAATATGTAGATAATAAAATAACTTATCCAGGATTTGGAATAGTGTACTGAGAAAAGTATGGAAATCTCTTGAGGGTGATCTAAAAGCCTCAATAATTGCCACCACAACATTGCCTTATCTTCCGAGACAAATTCAAAGTGTCGGTCGTTAACATTTCACAATTTTTAATGACCGCTCATGCAATAAACGTTTTAGGTGACTGCATTTTGCAAACGTGACACAAATTTTGCGTTGCTGCCCACTAAAACATTACGATATCATCGATCATAGTGTTAATCAACAATAATCGTCGATAAGAATCGCAACAGTATCTATTAAATCAAACGAAGACGTTTTTTTCTGTTGTTTTCTGGCTGAAAACACGTTTATCTGCATTTTTAAATTAAATATAACGAAATTGGAAATTTGTAACAGAAAAGTTCGTTAAACGAGGCAGGAATAGCTAAAAGTACCCTGGAGCCAACAAATCTATAAAATTTTGATTCTCCAATATACTCGTCCTATACATCACATTTGCCACATAATGTTTCATAAAGAACGTTTGATTTAAAAAGATGTTTTATCTCGAAAATATGGCAGATTGCATTTGATTTATGAAATTCACAATTTATATGTGAAAATGTTTTATCTTTCGCGTTGTTGCATATAGTTTTTGGAAACACTCTGTGCGCCCGCCGCCGCTGGTGATGGAAGCAGGAAGAGATGGAAAATTTCGGTTAAATTTAGTTAAATTTAAATTACCAAAAAATCAGATAATTTTGTAGGCAAAAAATAAAAAGATTAATGATAGATTGAAATAAAACTGGCAATCAGTTTTAAAGTAGGGCAGGGCAGAGGCGAGTGGTTTGGTATTGTTATTCAAGGGGCGAACGTCGGCATGAGGGAATCATCCGCGTTGAAGAGGTTGTGATAAACGACTCGATAGCGCGGCCACTGAGCACGAGACACTTGAAAGCTAGTTAAGAGCATAGGCGTACCTACTTTCAAACGCCATAATAGCCCCAACTCTGAAATATATGCTAACAAAGCAGTTATGCAGTCACTAAAAGCGCCACTACTTTGAACTTAAAATTCGTCCATAATTCCATACTATCACCCACATCAAAACATGTCCGGAATCCAGGATGCTTTCAAATAAACCGCTCTATTGGCAAGAAACCTATTCAAGGTAAATCATCTAGCAAATACTTACTCGGATGGAAATGACGCACTTATAACACTTGCAAAAATTGATTGTGCTCTAAACCGCTTACATCACCAACACAATTACTCAATTTAAGCTAATTACCTATACTACATAAATCCAAATTCGCTCGGGAGAGTAGATATAGTTTTCAAATAAACGACTGGTATATTTTATATTATATCATTTTTGCACAAATTGAACTAGCCGAGTGTAAATTAATCGTTCATTTTACATTTTAATAAAACGCTTCTCTTTGACAGCGAACGTGTTACGGTGTAATTTCAGGAACTATCCGGGGACAACAAACTAGTAGTAACTGAAAAGCTTCGTTATTAAATGTTTTACTTTTTCCTTTTACAGTGCAACATTGCAATTGACAGGCTTTAAAGTTTACCGAAAGAAAAGACCTTGATCGGAAATTACCTGATGCAGTAAAAAGTTAAGATTAGAGATATTATAAACGAGGTATGTTGGAAATGATGAGGAATTTTCTTTCAACCGGACATCACAAATGGTACGGGCGTAAATCATTAAGTGTCGTTAACACTGCAGGATTTTGAATTTTAAACGTTTATCATATTTCATATTCAAAGTTTTTTTGTACATCATAGCTTATGCAAGCAAAGCTTAAATTGGGACGAAACGGTGCGGGGTCGGGCGTCTCGTTTCTCCATCATCGATATGCTCTTTCATTAATTATTTAAGCCAACAAATGTTGAAAACGGAAAGTTACTCTTTTTTAAATTAATTAATTAATATAATTGCTAAACTATCTTGAAAAGTAAAAGTTGCACGGAGATACTTCAAAGAAAAATACTTGGAATAATTTATCAAACGTTTCCGTGTTTACTCTAATGGTTTCAATTACAAATAAGTTTTACTTGTTAAAAGTTCGGAACGAGTTGAATAAATAACTTACGGCAGACCTTGTGAATTTTAAATCAAGAAACAACAATTCGGAAAACATTTTGCTTCAAAGCATTCTTTACAAATATCACTTCGTTATGTTTCTCGAACGCTTCAAAAATGCATAAGAGTCAAGAGAGTGCATCGGGGAAGTTGTTTTCACGTCCAATTTTGGAAAACAAAATTGGTGATAATCCGGAAATAGCCATGATGATTGCGCTAGGGAGACAAATAATAGGGTGCTTTTTCGTTAGCTTCCCCATATGCCTTACGCGGGCTTTGTAGCTACGTTGTATCACAAATTGCTAATTTTAGCGATAAAGGGCTCAATTTAGAAGATATGACACGAATATTGTTTTCAAAATCACTATCTCAAAAACAAACGTTGCTTCTGGATCATCACACACACACCCCCTCCTACTCCCATTATAAAACAATAAAAATTTGTTAAAATGTTTTGCAAAATAAAATTTTCCTTTGATAAACAATTTACTCGAAGTGAAATTAATTTCTGTCAACTTGTATTCAATTGCAATTAACAATTTATCAAGCATCAAAGCCAAGAACAACCGTTGCCTGTGTGATGCATGCAACATATTATTTCGTTTTATTAAAAGCCAGACTTCAATCAACATCCTATACTGTCATGTTTCCTCCTAGTAGTAACGAAATAATAAATAAATTGCAAATACTTTTTAAAGGGGCAGAATATTGGGCTAGAGTTATATAACTAGCCCTACTCAAATCAAAATTTCGTGTGTTCCACAGTAAAGAACATGGTTAATATAGTAAACTGTTAAAATATTTTGCCTGAAGCGGGTCAAACTTTTGAATAAATCGAATTTGAACTTAGCTAATTTTTCACTATTCAGTGACGCGCGGGAGTGCGATTTGTGAAATCTTCCGATTCTGTTCTCAGTCCGTGCAAGAAGATATACCCTAACACTTAGAAAATTTTGCTCCGTCAGATGCTGCTCGGTCCTCGAACAGGTTAGATGTTATTTTTTTGTCTTTTTTTAGGGTGTTTGGGGGTGGTACGTAAATAGTTAACTACTGCATACCTCGAAAATGATTTTAAATGCTATAAACCAGGTTTTTTAAGATCTACGTTTTCTCGAATCCCGGTTTTCTTGATGGAAGGCGCCTTCAAGTATGTTTAGCTTTTGCCGCGTAGCGGCGTCCGACATGAAAAACCGGCCGGAGCTGCGGAGCAGCGGAGGCTCAGGTTTTTCGATGGCGACAGCCGCGACAAGTCTCGACAGGGAACCCCGATGCCAGTATGCGAGCCTGACGCTACGCGACTTTTGTAGCCCCTGGTATAAATGTTTCCGATTTTCGCACTTTTTTCGGATTATTTTTAATCTTCACTTCCGCAACGGCGTCAGAGACACATTCGGACCGAAACATACCCAAAAAGTCCGGAAATTACCCCAATATTCGTGAAATTGCATGGGGGGGCGTGGCCTATTCGCCAGTTTTCAATGCTAAATTTACGTACTTTAAAAATTCGAAATAAGGGTTATTTTCCAAGTTTTCAGGCAAAATAATTTTTCTATAGATTATATTAACCATGTTCTTTAGTGTAGAACACATGAAAATTTTTTTTGGCCGGGGCTAGTTAAATAACTCGACCCTAATATTGCATAAAGGTGGCTATATGTAAAGGTTTTAATGAAGGGTTAATTAATATTATGTCGTTATAGCTCTAAATTTGATGTTCGACTCCCTAACCAGGATGAGCAGCGGGACAGTGTACTGAAAATAATCATTCTTGTGCGAGAGAGGTTACCACTTGGCTGAGTGACCGCTTGGGAACACCGCATATCGCTGCCCACCCTGCCAACTCGCATTAGCCAAGCGTGTTAAAAGTATAGCAAATCTTTGTAACATTTATAAGATAGCTATGTTCAGCAGAGAGGAAAAAGAAGTTCGGGAAAAGAACCAGGGTGGTTAGAAGTTCACGATTTATTAATTGTGTAATTTTAAACACCAATTCTTGAGATTTTTGAAACAACGATAATTAAGAACTTTAGTATTTGGAGAACATAAAATTTAATTACTTTTATATGAATTTTGACAATCCTGTTATTTCTTCATTAATTATAATGCTAAATTAATAATTAATGCTCAGATACATTGAAACCGGTTTATAACCAATTGCGCGAGAGCTATTTTACCTTTGTATATTAACGAATAAACAACCAGCACGAACGACCTGTATTCGCTGATACAGGTGTCCTAAGGCAATATCCACTAGGACAGATGCCCTTGTGCAATATTCAGCAAAGCAAACCGGTTTTAGTGAGAACCATCAGTACAACCCAAGTTCACTGTAGTTTCCCTTGATGTTAACTGTGAATCTCCGCAACCTTGATTTATATATATTATAATTATTACGTTAATTTATGATTACAGTATTTTACAGTATATGTATAAACAGTATATAATATTTATATTTATCAAAACCACCGAATAATAAATATTTTCACCCTAAAAATAGAGTAAAATTTATTTAAACAAAATTTTAACATTTTTATGTAACAAATTTTGTGAAATTTACTCGAAAAACTACTCGAAGATTCATCTCGTAAAAACCGGTACTCGACAAATCTTCGAGTATTTTCATGTGGGGGGCGAGGGATGAAATTGCCTTGAAAAATTATAAAACGCGATAACAAATTTCTTAATATTTCATTCATTCTGATTTTTATTAAAATTTTTGGTTTTGATTTTAATTGTGTTATTTTAATTGTGTTACCGACTTTAATTGACTTTAATTGTATCTTTTGAAAATATTCTATTTACTAAAATACCACGTTGTAGTCAACAACGTTTTTCTTTTCGGAATTCAAATTTTAGATATATTTATTATAAACAATTTTGAGTCTTTTATTAGAGTCCAACCGTTTCAATTACGCAGAGGTGCGGCCTCGAACGACAACAGTAATTGGTTAACATTTAAATTTAGCAAATTTGATTCTTTGTTCGGTGCCGCACCTCTGCATACTTAAAACGGATGCACTATAGTAGCCACGGCAAATTAACACTTCATATTTGACGATAACGCTGAATCAGCGTTATTTTCATATCGCGATATGGAAGAGTCCAGAAGAGTCCGCTATACAAATAAATATTTAATGAAAGCGAAATTTATCCACCTTGAAGTTCTCTTCAATTTTGACACATAAAGTTTAATATGCCAGTAAATAACTCGTTCATCAATAGTTTGCTTTCATATTTTACAAATTATACTAGGTACCGCGTTATACTCGTAATACGAGGGTGACTTGCAGCTCTCAGAATCCTGTCGTTAAATACAATCTATATGAACTATAACTCACGAATAAATCGAAACTCACATAACGCGAAATGTACAGTCAGACAAGAATAGCTTGGTATGTAAAATTGTAAAGGTCATATTTGCATAGAAAATAGACCATAATGATCTTGCTGATTTATTTATTATAGTATTTTGTATTTCAGGAATTGAATCGCTGTAAATGCTCAATTACACACACACTTTTGGATAGGATACACTGAATAATTTGAATTTAAATTTATTGAATTGGATACAATTCTGTACTCTGTATCCTTTTTCTTCCAAATACGTTCTTCGTTGTTCTTTTAGCCCAAGCTATTCTTGTCGAACTGTACCTCCGCGTTATATCTATCCTGTATTTTTAATTATTCCAGCCGAGTTTGGAACCAAAGATTAAGGAAATCTTGACGAATTCTACTAGAATTATTTACAGGAAGTTGTACTTTTATTGTCCTCCGATAAGACTAAATTGCTCCGTTCATGTGTGCCAAGAATTATTTAGGATAGGAAACCACAAACCGTCACTTACATTCGGCATATCTAAACGGGACTTTGCAGTAATCGATTTCAGTTTAGCATTTAAAAGAGAATAAATATCTACTGCATTGTGTTCATTTTTTAGCACGTATAAATGCAATTTTATGTTTGAAATAAAAAAAAAGTGTTGTAAAATAAGTCGTTGAACAAACAAGATCGTACTTTTAAGTTGAGAAAGTTGGCAACACCACTTTATTGTGTTAAGCAGAAAACGTATTTTCTTGGTGGTTAATCTCTTTCGAAAGAGTGAAAAAGTAATTTGAAATTTAATCTGTTAAGAATTTATTTCTGAGAGCCAGTGTAAGTAGTGGTCTGCTGTGTACATTCTGGTTAAGAAAATTGGATTTTGTTAGATCTTATTCCCACCAATAAGGAAATCGATGGTATTGGAAAGGAACCGAATAAAATGACTGATGATATCACAGCGTATGCTCTGCTAAGCAGAAAAAAGAGAAAATGAATATTTGGCAAAATTTCACTAGAATATTTCAAACGAACAAAATACCCGGATTAAAATGTACCTTGTTTTTTTATTTTTAAACAATTTAAATTTTTAAAATAATAAATAATATCGAATATAAATTTTCTGGCAGTCAATATATGCATACAATTTTGCAACCTTCCCCGGATATTGACATGTAGGGTGCAGATGCCATCAAACGTGCAGCATTTTAGTATTATGTAGAAGCATTAATAATATTTTTACCTCGCTTCCATATCAAAAAGATATTGAATGAAATTTATTGTCATGTAAAAATGGCTTAGTACAAATATTTTTTGCTCGCACAATGAAATTTCTGCTTTTGCAGAACTATCCTCGTTAATTCTGTAATAAAAAATTAATTCATTACAAACGAGTTGCAGAAAAAGGTGACATTTTTTTTATTAAAAATATATCATCGCTTAAAGATTCGGTATTTTGGAAACCATTCCAAGAGATTGAAAAATTAGCAAATAGGTTTTTTTTTCATTTAACGGTGCTATCATTTTTCAATGCGTAACAGAAGTAATGAATGCGTTGGCACTTCCTTTGTCCAAAAATTGTTTAATATGTGTCAGGAAATTCGTTTAACAAAAATAGAATTGGATTTAAGCAATTATAAGTTTGTCTATGGACGTTTATGGAAATGTAATGGTGTAGAAAACGTTGAGGAGGCACCCAAGTCGAACTTGCATTTAGAAAGTTAGCATAGACGGTATCCATGTGCTGCAGTTACACTAAGTTGCCGGATATATCTTGCGCAGCAGATAAGATATTACTAAAGAGGTTTTAGAAACTCAGATTGGAGTATTATAGCCAATTAATCCTAAGGTAGGTACGTGTGCAATTTAGTTCTAAAATCTAATTACTTCACAGAGCGACAGCAAAAAGCTACGGCGATACCACCACAATAATAATTAAATTATACCGAAAAAAACATACCTCGATATTTCTTCAATTTAAATTCAAATTATAATTTAAATTAAACGAAAAAAGCTAACTTTGTTGGGTAAAACTTTAGATGTTATAAATTAATTAAAATTTAACCAGACAAGACATTTTCATTTTCATTACCCTAACAAGAAATGCCACAATTTTGGTCTCAAATGAACAGTAAGTTTAAGTGTAATATTTTAGAAGAAATTCTTGTCTACTTCTTGTAGGATTCGTCTCAACAATTTTGTAAATTGTAATTTATTATCATACAGAATAAACACTTGTGAATTCAAAAGTCACAAATGGAAACAATTATAAATGGACTAAAATTTTACGAAAACATATATCTTTATTACCCCCACAGGGGGATAAAACTCGCTAAAGCGTTGCACAATCCGCAAAATTTTAAGGAAAACCGCACAGATAAAGGATCCATCAAAGAGACTATATTGAAAAAGTATGTTTTTTATTGGAACAAACCAAATTACGGCGATAATTTTAAATTCATCTACGTCGTATACATAAATTGCACTAAAAAGTATGCCAAGTTTCTTGGCAAACTTCTTCTCATCTATTATTTTCCAAACCATTCTGTTTAGCCAATAAACCTGGACAATTATTCACGCCCAATTCAAAGCTAACATTTTGAATTCCAATATAGACAATCGTGTTGTTTCAAAAATTATTATTACGTAATAAACTTTTTTTGCCTCTCACCACCAGAATAAAGTTTTTACTTCCTCCGAAATCGAACCGGATACTTTGCATTAGCAGCGAAATGTATTAATCAAACATTTACAGGATATTAATTTTTTAGGATAATTTTCTGAAAATTAATATTCGTTTCAGTTACGGAAAACCCGTCACGTGACTGTCAACGAATAAATTTATAACCGATGAACAAACTATTTTAAGTTTTTAAACGTAAACAAGCAGGAACATACACAAATTAAGCTTTATGCAACGAAAAATGAAGATTTTCCTTTTTCAGCTTACAAAAATTTAAATTGGTTAATTTTTTCACTGAAGTTATCGACGTAGGGGTGATTTAATGTAGAAAAAACTTGAAAAGCTAATTTTATAAAAAAAACTGCCGCATATGTGAAAGCTTTAATATAAATTGATCAGAGCTTATAATACGTTGAAGTGTAATTACAGTGAACAACTTCGATTGGAAAGTAAAAAGTTCTTGTTCGAGTGAAAAAAAATGATGAACCTATCACTTTACAGTTGAACTACCAAGTTTTTGAACTTTGACAAGCAAGAGCACAGAAACTATTAGTTGTCGAGCAAAAACTATGAAACTAATTTTTTTACTTCGAACAATTGGCTTTCAAACGAGTTTAAAAAAATTTAAATCGGTATATTTGTCGGAAAGTTATTGAAGTCTGAATGATTTAACGCCGTAAAACTTGAAAGGAGAATTTTTAACTAGGACGGCTGCATAATATGTGAAGACTTGGCAAAGAAGTTGATAACGGAACTTAAAATATTTTTAAATAAAATTAAACTAATAAATTTGTCTGGAAAATACAAAACTCCTTACTACAGTTGAGCAGTAGCTTATGTACAAAGTAGCTTTCCGAAAAAAGTAGCTATAGCTTCTCAACAGCTTTAAAATAGCTTGAGCTACTTTTTTAAGTAGCTTTTAATTATTTATTATTTAAATAATAAAACAATTCATCAGAATAATTTATGTTTTCTAGTTTAATTAACTTGTTAATTTTTAATTCGGTAAATCATTAATATTGATTTAAAGTAGTTCGTGCTAACGGACAGCCCCGTTACCACATTGTTGAACTTAGCTTTTCTGTTTCTATTAATTTAAAGAAATAATCAACGAGCTACGAGTATAATTTTCTTAAATTCAAGAACTAACTTAGGTACTCTGATTGATTAACGTTGAAAAAAAAAGTTATTCTCTTTAAAAATAGATGAAATCCACACCACAATTACTTTTATTTTTCATTAGTAGCTTATAGCTACTTTTAAAAAGTAGCTTCCCTAATTCTGCTTCTGAGAAATTAAAAATAATTAACTTTCACTTGAAGTTTAAAATTATTTGGGTTTTTGGATTTCCATAAGCAATAACGCAAAAACTATGCGTTTTATAGCAAAAATTGTGGCTTTTTAATTGGCAATCAAATTAGCTTAAAAAAATTTAATTAGTAGATTTTTGTAGAAGTTATTGACATGTCTAAATATACGTCAAAAGCGAAATTTTTAACGGAAACGAAATTTTTCTTGGCTGTCTTATAGTTTTCGTTACTTTGCTTTCTACATCCGTACAAAAATAATCAAATTAACCTTTGAAGCATGATATTTATGTACGGGCGTAGAAATCAAGGTCACGGTCGTCTAGGGAAGGGTTGATACACAAAAGAGAACTTTTAACCTCTGGACGACGAGAAGGTCATCGAAGCAGCTCTGGGTTCAGGTCAAGAAGACTAAGAAATACCCTTATCGACGACAACGCGGAAGCGGTACTCGCACTCCTTCCGAAAGAAGCAAAAAGTAGCAAATAGTAGGCTGGAGTGGTTTTTCCCATTTCAGCCGAACGTAGAACAAAGACCCGAAAGGGCGGAATAATAAGGATATAAATCCAACTGTCACGGGGGAGGGGGTTTTAATGAGTAAGAATCTCACACTAACATCCCAGATTGGGGTGGTGCCTATGAAGGTTCCCCCCTCCCCTGCACTGGAAACAACCTCTAGAAATAATACATACTAATTTTACATTCTGGCAACCTTGGATTTGGCTGCCATAATGGAAAAACTATGCGAAAAGGGATATTTCTATAAATATCCCTGAATATCTCGGTTATGGTTCATTTTAGAGCAAATATTAGATAATTAAAAATAAAGCAAAATAAATTCTCTACGGAATAGATTTTGTACATTTTTTGTAGATCAATCAGTAGCAGAGTTACAGTCATCAGAGAACGCGGTGTATATTAATTTGTATTTTTATACACTTCTTATAGTTGCTACTCATTACCTTCAAGACTAAAATGCAAAGACAAAACTAAGCATGGCGAAAAAATTTAAAAATAATTTACAAACTTTTCGCTTGCAAATAGTAATAATATGATAAATATTATCTTTTGATGACACTTTGCATTGTCAATTATAAACAAATTTTCCAATTTATCCTTAAAAACGTCGTAATTTTATAAAATTCGGATTACTGGAGGTCTGGATTATTGTAGGATTGTTTTTTTTTCTGCAGGGAAGGGGGAAACCTTCATAGGCACCACCCCATCAGGGATGGTAGTGTCAGATTCTAACTGACTAAAACCCCCTCCCCGACGACAGCGGGCTTTACCTTCTCGGCATTACTTCCGCTATCGTCTGCGATCTTCCATGCTGCATCGATGATGCAGGCTCCCGATGACCTCCCGGTTTAGCACGAAAGTTTGTGTCCGGGAGGTCAGGCACTATCACTTCATTCTACTTTTTCAATTGAACCGGACACACCGCTCGCCGCGATCCAACACGTCTCACCGGGTCACCTAGTGGTCCGCGGTCGTCAGTATAGGTGTAAGTCCACTCGTCATTAACTTAATAGGCGGAAATTCCGGCGACAAAGTCAAGGCCGAGCCGACCGTCATTTGTAGGATTGTTTATCGAGGTTGCACTGTCCTTTCATAGTCAAGTTTTCGGGGTTGGATGATTTTTCTCTAACAGAAGTGCATAAAATAACATGTTTGACTTGGAAGTAAAATAAATCTCTTCCTTTACTCCCATGTAAAGTAATATACTATTAATGCATTTGTTTAAGCTATTTAACCAAGTTATATTTAGGTGAAATCGGGATATTTATGTAAAATGACTAATAGAAAATAGGTAATGATTTTAATTTTATGCATTCGGAAACTTCACACTAAGAATTCGTAGTCGAGTTCATTCGTAATGCATTCTCGGGAAGAAAAATAAATATTTTTAAATGTCAGAAAAAAATAAATTTGTATAGGGTAAAACCAAGTAACAGGTATTTGAAAAACATCCAAATATATGTACTTTATTATATATTTTTGTTCTTTTTTTCTAAGGGCATATTAGATTTTAAATGTGTCATCTCATTACCTAAAAACTAATTTATGTGAAGCTCAATTTAAATTAAGATACGATTGATAAAACTAGTAAAGCATTTCCAGTTGGCTGGTTTTAATTTTTATGCTTTATATTACAAAGATATTACTTACGTTACTGTACTGTGCCTATTATATTTTACGAATATTTTATAATAAATTTTTTTTACATGTTCCGCTTGTTTAATAAATTTCCATAGAGAAACTTAAATTGAAGGCACTGGAATTTTAATGTGCCTACGCAAAAATGTGAATCTTCAAAATTATTTTATAAAAAAATGTTTGCATCAGTTAATACCGGCAAGTGTTTTGGATGCCGGTATTTCTTAATTTCTATACTTTAATTCCGCCTTCTTTAAATTGATCATTGTACGTAAATTACCGGCTCTCTTAATAGTGACCGGTACCGGCTACATAGAAATTGTCAACAAAATAATCAATCGCGACTTACAGATACTCACCGTAAAGGAGGAAATCAAACACTGTAGACAAAAGTACCACATTATATTGAGTTCTCGCCCAAATCAACTAGTGGAAGAAATTAGCACGACATATAGGGTTAATTATAGACTAAAACGCCATAATATCTGTGAGTGATTGAACAAACTTTGATTAAGTGTTATAATGTTTTTCATTTCTTTGGTTTTTCTTTTCAGCTTGAATTGGGTCAAATCAAAAGTAGTCATTGTTGCCACTAATTAATTGAGCAGAGTATGTCACTGGACAGCCTCCTGCATGTTATCCTTTACATAATGTCATAACAGATCCTATTGAATAAAAACAATTTTCAAGTAATTAAATGGTTATTTAGTAGCCATTGAAAAATTAGAAAATCTCACAAAAACTTATCTAAATGGTAAAACATTAGAAGCAGGGCCTGACTGAAATATTTTTCCTTGAAAAGGTACGCCGGGTTATGAAGAATGTCAAATTTGTTTAAAATATATTATTGTATAAATAACAAACTTGAGCATTTAAATAAGGTTTATGTTAAATTTTCAAATAATAAAATTACCAATAAAGAATAGTAAATTTATTCCGCCCGTTCGGATGTCTGTAACTCTGTAACCGATGGACTAACAAGAAAATGTATAAGAGGTTTTCTAAAGATAATTTAGTCTACATTAGTTTTACTCGCTTAACATTTTGTTCTAAAATGAACCCAAACCGAGATAAGCAGAAAAATTCATAAACGAGTCGTAGATTTTCCAATATGACGGCCAAAATTAGTAAGACTTATTTTATAATAATTTCCACAAATTAATAACTAGGATTAAAAAATACCTCAGGTTTATTTGCTTCCACAAGCAATATCATAAAAAGTGTGCATTGTGTAGCCAAAAAATATGAAATTAATTTTTTTTCGGTAAATAATTGGTTTTCAAATACGCCTAAAAAAATTACATCGGATATTTTTCGCAAAAGTTATTTACGTTTGAATAAATTAATGTCGAAAAATTTGGAAAGAGAAGTTTTAACAAAAACAACTTTATACATAATAATATAGTAAGTTATAAAGTGTTGAATATAAATTGATAAAATAATATTTTAAATATCAAATGTTAAACAAATTTCACTGGAAAATTCTTGTTGAAATAACCTTTAGAGGTTTTATTAACTTTCATTTATTTGTAACGTGATGTGTTTTCCTTTTTTCTGTTTTGTTGATTTTCTTAAATTGGCGCTATTGGTCGCCAATAGCATTTTTTCTACTTTAACAAGCAATAACGCAAGAACTATGTGTAGTACAAGGAAAAGTGAAAAAATCTTATTTTTAGTTAAAATAATTGGCTATTAAATGCGCCTAAAATAATTTAGCTAGTAAAGTTTTTATACGAGTTATGGGCGTTTCGGTGAGTTAATGTGAAAATACTTGGAGCGCTAGTTTTTAACGAAAAGGAGCGCGTATGTGAAGTCTTGATCATAAATTGATAACGGAGCTTAAATATATATGTAAGTGGAATTAACTAAACAAGTTCGACTGGAAAGTTCCCGTTAATTTAAAGTTATTAAAACTAAGTGACTACCGCAGTATTTGGAATGCAGGAAACTTTAGTTACACATACTTTATAGTATATTGAATTAAATTTTACATCATCTCCCATAGAAGCTCGTAACGGCAATTTATAAAGCTGCGGAAATTACCTTTCAAACTGTTCAATTGCTTCTTGTGAGGGTAGTGAGTCGTCTTATACAATCACTCGAAGCGATTAGGTTTACGAGTATGACAAGTAAGCAACAAGGGCTTGGCCACATCGTTCGATATAATCGTTAAGATAATTAAATTAAAATCGATCAGGTAGAAGAAATATTACCTGCCGTTGTTAAAAGTGTTTATCGATAATAATTTTCTGTCGAGTGAATATAAATGACGACGCCTAAGCTGTGACAGCTAGGTTTTAGAATTTTCGCCTATATACGCCACATTAGCGGATATAATAGCAATATCGAACCTATTGATGGTATTATCGGTGAAGTTTATACGACATTTACTTGACAACCGAAATACTCTCTAAATATGCATTAATTTAATAAAATTTAATTATTGGATTTTTTTTGTGCGCCCCGCGCGCCACGGTGAAAGTTTAAATTCTAAACCGTTAATCTCTCGCTATAACCGACAGCTATTATTACCCTATGTAGGTTGCTGTTTAACAAGCTCGTGTTTCTTTACAATTTAAAAAGTGCACTGCTCGTTAGTAATAGTTAATTTTAACAAAAAAATTGCATGCAGCACAGAAGCGTTGTTCTTTTGTACAAAATATTCTCGAGAGATTGTTTCAAAGAGAAAAATTGCTTACAGGAAACCCTATTACTTTATAATCTTAATTCGTTTTGACGTGAACTAACAACAAACAGTTGCAAAGAGTTGATAAACACGTAAAGGGGTAATCACCGCTGCCAATATTGCTTAGCAAGTAGCCGCAGATAACTCTGATAGATTGTCACATGTCACGTGCAGAATACTTCATCAAAGCTGGAACCTTGTCCAGATAACGCCCTATTTTGGTTTGTCTGGTTACTATAAACACAAGTTACTAATTTTAACCTTATTTGCAATGGCGACGACGACGACGTCGACGACGACGGTCGGTGGCGGTTATATTTTTTAATCAGCGAAAGAAACGACAAATCTAGAAACAAAAAGGTTGCTGTTTACAAGTCTCAAAACAAAGACTAATGAAAAAACCTTCTTAAAGCAAAGAGCCTCGTTAATCTTCATATCGGCAAAATTTTTACAATGTGCTAGTTTGGCTGTTAAAGAATCATAAATCAATGATATAAGTTCACATTTTAGCGATCTCGCTCATAAAATGAATCGGTGTCGATGGCAGCCAAATTCGATTTCATTAGTAAACTTCGATATTTTGCAATTTGATCGCAAATCACACCTAGCAAATCCCATTTCCTAACGATTAAATTTTAATTTGCTTGCTGACATTCGTGCATCGTGGGTTTTAAAATGTAATTTATTTTAATGTGCAGGACACCAACAGTAGTTTCATCATGCATGTATAGGTAGAGCAATTTACTTTTAGATTGGTTGTGAAATAAATTAGAAAACTTTAACTGGACTAATTTTATATGCATAACTGTAGGGATCGTGTGGTCGGATACGTAAGGTGGTCTTTGATTAAGGGTCTCATAAATCTATCGCCTTTGCCAGAAATCACTGTTCAGATTAACGACGATCTCTCTATACGCCCCCTCTCAACTGACGTGAATTAAATGCTTCCGCGATTTATTACTTCTGAAGAGATTCACTGAATGACCAACTTTTCTTCACGTTATAAATGAATTATTATCCATATCCAACATTTCTGAAACACTCTCGGCCAGTTTGTTCCATTCTTCCCCATTCAAAAGCTCCCTCCATAATACAATATATTATAAAATAAACATTTCACTTTATTTTCTACCGTATTATTGTTGTTACCGGCGAACCGAATTAAAAATAATCAATTTAAATTTGAAAATCTCCAAGACGGGACGGTTTAAATTTCTTCTCGATTTGTAGAGCAGGGAATCTTGAAACTATTGGAAAATTAATTAAAAGGAAGCGATTGAGACGATAAATAAATCTGACAAATTAAGATAAAGTTATTGTAAACGAAATTAATTAAACGGGTTAATTTAAAAAAAACTCAACTATGAAAATTAATTACAAAGTCCTAAAAACTTTCTTACTTTGTAAACTTTTAATCGATCGGTGCTAGCTACTTTTACTATCAAATTTGCGATTAAAAATTAAAGCTTTTTCGTCATCCATGCATCACAAATATACGACGATATAATTGAAATTTATTGCTCCACCACTCGAATTTATTGCTAAAAATTGATAAGATATCCGGAAAATTTAATTTAGTCGGAAAATTCTTTTGTGGATATCCAAAAAAGCGGGTTTTAAGATAATGAAAGCTTCTGGGTAGTATTTACCAGTTTAGCTTTTCACATACCAATTACCATTTCTTGCCTACAGTCAAAATCTAGAAAGTTATCTCAACTTCTTTATCGTTGGACCGTGGTTCAAGTGGTAATAACGATTAGCCCCCCTTTCAGTTTCAGTGCGCTTCAAGCGGTGCAATGAATCGTATATAACCCCGTTATTTAATTAAACCGTAATTTGATTTTTATGTGCGTAACAACCGCAAACTAATTTTACACTTTTTTGTCTCGTTCATACCGATTTGTAATTTATATGTAAAGTTGCGTTCATATTTACAAAATATTATCAGCGTTAAATTGAAATTTAAAAATAATCATTGCTTTCGACTACGCAGTCAAATATGGATACGGGGTCCATTACTTTATTTCGCAATTGTATGAAGAAAAATTGTTTCAAAATAAACGTAAAATATTCCTTCATCGCCCGGGATTTAACAGATCCCTCGTTGGGGCTCCACGTCTCACAAAAAATCCACCAGCCCCGAGGGATTCAAAAATCAATCCCGAAACCTGATCTCCCCAGTTTGTTGTTCAACTTGGTTACTTCCACCGAAGGTAACTCGATGTGTAACGGTTTGCGAGGGAGTAAGTTCGTAAAATCATCACACAATCAAAATCGTAAGCAATAAAGAGGACCAAAGACCGAAATTTTAACGAAAATTTACCGTATTATCAATTTTGCCAAACAATTAAACTAATTTTGTTGCAAGTAATATGCGAAAAATTGACAATAACGAACCTTCAAATTCACCCACTCATAAATAAACTCTAAAAGCTTTTTCACTGAATACTTCGATAATGCAGGTAAAACAAAATATTTAAGTGAGTTGAGCTGAGCTTTGATGATAAATTTGCGTTAAATCTACACAGTGAAGCAAATTCTCTATAGTTGAATAATTTAATCAAAGTTAATTGATTTGCTCTCATCCAATTTAATTTGACTCGTAATGGTTGTAGATGCCAGTAAATTAATTTGGACGCCGGCCACAGCGAATTATGAAAATTAATCGAAAGTATTCACACGACAGTATTAAAGGAGCTCAAGTGTCAACACTGCAAAATTTACAGTGTATCTCAAAGTTTCCTCTTTGACTGATTTACAGACTGGTACCATGAGTTCCAATCCAGTTTCACCTGGTTTGCTTGTTTCGTGGTTATAATTAATTCTACTGTGGCAATCAAGTTGAAAGTTGTAATTTTATTTTGCACCACTCTGTACATTTTGAAACCCAAGAATTTTCCCATTTATTGAAGAAAGCCAATTTTAAACTTATTTTGTTTTGTGATAAGTGTGGTGATGCATTTTATTTGCCTAACTTCTCTTTTTAACCAATTCTTTAAAATTCTTTCATAATACCGTTTTTATATGTTATCATCTTCTCTTGGTTGTGATTCGTTAATTTAGCAAAAATGGATTGGCCTCGAAATTTTCGGTTAGAAGGTTACTTGAACGATTCGCATATTTATGTAGATGGAATGCTCGATTTATTTATTAAATTTGTAAACTTAATTTAACTGATGTACTTGTTAACCCAAAGATTTCATTTTCTTGGATTGAATTGGTCATCCTACTGGCAAGAATACTGAGACGTCATCAACATAGTGATTGTTTGATTCCAGTAAACTTATCCAGAGTTCAAGCTCCTGCTTAAGCATTTAAATGACTTTAGTTTTAAATCAATAAGATCTGATTATTATCATCTGATTAAAATCACAAGATATCCTTAGTAAATCATCTTGGCTTCAACCAAGTTGTTAGGCAGCGTTCGTTGAGGTGAATACGGATTTCCATCTCAAATCAACTGAAAAATAGGCAAAATTGACTTGACTTGACCCACCCCAAATTTGACGATACTTGGTACACACTAAATAAGAAATACATATTTAAGGATCTGTGTTTTTATTATTTTGATCATTTAAAAAGTCAAAAATTTTGTCTGTAGACTTGTAGGAAAACGGCTGTAACTCCTTCCGGAGTGGTCTAAAATTAAAAAATGTTCTATAAAGGTAAATGAATATTCTATTAAAATATTCATTCTAATATTAATGTTTCTAATATTCATTTTTTTTCTTTACTTTATTGCCGATTTATTACTGTTTGTCAAGAGTATGCACTGGGGTGAATTAAAAGACCAGAAGAAAAAAGAAAGAATTTTATATGGAGGAGCCACTACAAAGCGGTCTTATCCGTCTTGCAAATAATAATTATTTTTATTATTTATTAGTTTGTGGTTTGAAATGATAATATCATTTTTGCAAGTAATAACCCCCCCCCACACACACACACACACCGTCATTATTTGGTACTACAATTATTAACTAAAATTTTTCTCATTCTTCGAGGTTGTATTCTACGAAAATAGCGAGCAAGAGGGACATTTATGATCAAAAATTATTTCAAACTGCAATTTTAATCTGTTATGACCAGATTAAATTCTAGCCACTCTTACAATGAATTGCCCTCTAGACAGCTTTATGGAATCTATTTAACTAGAGCCTGATTTTCTATTCACACGTACTCAGATCTCCATCAGATTCTCGCTTTTAATCTTATCAAACTGAAATAAAACTGCATAGTCCTGAACCAACACAGGACTGTCCTTTTCTTTTTCCATTTACAGTCCATTTGCTGGTGATCCGTAAATGAGTTGAGTAGCCACCAGTGAACCCAAAAATTTTCAAAAGTTAAGAAAAATCGAAAAATAAAATAACAAATCTTAATTATTGTCTGTTTCTGAGCCCAGTTCTGCATTTTGCTGTATAAAAATCGTTAATAAAATTTTCCTTTAAAAAATATTGTGGTAATTTTATAATAACATTTTTTATCCTGTTATGTTTGACAATTGAGTGCCTGGAAGTTTTACATATTGATCAACACAATGCTAATACTGGCGACGAAGAGTAAGAAAATAATGCGTCGTAGATAACAAAGACCGCCATATAAAAACGCAAGATCTTATTTTTTGGCGAATTCTTAAGAAATTTCGAATTTCGATTGCTTTTTGGATTAAAAAATGTCTTTGTTATTCTAGAATTTAGAATAACGATTCTCAACTTTTCAAACAAAACGAATAATTAATATTGTTGATTTACGCTATATAAATTTTGGAATAAGAACTTCAACTTTATTTCAAGTGAAAACTAACTAATTAGGATTATTTGGAAGATATCTTCCACGATTCTGCCATTGTTGCTTCAGTAATAGTTTGAAGCTTACTTTGTAAGTTGTAACAATGGATGTAAGGTAGCAATAATTATAAATTATGTACAAGTTATCTAAGAAGATTATTACAAAGTTGTAATAACGCCAACTACTATAAACTTTTTCTTTCTGTACTCAAATGCTGAACAATTTTGTATTTATACATAACTTTTCCAACTTAGCTCGAAGTTTATTAAATACATCGTCTGTGTAGCTTTTATACGGTGGCCGAACAGAAGCTCAAATGACAAAGGCCCATCGGACAAAACCGCAGACACAAATTCCGGTAAGTTAATATTACAATTTTGTTGCTTTTATCATAAACGATTGACTTTGTAGGTTGCGGTGCTGAAGGCTCGGGATTCTATTCTCATTATATTATTAAGTATTAGAGTAAAACAACAAATCGTAGGTGGGGTCGCATGCGCGTAGTCACTGACTTAATTAAATTTAAGTATTTCTTCAGTACACCCTTTCAACATTCTTTGCATTTCTACCGGTAATACAAAAATTCGAGTATATAATAAATTGGGTAAATTAGAACGAATGGTTTAGAAAACATAATGTAACTGTGAAAATTGTACAGCCGCTTTCGATATAAAACAGTATAAATTATTTTGTAATAGTAAAAATAAATACAAAGCAAGCAATTTCGTTAAATCAGAAATGGAAAAAGGGCTCGATAAAATTTAGCCATTTAAAAATAAATGACATTTGCTTTAACACAAATTTGAAATAAAAAGCTCATAAGCTCATAAGTGCGATTTTCATTAAAAAAAGCAATACATTTGGGATATTTCGACTAATTATATAAAATAAAACTTAAAGCACTTAATTAAATTTTCAATTAGGTCAAATAAAAATGTTTCACGAAAACAAGGTTTTCCATTTTTGCCACTTATGCGTGAACTAAATTAATTAACTTTAAAATTAATGTTGTGGGCCTGCTTTCCCTTAAAAAAACTTAATTAAAGTTTTCTTAGATTGTGTGTTATCTTAAATGAATCCAAAAGAGTTGCTTATTTTTGTGTTTTTATTTTAGTTTAGGGGGTAATGAATGAAGCGGTAAAAATGTTCTTTTTTACAAAAATATTTAATAAAAATTCCACGCGACCGTACCACAATTTTAACTATGCGTTATCGCGCAAGTTTTTACATATAAATTCGGTGTTTCAAGAAAATTATTTTTTCTTTGCAAATTTTTGAAACTTTCGGGTTAATAAAAGTTTTAAAATAAAAAGCAAAAGTTTGTGATATGAGTCGTAACTAAATTTATATAAAAAAACTTACCGGTATTCTATTGCGGTTATCTGTTTCATGAAAAATTTCAAATTTTATTCAGCCTTACCTGAAACAAGAGAATTTCATTAATATTTGATGAGATTCGCAAAAGAAGCATTTATTATTATTCAAATCGCATCGAAAAGAAAACGCGAATATTTTCGAATAATGAAAAAAAGTTTGTGATGAAGTTACATAATTTATGAATAACGATTAAGAATTTGTCGAGTTGGTCAAATAAAGCATATGTACGTACATACATCAGGAAAAGCTTTTGTAATTTGCGCTTTAAATAAAGCAGAATTAATTAAATTAAAATGTTTTTTGATGTGTGTGTGTGTGCTTTAGAATTTACTGCGTTTGACTCTATTTCATTAGGCTTAGGGGCACAAAATAATTACAAAAAGTTCCGATTATTTCCTTTTGTCAATCTACGCTTTTAAGCACATAACAGTGAAACTTGGAACTTACTATTACCACGGTGATAAGGCTCAAATTTACTGAGATTATCAAACTGCAAAAAGCAGCGCCTCTGAAGTTTTTTTAAGATTCGACAACAACAACACGGGATCGATATTATTTAAAAAGTCGGGGAATAAATCAAAGCTTTTTTTCACGTTTTGAGAAATGGTTGCATTATTTGCATACTGCACATTTTCGACGTTGCTTCGACGTAAGTTAACGTCGCATACACCTCATATGGTGTCACATAATCGTAGAAAATAAACTTTTCTTTTTATGGCAAACGAGGTTAATCGACACGATTTTACGACGCCCAAGAGAGTTGAACCGTAGTTTTAAAAAATTCTGGCAAAACGCATTCCCACAAAGCTATAACGACAAAACAAGTTAGCATATCGTAGCTACCCCCTAAGTGACATGATAAATGTATCAGCATTTAAAAAAACAGTTTTAACAGATAAATTTGTTTTTTAAGCACGAAATGATAAAACTTTAATATTATATATAAAAAAAGTAGATTAAAGTTGGAAAATTTAGTGAATTTTTGGAATTTATTCTTCAGGCAAAAATGTGATTATTCGCTTTAAAAATTCGGAATGCTTCATGAGTGGTTGGTTCCCATCGGTTAATGTAAAATTTTTAAATATTCACACAGCAGCAACTGTTGAAAACAAATTTTCAATCTTTAGAATTCAGGGCTGGTTATTAGAAAAATGTCAATTTGAAGTAAATTCTATTAACTTCCAATCATCAACTCATTTTTATTTCGATCGAGGGAAATTTTATTAACCACTTTTTTCACTTATTCTGGTAAGTAGAGAAAGTTTTTAGAAAACAAATTAGTAACTACGTCGACCATCACGCCACGGTCTAATCGTACGACTACGCCTGAATCATTTTTTGATCGAAAATTCCATTTATTGAGCTTCAACGTTATGCAATACTAAATTATTTGCGGTGACCGTCATATAAATTGGAAAGCAATAATAAATAATTTTATGAAATCATGGAATAATTACATAAACGAAACAAGCATTTTCAAGTTCGTGTTTTTCAGCGGAGAGCATTTTCCATTACACCTAAATTTAAATGAATAAATGAATAAATGTTTTCAATATTTATGAGCAAATTCATTAATTTATGGTAACCACAAAGTTATTTCGTAGTTATTTTAACTATCCCCCCCCCCTCTTCACATACACAAATGTAAAGTTGTTTCCGTCTTTACATGGGAGAAAAGTTTTACATGCTTGAAGTTAATTTTACGAGGAAATGCTAGATTTCCTGGCAGCTGAGCTTAATTTAACTCTGATACATGTTCAATTTAGAAACCAAAGTTGGTCATCACTTTGTCATTTTTCTGAAAAATATCGTTCGTTGGGGTCAATTTTAATTTTATTTTTGTTAAGTGAATAAACACTGAAAGTCAATGGTGTTTCCTGATTTATTCCTTGTTTAAAGGGATTATCGTGTTATAATTTACAGGTGAATGATTCTTTTGTGACATTGTATAAAATTTATTACAATAGAATTTTTCAGTTTTTTCGTATGGTTTCATTTTCTATCAAATTTTTACTGTCGCTGCAATTTTATCATGAGAAATTTATGTGCATTACCGGTTGTGTTGAAGTGGCCAATTTGTATGTATCGACTCGCCTGGATGATTTTAATTTTTTTTCGGTCTCAAATTCTTCAGTTTTTGGCGGTGTGTGATCCTCAGGTTATGGCATCAGATGCCTACATGGTTATCAGAGGCGTTAGTTGGATTAAGATCATTTAACTGTGTATACATTTAATATCACTTTTTACATCTTGTGCGTTAAGGATAATGAAGATTGCAGATAATTGTCCTTGATTGTGAGTGTAATCAATTTTATGGTTTGTAGCTTGGTTTCACATGACAACGAATCCGAGAATTCCACAGTAGCGATAGTAGTGGTAAATCGGTACCCGTTTGCGTTTTGACTATTATAATTTTATTTGTGATTAATTATTTATATTTAAATGTTGCAACGCTGATTTACGCATCGATGAATTATTTAAGTGTGAGAGGCTAGATAACAAAAAATAACTAAAAGGGCAACCTGGTATTTATTTTTCTGTTTTGTTGAATTTCATCTGTAATATAATCGCAACTTTGACTTGTTTTTTCGTGAATTCGAACCTTCAGTTCGGTTTAATCTTTTATTAAATGTTAAGTCTTTGTGTATGTATGTAGTGCCACTTATTGAATTTAAAAGAACACGTCAACCGCATTTTTGCCCATTCTTTTGGTATGAAAATAAAATTAACTTTTTCTCTATTTTTATTGTTGTATTTTTTAACTTGCCTAGCGTCTATAAATACCAGTAGTGTTTTTCCACTAACAAGAGTATCCCGATTATCCGAGTCTTGATTATCCGATCTTCCGCATTAACCGAGCTGAACCTCTTAAAACAATCTCTCTTATTAATCGAGGCACCAATAAAAAATCCGCTTTATATCCGGACCTTTGTTGATTTTGTTAACAACTGGGCTCTATAAATTTAAAACATTGATTAATTTTGATGCGAGGCCCCTAAATTTATTCAAAAGTCCGTTTATAGACCGGGGGTCTGGAATTTCCCATACCCCCACACACCAAGCATTTAATATTCACCGTTCTTCATTGATTATTGTGCAATTTTCACATTGCATTGTTTTCACGTTTTTCTTTGTTGATCACTTGATACTGAGGGACAGAGCATGATAAGGTTATTAATTTTTCTTTTATAATTTTTATGCGTAACGTATACCTCCGATCTCTAAAACTAAGGTCTACAGGTAGGCACATTATTCAGTCCTATTATTAATTTACTAGGAGATTAGGCGATTTATGGGCCGTTTTGACCTAGTAAAGCTTGAATTATTTGGAATTATCTCGGCGCGGGATGAAAGCTATACTTTCAATTCGATTTTTCGCAATTTTTTTTGGGTTGGAAACAAACCAATTATCCAATCATAAATGCGTTAGGATTCGCTTCAAAACACACTGAGGTCCTCACAAATTATAATATACAATTTGCTGATTAGTGTATTGTAAGCGAAGAATTACTGTTTTCGATGAGTGAGTGAGGACGCTAGTTTAATAAAGATTACGTATAGATTACGACGCATAGACTTCTATTTTGTTTAATTAATAATTAATTTCTTCACTGATAGAATATTTAAAAAATAATTCAAATTCGGATATCGCTTTAATGGGGTATATCGTCAGAATTTTGATGCAAAAGGCAACGAATGGGTGAACAAGCTAAGTTGAGAAGAGGTCATCTGTTTTGTTGAACCGGATCCGATAAACGGTCATCCAAAGAACACAAACAGGGTTGTTAAAAATTGGATCTCCCAGCAGAATATGTCTACGTTTAAAAACGTTAAAACATATTATATAATCAAATAATATGAGATAAAAATCACATTATAACAATTGAATTGTAGAAAGTAAGACAAATGACCGACGAATCTTCTGGAGAAGTCTTGAAAATGGATTGTAGGTGAAAATGTGTTGAAGGGGCATAGGAAGTATTAAAAATTAATAGTCAGTCAGTTAGCAAAAAAATAATACCACTATAAATAAGTAAGTTCATTTCTGTTTTAAGTTTGATTTATTAAATGTTATTCCAAATTAGGTTTTAATGATTCGATTCACAATGAACAAATATGTTGACACTTAGAATTTGTTTGCAGCCTTTGCAAAATGCACTGGTAAGTAAAATGATCCAATTGATCTGATACACGAAAAACAACATGTATGAGTCCTGGGTGTAAATGATTGTCGTTAGGGGCCGTTCATGTATTACGTAAGACGTTTAGGGGGGGGGGTAGCTGACATCTTTTTTTTTCTTACTCGGGGGTAGGGGGGTCAAGACAATTTCTTACGTAAGATTTTATTTTTTTAATTAAATTTCAAAATTTGAAAATTATTTAATTTAATTTAGGTGCTGTTGGTATTAATGTTAATGTGAAACACAATACTATTAATTATTTACGTTCGAAATGAATAAAATCACATTTTCGGGAGTAGCACGAATTTATTCACCTGAAATCGACAAATTTCCTATAGAGATTCGGAAAGCTGAACGTTTTTATAGTAGAATTGAAAAAGACATATTTTAATAATTTTTGGTTAAAAGAGTCTATTATATGATAAAGTCTATTAATATATACTCTATATATTATTATAAAAAATATGCAAAAAACATTTTTATTATAAAAAAGTCAGGTCAAAATCGAACGTCATTGAAATTTTCAAAAATGTGCTCTATTTAACAATGCTGGCGCTCAGCAACAAACTATTAGACTTATTAGTTAGAGAAAAATAACTTACTTAGATAGAAGTTGTAGTAAATTTCATTCTCTGTAAGATTTATGGAAGTCATTTTCGTCCTAAAGTCAACTGGTAAGGAAATATTGCGAGGAAACATTTTGTTTTCGCCATTTTTATTAAATGGAGGCACTTCCGGGCGCTCGCCGAAGTCACCAACCCAGAGTTTTTATTAGGACCACAAACCTTAAATATCCAAAAATAAGAACCCCCTGACCATTTTTAGGAAGCTCTTCTTTTCATGATTTCGAGGATGTTGTTAAAATATTTTAAGGCTGCCGTCCTAAGCGTGGGCGATTGAAAATACCATTATACAAATGAGCAATAAACCGTAAGAAATAATTCTGATATAGAATGGACAAACTATTTTAACCGAGATCCAACACTTGCTGCTCACCATTTCAAAAAAATCGTTCAAAACAAGAAAAAATTATTATTATTTTCGGACGCAGCATCTTCTAGAAAAATGCATATAATTCTACCAAATTTCTTTTCAAATTAGGTCAAGCATTTGTTCTGGATGTGAAACACTTTTCAAGTTTGTAATTATAACTGTAATGATTATAAAAATTATTGCACGGTCACATTTTTGCCCTGTGAAATAGAGCATCTTTACAGCAAAAATTTCAATATTTCTAATTGGAATTAAAAATTTATCAGATCGAAGGGCCAAGTTTTAGCTTTACAATGATCATAAAATGGTTGCCTAAAAGTGCATATTTTTTTACCTAGTGCGTCCGCAATCTCGACAAATTTCCCATATTATATTAAACACTGCCAGGACAGCAGCCTTAAGTGTTTTTAATTTTTTTAATGAGTTATAATTATGATATAACAATATAGCTGAAATAGAAATTTGTTTAAAAATATTTTACCGAAAAACATAATTTTCACTCCTTCATAAAAAAATTTCAACTGCAGACGAAGAATTCGGTAAGAAGCTCAGGGTTCCTAGAGGACGTTTTTTATTATACAATTACTTAACGAAATCCGTCGAAAAATCGCAGAAGACCGATTTTGGATTTTTTTTGCAATTTTCATACACTATACGAGGGCGGATTATTAAGTCCTTAGAATGAGAAAGTAAAAACAATTTTTTTGGGAAAATTTCATTTTATTTTTCAATATAGTCTCCTTTTAGGTCGACACACTTGATCCAACGCGGTTCAAGTTTTTGGATGCCATCGGTAAAGTAAGATTTCTCAAACTCTCCAAAATAAGCATTTGTTGCATCTATCACTTCTCCATTTGACGTAAATCTTCTTCCTCCGAGCCATTTCTTCAAGTTTGGAAACAAGTAGAAATCACTAGGAGCTAAATCTGGTGAATATGGTGGATGTGGAAGCAATTCGTAGCTTAATTCATGCAATTTTGCCATTGCAATTCTTGATGTGTGAGCTGGTGCATTGTCGTGATGAAACAGGATTTTTTTCTTGTTTAAATGAGGTCTTTTTTCTTGGATAGCAGTATTTAATTTGTCCAATAATTCAGCATAGTATTTCCCTGTTATTGTTTTTCCTTTCTGGAGGAAGTCAATTAACACTATTCCATGAGCATCCCAAAAAACAGTTGCCATAACCTTTCCAGCTGATGGAACTGTCCTTGCTTTCTTTGGAGCACTTTCACCAGCTTCCATCCATTGTTTTGATTGTTCTTTCGTTTCTGGGGTATAGTAGTGAATCCATGTTTCATCGACGGTTATGAATCGGCGCAAAAATTCTTTGGGATTACGCTGAAATAATTCCAAACTTTGCTTTGAAAGATCCATTCGATTGCGTTTCTGATCGTTTGAAAACAAACGCGGCACCCATCTCGCAGACAACTTTTTCATATGCAGTGTTTTATGTAAAACATCCCAAACACTTTTATACGTTATTCCACATAAGTCAGCTATCTCACGCAATTTCACTCTTCGATCATTTAATACAGTACGATGGATTTTTTTGACAATGGCTGGAGTAACAACGTCTTTTGGACGTCCTGGCCTTTGTTCATCACTTGTGCTTTTACGACCACGTTTAAATTCATTATACCAATTATAAACAGTTGCAGTCGACGGAGCAGATTCACCCAAAACTGAGTTCATATCAGTAACTATTTCTGAAGGCGTTAAGCCTTTGAGATACAAGTACTTGATAACCGCACGATTTTCGTTTTTCTCCATTTTAGCAAATTTATACAAATTGTTCACTTTAAATGACTATCAAAATTCAACGATTTGACATAAATGGATGAAATTAGAAACTTTAACTTTCCAAGGTTGGTACTTCTCAAAAATAACACTAAATTGGCCAGAGTGGTGACATCTCTGTTTCATTCTAAGTACTTAATAATCCGCCCTCGTAAAGTAATTTGTGTGAATAACTTTTTTTTTAATATAAAATAAACATAATATCTTCGTTAATTTCACTTTTAATGTTTAATATTATCTGACTTCTCATTGGGTAATAATTTATCTTACGTAAGATTAGTGTGGGGGGGAGGGGGTATACATTTTCTTATTTTTTCTTACTAGGGGGTGGGGGGGAGTCTAAAAGTAGGAAAAAACGTCTTACGTAATACATGAACGGCCCCTTAAAAGATATCTTGAATGGTCCTTGAACTTGACAGGATAATCACATCATCGTCGCAGTTGGCGTATGCAAAAGAATTTTTCTTGGTTTCAACTACAAAGCAGAAAGGGGATTGTCAGCGCAATTATAGAGCGACATGAATCGATGTAAAACGTGTACTATCCATTTATATTATTGGATTTGGTGTGAAAGTTCCCCAGTTACAGAAAGATTTAGGCCGTATCTTTTATTAATGCAGTTATTCCTGTTATTCCTTTGCAAAACTTTTTCTGGAACTAAAGTAACATCGCGGAGTGCATCTGGTTTTGTTTATTCATGTTGAAGCTGAATATGTTGAGTCTCGTTACATATTAACTACAGTTACTACATAATATAACGAGGACGTTAGTATAGTACGTATTATGTTGTTCGGCTTTAAAAAAAGTAACGTTTTTACGTCTGCAATAATATGTTTTTTATTACTGCAAAAGTCAAGTTGTATTATTTAAATAGCAAGTAGGAAATTACACTTAAAAAGGATATAAAAGTAACGTAAAAACATTAAAATTTAATCTACAAGCAAATACAAAATAACAATTGCTTATTTCGTTATGAACATAATTCTTGCAATGTTAAAAGTTTCATGTAATTTTATTAGTAGACAAAATTTGTTTAATTTGACTAGAAATGTTGAACTAAACTAACGACATTAGTTTATTTAAAACGACATTGCCGTAAGTTTAAAATGCAAGTTTGAAATAGAATTTAATATCATTAAAAAGTACTCGACTTTTTCATTAGGAACTCAACAGGACCCGATCGAATTTTACTGTCTAATTAGAGATAATGCAATCAATAACAATTACATAAGCATTGAGAGTTAAGAAATTGCACAACATAATCGTCTCGAGTTGTTTTTATTATCCTTACTTTCTGGAGTCAGCTGATAAATGATCCAACCTTTACCCTTGATCTCTAAGGACAATCCTTAATGGTCCAAGCTGAAATGGACAGTTTTGCAATTACGTTTTAAGTTTTTTGAAACAACAACGCAATAAATTACCCGCTGAATAATTGATAACGGTTTGACAAAATAATGAAAAGGATGTGTTCTAATTGGATTCAGAACGCGCGCTCCTTTAAACCGCTTCGTGCCTGGAAGTATTTAGCAGATGAAAAGATATAGTAGTGGAAAAGAATAAGATGATTGTAAATGGAACATCATGTTTTGAAATCCTCGCTTCGGGAGGTGATCTTTGGTTGTGGAGAAAGAATCGATTCTACACATCCCTTGGGTTGCACGTACCGAAAAAAAGACCTACATTGCTTCTTTGATGAATAACCAATTCGAGAACTGAATAAAATTTGCACTAATTTTTTTAAAGTGTCACGTCGTCACAAAGTAGAACGGTAATGATATTATCTTAAATTTTCTAAAACTTACAGCCTCGTGCAAGATTAAAGGTCGCACAAAATGCTTACCGTTATGCTAAAACGACTTGGCTAAACTAAATTAAATAATTCCATTTTAAATTTCAAATTGAAACATTTAATGGTCACATTATTAGCAACATGTCAATATAATATTGGTGATGTATGACGATAGCATTTAGCTTCAAGATTAAATTAATTTTGTTAACGTTGTTAGTACCTATATTTCAATTTGTCTCATACATAATAACTCAACTTGTTTTTGGTCGATTTTGTTACACTTAATCACTTTAAATCAAAATTAATGTTTCTCTTTTACAGAGTAGCTATATTTATAGCAACAATTTAATTAAATTTTCAATCGAAGAGAATATCGCGTGTACACTTTTATTATGTTAAATAATAAATTAATTAAGCAAATACAAAACACCCCATGATAACGTAATTTAATAGACAACATTTCTATTTTACCATTTTAATGACAGTTTAATTTTCCTTTAGATACCTTACGGACCTACAACATAATATTATATAAGTACTAATACTAAATTAATTAAAAGAGACGTGCATCCCACTTCTGATATCATAATATCTTAAATCCTCGCTCGCTCGCGAATTGTTTAAATTTTTAATTCGTCAAAAATTATATTTTAAATTAATGTTAAACTATGTGCCATTTTTATTACGATTAAAACTGTATCGCTATATTTAAAATTCCGGCTACCCACTTTTGATAACAACCGAAATCGTGGTTTCATTGTGTATTCACTGCACGTTTCCATAACGGAAATGAAAAAAGATACTTTTAATGCATTTTTAATATTTTTTCCAAAAAAATTGTGGAAATTTTACGATTTGGTTGTGTATTAAATAAAGCAAATTGATTATAAATAGATTTTGGATGAATGTGTGCATCTCGAGGAAACAAATATCGCCGATATAATGTGGACCCTTTAAAATATGAACGCGCCACTGATTAAACGGTAGATTACGGATATAAATCTAAACGCAATAAAGAATATCGACTATATATTTGGTGGTAGAATAACAGATTGGGTACTACATTACAAGTGAAGGAATTCGGTTTCTGAATTATAAATTTTTACTTTACCCATAAAAAATCATTCATTGATTAGATTAAAAAATTAAAATTAATGACTTGATAAGAGGATCAATAAACGAGCCACAGTTGCGGTGGGGGGGTTAAACCTAGAAATCTAAAGGGTAAACAGGTAGATATAACGGTGCTGAAAATAAAGCTATGGAGGAGCAGAGCGTTCGATCTTCGCGGCGGAAACCTGCAAAAGGAAATGACTCCGATCAACTTTTTCCTTCTCGTTTTATTGTATTCTCGGCGCATTTCGTTTTCTTTCGTATCGTTTCCGTTGCCACGCTATTGTGAAGCGGCCTTTAGTTCGCTATCTTTACACTTTAAATATTTTTACAAGTACGCTAAAAGTGTAAAATTTTAAAGTTTTCAAATCAAAATGCAACACTATGCAAGTTGCAACATACAATATTTACACAAAAGTTTTGCTTAGTTAGGAATAAAACTTGGAGATTTATGTACTTTGCACTTTGTAGAACTTTTATGTTTCTAATAAAAGTCTTAGCAAGTCCAAAGTAGCTTAGAAATTGACACAAGAATTTTTGAGATGTTTTCACTTAAAACTATATTTAAAAAATTTGGATTATATAATTTTGGGTTTCAACGTCAATACCACCATCTTGGAGTGTGGGTCCCAGAGAGATGTTGTATATAGAGATCTCGATTACTGCGGTACTATTGACATCTTTCTTTTGTGCATTGGTACTACCGGAAGTGCAAACCTAGTTTTACTTGTTAGTCGCTAGGTAAACCATTTAAGACGTCACGTATACTTACAGGGAAGATGTTTCAAGTATTGGTGCTTGAAACGTCTGCAACTGCTTATTTTTGTGATCACTACCATATCAACTGTGATTTGGCATTTTGTGTTAACGAAAACATCTCTCTCACTTTAAGTTTAAAAAGTCTTTTCGTACCTTCTCCTCTAAGGCTGCATGCAAACTGATAAATCAAAACGTTTTAAGACTAAACATTTCGTCGCATTAAAAATCATTTTGTTTTATCTGGAAACATTATAAAACAAAACGTTATCAAACAAAATGTTTTGTTTTGTCTTAAAGCGTTTTGTTTTGTCTTAAAACGGTTTGCTTGATCTGAAAACAAAATGATTAATGCAAAAAAGTTGTGAAGCAAAACGTTTTCAATTCTATCAAAACGTTTTAAGACAGAACAAAACGCTTTAAGAGAAAACAAAACGCTTTAAGACAAAACAAAACGCTTTAAGACAAAATAAAACGCTGTAAGACAAACCAAAACATTTTGTTTTATCATGTATTTGAATAAAACAAAATGTTTTGTCTGAAAACGTTTTTGCTTTATCAGTCTGCATGCAGTCTAACTCAACTACAACCATCTGAAGTGGTAATGCTCCTGAATCCTGATTAATTTTGTCAAGTCGGTTTAATTATTATTATAGATAAATATCTTATGTATCGTATATTTTAAATATTGGCAGGGGTGGGCTGCCAAATTTTGAACAACCGGCTCGCTATTATTTTGAAGCAAAAAAAAACCGGTAAATGAGTACATTGTCTTCATTTATTTTTGTACAGTATAAAATATATAATATATATAACAAAACAAAACATTTATTGCACAAAAAAACTAATAAATTCCAAATTTAGCATACTATACTATGTATATGCATAATTAATTAATTAATGTAGAGTCAATATGCCTTGTTCATTTGCAGAAACATCATTATTGTGCCCTTTTCTTACCCTTGTTTCTGTTGCTAACCTGTGATTCTGGTTCATCCAAGATGTAATAAAAGGAATGGCATCGAAATTGGCTTATTTTTTGGTTTTAGGGGTAATTTAACAAGCGGCTCGCCGAGTTTCAAACATTTTAACAACCGGCTCGCGCGAGCCGGACCGAGCCGGCTCCAGCCCACCCCTGAATATTGGTAATAAATATGTCGAAAAATACATTTTTATGAATATCTCCATTTCATATAAATGGAAATCGGTAAAATGGTTTTAACACGTCCATTAAGAATATTTTAGAATACAGAATATTTAATAATGGAATTCAAAATAAAAACTAATAAATATTATATAAATATCATAAGTATTCTTAAATACTTCATATTCCGACCTAACGTGAACATAAATCGAGATATTCACGAATATTAAAAAATTTCTCTATTGGTACAGCTTTTACCAAATTCTGTAGACCATGCAAAATTAGGGTGTCTTTTTTACAGATTAAAATAAAGATAATAAAATTTATTCCAGCTAAATTATATCAGCCATTAGCCTCTCTTCTCGACCAAAGGAACGAAGACGTTGCAATGACTCAAAGTGAGACTGTAAGAATTGATTATTCGACCCACCCTGACCTATATAGTTTCCAAAACTTCAGAATCGTGGATACAAGACCTGATTCATCTCCAATTGTCCACAGACTCGAATCTAGAAATATTGGACAGCTGTATCAAGAATAGAATACAAAAATAGTCTCATCTAACAACTGGGTTAGCAGAACTTCTAAGATCTTAACCGATACAAAATAGGGAAGACTATTCTTCCAATTATTACTACGTAGAAAGACATCATAGTTATATAATCCGTGACATAAGCTAATCCGTTATATTAATTTTCAAGTAAAATTAATGACGAACTGCTCATAATTTGGCCAATTTTTTTATGCGCAGAATATTTGTTATATTACATAATAAAAAATATATTCCGCATTCTTTCTTTAGCGTCGAGTTTAAAACTTTTTTCTGATTATATTTAATAATTTCTTGTTTTTGATAAAATGAAATATTCGGTTTCAATGTCATTTTCCAGTTTTTACATTGTATTTATGCATTGTATGAAGGATCACGAGTCCAAATCCTAAAATCCCGAGATTGTAGTTTCAGTCCTGGATTGTAATCCCTACCCGAGTAACTAAAAGTGTAGTTTGTAATTATGCATATGTTTATATATTGATAACAATTTTATCTAAAATTACAATAGCTACTGCTTCAATTGTGTCATAAAACTTTCGTTCATATCTGTAGAGAATATTCTGTATTTTTCTTCGACTAAAAAAGTTATCGGCTTCATTATTTTGCGGAAACTATTGTATAGATTCTACCGGAAAAGTCGGTAAGAAAATAAGAACTAAAAATGTACTTAAAATTACGTTAAGCAAATTAAATTAGCTGTACGGCATTGACGGTTAACCCATTTTATTTAGGGATAATTCCACCTTAAGGAATTAAAAGCCAGTAGTGTTTAAGTAGTAATTATACGTGCACACATACTTGGAATCGGAACCACGACACAAACAATTCGAAAATAGCTAAGATTCGAACTCATGACCATTAGGTCCGTGGTTATTATTCCTTCGACCCTATACATAAATCCTGATTTGTGAACCCCACTTGTGCGTACATTTTTTCCATTTATGCCTATTTTGTTTTTAGGGATATTTATTATTCATATGCCACTTTTGTATTCTGTAAACTATAAACGTCTCGCCGTCATTATCTTTCAATCCATATTTCCAGGTTAAAAATATTCAAAAATATTTTAAATATTAAATAACGAAATTTGAAAATATTCGGGAAACTCCAAACTGTTTAGTCTTTCAATCTTTATTTCTTCTGTATCATCTGTATATACCCACATCATTTTGCATATGCAAACCTTCAAAATTGTCTTCTTGCTTTGCCCAATTTGTCACTACTTCCGTTTTTTTGCCTTATATCAAATATTGTGTCATCTGTGATTCGACTCGGTTGAAAAATAAATCAAATTTTGTATCGAAAATTATAAATACAAAATACATGTTTCCTAATTTTGTATCCTAACTAAACCGTAAACTAAAAACTTGGAAAATTTTGTAATTTTCTTCCAAGTTGGTATCAAAACTTGAAGTAAATAATTCGATTCATACGGGCATTAAAAATTAATTGAATTTATAAGGTCGCCCAACATCAAAGTTTGTTATAAAAAATGTATTGAATAAATAATGAGATGGGTAATTTTGATGTATCGTGTAATATACGATTCATCAATTTAATTGAATGATAAATTATTTATCATTTACGTGTATCTACGTGGCACGATAAAAAAATTTAAATTAAACGCAGTGTTAACGCGGTTTAGATTACAAGATGACGTAAACTATAATATTGTCTGCCCTCTTAATTAAAGTTAAAGTTTTATTTAAAAATGTGCGTCAATTAATTTAAGTTGGTGATCCTTTATCTAAGTACAAAAACCACCTGAATTACTGTGTGGGCTTTAAAGTTTTCTCAACTAAACCTCAAAAATCCCGGCCTGAATATGCAGCACTACTGGCATACAAAATGGTAAGGATAGTTTGTTGGAGTAGACCTTAAGGGCACTGGTACATTTGTCCAGGACTATCCATCCTGGCGATCAATAGCTCCTGCGAGCTCGCGATTCTCGACTGTCGCTATCACAACCCTCTTCATTACTCGTCCATAAAAGCCAAAGCAAAAAGCTTTGGCACACCACACTTACAATACTCGCAAACGTAAATAAATTATTCTATTGAGGTATAAAAATTGTAAATTAAATAATTTTGTAATATATTTTTTGTTAACTTTATGACGTCAATTTGTTATATTGTACGCTCGACGTTTTTATACAATCACAATGTTTGAAAACAAATTTCGAGGTATAATTACATTTGGATCGTAAGTGGTAATTTCCATTTGAATTTTAATTTCAATTGAAAATATTGTTTGTGTTTCGTTTTTGTGTGTGTGTGTGTGCTGCAGTTCTAAAGATACAATCAATTTTCAAATTTAAACAATAAATTTGTTATTTTTTGCAAAACAAATAAAGTCGCAACCATGTAACATCGAAAAAGAATAATAATTAAATAAATAATTTATTTATTGGACAAGTTACAGCGATAACGATAACATTTCTTGATAGGTTTTCAATAATTCATTTAGTCGATTCCTCGAACACTTGTAGAATTTTTAGATCGACAATTTCGTTGTAATTGTTGAAGAAAACTCGAAGGATTCTTTTTTAATGAGCTTTAAAGCTCCAAAATAAAACTCGAGTTGATCGAAAAACGCCAACCCAAACATTTTTTCGAAACATTAACAAAAAAAATTAAAAAAACTTAACTGAAAATGCCTGAAAATCATTAAAATTTCTTTTATGTCTGCAAAATAAAATTTAAAATTAAAAAACAGAATTTTATTGACAGACTGAAACTTTATGAAATTTATAAATGACCGTAAAATGTTGCACCCTATGTTTACTAACCCTAGTTAGAGTGGAAAAAAGCTTTTTCTTCACTAAAGTTTACTTTCTCGAGAAAATAGAGAATTTTAAAGAAAATAATTTAGGTTTATTTTATTTTGTCATCTCGGATGACTATTTTAAAAAAATTTAGCAACTATAACGACACCAAATTAGATATTATTGCAGTAAGTTTAAAGTTTTTACTTTTCGTTTTACAGTCGAGTTAAACTAGCATTTTCTGTTAATACTTTTAAAACAAAAACTTAGGAAGTTACTTGTTAAATTACTTACTATTGAAACTATTGTCGAAGTAAGCTATAAAGTATAAGCTGGAGAAAGTTTCTTAATATAATTTGTAAAGGTGTCGTTTATAAGTTCAGGCAACTGTAAAGTTTAAACTAATTGACTTAAAAATATTCTTTACACCTTTTAAATTGGAACAACAATCATAACTAGTCAGATTTTATTGTTATTTTCACGGTAGTTTTCCTGAGGAGTTATTGTCGAAATTTGTATTAAAATTTTTATGGGCTTTAAAATTGAGAACTTACGGCGCCTTTATATGTACTCCATAATAACAATGTAATAAATTGTGTTAAAAGATCTCCCACTGCATGCAAAAATAATTTGGTACGTCGCTTTTCGTGTTCAAAAAATTAAATGTCGTAGTAGTAATTCCTTCCAGGAGCTAAGTAGCCACTTTTAGGTTTTTCGTAATTTTTCCGTATGAATTTTCGTAATATCTGCATCAAGGGATAAGTCTAAAATTTCACAGGGCGTACCCTCGAACTGTATTAAATAATTTTCTCTCCGCTTCATTTATTTGTGTTTTTAACCCTCAAATCATCCGTAAAATCATCCTTTTGACCCAGAAATATTTAAAATACACTGTTACTTCCTTTGGATGAACCTTTTCGTACTATCGCGTGTCGATGGTTGAATTTTAAATTTTTTTAATTATTCGTTACTTCACATTAAAATTGCAGAATTGTCTACTAACTATACAATGCACAGAGCTCATCGAAAAAAGTATTTAAAATAATATTGAAAAAGCGATCTTTTTTAATTTGTTTAATTTATAATATACAAGATTTTGAAAAGGGTTTGAAAAATTCAAAACTTGTTCATTTTCAATCTTATTTATTTTCTTTTTGTTTTGTAGATTATAGAGCAACCTGTGGAAACTAAAATGGCTACGTATGATGTCCAGGAACGAGTAAAACTCATTGAGTTTTTCTATTGCAGTGAAATATCAATTATTCAAACTCAGAGAAAATGTTGGCAACATTTTAATGTCCGAGTATCTCCTAGCGATAATAATCGGAACCTAATTGCCCTATTTGAAAGAACTGGATCAGTCGGCGATCTTCCGGAAAGAGGTCCTAAGGGCACTGACGTGCCGAAACGAAAAAATATATATCTAAGTAAAATGCTATGCACTTCTTAGTACTATCTTTGGTACTATGTATATATGTACTAGGTACTCCAATTATGTTCTAGTTTTTCTTCTTTTTTTAAGCCAAACCTTAACATATACACTTTAGGCGCGCCTCCCCTATAGTTAATTTTATTTAATGGCATTTTGTGTAATGGTATATGCATTTTCTAAAACTTCGACTTTATGCAGGCCACAATCATGCCATAGTGTTAATAAAATTAAAATTTAGATAAAACTCATAACTCATATAATATAGTTTATTTATTAGTTTTAAATATAAGAAGAAACTTTTTAACTGTTAAATCAATTTTAACATGCATTGTAAAAGTTAATTACCTAGTTAATTTAATAATGAACAAAAATATTTTTGTTATTAAATAAAATATCTGAATATATGTAGTAATAAACATTACTGAAAGCTCATAAATAGAAAATATTTTGATTTTTTATGTTTAATAATACAATATGTGTTGGAAAAATAAAGGCATACCTGAAAGTTGGAGAAAGGCAAAAGTAATATCTCTGTCCAAGAAGGGCGACAAAAGCAAATGCGAAAATTACAGAGGAATCAGTTTGCTGGAAAACTCATATAAGTTGTATGCAAGAATACTAAATAACACGCTCAGGACAATAGCTGAACAAGTATTAAGAGAAGAACAAATGGGATTCAGAAAGGGCCGTTCTAACGGCTAATGCCGTTTTTACTATTTGCCAAATTATAGAAAATCATCGCTTTCATAGATTTCGAAAAGGCTTTCGATAATGTTAGTAGAGAAAAGTTATGGAATATAATGATAAAAAAAGGTTACCCGTACCATATAATAACAGCCATCAAATCGCTATACACTGACACGACTATAGCTTTAGATATAAACGGTAGAATGACAGATGAAATTCCAACAAATAAAGGGCTCAGGCAGGGCTGTAGCTTATCGCCGACACTTTTCAACATTTACATAGACGACATTATCAACGAATGGAAATTTGGAGTTTCTTCTGGAATTCAGGTTAGTGGGGATGCGAGGGTCAACTCACTTCTATACGCAGACGATCTGGCAATTATCTTCGAAACCGTAATAGATTTACAAAGAGCAATTTATATGCTTAACGAGATCTGCAAGTCCTATAATATGAAAATATCCACAAACAAAACTAAAGTCATGACGTTCACGGGAAGCGACCCAACAAGAGCAAAAATTGTAGTCGATAATAAGATGATCGAACAAGTTAGCCACTTCAACTATTTAGGCTGCAACATATCCTATGGATACAGCAAAGATATTGCAAACAAAATCGGAAAATTCGGACAAATTTGTGGAACGATAAATAGATACGAACCTCAAGAACAAGACAAGAAAAGACACTCGATTAAAATTTTATAAGACTATGGCGGTGCCGGTACTAATGTATGGAAGTGAATGCTGGGTAACAAATAAAAGATAAGAAAGCCAGATCCAGGCGGCGGAAATGAGATTTTAGAGAGCGGTTAAGGGGTGTACGCGAGAGGATAGATTCAGGAACATTGCAATTATAGAAGAGCTGGGAATCTTCAGTATTGGAGATAAACTGAAGGAAAATAAATGAAATGGTCACAACATCTGGACAGAATGAAGGAAGGAAGAATGCCAGCACAAGTAAGGAGATATAAGCCAGAGGGGAAAAGAAATGTCGGACGACCTAGGAAGAGATGGGCACCGTAACAGGCCTGAGAGCCTAATACGAAAAGTGAAGAAGAAGAAGAAGAATGTTTAATAATTAACTACCTTATAAGCTAGTCGGCAAAGTTTTATTGTGAAAATAATTAAAGACAAGCTAGAATAAATTTTATTATTTTTATTTGGACCTCTAAAAAGACTAATTTTTGCACGGTTTAAAAACCCCGGATTTTCTCACCATATTGGAAAAACCACGCGAAAAATACACTTTCATGAAAATCCGGGAATTTCTTGGCTTAGGTTAACTTGGGTTAATAAATATATGTTGTGTACATGGTAATTGTAAATGAAACAAAATAAATTTTTTGCAAGAAAGATCTCAGCCAGAGGTAAAAAGAAGGATGGGTATTGAGGGCACAATAATTCAAGATATCGAACAAAAACAACTTATTTGGTATGGGCACATAAAACGAATGAACAACGAGCGATTGCCAAAGAAGATCATGGATTGGTTTCCAAGAAGGAAAAGAAAAAGAGGACGACCGAGGAAATCATGGAGTGAGAGAATAAAAAAGGCGATGAGCGTAAGAAACCTAAAGGACGAAGATTGCGAAGACCGACGAGGTTGGAAGATGGGCATCGGACAACGTCGCAAGACGTTTTAAACCGACTATAATAATAATAAGATCTCAGCCATTAGTTTTTCAAATTTTTATACCCCCCCCCCTAGTGGCTCTTTTTTATAATTAAAATTAATACTTTTTGATAGGCTATAAAAATCTTCAGCTTTATTTCATTTTTAATTTTTAAATTTTGTTATGCATTTATTATTTCAAACTCCTCGAAATTTGAAAAAGGTTTCATTGTAAATCTGGCTTTCCAATTTCGTAAAATCCACACGTACCTTTAGAAATTATTCAAAAATCATCGTTCGTTTAGCATTGTCTTTCAAATTATTATATTTATATTTTCAAACCGCTGGCGGTTGCCGCAATGAGGCCTGTTAAAAAGATTTCGCACCAATATTTAGAATTTGAACTCTCTCCCCAATTTATAAAAAAAAATTACATCCACAAACGTTGTAGTACAATGTACTTTGAATGAAATGTAAAATTGTGAATAAAAATGAAAAACTTTATAATACAAAATCTCAGACAAAAGAAAAATGTAACAAAGAAATGAAAATTGAGCTTTTATTGAATTGAGTTTATTATTATGTTTAGCAAAACAATAATTTTTCAAAATAAAATCGATTCGGTCGGTCACAAATTCGGAATGTGACTCCGCTGTAACAAAATTCAAATCAGCAAAAAAATTCCTTCAAAGTTTTGATTGTATTTTGCGCCTCATTACCCAATATTTCACGTCCTGTGTAATTTAAAAAAAAATATTGTTTCAGCAAATATGTAATACAATTTTAGTTCTAAATTCGGAAGTTATTTATTTTTAAAATCTGAAATCAAGTGACGTCAACGTTATGATTGGATTCTGTAAATCCTGAAATAACTGCACTGATTGGAATCATACAGAGTTAATTTGTTTTTAGACGTTTCAGCGTTGTCGACCGATAATTACACAATCATATTGCATATTGTATGCCACCAAATTACTCATTTAATTACGTAATTTTGAGCACTATGTCGTTTACGTGATACAAAAAAAATGTGTTTAATTTTTGCAATGTTTTTATTTGTGACCAGGTGTGCTTTATAGTCTTACGCGATCATCTTTTTCGTGTTAAAAGTGACCGTGTTTGAAAAAGCCCATATTAAAAAGAGATTAAATTTAAATTTCAAGTTGAGCTCTTTTTCAAAGCACAAAACAGCTTACGTATATATTCGGTGGTTGAACTTGCCCAAGTGGTGAAAAGATTATTATTATAAATTTAATACCTGGAGTATAAAATTTTGGAAATAAAAGGAAAGGAATATAATTAGTTTAAATGTTGTTGAAAACAAAATTACAAAATTTATCTAAGATGCTGGCTTACCAGTGTGATTAGACCCACGTCAGAACTTTTTTCATAAAAAGCTCTTTATATATGCTTGCCTCAATCGATCAATCAAAGAGGTTAATGTTGTCAAACATTTTATACGAAAAAAATATATATCCGGATAGCCCATCCAATTTTATTACTATTAAAATGTGACTATTTGGCATTTTTGCGATAAAAAATTTTAGTTATCTTTAGGAAGAATAATTTGACTACATTTATCAATTTGCACATCTCATCATCAAATTTATGGGTTGAAATTTGACATATTTATGAGCACAAAGCTAGAAACATTACGAAACTATACAAAGCATTTCTAAAACAAAAGGAATTTATGTTCTCCATATATTTCTATTTAGAAGCGATACGACCGCCATTTGGTAGCCAGTGTGTTCAATTTTTGAATTTTATTACCACATAATCACTACATTTTTGATGCAGCCACATTTTTATTTAGTGGCAAACTGTAACCAATCGATATGAATTATTGATGCCTAAATTTCAGAATTTTCTATAGGTGAGGAGGCGAATTACGTAAAAGTGCTTTAAAAAAGTGTTTGAAAAAAGATGAAAGGGACGACGTAAAGGATATTAAAAATCCGAAATGGGTTATTGCACCACATCTTTCAATGGCAGTGATATAAGGTAATGTAGCTCTCGGTTCGGCAGAGATACATTATTTGAAGCGCTGAATTATGCCAATGGAAAGCTCGCATCTCTTAACTCTCTTAAATTCATTCTTATCCTACAATAGTGATGATTCGACAAAACCCAATGTAAAAAACGAACTGTTTGTTTTTCACTTCAACTATTACGCTTTGTATATGTCGACATTCCTTTTTAATCAAAATTTATCAATTCCAACTGCGATTTCATTGATTTCATTAGGGGATTCCCCGAAAAAGCTTTAATATCAAAAAGGTATCATAATCCTTTTTTACGAAACTCGAAGTAATATTAGAATTTGTAATAGAAATTTAACAATTTAAGGTAAAAGCTTAGGGGTTTTTCCGTATACAAATCTACTTAAGTAGAATACTTTTATTTCGTTTCATTTCAAATCCACGTGATAGTGTTTCGACACCATATTATTTACTAGATAAATTTTTACTTATTTATTTCATATTTCTTTCACAGTTTTATATTAAAATAGTTTAATTATTTTTTATTCAACTGATGGTTCACAATAATTACGAAAGACTAGAAAATTGGGGGAGTGGACTGTCAATATATTAATACAAAGGGGTGGTTTCGTCTAACAAGAGCCGGAGCGACCAAATATTTTTAATTTTTCAATAGGATTATTATGTCAAACAAAAGGTATCAAACATATCAATGATGACGTGTATTAGTTCTACATATCGTCACCCTAATTCTAAAACCTCGTAAGTCTAGTTAATCAAATTTTACAGGAGGCTGAAAAAAGTGAATTTTAAGAAATATATTATTAGTATTGACTTGATTTTTCACACTTAATAGTTTTATAGATGTCACAATAAGTATAATTTTTTTATTAGGAGGTTTTAGAACGATGTATTTTGGATATCTCTATATCATACAACTAAAATCTCAAAATCGCATAAATTTGGATTTACGAGGTTTTAAAATTAGGGTGACGATATATACTCTTTGAAATGTATCGTGTAATTATTTACCAATTAGCGTACGATATTATCCAATCGCAACGTTTACACGATTTCTATAATTAACCAATCCGAGTACGAGATTTTATGCACAATGTATATCCATAATGATTCCTCGATCTTACGAAATTTTAATAGAAATATTAGAAATAGAAATATTTTAGGTGATAAAGCCACGTTTAGCTTTTATATTTACATTAATCAAGCGATTCTCGCTTCTGTCTTTGAAACGGAGATTGGTTTGGAATATCCAGGCGATAATCGCCACTAATCCAAAATAAAAACTTTAAATACGAGAATCGTGCTAGCAATTTCCGTCTCTTTCAAGACTGATTTTTTAACCTTTAGTTAGATTTCCAGATAACTAACTGTTGGTTAAAGTTTTAGTGACGTCAAGAAGCAACCAAAAGCTTTAACTAACAGTTAGTTATCTGGAACTTCAACTGCAGGTGGAAATATTACCTTCTATTATAATATAAAGGAGAAATATTTCAAAAATCAAGTCATAATTATGTATTATTTTATTTACAATTTGACGTGCAATGAAAATTTCTGCAGTCTGGAGGATTTAATTCCAACGGTCCTATATCTTATTAATATATTAATATTTATTTATTTTATTAATTAATAGCATAGTCGCTCTATCGATCCATGTAATGCATCAATGATTAGTTCAATTTTGCCAACTTAACAGAAAAGAACGCAGTGGATTATGAGATAATAAAATTTACTACCTCGGTTCAAGAATAATAGTCCCAAATGCACTTTAAACTCGAGATTATTGGCATACCTTCCTACAAACGATTTAATTTAATTTGAATTAAATAGTTCAAGATATTATTATACAATACCTCAACTACTGTTTGTCAATATAATAAAATTAATAGTATTGTATTTTCGATTACAGGATTTACTAAATAATATACAAATTTTTTCTATAACAAATGCAAACGAATTTTTTATAATTAATAATTCAAGCAATTCGATGGCAAATTAATAAGGCAACATAGAAGAAATTCCAATTGATAGAAGACCTAGATTAAATAGGGAAAGACTACAGAGTGAACCTAGACAACCGTTACTGGTATTACGAAGAGAAAATACCGTATCTCAAAAAACTTACAATAACGAACTCAAGCTCGCGATCCCCCTAAGTGAGCCCGAATGCCGAACAAATATATGGTCCTCAAAACTAGAAATATAAACATTCTAATAAGGATAACATTATATCCAAATATGTAATATTCTGTAAATTTTCCCACCCTCCATTTCACTTTTACCTGTTTTACTACTAGTAAAACACTTCCTACTAAAAACTAGTAGGAATTTTACTTCCAGTGAAAATTCAAATATTTTAGCATTTAGTTTAAATTAAAAAACAAGTGCTGGGATAATTTCGGTATCTTTTGGACCTTTGACTAGCGATATCTCAACAGGTACGCTTTTATTAAAACAATTGTTAAAATAGTTAAAAGTTTCATATTGAGAAATAAACTTATTAACCCAGATATGCCTAATGTCCTATAATTATAATACGAGTATAGGACGGTTCAAATAAGTCAAGGGTAACTTGCGCCCCTACTTCAATGCTTCTCAAAATGCATTTGTTGCTTCACTATAGTGTCCTCTTTAATTGTGCAAAGTTGTGAGACACTGATATTGTGAATTCGATATTTTATGGGTGTTAGAAATTGACTATTTTTGAAAATGGCAGAACAAGATCATTTAGTTGTGAGGAAAGTAATTTTATTCTTTTCTCTATATCATAAAATTTTTTTATTTTGGTCATTGTCGTTCTGGTTATTGTACTATCATTCAATGTTAAAATAATAAATATAACAGTTTTGAATTTCATTCTGTGGCGTTTCAAACTCGAGTGACCTCATCAGACACAAATATCGCTACAAATAATGCTTAATCATCGGAATTTTTTCAGGGAATTTTCATTACATGAACCTCTTAACATGATTAAAGATGACAAAGCTGAAAGAAATATAATTTCCTCTTTTTTTATTAAGAAATGTTTAATTTGTTGTTAAAATTTCGCAAAAAGAAATTATTTTTTTTTAACTTTTTATACTTATTTATTTCTTCTCTTTAGTCACACAATGCTAGTTTTTATTAAAAAAATTTAAAAACTCATATGTGGACGCCATATACATATCTGGGTTAAGGATGTCATTAAACTTAAAATTTTAAACAAACACAATAAATGCGTTTCACAAATTGACTTCTTTGCCTTATCAAAAGTTCGAAAATTGCATCAAAAAATTTTAATGCAACTTTTTGTAATAAATCAAAAGTAGAATTATAATTTTAGATAAAAATGTAATAATTTATGATGACATTTTAAAACTGAAATAAAAATTTTAAATTTTAAAGGATTTTCATACCTTTTCCAAACTTTTATCTCAAAAACTATATTTTATAATAATTGTCTTTTGAAAAAAATCAAAAAATATTATTCCTTTTTTGTGGAAATTATTCCTGCATCAAGATTATCCAGATTAAAATTAGCTCACTTTGATTAAGATTGAAAACATGACGAAATTGAAAATAAATGAAATAATACGTGACAGAAATTCGGTCATTTGGATTTATCGAGAGCTCAAAACCTGTACAGTGCTGCAACGAAAAACAAATATTTAATGCTTCGTTCTTGTAGAAACAATATAATTCTTTTCAGAAGAATGAACCAACTTAAAAATAAGTGTTTTGAGAGAAAACATTAATTTTGATATAATTATTAAACGGCAAGGAGGGCCAACTGCCCCTAGCATTGACACCCCTTACGGACGCTCGTGGAAACCAACAGTAGAATTACAATTTGAAATAAAAATTTTGTAATTTAAAGTGGAGTACCCTGCGGACACATAATTTTTTTTAATTAAGAAAATTATGTAAAATATCGTTTTACTGCAGAATTCACTGTAAAAGTTTACAAAACACTCGATAAATTTAGAAAATTGATACTTGACCCAAAAGGAAAAGCAAAAATAAAACCCTTAACCTTATTTTTCACCATAAAACCAAAAATTTTCGTTACTGTTTTATAAAATGCTTTTAAACTCGTATCTCAAGCTATTGCCACAAATTCATTAAACATTCAAAGTTATAACGATAATAGCAAAAGTTGGTTAATTTTTCAAATGTCATTTTAGTTCTAATGAATGAAATGTTTCCACTTTTCTAATTACAACATCCAATTAAAAGTTTGTTTAAATTTGAATTAATTAAAATCACATTTTTATCGTTCCGTTAAAATATTCCACGTGTGCTAGAAAATTTCCGACAATAAATAAAGTTGATTATCTTAGGAAATATAACATTTTCAAACAAAGTACAACAAATTACTTTTATCTAAAAGAAAATAAAATCTAGGAGAAACTTTTTTAAAATTATGTTTGAATAACAAGCACAAAAAGCAGTCTCTGCTTTGGAACCTTAACAAGGTTTTACATATTTTTTGGTTTTTTCTTTATTATATAGGAAATAGCACCAAACAAATTAACGGTAACGAAAATATTTCAAACTAAAATTAATAACACCGAACAAATATTTTAAAACATTTTATTATGATGTATAATCCAGTCTTAATATCTCTAAATTTCAATTTAATTTAATTTTATTATTGTAACAACACAATGCATGCAAATGAAACTTATTTTGCATATGAATCTGAATAAAGCTCAGTTTTGAATTTAAATATGAGAAGCTTTCAGAAAAATTACAATAATCACTTTTAAATTTAAAAGGATGGTTTAATATAAATTACAACAAAAAAATATCGTCTTACAGGAAATTTTATTGCATTAAAATTTTTCCCTGTGGGATTAGGTTTTCGTCTAAATTACAAATGAAAATTTAATTGTATAATTTTTTTACGAAAAAAAAACTATCCTCTTACTTAATTTTTACGTTACACTTTTGATTAATTTAGTTGAGGTTGCAAAAAAATTTTATAAAAATTAATCTTCATTATTATTACAGAAAGTTGAGGTTTTTCTGAAAAATTGCTGAAAATTCCTAATATGACGAATAAAGTAAACTAATTTATTACAATTATGATGAAATATTTGTGAAATTTGTCAAAATTATATTTAAAGGGTTAATTTATGTTTTAAAAATAATGCGTAAATTGAAGTTTACAGATTCATCTTTAAAATAGCAAACCGAAGGGCAATTTGCACTGAAATAATTAATTCGTATAAATTTTCCAAAGATAAATAAACAAGAAGCAAAGTCTTACACCTACGGAAAATTTCAACGCCACAAGGAACATTTCAGGATTCAACACCTGGTAATATGGACTCATATATTATCATTACGCCAATAACGTAAGCATACATTTAGGGGAAGCAAAAATTAGGATTCCAAAAAGCGGTTTGAATTTTTTCAGATTCAACTCAAACTCATCCTTCTCGTCCTTTTTACTACTGACGATGCATAGAATGCGATAACTCCCCGTATGTCGGTCTTCCCAATGGCCGCTTTTAAACTTTCGTAATTTTTTATTTAATTCGGTTAGACTTCACAGATAGGAATTTTTGTTTGACTTTACCTATATGTTTAATAAGCATAAAAGGGTTCAAATTATATTTGCGCTATATTGAAATTTGGCGGTATACTCATAGCAATGGTTTACCTTAAAATTTTCATAAAATCACCTGATGAGCTGCTATTTGAGAAAACCCGCGCCTTTGCATAATTTGTGAAATGAAAATATGGTACCTATTTCCTGATTTATGCAACAGCTGCATCAGTCGGAATTTTCAGCGTTTTGTTTGCAAAATGACAATTTCTACAATGCAGTTGATTGAGGTATAAGTGCAAGCGTTGGATGACTTTATGATGACATTGCGACGCTACGTGCCAATTAATTTGCATTGGACCCGCTTGGATAATTTTAATTGGATTTTATTTTTATTCATTAAAGTTTTAGTTTTTCTTGTGTTCGATGGACGTGTTGTAACTTCGGGGTTACATGGTTTTATTTTCAACAGCCGTCGAGATTTTAAGGTGAATGTCCGTCTTAGGATTTTACTTCTGATGGAAAATACATAGATTAACCAACTTTGAATATCTTGATGAATTTTTACCATCTGTTTGAATTGTTACGGCGGAATTAAATGGATTTAATTCTAATTATTTACGTTGGGTTAATGGAAAAGCCGAGAGTCACAGGTGATTGACCTACGTTAAACTATTTTTTTATTCGAAAGCTTTCAACAACATTTATTGATATGTTCAGATATTTTATTAGTTAACTTTTAAAGTTTATTTTAATATTAATTCCACGGTTAAAAATAATTTAATAAACTTTCAACTTTTCAAGTTAACTTAACGTTAAATTATTAAATATTTTAAGACTATGTTTTAAATTACCGAAATGAGATGTATAGAATAATTGGAATAATTATATTGTATTCTCTCAGTAACCTAAAGCTCTTCCATAAATCTATTGGCGTCTTTATATTAATATTATTTTTTTTAGATCGGAAACTATTTCAGGTGGATCGTTGTTAAATAAACACACCGTATACAAATTAACCAGATTATATTGAGGGCGTAACCGCCAGAGGTTTCTAAATTCAAGAAAAGCGGATTAAATGCGAAAGCACAAACAATGTGCAGTTTTAAAATCCAAATGAACGGGTCAAGCAGTTTTGAAAACCCAATTAAAATAAATTAAATGCACGGCATGGAAAATTGGAAGAAGGGCCAAAATGATAACTTAAATACTTCAAAGTTGCTGTAATTTTTCCATGCAATGCCAATTTATATTTTCTTCTAAAAAAACTGAATTCTTGCGATCAATCAAAAGTTTGCGACAGGCTACCTAAATTAATTTAACTTAAAAACTCTAAAAACTTGGTTTCGGGATGTGAAGAGGTTTATTAATTCAAAATTTTGTATATCCTTTTATTTCGTCTGTAAGTTGTTTTAACAAAGCACCGTTTGATTGTTAGAATATTTTCAATATTCCAATTTTGTTGAAAATTTATCTCAAGTTTGAGTTTTGAAATATTATTTTGCGTACGTTTTACTGATATTTTCCCCTAGCATCATAGAGTATTTTTCATGCGAGTTCCAAAGTCTTAATTAATGAACTTGAAAAGCAATTAAAATGTTAATAGACTTCACACTGTGAAGTTGATATGTGGGGAATATTGAAAAACTATAATTTTCTTCTCGTGAAAATTTTGTCAACATTCTCGAATTAACTTTGCTCTGTACACGTCTACTATATTTAAATTGATAAATAAAACTTTACATTAAAAAAGATCACGAGTTACCTTGCAGTTTCATAATTTTTGCATTAACGGTTTTTAAAAGAAGCGTCGAGGAAAACCTATTATACCAATAATTTACATTTGATTTTTTATCAGTTAACTACGCAGTGGTATAATCGATTTTTTAAAAACATTTAGAAAATGTTTACCAAAACAGGATAAAGCTGGATTTGAAGCAAGTTGAATGTTTCAATTTTCCTAATTTAAATTTTACTCTAACTAACCAAACATTGTCAAATGTTTAAGTTTCAATGTTACATTTAAATTAAATTGTTGTTGGGTTTAATTACTCTTTGACACGTTATAAAATTTTAAGGTGATACAATTACGTTTTAATCAATTTCGAAATTGAAAAAGTCGCCACCATGTATATTTAATTATTTGGTAACTTTTGCAATTATAACACTCAAAATCAAATTTAATAAAATATTACATATTGAATTTTATCATGTAGTCACTAAATACGGTTATTTCCGTATCCCAACATTAATTAATCCGGTAATTTCCGCGATGTCATAATGCGGTAATCGCACTTGTTCAGTTTATCTATGAGCCCTCTACTATGGCTGCTGTTCTCGCGCTTGCACAACTTTCTTCTATAATTACCACCTCTAAATTAACTTCACCCGCCATCAGCTTATTTTAGTAAAGAAAATGGAAGATTTTAAATCTCAATTAAACGAGGATCACCCCGAGGGGTTAATCCGGTATGCAGAGTATTTAGCTGTTGCATCCGATACATTTCGTATATATTATTACATCAAAATGACGCATCGAGCGCATAATCTTGCAAACTAAAAGTCTCTTTGATGAGATCTTATAAATAATAAAGTGTTATTTCGTTGCAATTGAAATTTGAAGTCGATAAAAATTGTTAAAGCTATAGGTGAACCTTATCGATAAACCGTATATGTCACCCAGGTGGGTAGTTTTGAAAATTTACGACGTGTGTATGCGAGCACACCTTGCAATATAACAAAAACTAAGGATTGTACTTGGCAAAATAAAAAATGTCGTTCCAAGCTGGCAAATATTCAATCAATTTACCTTTTATATTTCAGACGTAATGACAACACCCTTCGACATTTATCGCATCTACACGCAACTAAGGTATGAATCGTAAGTTAAAATGTGTAGCTTTTCGATAGCTCAACAATGATGAGTGTTGCTCCAGTTTATGGGTTATTATTTATATACCGATTCGAAACGATAAAAAAGATATAAGATCATACTTTATGAGTTATAATTTTACGTTTTGTGGCATTCTTTTAATATATTTTTCAGCAAACAAGTTTATGCCATTAGTGTATTGTCTTTTGATCAAGTATTTATGGCAAATATTAATCAATACTTCGACCATTTCGTTTATCCGAACTGAAAATATTCTGGCGCAGTCGAATCTCAAGTTTCGCAGGTGTTAAATTACACCTTTTTTCTTTCGGAAGTACAATCAAAATTAAAAATATATTTTTTTAAGTATCGAATTACATTACAATAAATTGCACAAGTCGATTTTAATTACGGTTCTTCGTTTTTTGTTAAATTACAAAAAATGAAAACATTATTTTTACGTTCATTTAACGTGTTAATTCGTTTATAAATTTCTGGTAATTTTCACGTCTTTTCGACGTATACTTGTGCTTTTAAAGAAATAATCGTCTAAAAATGAAACCAAAATAATAATTTCCAGCTAATTACACAAAACATTAATGTAAATTGCTTGTGCATTGCCGGAGTATTAATTTGTACTTTAAAGTCACATTTCAGACTTTAAAGATGTCACACTGGAAGCATTAGTTAATTACTCCATAAATAGTTTAGCAGATAGTGAAGCTTTTTAAAACTTATAATTAGGTTTTCATTTTTTAATTCGTCACTACAATAAATTCAACATCATTTTTATTTATTAAATTATATCGTCGGAATAATATTCATTAATTTGTTTAGTTGTCGTTGAACTGACAGCTTCCAATGAATCAGTGTCGCAAAAGTTGGATTTTGACGTTGATAGCATTCTGTTCTTGATATTGTTTCTAGACAGAGGGTAAATTACTATAGCTATTGTTACAAGATTGCAACTAGATGAAAATATACGAATATACCACAATTTACTCAAAATGTTGCGAAAATGTATTAAAATTTATGGTCCATATGTAGCTAAGTGATTAATGTGCGATGTTAATTAAACACTACTTTGAAGATGAAATAATAATTATTTAAAATTAAAAATCGATTAAATTTAATGCACCCAGGTATATTTTAACGTTTATTCGACGTACTTTTAACGTGTTTGCGCCCTCCATCAAAATAAATTTTAAAACTCCTTCGCAATTTTAATTAATTTAACTTTTTAAAAATATAAACTTGTTAATTAAAGTTTTATAAATGCTAATTGATTTTCTTTTTCTGGAAAAGCGCTAAAAATTATACTTAAAAAGAACTTTAAAAATATTTTGGCTCCCAACAATGGAAAATCGTTAAGACAAGAGTACAAATTACATTAGATGCAAGATCCCAAAAGCTTCATAAAGAAATTGAATTTCTTAATTTTGTTGGTTATTGTGCTTTTAATTACTAAGAAAGAAGGGTAAATTCAAAAGCTCGATGCTTTTAGTTTAAGGAAGTTCAAGAATTATTGGTGCTTATTCCTTATAAAACTTTTCCTTATACAAATTTCTTTCGTTCCGTTTAAAATTTTAATTAAGAGTGTTGATTACAGATGTTCTAGTCTTAGTTTTTTTTTATAAAATTGTCCCTTACGTTCCAATTTTATTTGATTGTTACCTATGAATAGTTTTGAGTACAAATATTCTTATAAATTTTTTACAAATTCAAAGTCGCCTGTAGCTTAAGTGCATCCTGCGATTTATGTAGTAGGTTAGGGTCAACATAAACTTTTCATTGAGAAAATGCTTTCATGTAAACACGTTCACAGACGAGTTTACTTGAGTTGCCTTAGGGGTTCACTTGCATGTTCCTAAATACTTTATAAATATATATGACAAGCAAAGCACCCTAATACTTCACTATATATACCTGAGAATAATATACATACGACACACATATCCACCTTTTTCTATCACAAAAATTATCATAGTGCAAATATTTTACATACTTTTTCATGTAAACCCTTTCACTTTCGCGTATTTCCTTATTTTATTTTCTTTGACGAAAAGTAATGGATTCTCTAAATTATTAGCTTTCAGATTTCATAAAAATAGCAAGAAATTTCGTTTTAGTTGTCCAAACAGTTCTTCTTTTCACGAAAGTCTGCAATTTGTTTTTCGTCTCGGCTTCAATCACAAAAAAAAGTTTCCTTCTCATCGGTCAATGAATTCCCTGCATTGGTATGCTAATCAAATTCATTTATTTCCAACTCTGTTAAAGATTGTCTACGCTTTCTGCGTTGTTTTATTAAAAAAACCCAACAAAACAGATTTTTTTCCGAATCTTTATCAAGATCTTTAAGGAAAACTCTTTCATTGTTTTTCAAACTTTTTTTTAATTTTTTAAGTGAACGGAAAAATGGAACGGGTCGAAAGTAATATTCGTGGCTTTATATGAAACCATCTTGAGAAGAACGTCAGCAAAAAAAGAAGAATAGCAAAGGATGTTAATTTTTCCATTTTTTTAATTTGGTAAACACTATTTTAGTGCATAATATTTTTTCGATCTGTGAACACGTAATTTAAGAACATGGACCCTTATTTCTATTAATCAATCAAACAAGCAGTATACTGATTTTTAAACTCTATTTGAACATTTTCGAAAAAATTAAAATTATGTTTCTGTAACATTCCAGGGCTGCTTAAAAATTTTCTATACTTACAGCTAATTATTGTATAATGCAGTAAAAATCTGGTCGTTTCGCCCCTAGCTAATTAATTGATGACAACCTTGTTTTCCGCTCTTCGGATGAACCATAAATATTCAAACATGTTCATCTTGCCCTTAAAAAATTCAAGTGTCCACTTATATCTCGCAATATAATTTGTTTCTCTAAAGATAACTGGAACTGATTTTCTTCTGAATCTTTATTAAAACTTCAGGAAAGTCTTGGTGGATTTGATGAGATTTTTCGCTGCCCTTCAGCTGAATAATATAAATCATTATTTTCGTGTACATTAATTTTCATGTTGGTGTTATAGAAAAAATCGATGGGTACATTTTTCTCTTATTGGAGGTTAACTTAACAACAGCAAGAGGTTTGTGCATGCTGTAACACACTAGTGACAGTTTCATTTCAAGCATCGTGTATATAAGAAAATTCTAGTCAGTAGAGCCACTTTTAGAGTTCACTTTTCCTAAAATCGCAGCCGCATATTTTAAGAGACACTTACATCTATGCGGCAAGTGCATTAATTCTGAGATAATCTGGTTTGAGGTAATAGAAAATCACCGGGATAAACTCTCATGAAAACCCTTTTAGCTTTTTACCTTTAGAACTCACGTTAAATAATAGGTACTCTATGTAGGTGAAAACACCTCGAACGCACACCACAGCCGTATGAGAGAATATATAGTCATGACTCTTCTATCCTGCTGCGGTTTGAATGTTTTCCTTTCGCAATTCGATAGCGTACTTAACAGTGCAGTTTATATTTCAATCGCTAATACCTATAACATTCTTAGTGTTCCGGAGGAAGGCTTCCAGTTACGGTTTCGATTTAAACACCTTTTTTAACTGACATTGTCGTAAACACCTATTTTACAGCTGTTCTGTGTTGTAAAACATTTTGTGTAACATCCTGTATATATCAATATGCCACGAATATATTATGTGGTCACAATTAATCACATATTACTCCTGGGGCTGTCTTCAGCAGATTCCGTTAGTTGTTACATTTCCACATAGTGGACAGGTCATTGACTTGATTATGTGTTTTACTTCCATCATGCAGTTTGACTGTGATTGAGTATTTTATGTTCGTGAAGAACATTTTGCACTCCACTATCGTGACGGTATTATTAAACGACTTGATTATTTAACTTGAAACTTTGTGTTTGATTGTTAAGTTCATCTCTTCCCACACGACCGAAAACATCTGACAAGCTAGCACTCCTTGCGACAAGAAAAGACATATTATTCCTCCTCCCTTACTTACATTTCTCACCTAGTTTCCGAATTCATTTCATTGATAAGATAATTTAACGTATTTGTGGACGAAATCGATATAAGTAGTAAAATAAGGTTAATGTTTTATTGGAAAAAGTTATCCAATAAATTTAATTTTTGCATTGCCAGCGTCGAAATTTATTGCCATTCCATGGAATCAAAATAAAGTTGTGAGTGTAATTTCTGCAAGTAAATCACGGAATGGCAAAAGTGCAAACCGTAAATGTATAAAATCATGTTCAAAAAGCCATCTAAAAATTTGGATATAAAAATAAATTGAACCATCCCGTGAAGAACTGTTTCCTTAAATGAAAAATCATCCCATTTTGCAGTATTAAAAGCACCTTAATCGAACCTTCGAGAAAGGCAAATTTCGTAGTCTAAAAGGGTTCTCAATTTTAGCAGTGTTCACAATAAGGTTGATTCCTTACACCATTTTTTACGGTCAGGCACCTTCACACAAAAATTCAATACAATTGATAACTGGTCCGGGTAACTGAATGTGACACATAATAATTCACATCACGCGCTTAATTCTATTTGGTACTGGCTTTTGTTGGAAGAAGTTATTTCGAAACAAAAATAACAAACGAAACTTTTATCAAATAACAAAACTTAAATTTTCTTATCCAAAAATTGTATGATTACCAAGCGCCGGTCATAATTAAACGACGAGGGATATTAATTACGTGCGTAAATTTTTGGAATCAGTTTGGCGTTGTACAACATACTATGTAATTATCGGAGAGGAAAGAAATAAGCAGGGATTCCCCGACTCGTCGATGACGATATTTTAGGTATCTAAACGGCCTTATAAATTAAACCAATTAATTTGCATTTGTGCAATATTGAATTTTTACGTTAACAAAACTTGAGAGCTATTTATCTTGAAAAGCGTCAAAAACGTTATTTATTCTCAAAAACTCTAACTTATTTCCTGTTTGAGAAAGCCCGCAAAAAATGTAAATGTATGCATTAAATTACTTACTGTTTAGATATTCACTTTTCTGGTGTATAATTTTTTGATATATTTCCTTCAGGAAATATAGTAGTATCGCATAATTCGGCAAATTTGCTTACCTGAAACAAAAAAAGGGAAGAATTTTAATCACACCGTATACTTAATAAGGAATTTTAAATAATTGTTAGTTTGACGGAAGCGGTAATTAAAGTTGGACACTTTTCGCGTTAATCTGATGGAAAACTTGGTCGGTCTTTTATTTTTAATACGACAGCTTTCCTTTAATTTTTTTTAGTTGCTACAGGAAAAAGAACGTCTGCTTTAGTGTCAGACACGAGATCCAAAAAAGAACAATTTAAGTTCGATTAGTGAAAAAATTTATCCCAATCAATCATGGTTATGCAAAACGCAAAAAGTTTTCCTGAGGAAAAAATGACAAATTTAATGTGGAATGATGTATCGTGCGGTGTTGATAAGTTGCATTAACCGAAACCTCCACGAAATATCTTTGAATGCGAACTAAAACTTTTCAAGTAAATTGGGAAGATTTACTGTAGAACTTCTTCCTTTACATAAAATAATGAATTTAAATCATTGGAGAAGAGACTCTGAACCCGAACCGCAATTTGAAAGCAGTCAAGAGAAAAGAGCCAAGCTTGCATCACGCATTTCATTTGGAATTACGTGAAAGTGTTAATTAATCGAAACTTTATCCAAGTTTGCCTTTTTATATTCGTCCCGAGTTAAATAAAATTCCGGACAATTTTCGGGGTCTTATGATGGTTGGAAAAAATTAAATAAAGTATGCAAATTTTAAATACAAGTATTCATTTTTATTTTAAATTAAATAAGAGAGTTCAGAGAGTCAATGTCGAATTTTGTGGTCAGGATAATTCGAAACGATTTACCTTTACAATCCGTCGTATACTAAAGCTTTAACAGAAAATTCCATAATATGCGGCAGTGGTCTTTGCAAAAGCTTGTTACGTTAAAATATACCCGACCTTTATCAAAACCGTAAAGAGATCTTTGGAATGCAAACCACTCTAGCAACTTTTCTAAAGTAAAATTTAATAAAAGCAATAAGTAACATTTTTAACCTGCAATAATTTACTCGAATAATATAATAAAATTATTTTTGTTGGGAGCTAGCACAAGTCGCAAAAGTCTACGAATTAGCTGTGATGATTTATTTAACTCCACGGATCAAAAGATTGGAAAAATAGAAAACTCTTTCAAAACAACTTTTCTTTCGATACTTTGATCCAGTTAAATCTTGCCCAAATCATCACATTATAGCAAACAATGACGGATCAACTTGAAGAATCGCTTTAATTTTTACAATTCCACCGAATCTTTCATTACAAATTTCATGCAAAAGAATTAATCAAATAAACGCTTTGAGCATTAATTTGATTAATTAAGCAAAAATATGAAATTTTTGTGTATTTTGGGGATGTATACTTTCGAAATGCTTTATTAAGTAAATATCAAATTATATAGTAGGTACATTTAACAATATTAAATAAATATTCTATGTAAATTTAAAATATACAAACGATGGAGCTTTATAAATTATTAAAATAAAGAATCGTTATTAAGCAGAATTCCAAAAAAAACGATAATATAAGCGGTTTGGTAGTTTTTTAATGTCATAAAACTTGCGCCAAATTTTAAGTTCATTTTTAAGGTATAATGTAAAAAATTTCTCACCAACTTTTAAATTAACTTTGCATCAAGTTTAAACCATTTTTCGCTTCTTTGTTCTTCTTCTTTATTTCGCTACGCGTTCCTACTTACGTTTCGTCTCGTAAATATAACTTAAAACCTGAATCGATAAATTCCTATTTTATTCAAGTATTTAACTGATTAAAATTTTGGGCCACTATTATTTCAATTAAATTTTTCAAAATAAATTTTCCTGCAGCATCCGAAAATATCGATCGGCATCCGAAACTTGGACTTTTATTGCCAAACTGAAACCGTAATTGATTAACTTAAACTTTTCGTATGTTACCCGATACTTGGCGGTCAAATATTTTATTACATAAAAATAATATTAATTAGCATTACCCCGGCGCGCTCAATTAGCCAAAGCTCACCCACCCGCGGTTGTTTGTATTTTTAACGCTAATCGATAACATCATTTTATTTTTAAAATGAGCCCCCGACGACGCGGCGTACGTCAACTTCTATCACGACATGTTATAATGGTTTCTTCATTTCTTGAACTAAAGGAGTCCTTAGTTACTAAATCAGATAGAGTATGGTAGGAATTCCTATCGCAAATTACCTAAAATGTCCTGCGTGCTACATTATAGCAGAAGCTTTGTATTGTGCTACTTCAAAGATCGAGCAAACAGCTTTCCGGGTTCGTTTTGATAAGAAATTAACGTAATGGCCCAGCAAGCGTATCTTTCATCAGCAGTGTCTTCACTAGAGCAACATTTTCTTTAGTAACCTTAGAAATTGTTCACTGCTCTTACTCGTTTATCGCAATTATGTGAGTACATACTGGATGTATTGGAAATATCTGCAAGCTCAAATCTGCAGCTAGTCGCGATTCGTTATCCTAAATATTTTATGGCCATGTCGTCAATCAATCAAACTAAATGTTTTACTCAATTGGTCTGCAATGGGCAATAGAATAGTATTAAATTATTTTAATCTGCTTTTAATCTTATTTAAAAAAAAAACATTGGATATCAAGTTGGTCGAAGACGAGATTACTTACTAGGGAAATATATTTAACGAGGTGGTTTTCCTATAGCCCACAGATCAACATTGCTGATCTTAGTAATTAAGCTAGTAATACAATTTTATCCAAATAATAACGTATTTCGTCGCTGTTTCGTAATCATAGCATGGCGTAAACCATTAACAGTATGTGGGTTACGGTGCTGAAGGTTCAGTGCTAGATAACTTTCTAAAGGTAAATTAGAACTTGTCTGAATTTTTTTCAAGGCACTCTCCACGTTATTCTCGGTCTGCTTCTTATTCGGTCATGAGAACTTTAAAAATATTTCAATTGCTACGCGCATATTTTCATCAGGAATGGTGTTCATAGGTCAGGATAGAGGTCTGTGACTAGTTATAAGTAAAAAAAAAGTCGATTTTAGGCTAAACACGTTTCTCTAGGACTGAGAACTTTAAAAAATTTTAAACACACTTTAAAAGTGGAATTCTAAAAACTTCGTTTAATCGAATATCAGAAAATCGTGACAAAATATACAAGTGTGGTACGCTGCGCTGGTTTGACCAAGGTGCTACACTTGAATGGCAATTTACAATAAATTTTTGCAGTGCAGCTACCTTAAATTGGGCTTTGATTCATTTGTCCATATTTTTTATTTCTTTACTTTTATAGTCCTGTTCGGACGTTTTTATGATTCTTATTGGGTTTTTACCCATTCTGTATCTGCATAATTTCCTATATTTCCTTTCCATCTTTCTACCTTATATTGCTCAATATCGCCTATTTTTTCTCTATTTTCTTATACCTTTTTTCAAACCATTCCTGAGCAACCGTAGTTGCTCGTGATTTGTCTGTGTTGTTTTTCAGAGCAGCAGAAGATTTGCATGCGAGAACTTTTATTGTTTACCCTGATTGATTCATTTTTTACTGATCAACTTAAAGGTGCCTTCTAGTCTAGCCATTCGAATATATAAAAATTTAGAGCCTAAGCCTTGTCTATTTCCGACCTAAGCTCGCCTATTCCCGGCCTAAGCCCAGCCTAAGCCCAGACTAAGTCTAAAATCAGTGGGCATTAAGAAATTAAATATAATAATAGCTTAAGTATATCTAGCCGTAACGTACCTCTGATTGGTCAATTGTTTTTTGCCAACCTAAATATTTTACGTAACGCACCTCTAACAATTCAATTATAAATTGTCAACTTAAATAAAAATATGGCCGCCGATTATACGAATAATCTACTTAGGGGTCATTCATAAAGGACGTCCGCAATTTTACTCCCCTCTCATATAGTCACAAATCAAACCCCCCCCTCATTTGTCTAAAATCGAACTGGACCATTTAAACTAAAATACTTATGAATTAATTTTTAATTTTTTAAAATTTTTATGGCAGTAATAAAAATTGGAATTAAACAAGTTGTGGTTGTTCGGCCTACTGGCTCAAAAGGAGCAAGAAATCTTCACTAACACCTCTCATTGGTTTATTTTTTTAGTTACCAACCTAAAAAAGATGCCAACCAGGGGAATCACGCAGATATAATTGCTAGTGGAAACAACAACAAAAGTTCATAGAATTGTGAATTATTTCATAGAAGGTACTCGTATTTATAAGTTTTCTCATTGAACCCGGTTTTATTGATATTACTAAAATTAATTTTATAGTGCATGAAAATAGTTGCATTAACCTAGAAATTTATAGCAAAATATTCTCTAAAAACTTCGCTATACTAAATGGCTGATATAAATAGCAATTTAATTACTCCAGGATAATGGCAATTCAAGCATCAGTTTTATATTTGTTATGACTTAATTTTTGTGCTTAAAAATTTATAACCTAATTACTGATTTTTGATGAGTTAAATGACTTTTAGCTTTATATTATAATAACCAAAACTACACAAAACAGTTTTCAGAACTAAAATCACAAATTTTCACAATCACAATTAACTGGAAGTAGGTATAATTTTCACTCAACGAAGATAGAGAAAATGTGATTTTGTAAATGTATGCTTTTTAGTACTAGAAAGTGTTTTGTACATTTTTTGGTTATTCTAAAATACCGATATGATTAATATCAATTTTCACTACATTAACCACGAAGCCATCGATTATCCACAATATTTGTTCGTAACTCGTAATCTCAATGATTGATATTTTGGTTTCCAACCTAAATGAGTTGAGGTGCGGTCTTCAGGCCCCTCAAGCATGACAAATAGATACTAGAAGGTCATGAAGACCGAAAAGCTAAAGGACTTCCAGTTAATAATGCCAAAAAAACAATGTCTGAATGTGGATCGGAATTTAAAGTAAAAAGATGATCTAATGGTGGGAATGGATTCCCGAGCCTTCCGCATCGTAACCTACACAGCCAATGATTTATACACCATGCTAACAAAATATTGATAAAATATATTTATGCTTTAACTTCAATTAGTTGAGCAAAATTTTCAAAATAAAGGTCATACTACAATAATTTGAATTCCTTTTTTGTACCCGACACTGATGTGTAAATTTATAATGTGTAGTGTAAATCTTATATATAAAAATGCTTGTATGTGTGTGGGTATGTGTGTGTGTTCCGCATAGACGCCTAAATCCCGTAACTGTGGGCGTTGAAACTTTCGCGAGATCTGGCGACATTCAATAGGAAACTTTTCGTCGTCTTTGATTTTACTAATTCGCCACCATAAGACGGTCATCAGCAGTTAAACGCTTCAGGTCACAGTAGTTGTCATAGTTACGATGCGATTTTGACGCTAAAAGATTAATTCAATGACATTGACATATTATAGTCAGTAGCGGCTCGACAAATAGGGGGCACAACTTTGACATAAGAATGTTAACCTTAAAAATGACAGATGACATATACTCAGTGGCGTTCCAAATATTTTTAAAATTAAATGACTTAACCTTAAAAATGACAGATGACATATACTCAGTGGCGTTCCAAATATTTTTAAAATTAAATGACTTTGACATATTATAGTCAGTAGCGGCTCGACAAATAGGGGGCACAACTTTGACATAAGAATGTTAACCTTAAAAATGACAGATGACATATACTCAGTGGCGTTCCAAATATTTTTAAAATTAAATGACTTAACCTTAAAAATGACAAATGACATATACTCAGTGGCGTTCCAAATATTTTTAAAATTAAATGACTTTGACATATTATAGTCAGTAGCGGCTCGACAAATAGGGGGCACAACTTTGACATAAGAATGTTAACCTTAAAAATGACAGATGACATATACTCAGTGGCGTTCCAAATATTTTTAAAATTAAATGACTTTGACATATTATAGTCAGTAGCGGCTCGACAAATAGGGGGCACAACTTTGACATAAGAATGTTAACCTTAAAAATGACAGATGACATATACTCAGTGGCGTTCCAAATATTTTTAAAATTAAATGACTTTGACATATTATAGTCAGTAGCGGCTCGACAAATAGGGGGCACAACTTTGACATAAGAATGTTAACCTTAAAAATGACAGATGACATATACTCAGTGGCGTTCCAAATATTTTTAAGTCAGTAGCGGCTCGACAAATAGGGGGCACAACTTTGACTAACCTTAAAAATGACATTGACATATTATAGTCAGTAGCGTTGCACAATATTTTTAAAATTATCAAAAATCAAGTTATAAGGTGACAAATGAATTAAATTATGACATTCAGTGTACATTAATTAATAATTGTGTTCATTGCAAATTAATAATTATAAAAGTGTGCAAAGCTGTCTTAGAAGGGGTAAGAAAACATATATACAGGGTAAAACATAAATAGTGCGCGTTTTAGCAAGACCCTTTTCATAACCTAGAGAGTGACCCTGATAGTGTTGAATAGCCCCCATGGGCCCCCCGATAGTGTCAAAGTGACGGCATTAACTACATAACCTAAAAATCATTTTGCACATACAGATTTAACTTTACATGAAGATGTAACTTTACGTGAAGATTATGTATGTATGTGTGTATGTATGTATGTATGTATGTATGACAGATGACAGATGACGGATGACAGATGACAGATGACGGATGACAGATGACAGCTGACAGATGACAGATGACGGATGACAGATGACGGATGACAGATGACAGATGAGATGACGGATGACAGATGAGATGACAGATGAGATGACAGATGACGGATGACAGATGACGGATGACAGATGACGGATGACAGATGAAGGCCGAACAACTTTGGCCTTCACGGATCTATTATTGTCCGCCCTGTGAGGCCGAAGGCCGAACAACTTTGGCCTTCACGGATCTATTATGGTCCGGTCTGTGAGGCCGAAGGCCGAACAACTATGGCCTTCACGGATCTATTATGGTCCGGTCTGTGAGGCCGAAGGCCGAACAACTGTGGCCTTCACGGATCTATTATGGTCCGGTCTGTGAGGCCGAAGGCCGAACAACTATGGCCTTCACGGATCTATTATGGTTTCACCCTGTGAGGCCGAAGGCCGAACAACTATGGCCTTCACCGATCTATTATGGTCTTCCCCCTGTGAGGAAGACTTTATATAGGTCGCAGAACTCGCCGGAATTGTGCAAGAAGACGCAGACCCACCTCTTCGCGGAAGATCCACCTCTTTGCGGAAGATTTAACTTTACCTGAAGATTAATTGAAAAGTGAAAATTGTGTAAAAACTTTGGACGTATGTAGCGCTCTTATTTACGCCAGAAATGGACGGGCAAACCGTTTTTGGGATTAGTTCCATCAAGACAAAAATTGAATTTAACATTGGAAGCATTTAATTACGACAAAAACTACGATTACATGAATAACGAGGATGTAGCAATAGGTGTTATGAACAAACTTTGCTTGCATTGTCGTGTTTCGAAGTTCGCTAAGGAATCACCAGGAATGTGTTGTTCGAACGGCAAAGTTGTTTTGCCACCGCTGCGCTGATTGATCCACCTGAGCCGCTTCTAAGTTATCTTACTGGCACCACTGCAATTTCAAAACACTTCCTGCTAAACATTCACAAGTACAACTCATGCTTTCAAATGACTTCATTCGGAGCAACAAACATTTTCTCCAACGTCGGTTACATGCCCACAGTCATTTTAAAGTTGAAATAATAAAAAAATTGTTCATAATGTGTTGGTTCTGTTTACTCTACGTATGTCTAGCGCCGCAGGCGCTAGTAATATATAAACGTTGTTTTGTAAGTTTTTATTGATTAATGCCAATAATGACATTAATGACAATAATGATTAATGACAATACCTTTTACAAAAATTAACCGATTTTCAATTTTTTCCAAACAATTGTTAATGTCTCTGTGCTACTATTAGATTTATTTATGGACCCAATTTTGGAATTACTGCCAGCGAATAAAATGTATCTTGTACATTACGTAAGCCTTAATTTTTTAAGATATTTGTTGTTTCATATTTGAATTAAAAATAAAAACTGAACCACAATTACGCAGTAAAGGAGGAAATGTAAATAACATTAGGTTTTTTTATTACTATAAAAGAAACAAGAAAAACAAAAATTAATTAAAACGAATGAAATCAAAACAAATAAATATTTTTTAATTAACTGGGATTTATAGTAGCACACAACATATATTTTAGTTTATTAATTGGAGAGAATATGATACACAAGTGCATGCTGTTGGAAAGACACGTTGATATAACATAATTCGTTAGACATGGGAAATTTTATAAATATAAACTCTTTATTGATTCTAAAAACATTGGGATACTTTGAAGTAAATTTAATAATCAAAGCCCAAATAGATCAATACAGAAAAAAGTTCCGAGCTTTAACGTTTACAAGATTTCAAAGATGTCAATCAGAACACTTCGTTTTTCCGCCACATAAAATAAGTTTATATTTATTTTTCCTCTCGAACATCGGAACACTTTTTCAGTTTAAAACGTCTCTCAATTAGATTGTTCTTAAACCAAAGTTAAGTGTCAGTTTGCTAGCGATGTTGATAACGAGTGGTTATATTTATCTTATAAATCTGAGCTTCGGATGGGTGTAACGTTGACACGATGAACCTGAGTACTTTGTCAACAACAAACACGAGGCGGACCGGCTGAAATGTACTTTAGTATGCAAATACAACTGTTAACATTACGCCCCGTGTGCGACTACGCCCTAAATTTATCGATTAATCAACTAATAGACGATATCAAAATTTAAACAAATTAACACCACAACGTGATGCGTCTTAATCCGCTTCCGGCTCGACATATCCGAGCGATATTATTTTTATGATGGCCGTTACGAGCAGAAATATTGTTGAAGCTATTTTTCCATGAGAGACCGACCCATCGAAGGGACATAAATCTTTTGGCGCTTTTTTAAGTTGCAGTGTATCACTTTTGTTTTTCTCAAACGGCACAAGTCAACAACATTATTCTTGTTAACCCGAACAGACTGCAAATAATTTACAAAGAAATAATACAAAAAATGTTTGATGCTCCTGGGAAATTTCGTTAAACTCTCAAATCAAATTATTGCACCGGATTTAGGTAATTTTAAGGGAGAAAAAAATAGTTTAAAAATTTTTCTCCGTGTAACGCAGGAAACGATAAGAAAAGATGTCAATTCAACGAGACTTCTAACATGAGTTTTCTTAATGAATTTTTCTGCTTGGTAAACATTTACAGAACCTTCTTCAACTTTTGAAGTAAAATTCAATAGAAAGAAAGTTTAAAGAACATCTCAACTGTTTGTTAAACCTTATCGTAGTAATAAATAGCAAAATTTAAGGAGCGATGCCGCTGGTTTGTTAATTAAAGAAAAAATCTGCCGAGATAAAATAACGTTTAAAATATTTTACAATTTCTAAATCAAAGTTGAAATTGTGTCTACATGAAAGAAGAAGATAAAAGTCCTAAATTGTAGGTTGTTCTTTGATGTTTTTAACGTAGTGTCGCTGCAATTGATGAGGGGCGTTAATACGAACATAGCTCGATGCTATTGTATAAGGGCTCTTTGATTCACCTCGCATTTCTCCACATTCACTTTTGTTATGGATTGCAATTATTGGATATGGTATTGGTTCTCGTGTCGGATGTCTGAAAATCTTTTCAGCATTCCGTTACAAGAAATAAGTATTATTTTCTTCTTTCTTCGGTCACATTTATTTTTATTGCTCTGGTAACGAATAATTATTACAACATAATTTAACGGCAAAAAATTGCAAACACTAAACAATTCGAAAATATGGCGAGTTAACTTTTCAAATTAAGCCTAAAGTTTCTAAATTATTTTAATTAGTTAACTTTAGCAAGGCGATATAAACTTACTCCAAATTACCAAGTTACTATACTTCAAAGCTCAACTGCTATTCAAAATGTTACTTCAATAAGTCATCTGTTAATAATAGTTTTTCTATCAAATATCTAACTTGTCAGTAATGAACTCATTCATAGACTTAATTAAAAATTTACTGATAGAAACCATGTTATCCAGCATATTACGAAACTTTCAACTTCTTCTTAGATAATAAATATAAGAACTATCGCTTTTCATTTTACTATTTTTTTGTTTTTAATAGAATGACCTAAAGAGTTCGAATTTTATAATATTTAAAATTGCGTCATCAATTTCGGTAAAACCTTAAAAAATTATCTACTTACGACGATTATTTAACCGTGAAAATTCGGCACCGCAACCCACACAACTATTGGTTAATGCTGCGCTATGCTCACGATGAATCGAAGAGATTCATTTTATCAATGACATAGTTAAATGTAGCAAATGTGGAACATTGATTGATTTCGTACCATTAAAAATATCAAGTTTTACATCTATTACAAAAAAATTTCAAACGTTTCATCAATATGTTATTTTAAACAGGCTCCATCCGTATGACGTAACTGTACTGTACTGATGTAAATATAACTGGACCCTGCTGTAACAACAAGTCCAAAATCGATCCGTAGACTATAGGAAACACCACGAGAAACCACCCAGTTAATTACATTTCCCTAGTAAGTCATCTTGGCTTCGGACAAGTTGATCGCCAATGTCAAAGGACTTGAAAGAAGAAGGTTGTTTTGTAAAATCTGTTAGTTGTTTCAACGGAAATTATTCTGTTATTCGGTTAGCTGAATTAATTATTTAAATAGATTACTACGGGACGGGGACATTTAAAATAGTATGTCAAGTTTAACTTTTAATGTCAACTTAATTATTGTTGTACCTATTTAAATTAATTCTTGTTGCAAAATGCCTAGTTTTAATGCAATTTTCAATTAAAAGGAAACTCGCAGCAATAAAAAGTTTATTTTAATTAGGCTTGGTTGTGGTGATATATACAGAATCCAGCAATTAAAAGAACTTTAAAAATTTTCAGCTTAACTTAACCCTAAAATACCCTATTTTAAAATAAAAGTGTGCTATTAAGGTAGGAATTGTCATCGTTATTATCGGCCTTATTACAAACATTCACTTCTTTCACTTCTCGACGCTAAGGTGAACAACAAATGGTAGAGAAGGCTATCGGCACTTAGATCCCATTGCTGCTTACACTGGGTTGGGGAATTGTATGCAGCATTAGTTTTTAATTTTGCTACATAAGTTTTCCAGGAATAGAACCTGGTGCTACAGCTAACTATATTATAGTTGTAATTTTCTAATCTTCTCTGGTTACAAGTTGGTTATAACTTGTTGAAAATAAAATAATAAATTTATTCTTTTAAAAATAACTATAAGCAATTTACTTGAAAACCCTAATTGCAAAACACAGGGCGAAACAAATTGGTAACTGTTTATATTGGCTTCCGCAGTGGTCACGTAACTTGCAAGACTGATGCCCAACATGGCGAACCCAAACCGACCAAAAGAAGAATGTTGGGCACAGTGGTCAACGCTGTACGCATGATATGGCGCGAAGCTAAAAAAGAGGGTACAGGCACATCGAGGGCCAGCATAGCGAGCTACCTAAGATGTAAAAACCAATTACGCTTACAGAACTAATTCGAAAAAAATTGGTACAGAACAGATCAACTGATTTCAAAGAAGTTAAAGAAGAAGAAATCTTTCAATCTAATAATTAAAAAAAAGTCTACTCATAGAGTTTATTATTCTTATTTTCTTCAAATTCAAATAATTTAAACCGCCTTTTATTCATCCTCCATAAATTCAATTAATTTTACATTTAATTACTGAAAGTATTTTATGGCAGATGAATTTCTTTTATAAATGAAAAAGAAACATAATTTTATAAAACACTGACAATTAAATGTAATATTTTAGATGTTGAAGCTAAACAAAACTGTCGTGGACGTGAAGATATTGCACGAGGACTTGGAACTTATTTTGACGTCTGTTATAAATATATGTACTTGTAAAATAATATCAACTGTGTAAACTTGCAAAGATTTTAAAATCAAAGCTCAAAGTTGCATGGATAGAAATAACATTCGTGACAGGTAGCGAAAGATAAAATTCATTAAAAAAAATTGCTGTATTAGCAGTAATCTAAATTTTGCTTAAATTAATATTTTTAAAATTCTAACAGTCAAAATTAATTAATTTTTTTAGTCTTATCTAAATGGATCTTAATGAAACCAATAAAAGATGTCCCTAACTTTTGAAACCCTAATAAAATTAATTAAACCTGAATGCTTTTGATATAATTTTTTGATAGACCAAACAGCTTTTAACCTCGATAAAAAGAATTTTATACTCAATTCATCTTAATTTTTAATGAATGGATAATTAAGAAACCTGTCCAAAATTGACACAAATTGACAAATTGTATAAGGGGACTGCGTTCGTGACTTTTCAAAAAAAAATGAAGTAGTCGTCAAAAATGAAAGCAGTCCAATAAGATGGTTCAATTAATTTCGCGTTTTGTTTAACCAAAAATGTATATCACCCCTTAATGGTAAGTTACGGGGTTTAATTACATAAACTAATAAACAAGCCGACGCTGTGACAATTAAAAGGCATTAAAACATTAAAAAATAATTGCCCTTATATCGCCATCATCATGCTTGTCTTGTAAAGCACGCAAATTTAGGTTTTTCGATTTTAAAGCGGCACATAGCGGTATTAAAAGTGGATCAAGTCGTAATTAGTATTTCATGAACTTTGATGTCGATTAAATTTGAAGCGTAACTAGTGTACGCACCAGCCACAATGGAATGACAAGTGACACGCATAACGTTAATTTGACAATTTAGGAAGTCAGCAGCAGCGTCGAGGCGGAATGAACAGAGACATCCTGAAGACGTGGTTGCCACGTCAGCACGTCCCTGTGACAGATACCCGAGCCAAACTAAGGTAATAACGCTTCTCATTTGTCTTCATTTGCTTAAGACCTAACAAACAGCGCTTACTTTGTTAGTAGTGATATTAAGAAAGCCGCCTCTCGCAGGTAATTTATACCATTATTACACGACAATTTTCTAACTCCAAAACTTCTAACCCAACTTAGCAAAAGCACTAGAAGTATAAGTCTTCCACCTGATAATCTTTACGTGACCGGATAGCAACACAAATCGCGTGCTTCCTTTAAGCTATTGGTATTGTGGTAAATGATCATTTTAACGAATAAATTGATTATTTTATTGCTGTTTTACACATTTAATAATACTAATCTACCTTCCTCGTTTATAAAAGCATTTCTGGTAAAAAGGAAAACCTTTTAGTTTTTTTTATTGTTAAAATAAAACATACTTTACAATACAAAGTTGTGGGTGTGTGTATATCGTGACTTTGTAATGTTTCTATTATTTTTTTTAAATCACCATATCAAACACAATCGTATCGCTTCCATTAATCGTTCACCAATTCATGCAATACCTCAAAAAAAAGCTAGTGTACCTACACCAATTCTTTTATTCATTTTTCATTCCCATAAAGACCTAAATAGACAAGCGATGACATACGCGTATTTCCATCTGGTTAGATCTCATCGATGGCATGCAAAAGAAAATGGAAGTGTTCCTGTAATCGACTTCTTTACTTGAGAGGAACTGAATGGATTCCCAGAGCAGAGCACTGGGGCAGTGATAAGCGGAAAAAGAACAGAGGAGCTACTGTGGTTCTGGCTCATCAGTGGCCTGTAGAAAATCAAATTCCTAGCAAATGAATTTTTTTTAGTCCACCCTATAAGCATTATATAATAGCACTTTTAGACGTTTCAATTACAGGGGTCTTTGAGTCAATGTCAATTCCAGTGTGTCTATTCAACGAGAGACCTTACAACTCAATGTTGGAGAACATTCTCCTTCTTCATTGTATAATGATATATTTGAAATGCCAAATTTATTTTTTAAATCTGAAAGAATTCAATTATTTATATTTTGACGTGATCGCATTAGCGAAATGCAACTTTAGGCAATTTGTACAACGTAAAAGCTCAACTGCTTTCGTGTTTGTCAACAATTTTGATGGATTTCCGTAATCTAAAACAATTAAAAGCTTTTTAACCTTTTTGAATCAAGTTACCAACTTCTTAAAAAAAGAAACTCTTGTAGAAATGCAAAAATTAAGTATTACCACGACCTGCGACCTTAAAAAGTGCATTATGGCTGTGGTGCTTAAAATTAATTAAGTATGATGTAACTGCCGAATAAATCAAACTCTAAAATTAAATTTATACGACAGAATAAAAATTTCATTATAAAAATGCAGTTTGAAAAGTTGGATAATTATTACAACCCAATTTATATTAATAACGCACTTAATTTTTAAACCCTTGAACATAATTTGCTATGTTAACTTGCAAGAGGTGGCTCATCGTAAAAAGAGAAACTTTTACGGTAACATAACTTTTTCAATACATACTTCTTCGATAGCAAAGTTTAACTTTACTTATTAAGCATGTATATAAGCAAATTTTTACCATAAGTTGAAATTTTGTAAAAAAAATACAAACTTATTTCAATCAATCAGTTGTTATGCATATTCATGTTTCGCAGCAAAGTTTCTGAAACTTTTCACTTTGTTGAAGTAAGATTTTGTTATTTTAAATGGTAACTCACGAAGGAAACTCGATTGATTAACGGATCAGAAAAATAGAATATCGTTTTGAAATTGAGTATGATGGGGTGATAAATTAAAAAAAATTTCATTAGGGAATTAAGTTGTAAACACAACATAAATTGTGAAAAATAAAAATAAATTAAAGATTTAATGACTCCCACATTAATTGCAAAGTGTCTCCATTCCCCTTTAAAGTACAATTAACACATACCAAGCGCGACTTCTAATCGATTATGGTTTAGATAAATTTTACCTCATTACTTTACGTCTTACCAAGTTGGATTGCATGGGGTAAAGTTTAGCATAAAATTAATTTTAAGAATTTCAAAAATGCCAAATACGACCCCGGAACATTTTCTAAATGTTTGATAGTGTAAAACGTCCTCAAAATTAAGCAAAATAATTATTACTGCAGAAAAGTTAACCGCCAATATACGATTAAGTACCACACTTGATGTTGTGTTCGAAAGCAGGCAACCAATCTGGAAGTCTACAATTTAAACGCATGACTACCCAGGGTCCGAGAGATGCTTTAAGTTTTAATTAAATCAGTCACTATTACTTTAATGATCTTGTTTAATTAATAAAACTAGAAGAAAATTAACATTATTAGTATGGTTTTGGCCATACCTTATGAGGCTTCTGGTCTTTCTAGTCCCTAGCGGCTACCTTAATTAACTTTAACATAAGGATAACTCAGGAAAATTATAATTGATGCTAGACACCATAACTGGCCTCATTATTTCGTTAAATACTCTCTTGAAGTTAGCAATGACCAAATGGGGAGCATGGGGAGAACCTCTTAGAACTTCTTTGACCTTCTAGAATTAATAACCCTGTTATAGATTTATTATTTGTCAACATGTTGTTTCACTACTATACACAGATCTTCCTCAATGTTCCTTCCAATTTTTCCTATCCCTTGTCGTGTCTTCTTCCAAATTTAGATCTCATTGTATATCAAATTTCTGTGTCTTACTTAGCATCAAACAGTGTTCTTGTAACGTTCAAAAGTGAACGTTATTTGCGACATACCCTATATAGCTGTTCCGCGCGATAACTTGAATAGTTATCAAAAGCTAAAAGGGGATAAGCCGAGATACGAGACAGAAAATGGTCGATTTTTGTAAGACTCGTAAAATAATATTAATTTTTAACGACAATTATTAGTAATAATTCATTAGTTTTTTTATTACTACCTGCACGTCAAGTTGCTCACCGTTTTGGAGATCAAAACTGAGAACTTCAATTTCAAATATATTTAAGGAGAGTCGTAGAGAATATTCTTTTTGTGTGGCCGACTACATCTGGTTCCGGCAAGTCAATTCATAGTCGCGGGTAAAATTTTGGAAATATTATTTCGAGAGCTCCTACGAATCCGGAAGTCAGTTGGAATACGCAGGGTCAATTTCCAGCGCGTGGGTCCTGGGGAAAAACACCATCGCCTGCATTTTTTGCTCGACGTGTTGACGTGGCTCTATTGGGATCACGATAATTGTGGCAGAAATTTCATTTAATAGAACAGACACGCGGGGGAGTTGGTTTGTGTACGATAATATATGCAGCTTTGTATTTTTTAGCCTTTTTACCTCAAGCTTGGATATAGCAGGGAAGACAGCCAGGCCAAATCGTCAGGAGCGTTCTTGTGATTTAGCAGGGTACGCTGACCTGCGTATGTAACATATCCTTTTTTTGTTCAAACCACCTTTTATCTGGAGCAGCTGGTAAATACAGAGCTGTATTTTTTTGTCTGCCGAACCACTCTCCATTTGCGTCCGGTTTTTTTTTATCACGCTATTGGCGTATTCACCACATTGTCGTGCATCCGGATATAGCTGCGAGCAGCCGTCCATAGTACGATTTGAAAGGCAACGTCTGTTGCCGAATTATAGCATTTTTTACCCTTCAGGTATTAGGCCCCTCAGGCAGACTTCTGTTTGGGACCACTGGTCCGGAATTTGTAAATCATTTTTTTAACATTGTGAATTTGAGTCAGGAGTTTCCTGAACTGTATCTTTCGGAGGTTAGTAAAACACCCTTTACCTCTCTTGTTTGTTTTATTGCCTCCACGGCGCCCAAACCGCAACATCTCAATTCATTCTTTCAGCTAGGTGGATTGTATTCTAGCACTGTCGTGCAAATTCTAAACGAGCTCACGCCCAGTTCGCTCTCCAACTGTGTGGCTAGCTGTCCAGCGGACTTAGGAGGCGAAGGTGTCAGCAATCGACGCTACATTCTTCTGGCTTAGAATTTTAGCCTGATGCGAAGTGACATATAAGATAAGCAACTTGTTGCAATGTTTACCACACACATCGATTACAGTCCCAGATGTGGGCAATTTTAGGGGAATACAATGCAATCTCCCCCCCCCCCCTGCAGCCCCAAATGTTCTTTATTTTGCTTTATTTGACCGTTCGATCCAAACTAGACGATTTCTTTCGTCCTCCCTTTTTTTCATTAACAACAGGAGATTGATGAAAACCCGAAGTGGAACCTCTTGGGCGGTTTAGTTAGCCACTAATACTTAAAAGGAAAGACAGATCTGAAGGCTTCGGCATTTCTGGGATTGAAAAATTAGAGTAATTGAGCTACTGATATTCAGAATTATTTTGAAACTATTAAGATCTGAATTTGGAGTTAAGAACTTCAAGTTCTCAAGTTAAAAATTATCTGGGGTACTATTTTTAAATAATTAATAATCGTTTTAAAACTCAACATTTACAATTTCCCAAGTTTTCCGCTCAAATCTATTGGTGCCAGTCCACCTCTGATTATTCTTAAATTGGAGATCAAATAGGCAAAGAAAATTATCAAAGAGATTTTAAAGGCAACGACAACAACAGACAGAGGGCTATCAGATGGGCAAATGAGTCGACGCTTTAAATTAAATATTTTTTTGAATGCACTGAAGAATCGAGTCCTTCTGGAATACATTCGTTCAATTAAAAAAAAAGTTAAAGAAAAGGGAATTTGATGCGCTGATACAGTCGCTGCCTGATCAATTGTAATGAAGCGGATTACTAATTTTGGTCTTTCGCTTTCAAAAATCAAACAACTAATTTAATATTTATTCGTAAATTACGGAAAGAAGTTTTTGTGGTATTGAGTTTCCACTGAAAAGAGCTTTTGACATTGTTGGGTTGGAAAACGAAAGTAGGGCAGTAAATAAAGATTTTTAAAATTCACCTAAACCGATTTTAAGTTTACAAAGTTAAATCAAAAAATCATAAATTATTTATAGTGAGTCCACTAAAGCTTGAGGGTTGAAGTTGAGTTGTAAAATAAAGAATACATTTTTAAAAGGAATTACTCCTGTTGATTTAGTGGAAAAAGCAATAAAATGGTAACTAATAAACAAAACTACAACAAATTCTGTAGCTGATGTAGTATATGAAATGAAATAGAAATTTTAAAGCGGTGAGATATTTTAGCGTGTAAATGACTGAGCTGGCATTTTTTATTTTGCGAGAATATATGAATATGGAAATGCCAGGCAAAGTAGATATAAAACCGAATGACGCATTTGAGTAAGATATGTCAGTTAGCAAAAGCGTGAACAAAATACAAATACTTGATGAATAGCGTGGTACAATTTCGCTAAATTTCCTTTTAAAATTATAAATTTTTACAGTTCCATAAATCCGCAACTTGTTTTAGAATTTCGACACAAAGTTGTATAATTTTCAGTTCAATATATTACCTATAGAAATTTATTACGTTCCATAAGCTGCGCCTTGTAATGCATTCGGATTTTTTAGATTTCTAACCACCGTAAACTTACGTGAGACTAAATTTTTAATTTATCTCTTAGTTTCGGAAAACGCTTTTCCGGTGAAACTTTTAAAAAATTGATTAAATGTCCTAAAATATTTAAGCGAACTTCCTTTGCTAAATATTTTAATAAATAAAGAAGAAAATAATTAAAATTTAAGCATTCGATAGTATAAAATTGTTTTTTAATTTGACTTATTGATTATAACAGTGGTGGATCCAGTAAAAAATTCCAGGTTTAGCCCGCCAACAAAGAACAACCCGTTACATCATCCTCTTCTGGTGTACTTATGTGGATAATTGAATAATTTAGTTTTACCTTGTTTGGCAGGATTTAGACCCTCTGTCCCCCGAGATAAAGAGCAGATCCGGCTTTCAAACGGATTTCTTCGGGTTCGCAAAAAATAAGTTTCAACATATTTTAGTGCCACTGGCCACCTCATTTCTTGCATAACTGATAGACTTGCTTGAAAATGACCCTCTCTGCTATGTTACACACTATGCGTTAGAAGTGTTATCAATTTGCAGGGGACCTACAGTTCAATGTGAGCTCCGAACAACGAAAAATATACACTTCATTTTATAAAGGTTTTACTAGGCAGATGTATTATTGTTATTACTTTACGAAAGGAAATGGCCGGAATGAAGTTCTTACTTCATCCGGAATCGAACTGGACAGACAAATAAATATACAAACTGATAAGCTTTAATAATATCCTATGATAATATATAACCGAGAAGACATTATGTTGAAAAATATGTTTCTCGCTTTGGATTCTATGTCTGAACTTTTTCAGCGCTCTAAACTTTTGAAAATTTGATTAGTAAATTTCATATTAAAACTGAAAGGAAATAGGTCAAGTTCGGAATCTCGGAAAATCGGAATTAGTTTAAAAACTGCGGTGGAAAAATTAATAGAACGCATTTACGTGATTCCCTTTAATATTTTAAAAAGGATACAACATACGGTAACCTTGATAGACCGAATGTCTGGTTTTATAAAAATAGAAAACATAGCTTACGATAAATTTTTTAAAAAAATGTCGTAAATAGAAGCGAACATGAAGGTAGGTCATAGGTAAAAGAGGTAATAACTCTGAGGTGATAATATAATGTTTGGCTTTCTTATGTCTATAAAATAACTACAAATTTGAAGTATAAGAATTATTCATCAAAATTTGACTATAAAATCATATTAGATGATTTTATTACTCCGTTCCCTAGGATTAATTTTTATTTATTATTTATTTATTTAACATTTATTAACGGACAAAGCCTTTTTACAACAAATTATGCACAACAAATTGGGTCAGGAGATGACCCTACAAATTATAAACACCAGTCCCAGTGATATCCAAATCATTGAGAATTATCTTAAATTTGGCCAACGGTTGGCTGAGAAAATTCACCACATCGTTCTCGTTTAAGCAATTGGCAAATCTTGACATCCTGGTCACTGGGCTGAATATGCCATAGTTGGTGGAATGATGCTCGACTTCGAACATCCTCTTCGATCTTGTTGATTTTATTGGTTTTCTAAATTGAAATTTTTCTTTCAAAAACTTACAGTTAATTTTGCCACTGAACAAGCCATGCATGAAGCATAGGTCAGCAACAAATCTTCTGTCTGCCAGTGATTTTGTTCTACAAAAATCCAGGCAATCATTGTCGGAAAAGTCCAATACAGAAAGTCCTCGTTTAAAGTGCAAGTATTTAAAAAATTTATGTTGAACCCTCTCAAGTTGGTTTACCTGAACCTGATAGTGAGGAGTCCAAACGCAGGACGCATATTCAAGCTGCGATCGAACAAGAGCGTAATATAAAAGTTTTACTGTGTATGCAGAGAAGTGCACAGATTGACGCCGAATAAACCCGAGTGTTCGAAAGGCCTTCCCACATATATTCAGAATATGATTTTTAAATAGAAGTCCCTTATCAAATTTTTATACCAAATACAAATTTTTGGACCTATTTATTTAAAAAACAATTACTTTTTATTTTAATTGTCTATCTCTAGGATTGCCGAAATAGATATTTTTTCAAAATTTGTGATGGATGTAATGGATTATAATATAGAAATACATTTAGTATAGAAACTACACATCCCCTGCTGCGCTTTTACTTTGAACTATTCTGTAATATTGATATAATGTCTAATAATAATAGATCTTTAATTGCTTCATATAATAGCAACATAGTAAAAACAGAAAAGCTCCCAGATCACAAGAATAGAAGATGATGTCAATAAATTCCAAAAATAAAGTCAATATACAAATCAATAATCAGCGAGTAAATTATAAAACCAAATTATAGTCTTTTACAAAAATTTAATATAATATGGCTAAGGGACCGTCGTCACATGGGATCACTTAAATTTTCGCGTCAGTCCGGCCCTGATCTCGTTGATGAAAATTTGACACGTTATTGATAATGAAAGAAAATTTCCGAAAATAGAATAAATGATGAGCTTTGCACCGACATTGTTATTAAGCTTCAATATTTTTATAATAGTGGGTATTACCGAGCTGACAAGCGTATGGCTGAATTACATTTTGTGTGGATAAATTACTTGGTTAACATAAGCTCTGAAGATTACATTTGACAGAAATTTTAAAAACGCAACCGATATTTATGTGCGCGTCACATAGAGAACTAATTAATTTATTATTAATTAAAATTTTAGTTTTATTGTACTTGCAGGAAAGTAGGTACTTCCTGTAATTTTGTTTCACTTAATCTATAAGAAAATTTCCAACTTTGAAGCTTTAGCTAGATTTTCATGTAGAAGTTGTTATACCATGTTTTATACAAAATAAAAATCAACAGGATAACTTGAAAAGTTTACAAAATAATATATAAGTAAAATTTTTTGCCTCCTGTTCTTTCTTTTCATACTAATTAAGTGAATTATACTATGATCGAGTGATTTGGAAAAAATATATTCGTAATCATTTTTCAAAAGTTGATCGAGAAATGGATTTTCTTAATTTCTCTTGAGAAAAGCTCCTTGTATTTATTAAAGCAAACTTTAACCGTGAATAACTTTTATGCAAAGGACCTGAATGAGTATTCTTGTGGTAAATTTCGTGAAATATGTTTTCTTTGGTTGCATATTTCTATACGGTTTTGAAAACACAAGAAGGAGAAAGAGGCCAGTAAATTTTGTTCAAATTGGTTATACATTTTAGAAATTTAATTCCGAGTGTAGCATAAAATTTGTCAAGACGAACTACTTTAAATACTTAAATTTATCGACGAAAGTTTAACTTTGTGAAAAACTATCTGCAATAAAAGCGATATATCTTTCATAATGGTTTTGCTTAACTTTTACAAGCTAAATTAGCACTCGGTTCTGTTTTACAGTTCAAATTTTCAAGTTTTCTTTTACAACATGGAAGTTGTTTTCGCGTCGTATAATTTATAATGTGCAACTTTTAATGTTTTTAATTGTACTTTTGAGTAAACGCTCAAAATTGTTACAAAGCCAGAAGAGCAGGAACTGGGCGAGCTAAATTAGAAGCCTTTGTAGAACAAACCGAGTGTTGCATTAATTGAATAAAATTCATAGTGCTTATTGCATATTCAATTAACCATATGAATAAGCTACGAGGCCAAAACAAAAATTTAACGAAAGGAAAGCAAATACTATCGTATTTACATTAAATTAAGTTGAAATAAGCTCGTCAAATATTTAAAATCCGAGAATAATCATTTGCTACCTAATTAAAGAAATACATGTTTTCCAAGTTTGCCGAGCAACTTTAACCGAGATCAAATATTTCTTAAGTTGATTAATAGTTACATAATAAATTTCGTATCAAATAATTATTAAATTCATTTTAAGTTCAAATTTATTCATAAGTCGCAAACAAGTTGGATTAAGAATGCATAAAATATTCCCAAAATCCCATCGGTAATAACCAATGCAAAATTTCTCTTTTTTGGTGACCGCATTTCTTGAGAAAACTTTTGTAATTTTCTTCTCATTTAAAAAACTAAATATTTTATTTCGCGTTTCAAAATTCAATAATTAATTATTTTCGAATTTAAGAGCTGCAACGGGAAGGCAAACCTTTTAATAAACATATACTGCAAGTGTTTGAAATTTAGGGTTGAAATTTCCAATATGTGCATCAACAGTCGGCACTTAATTAACCCAGAATTTATATTAAAATTTGCAAGCATATAAAATAATTAAATCGGATGATACTTGTACTGTGTACGGCGTACAAACTTTGCATGCTACATTTTCAAATTTTTTTGGAAAATAAACGAATTTATATTGTAGTCGATAAAGTTTTAAAAACATCGGGAACCTTACATCTATTTTAAATAAATTCCAAATTTTCTTGCTTGTTTTATTCTGTTTCATTTCCATTTACGAAATAAAGTTGTTCGGTTTTATTATTTTTGTATTGAATACAAAAGAGTGGAAGAGTTGCAAGTTTTAAAAAAATTCCTTGTAGATAAATAAATTAACCCTGACGATAATAGTAAAAATTTGCGCAAGAAAATGGATGCCGAAATCTTTTTAATACTGCGAATTTTAGAATGTTCATTATTAGATTCCTTTTGAGCGTTATTAAATTGTAGAGGACTGGGAAATTGTATTCGAAAAGGGTTCAAATTTGATGCAAATAATTTTTTTTGTAAATAATTTGGCTCAAGTTGAACCTTATTTATTAATAAAAGCATTAACACAATACAAAGTTGACTTAAGCACTCTCGCGCCCCTATTCCTTGAGCTTAACAGAGCCTTTGATTACTTTACTGTAGTTTGTGGTTTGTTTAGCATTATAAATAATACCTCGTTTTGTACACCTAAAGAATATACACAACAACAACAACGACAACAAATAAAACAATTATAATATGTAAATATTTAACCTTTAAAATGAAGACATTGTGAGGGGATTTTTTGTTCGTCCTGGAAGAATTTGTTTCAAAAAGTTTTTGTAGCGCTTGCAATAATTTTAGTTTGGACGAGAAAGGTTTTTTGTGTGCGTTAGGTCTGGCAGAGTTTAAAAAAATTTTAATAATAAAGCTTTATTAAAGGATATTTTTATTCCCTTTGCAGGAGGAAAATTTCTGTTTTACGTTTGTTTGAAAAAAGTTAGAACCCATTTTATTAAACTCGACCAATTTGAAAGCGTTCTTCGTACATATAAAAATAAAATTTTATAATGGGATTTTTTGACTTTTTTACAACTCATGAAATTGCAGAGAAATAACCGGCAATAACCAATACGACTACTCGTCGATTCGAATGCATCGTTTGACCTATTTATTTATGCTTTTATAAATAATAAATTTAACAAATTGCACGCAAGTTATACGGCGTATGTGTTTGGCGAATTTTATTTAAAAAAAAACACTTTTGCGAGGAGCATGAAAGTTTAAAGAATTTTATCGGGCGCGGTAAATTTTATCGAAAAGTAATCGTAAAATATAAACTGCGAGCTTTAAGTTGTTAAAGTATCAAAACAATAAACGTAAATAAGATCGGTTCAATAAAACCTTCCAGGTAAGTAGCATCGTGACGCGCTATAGGGTCGTAAGAGACAGGTTTGATATTTTATGGGATGCTGGGTGAAGAGACGATGAAAAATGTAACTTTGACAATTTTGTCTCACCTCTTTTAGATGCAACTGAAGCCGCCGTAGCCAACAAGATAGGCACAAGCGCAGCCGCCACGAAGACCTGTCCACAATGTAACCACAACATTTTTTACGTGTAATCCGCATGATTCACAGCCATAGTCGAATAGTTTTAGGACGAGAGGACACGCACTAGCCACGACGCGCACCCTGTTTGCTGTGGACCACTGCAAGCCTCATCGTGGAGTGCGTACGCGCGGGTCCCTGATGTAAGAGCGTCGCGACGGCGCGATAACGGTTGCCCTACCCTGCTTTTGCTCACACCCTACAGCTTCCAGCAGGACCCGACCGAGCAACCCGCCCTGATGCTGTGCCGATGCTGTGAATGCCAACTACACACGCACGCCGCTGCCGCCGCCGCTGCTGCTGCTGCTGCAATTTTCTCCCGGCACCGTGAGACTTATATCCTTTCAGTGGGAACAGACGACGCGTTTCTATTTCCTCGCTGCTGGACAAATCACTCAGATATATCGTCGAACCAATTGATTGACAATCAAGAAAACGAGATATCCTACCAGGAAGCTGGGATTCAATACCACTCCTCGGCAGGATTCCCGTTTCATTACTTAAATTTAACAATTACGAAGAAAGCTCGATTTTGTGGTTATAAAAATTATTGCGCTCCCGATGTATTATATTATATAATAAGTAAATGGTAAATCCTTCTAAATGTTAAGCGCGATGCTCACCCTTATAAAAGCAACAAACACGTATTTAGAGAAAACGAGATATGCTTTTAAGCTCTTAGAAGTTATATAGATAGTTGAATTTAATTCTTAAGCAAATAATTTAAGTATGCAATTAATTGTTTAATATTAATCACTTCAAATCGAAAACTTGCAACTAAAAATAAAATCCAGTTTACATCGACGACGAGTACTACGACGATGATGATGATGTTGTTGATGATCCGATGGTGAGATTAGACAAAATTTTAATAGGTTGTTGAGCATTTTATGCAATTACTTGAGCTAAAGAAGCAATCGATAATCGCGATGATGCCTTTAAAACTCCTACACAACTAAAATATTTTTATTTTGCCTTAATAATTGGACCCGTGTTTGAACTTTGCTGGAAATCAAAGTGAAATCGAATTTATTAAGCAAATAAATCTTACAAATACAAAATATTCTTTTACAGCAATAAAATTTAAATTTTATGTTTTATTTGATCGTACGATGTCGACAATAATAAATTCACCTTTTTCTCCATTTAATTGGATCGAAAAAATTCTGACAAAATTTCTTTAATTGCATAGTTAGCGTCTTGCTTCAATGAGGATGTGCAAAAACAAAATTTTTTCCCTACGAAAAACAGCCAGAAGTCACACTTAGCTGAGTCCGTAAATAGGGAAAACGCTTAATATTATTCGTTTTATTTTCTCTTATACTAAAGGTTTGTTTTTTATTTGGGGAAAAAATATATGTTAGCTAAATGTGACAGCGCATGTAAAATACGATTATTACGTTAAAATTTTATTGTTCTTCTAATTATGATGGATAAACTGATTGTACGTGCTTGAAAGTAAGATAAAGTGTTATTCAAGCTTTTAATCTTATTAAACAAAAATTTATTTAATTCAGCACAATTTTGTTCAAATTTCCTAGGGAAAGAAATCATGACCTATCGAAATATAATATTATGGAAGCAGTTATGAAATGTTTTACCGCTCCGAAGAACTTGTTGAGAAAACTAACGAGTACGATCCTGTGCATTGATTAAAACTTACGAGACAATATTATGATTTCTCGACCTCAATTTTTTTTTAAATTATAATTTTCGTATATTATAATTTATTTTAAAACAGACTCGTGCCCTTCCTAATAACGTCAAAATTATTATCCTTATATTTCAACTTGATTTTAAAATGAACTTGAAAAAAGTTAAAAAAATATTTTAGGACTTAAAAAATATTACGTCTTCTAGTTATAATAGATAAATTCAAAATTTGAAGTCCATCCTGTCATGGTCGCGTTATTACGTCGCGGAAAAGGGGTATTATACGGTAATAACCAGGAAATGTGACTTTTTCCGCTTAAGCCCTTTAGTTTTAGGTGCATTTCGCCCCCCCCCCTCAAGAATTTTTTAATAAAATTAGTTTCAAACGTTTGAGCTCCAATGAGCATCCATAAAATCGTTTGTACCACACGTATCGCGAAGTTATTCGCAAGAACTTGGGGGGGGGGGGCTGTAGAAACGGCAAATCCCCCATCGCCAATTTTTTTTATAAAATTGTCAATCATTAGAGAATCGTTTGAGCTTGAATTTTCATCATCAAATTTGGAAATTTTTTAATTAAATAAAATCATGTCGATAGATCGAGAATCGTTTGAGCTCCAATGAACTTCAATTTCCATCGTTTGAGCCTTAAGCAAGGGTTTCTAATAAAATTTCAATTCTTTAGAACAATTTTGGGAGGGACTACAGAAATTTTTTTTAATAAGTGATTTTATTCAATTGATCGTTTGTACCCGAAAGGTAAAAAAGTTGGAGCGTTTGAAGGATTGTAAAATTGATTGGCATTTCACTGCCCCCCCCCCCCTTGTCGCAAAGTATTTAATGAAATTAGTATCAAACGTTTGAGATTCGTGTGATCTCCAATGAACTTCCATTAAAATCAGCGAATTAAAAAATTTCATTAACAAGCTCGCGAAGGGGGGTGGAGGAATGTCACTCAATTTCACAAACTTTAAAACGCTCTAACTTTTTTACCTTTGAGGTACCAACGATGGAAATTGAAGCTCATTGGAGCTCAAAAAATTGTCTATCAATGTATCTTTTAGTTTTGCATCAGAAAAGAGCCCCTAAGTTTTCGATATCAGGTTCGGACAGAAACACAAGTACATTTGCCGAAAATATGCCTAAATATCACAACGTTATGAGTTGGCAGTTTCCTATACATCCAATGTCCAAAATAGATATAAGCTGAATTAAACTAAATAAAATTGTCAGCAACCGATAAATGAATTCTTCTATATCGTTTTCTTTTTCAATTGTTGCTCAAAATAACGTAGTTTCAGATTTTGCTGTAGACTTTTTTACTTATCCATCTGACGCAAAAGAGGCACACGTAGTGTTGAATACCTGGTTCGACTCCAGGTTCAGTAAAACTTTATTCTGACCGTCTTACATTGGAAGGCAATGACAAACCACCAAGGTGTAATCTACCTGGTACAGCTTCTCTGAAAATTAAGCATCCTGAAAAGTTTGCTCTAAAATGTCAAAATTATCACAGGGAGTCGAAAATGGTATCGTTGAAAGAGTCTTTCAAAAGTAAGCAAGTTTTCTAGGAAATCAAATTTTATTGTCACCGCCCCTTTCGAAGAATAATTCCATTGAAGTTAAATTCTAGACAATTAAATAATAAAATTAGACAATATCACAAGTGTTAAAACTGACATCCATCTATTTCTAAACAGTTTTGAGCTGTTCTGGTGGCTCTAAGTATCTCTTCTGCGTTTAACGACAAGCATTGTAAATTCTCACCTTGATATCATCTCGCGTTGTAGTTCTTGTGCATACATAATAATATCCTTGATACAATCCCAGAGAAAAAAAATTCAACGGGGCATAATGGAGTAACCGATTGGGAGCCACGTGTTATGTTAAAGTAAAACCATGCATTAATATAATAATTAAAAATTTCAAATATGTTACGATAGCCTGACTCACATTCGATTCAGCAGTCTATCGCATTCCTTTTAAAGTTCAATAACTGTAAAATTAGCAATAAGCAATATTTTTATTATAAATAGTCACAATTGTAATTATAGATCATTATTATGCTGTATGTCTAAAATCGATGTCAGTCGTAATTTTCAATAAATTTATTTAAGTAATTTTGATTTTTTTAAAATAATTTTGTTAAGTGAAATTAACTGGCGCAGTCGGTAGGATACTCAGAAGGGCTTTAGATCAAATTCTCTAAAATAACCCTTTTTGTGTTAACAATCAACTGAGAACCAACATTAAATTTTAAGTGATAAGAAGAAACAAATAAAAAGTGCAACAAGAAGAAACAAATAGAAGACAATCAATCAATCCAATAAGAGGGAAGAAGTTTCGAAAGATTTATAACCAAGGGATGAAGAAATTCACAACGTTCTTCATTTGCTTAGCGTAAGTTTTTGCTCATTATTATATTTCCTTTATTCCTTCCTGAATGTCAGAAGCAGAAATAACCGAATTATTCAATAATTTAACCCTATCATCGGAATCAATTTTACAAAGTATTCCAAATATTCTATCAAACGATCCCCCTAGTAATAATTACGAAATGGCACAACTAGATAGATTTAACTGCGAATTAGTACCAAAATATGATGGCAATCCAGCGACTTTATCGATATTTATTAATGCATGTGAACATTTATTGAGAAGATTTGGTACAACAAATTCAGATGATGTTGTCAACGGACAACTTATACAAGTTATACTGGGCAAATTCGAAGGACGAGCACTCACATTAATTGCTAGTCGAGAAAATTCAAATACCTGGGGTAACATAAAAAAATTATTATTACAACATTTTGGAGATCAACGCGACGAAAATTGTCTACTACGTGATCTGATGAGCCTCAAACCATACAAAAACGAATCCTCATATCAATTCGGAATGAGATGTCAGGATGTACGAAGCTTACTTTTAACCCATCTACAATTACATGAAGCGGACCCAAACGTCAAGTTGGTAAAAACGAAAATTTACGATGATTTATCACTCCAAACATTCCTTCAGGGTTTGAACGGTCAAATTGGCCTAGTTGTAAGATTAAAACAGCCACCCAATCTAGAAGCGGCAATGGCGTACGTAACAGAAGAAGAAAATTTCATGTACGCCCAAAATAAAACAAACATCTTAAATTTCCAACGGCAATATCAACCGATAGAAAAGAAACAACCATTTCATCCAACTCCAATGCCGAGTGTCAACCCACCTATGTTAACCAATTTTGGACAGCAGCCACTACAAACCCAAAATATACTTCGACCACCCGTATTCAAACAAGCTAGTACAACAAGGACACCAAATCCATTTGCCTCACAACCTCGAACTTTCGGAAGATTTTCAGGCCCACCAACGCAATCAAGAATGGTCCCACAGCAAACAAATAATTACAGTTACAAGAGAAACTATCAACAACCTAATTATAACGGACCACAATGGAACACATTTAAACCTCCACAACAACGCTACGAACCAGAACCAATGGACATTTCATCTGGGAATACCCGTCGATCAGGAATCCCACAACAAGAAACACAAGTAGTGTACTATCAAGATATAGAACAAGGAGATTATGAAGATACACCCACATATGAACTAGCAGAAAATTGTGATGAAGTTTATGAAACAAAAGTTAGCCAACCATTGGAAAATTCCAACGAACATGAGTACGTCGAAAATTTCCACCTGGAAGCCTACAGTACCAGCACGACAAATAATACAATAAACCTTAATATAACGACTCTTTCCAAATTGCCATATATTAAAATTCCAGAATTAAAGTTAAAATTTTTAATAGATACAGGATCAACAAAATCTTTAATAAATCAAGAAATCGCACATAAATATTTCCCTAACCAAATTAATTACGAATCGTTCAAAATCCTGACAGCTCATCAAGTAAGTCAACATGATGAAGTAGCATACATAAGGTTACCCGATTCAATCGATTCTACAATCAAGCACAAGTTCTACCTTTTTAATTTTAACAATAAATACGACGGTTCAATAGGTGTAGATTTATTAAAATTTTTAGAAGCCGAAATTAATTTCAAGGATAAGGTACTAAAAACGAAAAACAAAACGATACCGATCTATTTAGGAGACGACGACGATGACGACATCTCGATGGCAGTCAATCTAGACGAATCCGAAAACGACCTCAGAATAATCGATTTGGATACAGAGAAAGAATGGGCAGGAGCACCCATGCCTACCATAAGCGAAATCAACGGGTTACTGAACAATTCAAATGAACCGGCAGCGAAAGGCCAAGGTGATGGAACTATTCATTCCAACATAAACGACGAACGAGTAACAGCAACCCACATCATTAAAGAAGCTATAGATGATAAAAAACACCAATTCATAATTAGGACAACCCACCAGGGAGAGTTGAAGGTACAAACAAAAAACCAAAAATTTCTGACACTAATCGACAGTTTGGGAAAAATCGGACAAGCAGTTCCAATAACAAGTAAAAATATTACTGAACTTGCGAATGCCTTAATCACACATTTTTCATACTACGAAGTTCCAGAATCAATAACAAAGGATAACGGGACGGAGATAAAACACGATATCGTACGAGAATTGTTAAACTTACACAAGGTAAAGGTTCATTTTACTACACCAAGAAATTCACAATCAAATAGGATGATCGAAAGGATGATTTCAACCCCAATCGAACACCTACGAATTATGAGGGTAGATGGCAAGAAAACTAGTAACATAAGAAGAAAAACTAAGAAAAAATTTTACGGACCTTTTATCATTACAAAATTATTTAACGATAACACGGCGGAAATCCGGAATAAAAATAACCGAATACAGAAGATACATGTTAGATTACTAAGAAGACCTACTCTTGTTACAGATGCTGCTACGCAACCGTTGACATCCAAGACTTGAAGAACAACCCCGGAATGTTACCACTTAGATTAGGAATAGTTAATAATCAAATTAGTTACTGGACGCTTATTAGAGTAATAGATATAGCACCACTTAGAAGGGAATTAGATGAATTAAATAGTAATTTTAACAATTTAACCTTAATATACAGTAAACATGAAAACGGGAAAACACATCGATGGAATAATCAAAATCTACATAGCCTTTGTTACACCACGTTCTGCATCCACGACACCTTTCCAACAGGTAATAAAAGGTTGGCTAGCTCAAAGTCGCGAAGGGGTGGGTTGGTGAATGGAACGAAAGGGTCGTGTGACGGCACGTCGCAAAGCGTGTATTTCCTATCGACGACCGGGCAATCCTCGATCGCGATTCTAAAAATTGTCAAAATCGGTGTGGATAATTTACACAGGGGGGGGAGTTAAGTCAAAATCGATGGGGTTAATATACACGAGGGAGTTTAAATGGGCGCCACGCATACGAAGAAATGAATCTCTTTGAAGGGGACTGGTTATCACACCTTCCAAGCTGGTACGCGACAACTTGATGATCTTACAGCGAACTCTCACTCCGGAAAAACCTCGCTCAATGACCTTACCTTTACAGGAGGCGAACTTTCCGTTGGTGAAAATAGCTAAATAAACATTAACACAACAATAATAATAACACACAAAGTTGGGAAATAATAAAAATGTATTAAATAAAATAATATCAGGGGGGAGTTGACAAGGTTTACACAAGATACTATCAAATTTACATGTCTTGTATAAAAATAAATATGTACAGTTGACGGAACCTTTCCGTGTGGTTTCCGTTGCGAAACTAATACTCGTAAAACAATTACTCTTACAAAAATACAAAAGGTTAATTTGCATGAAAGGGGGGCGTATTGAATACAGCACTCCACCAAAATAAATAGTTACTTAAGCGCAACTTGATAATATTCAAAACTATGATTCATAAAATTGATCATGGAACTTAATCAATGCAATTGATCATCAAAATTCCCAACAACGGGACAAACAAACTTTAGCTACAATACTAAACTTGAAACGTTACGTTAAATTGTTTGGTTACATTCTGAACGCTCGAATGGCGTGTTAAAAGTTACGTTAATAATAGATAATAATATTAAGTTAAATAAAAGGTATACAAAATGGTTGCGATATCGTCTTCCAGGGTTGAACTGAACGTTCATAAACACAACTAATGGTCAATAGGACCAATTAACATCACAATCTTAAAGATATAAAAAGGTTTCTTACTTAATTTGGGTGGTTGATGTTCGACCTCTAGGTAAAGTCGATGACGGGTCCTTCAGGAGTGAGATTTCGTCTTCAGAACGTAGAATGAAGCTGAATGTGATGTCTTAAACCATATCAGAAGGGCAGCGTAATAACCAGCTTCCCAAAAACTCTTCAAATCGGAAGGTGGTGAAATAACAGGGTGGTTCACGCACTGTATTTCACGATAAAATAGGGGTCTCCGTACGAAATAATTCACTATGTTAGTTATTCGCGAAGTGACAAATAATTCAAGCCGGCACTGTCTAAGTAAGAAATGTTAATGTGGTGTCCGATAAAAAAAAGACGATTGGAATGCACACATGGGTTGGAAGTGCAACACCTGTTTTGTACCATTCGATAAAAGCAATGCTACGTACTTGCCTTATGAGCGGCAAGCAATAACTCGACGTGATTAACGTGATAAGCAGATGGTATAAAAAGTCCGATAATTGATTCAATGTTTAGTAACAATAGACGATATTAATTGTTCGATCACTTATTAAATATTAGCAACAATTGACGATATTAATGTTCGATAAAATATTGAAGGTTTAGCAACAATTGACGATATTCTGGTTTGATAAAATATTAATTGTTTAATAACAATTGACGATATTCTGGTTCGATAAAATATTACTTGTTTAATAACAATTGACGATATTCTGGTTCGATAAAATATTAATCGTTTAATAACAATTGACGATATTCTGGTTTGATAAAATATTAATTGTTTAACAACAATTGACGATATTCTGGTTCGATAAAATATTAATTGTTTAACAACAATTGACGATATTCTGGTTCGATAAAATATTAATTGTTTAATAACAATTGACGATATTCTGGCTCGATAAAATATTAATTGTTTAACAACAATTGACGATATTAATTGTTCGATAGTACCTGCAGTTGACACACACTAATTTTTAGCACAAATGACTTGTATTTATTTAAAGATCTCTAATAAATGTGAGACCTCGATAGTTAATTCCGCTTTTGGAAGCGCTAAGATACGAAAAAGGTAGTATCAGATTCCAAGTGAATCTCTCTGAATATGCAATTTGTAGCTCAATTTATGCATTTTCCCTACTCTGATTTAGGATTTTTCCCACTTACTGATTGATTTGGATCCTTGTAATTGGGTCCTATAAATTTAGAAAGAAGGGAGACGTGATTTAATTGGACAATACCTAGAGTGTGAGAGCACACTTTCTTCTTTCTCCATGCAAAGTGTATCGAGAAGTTTTGCAGGACACGTGCGAGCAAAACAATTTTTTGCTCGTCTGGTCGGACGAAAAGGGTCTAACTTTTGCACTTTTTGTTGGTTTTTATCGAAGTTTTAAAATTGCGAAATCGCTATGCTTTCCATGTTAAAAATTAACACATGAGTTTGCAAGTCGATGCCTGTCTAAGATAACGATGTCGAATGCATTCGTTCCCATGGTCTTACCATCGCACGTGCCCGTTTTTTGTATCGACGGCCGACGTGGATTTATGGATCGCATAAAAGTTTCTCTCAGTCGTTTGAAAGATTATAGTAAAGTATAGGTATGAGTTGACGTTTAGTTTGCAACGTTAATGAATAGAGAATTTATTGCTGATGAGGTGAATTATGGATTAATGCTACGTCAACATTATTAACACTTCCTCATCTACCGTATGGTTTATTGTACGTGTATTAAAATATTTGATGATACTTTCCTAACTATACAATTCTTAAGATTATTGTGCATTTGCAAAACGTAAATTTATTAGTTGAGCGAATGTTTCAATCTTTTATTTTTACAACCCGACCTAAAAATGTTTTCTCAAAGAGTAATTTTCAACGGATCGAATCGAAATTTAAAATATAAGTTTAATAGATCATAAACGCAAAATCTAAGGGTGCGCCCGATGCGCGTAATAAGGTGACACTCCCCTTACGTCAAGAGTTGTTATCCCTAACTACTCTTCAACTGGGACGCGCGCAACCTCAACCGAAACACAAACTGTCCTGCGATAAACCATCAACACTTGTAGTGTTGAAACAACTACTCAGCTAGTGACTAGACTATACGTATATGCCGGGAAAGAGAGAGAAGGTTCACCTAACCCTAGGCTTAATCAACCCGTGAGTCGTAGTGACTCCTACATGAGAGGGCGGTTCGCGAAATCACGCGATCATTCGCTGGCCGTGGGACCCACAAATGTCTGTGAAGACACCGGACTCTAGATCAAGGTAGACCTGAGCTAAGGTAACACTTCCTTGGCGTACTCATATTTACAAAGCCTTCTCTAAAATGGTTCAGTCGATGGGGACTGTCTGCCTTTTTCAATACGTTGAAAAAACAGAGTAAAAAAAAACGTGTGCTTGGCTGGATCAAATTTACAAAAGCCGTTTGGGGCACTTCAGTAGATGGGGACTGTCTGTTTTATCATTTATCGTTGGTGAAACAGAGAAAAAAACTTGCGCTTAGCTTGATCAAATTTACAAAGCCGTTTGGGAGACCATCCACCTTCATCATGACTTCGATCCAGACGAGATGATCGGAAGAGAGAGAAGAGGTAGTGATGGGGGGGGTAAGAGATAAGAGTGGGGGAGGGGGGGGGTTAAAAAAGTGAGGGGTAGCAACCTACAAGGGACAGTTGAGGGACCAAATCCTCGAACCGTCCGAGTTAAACACGGATGCAACCGGGAAAAATAGTGGGGCATAAATCGTAATACGAAACGGGACGGGATAACAACCTACAAGGGACAGTCGAGGGAGCAAATCCTCGAACCGTCCGGGTTGAACACGGATCTAACCACGAGAAAAAGAAAAAAAATAGGGGGGGGTTTTCTCAAAAAAAATTAGGGTGGGGTGACAACCTACAAGGGACAGTCGAGGGACCAAATCCTCGAACCGTCCGGGTTGAACACGGATCTACGCACGAGAGCGTGCAGCACGAGAAAAAAAATGGGGCACGAATGCCGCGTCAATCGTGTTGACCGGAGGGGCTGAATCTCCGAACCAACAAGTAAAGACTAATAAAGGATCACGATAGGCGTGATCCAAAATTCGCGAAAGACGCGATATAAGGGATATGGAGTCCGGCGGGACGAGAGTGGGACGGTACCGAACCGACACCCATATCAAAAGGTACAAGTTACACAACTCGTGGTCGCACAACTAAATATGCGATACTTTTCAAAAGATAGTCACGCTACAGAGCTCGAGTTGACGAGACTGGAGTCTCAGTTGTCAACAATGATACAACTAGCATCAAATATGAAATAAAACCAGAAAAACTGAACCCTATACGGGGGTAGGGATTGTCTTTGTCAGTATAACCGAAGGGACCGAATCTCCGAATTACACCGACGAAAACGAGAACGCTACTCCGAAATGATCGGGACATTTCCATGAAAAAAACTTGGAAAAACTTCCTACTTGAGAATACCCGACGTCAACTTGACTGGTGGAGTCCAACGGCGGTAAGCGCCGACTAGAAACTCCAATCCAAGGAACGCCTGTACCTCCTATGCAAAGTATGAACATACCACACTCGACAAAACCTGAAAAATCTGGAGGTGAAAAAAAAAAAGCGAGAAAGGTAGTTTAGTGTCTTGCACGGACGGTTGATCGGGAAATCCAGCGGTGACTGACACCGGGGGAAATCTCCAATCTAAGCGCAAATCGCGCAAAGCGACAATGCTCGCCCAAGATGGCGACACCATATGAGTGGAACGTATCCACCAGAGCTATATGTCACAAAAGTGTAAGGAATGTAACAAGAGGGTCTTGCTCCAAGATGGTGACATAATACTTCGGAGTCGGGCAATCCGTAAAGTGCCTGGATCCCAGGGTAGTACCATGACATCAACCGAGAGTCAACATGGTTGAAAATCAAAAAAAATATAGGGAACTTATCGTGACTCCAACCGAGGGTCAATATGGTTGAAAACCAAAAAAAATATCGGGAACTTACTTTGACTCCAACCGAGAGTCAACATGGTTGAAAACCAAAAAAAAATATCGGGAACTTATTTTGGCTCGAACCGAGAGTCAACATGGTTGAAAACCAAAAAAAATATCGGGAACTTATTTTGGCTCGAACCGAGAGTCAACATGGTTGAAAACCAAAAAAAATATCGGGAACTTACCTTGACTCCAACCGAGAGTCAACATGGTTGAAAACCAAAAAAAATATCGGGAACTTATTTTGGCTCGAACCGAGAGCCAATGTCGTTACAAAATGAACGAAATGTTCACAGATACTGAGCGTTATACCTTAATCCTAAAGAAAAGAATGCAAGGGTTGAGCACCTATGCACTAGAGTACGAGAAGAAAAAGAAAAAAAGAAAAATGTTCGCATCATTTCAGATACTCCTATACCGGTATTCTTGGACGTGCGTCGGAAAACACCGACACTTCCAAAAAAGAAACAACAGTAACACGACGTTCGTGACGATCACGTTGTACGTGAACAAAATCTGAAAAATATGGAAGTAAAAATTGAGAAGGGTAGTTTAACGTCTTACGCGGACTATTTTTCAAAACCATAACAACAGCGACATAAAGTTCGGGACGTAACTATCACGTCGTGAGAGAACAAAATCTTAAGAACCTAAAACTAAAAGTGAGAAGGGTAGTTTAATGTCTTACACGGACTAATTCTCAATGCTGGTTCTATATACAATTCGGTAGCCGGGGGGGGAGTTAATTGACTAAACCGGGACTAAAGTTGTTGTTTACCCACGAGAAAAAAATATTCCCACAAAAACGTAATTTGGTCAGGGCTTGACATGGTGACAACTGTCTGAGTTGCACCTCTAATGTTTACTGTAACCGCATGAAGTGACTCTACTACATTTCATTCAAAAAAAGGGGGGAGAACACAATCGTTCTTCCAAACAAGAATCAAAATTAACCACAAAATTAACGTATGACTGATGAGGACGTTGGGTAACTAAGCCACCGCAACACCAATCTATACTTGGTCTACCTAAGCGATTTATTGGGTAGTTACTCCAATGGACCGATAAGTACACCCTCTAACTTCGCGTAAACTACTTCCTTAAATGTTCGATAAAAAAAAACGAAATTCGCGACTCCTACCGTCATGCGTGATAAATAAAAAAAACCAACTAAAGACCTGATTACTTATTGGGTCTGTAATTTTACTCTATACGCTCGAGATACCGTTAAATAACTTCCTTTCCCCTAACGTCTTCAATCTATCTACATAATATCTAAACTTAACATTGATTAAATCGATACCTTAAAATTAATTACACCGAAACTCAACCTAAACTGCTAATTACACAATAAAAGAATAAAGGTCACACACAAGGAAAATATTCGAGGTCCTAATCACTTCTAAAGCCGTTGTGACTGTCATAAGAGAGGGCGGTTCGCGAAATCACGCGATCCTTCGCTTACCGTTAGACCCACAATTAACAACAGAGACGCAGAACTCTAGTTTGGGTTGGGCCCGAATCTAAGGTGAAATTTAAGAAAGGCGCGATCAAATCTACAATGGCCTCTGGGATGAATGGATCAGATATACAAGTTCATCCCTAATTTTCTATTTATTTTCCAAATGTCGTAGGGGAGAGAGAGAAAAAAAAGGGGGGGGGAGAAAAAAATACAAACTAATGATCGAATTGTCCTTCCGTGGACCGACAGATGTCCTAACTGCGTAGGCCGATGGTGGTCGATCTGTTATTCCCTAACAAGGTAAATTTCCCAGGTTGTTGTTTCGAGTTTAACCACTACTCCTGTACAAAGCTCCCTTTCCAAGAAGGTTCCTTTGGGGCAGATTATAAATCGCCAAACTACGAGAAGAAAAAAAAAATATATGGGACGATAATGCGCCGAGGGATGGACTATGTCCACAAAATTACTCAATAACCCCGGGGTTTGGATCGACATCCAACACTGGATTGACGTCCAAAAAAAATTTTATCTGACAGTGGAACTAGGTCCAGCCTGATAATACGATAACTCAATGAGAAGCGGGTTACTCTAAACAACTATCAACCAAACGCAACCGCACTACAACAATAAAATTCGATACAAAAAAAAATCTCCTTACAGGGTGCGTTAGAAAAAAAAAGAACTTTCAAAAGAAAACTCTAACTTAATTCGACAAACTAAACTTCCAACTAAATTTAAAAAAGCCTTATTATAAATGTCGGTACTACATTCAAAAAAATTTGAAAAACTTCACGGCAAATGTCGATACTAAATCCAAAAAAAATTTTAAAAGCCTTACGGTAAATGTCGATACTAAATTCAAAAAAAATTTAAAAGCCTTACGGTAAAAGTCGGTACTAAATGAAAAAAAAATTGAAAAGCTTTACGGTAAACGTCGATACTAAATAAAAAAAATTTCAAAAGCTTTACCTTAAGGGTCGGTATTGAATTCAAAAAACTTGACGTAAATTAACTACGTGAAAGTCAAAAACAACCTTCTACGGGTCCACTAGGTGGATGCGTAAACTTCCAATCCGTACCTATAAACTAATTAGAAAATTTGAACTTCAAAATTAAGTTCACCAAAAAACATACTTAAATCCTGACCTGAACTTTAATCGGGGCTTGACTTCAAGTCCTTGGCATGCCATGCACCAGGTCTCACTCCTGTGGTGTCTGACAGTACAAATGTGGTGTTCGAAAGTTTCTTATGAATAACAAAAGGTCCTACAAATTTTGGAGCTAACTTTGCATTAAAATGCTTCGATGCATCGGATAAAACATAATTACGTCTATACACGGTATCACCGACATCGAAATTCGACGGACGTCGTCTTAAATCATAAACAATTTTAGATTTCTCATAAGCGCTTTCTAATCTTTTGGTGATGTCATCGTAAACATCACCTAGTGCTAATGCACGTCGTTTAAGTTCGTCACGATCGGCAAACGTTATGTCTTTCAGCGTGTTCTGATCAGCTGTTTCGATACGCTGTCCACCGGACATGATCATCTCTCGACCGAAATTTGCGAAATACGGAGTCATTCCTATGACTTCATGCAGTGCAGTTCGTACTGCGCAAGCAACCTGGGGGAGATAAATATCCCAACTCTTATGATTATCGTTAACGTAAGAAGCTAACATAGTTTTTAAAACACGATTCACCCTTTCAACAGGATTCGCTTGGGGTTGGTAATATGCATTAAAGATAATTCGGGTATTATATTTCTGTATCATTTTTTGAAATTCCTTACTTCTAAATTGGACTCCGTTATCAGTCAAAATATACTGTGGGGCTCCAAACACTAACAAAACGTTATCTTCAAGTTTTTGAATGACCTGAGATGCGGTAGCTGTACGTAAGGGATAAAATAATGCAAATTTGGTAAAACAATCCACAATCGATAAAATATGAGTGTAACCTTTAGTCGACCGAGGCAGTGGTCCAACTATATCGATGGATATCATTTGCCATGGCCTAGTTACTACGGGATGACGGGACATAAAACCACGGGGTTTTTGCTGTTCAGGCTTATGAGCCATACAAACTGGACACTTATTTACATAACGAGTAATATCGGTCTTCATCTTCGGCCAATAATACTCATGAGCTACTCGATCAAATGTTTTTAAAACTCCTAAATGACCGGAAGTAGGTTTATCGTGACACTCGGAAATGATTTTCTTTCTACGAAATTTCGGAACTACTGTTCTCCATTGACACTCTCTATCCGATAGAGATGGATATCGAACTTTTACTTGTTTAAATAATTCATTATCAATAACTTGCCATTTCCTAAACTGAAGGGGGTCTCTTCTGACATTCTTCAACATTCGATAGTACCAACGATCGGTATGCGAGTTAATTAAGGGTTGGTCGTTATCTACTGGATTCTTTACTTTATCGGGTGACTTTCTAACTTGAACAGGGTCAACTAATACTGACGTTATTTCGGGAACAGTGCGCGATAAAGCGTCAGGGACTAAATGATCCTTTCCTTTTCGGTGGATGATTTTGAAATCGTACTGTTGTAACCTGAGAGCCCAACGACATAAACGTCCTGAGGGGTTTTCCAGATTATTTAACCAAATCAGGGAGTGGTGATCGGTAATGACCGTGAAATGTGAAGCTTCGAGATAGGGTCTTAATTTCTCTACTGCCCACAAAACTGCTAAACATTCTCGTTCCGTAACGGAATAATTTCGTTCATTACGAGTTAATGACCTACTAATATAACAAATGACTTGTTCTTTCTCGTCAATGGTTTGGCTGAGGACTCCTCCGAGTCCAAAACCGGATGCGTCTGTCTGTACGGTAAAGGGGACGCTAAAATCAGGGCACGATAGAATAGGGGCTGAAACTAAACAATTCTTAATAGTCGTAAACGCTACTTCACAAGGTTCATCCCAAATGAACTTGGAATTTTTTCTTAACAACGCTGTGAGCGGTGCAAGGATTGTTGAAAACTGCGGGATAAATCTGCGGTACCACGAAGCCATACCTATTAATTGCCGAATTTCTTTAACCGTACGAGGGGCTGGTATACGCGTAATTGCCGCTACCTTATCTGGATCTGCAAGTAATCCATTTGCGTTGATCACGTATCCTAAATATTTCAATTCGGGTTGACAAAAGTGACATTTGTCTTTCCCTAATGATAGACCTGCGGTACGTAACCGAGAAAAAACTTCCTGTAACACTTCGAGGTGTTTTTCGAAGGTGGATGTACAGATGATGATGTCATCCAGGTATACAAATACAAAGGGTTCGAGATCGGGACCTAGAACTTGATCTATCAGCCTCATCCAAGTAGCAGGAGCATTATGAAGCCCGAAGGGCATCCTGGTGAATTGAAACAATCCACGTCCGGGTACTGTAAAGGCGGTATATTTTTTGGAATTTTCCTCGACAGGAATTTGCCAATACGCTGACTTAATGTCCAGGGACGTTATAAACCGTGCGTCTCGAAGACGATCTAAAATTGAGGACACATACGGGATTGGGTACGCGTCCTTCTCGGATACTTGATTTAATTTTCTGAAATCGACACAAAATCGATATGATTTGTCTTTCTTTTTGACTAACAAAATGGGGTTTGACCAACCACTAGATGATCGTTCTATTACACCTAACTTAAGCATATGATCTAATTCTTTATCGATATGTGCTTGTACACTAGGGTTAACCGGATAATAACGCTGTTTAATCGGCATTGAGTCGGTTTTAATTACATGTTGCACTAGGTCAGTACAACCGAGTTCTTTGACCTTAGTCCGAAAATGTAGGTCAATGACCTTATCTAAACGCTGACGTTCCTCAACTGATAAATTGAAAAGATTTTCTAAAGGTGTTTTCTTGTCGGTAATTACAGATGTAACTTGGGGTTTCCCGAAATACCACGATTTGTTTTTCAAATCAGGGACGAAACCGATGGATTCCCAAAAATCTACACCTAAAATAAGTGCGTGTGAAAACTTTGGTACCACAATGACTGAAATATGGGCGACACGATGCTGTAATCTAATGGGTAATTGAGCTATCCCGATACTGTTTATAATTTCACCGTCTGCTACGGTACACTTTGGTCGTAACGTGGAGTCAAGTTGAATTTTTACACCGGTAGATTGTAAAATATTCCAACCTTCCTCGCCTAAAATCGTGTTGGTCGCTCCTGAGTCCAGGAGGGCTAAAATTTCACAACCGAGAACATTGACTCTTACATGGGGACGATTATCATGTCTTGAATCCTCTAATACATAATCTAATATAGTTTTAATTTTATCTTTACGTTTAGCTAACATCTTATGAAAATGGGTCGAATTTACAAACTTGCGGGAGTTCACTAGGTGACCACGTCCTAATGAGTCCCGGAAGAGTTTTCCGAACTCCTTCTACTCTGACTGGGGTTACAGTGGGGGCAGGTTTTTGTTGTTTCACCTTTTCTCCCACAGCGATAGCAATATATTTGTTTCTGCGGAACGGTACAACGCGACGCTAAATGTCCTGTGCCACCACAATTCCAACAAGAATTATTACTTGAAGTTTTACTAAAAACTTCGACAGCGCTATTACGACTTTTAAAAGTCGGTTTATTTACAGATCGTTTATTATTTCGTGATTTATTAAAAGACGTTGATTCGGCACGCGGTGCGCGATCATTTTCTTGAGTCGGTACACTCAAATGGGTATAAGCTACGTCTGGTTCTAAGTCGTTTTTCCTCTTTGACGGTGGTGCGTAATTGGAAATGGTCAACCTACGCGCTTCGAGAATGCGCCCCAATTCAATGAGCCTGTCAAAAGACGTAATTTCGGTAAAACCTAACTGTGCAATATAAAATGGGTTTAAGTTTCGTAATGCGATACTTAATTGTCTTTCTTCCGATAATGGGATGACTAAGCGAGCAAACATTGTTTTTAACATTGCTACATACATTGCCAAATTTTCCTCGTTCCCTTGAGTTCTACGTGTAATTTCCTCAAGTAATCTGACGTCATAGTCAGCTGGTCGAAATTGTGCATTTAATAATACTACTAATTCTGACCAAGTAGATGCCTTATCTCTATTTGCGCGAAACCACAATAATGCTTTACCCTCGAACAGGTCAATCGCCTCTTCGAAGAGTTGACTTAAATTTACACGTCTAGCAACAATTAATTCATTGACTCTTTCTAAAAATGCAGTGATCGAAATACTTTTTGCTTCACCGGAAAACTTTAATCGCCACTTGACAACAGGTGTTGATTTCGTACAATAACTTTTCTGCCCTACCTCAACCGGAGGGGGGTTAATATTTAATGAAACTGGATTTGAAGTTACGATTACTTCTGGTTCTACTGGGGTCTCTCGACTAATTTCGGCCACGATATTCGATAATGAATCTCGCTCCGTTCGAGAATTTGCTACAAATAAGCGGTACGCGGATCTACATTCTTCTAATTCGTCCATAACTGTTCGTTTTGAATTTTTATCTTTTACTAAAAAGGGTTTTGATCGGGATAATCTATTAAAGTAATGTGCTAACTTCGTTTCTACCTCGATTTCTACGTTAGGTTCTTGGTCTCGTGAAACTTCCAAGCGACCAAGTAGTCTATGAAGAATCAATAAGCCGGCTCTTAATGCCACCAAATCTTCTGCAAAGGTAAACGGATACCACGCTAAAGCGTAACTTTCGCCTTCTTCTTCTTTATCAAGGGCTATTACTAATTCATCACGTAATTCTTTTACCGAACCGTGAAAAGGTAAACCTCTAATCTTTAATTCGTATTGGACCTCGTCCTTTCGCAACTTGTCCGGTACAATCCTGAATGCCATTATTAATCGAAATGAATAAATTTAATTAAATACAAAAAAGAATTCGCGGAACACGACTCTACTTTGTTCTCTGAACAACTAATGGTAAACGGAAATACAATATTTGATCTTAAAATCGCGATAATTTTCACTTTTAAATTTAAATAGGGGGGCGTTATGGAATCTCGTTAGTCCATTCATGCGCGTCGGTACTATTTTACTTGATTAACTAACAAAAATTCGATGTAATGTGCCAAAAGGGCTTTCTTGACAGCCGCCTAGTTGGACGCTAAATTATTTTTTAAACCTACAAAAATTAATTTGGAATTTACTTGTTTTACAAACAACAAAAAATACGATACCATAACATGCCAAAAGGGCTTTATCGATAGCACCACGTTGGCCGCGCCAAATTATTATCCTGTTACACCACGTTCTGCACCCACGACACCTTTCCAACAGGTAATAAAAGGTTGGCTAGCTCAAAGTCGCGAAGGGGTGGGTTGGTGAATGGAACGAAAGGGTCGTGTGACGGCACGTCGCAAAGCGTGTATTTCCTATCGACGACCGGGCAATCCTCGATCGCGATTCTAAAAATTGTCAAAATCGGTGTGGATAATTTACACAGGGGGGGGAGTTAAGTCAAAATCGATGGGGTTAATATACACGAGGGAGTTTAAATGGGCGCCACGCATACGAAGAAATGAATCTCTTTGAAGGGGACTGGTTATCACACCTTCCAAGCTGGTACGCGACAACTTGATGATCTTACAGCGAACTCTCACTCCGGAAAAACCTCGCTCAATGACCTTACCTTTACAGGAGGCGAACTTTCCGTTGGTGAAAATAGCTAAATAAACATTAACACAACAATAATAATAACACACAAAGTTGGGAAATAATAAAAATGTATTAAATAAAATAATATCAGGGGGGAGTTGACAAGGTTTACACAAGATACTATCAAATTTACATGTCTTGTATAAAAATAAATATGTACAGTTGACGGAACCTTTCCGTGTGGTTTCCGTTGCGAAACTAATACTCGTAAAACAATTACTCTTACAAAAATACAAAAGGTTAATTTGCATGAAAGGGGGGCGTATTGAATACAGCACTCCACCAAAATAAATAGTTACTTAAGCGCAACTTGATAATATTCAAAACTATGATTCATAAAATTGATCATGGAACTTAATCAATGCAATTGATCATCAAAATTCCCAACAACGGGACAAACAAACTTTAGCTACAATACTAAACTTGAAACGTTACGTTAAATTGTTTGGTTACATTCTGAACGCTCGAATGGCGTGTTAAAAGTTACGTTAATAATAGATAATAATATTAAGTTAAATAAAAGGTATACAAAATGGTTGCGATATCGTCTTCCAGGGTTGAACTGAACGTTCATAAACACAACTAATGGTCAATAGGACCAATTAACATCACAATCTTAAAGATATAAAAAGGTTTCTTACTTAATTTGGGTGGTTGATGTTCGACCTCTAGGTAAAGTCGATGACGGGTCCTTCAGGAGTGAGATTTCGTCTTCAGAACGTAGAATGAAGCTGAATGTGATGTCTTAAACCATATCAGAAGGGCAGCGTAATAACCAGCTTCCCAAAAACTCTTCAAATCGGAAGGTGGTGAAATAACAGGGTGGTTCACGCACTGTATTTCACGATAAAATAGGGGTCTCCGTACGAAATAATTCACTATGTTAGTTATTCGCGAAGTGACAAATAATTCAAGCCGGCACTGTCTAAGTAAGAAATGTTAATGTGGTGTCCGATAAAAAAAAGACGATTGGAATGCACACATGGGTTGGAAGTGCAACACCTGTTTTGTACCATTCGATAAAAGCAATGCTACGTACTTGCCTTATGAGCGGCAAGCAATAACTCGACGTGATTAACGTGATAAGCAGATGGTATAAAAAGTCCGATAATTGATTCAATGTTTAGTAACAATAGACGATATTAATTGTTCGATCACTTATTAAATATTAGCAACAATTGACGATATTAATGTTCGATAAAATATTGAAGGTTTAGCAACAATTGACGATATTCTGGTTTGATAAAATATTAATTGTTTAATAACAATTGACGATATTCTGGTTCGATAAAATATTACTTGTTTAATAACAATTGACGATATTCTGGTTCGATAAAATATTAATCGTTTAATAACAATTGACGATATTCTGGTTTGATAAAATATTAATTGTTTAACAACAATTGACGATATTCTGGTTCGATAAAATATTAATTGTTTAACAACAATTGACGATATTCTGGTTCGATAAAATATTAATTGTTTAATAACAATTGACGATATTCTGGCTCGATAAAATATTAATTGTTTAACAACAATTGACGATATTAATTGTTCGATAGTACCTGCAGTTGACACACACTAATTTTTAGCACAAATGACTTGTATTTATTTAAAGATCTCTAATAAATGTGAGACCTCGATAGTTAATTCCGCTTTTGGAAGCGCTAAGATACGAAAAAGGTAGTATCAGATTCCAAGTGAATCTCTCTGAATATGCAATTTGTAGCTCAATTTATGCATTTTCCCTACTCTGATTTAGGATTTTTCCCACTTACTGATTGATTTGGATCCTTGTAATTGGGTCCTATAAATTTAGAAAGAAGGGAGACGTGATTTAATTGGACAATACCTAGAGTGTGAGAGCACACTTTCTTCTTTCTCCATGCAAAGTGTATCGAGAAGTTTTGCAGGACACGTGCGAGCAAAACAATTTTTTGCTCGTCTGGTCGGACGAAAAGGGTCTAACTTTTGCACTTTTTGTTGGTTTTTATCGAAGTTTTAAAATTGCGAAATCGCTATGCTTTCCATGTTAAAAATTAACACATGAGTTTGCAAGTCGATGCCTGTCTAAGATAACGATGTCGAATGCATTCGTTCCCATGGTCTTACCATCGCACGTGCCCGTTTTTTGTATCGACGGCCGACGTGGATTTATGGATCGCATAAAAGTTTCTCTCAGTCGTTTGAAAGATTATAGTAAAGTATAGGTATGAGTTGACGTTTAGTTTGCAACGTTAATGAATAGAGAATTTATTGCTGATGAGGTGAATTATGGATTAATGCTACGTCAACATTATTAACACTTCCTCATCTACCGTATGGTTTATTGTACGTGTATTAAAATATTTGATGATACTTTCCTAACTATACAATTCTTAAGATTATTGTGCATTTGCAAAACGTAAATTTATTAGTTGAGCGAATGTTTCAATCTTTTATTTTTACAACCCGACCTAAAAATGTTTTCTCAAAGAGTAATTTTCAACGGATCGAATCGAAATTTAAAATATAAGTTTAATAGATCATAAACGCAAAATCTAAGGGTGCGCCCGATGCGCGTAATAAGGTGACACCTTTTGGAACATACCATAACCGAAACTAATACAAAATTCGAACAAATTAATCTTTACGAAAATCATAGAAGAAAAAGAGGTTTCATTAATGGATTGGGCGTACTAATTAAAACCGTTACAGGAAATTTGGATAATGAAGATGCAGAAAAATATAACTATGCAATAAACCAATTGACCAACGATCAAAATAAAGTAAAGTTGCTATTTAAGGAACAAATTAAATTAACAACTTCAGCAATGGAAAACTTCAACAACAGCATTATTAAAATAGCAAGAAATCAAGCACTTTTACTAGAAAAATTAACCTTCATGGAACTTAATATAAATGCAACTAATTTTTACAAAACTAAAGTAGATGAAAAATTAACGATGACGACAATTTATCTAGAATTAATAACAGCCGCAGCAACAATACGGGATATTTTAGAAACACTCGAAGAAGCGATCACCTTTGCATCAGCAAACATTATGCATCCATCAATATTAAAAGCCAAAGACCTTAATCACGAATTGTTACAGATACAGCTATTATTAACAAATTCTAAATTGCCTATAAACCCAAATTTGGAAAATATTCACGAATTTCATAAAATCATAAATATTAAAGCCTTTATCCAAAATACCAAAATACATTTCATATTAGAAATCCCAGTCGTCGAAAAAATCGACTATAATTATTTTCATCTATATTCCTGTCCAATATTTAATAATCCTTTATACTCAATAATCATTCCCAAAGCCAAATTCCTTGTAATAAACGAGCAAAACTTCGCATTAAGTAACCAAAGATGTAAAGATATAAATTTTAACAAATTTTTGTGTAAATTGGAAATTAACCAAATCGAAGAAAAGTCACCTTGCGAAGTTCATCTTATTCAACACACAAAGAAATACCAAAATTGTCAGCAAGAAAGTTTAAGTTTGGCCCACACGAAAGTCCAACAGGTCTCTAGTAATCAATGGATGGTAATAACAAAGGGAGAAGACGTAATCAAGAAAGAATGCGATGCAACAACAGAAACTATTTCGTTAAATGGAACATACTTAATATCACTAAATGGTAAATGCAGGATCAAAATACAAACAAAAATACTAACGACACAAGAGAAACGACTTAAAAATAACTTAGTGGAAATCCCGAAGTTAAATTTCGAATACACTAGCAACAGACACAATAATGTCAACATTACCTTCAGGCCAATCGAATTGGAACCGATAAATTTGGACGAAATTAAAGCAACAGAAATCAAATTGCATCAAATCGAGGAAAACATTGAAGAAACATCCCAAGCTGCTGTGTACTTCCATCAAGCAAGTGGATGGACCATCATGTTATATATGTTAATTTTCATTATTTTAATCACATATGTTTTAGTTAGAGTTTTTAAGAAGAAAACACCATCCGGAACAATCAAAGAGAAACCAATCGAACAGAAACCAATCGAACAGATCGGACTTCAAAATTTAAGGATACCCTAATTTTGGTCCTAGAGGGGAGGTGTTATGTTAAAGTAAAACCATGCATTAATATAATAATTAAAAATTTCAAATATGTTACGATAGCCTGACTCACATTCGATTCAGCAGTCTATCGCATTCCTTTTAAAGTTCAATAACTGTAAAATTAGCAATAAGCAATATTTTTATTATAAATAGTCACAATTGTAATTATAGATCATTATTATGCTGTATGTCTAAAATCGATGTCAGTCGTAATTTTCAATAAATTTATTTAAGTAATTTTGATTTTTTTAAAATAATTTTGTTAAGTGAAATTAACTCACGCGACTGGGCTTTCTCTGCCAACCCATGGATTGGGAAAAAGTTGATCTATCGTATTCCTGACAAGTAATGATAAATTAGCTGGGTAGGAGAGAACATTTTGCAGCAATTCGAAAAAATCGTCACGTAAAAAATTAGAATACCTTATAATAAGGGTAAGAATAATATAAATAAGGGTTTTTAAAGTAGCCTCGTCGCTTATTAAACTGTCCTGGGAAAGTGAAGGCCCTTATTTAGTAACCAAGTACAGAAAATAATATCAATGCAAATGATATCAAACAAAGACTTATCAACAACACATTTTTTAACTTACATTTTTATCATTTCTTAAATTTAAAATTGAAAAAACTCCAGCCAATTAAAATTTAATAGAATATTCCTCGAAAGGGGGTGGGTGTAGTAACATTTTTTTCTTACAAAACTTGCTTATTGTTGAAAAACCATTTCAACAATATTGTTTTCGACCCCTCGTACTATTTGAAAATCTGGAGTTTTCAACATTTTTTGGGGCAAACTTTTCAAGATGCCAACATTTCGGGGGAATGCCAATATCTACATAGGCTTTGTGATCAAACGTTTTTCACAGCCTTCTATGACCAGCCATTTTTAAAAAAATGCCGCACCCAGTATATTATGAACAAGAAATAAATAAAGACAAATTTTCTAAAATTCTTTTTTACGGTTTTCTGGAACACCCCATGTGTGTAGATGTTCGTTAATCTTTCGATCTTTTGTTTGACAAAAAACAAACAAACACATTTTATGTTTTACAATTATTATTATTTATTTGTAAATTTATTTATATGTATTGCGTTTTATAGTACCTATAATAATTAAACTTCGATAAATTATTTTATATGTATTTTAGAATGCATATTTTATATTTTAAACGAGATTGTTTAAATAGTAAATGATATATTTATTATACGTATTTTGAATTCACAGCTTTTTCCAATTTAATATTATATCGTACAGTTTCTGAAAATATTTTTTTACTTTACTATAAAATATTTTTAAAAAGGCTGTTAATATAATTAAATGTGTACTAATAGTAGTACAAATGCATCCATTCTTTAACTAAATCCAAAAATAATAAAATTCGGAATTAACGAAAAATTATGACTTGAAAAAGGGGATGGAGTAAATTGAATTGGAAAATTAGTAAAAACGATAGCTTACGACATCGATGTACGTATATACCATATGAAACAGTAAAATAATGCAGTATAATAATTAAAGAGATACATAAATAAAAAGGTAAGTAGATACAACAAATCGGACTGCTAAAACTAACCAAAATTAAACAAATTGGAATTCCAAAACATTTTGGAAAGCAACTACATATATCTCCATTATAACCTAATAAACACTACCTATAAATTTCAAACTTACTATCTATTCGACCATTTTTAAAATTACTAAAACTTTTCCTGTTTTGAATAATTATGTATGTTATTTTTACATAATTTTTTTTAATTAGCACTAATATTTATTTTTCATTAATTTTAATTTTGTTAAAATAATTACAAGCTGGATATTTTAGCAAACAAAATTAAATTTACAAATACGCGAATAAAACATATTCTGTGCATTTTCCTGTTATATCAACATAATTTCAAAATTTAAAGTTAATCCGTTCAGCCGATTTTGAAATGACCATGGTAAACATCAATACGCACTTGTTATCCCATTAACTTTTATTTGTATATTTGTAGATCAATTTATAATTACTGAAAACTCAATCAAGTTATTTACATTAAATAGTAATATAAAGTTCAGTATCTTTGCCACTTTTGCATCGGATAGATGTCTGCGGATCAGAGAAACTCTGGATAATCTCCGTTGAAACCATATTGTAAAAAATCGCTAAATCGTTTGTTTTGCCCCTTCTTTACTTTTAAGTTAATGTGACCCCGGATAATAAGGAGTTTAATGTATTTAAAGTAAAAAGTGTGCTTAGTGAATTCCACTAAAAGAGTTTAGTCCATCTAAAAATATATCCGTCGATGCACTAAATTCCAACCAATTCAATTGCATAAAACTTAGGAAATGATCCGGCGAAAATTGTGCAATAGTTGATAGAATGGATTTAAGCAAAAGTTACTGGGGGGGGGGTGTAAGGAAGTCTTCTTGAACAGTAAAGAAAATTAAAATAGGTTGTGGATTAAGTGGATTGGAACAGTTTGGTTTGGTTCCAATAAAACGATCTCATCAAAGGCTCATGGACCCCCCCCCCCCGCCCTGTTAGAATAATGTTTATGTAAGCTGTATTGTTTGTATATTAATTTTAAATTTTGTTGATAATCAGTATTTTAATAATAAATTAGATCCCGTCACGCAACGTAACAATATTTCAAATTTTCCAATGGTGTACAACTGGGTTCAAAGGTTTTCCAATATGAACCTCCTTTTACCCATATTTTACGATACGCGTAGCTATAAGGCCTTAAGGAGTTAACGTGAAGTGATAGTGCAATATTTGAAATTCTTCAATCAATTAAAATCACTAAAATTGCAATTAAATAAATTTTTCAAAAAACAAATAAAAGTCATTAATTTAATGGACTTCATGCAAGGTACTAAAAACATGTTTGCTCAAAGTAGCAAAATACGTAAAGAAAAATGCACCTCTGGCAATATTTTGGAAAAATAAATAAAAATCTGGGAGTAAATTCCTCCTCTCGATCGTTCTGATAAAGATCCCTATAATTATATTTTTCTTTGATTATGTATCAAATTTCTGAAAATTAATTTATACAGCTGCCAACGCCTGGACAGGTGGGTAAGCCTTAATTAGGTGTTTAATCACGCAAATTCAGTACAATACTGAATCACCCAATTGTTCCTTTCTATGAGACTTAAAAAAATGTTAAAAAAAACGCAAATCCAATATTTCCAAACTGTTGCTATTTATTGTGAAGTGAAGTTATAAGGAATAAACTTACGGTTATCGCAGTAATATAAGTGCCAATAACATTTTTGTCGAAAATTTTTTTGCTCTCACATCCGAATTACTATATTGTATTGTTGAAACGTTGGCATTAGTTTGACTTTGATTGGGGATGCCGTAAGATAATCCCTTGCCGATGACAATTTTTCAGTTTTTTTCTAATTTCTTTTTCCGCAGAAATTGCTCAAATCATATTATGTTTGAAACTTTTTTTTATTAGTACGGATTATTCGGTTCTTATTGTCTATTGAATCTGTATTTTTTGTTATTTGATTATTAAGCTACATATTGATTTAATTGCGCAGGTGGTAATATTTTTCAATTATCAGTAGTTCCGGTCATAGAGTCCCAAGTGGGTACTTCTAGTTATCTTTGCCTCTTATAGTAGATACCTAAGTCTTCCCTTCTAGTTTTTTCTAAACACTAAATAGTAATGCAGAATTATTCGAAATTTATTATTTATATATTCATACTATAACTCGAAACGTTTTATCGAAAATGGTAATAAAATTGCTGGTTTTAATATGAAATTTGAAAACTGTGAAAATGTACGCTAAACCAACTGCGCCAACAAAGTAAATGGTATTATGTATGTATATTGTGCTGAATTGCTACATTTATTACTAATTCTAAGATCGCTACGATTTTAAATTTTTCATACTTGATCGAATTCGCTGGCCATACAAATTATCATCAGGAATTTAATTCTTAATTTTCGCTACATTATAACAAAATAAATAATCCAGTGACGACAAACAGTTTCAGCTTTGTCCATCAAAAATTCTATGTTAGCACAGCAAGTCCTCGGTTAACAAATTAGCAGTTCACAAGATCCTAGGAAATCTAGGAAACGCACACCTACTAATAGATGTGCTAAAATATCTATTTTACGTACATAAGTTATATTATTTGTACAACTAATTCCTCAAGCTTAAATATTTAGTAGAGTAGGCAGTAAAAAACAAATCTGTAACAACCTCTGTACGTACATGAAAAAAAGGAATAAAATTTTTTTAATTCCTTACTATCTATGCGTTTTTATAACTTTTATGGGCACTAAGCCTAAGAACCCTCTTCTTGCGTCCGATTATTCCAGTTGCATTAATTAGCTTTGTTAATCTCTTATTACACTTATTTTTAATTTTATTTTTCGCGCATTTCCCTTTTATTAGTTTTACGACCATAATGATTGTAGGGAACAGAAAAAAAAGAAAATTGCAGTCTTTTGTGTTTTATTTTAGTGATATCCATTAACGTAATCCTATCAAAAGCACTTTAACGCTATAAAGCGCATAAAATTTATTTCGATGTGTGTTCTGACAATTTGATAAAATGATTACGTTTTAAAAAGGTCATATGGATTGTAAATTACAAAAAAATTTAAATTCTATTTTTAGCAAAGGTTGATTAAAATTGGACGTATTGGTTCTTTTGATAAATTTTTTAAAAATCTATTTGTGAAGTAGGAAAGGTTTGATCAATTTTGCTTATGTCAACCAGAACAACCTTTAAAATTTGATTATAGACCGATTCCAGCATCGACCCTTTAATTTAAAACAGATATGTGATAACGAATTTAAATTTAATTTAAAAAACTGAAAAAGCCACTAGAATTATTTTTGTCGCCAAGGACAGATTTTTAACATGAAAATGAAACTTCATAAAAAGCAAGATAAACATTCCTTTCTCTTTTCGCTGTTCTTTGAAAAATAATAAACAATTTTAAAAAATAAACAAAATGAAAGTTATCTGGAATTAGAGAAAAATAACACAATTTGTTTCGTTTAAAACTCAGAATAAATGGATTTTCTCATAATAAACATTGAGATTTTCAATGTACAAATTATTTTTAGGATTTAGGGTTCAAAAATATTATGAATTATTCAGGTCAAATGGTCTAAAATTATTACATTCTTGTAATTTTTTTTAATTATTGTGTTGCGCTAAGTTTTTGTACGTAATTTTGTATAAATATAAATGTGAGTTGTTATAAAGGGTGATTCAATAAAAGGTGTCATTTTAACAGAGCTCATGTTTGACATACATCATCTACAAATAAAGCGATTTGATCATGAAAGGTTACACGATCGACGAACGTATAGTTATTGTGAATGGCGAAAATTTTGCAGTTACAACTTGCAAAATTCGTGAAATTTTGGGTAGAAGAACGTTCTCGAAGCGGAATTGTATATTTAATTTTAAAACATTGAGAAAACTGATTTAGTAAGTTGTTACAAACCCCTGACTTTAATTGGCAATCAGAGATTGTAATAATCTCACATATGTGAATTATACCCTGGCTAAAATACTCACCGGTTCTTACTATCTCAGGCTCTTATGTTTATAAGTTTCACTAAATAAGGAGAGGTTTTATGAAGAATAAAAAACATAACAACTACAAAAATTTAAATATAATAAATAAATAAAAATTAAGTTGTACAAAAACAATTATAATTATAAAAGTATGCCTCAGTGGCGTTTATAATTTAACTAAAAATTTAATATTAAAAATTATTTAAAAAATGTTCTATCATCACTATATATCTTAAAATTAAATTAAAAATTTACCTTGGTAAGTTTTTGTAATGTTGTAACTTAGAATAATTTTCATTAATCGAAAGTTCTTATTGCTTGCACTATTCCAACACGCCAAAGTTTAAAATTGTCTTTGTTTTCACAATGGAAACATATTTTTAATTAATATTGTTTATTTATTTATTTCGCACTTGTATCCACTAAATTATTATTTTAGCGTCGCGCACATTTATTAATTATTAATTTATAATTTTCTCGCTTCACTTCAATTAGGAAAAATTCAAATGATCTCCTTTCTTACCATTTGAAACGCGTTTTTATTAGCCAATATAAATTTATTATATTTTGGCGTTTTGCACATTTGTTGATTACTTATAATTGGTTTATTCTAGTCGTTGATTAACTTATTAACAAATAGTTAGAATTCTATAAAATTGACTAAGTTGATTTTTTATGTAAGATGTACAAATTCTACATCTCACCTCTACAGAGATTGTCAACTTAATACCTTATCTTTTCTTTTTAAAATTTAAGAAATCTTTTTTTTAAAACAGAAGAACCAATGATATTAACATATTTCTTTATAGCCAATCACAGAAATTGGTTCTACACGTAACAGAAAATTGAATTGAACAAGATATAACGTAACGATAAACCGTTCAAAACTGACAATAAATAGATTAATTTATGGTCTCCAAATGGTGCTATATGACGTTAACTTATTTCAGGCGACTAAAAATTCTGTGAAAAATAATTGAATTTTTTGTAATACTTGTAAACTCCTATTCACTAAAATTATTTTGTATATAACATGTGTTCCCAGAACACTTTTTAATTTTAAAATTGTTTACTTCTTGTCAAAATCGGAACAAATAAATTACTATAATAGGGGTAGTTTCTATGAATGTTGAAATAAAATAAAAATTATGACTGTGGGATATAATTGAATATTACAACATTTGGACAAAGAAAATTGTCGTTGTTCGAAAAATAATATTAAAATTTGATAACGTAACAAAGTAATGTTACAAAACTTATTCGGCGTTGTCGTCACCGTTCACAATAATTGAACGTTTCCTATCACATTCTGCAGCGAATTTTAAAAAAAGGGCTCCGTTTACTCCCTGCAGACCACGCTCAATTAGGTAATATAAAACAAATCTGTTGATGTTTGCAATAAATTCATCTTAAGTGATGAAGTTCATTTTCAGTTGAATGGATACGTCAATAAACAAAATTTCTGAATCTGGGGAGCTGAAAACCTACTAACCATCTTGAAACAACCCATAAAATCCTGCAGAGTCACTGTTTGGTGCGCTTTCTAGGCTGAAGGGATAATTGGACCATACTTCTTCAAAGATGATGCCGGCAAGTCCTTAAGGTTAATGGTTCTCGTTATCGTGACATGTTAATAAATTTTTGGTGGCCAAAATTTCATCTGTTAAACTTTCGAGGTGGTACCTCGCCCGGACCACTGCAATGGACGTACAAAAAACTGCAGTCTTATAACTTGAAAGGGCATATAAAATTAAATTTGCACGAGACCACTCAATAGGTTTAAAATAATAAGCTGATTTATTACAATTTTTAATTAAAACTTCAAGAAATCTTTGCAAATCTCCAATAAGGTTTGCTAATCTGGTAAGGGATATTTTTGATTATGAAGCATCAGATAGACGTAACCCTATGGGAGTTTTTGAAATATCGGGTGCAGTTCAAAAGGTTACCAACAGATGGAGCTGATAAATTGGAAGGCGGAGTAAATTACTTTCGCACCAATCACAGACCTCTTAAAGATCCGTGGCACCAAGGCCAGTTTATTAGTACCTACTTCAAATTAAGTAGCGCCATCTATCGATTACCTTTTCAACTACAAAAGTGTTTCCAAAATTACCGTAAGGTTTTGCTAATCTAGTACTAGTATAATATAAATCTTCTTGTTCTTCTTCTACAGCCCGAATGCTGCATTGAGGGGAAAGTTAAGGCCATACCTTACCACGCTGGCCCAGTGCGGTTGGTAAGCGAAAAGCGGAGTTATTTTAAATTGATCACCAACAGTCACCCATCCAAGTTTCGTAATCTAATGACCACAAACATTTGCATCGCGCTAAGTTGCTGCTCGTGTAATCACTTACGCTAAATTTACCTCAAAATATGATAATAATATTTATTTTAGTTCAATAACTGTAAAAGCAATCCAGTTTCCCTAATTTAATCTGGAGATATGTTGCAGCACGCGGGGCTCCTATTTATGTAATATAATTTAAAATGTATGATCAGTCGGCGTAAAATTGCAAGCTTACTGATCGAATAAATTTTTTTTATTGCCGCTTGAATTAATAAATACTTTTTAAATATGTACTAACTATATAATCAAAGGTATTATGAACACACATTTTTTGCTCCCCCCCCCCCCCCCGGCCACTTATGCGCGCTTTGATTCATTCCGCTTTGATGGCTTTGCACTACCATCGAAAAACTTCACAGATATATTTAGTAGAAAAAAAATAACTAATTTTTGCGGTGACGTTCTGTGTATAATTCGAACGTATGACGAAGTTGTCAATAAAGAGTTTATATAAAGAATAAGTTGTGAGGCCAAGGGCCGAGCTAAATACGGCAGCCGTAGGTCTAGTAAACCAATAAATGTAATTGTGGAGTTGCTAGGTTAAAGTGCACTTTAAAATTAATTAAAAATATACCTTCTTATTAGTATTTTCCAAAAACATTTTGTAAGGCGATCGAAAAGATACTTTCATAGTCAAAAGAATGATTTTTCTAATTTTTTTAATAATTGCAGTTCAATTTCAGTATTTTTGACCACCGGGCCATTTTTCTATCTGACGCGCAAAACTTAGAAAAATAAAAATTATAAATTAACTAAGTAGTAATTTACCTAATTGGCGAAAAAAAATTTACGTTTGTATTACGTAAACGGAAATCTGAATTAGAACGAATCAAATCGAAACCAAAAAATCGAAAATCGGTCGAATTTTTTAAATTATTTCAAATATTTTTAGTAAAATTAAGTCATGGATTATTAAATTGTTTTTTAAAATTGTTGTTTAGACTCAAAATGGAATTTGAGCTCACGGCACACGATAACGCGGACAATTTTAACTATATTTTGACAAATATAGAAAAATGTATTATTTAGGAAGTACAAATAAATTTTTTCTTATAAAAATATACGTACCTACAGGACATTTCTTTCAAAAGTTTCTAGCCGAAATATTTCCTAAATGTTATTATGATTTCGCGCAATAATTTTTGTGGAACTGTGATTTTGTTGTCTCTTTTGCGAGCGTTTTCTTTTTATTTATCAATGTTTTTAATTAATGTTTCTACCGTGGGGGAGCGGGTGCAAAAGAACGCTAACCCCCCTCCTCTAGTTGAAATCTTTTCTCATATAAATCAAATCTGCCAATACACCAAAACTACTACAAAAATTCTGAGTACTAATGGGGTTGTTTTTACAGAGAGATGAAAAATAAATTTTGTTTCAAAATTTTAAAACTTTGTAGATATTATGTATACTAATATTAACCCTGTGAAAAATTTAAGTACTCGGGGGTTGTTTATAGTCTGGACGGTTAGGAAGGCACAAGCATAGATACGAACCTCCCTTATATAACAAGATGTGACGTCACCCCGGCCGCTGCTCCCTTCCGCCCCTAGACCCCCCCCCCAGCAAATTTTAGTTTATTCTATTTATTTCGTAAACGGTTATCATACGATAAAAATACATCAGAGCAAATAAATTTCTAATTCAAAAAGGTTCTTATGGTTTTTTTTTGATACGAATTACAGGTTCCATAGAATCACCATGTGGGCCGAGTAACCTAAAGTTGACCACCCCAAATAAAATTAAAAATTTCCTATTGCAAAGAGGAAGGTTTATATAGTATACTGTTAAAATTTTACATGCGAATGTATTATCAAAATTTTGAATAAATCGATTTTGAAGTTAGCAAATTTAACATGTAAAAGCCGACCGACGCGCGGGAATCTCATATGAGATTCCGCGCGTCAAGTTCTGTTGACGGTACGTGTGGATTGGTATACCCTAACACTTAGAAAATTTCATCAGATGCTGCTCGCACGTCCTACAGGTAACATGACTCGAATCCTGGTTTTCTCGAATCCCGGTTTTCTTGAAGAATGGCGCCTTCAAGTATGTTTAGCTTTTGCCGCGTAGCGGCTCAGGCGATGAAAAACCGGCCGGAGCTGCGGCAACAGCGAAGGCTCAGGTTTTTCGATACCCACAGCCGGACGAGTCTCGAATCCAAAATTTCAAATTCGATTTTTTCAAAATTTTGATACATTCGCTCATAAAATTTTTACAGTATACTATATAAGCCTTCCTCTTTGCTATAGGAAATTTTTAATTTTATTTGGGGTGGTCAACTTTAGGTTACTGCCCCCCATCATGTAAATGTAAGTCAAATATAGCGCGCACTGCAGAACTCGTGGATTTCCCCAAATACCTCATGTTCCGCCGCTCCAACTTAAAAAATTACTGAAATACAAAATTAAGAACGGACAATTATCATCTACCTGTAGTGTTAATTGCTTGTTGGTCAAAATGTATCATAGTCATAGGATACCAACTCAGAGTTTAAATAATTGTGACAATGTTATTAAAATGAAATTTAAAAGTTAAACAGTGTTAATTAATCAATCAAAATTCAAAATGTTTTAATCAGGTTACTTTTTAACATTATAACAAAATTATATAATTAAATTATGACAAAAAATTTTAATTTTTACTAAATAAAATTTAAATTTGCATATGTACGTTGTTGAGAAAGTTCAGTTTGTTGTTTTCAGTTAGCTCCATTATTTTTATTTATTTATACACTGCTGGGAGGGGGGGGGGCATTCGAGCCAATATGTATTTGTAGCAGTAGCATAAACTTACTAATTGCCTATCAGCGCAGTTGTTTAGCGCGCGTAAGCACATCTAATAATGCAGAATTCGAATCCATATCGAGGAACATTTTTTCAGCAGATCAACGTGCTGAATTTGTAATAACCCCCGATACAACATCAAGCGCGTTTGTTCTGAACATATAATTTCTAGGAAATATCACGATTAAATTCTTCCTTCTTTTTTGCTTTGGTAACCAGGCTCTCTCGTGGTTTCTAATGGGGGAGGAGTGTAGCGGTTCCAGAACTAAACATAAATGTATAGAAGTTCCACGCAACATAAAGTAATCACCTAAGTAGCGCAGTAGTTTCAGGTAGTACGCCAGGGTTCGAATCCAGATTGAGCAACAATTTTTCAGTAGAACATCTTGCTTAACATTTACCTACCTTAATATCAGTGGCGGTAGGTACGGGGAGGGCGACGAACGCCGCCCTCCCAAAACAAAATAACCTGAAATAATATTTTTTAATGCGAATACGCCGTTTGCAACATTAGCACCGCTTAATATTGGACAATCCGACGTCACTAGGAGCATAAACGATGTGGCACAGATTTAAAACATTTTACTAAAGAGTTAACAATGTAATTTATAGACATCGCCCTCCTCCCTTTATAGCAAACTACGAGCCTCCACAGATGATCAGGCTAGTTAAACAAATCCCCCCCCCCCAAGGTAACAGATTCTCAATATTAAATTATTTTTCTACCTCCCAACCCACAATTATTATTTTATTGTAAATTATTTTCTTCTTCATTACTTTTTTACTCGTGCAGGATTGCTATGGTTATGCGGCCTAAGGGCCGTACTGAAACGTTTTCGGATTAGTAATTAAATATAAACCAATGAGGATGCGTCATGAACATATAGATAAACAGAAGTGGTGTTTAAGGTTGCACCGATTCGTGATTGCCCAGGTTGTGCGACTTAAAGTCCGCATTGTACAAACAAATTAATATTGAACCATCCAGCACCGATTTTGCAACCTTTTTTACTCTTCGCACTTCATAGATCCATTATAGTCACAGCTATTAGACGCTTTCCAAAAATAGTTTCACTAAAAACCCTTTCAATTCTCCTTGCTATTCTACCCACAGTTCCCACTAAATTTTGCAATACAAATTTACCGACTTTTCTTATGGTTTGCCAAAACCATTGTTTTTGTACACCTATTTTAATTGCATTAAAATTTGGAAGTATTTACATGTATTTACAAATATTTGCAAGTATTTACATGTACGATATTTACAAATATTTTAAAGTATTTAAATGTTGAATATTAGTTGAAGAATACGATTTACTCGGTTTGATCGTCAACAAAATTTAAATATTTTCACAAGTTTGTCGTTTTCACTACCTACATTAACTACTATCGAAACCATGTATTTTTCTAAAAAAAGTTCATTGAGAATAATTTATTGATTGGGTTTTCCTGCTTTAATACATGAATTTTTTATATTTTCCTAATTTTTAATAAGGTCAAAAATAAATTATAAACCAGGATATAAAATTCTTGGTGCAATTGCTTCCAGTCGAAAAGGATCTAGTAAGATTTTGCAAACATTGCGTTCAATAAGATTTTGCAAACATCTTTGCTTAATGGTAATTTTTAGTAAAAGTAAAAATACGTGAGCTATATGCGAAACACTGCACTTTTTTTTACCCAGAAAATTTACAATCTGTTTATGCAACAATAAGTAAATGTTTTGTCAGTTTCCAAAAATGATAACATATTTAGATATAAACCCATTAGCTTATACCTGTACAATTTTAATTCAATTTAGTGTGAATTATTTATGAAACGGGGAATAACAATAAACTTAAATCATATTTAAGCAAATTAGTTCGTAAATCTTCTCGTTAGATCTCGTGACTTAAACCTCTTTAGCCGGTACTTGTTAGGCTGATTATTTAGCAAATTCGCTGTCAATTGGTTTGGATGTACACTAATCCTGTCGCTATACTTAATACTATAAGCACCGATTTCTTCTTTCACAATGGGATGGCAAGGTCGTTTCGAATGACTTCATTTGGGACAAACCAGGGAGCATTCACGATTTTTCGTAACACTTTTGCCTGAAATCTCTCCAGTATCTCCAGGTTTGAGTTGGATGCTGAACCCCATTATAATTGTATTCCATAGGCCCAGACAGGCTTTAGGATAGCTTTGAGCACTTTATTTTCTAGTGAGAGTTTGGATTCTGCACCCAAAAGCCAGTACATTTTCTGAAACCGTAGGTTTAGTTGTTTTCTTTTGGTCCAAATGTGAGTCTTCCATGTCAGACGACGATCGAGGTGCATACCTAAATATTTTACGGTGTCTTTTTGTGGAATTTGCTTGCCATTCAGGACCACTGGGGGACATGTTTCATTGCATAGTGTAAATGTTACGTGTGTCGATTTTGTTTCATTTGCTTGCATTTTCCACTTTTTCAGCCACTTTTCCAAACTGTTCAGATTTATTTGTAGGAGTTCCGAGGCAGTCCTTGGATTGCTGTGAGATGCCATGTAAGCCGTCGTGTCATCTGCAAAAGTTGCCGTAACATTTTGTTCCATTGTTGGTAGATCTGATGTATAGAGGAGATACAACATTGGCCCCAGAACACTACCCTGGTGTACTCCAGCCTCAATTGGGTATATACCCGTAGATTCTTCACGAAATCTGATAAGAAAATGTCTGTTACTAATAGTCTGGGAGCCAGCGACCGTTTAGAGTTGGTCATTTCAGAAAGGCTGAAAATTTTTCCTAAGCTTTATTTGGTATCACTGGTAAGTGAATGGACCTCCAGCTGGCACACCTCCGGGGGGTGTAGCTGCGGCAACCTCCCACACACGTAAAATAATAATACAAAAAAACTAATACCGCAAAAGCTGAAACTTTGTTCACATGTTGATCGTGCTATAAATAAAAGAAAAAACGTATCCAGCCGAATTTAGAGTGGGGGATTATGCCCCAGCTTTTCACGTAAAGAAGTGAAAAATATGCGCTGGGGTAAACTGATACCGCAAAAGCTGAAATTTGGTAAAGTAATAGTTAAATTAATAACTTAAACGAAAAAAACATCCAGCTGTACATTTAGTGGGGGAAAAGTGTCCAGCTGATGCAGTGAAGAGCGCTGCGCATGGGTATGCGCTCGGGCGCGTCGTACCTTTGACTGCATCAGCTGGACACTTTCCCCTCAAGAAACATAAAGCTGGATATTTTTTTCGTTTAACTTATTCAGTTAACTATTATATTACCAAATTTCAGCTCTTGCGGTATCAGATATCTATACTTTACTTATATTTACTATACTTACTAGAAAAGTATAGATATCTGATACCGCAAGAGCTGAAATTTGGTAATACAATAGTTAACTGAATAAGTTAAACGAAAAAAATATCCAGCTTTATGTTTCTTGAGGGGAAAGTGTCCAGCTGATGCAGTCAAAGGTACGACGCGCCCGAGCGCATACCCATGCGCAGCGCTCTTCACTGCATCAGCTGGACACTTTTCCCCCACTAAATGTACAGCTGGATGTTTTTTTTCGTTTAAGTTATTAATTTAACTATTACTTTACCAAATTTCAGCTTTTGCGGTATCAGTTTACCCCAGCGCATATTTTTCACTTCTTTACGTGAAAAGCTGGGGCATAATCCCCCACTCTAAATTCGGCTGGATACGTTTTTTCTTTTATTTATAGCACGATCAACATGTGAACAAAGTTTCAGCTTTTGCGGTATTAGTTTTTTTGTATTATTATTTTACGTGTGTGGGAGGCTGCCGCAGCTACACCCCCCGGAGGTGTGCCAGCTGGAGGTCCATTCACTTACCAGTGATACCAAATAAAGCTTAGGAAAAATTTTCAGCCTTTTTGAAATGACCAACTCTAAACGGTCGCTGGCTCCCAGACTATAAGATAAGATTTAATTACTTGATATACGTCATGTGGGAGCATCTTTTTGATTTTGTACAACAGATCCATGTGCCATACTTTGTCAAATGCTTGCGATATATCTATGAATACTGCCGAACAATATCTCTTTTCTTCAAAAACGTTGTGGATTTTTTTAACTATTCGATGAACCTGCTCTATAGTTGAGTGTTGTTCTCTAAATCCAAATTGATGGTCAGGTATAAGTTTTTTTGTATGCTGCATTGTTTTTAGACGTTTCATTATTGCTTTCTCAAAAACCTTGCCCGGACCTCCTGTAAGCTCAAACCAAAATCTCGGTTTCGTTACTTGGAACCATGCTTGGAAGATACTATAACTTGGGCAAATTTTGAAAAAATTTATTTTTCTCTTCATTTTCCAACCTTTACCACAATTTCAATTAATTTATTATTAAAAGCATTTCCCGTGCCCGTAAAAATTTCTCTTCCTGCAACGAATCAATTTTGTGCTATTTTAAGGGTGGGTCGTGTTTTCGGTCAATAATTTAAGTATTAGTGTGCAATGGAAAAAAATGAAAAAAAGCTATTGTATAGAGAATTTTATGCTCTTCATTTATGGTCTGATCAAAATTTTTCATACAAGCATAAATAAGCGAGTTATCGGTAAAACGTCGCGTCGGGGGAGCTAACACCCCCGGTTGTGGGGGACGCCGGCGTGAGATTTTTATCAGAAAATTTTAATCAATTGTTAAACCTAATTTTCACGAATTTTAAAATTTAAATATTTAATGAATTCAACTATAGATTTGCTACAACTTTTGTCTGCAAAATTTTCCTCTAAATTCAGTATTTCGAATAATTCTCCAAGAACACAGAAAATTTTAATCCATTGTTAAACCTAACTTTCACGAATTTTAAAATTTAAACATTTTTCTGAATTCAACTATAGATTTGCTACAACTTTTGTCTGCAAAATTTTCCTCTAAATTCAGTATTTCGAATAATTCTCCAGGAACTCAGAACATTTTAATCAATTGTTAAAGCTAATTTTCACAAATTTTAATATTTAAACATTTTTCTGAATTCAACTATAGATTAGCTACAACTTTTGTCTGCAAAATTTTCCTCTAAATTTAGTATTTCGAATAATTTTCCAAGAACACAGAAAATTTTAATCCATTGTTAAACCTAACTTTCACGAATTTTAAAATTTAAACATTTTTCTGAATTCAACTATAGATTTGCTACAACTTTTGTCTGCAAAATTTTCCTCTAAATTCAGTATTTCGAATAATTCTCCAGGAACTCAGAACATTTTAATCAATTGTTAAAGCTAATTTTCACAAATTTTAATATTTAAACATTTTTCTGAATTCAACTATAGATTAGCTACAACTTTTGTCTGCAAAATTTTCCTCTAAATTTAGTATTTCGAATAATTTTCCAGGAACACAGAAAATTTTAATTAATTGTTAAACCTAATTTTCATAAATTTTAATATTTAAACATTTTTCTGAATTCAACTATGGATTAGCTACAACTTTTGTATGCAAAATTTTCCTCTAAATTCAGTATTTCGAATAATTTTCCAAGAACACAGAAAATTTTAATCCATTGTTAAACCTAACTTTCACGAATTTTAAAATTTAAACATTTTTCTGAATTCAACTATGGATTTGCTACAACTTTTGTCTGCAAAATTTTCCTCTAAATTTAAAATCTTGAATTTAAAATTTAAAAAAAAATACATTTTAAATCTATTGTGATCTGTAATTGAAAATATTTAAATAAACTTACATTAATTAGTTAAACTACATTAATTTAATTTACCGTGGGTTCAAATTATTCAGATTGCACCACATAACGTTCAGCCAAGTGCCTGGAAGCACATTATAATGTTGGGATAAAAAAAATTGCTAATGCAGGTTTATTCACATGTAGTATTTACGCGTATCTCAATGTAGGTATTTCAACGTAGCTAAATGTATTTACATGTATCTACAAGTATTTAAATGTATTTACACGTATTTGAAAGTATTTTAATGTATTTCTCGAATTTCTTAAATACAATTCAATAAAATGTACACCTATTTACGCAGTGGCACACCCCTGTGGTTTTTCCCTTGTTAAAATTGAAAACTTTCCCTGAATCTACAAATCAATTAAAAGAAGCACACAATATAAAAATAAAGTTCAATACAAGTTTAATTAAGTAGTATTTATTAATTGGAATAAATCAAAAACGCAATGCTTATAAAATATTTTTACAATTAAAATTTTTTTTCCCTTTTTTTTGGGTAAAAGGAATCTTCCCCGACTTTCACTTAAAAATTCTTCCGACTTTCCATGACCAAATTCGTATATTTTATAAATTCCTAGACTTTTCCAGGTATTCCAACAGTGGGGACCCAGTTACCATAGAGCCGAGAGTAATTAAACAATAAAATTAGAAGAGTGGATCATAGAAGTACATCCGGCACTGTAGAGGACTTAGTTCTCTCAAGAGGTAAAAAAATAAATACATTTTTTAGATTTTTATTATATCCAAATGTTTGCTATAAATATATATCAATTTATTCAAATCAACATTATAAATCCTAACTGCATGGTCACTACCACAACTTGCCAGCTGCAAAACCCTTACATTTTCAGCCGAGGTACTCACAGGCCTAAAAGCTAACCTTTTTACAGTTAAATGGTGAGCATCATTTTGACCTAAAGTGGATAACAAAGTCCACTGTTTTAAATTCCAATAATAAAACATGATCACACCAGATTCCAACCCAACTGCTATCAAGTAGCCGTCCAAAAACTTAATGGGCGCAAAAGCCAGCGCCGTTATGCACTCTCCTTTCACTTCTAAATGCTGGGAAGCTGCACCATACTGCCCCAAGCAAGTCTGTTTAGGCTTATCAAACTTGGTCCAAATCACAATCTTACCATCTCGCGAACCAGTTGCAAAATAAAGAGAATCTGAAGACCAAGCACAGCACCAAATAATCCTGGTGTGAATTCCAGTTTTCTTGTCAGACGTAGCAATAATTTCAAATTGGTCACCATTGGAATGTTTAGAAAATAACGTCCACCTTCGATCTCTCGACACAGAAAGCAAATAATTTGAGTCGGGAGAAAACGCCAATTGGGCAATAGTTAAATTATGAGAACAGAGCTTCTGTATTTGTTTCCACGTTTTTGTCTCCCTAAAAACAATTAGCTTACAATCTGAACATCAACGGCAAAAATATTTTTACCACAACAAAATTGCTGCATGCTCTAAAGAGGTAGCTTTACATGCGGAAGCAAGAAGGGTTCCCTCACGGTTAGAAGCTAAAGAGTAAACTTCATAACCATGCCCATACAATTTTTGAACTTCAGGCCACAATGTGTTTTGTAAAAGCGTTTCTTCGGTTGGAGGTTCTAAAAACGTCGGTAAAGCATTTATGATTTCAAGAAATATCAAATTTACCTGTTAATTCTACTGCAGTGAAATATGATTCTTCGGGATAAGGTTCCTTCTCACTCTTTGCAGCTGCTTGCTCGGCATTGTCATTTTCGTACACTGCTTTGTTTGAAAGCCCCAGGGATGGAACCGCAGCTCCTTGAGGACCCAAATCTGATACTAAAAGAAATTATAAATATAAAAAAATAAAATAAATAAAAATATTTACAAGTATCGAATTCGTCTACTTCAACATCGTCAGGGATGTGGCAAATCCTTTTAAAATTTTCGATAAAGTTTTTAGGAGCTTTGAAAGTTCGTATGACTTTTTCTTCGGCACCAGAAGCGAAACGATAACGGGATAAAAGGGCGAGACAGTTCATGTCGTAACCGTGGACTTGAGGCCTGGCAATTTCGTGGTAAGTCTAGAAAAGAATTTTATAGTTTCTTATTGCATATTTCGATTTCATTACCATTTCATTGGAGTTCTTAATCCAGGGGGCATGAATTCTTGTGGTTTGATCGTAGGAGAGAGAAACCAAGAATTTACCACTGGGTTCCCAAGAGAGGTCAACCACTTCTCTGAAGTGGCCTCCAATTGTGACTGCGGGTTCCCACATATTTTCCTGAAAATTTTTAACGTTGATTTATTTTCATTATCAATTTAAATGTTTAATAGGTCGAGTTTTTAACATTATTTATTATTACTATCGGAGTAAAAAGTTCTGACTCCTGACTTTAAGAATAAGTAAATAATAAAAACATTTTAAATAAAGATATCATAGTATCCTTTTATTATTGCCAAATATAATGCTAACATTTGGAAACTAATTCTAATTTACTGTCCGTTAAAATTATTTAAAAAACGGTACAAAGCTCGTATTAGAAAATCGTACCTGCAAAATTATTGGGGTTGTAACGTTTTATTTTATTTTAGTTTTATGCAAAATTTTATTCTCTATACTTTAAGTTATATTATCCAATTTGATCTTCAAGTGAACTAAAATTGAATTTTTTGCAGAAATATAAAAAGTGGCAGTAAAGGTTAAAAAAAACATCAAATTTGAATTCCCACAATTAGGAACCTATGAAAGCTGGAAAGTTGTTCTATATGGGGATTTCCAGATAATTAAGGAGGCAAGTTTCATTTATATGCAGACCACTTTTGTGTCAGATGGACCGGTAAAAGGGCCTACATAAAAATCTCAAAACTACGTTATTTTGAACAAAAAACAAAAAAGGTTCTTTGCAAGGCGTATCTCGGAAGCTATATGGGGTAGAACATTTTTTTGTTTTAGTTTTTGCTTAGAATGCCATGCAGTTTAATTTTGTTATATCTATTTTGGACATAGAATCGACACGACAAGACCAATTCATGACTTTGTAATTTTTGAGACTTCCTTTGGCAAATTTGTCCCCGTTTCAAATTTAAGTAATAAAAATTGCATTTCAGAGGTATTTCCAAACAAAAATACCTCAAGACTGAACTATCGTTTGGTTTCTACTAAAATAAATTTCATCCAATTATGTTCATTTAAATTTTCAAGGTTTTTATATAAAATAATAATAAAAGACACCGATAATTTTACCTTTGATAAATTCCAAATATGAAATGCTCCATGATAGCCATGAGCCAAAATGCTAAATCCACTAGGTCCAAACATTCCACCATAAAAACCCAAAGTGTTTCCGCCAACTTCGCCTACCCGGATTTTCTCCAACCACAAACCTGCTTCTTTATTGTACTCCCAAATAATCATGCTTTTATCCAACGAGGCGGACAAAAGTGTGAAATCTTTACGATTCCAACTAACCGAATAAACCCAGGATTCGTGTCCAGCCAAAATCGATTCCAATGACACCACAAAATCAACTTCAGCAGTTTTTAATCTATTCAGTGCAAGTTCAGAATCCTCCAGTTCTTCTTTAATCGGCGCAATTCTCCATAAACGAATTAAACTGTCTTGAGCCGAAGATGCAAGAATCAAATCGTTACCTTCTAAAAAAAATTTAATTTCAATTATTTTAGGTTACAAAATAGGATTTATTACCTTCCAGAAGAAAATCCAAACCACGGACCCAATTCTCGTGTCCTTTTAGTGTTTCCGAAAGTACAAATTGATCTGATTCGACGTACAATTGAATATTTGAGTTGTCCATTCCACAAGCCAATAATAAAGTGGAAGTTTGTGGTAGGAAGGACAGTTTCAAAGACATGCATATTCCGTGACCAAAAGAAACGTTTTGAATCTCGTAAAATTTGCCTAAAATTTAAAATTAGAAAGACGTAAATTTAAAAGACGTTTTGTAATACCGGTGGTCGACGATGTTCGACTCCAAACTTTTAGGGAACAGTCTATAGATGCAGTTACTATCGTACATTTTTCACCCCCTTCTTTGTATAAACCGTCCACTAGATTAACAACATCAGAGTGGCCCTTTAACACAAACGATGAGTAGGTTTTGTTTATTAAAGTCCAAACAATTGCAGTACCGTCACTTGAACCCGAAACCAATTCGTGTTCAAAATCGACACCAGATATCCATTTCACACAATTTACACGATTTGTGTGACCACATAGAGTTTGGGTTACTTTTCCACCGCTTCCGAACTGCAAAAATTGTTTGAAGATGTAAATTTGTAACTAAAGTGAGGTTAGAAACATACCTTGGGGTCGTAAATACGAACGGAATTGCATGACGCATAACAGATTAGATCATTTTTGCCCCATTGTGCCGAATTTGGTGTTTGATTACTGGAACAGGAAGTGTAACACACATTTACGCTCATTTTCATAACAATAATTGAAAATTTTAAAACATGCTCGAATAATTGCTGTGACAGTGATGCCAACAATTTGCAACAATTGTCAATTTGAGGGGACTGATATATTATTATTGTTCCCGATTTTCTGGTCGATTTCGCGCTTCTCGAGCTTAGGATATGTCCCACAATGTCGGGAAAACCTTAATGCTTATTGCTCGGAGCTAAACTATTTTAACATTAATCGTTTCGTCCCGACGCCTGTTGCTCGGAGATGTGATATTTATTTTCTTTCAAAATAGTTGGTGCCACTAGGGAAGTTACCAGCGGTGTCCCACGGGGTTCAGTACTTGGCCCAACCCTGTGGTACGTAATGTATGACGAAGTTCTCGTGCTGGTATACCCAGACGGCACTACGCTGTACGGCTTTGCCGACGACCTCACCCTCATCGTTGTAGACAGGGAGGCGCCGACCTTGGAAGCCAAAGCAAACGCAGCGATAGCCACCATAAACACCTGGGCGGGCAGCCGCGGACTTACTCTGGTGCCGGAGAAATCCGAGGCAGAAGAAAAGCCCCCACTACTAAGCTGCTTTTGGGTGGTTCCCCAATTGCAGTCAAAGACTTCGTCACCATACTGGGGGTAAATATAGACAAGAACCTGAATTTTGCCGATCACGTCCGTACGGCGTGCAACAAGGCGACGGCGATAGTTACTTCGTTCGCTAGACTAATGCCCAACATCGGTGGCCCAAAACCGACGAAGCGAAGGATGTTGGGCACCGTCGCACACTCGGTGATGTTGTACGCCGCTCCCGTTTGGCAAGAGGCCGTCAACGTCCAGCGTAACCGTAAGAGGCTGCAAGCGGTCCAGCGCAAGATGGCACTTCGAGTAACTTGCGCTTACAGGACCGTGTCCGGCGAAGCCGTGCGAGTCTTGGCCTCCATGCCTCCCATAGAGCTTTTAGCTAGAGAGAGAGCAGACGTACGAGCAGGACCGGACCCCACCATTAAGCAGCGGACGCTCTACGATTGGCAAAGGAGCTGGCCCTCCGGCACGAATGCCGCTTGGACCAGAAAGCTCATTCCGGATCTTCGTCCTTGGGTAGCGAGAAAGCACGGAGAGGTGAACTTTCATATAACACAAGCTCTCACCGCCCACGGATGCTTCCAGGCATATCTCCACAGGTTCAGGCTGATCGAGTCACCTGCCTGTCGTTACTGCGGGGACGAAGATACGGCGGAACACACTCTTTTCGGATGCCTAAGATGGGAGATGGAGAGAGCGATGATTTCGCTCCGGATGGGCGACACACTAAGTCCGGACAACATGATTGCTTTCATGCTGTCCGGCGAAGACGAATGGCTGGCTATAGCGGTCTTCATCAGTCAAGTGATGAAGACCAAGGAGGGGGACGGACGAGCTGAGCAAGCCGAAGCTCAAGTCCCCGCCCTACAGTTAAGTCAATGACAGCGTTGTAAGTTCCCTTGAGAAGTTCCCGCGAGAAGATGCGCGAGAAGTTCCCAAGAGAATTCCCAAAGAATATCGTCATTAATCGGCGGGTCGGGTCCGGGTCGAGTAGTGACGGTCGTTCGACGGGGTAGATTATTGTCGGTACGACGATAGCGCGTAGACCCTCTGTGGACACAAACTCTCGTGCTAATCCAGAGGGGCACGATCGCGAAAATAGTGCCGTCAAATATAAAGACGAGTGGACTGGCACTTTGCCAGCGACCACAAGTTTTTCAAGATGACCCGGTCGCATCGCGCTCTGGGATTTAATATGATTTGCAGAGTCGCTTGGGGGCTCGGGGTCTCCGATATTGATGACGGTCGGCTCGGCCTTAACTTTGTCGCCGGAATCTCCGCCTATGAAGTTAATGACGACTGAATTTTCACCTATGCTGACGATCACGGACCCCTAGGTGGCCCGGTGAGACGTGTTGGATCGCGGCGAGCGGTGCGTCCGGTTCAATTGAAAAAGTAGAATCAAGTGCTAGCGTCTGACCTCCCGGACACAAACTTCCATGCTAAACCGGGAGGTCATCGGGAGCCTGCATCATCGACACAGCATGGAAGATCGCAGACGACAGCGGAAGTAATGCCGAGAAGGTAAATCCCGCTGTCGTCGGGGAGGGGGTTTTAGTCAGTAAGAATCTGACACTACCATCCCTGATGGGGTGGTGCCTATGAAGGTTTCCCCCTTCCCTGCAGGAACAAAAAAAAATTCTAAAAAGCTTTATTGTAAACGGGCGGTCTGACCCCCAGCAGAAAAATAAAACATTTATTCACGGTGAATGCGCGTCAGTAAAGTCGAACCGCGACATCTCCGCAGCCGTATCTTGTTTATAGTGTTAGTTGAAAATTTAGTTAAAGTATCATTATATCGAACATATTAGTGAGTTATAGTGATTACCAAACAGAAAAACTAACAAACTAACTGTGAGAGTGTTATCCCCAGCGGAAATTTAAAATTGAGAAAATTCAAAGTGAGGTTATGATGTGAACAACAAATGAAATATGCTTCGGACACCGCCCAAGAGCGATAATACACCCCAACAGGTGGAATCACGTTGCGGAGAAACATGGTCAAATCACCAGCATGCAACAATGCCTACGAATAACCCCGCTTATCTTGTCCAAAACCCACAATTGGTACAACAAACTCCAGGACCTTACCTGCCCCAGATTCCACAGACAATTCCATTTGTTTATTATAGTCAAAACTATCAACCGAGCCTACAGTATCCGGTCCAGAAAGGTCTCTCGAAACAAGGTACGTCACTTGCTAACCCCCCACAAATAGGAAATCAAAGTCAAGAAGAATCTAGAAATAATCCAATACCAGGTACATCAACGCAATATGTTCCACCACAATATCAATATGCACCCATAGGAGACTTCCCACCGTTGCTTCAGCCAAGTGGATGGACAACTCAAGAAAATCGTAAAAAAAGAATTAGGAGCCCTGACCATGGCTATAGAAGTTATAAACAGAAAAAGGTAAGCGATTACTGGTTAAATTCTCCTATCCAAACACAAAATAAGTTTGCGCCGCTGTCAGATAGCCCTGAAGAACAAAATGAAGACCTTACTGTAAAGTCAACCGAACCTTCACCACCACCAATCTTTGTCGAAGGTGTAAAAAATATACTACCACTTGCGGAATTACTGGAAACGGTGGCAAAGGACAGGTACACCTTTAAAACTTTAAAAAGCGAGCAGGTTAAAATATTGCCAAAAACTGGGGAAGATTACACTAATATTGTAAAGCAACTAAAAGCAAAGAACACATACTTCCATACTTATAAACCTAAGCAGGAACGAAACTTTCGAGTGGTATTGAAGGGCCTGCATCACTCATCAGATACTGAACAACTAAAAATCGAGCTGGAGAAATTGGGACATCAGTTAGTAACATTAGCAACATAAAACACCGAATCAATAAATTTGCACTCCCAATGTTCTACGTTGAAATTAAACAAAAAGACAACAATAAAGAGGTTTATAAGATTAAGCGCCTTATGAACTCCATTATAGAATTCGAAGCACCCCATACAAGGAGAGAAATACCGCAATGCGCAAAATGTCAACGTTTTGGGCATACCAAGAACTTCTGTCACAAACCTCCAAGATGTGTCAAGTGCACGGGTAATCACTCGACAAATGATTGCCCAAGAAAAGAAAAAAACTCCGAAGTACAATGCGTTAACTGTGGAGGGGCACATCCTGCAAACTATCGAGGATGCTTAGTGCACAAACAACTGCAACAGCGTTTGTATCCAGCCTTGCGAGAAAGAAAAATCTCAGATGGAAATCAAAACAACATCCAACACCTAGTAACTCCACCGCAACTGGTACAACCAGGAATAACGTACGCACAACAAGCAAACCAACCTGCACACAACCAATTCATAAATTACCCGAACCAGATCAACCAAGCCATCCCAATACAGCAATCAGATGACATTAAAGAGCTAAAAATCATGATGAAACAATTAATGGAGCAAATGGGGACAGTGTTAAATCTACTGACAACTGTAGTCAGTAAAATGGCTTAATGGCTGAAATACTTAAAATAGCAACATGGAACGCCAACGGCTTGTGCCAACATGCACAAGAAGTTAAGATATTTCTGCAAACTCATAAAATAGACATCTTATTAGTCTCTGAAACTCACTTTACAGCAAAAAGCCACTTAAAAATACCAAATTTCCTAGTATACAGCACTCAACACCCGGATGGAAAAGCATACGGCGGTACGGCAGTTATCATCAAAAAAAATATTAAACATTTTGAATTAGAAAAATACCAACATGACTATCTCCAAGCAACTAGCGTAGCTGTGGAAAATTGCATTGGTAACCTAACAATTTCGGCAATTTACTGCCCTCCTAAGCACAATAACAAAAAACAACAATATGAACACTTTTTCAGTACACTCGGGAATAGATTTATTGCTGGTGGCGATTACAACGCCAAGCATACGCACTGGGGCTCAAGATGCATAACGACAAAAGGTAGAGAACTGTATGCGGCAATGACGAGCAATGGAATGTCAAGTCTATCATCAGGACAACCCACATATTGGCCAAGCGACCAAGCAAAAATGCCCGATCTAATCGACTTTTACGTGGAAAAAGGTATAAATAACAAACAACTTAAAGTTGAGTCGTCACTGGATCTCACATCCGACCATACACCTGTTCTACTAACAATACACACAAAAAGGCTGCTCAAGGTAAAACAACCAACACTGTTTAATAAAAAAACTAACTGGGATTCATTCAGAATGGAATTAGACAAGCAAATTAAACTGAACATCCCATTGAAATCAGAAGAAGATCTTGAGATTGCAGTTCAACACTTAAGTGAAGCTATCCAAAGTGCAGCATGGCAAGCTACACCCGAACAAAGCGAAACGTACATCGAAGAGTCGTGCCCAATGTCAGTCAAACAGCTAATCGCTGAGAAATGAAAACTACGCAAACAATGGCAAACCTCAAGAACACCAGAAAATAAAGAAAAACTTAACAAAGCCGCAAAAAAACTAAAAATGCTTCTCCTGCAAATTAAGAATCAATCTTTTCAAGAATATCTTGGTAATTTATCAAGTTCCAAATCAAATGATTACTCACTCTGGAAGGCCTCAAGACGACTTAAGCACCCACAAGAGGCAGTGCCACCTGTCAGAGACGACCAAGGCAAATGGGCTCGAAGCGATACGGAAAAAGCACATGTATTTGCAAAACATCTTTCCAGCGTGTTCAAACCATTTCCAACATCAATATCACCAACAGAAGATATGAATATACACAGTTACTTGAATGCACCATTACAAAAATTGGATTTACCAATAAAAAGCTTCAAACTTGCGCTTACAGGACCGTGTCCGGCGAAGCCGTGCGAGTCTTGGCCTCCATGCCTCCCATAGAGCTTTTAGCTAGAGAGAGAGCAGACGTACGAGCGGGACCGGACCCCACCATTAAGCAGCGGACGCTCGACGATTGGCAAAGGAGCTGGTCCTCCGGCACGAATGCCGCTTGGACCAGAAAGCTCATTCCGGATCTTCGTCCTTGGGTAGCGAGAAAGCACGGAGAGGTGAACTTTCATATAACACAAGCTCTCACCGCCCACGGATGCTTCCAGGCATATCTCCACAGGTTCAGGCTGACCGAGTCACCTGCCTGTCGTTACTGCGGGGACGAAGATACGGCGGAACACACTCTTTTCGGATGCCTAAGATGGGAGAGGGAGAGAGTGATGATTTCGCTCCGGATGGGCGACACACTAAGCCCGGACAACATGATTGCTTTCATGCTGTCCGGCGAAGACGAATGGCTGGCTGTAGCGGTCTTCATCAGTCAAGTGATGAAGACCAAGGAGGGGGACGGACGAGCTGAGCAAGCCGCAGCTCGAGTCCTCGCCCTACAGTTAAGTCAATGACAGCCTTTTTAAGTTCCCTTGAGAAGTTCCCGCGAGAAGATGCGCGAGAAGTTCCCAAGAGAATTCCCGAAGAATATCGTCATTGATCGGCGGGTCGGGTCGGGTCGAGTAGTGACGGTCGTTCGACGGGGTAGGTTAGTGTCGGTACGACGATAGCGCGTAGACCCTCTGTGGACACAAACTCTCGTGCTAATCCAGAGGGGGACGATCGCGAAAATAGTGCCGTCAAATATAAAGACGAGTGGACTGGCACTTTGCCAGCGACCACAAGTTTTTCAAGATGACCCGGTCGCATCGCGCTCTGTGATTTAGTATGATTTGCAGGGTCGCTTGGGGGCTCGGAGTCTCCGGTATGGATGACGGTCGGCTCGGCCTTGACTTTGTCGCCGGAATTTCCGCCTATTAAGTTAATGACGAGTGGACTTTCACCTATACTGACGATTGCGGACCACTAGGTGACCCGGTGAGACGTGTTGGATCGCGGCGAGCGGTGTGTCCGGTTCAATTGGAAAAGTAGAATCAAGTGATAGTGCCTGATCTCCCGGACACAAACTTTCGTGCTAAACCGGGAGGTCATCGGGAGCCTGCATCATCGATGCAGCATGGAAGATCGCAGACGACAGCGGAAGTAATGCCGAGAAGGTAAAGCCCGCTGTCGTCGGGGAGGGGGTTTTAGTCAGTTAGAATCTGACACTACCATCCCTGATGGGGTGGTGCCTATGAAGGTTTCCCCCTTCCCTGCAGAAAAAAAAAAACTACAAGAGGTCAAACAAGTAATCTCATATGAAATAAATCCCAAGAAAGCTCCTGGCTTTGATTTGATAACTGGCAAAGTGCTACAAGAGGCAACATCCAAGTGCCTAAAAATGATTACATTCATCTATAATGCAATCTTAAGACTACAACTCTTTCCTAGTCAATGGAAAGTCGCACAAATTATTCTTATACAAAAACCAGGAAAAAAGCCAGAAGAAGTCACTTCATATCGACCAATAAGCTTATTGCCAATTCTAGGAAAGATCTTCGAAAAACTACTCCTCAAACGATTAAAACCAATACTGGAAGAAAGATCACTTGTTCCAAACCATCAGTTCGGTTTTAGAAGCCGGCACAGCACAGTTGAACAGGTCCATAGAATAATAAAACAAATCAGCAACGATTTAGAGTGCAAGAGGTATTGCTCTGCGGCATTTTTGGATGTGAGCCAGGCTTTCGACAAGGTGTGGCATGATGGCTTGTGCTACAAATTGAAAAAGAACTTACCACATAGTTATTATCAATTACTAAAATCCTATTTACACGATAGACACTTCTTGGTTAAGTATGGAGAGGAGTACACCGATCTATATCCAATCCATTCAGGCGTGCCGCAGGGCAGTGTTTTGGGCCCAATCTTGTATTTGCTATACACTGCGGATCTCCCAACATCTACAACAACGACGGTAGCAACCTTCGCCGACGATACCGCAATACTCTCCTCACACAATGATCCGGAAACAGCCTCAAGAAATTTACAAAAAAGTCTTAATGAAATTCAAAAATGGCTTAAATTATGGAGGATAAAGGCTAATGAAGCAAAGTCCACACATGTTACCTTTACCATGAGAAGAGGCACCTGTCCACCGGTAACCCTGAACAATTGCGCACTGCCCCAGGCCGAGGATGCAAAGTACCTGGGAATGCACATAGACAGAAGACTCACTTGGCGCAAGCATATATTCAACAAAAGAAAGCAGCTTGGAATGAAGCATAGACAAATGTACTGGATGATGAGCAGACATTCCCAATTAAGTCTAGAGAATAAAATACTAATATATAAAGTAATATTAAAACCAATATGGACTTATGGTATTCAGCTTTGGGGAACTGCGAGCCTATCCAACATAGAGATTCTCCAAAGATTCCAAAATAAGATGCTCCGTACAATTACTGCAGCACCATGGTATGTGCCAAATGAGATAATCCACCGTGACTTGCAAATTCCCACGATATACGACGAAATTAAAAACCACATTATCAAATATCAAGATCGAATAAACTCGCATCCAAACGAGCTGGCCAATGGTCTGCTAAACAATCATAACGAAATCCGAAGATTGAAACGCTTCAAACCAACAGATTTACTCACACGTTTTAATTAACTGCTCAGTTCTGAACGAATAAATTAATACTTTACTGTGTATTGCACTTATGTTAATAGAATACTAGGTTGAATTTAATGAGAGCATTCACTGGAATCTTCTCAACATGTCAAATATAAAGCCAAAACATTTACTTATTGTTTGTAATATTAAACAGATTGTAAATATTAATGGAAAAAAAAAATAAAAAAAATAAAACATTTTTTAATATTTTACCGACTGATCACTAATTTCTTATTTCACTAAATAATCACTAAAGCCCCCCGGGCTTTACAGCCAGCAATATTTTAAAACTTAATTTACAGTAGCGATTCGTAACTGTTTTCAATACGAGGGGCACAAAATTTGAAGAGAAAGGAAAAATGTAAATTTACTGTATTTTTATTTACTTGCGAACTTAAATTTCTTTTTCTATAACTACTTTTTGGATAGTTGTTTCCGATTTTGGATAAGAGGGCGCGTGCCAGTAGGTCTTTTAGGGTAAGCCGCCACTGCTCAATTCGTGATTTACATTAAGAAAACGCCACCATATGGGAGAAATTCAAATTAGTAAGAGCCGTTTTAAATGAAAATAAAAACACGTATTTCAGGTTCAAGACATAACAAAATAAACTAATTAACAAAACATATTGGAATAAATTTAATTATGTACTAAAAGTTTTGCAAACTTTGACCATATAATGACTTTGAATTTCGAGATATACGTCCAAACACAGCCATGCTGTTGTTGCTAGTGGCGCTACCAACGGTAATATAAATCGCGAATACGAAACGTGAACATCATCTAATCAATCAGAACGTTATTATTATTAGGTATTTGTATGGATTTAAGACCTATATTAGGCATATAGGACCTATGTGGCTTTAAAAGTGTAAGTCATCATCATTATCGACATATATAATAGCCTAAATGTATCTGTGTCTGTCTGTAATGTTAAATGAAGCCGATGATGCGTTCCCTGAGTGCGGCCTTTGAACCGCACAACCTAAGCAATCACGAAACAGTGCAGCCTTCAAATATCAATTCTACTATACGTTTGTTCATAATGCATCCCTCATTGGTTTATCTTTTGGTTACTAACCTAAAAAAGTTTCGGTGCACCCTTTAAATAATTTATATATTTTTGACTTAAATAAATTAAGGCTATTTTATTGTGGTTTGCTATAATGGGGGGGGGGACCTGTTATTATTCCTATGGTTTGGGAGGGCGTCGCCCCGTCGCACAGTGGGGTATTTGGCCTCAAAAGGTGGCATTAAATCAAATACTATTCCAACGGATTTCTAAGTAGGATATTTATTTTCAGGGCTCTTAGTAGTATCTAAAAAATACTTTGCATAATTCTGGTGCATTTATTTATTAAGAAAATGAATTTATTTGAAAAACTTTGAAAAATTAACATCATCAGCAAAAAACACAGAAATAGTTTTTGGAAGATATGTGTAAATATCATGTAAATATACACTTATCCGAAAATACAGGTTGTGATATCACAATACAACAAATATTTAATGGATACGAATTAAAAAATTCAGAAGAGAAGTAGTTAATAATTTTTATATTTATTTTTCAAGTAATAGCGTTAAAAGTAAAAATAAAGCAAACATTTTAAATAATGTCTTGGTCATCTTCTTCGTCATCATCCATCGATCGCATCGTATCGTCATCGTCACTCTCGGAAATCTGTTTGATCATCAATGACTTGGTCAGTAGGGGCTTTTAATAAATGTAATATCTGCTGAGATAAGTATCGAAGGTTTTTTTTTTGGGTAATTCTCTTTTGTTTGTTATAACAGGGTCAGAGGTTAAAAGAAATCTGTTTAGAACGTCTCTGTTTGAACTTTCGCGGCTACATTTTCTCGAGTTATGTTCACGATATCTCTTGAAATCCTTATTGCAAGCTTCATGTGCTTCTCTTATTTCTGGAGTAAACATTCAAAAAAACGAATCCAACCATGTAAAATTGATAAATAATTTGATAAAAACTATATACAGGGTGACTTAGAAATTTTTGAGTTCTCCAAGTAAAACGCGAATTAAAAAGAACCTCGCAAAGATTCGCAGCCAAAAAATTTATTTTAAAGTCTCAAGTATTAGTATTATCCGTAAAAAAAAATAGTAACTTCATCTACCTTCATTCATATTCAAATCTTCTTTTGTTTCTGATAATCTTTTACAAAAATTAATACAATGCATTATATGATTGTAATCATATTTATTTAAAGATCAATTATTACAGACTTTATCTAAGATATTTGAACTTCTTGTTCGATAAGTAAAAGTTACAATTTATAACGATTTCTAGCAAAAATAATCTTTGAAAAGAATGTGTTAACCCCCTCCCCTCAGCAAATTATTAGCATCTTTTGACGATGTAGTGGAAAGTTGGAACGAGCAATGTTCCTATAAATTCACACAATGGTGCCCAAGATAGTGTAGTTTACAAAAATCATAATAGGGAATATGCATGTAGCATTTGATTTTTGTATTTTATGCCACATTTTGAGGCCAAATACCCCACTGTGCGTCGCACTCCTTGCACCACCCGCCACTGATCTGTTACCATTCCAATATTGAAAAATCCAGTTTATTCTCTTTGCTTTTTTTGTTTGTTTTTTATTTTACTAAAAAATTGCAAAAATCTTTAGACGTATATTTCGAAATTAAAAGTCATAGTCTGGTGAAAATTTGCAAACATTTTAAGTATGGTCTTAAATTTATTATAATATATTTTGTTAATTAGTTGATTTTGTTATGTTTTGAGCCTGAAGAACGAATTTTAATTTTTTCATTTAATACGTCATTTACTAATTTGAAATTCTCCCGTATGGTGGCGTTTGCTTTATGTAAATTGCGATATTGCGAATTGAAATATAAATTAATTTGAAAGTTTACGTTCTACATCGCGTTTTGGGTAATGACGATAACAGTATAGGCCCTCCGAAACGATAATTACAAATAAAAAAAGCGCGAACCTTCGGTTTTTGCTTTATGCATTCAAACATTGTAACTATTCTTTGGATCAAGATGACGTTTCGAGCATTGCGCCTCTCCAAACTAAAATGTAAATCGACGCAGGGACTTACAGTTTTAGCGTGACGAAATTTAACTTTTTAATGAGTCACCGCATCAAAATTGCATCCGTCACTGAATGGGGATATGTATTACGAAATAGGTTATTAATTTTGGAAATAAAAAATCGTTAACTTTGGAAAATTTTACTGGTAGGAAGTTTTGAACAGAACCAGAACCAAAAAATGATGTCCGGAAGGGTTTAGATTTCTTTCGAGGTTTAATCCTAAAAGCACCGACCTACATTTTAGATAGTCAGGATTTTGTGGCTACGCGAGGAAACTGATAGGTTTATGATTTTTAAGGGTAAAAAGCAAATATTCCTATATGCCCTTTTTATTTCACTAATTAATATCATACAAATACAGACAATAAGATGATTTAAAATTACAATACTTGGTCATTGTAAAAAATATATGATATCATTTGACTAGTACTTTGCTAACGTGAAAATACTGAAATTGCCAACACAAGTAGTAATAGAATAATGCCGTGTCGATCAACAATAAAATATTGACGTACCTTTGGTAAACTGTTTATTATTAAAAAAATCTTAGCAATAATTAATCTAAATATTTAAAAAGAGTCGGTAAATGTTTATTTCTTTAGCATTCAAGAAATTAGCACCATTATATTGTACAGCAAAAATTAAAACCTACTTTTCTGTGTCCACAGTTTTTGACACAAAATAAAAGGAATTATCGTTGTTCTGTTTTACTCGATCAATGCTTAGCTGTCTCACGGGTGGCTCTTTCACAAAAGTGATTTGAAATTTAACCTACGATTAAACATTTTAATTGTGGTAATTCTGGTTATAATTTAATAGGAACTTAAATTTTAAATTACCTTTGCAAAGTCCACCACTAATGATCCTCTTAATACTGTAACCCACTGTACGTAACTTAAATTTAAAAAAACCCTGTAAACAAACAGTTGCTCAAAAAAGTCTCCGTTACAAGTACTGACGTTGCCATAAATCTCATCAAGTCTATCCTAATCGATTATTTTTTGACTTTCTCAAAACAAAACAAGAAACATTTCACCTATTTAGCTATGTAACTTCCTAGCATTGGCACTATTTAATAAAAAAATATGACACGTTTTGACTACAATTTCACTCTTTGTCGGTGAAGAAAATTACGATTGCTTCTTCAAATTGTCTAAGACGATTCTTATTGCACTAACAATTGGTACAACTCACATTCACAACATATATGGGTACATTTAAAAAAATATAAAAAATATTTTACTACGAACACAACGCCACATGTGGAAAACGTTTAACTTTACGAGAAGGAATGCTTTACTTAACTAACAAATCACAATTAAAGTTTTCACCAAATCGGTTCTCAAGTTAGCACGTGCCATCGTTATGTACATCCTCTCCACCTTCGTTTTGCAATTTCGGTACAGAATAATTGCCGGGAGTATTAAATTCGCATTCAAACTGTTTACTTTTTCGCTCTAAGCTACCGCCCCCGCTTTCAAAACTTGAATTTAAACTTGATTGTAAACCCAGCACCGCTTTAGGAGGGATCGGTGGAGGGTTTTCTATTTTTGGACTGCATTCCTGAGAACCGACATTGATGTTCATTTCCTGTTGGTGAGCACGCAAGTCGTAGTCCTCGTAGCAGGTGTTATTAAAATTGTTAAGGTGCGAATTATCGGTTATACTTATACCGGAGTCGCGGAGGTCGTGATTTTCCGATTCCGTTTGGGTTGTTAAGCTGTAAGATGACGATTCAAGTTGGCTTTCTGGATTTGAATCTTCTAACGATATGTCAACTATGGATTCCATACTAAAAATGGAAGTAGACGATAGTTGCTTCTTTTGGCCTCGTTTTGGTATGTTTGGGGGAGGCGGTTCGCTGATTACCGAACCTGGTCTTTTATCTGGAGCTAATAATGAAAAACAAAATTAGTCGGTGCGATTACATAATAAATTATGTTATACTGACTGTGTGATCTCGGCGGTAGCGGCGGAGCCTCTTCCGAACTTGTTTCAGGCCAGGAATTTCGTAAAGAACAGTTTCCTTCGGTAGGAGTTGCCATGGAGTGCCTTAACAAACGTGGCGATGGTGGTTTCGTTAAAGACCTGTCTCTACTATGAGTTGGCTTTGGAGGTAAAGGAATATCACAAGAATCCGAGTCTCCCCTGGATTTCATGGCTGGAAGACTGGAGTAATCCACGCTTCCACGAGTTGGAGTTCTTACGCATTCGAGAGGATTTGTGGGTGTTGTAGTGAAACCTTGCGAACGCGGTCTATTATCTCTTTGCGGAATTGGTGGTGCTATGTTATTTGGCATCAGCAATGTTAAATTTTCTCGGTTAGGACCCACGCGATCCAGAAATTCCTACAAATCATAAAAACACAAAATTATTTGAAATAATTCTTCTTACAAGTTGTAAACCATCATACCATTGGCTTTGTGTAAATTTCATCGTTTTCCAATCCTTGGGTGTCATAACTTTGGGCATAAATTCCGCTTGATCCGGATGATCTGTTGCTATGATTTTCTAAATTTGTTGTAAGTCTGTCGATAGGTAATGGAGGTAAGGGAGTACTGAAACAAAATAAGGCTTGAATTTACAAGGAATACTTTTTTTAAATTAATACAGAAGTCTTCCTTTTTAGGAGATTAGGTCTTTGAAACAAAGATAGTGGATAAACTAACCCCCTACTCACTTTTTTAAAAACTTTTCCCAGTCCAAATTTGATTAAATTCGCATTTAATGATATCCTGATGAAATTAAACCTTTCTCAAGGTTTTTCAATTAAATTATTGCGATTATAAACACGGAAAGTGTCAATAATAACAAATTAATTTGGATAATGATGGATAATTTTGATTAAGGAGAGCGGAATAACAGGCACATAAAAAATGAATTAGGTTGGAAAGACGAATAAAGAATAAAAACATTATAAGAAAATAATGGAATGAACGGGGCGATTCTGATCGTTCCTTCACATCTTAAAGATTTAAGTAGTTAAAACTAACCAATGAAAATCAACAATTCTGTTGGACGTGAAGGAGTCCAGGTTCAAAATAGAAATAGTAAGAAAATTAAATAAAAACATAAAAAAATAAACACCAGCATGGCAGAAAAATTAAGAAATACAAAATGGAAAATAAAGTCATTATGAACCAAATGGGAGAACACAGAATAGAAGAAAAAGATGAAATTCTAGAAATTCTAGAAATGAAAATAAAAGGTTTAGAGAAGACATTTCGGAGATGAAGGCAGAAATAACTAAAAATTCTGAATTATGTGGTACAGGGGAAGTATAAATTAAAAAAATTTGTTTCCAGAATAATGCGAAAATTTGATTTCAAAATAAAAAACTAAAGATTGAATGCCCAAGAAGATAAAGGTACAAACTTAAAAATTTTTATTTATAGGAATAATTTCAAGATTAGACTGGTTGCTTTTTGGGCAAAAGGAAGTAGAGGAATCTCGTCTTATGTATGGAATGGATTTGAAAGTTTGGTCAGCATGGTTCCATTTTAATCATGGAAAAGTATGAGATGGAAGAGGAAGAACAGTATAGAATATAAAGCTATTGATCAATGGAAACTCGAAACTCGAGTTTGTTTAATTAATTTGAATGTAATATTTGTAAATATTATCGACTTATTATTAATTTGGAGTAGAAATTTCGAAAATAATTTGTGACATGATCACGAGAGATAAAATAACAAAATTTGGATACTACTCCTAAATGATTTGGGGGTAGATTGATACACGATAAATTTTGAAATGATTTGATTTAAAATGCTTGCATTAGCGATTTAAAATCAATAATTTATTAGTGATTAAATTTAAAAATGATTTGAACTTATTGAATTTAGATTTCATTTTGCAAATGATAATATTTTAAAACGATTTGAATTGATTGAATGATTTGAAGACGATGTGGATTTGATTTTTGGAGAAAGTTTGCGAATATGATTAAATTTGAGATTATGGAAAAATTTGTAAATTTATAATTGATGATTTGTGAATTCATTTGATTTCAAGCAAAAAGTGTAAATGTGATCAAGGCTTTATGATGATATTTGTTTAATGGTCAATGATTGATTTATATGATGATCACAAAAGAAAACTAATGGTCAATTTATGCACTGATGTAACGGAATATAACGTAACGTAGTGAGGTAATGTAAGAGATGGACTTATGCACTTCCATATATGTGTCTTATATATGGAAGTGCATAAGCCCATCTCTTACATTACCTCACTACGTTACGTTATATTCCGTTACATCAGTGCATAAATTGACCATGAAACTTAAATATTTAGCGAAAATCTTAAATTCGGATGAGAGAGCTCATGATGTTCAAATATCTAATTTGAGTTGTTCAATGGGAAAATGTACTAACATATCGCTTTAACAAAAGAGGGTTGATGCATTTATGTTAAAATTTATTTATAATTGAATAATTTAGCACAAGGCGACGTGTTATAGTTCAATTTCAAGATGAAAAATTGATGACAATAAAGTTATTAATGTTGGAAGATAATTTGATTAGAGATGATTAAAGGAAATTGTGAAAGGTATCGATTAAGAAGAAAAGTCAAAACGAGAGGTAAGTGTAAAATTTAATTATTGTTGGTCAAATCAGCGTTAAAAGGACGAACCAGGTATGAACATGGTATAAGTAGATAAAAGGAAAAGATAAAAAAAAATTAAAATCAGTGCCGGTAATTAAGGTGCACTTAGGCGTGATAACCCAACGCTTGAGCACCAGCTCCTTGAATCACAACGCATAAGGTTTCGAAATCTTCAAGGACATCATTACTAGAGTCCGGATTTATATGTTTTATTTGGTCTATCATAGAAAGCTACGTCTATCTCTACGAAATGAAGCAAAATACGAAGTTTTATTTCGCATATAATTTAATATTTTGGATTTTTACCGCATATAAAATTATTATCCATATAATCGCATATATAGCTAATATTTGGCATAATTATGATTAATTATATGTAGGTGCAAGTATTTTAAAATAAAATCCTAATGTTAAAATTGTAGTACAAAATCCAACCTTGTCAAACACATTTATTTATGGGTACACGTTTTCTGAACCATTTCTTTCCCTTGCAACATGTTCCATTTAAAAAAATAACGCATTAGCACGTCTAAAACCTTTTAAATCAATAAATTAAAAATTTTATTATCGCTTCTTCTTTATTGGGGTCTGAAAAATTTTACCATCTTTTTGTAACTTCTAAACTAATCTTAACCCGCCCGATCCAGAAAATTTGGCGACGTTGATTTCAATAAATTATATTTCTGTAAATTCCTAAATTAATAATTATATATGTAAATAATATATAAATATTTATGTAGTATACAATACTAAAAATTTAGATTTTGCATTATATTCTTTTGTTTTCATGTAACCGTATATTATCAAAATTTCAGCAATATTACCGCATATATCGACTAATTTTAACCGCATATAAAATACTTATATTGATGTTTTTACCGCATATAAATCCGGACTCGAATCATTACAAATAATATCTCAAAAAATAGCAAACTTTCATAGCCACACTATTAGGGAGCAAAATAACAAAAAATTTTCCCCAGTTTGATTTGAGAAGATTTAGAATTTCCCTTTACCTTCAGCAGCAGATAAATAATAAAAAATAAATTTACTTACTTCACAATACTTTCAGATTGCTGCCGCTTTAGCTTACTCCAAGAACCAAAACTTTGCTTTAGTTGTGCATATCTCTCGAGTAACCTCTGATGTAAAGGCTGAACAGTTACAGTTGCCAACTTTCCGTGAAGTTCCAATCCAGAACCCAAAACTTGCATCGCGTCAAAAATTAAATTTTTGAGGCGATAAACGTGCACCATATGATCGGGAAACAATTTCGAAAACTCTTGAGTGAAAAACGCTTGCTGATATTTGCTGATCCCGCCCTGGACATTGGCATCGATAATTCCTTGCAACCTCATGGTGAACGGATTAAGATTACGTTTAGGTTCAGCAGTGAAAACTGTGATCAAATGTTTCACTTCTTTTTCGACGGCTTCCATGGTTTCACATGCGTACTGCACTGGTGCAATTTCTTCGGTGTGTCTTGTTATGACTTCGAAACACCTTAGAATTCCGGGAAAGGAACATTCGGTTTCTAAAATTGTTCGTTCTATCCACAGGGTTTTGATTTCGTTTTCTTTGTCCACGATTCCTTTATGAACTGGACGGTCACACTGGAAACGTTTCACGTCGTTGTAATGATAAAAGTGGGAGATTTTCTCTGGAATGTCTGGGGCTGAAATGATGGGATGTGGTTCGGGAATAGGTTTAACGTTGCTGATTTGTATATCTAAAATTATAGTTAAGAAAAATTGCAGTAAAGCTTGAAAGAAATACCCAAGAAGTAATTGCTTAAAAAGGATACATTGCCCTTCAGAATTAACAATTGTATCGATGGAAGGAGCGTTCTTCATGAGAATATTGGCACTGGGAAATTCAGTTTGTAGTCGTTGTTGGAAAGCACCTATTCTTTCGTATTCTAATCCTCTGTATATAAATTGTTTATTTCTAACAAAAAGTGGAAAACTTAAGCCGTAAAAGCCGACCCTAAAATATTCGGGCTCAGGACGGAGTTGTGTTAAAATATTGTCGTAGAATTTGGCTTGATTTTTAAGAATATCGCTTAGGGCCCTATAATTAAATAACTGTGTTTCGTACAAATCGGCCAATTCTTTTAGTAACGGAACGCCTTTTTCCCAACACTAAAACAAATTGTTATTTATTTAAATAAAGGTATAATTTCCAATAAACCACCATAAATAGAAGGGAAGAGCTCACCTTTCCTTTATTAAAATGACTGATGATTAAGTGGTATAATTTCTCTTTAACTTCGCATTCTTGTAAATTGGCATAATTTGGATCGGCCACCACAACGTTACTGGTCCACGACAGTTGATCGGCATACAACATCATAGTAAAACCGGCTTCGGTAAAATTATCAGCCGATAAATGTAAGTCGTGAAGTTTGTGTATGTACCTCAAATACATCTCTTTCCGATTGAACTCGTCTTTGTAAAAATTCTAAAACATTATTTTAGATTCTCTCCTCATCAAGTTATAACAAACGTACGAGTAAATTAAAGGTGCAAGACATCCTCTTGTCTCTATTTTCATCTCCTTGAATGACACTGCGATAATCCAAGAGCCTCTCCAACAAGCGAGTCACAGAACTGATAAAAGCAGCTCCACTATCTTTCCAGGCCGGATCTTCAGATTGGACCCGATCGAGCAACCTTTAGAAGAAAATAAATCTTTTATTTTAGGGCAAATTGTTAACAACATGAAGAAAGTTTGATATGAAAACTTACACAGCACTCAAATGTTCCCTGTTAGCACAAATTAAGCAAAAAATCGTTAGTTTGCAGAAAACGACGGCCTAAAGCCACTTAAAATTACTTACATGGTATTAAATAATCTCCTGTATTCGTCGTCCCCTTTATTTTCAGAAATCAAAATGTCCAACTTGTCGATTAATTCGCTCTCGACTTGCCTAAAATTCCCCCTTACTCGTTGCTCACATTCCATCATATCAAAAAATATGTGCAAGGTCGCTTTTCTCAGTTCAATTTCAGGTACTAGTGTAACTTCCAAGAATGGCCCCACCATGGAAGGAATGAAATGAAGTTTTTGTTCACCTAAAAATTTTAAACTTAAAATCCCAAGCCCGGATAAGAAAGGATAATAATCTCCTTACCAAGTTGGGACCACATGGATAAAATTTGGAAGCCCATTAAAACGCGCATATCTCCGTATTTTTCTATTATTTTTTCACGCTTAACTTCAGAGAATTGTTCAAGTTGCAGTGACTGTTGTGTTAGATAGTCCACAGCGAGGTTGAAGTAGCAGGTCCATAACTAAAAAGAAATGTGTGAAAAAAAGAAGAAAAATAAAACCTTTTTACTTCTTTATCAAAATATCCACCACGAGTATCCAAAAACTTAAATGCTAGTGGTTGTGCGAGTTCTTGTAACGATTTTAGCATCACGTTGTTTGCAACCATTTTAATGATCAGCCAATCGGGTGCATATACGTCCTGCTTTACCAGTTCTCTGAACACCAGAAAAACTCGCATGAGAAAGTCTTTCAGCGGTTTTCGATCGTAATTCGAGCCCATTATTGTTTCCCATAGACATTTGTAGTGATATTCGTCCAACAATTGCAGCAAGCCTATCAAGCAAGCTACGAGTCGACCCTACAATTCATAAGACGGTTAAAAATTCGTAGTAGGACTTACAACTAACAATTACTGTGTTATTTTTATCGATGATAACTAAAACGGTCTGAATTAAAATGTCAAAGGTGTTGATGCACAAAGTATCAATGTCGTGATGAATACAATTGTTTATTTTGCCTTGTTCTTCGCACAACTTCTTTTGCTTGCACAAAAAGCACAAAATTTCGCCCATGATTTCTGTGCACAAGGGCAACTCATTTCGGTGCATCAAGTGGAAACGTAAATGTTTACATGCGTTCACCAGAAGCACGTTTCTGGAATCTGAAAAGAAATTGCGTTTAATAATATTGTTGCACTTATAACCAACAATAACTACCATCGTCTCGAAATAATTTGCTGGTTACTAAATTTTTAATGGCTGTGAGTTTGGCTTGAACCAACGGAGTTGGAAGTTCTTTTGGTAGAGAATCCAACATTGACACTGCAAACTTGGTAACTTCAAGCGTGGGTAAAACGTCACAAAGAAGTTCATACACTGAACTAATTGATAACAGCAAAGCAACCTAAAAAGTTTCATATTAAAACAAATATGAAGAGTTGATGATTCTCCTTACCTGAGTCGATATTATGGTATTTAAGGATATTTCCATCATATTGCTCAATGCTGAAAATACGCTATACAAGTCTCTTCTAAAACTGTCTTCGTATTGTCCACCGGTAGCTCTAGAAAACAACATCCTACTCTGGATGATCAATTTAAAAATGTATTCCAAGCTTTTGAAGCATTTTTGTATGGGTTCTTGTTTGTCGGTCGACATTACCCAATCGGCACAGTGTTGAACACTTGTGAGTAAACCTCTGAAATAAAAGTTATAAAAAATTTCTATTCAATGACAAACAAAATCGAAGAAAAATTCTTACTTGTAAACCAAAGCAGCAGCAAAATGTTCTTTAATGTACGCATCCAAAACTGGTTTAAAGTATTGAAACTTTGAATCATCCAAAAGACTAAAAATAGACACCAAAACGTGAAATACCAAACCACTGTGCTGTGTAGAATTTCCATCTTCTGTTGAAAATAACGCAAACAACGCATCCAGAACATCTTGTAAAAATTTGACCAACTCTTCATCTCCCAACCTTAAAACTCGTTGCAATGATTCTTGAATTCTTTCGGGGTGCGCCTTCCACCTCAACAGCGACAACAAATCAACTAAAATTAAATTCAAATTGAAGTTGTTCAAATTTTGTTGAAAAAAGTACCATTCTGAGTAAGTTTGGTCGAACACAATAGCGTTTTAACAACCACCACTTCTCTGTGACTGCGAGAAAAGGTACCACTTGCTTCGTGATTGCCTTCGTAGTCTTTGCTCGAATACGGCAACGATAAGTAACCACAATTATTTAGCTTATCTGGATCTTCGCATTTAAAAATGTACAGCTCGTGTTGACTATCCTGCACTGTCGCACCTTCTTTATCCATCAGACGCAAAAAGGAAAATCCAAACAGTTTCTTCTCGCTCTTTTCGCGTGCTATTTAAAACAATCATAAGTAAATAAAATAATTTGGTTTGCCACACTTACTTGAACAGTGTCGGTATTCGAAACGAACGTGAGCTCCTGCAAATTTATCTATCGGAAGGGTTAACCTAACGTTTTCGGCCCAAGAAGGTGAGTTATGATGGTATATTATCATGGAGTTGTATTCGGTCGACCCCTCGAGACCAGAAGCGCCCCACAAACAATTCTACAATTTTTAAAATTGTATTAAGAAATTTAAAATAATAAAAACATACCTTAACGATGTTCTTCTCAGAATCTAGCACCACAATTGAAATTTCGATATTTTTTCCTGTGGATTTACCACCCCTTTCGAATTCACCTCGTTCTAATAATAAATACAAATCGTTTCTAACGTCTCCGGGCATAATAACGTCAGGAAAACCGAGTTTGTTCGTAAGCGTCATACTTTTAAACAGTAAAGGATTGTCTTCTTTGATTTGTTTCAACTCCCCGTGCAACATTTTAACAGATACGGTGATTCCTAGAAATATTAGTTTGTGAAAATTAACATTAAATTAGAAATTAAAACTTAATAAGCTAAGCAAACGCAATAAAATTTAGTTGTTGCCTTCTTGAGGTTTTCAAAAATCTTCTTTTATTTCATTGTGCTTGCTTAGCTCGTTAATTATTAAATATTAATATTGAAATCAAAACGAAGACGCACCATAATTGGGCTGACAAGACAACGCACTATATTTTCCGGTTTGTCTTATAATTAATTCGTGCAACTGATGAAAATCTTTTTCTTCGCCTTGAAAGACCTAAAAATATGATAAATAAAAATTGGAAATAATAACAATCAAGCAAGTTTAACCTTTAAAGCAAACTCCTTCTCTTCAGAATCGCCCTCCTTGCAACTAACCAAATCACCTAAATTATAAACTGCAACACCGTGGGGTCTTTTAAACACCTGAGTTGACGTGGGTGCGTTTTTATCAGTCTTTTTTGAACTCTCAGAATAAAGCATTTTTCCAATTCGCATCACATGAGCTACTATGTACGTATCTCTTGTTAGGTCGGTATTACCTAATTCCTATTTAAAAAAATTCGATAAAACTCGAAAAAGAAAGCGAGAAGGGAACTTACAGTAAAAACAGTGCAGTTGATATTGAGCTTTTCGATGTAATTCGAAAATCCTTCTTTGGAAATTTTGACTAGAAAACGTTCGGAAATGTACTTTTGTTTTTTTGCGTCGTAAAGTGAAAAGAAGATTTCTGTGTCTTCGCCAATGTGGTGACCAAAGTCTCTCATACAAAAATATAAATGATGTGTCAAAATCTTTTTCGATTCTCTTCTTTTAAGCGTTCCTCTAGACTAAATAAAATATTTAAAAAAAGTTGTTCGCCTTAATTAGGCAACTTACCGATGCCCCCTGTGAATTTTCCGCACTCGACACGTGCACCAAATAGAGTTCAACTACAGACATTGAATCGGGATCCACCATTTCGGCCTCCTGACGCGGAACCAAATCTAAACCCAGTTTCCTAAAATATTCAAATTTTGAGTTTTTGTTTGCAGAAAATGTTTTATTTTGTTTTGAAGTGATTCATTAAAGAATCATTTAATACGAGTTATATATTTCTCCTGATTGTCTCATTTACCTAATTCAATAGGTATGTTGATATCGAGCGGGTGAATAACCACGAAAATTTTCTAAAACTTCGGTGATTAGTTATGAATACAGAGAATGGCATTTTACTTCGTACGTTATCATCTCAGAATAAATTGGTCTGAATTCTAAAGAGATATTCAATAAGTAGTTTGAACGATTGAAAAAAAATGTGGAAATAAAACATTCGTAATTTAAACAGAACTTGATGATAAAATTGAACTCGAGGTTGCTAGAAAGATGGAAAATTTATATATTTTACTGTATGTATATTCGGTTATGAACGTCTTTCGACATTTTCCCGATACCTCCCTGTCTCTGCTCGTTGCGTGTTGAAAATGTGTGACGAGCACAGAGGACCTACAGCTTAACGTGGATTCCGAACCACGGGAATAGACGATTTTTACACCGCCTCTCCATCAGGGAAGTTTTTTAGCCATAAATAATGTTATCTGGGGCCAGCAGATAGACATTTGGTGAGCGAAAATTTCTTCTATAGATAGCACCTCACAGGATTTGAACCCGTGAATCTTGGCTTGAAAGCGAACACGCTAGCATTTCAGCCATTCGCTCACCATATATATATTACTACATAGTATATAAAATGTGATTTTCTATAAAAGGAATATAAGACGCTTATTATTATTTAAAGCCAGTGGCGTAGCTAGAGGGGGGCGGACCGCCCCGGGTGCCACCCAATCCCAAATTATCCTTTTTCCTTAGGTGCAACCTCTAAAAAAAAGCCGAGGTGGGGATGACACCTCACCCGTCTGGGGGGGGGGTGACACCTGACCCCAAATTATCTGACCCCCATGCCTCATGGTTGTTTCCTAGAGTGCAACCCCTAAAAAAAAAGGTCATCAACCTAGGTGGGGGTGCCACCCATGAAATCCGCCCCGGGTGTCACCCATGCTAGCTACGCCACTGTTAAAGCAACTACATTTTGAAAGTGGATTTAAAATTTTATTTATGCTGATAAAGCAACCCAGATTCGTTGTTGATAAATACATAAATTTTTATTTGAATCGTTTCAGTATCAATTACAATATTGCTCCAATTTACAAATCAAACAATTAAAATTAATGTATTTGATTATTTAATGTTATTAATTTAACATAATTTTTTTATCGAATGAACTGCAATAGTTGTAGGTATATTGTGTACAATATTAGAGACAACATTCAAACATATCAAGGTGACTTTGTCTATTGCATAATCCTGTTAGAGCAATAAACATTCTAATAAAGTAGTGTAATGCTTCTATAATAATTGAAAATTATTTAATCGTCATCGTCATTACTATTCACGATAACAAATCCTGCCTACGTTGTTAGGCTTACACATTTGGTGTTGGAGTGTATCTGGTAAATTGGGTAAATCAGACTTTTTTAAATTCAAAATATTAAAAAAAAAATTTACCATGATTTTAATTTATGGATAAGCCCACACTAACGAATTAAGTCCGCAGATTTAATTTACATCCTAGAAGTGTATATATTATGAACATAAAAAGACCTACAGCTTAACGTGAAATCTAAACCACGGAATGGAACTAATTTTTTAATCAATGGAGTGTCGTTACTCACTGGTGAGATGAGCTAAGAAATTCCATGAAGTCCGCGATTCGAACCCGAAATTTCCCTATACAAAGTATATTGTCCTTAAGTAACTGTATTTGGAAGCAAATGAAAATTTTTGGGAAGCCATTGCTTAAAAGTAAAAGAGGCTCTCTGTAAATTGAAATTGTAGAAAAGAATTATAATTTAAGTGAAATGTACCGAGCTATTGGTGGTTCCACGAGTCCAGGCAGGGCCTTATATGAAGGGTTAGGACCTCCCCCCTTTAAATTGTTTTTTATTATGAATTTTTCTAAACATTTATTTTTTACTACCCCCTCTCCTTCCCCACTCACAAAATCATATTATGGTCCTGAGCCCAAGTCACGACTGTATGAAGAAAACAGTTTGATAAAAATTGCATAAAATATTTTTTTGATTTGGTTCAATATTTATTAACATTTACCGGGTTAAAGGTCTGGATGTGCTTTTAATCCTTGGCTATATTAACGTTTTAACGAGGACCGCATAAAATATTTTCGCATCAATATTTTGGTGCCAGTACGTCTCTAGAAATTATAACTACGGTGTAAGAAGCTCTTCGGAGGGGGGGGGGTTAAACGTTATGTTATAAATATTTTGTTGGACTGAATAATTCGAAGACTAATCAATCGGGAATTCTTGCGACGTACAATCACTCGGAATTCCTCAGAATTCATCACTTCTAAATTTTGGATGACAATTTATAATTGTAGATTAAATAAATAACACTTTCCTCATGTTAAAAAAATTTTTAGGACTTGAAAAATTGGAATTTAAATATTTTAAATGTTAAAAGAAATTCGAAACTAGTATATAAAATAAAAATGTTTTAACTTGAGGAAAGTGTTATTTATTTAATCTACAATAAATTATATCACAACTAGGGGTGCGCATATAATCGATTAATCGATTACGTAATTCGAATAATCGATTATTTCATAATCGATTATGATATTTTATAATAATCGATTAATCGATTATTGAAATAATCGATTATTCATAATCGACTATGAGTTCATAATCGATTATGAACTCGTAATCGATTATGAACCCATAATCGATTATGAATTCATAATCGATTATGGACTCATAATCGATTATGAACCCATAATCGATTATGAATTCATAATCGATTATGAATTCATAATCGATTATGGACTCATAATCGATTATGAACTCATAGTCGATTATGAACTCATAGTCGATTATGAACTCATAGTCGATTATGAACTTATAACTATAATAGGTAGGGCTATTAAGGGTTACTAAATTACTATATAATTTATTATTTTGCTAATTGTGTTACGGTGGTGCTAATAAGAAGTGTTGTTAAGCACCAGTTGATAACACATTACGGTCCGGTATCAATCTGTAATAACTTACCTGCGTAGCCGATTATAATGTTACTTACAGGTGTGTTGATGAGAATTTACGACTCCTTCATAAAAACGCTGATTAAATCTGAAGTACCAAATATTTTGTTTTTAAATTTTAACTGAATGTTACTATTGTATTATGCATTATGTAATTAATTTATTGTTAACAATAATCCATCTAAAAGGCTTCTAATTAAAATTCATTTTGTAAAAGTATACACTTTCACTCAAAATATCGGACAAATAATTTAAATCCATATTGATGAAAAAGGGTTGCAATCTTTAATTGAAAAGCAAAAAAATATTTTTTAAAAACTATCAAATTTATAAACAAAAATACCTAAAAGTTGAATGGCAAATCCATATTTTGAATCCAAATATTTTGAATCCAAATATGGATTTGCCATTCAACTTTTAGGTATTTTTGTTTATAAATTTGATAGTTTTTAAAAAATATTTTTTTGCTTTTCAATTAAAGATTGCAACCCTTTTTCATCAATATGGATTTAAATTATTTGTCCGATATTTTGAGTGAAAGTGTATACTTTTACAAAATGAATTTTAATTAGAAGCCTTTTAGATGGATTATTGTTAACAATAAATTAATTACATAATGCATAATACAATAGTAACATTCAGTTAAAATTTAAAAACAAAATATTTGGTACTTCAGATTTAATCAGCGTTTTTATGAAGGAGTCGTAAATTCTCATCAACACACCTGTAAGTAACATTATAATCGGCTACGCAGGTAAGTTATTACAGATTGATACCGGACCGTAATGTGTTATCAACTGGTGCTTAACAACACTTCTTATTAGCACCACCGTAACACAATTAGCAAAATAATAAATTATATAGTAATTTAGTAACCCTTAATAGCCCTACCTATTATAGTTATAAGTTCATAATCGACTATGAGTTCATAATCGACTATGAGTTCATAATCGACTATGAGTTCATAATCGATTATGAGTTCATAATCGATTATGAATAATCGATTATTTTTAATAATCGATTAATCGAAAAAAATCGATTATTTTTTATAATCGATAATCGATTATGAAATTCCATAATCGCGCACCCCTAATCACAACCTACAAAATTTTGTAGGGTAACCTACAAAATTATGATAATAATTTATAACCCTGATTTGGAATTAGGACTTCCATTGTACGTTTTAATTTTGGATGCTTTAACCCCTTGCAATAACTTTTGAACGGATATCGAGTTGAAATTTTTTGAATTACAAAACCAACGTTTTGTTCATGGAAGCACCTACCAACACATGAGAAAACGCAGTGGAGGATTTCTTAAAGTAATAAATGGCACTAAAAAGGTTAAAAACCACTGCTTTAGTTTAATAAATTAAAAAAAACTCAAAGAAAATATAAATAGTATTGACAAATAATGTACCAGAGTTCAATAAAAAAATATCGTTAAAGAAAAAAGGGGTAACCAACTCGGCACAGCATTGGAGTAAAAATTGTCCTCAATTTCAATTCTGTTGAGGGCACCTACTTCACACTTTTACCAAATTTACGGGCCCAAATAATTATCCTTTCTTCTCAAAACTTTCCCATTTTCCGCAAAAAAATTAAAATATTTTGCAATTAAATAAGAAAATTATGCAGTCCCACAGTTTCAAGATTATAAAGCTTGTAGTCAAGAATATCTGAAACCACACCTTTAGACAAGATAAGTCCAGATTATAAGTTTAAAAAAGTCATCAATGTTACAAAAAACCAAGAGATTAAAAACCAAGAAATCAGGAGAAATTCTTGCAGTTCTGGGCAAAAATTTGCTAGCCTCTCCAATGCGACATTTTTGATTGGATACTGATGCATTCTATCGATGATTCAAAGCCAACTCAAATTCCCTAGGAGGGTTTCGCCAAAATTCCAAACAAAAAAAATCAAAAAAATTAAATAATGTTCCCACGTTACGTTATTCGAGTAATTTTAAAACAAAATTAAAATAATTTTAGTGATTTTAAATCCATCATTAGAGCGTTCGTGTTTAATTGAATGCCCAAGGCTTCTCAAAGTACGAATGTGGCCTACTTTGAAGGTTTACCTGTTGAAGTGAAACTTAAATTCTTGAAATGTGTTTAAAAATGTTGTGGTGTATGAAGCAACAACGCCCAATAAAAATCTGCAAGATCGAAACTAATCATCTGTGCAGTCAAGTTATGCAGTTAACCTGCAGTGTCCGAGAGGTTAGCCTTGTAAAACTTGGTTCAATGTCCTTTATTCTTTTCACATACCCATAGGTAAAAAGCTTCTAGTGGTACCCGATGCTACGCCAACAGAAAGTCGATGAGCTAGACGGTGACTTTAACGCTAGATCATCAACCGCACCCGAAATTACAAAAACTGGTCAACTATTGAGACAAATTCAAAAAATTTTTAATAATAAAAATAAAATTAAATCCATCAAATCGTCGAGGATAATAATTTACGTCCGTTTAGAAAGAAGCATCATTAATCTACCCGTTTTCATTTCAATTTAATATCCAGCGTGTCTAATCGTAGTTTTTGTTAACTAAATTTTTAAGAAACCGCATACGGCTTCCGATTTACGCAGCTTCTTGTAATACGCACGCACAAATCCTGTTCAGCCTGGGGCGAAAATAATTTATTGTGTGCCCACACGCTTGTACTAATTAAAAATTATGTCTATATTAAAAATAGGTTTTAATTGTAACCAATTAAATTAATTAATTTGATCGAATTTCTCCTCGAGTGAAGGAATTTAAAATGTCTTCTTCGTCAGGTATAATAGTGGAACAACGAGTTGTCTCTGTACCGATTTCAAAATAAGCACATTCGTTTGGATTACTTACAGGTTACAGACCCGATAAAAGTCAACAATGTTGCTTTAAAATTCAAAAAATTTTAATCCTACTTAACGCCTAATAATAATTGAAAGTAATAATACGTTTTCAAAGAAACTAACTTTAGGTGTAAATACTACCTGCTTAGTAGATAATATAATAAAGCAGTAAGATTTTCAATCATTCTTAACGATGATGATGACTAAATGTCTCAAAGGTACGACCTAACCGTGTGAAAGGAATCCACGTTACTCTGTCAGCCTTATTCAAACAGCTCCAAAAAAATGTTAACAAAAGAACCTCGATGAGGAAGTTTTTAAATTCTAAAACAATACCAATTTATGCGCCGTATAAAATAGGTTTTATGAGAACAGAAAGTAGGTAAGTAATAATTTACTCCAATGAACAGCCAAATTAACTTTTATTATCTTAATTACCAACCAAATCAAAATTTGAAAAGTACCCAAAAAAGAGGTGGCTCTCGGTCCGTGTAAACGAGTTTTAAATTGGTTAAGAAATTTTAAATATTTTATGAAATTTTAAAGCACGTTGCAGCTTCCATTCTTTCCCAAAAACTAGTTATTCGAATCTCCAAAATGGCGCCTTAAACGGAGACAGCGTGAGGATTTTTGAAAGAGTGACAAAGACAGGGTTACCCCCACCACGAGATACATTCAATGTTGAAGTTATGTGGCAGTGAGGTAAAGCTGGTTCTAAAAGTTGCAACACAATGAAAAGAAGTTGATTTTTTTTGAAATTCCTATTAGTTTTTGAGTTTTTTTTGTTTAATTAGTGAAACGTTACGAAGTGAATACATTTTCTATTGAGAAGTTGATCGAATTGTGGGATTAATTTATTTATAAAAGGTAAAAACAATGCCTAAAGGCAGTAAGTATGCTTTTTTGATTTTTTTTGAAATTGTTGCGCAAAATGGTAAAACCGGTGGAAAAAATACGTCGCTCTTCGTCACGAATAATATTATATTATTCTAATGCAAACAAATAATTGTACGATAAAATATGAAACAAAACAAATATAAAATAAAAAACAATGTTTTTATTTTTCTGTGAACTTTAATAGCAGTTGCGATTGATTAAAAGTTAATTATAATTCTCTTCCCGACTGTTCTACCAAGTAATTTTCTTAAATTGAAGCTGCAAGCATGGAACAGTTACTTTTGGATAAAAAATTTAATTCTTCAACCATAACACGAGCACTCGGAGAAATAAGTTTTGATAAAGTAAAAAATAACATAAAATTTGGATAAATATTGAGACTAAACGCACAAGTTGCAATAATCTTTCACATCCTTTTCCACTCTTTCTATTATTAACAATTGTGTGACGAGAAAATTAAATGCCAACGAAAAAATAGCATTTAAATTGCAGCAGTTTCACGCAATTGTTCACTTTTAATTTTGGAATTGTCACTCGCATCATGTGCGATAACTTAAGAGTGCATGTGCAGGGTCGCTGGTCATCGGTAGTAAATTTTAGAATATTTTGTGGAACTTCTTTCTGATATACGCCCAATAAAGTGATTGGCTAACTAATTGATGGGAAATTTAAAAAAAGAATTTATTCCAACGAAAATATTAATTTTTCTGTATTTTTATATGAAAATAGACTTTCAACAATCACATAATTATTATGTAAGTAAGATAAATATTGAAATAAACCAAGGTGCAATCACTAGTATACATGTTTTTCTAAGGTGGAAAGCTTCAAAATTTTTTGATAACGGTTACATAACTTAGAAATATAAATATATAATGGCTACAAAAAAACATCAAATTTCAATTACATTACATTAAGTTTACTATATTAATATCTATTTAAAATTGAAATTTAAACTCGTTAAACCTTAGTCTGAACATTTATTAATTGAAATATATAAAAATTATATTAAAAAGTAATATAGTTTTGATTTTATCATGTTAATGTTACGGCACTAAAACAACCTATATTTCGCGGGGTATACATGCACTCTTAAGCAAAAGCTTAAGAAAATTGCATACAATGCAGCAATAAAGTAGATAAAAATGCATTGTTCCTTATCAAGAACTATAAATCTTGGTTTACAAATCTTTAAATAGAAATTAATCACTCGTGGTACCAACCAGTGTCGTTTTCAGGTAAAACCACAGGAGGGGAGGGTTCATTGTTGCTAAACTTGGAAATCGTGATAATAAAACCAAAAACTTCTTGTGGTCAGAATATTGCAAATGAGTGTCGAGTAAAACCTTTTCGTGAATCATCGATTTACAAGATTTGTCCGCTTGTATTTAAAATTCAAAAGAGTTGTCATCAAAGATACAAATCAAAAGTGTAAACCTGTTCAGACTTAAACAAGGTGCGAAAAACAAACTTCCAATTTGATTTTAATTGTGAAAATTGGCAATAATTTAACAAAATAAACACGCTACCACATGGTTTTGTTTGTTTACTAATAAAATTCAAATTGTATTGACGTTAATTTAAAAAAAGTTTTGATTTCGTACACGGAAAAATAAATAAACAAAAAGATGTAATAAATATTGAAACGCGCACTATTATAATTATTTAGTTCACATGGCAGAAACGGATGTAAAAAGTTGACCTTTGTAGACTTTTGTACATTACTATAGATAGAATACTTTTTTATAACCGTAATAAAAGTCGTAACCGTAAAAGTTTCCACTATTTCAAATATTTAATTTTATTTTATCTTTCAGAATAATTCAAAATGAGTGTTTTCGGAATGGCATCGGCCGTAGCGGGCTTTGTAAAAGTCCGCTACTTGGTAGACAAAGCAATAATCGACAATATGATCTTTCGAGCCCACTATAGGATCACCTCGGCGATACTTTTCGTATCTTGTATCATAATCACAGCCAATAATTTAATCGGTAAGTAATGTTTGCGATACATCCATAAAAACCCCGATTAATCATTCAAACATCCGCAAATTTATTGTCAGTAAAACCGCATAATGTCTAAAAAACTATTAGTAAACCAAAACTACCTTCCTCGCTTTCTTATCAAAGCTGTAAACATTCAATTACTCACAGGTGACCCGATTCAATGTATAAATGACGGTGGAGTACCGACACATGTGATAAATACGTACTGTTGGATCACGTACACGTTTACCTTACCGCACGAGCAAGGAAGAGTGGGATATCACGTCGCCCATCCAGGATTAGGAAACGATAACCAGGAAAAACGCTACCACAGTTACTACCAATGGGTTCCTTTCGTTTTGTTCTTCCAGGTAATTAAATTAAAAGTTTTAACCAAGATAGAAATTTTTCAGATTAAACTGTAGGTCCCCTATGTGTGTAATATCGTTTCGTACGCACACCAACCATTCATTACAAAATCACGCTCTAAATACTAAAATCTATTTTTCAGGGCGTTCTCTTCTACTTCCCTCATTGGGTTTGGAAACAATGGGAAGAAGGTAAAGTGAGGATGATTTCGGAAGGTATGAGAGGCGCTTTAGTTGGTGCCAAAGAAGAAAGAGTTCACAGACAATCCCGCCTCGTACAGTACCTCGTCGAAACGTTACACATGCACAACTCGTACGCTTTCGGCTACTTCGCGTGCGAAGCTTTGAATTTTATTAATGTGGTAAGAAAAAGTAAAACTTTCAACAGAGAGAATCCTAAAAATATTATTACAGTTACTCAACATTTTTTCAACCGATAAATTCCTTGGAGGCGCATTTTTAGAGTACGGTACCGACGTTATTTCATTTTCCAACATGAACCAAGAAAACAGAACCGATCCCATGGTTGAAGTATTCCCACGTATAACAAAATGTACATTCCACAAATATGGTGCTTCTGGATCGATACAAAAGCACGACGCCCTATGCGTTTTGGCCTTAAATATCTTGAACGAAAAAATTTACATCTTTTTGTGGTTTTGGTTCATAATTTTGGCTATCGTAAGCGGTGCGGCGTTGATATACTCGGCAGCAGTTGTTCTATTGCCAAGAACAAGAGAAGCGATTTTAAAGAGGCGCTTCCGTTTTGGAAGTTCGGATGCTGTCGAAACAATCATCAGGAAGACACAAGTAAGACGACTCGAAAGTAAGAAAACGTTACAAAATTTTAATTACTCAAACTTTTAGGTTGGCGATTTCTTGATGATACACCTCTTGGGTCAAAACATGAACCTTCTCGTTTTTGGAGAAGTGCTGGACGAATATTATAGGCGTTTGAATTTCGGAAGCAATAGTAATCTACCATCGGCACCGTCGACGTTAGAAATGAGTCCAATTTACCCCGAGATAGAAAAGTATGGAAAGGAGACTGAGACATAACAATCGAAAGTTTTTTAAGAACTTAAAAATTTACTTATTTAATTTAGTTTCAATTATTATTAGACGATAAGAACAAATTTAGGTTTACATTAAAAACTTTATTATAAAGCAAAAAATGCCATAGGATTTTTAGATCTCCCTAAATTTTGAAAATATTACGTGCTTTACTTGATACAACGTGATTATTATTATTATTGTGATTTTTAAGATTATTTAGGATTAATTACGAATTTTGCTTTTTGCTCAACCAAGGTTGTCTTATTCAGTATTTTATGATGTTTGTAGTAGTCTGCTTCTATACAGCAATAAGATTGTAAAAAAATTTTAAACATAGGGACCATCGACAATATTGTGCCTTATTCAGCAATATATGTTTTTTAAGAAAAAAATGTTTTTTATTTACTCACCGGTTGCCCCAATCGATTTTGCCAATGATTTTCATTTTTAATTCTCGAGTTTGATCGTGGGTTAACGTTCCAGATACGAGTTGCCTTCTCCATTCTAACAGATCTCTCATCACCTTCCCAACAGTTTCAAATTTGTAGACCTCCCTGTCCTGTGAAAAATTTCAAAATCATTTGCAGGAGTTTTTAAAACTGAATAACAAAGCATATAATATAGTATTTTCGTGTCCCTAATACTTTGTTCCAATTAAGGTAATTTGAAGCAATTACTTTTAATTGCTTAAAAATGTATATAAATAATAATCTCCTACTTTTTACTAAAAAGGTTGTAAATTACGATTTATCTAACCTTGCGCGTCTAAAAATGCTAATACAGTTTGCAAAAGCAATTAATATAAGGCTAAATTACTTCAAACCATACTTAAAGGTTGTTAGTGATTATGAACACGTTATTTTCTGAATGTAATTGAAATTAAAATCACGTAATTTTTAATAATGTAAGTAGTAATTGAAGTTAATTTTTCAGTTATATTTGATAACAGAAGGGTGAACTCGGTTTCGCCTTACATTTGCTCGCCTGTAAAAAATATTTCAAGTAATTCGCCCAAAATGAAATCTGAATTCATGTGAATCACGTAATTTCGGTATATGTCATCAGCTGTGTTAGTGCCCGAGGCTTTTTAGTGAAAAGTGAAGCCATTTGTCCATATAATGTGTTCAAAACGGCGCAATCGAATTTTTACAGCAGTATTTAATGAGCTTTGAACCAAAACAAACTTTGAAAATAACCAAGAGCAAGCTTATCTCCTTGACCTTATCCCGGATTTGCAATTGAAAACAATTCATATTAATTTTATATTATATATAAAAATAAATACATTTTGGAATCAAATGAATTAAAACATGTGTTTAAATAATATAGTTTATAGGTAAAATGAAATTTGAAAACTTCGTCCTTGTAATTTAACAAAAAAGGTAAATTCGAGATCTTAGATGAAAAATTTGGGTAGGAATCGGGAAACTGCGGTTTTATTTCTAGTTGCGTCAGTTATACTGCTCTAATCATTTCCCCAGTCAATAACCTAAGCTTCTGCCAAGAGATCAGAGAATGGACTGTTTGAAAGAAGAAACAATGGAGAATCTATATTGAGGTTTTGGATTTAAATCTTTTCCTAGTTAAGACTTAAATAATAATATTAAAAAATTATGTGAATATGAAATACTTGACAAGATATAAAGAGCTTTTAATATGCATGATCTACATAGATATAAAAACTTCGTACTTTTAAATATATGGGCATCAAAATAGCAGCATATAACAGCGTGTATGAAGAAACAATGTCCCCAAACACGCAAGACCCCGATGATGTATGGTTGCATGAGAGAGACTTGATGTGTAGGAATAAATATATAAAAACCCAAACATAAATACAAAACATGCGTTATTTAGACGAATATTAACATAATATTATATTGTATAAACTTGGAGCAGAAAAGTAACCTTTTATAGAGGTAATAATTCAGAGGAAGGTTAAGAGAAAATTAAAAACTGGAAAACAACAATGGGTTTGCCTAAATCACCAAAATTATTTGTGTAAGGTTTATACCTGACCTGAAAAATAAATTAAAAGTCAGAGGAAAAAGCTTTAAAGAAAATGGCTGCCATGAGAAGAGGGAGAGCAAAAAGGTCATGGTTTCCTACAAATCGTTATATTATTTTACTACTTTTTCAGTTTTTGTTTTACAATATTTTTCTTTATTTTTTCCAGAAAACCTCCTCTTCGTCGAATATAATTATCATGTCTTAAGTGTTATTAATAAACATTTGATTGCCTACAAGCTAACTTAATTCTCCACCGAAAATAATATTTGTATTATTGTTAGTGCAAACTGTTACTTACATAATATTACGTTACTTTGTTAAAGCTTTCCACAAATGTACGAATGCAAACAAGTACTACTCACCCTTTTTTGGAGAAAGAAAAATAATTTCATAATAGTTATTTTTAGCCATTGAGTTTATTATATCCGGCAAATAACATAATATTACGAATTAAATAAAAGAATAGCAGAGGTAAGACAATATTTTATTTTCGAACTTTAAAATTTCATAAAACTGGAGGTGTTGGTTTAAAAAAGAAGTAAAATACAGCAAGTTTTACAATGAAGTGGCTTCTTAAAGCTTAAAAGTTTCAAGATTCTCAGCAAACTATATAAAGATAAAGAAGATCTTACTTCTAGAAAACGTTTATAAAGGCTGGTGGGCCAGAGAAACGTCGTTCGCGGATCAAATATAATTCATTAATAATAAATTATACGTTCCTCTTTCAGCCAGTTTCCACCCTTCAGATACACAGCCTTGGCCATATTAGTGGGGAACCCTTTAAAATTGTGGGAATTTTCAGTGCAATATTTGACCGGTATATTTTTAGCAGGTAGTCTTGAATAATATAATCCCTTATTATATTTTTTATGAGGGCCATAAAAATTAAAATATCGTAAAATGTACAAAATTGCTTAGTTTAAAGAGAGCGACCATTCAGTTAGTTTCAAATTTTGTGCTGTACATTTGTGTTTAATTTATTCTAAGAATTAGCTCATTAGCTGCACGAGATCTTTCAATAGGGATAACTTTTGAATGAAGTTTGTCAAAGTGACTGTTCTTTGACATTTGTGTTCAGAAAGGTTTACCCGAGGGTTTACCATTTAATCATGAATAAATTAACACTTGAACAACGCTACCAAATTCTGGAAATTTATTTTCAAAATCAGAGTTCCGTTCGCGAAACTTACAGAACTCTTCGCCCATTTTATGGTCGACATTATCGACCTTCTAAGCCGGCTATTGGTACGGTGATGGATAAATTTCGTACCACCTCTTCATTGAATGATGTAAGACCACCAAAAAGACAAAGAAATGTGCGTACCGAAGAAACTATCGCTTCTGTGAGTGAAAGTGTGCAAGAGAACCCAAACATTTCAATTCGCCATCGTGCTCAACAACTTGGGCTTTGTCCGTCCACTACATGGAAAATTTTACATCAAGATCTTACATAGTTTACATCCTTACAAGATCCAGTTGGTTCAAGAATTAAAGCCTAATGATCATCGATTGCGTCGTGCGTTCGCAGATTGGGCTCACAACCAATTGGAAGTGGATCCATTTTTTACCGCCAAATTTTGTTCAGTGACGAGGCACATTTCTGGTTGAATGGCTATGTGAACAAGCGAAATTGCCGTATATGGACTGAGACCAATCCGAAACATTATCTTGAGACTCCTTTGCATCCATTAAAATTGACTGTTTGGCGTGGAATACACACCAACGGCATCATCGGTCCATATTTCTTTCGAAATGAGGAAGAAGCTACCGTTACGATGAATGGTATGAGATATGATATGAGATATCGACACATGCTCAATACATTTTTGTTTCCAAAAATTCAAGAGTTAAACATCGACAACTTACGGTTCCAACAGGATGGTGCTACGTGCCACATAGCCACCGAAACAATCGATTTATTGAAAGGACAATTTGGTGACAACATGATTTCAAGAAATGGTCCTATCAATAAATTGGCCTCCAAGATCGTGTGAATTGACGCCTCCAGATTATTTTCTTTGGGGGTATGTTAAATCTATGGTTTATGCTAACAAACCAACAACTCTGGAAGCATTGGAGGTCAATATTCAGCAAGCCATTTATGAAATAAGGCCAGAAATATTGGAAAAAGTGGTCAAAAATTGGACTGATCGGATGCGCCCCGTAACGATTAGTAGTGGTGATCACATGCCGGAAATCATTTTCAAATCATAAATGGCATTTAATTTACTTTCATAAAAAATAATTAAAAAAATTATCCATCAATTTTTTTATGTTTTATTTGAAGTTAATTTGCCAAAAGATAGCGATTTGAGTGAAAGTAAAAGGGCACAAATAATGCTCTTACATTCGCAAGGGTTAAATCGGGCGGAGGTAAATGTGCCACCAAATGTACCTGACCAGAAAAGGGTACCGGTAAATGTGCCACCGACCAAAAGGGTTCTTTAAAGAAACACAGGTATTTGTGCCACTAACAGTGAAAAAATTAAATTTTTTTTGCCTTCGAATTTTGGGGTGTGCATTCGATAAGGCTGTAGGCCAGCTCGGCAAATGGTCAGATATTTAATCCGGGTCCAAATTTTCTACCTGGAAATACATAGACCAACTCGGCAAAATAATAAATTTTGGCTTGGCCAGAACTGCGAGCATCAAAAAACCTACCCTCCGATGCTCCGCATCTCCGGGCGGTTTTTCGTGCTCCGAGCCGCTACGCGGCGGGCGCTAAACATACGAGAGGCGCGACAGATCAAGGAAACCGGGATAAATGCAACCGGGATGTGAGAGACCCTCGAAATAGCATTAAAAAGTATAGTTGCGCTATGGGGCAGTAAACTATTACGTTTCACCCCCAAAAAATCGTGTAAAATCAAAAAATAATCGATGTTACATGTAGGAGATGCATCAGGTAGATGCCGTTTTCTCCGGTGGCACAAATACCTGTGTACTTTTAATATCCTAAATTCGTAGCAGGTAGAATAACATTACTGGTGGCACATTTACCTCCGCCCGTTAAATCAAACTCATATTAGTTAACCGAAATGCGTGAAGACGGTGGGCCATCGATTTCGGCACGAACAGTTAGAAGACCTTACAGAAACAGACCTGAGGGGTTCTTTTCGGGGAAAAACAAAACAAAGAGACTAGAGTGCCTGATTACATCACATATTTACAGTTACGGTCATATGAAAAGCGCATGGTTAATTTTCAAAGAATATCGAGCCGTACAGGTATTAATTTTAGGGTTAGGGATTTTTTGCAAAAGCAGATGTAAATTTTAGGTAATTCAGTTGCATAGGACTCTAAGGACCTTATGCCCGTTTTCACCAACAAATTCCTAACGTTAAGAGTTCCCTAACTTGGAGTTAAGAAACTCTTATGACACATTTGGTTCTCACCAAGTGCTTAAGAGTTCCTTAAGAGCGTGAAGAAATCCCTAACCTAAATAAAAATAGTCGTGTTTTATTCTATTCCACAAAATATTAGTCGAATTTTATCAGTTCTTTCACTCTTATGTTGGTGAAATGCAAATTTTCCTAAGTATTTTTTTTATGGAATACTTAGCGCTAAGAATTCCTTGGTAGGTAATTCTTAAGGAAAAGTTGGTGAAAACGGGCATTAGAGTGTTCAGTTCATTTAAAAGTTAACATAATTGTCCCAAAATGCCAAGAAGTGCATATTTAACAGAATTGGAGAAACAAACTATTTTAGTTCTGCGCGACGAAAAATATTCCAGAATTACATTAGTTAAAAAGTGAGTTGCCCTAGAGGAACGGTAAGTCGATTTTTACAAAATTTTGATGAAAATGGCAGTAGAAAGCTGTTACCAAAGGGACCGCCATGAAAGACGACAACAGCCGTTGATCGAATTTTTCGCCGAATGTCGCTCAAAAACAGATTTAAATCTCGTAGACAATTAAGGCCGAATTAAAGCAAAACGTTGGAGTAGAAATAAGTGTAGAGACCAATGGTAGGAGGCTCCGTAAACTCGGATTAAATGCTTGAACGGATGTTAACTAAAGGCATGATGAAAGAGCGTCTGAAATTTGCAAAAAAATATGCCAATTGGTCAGAAGAAGATTGGAGTCGAGTTATCTTCTCCGATAAATCGAAAAATTTGTTACACGATTCGAATGGAAAACGATACGTGCGGCGATTTAAAACTCAAGGATTACCTCAACATGCACCATAAAAACGACTAACAATAAAATGGGATTAATGGTGTGGGGGTTGTTTTTCTCCGGTGCACCCGAATTGCACCACGAAAAGATTAGTTCACAAATCTCCTACCCGAATTGCACCACCGTAATTTCAGGTAAACATCTCACCAAGGGTCGGTCGTCCGAATTGCACCACCTCTATTGTAATATTTTAGGTAAGGTGGTTTTATTGTTAAGAGCGCGCTGCAGAGAGGAGAGTAGATATGATGTTGAAAGAAGCCTCTAATCTTTTGTACAAATTTAAAAAACTGAACGTCGTATCAATGTAATTCTTTTTTTATATTAATAAGAAAAGACTATTGAAGGCAATAACCAATTTTGAGCGCTTTAAATTAAAAGTAAATAGGTTAATTTAATTTATGAAAACGGACAATTTTGAATTTTTATGACAACCGATCTTAATGAAATTTCCTTATTGCCTTCTGCACATCATTATAAGGACAAAACCTGATTTTGAAGCGATTTCATCATCAATTATAGAAAACTTATACAAAACATGTAAATCAAAAAGTGCCCTTAGTGGAGTTTTAAACTATATAAAATCAACTTAATGCACAAAGGGTTCAAGGGTTCCCTTATAGAGGGCGCAAATAAATTATTTTAAACTCGTGTTAGCTCGCTAAGTTTCGTTTAGATTCTTGTATTTGAAATATTTTAGAATGTATTTTCCTAATGACAAAACTTCAGTACCTAGATAGGATTATTTTTACCTGATAATAATATGAAATGCATGGTTCCTTTTTAAGCAAGCTATGTTAACCCAATGATAATCTCTCTTTATTGTTAAGAAGTAATAAATAAAAGAAGTGTAAATAAATATTATATAAAATATGAAATGTCCACTATAGCATTTTTAAAATGTATATACAAGAAGCGCTAAACAAGGTTTTTTTTGCATAATACTAAAATAAAAGGTTAGCGTTTCGCATATCAATAAAATACATTCTTCTTCTTCTTCTTCAAGTGCCGTCCCCGCTACGGAGTTTGGCAATCATCATTGCTATTTCTATCTTTGAACATCATGGCAAATAAATACATTAAAAACCAATAATTATTTGAATTGTGCTATTTATTATTCATTTATAACACTGGTCTATAAATTACAGTACATACATAAATATATACAGATTTGTCTTATTCGTTTATTGGGTAAATAAATATGTAACTATTTAATAGAAATTGATGTATCTCTTCTTTGCGAAAAATACACGATTTTTTAGGACGGTATCCTTCTGATTTCCTCTTCAAGAAAGCCACAACTTGATGATATTGACTAATATCAATTTTTTTTCTTAATGAGACCAACATTCGCAGCATAGAATACCGGCACCATAACGAAGATGGTTTTAGCTTCCCTGCTTGTTCCGAAAAATAGGCAAGGACCACCTTTTCAGAGATTTCACGAATTTTCTTAGCTTCCATCCATTCTTCAAAATATTTGAACATTATCTCGTATCGCTTTTTAGATTTGGCAGGCATTGATGTATTGAGCAGATTGAGCAGCCAATTCTATATCAGAAGGCAAACTTTCCTCTGAATTACTCATGTTTTACTTACGATTATACTGGAACTTGCTGTCAATTAAACGCTTGCGAAACAATTAAACAATTTCGTAACTACGCGACTAGCAGCCCAATAATTCCTTTTTTTTTATAAATGCAATTTTAAAAATTCAACTAGAAACACAAAAATATGCGTAGGTTTGATTACAAAATCAAAGTAGATAAAACGTTGTACAATATTTGTATCGTAATGTGTCTATACGATACTTGATGGATTATCCAACGCGCCTTCGGCTTGTTGGACAATTTTTCCATCGCGTATCGTAAAATTCCACATTACGATACACATATCGTAAATATCTATTATAAATATTTCAGATACAAGGTCAATTAAATATTACACGACGATCAAAGTGTTATTTTGTAATATATATAAATGATCAAATTGAAATTTTCATTGAAGAAATTCAAAGAGATGAAAATTTATGGAATGAAAAAATGCTTCCAAATTTGATCCAATTTTATAAAGAATGTATCGCACCTGAAATAGTAAGAGACAACATCGGCAAAGGAAAACGTTGTGTAGATCCTCCATACATTTTAAATGCCATAGAAAATTAGACAAATCTGTATATTATATACTGTAATTTATAGATAAGTGTTATAAATTATATTAAATTTTTGTATTACAGTTGATCTTATCTTGTTCAATTATAAGATATTTTTAATTGGGTATATATGTCAGTCTTTTAATGCTGTAAATATTAACCAACGTTTCGGGCCGTTTACATGTGGTTCATTTTCAAGGCTAAAAATAAATTAAATTATAATATAAATTGTAAAAAAATTTTTTTTTAATTACTTGACAATTGTCTTCTAATTTTAAAAAAAAGCGCTACCATTTATATTATAATAATTTAATTTATTTTTAGCCTTGAAAATGGACCACATGTAAACGGCCCGAAACGTTGGTTGATATTTAAAACATTCAAAGACCTATACCCAATTAAAAATATCTTATAAGTTATAAATTATAATAATAAATAGCAAAATTCAAATAATTATTGTTTTTGTATGTATTTTATTGATTTGCGAAACGGTAACTGCAAGAAGGTATTATGCAAAAAGGAAAACCTTATTTAGTGCTTCTTGCATAGGTACCCTTTAAAAATGCAATAATGGACATTTCATATTTTATATAATACTAATTTACACTTCTTTTATTTATTACTTCTTAACAATAAAGAGAGATTATCATTGGGTTAACCTACCTAGCTTAGAAAAGGAACCTTGCATTTCATATTATTATCAGGTAAATATTATCAGGTATTTTAATACCCTTCACTCAAACAAGAGAGATAGTATGCGAAAAACGAACAGAACAAATTGTCGGTAATCGAAAACTTACAGTTTATCACGTGCTAAATAAATTATTTTTGAATACGAATAGTACCGCCAGCGCCACCAATGTATTTTCCTGTAACTAAGAAATGGCAAAAATTTGTACTATGAAGAAAAGTTCCCCCACCGCTTTCTGCAGCGCGGCCTTAAAAGTTAAAGCACAATGCTGGAGTTTAACCTGATGCCTCCTACATGTAACATCGATTATTTTTTGTTTTTACGCAATTTTTTGGGTGTTAAACGTAATAGATAACTGCCGCATACCGCGACTATACTTTTTAATGCTATTTCGAGGGCCTCTCACATCCCGGTTGCATTTATCCCGGTTTTCTTGATCGGTGGCGCTTCTCGTATGTTTGCCCCGGAAGAGTAGGTTTTGACGATGGATTACCCTCCTTATCGAATGCACACCCCAAAATTCGAAGGCAAAAAAAATTTAATTTTTTCACTGTTTTGGGTTATTATTTTATTAATACCTGCTCCGACCCTGTATAATATAATATGAATTAGACCGCGTTCGGTTTGGAACTATTTTCGCCTTCACGCCTTGACGCTAAAAGCGTGCAAAATTTGCGTTCGGTTTGGAAAATCCGAGCTTTGAAGGCGTTCCAAACCGAACGGGGGTTAGCGCTATGGTGTTTAAAATTTAAACTTGAGGTTGTATTTTAACCTAACTTATTTGTTATAGCGTGTTGAGCGTGTTTGATTCGAGATTGTGCGAACTTTGATTTGTATTTTGAACTTTATTAGTGTTTAATACAAAAGTTGTGATCGAAAAACGACTAGTGCGTAAAAACAAATAATTTATTATTACAAAAATTTAAATTCAAAAATTCAAATTCAAAAATTAATTTTAAATTTTACCACCGCAGCGCCGCGCTATTGCTGCCCGATCTATTTCAAGAAAGCGTCGAAAGCTTCTGAAATGGGCGGAGCTATAGCGTTTCATGGCGAGTAAAAGTCCCAAACCGAACGGGCAAAAAGTGTTTGTTGGCGCCACGAAGCGAAAATAGCTCCAAATCGAACGCGGTCTTAATATATTAAACTCGAAATTTAAATTGCAAAGAATTTAGATATTTGTGTATTTATTTCTTTATATTATCTGTTTGCTTGTGATACCTGCTCGGTTTGCTCGTGGTGCAATTCGGTAAAGCGATTACGGAACGACATTTGACCGTGGTGCAGTTCGGTCAAGGGATTACATTTACCTGGGTACAAGAAATGACCCCTGATAAGCCGTGGTGCAGTTCGGGTAGCACCGTTTTTCTCAACGTGGTTTGGGGTACCTGAACATCGTCACAGGTACCGTGAATGCTAATGCTTACATTCAAATATTAAAAGAAAGTTTGACCCCATCGGTAATGGAAATATTTGCTGAAAATGAAGAGCGGTACTTTCAACAAGACAATGCGCCATGCCACACGGTCAAGAAGATATGCAATATTTTTATAAATAATTTTTTTTTGAAAATTATTGATCACATCACATTCTTTATACATTTTTAAAATAAATTATTAAGAAATATAAAAGAATTCGCCCCTTTTGTTTGTTTCAGGTATCACAATATTGTTTAAATAATGGGATTTTTATTATTCTTTAGCCGGAAACAACCCTGACTTAAATCCTATTGAAAATTTTTGGGCAATTAGCAAACCTAAAAGTGTCCCAGAACTTAAACGTGCTTTACAATATGTATGGGACAATAATTTAAGTGATGAATACTTGAAAAAGCTTAACGGACTCAATGCCACGCCGGTTACAAAATGTCATAAAGGCTAATGGTGGCCATCCCAAATATTAAAAGTAAAAATACGTAAAAACATAATGTACATTTATTTTTATTTTAATAACATTTTTACTATTTAATTATGTATAAATTTTTATTACCATTGAGCTATAATCATTATGTAAAAATCGCGAATTTCTTCCTTTAATACAATTATTTTGTTGATTATTTTCATATTTAAAAATGAAATCTATCACTTGCCGACACGTAGTGAACTCTAAATTACCTATAATTTACATCCACTTTTGTAAAAAAAAATTTACTCCTTATAATAAGACCTGTAAGATTCAATATTTATTGGAAATTAACCATGCGCTTTTCATATGACCGCTTATGTACCCCTTATTTCTCTCCGCATTTAACTTTCAGTATTACTTTGAAAATTATTATGAAAATTAATAAAACAAGTAAATTGACAATAAAAATAAAAACATTTCTCTCAGCGAACAAAGCCATTTAATTAAAAAGAAAATTTCCACGTCTCACTCCAAGAACAATAAAAAGGATTCTCTACCACACAAAAACGCATTCTAATAATGGGAGATTTAAACGCACGCACAGGTCAAAATTTTATTCCGAGTATACAGCAAAGATTTACCGAGGGAGTCTCATCAGAAGTTTTAAGAAAATGTATATTTATCTGAAAATACCCTAGCAGGTCAAATTAAAGCCAATATTAACATTTCAAACACCTCTGTTTTAGATCTAACTTCGCATTCTAAAAGAACTCTGTACAACGTATCCAAAAGTGTGGAAAACAAAATTTCAGATGGAGCTATTCGCCTGTTGTCGTCAAATGATGTTTTAGCTCATGAAAATTTAGAAACGACGTCACCATTCCATCAGAAAATCCATCTCCGTCACGTATTTTCCAATTTCCTGATCCACCTACAGATTTAGATCCGATAAGTCTTTTAGTACAAAAAACAGGTTTCTTATGCTATAAATTTTTTCATAAATGGTAGTGCTGGAGGTGTCGATGGTCTCCAACCTCAACATTTGAAAGACCTAATAACCACAGCTACCGAAGAAGCTGGTCAAACACTTCGTATAGACATGTTGCAAGGCAAAGTTGTTGTATCCTTTCTTAAAATTTGATATGGTGCTTCTCTACAGCACTTAAAACTTTTAGACAATTAGCCTCAAAGTTATGCTGCTCGGATATTTCGAAGACCCTCGGCGTCTCTTTTCGGCCGACACAACTTGGTTTTGCTACGAAAGGTGGTTGTGAGGCTGCGGCTCATTCTCTGAGAAATTATTTACAAAACCGTGATAATTTCGATGTAGTTTTAAAAGAAGACGTAAAAAATGCTTTTAATAGCATCAAAAGAGATGCCATGCTCTCTGAGGTGTAAACAACGATTCATCAAATATTTCGTTACTTGTGGCAAGCTTACGCCAAACCTTCCACACTAGTTTATAAAGACACTTCAATTAATACTTCAGTAAGGGTTCAACAAGGTGATCCATGTTTGTAGTTTGTCTATTAACAAACTTGTGGGAAAATTTTTATAAATCCATTGGAAAGGAAACAGGAAATTATAAATAATTTCGAAAAATTAAGTCCAAATTTAAAAATTCTTGATAGTCAAAATTTAAGTCTTCTTGGTGCCCAAATGAAAGATCTTCTTCTTCAAGTGCCATATCCAGTCTCCCGGACGTTGGCGACCTCTCTCCTATGTATGTGTTGTGCATTTGAAGTATTATCACACACATAGGGGACCTACTGCTTAACGCGGGCTCCGAACCGCGGGAAGTGTATACACTTCATCTCCAGAGAGGCTGTTCCAGGCAGATTACACCTCGGTGGTTTGCCATTGCCTTCCGAGGGGAGACGGTCAGAATAAAGTTTTACTGAGCCCGGAGTCGAACCAGGCATTCAGCTTTAGCAGCAACGCACTTAACTGCTTTAGCTGACGACCGTCTCTCATGTCAATGAAAGATGCGATCTTTAATTGGGGAGATACAGAACAGAAGAGAAGCGATCCTTCCTCTGATTGTCCAGAAAACCCAAAATGTATCAAAATTTTCCGATCATTTAAACGAAATTAATCCACACATGGCTTTATTCATTTTAAGACATTGGGGCTTTATTCCAAAATTAAATTATTTCTTACCTACAAGCCCAATTTGGAAATATTCCGATTTAATGTCAATCATGGACTCTACAATGAGAACTCATTTAGAGAAGACTCCTCTTTCAAACAAGCTTCTTTACCAACACGTTTTGGCGGTTTAGGCGTTAGAAAAACGGTAGACGTGGTTCTTCCAGCTTTCATTTCTTCTATTTACAGTACTAAGACACTCATTGGTTCTATACTTAGTCCATCCTTAGCGGATTTGAGATCTCTTTCTTAAAAGAAACTGTTGTAGCCTGGAAGACAATTTTCCCGTATGCAGTTGTTCCAATCTGTTTCATGCTCTCAGAGAAATTGGGATATTCCTTTGGTTGAACTTATTCACTCGCCATTACTGAATAATTCTACAGACATCAACCGTGCGCGCATTCTGGCTTCCTAAGAAAACGAATCCGGTGCGTGGCTAAAGGCGTAGCCATTTTTGAACTTAGGTACGATTATGGAAAAAGACTCTCTCCCGAATTTGTGTGAGTCTAAGAGTTGGAGCTAGGTTGTGCCAAAAGTATACATGTTTTGCGGAGTGCCGGTCGATCAATTCGGTCATCATGTAGCGATCAAAGAAATTTTTAGTGGTATCGCGGATTTAACCGTCACCGGGATAACCGATTCCGAGTTGACCAGTCGCCAAGTTGGCCGTTACCGAGTTGACCAGTCGCCAAGTTGGCCGTTACCGAGTTGTCCGTCGGGTCGAGTAACCTAAAGTTGACCACCCCAAATAAAATTAAAAATTTCCTATTGCAAAGAGGAAGGTTTATATAGTATACTGTTAAAATTTTACATGTGGAAGTATTATCAAAATTTTGAATAAATAGATTTTGAAGTTAGCAAATTTAACATGTAAAAGCCGACCGACGCGCGGGAATCTCATATGAGATTCCGCGCGTCGAGTTCTGTTGACGGTACGTGTCTCGAATCCAAACCCCAAAATTTCAAATTGGTTTTTTTCAAAATTTTGACTATACTTTCACATATAACATTGTTACAGTATACTATATAAACCTTCCTCTTTGCTATAGGAAATTTTTAATTTTATTTGGGGTGGTCAACTTTAGAGAACTCCCCCCTGTCCGTCTAGCTAAGTAGGTACATAGGTACATATTAATATATGTACTTATTTGAAAAAGATTTATTTTTTAAATTTGAAAGAAGTTGATACCCAGTAGAGTGTAATACGATAGGTTTCCAACAGTGATCTGTTCGTAGTAAAAGTAAATTCTATTAACTTTTGTTTTAATTGTAAAAAAAATTGCACGTTGCTTTGAACATGTTCATGGTCACCAGCTAGTTTGACTTTCAATGAGTAAATTTTTATGCATTTTAACTTTGACACATTAGAATAAGCTAATATAAGTTATGATGAGAACGGAAAGCATAAAAAGTTTCAGTAATGCACAATAGCACAATAAATAATTGAAGGGCGCAACTTTAATGTTTATTAATAAAATTTTAATAAAGCATGAAATTTCCTAAACACTCAAGTATGTACATTTTTACTACTTCATAAATCACTTCATAATAATATTAAACGCAGTATGTGGGTACTCCACATAAATTTAGTGTAAGTTCCCTTCTTATTTAAAAAGTCGGAAATACAAAAATAATATTATCTAAATGTTATATCATAACAATTTTATTTTTAAATTAAGAGATTGGAATAGAATTGTTTATGAAATACGCAAATTTATTGGCCAATAAAATTGATAAATTATGTGATAGCATGCGATTCATACATAAACGCCACTTAAAAAAATTCAATACAATTTTTATAAATGAACTTCTTTCTTAATCAACTTTGTATTTATATATTCGTTAATTTAAAATGTAATCACTTACCACATAAAGCCTCTTCCAAATATCTGCCCATTCTCGAAGCACGAGAGTGACTTCCCGAACAACAGAATCTTCCACCGGTACGACACTTTCAAAAAGTCCTTCGTTGTCAACTTTACATTTTTTTAAATGGATATAAGTCTGAGGAAATATCCCTTTAATTGCTCTATTTTTTGTGGAAAAACCTCGATACCATCCTTGACATTCCTCCAAAATATGAACAGTTTCACCTATTTCTAGAGGAAGGCCAAATTTTGTGTCTCCTCGCCAATTGTAAACAGCTACAATTAGAGCAAATTTCAAGGTTTGTAAGTAAGAAATAAAGTTTTTTTTTAAATATTGTCAAGTTACAAACGCGAGTCTCATTACAAATTCCGAGCAGGTTCTGAAGAGGAAACAATATTTAAAGTGTTGATACATAAGCAAAGCAAAACAAGACAGGAAGTAAATTGTCTGTTGATCATCAAGTAGTACACTCGCAGGTCAAATTATTAACACGAGTGTACTAGGATAAAACTAAATTATAGACAAAATAAACGCTGATAAAGCGTAATCGGTGAGAATGGAATATCAATTAAATATTAATTATATATTATGTCAATTGGCGACACGCAATAAATTAAAAAATAAAATAACGCAAGCTCTTAAATTGAGCACTAATTTTTCTTTAAAATTCAAATTGGACCATTAAAAGCTGTTAAATTGTTGATTAATAAACGTCAAAACAAATCGATTAGTAACCTAACCCAACTACACGTAACTTGCTTAAAAAATTATAAAAAGGCGAATTGTGACTCACCAACACCGTATTTTTTGGTGTTTGTTGGAATCCACATATCTACGTTTATTGTTGACAACGATTAACTATTTATTATTGCACTCATTATTTATAATAGCGAAATCGATAGAAACACAACTTCACTACTATTGTTTGAACTGTCATTGCCAATAAAATTCCGGTTGCGCCATCTAGCGATAAAAAGTCGAACAAAGGAGCGCACTTCCACTTCCTTTCAATTAATAATAAATTAATTTAATTAGGATTTTCTTATCGGTCGCGCGATTGTTAAAATCTTGAAATAAATATTCGAAATGCTGGATACCAAAAATATTTTTATTTTACGTACAATCATTTTAAATAATTATAATATAATACATTAATATTACAAAGCTAAAAAACTCCTATCACATTATAAAAAATAATATTTTCTTTGTTAAATAAAAAAATATTCAAAAAACATTAAATAACATTACGATAACTATTTCCTAAAAATCGACGTCGTACGAGATAAAACGCCGCAAAAATTTTACAAAAATAGCGCTCCTATTTTTGTGTCTTAACTTAAAGTGGCGATAAATTTTTATTGTTACTTCATTTCGGTTGTTCTTAATTTAGCCCTCGCTTCGAGAAAAGTTTTGTTCATACCTTTATCGTCTTCAGTCTGCAATGGATAAAAATTAACATTTTGTCTTTTCGCCCATAAATTTTACTCACTTTAATGGGTTCTGAGTCTTGTCTTCGTTTTGCCCTATCGGCTATAGCTTTTTCGAGTTCATGTTGTGCTTTAGCTTCGCTATGAGTTTCTTGTCCTTTCTTATCCTTAACCCTGTTGTCAAAAAATTTTTCTAATTCTGATTTGTTATTCAGCACGCTTCTTCCGCTAAAATCATAATAAACATAATTTCCACAAGAAAATAATTTATTATTAAAGTAAAATTTAAAAATTAACAAGCTAAAAGTGCTAAAAGGGTAATTTTGTTTCAGATCAACCGACGTGTATTGTTATGTTATGACTTTCCAAAATATTTCAAATTTGGCTTGCAAAGCTTTGGTAAATTATTAAATTAGACTGGCTAAACTGGATCACTTAAGAGACACGATTTGTTTTTAAATGTACCTGGGTATTGAAGGCACCTTTTCGGTGTGTATTATTGCATAAATAATTAAGATAAAAAATGGGGACCCTGACCAAATTTTGACTTTCGAGTTTCCACCGAAAAAAGGTGTAATTAAAATTCCCAAAAAAATTTGTGCTTGATCACACATTTGACTACACAAAAATGACGAAAATGTTTAAATTTGCATTACATTGATCATTCATTTTTATGTCATTCCTAAACCAGAAGTTTCCCCACTCTGAAATTTGGTATGCAAGTAACCAAAAGTGTGACCAAGATAATGTTTTTTTTGAGGATTTTCAAAATTTCACTCAAAGTCAAAATTCAAAAAGTCAAATACTCACCGAAAAGGAGCCTGAAAAAGTTCAGGTTTAGCAAGTATAAATAATTTATCAAAGTTCGAGGAGGTTAACTTAGAATTGCACAAAGTTTGAGCAAATTCGAAGTGGGGCATGAAAATGATAATTGCAAAAAATTGGTTGATTTGATATTATGGAATGACCCAAAAGCTGAAGCTTCTGAATAATTTAAACTTGGTCGCGATTGCTTGGAATGTTGATTTTTAAATTTTAATGTAATCTACAAGAAAACTTACATTTTTTGATTAAATTGTAATTCTTTGTGTACACTTCGACTTTCAGGATTATCCAAAATCGGATTAGGTAGTTTTCGAGGCATGATAAGGCCATCATCGTTTAAATGATTACCAGTTATATTATTTGATGATCTTTTGTTCGATTCTGGAATCATATTTGTGGTGTCGGAGTCTGCAACAAAAAATAAACACTTTTAATAATTAACAATCACAACATTTTGATCAAATAAAATCAGGTTTTGTTAGTCAAACTGGTTCATAATTAACTGGAATTGCAATTTTTTACTTTTTAAATGTAGACAGGAAGTTTGAACTCGAGCTGAAAAATTAGCCAAGAATGCTTTACATGAAAATTTGTTAAAAAAATGCAGTTTTTTCAAAAAAAGCAAAAAATTACCAAAGGATTGAATTTCGGATGGCGAGCTGATATTTCGAAAAATCATTTAAAAATGTAAAATTCAGCGGACTACATCGAAATATTTTTACCTTGCATGTTAAAATGAAAAAGTGCTCCTACGTGATTTTCCCGCAAAAACCGATATCATTTAATAACAAACCAAACCAGCAATTTACACGTGCTATAATAAGATTAAATTAACCAAGTCGATATAGTTCAAGGTGGTATTTTATTTATGGAATTATGGACGAATGAAAATGTGAAGCCACTACTAGCACTAGAGAAGCACACAACGTTTTTAATCGGTTAACAGGAAATGAAAACAGGAAAAGTAAATCATGAAAATATTTTTTTAGTCTAATTAATTATCTCGCAAGTTTAATTTTATCTGTTTTATCACATGGAGGAGACCTTCGGTAGCGATAGGTACAACAAATAAAACTTGAAATTTATTTTAAAGCAGGAAATCGAAAATTTAAATTTTAAATTTTCAGGCTCGGATTCGAATCGATTTTTTCGAGTCCCACTTAAAAGTAAAACTTTTTTTTTAACAATCGCACTATAAACAACGTTAAATTCACAAATTTTATGTGTACGCATGACAAGCTACTAATTAATATTACAGTGAGGTATTTAAAAATTAAAAATGTAAGTGTTGAAACAACAATTAGCAAATTTAATTAAAATGCTAAAATAAGAAAGCTAACCTTGACTGACTTGACTGTTTTAAGAAAAAAAGGGTCAAAATATACTGCGATAATATTATTATAAGAATAAGAATTTGAAATACTTCTTGCTCCAAAATTGAAAAAGTTTGAAGTTTACCTGTGTCTTTGTTACTTCCAAGTTTTAGTTTTAATTCTTCTATTGTACTATTATTTCTAAGCGGGCTTTCCTGCGTCAGCTCCTGTAACAAAAAACAATTTGAAAAAAAATCTTGGTTCGAAAAATTTTTAAAAATAAATTTCTCAGCAGGGGTAACACAATTCGGGTTAATTTTAACCCACCCACTTATTTTTATCAGAAAATTTGTGTACCCACCAGCATAATCACACAATTAATGGTTTTTAACGCGTAATAATGATAAATTAACTATCAAGAAATGAAAATTATACACTCATCCGTTACGTAAATAGTGAATGAGCGAGCGCATGTTGAAGCAAAGCAGAACATTGCAGCGCATCCGTAGGGTGATAACAGAAATAATTAGATGTTTGTAAAGCGATAAAAACATTAACGTGTAAACAATGATAAATGAAAGACATATGTTTAACGATCATCTTTAAACGTTAGGTAAATAAGGATGAGGTAGGTCCCATAAAAAATTGAAAACCGTGTTCAAAAGTTCGAAAAATTCGCAAGTTATTAGTTTATTTTCAAACCATTAATAAGATTAACCGAATCGATAAATTCTGCAAGAATTCTCTTTCGCCTCATTTTCTTCGCAGACCACATTCGTGCCATATGCCATTCCATGTCCTTCTTGGGGTTTTAGCTCACCTATTGCTTTCGGGACCTATTAACGACATAGCAAGCTCTTCTTAAAATTTAATCTCTCCTGTTGTTTTTTATTTCTACCTCTGACACGTTAATCTTCTTCCGATTCCTCTTTGCATTCTGAAATTGGCTTTATTCTTCCAACGTTCCACTACTTTTGTAGTGGTTGTTTCCATCAAAAAAATTCCTTAGAACCGTTCTCTCATCAACATTAATTGACCCTTCTTTAAAGTTCTCAATTCGTATATTCGCCTGTTATCATCAGTATTACTATTATCTTTTATTTCTTGCGGTTATTCCAGATTTTATTTCCTCCGTACTTTCCAGCTTCCCTGTCAATGCTCTGTACCAAGATATATAAATGTTTGAACCTATTCTATTTTTAGCAGGTTATAATCTTCCGTTTCCACTTGTATTAGATAACAATTTTTTATATTACCTGTGTGCTCATGCCATATGTTTCGTTTTATCTTCATTTATTTCTATACCCATCGTTATTGTGGCAATTCAATTTTGTATTTATTTCTTCCCACCTTCTTCTTTTCTCCAGTGCCCAGGTATTTCAAACTTTCTAGACATCATCAATTTTATATCCTTATTCTCTTTCATAAAGTGTTTGGTAAAGCCGTTTTCTTCTGAAGTGAACCTACGAATATTTTCTTGGTGAGCAACTTCCATTAATAACTTTTTGCTTATATTTGTTTAAGAGTAAATAACCTATCAACAACCGATCTGTCTGATTTGTTTTCACGTCGATACCGACACACAGTGGGGCAACACAGCTTCAGAACTGCTATTAAATGAAATACTATTTTAATTGATTTTTAAGTTGGACATCTCTTTTCGGGGCTATTGAAATTTCGGCTCAACTAACGCATCTCATGCCGTGAAAGCATATTTCCAACTCAAATGATAATAATTTTTCAAATTCAAATAAATAAAATCATTCATATTCGCACAAAAATTAAAATCTTTATAGAAAAATCATGACAATATATTTTGAAATTCAAAGTCATATAATATTATTCTGGTGAAAATATGCCAACATTTCAATATGGCGTTAAATTTATTGTAATATGTTTTGTTAATTAGTTGTTTTTGTTACGTCTTGAGCCTGAAGAACAAATTTTTATTTCCATACGTCACTTACTAATTTGAAATTCTACCGCATGGTGGCGTTTACTTAATGTAAATTGCAAAAACATCAGCATGCGCTTACTTGAAGTGCTTGAAGGCGAAAGAAATTAACGCAAAAATTCATTTATTAATTCACTACCGATTATTAACCCTTAAATTACCCACTAATAAAAAAATAGCAGCGAAGGAATCAAAGAAATAACTTTTTTAATATATAAAATTTAACAAATATTATTTTTCTAACATTCTCGAGTTGCAAACATAAAACTCTCACTGCATTTTAAATTAATAAAATTGCAAATTTTAAAGAATTACATCAGTTACGGTTTCCAATTTTCCATGTTATAAAATCCTTAAAATTACACATTCAAAAATGATGTTCAATTTATGTTTTAAATAAATCCAAGCTTAGTCCACAAACAACAAACATACAAATGTATTTAAAAAACAAGATAATAGCTTGTCTAACGATAAAAAAATAAAGAAATTTGATACAAAGTAAAGTAGTAACAAATATGCGTAGATAAAGCAATTATAAACAATCAATCGACCTAAAAACTTTACCCCAAACTAAAGAGTGAACTCAGAACTAATGTTTTTTTATACAAATAAAATCCATTTATATAAAAGTGATCGCCCGTATGTGATGGACTAATTAAAAAAAATTATTTTTAAATTGGTGTTCCCTGTGTGCTTGATAAACAACACCGAGTCAATTAAAACGATGTGGTTGTGCAAGACTGGATTTTTTAAAACCAAATTTTTATTGAGGATAATTAAAATGTTATTAGGTTATTACCTACTACTCCAAAAAAACCGATAACGAAAATATTTCAAAAGTTTAATATTTTTTTTGATTAGAGAGCCTATTAAGCACTAAAATAATGTGTAAAGACGAGAATATAAAACGCCTTAATTGATTTTCACTTTTAGCTTTCTATTCGAATAATTTCAGAAAACTCGTGCATTAAATCTAAACAAGGAACTAAGGTGTGACATAAAGTTGTTACGTTAATCATTAAAAAAATTATGAATTAATCATTGACGAAGGATTACAAATGCAAAAATACGTAATACCACGTAATACGTACTACATAAATTTTGAATGAACACTTGGATAACAAAACTGAACATTTTCAAGTGAGAAAATAAACGTGAAGAGGCTCTGGTCGACGAATTTTTAACACCGATTGAATTTATTTATTAATTATAATTAATATTGCCTGTAATAAAATTTTCAATGTACCGTTAAATTTTTGAAACTTTCGACAGGTCAAAAAAATTAACACACTTTAATGAAACGACAATAAAAACTTTGGTAATTTGACGCAACGATAATTACTATAAGTAACAAAAACTATTTAATATGCTAGAAATTCGACTTTGGCTATGTTAATTAGGTACCCGGGCACCAAAAAATTAGAAACTAATCCAATTTTTACCATACCTTCCAAATCTTTTCGCACTCACACAGTTTGTCACAATATCACGGATAGGAGGACGAATGACGAAAATAATTAAACGGACCCTCCAATAAAACAATAATACGGATGTGAAATGGTTAAGTTTCACAATAATAATAACAATAAAACGCTTTACAATATCGACTACGAAGAAGCACTCGACTTCACAAACTCCACAGCAGTGACTGATGAAAATTCAAGATTGCGACGTAATTTTGTTGAAAATAGAACGCATAATTAACGAATTATAATTATTAGACGTGTAACACAGGTGAGTTATTTATAGGCGTTACATAAAGGAATCTCCATTATGTAAGTAAATACATAACGTTACAAATGGGTGTGCGTTTATAATAATGCACATGAGAATTTACCACTTAACGAATTGGCTATGTACGGATTCAAAAATAAAATGTTCCCCTAAATTAACCCAAATGTCAAGAACATAACTAATTATCCAGCTAAATGTAACAATGAAGTGTCGTTAATGAAGAAACCGCGCTTTTAAATGCGAAATATTTCATTACCTCTTGCTGAAAAAATTTTTTAAAATGCCAAGTTTAACATAATTAATTAAATCCTTGACAATTTCTTTATGCACAATTATACAATTAGCACGTGTGCATAATTATAATTTACACCGGAAAACCGTATTTAAATTTCTTTGCAGAAAAAGTTACCTCAAGTCAAAAGCGGATTAGCAAAGTGAAAAATACGGAAAATCTCGGAACACTCTTAATAATAAGCATTATATTCACGATTGAATTTGTCTGGCTCATTCTGAGACTGTAAAAATCCATTTAGTGGATCATCGGATCTCCCTGAATTCCTCTCCACGTTTATCTATCCCGAATCTTCTTCTTTGTTTCCCTAACCGCTATTGCCTTGGTTTAGGTTTTCCTCAAACTCGATTTTCCTTAGGTTTCCAACGTCCATTCTTTGCTGTTACATAACTCTTACAATAATTATCTTCGGTTGAATTCCATGCTTTATCAATGTTCTGATCTCTTCCTTGCTATTTTTGTCCTCCGGATTCTCCATAATATCCTACTATTGATAATTCTTTTAATACATAGAACTGCTGACGAATACATTTTGACCCCTTTTCATCTGGAGTGAAATACTCTCTATGACTCTCAGAATCATCAGCTATTTTTCTCTCCGCTTTTGTAATACCCTATTCATTTTTTATTTTTCTTATTTCTCGTTATTATTCTTCATTTGGACGGAAGTTCAGCCTTGTAGATACGAGTAATAAGGGAAGGATTGACGTCCACTTTTTCAACACAATATAATAACTTAATAACCAATAATTTTATCTTAGCCCACTTCCGTCATATTATGAATTTCATTTTTTGTAGAATGAAAAATAATGCATATTTAATTAAAAAAATTATTTACTTTTAATCGAGTTTTCATTTTGCATTTTCATTCTTTTCCAATTTATTGCTAAATGCATCGAAAGTCACTCAAATATTTTATTTTCATTACCGTAAGAAGTTTTTGTTTTGTAATACAATCGGATGCAAATAAACTAAAATCACGAATTTTATCTTTCGGTATTCGCCCCGGATTCAAATTACCGAAAGTTGATAAATCGTAGGGTGTCGTCCCTGCGACCGATGCAAAACGCTCTTTAGGTGTGATGATAGAAGACACTTTTCTAAACAACATTTTCTAAACTATTTGTCTAAATCCAAATCTTTTGGATAGCCCTCTTTAAAAAGTAATTGTTTTAATTTCTACCTGAAACGATTGATTTTTTAGTACTAATAGTACATTTGTTGTCTAAAATGAACAGATTTCGAGTTATGGATTAAATTAAGTATATAAATGTTAAAAAAAGTCGAGGGATTAATTACAAGCAAAATTTACGTACACCAGACTGCCAAATGTAAAGATTTCCACAGAATGCCAAAACATTTTTAAAAACTGCCACAAATTTTTCAAAACTGCCACATATTTTTCAAGACTTGCCACAATTTTTTTCAAGATTGCCACAATTTTTTTCAAGACTGTCACACTTTTTTCAAGACTTCCACAAATTTTTATAGTCGAGTAGAAACTCGCCGCAAATTTCTGCTAAAATTGCACTTCAATCAATTTATTATCGTTTTCGTTGTAATCTGGTCCAACATTTTTGCGTTAACCAATAATAATTTAATTCCGAGATATTTGAAAAAATTTGAAAAAATATAAAAATTGCAGTCATAAGCAGGAACAATCGATCTATAATATTAATTCTTATTAATTTTTTTCAATTGCATCAATTTTTTGTTGTCCATTCAATTTATTTAATATGGATTGATTTATGATGTGATCTTTAATTATTACTTTGGAAAAAACAATTTTAGTTTCTTCATGTTCCTATGTAAATCAGTGCTCATTGCTAAGTTATATTTATTTAAACTCGGGCAATTTTTCTATTTTTTATTTGGATATTTCGGAAATTTCTTGATTGCTTTCGTTATCACTCTCGCTAACTTTTAGAAGAGCCTTAGAAGATATTTTCTTAATTAAAATTCAAAGAGCACTAAATATTAAAGAACAAGTTTTTAAAAATATGCTGTAATAATAGTTGTCCAAAAATTATTGGCACGACAAAATTTACTGACTTATTTGTTTTCGTTTTGTTCAATTTGTGCAGTGTATTTCACTACAAGACTACATTTTTCACTCTAATTTTGGTTTTTCAAAAAAGTTCACTAGAATAAAGTTGTAATCTGTTAAATTTTCTAATCAGAGAGGAGTGTCCATTTTTCTTCAAACCAAGAAGAAAACTAAAACTTCGAATATTTTAACATTTCTTTACTATAAATGTGATCATAACTCGAAAGCCATTGATTTTAGATAACAAAGTGTGATAATTCAGTTTGTAGATTGAAAAAAGAACTTCCATATTAACACTAAAAGTTCAATATTTTCGATGCTATGGCCAATCGAAGGTAGAAATTAAAAACATTGTTTGCATAGGTTGGAATTTAGACAAAAATTTTAGTTAAAAATATTTTATACAAAAGTGTCGTCTATCACCACCTAAGAGGGTCGTATCGGTCGCAGGGACATCCTGAATATTCGATTAATTTTGTTCTCACCCATTGTAACTGTACAAATGATGAAGGGTGTCTTTCGGTCATGTGATCTTTTTCTAGTGTTTATTGAATTCTTTGTTGCGCAATAACGTCCCGTAAAATTTATTTTTCTTCCTCCACAAGAAACTGAATTCAATTGATTCAACATAGAAATAGAACCAAAAAATTCCTTCAACAGTCAAGTTGGTCTCTATATCCAATTTAAATCTAAACTTAGAACAACTGTAAAACTTATTATAAATTATTAGCTTCTTGAAATTACAAAATTAATAAGTTTCGAGTCGATCTTTTCATCTCCACTTAACAAAGTGTTGTTATTTAAAGTTTTTTTTCTTACGACCTGGACTTAATTAGCAGTTAGTCTTCTGAAACTGCAAATGGAGGTGAAAAGATTGGCCTTAAGTAAACTTACTAAAGTTTAATTTAATTGGTGAGCTTTCGATGGCAATTTATTATCTTCTTTTGATATCTTGATTGGGAAACAAAAAAAATTAAATTAAAACAAATTTGTAAGCTTTTACAAATCAAACATCAGAAGAAGACTGCAGTTAAACCTTAAACTCCATATTAAAAGGATAAAATAATTAAATTTAATTTTAATGTAAAACTTGTATTGAATTCCACTCTCGTCGCATCCTCAGTTAAAATACGGATGGTAAGTTGCGCAATATTAAACCCAAAATAGTTATGAAGTTTCGGTTAAATTTAAATCAGGAAGAAAATCCAATAAATCAAATAAAATACAATACAAACATAATTAATAATATAGAAATAATGTGAAAGTGAAGTATGATTACAATTTTCTATAGTTAGGTCCATCCACATCAAGTGATGTCAAATAACCCGCCACAGTACTTTCGAAACGAGAAATTATGCGATATGTTAAATAAATTTACAAATTAAAACTTCATTACAACATCGTTTAGGTAAATGTAAATGTTTTTACATGCATTCAAATTTAAACTACAAGATATGCGTTCTAGTGGCACAAATATGATGCTTTTTGCAAGCTTTTCCTTTCAATTTCCGAAAAGAAAACCTTCAAATTGCAAAACTCTAGAAAGCTTCCAATTCGACATAACCTTTTTGCAATTTTCACACATTCAGTCGAAATAATCCAAATCAAATTGGTAATCGTAAGTCGCTTAGAAAGTTGAAAATTACTTTTGATGATCACCTCGGTTCATCTAAGGTGCTTATTCTTTTCGAAAAAAGTAGTTCAGGCTAATAGTTGCAGTTTTACGATAAATATAACGTTTTTGAAAGTCACCAAATAAATAATTTTGAACGATTAACGGTTACAAGAGTAACTTACACGGGTTACATATTGGAATAACGTTACTTTTGCACCGTTTCCATGTAAAATTCGCCCGATAAATTAATTATTAACGACTGGAAAAATTCCAAATTCAAATCAAAACAATAAATAAGGACAATCGAAAGTTGCCATTATTATATTGCTATAATTAATTAACTTAATTCTATAACAACGTTTTTATACGGTAACAATATCAGGTTTTATTTTTATTTTCTAATTATAAAGTTAATTAAACGTGGAGGAGAGTAATTATTTCAGGCAAGTTGATAATTTAGATTAATTGAAAAACTATGAGACAAATTTGGACTCTGTCAAATAGAAAGTCGAACATAATATTCGAAATAGAGCACCAAAAAAGTAAAATAATTAACTTAACAAGCAAATTTAATTTAAATTACGTCTGATTATAACAAACACTTGCTCTTCATTTACAAAATGTGAAACTCCTTTAGCCTTTTAATCAACAATTGAAGTTTACTTTCTCGATTTTCGTCCAATAACTCGGCAATTTAAATAAGTTACACATACAAAATTTTCATTATTTACTTTATATTATCGATAACCTATTTCTTACCTGAAAAGTTTCAAGTTAATAAAAAAAACGCGCAATAAGAAAAACCACGCGCATTTGTAACCATGCACGTAACAATAATTTTGGAATCTGTTTTTTTAATCCTATCGCATTAGTTAGATACGACTTATCAGTGGCAAATTCAATAGTCGAAGTAAACACGTCAAATTACGTACAAATCCAAGGAAGATAATACTGATCTTGTTTAAACAAAGCAAAGCTTTCTAAGATTATTAACGAAATTGATGAGCATGATGGTTTGCTTGAAGAAAAACAATGAAAATGTTTCTTTTTTTTACTCGACAAGAAGTAATCAATTACATCATTTTGAGTTACAATAACGAAAGTGAAAACTATTTTCAAAACCAAATTAATATTCATTAGCCTTATGGTGTACCATAGAGAAATCAATATTTATAAAATAATAATTCAAGTTACGTAAATTAATTTATACTTTTGCTTTTTTAGATGGTCAATGCTACCATCAGACAATAAAATGCGAATTACATAAATCCTAGTTGTAAAATAATTATTACAATATTTTTTATTTGTCAAAAGATTAGTTTCAAAAAGTTAGTGTTAATCCAAAACTGATTTCAAAAACTATTTATTTCAGTTAGGAATTCGTGTGACAAATCACGAATTAAACAAATAGATAACGAGTTACGCCAATAATAAACAAACAGATAAGGTATTTTAAAAACAAACAAAGCAAATCAAACGTGAATATTCGAAAACTCCTTCCTTCTGTTATGTTAACCATTTTAATGATCTAATATGCTAATTAATTGTTATCCAATATAATATTCCGGCAGGAATTTTTCAAGATGGTCACGTTAGGAATTCCATTGTTTTATCTTTCTATCATAATTAATAAGAGAAGTTATGTCACAAAAACTATCATTATTTACCATAATTTACATACAATAGATTAACATTCGTTATATTGAAAAATATTATTACTAAACGACGTACGTTGAAAAAATTTCAAAACAGCTCCGACAAAAGGTCTAGCAAGTCAATCAACATTATTGCGAGAATCTCATCAAAATAATTCGACTAATCAAATCGACGGTCCAATTTGCCAAGAGAAGTCCCTTTGGAATCTCGACCTGAAGCTCAAGGCTCACAAGTTTCCATATACCTCCTTGTCCAGGGTCAAGAAATAATAAAATTTTGTTTGCAGGTATGAGCGACTTTCAGCTTCGAATCAACTTTTGATGTTTCATCATAATAGAATGTAAGTTTATGCAAAAAAGTAAACGAGAGGCGAGATAAATATCGCAAATTTGAATTTTGCCACTAAACTTGGAAATTGTTATTCGTTTCGTCGATATCAACACAGCAAATGGAATTTGAAATTGTAAATATTGAAAAGTTTATTGTAAAAACATAACAATAAATTGTATCGGGCCTATAAATACAATTTAATCATTCCTTTGAATGAGATTTATTAATAGAAAATGATTCAATACTTTCATCAACAAAACCACTATAGCACAATACACCATTAATTTTAAATCCAATCTCAACTTCTTTTCAATTAAGCTGCGCATACAAATAAATTGCTACAACAAAAAATTACAAGTGTAAGAAGAAGCTATAGGTACTGCAGAAATTGTTAGCTACATTGAAAGAACTACAAAAAATTGGTGAAGATTTCGTGCTTCGTGGAAAAATAGGTTAAAAGATTAATCATCAAGACAACCCCCCAGTTTAATTAGTGGAAGTTCGTCAGAGCTACGCAACCTTGCCGAAGAACTCGAAGCCTTTAATTTTATCTACAATCTCACAAATCTGTAAATCGACATCTTGTTATTGTTCATCATTGAAATCAGTTAATGTTAAAAAACCTACGAAAAGTGCGAGTAGAAGACTACGCTGCACTCCGACTTAATCAATTAGTCCCTTAAGAAATCAATAATAACACCTGATTCCCTCACAAGCCAGTCAAATTAGATTTAAGTGCTCCTCTAATTTAATAATAATGTAATCATAGAAAATTGACAGACGTGATGGACCCTTATTTTAAAAAAGTGTTTAATTTTATGGTATGAGGTACTAGGTAAGTAGGTATAGGTATATGATACCCACCCCATGTGTCCCATTCTGCTTTAAGTTAAATTCATCGATAGTGGATTTTCTGTGCATGCCAACAACGTTTAATTTTTATGATGCAAAATTAGGTGATTTCTTTCGGTGTATTACTGTAAAATTACATCAATAATTAGTTTAAGATTATTAAACCATTAAATTTATAAATTATCTACCTTGAAATTTTACGATGCTGGGGCTAATGTGTCAATTCTGGTCTTTCACTTTAAGTTTGACGACTAAACTAGCTAATAAAAATCGACGATTTTATTTTAGCCCAGACTTTCTTTAAAGTTTAAAAGCTTTGAAGAGGTAAAGTAATGGGCCAGAATTACTGGATAAATTACCAAAATAATTTTGACCCATTTTTAGTTGTTTATTTAACAATTTAAGGCTTAATAATTCCTTGTCGCTTAAGAGAACCATGTTGATATAAAAAATATATAAGGTCACAAGGTTTTCTAGTAAATTTAATCAAAGTTGGAATATATGAAGAAACATGTTTGGATTCAATCGTAGTTCTAGAAAAAATAAATGTTCATCTTCCACCACAATTTGCAAGAGTTTGTCAGATTCAGAAATCGTTTGTCTCAATAAAAGTTCAAAAATGGAGCTTTTGATTCAATTTGATGTAAATACTTCTTCACCTTCTTTCCTTCATTTTGAGAGGGTTTACTAGGCAGATTACATCTCAGTGGTTCGCCATTCCTTTCCTAAGTAAACCGTACAACGGGGTACAACGGTAACAAAGTTCTCACTTCGCCTGGAATAGAAATGGGGGGAAATGTGTTCATATAAGGGCTCGCCACATAGCCTGTGCTGTGCTATGCTATGCTCTGTGTTATGTCAACACAAACGCTGAACAATGTCATGGTCATGCGCAAAATAGCATAGCAACTCATAACTATGTGAACGTCACTATTGAAACCCTATGTTTCTATTTCAATGTTTGACATTGGCATAGCACAGCACAGGCTATGTGGCGAGCCCTATAGATCTGCAGAAAACATAATGACACGGTACCTCTTATCAGACTATGAACCGTTTCAAAGAAAAATTATATTATATCATAGCATTGAAAGAGCTATTTACGAAACAACGCCTAAAAGTGGTGTTCACAAGCGAAACTTGGAAGTGGACGAATCCAGTCAGACATATTCTTGATGTGTCACATATAATCTTTTTTCTGTTACCATAAATAAATTGTTATCCAATGAAGTGAAAGATATTAGTCTAATACTTCACTGATGTACTGTTAGCTATTTGGAGCAGCATAAAGTAAAAACCAAATAAATTCATCAAGGTAGAAACACTGTGGAAGTTCGCTTATTGGATGATTTTTATTATCGATTCTAATCTCTTTTATCTAAGTTATCTCATAAAGTCTAAAACTTAACGTTAGACAAGAAGTGAAATAGGGTTGCTGCTTCGCCCCGATGCTTTTAAAAATCAATCTATTTGAAACTCAAAGACGTGAAGAGAAAATTGGAGGAATATGGGATGGAGACATAGCGTCATGAGTGAACAATTAGATCATATTATGCACCCAAAATAAATAATGAACATAAACGGATTATCATATCTGGGAATCGAAGGAGAAAATCTTAGATTTCAGGCTGAAACGATACATTTTGTGCAACGAGATGCAGATACCATTTTTACAGACACAAAAATAGCTATATGAAGAAGAAGTAAAGACTAAAGTATATCGGGCAATAACAGGTGTCAAAAAGTTACACCCAATAGTCTAGAACAGGGATGAGCAACCTTTTTTTACAACGGGCCAGCTACAAATTAAAAAATGTTGTGCGGGCCGCATGTAAGAAACTTATGATCATACAAATACTGAATGATGAACTAAAATGATCTCTTTATTAACAAACCTATAAGTCTAAATCTTAAAGGTCAAAATGTAAAATCTTGTGGAAGGGCCACACGATAGAGTGTGGCGGGCCGCGTTTTGCTCATCCCTGGTCTAGAACTAGGTAGTAGCAAGAAGATTCGAGAGATTAATATGTACATGGTGGTTTAGAAGAAATAGTAAATATATTTGGAAGTTGCAGCATGGATCATTCCAACCATAATTCTCGAGCAATACTCAGACACACCGGCAGAAGAAGCAGTTATAACCTGAGGCAATTTGGTGTTAGAAGTGTTGTTAAGAATGCGGTACATCTTTAAACATGCCGAATATGATAATTTTGGTGTATGTTTACGGTTATTATATCTAGAGAATTGATATACTACTAGTGTTGACAACAAACTGAATGGGACTTAGAGTGCCGGACACTCATATTTCTTCTGAAAGTGTAAAATTGTAAATAAACAAAATGTGGATGAAATTGTAGATGTTCTTCATCGATGGAAGTAGTCTTACTATTAGCACACGAAGAATTTCTATATGTATTAGTGTTCCACATAGAAGAATTAGTATCATTCTAACAGTCAATAAATACAAATAATAAATCTGTTATCGTTCTTTAATATTTCTCACAATGACTTCATATGCTCCAGTTTCAAACAATTGTATCTTTGTATCCATTGAGCATTTTAAACATATAATGCAGATTTTTATTCAGAAAAATCGATATATCAACCATCCGATATATTTACTATTCCTCTCGAAATTTAGATTCGGAAGTGTGGAAAATTTCAAAGAGACAATGAGAGGCTAGAATAAATAATTGATATACTACGGCTGCTTAGACAGAATGGAAGAGAAAATAATGGTCAAAGCAGATATAAAATTGGATACCAGCCCAGAGAAGAAAAGGACGATGACTTAGAGAAGTGGACAGTCCTGCACGATGAGGATACCGAAAATAGAAGACAATTGAAATTAGGATGATGCAGAAAACGTCTTCAGATGTAGATAAATTGGTTTTCATTTTTTCAATGCCGAAACAAAGATTTTCTGCTCATGTTCACGTTTGTGATATTTTAAAAAGCTATACATATTTATAGACCACCCAATAAATTAAGCAAAATAAAAATGATTGCGGTAATTTAATATTTGGCTAAAAAACAAAGATAAAACAATATTTAAATAATCTATTGGCCTATAGATAACTGTTGAACCACTGAAAATACATAATATAAAAAGAAGTCATTAAAGACTTGTCAATCTATTAAAGTCTTGGATGAATTGGAATGACAAGTCAAATATTGTAAATCGTACACGCATTTGCATAAATTTGCAATATATTACGGTAGTTTTTTTTTGCAAAATAAAATAGCATTCAATTGAAACATACCTAACATTCGCGATTATTAATTTCAATTGCACTTTAATTGAATATTTGAGGATGATGAAGAATTTATACATTATTCATCAATCAAATTCCCATTTCTTCCAGCGAGGAAAAATATTGACTCCATATTTGAATAATACTAGAAGTGAGGATTTTGATCGGCACGTCAACACTCAGTTACATTGTACCTAGTTGCAAATTTGAACGTGTACTTGAAATTGATTAGATTAATTAACATACGAGGATAGAAAAAAATTGGTCAATTATAACGGCAATTAAAATGAGCCATATTTGGACTCTTATCGAATCGATAATTATTTTAAATAGATTTAAACGTATTTCACTACAAGTTAGCACCACAGTGCTTTCTATTTTTATTTGATTACTAATTGCACTAATCTCCATGGTTTAATCTTGCCTCGTTTATTTCGAAACAGAAAAAAGTCGAAAAGTTCAAAAGTGCATCCTCCTCACATTTTATTTTGCGGTCGACCGTATATAGAAAATTTTTTGTAATTATAAATTATGACGTTATGCACTGGTGTAACTACTGCAGTAAATTTTACTTGGTTAAAAAAATTATGCATCGTAAAACATGCAATAAAGTTTTACAACAATAATGTTTAAATTTTTACAAGGTCGATGTATTTTTAACAATTGTACGTGCGCATAAAAATCTCGATTTAAATTTAAGAAAATCACCTGTTTGATCGCCAAATCTTTTAAATTTTCCTTCTTTTTCCCAAAGCAACACATAAGACCCATTTCGGTAACAAGTAATGGCAATTTCACAAAATCACAACTACAACTGACCGCGGGGCAATGAATACTGATAGTATTGAACAAATTATCTAACAATATACGTAAATAATAATTTAATTCTACATACCAGGACATCATAATTAGACGAGACCAGTAGCGAGATAATATAAACTCATTACATAAAAAGGCTGCCCTGCGCAAAGTTCACTTTAAATTATAAAAAAAAAACAAACAACAAAACAAGGTGATTTTAAAATTTAATCAAATTTTTCCGACCTTGGCTGTTTTAAAACCGAACTCACAACGCTTTGACCGCGATGCTTTCAACTAGAAAGTCAAAACTAAACTGTTAAAAACATCAAAACCAAACACTTGGAGAGGATATCCCGTTTGATATTGTCTATCGAAAACTCGTCGATTCACTCTTTTTTTACAATCCTACATTAATCTTTATTAATTATTTAAAATGATTACGATAAACAAAACCACACTTAACTCGAGTATGCTTACCAAGCGCAGTAGAAATTTTATCGCATTCAAGTTCAAGAACCAAGGAAGGAATAAAAGTTGGTTCGTTAAAGCGAAAAAACTTTCATTATGTTCAACAAATGGAAAGTATTTCCTTCAATGCAATAATGCATTGTTTTTCAGGTGACAAAGACTCTTTGGTTTTAGAAAATTATTTTCAAAAAAGTGTAAAGATAAAAGTGAAATCGACCGTTGATTTAAACAATTAACATACAACATATAATATTATGTAGTACCTATGTACTTACGGTTGATTTGATTTATCAATTAGCAATTTTGAAATTTAAACCAAACCTAATGGGAAAAACGCACTAGAGAAATTTTCTGAGTCAACCCACTCCGCATTCAAGTACTAGCAACAATTAGCAAAAATAATCTAAACTGTATCCTGTAATGTCAGGAAAAAATAATTTCACCTAGTTTGTCGTAAACCTAAACGAATACTACTAAAACTTCGATAAAATCGAAACCGCAACTTCTACGATAATGAATAAAATAATTAAGCAAAAACGTTTAAAAGTTATGGATTATCATAAAAAATTTCAAAACATGTGCTGCAATATTAATAGATCGATTAAACCAAATTTTAAAATTCTAAGGTTTATTGGCTCACGAAACTTTTATTCAAAATTTTTGTTCATCTTGACATACTCTACATTTTTGTGGTTTTCGCAGTGAAGTAATTTCTTAATGTTAGGAATTTGCTCGAGTGTGCATCTTGATATGCTAATAACCACAAAGTTTAAGAGGTCGAGTAGAGCAAGTAAATATAAAAATTTCGTTTTTTTTTTGGGCACATGCTTTTATTATTTCATCTGTCAAATTGTGGCAGAGCATCACAATCGTAATCAAAATAATTAATGTATCCTCCTATGACGAACCCTGGACGACTGTAATGTAATACGTGAAAATGTCCACCAATGGAAGTGGGTAGCACCGAATTTCAGCTCTGTAGGATGTGGGAAGTTAGTTAAAAAAGGACTAAATAAGTAGTCCACACAAACACCGGTCATGTCAAGGTAAGTAAAAGCTTTAAAAACATAATATAAATATTACACCTACCAAAAATGATTTATGAAATTATACAAAATCGTTAATTTAAATTTAAATTAGCTTCACCTTTGAACCGCTAGTACCCGCCTTAATAATAAAAATTTCTAAAAGTGAAGTGAAAAGAAATATAACTTAAAAAGCTAGAAAAATGAAAGAATAAGAAAAAAGTGTCCAGATAAGAGAGCCCAGCATAAAAAGTAACAACCATTACTTCCATACGCCTGGGTCTTCAATTTCTCCATAATTTATTAATGATTTAAGCGTGAGAAAATCGGCGACTTTCAATTTTAATTAACCACGATGTAGGTACTTCTTGTAGTACATTAGTGCCAATGGGCATACAAAAAAATTACTAATTGGAGTTGGAGATGGTAATTAAAGTTTAAAGTAAAATTTTTCTATTGATAATAAAATGAGCACTAAAATTTCAAGTGCAACCTTCTTTGCTATTTTAATCAATTGAAATACGTCTCTGGCACCTACTTTAATAAATATTGGTTAAAAAATTAAGTATCGTTAAAGATTCTCGAGTCGTAATTGCAGTAATTAAGTTTATTTGGGTTAAAACATCAAATTATTTGTTTGTTCATTGATAAGAATTTTACGCATGTTTTATTTACCGGGTAAATAAATATCACATGTCTGCTTTTCTACAGCGAAACCATGTTTAATTATGTGACGGAAACTAAAGAAAAATATTTGAAGAATAATAAAAATATTAAACATACTTAACAGTGACGAGTTAAAAAGCACAAATTAGAAAATCATTATGATCGCAGCGATGGTTTGCTGGAACCGTCAGTCGAGCATGGAGTGGAAATTCAATTATTTTCCTAGCCCCCGAGAAGTTTATCCTACATTCATGCAAAAATGCTAAATAACCGATCTTAGATGACAACGGTCTTACCAATATTGTAATATATCGCAAGGGGTTACGATAACGTTTGTATTTTTTAGTCTTTTTCTATGCCTTTGAATATTTACAGACCTTCTCAATTTTTCTCCAAATTTTATTCGTTTATTTTACAAGCAAAGCTCAACAGGATCAATTCAAAAAGGGATCAGAAGGGATGGATTATTAAAATTGATGTACATTTTCTCGTCTTGCTAAAATAACTCGCAAACAATTGTTCGTAGATAAAAAATTCCAGAAGGAAAATTATAAAGAATTATTCGTTTTACATTTTCATTTCTATAAAGCTTGAATGGAAATGTAATCGCTTGTGAGCTATTTGTACAAATCCAAACAAGGAAGACTTTCAAGAACGCACGCTCAGTAACATGGATATCTCACAAACAATAGCTTCCATCACAAAAATGCTTTGAAACTTCCTTGTTCAAAATTCATTTTTCTTTATTTGTGTTAATGTAAATTTTTCTATCTACCGTATCATACTCGTATTTTAGTTTATTAAGAAAATGTTTACATTAAAGAACAATATATTTTTAAATATTAAAAACCTTTAATATGTCGCGATAATGCTGAACCGAATTGAGAGAATTAAGACAACAATAATTGATACCCATAAACGATCTGAGGGGGACTCTTGTATTTCCAAGGGAATTAGTAGGGAATTATAATATATAAGGGGAATTAGAGGAATTAGTGTACACATTTTCTTTCCACGGTTTACCCCTCGTAAAAGAATTATCACATTCAAACTTTTCAGCATAATAAACATAAAAGAGCTAAATTGAACAATATTAACGCCCAGTTTCTGAATCTCTGCTTATCTTTAATCAAAGGGTTGTTTCCATGGAAATAATTGTTTCAACAATGTGATCCATGGAAACAACCCTTTGATTAAAGATAACCAGAGATTCAGAAACTGGGCATTAATAAAATTTTCATTTAAAATATTTGAAAATTCAGTCGTTGGGATCTGGTTTTCGGAGACCTCGCGGTGGACAGGATAACTCATGATGTCATGATACCTGCATCCAAAATCAAAAAACCAAATATTTTCTGTCAGCAGGTGAGTATAGCTCGTGGTTAAACAAAGGATTTAAAAAAAATATTGAAATTTGAATTTTTGGCCGAGTTGTATGCAAAATAGTACAATTTAAGGTAAAATCTACACCACGTATTTCTTTGTAAAATAGGTTGTGATAAAAGAAAAACATCCTTCGTTCAAGTACTAGACAATATTATCTAGAAGAAGTGTGCAAAATTCCAATAAGATCGGAGCATTCGTTTTTAAGAAATCGTGTCCACCGACTTTAAATTAGAGTTTTGAAAAAAAAGCGATTAAAAACAGACGAACAATAGCAAGCAGCTGCCTTGATATACCTGCAACGCTCCGGGTCCCCTAGAGTTTTACTCCGATTGACTTGAAACTTTGGGAAAATATTCTTATAAAATATATTCAACAACACTTTATGTGTCTTCCTAATAATGACTGTAACTTTCGTTAGAACCTTGCTCTGCCATGGCAAATTTGTCCTCCCCCCCCCCCCTTCACGGTAAGACCTGAAGAGACGGCCCTATCAGTTTGATTCAGTTGGGTTGCTTGTTGTTTGTAAGGACTTGTATGTTTTGATCTTCAGACGATTTAATTGCCAGATGTCAGGAAGAGACGTCTTTATGAACAAAATACTTTGTAATATTTTAAAGTAAGTAGAGATAGTTGCAAACCATAAAAATCGACGCAGGAGGCTCAAATTCGTATATATATTGTTGTCCAAAGCAACCCTTAAATTGCCCCACGTTACTGGTGTGCCATTTAAATGTCGTGATCTAAGAGTTATCAATGGACTAAACACTTTAGTAGAAAATGCCAACAACCTATCTGCTCCGGTCCTAGCTCAGCTCCGCAAAACAACAAAAGTGCAAGACTCAGAAAATGTTCATACAAATAACTCACTAAATTCCTCAAATGATTCCTTATCAATGGCTGTGGATCTCTGTTAAATGCCTCACTTTTATGTGACAAATAAAATATAGTTGCATTGAAAATTTTTATATTCAGTTTAGTAAATTTCAAAATCACCCTGGTACCAGTCAAAATTACAAAATAAATGTTGTACAAAAATTTTACTGGGAAAATTCCCTTACAAAACAATAAAATTGTTGAATTAGTTAGCTTCCTCTTCTTTAACTCCTTTGGCTGTGTTGATGTAATACCAACACAGATATGAAATGTTCTTGTTAAATTCGCGTTAATTTTCTTGACTAAATGTCTTTATTATTAAATGAAAATGAAATTTTGTTTAAATTTTTAATGGTAGTTGCTATCAGTACCCGTAAGTTAGATGCAACGCCGTAAAGTTCAAAAAAATGGTTTTTAAAAAAAGTCAAATAATAATGCTTAAATAGTTATTTTTGTAACAAGTACCTAAAATCATGTTTTTTGGGACGAATCGTAGCTGTTTATGGACGAGGCGAAGCCGAGTCCATAATAGCCGATGAATCTCAAAAAACTGACTTTAGGTACGTGTTACAAACAAAATTTTTTAGTTAAAGGTCCCTAAAACCACTCTAAAACATAAATTCAAAGTTTTTATCAGAGCAAATATTTTTCGAAAATAGTGAGCTTCGAATTTTAATTAAATACTATGCGACCATAGTAACCAGATTGTTTAATGTAAACAAAAATATTTTGACGCGTTGTTTTGCACGGTACAAAATGCAGAATCCACAAATTGTATCTGAAAAAGCGAAGAAAATTGTGTTAGATTTACTTCCAGTGAAATCGCGTCAAATTTATGAAAAGGAATAGGTATGAAGCATTCATTCGATGGAAAGAAATGAACAACATTGTAATTGTAGACGAAGATGCAATGTTGAACTATTTACATGAAAAGGTAAGTGCCGCTATTCTTTACATTCAATATAAATAACATATGTAAATTATTATTGTGATTATTTTCGTATTTCCCTATTATAGTCGCAAGAAGTAAAACCATCTACTCTCTGGTCAAAATATTCGATGATAAAAGCTGTTTTGTCTGTCAAAGAAAATTTAGAAATAAACAAATTCGCCAGAGTCGTAGCTTTTTTGAAACGAAATTCAGTAGGGTACGAGCCCACAAAGTCAAAAGTTTTGACGCGTCAACAAATTAATACATTTTTGATAAATGCAGACGATAAGAAGTATTTATTAATCAAAGTAATGAGTTTAATAATACTTTAATGACATACTACATCAGATTCATATTTAATTTCGTAGGTTGCTCTTCTCATTGGCGTGTGTGGTGCATGCAGGCGCCAAGAGCTACATTCACTAAAAATACAAGATATTGTCCAAAAAGACACACGATGTCTTCTTATAACACTTCCCGATACGAAGACCAACATTAAGAGAGTGTTTCCCGTGGTATCTGAAGGTGAAGCTGTTAATCCCATGAAAGTGACCAGAAATATGTTCGACTACGACCAGCGAATGTTAAACACGATTATTTTTTTATTTCCTATCGTAATGAAAAATGTACGATACAACGTGTAGGAATCCATTCTTTTGGGAAAATGCCCTCTATCGTTGCTGAATTTCTTAAACTACCGAACCCGACAGAGTATACAGGGCATTGCTTCCGGCGAAGTTCTGCATCTCTTGCGGCAGATGCTGACGTTGATTTAATTTCGTTGAAACGACTACGAGGATGGAAGTAAGCTTATTTTATAATATTATTGTCTTTCTATTCCAAATAATAACTAATTTCAGGTCGTCTTCAGTAGCAGAATCGTATATACGATAGAAGAATCAATTGATAAGAAAAAAAAAGGTGTGCAGAATGTTAATGGGGGAGAAGAAAATCGAACCATCGAGTAACATAATATCGGTTACTACCGAAGCTACTACTACAACATCAACGCAAATTAAAACGATACACTCGGGTTCAGGCATTTCGTTTGGGGGTAATAGTTTTGAAGGTGCTCAAAATTGTACATTTAATTTTCATTTTGGAGCATAATCATTTAATTTTTATTAATTTAACTTATAAACCTAATAATTAATTAAATTTGTTGTATTGAACCATTTTGGTTTATTTACCTAAATCAGCTAAATGATCCTCAAAAGTTAACATGGCAACTTTTTGGGATTGAATCCAAAAAAGAGTCATTTTACGGACTCATATGAGTCCGTAAAATAGCTATTTTAGGGACCAAATACTGAAATACCTTATCGCTTTTAAAACTCGTTCACCTGATGTTTTACTATAACTCATGCTCAGCATCTGCGCAAGATCAAGGATTGACAATCCATTCAAAGTTTCTTTCTTCAGTGTCTCGAGTCGTGTACACTTCAATTTCTCACATCGACCAAAATTCTCAACATTCCTCGGTGTTATCACCTCCAATTAAACGAAGTGCTACTATTTAAAATAGCCAACTGATAAAATTACTAGCGACTTGTCTTTAAAGATGCTAATTCCATCTACTTCACCAAAACAATGCATTCAAAAAAAGGATATTAATTAAAGTGGCAAGATATCTCAAACGTGAGTGTTGCCTTTGCATTCCATCCCCGAAGTTTCATAACAAAAATTGCGGTTAAAAGTTTCATAACCTCCAAACATAAGGATCTAAAATCAATATTGGTTAAAGTTTTATCATTACTGAACTTCATCGGTCGAGCGCCCAAGGCAAACTAAATTTCCAAATTGCGCAGGTTCGATTGGCGAAATTTTGTGTCTAATGTATCACTTCTAAATCTTAATTATATCCAAATTTTCCAAATTTCACATTATTAAATTTATAAAACATCCGAAGGTACGTTTTTATTTAATTTTAGAGTTTTTAAATTACTTTAAAATGTTTTATGTTTCAGAATTCACTGGTTTTGTTGAAGTATCCCGTCGAGACCCAAGTCACTTCCATGTTGATGACTTAACACACCGGATTATGGTCTTTATCACTAGATTACACAAACCAAGACTCTTAATACATTAAAATGACTCTGTAAAAATTTTCAGAAAGAATACAATATCTCACAACATACAAAGTTTGTTATTTTTACAATAATTCACCTTTTTAGAACCCATACAATTTTAGGTTAAAGATAATAAAACCTTCTTACAAAATTTCAATTTTCATTGCAAGAACATTGTTTCCTTTGAATCTGATATGACAGATTCCTTCATGAGATCAAGTAGTGAGCCTAAAATACATTTTTCAGAGTTCCACAGCTTTATTCGGTTTCCTAGCACTAATCGTGGGAAAGTGAAATTGACCATAGTTAAGTTATTCCTACTAGAATCCCCTCATCCTGCCATTAAATCATGTTAACATGGTGATGTTGAATTACTGAGCTCAGCCGCCCAAAAACAAAACGCTTGCTTGCATAGAATGCAAATTCTATCGCATGAGAGAGAAACCCTTTTAGAGACCAAAGAACGAAGAGTGAAGCTTTTCACTTATATGAAATTTTTAAGAGGCCAGCAAAATACGACAATATGTATTTCGCCCTCTCGGCTCCTCCTTGCGCAGATTAGGGTTCTTGAGCTTTGAATAAAAATCGACGCAGAAGGCTCAAATTCGTATATGTATGTATTTCGACCTCTCGGCTCCTCCTTGCGCAGATTAGGGTTCTTGAGCTTTGAATAAAAATCGACGCAGAAGGCTCAAATTCGTATATGTATTGTTGTGTCCATCAATATTTGGCTGTTGCGATATTAAATTGTTTGTCGTGCAGTCAGAGAAAATATGGCATGAAAAATGTTTATCAAAAACAATTAAAAAAAAAGATGTTATTATTTAGTTATAAAATGTTAGTAGGCAATATGTGAGAAATGATAAAAAAAAAGGGGTAACGAGAGGAACAAAAAAGAGAATAAACAACAGTGATAAAAGTCGAGATAAAAAACGGCGAACCGATCAGACGCCTAAAGATATAAGTGCGTTATTGGAGATAAAAAACGGCGAACCGATCAGACGCGTCGAAATAAAGTGCGTGATTGAAGATAAAAAGTCGGTATAAAAACGGCAAACCGATCAGACGCCTAAAGATAAAAGTGCGTTATTGGAGATTAAGAGTATATTGGCCTGTAGTGAATTGAAGCCAAGTGGAGTGGAGATTAGAATAGAAGAGAAAAATAAGCGCTGTTTATTGATAAACAGAAAGAAGGTGAAAGGCGAGGGTGACTATAACCCTGCAGCAAGACCCAGTTTTGAAGATTAAAATTGTGGTGCGACCGCAAATACAGTGCGCGCGTACAAGAAGAAAAAGGTAACTTTAAATTTCTGTTGATTGTTTATGTTAATTTTGTGTTATATGTTCATTAAATTGTTTATAAAAATTAGATTTGCCGATTTTCTTTGACTGTGTGATTAAACTAATTCCACCGTAAAAGTCCAAAGAACCTTGCCGCATCCTGAGATTAAGAGTAAGTCGTGTCAACCGAAATCTGTGTTAAGTTTGCACAGATCGAGAAGTTCGGGTGGACATAGCAAGTTGACAGCCCAACGTGAGGCAAAGGTCATAGCAAGTTGGCGACCAACGAGAGGGCGAGTTACGTGTGGAATACGGTTAAATAAAAAAAATTTTAAACCAAACGGTGAAGCCTAAAATAAATCGCACAGTTAAAAGAAAGTTACACAGTTTGCACATAAGATAAACAATTTAAAATGAATACAAGAAGTAAGAGAGTGAATGTAGAACGGGATGAAAGAGATAGTGTGCATGACGAAGGAGAGACTGAGGTAACGACACCAGGAGAGGTAGAGGAAGTACAAACGGTGGTTGAACCGATGGTGGAACCGATTCCAGAAGATCCGATGACCATACTGATGAGAATGATGACGGCACAGAACGAAAGTTTAAATGTCATAAATGTCAGATTCGATGAACAAAATGCAAAATTTGATAAGCAGAATGAAAGTTTAAATGTCAGATTCGATGATCAGAATGCTAAGTTAAATGGGATATATGAAAAATTTGATAAACAAAATGAAAGATTTAATGAAATGTGTGTGGATAATAAAGCGAATTTTGCCACAGTAAATAATAATTTTGTCGCGATTGGCGAAAAATTCACAAAAATAGGTGAAAATTTTGCATGTCTGAATGCAGAAATTGAATGCATGAATATAAAAATAGATACGAAGATTGTCGACATAATCAATACGGTAAATTTACGTTTAAATAAGCTCGAAGGGGAAAATGAAAAACAACGTAAGGGATTTGAAAATGGGGTAAATATTAAATTTGAAAGGCTAGGTGTCAAAATGACAGAAGTCGAAAATTTGGTGAACGGTAAACCCATTAATTTGGCGAACAAAGTTGATACCAGTAAAATGGTAGAAAACCAAGGCACAGTAAAGTCGAACGAAGAAATAATATCAAAAGAAGGTTCGACACCATCAACGTTTAAAGAAGAGAGGTACTACAAGACATCGAGTAGGAAAGAAGTCCGAAGAAGAAAAATAAAAATTAAAAACTTACGGAACAAATTAAAATTAAAATCACGGGTTATGCAAATGAACGACAAAATCAATTTACGGCAACGAAACAAATTTTATTTCAAAACCGGTTTATCAAAGGACAGTACAATGTGTGGGGACTTAAAACTAGACAATTTATTAGATAAAAACTTAAAATCGGATAACTTTTCAGTAAAATGCATGAACAATTTATTTAATAAGAATGACAGCGACAAAAGTCAAAATAAATTAATTAAAAAAGACATTGACATTTTAAATAATTTTATAAATCAAAATGACGTTCAACGTTACAAAGTGCCACGACTCAATGAAGGCAACATGAATTATATTAAAATGATGGAATTATACAAACGGGTACGTTTTAAAGTAAAACGAATACGTTTGAAATTGCAAGAATAAAATTCGGATAATTGGACTGGAAATTTTGACGACGACAATGTAAATTTGATAAACGCTATGGTAAAAGGAGATGATGAGGACGATGGAAGAATTATGAAGACGATGAAGAAATGACCAAGAGGTTGATAATTGAGATTAATAATTGATTCAAACAGTAAAAAGAAAGTTTTAGGAAAGATTTCATTAACATTTAATAAAAACAAAAATTTAATAAAATGAAATGAGCTAGGTTTACCAAATAAGAGTGCACGATACAATAAATTAAATAATTTAAATGGGCTGATAAAAAGACAATGGGTATAATAATTAGGAATCAAAAAGTATTCCAAAAATGTTGAAAGTTGACTGAAAAGGAAGTTATTAATGAATATTAAATAGAGGGGTAAATAGTGTGAAATATTCTATGAAATATTATGAAGAAGTAGAGGGATAGGTAGATACCCGGTAAAGTTATTGCACTGCGGGTGTCCGAGAAGATATTTTTGAAGAATTATGATCGAGAGATGGTCAAAATGTGGAGAATTAGGGGGGTAAATAAATAGAAAGATAAAAGTCAACAGTAAATAATTAAAAGGCTATGGAAAGCCATGATGAAGAATATTTAAGCGAATTGTTACAATCAGCATATGAAGAATAAGAATTAATAAATGGAAGCACTCAAGAAGGGGTAAACAGTCAAAAGTTAGGGGAATTGATGATGAGAGAAGTATAATGAATGAAAGATGTTTGAAGATATTGATGAAGTAAGAGACAGAATAAAGTGCATGAAGAATGAGTAATGCAAAGGTAAACAAAATTTTGAGGCAACCTTTTGGTTTAATAAAAATTTATTTTACTTTGCAGAGGGGTAAATGTTGTGTCCATCAATATTTGGCTGTTGCGATATTAAATTGTTTGTCGTGCAGTCAGAGAAAATATGGCATGAAAAATGTTTATCAAAAACAATTAAAAAAAAAGATGTTATTATTTAGTTATAAAATGTTAGTAGGCAATATGTGAGAAATGATAAAAAAAAAGGGGTAACGAGAGGAACAAAAAAGAGAATAAACAACAGTGATAAAAGTCGAGATAAAAAACGGCGAACCGATCAGACGCCTAAAGATATAAGTGCGTTATTGGAGATAAAAAACGGCGAACCGATCAGACGCGTCGAAATAAAGTGCGTGATTGAAGATAAAAAGTCGGTATAAAAACGGCAAACCGATCAGACGCCTAAAGATAAAAGTGCGTTATTGGAGATTAAGAGTATATTGGCCTGTAGTGAATTGAAGCCAAGTGGAGTGGAGATTAGAATAGAAGAGAAAAATAAGCGCTGTTTATTGATAAACAGAAAGAAGGTGAAAGGCGAGGGTGACTATAACCCTGCAGCAAGACCCAGTTTTGAAGATTAAAATTGTGGTGCGACCGCAAATACAGTGCGCGCGTACAAGAAGAAAAAGGTAACTTTAAATTTCTGTTGATTGTTTATGTTAATTTTGTGTTATATGTTCATTAAATTGTTTATAAAAATTAGATTTGCCGATTTTCTTTGACTGTGTGATTAAACTAATTCCACCGTAAAAGTCCAAAGAACCTTGCCGCATCCTGAGATTAAGAGTAAGTCGTGTCAACCGAAATCTGTGTTAAGTTTGCACAGATCGAGAAGTTCGGGTGGACATAGCAGTATGTATTTCGACCTCTCGGCTCCTCCTTGCGCAGATTAGGGTTCTTGAGCTTTGAATAAAAATCGACGCAGAAGGCTCAAATTCGTATATGTATGTATTTCGACCTCTCGGCTCCTCCTTGCGCAGATTATGGTTCTTGAGCTTTGAATAAAAATCGACGCAGAAGGCTCAAATTCGTATATGTATGTATTTCGACCTCTCGGCTCCTCCTTGCGCAGATTAGGGTTCTTGAGCTTTGAATAAAAATCGACGCAGAAGGCTCAAATTCGTATATGTATGTATTTCGACCTCTCGGCTCCTCCTTGCGCAGATTAGGGTTCTTGAGCTTTGAATAAAAATCGACGCAGAAGGCTCAAATTCGTATATGTATGTATTTCGACCTCTCGGCTCCTCCTTGCGCAGATTAGGGTTCTTGAGCTTTGAATAAAAATCGACGCAGAAGGCTCAAATTCGTATATGTATGTATTTCGCCCTCTTGGCTCCTCCTCACGCAAATTAGGGTTCTTGACCTTTGAAACTATCTTTACCTATATAATATGGAAAATTCGAATGAAAATAAACTTTTTCTGATGTATAATGTATATTGGCAATAAAACGGGTTTGCTTCGAAAGGTCCCTGCGTCGAAATGTTCTCGCATTGAAAACTCCCCGCGTGGAACGTTCTCGCGTCGAAATGTCCTCGACAGTTAGCTAGGGATCCACTACGGCTAGAAGGTTGTTCTATACGGAAATTTACAGACAATTTTGTTTAATTTCACTCATCTTAAGACCACTTTTGCGTCAGAAAAACAGAAAAAATTCTACATCGAAATTTGAAAGCTTTGTTATCAAAAAAATTTTTCTTTAGGTTAGATTTTCTAATATCCATTTTGGGCATATGTGCAAAAGTAAACAGTTCAAGCAAAAAATTGCTTTTCCGAGTTATTTTGACTGATGGACTAACACCGAAATTTGTAATATTTTTAACTTCCCAGTTTTTCCAGGATCTCCAAATAGGTAGAGTAAATGGCTTGATTATTCAAAAATTTATAACTTTATTTTGAGTAAAAAAAAGTGTAGCTATGGAGAAACACAAAACATTTACAGAGCCATTGCAATATGTAAATTAAGAATTGCTTCTGGTTTTAAAAAAACTTGCCATGATGGTATAGTCTTGTCTTACTATAAACAGTCGAGCCATGTCAATAATTTGTTTTCTAATGATGGTTCATTAAGAAAACACCGATCAGCTGCGGTCTTTGAAGCGGAACAAAAGTACTAATTACTTTAAAAAATACAACCGTTACAAAGTAGTGGTTGGACTTTAATATCCGGTATGGAGATGAAAAAATTGAAAATGTGCGTTTCACAAAGCAAGATGCACTTGCATCCAAATTTTGATGTTTTTTGCTTTCAATTCATAATTATTATTGTGATGTATAAAATTTCATTTTAACGCATAATTTTGAAGTTGCGAATGCAGATTTAGTTTGCCTAGATGATGTGATGTGATTGTATATCTTATTTAAAACTTTTCCACACGGTTTGTTTCAAATACGGTTCGAAACCGAACAGTAACTACCCTTAAAAATGTTGGAAGCACAAATGGATTCAAAAAGCATCCAAAGGTTAAGTACGGCATCACTGCCTGGCTTGTACATTAAAAGAAGCAGATGTGGCTCGTTAAGTAAATTAGCACCTTACCCATCATGAAGAGCTTAATAAACAAGCTAACAGCAAGAAGTGCAGAACACAAACAATTTTTTAAATCTTAAGGTATATTTTTTCAATTTTACAAACAACCTACGCAGCTTATAAAATTCTCCGACTTTAAGACGCTTACAGCATCCTTATTTCAAGGAGATCAATACAATCAAGAGGCTCTCGAGCGTTTGCAATTTTGAGAATAACGATTTTATTATTGCAAAAATTTTGATAACAATATTGTATAACCATTTCGATTCATCAGCATAAAATCTTATTGGGGCAGTGGCACACCAAGGGTAAGCTCACCCCTAGGGTATCACCACCACACCTTCGAAAACTAGCTTATTGACCTTGAAATTTAAAAAAAATTGCAGGTCCGATTTAGGAATACCTCTCGGCATGACGGTAGGAATTTCTGGGACGTAATTAACCAAATTAATTATAATTTAAACCAAAAAAAAAAATTCGCTCTACAATATTATAGTTCGTGTTGTAATTTTATTCCTTCGCTCATAAATTATAATAGGGTGAATACCCTCAACCCTTTCAAAGGAGATCAATCTCAAAACCGGTCTCAATCCAACACCTGTCTGAAACTGAACAATAAAACCAAAAACTAATATTTAATTTTTTCGAAACTCCGCGAGCAACTTTTAACGACAAAAACGTTTATGTTTTTCTGCATAGTTTTGTCGCTCGGGCATTTATGCGAAATGAGTGAAAGTGAAATTTCTTTCTTCAGAGTTCAGAGCTACCTAATACACCGTGCCATTGAAAAAAGAACCGCATTTAAAATTGCGAAAGTTACAGAACAAAATCAAAATCGATAAGTGAAAGTGACATAACGTAAATTTACCATAAAATAATAAATTACCTGTTCGGAAGAAGATTCGCTATCCTGAGATGTTGGCATTTTGGTGCCAATTTTAATTTTTGCATTTAATTTTGTAATGTGCACTTTGCAAATTTTCTAATTGTCATAATTTATTTCACTTTGCCTTCGAAAAAACACCTAAAATTTATTAACAATTTGAATTTGTCAAAAAGGGGGCGCACTTTAAGCACAATAATTCGTTGTAAAATGTAAACACAGTTGTGACGTATTGCAGCTGCCAATAATTTTCTGTTTTGATTATTTTGACGGTGAATTAAATTTACCAGTGGCGACATCTCGCACAGACGTTCATTCATGCGTGGGTCGATAGTGTAGTAGTGTAGTAGTAATTGTACGTACGAAATACAACTTAGTGTGCGTGCAGTGGCGTCATCTCATTCATATTTGCTGTAATTATGTTTTGAGGTTATACCTCAGAATTTAAATGTCAGTTCCAAAAGTTTTTAATAACTACTGTGGTTTTAGTGATAAGATAATGTGAAGTTTTTCTCAGTTGCTTTAATTAATTTTCAATTAATTATGATTATGTAATTATTTTAAGTAAAATGTGGGTTCGTCAATGTGTTAGATTTTTTTCTGTATGTAATTCTCGGAAACCTAGCAGAGGACCCCAAAGCCCAAAAACAGGGCTTAATAAAAATTGGGAAAATGCTTTCGGGAAGCATTTACTGTTCACAAATACATGGACGTCCGGCGTTCTTATGGCTGCGGGTGACTTATTGGAACAAGAATTGGAGTACCAAAGAAATGTGATTTCGAAGCGATATGATTGGAGCAGAGTAGGTGGGTAGTTCAATTTTAATGTAGTTTTGTCTATTGAAATGTATTTTGTTTTTAGGACGGATGTTTATAACTGGTTTGGGTTTAGGTCCTATTCACCACTACTTCTACGGTTGGATGAATAAAAAGTTACCCTATAGAACTATGCCTGTTATCACAGGAAAAATATTTTTAGATCAAATTATTATGTCTCCGTGCTGTATTTGTTTTCTTTTCATTTCTACCTGTTTAATGGAAGGCAAGTCACTTAGTGAATGCTCCAATGAACTTCAAAGAAAGTTTATGAAGATTTATTTGGTAAGTTCGGTTCGTGTAATGATGGGTGTTCATTGGATTTTCTCCTCAGGGAGGGGAAAGCTTTGAATTGACAAAATGCAGAGTGAATCAATAGTGTGGACTTCCTGTTCAAAATATTAACACGTTTTAAACACAATAAGTAAACACAATAAAATTCAAATTATTTACTAAGCTATTAGCAATAGGTTATTATCGCCTTTGTCATAATTATAAAACCCCCCGATAGGCCCCGGCTAAAGCCCAAGGTTAAATAAATAAATCATGCTAATCCATATACAGTGACTTGCAAAAGAACTCAGGGCAACTAATAAAATTGCAATAATTTCCATGTACTATTAAAAAAGTTTTAAAAATGTAACTACAAACAAAATTCTAACATTTTATTCAATCGACACTGGAACACAAGAACTCAGACTTTAGGTTTGAGAATTTAAACAATTTGGCAGATTTTTTAATATTTTGTGGGGTCCTAAAAACCCACCTTATGAAAACATCACTCAAACTTTTGGGCATGTTGGATGTTTATAATTTTGTTTTAATATTCACTATCAATTCAGCCCATTCCTCTTGAAATTTTTGAATCAACTTCTGCTTGGTGGTTATAGGGATGGTTCTTATTCTACGATCTAATTGATTCCATAGATTTTCTAGGGATTAAGGTCGGGAGACTAGGGAGGTGGATGTAAAACTTAGGGATATTTATTATAATAGGAATTATGCTTTGGATCATTGTCTTGGTAATATTTATAACTGTTTTCAATGCTCATTCAGGTACACTGTAAAAAAAAGCACGTAAAAATACATTCAAATACGTGTAATTTTTACATTCAAAATTATGGTAGAAATACATATTGTGTATTATTCCATTGATAATAATGTAATTTCACACTAGTAGCAATGGAATAATACACAATATGTATTTTTACTATAATTTTAATGTAAAAATTACACGTATTTGAATGTATTTTTACGTGCTTTTTTTTACAGTGTAGCACTTTGGATTAAATTGTTTTGCAGGAGCTTTAAATATTTATACTTGTTTATAATTTCGTCAATCACTACTAAATTACCCACCCCCTTAATCGAAATGGACCCCCAAATAAGAACATTTCTATCATCATCCTTGATAATTCCACACTGTAAAAAAATACATTCAAATACGTGTAATTTTTACATTCAAAATAATAGTAAAAATACATATTGTGTATTATTCCATTGATAATAATGTAATTTCACACTAGTAGCAATGGAATAATACACAATATGTATTTTTACTATAATTTTAATGTAAAAATTACACGTATTTGAATGTATTTTTACGTGCTTTTTTTTACAGTGTAGCACTTTGGATTAAATTGTTTTGCAGGAGCTTCAAATATTTATACTTGTTTATAATTTCGTCAATCACTACTAAATTACCCACCCCCTTAATCGAAATGGACCCCCAAATAAGAACATTTCTATCATCATCCTTGATAATTCCACACTGTAAAAAAATACATTCAAATACGTGTAATTTTTACATTCAAAATTATAGTAAAAATACATATTGTGTATTCTTCCATTGATAATAATGTAATTTCACCCTATTATCAATGGAATAATACACAATATGTATTTTTACTATAATTTTAATGTAAAAATTACACGTATTTGAATGTATTTTTACGTGCTTTTTTTACAGTGCACGTAAATTTTGCGAATCAAGCTCTGTATTCGGTTTACACCACACCATGGTTTAACCATCAGAACCAAAAATGTTGCTTTCATTTGCCTTTTAATTTTTAACCTTTTCACTTCACTAATGAAAGGCTTTTTTCAAGGAGTTAATCACAAGCGAAATTCATGTACAGGCTACCAAATGTACGAACTTCCACAGAATGCCACAAATTTTTAAAGACTCTCACAAAATTTTGGAGACTGCTACAAAGTTTTAAAGACTGCCAAACCCCTCAACGTGGTTTTTCGCCTCTTTCTTCTTCTTTATTAGTGTTTTATTTTAAATCTATTTTTGGACATACGCCTCTTCAAGTTCTCTATTGTCCGCCTCTTGAATCCAGTTAAGGCCGACCACAAGTTTGATGTCGTTCACCCATCACATCGGAGGTCTTCTTTTTGGTCTTGTAAATGTGTATGGTCTCCATGTCAGCAGGGATTTACTCCATCGATCCATATCTCTCCTCACCACTTGTCCAGCGTATGACCACTTAAGTTATGCTGCTCTTTCCATTATGTCGGTGACCTATACGTTTTTTGCCTTATCCAGATGTTCATCTTTCTGTCTTTCAAGGATATGCCTAGCATTGCCCATTGCGTTGCGTTACTCCAAGACCATTTATATTTTTCTGGGTCATGGTCCAGTTTTCCGCGCCGTAACTCATTACAGGCAACACGCACTTATCAAAAACTCGCTTTTTTAAATGTAATTGAATATTTCTATTTTTTAATATAAAGCTAAGTTTTCCAAAGGCCGCCCATGTTTGAGAAGGTCCTCTTTTTATTTCCTTACTTTGATTTTCTTTTCCCAGTATGATATTCTGCCCCAGGTAAAAATGTATTTAGTAATTTTTTTATTTGTTTTTCGCCTATAGCTCGCTTATTTTCAAAAAGGTTTTCAAAGAAAAATTTCAAAAATACCATGGGATTACCAAAGAATGCGTTAAGATTTACATAATTTATTAGGACCTCTGGGAACAGTATGGGATTTTGAGCAATTTGCAAAAAATATTCAGGGACTTCTAAAAAATGCCAAGAGACTTTTAAAGAATCCAAAACATTTATATACCAGACTTCCATTGTGATTAACCCTTTGGCGTTTTAGGGAAAAGGGAAAAGACGTGAAGATAAATAGGCTGATGTCTACAATGAAAGAAGAAGATTTGCAAGTCACTGTATATAGGCCTAAAGCTCAGTTCACATGAGTAAGAGTGTAATCCTACTTTTAAAATGTAGGTTCTGCTTTTCAACATAGTAATACGCTAGCCAATTCCGGAAAATTTATATTTTCTATAATTGGGAAAATTTAGCAATGTATACTCATACAAATAAAAGCTTTTTGCTATGTTGAGAAGTAAGACCTACATCTTAAAAGTGAGTTTACGATTGTAATCCTAAAAGGAAATACATATTATATGTATATTACAATTATAGGCGCAACTAGGGGGGTGGGGGGGGGGGGAGAAACTTGCAATTACAAAAGTAAACATTTTTGCAGTTTCTTAAAATTTACATATCGTTACGAAAATGACCGTAAACTTTTTACAGAAAAAGCCTTTAAGTTTTCGACGTCAGTCCCTCCGTTCTGGTCTGGAACAACGTGAAATCTGTCGAAAAAGTTTTCAAAAACCACAAAGCCATGAATTGACAGTTTCTTATACATCCTATGTCCAAAGTGGTTATTATCAAAATTAAACTAAGATTTCCAGACCCTATAGTTTCCGTGATAGAACCTTATTAAGAATACCATTACTTTTAGAATTTTGTCTTAAACAATGTAGTTTTCTTTAGATTTCCAATTAGAGTTTTTATCCTCTTTATCTGACATAAAAGTGGTCCGCAGATGAATGCAACTAACATCAATTTTTTTGTAAAAACCTGGATAGAACAACCTTCTAGCTTAGTCCTAATAAGACCTAATAAGATTAGTTTTCACCTATTCTCACAATTTGAATTTTTACAAATAACTAAATTTCAGTGCACCTGAAGTGTAAAGTGAACTCAGAAGATAGAGAATAAAATTCTACGTTAAAGTACAGAATATTAAATATTATAACCCCAATAGTAGGGTTTTCCAAAAACCACTAATTTTCAATAAATATTTGCAATAATAAATAGTTGTAAATTTTAGTTTTTTAGAAATAAAACAATTTTTTCTTTTAAATTACAGAAACATTTTAATTCACTTTAAATCTCAATCTACCGAATTTTTTCAAAAAACTGAGAAACATCCTTCTAAAAAATTATCAACTGTGAAATCCCACAGACCAGATTAGCACAGTCTAGTTCCACCATTGGGATTAGAAAGTTGTTCTATGCGAAGATTTATAAAGAATTTAACTTGTCACTTGTGCTTCAGACGAATGGGAAAATAATTCTACATCGAAAATAAAAAACTAAATTTTTTTGGGCAAAAATCGAAAATGAAATTTTGAACTCCCACTAAATATTGGGTCTACTTGCGCCTATGATTACAATGTAAACTGGATTTTAAAGATCTCCCTCGCCGAATTTTGTAATAAAAAGGAATGGACGTTATCTAAGAGCAACTACTGGGACCACTATTAACCCTTTCACCGGTTTACCCACAAATTTGTGGGTAAAAAATGAAGAAAATATTTTCAGAAACCCACAAATTTGTGGGTAAAAAATAAAGAAAATATTTTCAGAACCCCCACAAAATTGTGGGTAAAAAATGAAAAATGTTTAGTTCCTCTCCGTGTTTTTGGTTGCTTCGAAGAATATCACAATGGTCCTCGTAATTAAAGATTTATCAATTTATTTTCCCTTTTAAAACTTTTTAAATAATGATTTTTTTTATTATTAAAATTTCGAAATCATAAATTTATTTTTCTTGATTCTAAATAAATCCATAAACTTACCAAAATTTAAGAATAAAATAACCGCTTAAGCCAACATTTTGAATGCCTTTAAGCCTAAATATTTTGGACCCCCAAATTTTGGTAAAATCGGTGAAAGGGTTAAGTGAGTCCAAAAGCCGAGCAATCAGATGCGGTTTAATAATTCACCCAGTTTATAATCATTTTTAACTATGCAGTATTCCGTTTTAGAGGTAGAACATGATGCAATTTTTTAGTACAACAGTGATATTCCAATTTCAGATCTTGGTTTAAAAATGTATAGCTTTATTGTTATTATGAATTTGGTAACAAAATTTTACAACTAGTTATTCTAAACAATTATCTGTCTTTTCATGTTAATAATATGCAATTTTTTTATACATGTGGGATATTAATTAGATGTAATTAATTAGAAGATAATAATAATAGTTTATTTAATTAAAATAGTTACATTAGTAAAATCGTATTGAAAGATTGCACATCCTTCCGAGTCCAACGTTCATAACAGACTGCCTTTTAAAAGATTAAAAGCGGTCGGTCCCTTTTTGCTACCTGCTAGCGAGAATGGAACCCTCGCCCGTTTGAACCGCTATTCATTCACACACAGTTTATATCACATTCATACATTCAATTCAATACGTAATTTAGACATCATTACAATATTATTACATATATTACTACATTGTATTATTACATTCCACACTCGGCCCTTTCTGACACACCAGTGCCGCCCTCGGCACTTCGAATTTTAAACCTGGACCCAATTGTGTTCGTTTTAGTGCAATTAGGTTACCCTCTTCGTAAGCTCTTGCCAGCTTTCGCTTTTTATTATACCCCTTTCTAGGCGTTGCATTTAAATACCTTTGCGCCGTGTCGAGGTATCTAAACCATTCGTCGGGTTTTGGTGCCGATAATTTTGTTAACAGCGGTATGATTGTTCGGTTCACCCGCTCTACCTGCCCGTTTCCCCGCGGAACCCACACTGTTATCAAGCCATGCTCGATCGATTCCGATTTATTATAGTCTTTCTTCATTAAATGTTCAGTTAACCACTCTTCACTCTCGATTTGTTTGTCAATTTTCCTTTCACTCACTTCAACGTTTGGTTGTTCCATAAATTTCACGACCTCCGCTGTTTTGCTCGTTTCGCACTCGTAATTTGACGCTGATTCTTTAATCTTCCCCGTATAATTATGTGTGACCACATCTGCCACACAAACTTCGTTCACATCCTGTTCGCGCTCGATTTCACAGATGTTCGATTTTTCTTCTTGTGAACGCCGCTCGCCGTTTACCAATTTATTAATGTTTACTTTGCCTTGCCTGACCCGCAATTCTACTGAATTAAGAAAGTCAGCCCCTAACAACATTTGGAAACTCATAAATCTACTCGAAACGACATGCACTTTTAGCTGATACGCCTCTTCGTCGATCGTTGCCACAGTTTCAAAATACCCCATCGTTTGTACCTCTGTCGGCGATCCAATTCCTTGAAACATTATTTTATTTTTTGTGAGCACCGGAGCTCCGATTTCAACATATGTCTCGGCGGTGACCATACTCAAATCACTGCCTGTATCCACAACTGCAACAACCCGATTATCGTTCATTATAATGTCTTTGACAAATTTCCCGTCGACACCCCGTAGTGTGTCACACGTATTCACTGTAAATTCTGCCGCCGTCTGAAGTCTTTTATCACATCTGGATGCAATATGTCCGTACTCATTGCATTCGTAACATTTTATGCCTTGTGTTTTTGTAGGACACCGCGCACTTAAATGTTCATCCGACCCGCAATTGTAACATTTCTTCGGAGACCGCCAACTTTTTTCACGCACATTTCCATTACATTGTTTTTCTACCACCGGATTTAATTCCACTACACTCCGAATTGTCTTTTGTTTTAGTGAAATTTCCGCGAACGCTTCCGATAATGATCTCGTGGTGTTATACCGTTGAATCCTTGCCTGATTTCTCAAAATCTCGTCGGGTATGCCGTCGATTATGAAGCTAATTAGCTCATCTTCGTCGATCTTTACCTGATTGCCCAGGATTATTTTCTCGTGCATGTAATCGCTGAAGTTTTCTTCTACTTTCCACTTTCTAGCTTCGAATTTCCTCCGCAGCACCAATTTGCTCGGTCTGTGGTCAAACATTAACCGCATTTCCCTCAACAAATCCGCAATTGGCATTTCGAGACACTCCGATTTCGAATTAAACCAATTACGAGCCTTTCCACTTAGTCGCATACCAATTAGTATCCTCGTTAACCCTTCGTTCAGGTCGTACGTTTTTTTCAAAAGCTTAACCTGCTTTTCCCATATTCCGAAGTCTTCGCCGTTACCTTCGAAATAATTCAAAACGTCTGCAATCGCACCGATGTTTGCCTTAGGCGTCGTCGATTCACTCCGTCGTTCCCGATTCGCACTCACCATAGCTCGCAGGTCGTCCAATTCACGTCGCATCATTCGTAATTCGCGTTCCGCTAACTCCTTTTCACGTCGAGTCAGTTCCAGCTCGCGCACACCGTGTATTCCGTCGTTCAATTCGTCGTCACTAAACTGTTCGTTTTCACCGTTCGTTATATTATTTATTGCAGCACTTCCGCCGTTGACAGTGTTGCAATCGTCGTCTTCATCGTTTATTACATCATTTGTTGCAGCACGTCCATCGTTAATCGTGTTGCAACCGCCGTCGTCGCCGTAATTACCCCCATCGTTGCTTGGTAATTTCCATGACCCCGTCGGGTCATTCGTCATTAAACGATCGAATAAAACCGCCTTGGATCCCGTCGATCGTAATCCATTCCGTCGTAGAATTTCCTTCAAATCGTTTAACTTGAAATCACTCGCCGTCGTTTTGTCCATTTTAACTGATGCACTTTTTGATCAAAATTTTAATTATTAATTAATCTTCTATCCCGGACGAGCCCCCAAATTGTGGGATATTAATTAGATGTAATTAATTAGAAGATAATAATAATAGTTTATTTAATTAAAATAGTTACATTAGTAAAATCGTATTGAAAGATTGCACATCCTTCCGAGTCCAACGTTCATAACAGACTGCCTTTTAAAAGATTAAAAGCGGTCGGTCCCTTTTTGCTACCTGCTAGCGAGAAGGGAACCCTCGCCCGTTCGAACCGCTATTCATTCACACACAGTTTATATCACATTCATACATTCAATTCAATACGTAATTTAGACATTATTACAATATTATTACATATATTACTACATTGTATTATTACATTCCACATACAAGGGGGCAAAAACGAAAAATTTTTAAATATCATAACTCAATTTTTATAAATAGTTAGATCTTGATGTACTTTTGTAAGCCATTACATTTTTGATTCACAGCTTTCTGTTTATATTTTACTTTTGAAAAAGTTATTACATTTTCTAAATCCAATGTTTTGCTTTGAAAAGGCAGGATAAAATTCGATGTTTTGTCGTGGTTTGTTGATGTTATTAAGAATGACTTATTTTATTTATAATAATTTTTAAGTTTTCTTCATGTGAATAATACCATAATTTTATTTCCTGTTTTAATTTATTGAGTTTTAAATATTATTTTAAAACAACAAATATTAAATTGATTAACGGTTTACATGGTTTAAAAAAATACAGGATGTTGAAAAAAGTGAGTTATGGCATATGTAAATAAGTTTTCAATTTTTTCCTACTCTTGTACAATAATAGCAGAAAGTACTGATAATGTATTTTTCTCCAGGACCAAAGAAAATAATATTTTCAGGGAGATTTTGGTTTTGGTACAACCTATGTAACTTGTTATAACATGAACAGAAGTAAAATTTTCTGTTCATGTTCTATCAGGTTTCTTGCTTTCTGTCGACGTTATATCAGGTTACATTTGTGTACATGGGTAGTAACTTAAGCCACTATCTTGCTAGGAACTGATACGATTTTGCATGTAGGCGTTCACATTGCTAATTGCAGTTCTATTTTAATCATAGGTTTTTTCAATAAACTTTTTATTTTGTTAATTGAATTTCTAAAAATTATTTTGTAATATTAATTTCATTATATTCGTACAGATTTTCTTTATTTATTTCGGATATGGACCTGTCCTAGAGAAAAAACTGTATCATGGTTCGTACAAAAACAATTCTTTACGGAATTTGCGAGTTATCAGAACTTGCCCTGCGGGCTCGTTCCGGGTATTCGCTCGCTCATTCTGTAAAGTTTATGTTTCTGTTGCTTACCCGTAAATAGCTATTTTTAATATGAACAAATAAAACTAGAACAGTTCACATAGTTACAAGTAATCTTAGGTTATCACGTTAATTTTTAATTTGAAATGGTTTAATGAAGTCCACATTATTGATTAATCTTGTAAAATGATTAAGAATTCTTTCAAAATTATAATTTATCAACAAAGGTGAGTCAAACACCCCCCCCCCCCCCCCTTCGTAAAGGATACCATTGCAGGCAATTGCTTTTCTGCTGTGCAGAGTTGGTTGCAGTCGAAATTCACCTGTACCTTTTACTTTCAGGTGGATTGGTGCGTGTGGCCTGCAGCTCAGTTTTTCAATTTTTACTATCTTGCTCCACGTTATCAAGTTCTCTACATAAATGGAGTGACCATGATTTACAACATATTTTTATCATATATCAAACACGAACATGCAGCAATTAAAAACGTATTGGAAGAAAAAAGCGTGATCAAATAGTAATAATGAGATTTTATTGTAGGACTTCTTAATTTATTTTAGATAATAAAATTTATAAAAAAAAATATATTTTAATATTGTAAAAACTTGTTCCGCCAATAAAACAATATATTGATATGAATTTTCCTATGGTTCGCACTTCATGATTGAGATAATTTGCGGTGGGGATGTAATCAAAACTTACTTCTTTCTACAAAGCCACCTTAACCAGTTAACCGCATATCTCAGTTAAGGTAACTTCACGTAGCACATGATAAAAAAAAGCTATAATGTAGACGGGCATATTTTTGATAACACAATTATCAGGATAAGATAATGGATTGTGAATAGTTTTCGTGATAAAGACGCACCTAAATTTGAAGTATCACATTCGATAAATAATTAAGTATTGACGTGTTAATAAAACAGTGAATTTAAAAAATGTTCAAAAAAAGTCGTACGAAGAATACGCAAAATAATAATCATGCTAGTGAAAGTATCGAAAACAATAACACGGGAAAAATTCAAGAGCCCAATGTTGGACGACCGCAATTAGTTTTTCATTGTCAATTAGCGCACGGAAGTCCCACGGGACTTATTTCCGGATTTTGTAATGTTAGGGAACTGTATCAGAAAATTGCCGATTATTTTGAATTTCCTTCGTCGGAGGTGAGTTTGAAAATTTTTTATTGCATTTTACCACTTCAAAATTTTATTAGTCAAATATTTGAGCTACTACCGCAACGCAATTCAATTTTAAACAACTTCACAGAGTTAATTTTCGATTGGGTCTAAAGATTATCCTATTTTACATTATTTTTTCTATAAACTTGAACTTTGGAAAAGTTTCTTTCCGTGATTAAATTATTGTTGTTCTAGAAATATAAATTTAAATAACATTACTTCAGAGAATTAGATTTAATGTCATTGGCGTATCTATGGCAAGGGTATGGGGGGCTTGTCACCACTTGTTTGTTTGGTTGTAAAAATTCGACCAAACTTCCACCGGGCATTCTACTATTAATTTTGTTCACTGAAAAATTAGGTATATTCTATCGTAAGCTATCAATGCATAAAGGGAGGAGCCTGACAGTTGTTTTGGAGAAACTCGCATTTTGGCTTTTTTATTTTAAACAAAAAAGTTAATTAAATTAATTTTATATTATCTTCTAGTTTTGGTTAAAATACCGCTCGCATATTTGATAAAATTGCGACGTAGACGTCTCTCAAAATAAATTAAATTATTATCTATCAATGTGGCAGCCTTAACTCAAGTTTAATTAACTGGAAAATTCAAAAATTTGCCTTGTCGATGTATTCAACCTATCCAATGTAGCTTGCGTTTTATGTTTTAACTTAAACTGACAATCCGACGTAGATGAATCGGCAAAATTTGGCATCATGTCTTGGTTCTATAAGCTATGGATAGGCAGAGGAAGTTATAAATGCCGATGCAATTTTTTGTACAAAACTTTTCATGCTATGTTAATTGCTCCCAGACTTCTCGTGACTATCAGTAATTAATCTTCTAGTGTGCAAGGTACTATTTTGCAAATAATTTTACGTTTAACTGGCGGCTTTAATGATACGGGTTGTGTGTTTACAAGTAATGTACGTGTGAGTTTTTTTAACTACGTTCCCAGGACCACCAGGATGTTTTTGCGAGACGTGCAACCCGAGCACCCTTTGTTGGACCTAAGCATTGAAAGGGTTAAAGAACGAAGTCGAACACAGTTCAACTTCCTATTATATTGATTGTTTCGAGTTTGTTGAAAGTCCTACAAGATTTTCCTCATTGTGTAATATTTGATTATGCTATACCTTGTGCAGATGGGGGGAAGGGGGGGTTATGTTTTACTATGCAAGTGTCACTAACCCTAATCTCGAACAATTCATATTGCGAAGTCTAAGTGTGTTTATAAAAATATTTCCTTTACTGCTGGATTTGCAGACTGACTGCTTATGTGCACATCCTTCCTGGAAACAAAGGATATCATGTCCGTAAAAGAAGTTACCAATTTTTTGTTATATCTCCACCATCTACAAATTATGAATGAATGCCATACCCATTTATACACTTTTTAGCCTTGCATTCTTTCGACAACGAAGGTCGGTGGTGAGTTTCTCTTGCAACGTTTCGAGGACGAATCACATTATCAATTTTCTAAAAGTTGGTACCGAAATTTTATTAATTATAAAGAACCACGCAACAACCCACAAATGTTAATTTCATACGTCTTACTACGAACAATCAAAAATTAATCAACTTAATTGGTTTTGATTTTTTAATTATAAGTTGCGATTAAACTGATTCAATGTTCCTGTTTATTTTCAGTGCGCACTGATCACTCTGTATAAATAAATAATCACTCATGCATTTTTTAAATTCTTTGTTTTGGGTTTTCGTTGCGTAAACTATTTTAGTAAATTGATGGCTATTTTATTTTTTTTTTATTATTTACAGTTAAAATTATATAAATTAACCTGTGCTTTTCTTAAAACATATCATCGGTCGTTGCTATTTTAAAAAATATTTTTTTAATCGAATGCACACCTGTACAGAACTTTATTAAAAATTAACAAATTTTTAATCCTAAATGGTAATGAGGTAACTGATTTCATAAATTGACCGTTTTTATTAAGCATTTACAATTTAAAAACTCATACCACGTTTAATTTAGTATTAAAATATTCCAAAATTAACCGGTTTCTTTATGAATTTATTATTTTATAGTAAATATCAACGTTAAGTTTGGGTATACTTCCAGGACGTAGGTACTTTCTTTCATAATATCGGTATCATCTGGAATTCGGTGGTACCACCGATATAATTTTGTTCTACGATGGCACCGTCAGGGTCAAGAAATGACAAATCAATAAATAGAATTAATTAATTTTTTTAAAGTCAGCATACCTTTTTAGATAAACTATGTCGCACATGATGAAGGACTTGAGGTATATTTAAATATTAAGAGATAAGATAAAAAAATACCTGCATAAATAATATGTACATAATAGTACCAAAGATACATACGTGTTATCATGGATAATTGAATTTTCTTGTTTTGCTTCAGTAGTTTAATTATTAAAACTGTAACTAGCAAAAAATTAAAACTGAAGCAGGAAATCGATAATCTGGAAAAACTTCGTATAATGTTTTGCGATTAATTGGAGTGAGGCAATGTGTTATTATGGTATAATATGACACTTAAGTATAATATTTATTTTGCGATTTAATACTTTGCACAATTTATTGATTGTATTGGTGATTAATGGTGACAGTATTCCACTCGATCTGCTCCTATTATCGAAAGATTTTTTAAAAATGATAAAATTACAACAATTTGATGATAATAAATTAAGCTCTATTGTCGATAAAATTACTATTATTGGGTTCTCACACGTTTTGTACCTCCTACGGTGATTATAATAATATAGTTCACTCTTTTCAAAGTGTAAATTAGAGATTGATGATTTGTATAATATAAAATAATTTTAAATTACAATTTATTTACTTTTAACTTTTAACTGCTCATATGATGTTGTGTTCAATCGATATTCCCGCATAACTGTTTAACATAAAGGCAAGGTGATTGACTTTACTAAATTGATAAGAAGCCTGAAAATGCATGCGTTAGAGCTTTACACACTTAAAGGCTTTCAGTATTAATTTTAGACTTAATTATACCACTGTGATTTATGGAGTGGCCAAAATTTTCAATTGTTAGTTTAAGATAATTATTATTTCAAATTTTGTAAACATAATAATAATTTGTATTATAAGTTTTGACAGTGGTTTCCTGTCTTCTGGTGTTTTGTTATTTTTTAAACTTTATTTTGTAAATTGAGGTTTAGGTTGAGGTCCATATCAGTATGGACATATTTTCGGTAAATGTTGTAATTCTTGTAAGCACGTCAAAAATAAATTTGTCCCAGCGTTCTATCCTGTGGTACTCCAGAGTTAATCGAGACTACAGGTGTATACTCTATACTCTATTTGGTATTTTACAAGAAAGTGCACGATTCGGAGATATGATTTCAAAACTTGTAGTATATCCATATCATGGAAGTTAGTTTTTGAATTTATAGAGCAAAATCCTCGTGTTACACCTTATCAAGCACCGTGTGAGCTCTTTCAATACTCTCGTGTAATTAAATTTTAATTTTGGGATTCAAGTCGGTTAAATTGCTGATTTCACTTGGAAGTTTTCAATGGGTAGAGTTCTTTAGATGGGAACTTCAAAAAATTGATTGATATCGATTTCTCTTTCTTCTTCCGCTGTAAAGAGCTTGGAATATATCTGCTAGATCAGGGTTTCTCAAACTTATGGCCCCACGTACCCCTGTTCAAGTTCCCAAATGACTGCGAACCCCTAACCCCCCCACCCAAAAAAAAGGAAAATCTAGCTGTATAAAGAAAAAAAGGTTTTTTTATTTTAATAAAATTTAAATAAAGTAATACACTGTATTACAGTGACAAAAATAAATAGGTATGTTAATATTAATGTGATGGGTGGGCTTGTTTCTTGTCGCAAATTGAGTCGATTTTAGGAGCAATTTTGGACAAATTTAATCTTAATTCTGACTCAACATCAAGTCGATTTCTGTACTTGGTTTTTTAACATGACCCGGTGTGAAAACCCACTCTCACATAAGTAAGTTGTTGCTAAGGGTAAGAGGAAATTCACCGCTTTGCGTGAGAGTGCGGGATATTCTTCCTGTCTAGCTGCCCAAAAATCAATTAAAGACATCCTTTTAAAATCAGCTAGAAGAGTTTCATCTGCGGACATTTCTAGTAATGACTCCTGTTGCTTAATACTCAAACCAGCAATTAAGTATGTTCTCGGTTGTGACCATTAATGGGTTTCGAATCCGGCCTTCAGCATTATCAATATCTGGAAAATACCTTTTCAGTTCGCCGGAGAGCTGAGAAAGATGAAGAACAATTTCGGCCCTCATGTCAGCATCCACGGTCAGGGCCTTCGTCGTAATAAATTCGTGCAGAAGAGGAAAACATTCAACAATATTTGATTTCAAGCAAGTTTTCCAAAAATCTATTTTTTTATGAGTGCGCTGAAGAATTGATTTTGCCGGCTGCTAAAGATATGGTTAGTTGCGTATTGGGAGACAAATCGTCGAAATTGCTGGATAAAATACCTCTTTCGAATGATACAATTGCAAGGCGCATTCACGACATGGCACAAAATGTTGAAAATCAACTCGCACAACGATTGCAAAATAGTTTTTATGCGATTCAAGTTGATGAATCAACAGATATTAGTGGATTGCCAAATTTACTTGGATTTGTTAGATATGCGCATGAAAATATTTCTGAAGAAGATTTTCTGTTGTGCAAGACCTTGGAGTCTACGACAAAAGGAGAAGATATTTTCAACACCATCAATGCATTTTTTGAAAAACATGAATTAGATTGGGCAAAGTGTGATGGTATATCGACTGATGGTGCCAAGGCCAAGACAGGAAGGATATCTGGACTAATTACCAGGATGAAAAATGTTGCTCCTGAGGCCAAAAGTACGCATTGTGCATTGCACAGAGAAGCATTGGACGTGCTTTTATGTAATTTATTATTTTTGCGACCTCTGACAGTGCTCTTTGTAAATCATTAGGCATTTTCTTGCATGTCGCACGCGCTTCACAGCCATCCAGCCGCCATTACATAAATCTTGTCGCGGACCCCCTACCATCAAATGGCGAACCCCTAGGGGTTCGCGAACCCCACTTTGAGAAACCCTGTGCTAGATGATTAGCATAATATGCTACGACTTTTCTACATCGTTTCTTACCTACAATCCGCTTGGTTACTTTTTATATAGTGAGTAATCAAATTATTGGCATTTTAAAATTTTTCAAGAAGGATTTGAGTTCTTTAGCTGTTCGATTGAACTTTGTTTGTTTTCTTAAACATTCGTCACAGTATACGGTGGTCTTGTATTTTTCCTATTGTCACTGACGTTCAAGTCTTCACTTCTCAGCAATTTCTTCTTTCTCTATTATAGCGCAGTTTTCCCCTTATTCACATTGCTCTAATTCTCGTGTTACCTTCAGTCGCGGCTGGTGCAAGAAGGGTGACGGGGCGCCGCCGTCCCAAAATGGAACAGCAAAATAGAATATAAATAATATTTTTTAATGCGAATGTTCCGCTCGAATCACGGTAGTTGCGCCGCTGAATATTGGACAATCAGACGTCGCTTGGACCATAAACATAAACAGCACAAAGATTATTTTAGGAATCCCCCCCCCCGCCCTATTATTGCAAACTACGAGTCTTTACTGAAGAAACACCTAAAGTTACTTTTTTTTATTAATCTACTACTCGTATGTGTGTCTAACGCTAAATTAATTCGTCAATTCCCACTCCAGTTAGGCCTGCAGGCCGCACAACCGAAGCAATCACGTTGTAAATGGCTCACACGACTGTCATAGTTGTGCGGCCTAAAGGCCCCACCGAAACGATTTTTTAGGTTGGTAACTAAAAATAAACCACAGCTATTCAAAAATAATAATTTTGCCAATCTAAAAATAAATATTGCTGCCGATTATTAGATTATAAAATTTAGCTTTTCCTATGAACCTGTCATTGGTTCATTATTTATTAGTTTACAACCTAAAAAAGTTTCTGTGCGGCCTTTAGGCCGCACAACCATAACATTCTAGTAGTATAATATAAAGTTTTAAAAAATTGCCTGCCGCATTGACCGGGAGGTATTCAATACCCCCCAGATTATGGTGATCAGGATGGCCATAAAAATGAAGAGTAATAATATTTACAAAATAACGTAAGAAAAGTTTGTTGATTTTTCGGGATTTTTGACCATATATGGAATACTGCATTTCGTTAAAGTTAGTGTTTATTCTAAGGATTATCAATTAAGTTTCTTTGGAATTAGAATATTTTGGAAGTAAATCATTCAATTTATTTATTTCTTTTTTATGATGTATATTTTGTGCCATCTCATTGAAACAAGTCAACTTTCCAAGTTGAAAATTTTTGTAGCCTTTTTACTACTTTTGACAATTTTGCAAATATCTGAATTTCAGTGCACCTGCGGAATCGAACATAACTTAAAAGTTTTAGTGAAAATAGTCAGATTTGGTTTTTTCTGAATTGTTGTTTCCTAGGAGTTGTTATGAACAAAAGTAATCAACGAAAGTTTAGAAAATTTAATTTTACATAATTTATACCATTATTACCAAAAAAGGTTTGTTCTATTAGACGTATCCTCCTCCTCCTTGACCCTTTTACCCTAATGAGGGTTTGGTGACCCATCTCTTCCTATGCATGTGAAGTATGTTCCAATTCTTTTCACATACATAGAGGACCAACTTGTTTAACGTGGGCTCCGAACCACAGGAAATGTTGTACACTTCATTTCGAGATGGACTTTCATGGCAAATTACCTCGGTAGGAAAATTTGACTCCAAAACTCCTGTTTTTTTTATAAGTTCTATTTCGTTTTTAAGGTTTTATTTACGTCACTGTTTTACTATCGTGAAAAGGTCTACATCGAAAACTAAATACAATTTTTCCTTGGGCAAAAATCAAAAACATTGGGGTTCCATCTTGTAAACTACAAACACAGGTAGTTTACTATAGACAGTCCACGCTTATGGAAAAAGTGATGTTCTACGTAAATAACCACATTTGGTAGAAATTCAAGTTTCGCTGTTTTAATTAGTTTCCACTTCTTTTCCCTCTAAGGCCTGGGCATAGATAGGCTATAAGTTTTAGTTCAATTTTATACATAATATTATTTAGTTCAATTTATTAATCCTATTTTGGACATAGGATGCACATGAAGAAGCAAAGATTTTTGTGTAAAGTTATTCGACAAATATGTTTCTGTTCCGGTTCGTTGGACACTTAGGGGCTCTATTTCAATCCAAAAAACTAAACGGTTTATTTAAAAAAAATCACAGTTCCGAATTATTTCCACGACAGAATAGAACTGTTTTGGATCATGCATGGCCCAAATACGCGAATGATGAAATTAAACTTTACTATCAAGACAGTCGATCAGTAAACTTATTAGATAAAGTTGATTGCATACACCGTACACTAATGAGGTTCAAAAATTCTAAGTTAAAAAAATACCTTAGCTTACGAGCATAAATCATCGACTAGTGTAAGATAAATTTAAAAGTTATGTATGTACGTCAATGAACAATACTGAATACCTACTACATCAAATAATACAATTACTAAACGATGAATGCCTTGTGAAGACAGATTGTAAAGTGTCTATGGCAGTCATTAAAATCGAAATTTAATTTTTTAAAACTTCTAAATTTTAGAATAAAATTTGTGTCGATTTTTTTATTTTTAAATAAATTTAAATAAAAATGCTGTTTGCTTTCATCGGGCACCATTTATATTACTACGGTGGTTTACCTATGAATATTTTAGAATTTTTTAAATCATAAATAAAATTTTTTTTTCAATTAATTTTATGGTCAAAGTCAGGTCAAGATATTTTGTGACGTAAAACATTTTTTTCAAGATTAGTTTGTCAATTTTTGTCATCACAGTTCTTCACAGTTGGATGACAAAAATTAACTGTAGGTAACATTATCATTGCTATTTATAAAATGTTATGGTATGTCCTACTGTAATATTCCATGCATGTTACCAACAACAATCTTAATGTTTACAATTCCCACAAGTTCAACAAACAAATTTTTGTGGTTGCTAAAAAATAAATTCTTATCAACAACCGGTTACTATAAGAAATATTTTAAAATATTATGCAAATACTTGGAAATTTTCGTATTTTGAAAAAAATTGATGCGAAGAGATCAAGTCTAGGCTCAAGAAATAATTTGGTAACATCCGATGTGCACAAAAAATTAGAACAGCTTGCATCCCACGATCGATTCCTTTGGATTAACGAAAGAAATTTTTCTCATGGTTCTGAATTGGTCTTTTACTTGGGTTTAATGAAGTGATTGTAAAAAATTAATGATGTAATCGGTACTTTATGTAGTAGTTTGTTATTGTGTTGCACTTAATAAATTGTATGAAATCCAATTAACAATATTCGTATTCACCCTAGTGATAACAGATGACCTGGGATATCCTGTAGTTCACGTAGCGTATTTCCTGTCAATAGTACGTTATCCGAAATTATTTCACTTGCATGTATAAATGGACTTCATTATTGTGAACATTTTGTTATAAAGAGAAATAAAATTTGCCATGCCACTTTAAACATTATGGCTACGTGTCTGGGAGCTTTTAAAGCTCATCACGAGATCTCAGGCTCTCATACCTACCACAGCTGGTAGGTATGTGAAAAAATGCAGAAATTGCAACTTGATTCTTGGAAAACTTCATTCAATCGAAACCTTGTAGCTTCTAACCTTTAGATTTATTAGTGAAAGTTTTATAGTATTAATTGAATTATTTGATCATCTGAATTCTGTACGGTGCGTGCTAAAAATAAAAAATTTCAAGTTTGTCGTCCAACCTGAAAGAGAAGAAAGGCTTCATTACAATTGCTGACAACTATCTATTTACTCATACAGACGGACAAACGCTGGGGCGGACTTAAAAGTGAAGGCCGTTTTTAGGTTTTTGTAACTTTTAAATTAATTTAATTCAGTTTCACAGAGCGGAAAATTTTAATTTGGACAATAAAAGCTCTTCTATTAATTATAATAATAATTCTTTTATGTGCCTTATCTAGTCTTCCTGATGACTTTGACGACTCTTTCTCCTAAAGCTTGCTATATACAAGTCGAATGAAAAGTCGAAGGTGCAAATGCGAAGTGTCATCGGATTATCACACACATAGAGGGGGAGACCTACTTTTAACGTGGGCTCAGAACCACAGCAAGTGTCATTTTGAGAAAGATTACTAGGCAGATTACACCTTAATTAATAATAATAATAATAAATGCACTCATTCCATGTGAAAGATGGCAACCTCTTATGAGGTGTTTATAATCCGTTTTAAGCGGTGGATTACTCCGCATCCCACTTCTAAATTCACAAAATTTGCAAACTAGTGTGCGATTTAGTCTCTAACACTATGCTTTTCCATATCGTCCTGTCACTACACTTCTCCTTCCATTTTCTCACCCCCATCTTCTTCAAATCCTCAGTTTTTTCCATTATTTCGCTGTTTGTTTTTCTTCTATATACGTTTTGTGCGATCATTTCATGTCCTATTATTTTTCTTAGTACTTTTCTTTCGAATACTCTAAGCTGATTCTCTTCTCTCTTTGTCATACACAACACCTCAGCCGCATATATCACCGTTGGTCTTATCAGGGTTTTGTATACTTTCAACTTTGTACTCATACCTATTTTTTTGTCTCTTAGGAGTTTCTTATTTGCGTAATATGACTTGTATCCATTTTATATTTTTTCTTTAATCTCTTCGCTTCTGACACCAGTTCCACTTATTTGTACTCCAAGGTATTTGAAAACCCTTACCTCTTCAAAGCATAGGTCATCGATTTTTAGATCCTTCTCCGTTCCATCTGTTTTTCTTCCACACTTCATGTATTTCGTCTTGTCTACATTTATTTTCAACCCGATCTCACCAATTTCATGATTCATTTTTCTAAACATTATTTCTTCCAACTTCTTTCTTGATCTAGCCATAATCACAACATCATCAGCATACGCCACCGGTTGGCCCTCTTTAGTAGCCAAAGTTCCCTCGCATTTCATTTCTTTCACTACTCGGTCGATCATGATGTTAAACAATGTTGCCGATAGTGCATCGCCGTCTAACCCCTGTTGTTATATCGAAGCATTGCGTCTCCCCATTTCTGCTCAGGACCGTGGCTCTGGTTCCTTTCAATGTTGCTTGTACCAATCTTATTAATTTTCTGGGTATTTTTAGTTCGTCCATTATTTCATATAGTTTCGTCCTGTTTAGTGTATCGAAATCCTGTTTCAGGTCCACAAAGAGAAGATGTAATCCGATGTTATGTTCATGACATTTTTCTTTTAGTTGTTTTATTATATGGATGGCATCAACTGTCGATCTTCATTGTCTGAATCCGTATTGGTACTCTCCTATTATCTTTTCGGTGTAGATCTTTAATCTTTTTAGGATTATTGTAGACAGTATCTTGTAAACAGTTGGTAGCAACATTATTCCCCTGTAGTTCCTACAATCTTCTATGTCACCTTTCTTGAATATTGGGACTATTCTACCTATTCTCCATTCCTCTGGCATTTCTTCCAATCTCCATATTTTTACAATCAGTTCGCATACTCTATCTTTCAGTTGTTCTCCTCCATTTTTCCACAATTCGCCGCACAGTTCATCTCGTCCAGGCGCTTTTCCACTCTTGATTGCTGCTATTGTTGTCATTAGCTCTTCACGGGATGGTTCTTGTATTATTTCTTCTCCCTCGCCACCTTAATTGATTTATTAAATTAACAACCTAAATAACATTTTATTTCATTCACGAGCTTCCGACAGCACTTTAGTGTCTTCTTCTGATGTTTCCAAATAGCTAAGAAGCTGTTGAAAAAAATTTCCGCAACAAAATAATTTGGACAGGCCGCCCCCGAATAGACACAAAACCAATCATAATAATTAAAGTTGATTTCTCGTTTGCTGATCGCCAGAAATGGGAAATTTTATGGAATCGAAGGAAAGTAGACAGATGCTATTTTATGTGTTCAGTTTTCATAAAACTCGTTCCACCATGACTGCTTAGAAAACTTGCAAGATTAACTAGGTAAAATTTTACCACAATTTATAAAATACATAAATTAATACTAAACTGAACATTCTTCTCGTAAATATTAAATTTCTATCGGCTCCTATTAAGTATCTTCGATTTTATTGACGTAGAACTAATTAAATTATTATTGAGTAGCTAAATCCTTGACCCATAATTTAATTGGGATCGTGAAGATAAAATTTTATTAGAAATTAATTGTTCCGTATGGTAGAGCTTCTTCAGACAAAATTTGTCTCCAAGTGCACGGTGAACTGGTGTAGAGGCCAAGCAATGAATTTTTCGAAATTTTTTCCCAAATTAGTAACATCGTAACAGAAAATTAGTTAGGTAGTGAGTAGTAAAAGGTAAAATTAGTAAAAAAAAAACTACTAAAGGTTGAAATATTAATTAAATTTTTTAACGCTTGATTAATTACAAATATTCTGAAAATTAAACGAAAAAACCTGATAAATTGGAGGAAAAAGTGGTAGAATGCCCTTGTACGTGTTTAAAAAAAATCTAGTTTTCTACTTTTACGCGTTGTATAAATTAGTGCCATTAAATTTTTTTACTTTCACCTTAAACATTTTCTAGCTCAAAAAGTTCTGTTTTTTCGTTTAAAAATACTTACCGGTTTCTTTTTGTTCCAGGTCTTGTTTTGCACCTTAAACACCTACAAAATAGACATGAAAAAATTACTTGGAGGACAAATTGGACTAGAAGATTTTATATTCGTTCACAAAAAAGGTGAGTTTTCAAAGCCATCAGATTTTCGCTTGGTATTTGAGCACAATTTGAATCTCATTTGCTTTTAACTTCATTTTAATCATCAAAATTATACTCTTCCTTTGGTGCATAATCACCGGCATCGCTAACTTATAATTTCCTCGTTTCTCTTAATCACAGTAATTTTTAGCAAGTCGAAACTATTTCAAAAAAATTTACTTGCAACAATTTAAATCGGAAACATTCTTTTATCACGTCTTCTTGAGTAATAGTGCAGAAACCTATATTCATCTGACATAAATTTTGAACGAACGTGATTATAGTTTTCTCAAGTCTCGAGCTTTCTAGCCTCGATTTAGAATTACAATAACAAAATTTTGTAGTGCAAATTATGTAATTTTAGTAAGTTCGGTACTTTTTTTGTTATTATATAAGTGAAAACAAAACCTCAAGGACGTAAACAACTTCTTTTATCATAAATGTAGGTGAATGTTAGAATATTTGCGGAAACCTATTGTCTCGGTTATTACGAGGATTTATTATTTTAATTTTTTGAAAAATTTAAATTGTCCTTTATTTTTAACTTTAATTAAGTAATTTTTGCTTCAACAATGTCACGTGGCCTTGTATGGTGTGTTATTTTCTCTACAAATACAAACCGGACAAATCTCGAATCACTTCGAGGGGGGGGAGCTGTTTAGCGTTGACTTGGAAGAAAAAGAAAATTAAGGCGTGACAATGTTCAAAAGGAATACCAGACTTCTCCTAGGTACTATTGAGAGTAAATTGTTAATATAGTAAATAATGTAAAATGATTTTTCTTTGTGAAAGAACTTCAAATTTCTTTTTTGCAATCAATGTATAATAAATAATAATCCGGCACAACACGTGCGTAATGTTAAAAATAATTATAAGTTAAATAAATTAATAATGCGCGATTAATTAACCAAAATTCAGAATGTTTGAACTTCAATATCTGAGAAAAATACGTTGCGCTTTCTTGAACTTGGGGCAACCGTATACACACTATAATCATTAAGTTGTATTAAATAAAAAGTATTTTGTAGCTTAAATAGCTTGCCTAACTCTGATTAACACGCTATCGTATTCCAGACGAACATTGAGGTCTTCGTATAGATATGTATTTCCTCATTCATATTCATGAATCCTTCCTGACCCCGAACTGCATACGTATAAATTTACTTCACTACTTATAGCTCACACCATGTCCTTTGTTATTTTTTTATTTCAATTTTATCCTGTTTTTTTTTAATTTATTCAAAATCTTTTTAGCTATCTCGAAGTGTTTGCAAAAATTATATCGAATTTTTCTAATTTTTCTGTTTAGGAAGGCCAAAAGAAGTGGAGCTCACGAAAACAGAAGAAGCTTTAGGATTAACCATAACAGACAACGGTGCAGGTTACGCGTTCATCAAAAGAATTAAAGAAGGATCTGTGATAGACGAAATACCACACATTGAAGTAAGTACCAAATTTGTACTCCTCGAACCGTTGACTAAAATAAAATTCAGGTGGGCGACCACATCGAAAAGTTAGATGGAATGAACATGGTAGGAAAACGACATTTTGAAGTAGCAAAAGTGCTCAAAGACTTGCCAGTAGGTGCATCTTTTACAATTCGACTTATAGAACCCATGAAGAGCGGATTTAACAGTATAGCACCCAAAAGCGCATTAAAATCCACCAAGAAGAGCGGATACGGTACGGGAAAAGAAACTTTGAGGTTCAAAGCGAACGGAAAAGCTGCAATTGAAGCACAGGTAAGATTTTTAAAAATTTTTAAACAAGGTAAACCACATGGACGATTCTTTTAGGACGACGAGATGGATGCTGGTGTAGATAAAATCAACACAATTTTGGAAAACTTTATGGGTATAAACGATACAGATTTGGCAACCCAAATATGGGAAAAGGCCAATGGCAAAGCGAATTCAATGGATTTTGCTGAAGCAATAGATAATTCTGATCTTGAAGAGTTTGGCTTCTCGGACGATTTGATCATCGAACTGTGGGGAGCCATCACGGATGCTCGTTCGGGAAGAATAAAACACTAAAATATGTGCCACTTTTATTTTAATGTAGCATTTTGTTTGCTTATTGTAAATATTTATTTTGTAATTTTAAATCATTTTCTATTTTTAGAATGTATAAATATTGCATTAATAGATCAATAATTATTTTGTTCTGAAAAATTCTAATCAGCTTTGTTGATTCAAAAAATTGTCTGCAATAATATTATTTTACTTAAAATTTGACGTTTATTTGTGTGAATGAATTCGTAAGATTTAAAAATTATTTTAAATAAAATTGCCAAGCACATCACCTTAGATAACGGACACGACGCTAATTTTATTAATGCGAAAATAATTAAATAAGTTGAAAATTGTAAGGAACAACTTCGTCACGAAGTGATATGCATCAAAAGAAAAAACACCATGAACAGGAAACAAAACCCAAATTATCCAATCTTATAACTAGGATAATTTTATAATGTCATTAAAGTGGGGTGCAGTGTGGCGTTTTACGATTTCATCAATAAAATCTATTGTAATTTGATTTTTCTTATGATAAATGCAAATCAGGCGGAACGGGCAAATTTATTCCAAAAAGAAATCCGCCCAAAAGAAGTCTTAACAAAATTAAATTACATGAAATTATTCGTAAAATTAATTCTAACTCATATTTTTCCGAAATATTTTCCCTACAGAGAACCCCGTTCATTACTTTCCAAACCCCTAGGTAAGGAAAGTATTGTTATCAGGCAAAATTTGACCCCCCAATTTTTTGACAGATGTTCACGTTTTGAGGTCCCCTGAATCCATTTTTATCATTTTTGGAAGGATGTCTGTATGTATGTGTGTGTGTATGTACGTCTGTGAACACGATAGCGTCTAAACGAAGCAAGCAAATCATTCCAAATTTTGCATATAAGCTTTCTCCTGTCGTAGGACGAAGCCAGATGAAAATAAATTAAATCGTCTAACGGGAAAGGGGGGTTTACCTGGAGCTATTATGACATTATGCGTCATAACTTCGAAACGAAATTAAATATGTAAAAATATTAATAACAAAAAATTAGCGCTATGGAATTTCCTACATTTTTTGTCCTACAAGTTTTTCTCTAAAATATACAGGGCGTTTCAAAAATTTTTGTATTTGTAAATAAAATAGTAAACCGCATTCTACTAACGAAAATAAGATGAAAAGTTTCTAATAACATGGGTCCAAAAATGCTTCGTTTGCAAGATATAGGCATTCAAAAGTTTGTTTCTTCCTATTTTGGCAAAATATGAAATTTTTCATCGATTTACTGTTGAAATTATGTAACCATTTTATTTAAAAATATAATATAAAAATTTGCGTCTGTTCGGAAAGTTATGCGATGGCCACATCAGATTTATTTTATTTAATTTCAGCTCAAAAAGCATTGATAAATGCAGACTCATCATTTCTCTGTATAGAACAAATTTTTAGCTCTAATGGGACCCCTAACTGTGGATTTTCGAAGTTGATCAATATTATTATTTTTAAAAAGTTACTTTTTTACTAATTATTTAAATTTTTTTTCTAGTTCCAGCAGTTTTGAAGATACGCAGATAGAATAAAAATTTTTTTTTTATGAAAATGGTAAAAATTCCTTTTCCGGAAATATTTTTAATTCGTGGAATCCAATGAAGAAAAGTTATAGTAAAAACTTCTAGAGGACTCAATTTTGCACGAATCTTAAAAAAATCATCTCTATAGATGAAATAGTATAATTTCACCATGCTGGAGTGCTGAAAGGTTCAATTAAACTTTCTTTGAAAAGTGAGACTCTCATTTAAATATTTGTTTGAGAATTAAATCAGAACATGAGCTTTCTGACGCAAAGATTCTGGTCGAAAATGAGGGTTTGGGTAAACAATCTTGGCTACTTATAGCGATCTTGAGTAAATTGAAATTTTTATAATTATTAAAGAAAAAAAGCATTACACTCCATTATTTACAATCTCAAATCCAACTATGAGAGCTAAGTAATCGAGTCTTGTAAAATTTCTCAAATAAGTTTAAAAAGTTTTTTTTCGGAAAAAACCAGCGATTGATTCTTCGGGAGAGGGAAGTACGTGGCCCCAGTTGCTGCTTTATAATTTTTGCCTGAGTTTTTATATAGGATTAATGCAAAATTTTCCTCTAAATTCAGTATTTCGAATAATTTTCCAGGAACACAGAAAATTTTAATCAATTGTTCAACCTAATTTGCACAAATTTTAAAATTTAAACATTTTTCTGAATTCAACTATGAATTTGCTACAACTTTTATCTGCAAAATTTTCCTCTAAATTCAGTATTTCGAGTAATTTTCCAGGAACACAGAAAATTTTAATCAATTGTTCAACCTAATTTTCACAAATTTTAAAATTTAAACATTTTTCTGAATTCAACTATGAATTTGCTACAACTTTTATCTGCAAAATTTTCCTCTAAATTCAGTATTTCGAGTAATTTTCCAGGAACACAGAAAATTTTAATCAATTGTTCAACCTAATTTTCACAAATTTTAAAATTTAAACATTTTTCTGAATTCAACTATGAATTTGCTACAACTTTTGTCTGCAAAATTTTCCTCTAAATTCAGTATTTCGAATAATTTTCCAAGAACACAGAAAATTTTAATCAATTGTTCAACCTAATTTTCACAAATTTTAAAATTTAAACATTTTTCTGAATTCAACTATGAATTTGCTACAACTTTTGTCTGCAAAATTTTCCTCTAAATTCAGTATTTCGAATAATTTTCCAGGAACACAGAAAATTTTAATCAATTGTTCAAGCTAATTTTTACAAATTTTAAAATTTAAACATTTTTCTGAATTCTACTATGGATTTGCTATAACTTTTGTGTGCAAAATTTTCCTCTAAATTCAGTATTACGAATAATTTTCCAGGAACACAGAAAATTTTAATCAATTGTTCAACCTAATTTTCACAAATTTTAAAATTTAAACATTTTTCTGAATTCAACTATGAATTTGCTACAACTTTTGTCTGCAAAATTTTCCTCTAAATTCAGTATTTCGAATAATTTTCCAGGAACACAGAAAATTTTAATCAATTGTTCAACCTAATTTTCACAAATTTTAAAATTTAAACATTTTTCTGAATTCAACTATGAATTTGCTACAACTTTTATCTGCAAAATTTTCCTCTAAATTCAGTATTTCGAGTAATTTTCCAGGAACACAGAAAATTTTAATCAATTGTTCAACCTAATTTCCACAAATTTTAAAATTTAAACATTTTTCTGAATTCAACTATGAATTTGCTACAACTTTTGTCTGCAAAATTTTCCTCTAAATTCAGTATTTCGAATAATTTTCCAGGAACACAGAAAATTTTAATCAATTGTTCAACCTAATTTTCACAAATTTTAAAATTTAAACATTTTTCTGAATTCAACTATGAATTTGCTACAACTTTTATCTGCAAAATTTTCCTCTAAATTCAGTATTTCGAGTAATTTTCCAGGAACACAGAAAATTTTAATCAATTGTTCAACCTAATTTTCACAAATTTTAAAATTTAAACATTTTTCTGAATTCAACTATGAATTTGCTACAACTTTTATCTGCAAAATTTTCCTCTAAATTCAGTATTTCGAATAATTTTCCTGGAACGCAGAAAATGTTAAGCGATTATTGAAACTAATTTTCAGAAATTTTAAAATTTAAACTTTTTTCTGAATTCAGCTATGGATTAGCTGAAACTTTTGTCTGCAAAATTTTCCTCTAAATTCAGTATTTCGAATAATTTTCCAGGAACACAGAAACTTTTAAACAATTGTTCAACCAAATTTTCACAAATCATAAAGTTTAAACATTTTTCTGAATTCAAGCATGGATTTGCTAAAACTTTTGTCTGCAAAATTTTCTTTTAAATTCAGTAATTCAAGTAATTTTCCAGGAACACAGAAAATTTTAATCAATTGTTCAACCTAATTTTCACAAATTGTAAAATTTAAACATTTTTCTGAATTCAACTATGAATTTGCTACAACTTTTGTCTGCAAAATTTTCCTCTAAATTCAGTATTACGGATAATTTTCCAGGAACACAGAAAATTTTAATCAATTGTTCAACCTAATTTTCACAAATTTTAAGATTTAAACATTTTTCTGAATTCAACTATGAATTTGCTACAACTTTTGTCTGCAAAATTTTCCTCTAAATTCAGTATTTCGAATAATTTTCCAAGAACACAGAAAATTTTAATCAATTGTTCAACCTAATTTTCACAAATTGTAAAATTTAAACATTTTTCTGAATTCAACTATGAATTTGCTACAACTTTTGTCTGCAAAATTTTCCTCTAAATTCAGTATTTCGAATAATTTTCCAAGAACACAGAAAATTTTAATCAATTGTTCAACCTAATTTTCACAAATTTTAAGATTTACACATTTTTCTGAATTCAACTATGAATTTGCTACAACTTTTGTCTGCAAAATTTTCCTCTAAATTCAGTATTTCGAATAATTTTCCAAGAACACAGAAAATTTTAATCAATTGTTCAACCTAATTTTCACAAATTTTAAGATTTAAACATTTTTCTGAATTCAACTATGAATTTGCTACAACTTTTGTCTGCAAAATTTTCCTCTAAATTCAGTATTTCGAATAATTTTCCAAGAACACAGAAAATTTTAATCAATTGTTCAACCTAATTTTCACAAATTTTAAGATTTAAACATTTTTCTGAATTCAACTATGAATTTGCTACAACTTTTGTCTGCAAAATTTTCCTCTAAATTCAGTATTTCGAATAATTTTCCAGGAACACAGAAAATTTTAATCAATTGTTCAACCTAATTTTCACAAATTTTAAAATTTAAACATTTTTCTGAATTCAACTATAAATTTGCTACAACTTTTGTCTTCAAAATTTTCCTCTAAATTCAGTATTTCGAGTAATTTTCCAGGAACGCAGAAAATTTTAATCAATTGTTCAACCTAATTTTCACAAATTTTAAAACTTAAACATTTTTCCGAATTCAACTATGGATTTGCTAAAACTTTTGGCTGGAAAATTTTCCTCTAAATTCAGTATTTTGAATAATTTTCCAGCAACACAGAAAATTTTAATCAATTGTTCAACCTAATTTTCATAAATTTTAAAATTTAAACATTTTTCTGAATTCAACTAGGAATTTGCTAAAAATTTTGGCTGCAAAATTTTCCTCTAAATTCAGTATTTTGAATAATTTTCCAGCAACACAGAAAATTTTAATCAATTGTTCAACCTAATTTTCATAAATTTTAAAATTTAAACATTTTTCTGAATTCAACTAGGAATTTGCTAAAAATTTTGGCTGCAAAATTTTCGCAAAATTTTCCTCTAAATTCAGTATTTTGAATAATTTTCCAGCAACACAGAAAATTTTAATCAATTGTTCAACCTAATTTTCATAAATTTTAAAATTTAAACATTTTTCTGAATTCAACTATGGATTTGCTATAACTTTGGTGTGCAAAATTTTCCTCTAAATTCAGAATTTCGAGTAATTTTCCATGAACACAGAAAGTTTTAATCAATTTTTTTTTTTTTTATTTTTTTTTATTTGATGTTTTATAGTGCATCGACTACTAGGTCATTAGCACTTTATACATTTATATTATTACATGTTAAATTAGTTTTAATATGTTTATTTCTTTCAGATATTTGATGGTATCATGTATATTGCGTCTCTCGGGATTTAGAGCTTCTCCAATATTTTCGGGAATCTTGCATTCTTTTCTTGATTGTTCGTATGTTGGACAATCCATTAATATATGTTTGACCGTTATGGTTGTTTTGCATATTGAACATTGAGGTGGTTCTTCTCCTGACATTTTGTATTTGTGTGTCATTCCTGTGTGTCCTATTCTTAATCTTGTTAATGCAGTCTCCGTTGTTCTATCGAATATGTTTTGTTTCGTCCATGGTTTGATATGTTTTTTGGTTTTATGTAATTTTTGGTTGGTGCAGCTCCAATTTTCTTGCCATTTGTTGTATATTTTATATTTTATTATGTTATATGCTTCGGATATGCACATACTTATTTTGATTTTTGCATTTGGATTGTTGGCCGCTTCTTTTGCAAGCTTGTCTATAGCTTCGTTTCCGGGTATTCCCATATGTGATGGTACCCATATGAATATCACATCTTTTGGAATTTGTTTTATATGGTGGTTTATGTTACGGATTTTAGTTATAATTGTGTTGCTGTTTTCGTTGTTTTTTAAAGATTGTAATACACTATATGAATCAGTTATCAATAAGAAGCGATTTCCTTCGTGTTTCGTTATATATTTGAGTGCTTGATAGATAGCTGTAGCTTCTGCTGTGTATATTGAAGTTCCATTTGGCAAATAATATTGTTCGTTTGTGTTTCCATGTATGTAAGCACATCCCACAAGTTCATCCTTCTTGGAGGCATCCGTGAAGATATGCTCAAATCCTCTGTATTTGTTAAGGATCATATCGTATTCAGCTTGGTATATGGATTTACTGGTTGTATTTTTCTTATGTTTGTTTAGTTTTGCATTGATGCTTATTGCAGTTATGGTCCAGGGTTCTGTTTTTTTATTTTTGATTTTCATTATCTTTGGGAATTGGTATGAGTACTTTTCCAGAATATTGTTTATCCTTATGTGGAAAGGTCTGGGATATTTAGGGGATTGGTTGTATCTTAGTGTATTCCTGTGTGATAAAACATTGTTAAATGATGTGTGTGAGGGATTGCTTATTATCTTCATTGCATATTTTACTGCCAGCATATCTCTTCGTATTTCTAAAGATGGTATTGAAGCTTCACATCGTAGGCTTGCTATAGGTGATGTTCGAAAAGCTCCTAATGCTATTCGCAGAGATATATTTTGTGTCGTTTCAAGTTTTTTTAGTAATGTTTCTTGTGCTGATGAATAAATGATGCATCCATAATCTATTTGTGATCTGATGGTGGCTTTATAGATTTTCAGCAATGTGTCACACTTTGTTCCCCATTTGTTGTTGGAAATAATTTTGAGAAGGTTTATTGATTGGGTAGTTTTTACTTTTAGATAGTTTATGTGTTCTTTCCAATTTAGTTTATTATCAAATTTGATTCCTAAGTATTTAATAACTTTGGTGTATTTTATTCTTTTTCCATCTATATGGATTTCAGGATGTTGATTAGGATTTTTCCTCCGTCTTGTGAATTGAACTGCCTTCGTTTTTTCGGGTGAGATTTTGAATCCTGTCGCTTTGGTCCATTCTTCTACTTCTTTGATGGCTTGTTGTAGTATTTCCTTTATGACCTGAGGGTCTTGATTTCTAGAATAAATGGTAATGTCATCTACGAATAAGGAAATCTTAATAGGTGCTTTTATAAATTTCGTAATGCTATTTATTGCAATTAGGAATAGTGTCGCGCTTATAGGTGATCCTTGAGGAATACCATTTTCCATTACCGCTATATCCGAGTATATGTCTTCTATTTTTACTCTGAATGTTCTCTTGCTAAGTATGTTTTTGATAAAGTTTAGTATATTGCCTGTTATCTTCCATTCTAGGATTTGTTTTATAATAAGATATCTCCATACTCTGTCAAATGCCTTTTCTATGTCCAAAAAAATTGCTATTAGATATTCTTTATTTATGAATGCTTCGTGTATCTCAGATTCTAAATTTAATAATTGATCCGTTGTTGTGTGTAGTTTTCTGAAACCTGATTGATTTTTTGTCAGAAGATCATTTGCTTCCAGGTTCCACGCCAATCTTTTGTTAATTATTTTTTCTAATAATTTAGCAAGGCATGATGATAATGCTATAGGTCTGTAGTTGTTAGGATCTGTTGGTGTTTTATCTGTTTTTAGTATTGGTACCACAGTTACTTCTCTCCACATATCAGGATATTGGTTTTCCTTCCATACCCATGTAGCACACATTGTTGGCGCAATATTGGTCCAATATTGAAAATCAATGTTGCGCCAATATAGAGATGTGAACATTCTGCTATATTGGTCCAATATGGATTTTCAATATTGTACCAATATTGATTTTCAATATTGGACCAATATAGCAGAATGTTCACATCTCTATATTGGACCAATATTGATTTTCAATATTGGACCAATATTGATTTTAAATATTGGACCAATATAGCAGAATGTTCACATCTCTATATTGGCGCAATATTGATTTTCAATATTGGACCAATATTGATTTTAAATATTGGACCAATATAGCAGAATGTTCACATCTCTATATTGGCGCAATATTGATTTCCAATATTGGACCCATATAGCAGAATTTTCACATTTCTATATTGGCGCAATATTGATTTTCAATATTGGACCAATATTGATATTCAATATTGGACCAATATTGCAAATAAATATTGGTACAAAGAAAAAAAGATTTAATTTAACTTTTTACATATTTATTGTAATTGATACCTAATTATATAAATATTATTTCGGTCTGGTTTTTTCCTAATTTGTATGTTGCTACCTTTTTCTAATGTTTGTAATGTTGTAAGTTTTGAGCCTCCACTAAATGATATAGTAGTTGTATCTGACAATCATATTAATTATAATTTTTTTTTCTTTCAAGTATCCTTTGATTGTTGTAGTACCGAAACATCATATAAATCTGAAATTAAATTAAATTTAAAGATTTTTTTTTACTTGCCGCTAGCGGGGTTCGAACCCATGACGTTCCTTTTGAATGTTGCGAAAGCCTCCACCTGTTACCATTTATCTACGAAGCTTACTTATTTAAATATATTTGCTCTCGAGATTAATGGTGTATATCAGGGGTGGACAACTTTTGTGTACGTAAGATCTACTTTTTATTTTAAACATTTGTCGGGATCTTAGTTGAAAACATATTTAAAAGAGAAAGCACAAATAACGTAAAAATTTGAAAATCTTGACTCAATTTGTTTCATTCGTAATCCGACGGCTCTTGCCAGATCAGTGTAACTACTTTTTCCCTATTTTTATGTAATTCGTAATCTCCTTTGCTTAATAATCTAAACACAACATTTAACAGTAAAAAATTATTGTACTCTCGCAAAGAAAACAAATCCTTTAAAATTATTGGACCACTGTATAGTAAAAAAAACCGAAACTCTGTGGCTTTCCACCTATCAATTTCATCAAAGCTCCGTGGTTTTCTATTGAATTCACTTGGAACCGTTTGACCACAATTTAAAGATCTTGCTGACATTTTTTTTCTGAAAGCTGGAAGAATTCTAAACTCGGACGGTGATTTTATCCAAAAATTTATAAGTTTTCTCGTAACCCCTAAAAACACAAGATGCATGGAATCTAAAGGAATGTGACTAATAAATTTAAAATCTTTAATTTTAATTAAAGGTGATTGTTTTAAATGATGATCAGGTTGTGCTTGGTCGAAAAACTTCGAATTGGTTCTTAGCTCACAAATTTCGTTTCCATACACAAGTTTATGGTTTTCACTTCTTCCTTTAATAAAGCATCTTTCGCAACCAAAATATTCAGTGTGGCCTTTAATGCATTTAATAAATGCCCTAGCAGATGCATCGCATACTATACCTTTTATTTTGACAATGTAGATTCTATTATTATATTATAAGACAACTTACAATATTGTAAGTTAACAATGTATTAATTTCTTCTACAAATTTCTGGAAAAATTGATCTACATCGGAGGTTTTGAATTTCCTAAATGCTGCAACAAACGGCGTTATCTTAAAATTTTCAATATAAACTTGACACAAGATTGGCTAAAACGCGGCCAACTTATTGAACTCTAGCCAAAATTTATATTTATAGCAAAACCGTGTTGTAGTAAAGCAAATTTTGAGGACTTTTAGGACAAATATTTGTTTTTTATAATCGCGGCCCTAAATAAAATAATTATGAATACCTATGTAAATTAAAATTTATTATTACATTTTACATTGAATGTTGGTTTCAACAACTATGCAAAACTTTTATGCATTATTTAATTATTTCAAATAGTAACATTGTGTAACTAAAACAACGTGTTTAGTTACAAAATATAACTAAACACGTTATTTTAGTTACAAAATATAACTAAAATATGAGAAAATAGGCATATTATTTTTTTATTACTTGAAATTTTTTTGAGTTGATAAAATTTTTACAAACCTAGCTTTGGTTTAGTGGCTTTTGTCAATTTCACCAACTTTTGGGTCACAAAAATCTAGACCACCTCCAAATATTACGTTACGCACCCTTGCAACCCCCATATTTTATTATTTACCTTTTTAATAAAGCCCAAACAACGAAAAAGTTATTACCGACTAGAAAATAGTTAATACATTAAAAAGAATTTCTCGAGAATAAAGTGCAGGTAAATGTCCGATTTTGTAACATGCTGAACCCCCTTAAGGGGAAGTTCGGAAAAGTAGGACATTTACCCTTCACTTTTTTGAGAAAATTTTTATACAGAAATGATTTATATTTAATTTTGATTAGAATAAAACTATCCCGAAATCTCAATTTTGATTATTAAAAATATTAGCCTTATTTTAGTGGTATTTGAAAGGTTTCCTGTCAAAATTGGGATCTTGGGACAATTTTATTGTAGGTAATCAGAATTAAAAATAAATAATTTCTACATAAACATTTTCTCAAATAATTGAAGGATAAATGTTCTACTTTTTCTAAGTTGGCAACCATACAGAAGCGTGACGTCACGCATTTAGAAACCCCCTCCCCCAGCGTCATAAATAATCATGCAAGTTTGAACCCCCCCCCCTCCGTGCGTGACGTAATTTATGAACCTTGGTGCATGACGCCGATGGCGTCACAAGAAACCATGCGCAAACTTTTAATGTTGGCTTTACAGTAGAACCAGTGTAAGATAGCATTCGGCGTGTCTGTATAAGTGTATGGTATAAGGTTAAAAATGTAGTAAAATGATACCATCAAAACGCTATAAATTTTGTTACGAATTAGGGTCAAACAATAAGAATAGACATCCATTAAAGCTCAAACGTTTCTCAATCGATTGATGACAATTTCATATTTAAAAATATGTAAGTGGGGAGGGGGGGGGGGAGAAAAGCCGTTAAAATATTGAAGCTTCAAACAGCTTTTCACTACTGATTTTCCAATAACATTTATTAACTGTTCATAACATTATGAGTTTTTAATAATTAAACTTATATTTTTAGTTTTTAAACAGTGAAAATATTCAGGATTCAAATATCTTCGATCTTCGATTTAAGGTGATTTTAAATCGAACGCACATCACATGCATAGAAAGAGATGGGTCACGATGCTTCTGTCAAAGAAGAATCACGATTGAGGAGAGAGATCTTCGAAACAAAGCGGCTTTTCAAAAACCATCAAAGTAAAAAATATTTTTTAGAATATTTTTGAATATTTTGTACCCTGCTGATAATAACCCCTTTAAAATTTTCGCGGACTAATTATTTACATTCTTAGTTGTACTTAAACTTATAACGTAAGAATTAATGGCGCAACATCAAATTCGGCGCTAAACCAATTCTGGACCAACATTTGTGTAAAAAAATTGTTTAATGCAATATTTCAGCAGCCTTCAATATTTTCTTCGGTAATATTGGTTGAAGTTTGGCAGTCAATATTGGTTCAATATTGCACCAAGCTTCAGTCAATATTGGTACAATATTGATTTCCTACATTGGCGCAATATTGAAAATCAACATCGAACCAATATTGGTTGAAGTTCGGCAGTCAATATTGGCTATCAATATTGGTTCAATATTGCACCAAGCATCAGCCAATATTGGCGCAATATTGATTTCCTATATTGGCGCAATATTGGATATAAATATTGAACCAATATTGGCTGAATATAGCAACAATTCACGTCCAAATAATTATCAATAATACGGGATATCGGGTTCGTGGACAGAAATAAATCAAACAAGTGTTTTTATAGTCGACGTTTCGGCCTCAAAACAAAAGCCATCTTCAGAACTGTAATGTAATAAGTGAGAATACCTAATCACATGGGTCAGCATTAGACATACCTTAAAAAACATAGGTGGAAACTGTTTACAATACATTGAAGGGGCCTGCATTGGTGTCACATGCAAATAAAAACAGAAACATTCGGTGGCGTAAAATTAAAACGTTGCATAATCCCAAAAGCGAATTAGTCAATAACAATAGGATTTTCATAAAAAACCTCATGTACAATATTAAAATATATACAGTCAAACTTTTCACAACAACATGCATAAACTAAATACAGATAAGAATACTGATACCGTTGATAGCGTATAAGACAGACATTCTTACACCGCTCAGTTTATATTCCATTTAAACTTCCCGCAGTATTCAAGTAGGAATCCACCAAAGCAAGCAGGCGCACCACACATCACAAAAGTTTCCAACCCGATGTCAACAAACAAGACGAAAACAAACAATTCGCTCCCTTCCACAACGTTAAAATCAATTGAAACCGGCCAAATTAACAGGGATATCCATCCATACACCCCCCCCTGAAGTTCGGCAGTCAATATTGGCTATCAATATTGGTTCAATATTGCACCAAGCATCAGCCAATATTGGCGCAATATTGATTTCCTATATTGGCGCAATATTGGAAATAAATATTGAACCAATATTGGCTAAAGTTCGGCAGTCAATATTGGCAATCAATATTGGTTCAATATTGCACCAAGCATCAGCCAATATTGGCGCAATATTGATTTCCTATATTGGCGCAATATTGGATATAAATATTGAACCAATATTGGCTGAAGTTCGGCAGTCAATATTGGCAATCAATATTAGTTCAATATTGCACCAAGCATCAGCCAATATTGGCGCAATATTGATTTCCTATATTGGCGCAATATTGGATATAAATATTGAACCAATATTGGCTGAAGTTCGGCAGTCAATATTGGCAATCAATATTGGTTCAATATTGCACCAAGCATCAGCCAATATTGGCGCAATATTGATTTCCTATATTGGCGCAATATTGGATATAAATATTGAACCAATATTGGCTGAAGTTCGGCAGTCAATATTGGCAATCAATATTGGTTCAATATTGCACCAAGCATCAGCCAATATTGGCGCAATATTGATTTCCTATATTGGCGCAATATTTGAAATCAATATTGAACCAATATTGGTTGAAGCTCGGCAGTTAATATTGGCTATCAATATTGGTTCAATATTGCACCAAGCATCAGCCAATATTGGCGCAATATTGATTTCCTATATTGGCGCAATATGTGAAATCAATATTGAACCAATATTGGTTGAAGCTCGGCAGTTAATATTGGCTATCAATATTGGTTCAATATTGCATCAAGCATCAGCCAATATTGGCGCAATATTGATTTCCTATATTGGCGCAATATATGAAATCAATATTGAACCAATATTGGTTGAAGCTCGGCAGTTAATATTGGCTATCAATATTGGTTCAATATTGCACCAAGCATCAGCCAATATTGGCGCTATATTGATTTCCTATATTGGCGCAATATTTGAAATCAATATTGAACCAATATTGATTGAAGCTCGGCAGTTAATATTGGCTATCAATATTGGTTCAATATTGCACCAAGCATCAGCCAATATTGGCGCAATATTGATTTCCTATATTGGCGCAATATTGGAAATCAATATTGAACCAATATTGGCTAAAGCTTGCAATATTGGGCCAAGATTCAATATTGAGCCAATATTTGTCCAATATTGCGCCAACATTGTGTGCTACATGGGTATATAATTATATATATTCAGAAGCGATTGTTTTGCTGATATAGATAAGTGTTTTATAAATGCGTATGGAATATTATCTGGTCCTGGGCTGGTGTTTTTACTTTTGTTTATGTTCTCTTCAAATTCTTTCATGGTAATTAAATTATTTATTGGATCTTGGTTTTGGTCTGGATTCACAAAGGGTACTGTTTCAGTGTTTTTTTTGTATTTTATAAATTCTTTATTATATGCTTCATTTGAATATGTTTTTTCGAGAGTTTTTGCTATGATATTAGCAATTTCGTCTTTCTTTGTAACAATCTCATTATTTTCTTTTAATGCGGGGATAGTGAAGTTTTTTTTCACTCCTTTTATCGCTTTTATTTTGTTCCACATTTCTTTGCTTGTGGTATTTGTGTCAATTGATTGTACAAATTGTTGCCATGATTCAATTTTGCGTGTTTTTATAATTTTCCTTGCGATTGCTCTTTTCTTTTTGAATTCTATTAGATCATTGATTGATCCTGTTTTTTTATATTTGTTAAATGCATGTGATGGCTGTTTTTTAGAGCTTCTTTGCATTGTTGATTCCACCATGTTACCGTCCTTTTCCTAGGACATATTTTATTTATTTTGGTTATTGTTTCGTTTGCTGCTGCATTTATAATTGAGGTCAATTTCGCGACTGTGTTATTTATATTTTTATCTTCATATGGATTAAGGGGTGTTTGTAGGGAGGTTAGTTCTGTATACTTATTCCAGTCTGCAGTTTCCAATTTCCATTTGTTTATTGTTGTTGCAGAGTTTACTTCCATTCTTTGTCTGATGTCTATTAATATTGGATAATGGTCACTGTCGTAGAGATGTTCTAGTGGACGCCATGTAATGATGGGTGCTATTTGGATTGTTGCAAATGTCAGATCAATGTTACTGAAGGTGTTATTTGAGGAGTTGAAATGCGTAGGTTGATTTTTATTCATAATTACTAGTGTGTTTGATTGAAACAGTAAATCTTCAACAGTTCTACCTCGTTTATCAGTGTGTTTCGATCCCCAAATTCTGTTATGTGCATTAAAATCACCTGTTATTAAGTATGGTTTGGGAAGTTGGTCCAGTAGATCTTGTAATTCTTTTGTTGTTATTGGTTTGTTTGGTGGGAGGTATATGTTGCATATATGTACTTTTAAAGGTAGATAGACTGTGACAGCAACTGCTTCCATATTTGTTGTTAAATTTATGCTTTCTGAATGGATGTTATTTGTTACGAATATAGAAACTCCTCCACTGGCATGCTGTTGGTTTTGTCTGTGTTTGGAAAATTCTTTGTAACCCTTTAATAACATTTTTTTGTTATCATTTATATGAGTTTCCTGAAGGCATAATATTTGTGGATCTTCCTTGCTTATTAATATTTGTAAATGAGCTAGTCTGTTGTAAAATCCGTTTAAGTTCCATTGTAATATAGATTTTATGCTTTTTTCTGTTTGCTTATTCTTTATCATATTTTATATTTTTGTTTATTATTATTATTTTTTTTTTAGGTTTTTTTTTTGTTAGTTACAATCTTGGCTTGATGATGAGAAGAATGCATCGCTAGTTTCTTTTCTCTGTGCTTTGTCTAATTTTGTAATTATTCGTGAAAATTTATTTTTTATTTTACCATGCTGAAGAAGAACTCTGAAATCTTTTACGATAGTTTTAATGTCTTCAATGTCCGGATTGAATTGTTTTGCTGTTTCAAGGGGGTTAATGGTTGTATGAATTTCTCTGTAGAATTTTTCAAAATGTTCATATGTGAATTTGTAGTTGGCAGGGTTTTTTGTGATCTCTTCCTTTATTGGGCTAAGTAGTTCTGTTGTGGTTAGTGTTGTTTCATTTTCAGTTGTTTTAACTTTTTTGTTCGCCTTTTTTTTGTTTTGTTCTTCTGTATCTTTTTCTGGTGTTTGCTTCTTGGAGGGATGGATTGTTTGCGTTAGCGGATGTTTAAATGGTTCTTTCTCTGTTATATTTGTGATTTCTGGTGAGAGTTCACTAGAGCTTGATGGCCGGTTTCGTTTGTTTGCTATTTTTTTTGGGTCTGCTGTTTTGTTTTCACTATGATTTTGTTTGGGTTCTGGGTTGTTTTTTGTTTCTGTGCTTAGTATTTCTTTTTGTATCCTTTGGGTCTCTGTTATTTCGATTTCTACGTTGGTTTGGGTTAACTGGGTGTTTGGTTCTCGGGTATTTAGGTTTTCCGATTGTGATGTTTCTTTTGTTGGGTTATTCAATGCATTTAGGTTGTTATAATTTTCTGTTTGGGGGATATTTGTTGAGTTTCTGCAGTTTTCCTTGGTATGTCCGTGACGTCTGCATAATTCGCATTGATCAGTGGTAAGAAAGATTCTGCATTGTTCTCCGTTATATTCTATGATTAAGCTATCTGGGATTTTTTCTTCGTCTTTGGGCATTATATAAACTTGTCTGCGTCCGCTATTGATGTGTGAGATGAGGGGGTTGTTACTTATTTTTATGTGTGTTATTGTCGATACTGTTTCAATATTATTTAGTTTTAGGATTTCGTTAATTTTACCATGTGGAATATAGGCTGGTACATGTATAATCATTCTTTTGGCATTTGATATTAATTTTCTTATCGGCACTACTAGATTGCTTATTTTGATAAATTTATGTTTATTTGTTATTTCTGTAGCAATTTCTTCTGATTTGAAATATACAACTATCCGGTTGAAACTCATAGGATACGCATCAACAATGTGTTTGAGATCTGTTATGTTTTGTAGTGCTAATATGTATTCAGTTAATTCTGTGTTTTCTTGTTTTGGTATGACAATAGCATTTTCTTTCTTTGGGAAGAATTCGTTTATTAGAATATTTGAGTAGGTTTTTTGTGGGGTATGATTTGGGTTGTTCATGTTTGAATATGTTTGGGTTAAATTGTTCATTTTGATTATTTGTATGTGATTGTTTCGGTTTGATAACGCTTTTTATCTACTCACCAAGGTGAGCAGACTTATACGGTTGTGCAGCTGTCGCACGTAATTTCACTGTCACTTTTGGTTTGTTGTTTTGAAAAAATCACTTTTATATCCAATTACTGGCACTTTAAATATTAAATGTTTCACCTTGCATTCATACGTCTGGCCTCGTTGAATACTCGATCAGAACTGAATGATATATTGTTTTTATATTGTGAAGAATGTATTTATTTCAAAAATTTCATTAACGTTACGTCAACTTTGACTTTAATGGTTTTTATATTGTGAAGAATGTATTTATTTCAAAAATTTCATTAACGTTACGTCAACTTTGACTTTTTTTCTTTAATCAATTGTTCAACCTAATTTTCTCAATTTTTAAAATTTAAACATTTTTCTGAATTCAACTATGGATTTGCTATAACTTTGGTGTGCAAAATTTTCCTCTAAATTCAGTATTTCGAGCAATTTTCCAGGAACACAGAAAATTTAAATCAATTGTTCAACCTAATTTTCTCAATTTTTAAAATTTAAACATTTTTCTCAATTCAACTATGGATTTGCTATAACTTTGGTGTGCAAAATTTTCCTCTAAATTCAGTATTTCGAGTAATTTTCCAGGAACACGGAAAATTTTAATCAATTGTTCAACCTAATTTTCTCAATTTTTTAAATTCAAAGATTTTTCTGAATTCAACTATGGATTTGCTATAACTTTGGTGTGCAAAATTTTCCTCTAAATTCAGTATTTCGAGCAATTTTCCAGGAACACAGAAAATTTAAATCAATTGTTCAACCTAATTTTCTCAATTTTTAAAATTTAAACATTTTTCCGAATTCAACTATGGATTTGCTAAAACTTTTGGCTGCAAAATTTTCCTCTAAATTCAGTATTTTGAATAATTTTCCAGCAACACAGAAAATTTTAATCAATTGTTCTCAAGTGGTATAGCTAGGGGGGGCGGAGCGCCCTTCATAGATGTTTCCTCTGGGGTGCCACCCCTAAAAAAAACATGTTCCATGTTAAGAGAAATTTTAAAAATTGGGGGGTTCAAGAATATGTAACGTAATACTTGTAGGGAGGTCTAGGTTTGTGTGACGAAGTGTGACAATGGGGGGGAGGGGATTAACAATTGCGTGACGTAATTTATGGACGACCCCTTATCAGGAAAAACATTATTTAAAACAAACTAAATTTTACAATTTACTTCAGATGCATTGAAATTGACTTGTAAAAATCAATAAGGCTACAAAGTTATTTTATACAAAGATTTACAGCAAATTGAATCTATTGAAGAAGTGTTCGCTTCTACAAATATGGGACAAGATATATTACTGAATCTTCTTCGGTACAAATCCCAGCTTGCCATTTGATTGGTTGTTTATTACCATTTTAGTCTGCAAGAATTTACTGAAAACCTTCAACAGGGGAGTCGTTGATCTGATAACCATCTAATTTCTGGACCCTTGTGCCAGTTTTAAGACTAAAAGGTAAAAAATACCTATCAAAAACTATATCCAGTTTTTTAAGGCAGGAGTCTCGCTGAAGACACCGTAAACCACCGACTAAACTTCAATTAATGAAAATAACTAATTTTGGGTGGGTGTGTCTTTGAACTCCGTTATAAACCAACTGAGTTAGTTAAATTTTATTAAGTGGTTGTAGTGAGACTCCAGCCTAATGACGGCGTTAGGTTTTGTGTGGCTCTAGGAAAAAAGCAATAATATTTTTTCTCTAAAAAGCTAACTCCAGATTCCTTAGAGCTAGCACAATAATATTACAGCAGCACCCCCGAGGTTTGTCCACCTTAATCAATGTTGAATTTGTGGATTTTTGGTTTATTAATATTGATTTCTGAATACACCGAGGGGGTTCTAATTTTAATATTTGGGTGCTAGCTTTAAGAAATCGGAAGCTAACGTTTTGAGAAAAAAAATCAATTAGGGGAGCCAAAGTATGGCACCTCTACCCCACTTCTCACAAAGATGCCCACACCCTGTGCATCTGTGCATAGAAACTGGGAACGGAAAGGCGGCACCAGTTGCAAAAAAATCCGTAGGAACAGTCGTATAAAAAATATTGTATGATATATTACCTTATAAAAGTGATCAGCTTCTTCGTTCAGTTTATTTCCAGCCTCCCGTTGGATTTTTGCTCCCAAGTATATGTTAACATGTGGCCCCTCGCAGAAACCCGCTGCCGCACACCACTGATCATAACTTACTGCATAGGTAAACAAATAAGATAAAAAAAATTATATAAGCAAATTCGTGACGTTTTGAATAATAAAATGATAAATAGTTATCATATTCAAATTACAAGGACCTTTTTTGGTGTGTTGCCAAGTGGGAACAACATTAAATAGTTGTAGGTTAGATCATGTAAATAGTATTTTCTGCGGAGTTCGATTTACAAGTTGTGCGAAGACCATCGCGATGTTTAAAAGTGTGCAGATTACAATAATTAAGAGTAAACTTTTTGGTGTTTCAAGTTTTAAAAATAATTCTTTATCGTCTAACAATGTTTACAAGGTAAAATCGTCTTAAGTATTTATGTTAAATTGTGAAAAATATGGTTCTTGGAATTATGTTAGGTTAGGTCGAAATCCAAACGTCATTTCGTTTCGATTTAGCAACCGCGAATTTTAAAATATTCTTGTTTACAATACACGATTATGAAATTACGATAACAAATCTTAATTACTTTTGTAAACATTCGATTTAATATTTTTTACTTCAGGTCCTATCGTGTAAGTTTTCAACACGAAGTGATGACACCCCCAAAAGCAAAATTTATTTAAATGCCTTGGAAGCCGTAAAGGATATAAAAGATGGTTCCAAGTTGTTATTTGGAGGTAACAAAACGGATCTTAATGTAACCCCCCAGTTTTACATTATTTCTTTTTAGGGTTTGGTTTGTGTGGTATCCCAGAAAATCTAATAACAGCTCTTACAAAACATGAAGCTAAAAACTACATAGTTGTATCGAATAATGCAGGTGTAGATAACTTCGGTTTAGGTTTATTGTTGAAACAAAGCAAAATCAAACGCATGATTGCTTCCTATGTTGGTGAAAATGCAGAGTTTGAACGTCAATTTTTATCTGGTGAATTGGAAGTCGAATTGACACCACAGGTATTTTCATTATTTATATTATTACTTGAGCATTTCTATATATTTATACGGGATGCTTAAAAATACTGTCATTTATTTTAAAAGGTTCATATTTTATAACATATCAATTTGGATCAGCCTAAAGCCGTTTATTTAACATATTTTTGAATTATAGTCCAGTCGTTGGTTTATTTCAAACATTTAGTTTGGAATCGGAAAACAGCCCCTTAGTTTTCCATATTGGGCTTGGATTGGAACAGGGGAAAATTTGTCAAAGTAGGTCTCAAAAATCATAAAGTTGAGATTGGGTCAATTTCTATGCATAAGTTCAAAATAAGTATTAGCAAAATTAAGCTACCTAAAATTCCAAACAAAAGCTAAAAGAAATTCTGCTCTAGCATGCATAGTTTCCGAGGTTCTCTGAAGAACCTTGCTTGTTTTTTATTTTTAACCAAAATTACCAAAAAATAGACTTTTTTCTGTTCATCTGACGCAAGGGTAGTCTGAAAGGGTGACGGTAAATTGCACGAACGACTGCAGGTAGCCGAAAAAAAAAGTAGTAAATTGCACTCCGAGTAAAATGCTTAAGACTAATCCCTATGGTAAACTGCACGAACTTGGGGTGCAGTTTACCATTAGCAGGTAATGGTAATGGTAATGTACTCAGGGGTCGATTGGCCGCAAGGGCCTTTCTTGAACTGCGACCAGTATTGATCTTTTGTTCCCCTACTATTAGGTATTCAGGAAATTCAAATTTGCTAGCATTTATCTAGCACATCACAGAATATTCCTGAGAGTCTTTGTTGTACCCTTTGGGTTTGTCCCAGATGTTTTTTAGCCTGGATCAGGCTAAGGCATCGCAGCTACAGAATGTGTTCGGCTTGATTCAACTTCCGATCCACAGAGTCTGCATATGTCGAAGAAGATGCCAGGCTGTTTGACCACATAGCCTTTATGTTTTCACTGGAGAGCTGAGCCGAGCAAGAAATTTCTACCAACCAGAAATCTCTCCGCCCGTAACTCAACCAGCAATCACAGTAGGCCACTGCTGTGGTCGGAGACGGCCATAGATGAAGATAAAGTCAGAAATAAATTTTTGACTCTCTCCGGATTTGAACCGGGGTCTATAGCATTAGTAGTACATTGCTGTAACTACTAGACCAATGACCGTCTCACCATTAGCAGGTAGTTTTAGGGGTATATGTAAACGGACGTATGTAATCTCCACCGATGGTCAAGAGAAAATCCTCACTGCCGAAATGGTCACAGTTAACTACCCGTAAACTCCACCGATGGTTATTCGTAAGGATTTAAAAGTATTAGTAAAGTACAATAGGTAGATTAAAAAAATTAATTTCATTAGAAAAGGCATTTTATTGAAAAATAGAAGTAACACAAAATTGTAAGTTAACAAATAAACTTTTAAAATAAATAGAGAAAATGTATAAGTAATACTAGTACATTATTTGAATGAGTGCGTAGTCGTTTTAGTAAAAAATTTTAGCAATAAAATCGTAAACTACCCGTGTATTAACGGAAAAGTGTCGGTCACGCCCACCATAAATTTGGTGTAATTTTCGATTTTTTAAGTGTGAATTCGATTCGAAGGTCATTTCATTGTCAAAACCTACCCTCCGGAGCCTCCGCTCCGCTCCAGTCCTGATTATGTCTACGGCCCATCAAAAGTTTTCTTGTGAATAACTCCGCGACCTTTGCAGCTCAAACCAAAATAATGGAAGCTCAGTCAGGCTCAAACGATGCTCTAACGTTTGACACCACATTTATAAACAATTCGAAAAGGGGGGGGGGAAACTGACATACAGAATCAACGCAAAAATTGTAATTACCGTTGACAACTCAGGACTGTACGCAGAATTTCTTTGGGGACGGTGTTTTTGTAGAGCCATCCAGATTCATGACATTTCTGGTGCTTCTAACTTTTAACCTTCAACTTGCGAAAAAAAATCGTTAGTGTTTTAACACTAATCTAAGCTCGACTTCGCTGTTGCACGCCTGAGCGGACGATTTACCTTTTCGCGCAGCATTGATGAAAAACAGATGGAGACTCTTCTGGTGCTTCTAACATTCTACTTGCGAAAAAAACCCGTTTCCTAACACTATCCTAAGCTCGCCGCGGCTGATACACCTCTGAGCAGCCGATTTACCTCCCCCCCAGTAGTTTTTCGCGAATAACTCCGCCACGTTTGAGACTCAAACGAAAATAATGGAAGCTCAATCAGGCTCAAACGATGCTCTAATGTTTGACACCAAATTCACCCAAAAATTTGACTGGGGGCATCATGTTTAGTCCCCCTCCCCAGTAAATTTTTGCGAATAATTCCGCGACCTTGGGACTCAAACGAAAATAATGGAGGCTAATTCAGGCCCTAAACGATGATCTAATGTTTGACCACAAATTCACTCGAAAATACGATACTGGGGGATTCATGTCTACGGCCCCCCCCCAAAGTTTTTTGCGAAACGAAAATAATGGAAGATCATTCAGGTCAAACGGTGCTTTAACGTTTGACACCATTTTTACAAAAAAAAATTCGAAATTGGTTGGGGGGGGGTGCACTGACATCCAGGATCAAACCAAGAAATTGTAATTACTATTGACAACTCAGGACTGAACGCAGAATTTCTTTGCGGACGGTGTATTTGTTGAGCCATCCAGATTCATGACATTTCTGGTGCTTCTAACTTTTAACCTTAAACTTACGAAAAAAAATCGTTACGCAGAATTTCTTTGGGGACGGTGTTTTTGTAGAGCCATCCAGATTCATGACATTTCTGGTGCTTCTAACTTTTAACCTTCAACTTACGAAAAAAAATCGTTAGTGTTTTAACACTAACCTAAGCTCGACTTGGCTGTTGGACGCCTGAGCGGACGATTTACCTTTTCGCGCAGCATTGATGAAAAACAGATGGAGATTCTTCTGGTGCTTTTAACATTCCACTTGCGAAAAAAACCCGTTTCCTAACACTTATCCTAAGCTCGCCGCGGCTGATACACCTCTGAGCAGCCGATTTACCCCCCCCCCAGTAGTTTTTCGCGAATAACTCCGCCACGTTTAAGACTCAAACGAAAATAATGGAAGCTCAATCAGGCTCAAACGATGCTCTAATGTTTGACACCAAATTCACCCAAAAATTTGACTGGGGGCATCATGTTTAGCCCCCCTCCCCAGTAAATTTTTGCGAATAATTCCGCGACCATGGGACTCAAACGAAAATAATGGAGGCTAATTCAGGCCCTAAACGATGATCTAATGTTTGACCACAAATTCACTCGAAAATACGATACTGGGGGATTCATGTCTACGGCCCCCCCCCCCAAAGTTTTTTGCGAAACGAAAATAATGGAAGATCATTCAGGTCAAACGGTGCTTTAACGTTTGACACCATTTTTACAAAAAAAAATTCGAAATTGGTTGGGGGGGGGGTGCACTGACATCCAGGATCAAACCAAGAAATTGTAATTACTATTGACAACTCAGGACTGAACGCAGAATTTCTTTGCGGACGGTGTATTTGTTGAGCCATCCAGATTCATGACATTTCTGGTGCTTCTAACTTTTAACCAACTTACGAAAAAAAATCGTTTAACCTAAACTCGACCCGGCTGATGCACCTCTGAGCGGACGATTTATCTTTTCGCGCAGCAGGTAGTTTAATTTAAACTATAATATCCTTATAATGTATCACACGTAAAGTGAACGATGAAGTTCTGAAGTGAAATTAGCAATTTTCACTCGGTCACTAACCCCTACAATTCCCCGTCTAAGTCTGAGGTTACATTGGATGCATATGCGTGCGATATTTTAGACGTGCGTGCTCGTACGATATCTTTCGTACGAGTGAAGTGGTTACACTGGTTTTAAATAAAGATGAACGCCGATCTGTACTTGATGGAAAATAGTTTGTTAAAATATGTACTTATGAAAAAGAGATCATATTGGGTGAATGATTTATACATACATAGAAATACGGAAAGTGAATATGCGAGATTGTTCAGTAAGTTATGTGAACAACCTCAAAAATTCTATCAGTACTTTAGAATGTCTTTATCAACATTCAATTACATTTTAAATGATATAAAAGAAAAAATCCAGAAATATTCAAATTATTAACTTTTCTATATCCATGTTTTGTAATAAAAGTCGTACGATCTGTTGAAAAAAACAAACGTGTTTGTTTTGATGCGATGTCGGACGTGTAACGCGTCGCATAACTTATCAACCCGTCGCCAGTATAACCACTCCTAAGCATTTTCAAGCGTTTGTTTTTATTTAAACACTCGTGAGTGTACGTACGACCAAAATATCGTACGACTATGCATCCAATGTAACCTTAGACTGAACCGGCCCTGTCTATTTAATAAGCCGTTCTTAAATTCTAATTGTTATAATCTCCTACTTACGTACATATAAGTAGTGATCATACAGTCCGAGGGCAGTTTACAAGCCTACTTAAAAACCAAAATTTAAGAAAATAAAAAAAGGTTATTTTGGCGGGCAGTTAACATCGGCGCTTGTAAATTGGGCCAGGCGGTCAGGTTCTTTATAAGTTACCCGTAAATTGGGTCAAAAGATTACAAGGATCCCATGTAAATTGGGCCAGACACCACTCGTAAGCGTAAAGCCGTGTCTTCACTGCGTCGGCTTTTGTTGAGCGGCTCGCGTGCGGAGCCAGAAAAAGGTGTGCGTAATTTTTATTGCACGTATTTATGTGCACACATTTCGTGCCGCACATCTTTTTCTGGCTCCGCACGCGAGCCGCTCAACAAAAGCCGACGCAGTGAAGACGCGGCTTAACATGCACGAAAGGTTACTGTTTTGTCATTATTTTTTGTTTTATTCGATTTTTTGGGGGTGAAACGTAAAAGGAAACGCGCTTGGGTTTTTCGATGCGCACAGCCGGACGAGTCTCGAATCCAAACCCCATAATTTCAAATTTTGGGGTTAAATGGTACGGAATAGCACTTAATATTATTTTCTTAGTTGCGTTTTGCGATACTTAATATATACAATTGAATATTATTTAATGGCTTTACCTTTAAGCTACCCACGCCGACCGCTGGCCCAATTTACAGGTTTTCTTAAACTACCCACCAAAATAATTTTAAAATACATTGACCGCTGGCCCAATTTACTATCGTCCGTTAACATTACCCCATTTTTACCTGGAAAATGTTCGGAGTGCAGTTTACCAGTTTGCAAAATTTAGTGCAGTTTACCTGTAGTGCAGTTTACCATTATCAGGTGGTTTTGGAGTGCAGTTTACCTTCCCCGGTCTGAAAATGAGTAAAACTAGCTGTAATTGTCTGTAAATTCTCTTATAGAACAACCTTCTAGTGTTGACCTTTCCTGCCACTTTTTACATCTTTACGAATAACTCGATTTCAATGAGAAAAACATGAGAATAAAATCATATGTAGAATTAAAAATGTTATAATCCTAATGATTTTTGAAGATATAGATTTCCAAAAAATCTAATTTCCATTAATTTTTATTGAAAATTGTAAAATTTTGGTTTTTGAGAAACCAAAAAACCATAAAAAGTAATAAATGAAAGCTGTAGATTATTTAATTCTGCACCATTTACAGCATTTTTACCAAAAAAAGTTTATTTTGTATCGGACCCATCTTCAAAATTTACTAAAACTAGAACGGTATTTTTATTTTAGTATTACGCAAAATTGTATGTGCTTTAAATCTTAACTAACAGATTTTTATTATGAGATGCACGAAAAACTATTTAATTTCAAAAAAGGGTAAAAATGATCAACTGTGAAAGCTCCTTTTTCTTTTGAACAAAATTGTTTAATTTTGCCAATAACCAAATTTGAACATACAATGAATTTGAAATCACCAATCCACAACTTTATACATTGTGGAACCTTCTTCAGCAAATATTGCCCTGCTTTGGTCCGAGCATTATGTTGTTTTCCGATACTAAACTAAGAAATTTGGTTCGCATTTCCAAATTTTTATCAAGTAATTTTTTTTTGCCAACATCCGGTAACGGAGGCACGTGAAGAAGAATTTTTTTGAACCTCATGATTTTAGGGAACATTAGCTGAAAGGATTAGGGCAGGCGGTGCGGGCATTCCCGCATTTTACACTAGAACAGCTTTTGGAACTTTGGTTCACGAAGGCGGTGCTCCAATAAAATACAGCAAAGATGGAAAGATTGAAATTGCTAGTAATAAGCGAGAGGAACACAGTTTTAATGGTAAATCTTACATAATGGAGGAAGCTATCACAGGCGATTATGCCTTAATAAAAGCATGGAAGGCCGACCCGCAAGGAAACTTACTGTTCAGAAAAGCAGCACGCAACTTTAACCCAACAATGGCTAAAGCAGCTAAAACAACGATTGTCGAAGTTGAAGAAATTGTAGAATTGGGCGCAATTCCACCAGACGAGGTTCACATACCAGGAATTTTCGTCGATCGTATTATTCTGGGTGAAGCATATGAGAAACGAATTGAAGTATTTTTTGCACGATTTAATTTAACGATTTAGTAACAATTTTAATTTTTAGAAAGTAACAACTGAAAAAACCGAGGACTCGGTGAAATCCATAGCTAAAAAGAATATTGGTACCGACCGAAGGGAGCGAATAGCCAAAAGGGCAGCTTTAGAATTTAAAGACGGAATGTATGGTATCCTTTCAGATCTCATAATTTTTTGATATAAAAAAGATATTTCCTGAATTTTTTACAGTCAATTTAGGAATCGGAATGCCAATGTTGGCGTCCAATTACATTGCCAAGGATATTTGTGTGTTTTTGCAATCAGAAAATGGAATTTTAGGTTTGGGTCCTTATCCTAATTTCAATTGTGTCGATGCCGATCTTATTAATGCTGGAAAGGAAACGGTCACTGTTGTATCAGGTAAAAAATAGTTAAAAAGTTAAGAACATCAATTTAACTATTTTTTTAGGTGCTTCATTTTTCAGCAGCGATGACAGTTTTGCCATGATTAGAGGGTAATTTAACCATTTCGGCTTGCGCTTTGATTAAAACTTTTATTTTGTAGGGGTCATGTTGATATAACAATTTTGGGTGCGATGGAGGTTTCTCAATATGGAGATTTGGCTAATTGGATGATTCCGGTAAATATTCGACTCGGGAGTTGACTTTAAAAACTAAGCTTAAATTTCTAGGGAAAACTTGTAAAAGGAATGGGCGGTGCAATGGATTTAGTAGCAGCTCCTGGCACAAAAGTCATTGTTTGCATGGAACACACATCAAAGGATGGAACCCACAAAATTTTAGAAAATTGCAACTTGCCACTCACAGGGAAAACTTGTGTCGATATGATTATCACAGAAAAAGCTGTTTTTGAGGTTGATGCTGAAAAAGGTCTCACTCTAATTGAAGTCGCTGAAGGAGTAGGCGTCGAAGATATTCTTGCCTCAACAGGTTGCACTTTTGCTGTTGCTCCAGTATTAAAGCCCATGGGACAAATGGAAAGTGGAGTTTTTGAAAAAAGTGAAAAGAAAAATGTAAATGCATAATTTTTGTCAATTATGTATTTTTTTATTTTTACATTAATTTCTGTAAATTGTTATCAAGTCATCAATTAAATTTTTACTTTTTTATCTGGCTATCTTTTCAACTTATCCCTGTTGAAAGATGGGTTTGGTTAATGTAAATAAAAATAAATCGTTATTTTTAAGGAATTTTGTTAAATTGTTTTATTAAAAATGGTATTAAATTATTTGTTGCTCTTTTTAATCATAGAAGTAAGAGAAAAAAGGTAAGGTCAAAGATTCAACAATAATCACCAAATGTGACCTAAAGACTTGAAGGACATGTAACTGGAATATTGGTATTCCATCCAAAAATTTTGTTTAATTCCAAATTTTAAGTGCTAGTAATTGCGGTCAAGTGCAAGTTTTAAGATGGCGAAGGGTACAAATAGTGAATTTGGTACTAGCTTTGGATCCGCTCTCAGCCCCACTCAAATTGGTTGTAATCCCAACAGTTTTGAAGATATGGCGTTCTAAAAAACCCACATTTTTGCGAAGAATTTTTTAATTTTATTTTTTGGAAATCGCTGTTTTCTGGGAATCCTATTAATAAATCTTGTATTGTCCAACTGGAAGAAGTAAAGTGATGTCGGTGAATTAATGCCAGAACAGGACATATGGCCCAATCCTTAACAAGAAGAAGTATTTGCCCACAATTATATTTATTGTAAAGAGATACGACTGTGAATATGGTAATATGAATTTGATTGGTGTTTGTTTGATCCAAATTCAAATTATATTTAGTTTAATTTAGGTTATACCTATTTTGAGGTGCGGGGATGGTGACGCCCAACAGAATATCTCAGAATAATATTTTTTAATGCGAATACGCTGCTGAATATTGTACAATTTGACGTCACTTGGACCATAAATGGTGGCACAGATTTAAAACGCTTTACTAAAAAGTTAAAAATTGCATTTATAGTCATCGCCCCCTCACACCCCATTATACCAAATCACGAGCCTTCACAGATGAGCAGGTTAGTTAAACAATCCCCCTCTTCCAAGGCAATAGATTCGCGAAATTAAATTGTATTTGCCTACAGCCATTGAAACCAGACAACCCATCGTATTTTTGCAAACATGGAAAAAAGTGAATTTCGTGTGTTAATTAAACATTATTTTTTGCGTGGAAAATCCATTACCCAAACCAAATCAAAGCTTGATAAATATTATGGGGACTCTTCACCATCGATTAAAATGATTCACAAGTGGTTTACTGATTTTCGTTGTGGTCGTACAAGCACAACTGACAGCGAACGTTCAGGACGCCCAAATGAAGTCACCACACCAGAAATGATTGACAAAATCCATACGGTATTGCAAGACCGCAGAGTGAAAGTGTGCGAGATAGCTGAGATAGTAGGCATCTCAGATGAACGTGTGCGCAATATATTACACGAACATTTGAATATGAAAAAGCTATCCGCGCGTTGGGTGCCGCGTTTTCTTACAATCGACCAAAAACGCACACGTGTGACAACTTCAGAGGCAGGTTTGGCGATGTTCAAGCGCAATGAAAAGGAGTTTTTGCATCGTTTCATAACTGTGGATGAAACATGGATCCATCACTATACACCGGAGACCAAGGAACAGTCTAAACAGTGGATTTCTACTGGCGAATCTGCGCAGAAGAAGGCTAAGGCGGTTTTATCGGCCAACAAGGTCATGGCCACAGTTTTTTGGGATGCACGCGGCATAATCCACATCGATTACCTTCAAAAGGGAAAAACAGTCAACGGCGAATATTACTGCAACTTATTGGACCGTTTCAACGACGTTTTGAAAGAAAAACGACCGCATATGGCGAAGAAAACAGTTCTCTTCCATCAAGACAATGCACGGGTGCACACGTGTGTAGTTGCCATGGCCAAAATCAATGAATTACGCTTCGAATTGCTTCCACATCCGCCATATTCTCCAGACATAGCCCCCTGCGACTATTTCCTGTTTCCGAACTTGAAGAAATGGCTCGGCGGAAAGAGATTCGGCTCTAATGAGGAGATCATCGATGCAACAAACGCCTATTTTGAAGGGTTGGAGAAATCGTATTATTCGGAAGGGATCGAAAAATTGGAAAAACGTTGGACTAAGTGCATCGAGCTAAAAGGCGACTACGTTGAAAAATAAATTTTTTTTTTGGCCGAAAAAATTATTCCTTGTTTCATTTTTACCAGACTTCTCACTCCGCCCTCGTATTAAATAGTTATTTATACTGCAAGTATGAAAAAAGCATAATTCTCGTACCAGTGCGAAAAAAACAGGCCCTTTTATGACTGCGATTTTTGGGACCACCTTAGGCAAATTTGCCTGTGTCGGATCTCAGAGGACCTTTTTTCTGAAGCGAAACTAAACGGTTTTTGCAGAAAAACTTGCATATTCTAGTTATTATATCAGGCCCTTTTTCGCGACCCTTAGTTAAGACCCTTAAATTCTAATTTATTATAATTTCAATAGTTAAAAATATCATAAATTTATTTATGTAATATTGTACTTATACGTAAAATTTTAATGTTGATATTATTATTAGGAAGCTTGATAATTTTCAATGAATTTTATAATTTGAAAAGTAGTAATTTTCCTTTATTAGGTGCCTTCTCGTACATACATACTTATCACATTCGAACTTGATAATTTAATGTAACCTATTGATCAATTTTTTAAACTTAAATATACCGTTTAGAGTTACCAGGATGGTACGATATAAAAAAGTGTACCCTTGACGTGACACTCCTCCTCGGAAAAAAGAGTAAAAGCGCCGAAAACGACTTTTCGGGAAATTGCAAGCTTAAAGGCTTTTGACACTTGTGTAAATTTGCGTGTAGATTTACGTGTAGATTTCTACACCGTGTAAAACACGTAAATTTGCGTGTAGATTTTGTTGCAAATCTGCTAGCAAATAGTGTGTTTGCCACTTGTGTAAAAATTTACACGTAAATTTACAATTTGCACACGCGCATTCTGATTAATTGAAAATTCGAACGGTAAGTTGCTATAAGAAGTTTGTATGTCTGGTCGCCTTGTGTTGTTTAATACCACGTTTAATACTAAAAGAAACGTGATAATGGATTCAAATTGGCAATTAACCCATTAATACCCAAGGGTCGAAAATAAAACTAATTTTATGTTTTTACTGCATTTTATTACTTATCATGTACTCAATAAGAAATTTATAAAGTAAAAAAAAATTATACATTTGTAGTATTTTTACAAAATAATGTTGCATAAAAATATTTATTATTGGTAAAGCACGGATTTGTCAACCCGAATTTCAAAATTACATAGAGATTCTGAAAGCTGACGGTTTATATAATATAATAAAAAAAAATTTGCCGTAAATTCGGAAGTTTTTGCCAATTCAAACTTTTACCAACTGACAAAAGCACAACACAAGAAAAAATAGACCACACCTTCGAATATTCTTCTGCGCAATTTTACACGCACAACTTGCGAAAAAATATAGAAATATTTCTATAAAATATTTACACGTAAATCTACACGCAAATTTACGTGTTTTACACGGTGTAGAAATCTACACGTAAATCTACACGCAAATTTACACAAGTGTCACACGGCCTTAAATGCAAGATTAAATCATTGGGGCCAGTTGTACAAAAAGAGTTGATCCTATTAGGATCAGTACTGTTTGATTGGTTGATACTCCCAAAAATCCCCTAATTAACTCCGACTGGAGAATGATCTTTTAGCCTTAACGACCATTAATATAAAGCTTGAGTCAAAGTTAACCCTCGGTTTGCCCAATCATAACAGCTAAAGACTGAATTAACATTTTTTTTTCACAAAAACGTAGACGTTGCGACCCTCCTCACCCCTCGCCTCAAAGTCACAAGTCGTTGTGCAGATCTAAATTCACTCCCCTTTCCGCGCGTGACATAATTTATGAACGTCTTCTTACTTTACTCCCACGTCACGTAATATACTATTTTCATCGATATGATGCACTATCGAAGTAAAAAGTTCTGACCCCCCACAAGGTGTAAAGTTTTATATTTCAAAAAGTTGTTGATGAAATTTTATGCATAATAATAATATTATGAAATTTGCAGTGAATATGCTGTTTTTTCTGTTTCGAAATTTTTGTATCAATACTACGTATACTGGAATTATTATAGTTAGTATAAATAAAAATTCTGTAATTAAAGTAAACATGCACATAAATCAAAATTAATTATTATATTTTCGTCCATCAACTCAATTAAAATAAAATATTGGGATTGAACTCTGAGGTAATAATCTCTTTTACATTTGTCAACGTTTCGAGTATATATTTTACTCTTCTTCAGGACTGCCTCTGGTACAACCATTAGTCAAGTGAACAGTATTAAAATTCTTTGATTTGATTTGATAGTTTTAAAATATGTGTATTTGGGTTACTAATCCCTTTAAAATTGTAGTTCAACACGTGTGTCAACCCCCAACATGAGATGAAGGAGAATAAGCGAGCAACGCTCGTACATGCTCCGCCTCGCGAATCGTAATTGCTTGCTTGTTTCATATGTGCTAACTACCGTGCACAAGCAGGTCAGTGTTATTATATATTATTATATTTTATTATTGCGTTTCCTATTAAAATGTTATATTGTTATTTTGTTGGTGCTCTTGTGTACTGGTAACATTCCCAATATATTTTGTATGTAGCGGGTTATTTCTTATTTTTTCAAATCTTTTTGCTCTTTATTTTCATTTTATTCGCTCTTAAAGTTAGGGGTCGGAACTTTTTATTCATCCTATAGTAGGCATTATGAGTTAAATTTATGTTGTTGGGCTATAGAATATAAAATTTAAAAACGCCTTGATATTTAAAATCAATCGTACTAGTAATTCATTTTATTTGCGTACGAAAATATTACGTAATATTACGTTAACTTGACTTGCCCTTGATTGGAAATTAAAATCTGGAGTTATCCAACTAGGTACTTTTCATATCGTAATTAAATGTAACAAATGTAATGTAATTTCATTTTTAGATCTAATAAAATCGAAACATGTACATAATAATGTATGTAGTCGTTGCAATCTCTTGTCGCGACTTAAAAAATTTTCAATTAAAACAAAAAATAAAATCTTTGTTAGATTAAAAAAATATTTTTTTTTATGATTATGATATCATTTATAATTTCATCTAATAACTATAATTGAGATTCTATGATTTTTGGAAAATATATTTTTTGCCATTCCGGGGGTAAAGTACTTACTTTTTACCCCGATTTGCGGGTGTAAAGGGGCACTTTTTTACCCTGGGGGAGTAAAGTTAAAAATTAGGGGGGGGGAGCGGGAGGCTTTTGCTCTAGGGTAATAAAAAAGTCACCAGATGACTTTTGTTTGCTCTAAGGCAATAAAAAAGTCACCAGATGACTGGCGCATCGTGTAAACAATCCTTTACACTCGAGCCAAAAAAATGTCACTTTGCTCCCTTGGTGCATAAAGTACTATTTCTAACCTTTTGATAATCACTGCTCCAATTTTATTAAAGTAATGTGTTGGCACATCAGATTTTTTCCTTGTAGTGTAATCCCAAAATTGTAATTTTTATTTTAAGTAACCACCAATATGATGTTGAAAAACCTAAAAAATTCGCTAAGAGGTAGAATTTTTGGGTGCGATAACTCCAAGAGAAAAAATTCACATGAGGTAGGCCTATCATATTATATTGTATTAATTTATTGGTATTTACATTTTCTTATATTTTTAGATCCCATTCCATAATTTTTCAACAACTCTCGGGAAACAATTTAAAAACAAATTCTATACCGATGTATTGGACGTAATAAAAGATATTAAAGACGGTTCCATTTTAATGTTTGGAGGTAAAGATCCTGCACGAAAGATGCAAACTAGTCTAAGTTTTTATTGGACGACCACGGACCTGTTCATTTTAGGATCTTTAGATTCGGTCTAGGACAATTAGGCGCGGCCGGTATTTTTAAAATCCGGGTGCTGTTTTACGGGCTCTTCCCACATATTAACAATTTAATCTGTTTATGACCGGTGCCTACATGGGTCTACGGCTAAATGGGCCTGCGCCTAATTGGGCCTGCGCCTATATGATCTCCTTTAGATTTGGCACACCGACATTTTTGTATCGCTTTTTAATGTAAAACTTTTCAGGTAATTTGCTGTGTGGGATTCCAGAAAATTTAATAGCAGCGCTTGCAAAACACCCTGCAAAAAATTATACCGCTGTATGTGGTACCGCGGGAGCGGATAATTACGGTTTAGGTTTACTCATCCAGCAACGTAAAATAAAACGTGTGATATCTGCATACGTTGGCGATGATAAGGAATTGAACAAACAGTTTTTAGCAGGAGAGTTAGAAGTTGAATTAACACCAGGGGTATTTCTTCCGTTATAAATAGACATAATAAAATCATTTTATTTGTTATTTTTATAGGGAAACATAGTCGAACGAATAAGGGCAGGTGGAGCTGGAATTCCTGCATTTTACAGTCGCACAGGTTTTGGAACTTTGATTCACGAAGGAGGCACTCCCATTAAATATAACAAAGATGGGCAGGTCGAATTAAAAAGTGCCCCTCGAAAAGACCGCATTTTTAATGGTAAGACGTATTTACTGGAAGAAGCGATTAAAGGCGATTTTGCCATAATAAAAGCATGGAAAGCAGATCCAGCAGGAAATTTGGTGTTCAGGTAAAACAAATTGCAAAATTAACTTTTACTTACCTTCTTCCTTACCTGTCCTCCCGGGTGTCCGCCGTCAGGCATTGCTTCCGGGATGATGTGTCCTAGAATCGGACCACGTCCTTCTCCTTTGATAGTGTCGTCCTAGTTTGTCGGCCGGGTAGGGGGCAATGCGATGGAACTCGCGTGTGGCGTGTGCTTTTCCGCATGCCTCTCTTCTACCTGTCCGGGTTTCGCGTCGAATCGTTAGTCCTCCATTTGTATGTCGTCCTCCGTTTGTGTGTCCTCCATTAGAGTAGCGGCGGCGGCTGCCTGTTGCTCGGCTCTCTCGGCTGCCTCCTTACATCTTAATATGGTGGTGACGAGGGTAGTTGTCCGCTGCCACTGTGTCTGGTCGACGAGCATTGCTTCGATTAGGTCCTCGGGAGTCATCGTGTACCCCAGTGCTAGGGAGACCATTGTCCTCTCGCGTTCCCATCTCCAACAGTGGAAAAGGGAGTGTTCCGCGGTGTCGATTTCCTCGCAATACCTGCAACGGGGGCTTGCCAACTTTCCGAATCTGTGTAGGTAGTGGGCAAAGCAGCCGTGCCCTGACAGCATTTGTGTGAGGTGGAAGCTTACTTGTCCGTGCCGTCTTTCGATCCATCTTTTGATGTTGGGGATTAGTCGTCGGGTCCACAAGCCGCAAGTTTCCATCTCCCATCTGGCCTGCCAAATCTCGGCCATCTCCTTCCCGGCATCCTCTGCTCCCTCGTACGTTCTGCCTCTTGCCAAGGCGAGAAGGTCGATTGGGGGCATCGACGCCAAGACGAGGGCCGCGTCGAGCGAGACCGTCCTATAGGCGCAGGAAACTCGTAGCGCCATTCTTCGCTGGACGCTTAGCAATCTCTGTGCGTTCCTGTTTACTCGGAGTGCTTCGTGCCATATCGGTGCCGCATATAATATGATTGATTGCGTCACCAGTCCGAGGGTTCTTCTTTTGTCCTGTTTTGGGCCACCCATGTTGCGCAATAGGCGGGCAAGCTTTAATAATTAATAATATAACGTCTTTTTTTAGAAAAACTGCACAAAACATTAATTCCACCATGGCTAAAGCTGCAAAAACAACGATCGTGGAAGTTGAAGAAATGGTAGAATTGGGTGAAATTCCACCAGATGAAGTTCATATTCCTGGAATTTTTGTGGATCGGATTATTAAGGGCGAGATTTACGAAAAAACAATTTTGGTGTGTAATTTATTCTCATCAGTCAAGATAAAATTATAAAGATGTTTTAGAGATTAACGACCAAAAGAGACGAAAATTTTGTACAGCCTAAAGATACTATGCGTTTTGAAAATCGGGAAAGGATTGCTAAAAGGACTGTGTTAGAATTTAAAAATGGAATGTACAGTAAGTATAATATTTTTTCAGTTATCAAGTAATCAAAAAAGAATTATAGTCAGTCTAGGCCATGGAATTCCAATGCTAACTACAAACTATATAAAAGATAATGAGAGTTTTGTTTTGCAATCCGATAACGGAATACTAGGGATTGGTCCTCCTCCTAGTATCGAATGCGTCGATCCAGATCTTGTTAATGCTGTATCCGAAACAGTCACACTTGTGCCAGGTAATTAAATAGAGAGCATATTATTTGGAATCAAAACAATTTTATTGTTTTTTATAGGTGGATATTTTTCTAATGTCGATGAAAGTTACGGCATGATTAGAGGGTACGACAAATTTTATTTATTTTTTCTTCAAGTTCCCAAGTTTACTAATACTATACTTATAGGGGTTATCTTGATGCAACTGTTTTGGGAGCGTTTGAAGTCTCGCGGTGTGGTGATATGGCTAATTGGACGATCCCAGTAATTTCTTTTCTTTTTACCGTTTATCATTTTCAAAATTTGTCTTTTAGGGGAAGTTTGCATTGGGAATGGGCGGAGCAATGGATTTGGTTTCAGCTCCAGGTATAAAGGTTATTATTTGTATGGAACACACATGGAAAGATGGAAGGCACAAAATTTTGGAAAATTGTACCTTACCTATCACAGGAAAAAATTGTGTCGATTTGATAATCACAGAGAAGGCCGTGTTCGAGGTTGATAAGGAGAAAGGTCTTACTTTAGTCGAAGTTGCTGAATCAGTAGGGGTGGAAGATGTTGTTTCTTCAACAGGTTGCAGTTTTGCTGTTTCTCCAGAATTAAAACCAATGCAACAAATCTAGAGTGGAATTTTATGATTGAATTAATAAACTCGATGTAAAAGAATCGCTTTGTTAAAAATCTTATGCAATAAAAATGAAATTTAATATTTATCAAATTTTCTCTATATCTTTATTTTTAACTAATTAAAATAATTGCACATAATTAATGTGGTTTTATATAATTTTTAGTGTAAATAAAATTGGTTTTGCTTACAACTACTTACATTTTTTCAAAAATGTTTAATAACACAACGACGATATAAATAATTTAAGATTTGTTTAGAATAATTTTAACAAGTTGGAAAATCACAGGATAAAAATGCAAAATTTGTGCTAAATAATTGAGCTTCTTATGGGAAGCACCGACTTATTCCTCTCTAAATTTGGCTTTAATGAACGCCGGTAAAGGAAGTAGGTACAAAAACATATTGAAAATAATCATGCCCACACTAAATGCAAAGGTTACTCCAATATTAAAATCGAAATCCAAAGTTCCACCAAAATTGTCCTGAGAATCTCGCGCGTATCTGTCTATCAAAAACGATTGACCGCTGGAATATCGACAAAAACTGTTGCCCAAACCGTTAAAATTGGACGTCTCGATGATATTTGAATTCGTGCAGTTATGTTGAAAATCGTATGGTAATGCAGTTTGCAATTCTGGTATCAAAAATATTTGCTTGCTTAAAAACGCAGCTGCGTATCGTGTTTGTGTTGCGTATGTTAAGTAATACAGCCAATCTTGAAGGCTCTTCATGGATCTAAAAGTGGAAAATTAATTATTTGGCACTAAAAATCTCTAAAAGTACCTTAGGACCCCACTACTCAACGTAAGTGAAACGGAAGTCACGTAAATACAAAATATTGCTGCAGTTAAGTAATTTTTCACGATCATCAAAATCGACATTGTTTGCTGTTCGCAAAATATGTAACAAGCCCATAAAATCAAGGAAAAATGTAAATATTCCAAAGGGTTTTCAAAAGTTCCAATCAATCTAAAAGGTTTGTTGATTAAGTAAATTTAGAAAATTATATATTAGAACTTACGGAAATAAGAGGGCACTTGCCCCAATCACAGAAATAAACGAAAATGGAATGGAAACCAAATTGTAGGTTAACAGGAATAAAGTTCCTCCATACAATCCTTCCTGTGACTCCTGATAGTAACGAGTCCTGTAAGCAGGATCTAAAAATGCAAAGGTTAAAAATGTATTTTTATTAAAACGCTAAAACCTACATATCAGAACCGTTTTAACGATGCTTAAGAACATTACAGCTGCTAAACTGTTCAAAATCAATCCACTTTTCGTGATAAATGTGTGTTGATAATTCTAAAAATTGAAAGGTGTTAGAAGGTCTAAAAAATATACTTGAAGTGAAGGTACCAGGTTTAATTCCTGACAAAACTGTGTAGCTTTAATCAACCACACACAGGAAACCACCCAAGTAACATTTTTAGTTGGAAATTGGCTGCAATAGCAAGCTGAGAGCTTTAAAGGCTTCTTCATTCTTCCTTTCTCATTTACTTTACAACTCAACTTATCCACAGAGCGTTGATGTCCACCGTAGGGTCGTGCTAAAAAAATTTGTGAAGTCCGCAATTTGAACCCACAATTGCCCTACTGTAACTCAACCACCGATGACACCAAGCCATTGCTGTGTTACTGGAATTTGACCATTTCTATGATCACAGCTTATAACCACAACTATTTGGTTACCACGTTCCGATATTTTGTTGATGATTAATTATAAGATAATTACAATCAATTTATAATTAATGCAATCAATAATTTTTGTTTACATGCGAAAACTGTGAAAATTTCTCAATAGCATTTGGGAAAGCTGGCCAGCTGACAGCCAGCTGTGAAAACCAGAAGTTGCGATTATCACGGCCTTTTGATAGTCTTTTTCAAGCGCCATTTTAGACATACGGTGGCACTAATTTAGCTTTGTAATAGAAGATATCAGCTGCGATATTTTGACGGCCAATCAATTACCAGCTGGAAAATGTTACTTGGGCGTGGGGTCTTAATGCCAAAACCTTCTTCTAACATTTATTTGTTCGGAACGGACGTTAAACTGTAGGTCCCCCAAAAGTGGACAAAGAATCGAAACAAAAATAAAATAGTTACCTTGACGTCGTGGTAAAATCCCCATAAAATTAGAAAATATATAGGAACAAAAAATAATCGTAAAAATAATTGTTTCAGGCCAGCTTGACGGACGCTAAACGTGGCGACAAGCAATCTCCTAAAAGTAACATACACTTTAAATCCAAGAAAAAAATTTCAGTTAAGCAAACTTACGAATAGAGGGTCCAAAATGTTCGGAAGCACGAAGGTCGTTCATGTAGCAAAGGTATTTTATTATTGTGTCCCAATCCATTTACGTGATCCAACGGGTGGATGGAACCTTTATGGAATGCACCACCTTCAATTTTAAATTTTTCGACTAAAGCTGCAATTTGATGATTGCTTTCGACGAATCTTTCACGCGATCTTCTATCCACAGTTGATAGGCACACTAAAAGTATTAAAATCTAATTTTGGACTTAAAGGAAGAAAAGTTCCGACGTACGGTAATACATTAATGGATTTTCAAGTTGAGGGCATGGAAAGCCAATAGCTGAAAAATATTCCAGCATTTGTCGGGTTCCACCCATGTACACGACGTCACCAAGGCACAAATACAAAACTTTTTCCAAAAACGGAAAAACGTCCGATCGTGGTTTTTCCATTGTTAGTATAACTGCGGTTCCGTATTTTTTGGTGGCGTTTGATAATATCGAAATGATGAGATAAGTGTTCAAAGGGTCCAAATCCCACGTGGGTTCGTCGAGAAGCAGGATTACTGAAACACTTTTTGTAAGCTTCATTTTTATTTTGATTAATAAAGTTTACTTGGGTCTTTCATCAGTTGGATGCCGATCATGAGTCTTCTGTATTCGCTCATCGTTAAATTTTCTGTACACCTGTTTGCCATTTGAGAGAGTGCCAAATCGGCCATTACCTGTTTCACCTTATTTTTCTTCATGTATCCTGATACCTAAAAATAATTTTTTGGCGGTTTCAAGTACAAAACAAAATGATTCAAGTACCTTAGTGGGGGTATAAAACAATGTTTCCTGTACGCTCAATCCCGGAATGAGATCGCATTTATGAGTAACATATCCGCATCTTTGTTGAAAAATTGTTAAACTCATAGGTTGATTATTTAACAGGATTTGTCCCCTAATGGGTCCTTGAACTCTTCTCGATATAACATCGAGCAAAGCTTTTTTACCGCTACCTATACAGAACAAAATTATTTAAAAACTAAAAAATCATTTTCATTTCACCTTTTGATCCGAGAATTGCCAAAACTTCCCCGGATTGCACACTCAAGGAAACGTCCTTAAGAATTACCCCCTTTTTAACATTTCCGACCACTCTTTGAACACAAGAACTGGGTTCCACCTAAATTGCATATTTAAATTTTGAAATTTAATTATAATTAATTTACCTGTCCCGTGTAGAAGACATTGAAGAGGTCTAGCACGTAGTCACTCGCGATCATTTTATAAATTTTTAGCACCACAACTTTTCAACTTAATTGCATGTTTCTGATAATATTGTGGATCAACAGGTAGAATTCGGCCACTACGTGTTTACAGGTGCGAGGTTTAAGCGTATTTGTGGCGTTTACCTTTCAATATCTAGCGGAAAACAGTTTTGATTATAATTTAGCGTTTAGAATCAAAACGGATAAAAAAAAGAATTACACCTCAAAATCGAAAATAAGTTTAGAATTTAGATTTTTCTGTTATTTAAAAAAATAGTTTTAAAAAAGTTAAAAAATTAATTACTCACCCACTTAAAAGGATATTTGCGATTTTAAATAATTGTAGTAATTTTTCAAAAAAAAGTTGAATTTATTAACAAAATTATAAAAAAGTTAGTACTTGGAAACTCAAAATTATTTTTTAAGCGCACCTCAGAATTGCCAACGTCGCGATTTTATAGTTTGTTAATTTATTAATTAAAATTGCAACATAAACAGCGTTTAAAACACAAACATACATGAACGAATGACGATTTCGTTAAAACTCCCAAATAAATTGTAAAAAATTGATTGTAAAAGCAACAATGAACATTTCGATTGGGGATTTTAATAGCGTGGTGATGGTCACGAATTCTTGAGTACGTAGAACTTGGTGTTCCAGTAGTGTTGTGGCACTTCTACCGTCGTACCACAATCAAAAAATTCGGTACTCCACAAGTTTTCATTGTTATTAAAATACAAAACGACGTAAAGTCGAAACGAACTTTCAAATTTAATGCGTTAAGTTATGTGAAACGAAATTAAGTGATTCTTTTTAATTGCACCGGATTATTTGGCTTTTTATCATGAGTAAGTTTATTTGCTTAAAAATAAAAGCACGAATTTAACAAATTAGTAGGTTTTAAAAGTGCACCTCGAGATCGTTATACATTACGCTAATTTAATGTTAATTAGAATTTTCGTAAGAAATTTAGGTTTGGTTTCCGATTTCAATTTCGCGTTGCTAAATAAATTTCAATTTATTAAGGTTAGATAATTAAATGCACCTCCTCCTTAAAACGCCTAATTTAAACTTCTTAAGTGTCAATTTCACTTAAAAAATTATTTTGTAAGCTCTTAGGCTTGCAAACTCAATTAAAAATTTGAAAATATTGCGGTTGCTGCTCTTATCGAGCGTTGAAGTCTCCAGTGTGGTAAAGCGTAAAAAATGGCATTCTTGTGGTATTTCTCAAAATATCGGGCTTCAGTTTGGCTTTAAATCATTAATATTAACGGAAATATTATTAAGGAAGAGTTTGGCGTGATGAATAATGTGTATAATTTATTTTAATTATTTTTTTACCCACGTTCTCGGCAAGCGTATGATTTAAACACAATTATATAACGCATAACAATCAATAACGGGATTTAATAAAACAGAAGGTTGATTTTACCATTTATTTCTTTACTTAACGTGTTCGGTTATATTTTTGAATATTTTCTGCTCAATTGCGTACATATTTTTGAGTCGAATACCAAACATACTTTCTAAAGCAACAACAAAACAAAACATTTTGATTAGCTACGTTTTTAGATCATACACAAACAAGTATGGTAATTTGCTATTTCAATACCACAATGAAGTATGAAAATTGCTAAAATTGAAGAGTAAACAAAAGGAATGTGGCAAAAGTAACGTTATCATGATACATACGCACCGAAAATTGGCGTGGTACCTACATTTAACGAGAAGAAAGAAAGTGGCCTTAAGTGGCCTAATTTTATATTAAAAAATGTTAATAATTCAAGCAATAACATTTTTGTTACAACGGGGTATTGCCGTATGGCAATCGCGGCGATGAAATTAGAATTAAGAACAAACGGATTCTAATGAGGAGATTCAATAAGAACGGGATTTCGAGTGTTAAAAATTTAATTTTTTGTGATTCATTTAAATATGGAAATTGTATTTAAAATATTTGCTTGTTATGTAACTGTTAATGTTTCGCCTCTGTTGGCATACTCAAAGAATTTATTCTTGCATTAATAAAAAGCAAAAATTTTTATAAAATCCTTACGTCTGGCAATTATTTTATGCAACAATAATAATTTTTACGTTAACGAGAGTCGTTAAAAACGAACGAATAAAAGAATGTTATATCAGAAATATAATTCCCGGACAGGACATAACAATAAATTGCTAAGTTTGGATTGTGGAAGCTTCGTTGAAAAGAAAATCAACTGATGGACGGAGAGAACCATTTTATCCAATATTACACAGTTAGTAATACACAAATTTTCTGTTTTTTTCAAATTTTTCTCGTGCAACTGTAAATTTACTAGCCCTACTTACTCTAAAAGGAAAATATAACACTTATTTGAATCAAAGAACTAATTTATACCGGTTTTATCTAAATTGTGCTACATCTCGAAGCAATTTTCTGCATAAGTGTCGATAATTTTACGACATTTTCGTTTCGTTAAGGTGAGACGGAAAAAGCTCGCATCGGTTTACCCCTTTGTTGAAGTTTTAGCATCGTTTTACCATATTTCTGCGGTAACAGGATTTTTAATTAATTTCAAAATTAATTATTTAAATTGACCTTAAATTCTGCACTTCATTAAAACTTTAGTCGGTTTGTTTAGTATGTCAACAACTGCTTCATCTAATAGTGCTATGTTAGGTACATCATTTTGAATTTATAGCAAATGTCGCAATTTATACAGCAAATATAAAATTAATAGACCGCAGTTCATAAGATTATATTTTTTTATAACATTCCTCGCATTACAACTGCCTTACTGTTACAGGTAAAAATGCATAAATTTTCACGTAATTATAAATTTCAAATTGGATTTGATTTAATTTGTTATGTATAAATTAGGTTTAATTGTTTATTTGTTGAAAGTATAATCGCTTTTTTACTTTCGTTGGCTGCACATTTTCTTCAGATTAAACTACTTTAATTATTTTATTAGAAGCATAACTACAACTTTCAAGTTTGTAATATTAAAATATTTTTAAATACATACGTTCTACGCAATTACAATACTTTCCATGTAAATTAAAATAACGCATAGGTTTCCTCATTTAAATGATCGATTCCGTCTTGATCTCTCGAACACGCAGAGTTTAAAAAACTCGAGAGGAAGTTAAAAAAACCCATGGGAGAACGGACGCGCTGCCTGAAAATACCAAAGAAACGCATCTTTTCAGTTTCGACATAATATTTACGTCTTGAATATTCATTACATTTTTATTGTTGCTGGTTTTGAATTATTTAGGAAGTTATCTGCATGAAACATCACGTACAATGAATTACCCACTTTCTAAACCAACTTAGCCCAAACAAAAATGCCATCATATATAAAGCTTTGGTTGTTACAAAATGTTAAGTGCACTAAAACCGCTGTTTTTATGTTTTCAATGCAAATTTTAATTTGGTTGTTACATTCACATGGGTAGTATAAAGTTTTCTATTTTAGGTGCTCATCTTTCATGGTGTTTAAAATTTCATAACACAATTTTTATTATCGATGCACTTAAAAGTTTTTCCGATTCCTGATGGATTTCCTGCATTAAATATTGGTAATCATGAAGAACGCGAAGTAATTACATAATAACTTGCAATATATCGCTTTTCATGGTTATTTCGGATCTTCAGTTGCACACAAGAATTAGGAAATTCATCTGAAAAATTTTTTAGTCAGTTGTAGATCTCAAAAGTAGTTACATAATTGTACGAAAAAAATGTACCTGCAGAATAGTCAAGTCTTCATTGTTGAAGCCTGGGGATATGCGCTACATTTTAACGTAAAATCACTTTCCAACTGAAAATTAATTACAACTTTAATAAAAGTGATAAGTCGCATTCATGCGATGGAATAAATAGAATACAGCATTGCTATTTATTAATGAATTACAAATACATAATTAACTTGCAAAATTCTCAATCTGATAATATTTTATTAACGAAAGATTGTAAATTAATTATAATATTCAAATTTATTAAAAATTAACAAGTTTTAGAATGTAGAAAATAAGTGTAGCCACCGTATTTCCCGATGCTTAGAAAAATTGAAATGATAACGAATCACACTAATTATACCAAATCAAACATAATCTTAACAATTTTTTTGTCATTATGGTAATTATTGCTATGGAACTTAAGGTTGCTTCAAAAATTCAAGGTGCAAAATTAAAATTCAATATAATGACTCATGTAATTTGTTTTAACACACATAAAACCATTTACAGTTAACACAAAGAAGGTAGGCACGGTTTCAGCATTGTAATTATAAGCAAATCACATATCTATGATATTGACTTGTTACTTATAAGCACATACTGTATGAATAATAAATAAATTCAATAGGATCTCATAAACACTTGGCTTAACTATTTGAAAAATGTCATTTTTCATCATCGTTTCATGAGAAATTATGACTTGAGAAGAAGGTGTGTACCCACTTAAATCGGATAAAAATTTATCATGTGCATCATTTACGGAAATACGTCGTCAGATGATCGAAAACCTATATACAGGTACATTTTATTGTAGTTTGTAATAATAACAAGAGGTCGTAATATGAAAATTATGTAGCAGTTTAGCAACATTTTAATTTAATCAGTGGGTATCGAATACTACTGATCGATAAAATGCACAGGTAGGAGTAACGTAAAGATGTTGTAAAAAATCAAGGTTTAGAAACTTGGATATATCAATTAGCGAAAAATTGTTTTTTGTTTATTTAATCTAAATTAATAACAGTTAAATACTTTCTACTTGTAAAAAACTTGCTTTTTACCAAATTTCGCTGGAGAAATTTTTTGAAGTGTGCACGACAAGAAGTGTCTTACTAATTATTGCAATCTCCATATTATAATAAATTATTTTATTATTATTTTGATTACTTAAAAAGGTAAAATGAAATATTTTGATTGGGTTAATTTATAACTCATCACCCACAAGAGCCTTCGCAACCTACATAAAAAATTTATTTTTAGCTGCAACGAGATTGAAAAAATCAGAAAATAAACTAGAAATATTTTTTTATTTTCTTTGATATGGAAGGATGCATCTTAAATTAAAAAATTCAATTAAAATAAATTAGCGGCGTAGGCATTCTGTAAGTAAACATCTTCACGGATGAAAGAAGTGAATCCTGACGTAATAAATTATAATTATTTATTTAAAAAAAGAAATCTTCGAGCAATAAAAGCAATTTAACCAAAACTGCATTCTGCATTTCATTTCCAACAGGGTCCAGGTAGTCAAGGGTATGTTCGTATATTTGAGTGACCAAATGAATCCATTAAAATTTTCCATCGGCTTCTCTCCAATTGAAAATTTTTGCCGACATGGTTTTTCACGCATATTTTTTATAAATCTTTCTACTGGTCGAGACAAAAAATGGCCGAATAAAAATGGTCACAGTTTGCAAAAAATTTCCGGGCAAGTTGAGATTTGCGGGTCGTAATGAACTTTTCAAAATTTCTATAAAACCTCTATCGGCTTTCTTCCTAATTGAGAATTTTAGCTTCTCCAACATGGTTTTTGCTTATAACTCGCTTAATTTCATTTTTACGGAAAACTCTCGTCAGATCGAAGTTTAAGAGCATAAAATTTTCTATAATTTAAAGTTTTCAAAATTTTCCTACACTATTATTAAAATACAAATAAATCTAAGAAAGGCGAAATGTATTTTATTGTACAAATAGAAATTGCAAACAAGTTTTTAAATAAAATTTTCTTACATTTGATCTGCAGCATCTGAGAAAATTCTGAAATAGCTATTTTATAGAGAATTTTATGCTCTTCCATTTTGATCTAATGATAATTTTTCGTGAAAATGAAATTAAGCGAGTTATAGGTATGGTGACCATATTATTTTTATGAAAAAAAAGTACATTTCTGCGAAACACGGTAAATACCTAAAAAAAGGTCAACGGAATTCATTTGGTCTGTTTAATAATAGTTTCTTGCTAGGAACATCCCAAGGATTCAGGAACACAAAAAAAATCATAAAAAATGCGCTTGGAAAGTGTCGAAAAAATGGGGTAAAGTCAACCTTTTTTATATACATATATGTACCGTATACATAGGTACTTTAACTTTGCTTAAAAACGGAAATACATTGATTTTTTTCAGTTTTCAAGTTGAAATATTATTTCTGTTTCTCGTTACTAGCACACAAGTGCCAAAACAAAACAAAGAATTACATTTTGACCGGTTTGTAGACCTAATTTCGACTTAAAAACTCGATTTTTTTAAATGTTAACTTCTCTTAAACTTGTAGTTGTGTGAGAACGCATGAGACACACCGAAAATTTTTTTGTAGTATCATTGGTATCTCTAGTACTTGCCCTCCAAATTTCAGCTGCAGATACTTGCAGATGCGAACACAAGAGCGTTTTTACTGAGACTTGTCCAATTTTTACCGAAGGTATTATTGGATTAACAAATCAATAAATTTTTCCCAAATGCCCATGTAAACAATACATAAAGCAGAACGGACGATACAGAAAGATATTAAAAACAATTGAAAACTATTTTAAAATGACGAACTTTAGCATTTCGAATCGTGGCTTATGCAATATTCTGTGGGAAAACACAAAAATTATTGTTTTCTTCTATTCTATTAAGGACTAGCTGGCACAGTCGGCCTACCGGCCGCCTTTAGCCATCCAGACCGTGTCGGATGTGGTTGTTCGGCCTTACCCCAAGGTACTAAAGTAGCCTATGTTTTTCGTCACCATAGTTATAGGCAAAAAGGAAATAAAATCTTAATTGGGGTAGAAGCCAACTTTAGGAGATTAAAATCCTTAGGAGGGTTCATTAGGACACTTTACAGCTTGTCCGGATTTTTTGCAAGTTCAAAATTTTTCATGCTTGGAGTAATAGTAATTTAAAATTTTTCGTTTATAATTTATTGCTACTCGTATTGTACTAATAATAATAATAATAATAATAATAATCTTTATTACACACAGAACAAAATAAATCCTACAAATTTACAATAAACGTTCAGATGTAAATGGTGGAGATCAGCGTATGCCGGTTTTCATCTCAACGCAAAAGTGCCATTTCATCGTCTCAGAAAATCCTCGACGTTGTATAGTGCTTTTTCTATCAACTCTTCTTTTATTTTTCTTTTAAACCTGGGCAACGCAAGATTTTTCACTTCTGTCGCTAGTTTGTTGTAGAGCCTCACTTTCATGTTTTTATTTTCGGAACATTTCAGTCGACATCTCTCGGTTCTGATCTCGTTACATTGTCGCGTGTTATATTTATGTGTGGCGATGTTTTGTTGTGCCTTTTGATCGCATCTTATTTGCAGTACACTGGCATATACGTATGCTGATGGAAGAGTCATTATGTTAAGGGAGCGGAATAGAGGTTTGCAGTGTGTTCCACTCTGTGCCCCTTTCAATGCTCGTACGGCTCTTTTTTGTATAATGAACACCTTATTGATTTGCGCATTATTACCCCAGATCAGAAGACCGTACACCATCCTTGCGTGAAACATAGAAAAGTACACGATTCTTGCTGCCTCTTCTCCGGCCGTTTCCTTTGTCCTTTTTATCGCATAGACAGCTTTCCCCAGTGTCTTAATTAGATAAGATATGTGGTCGTTCCAAGTCAATAAAGTATCCAGAATCAGGCCCAGATACCTCGTGGAGCTCCTTTCCTCCTGCTCAGTTCTTCTATTTGTTGTGAAGTTTATTTGTTGTGTTTTGTCAGGGTTCAGCAGTAACTTGTTGGATGAGAACCATTCCATCAGCTTGTGTAGCCCTTCTTGTACGGTTTCATCTTTCTTCATCATGTAGGCAGTATCGTCTGCATACAAAACTATTTCACCCTCCATGTTTAGTGGGAGGTCATAAATTATTACATAAATAATATGTACCGTAGAGCTGACCTAAGGAATTCTGTCAAGTTCGCGATTAGAACCCAGAATGTCTGCTTTGTAACTCAACTGCCGATTACACCCAGCTCCTACTGTAATTTTTTATTTCAAACACTAAAATGAAATTTTTATTTTAACATCAAGATTCTCAAAAAGCAAGAAAATTTGAAATTATAAAGAATCCATACCTTAACATCGTTCTACAAAATATTCCCCATAAATGCAATTCTTTCGTTAATTCGTTTTAAAGTTAATTTTCACTGTTTATGAAGTCGTTTGAACTGGAGCCTCTTTTCACTTTGACCTAAAGATCTTTTGTGAATATCTTAACCTTTCTTTAAACGTATAATTTCTAAGATGCCAGCGAAGCTCTTTACATTTTCAGGCATAAAAATTACCTCTTCACGAAATTAAAAACCAAATTTTGCTATTAGCATTACTTCTTTAGATTGGATTATAAGTAAATGGAGTTCACAATTCTTAGAAAATGTTCTGAAATCTTAAAGCAAAGCTGAGAATGGACAAAAAATGTGACTATAGCGGTATAAACTTTTATTATTTTCTCATATTACAAAGAAAATTTGAACAAATGAGCATCGTAAAGATAAACATGCAAGAATGAATAAACTTGTAGCTTGAAAAGTATGATATGAACTCCGATATTAACCGGAGAAACTTTTTCTTTGGATTGACTATTAAGTCTTTGTTTGTATCGTCTGCATAGAAAACTCCGGATTCGTTTGTTCAAGCATTTAACGTTAAAGAGACCTTCGAGAGGGTCGGCCCATTTTTTCGGGATGTTCCCCATTTTCACCGTGACCAATCTACAATCGTCATTACAGTGCATAGGTAGAAAAGGATCGGATTTCTTCTTTCAACACTGAAAAGAATTCAAAATAAAAAATATTATTATAAGATTTCTTCTTCAATCAACTAAAACTAAGTTTCCTGACCTCTCCTTTTAACAAGAGTTTGGATTTTGTATTATGTAGTACTTATTCTTTCTTAATGAAAATTTGAAAATCACCTGGAGATATGCTTTATGAACAAAGAGCCACTACTGGAACTAGGTTTTATTGCACAATTATTGTTCGTTCAACTGCAGACTGCACATAAATTTAATGTCTCAAAGCTCAGGTTAAGAAATTTTGCTCTTAAGTTAGACAACTCCGGTAGGACATTGCCATTTCTAAGAAGTTTTCTAAAAAAATTCTAAAAAGGATCATTTTTGCATAGTTGGTCATAATCGCTTAATCGTAACCGATTTGCAAATAAAAAAAATTGTGATTTAACTCTCGGAATTAACAATCTGAGGAGTTACAATAAGAAAAACCTTGAAAAGGTTACTGACTGTATCGTAGTTTAAAATCTTCGACACTACGAGCTATAAAACTTGCAGACAGCTTCTTCGTAGGTGGATATCGAAGCACCTGTAATGTAACAGTCTAGAAAAATTTTGCTTGGAAAATATCTCGGTTGATGTGAAAAATTTCCAATTTTCTCGCATTTTTTAATGCGGTAACTGTTTTCGTCTTGTGTTCTTTCTTGTACAGTAAACAAATACAGTTGAATTTAAAATTCATAGCGTTTTTGAAATTTTTAACCGTTAAAAAGCAATATTTTATCGAAACTTTTATTTCAAATTTAAACATTACCGTTGTTAAAACTTCGTACTGGTAAATAATCTGAGAACGCACAGAAACATTCAATTATGTATTTGGAATACTGGAGTATGAGAAATACATACGATCTGTTGAATAAAACAAAATAGGTCGCTATTTAAAAAATTAACGAAAGTACAAGAAACACTTTTTAATTATTTAAAACGTTATTATTACCTTTGATTGTTTATTCGTAATAACGATAATTAATTTTCTCTTCTTGTTTTGACATTAACATCTTCATTATTTTTCTAACTTTGTTATCAAATTAAATCTAAATTGTTCTAACAATAAAATTTAAATAATAATTTTTTTAGTTCTTCGTTCATAATGCAGGTCGTTAACCCGCAGATTAATATAGCAAAGCTGCTGTGAAATTCATTTCATTAACAAACAAAATTTAGCATTATTTAAATTTTTAAAGTGACATCGGTTATCATAACCATTCCACAATTACTTCATGGCAAGTGGGTCACAACTAACGTAATTGCGGTATTATTAAGATAAAAAAATCCGGAAACGTCTGCCTCATGTCTTCTTACAATATGATGACTTACTTTGCAGATTTGTAACGATTAATCATAAAAAATGGTCAGAAGTCGAACCCCCTCTCAAGGGGGAGGATCGCAAAGTTACGAAATGGAGAGAAAATACTCGGTACCATCGAATCCCGATTCGCGTGCATTTTCCGGTGCGGCAAGCGAAGACCTTCACGCTTGGTCCATCTACAGGTAAAACTTCTTCCTGTCACAATAAATTATTTAGTGACTAACATTTTTTTCCAGGCAAAATTTAAACTCCGATTTCACCGACAGTGCATTAGGCTCGACAGACAAAAGTCCTCTTCCATATGGAAACTTTCAGTTACGCGATCAAACGGTGCAATCAATTTTATCCCATCCCAGATACGGACCCAAGTAAGCGTCTTGCAAAATTGTTGTCGTAAAATGCTAAAGAGGTAGTTTTTAGATCGGCGTTGGGCTCAAACATGTACACTTATTTGAAGTTTGGTTTACCACGAGTTTTCCCTCCTAATCACAATGGATCAAACAGATCAGGGACGCCGCAACATTTCAATAGAGGACCTTCGTCGCGTCCCAATTCACGGTGAGTTTGTAAATACAAAGGAAATGCTACAACAAAATACCAATAAAATCATTTGCAGTGCACCGAAACTAGGAAGTAGAGGACCCAGAGAAGGCAGTTCGGGTTACGATAGTTCAGACAACGAAACGACACAGCAATATAAAAATCACAGGAAATACCGATCAGATCCTGACTTCCGAATGCAGAATCTTCATCCTTCATATCATCACGTTCACGAGGTAGGGCCACATTATATTAAAACATTAGACCATTAAACTTTTTATTGTTACCACCAAATTACCATTTAATGAATTAAATGTTTTATTTATCCAACAGTCTCACCATACTTTAGGGTGTATTACACGCTTCATTAATTATGTAATGTTTCCCATAGCGTTTTGATAGTTCCGCTTAAAATGTTCCCAACGAAATTAATTTTTAATTAACCATGACGGTGCTTCCTAACTCTTTTTTTTTCGTTAGGGTCATCCATCAGAAATTCCGCTAGCCGCTCTTCAACAAGGAGGAATCACAACAAGCCATACCAATTGGAATCGAAACAAAAGCATATCCGAAGCGAACCTTCTAACTCCAGATTACGTAGAAACGGTAAATAGGAGGGAAAAATACGATCCCAGAAGAAATAGCGTAGCCGAATTTGGACACCATCATCACCACGACGTAGTAGACCACATAAGCCAAATTAGTAGACCGAGATCCAAAGCGGGCAGTCATTTATCTGTACCTGCGTCGAGAGCTTCCAGAAGAGGCCCTTCCGTAATAAGAGCGGATTACCTAAATCGCGAGGAAGATGTAGGACCCTCATTTTTATACCCTCATTTGCAAGTGTTGGAACTTGGAGTGTGGCCACGCCAAGTCAAATCGAAATGTTTCGACTCGAAGCAACATTTATTGATAAACAACGTATCGTTCGAAGCTCGGGGTGGCGAAATAATGGCCATCATGGCGACTTCCGAAGAAGAAGGAACTGCGTTGTTGAACGTGCTCGCCGGTAAGAAAAACCCAGCCGTAGGTGATATTTTTCTTAACGGCCAACACATCAACAGTAACCAACTAAGATCGAGAGTTGGATTTGCTCAAAATAATTCACACTTGTGTAAAGAAATGACTGCCCTTCAAACGCTTAGGTTTCATTACGATCTCAAAAAGCCTACCGGAAAACTACAACACCTGAAAATCGATGCCATGGATAGAGTAAGTTTTTAACTTTTTTTTTCCACCATAAAATTACCAAACGGTTTACAGATAAATGTACTTATAGAAGATTTAGGATTAGAACAAGTTAGAAATACGAAGGTGCAAAGTATGACGATATCCGAGAAAAGACGACTTAATGTGGCTTGCCATTTGTTGTTGGACACGGATATCGTTTTGTTAGACCAACCAACGAAAGAAATGGACATTTTCGACACGTTTTTCTTGGTGGAATATTTAAAACAGTGGGCGAGTGGTGGTAGTGGAAACGCTCTGGGTCGGATTGTAATATTAACCCTTCATCCACCCACCTACGAGATTTTTACTATGTTATCGAGCGTCGTTTTAATTTCTGCTGGAAGAACTATGTACAGTGGAAGGAGAAAAAATATGATTGGGTATTTTTCAAGCGTGGATTATCCTTGTCCTTCGTTCAAAAACCCGTCGGATTATTACCGTAAGTTTCTCACGTTACGTAACAATTTTATCTCAACGTTTTTTTACAGTCGATTTGGTTACACTTGATGATTTATCAGCGGAAGCGATGTTGGAATCGTCACAAAGAATCGAACAGTTGGGAGAAATTTTTAGGCAAAAACAAGAACCGATGAGTAATCCAGGCCCTCCTTCAGCTCTTCCCATGATTGTTAAGAACGTGAATTGTTTTTCCCAAGCTTTTGTGCTGTTCACGTAAGATTTACGATTATTTTGGAAGCAGATTTTATATTGTCGTTTGTTTTAGGAAGGCGATGTTTTATACTCAACCAAATACGTTTGTGAATTGGATTACGCTTATCATTATATCGGCAAGTTTGTCTTTAATTGTTGGTTCTATATTTTGGGATGTTCCGAGCACGGATCCCCAGTTGCTGTTGAACGATAGGTTAGGCTACCACTACACTGTTATGTGCGTTACAGTGTGGCCCATTTTGTTAGCGTTAACTTTAAGTGAACTGAGAAGAAACCACAGGACTGTCGAACGAGAAATTGAAGATGGACTTTATGGAAGGTTTACATATATTTTTGTTAAGGTGATTCTTCGCTTTTTGTTGCAAATTTTGGATATTAATTTTGTTTTTTTTTCAGATTTTGATTAATCTTTTGCCATCCTTATTTATATGGTTGGTGTATCTTGTGCCAAGTTATTCCATGTGTGGTTTATACATGCAGGGCCCAAATAACTACAATGGTTTTTATATTTACATAGGTAGGTTTCAAAATTTGTACAAAAGAGCAACCACGACTGAAATCTTTATTTTTAGGGTTAATGCTGTTATATTTAAGTTGTCTCCAAATATTTATTACTACTTTTATTTATTTATCGCCATTTTCAAATATTTTGACTATAATTTCATCAGCCATTATAAGCGGATTCTTCTTATCGACTGGTTATGTGGTTCATTTCAAAGATCTGACTGTTTATACGAAATGGATCCAGTATATAAGTCCCACCACGTGGTTGTATCCTTACTTAATAAATAGAGAGTTAACTCCCGAAGCCATCGCCAGTCATTCGATAAGTGCACTGTGCAAAAACAAACCGGTACGGTAAAATTTCGGCATTGCGACCTTTAGATAACTAATAATATTCTTATTTCAAGCTTCCACACCAAGACATCATCGTACAAATGGCTTGTCCTCCCGCAAACGGAACGCAAGTTCTTTCAAATTTTGGATATCTATCGTCGGATATTCATTTTGTTAATTATGGGAATCCCCCAGTCGCTATGGCAGTATTTTATTTTACTTGTTTTGTTGTTATTTGTTTTGCTTTCATTATGAAGTGTAGAAATAAAGCAAAGACAAACATTCGTTTGTAAGTGTAAAATAGTTCTAAAGATATGAATAAGAATAATATTGTGCCTTTTAATTAAGACTATTTAATAAATTATGACTTTTAAATTTAATCTAATGTTGTATAAAATGAAATAAATATAATTAGAATTACCTACCTAAATGGCTTAATTTTTTTAAATTTTGATACGCTGTTTATTATTAGACAATCTAAAAAAATTATTGTTTAAATGTCACACGTCAAAAATTAATTTATTAAACTAAAAGGAAAAAATAATTTTTTAATTATTTTGAGTTTATTTTTGATTTATGTAGATATCTATATTTTTTAATGGCTATTTTTTTATATAATTAAACGAGAATAATCTAAAATGAATAACAAGTCTCAGCAAATCAGTAAGTTGGAAATACAAACTGAAAGAAAACACGCATCTATCGCTCCACATCACTTAACCGAAGATGGGTTAGTACTTCGCAGCGGTTGGGATGAAGATGAGAGTCCTAGGGATTTTGTACCGCCACCTACGCCAAATGCAGGTTACGAATTCAACAATAATTTTTACCGATTTCCTTCAGTACTTCCCGATATTAGCGATTTAAGCGTAATACCGTACGTAAGAAAAATAGGTGTTAAAGCCTGCATAGACACCTTAGGAAAATTTTTTCGATGTCAAGAACATAAATGTAATTTGCTGCAGTTTTGGTTTCTGGATTTAATGACCGCTGCTCTTTGGACTACTCAAGATGATTTTCAATTTTCCGAGGAATTACAAAAAGTCGTTTTAGCTTGGATTTTATATTTCATCGATATAATTCGAGGTTTGATTAATTAATTTATAAGCTTATTCCATTGAGGTAAATCTTTAAAATAGATCGATCCAAAAATATAAGCAGAAAACAATTTTTTGAAACTTTTAAGGAAGCTATTTTGATGGCTTCCGAAGTGGTAGAAGAAGGTTGCGAATTAGTGCCCACTCCAGAAAGGCTGATGTTACTTCTGGAACACGAAGAAGAGGAATCGGTAACTTGGGATTTGTCAAGCACCGAATCGCCTGTTAGTTCTCTTGCAATTAACCAAGATGATTTCGAACCCACCAATTTGATCGAATTAGGAGACGATGAACATCGACGCAAGTATCCTTTTCCAGAAACTAGATGGAGATACCAGAATCGTATTCATTTATGTTCACCCGCAATTCCTCATGTTTTATTAATTCGTCAATTTCAGATGATTTATCTTCTGCTGCATCTTCATCTGAAAGTACCGCCGCAACGTCGATTGAATTAGAAGAAAGCGAACCCAAAAAAAGGATGAAACGACGGCTGAAACCTGTCGAATTTTACAAGCCTGACCCCAATATACCGGCTCGGTTTGTACCGCTTAAAGAAGAGAGCGAAGAAATACTTGAGGAAGAAAAAAGTGAAATATGTATATGCAAAATTGAAAAAGAAGAAAAAGCGGAGGAAGAAAATTCGATTCAAGGTAAACATGGAAATAAAATTTTTAGTTCAACTAAATAATTTATTTTTAGATGAAGTCTTAATGGATGTTTATGAAGTAGCAGGTATAAAATTATTTGATATCGTTAAAATTGCATTTGCAACCTCAAAATAACTTAATTAACAGGCTAAATTTTAAGGTTGTGAATGCAGATGAATAGTTCATAAAATATTAAGCTTAATTTTAGAAAAATTTCAAACAAATTCTGTTGCTGAAAGCATAAGTACTTTAACCGAAACTGAAGATGTGGTACCTTTACCTTTAAGTCCGGAAGAGGCAGGAGAAACTGAAGTTGTTGAAACAGGGTTAGGAGAAGTTAATCATCCGCTTTTGGAAAAAAAACTAAATGAAAAGATAGTAAAAAATCTAGCAGTTCAAAAAATGTGGGAACAACGTATTGCCGATATGGACGATCCTAGAAAAGGTTGGATTCCGTCAAATATTCAAATAACTACAAATGTGATACATGAAGAATCAAATAATGGCGAGGAAATGGTAGAAGAGCACGAAGTGGAAGAAGAAGAAGAAGAGGAAGATGTTTCTTCTGAGGAAAGTGAAGGATCTGTGGACAACGAATGGGTAGATGCTGTTATCCATCAACAAAATCAAAGAACATTGGATAATGAGGATCGACAAGTTATTAACTATGCCGTACTAAGAGCTATCGTCGATATAATAATCAAATAGTAAGCTTATTTTATTTTGAAGTCTAATCGAAATTTACAGTAAAAAGTGTTTTCTCTTGAAGTTTTTACGAAAGTTTTCAGTTTACGTTAATCAAAATGGCCTTTCAAGCTACACCCGAAGTTATTTGTCTGAAAATCAATAACGAATGGAAGACCCCAAAAAGAAATCTGCAAGGCTTTGCAAGGCCGAAAGAACAAAAACCACCTAAACCGCCCAAACCGCCTAAAGTTGCTAAAGCAAAAACCGATAAAAAGGCAGGTAAAGGTGCCAAGGGAGGCAAAGACAAGGAAGTTAAGAAAAATAAGAAGGATGCGAAAAAGGAGAAACCAAAAGCATTAACAAAGGAAGAAAAGGAAGAGCTCGCTCGACTACAAAGAGAGCAAGAACAATTAGAAGAGGAATTGCGTAAAATCGAAGAAAATAAAAGATTTATGTTCCCACTTACAGATGCAGCTACGGATGACTTATTTATGAACATTTTCGAAAATTGGATGAAGGTTGATTTGACGAAGAAAAAAAAGAAATAAATTCACGTTAAATTAATTTATATATTTGTATGTACTACAATAAAGAATAATTATAAAACAGCTTCTACAGAATATTATTCCAAAATGGATTGTTTCATAAAAAGGGACGTTATTTATGAATATACGCCTGATAAATCGTAGTTTGTGTTGTTTTTTCTCATTCTAAAATAACTCAAGATTTAAAAACTAAAATGTAGTATCGGCAACATGGCAAAACATTTTGTATCACAAATGTATCAGGGTTTTAGATGAACTGTTCCCCCCCCCCCTTCCCATGAACTGTTTGACTGAATGCGGTCTTTCCGTGCGAATAATTAAAAATGTTCGACCACTTCTAGGTCATCTGGAAACACCTCTGATTGGTTTATTAATTTATTACTGATCTAAACCAAAGAGAATTATATAAATGGACGGACAGCCCTGCGAGCGTGAAATATTGTTACTTTAATTTATCTTGCATTTTCATTGACTATCACATTTCTCCCCGAAGGGTCCTGATTAGTCGTGTACTTTACGTATTTTTCCTATTTCTAACCAATCGGAACACATATTTTTAGTATAGCATGTGCGGGATCAGCCCCGGCCCTAGTGCTGTTACCGACAAGGAGAGGTTATTTTAGGCTTCTATACAAAGTATGGCAAGAAGCCTTATGATCTGGCTCCGTGTCCATCTGTCTGTCCGTCCGCATAATTCAAACCTAATCAGAACCCTCGAAATTGTCATTGTAAACACATCGTATGTACAATGTCTACCAATAAGAAGTTTGTTTTTAAATTTTAAAAGAAACACACATTTTGTATGAAAATTCTACAATTATTTATTGAAATATGATGTAGAGACTTGAAAATTTATGAGTGAAAATTAATATCAGGCAAATGTCCACCACGACTATATTTGCAGACGTCAATCCTTTTAACAAAGTTTTCAAGCACATTTCTGCATAATTGTGGATCTATTTCACGGATGACGTCTTCGATTTTGGTTTTGAGCTCTTGAATTTTGAATTGTTTGTGGATTATTCTTATAAACATTATCTTTCACATAGCCCCACAAAAAGAAGTCTAACGGCGTTAAATCGCAATTAAGATCTGGGTGGCCAGTTGACATCACCAAAAACCAGCACCATCATGTTCAGAGATCCAATCAGTAAATCTACGACGTTGAGAATGATCTGTTGGCTTTAATTCTTGCACCAGTTGAACCTTATAAGGCTTTAGGGTCAAATCCTTCCGTTAAATTTATTCTTGTATATTTTGTATAAAGTACAAAATACAAAAAGTAATTCCGTTTTAATATGTAATTATGAAGCAGAAGTAATTACTACAATAAATCCTTTATAATTCGGGTAATGTGATGAATTTTACTTTAATATCTTTTCGGTACATTTCCAAAGCCCCAAACTATAAGAATATGTAACAAAAATCGAAATAATTTATCGGTCACAGTAGTTAACCCCCTTAATTACAAAAATTGTGATTATTTTACTTTCAAAATTTGTAAATGATTACAAATTTAGTTTGCAAAAAATCTGGGCAAGCTGAATTTTGGCAGAGATGTACATTGGAGTGTTCTAATGAACCCCCCAAAAGTCCCATAAAATCCCACGCCGGCGTCCCCCACAATCGGGGGTTTTAGCTCCCCCAACGCCATATTTTGCCGATAACTCGCTTATTCATGCTTGTATGAAAAATTATGATCAGACCATAATTGAAGAGCATAAAATTCTCTACATCACATAAGGAAAAGGAGTATGAATATTGGAACGTGGAATGTACAAGGAATAGCAACAAAAAAAGAGGTCTTTAAAGAATTGGAACAACAAAGTGTGGACATAGCAATTCTGTTAGAAACCAAAAAGAAAGTTAGAGGAATAGAAGAAGTTCAGAAATATATACACATATACAGCGGAGTCAATAAGGAAGAAAGGGCCAAGAAGGGAGTATCTATCGCAATTAAAAAAAAAGCCTTAAACACTGCATAAAAAAATGGGAATGTGTAAATGAATGCCTGGTAAAGGTAGAACTAAAGAGTATGGGATATGAAATGGCAATAATAGCCGTGTACTCTCCTACTGATAATGAAACCGACGGTGAAAAGACAAATTTCTTTAATAATCTGACAACCCTTCTGGACCAAATAGGGAATAGGAAGGAACTATTTTTATTGGGAGACTTCAACGGGAGAGTAGGTAAACAGGAGGGAGATGAGACAGTGGGAAGATTCGGAGAAGATACCATAAACGACAACGGATAAAGGCTTATAGAGATAAGTAAGCAATATAATCTCAAGATATGGAATGGATTCTTTCAACATAAGGAAATCCATAAGTACACCTGGATACAACCTACGCGTAAACTAAAATCGATAATTGATTATACAATAGGACGACAGAACAATCAGATAAAAGTCCAAGATACAAGGGCGTATACTGCCGTCATAAAGTAAGAAGGCAGTAAGTCAATTTTTTTCGAAATTGAGTTTTATATAGATATAGATGCGGTTTTTTACGCTGATTTCAAAAATATAAAAAACTCAATTTCGAAAAAAATTGACTTACTGCCTTCTTACTTATGACGGCAGTATAGAGGTGCCGAATGTGGCTCTGATCATTTTCTCCTAAAAGCAAGAATATTCATGCCATATGCGAAAACAAGCGAAAAAGAACAACTAGTAGATAAACAGCACACAATAAAACCGCCTCCGCATAAATATAAGCTAGAACGACTCCAAGATGAAAAAACACTCTTCTTATACAAAATTAAACTCAGCAATAATTTGGGGCAGATTGACGAACTCCCAACAGAACTACTATACGAAAAGATAACTGAAGCTATACTCGAAGCTGCATATGAGACCCTGGGAGTAAATGTAAGCAGGAAAAGAAAAGTAGAGCTCTGGTGGAATGAGGATATAGCTGAAAGTATATCGGACAAGAAAAGAGCGTATGAACTATGGTTAACAACGCAAGACACAGAAGATAGAAAACAGTACGCTAGATTGAGCAGAAAGGTAAAGAAAAAAATAATAAAAACCAGAAATGAAGTATGGGAAAAAAGATGCGAAGATATAAGCAAATGCATTCAAGAGAAGCATGGAAGGTATTGAGAAGTCTAAGAAATAATGAAAGAAATAACAATATACTGCAATTAATCGAAAAGGACCAGTGGAAAAAGTACTATGAAGGACTATTGCAAGAAGATAGGCAAGAATTTCAGAACATCGAAGAAAGTGTACACAATGAACAAAATAGCCAAGTAGAAGATATAACTACAGATGAAGTGCGAGAAGCAGTAAAAACATCCAAGAATAATAAAGCACCAGGTCCAGGAGGAATAAACGTAGAATTGATAAAGGCTGCACCAACCATACTACTTGAAATGCTTACAAAACTGTTTAATAGATGCCTAAGAGGAAATACATTGCCAAGAGACTTCAAAAGAGGAGTCATTTATAATATATTTAAAAAGGGGGATAAAACGGAATGTTACAACTATCGCGGAATTACAGTACTCAGCTCTATCGGAAGACTATATGGAAAAATAAAATAGTTTTTTTTTCATATTTTTCCATGGCACACTAATACTTAAATTATTGACCGAAAACACGACCCACCCTTAAAATGGCACAATATTAAGTGTTCTAATAAACCCCCAAAATGTACCTAGGTAAACCTAGCACCCCCACCTTTTCAAAATTGAAAAAAAAATAGTTAGGAATTTTGTACGAATTATGTACAATTTTGTACGCCCATTCGCGAATTTTGTACTCTAACGGTTTCGCGGTAAATAGCAAATATGTGGTGGGGGTGCTGAGTTAAGGAAAGCTCAGCAGCCCCACCACGAAAAAATGGATTTTTTTAAAAATTAACTACGCTATAATTTTGTACGAATTATGTACAATTTTGTACGCCCATTCGCGAATTTGGGACTCTAACGGTTTCGCGGTAAATCGCAAATATGTGGTGGGGGTGCTGAGTTAAGGAAAACTCGGCACCCCCACCACGAAAAAACTGACCCACTCTCTAACGCTCAATATGAACATACAGAATAAGTCGTAGATATTTATTATATGTATTTGAATAAAGGTGAATTTTATTATTTAAAAAAAAATTAATTCAAAAGTATTTTAAATAAAGTAAAAAATTTAAAAATGTTGATAATTTTTTATCCATTCTGTTATCTATCAATACATTATTCTGTATATAAAAGTAATGCGGGATGAACATTCTTTTCTTTGTAAATTGTTTGTGGAATATCGTTGCAATCATCCAATTGAACCCAAACTTGTTCGTTCCGTAAACAAACGGCGTAATAGTGACCTACTGATTTGTAATCACCATCTAACAATGGTGGTTCAAAATGAACCAAGCCTCTTAGCTTGTATTCGTTGGCCATAAACGAATATTTTATTCTTTTTGGTAAGTTGCTTAATTCCATAAGTGGTAGTTTGGAGGGATTTTTGGCATCGTACTTTTCAAAAGCTATGAAATGGTCTGAAATAAAAATACAGTGAATTCATAGAAATGGGATAAATACAAAAATGAAGAGAAAATCCTAACAAATGATATCACTTACCAATTTCTGAAACTGTTATAGTTTCGATACCTGAACAATTCCTTCGACACGGACCACACGATTTTATTAATATTTCTTTTTCCATTTCTTCGTTATATTTGTCACTTAATATAGCACCTGAACTAATTTGCACCACGGGGAAGTTGATTATATTTTGCTTGCATTTTTTATTACATTTATACATTTGTTTAAAACTAGGCAATTCTTCCAAACAGGGCCCCCGCTACCATATGTGCAAAGTGTGCAATGCACACGGGCGCCATCCTTTAGGGGCGCCAAAACCCTTGCAAAACAAATGCAAAGTGCTACAATTAATATTAAAGTATGCCAAACCTACCTAAAAAATTTAGTTGATCACTTCCAGCAATATAGATCTGACCAATCATTTCAAGAAATTCTTGTACAAGCGAAAGAAGTAGCACTCTCTCTCGAAATTGAAGAAGACTTTCCACCGTTACCAACGGTCAGGAGGAAATTCAAACCAAAACTGTTTGACTAGGAACACCGAGATGAGACCCCTCATGATCCAAAAACCGCCTTTAAAATTAGTTTTTTCTTAAAAATTATAGATCAAACTTTAAGCTCTCGAAAAAACCGATTTGACTTATTAAATGAGTATGATAATATTTTCGGATTTTTTAGCGACATATTCAAATTAAGTGACAGCGATCTTTTAAAACGTTGTTCTGTTCTTGAAGAACGACTGACAGATCAGGATAATAAGGATATAGACTCCAATGATTTGTTTAATGAAATTAAAGCGTTAAAGTTGTTTTCATTACCTGATGATACTGACCCCTTATGTATTTTACAATATATAATTGGAAACAATTTAATCTCCACCCTTCCAAACGTAAGCATTTCACTAAGAATTCTTCTGACATTGCCAGTATCTATAGCTTCTGGCGAGCGATCTTTTTCAAAGTTAAAAATCATTAAAAATTATTTAAGATCGACAATGCTTCAAGAAAGATTGTCTGGGCTAGCAATATTAGCAATTGAACAAGAAATTTTTGATGGTATAAATTTTAGCGATGTAATTAATGAATTTGCAACAGCAAAGTCTCGGAAAATATCGCTACTACAATAGCTATTTTTTATTTTTCTATTGTACCTAGCTATCATTTTTGATTTTATAACGAAGTTACCTAGGTTTTTGTTATCAGAAGTATCTGCATATTTTTTAAAATATCTAAGTATAAGTAGAAAGTAGTACTTATATATATTGTTGTGTCCACTATATGCTAGCTCCCTCTTAAATGTGTACGTGATACGCAATCAAGATAAGAGGGAGGATATGTCAACATTGTTTAATTAAAATTTGTACAGTATGAATGTGTTTATTAAAAATGTTACTAGATTTAAGTTTTGTTTGGATGAAATAAAAAAAGGAATAGAGGTAGTATAGTGCGGCCTCTTAGAAGAAAAAAACAAACAAGAGGTAACCATGCCAAGTGATAATAAAGAGCATGAAGACAGTTGGAGATTAAACGACATACGAACCAGTCGTATTTTTGAGTGGAGAATAAAACGACAGATAGACCAGTCGTATTTTTGAGTTGCAGTTTGAACGAGATACGAACCAGTCGTATTTTTGAGTTGCAGTTTGCACGAGATACGAACCAGTCGTGTTATTTTTGAGTGGCAGATAAAACGAGATACGAACCAGTCGTATTTTTGAGTCAGTTGTGGAAAAGATTACATACAGTCCGGGCGTGTTAAGAAGTATCTAAATTAATGATATGCAGATCAATTGTGTTTAAAGAAGTGGATGAATATACAACACGCAAACCAATAGTACTTTTGCAGTTCAGAATATAAAGAGTGTTGCAGAAGTGGACAAATTTGGGTAAATAGAATTGGTGGATTTGGTCCAGCATTGAATACCGGAATTACGCGGAAAGAAAGAAGGTGTATAAAGTTCGGCAGTGCGTGTACGTGCGACGAAATTAAGTTCGTTTTACGGAAGGAAACTGATAAAGGTAAAGCTTTACACTATTATACAAAAATTGCAATAGGGACTCTAAGTTGTTAATTATCTCTTGATTTCATTTTATTATTTAATTGTATTGTTGTTTGTGTTGAATGTTTGTTAATAAATTATGTTCGAGGTATCCTGTCTCTTATTTTGATTGTGTGTCACGTCTGAAGAATCTTAACTAATAAGCGACCAGAGAGAGAGCGAAAGAGGACACAAAAATATATAGGTAGATATTAGGCAATATTTCTGTTATTTGTTCCTAAAAAAAATGTGATTTTTAGTTTTGGGTTATTTTCTAGTATTTATAAACAACGTGTCTGTACCCCATTAGTTAAGTAAATGCTTTAAAATGGGTGTGAACAAGAATTTATTTTAATTTATTTTGTTATGATTTTATTCTGTTTGTTTCATTTTGATATTTTAGTCTACAAATAAATATGACTTCTAAAGTTCAGTTTTTTGCTTTATTTCAAGCACCTACCTACCTACCTACCTTCAAAAAAATAAATAAAAAAACATGATCCAAAATGCCTTAAAGGGCGCCAAAATCCTTTTTTGCACACAGGCGCCAGTAGCCCTTACGGGGGCCCTGCTTCCAAAAGTAGTTTATATAAATATGCTGCTGTTGTTTGGCAATCAATTAAGGTACCTACTTTGGATGAAAAATATTTTGATAATATCTCAGCTCGTAAACTTATAAGTATTCCTCGTTATTCCTCTTTTGAATACTGATGAAAGTAAAAAGTAAAGTAAATGAAAGTAGTTAATTTTTAAAAAAATCCATTTTTTCGTGGTGGGGGTGCTGAGTTTTCCTTAACTCAGCACCCCCACCACATATTTGCGATTTACCGCAAAACCGTTAGATTCCCAAATTCGCGAATGAGCGTACAAAATTGTACATAATTCGTACAAAATTATAGCGTAGTTAATTTTTAAAAAAATCCATTTTTTCGTGGTGGGGGTGCTGAGTTTTCCTTAACTCAGCACCCCCACCACATATTTGCGATTTACCGCGAAACCGTTAGAGTACAAAATTCGCGAATGGGCGTACAAAATTGTACATAATTCGTACAAAATTCCTAACTATTTTTTTTTCAATTTTGAAAAAGTGGGGGTGCTAGGTTTACCTAGGTCAAAATGTCTCATAAAAATCCCAAGCCGGCTTTCCCTCAAATGAGGATTTTAGCACCCTAAGTGCGTTGTTTCGCCTATTGCTCACGTATTTTTACTTTTATGAAAAATTACCATTAAGCAAAGTTGAAGAACATAAAATTCTCTAGAACTTGTGGCGCTGCAGTAGGTAGTACTACAATACATACTGTAATAGGCAAATTAAACTTTGTTTAATGGTAATTTTTCGTAAAAGTAAAAATACGTGAGCTATAGGCGAAAACCGCACCTAAGGGGCTAAAATCCTCATTTGGGAGAACGCCGGCTTGGGATTTTTATGAGACATTTTGGGGGTTTATTAGAACACTTCAATATACATCTTTGCCAAAAAGCTCAAACCAAAATTTCGGTTTCGTTACTTGGAAGATACTATAACTTGGACAAATTTTGAAAAAATCTATTTTTCTCTTCATTTTTCAACCTTGGCCGCAATTAATTTATTATTAAAAGCATTTCCCGTGCCTGAAAACATTTCTCTCCGTGCAACGAATCAATATTGTGCCATTTTAAGAGTGGGTCGTGTTTTGGTCAATAATATAAGTATTAGTGTGCCATGGAAAAATATGAAAAAAAATGTTTTATAGAGAATTTTATGCTCTTCAATTATGGTCTGATCATAAATTTTCATACAAGCATAAATAAGCGAGTTAAAAAATCGAGTTGGAGGAGCTAAAACCCCCGATTGTGGGGGACGCCGGCGTGGAATTTAATGTGACTTTTGGGGGGTTCGTTAGAACACTCCGATCTATTATTGACCTGTTATTTGCCTTCCCCGGGTATATTTTTGTATTGAATATTTTTGAATGTATTGAGTTAGCGAAAAACATTTTAATTTTTGCGAACAAGTGTTGATGGGAGATTGGAAAAATGTGGCAGTCAGTCGGGTCCGCGCGTATAGCGACCAGAAGGTTGAATTTTGTATTTTGGATTAGAGTTTAAAATAAATTGGAAGTTGATAAAAAGTGATAGTTTTTCATTTTCCTTTGTGAAATTTTGGAGAGAAGGAACTCCACATATTTAAATTGTTCGCCCGGCGAATATTTTTTAGAACACCACAGTATATTTCTGCCAAAATTCAGCTTGCCCGGATTTTTTGCAAGCTTGAGCCAATTTTTCGGCTTCGTTGCCTGGACTAATAAGCATTACTTCATTTCAGTGGTATGGGATTGTTTCAACAATTAATTAAAATTCTTTTTTTTGAAAGTTATAAAATATTACAAAAATTTTTATAATTTCTAAAAAAATAAAAAAAATAATTTTAATTAATTGTTGAAACAATCCACACCGCTGAAATGTATTAATGTTTTTATTTTGCAAATTTTGAAAGTAAAACAAACAAAATTTTAGTAATTCAACTTAAAATGTATGCGAGTGTGCAGTGCAAGTTTCAAATACACAAGAATTGGTAATAGGAACACATAACTTGAAGAAGGCGTTACGTCAAAAGTATTTATGCAAAAATAATGTGCAACCAAGCGGTGAGATGGCGCTGTTCCTCCAGTTATAATCCTCCAGTTTTTTATTTACAAATTTTTATAATTTTGATTATGGATTACATTTGATTACATTGTCGGATTGTGCATTTTGAAGAACGTTAACATGTAAATATTATATTTTATTTAAATTTTGTTTATTTTAAAATAATATTTTAGGTTAAGTAAATCTCGAAGAATGGCAAGAAAAGTTGGCCAATAATAATTTGAGCTTTCTCCAACCAAGTACTTCTAGTAAACTAGATATAGTACAAGAAGATTTAAACTACGATCAACAGCGAAACCAAGGGGCTATGAATGAATTTCGTACAGGATCACCAACACAAGGTTTGTTTTATTGAAATTCTCGTATATGAAAAATTAACTTGAAAAGTTTTTTTTAGCATCACTTCTTCGAAAGATCAACGTATCAAAATCTGTTATAGACTCATACCTAGAACTAAATTTATGTAGGTATAAAGAATTGTTTGAGGAGTAGCAAATATAGATGAGTACCAAACCATATACATGGTTATAACAAAGTCTAGAAGACCATCTGAACAACTTTTAATAAAAGATAAAACGGTGGAAAGAGTTCAAAAATATCATTACCTAGGCACCACTGTAAACGAAGAGAATAACTACACCTAAGAAATCAGAACCCGGATCGGAAAGGCGAGGAGCACTTTTGTGACAATGAGACAATTATTTACCAACAGAGACCTAAGCCTGGAGTTAAAAATACGAATGTTGAGATGCTATGTCTTTTCAGTTCTCCTCTATGGACTGGAAGCATGGACACTCAAGGCGTACGATGCCGATAAATGAACGCTTACCTTAACAAGAGGCGCTCAATTGCTTGGAAAAAACGCCCCGTGTAATGTGCACTTTATAGGTAGTGGTTTGTAATTAATAACAATAATTATGTGTTTGAATGAAAAAAATTACTGGTGCAACAAATCATACTTACTTACAGCAGGATTACAAAATATAACTTACAAAAAAAATATTTTTATAATCATTTGCAAATTTTGAAAAATAATCAAAATTTTAGTAATTAAGGGGGTTACCTACTGCGACCGATAAATTTTTTCAATTTTTTTTTACATATTATAGTTTGGGGTCTTGAAAATGTGTCCAAAAAATATTAAAGTAAAATTCATCAAATTATCTGAATTATAACGGATTTTCTGGAAAGGTGTTTATTATTAAAACTTTTTAAATCGTAATTAATTTTAAAACGGAATTACTTTCTGTATTTTATACAAAATATACAAAAATAAATTTAACAAAGGTAAGTTGTAGCCGTCCGTAATTGTCTTTCGGAGTCCAAACAAATTGTTAAAAATCGACGTTAGTTCACCCTCAAAATCGAATCGATTGTGAAAAAGGAGTTTTGAAAGTTTTTCTTACGAATTGCTCCCCCGTCGGGGGTTGCTAACGTTTTTTATGGGTGCAGTTAGTATACAAAGTCTTTAACCGACACATTTCCTGCACAAACAAATAATATCAGGTACAAAAATCCTAAAATTGTTTGTTTTTTATCTATTTATGCTAATTTCGTTTTTAAAATGTTTTCAAAATAAACTATATTGTAAAACATAAAATTGTGTATAGCTGAATGTAGCTGAGCCGATAATAAATATTTATAAAAAAAAAAGTAAAACCTGACAAAATGGGTTACAAAAATATGTTGGTTTTTAATTAAAAAAAGTTTTGATAGGTAAATTTAAGTTCCTTTTGGAGTTGTTAAAAAAATACACGCCTTTTTGTAACTAAAAACCGAGGTATTCAATTTAACTTTTTAAAAAACACTCACAAATTTTTATTTATTTATTTACTTTGAATATTTAATTTTCACAATACAACTTAAAACTAGCAGAGTTTCTGCTTAAACTAGCATAGTAACAACTTAATAGGGTTTTTATGGATTATATTCAATTTTGTTGGTTTAGCAAATCTCACGTTTTACAGGATATTCTGGAACATTCAACTTGCTTGACCAGCAATGTAATTTAATAATAATGATGTTCTGCATTTTCCTATATTGCATAACATTATGGGAAAATCACTTGGTTACATAATCCTTATGGGAATATATAACTTTCATACATATTATATTATGTAAAAATCGGTGAGAAGGCCAAAATTTACGCAAACAAGAGAGCGACCGCATCATACTGTCTGAACACCGAGCGTCTTACTATTCGAAAGAGGCGAAGACTGTCACAAAAGAAGTGCCAAACTTCACTTCTTCAAAGCCGAAGAATGTATTCTATATGGCCCTAGTATAGCCGATTAAGGTTAAGAATTTCAACCATTATACACCTCGTTACTACACGCAAATGTTTAAAACAATTTATCCCGAAACTGCATTTCTCAAGTCGGGCGCATATTTTCCAAAGAAACTGTTCTGCGGATTTACTTGATTTTCTTTAGGCACTTTGAGTACATTTCAGGCTATGGTCAGAACCTCAAATATCCAAAATATATTTAAAATTACCATTTTCCGGGCCGTGAAAGGTAAATATTTTGTTGTAATGCTCTAAGTTTGTTTTTTCAATCATCGCCCTTTTGTCATTTTTTTTAATTTTACATTTTCGAGGTTCCGACCATAGCCACATTCATCGAGATCAAAATGTACAAAAATTCGTTTATTTTAGATAACTACGTTGGTCAGAAACATTGCGCCCGATTGGACAATTATTTCGAAACATTTGCATAATTTTCAATAAAATGCTTTGCAAAAATTTTAGGTGTTACTTTAAACATGAATAAATAAGAATCCTAAATTTCAGCTCATTAGCTTTAACAGTTTTTTCAAATTTCATTCCTAAAAATCAGCTTGAAAACGACCCCCTTAAACTTAAAATGCAATCGGCAGCAACGCTAGAACAAAATTTCAAATATACAAAGATTAGTAATAGGAACACATAACTTGAAGTAGGTGATACGTCAGAAAGTGTTTTATGCAACGATTCCATTCCATAACCCAAAAATAAATTACGATAGTTTTAACATCTTTGGTATCCAGTCTTTTATTAATTGGGCGATGCACATCTACATTCCATGACTAATTACATTAAACTTAGACTCGTCACAAAAAAGTACTTTTTATCGGTCTTCTGTTGCCAACTTTATCCATTGCTCCGGTATATTATTACTATTTTTCTTGACAGTTTAGGTTTGTGCCCTGCTGGAAAGCCAAATTGAACGGATCTTCAATGGAAAATTATTGAAGGAAATGAAAAATACTGAAGGTTCTCCTATTTCTGCCAAAACTTGATTTTTTGATAGAAATGGATATATGGTAGGTAATATGGTTGGTAAGAGCCAACATGTCCAATACTTGAAAAAAAAAGAAGTTTATTATTACCTCCGTTAGTTTCGTTTTAATTTTTACAAGCCATGTCCACAGTAACTTTTTATTTCCATTACAATTAATTCATAGTAGAAGATCCAGCATCGAGAACGGAAAATTTTTGTAGTAACTTGCCGAAACTAAATAATAATAGGTAATTATTTTGCTTCATTTCTTTCTTATTATTAATCTTATTCTTCTTATTATTACGAATAATCGTCAATCACAATATTAAACTCGTTTCTTTTTAAAAAACATCTTCATAATTTCGATAATCGTATTTACAATAATAAGTAATAAGATAGTAAGGTTAAATAAATACGAAATGACAAGGCATGCTTTGTTCTCATTGGTACTTGCTTAGCTACGTTCTGATTGGTGTGTTGATTCCTCGCTTTCCTTATTGGCGATTTACCCTACCGTTGGTGGCGCCACTAGAATGTAAACAATGGCCGACAAGCTACGTATTCGTGAAATAAATTTGAAAGTAAACACAACAATTTACATTATTTACTCGTCTATTATTCATAATATCACACAGTAACAATTTCTTTAAATTATAAACACACGTTTTAAACGTTAACAACTGACAACTGATCGCATGTTATACGTAGCATTCTAACTTAAAATTCTACCGCATGGTGGCGTGTTGCTAAATGTAAATCGCCAATCAATATAAAATCATTTTGAATTTAAAATATTGTAAGTAGCGGTTTGTAATTATTAATAACAGTTAATGTTGTTGTTTGAATGAAAAAAATTACAAAAGGATCTAATTATACGTTCGCTTAAACGGCGTGATAATTTTTTATAACTTCCAAAAAATCAAAATAAAAAAAAATTGTAATTAATTGTTGAAATAATCCACACCACTGAAATAAATTAATGCTTTTATAAGCATTTGCAAATTTTGAAAGTAAAACGATCAAAATTTTAATAATTAAATCCAATCTTCTTATGCGCCTGAGAGATAGGCAACAACTCCACAATGAGACATAATAACTATGAAAATGTTGGGATAAATTTCAAATATTTCGAAGATTTGTAATAGGATCACATAAGTTGAAGAAGGCGTTATGTCAAAAATATTTATGCAAATATAATGTGCATCCAAGCGGTGGGATGGCGCTGTTCGCAAAACAAAGTGTAAAATTAAAATTACAGATTCCTATAATTTGATATTACAGTTTCCTATATTATGGTTTTCTCATAATATGCATTACCATATTACAGTTTCCTATATTATGGTTTTCTCATGTAATGAATTGCCATATTATAGATTCCTATATTATATTAAGATTCCTGTAAATTATTATCATTTTAAAATAATTTCTGACGTAACGCCTTCTTCAAGTTATGTATTCCTATTACCAATCTGTGAAAAACTTGAAATTTATATCCCAACATTTGTATAAATTTCTCAATGTAGCAATGTTGCCTATCTCTCAGGCGCATGTAATATTGTAATATAATATTGTGATTGACGATTATTTGTAATAATAAGAAAGAAACGTATTATCAGAATATCAAATGAAGCAAAATAATAATTATTATTAGATTATTACTAGTTTGGGAAAGTTACTACAAATATTTTCCGTTCTCGGTGATGGATCTTCTACTATGAATTAATTTATTGTAATGGAAGTAAAAAGTTACTGTGGACAGTGTGGACCCTAATGTGGACATGGCATGTAAAAATTAAAACGAAACTAACGGATGTAATAATAAACTTCTTTTTATTCAAGTATTGGATATGTTGGCTCTTACGGATCCTATATATCCATTTCTATCAAAAAATCAAGTTTTGGCAGAATTAGGAGAACCTTCAGTAGGGGAAACAATAATCCACTGAAGATTAGTTCAATTTGGTTTTCCCGCAGGGCACAAACCTAAACTGTCCAGAAAAATGGTAAAAATATACCGAACGAATGGATAAACTTGACGACAGAAGACTTAAAAAAAGTACTTTTTTGTGACGAGTCTAAAGCGCCATTCACATCCACTTTACGTAACGCAAGACATAACATAACATAACGAAAAAGTTGAAGTTGAACCAACTTTTCTTATGTTAAGTCATGTTATGTCTACATGTTTTATTTGAATGAGAATGGGTGCATAAGAAACCATGCGCACCAACATTCCTTACGTTATGTCTTACGTTACGTAAAGTGGATGTGAATGGCGCTTAAGTTTAATGTAATTAGTGATGGGGTGTAGTATGTGCATCGCCCAATTAATAAAAGACTTGATACTAAAGATGTTAAAACTATCGTAATTTTTTTTTGATTATGGAATGGAATCGTTGCATAAAACACTTTCTGACGTATCACCTACTTCAAGTTATGTGTTTTTATTACCAATCTTTGTATATGTGAAATTTTGTAGTTACAAATTTCTCAGTATAGCGTTAACACTCAGGTGCATATTATAAGAAGATTGCATTTTAAGTTTAAGGGTTGTGAACACTGAACAGTCGTTTTCAAGCTGATTTTTAGGAATTAAATTTGAGAAAACTGTTACAACTATTGAGCTGAGATTTACGATTCTTATCTATTCATGTTTAAAGTAACGACTAAAATTTTTGCGAAGCATTTTATTGAAAATTATACAAGTAACAGATCAGCGCTTAACTCATGTTTCGAAATGACGGTCCAACAATAGGGCGCAATGTTTCTGATCGATGTAGTTATCTAAAATAAACAAATTTTTGTAAATTTTGTTTTCTCTATGAATGCGGCTGTGGTCGGAAGCACGAAAATTTAAATTAAAATAAATTACAAAACGGTGATGATTAACAAACAAACTTCGATTTTTACAACAAAATATTTACCTTTCACGGCCCGGAAAATGGTATCTAATTCTAAATATATTTTAGATATTTGAGGTTCCGACTATAGCCTGAAATGCACCCATAAAAAACAGTAGTAAATTGGTTAAAACAACGGACGGGGGAGCTATGCCGCAATATCTAAGAAAAAATTTTACAACTCCTTTTTCACAATCGATTCGATTTTGAGGGTGGACTAATATCGATTTTAACAATTTTATTAGATATTTGGACTCCTAAAGACAATTATAAACAGCTACAACACAAACTATTTTATCTAAATGCAGTATTTCGACTATTCCTTGAGGAACAGAAAATTTTTATAAATTGTTAATAATAATTTTTACGTCTATTAAAATTTCAAACAATTATCTTAATTACATTATGGATTTTTCTGAATTCAACTATGGACTTGCTACAACTTTTGTATGGGGTCGTCCATAAATTACTTCACGCTCCTAGGGGGGGGGGAGCTTCCGACCCTTGTCGCGACCCGACAAAATATATAGATTAAATATTTTATTACAAGCAATTTAAAAAAAACTATATTTTGAGTGGCTACGCCACTGAAGCCGGTGTTGTAGCTAGGGGGGGTGGACCGCCCTTCATAAATGTTTCCTCTGGGGTGCAACCCTTAAAAAAATGAAACTTTAAAAGTTGGGGGTGTGGGGGTTCAAGAATGTGACGTAGTAATACTTGGAGTGGGTTTAGGTTTGTGTGACGATGGGGGGGGGGGTTAAAAATTGCTTAAAATTGCGTGACGTAATTTATGGACGACCCCTATAAGAATTCAAAAAACATTCATGATTATGTAGTAGCATATTTTACATGAACTCAAAACATTAAAAAGTGAATAAAATTTTAGTAAATTTAAATCTTCTTATCGTTCCACTGCTTCTTTACCGGTACCGTGATTGAAAAACTGAACGAATTTAAATTCAATTTTCACCAATAAGAGTTATTTTTTTAAACAAAATTCAAAGTATTCCATAAAGCACGCGATATGAACTTATCGATGTCAATTTTGTTTTTCTCTAATGTCAGTTACAAACATGGTGTTAACTAAAGAGCAACAAATCATAATTTTTAAGCTTTTAAAACAACAATGTAGTTTTGCTATGATACAAAAAAGGTGTAAAGACCAAAATTTTTGTGTTTCGAAAGGTACACTCTCTAACTACAAAAAAAATGGAATCCCAGAACTTAAATCCAAAATTCGGAAGAAAGGCAGCGGAAAGAAGCCAACTCTGACAAATCGACAATTATCGAATTTAAAGAAAATGGCATTAAAAACGAATCCTCCGACACTACAACATATGGCTAATCATTTCAAAACATCTGAATATATCATTCGGTATAATCTAAATAAAAAATTAAACCTGAAATTAATGAAGAAACCAAGGAGACATCATATTTCTGAAGAAACAATTATTAAACGGCACCAGCGCTCACTAGGATTGTATCACTTACTAAATTGTGATAAATGGCAAAAATACATCACTGTCGATGAAGCATGGTTCCATCTAACAAATGCTGATGGCCAACGAAAAGTTCAGTACTTGAGACGTGAGCAATCGGCAAAAGAATTGGACGTATTCACAAAACAGTCCCATCCGAAGGGAGTTATGGTGTTCATGGGAATATCGAATTATGGAACCACAACGCCAATATTTGTTGAGCCTGGTGCTAAAATTAACTCGGAATATTACATTAAGAATTGTTTGAAGCCACTTTTGACTGACGCAAAAAGATTATATCCTCCTGGTGATTGGATATTTCACCAAGACTCGGCACCAGCTCACGCTTCTAAGAAGACTTTAAATTTTCTTGAACAGAACGGCGTATCTTTTATTCATCCGGATATATGGACGCCATCATCACCGGACCTTTCACCCTGTGATTATTTTTTGTGGGGCTATTTAAAATCTCAGTTAAATAAGTCAAAAGTTACAACCCTTAAACAGCTAAAAAAACTAATAAAACGTGAGATAGAAAACATTCCTCTGGAAATGATACAACGATCGCTAAAATCGTGGCCAAAACGTTGTCTTCAAGTGTACAGGAATCAAGGACAACATATTAAATAAAATTATTGAAAGAAAATAAAAATAACTGTGACTTATTAAATTTCAAAATCGTTCAATTTTTCATTCACGGTACCTGTAGTTTTCCTATGCTTATAGCAATAGTTGCCTCATAGGTCCTTTCTGCAAAAGGCGACCAGGTTCGAGAGCACGGATTTTTGCAGGATCTTTTACATATGTGGTTGTCGTTTAACTAACTTGGAAAATCAATGCTGGTATTTATGGGTGCCAGGTGAGTATAAAACAATTAAAAAGAGTAAAAAGTCTTGTTTTATTGTCACACAAAAATAAAGTGAAAAAAGATGGGTTTGACGTGTGCTTTTCAAGTTTAAGTAGGAACCAAGCTGATGGTTCGGCCCCACAGAAAAATAATAAAAAAATACAAGGGAAAGCTGAAATGACCTGGAAGAGGTAACTCAACATAAAGCAATTAAGAATTGGGGAGCTCTGACGGAGCTATAAAAACTTATAAGCACCACCACTTTGCTTATCTTCTTGAGTAAATCTTATGCTTCGAGTTTCTCTCTTTTAGCAATTTCCAATTAAAAAATTAAAATAGGCTATGTTTGGGGACATGGTTGTATGGTTTAACGTGAATACGTCATCGCAAGATACCCGTTTTTGCTCAGGTCTACCAATCGGATAACATACATTTGAAAACATGCAAACAACTTCCAAGCCTTTGCTGAATAATGACAATTCGAAATTATTTCTACACTTTTCGTACACACATACACACACACAATTTTCGTTACATATTTTTATTAAATTTTTAAACGATTTTATAGACGTATTCACGTCATTGTTGAAGTTGATTGAGAAAAAAGGTTTCTTTTACTAAATTTTTCTTCAAGAGTCGAATTTCTAATGCTGGAACTCCTCAATTGTCTCTTTAATGGAAGTATTTTTCTTTATACGTTAATTTAGCCCTAGGTACGAGTTTAGCTGATCTCAATACATTGATCTTTTGAAGAAGTGTTGCTAAAATATTTTTTAAGTTAATTTTACAAATAGTTTCAATAAATCATATTATACAATGGCACGAGGCGCTGAGGGTTAAAAGGAACGCGCAGAGACTGCTGAGCGTCCAGCGCAGAATGGCGCTGCGCGTTTCCTGCGCTTACAGGACGGTCTCGCTCGACGCGGCCCTCGTTCTGGCGTCGATGCCCCCCATCGACCTCCTCGCACTAGCAAGGAGCAGAATCTACGACGGAGTGGGGGGTGCCGGATGCGAGGTGACCGAAAGTTGGCAGGCCAGGTGGGAGGAGGCAACTTGCGGCTTGTGGACCCGCAGACTCATCCCCAACATCAAGAGATGGGTCGAGAGGCGGCATGGACAGGTGAGCTACCACCTCACACAAATGCTGTCAGGGCACGGCTGCTTTGCGTACTACCTGCACCGATTTGGCATATTGGGAAGCCCCAAGTGCAGGTTCTGCGAGGAAATCGATACCGCGGAACACTCCCTCTTCCAGTGCTGGAGATGGGAGCGCGAGCGAACAATGGTCTCGCTTGCACTGGGGTACACAATGACTCCCGAAGACCTGGTCGAAGCAATGCTCGTCGACGAGGCCCAGTGGCAGCGGATAAACACCCTCATCTCAAACATCCTGAGGTGTAAGGAGGCAGCAGGAAGAGCCGAACAACGGGCCGCCGCTGCTGCTGCCCATGCGGGGGAGGATTCCGACACTGAAGATCAGTGACCCGAGGCCAATCGCGGTCGGGTGGAAGAGTGGCATGCGAAAGAGCACACGTAACATCGAATTCCATCGCAATGCCCCCTACCCGACCGTCAAACCAGGAGGCCAACCAACGAGGAGGAAAGGAAAGGAAAAGGAAGGGAAAGGGAAGAGAAGGAAAAAAGGAAAAAAGAACTCGGACAGGTAGAAGAGAGGCTTGCGAAAGAGCACACGTTTCATCGAATTCCATCGCAATGCCCCCTACCTGACTGAGCAACCAGGAAGCCATTCATGAGAGGAACTTGGAGGCCCAAACGAAAAAGGCGGGTCTGCACACGATACTGCAGACCCAACGCATCTGCCCGAACATCCAGGGCGGGAGATGTCGAAGATCCCGACATCTCGGACCGAGCATCCCGGAAGAAATGCCTGACGGCGAAACCCGGGTGCTTGGTAGGGGGGAGTTTTAGTCAGTGAAGTCTGACACTATCCACTTCGATTAAGTGGGTGTCTCGCACGAGATTTCTCCTCCCTGCGTTGAGCTAAAAAAAAAAAAAAAAAATCATATTATACAAACCTTGTGATGGTGATTCTGTATAAGGTTCATTCATAGCCTCTTGGTTTCGCTGTTGATCGTAGTATAAATCTTCTTGTACTACATCTGGTTTACTACAAGTACTTGGTTGGAGAAAGCTCAAAGTATTATTGGTCAACTCTGTACCTGCGAGGTAAACTGTCGTAAGTCACATTTTATAAAAGGTTCAGGGGAACATTTCGTATGTCAGTTACACGAGTTTACCTTTATCATACCAAGGCAGATACGATTGATTCTCATAGATTATCTCAGCTTCTTTGAGATTTACAGATACGACGATTTACCACTCAAATATGTACACCACGACAATGCAGTTTCATTAATAATCCGAAAATCGAAAAATTTGTAGTTACGACAGTTTACTTCTCGGGTACAGAACTTTTCTTGCCATTCTTCGAGATTTACTTGAACTAAATATTATTTTAAAATAAACATAAAATTGCAATAAAAAGTAATGTTTACCTTATAACGTTATGCTTAAAGAACGCTTTTCAAAATGCACAATCCGACAATATAATCCATAATCAAATTAAATTATAATTTGAAAATAAAAAACTGGGGGATTATAAATTTATAGGTTGTATATTTTTGAAGGTTTTTCAGTTCGTTTTGAGAACAGCGCCATCCCACCACTTGGATGCACATTATTTTTGCATGAATACTTTTGACGTAATGCCTTCTTCAACTTATGTGATCCTATTACAAATCTTCGAATATTTGAAATTTATCCCAACATTTTCAATATGTCTGAATTTGTCTCATTGTAGCGTTTTTGCCTATCTCTCAGGCGCATTTACTTTCAAAATTTGCAAATGATTCATAGAAAATGATTGATTATAAACATTAATAGATTTAACATCTAGAACGGAACAATCAATGAGATCTACGGAGATGAGGACGTTAAGAGCGATATCAGGGGTAACGTTGTGGGATAGAGTGAGAAGTGAGATAGGGTAGAGTTGGGGAAATCGTACTGCTTGGTAAATCGTACCATTGCTAATTTACATATTTCAAGTTATAACTAGTGGCATCTGTTGCATTCATTTTTAAGCTTTTGTACTATAAAAACCAGTGCAGTTTTCGTTTTTACCGAAAATGCATAGGTGCTCTAGTTATAGTAAGTGAAAAAATCAACCTGTAATGTTTACAATTAAGCTTTCTCACGTGTAAGAGTTTTTTTTTTAAATATGTAAGTGAAACACCATATTTTATTTTTAATAGTATTTGTTATCAGCTTAAGCATTATTTAAAAATTGTTTAAGGTTTTAAACTTGTAGTTTATTCTGTTTTAAACATAAAATTGCAAAAAAACGACAGTTCTGCAAATCGTACCTTAAAAGGTTTGGTTAATCGTACCAGGTACGATTTGTCCAACTGATCAGAGCAAGGTGGAAAATTTAATTATTACCTAAGTGCAAAAAGGTGTTTTGTTTCAGAAATATCTGCCTTAGTTTGAAACAAAATGGAAAAAAGAAAATATAACCAATGGTCACAAGAAGATATGCTCCGTGCTATAAAAGCATTTGAGGAGGAAAAAAAAGGTTTTAATGAATGTTGTAAAGAATATAACATACCTAAACCTACTTTTCGACGACATCTAAAATGTTTAAATAAAAAAGCAAATAAAGATACAAAAAATCATGGACGATTAACAACACTTTCACTGGAAATGGAAGAAGATCTAGCACAGCACATTCTAAAATTAGAAGAAAGACTTTTTGGTCTTACTATTTCTGATATTCGTCGTCTTGCTTTCCAATTGGGCAAACGCAACCTAATTCCAAACGCTTTTAATTCAGAAAAAGGTTGGCCGGAAAAGCGTGGTTTTATAATTTTATGAAACGTCATCCAAACCTATCATTAAGGCAGCCAGAGAAAGTTTCATTAGCCAGAGCTGCTGGATTTAATAAAACAAATGTGTACGAGTTTTTCGACCTTCTTGGAAAAACCGTTGATGAACATAGATTCTCAGCAATGACAATATATAATGTTGATGAAAGTGGTTTCTCCACAGTGCAAAAGAAAAACCAGAAAATTGTGGCTAAGAAAGGGAAAAACCAAGTAGGAGGTGTTGCTAGTGGAGAACGCGGAGTGAACACGACAATTGTTTGTTGCGTGAATGCAGCAGGTGGAACTGTGCCTCCAATGATCATCTTTAAACGTAAGCGTATGGCAAGTGAATTAAAAATTGGTGCACTACCAGGAGCTATCGTGACTATCTCAGACACAGGCTACATAAACACGGATCTCTTTGTGGAATGGTTAAAACACTTTATTCGTAACGTGAAGTGTTCTAAAGAAAATAAAGTTTTGTTGTTACTAGATGGTCATACAACACACTCAAAAAATTTAGAAGCTTTATTGTTGGCGCGAGAAAATGGAATTATTTTGTTACAATTACCGGGGCACACAACCCATCGTCTCCAACCATTAGACGTTAGTTTTTTTAAACCGATGGAAAGCTATTTTACTCAAGCTTTACAAAAATGGTTAAGGACCAATCCAGGAAGCGGTTTGTCACAATACAATATGACAAGTCTACTGAGTGATGCCTATTCCAGAGCTGCCACCATACAAATCATCAGTAACGGTTTTCGGGCAACTGGAATTTGGCCACTGGATCGATGGGTTTTTAGTGATGCCGATTTCGTGGGGTCTGAAGGTTTACTGGATGTTGTTGATCATTATAGAGTAACACCAGATTCCGGAAATCATGATGGTAATGTTACACCTGAACCAGAAGTAAGAAATGATGACCGGAATCAAGTTATACCCGAAGCAGCAACACATAATGTATCAGTGCAAGAAATTCTGCCACTTCCAGAAGAAAGTAAAAATGGAAAAAAACGGAAGCTAAGTCAGCCAGCAATTATTTTGAGCAGTACACCGTACAAAGATGAATTAAAAAATAAACAAGAAAACCGTCAACAACGAGCTATAATAAAAGTAAAGCGAAATTTAGGAAAACCTGCAAACAACACTGCCTCTATTAAAACACAACAAGGCTCATCAAAGGCTACCAAGGTAACAATGCCGCAAAAAGATTTAGTGCAAGTAGAAGTTAACCCAGATGATTGGTATTGTTTTATTTGTGAAGAACATGCACTCGAAGATATGTTAAAATGTGTCAAATGTTGTCGATGGGCCCACGAAGTTTGTTCTGGGGCACGAAAAGGTGCAAAAAAATATGTTTGCAGTTATTGCCTATAACTGTTTCTTAGATATTAAGTATAAAACCTTTAGGTACGATTTAGCCAACTCATGGTACGATTTAGAGAACCAGTTGGCTAAATCGTACCTTTTACAGCATCGGCCAAATATATATTTTTTTAAGTGTTCTATTTGTTTTATAGCATTTTTTATTTTATTATCTTCATAAATAAATATCCAGTTAAAGTTGGTTATTTTTTATTTCCTATTATTTGTAATAAAACTTTCAAAATAATCAAAAATGTAAAAAGTGGTACGATTTACCCGACTCTACCCTAACCCGCGAAAGATGTCGAGTTCAGGACGTTGTCAGATGGAGATGGGCTAGAGTGGCTAGAGTGAGAAGAAGGTTTTTGGAGAGACCATGTAGAGAGGATGGATGATGCGAGAATCGCAAAGATAGTGATGATGCAGAGACCTAATACCAGGAGACCCCCCGGAAGACCCCCAAAGAGATGGAGGATGGAGGGATAGCTGGACGTCTGTATCCCAGGAGGGCAACATTGTGATTAACTAACAGGGGCGAGTCCTAACAACAGAAGAAGAAGAAGAAGAATAAGTGGTGTGGATTGTTTCAACAGTTAATTAAAATTCTTTTTTTTTTAGTTTTTTGGAAGTCATAAAAAAAGTACCTCGCTGCTGTAAGCCAAAGCTGTGGCCAAAGTATGATTTGATGCGCTAGTAATTTCTTTCATTCAAATTACATCATAAGTGTTATTAATTACAACAATAATTGTAAATTAATTACAAGAGATGGTGATCAGCTTAAGCGCTTTGCTGCTAATGCTGAATGCCCGGTTCAGTAAATACTTTATTCTGACCGTCTCCCCTCGGAAGGCAAACCACCGAGATGTAATCTGACAAGAACAGCCTCTCTGGAGAAGAAGTGTATACACTTCCCGCGGTTCGGAGCCCGTGTCAAACAAGTGGGTCCCCTATGTGTGTGATAGTACTACAAAAGCACAACACACACAGGAGAGAGGTCGCCAACATCCAGTAACGGCTAGTACGTCGAGAAGAAGATTAATTACAAACCGCTTCTTATATTATAAATTCAAATAGATGTACGCGCCCGTAAAGCAAGGAATCAACACTCAATCAGAACGTAGCTAAGTAAGTAGATAAGAAGATATTTTAACTTTAATTATTAAGATTTTGATTGTTTTACTTTCAAAATTTGCAAATGATTATAAAAGCATTAATTTATATCATAGCCCATGTCCCGGGTGATTTTTTGCCACTGTTGGTTCCAATAATTGCCGGAGTGATGAAACTTCCAGAGATGGTGTTTTCCGATGTGAAAACAGGTAATTCATGTTTTGCATACAAAATTTTGATCGGGAACGGTCGCCATATTGAAAAAACGTTGAAAAAATCGTTTATTTTGGAGTTATCCGGAAATAGCTCTAAAACTTTTCATTTTTCGAACTTGGACGTTAAGTACGAAAATGTTGGTGCTGAAATTCTGCACAATTTCGTTTTTTATTCATCTTTCTACGACTAATAGAACCGAAGATAGAATTTTTTGAAAAATGGTCAATTTTTGAAGCTACCTGGGCGACCCTCACAGTACGCGGTGCCCAGCGGTGCCACGCCGCAGAGGGAACATTCTACCATTTCTCGAGTAATATCACCTCGAAAAATCTGAAATTGTGGCAAATGTATCTCAATATTATATAGATTGAGTTCCATACTTTACATTTCCAAAAAAAAAAATTGTTATGTTCTTTTTTTAACATTTTCGTACGTGTTAAAATTGTGCAGTAAAAATCATCGGAAAATATACTTCTGTTGCACGGCTGTAGCTCATCAGTTAAGTACGGAAATTAAATGACACAGGGACCATTTTATCGGAAATTTTCTAAGCTTCAACTTTGCTTCAGAGCATTTTTGACGTAAACCTCATAGAAACAGAGCTATATCGAAAAAAACGAAAAAATATCCGGTTTTTTAACAATTTGGCCAAAAAGTGGCATTTATTCAATGACAATATGTAAAATCCGATTACATCTGGCTCGTTTTAAACTTCGGGGTCGTTTAGACAGTTGTTTAAAGTAGTAAAAAAGTATAGAACATAATTTTTCCAACGACATTATTACACTTTATTTTACAGATGACTCCGTTTTTGTTAAATGTATTAAAGAAATTAACGAATTTGTAAAGGCTATAAATCGACAATATTCAGACGTAGACGGTACTACAATTTTTTTTTACTTTTGTACATTTAGTATTATGCAAATATTCAATTTGCCATTTAAATAATCACCCGAATGTAAATAATTGAATATATACATACGGATAAACCATCGTATTTAGCTAATGTAGGTACATTTCGGAAATATACGGCTAAGCAAAGAAACGTGACAGGGCGCAAAATGTAGCAAATTTAAATACCTTTCGATTATCTAAGAATGATTTGTGCCGTAGAAGTAGCCGTTGTCCACTTTTTACCAGAGGAAATGAAAATTTTTCATAAAATTTTGCGTCAAAATTTGTTCCAATCGGCCGTATCTCAGCAAGTTTTGGTCGTACGAGGTTGTATAAAAAAGCATTTTGTAGATACATTAATTGTCCATCGATGTTATTGAAAGCATTTTTTGCCTACGAGCCGCGATCATACAGTAATTTGCGCGTAAAGAGCAAAGAGATCGCAGTTGTTCGAAAAGTGAAAAAATTGACCATTTTTCAAAAAATTCTATCTTCGGTTCTATTAGTCGTATAAAGATGAATAAAAAACGAAATGGTGCAGAATTTCAGCACCGACATTTTCGTATTTAACGTCCAAGTTCGAAAAATGAAAAGTTTTAGAGCTATTTCCGGATAACTCCAAAATAAGCGATTTTTTCAACGTTTTTTCAATATGGCGACCGTTCCCGATCAAAATTTTGTATGCAAAACCTGAATTACCTGTTTTCACATCGGAAAACACCATCTCTGAAAGTTTCATCACTCCGGCAATTATTGGAACCAAAAATCACCCGGGACATGGGCTATCAGTGGCGTGGATTGTTTCAACAATTAATTACAATTCTTTTTTATTTTGATTTTTTGGAAGTTATAAAAAATTACCACGCCGTTTAAGCGAAAGTATGATTAGATGCTTTTGTAATTTTTTTCATTCAAACAACATAACTGTAATAAGAAAGAAACGTATCGGAATATCAAATGAAGTAAAATAATAATTATTATTTCTAGTTTGCGCAAGTTACTACAAAAATTTTCCGTTCTCGATGCTGGATCTTCTGATGCTACAAAGTGTAATGGAAGTCAAAAGTTACCGTGGACATGGCATGTAGAAATTAAAACGAAATTAACGGAGGTAATAATATTTTTTTTTTCAATTATTGAACATGTTGGCTGTTACGGGACCTATATTTCCATTTAGGAAATAGGAGAACCTTCAGTAGCGGAAACAATAATCCTCAGAAGATTAGTTCAATTTGGTCTTCCAGCAACGCACAAACCTAAACTGTCAAGAAAAATGATAAAAATATACCGGAGGAATGGATAAAGTTGACAACAGAAGACTGATAAAAAGTACTTTTTTGTGACGAGTCTAAGTTTAATCTTTGGTTTAATGTAGGTAATTAGTGATGGGGTGTAGTATGTGCATCGCCCAATTAATAAAAGACTGGATACTAAAGATATTAAAACTACCGTAATATGTTTTTGGGTTACGAAATGGAATCGTTGCATAAAACACTTTCTGACGTATCACCTACTTCCAGTTATGTGTTCCTATTACTAATCTTGGAAATATATGAAATTTATAGTCACAAACTTCTTAATTGCTGCCGATTGCATTTTTAGTTTAAAGGGGTCGTTTTCAAGCTGATTTCTAGGAATTAAATTTGGGAAAACTGTTAAAGCTAATGAGAGCTAATTTAGGATTCTTATTTATTCATATTTAAAGTAACACCTAAAATTTTTGCAAAGCATTTTATTGTAAATTATGCAAGCAACAGATCGATGCGTAACTCATGTTTCGAAATGACTGTCCAATCAGGTACAATGTTTCTGACCGACGTAGTTATCTAAAATAATAAACGAATTTTTGTACATTTTGATCTCGATGGTCGGAACCTCAAAAATGTAAATTAAAAACAAATGATAGAAAAAACAACCTTCGATTTTTACAACAAAATATTTACCTTTCACCGCCCGGAAAATGGTAATTTTAAATATAATTTGGATATTTGAGGTTCCGACCATAGCCTGAAATGTACTACTCTAAATGCCTAAAAAAAATCGAGTAAATCCGTCGAGCAGTTTCTTTGGAAAATATGCGCCCACCTTGAGAAATGCAGTTTCGAGATTAATTGTTTTTAACATTTACGTGCAGTAACGAGGTGTATAATGGTTGATATTCTTTACCTACCCTTAATCGGCTATACTAGGGCCATACAGAATACATTTTTTTTTACATAATTTATGTATGAATACGTTGGTTTTTATCCTGTTTTTATTTTCATAAAGGGTGTATCTTTTTAGGAGCTCAAAAGTAAATGAAATTTTCCTATCAAAACTTTTTTTATTAAAAACCCAGCATATTTTTGTAACCTGTTTTGCCGGGTTTTACTAAAAGTAATTTATTTTTAAATAAAGATTAGCATAAATAGATAAGAAACAAACAATTTTAGGGATTTTGTACCTAATATTATTTGTTTCTGCAGGAAATGTGTGAGTTGAAGACCTTCTATACTAACTGCATGTCTAACAAAAATAACTAGCTAACAACTTCGTTTTACACCAGAAAGGTAGCTGTATAGAAGCCTAGGATCTGCCGCAAAAAGCGAGATCCACCTTGTTTTTACAAATGTCAATGTTCTATACGAAAATTTTTGAAAATTTAAATTTAAGAAAAAAATTAAATCTTTTCTTCGATGCATATCAACGCAATGATTATAGGGGTCGTCCATAAATCTGTGCCAATTTGGAATAACGGCTTAAGTCAAAAAACCTGATTTTACAGGAGAAGAGAAATGGCAACCGTACAAAAAAATGGGTACGATTTTTTGTATCCTATGAAGTCAACTTAGCAGTTTAGGGTAATTTTTTTGTATTAGTAATGATGTATAGACATGTTTACAATATGATATTATTAATATTTTAACATAATAATAAATTTTAACTAAATTACAAGAACTGAAGCCGTTTTCCAAACGTAAATTTAAAGTAAAGTATTCGAGGAAATGACTTAAGCCCATGGTGTTATATAAAAATTACATCGCGTGCATCACGTGATCAAACTCAGCTGTCAAACAAGCCTGTATGACAAATTTAAATTCAACATAAATAGTGCATCGTTTTTTTTGGTTTAAATCAGTGTAAATTAATAAATATGCCTAATTTTTGTATAGCAGTGGTTTGTGAATGCACTGGTGTGAAGGATAAAATATAGTCAATTTAATATTTTTGATATTATAACCGGTACAAACGATTGTAAAATTGTGTTATTATTTATGAAAATGTTGGTAAATGTTAAATTACCAACTGAAATGGACACTAATAACTTGGACCCGTATTTATTCGATAAAACTTCATGTTTTAAGAATGTTTGTGATATCCCAAAAGTTGAATATTTTGATATCGTGAACTACCTTATATTTTAAAACGAAGAAAATCTTGGAGAACTACCTTGTTAAATTGATAAATCGATGTTTTCCAATTTTGGTTTTCAATTTATATTGCAGTTGACTTATATAATAGATTTTTTTGTTGGTTGTCAGATTATCCCATTATCGAAAACGTTGCATAAAATCGTTGCATAAAACGTTGCATAAAAACGTTGCATAAAAACCCTTATCTTTTTATATATATAGAGTAGATTATACAGGAAAATGTTTAACTTGGTAAATATAAATAAGTATAATCCGAATAATTTGATAAAAACATAGGGCGACTTAGAAATTTTTGAGTTCTCCAAGTAAAACGCGAATTAAAAAGAATGGAGCAAAGCTGAGCAGGCAAATAAATTTTATTTTAAAGTCTCAAGTATCAGTATTATCCGTAAAAAAAACATAGTAACTCTATCGACCTCAATTCATATTCAAATCTTCTTTTTTTCTGATAATGGTATACCCAAGATAGTGTAGTTTACAAAAATCATAACAGGGAATATGCATGTAGCATTTGATTTTTGTATTTTATGCCACATTTTGAGGCCAAATACCCCACTGTGCGGCAGTCAAAAACATAGCGCTACGTGTGAATTTTTATTTTGTCTACCACACGTATCCGAATAAAGAATTACTTGAGAAACTTCTGATGGGAGAATTTTGAAATGTTCATATAAATAGGACGCGATTTCGTTACCACCTCTTGAAGCTTCGGTTTCGTTCCAAGTATAACAATAGTATCTTTGTCCAGATGATACACAGTCATGTACTGTTAAATTGTAGACAACTGACGTTTATAAAATATTACGGAAGTCGTCAAGTACGGCGATCATTTGGCTCAAGTCAATACAGAAGGAAAATATCACAAGTTTGATTTGGTAAAACGACCCAAGTGACTTAGGTCACTTTTCCAAATCAAACTTGTGATATTTTCCTTCTGAATTGACTTAAGCCAAATGATCCGCACTGTATACAGCCTAAACTATTACGAAATGATTTATGCCAATTTTCCAGATCGATAAAGCGCAGAAAACGAATTTTTTGACATATATATCTCAAAAATTGACTTAAGCCGTTGTTCCGTATTGCCACTGAAATTACGTCACGCTCCTAGGGGGGGGGGGGGTTCCGACCGTTGTGACGATGGGGGCGAGGGGGTTTAAAAAATTGTGACGTCACAAAATATATAGATTAAATATTTTATTATAAGTAATTTAAAAAAAACTATGTTTTGAGTGGCTACGCCACTGAAGCCAGTGGTGTAGCTAGGGTGGGCGGACCGCCCTTCATAGATGTTTTCTCTGGGGTGCTACCCCTAAAAAAATAAATTTGAAGAATTGGGGGGGGGGTTTCAAGAATATGTGACGTAATACTTGGAGGGGGGTTTGGTTTGTGGGACGATGGGGGGGAGGGGGTTAAAAATTGCTTAAAATTGCGTGTAGTAATTTATGGACGACCTCTATACAAAATTTTCCTCTACATTCAGTATTACAAATAATTCTCAAGCAACGCAGAAAATTTTAATCAATTGTTAAACCTAATTTTCACAAAAATTTCAACATTTTTCTGAAATCAACTACGGATTTGCTACAACTTTTGTGTGCAAAATTTTCCTCTAAATTTAGTATTTCAAATAATTTTCCAGCAACACAGAAAATTTTAATCAATTGTTAAACCTAATTTTCAGGAATTTTAAAATTTAAACATTTTTCTTAATTCAACTATGGATTTGCTACAACTTTTGTGTGCAAAATTTTCATATATAATACCACAAGAGACTATTAAATTGTCGGCAATAATTTTTAAACGAAGATTCCATGGTTTAAAAATTAACCGACAATTTTATAGTATCGTGTGGAATTCGTTTGACAATTTCGTAAATAAAATTTCAATTTTTTCTGACAGCAAAAAATTTATAGTATGCGTTTACGTAGTTTCCATCGTTACTTGACAATACAGACCACGGTGGTCGTATTGCCGCGACAATACACCACCGTGGTCTGTATTGTCAAAGGAAGTAGATTATGATTGGTTCAAATTGATGAGATTGTAACATCCTATTGGTTGAAATATTATGAACGAAATTGTCATCTAAATTTAGTAGTTCGAATAATTTTCCAGGAGCACAGAAAATTTTAATCAAATGTTCAACCTAATTTTCAGGAATTTTAAACTTTAAACATTTTTCTGAATTCAACTATGGATTTGCTACAACTTTTGTCTGCAAAATTTTCCTCTAAATTCAGTATTTCGAATAATTTTCCAGGAACACAGAAAATTTTAATCAATTGATCAACCTAATTTTCACAAATTTTAAAAATTAAACATTTTTCTCAATTCAACTATGGATTTGCTACACCTTTTGTGTGCAAAATTTTCCTCTAAATTTAGTAGTTCGAATAATTTTCCAGGAGCACAGAAAATTTTAATCAAATGTTCAACCTAATTTTCAGGAATTTTAAACTTTAAACATTTTTCTGAATTCAACTATGGATTTGCTATAACTTTTGTCTGCAAAATTTTCCTCTAAATTCAGTATTTCGAATAATTTTCCAGGAACACAGAAAATTTTAATCAATTGATCAACCTAATTTTCACAAATTTTAAAAATTAAACATTTTTCTCAATTCAACTATGGATTTGCTACACCTTTTGTGTGCAAAATTTTCCTCTAAATTTAGTAGTTCGAATAATTTTCCAGGAGCACAGAAAATTTTAATCAAATGTTCAACCTAATTATCAGGAATTTTAAACTTTAAACATTTCTCTGAATTCAACTATGGATTTGCTATAACTTTTGTCTGCAAAATTTTCCTCTAAATTCAGTATTTCGAATAATTTTCCAGGAACACAGAAAATTTTAATCAATTGATCAACCTAATTTTCACAAATTTTAAAAATTAAACATTTTTCTCAATTCAACTATGGATTTGCTACACCTTTTGTGTGCAAAATTTTCCTCTAAATTTAGTAGTTCGAATAATTTTCCAGGAGCACAGAAAATTTTAATCAAATGTTCAACCTAATTTTCAGGAATTTTAAAATTTAAACATTTTTCTGAATTCAACTATGGATTTGCTACAACTTTTATATGCAAAATTTTCCTGTAAATTCAGTATTTCGAATAATTTTCCAGGAACACAGAAATTTTAAATCAATTGTTCAACCTAATTTTCAGTAATATTAAAATTTAAACATATTTTTGAATTTAGCTATGGATTTGCTACAACTTTTGTCTGCAAAATTTTCCTCTAAATTCAGTATTTCGAATAATTTTCCAGGAACACAGAAAATTTTAATCAATTGATCAACCTAATTTTCACAAATTTTAAAAATTAAACATTTTTCTCAATTCAACTATGGATTTGCTACAACTTTTGTATGCAAAATTTTCCTCTAAATTCAGTATTTCGAATAATTTTCCAGGAACACAGAAAATTTAAACAATTGATCAACCTAATTTTCACAAATTTTAAAAATTAAACATTTTTCTCAATTCAACTATGGATTTGCTACAACTTTTGTGTGCAAAATTTTCCTCTAAATTTAGTAGTTCGAATAATTTTCCAGGAGCACAGAAAATTTTAATCAAATGTTCAACCTAATTTTCAGGAATTTTAAAATTTAAACATTTTTCTGAATTTAACTATAGATTTGCTACAACTTTTATATGCAAAATTTTCCTCTAAATTCAGTATTTCGAATAATTTTCCAGGAACACAGAAATTTTAAATCAATTGTTCAACCTAATTTTCAGGAATATTAAAATTTAAACATATTTCTGAATTTAGCTATGGATTTGCTACATCTTTTGTATGCAAAATGTTCCTCTAAATTCAGTATTTCGAATAATTTTCCAGGAACACAGAAAATTTTAATCAATTGATCAACCTAATTTTCACAAATTTTAAAAATTAAACATTTTTCTCAATTCAACTATGGATTTGCTACACCTTTTGTGTGCAAAATTTTCCTCTAAATTTAGTAGTTCGAATAATTTTCCAGGAGCACAGAAAATTTTAATCAAATGTTCAACCTAATTTTCAGGAATTTTAAACTTTAAACATTTTTCTGAATTCAACTATGGATTTGCTATAACTTTTGTCTGCAAAATTTTCCTCTAAATTCAGTATTTCGAATAATTTTCCAGGAACACAGAAAATTTTAATCAATTGATCAACCTAATTTTCACAAATTTTAAAAATTAAACATTTTTCTCAATTCAACTATGGATTTGCTACACCTTTTGTGTGCAAAATTTTCCTCTAAATTTAGTAGTTCGAATAATTTTCCAGGAGCACAGAAAATTTTAATCAAATGTTCAACCTAATTTTCAGGAATTTTAAACTTTAAACATTTCTCTGAATTCAACTATGGATTTGCTATAACTTTTGTCTGCAAAATTTTCCTCTAAATTCACTATTTCGAATAATTTTCCAGGAACACAGAAAATTTTAATCAATTGATCAACCTAATTTTCACAAATTTTAAAAATTAAACATTTTTCTCAATTCAACTATGGATTTGCTACACCTTTTGTGTGCAAAATTTTCCTCTAAATTTAGTAGTTCGAATAATTTTCCAGGAGCACAGAAAATTTTAATCAAATGTTCAACCTAATTTTCAGGAATTTTAAAATTTAAACATTTTTCTGAATTCAACTATGGATTTGCTACAACTTTTATATGCAAAATTTTCCTCTAAATTCAGTATTTCGAATAATTTTCCAGGAACACAGAAAATTTAAACAATTGATCAACCTAATTTTCACAAATTTTAAAAATTAAACATTTTTCTCAATTCAACTATGGATTTGCTACAACTTTTGTGTGCAAAATTTTCCTCTAAATTTAGTAGTTCGAATAATTTTCCAGGAGCACAGAAAATTTTAATCAAATGTTCAACCTAATTTTCAGGAATTTTAAAATTTAAACATTTTTCTGAATTTAACTATAGATTTGCTACAACTTTTATATGCAAAATTTTCCTCTAAATTCAGTATTTCGAATAATTTTCCAGGAACACAGAAATTTTAAATCAATTGTTCAACCTAATTTTCAGGAATATTAAAATTTAAACATATTTCTGAATTTAGCTATGGATTTGCTACATCTTTTGTATGCAAAATGTTCCTCTAAATTCAGTATTTCGAATAATTTTCCAGGAACACAGAAAATTTTAATCAATTGATCAACCTAATTTTCACAAATTTTAAAAATTAAACATTTTTCTCAATTCAACTATGGATTTGCTACACCTTTTGTGTGCAAAATTTTCCTCTAAATTTAGTAGTTCGAATAATTTTCCAGGAGCACAGAAAATTTTAATCAAATGTTCAACCTAATTTTCAGGAATTTTAAACTTTAAACATTTTTCTGAATTCAACTATGGATTTGCTATAACTTTTGTCTGCAAAATTTTCCTCTAAATTCAGTATTTCGAATAATTTTCCAGGAACACAGAAAATTTTAATCAATTGATCAACCTAATTTTCACAAATTTTAAAAATTAAACATTTTTCTCAATTCAACTATGGATTTGCTACACCTTTTGTGTGCAAAATTTTCCTCTAAATTTAGTAGTTCGAATAATTTTCCAGGAGCACAGAAAATTTTAATCAAATGTTCAACCTAATTTTCAGGAATTTTAAACTTTAAACATTTCTCTGAATTCAACTATGGATTTGCTATAACTTTTGTCTGCAAAATTTTCCTCTAAATTCACTATTTCGAATAATTTTCCAGGAACACAGAAAATTTTAATCAATTGATCAACCTAATTTTCACAAATTTTAAAAATTAAACATTTTTCTCAATTCAACTATGGATTTGCTACACCTTTTGTGTGCAAAATTTTCCTCTAAATTTAGTAGTTCGAATAATTTTCCAGGAGCACAGAAAATTTTAATCAAATGTTCAACCTAATTTTCAGGAATTTTAAAATTTAAACATTTTTCTGAATTCAACTATGGATTTGCTACAACTTTTATATGCAAAATTTTCCTCTAAATTCAGTATTTCGAATAATTTTCCAGGAACACAGAAATTTTAAATCAATTGTTCAACCTAATTTTCAGTAATATTAAAATTTAAACATATTTTTGAATTTAGCTATGGATTTGCTACAACTTTTGTCTGCAAAATTTTCCTCTAAATTCAGTATTTCGAATAATTTTCCAGGAACACAGAAAATTTTAATCAATTGATCAACCTAATTTTCACAAATTTTAAAAATTAAACATTTTTCTCAATTCAACTATGGATTTGCTACAACTTTTGTATGCAAAATTTTCCTCTAAATTCAGTATTTCGAATAATTTTCCAGGAACACAGAAAATTTAAACAATTGATCAACCTAATTTTCACAAATTTTAAAAATTAAACATTTTTCTCAATTCAACTATGGATTTGCTACAACTTTTGTGTGCAAAATTTTCCTCTAAATTTAGTAGTTCGAATAATTTTCCAGGAGCACAGAAAATTTTAATCAAATGTTCAACCTAATTTTCAGGAATTTTAAAATTTAAACATTTTTCTGAATTTAACTATGGATTTGCTACAACTTTTATATGCAAAATTTTCCTCTAAATTCAGTATTTCGAATAATTTTCCAGGAACACAGAAATTTTAAATCAATTGTTCAACCTAATTTTCAGGAATATTAAAATTTAAACATATTTCTGAATTTAGCTATGGATTTGCTACATCTTTTGTATGCAAAATTTTCCTCTAAATTCAGTATTTCGAATAATTTTCCAGGAACACAGAAAATTTTAATCAATTGTTAAACCTAATTTTCAGGAATTTTAAAATTTAAACATTTTTCTGAATTCAACTATGGATTTGCTGCAACTTTTGTGTGCAAAATTTTCCTCTAAATTTAGTATTTCAAATAATTTTCCAGCAACACAGAAAATTTTAATCAATTGTTAAACCTAATTTTCAGGAATTTTAAAATTTAAACATTTTTCTTAATTCAACTATGGATTTGCTACAACTTTTGTGTGCAAAATTTTCATATATAATACCACAAGAGACTATTAAATTGTCGGCAATAATTTTTGAAACTGGAACTGAGTGTTTGTCGCCCTTAAAATCATCATGAGTGCTTTAGCACGAATGGTGATTTTAAGGGCGACAAACACGAAGATTCCATGGTTTAAAAATTAACCGACAATTTTATAGTATCGTGTGGAATTCGTTTGACAATTTCGTAAATAAAATTTCAATTTTTTCTGACAGCAAAAAATTTATAGTATGCGTTTACGTAGTTTCCATCGTTACTTGACAATACAGACCACGGTGGTCGTATTGCCGCGACAATACACCACCGTGGTCTGTATTGTCAAAGGAAGTAGATTATAAATTAGTGGATATTGTTGAGGAAGCGGTCATAAAAACAAATAAAATTTGCCAACGTTTCGGGTTCTTTATTGACCCATTTTCAAGGCTACAAAAAGAAAGAAAAATTAAATAGAATGTAAAAACATAAAATGTGAAAAAACCATAGAGAAAACAAGATGACTAAAATTATAAAAACTAAGTGATTATAAAACTTTTTACAAGAAATATAACAGAATGAAACAAAATGAATAAAAAGATTGAAAAAACACACATATAGTAGAAGTAGATTATGATTGGTTCAAATTGATGAGATTGTAACATCCTATTGGTTGAAATATTATGAACGAAATTGTCATCTAAATTTAGTAGTTCGAATAATTTTCCAGGAGCACAGAAAATTTTAATCAAATGTTCAACCTAATTTTCAGGAATTTTAAACTTTAAACATTTTTCTGAATTCAACTATGGATTTGCTACAACTTTTGTCTGCAAAATTTTCCTCTAAATTCAGTATTTCGAATAATTTTCCAGGAACACAGAAAATTTTAATCAATTGATCAACCTAATTTTCACAAATTTTAAAAATTAAACATTTTTCTCAATTCAACTATGGATTTGCTACACCTTTTGTGTGCAAAATTTTCCTGTAAATTTAGTAGTTCGAATAATTTTCCAGGAGCACAGAAAATTTTAATCAAATGTTCAACCTAATTTTCAGGAATTTTAAACTTTAAACATTTTTCTGAATTCAACTATGGATTTGCTATAACTTTTGTCTGCAAAATTTTCCTCTAAATTCAGTATTTCGAATAATTTTCCAGGAACACAGAAAATTTTAATCAATTGATCAACCTAATTTTCACAAATTTTAAAAATTAAATATTTTTCTCAATTCAACTATGGATTTGCTACACCTTTTGTGTGCAAAATTTTCCTCTAAATTTAGTAGTTCGAATAATTTTCCAGGAGCACAGAAAATTTTAATCAAATGTTCAACCTAATTTTCAGGAATTTTAAACTTTAAACATTTCTCTGAATTCAACTATGGATTTGCTATAACTTTTGTCTGCAAAATTTTCCTCTAAATTCAGTATTTCGAATAATTTTCCAGGAACACAGAAAATTTTAATCAATTGATCAACCTAATTTTCACAAATTTTAAAAATTAAACATTTTTCTCAATTCAACTATGGATTTGCTACACCTTTTGTGTGCAAAATTTTCCTCTAAATTTAGTAGTTCGAATAATTTTCCAGGAGCACAGAAAATTTTAATCAAATGTTCAACCTAATTTTCAGGAATTTTAAACTTTAAACATTTTTCTGAATTCAACTATGGATTTGCTATAACTTTTGTCTGCAAAATTTTCCTCTAAATTCAGTATTTCGAATAATTTTCCAGGAACACAGAAAATTTTAATCAATTGATCAACCTAATTTTCACAAATTTTAAAAATTAAACATTTTTCTCAATTCAACTATGGATTTGCTACACCTTTTGTGTGCAAAATTTTCCTCTAAATTTAGTAGTTCGAATAATTTTCCAGGAGCACAGAAAATTTTAATCAAATGTTCAACCTAATTATCAGGAATTTTAAACTTTAAACATTTCTCTGAATTCAACTATGGATTTGCTATAACTTTTGTCTGCAAAATTTTCCTCTAAATTCAGTATTTCGAATAATTTTCCAGGAACACAGAAAATTTTAATCAATTGATCAACCTAATTTTCACAAATTTTAAAAATTAAACATTTTTCTCAATTCAACTATGGATTTGCTACACCTTTTGTGTGCAAAATTTTCCTCTAAATTTAGTAGTTCGAATAATTTTCCAGGAGCACAGAAAATTTTAATCAAATGTTCAACCTAATTTTCAGGAATTTTAAAATTTAAACATTTTTCTGAATTCAACTATGGATTTGCTACAACTTTTATATGCAAAATTTTCCTGTAAATTCAGTATTTCGAATAATTTTCCAGGAACACAGAAATTTTAAATCAATTGTTCAACCTAATTTTCAGTAATATTAAAATTTAAACATATTTTTGAATTTAGCTATGGATTTGCTACAACTTTTGTCTGCAAAATTTTCCTCTAAATTCAGTATTTCGAATAATTTTCCAGGAACACAGAAAATTTTAATCAATTGATCAACCTAATTTTCACAAATTTTAAAAATTAAACATTTTTCTCAATTCAACTATGGATTTGCTACAACTTTTGTATGCAAAATTTTCCTCTAAATTCAGTATTTCGAATAATTTTCCAGGAACACAGAAAATTTAAACAATTGATCAACCTAATTTTCACAAATTTTAAAAATTAAACATTTTTCTCAATTCAACTATGGATTTGCTACAACTTTTGTGTGCAAAATTTTCCTCTAAATTTAGTAGTTCGAATAATTTTCCAGGAGCACAGAAAATTTTAATCAAATGTTCAACCTAATTTTCAGGAATTTTAAAATTTAAACATTTTTCTGAATTTAACTATAGATTTGCTACAACTTTTATATGCAAAATTTTCCTCTAAATTCAGTATTTCGAATAATTTTCCAGGAACACAGAAATTTTAAATCAATTGTTCAACCTAATTTTCAGGAATATTAAAATTTAAACATATTTCTGAATTTAGCTATGGATTTGCTACATCTTTTGTATGCAAAATGTTCCTCTAAATTCAGTATTTCGAATAATTTTCCAGGAACACAGAAAATTTTAATCAATTGATCAACCTAATTTTCACAAATTTTAAAAATTAAACATTTTTCTCAATTCAACTATGGATTTGCTACACCTTTTGTGTGCAAAATTTTCCTCTAAATTTAGTAGTTCGAATAATTTTCCAGGAGCACAGAAAATTTTAATCAAATGTTCAACCTAATTTTCAGGAATTTTAAACTTTAAACATTTTTCTGAATTCAACTATGGATTTGCTATAACTTTTGTCTGCAAAATTTTCCTCTAAATTCAGTATTTCGAATAATTTTCCAGGAACACAGAAAATTTTAATCAATTGATCAACCTAATTTTCACAAATTTTAAAAATTAAACATTTTTCTCAATTCAACTATGGATTTGCTACACCTTTTGTGTGCAAAATTTTCCTCTAAATTTAGTAGTTCGAATAATTTTCCAGGAGCACAGAAAATTTTAATCAAATGTTCAACCTAATTTTCAGGAATTTTAAACTTTAAACATTTCTCTGAATTCAACTATGGATTTGCTATAACTTTTGTCTGCAAAATTTTCCTCTAAATTCACTATTTCGAATAATTTTCCAGGAACACAGAAAATTTTAATCAATTGATCAACCTAATTTTCACAAATTTTAAAAATTAAACATTTTTCTCAATTCAACTATGGATTTGCTACACCTTTTGTGTGCAAAATTTTCCTCTAAATTTAGTAGTTCGAATAATTTTCCAGGAGCACAGAAAATTTTAATCAAATGTTCAACCTAATTTTCAGGAATTTTAAAATTTAAACATTTTTCTGAATTCAACTATGGATTTGCTACAACTTTTATATGCAAAATTTTCCTCTAAATTCAGTATTTCGAATAATTTTCCAGGAACACAGAAATTTTAAATCAATTGTTCAACCTAATTTTCAGTAATATTAAAATTTAAACATATTTTTGAATTTAGCTATGGATTTGCTACAACTTTTGTCTGCAAAATTTTCCTCTAAATTCAGTATTTCGAATAATTTTCCAGGAACACAGAAAATTTTAATCAATTGATCAACCTAATTTTCACAAATTTTAAAAATTAAACATTTTTCTCAATTCAACTATGGATTTGCTACAACTTTTGTATGCAAAATTTTCCTCTAAATTCAGTATTTCGAATAATTTTCCAGGAACACAGAAAATTTAAACAATTGATCAACCTAATTTTCACAAATTTTAAAAATTAAACATTTTTCTCAATTCAACTATGGATTTGCTACAACTTTTGTGTGCAAAATTTTCCTCTAAATTTAGTAGTTCGAATAATTTTCCAGGAGCACAGAAAATTTTAATCAAATGTTCAACCTAATTTTCAGGAATTTTAAAATTTAAACATTTTTCTGAATTTAACTATGGATTTGCTACAACTTTTATATGCAAAATTTTCCTCTAAATTCAGTATTTCGAATAATTTTCCAGGAACACAGAAATTTTAAATCAATTGTTCAACCTAATTTTCAGGAATATTAAAATTTAAACATATTTCTGAATTTAGCTATGGATTTGCTACATCTTTTGTATGCAAAATTTTCCTCTAAATTCAGTATTTCGAATAATTTTCCAGGAACACAGAAAATTTTAATCAATTGTTAAACCTAATTTTCAGGAATTTTAAAATTTAAACATTTTTCTGAATTCAACTATGGATTTGCTGCAACTTTTGTGTGCAAAATTTTCCTCTAAATTTAGTATTTCAAATAATTTTCCAGCAACACAGAAAATTTTAATCAATTGTTAAACCTAATTTTCAGGAATTTTAAAATTTAAACATTTTTCTTAATTCAACTATGGATTTGCTACAACTTTTGTGTGCAAAATTTTCATATATAATACCACAAGAGACTATTAAATTGTCGGCAATAATTTTTGAAACTGGAACTGAGTGTTTGTCGCCCTTAAAATCATCATGAGTGCTTTAGCACGAATGGTGATTTTAAGGGCGACAAACACGAAGATTCCATGGTTTAAAAATTAACCGACAATTTTATAGTATCGTGTGGAATTCGTTTGACAATTTCGTAAATAAAATTTCAATTTTTTCTGACAGCAAAAAATTTATAGTATGCGTTTACGTAGTTTCCATCGTTACTTGACAATACAGACCACGGTGGTCGTATTGCCGCGACAATACACCACCGTGGTCTGTATTGTCAAAGGAAGTAGATTATAAATTAGTGGATATTGTTGAGGAAGCGGTCATAAAAACAAATAAAATTTGCCAACGTTTCGGGTTCTTTATTGACCCATTTTCAAGGCTACAAAAAGAAAGAAAAATTAAATAGAATGTAAAAACATAAAATGTGAAAAAACCATAGAGAAAACAAGATGACTAAAATTATAAAAACTAAGTGATTATAAAACTTTTTACAAGAAATATAACAGAATGAAACAAAATGAATAAAAAGATTGAAAAAACACACATATAGTAGAAGTAGATTATGATTGGTTCAAATTGATGAGATTGTAACATCCTATTGGTTGAAATATTATGAACGAAATTGTCATCTAAATTTAGTAGTTCGAATAATTTTCCAGGAGCACAGAAAATTTTAATCAAATGTTCAACCTAATTTTCAGGAATTTTAAACTTTAAACATTTTTCTGAATTCAACTATGGATTTGCTACAACTTTTGTCTGCAAAATTTTCCTCTAAATTCAGTATTTCGAATAATTTTCCAGGAACACAGAAAATTTTAATCAATTGATCAACCTAATTTTCACAAATTTTAAAAATTAAACATTTTTCTCAATTCAACTATGGATTTGCTACACCTTTTGTGTGCAAAATTTTCCTGTAAATTTAGTAGTTCGAATAATTTTCCAGGAGCACAGAAAATTTTAATCAAATGTTCAACCTAATTTTCAGGAATTTTAAACTTTAAACATTTTTCTGAATTCAACTATGGATTTGCTATAACTTTTGTCTGCAAAATTTTCCTCTAAATTCAGTATTTCGAATAATTTTCCAGGAACACAGAAAATTTTAATCAATTGATCAACCTAATTTTCACAAATTTTAAAAATTAAATATTTTTCTCAATTCAACTATGGATTTGCTACACCTTTTGTGTGCAAAATTTTCCTCTAAATTTAGTAGTTCGAATAATTTTCCAGGAGCACAGAAAATTTTAATCAAATGTTCAACCTAATTTTCAGGAATTTTAAACTTTAAACATTTCTCTGAATTCAACTATGGATTTGCTATAACTTTTGTCTGCAAAATTTTCCTCTAAATTCAGTATTTCGAATAATTTTCCAGGAACACAGAAAATTTTAATCAATTGATCAACCTAATTTTCACAAATTTTAAAAATTAAACATTTTTCTCAATTCAACTATGGATTTGCTACACCTTTTGTGTGCAAAATTTTCCTCTAAATTTAGTAGTTCGAATAATTTTCCAGGAGCACAGAAAATTTTAATCAAATGTTCAACCTAATTTTCAGGAATTTTAAAATTTAAACATTTTTCTGAATTCAACTATGGATTTGCTATAACTTTTGTCTGCAAAATTTTCCTCTAAATTCAGTATTTCGAATAATTTTCCAGGAACACAGAAATTTTAAATCAATTGTTCAACCTAATTTTCAGTAATATTAAAATTTAAACATATTTTTGAATTTAGCTATGGATTTGCTACAACTTTTGTCTGCAAAATTTTCCTCTAAATTCAGTATTTCGAATAATTTTCCAGGAACACAGAAAATTTTAATCAATTGATCAACCTAATTTTCACAAATTTTAAAAATTAAACATTTTTCTCAATTCAACTATGGATTTGCTACAACTTTTGTATGCAAAATTTTCCTCTAAATTCAGTATTTCGAATAATTTTCCAGGAACACAGAAAATTTAAACAATTGATCAACCTAATTTTCACAAATTTTAAAAATTAAACATTTTTCTCAATTCAACTATGGATTTGCTACAACTTTTGTGTGCAAAATTTTCCTCTAAATTTAGTAGTTCGAATAATTTTCCAGGAGCACAGAAAATTTTAATCAAATGTTCAACCTAATTTTCAGGAATTTTAAAATTTAAACATTTTTCTGAATTTAACTATGGATTTGCTACAACTTTTATATGCAAAATTTTCCTCTAAATTCAGTATTTCGAATAATTTTCCAGGAACACAGAAATTTTAAATCAATTGTTCAACCTAATTTTCAGGAATATTAAAATTTAAACATATTTCTGAATTTAGCTATGGATTTGCTACATCTTTTGTATGCAAAATTTTCCTCTAAATTCAGTATTTCGAATAATTTTCCAGGAACACAGAAAATTTTAATCAATTGTTAAACCTAATTTTCAGGAATTTTAAAATTTAAACATTTTTCTGAATTCAACTATGGATTTGCTGCAACTTTTGTATGCAAAATTTTCCTCTAAATTCAGTATTTAGAATAATTTTCCAGGAACACAGAAAATTTAATCAATGGTTAATCCTAATTTTCAGGAATTTTAAAATTTAAGCATTTTTCTGAATACAACTATGGATTTGCTGCAACTTTTGTATGCAGAATTTTCCTCTAAATTCAGTATTTCGAATAATTTTCCAGGAACACAGAAAATTTTAATCAATTGTTCAACCTAATTTTCAGGAATATTAAAATTTAAACATATTTCTGAATTTAGCTATGGATTTGCTACATCTTTTGTATGCAAAATTTTCCTCTAAATTCAGTATTTCGAATAATTTTCCAGGAACACAGAAAATTTTAATCAATTGTTAAACCTAATTTTCAGGAATTTTAAAATTTAAACATTTTTCTGAATTCAACTATGGATTTGCTGCAACTTTTGTGTGCAAAATTTTCCTCTAAATTTAGTATTTCAAATAATTTTCCAGCAACACAGAAAATTTTAATCAATTGTTAAACCTAATTTTCAGGAATTTTAAAATTTAAACATTTTTCTTAATTCAACTATGGATTTGCTACAACATTTGTGTGCAAAATTTTCATATATAATACCACAAGAGACTATTAAATTGTCGGCAATAATTTTTGAAACTGGAACTGAGTGTTTGTCGCCCTTAAAATCATCATGAGTGCTTTAGCACGAATGGTGATTTTAAGGGCGACAAACACGAAGATTCCATGGTTTAAAAATTAACCGACAATTTTATAGTATCGTGTGGAATTCGTTTGACAATTTCGTAAATAAAATTTCAATTTTTTCTGACAGCAAAAAATTTATAGTATGCGTTTACGTAGTTTCCATCGTTACTTGACAATACAGACCACGGTGGTCGTATTGCCGCGACAATACACCACCGTGGTCTGTATTGTCAAAGGAAGTAGATTATGATTGGTTCAAATTGATGAGATTGTAACATCCTATTGGTTGAAATATTATGAACGAAATTGTCATCTAAATTTAGTAGTTCGAATAATTTTCCAGGAGCACAGAAAATTTTAATCAAATGTTCAACCTAATTTTCAGGAATTTTAAACTTTAAACATTTTTCTGAATTCAACTATGGATTTGCTACAACTTTTGTCTGCAAAATTTTCCTCTAAATTCAGTATTTCGAATAATTTTCCAGGAACACAGAAAATTTTAATCAATTGATCAACCTAATTTTCACAAATTTTAAAAATTAAACATTTTTCTCAATTCAACTATGGATTTGCTACACCTTTTGTGTGCAAAATTTTCCTCTAAATTTAGTAGTTCGAATAATTTTCCAGGAGCACAGAAAATTTTAATCAAATGTTCAACCTAATTTTCAGGAATTTTAAACTTTAAACATTTTTCTGAATTCAACTATGGATTTGCTATAACTTTTGTCTGCAAAATTTTCCTCTAAATTCAGTATTTCGAATAATTTTCCAGGAACACAGAAAATTTTAATCAATTGATCAACCTAATTTTCACAAATTTTAAAAATTAAACATTTTTCTCAATTCAACTATGGATTTGCTACACCTTTTGTGTGCAAAATTTTCCTCTAAATTTAGTAGTTCGAATAATTTTCCAGGAGCACAGAAAATTTTAATCAAATGTTCAACCTAATTTTCAGGAATTTTAAACTTTAAACATTTCTCTGAATTCAACTATGGATTTCCTATAACTTTTGTCTGCAAAATTTTCCTCTAAATTCAGTATTTCGAATAATTTTCCAGGAACACAGAAAATTTTAATCAATTGATCAACCTAATTTTCACAAATTTTAAAAATTAAACATTTTTCTCAATTCAACTATGGATTTGCTACACCTTTTGTGTGCAAAATTTTCCTCTAAATTTAGTAGTTCGAATAATTTTCCAGGAGCACAGAAAATTTTAATCAAATGTTCAACCTAATTTTCAGGAATTTTAAAATTTAAACATTTTTCTGAATTCAACTATGGATTTGCTACAACTTTTATATGCAAAATTTTCCTCTAAATTCAGTATTTCGAATAATTTTCCAGGAACACAGAAATTTTAAATCAATTGTTCAACCTAATTTTCAGTAATATTAAAATTTAAACTATATTTTTGAATTTAGCTATGGATTTGCTACAACTTTTGTCTGCAAAATTTTCCTCTAAATTCAGTATTTCGAATAATTTTCCAGGAACACAGAAAATTTTAATCAATTGATCAACCTAATTTTCACAAATTTTAAAAATTAAACATTTTTCTCAATTCAACTATGGATTTGCTACAACTTTTGTATGCAAAATTTTCCTCTAAATTCAGTATTTCGAATAATTTTCCAGGAACACAGAAAATTTAAACAATTGATCAACCTAATTTTCACAAATTTTAAAAATTAAACATTTTTCTCAATTCAACTATGGATTTGCTACAACTTTTGTGTGCAAAATTTTCCTCTAAATTTAGTAGTTCGAATAATTTTCCAGGAGCACAGAAAATTTTAATCAAATGTTCAACCTAATTTTCAGGAATTTTAAAATTTAAACATTTTTCTGAATTTAACTATGGATTTGCTACAACTTTTATATGCAAAATTTTCCTCTAAATTCAGTATTTCGAATAATTTTCCAGGAACACAGAAATTTTAAATCAATTGTTCAACCTAATTTTCAGGAATATTAAAATTTAAACATATTTCTGAATTTAGCTATGGATTTGCTACATCTTTTGTATGCAAAATTTTCCTCTAAATTCAGTATTTCGAATAATTTTCCAGGAACACAGAAAATTTTAATCAATTGTTAAACCTAATTTTCAGGAATTTTAAAATTTAAACATTTTTCTGAATTCAACTATGGATTTGCTGCAACTTTTGTTTGCAAAATTTTCCTCTAAATTCAGTATTTAGAATAATTTTCCAGGAACACAGAAAATTTAATCAATGGTTAATCCTAATTTTCAGGAATTTTAAAATTTAAGCATTTTTCTGAATACAACTATGGATTTGCTGCAACTTTTGTATGCAGAATTTTCCTCTAAATTCAGTATTTCGAATAATTTTCCAGGAACACAGAAAATTTTAATCAATTGTTAAACCTAATTTTCAGGAATTTTAAAATTTAAACATTTTTCTGAATCAACTATGGATTTGCTGCAACTTTTGTATGCAAAATTTTCCTCTAAATTCAGTATTTCGAATAATTTTCCAGGAACACAGAAAATTTTAATCAATTGTTAAACCTAATTTTCAAAAATTTTAAAATTTAAACATTTTCCTGAATTCAACTATGGATTTGCTACAACTTTTGTATGAGGTCGTCCATAAATTACTTCACGCCCCTAGGGGGGGGGGTTCCGACCCTTGGGAGGACACAAGGGTGTGACGTTAGGGGCGGGGGTTTTAAGAAAATTGTGACGTCACAAAATATATAGATTAAATATTTTATTATAAGTACAGTAGAATTCCAATTATCCGAACTCCGACTTTCCGAATCGCTGATTTTTCCGAATCGCTTCCAGAAAAAAGAATTTAGACGGAAACGTACTGCGATTCGCAAAATAATGATTTTGCGTCAGCCCGAGTATGACTACATGCAACTTTCCACTGTCAAGCGGATGCGCGACTTGGCTGCCCAGAAACGAACAGTCAAACAGCTTACTTTGACCGAGATGTTCAGCAACCAATGACTTTCATTTACAATACTTACTAATGTATAGCACTTGTAAGTACGCTATATAACATGTAAAAGTGTTGCCTTTTTATTTAATTAATTAAAAATCCATATAGTACCCTTTTTTCGGAAAAAATCCAATTATCCGAATTTTTGATTACCTATCCGAATGGGGACCGGTCCCAATTGATTCGGATAATTGGAGTTCTACTGTATTTAAAAACAAGATGGAACTCGCTTTAGCGGCAGTTCTTAGGCTTCTATACAGCTACCTTTCTGGTGTGGAAAGTTGTTATTATCTGGTTATTTTTGATCGCCATATAATGTAACACCACATAATCAGATAATCTGCACCAATTAAATTTTTTGCGATTGGTAATTATCATTTACTATATAAGTAATAACAATCAAACTTTTCCATTCTATTAGAAATTTTACTTCTCTGTAATGTATGGTCCTTTTTTTGAGGTGGACCAATCCTCTCCTTTCTCTTTTATTTATAACTTAACTTCACTAACCACATCAATAAAAAATTATTTTTTCACATCAAAGTAAAACAAGTAGTTTATATAGGGAGACCTCTTCGAAAATATCTTTAACTTTGTAATTCTTTCGAACATTTGCGTATTTATAAATTGCATTAGTGAATCGAAGCAACGGATTAACAGATTAACGCAATACTATATAGACGAAGTATCTCTTATTATAAAAGGCCAAGTCTTTCTTTTTTTCTTTCTTTCTGTCTGTCCCACGGAAATACCCGAAGCAAACCGAACCGAACCGAACGCACACCGTATCAACGTATCATCGGATCAACGTATCATCGTATCATTTTGTCTATATAGGACAGCTATTTCCAAAAAAGCATTATGTGAACTTCCATAATGGATAATGAAAATTTTGAAAGTCCTGCTGCAAAGCGACGGCGATTGAATCGTGAGAGAAAAGCACGTACAAGAGCTAATAACACAGAAGAACAGCTTCGATCACAGCGACAAGCTGACGCTCGGTCTCATGCGATACGTCGACAACGTGAAACTTTGGAACAAACTCAAGCGCGGCAAGCTGCTGACGCTCGGTCCCATGCGATACGTCAACAACGTGAAACTTTAGAAGAAACTCAAGCGCGGCAAGCTGCTGACGCTCGGTCCCATGCGATACGTCAACAACGTGAAACTTTAGAAGAAACTCAAGCGCGGCAAGCTGCTGACGCTCGGTCCCATGCGATACATCGACAGAAAGAAAATCGATACCAAAGTCAAGCAATTCAACTCCAAATAAGAGCATTGAGATTTGATGAATCTCACGTTACTCGACACGATTGTGGAGAAATGAATTCCATCTGTCAGTTCTGCGGCTCCAAGAATTTTGCCAAGGAGCGTCCAGTTGATAAACAATTTAACAACTGCTGTCATAAAGGAAAAGTGAAGATTCCGCAACCGCTCGATTAACATGGGAATCTATTGTTATATCCCGAATTTCTTCGCTCTATGCTTTCAGATTCAGATAATCCTTACTACAAGAACTTTCGTCAGCACATCCGCTCTTACAATTCCTCGGTTTCTTTCGCTTCAATGGGAGCAGAGATTGTTTCAATGCCGGGTAACGGAGCATACGTTATCAAAATTCATAGACAGACGTACCACAGAACCACAAACCTGTATCCACCTGAAGGACAAACAAGAAAGTTTGCACAACTGTATGTAATGGACACGACAGAAGCGGTCAATGAACGAGTAAATCTGCCTGAGAATAGAGGTTGTCTACCTGAAGTGATTGAGAAAATCGATCGTTTCTTCCGCGTCAACAATCGTATCGCAGCTTCATATTGCCTGATGAAAGAAATTGAGCAACAAGAGCGTGTACGAGCCGAAGAAGAAGGACAACCAGTTCCGGTCGTCAATATGGTGATGCGGCGCGATCGGCAGTCTGATCAAAGACGTTACAATGCTCCAACGTCCAATGAAATTGCAATGGTGTTCGTAAATGATGACGGCGAACCTCCATTTGAACGTGATATCCGTATCTATCCTCGAAATCCCGTAGACAATGCAAATACCCGAAGCAAACCGAACCGAACGCATAACGGATAATTTCATAACCAATCGGATGAACGTATCATCGTATCAACGTATCATCGTGTCAACGTATCATCGGATCAACGTATCATCGGATCAACGTATCATCGGATCAGTTAATCCGATTATCCTACTCAAAATTACTATATAAGCAGAATTACATTATAACGAAACTAGCTGATAGCCCGTCCGAGGACGGGTAGCTAGAAGGACGGGCAGGCAGCCAAGGTAACTTAAGTTGAATGAAGATTAAGGAAAGCTATCAGTGCAATCCAAAAGCCATATGACCTTGGCTGCCTGCCCGTCCTTCTAGCTACCCGTCCTCGGACGGGCTATCAGCTAGTTTAAAATATAACAACGTATCAGTTGATCAACGTTATGATTGGCTCTGAAACATGCGGACGGACACGAAGCCAGACCATAAGGCTTCTTTCTATACCTTGTATAGAAGCCTAAATAAGGCTTCTTGTTATACTTTGTATAGAAGCCTAAAAGTAGCGCACTGGCTACCCAGTTCTTAGACCTCTATGCACACAGAGTATTTCCAACACGATTTGAAACGCTCTGTATGATTTTGAATTATGAGGACGGACGGACGGACAGACACGGAGCCAGATCATAAGGCTTCTTGTTATACTTTGTATAGAAGCCTAAAAGTAACTAGAATTTTTGTTGGTAAATCCGTGTAAAACTAGCTTTAACTGATTTCGCGGAAAAAAGTTAACCTTAAATACATACCAAAAACAAATGTCAATAATAATTATAACCTACAATATTGACACATAAAAATATTACTTATCAGTCTGTTACCTATGTTGACAGCCCAATATTGCTCTGTTAACTTATCAGACGACTTGACAGACTGGTAACTGCTAAAAGTCATTGGTGAATACAAATATATCACATTAACAGACTGTTATTGACTTGACTCTCTGTTAGCAACTTAACAGAGCTTGGTGAATACGGCTGTAAATGTCACTGATTACATTTTTGCTTGGAAAAACAAAAACACGTCTGGACTAGTCGACTGTTTACTCGCGACACCGGCAGGCCGCTTGTGTTAAATTAATAATTATTATTAATAATATTAAAATTAATTATTAATAATGAAATTATCATCTTAAACCTAGTAAAACACTTAAATATTAGTGGGATATTCGAATGTTTGAATATGCCGTAGTTGGTAATTTGTTCGAGAGAAATTCGTCCAACTCAGCATTTGTACGACTGAACATTTAATCGACAGGGCATTTTCAAACAAATTTCTGTCGCACATAACGCTGTCGAACAAATTACCTAGAATCGAGTATTCGAATACTCGATTTCCCAGTCCTCGTAGATATAACACTACCATAACACACCAGCTACAAGATTTTTTTTTAATTAATTTGATTAAAAAATATTAGTTTTTTGATATCTATGATATCAAAACCCTAAAATAGCATCGTCCGAACCAAGTAACGTGATATAACATGCTTCGAAAATATTATTTTTAAAGCATGGTATATAAGTTACGTTCGTAATATAGATTGTACCATAATTGCTGACTTTCGATGTGATAAATACTGAAGAAAGATATGATTTCGCGCTATGCTGAAGAAAAATTGGTCACAAAGTTGCTAATGATTGTAATTTTACATACAATTTCTTAACGGTGTGGATATATTGTTCAAAAGATAAAAATACAAATAACGGATAAGCAGATAATGCAATAAATGGATAAACAGATTAACGGATCAACAGATCAACAGATCAGCGGATCAATGTATCAACGTATCAATATATCAACGTATCAATGTATCAACGTATCAATGTATCAACGTATCAATGTATCAACGTATCAATGTATCAACGTATCAATGTATCAACGTATCAAAGGATCAACAATTTACTATATAGGTTACACTTTGTATTTAAAATTTAGGTAATACTTTTGAAAAGGAATCGATATAGCAAGTTGAGACGGTGATCAGCTTAAGCGGTTAAGTGCGTTGCTGCTAATGCTGAATGCCCGGTTCGACTCCGGGCTCAGTAAAAACTTTATTCTGACCGTCTCCCCTCGGAAGGCAATGGCAAACCACCGAGGTGTAATCTGCTTAGAACAGCCTCTCTGGAGATGAAGTGTATACACTTCCCGCGGTTCGGAGCCCGCGTTAAACAAGTAGGTCCCCTATGTGTGTGATAGTACTACAAACGCACAACACATACATAGGAGAGAGGTCGCCAACATCCGGTAACGGATAGGCACGTTAAGAAGAAGAAGAGAATAGCAAGTACCACTAATTTATAAACATGAACAACTCAAGCAATTATTCTAGCAGCGACTTTTCCGATTCCGATTTTGATTCTGATGAAAGCAATACAAAACATCATCTAACCTGTAATAATAATAAATTGCATTAGCGAATCGAATCAACGGATTAACAGATTAAAGCAATACTATATAGACGAAGTATTTACAATATAACAACGTTTCAGTTGATCAACGTTATGATTGGCTCTGAAACATGCGGACCGACACGAAGCCAGACCATAAGGCTTCTTTCTATACCTTGTATAGAAGCCTAAAAGTAGCGCACTGGCTACCCAGTTCTTAGACCTCTATACACACAGAGTATTTCCAACACGATTTGAAACGCTCTGTATGTTTTTGAATTATGCGGACAGACAGACGGACAGACAGACGGACAGACAGACGGACGGACAGACAGACGGACACGGAGCCAGATCATAAGGCTTCTTGCTATACTTTGTATAGAAGCCTAATAGATAATCTGCACTAAATATATTTTTGCGGTTGGTATTTATCATTTACTATATAATCAATAATAAGCAAACTTTTCCATTCCATCCGGAACTTTACTTCTCTGTAATGTACGATCCATTTCTTAAGGTCGATCAATCCTAATCTTTCTCTTTTATTTACAACTTAACTTCACCAATCACATCAAGCCACTGCTGTGGTTACAATAAAACCGGATAAACGTATCAACAGATCAACGTATCAACGGATCAACGTATCAACGTATCAACGTATCATCGTATCAACGTATCAACGTATCATCGTATCAACGTATCAACGTATTTAAATTTCCTATATAGGTGAAAAATTATGTAAATAAAATATAACTTATATTTGGTCTGCATTGAAAAAAAAGTTGTTATTTTTGGTCGCCATATTATTATAATGTAATATCAGATAATCTGCACTAATTAAATTTTTGCGGTCACAATCACAATTTCGAAGGTTCTGATTAGATTTGAATTATGCGGACAGACAGACGGACAGACGCGGAGCCAGATCATAAGGGTTCTTGCTATACTTTGTATAGAAGCCTAACAAGTAGTTTATATAGGGAGACCTCTTTGAAAATATCTTTAACTTAGTAAATTTCTTTCGAACATTTGCGTATTTGTAAATTGCATTAGCGAATCGAAACAACGGATTAACAGATTAACGCAATACTATATAGACGAAGTATTTACAATATAACAACGTATCAGTTGATCAACGTTATGATTGGCTCTGAAACATGCGGACGGACACGAAGCCAGACCATAAGGCTTCTTTCTATACCTTGTATAGAAGCCTAAATAAGGCTTCTTGTTATATCGTACTTTGTATAGAAGCCTAAAAGTAGCGCACTGGCTACCCAGTTCTTAGACCTCTATACACACAGAGTATTTCCAACACGATTTGAAACGCTCTGTATGATTTTGAATTATGCGGACAGACAGACGGACGGACAGACGGACGGACGGACGGACACGGAGCTAGATCATAAGGCTTCTTGTTATACTTTGTATAGAAGCCTAAAAACTATATTTTGAGTGGCCATGCCACTGAAGGCAGTGGTGTAGCTAGGGGGCGCGGAGCGCCCTTGATAGATGTTTCCTCTGGGGTGCTACCCCTAAAAAAAAAAAAATTTGAAAAATTGAGGGGGAGGGTTCATGAATATGTGACGCAATACTTGGAGGGGGGTCTAGGTTAGTGTGACGATGGGGGGGGGGGGAGTTAAAAATTGCTTAAAATTGCGTGACGTAATTTATGGACGACCCCATACTCAGTCTACGACCTCATGCAATAAACCTGTCCTTGGCAAATCTTTGATGATTTTCCCTGCCCTGATACTGTTAAGAAATCGTACACTTAAGAAATCGTGGTTGGTGTTGGTTTCTTCTTATTCTAATATAATTATACCTTTTAGGGCCGGTTGTATAACAGAGGTTCAACCTCGAGGAAGGGTTCACACAGTGATTTTTGGTGTATCAACCAATCAAATAGCAGAAATCCCTGGGTTAACCCTTACTCAAGGATTAACCTCTGTTATACAACCGGCCCTTACAGTATTATTTGTAGCAAATGAGAACAGATTTGGAACAAATGAAAACAAATTTGTTCTTGCGGTATCCCTTGAAATGCAAGATCGGAAAAGTCTTCCAAAATACGCATCCTTACAATGCTTACTTGCTTAGAACAATCTTTTTAGATATACAAACCATGTAGAATACTGGAAAAGGTATCGAGATATAAATACTAAAATATAGTATCGGCAACATGGCAAAACATTTTGTACCGTAAATGTATCGGGTTTTGTTTGACAGTTCACAATTCATACGTCATCCTAATTTTCAAAATTCTTAGTATAAAAAAAATTATTTCAATTAATTCGTTAAATACTAAAACTTAAAAAATTATACAAAACGACCCTCCGTAAATAATAATGCGTTTTTATCGATCTTGAAGGGTGGCCCATTTAATCGAATTTACTCTCCCACTAATAAAATTTTAGCAAATCTTTGTTGTTGTGTTCAAGAATATACCTACTAATGGAATTAAACGCAGCCAAAGTCGAACATTTGTTGGCCTAATAATTCGTTGAAATAGAAGACATTTTTATAATCATTTCGTACAAAACAAAATGGCAGAAGGACTTAACCTACCTATTTCGGATAATTTGAACGCTAAAAATGGCAATTTTATTTGTGGGGTTGTGGAAGGTGAGGTGATAAGTTGGCTTTCGGAACTGACCAAATTATTTGTTGGAAATTTTAGGATTCTATGGTAGACCATGGACGACCGAGCAAAGGAAGGATTTGTTTCAAAAGTAAGTCTTTTTTTGGTACCTTTTCGTAGTTTTTCTCAACCATTCATTGTAGGTTGAAGAAATGGGGGCTCGATTCTTACGTTTACGCCCCAAAGGATGACTACAAACATCGTGCATACTGGAGGGAGTTGTATACGGTCGAAGAAGCCGAACACTTGACCGGTTTGATTACGGCTGCCCGAGATAACAATGTGACGTTTTATTATGCATTGTCACCTGGTTTAGATATAACTTACAGCAGTTTAAAAGAAATCACAGCTTTGAAACGAAAGTTGGAGCAAGTGGCACAATTTGGTTGTGGTGCTTTTGCCTTGCTGTTTGATGATATCGAATCAGAAATGTCGGAAGCCGATAAGGAAATTTTTCAGTCGTTTGCTCACGCACAAGTATCGATAACAAACGAAATCTATCAACATTTAGGTCAACCCAAGTTTCTCGTATGTCCGACGCAGTATTGTGAATCCAGAGCTGTTCCTAACATCACAAATTCCGAATACTTGAACACTCTGGGGTTGAAACTGGCACAAGAAATCGATATACTTTGGACCGGTGGGTTTCTTAAAATGTGTTGCCCTTTTGTACTGAATTTTGTATGTTTAGGACCCAAGGTGGTGTCTCGAATGATAACGGTGGAGTCGATTCAAAAAATATCAGATGTGCTGAGGAGACCTCCTGTTATATGGGATAATATTCATGCAAATGACTACGATCAGAAGAGGGTATTTTTGGGACCTTTTTCTGGTAGATCGCCAGATTTAATTCCGAAATTAAGAGGGGTTTTGACTAACCCGAATTGTGAATATGGTGCTAACTTTATTGCCATCAATACGCTTGCACAATGGTCTACCTGCAATGTTAATGGACAGAGGGATTTAACTTTGAGTAAGCTTAGTTTTTTAAGTTGACAATTTTGAATTTTTCAGTATCAGTATTTAAAAGCCTTGAAGTTGCACAACTTTATTACGGTTGTTTTCTATTCCAGCATAATTAGTAGCCTTTTCTCTCCACTCACTCATGTTTAAAAACTGTAAATATTTGCAGCTCCTCTTTATTCTCCAACATAGATTTTCTGTCTTTTCTCTCACATCCATTCTTCTCAAATTTTCTAATCACTCTTGGTACTCTTTTAATACTTTCTCTATATCAGGTTATCCATATATTTTATTTCTTGGTTGGTTCTTTTCCATTTCTCTAATTTTTCATTTCTCAGAAATCAATTTCAAATCCAGTTTCTTAAACAATTTAGCCAAAATTTTGTATGTAAGACCGAGCCAGGTTTGCAGTTCATTTTCTACAATTTCTTGTACTTTGAAATCCCAAACAATTATTTTTTGCTCCAAATTTTCATACTGTTTAGATTTCTATAAAGCACAAATATGAATAATTGGGCTATTTGAGCTGTCGAGTTAATTTTTTTCAGCACTTTATGTTTATGTCTTCTTCACCATACCCAGTTATTTCTTCAACATTTTCATCTTCTTGTATATTAAAAAGCTCTTAAAAATATTCTTCTCAATACCCCTTTTCTCACCAGATTTTGTCTCTATTTTGATAATTCTAAGGATCACTCAATTAAAAAACCCAGCTATTTTGCAAAGAATTTATAATCCGAAATGCTTAATTTGTGCAAGTTAATTCTACTGAAGCAGTTAACTGTAGATTTCTTACTAAGTAGTGCATCTAATTTTGAATCTTGCATCCTGCTTGGGATATAAGTGTGAATTTCCACAACTGCAGCCGTTTTGAGCTCTTCAGCTCTAAAGATAACTCTAAAGATAATTTCAAATGACTCTTTGAAATTTTCTTTATTACAGCTTATAGTTCATGCAAGGAAGGTTTTTAGTTTGCAAAAAATCCGGGCAAGCTGAATTTTGGCAGAGACGTACATTGGAGTGTTCTAATGAACCCCCCAGTAGTCCCATAAAATCCCACGCCGGCGTCCGCCACAATCGGGGGTTTTAGCGCCTCCAACTCGATTTTTTGCCGATAACTCGCTTATTTATGCTTGTATGAAAAATTATGATCAGACCATAATTGAAGAGCATAAAATTCACTATAAAATAGTTTTTTTTCATATTTTTCCATGGCACACTAATATTTAAATTATTGACCGAAAACACGACCCTCCCTATTGATTCGTTGCAGGGAGAAAAATGTTTTCGGGCACGGGAAATGCTTTTAATAATAAATTAATTGAAATTGTGGCCAAGGTTGGAAAATGAAGAGAACAATTAATTTTTTCAAAATTTGCCCAAGTTATAGTATCTTCCAAGTAACGAAACCGAAATTTTGGTTTGAGCTTACAGAAGGTCTGGGCAAGCTGAAATTTGGCAAAGATGTATATTGAAGTGTTCTAATAAACCCCCAAAATGTCTCATAAAAATCCCAAGCCGGCGTTCCCTCAAATGAGGATTTTAGCCCCCCTAAGTGCGGTGTTTCGCCTATAGCTCACGTATTACCATTAAGCAAAACTGAAGAACATAAAATTCTCTATAACTTGTGGCGCTGCAGTCGGTAGTACTACAATCAGGGGTGGGCAAAATACATTTCAAATGTATTTGAAATACATTTTACAAAATACATTTATGAAAATACAAAATACAAATGACAAAATACAGTATTTCAAATACAAGATGCAGTATTATGTTATAATAACATAATAATAACATAGTATATGTTATAATGACATGAATAAATGGATTTGGTATTTCAAATACTGCATCTTGTATTTGAAATTCTGTATTTTGTAATTTGTATTTTGTAAAATGTATTTCAAATACATTTGTAATGTATTTTGCCCACCCCTCACTACAATACATACTGTAATAGGCAAAATAAACTTTGTTTAATGGTAATTTTTCGTTAAAGTAAAAATACGTGAGCTATAGGCGAAAATCGCACCTAGGGGACTAAAATCCTCATTTGGGGGAACGCCGGCTTGGGATTTTTATGACACATTTTGGGGGTTTATTACAACACTTCAATATACATCTTTGCCAAATTTCAGCTTGCCCGGACGTTCTGTAAGCTCAATCCAAAATTTCGGTTATGTTACTTGGAAGATACTATAACTTGGGCAAATTTTGAAAAAATCTAGTTTTCTCTTCATTTTCCAACCAAGGCCACAATTTCCATTAATTTATTAGTAAAAGCATTTCCCGTGCCCGAAAACATTTCTCTCCCTGCAAGGAATCAATATTGTGCCATTTTAAGGGTGGGTCGTGTTTTCGGTCAATAATTTAAGTATTAGTGTGCCATGGAAAAATATTAAAAAAAGCTATTTTATAGAGAATTTTATGCCCTTCAATTATGGTCTGATCATAATTTTTCATACAAGCATAAATAAGCGAGTTATCGGCAAAAAGTCGCGTTGGGGGAGCTAAAACCCCCGATTGTGGGGGACGCCGGCATGGGATTTTATGCGACTTTTGGGGGGTTCACTAGAACACCCCAATGTACATCTCTCTCAGCTTGAGCCAATTTTTCGCCTTCGTTGCCTGGACTATTATCATAATATTAATACCATACTGATTGCATATTGTATGAGTCGCAATCTTTTTTATGCTTATAATGACCACAGGTCGAACTTAGTTCATAGAATTTTAATAAAGTACTTGAGGAAAATGGAATCTTTTATTATTTAATTTGATAGCCTCAAGCGGGTTTTTTATTGATTATTCTACTTGATTTTAAAATCCTGGCAATTTAGCCTGCAATTAGCCAGATTTCTCTAATTTGATTTGCCTCATTCACGTTTTTTTTCTATTACAAAAGTTTTAAATTTTATATTCTACCAATTTCGTTTCTTCAATTTCTACTTGATTTATTATCTGGATCATTAAATTTAGATGACACAGTATCAGCGGACATAAAACTTGAAATTGAGACTGAGGATGGTTTATTTGGTGAAGATGTACCTACAACTTTGTCACCAAACATGTACCATCCGAGATTAGCTCTTAGAAATGCAATAAAAGAATGGTTACCCGAATTTTCCAGGCACAAAAACGCTTGGGGCCCAATTGCAAAACCTCAACCGGCCGTAACTGGTAATTCATAAATGTCTACGTTAATTGCAATAGTCTAATTCGAATTATTTAAACAGTAGTTCCGGTACCAATAATTCCATCAATCAACACCTGCATGAGTTTAACCACCACCACAACGACCACAACTTCGGGTGGTATAATTACGGCTCCCTCTGTAAATTCAACCCAGTTGCAAGCTTTAGCCGAAGTTTGTAGTACCGTAAACGTAAGTTTTTAGCCAATTTTCAAAATTATATTATCAATAATTAATTTTATTTTAAGGTATTGGGTACTGAAAGTTTAGTAAGTCCTTTGCCTGTGATGAATTCTTTAGTATCCGAAACTAAAGTAATTTGTAACGATTTGATACCTAATCCAATTACTCCTGTACCTATGCCCATACTGCCAGCGGATTCTACCAAAAGTATTACCATTTTGAATGGAACTCACATGAAAATCAATAAAGGTAAAATTGTAGAACTACAAAATAATAAAAAAAACAGTCAGAATAAAGACGAAGTTTCCATGAACACCGATCCAAGTACAGACGGTAACGAATCGAGTTTAAGTCCATCCGAACCCATGGATTGCAACAGCACTCCGAACGCTTCACCTTCTCATATCCATAATAAATGTTGCAGTTCAAACGAGGATGTGGCAATGATCGAATCCTCTGTAAGTTTTATTTTTAATTTTTGTACAAAACTAAATTTGTTACCATTTGTAGACATCGAGTGGAAGTATGCAGGTGGAAGCAAACGAATCTGGTAATAATCATGTGATGAATTTGGACAACCATCATTTCAAGTAATTTAACACTTTTGGTTTTACAGAATTTTCATGTTAACTTTTTCAGGAAAGATAGTGAATTATCGATTGAGGATCTGTCTTTGTTGTGCGATCTCTTTTATTTACCGTTTGAACACGGTGGACAAGGCTTACAGCTGCTTCAAGAATTTAATTGGCTAAAATCAAACGCACCCCTAGTCATGGAGATAAGTCAAACTAAAAATAAGTTAAAACCTGAAGTAAAAATTTTGCTGGAGTTGTAAATTTTTTAATAAACTTTATTTTGTATTTTAGGTACAAGAGTGGTTTACAAGGGCGGAAAAAATTAACGAAATGGCGCTGGCCGTCAACAGGCTTATCGATCATTTAACAACTTGCAATAATAGGGAGCTTTTGTACGACCTTTATTCCTATGTTTGGGATATTCGAGGGGTCATCTCCTTGCTCAATTCGTATGTAAAGTGGTTAGGTATGTCGTTTAAAAACTTTAAATATTTTACTTCCTCTATCTACTATAGCATAGAATTTTGACTATCTTTGATTTCATTCTGACTTCCTGCAAAAAATGTCTGCGTCTATGACTGCATGAAAATTACTAATCAAAAAAATGTTGAAACTTTGTAAACAGAGTTGATCAATGATGTGGACTTCTTCGAACGTTCTCATACCATTTGAAATATCAAAATTTTTAATTATATGTAAGGGTTCTGTTCGTGGCTTGGAGCATAGTTTTAACTATCATTTTTACAAAGATTGAATACCTGGAGCCTATTTCTTGAAACTTTTCATTTTTCTTCTTCCCTTTTAATATTATGATCCATTGATATAATAAAAAGTTGAAAAATGAGAATTAAAGAGGTGCACAAGCGGGGCCCCAGGTTATTGGAAGGATTGTCAAGCAAATTATATATAACTGAATAACAATTACATTTAAAAAAAATATTTTGAACTGTAAAGGAGCTAATTTAGAAGGCCACATTATTGATTCACTGTATAAACTTGGACACAAATTCTGATATCAGTTTTTGGACAATCTTTAGATTGTTAGCGGATTTTTTAAGGTTTTTAGGGTGTTTTTGACTTTTTTTTACTCTTAAATTGTGGATTTCTTGAATTTTCAATTATTTATGTTTTTAAAATTTACAAAAAATATATAAAAAAATAATTAATTATTTGTTGTGATTTTGAAGGGCCTTAAAATCTAGGTCCTGCACATAAGTAACTTTTGGAAGTACATAATTAGACAATTTTTAACTTGGTGCAACTCTGCACCTTGTATAACAAAAGTATCAGTATAATTATTTATTAACATATGAATGTGGCTAATATTTCACACCAATGTGCTGCCCAATTTTATTAGAACGTCTTAAGAGCAAGAGAGGTGATTTTAAATCACAATTCAAAATCAAATATATTTTGCAACTCGAATTAGTAAAAAAATAAAAGACTTGGCAGAAGTTGATTTACTGATCATTTAGTGATTTTCTCCATAATATAATATTATAATTTTCCATCAACATTCCATTAACATTTAAAACATAAAAGAAAATTTTCAATGCAGTATCATTTCCAGAAGAATTTTTTTCATGGTTTATTAATTTTAAATAGCTCTAAAAATATTACCATGGGGTGATGATGGTGTCCACATAATCAGGATGGATAAAAGATACTCCGTTATATTCAAAAAATTTTAGGGTGTTCTTAAAATTGTGTATATCCAATCATCAGTTGGATGTAATGGTTTCACATCAGCCAGAAGTGGCTCAAACAATTCTTGATGTAATAGTTTGAATAATTTCGTTCCGGGCTCTACAAAAATTGACGTTGTGCTTCCAAAATTTGATTTTTGATATTTTAATGAACACCATAATTCCTTTCGGATGGAACTGTTTTGTAAATACTTCCAATTCTTTTGCCAGCTGCTCGCGACTCTGGTATTGAATTTTTCTTTGGCCATCAGAATTTGTTAGATCCTTAGTTCTTCATTAATTTTAGGTTTAAATTTGTATCTAAATTATACTGAATTGTACCTTCAGATATTATGAAATGATTTTGTGTCGGAGATTCTTTAAATCCCATAATTTACTATTTGTTGGAGTTTGTCTTTTGCCTGTTACTTTTCTTCTGGTTTTTGGATTTATTTCGTGGATTTTGCTCCCGAGTCAATGCCATGTTTGTAACTTATCTTTGAAAAAAACTTAAATAATACCAATAAACTTAAATCGTTTATTTTATAGAACAATTTGTATTTTGTTGAAAAAGTAGGAGACATTTAAATTGAAACTCGTTCACTTTTTTTTCATTTACAGTAATTTCTAAACAGGTTTTAGTGGAAACATTAAAAAATAATAAAAATGTTTAACAATTTAAGAGAAAAATCCATTCAATTATCAAAGAACTTTTAAAACTTCATTAAGGGGGTATTCTAGTCTACAGGCATGAATTTTAGGTATTTTTTTCAAGTGCAATAAAGAAATACCAAACAATATTTTTACTATCAATTTTTTTAACACATTTTTACTGTTGTTTGAAGAATACATAAAAAAAAAATCAAATAAAAATATTTTAAATTTAAAAAGTTACAGGCTGATAAAATGGGGGATCTCAAAAAGATGGCGCGTCCTGGTTGACATGATTCCAACTCTCCTAGTAATTTTAAATCAAAAAACAAAATAGATTCTTAATCAAAACTAATGCCGCTATCGTCCGAACCAAGGATTAGTAAAAAAAAACTTTTTTCGCAAAATGGCGGCCGTTTGTAATAAAAAGACATTTTTTTACCAGTTGTTTTTACTTTTCCGAATTTTTTAAAAATAGTAAAAATTGAAATTTTGTTATAATTCTAGTTCGGACGATAGAGGGATGTATAGAGAAGGTTCACACCAAATTTCAAGTAAATCGGTCCAGTAGAACTTGAGATTTCATGTCAACCGTCTCGAAAAAGGTAATATCGAGAATATCGCGTTTAAATATTCACGCAGTCAGTCATACAATGGTAGTTTATACTTACATTTTTTCTATTATATTTTTTCTAGTAGCTATTTCTCCAAAAATAATTTGAATTTTGAAAAATCGTTTTAAAGACAATCATATTCTTAAAGGTTTAAGCTTTGAAAATATGAAAAAAAAAAATAAATTGAATTTTTCAATATTCTAGACTAGAATACCCCCTTAAAATGCTTTAAAACAAAAAAAAAGACTAAAATGACTTTAGAAGTATATTTATGTTAATTAATTCATCTTTATTAAAATTTATAGATGTTTGTATTGCATGTGATGTCAGAAATAAAATTTTTTGGTAATCATTATTGGTTATTTATCTATAACTCCTTTAAAAAATTTCTTTGTTATTAGATATTTGTTTATTACTTCCTCTATAATAGATACTGTATATATCTACACCACACTGCATTTGAGATACTAATATAGAGGAAGTATTGGGTTGACGAAATCCAAATTTGATTTTAAGCGCGCAATATAAGAATTTCACTTTTCATGCTGTTTTTGGTGCGTTTTTTTTTACAGTTTTTAGTTTTGCACATCAGTAGCAGTCATCAATTTTATATTACAGGTTTGCCGTGGATTTTGCGCTAGCGTTTCTTTTTATAGAGCACAAGGCGTATTAAATGGAAAGTGAAAATTTTTATTTTGCTTAAAAAATTTCTATTTTGTAAAAGCTTAAAATTATAGAAAGCGTTTTCCATTTTCGTGATTTTCAGACGTGCAATTGAATAAAAGTGGAAAACGTTTTTTTTTTGCTGTAAAACGTGAAATCAAATTACAGCGTTCAATATTTGATGTTTTCTGTGTGCTGCTTTTACATTTTATTAATACTGTATTGTTTATTTTCTTAAGCTGGAGGCCATTTTCCCGTTTCTATGCCGTCCTACACTCAAGGGAATTATACATGTATGCATTTCTGTGGTTGTAAAGTGCGCTAGATGCGTCATGCCGTTGCGTAAATTGCATTCCAGTTGTTAAACATATTTTTAGTTTCCTGTTTGAGTAGACTCTTTATACTACTTAAGTAAGCATTGCGTCAATACAGAATAATCAGTTTAGAGTTTGCTTGAAATTGCGAGCGCGCGCGCGTTGTTCAAGTTTGCTGCTAATAAATTTTAAATTCTCCTTTTTGTTTAGGGTTTTCCAAAGGTTGGAAGGAAACTTTTATGAGTGGTGATCAAGAGCCTTGGGTTTTTCGTGGTGGCTTAACTGCCGATCTACAAGTAACTCTGGGTAACTTTAAAATATTTTTTTCTATAACCGTTTCGTAATTGCAGAGATTGATTCCTGTGGATTCTGGAAACGACTTGTTTGTTTACAAAGCACCTGACGTTCCCACTTCGCGTGTTTACACAATTCGTCCATACTTGGCTCAAGACGAAACGCAGGTGTACGATGTTTGTAACAGGACTTGTAAAGATGGATTAGAAGATGGCTATACTAATCCAGAACGGTTGGTTAATTTACAAGCAGATAAGATTGTTGGACCTTATCTGACCATACATCCGGAATTTTGTATGGTTGTGGAAGACGAAACCGGAGTTGTCGGATATGCATGCGCAACGCCAGACTTGAAAAAATTTCGAGTCAAACAAGAAGTGATTTGGATACCAGAAATGTGTTTAAAGTATCAAATAGACGATTCATTTCAGAATCTTTCCAAATTAGCACAAGTTTGTTCATCATCCAATTTGTTTGCTTCTTTTTTTATCGCGTTTTTCTTTCAGGAGACCATATCATACTTCCACAACTTTAAGGACGAAATTTTTGTTAACAGCTCAACACATCCATCCAGCATAACCTGTAGTTTACTGCCATCTGTTTTGGACGAATCCGTTAGCAAAAGATTGGTTACTTGCTTATTGGCAGCTCTTCGTGCCAATGGTTGTAGGATTTTTAGAAAGCGTTTTCGTATTTAATAACTTGTGACTTTTAGGTTCATTTGGCGTTCATATTGTGATGAATTTAACAGAAAGCAACACACATGCGTTTTACGGAAAATTTGGTTTTACAGAAAATACTCATGATGCCATCAAAGACAAAATTGTGATGGGTCGCACATTTTAATTTAATTGGACTGATGCTTTACCTACTTTTATTGTAAGACTTAATAATCCTTTGGAAATTGTAATTGCACGTGTAATGTGATTACAGTTAACATTATGAATTTTTTGAAATAATTAATTATGGGAAGATACGAAATGCTGATTGTAATTTATATAAGGTGAAAAATAAAGCAAAATGATTTACACCACTAATTTTATTTTTTCCACAATTATTTTGAGACGCACATTTTTTAAATGTTATCGTTTTTTCCTTGCAATGCAAGAATCGTTTTATGGAGATCCAGAATCTGAAATTTTTCAAAAATTAATAAAAACTTTTAAACATCTTTTACAAGTTTTTTACGCTCTTAATTTGTCTTGATGCTATGTCTTGTTCAGACCTTGGAGATCCCATTTGACTCAATTTTGTTTCCATGGTTTTCATTTGGTCAACAACTTCGCTGATCATCTTTTGGATATCCGTACCTGTAGGTGCCGTCTTTTTATTGCCGCTTCTTTGTTTGTTCTTTTTAATTATATCGTCAATTTTTAGACTCAGATCTTTTCTGGATAGCATTTTGTTAAATTGCGGATCGGTATCGTACGGTGGTAAATCTATCTCAATATCTCTGGAACACCTAGGAACTTCCATTTTTTTTGTAAGTCTCCATTTGTTTAACGCGTTGAGATTCCTAAAAAAGAAAAATAATTTCGTCGTAATTATAAATTCATCGCGTTACTTCTCTTGTTGCAATATTTTTTCTTGATCTTCCAATAAGTCTTGAAGCCTTTTAAACCAAATCTCCGATAATTCCTTGTTTTCTTCCTCTTTATTTTCCTTTTTATTGCCCTTGAAGTACGAATGCGAATGGAGCATAATTGTCGAGTTACTTTTTATAATTTTGTGCGTCTTTTTAACATTTTGTTGTACTGGATCGTTTAGTACTTCGGTATTTGTTGCCTTTTCATTTTCCACTTCGGAATCGGATCGCGTTAAACTTTTTACGCTTATGATGGGTTGCTCGTTATCGCTATCAAGCCGTCCGTGTGCGGAATTTCGTAATATTTGTTGGACGGACAATTTATCACTCGTTTTACTTCTTATGCTACTTTTTAGGTCCACTACTTGAAGTTCCTCTTCCTCCACTTCCATCGGGGAATTTAATTTTCTGTACTCGTCTTTCAAGTACGCACACACTGCCCAGACTCCTTTTTCTAATACTTCCGGAACGGGATACTTTAACGGATTTCCAGACAATTGCAACACTTTCAAATTCGGTAAAAGTCCTGACCAGAGGTTTTTCGTTAAATTAATTAAAGAGACCCTCATAATTTTAGCTTGAAACAAACAAAAAGTTCAACTTACCGACTTCGTTGGGCAAGTATTCGATTTCGTTGTCTTGCAACAGTATGGTTTCCAAATATGGGTGATTTGCGATGCCGGCAGGAAGCGTCGTAAGTTTGTTTTGTCTTAAGTCTAACCACGTCAACTTGCTTAGCTTTTCGAAAAAATTTTCGGGAAGCGATCGGATTAAATTATCTTCCAAGTACAACATTTTCAAGTTGAACATTTTTAGTACATCGTCCGGTAGTTGTTCCAAATTTTTGTGCGAATAATCCGAAATTACATCGATTATTGACATTTTAGAAATTTTGATGTTGAGAGGTTTAAAGTAATTTATGGACGTTTATTTAGTTACTATGGCTGTATCGATTTGTGAAAGCCACTATTGTTAGGGCATACGCAACGAAAAAGCACATTGTTGGATTTAAAATAAAGATTTTTAGGGGTGGCTATTTTTTATATTTGCCAACTATAAAATGGAGTGAGTGACGAATTTGGGGTAATTTATTGGGATTTTATTCACTCACAAAAATGTACGTGAGTTCATTCATCCATTCAGGTGCGATTCATAATTTGGATGTTTTTCTTTCTTGTATTCCAACACCGTGTATTATCATCGTGTGGGAGGTATTACAACAAGGTAATTTATGTGATCTGTTGACCACTATTGACCGCACCCTATTATTTTCTTGCTAGACCTCCACTAAGCTCAATGTAACTTCTTTTACATAAATTGATGTGAAAAGATTTATTTTAGGATACACTTATTTAATTCGTACCGTAAATTCTAGTAAAACGTAAGCTCTCCCTTCTTTCATGCTTTAAAAATTAATTGGATTTTCTTGTACAAACCCAACATTTGAGATTTTTCCACGTTTTCCGATGCGTGGGATTCATCATAAGACATACATTATGGTACGTATAATATATAATATAATACATCCTGCAGTAATAAAAGATTTTATTGTGACTTTATCGAGTTTATAAACAACAAAATCGTAAAAAGAATAACGAATGCTGTTAACGCTAACTTGCAACATTTTACTGAGCTGATGAATAATTCACAAAATTATTTAAATTCATTTTCATACAAAATGAACTACTACTGTTTTATCATAATATTTTGGATGCAGAAACTTGATAAAATATTCGCCAATTTACCACTTTGCCTCTGGCTATCACTCAGCGTTTTGTAAATATTGGCCATCAAATTTTAAAATAAAACAGTCTGTGCGCAGTATTAATATTTCAATTTTGGTTCATTAAACTTTCCAAAGACAACATTTAGGATCGTAAGAAATTAGGTTATTATAAATCTTTTATGCAGTAATATATCTATCTACTACCATTTTATAAAGTAATTTGCACAGCATAATGAGTTATTGGAAAGAAAAACATAAAATTTTTGTATAATCAAGTGGCATGTACATAGGTACGTAGTTCATACTTGGCACAAAACTTTTCAAATTTATGGTAAACTACTTATGAATTAAATAAACCCCGCTAATCGGATTTGCTGCTAAAGTTTAGGACTTTATTAAAGTTAGACTGTTGTTCCATGTAGTAATTGAAAAATATTTTAATATGCAACTCAAATTTTGTTGACCTTACCGAACGAAGAATCAAATTAAAAATAAACGAAATGGCACTTTGCCAAATGTTTGTCCACAATTATTCTCCAAAATCTTAAAGTTGCATTAAATTTCCGGTCAATAGCGTGCGGTTAGGTGCGTTGACCGCTAGTACGCGGTTCGACTCCGGGCGAAGCAGGATCTTTATTTTGATCGTCGCCCCGATTTGTATCTATTTCAAATAAGAAGAAAAATATAACAGGAGCTTGGTAATTCAAGGTTGTAAACAACAATGTGGTTATAGCTTACGATGAGTTTTAGCTCGAGTTTTAAGCAAAAATACATCTTTTTGTTATATACATATATAATGGTTAAAATTTCTTGTTTGTTTTTGTAACCGCTAATAATTTCATGATTTGTGTGCTTAATTGAAAAGGTAAAATTTGCAGTCAATATTTGATGTATAAAGGTGAGCGGTATTGATTTTGCCATTATATACTCCGAAAGTAAAATACAAAAAAGTAGTATTCCTTCAGTGTTCCAGCACATCTTTTGAAATGCAAATTAGTGAAATTTTACGATCGAGAAAATATGATAAAAAAATGTCTTGGAGACTTGTAAAAATTGCGGATTCTCAACATAAATTACAATAGTTATAACATAGAAATATGTGGGTCGGCATATTAACAATTGAAAAGGTTCATCAGGAGTTCAATTCACGTATAGTTATTTATGTCTTTTTGTACTACAAATTCGTCAAAATCCTTTACACGCCCATTTGGAGAAGCAACAATTGGCTCGGACAGGTAGCACTACACCTGTTTACTTCAGCAAATTCAAAGCTTTCATAGATGGCGTGAGAACTTTAAAAGCTTTGGTCCACTTAATTTTTTGTTTAGGTCAACCTACAAAATTTTACCTATCCATTATATTTTTTACTGTAATCCATTGATAAGCGTCAAAAGCTGAATAGATTATTATCGATTCCTTTGTATTCCGCCCAATTTTTTTGCAAAGAATTTTATAACGACGAATCCTTGATAAATTTTATTGTGCCTTTACTGTCGATGTTTATATTTTACAAAAAGTTCATTTTGTGCTTACATTATGAATAAAATGATGTATTGTGAGCGATGGATGTCGTATTAAATACCGACCATATAAAATTTTAACTATTTCTAATAAATAATTTTAGTTTTCATATGGAACTCACAACAACTAGGTTTATGAGATGATAATAAACAACCAGAGAAGCAACTTTGTCTCAATAAGCGTCAACGCAATTGTCTCGCATAATATTTGTAAAAGGGTTGAAATTTACGATCCGTTTGAGTTCACCCAGTGGTAATTAATACAAACAATTTTATGGAACAAACAAAAGTCGTAAAAATAATTAAAACACTTGCGTTTAATACACGCTAATGCGTGTTGTTTTAATCAAATTGGGATTATACCTGAATTTCCTCCTCTCAAAGCGAGAAACTCTCCAGATATTTTTCAACGACCTCGCAGTGATGGACGTCTTGAGAGGCATCTCCTTGCAAATCACATTACAACAATTTTTTGTTGCTTACCTACAGCTTCATCGTGATCGTTTAAATAATTTTGTTACATCCGGAAAATATCAAAAACCTACTTCAAGGGACTCGAAATATTTTTAAGGATAATTAAATTTTCATATCTTTTACATTTTTTAATATTTCAGAATATATTTCAGGGTAATGCCGGTATTTTTACAAATTAAGTTCTGTTTTTTTTGCAACATTTTTAATTTAAAATTTTTGTGCACGGAAGCCGTTAATCCTGCAATGGTAAAACCATTAAGTTTTTTTATGTTTAAGTTTTTGGTTGGCTAAAAAAAGTGTAATTGAACTTTGTAGACACAGAATAAAGCTACAAAAAGAATCAAGATTTTGTAGGTATACATGTGTAACAGTGCTCACCATCTTTATGTTTCAAGTTACAACTTGGGACATATTAACTCTCTATAGGTGCATTATTTTTTCTTTTCCCAACGACTTTGTCTATGGTTACTTTTTATAGCTAGATTTAATGACTCGGCTTCTATTGCTATACTAAAAATATACTTAAATAAGCTTCCCTTATACTATTAATAATTTATTTTTGCAGCAGTCTGTGATTAATGATTGCCTAATATGAGAAAGAAGCTCCAAGGACGACTTTCCTCCTAAATATTGGCTCGAAATTTTTTTAAGCGACTCTCGATGACGACAATCTTCTCAGAATGAATGAATAAAAATTTTGCAAACTAAAGCCGAGTCATCGCAGGCGAATTTTTGAATGATATCTAAAGTCAAACATGGTTTCTGTGGGAGTACCAAGACAATTTTGCAATTAAATCATTTTTTAGAATTCAATTTCAGACTGCATATACGAGGGCAGATTGTTAAGTCCTTAGAATAAGAAGGAAAAACCAATTTTAAGGTTATTTTTGTTGACTTCAACTCTTTTAACTTTAGTTTAGCATTGGGGAATAACCTCTAATTTTTTCCTAAAAATCACAAATTCATGGATTGGCCGTTTGAAATGTATCCAATCTCAAATTACTTAGATATTGATGGAATTAAACCAAATAAAATTTTGAGCAAAAACTTAAAAAATATTGCTTTAACTGTTATGTTGATTGTTGGAATTACCATGCAGTCCTTCGTAGAACCCTAATTATTTTAAATTCTTGCCTAAAAACACGGAGTAGCTTTTAGTTTTCGATGTAGGCTTTTGTTCTATTAATTTCAAGTGAATGTAAACTAAATTTCTGAATAGAACAACTTTCTAGCCCTAATAGGGCCCTAGCTGTAAGCTTTCAAATGTGATCCTTTTATATGGATTTTTTCAGAGTTCTCAATTTTTAATCATTTACTCGTTTTTAATATTATATCCTACAATAAAAAAATCTGATGTGGCCAGCACATGACTTCCCTATAAGGAATCATTCCTTCATCGTTCATCTAAAGATTCGCAGAAATATTATTTAAATTTTATTTTATTATTTAATTAAATTATTAAAAACTATTGAAGAAAAACTATTTCGTTCTTCAAGTAAAGTGCCATTTCCAGTTTAGGGATTTCCTCCAAAATCCAAAAATTTGGTTACTATATAACAATTTGTTCCTGAGATATTGGAGAAAAACCATTTCGTCCTTCAAGTAAAGTGCTACTTCCGGTTTAGTGATTTCCTCCAAAATCACATGGTGCTTTAGTATACTGATTAAAGTGTTAAATATGAAATTTGGTTACTAGATAACAATTCGTTCCTGAGATATTTAAGGAAAACCTTTTCGTCCTTCAAGTGAAGTGCTACTTCCGGTTTAGGGATTTGCTCCAAAATCAAATGGTGCTTTCGTATACCGATTAAAGTGTTAAATATGAAATTTGGTTACTATATAACAATTCGTTCCTGAGATATTGAAGAAAAACTATTTCGTCCTTCAAGTAAAGTGCCATTTCCGGTTTAAGGATTTCTTCCAAAATCAAATGGTGCCTTTGTATACCGATTAAAGTGTTAAATATGAAATTTGGTTACTATATAACAATTCGTTCCTGAGATATTGAAGAAAAACTATTTCGTCCTTCAAGTAAAGTGCCATTTCCGGTTTAGGGATTTCCTCCAAAATGAAATGGTTCTTTCGTATATTGATTAAAGTGTTAAATATGAAATTTGGTTACTATATAACAATTTGTTCCTGAGATATTGAAGAAAAACCATTTCGTCCTTCAAGTAAAGTGCTACTTCCGGTTTAGGGATTTCCTCCAAAATCACATGGTGCTTTAGTATACTAATTAAAGTGTTAAATATGAAATTTGGTTACTAGATAACAATTCGTTCCTGAGATATTTAAGAAACACCATTTCGTCCTTCAAGTAAAGTGCTACTTCCGGTTTAGGGATTTCCTCCAAAATCACATGGTGCTTTAGTATACTGATTAAAGTGTTAAATATGAAATGTTGTTACTAGATAACAATTCGTTCCTGAGATATTTAAGAAACACCATTTCGTCCTTCAAATGAAGTGCTACTTCCGGTTTAAGGATTTCCTCCAAAATCAAATGGTGCCTTTGTATACCGATTAAAGTGTTAAATATGAAATTTGGTTACTATATAACAATTCGTTCCAGAGATACAGAACTTACAGACATTTTGCGTTACATACATCCATACAGACATACATACATACATACATACATACATACATACATACATACATACATACATACATACATACATACAGACATCATTGCGAAAGTAGTCAAAACGGATTCAGAAATGCTCAAAACGGATATTTCCGTTAAAATATCGACATCGAATTTTTTCATGATTACAATACTTCCTTATAGGGAAGTAAAAGGAATAAGATAAAATTTGAAGACATGATATTCTATCTAAAAATTTAGAACAAAATTGTTCTAACCCTAGTGATTTTGGAAATATCCATGGTAGGAAAAGAAATCTTTTTATATAAAGTGAAATTTTTGTTTAATTTCGAACAAAAAGATCTTATAATTTTCATCAAATTTAATGCAAATTAGGGTTTTGTTTTTGCTCAGAATTTTATAAGTTGTATTTTAGGGAAGACGATTTTTAGAACCTTCTTCGACAAATTTGTACCTATTTCCCTCCTAGTCTGATGTCAAAAAATTAGGGGCTGTTTCTCACGCTAAACGAAAGGGTTCAAGCAGAACGAATCGCATTTCCAAATTATTTTCACTCAAAAGTTCCCAATGACTGGACTGAAAAATAAAGTTTTTACGTGTTTTTCATGTTTTATTGTGATATTGTCACTGTAAAAATGTATGTAAAATTACATCAACTTTAGTTTTGGAAAGCGATATAACAAATTGGATGGTCTACAAAAAAGTGAGCAATAACAAGTTTTATCACAAAATATACAATTAATTACTAAATACTCTTTTAAATTTTCAGAAATACAAAATGCTGTGCATGGAATTTTCTTAGTTTTGGAGAGCGATAAAACAAGTTTGATTGGACTATAATAACAGTTTAAATTACTCATAAAATATTGTGTATTCCTTATTTTGTTATATATTAAAATAAATATTTTAGGCGTAGGATCGATTTTCACAGTAACGATAGTAATGGGCGAATTCTTCCAACTTATTGGTTAATTCTTGCAATTGGTTTTTGATATTTTGAAAATTTTTAACTTATACTGATTGTTAATTAAATTTTGTCTAAACGAAGAAAATGTTGTTATTTTGTATTTCGAATTTTGTATTATTATTGATTTTAAATTTGGCCCCCATTTTTGTGTTATCCTAATTATACTTTTGTAAACTTTTAATGTATGTAGATTTTTGTACTTTTAAGGTTTTAATTCAAGTTGTTTAGTTTATTATAATTTATTTTTATTTATAATATAGTATAGAATATTAATTAAGTATGAAACTGTTTAATTAAGTACTTTTAACTCCAAAGACCAAACTGAAAGTTTAATGCTATACAACAGTTAAAAACATCTATAAAGAAAATGTACTTTTAAATTTTATTTAGCTTGAATGTTGTGTAATTTATACACCTTAATATTATATGTTTATTAAATGTGTTTACCTACTTACACAAGAATCATCCTTTTAATTTAGTTTCTGTGTAATGCTATTAGTCACTTGTGTAATTTTCATCGCAAGTTGTGTTAATTTACACCCCTCGTGTGTAGTAATTACAATAAATTAATAATCGTGTGTAATAATTACACACTTCTTGTATAATCTTTACACATAAAATCTGCAATTTATACAAATTGTGTAATCGTTTAAATGCAAGATGGGTAAATGTTTACATAACTTGTGTGTAAAAATACAAAACCACTGCGTAAATTTACATTTACACAAAAGTTTGAGTGAATAAATTTCACAACATATTATTGTGTAATTTCACACAATTCTTTTTTTACTTAGCTACTTTTAATTTTATTAAAACATGTAATGTAATACATATTTGTTTCTTTTTCATTGCTTTCTAACGTAGGGGGTGGTGGTCCATTAATTATCACACTAAGGCCCAATTATGCAATCTTGGGTTATCTTTAACTAAGAAGTTACTTTCATGGAAGTAATCCTTCCCTGGAGATTTCAACTTCGGGTTATCTTTAACCAAACAGTTATTTCCATGAAAATAATTGTTTCAAAATTTTATCCTTGGAAATAACCCATTGGTTAAAGATAACCCGAGATTGAAAAACATGGCATTAATGTAGAGAATATTCACGATTTGGCTACACTCAAATTTGTTTTTAATTTTAGTTATTTAGTTTTTCTTAATACTTAATGGGTATGGAAACGCTGACCATAAAGGAAAATAGGAAAACAAGATATAACAAGAAAACACGAAATAAAATCAACGTGATATAAAAATATAGTATAGCATTGGCGATGTTTTAATCATCTCCAGTTTGCTTTCTGGAAATTTAATTGGAAGTGAAAAGATCGGCATTTAGTTTAATTCAATTAGTTAATAAAACATCTACTTATTTAATGTTTTTGTGTTTTATTACTTTTCTGTTAAGAAAAACATCTTACTTAGATTTTGTTATTTTTTTTTTATTTTACGTTTTCTTTTATTGTTAAAGCATCTGCATTTTAACGGAATAAATGCATAATAATATTTCATGCAAAACGTAAAATAACTGGAAACTGCAGGGTCTAGATAAAAAACGAAAAACTAAAGATAAACTAAAAGAAATATAAAAATGTTCAAATGGCTCATAAAAATACAAAGTGCCCTATTAAAAAAAAATGGAATTCACTATTTGAAATTTTCAACTCAGGCCTGATTAAAAAGTGTTGATATTTTATATTTTTCAACCTTTAAAATCGAAAATTTGTGCGTTTGAGTTCTAAAAATTGTTCGGAGCGTCTTTTTTTTAGCGAATTACGTTAATAATAACAGGCAGACCAAAATGACCGGTTTACGTGGGATTTTCTGCATTTTCCACGTGGCCAGTCCGCTCCTGCTTGAAAAATTCAATATTTGAAAGAAAAACCAAATTGTTACAATGCCAACTTGCGCAAATTTACAAATGATGTGTGAATCAAAACATTTATTGTCCAAATTTAGACCACACACACTGTGCATGAACAATGGACACATATAAATTGTTTCGCAATATCTCACCAGGCTTTGAATTCGTTGACTTAAAGTTGTTCCATTATTATATTATCAACCACAACATTTTCATATTTAAAATTGTTGAAAAGGATCCGGAGACATTATAGGTAGTGGAAGTCTTCAGAATTTTCAGCACCAGTGCAAGTGACATTAAATTGATTAAATTAACCAAATTTTAGTATATAATTGTGTAGTAACTTTTTATGGTGGTTTGGTATGCGGTTTTCTTAACAAAAGGATGATGTAGACACCCCGTAGTGATTACTAAATATCATGTCAGTATGGCAGTGCTACCGAACGTACCCTAGGGCAGAGACCTCACGCAGGGTAATTTTATAGGAAGTCAATGCAATATATTTATCTGTTAGAGGTTTTGTATATGCAAATGTGCAACTGCTGCCTTTTCACACGACACGCCATTTTTGATTATAATAAATTGAATCAATTCGTTTGGAAAAATGGAACACGTTAGAGAAGGATGTCGTTTTAATGGTGCGAATATTCCTTTTATTTCGATTTTTGTTTTGGAATATGTGCGATAAGATAAAGCAAGTTCAAAAGTTGTATAGATATAAAAGAGGTCGTGCTTTTCCGCTTTCAATGGTAAGCGTGTAATATAAAATATCAAAAATAAAAAAAAGATTTCAGTTTTCGCGATAAAATTGAAAATCATAAACGTATTTGCATAGTTAATACAATTTTTGAATTTCTCGAGGATTGCAAAAGACGATTTCCTGCCTTAAGGAATAAAGGATATGCAAAAGCGGGTTACATCAGATAATACTCCGTTGCTATTCTTAAATGCCTTAATAGCTTTTGGAGATCTTCCATATGCTTTTAAGGAAAATTTCATTTGTTTGATATTTTAACAGAGAAAAGGTTCATCACACATACGTCGTACCTAACTGATGTAATAACATAAAAACTTTTTTTAAATTTCGCTCTATGGATAGTGGTGACGATGTTTAGCCAGAACTTCTTCTGTTGATGTTCGAAAGTAAAAGAAAAACTTTTCTGATTAATATAAAATCGTATTTTATGAAGAAATTAATTTAGTAATTTATTTACCAGATAACAAACGATGCAAATTTTTGTGCTATTTTTTAAAAGGTTGATCTTGCTCATTTATCTTGCAGATGTATTGTAAATTCGATGTTTAGGGAAAGTTTTAGTGCCTTCAGAAATCAAACCAATTTTATTAAGTTCTTTAGCATATAAGAGCCGTAACTGCTGAAAATTTATTTTAATTTAAATTTGCAGTTCAACTGCTTTTATCTCACATTTGCATAATTAAACCGACTTTATGCACCATGTTACTTTCTTGTTATAATTTAATCAGTTTTTTTTATATACTTACGACTCGTAGTAAAGTTTCGTATTTTTTTTATTTTCAAACCTTTGTATATCTTTCAAGAAAATTAATAAATTTTATAGTTGAAGGTAAATCATACTCCAGACTTCGAATAATACGAAATTGTAATTTCATGGTATCGTACTCTGGAGTGTATTAAATACTACTGAATTATTATTGTTCAACTAAATTTGCGAAATTTACATGAACAAATTGTAAAGTCCGAAACTTTAAAATAAAATTTAATAAATCCTTCAATTTCTTATCTATAAAATTTAATATTTCAAAGTAAAATTGCCATTGTGAATTGTTTCCTTTAACATTTATCGATCTAATGCATTTATTGCTGTATTTACTGGCTATTTTATCCAACAGTACTTCAGGCGAAAATAAAATATTAAACAAGTTAATTTGCAGAGCCTATACATAAATTAGAGCACGTCAACGCAACTTACTACAAAGTACATTGTGAGCTATTTCTACCTGTACAGGACAAATGAATTTTGCAAATAGGACATTTACTTCTATATGACATCTCTTTTGGTAAAGCTAACTGATCTTAATTTTTGTGAGTTATTTATACATATACATTGAAAAGAGTACCGCATTCTACGAAAGAATTAAGTTTGAGAATCTTATGAACAAAGACGCGACCACTGTTTGTTTTTTCTCAATTATCTCGAAAACTAAACAAGACAGGCTATAACAAACTTTATACTTATACTCTTTTTTGTAAAGCGTAAAATAATATACAATAACGATTTGAACTACATTTATCGACAAGTCAGTCGTTTAGTTTGCACACGCCGTCAAACTCCAAAATTCGGGTCTGAAAAAACATCGCTTTTGGCATTTTAAAATTTTTTTATTTACCCAGAATATTTACAATCTGTCTTACAACAGTAAGTAAGGAATTTGGAAATTCTTGAAGGAAACATATTCAAGCAAAACCCAGTAGCTTTTACTTGTACAACCTTAATTCACATGAATAAATTTTGTACGGAGTGATCAAGGTATTCCTTAGTCCTTAGTCTTTAAATCGGTATATTATTAAGTCTTGAGGTTTGAATATTTTTAGTTTACGCTTGTGTGATTGATTTTCCATCAGGTTTGTTGCCAATTGATTTGGATGTACATACACTGAGTTTGTTTTTTTCTTACATAGTTGGCATAGTACATCTTTTCGTATAATTTTATTTGTAAAGAACCATGGTTGATCGAACTTTTTCATTCCATTCGAAATATTGCAACTCTGCTTTCTGCCAAGTCTTCGCGATCCATTTATAATTCTTCTTTCTTTTTTACTTCCAACTTATAAGGAGGGCTGCGCTAAGAGATTCTGTGAAGTCCGAGATTCGAACCCACATTTCCTTGCTGTAACTCAACCAAGACCACACCAAGTCACTGCTGTTTCCAATCAGTTTTGATTGGAAGTACGTATGTGAGTTTGAGGTTGTTTTATTCTTCTAATAGTCGCGTTCCGGGCCATCAATTTAGATTTAGACAAAAACACTCAACTATAGAACAAGCCCATAGATTGGTTGAAAAAATTAGTACGGATCTGGATAGAAACAGCAGTAACTCAACCAACGACCACACCAAGTCACTGCTGTTTCTATCCAGATCCGTACTAATTTTTTCAACCAATCTATGGGCTTGTTCTATAGTTGAGTGTTTTTGTCTAAATCTAAATTGATGGCCCGGTGTAAGTTTTTTGTTTCTAGAATTGTCTTCAATCCTGTTAATAATTTTTCAACCACCTTTGATATTACAGGAAGCAGGCTGTCTTGTCACTCCTTCTGGATTCTTCCCTGGTTTTGGAATCATAATTATTTGTGCTACTTTCCACTGGAGAGACAAGTAGCTAAGTCTTAATGTGGAATGAAATAATGTAGTGATTAGGTTTATTGTTTTCATTGATAGTTCTTGAAAAATTCTATCGTGATTAAGTCGTGACCTGGCGATTTTTTGTGGTTAAGTACTTTCGATATAACATTTTTTATTTCTTTCGTTTTGAATTTTTTCATAGTAAAATCAATTTGGATTTGGTAGGGCGTTTCTATAAATTTGTTGATATTGCTTTCTTCTGCGTTACTCATTTCAGATTGGAAGAGTTGGAAAACATTTAGGTGTTCAAACAAATATTTTCACCATTTCCTCATCAGTTTTGATTGGAAGTACGTATGTGAGTTTGAGGTTGTTTTATTCTTCTAATAGTCGCGTTCCACAAGGAATATTCGGTGACTAATTTAAGTTAATTAAATTTTGTGATTTAACAAATTTACTAAAAATATAAACGTCTATTTAATTGATTATTTACAAATAAGTTTTTATTATAGACCCACATTATCTCAGTTTTATTAAGGCGCGCTTAATAATTGTCAGCAGATTGTCACCAAGTTTTTCCGTTTACAAAGCTCCGATCTGAAAAATTGCAAGTGTGCATTGGAGATTTCAAAATATACATTCACTATCACGATATTTATGCGCGATACTTATGCAAAATTGATAACTATAATAAAATATGTAGAGCGATAAATTTAGCAGCATTTAATTTAAATTAAAATAAATGAAACTTTAAACGAATTTCAAAAACGTGTGATGATATATGGAACCAGCATTTACAATAATTTATTTGCATTACAAAGTGAATAAATATTGAACTCCATTAGTGAAAGTTCTAAAAAGGGGTTTATTCGACAACGCTGAGTTGCTTAAAGCTCACTAAATGTATTATCAAATTCTTCGATTGAGCAAAAGTCGTAATCACAAATCACGTAATAACAATGCTGATGTAATGACCGTTAGATTCTAAAGAGAATTGTTCAAGTATCGTTATTGCACAGTTGGGTGTCGGAGTGTTGACAACAATTGAACTTTCGACTTCCGTTATTGCCCAATTGTCAAAATATCCGCTTTATCCTCTCCGCAGGGGGTCATCACCTTATACCTCAGTTTGTAACTTTGTATATTATACTTATTTCGTAATATACTTTGTGATCAAGATGAAAAAGAGAATCCAAGTCGACTTTTCGAAAATTAAAAATAAGAAAACGATTTGTAGAAATTGAATAAAAGAATCGACTCGCTTGAATAATGTAAACCGAAAGCTCCACTTTCAGTTTTGTTAAATTTTTATAGAATTATTTATATCTTTGTATTCTTCAAAAGAATCTCAGCCCTTATGCTCCCTTTTATTCTCGTTGATACTATTAAGAAAATATTTTAGATTATTATACAAAAATTGTGTTCGTAAGCTCGATTATCTTCAACATAAGGGTTAAATAATAAATGAGTCATAATTTTAAGTGCATGGTTAGGGTTAGGGGCGAATGTACCATTACGACCCTTTTCGATTATATTAGTCAACCATTTTGTTTAAATCAAATAACAAAATGAAAGTCGCCTTTCGTTTACAAAATTAAATTTATTTTTTACTCCTTCAGTCTCGCAGTTTCTCGAGTTATCTACACTATTTACAAAATTTTATATAATCTAAACTTGTACAAAATATATATCACACTTTATTTACTTTACAACATTTTACCGACCTTTTTGGTTTAATTAAAAGTTTACTTAATAAGTGAACATGGGAACGTACGGATAAGGCGACGAAGATGACCACGTCTCGTATGGTAGCATGACAGGAACAGCGTAAAGTCCTCGAGGTTGGAAATGTGTTCGTGAATGTTTTTTGAGATGATCTTTTCTGCCGAACCTTTTTCCACAATGTGTGCAGGGAAATGGGCGCAGTCCGCTGTGAATTCTTTTATGTCGCGTCAATTCCTCGTTCCTTGTAAACGTTTTTCCGCAATTTTTCTCGTCGCATCGGAAAGGACGTTCACCTGAATTATACAACAAAAATTAACGAAAGTGACTTTTTATTGTTAAAATTCTTAACGACGTACCTGTGTGTATTCTGATGTGACCTTTCAGTTGTCCGTTGTTCGAAAAACCGACGTCGCAATGAGGACATCGATATTTTTTAGGACGCTGTTTGCGAGCGCTTAAAATTCTCGCCTGATGTTCTTGACTCATTACTCTCGTATACTCTTCGATTGTGTATCCCTGATTAATGCATTCAAGAAATAAAGGATCCGTCGTCGTTAAGCCTAAAGAATGCGCCAAGTTCATATTTAAGTATTCCGGTTGCGAAACCCAGCTTTCCAGATTTCCATGATAATCGATAAAAGGTGAAATAACATTGACGTTTTGTCGTTGCGAAAGCTTTTGATTTTGCAAGGACGGTAATTTGTTTGTTCCTTCTTCTGGTTCACTTTTCACTATTTCTTCTTCTTTTTCGGTCGTGGTTGAAATTGTGGCGTCTTGAGCAAAGTTATTCGATAAATTTGGACTCGCTTTCGATTTCGACGCGTCCCATGGTCTGAATATTTTAGGAACTTCCTTTTCTGGTACGTTTAAAGATGGATACATTTTGGTTAAATACACTCACAACATAAGATTAAAAAGCTAATACAAGCACGATCGGCTTAACTTAATCGCATAAGGACACTTGACAGGACAATGGACACACTAAACAAATTTAAAATACACAAGGGTATATAAGCCTGCAAAAGAGGGATGTCCTTTTACTAGAGGGGGTAGCTACTGTTACAATAAGTTAACCCTCTTTGTATTTATTTATTGAATGAAATGAATATTTTGTTGGATTCTCGTCTTTATGTCCGTCCATTGTTGAAGTGTGACTCTAAAAGTCAAGATTAAAGACGCATTTAGGTTCTGGATATGTGTTACCGTTTTTGCACGGTTGTCTCTTTAATGTAACAATCTGTTTGTGGTTAGATTTAGACGTAATCTTTGTAACGATCCAATTTAAGCAGTCAGGTAAATCCAATACCGTAAACGATTTGCATGTATAAAGGAAAGCCGTTCGCAAACATGACGTTACCATAGATTTTATTTAATTGTAATTTAATCTTCCACTTATTCTCTCGATAAAAGTTTAAATTTTCACAAAAACGAAGTGAAACTAAGTTCGAAAAGTACAAAAGTTCAATAGATGATTCGATTTATCAACTTGAATAAACTTAAAATCAAATAAATAAAAGTTGTATAAAAATCAAACATTCACACAGAATTTTATTCCCAAGATTAAAGGCATGAAAAAGCGATTTTCTGATTAACGTCTTTTTTCGAAAATAAAGAAAAATGTGCCGAAAGAATTTTGTAGCATTTACGACCACTTATTTAATTTTAATTTATAGAAACGCAATTTTGACACAAATAATGATAGATTGCCGAACAAGGTTTAATTTGTTATGACAACCCTTGCTTACAAAAATTTGTAACTCAGCAGTAAACGAGTTACAGTAAGTTTTTCCACTGATCAATCAAAATATGTCAAGAAATCTTTGTATTTTAAAATATTTATGGAACGGCTTGTGCGTGCACAAAACCGTTTACCGCAGAACGAAATAATATTTTGTTAAGCCCAATAGAAACGCACCGAAATTGCGATTCGAATCTCGTGGTATCAGAAAATTTCCGACATTAAAAATCCATACTGTATAACCGAAACTAATTCAATTTAAATTATCAAAGGGATTGTTCCCTTTGAGATTTTGAAAACTTGGATGTTGATGGCAATCATTCAGAAAACTTTTGACGGAAACCTTCACGAAAGATCAATGTTTAATTTATTATTTCAATCCCGCGATGTCGTTGTTGAGATAAACAGAAATTGTTAAAAGGCAGCAAAAGACAAATTTCAAGTTGGTATGTGATTACCATATTGAATAAGATAAGAAGACCAGGGCTAATAATAAAAGTCTCAATTACATATCATCAGATGTCAGATATTTTTGATGGAACGTTTATTTGACAAAGATTTTTGTGAATATAGGGAAATTCATAATGCATGGCAAACAATCACGTCTTATTTAAAGCGAAATCAAAAGTGGGTTTTGTGATCGATTACTAATTTGTCCCGTATTGTGCAACGATTTAACTTTTAACGAATTTTTGTGTTCGACTTTGGTTAATCCGGTTGATTTTTAATTGGAAATGTTATTGCGTGATTTCAAAATGGCTTCTGCGGATGGTAACAATAATTCCATGCTAATTTCGAAATCCGTTTAGTAAAGCTTGTTGCGGTTAGGGTGACATCGTCGATAAGGGAGAGGGTGAAATATAGGCGATGTATCGGGAACTTGGGTGCTAGGGGTGTTAAAAAGGGAGGGACATTAATTGCTTTTGCAACTAGCCTTAGGGCGGCACTCAAGGCACGAACAAGGGCCCATCTTTTTTGTTACGGCGGTTAATAGTATTTGCGGTTTTTGAAAACTGTACTTTTGTTGATCGACGCTTTAGTCATAGAAATAATCTTTTTATGCATCTGTAGGTATTGGACAGAACTATGTAAAATGTGAAAAGAAACCAAAAGTCGACAAGTTGTTCGTTAGTGGAACGAAAAGGTAGGCGTAAATTTATTGTTCATATCTCTGTCGAAAGCTACAAATGAACCATAAAATAAGAAGCTGTAAAAGTTGCGATTCCAAGTATTAGTCGTATAAGAAGTTATGGCTTTAACTTATATTTTTATTTTAAGATTCAAAGCTTTTTCTCCATAATCGTTTTTATAAAAAGTTGTAAAAATGCGTCCACTCGCGGTGTAGTCGATTATCTACAATTTATGTTACACTGTTTTACCAAACGATTACTAGCGAATCCGCTAAAGCTCCGGCCAAACAACATTAATGAAATTTCGCCAATAAATTTTGATTTTAATTTTGAAAAAAGAAATCGCGTTATCCAAGAAAATACGCCAAAAATGTAACAAATAAAACGAACAAAACTTTTTACTAAAATTCGGTCCAGCAAAGAAAGAGCTCAGATCGATTTGACCAAAAGATTTCGGATTAGTTTATTTGTATTGGCACCGTCCGAAGCTTTAAAAGTTGACCTACAATTTCATTTTATTTCGATATGTTTTATATATAAATCTTCTCCGTCTATTCAGTTTTCAAGTATAGAAAGTTTCATTGTGGTAAATATAAAAAGCAATTTAGTAAATAGAAAATTACCAGAACTTGTTTACTGCTCGTAAATAATAAAAGTAAAAATAGGGGCGTTATCCTCTAAAACTAGCGGGATGATTGCTCGGCCTGCAGCTCCTGGATTTAGTTGCTCGGCCTGTCGGCCTCAATCATTATAATCAGAAGATTACAATGCTGTGGTTGAGAAGTATCTAGCTATTTTTATGTCCAACATTGTAGGATACTAATTGGAAAGCTTGTTTTCATAACATTCTTGCATTGGCAATGTCTTGAGGCTGTTCAAGCGCCAAGTTTTGATGTACTCGTAAAAGGTTGTTAGAAAAACTCCTAATTTTAAAATAACAAATATTGTATTACAAGATTCGAAATGAACATATAAAAAATTTGCATACACAGAGCACGTAAAGAATACAACTTCCATAAATTTACTCATTTTGATGTTCCGAGATTTCGATCAATAACTTTTGATTTTAAAAATTCAAAAACTATTTTTCTTGTGGTAAAAGCTTGTGTTTATGGTAGTTTATGTCCATTATGACACAGTTTTTCAATATTATAATAAAATAGTACGTCTATACATAGCTAATAAAATATCTGATATTTAAGTAAAAAAAGAAGTTATATGCGACAAATAACATAATATGTGGATAACTGTAATCAACTTCAAGATTTCGGTTTATAGCTGTTATAATATATTAGTCTCAAATTGCGATTTAATCTAACAGACTTTCAAGAGAATCAAAACTTAGCGTTTGAAGAGCCTTAATTAAGACTTAAGCAATTGAATATAATTAGATGATTATCCCACCAAAAACTGATTTTTGATAGTTAAGTTTTGTTACTCGGCCTTCTGCTCACTATGGCTTTTTGTCGCTTTTGGATTATTTAAGTAGTAGAATTTCGTGATTAGTTTTTGCAACCAATTTGAATTTTTTAATGAGTCAGTGAGGACGCTTATCCTTAATGTTCGACGGTATCCAAAATAATTCGAAAATAGCGTTGTGAAAAATGAATTTCAATTTGATTTTTTCAGTAAATCAGACGTATACAACGATTTGTAAAACTTTTTGAAATTTAAATATTTCTGAATAACTCTGATGAAACTAAGCATTTAAAAAAAAGTAGTTTAAAAATATTTCTTAGCTTGAATAGGTAAGTAGGTGCCAAAAAACCTTAGATAATTAAAAATCGCTTCAAGTTTGTAGAAGTTATAGTTATTAGAGTGGTTAAAGTTGTTAGCTTATAAAGTATTTTACGTTTTTAATCAAAATATTGAAATATTGTTGAAGAATAAATATCGGTTTCCATTCCCGACGGAATATAACAACTCCCTGGGAGTCTTCATAATCCATTTCACGAGGTTTTTTTCAACATTTCAACCGTTAATACTTTCTCAAACACAAGCCTATCGCCATCTTCGGATCTCATCTCCATATATATAATCCTCTGTTGCTCCCCTCTCGCCCCAGTTCCCCAGTTCCATGTATTTTGTTTTCTGTTGGTTTATAACCAGACCCATCCCTTTTGCCTATTAGGACCATATTTTTTGTCACTCTACACAGCTCTTTCCGTAATTTTGCTGTCAACGTGATATTGTCGGCGTATGTTAGGATCTGGTGGTTACTATTATAGCTTGTTCCTGTTCGTGATATTTTAGATCTTTTTCCTTACATAGCAAGGCAGACAGATGGTCTCCTGTCTTACACCGTTCATAACCTGGAAATGCGTCGAGGTGTATTTGTTCCTTTCACTGCTTCGTAGAATACGTTTTTCATCCTCATATTTTTCTTCCGCAAGGGCATGGAAATTTATGAATGAGATGTTACATCTTTTTCCTTTTTATGGAACTTCAAAATTCTGTGTTTGACTCGGTCTTGGACCATAAAATCCGTTCCCAACATGTCGTTGGCCCCTCCGCTTAAGAAAATGACCCCTTCTATATTAATTACATTTCAGCTTAGTTGTTTGGTTTCTTGGAGTGCCAATACTTAATTCTGTACTTTTTACTTTTTCATCTCTTCAACCAAATATTTTAGATCGCCAGCTGTAAATTGAACAATAAACTAGATAATAACTCAAACACTTCGTAGTTGCTGATATGCTATTAGCAGGTTATAGTAAAATTATTATTTTAAAAATCATCACCAAGTTATTAAATACTTACCTAATTGAATGAAATTAGATTCAAAATATTAATATTTGTACAGATGAGTAACCGTTGATATATTTGTTTCGAATTTCTTTCTATTCTCGTCAGAATGATTTAACTGGCTAAAGAATAATTTTACTATTATATTTTTAACAAGTTAAAGTTATATCTTGCAAAAATCAATTCTTCATTAAACCCCAATTATTATTTTCTTAGCTTAACTGACGTAAAAGTGGTGCATTCATGAGAAAAACTAGATTAAATTATCTACAATTCTCCACATAGAACAAGCCCTAGCTGTGAGTTTGCAATGTTGATTATTTTTCGGTCGTTTTGAAGGATGGTTTTCATAGAAGAAAATTCTTTTTTAAACAAAAATTATATAAATTATGCAGAATGAAGTTCTATATAATTTTTGTTTACCTTTTTTATTCCTACAATTACTTCTAGGAAAAAAACTACATTTTACAGATTTTAGCAAATAATTTTGAACGAAAATTACAGTTGTTTTGGAAAACCGCATCTGCAAAACTATTAGAGCCACGGGTCCGTTACTTTGGCCCCCCCCGGTTAATATTTTTACACCAAAAGCTAGCACTGGGATCCTTAGAGCTAGCACCAGCTAGCACCCAAATATGAAAGCTAGCACCATTACAGTTTTTTCACAAATCGACTTTGAAACCGGGGGGGGCCAAAGTAACGCTAGCCCCCCCCGGTTAATATTTTTACACCAAAAGCTAGCACTGGGATCCTTAGAGCTAGCACCAGCTAGCACCCAAATATGAAAGCTAGCACCATTACAGTTTTTTCACAAATCGACTTTGAAACCGGGGGGGGCCAAAGTAACGCTAGCCCCCCCCGGTTAATATTTTTACACCAAAAGCTAGCACTGGGATCCTTAGAGCTAGCACCAGCTAGCACCCAAATATGAAAGCTAGCACCATTATAGTTTTTCCACAAATTCATTTTATTTATTTGCACCTAAACGCCTCTTCTACTGCGCACGCGTTGCTGGTTTTCGCCGCCATTTTTCAAAATAACGATCGAAATATTGTAAACAAACTTTGCTTATCCGCGGTTTTTTATATTCTATAATTATTTTTGTTAATATAGCTGTACCAAATTTCAGATTGGTCTTCAGCACTGAAATATTCTTAACAAAATTTTGATCTATCATACGCCGTCAGTAAAACTTTTCTTTTAATAAATATTTTTCTCATTTTTTTTGTTTTGTTTTATTTATCTGATGATCTAAATTAAATTTTTATCTACTAATAAAACCGAATTTTTAAATTTGGAGTTGTATGGCATCTTGCACGGAGTACTTAAAAATTTCAATCATTTTAATTTAGGCGTTATTATCGGGCGGAGTGATAGAATTATGAAGGGGTACTTGCCTTGTACGTGTTTTATCGATATCAGTTAAAATAATTTTCACGTAATAATAGATAAAATATAAAGCATGTTACTCATGTAACCCCCCCCCCCCACTCCTCAACCGATTTAATAATAAATAACTTTATGACTGTTAAGAAAACGCAAAATTAAAGTATACATATTTCTAAAATATGTGGGAATTTTTGTTTGTTATAAACTTTTTTCTTTTAGTAAATTTACCGGGTCCGTCAAGTCCTCCATTTTTGAATTTGATATTTTTTTTAATGTCAGTCGCCAATAATGCTAGCGAAATGCTGGCGAGTGCTGTAATTTTTGTTGTAAATGCTGGGCCCGTTGAATTTTTATTTAGTGTTGAAATATTGACTTTTGATATAAACGTCAACTTGGCCCCTCCTTATTCAATTTTTTTCGAAATTTCAATTTTTCTTTATATGATTTCAGAGTATTCGTGAAATGCTGGCGAATGCTGTAAATTATATAAAGAAGCTTAATACGATATGTTTTCCTTGCTAATAAATCATATTCTTGAAGGAAATGAAGCTCCGAGCAACATACGTTGAATTTCAAATTATCGTAAAAGGGGTTTGTGCATTATTTGTATTGCGACAGATAACGCAGAGGGCATTAGGCTATTCTTATTATAATAATTACTTGTACGAATTGGTAGATTTATTTTGTAAATGCAATAACGTGAAACAAAATAAATAATAATATATTTAATTTATTCACGAAAAACCAGTTTACATAATGTATTTTACAAAAAAAAAACTTAAATTTAGATTTTTAACAATAATTTATTGTGTTTTGCTGCTAATATCTTAACTTGCAAAAAAAAATAGTCCATTGAATGTGTTTATCCGGATTGCAGTGATTATCTACATTTCCTTTTAAGTCATTAATTATTTCACATTTTCCATGCAATCGCTTCGCGTATTCCATAAAATGACCAACTTTTGCGTTACCTCTGCATGTGTAAAATCGACAGTTTTTAAAAATTTGAAAATTCAAAATCATAAACGAAGATCATCGGTCAGGCCCGTACTCAAAGTCAAAGCTTTTTGGAACAATGGTAAGTTAAATTTATATTTTCATATACCAATGCGTATCTGATGAGGCGAGTATTATGGGTGAAATCTTAATTAACGCTGAAACTTGTAATACGATAAGGTTAGTTGATTTATATTTACTTTTTATTTGTCATTTTTTTTTGACGATCAAGTCAGTTGATATTACCAACAGTTATGCTCTTTATTTGCATTATACCACTGCATTTTGTGAAACCCTTTCGGTTTGTTTTCGGAAGGGTGAGCGACGGAAGAAAACAAATTTAAAAAAAATAATTTGATGCTTTAATATGCAGTACCGCCAAAAGTCTTTTTAACAAGTGGAGGCAAAAGGTCGACAGAAGGAGGCCAAAGGCCGATCCGTAATCCCAAAATATCGAGAGGTCGAAGCCCGACAAGAGGAGACCGAAGGCCGACTCGTGTTCGGTCGGAGCCGAGAGGCCTCGCAGCATCTGAGAGCGGACAAAGAAAAAACGGCCTAAGTACGCTTTTTCATTGGCTAGTAGTAAATTATTGTTAAAAATCTAAATTTTGGTTTTTTTTTTGTAAAATACATTATGTAAACTGGTTTTTCGTGCATAAATTAAATATATTATTATTATTTATTTTGTTTTAAGTTATTGCATTTACAAAATAAATCTACCAATTCGTACAAGTAATTATTATAATAAGAATAGCCTAATGCCCTCTGCGTTATCTGTCGCAATACAAATAATGCACAAACCCCTTTTACGATAATTTGAAATTCAACGTATGTTGCTCGGAGCTTCATTTCCTTCAAGAATATGATTTATTAGCAAGGAAAACATATCGTATTAAGCTTCTTTATATAATTTACAGCATTCGCCAGCATTTCACGAATACTCTGAAATCATATAAAGAAAAATTGAAATTTCGAAAAAAATTGAATAAGGAGGGGCCAAGTTGACGTTTATATCAAAAGTCAATATTTCAACACTAAATAAAAATTCAACGGGCCCAGCATTTACAACAAAAATTACAGCACTCGCCAGCATTTCGCTAGCATTATTGGCGACTGACATTAAAAAAAATATCAAATTCAAAAATGGAGGACTTGACGGACCCGGTAAATTTACTAAAAGAAAAAAGTTTATAACAAACAAAAATTCCCACATATTTTAGAAATATGTATACTTTAATTTTGCGTTTTCTTAACCGTCATAAAGTTATTTATTATTAAATCGGTTGAGGAGTGGGGGGGGGGGGGTTACATGAGTAACATGCTTTATATTTTATCTATTATTACGTGAAAATTATTTTAACTGATATCGATAAAACACGTACAAGGCAAGTACCCCTTCATAATTCTATCACTCCGCCCGATAATAACGCCTAAATTAAAATGATTGAAATTTTTAAGTACTCCGTGCAAGATGCCATACAACTCCAAATTTAAAAATTCGGTTTTATTAGTAGATAAAAATTTAATTTAGATCATCAGATAAATAAAACAAAACAAAAAAAATGAGAAAAATATTTATTAAAAGAAAAGTTTTACTGACGGCGTATGATAGATCAAAATTTTGTTAAGAATATTTCAGTGTTGAAGACCAATCTGAAATTTGGTACAGCTATATTAACAAAAATAATTATAGAATATAAAAAACCGCGGATAAGCAAAGTTTGTTTACAATATTTCGATCGTTATTTTGAAAAATGGCGGCGAAAACCAGCAACGCGTGCGCAGTAGAAGAGGCGTTTAGGTGCAAATAAATAAAATGAATTTGTGGAAAAACTATAATGGTGCTAGCTTTCATATTTGGGTGCTAGCTGGTGCTAGCTCTAAGGATCCCAGTGCTAGCTTTTGGTGTAAAAATATTAACCGGGGGGGGCTAGCGTTACTTTGGCCCCCCCCGGTTTCAAAGTCGATTTGTGAAAAAACTGTAATGGTGCTAGCTTTCATATTTGGGTGCTAGCTGGTGCTAGCTCTAAGGATCCCAGTGCTAGCTTTTGGTGTAAAAATATTAACCGGGGGGGGCTAGCGTTACTTTGGCCCCCCCCGGTTTCAAAGTCGATTTGTGAAAAAACTGTAATGGTGCTAGCTTTCATATTTGGGTGCTAGCTGGTGCTAGCTCTAAGGATCCCAGTGCTAGCTTTTGGTGTAAAAATATTAACCGGGGGGGGCCAAAGTAACGGACCCTAGAGCCACATCATTTTATTAGTTTTGGTTTTATGCACACAGTTTTATTCACTGTATTTTATGTAACGTTCACTTTGACCCTCAGGTCCACTGAAATTGAGCTATCTACAGAAATGTAAAGGGTAGAAAAAGGTTAAACAAGAGTAACTTTAAAATCTTGTAGCTAGGACGCTACTAGGACAAGAAGGTTATTGTTTCCGGATATTTACAGATAATTAATAGTATTTTTAGTTTCATTCACGTATAGACAACTGTACGTTAGATGAATACATAGGAAGAAGAGTCTGAAAAAAAATTTAGAAAAGGGTTTTTTGAAGACTATATCTCGGAAACTATACGGAGCTAAAAAATTATTTTTCATTTCATTTTTACTCAGAATTTTATTTAGCTTTGGTAATAACTACGATATTAATGGTCTTCCGCAAGGTTCTGTATTAGCTTCGCTTCTAATTAATTTATGTACTTCAAATATTCGTATGTTGATTCTATGCTCAATTGTACAAAGCGATTAATTTCATTAGCAATAAACTCTACACCCCCTTTTTGGCTTCCAATTCTTGCTGATGTTGCTTCTCCTAAAATTAGAAGAGAAGCAGTTCTTTCGAGAAAACATAAGAAAATTGAATCAGGTCGTACTCTACCAATCCATTTAGATATCAGTAATAAAGGACAAAATAAGCTTATTTCTAGAAATTCTGTTGGTGATATTTCCAAATACGCAATAGTAGAACAATTGGGTCTTGCCTGGGAAGAAACATTTAACAATATAACCAACAATATAAGGATCTCATATTACAACATATCCCAGCGTTTCTCGTCCAGGTTTTAATCATCCTCGCAGACGCTGGGCAAAAATAAACAGTACAAGAACGAATCACGCATGTATAAATTCCATGCTGCATAAATGGAACTGGACACTTTCCGAGACCTGTAATAGCAGTGATTCAATATAAACGATTAGTCACATAATTAATGATTGTCCTGCTAGATCCTTTGCCGGTGGCTTGGAGGAGTTGCACTTTTTCATATCCAGTGTAATATCCTGGCTGGATGGTTTGGATTTGTCTCTCTGACAATGTAGCGATTTTATTTGTTGAAAACTTTATTATCTCTATTTTCAGAATAGGATTCATAGTATGCAAGAACATATTATTAACAATATTTGATGAGTTTTGGGACATTCTTTCATTCCGATGTTGATAACTTAAGGGCTTTTTCCCATACGACAGTAGAAGTAAAAACAATTTCTATTTTATGTTTTAATATATAAAGATAAAGAAATCCACTAAGCAAAATTAATTCTAAATCAAAATTAGTTCCATAAATATTCCCGGATTTGAAGATTTCAGTGCCAGTTCAGTTTATTCCAGAACGGGACGGGAAATTTCAGGATCAATTACCTTCTCTATTCAACAGTAAAAATGGTTGGATACATACCGAAAAATCAAATACTGTTCAAATACTTCTTTTTTCCACTTTGTCTTTGAAAATTTTGATCAAAAAATTGTTTTCTTATATATGCAGTATTAATAATTTATGCTATAACTTTGACGTCTTAATATTACAATATAATAAATCAAAATTCTTCTTTTAAGCATAAAATATTCAAACTAAAAATTTCCTCTCAAGAAGTAAAACCTAGTTAAATTCCTAGTCTTTATAGGAAAAGTAATATACATTAAAGAATACTAAAATGGATCGTCCCACGTTGAATTTCTACAGTATACATTTTTCTACGAGTTCAACACGAGTTTCTTTGAATAAAAAAAAAACTGACGTAGATACTTACTCATTTTGAAAATTCGTTTTGAATTTTCATTTGAACAATCATCTTGAAATAATATTCAAAATGTACTTCTGATGATAATAAAATTTTCACCTTAAAAATTTTCTTCATTAGGTAATATCAAAAATTAAAAAATTTTGCGTGTTAACCAAATTGGATGAAACAATTAAAAGCTCTTGAAAAGCCCCTCAAATGCCGGTAAATTTCCGACGCTGTAATTTTTTTAAATTATAAAAATTATCTCTATAAAATTAATCTTGCTAAAACTTAAATTTATGATTGATATCTTTGGATGACAAATTAAGTACATTAAACTAATTACAACACAAAAGGTAATAAATTGATTTCAGCTTTCCCGTTCAAATCGGTTATACAAATAATTGCATAAATTGAAGTCTATCGGATTAAAGAAAATAGTGGAGGATTTTCTCGTTTGTAAAATTATTTTTATGCAGAAAAAGTATCTTTTTTAGGGTTTTATATTCAGAAATGATGTATTCTACAACGCACGTAAGTTAAAAGAGCCTTTTATTTTTAGAGCAAAGTGAGTTGTTTACTAGAATACCGATTCGTTCACGTGTCCATTCAGTAAGAATTCAAAAAATTTGTGTGCAATATACATGAAATGAAAAAGATCAAGTCATCGAGTCAAGTATAAAAATTTAGTTTAAATGTAAAGTGATGCCGACCGACGACATATCTTCTATAACACGCTCTCTCATAAAAAGAAAAGTTATCGCATGTATAAGCATTGTTAAAGCCCTTAAGTCAGTCTAATCTGCAAAACACAAACAATAATACTATAAGCGGTGTGAAAATGACATTATGTCTTTTGCAAACTGTGAAGTACGTTTGACATTTTAACAATGGATGTACCCCGATGCGGTACTTTACTGAGCCGCTATGCCGCACCAAAGAGTCCGACATGCATTTTCAACCAATATTTTTCAATAGAACCATCCAACTAAATGTAATTTGCTTTACTTACCGTTCCGACAAAGGTGGATGCGGTTTTACCATTTACGTACAAGCTGACTTCTGATTGATCTTTTCCAATTGTTTTATATCCCTAATTTATCTCAAATATTTTTATAATAGAAAGTTTTTGCCTTTCCCATTGTCTTAATATTCGTCTTTGGAAATAAACTTTCATTGTTCTAATTAAGTCCTCCTTCAGGCTCTTATCAAAATTGATTATAATAAAATCTGATATTTCGCTGAATGGCTACTTTTTTCAAATGGACTTCAAAAAAAGTATTTTACATTGTAATTTTCTTTCCAATTCTCTGCCATTAACGTTTTATCTTTAAACTTTGTATTTATTTATAATACGTTTTTTTCAAATTTAAATCACTTTAATGATGCCTTCTAGGACCATTTTAAGGACGATGCTCCTATTATTTTTGGCGAAGTTGTCTTTATATCACGTACGTTTTAGATTTTTCTGTATATTTTTAGAATTCTACATGAAATCAAAAGAGAAATTCTTTTTGGTCTGATTTCGTGTAAGTCACTTTTTAACTACAACTTCTAGCGATGATACCGAAGAAACAATAAAAGCAAAATAGGATCTGGAAGTTTTCAATTAGCTTTGATATTGACTAGTTAATTTAATATACAACGTTTTAAGGGAAGTTTGTAAGTCGAGTGTTCGGTTGAGTGTAGAAATACAACATCTTATGGAGTGCATTTAGAAACAGAATCGAGTAATTTCTTGAAATGGAAACGTCACCGAGAAGCATTCAACGTTGCATGCAATTAATCTAACCAGTTGATTACAAATTTCAAAAGGATACGCAACCATATGGAAAATTTTGTACCGAAATTCGCGAAAATCAGTTACAATTTCATTACATGCTTTCGAGAAAAGTAACTAAAGTTACGCGTATGTTTCTAAAATTCTTAATCAATACTTTAACGTTTTCAAAAAAACTCTTTAAATAAAAAATGGCGCAAATAAAATTCAATCAATTAATATATATTTTCTCCATTTTGTTATACGCGTGCTTTATAATAATGGACAGATGTTCAAACGTGATAATAAATAATAGAGAAACATATAAAGATTTCCTTTCATCTGTTCTTTCGCTTCGTTGCGTTTTGACCATCAAATTTCTCGATTCGCATTCAGGTAGATTCAAAATTATTGGTATAAGTTTAATAAAATTTTAGTTCGATACATCGACTTGGATAAAATTACTAAGAAACAGAAAACTTTTTAGAAAGTTGTGAAGACCCTGATGTTTTGTTTGGATTTTATTATTAGGAACTTTTAAGCTTTTTGTTGTGGAAGTTTAATTATTTAACTTTTTCATTTTAAAATTTTTTTGAACTCCCAATTGTAGCACCTGAAGTTTTTAATTGGTTTTTTAATCAGGGATGGACCGGTAGTACCAAAATTTCGATGACATCGTCGTCGGTTTGTTAGTTACATAATATCTGGAAAGATAACAATTATTTTCATAGCTGAAAATTTCAAAGCTGAAAAATATGGTTTTACTAGAAAACTAAGAGTACAAAGTCAATTTTACAATGAAATCATTTTGCAAGGTATCTGTTCTTTCCATTTACGTACGTATAGCATCGTAAATGTAAATGTTAAATAATTTTTAGCAACATGCGGCTCCCTTGTCTTAATCGTGTATTTATTATTTCCTTCCTTTGTTCATAATCTGCTATGCATATTTGGGTTCCTTGATATATTTCCGTTATTGAATCTATGATAATAATATGATATGATATCCCTCTTCTCTCTGATATAATACCTACTCGTATTATTGAATCAACAGATACCTCTGCAGGAGCGGCTGGTACGGGGAAGGCGATGGAGCGCCGCCCTCCTAAAACAGAATAACTCAGAATAATATTTTTAAATATTGTCCTTTATTGATTTTTAATTTATTTACATTTTTATCTAAACTTTAAACCCAATTACACAAGAGCTATTAAAAAATTTAACAGTTTATTGGTTAGTATATTATACACAACTAATCATGCCATTATCTTAAAGGAGTAGACAAGAAACTGTGTCACTATCTCAATAACTCTTGGAACTAATCCATCCTCACTAAATCTCTTCACACTTTCGCATCACCCTTGAATATTTCTTTCGCTTCGACAACGTCCATCCATATACCGAGTCATAATGCTCTTTTGTTCTGAAAACTTTAAAAGTTTATCTTTTTCATACATTCATCCATGTACATTCAACCGATCAATTTTTGTTGTTAAAAAGTTCAAAAGAACCCATAATATGCTATAATGTAACAGTACGCTGAATAAACAAGTTTTTTTGGTCCAAATAATAACACTTAATTAAAACTTTCTATTATCATGGCTGTCACTTAACTATGAACTAATTATCATTCATGTGGTAGATGATTGTTACTTCTTATTCTGGCAGAAAAGAACATTTATAACCAGTGGTGGCTAGTAATATGTTTCAATGGGAAGGCACAAAATAGAAATAAAATGAAAGTTACTTTGAAAATATTATTACTCTTCATTGTTATGGCCATCCTGATCCCCACATTTTGGGGGTATTCAGTAAGAAATGGACAGCCTAGACGATTTTTAAAAAGCCAGTAAGTCAAAATTTTAATTCAATTTAATTAAAATCAATGAAACTAAAAAAAATTGTTTCGGGATGCAGTTCCTTCAAATATTCAATGAGATTTCCTTTGTAAAAGTGACGGTCAACTGGAATTTTTCAAATTATTTTGTACGATTTCAACTCCTGTAATTTTACGTAAAAACAAGAAACGTAGTATTAGTTTCGACAGAAATGTAAAAATTAGGAAATTAAGGCATTAAATAATTTTAATTGGATTTGGAAGTTTAAAATTTGGCACAATTTATCGAAAGTTTTATTAACTGTATCTTTCTAATCCTCTTTCGAAGAAATTCAAGGAACATTTGTATTTTTGTAACCTTTCTTGAACCCTCAACTTAATCATATTGCACTTTATAACGTACGAAAGTAGCAACGAAAACCGTGAAAAATTTTATTGTATTAAAAGCACTTATAAATATTTATGGATGTCATGAAAAGATTTTACCTGGGTGGCCGATCTATTATAAAATATCGAAACGCTATAAGGGAGGCGAGACAAATTTTTGCACAATATCTGTCTTCCATTGATAAAATCTCTATAGAATTGACCACTCTGATTATTCTGAACAAAACCCTTTCTCTATTTTAAACTAGAGAATCGCATTCTCAAAACTTTAAAAATATGATTCCATTTCAGTGTTTTCGTTTTGTCTAGCTTTCTTCGCCATTCCGTATCGATTTCCAACTAAAATATACCATTGGCGAACACAAAAATAAACTAAGTAGAAAAAATACAGCTCTGTTTTGGATTAGTTTAAGTTAGTTATTGTAAGTGCTTAGGTCTTTAATTAGAACTTAATCAACTCTCAAGTGCTGCTTGTGTTAAAGAATTTTATAACAAAAAAGTAATCAACGCAGAATTGTGCGATTGTGTGCAATGATTATTGAACCCGCATAAAATGGTTCAGGCAATTTAGTTTTTCAATGATTCGATCGCATGTAGCCGACATATCCACCTAAATAAGCCAAAAATTTTCAAAACCGGCGCAAGTCTGAAGATTTAAGTGCCTCTCCAGCGTATGCTGATAAATTGTTTAATTAAATTTTTAGTGTTGCGTCTTTAATTACATAGATTAGACTATTTTCTAACCGCGTAAGCAAGAAGATTAAGCCTATCGGTTTGTTACAGTTGAAGTGTTATACTTAACACCGAACAATTAAATTAATCTATACACCAAATCTATTTGGCGGTTCGATAAAATGTAAATAAGTCATTGCGATAGTTTTTAAAACTCGGCAAGATTAAATCAAATTGTGGTAAAAAGTGGCACGAATAGGGAAAAGCTGAAGTCGGTGCTTCATCAACTACCTTGAAATCGTTTTCCAGAATGTTTTTCACTAGATGATATTGTACGAGACACGTGCACAAAGAAAGTAAAAAGGAACGAAATCCTTGTTGATGCTGAAAAGATTTTCAGTACTTAACATACACACCGTATCGGATGCACAACTAAAATCGAGCTGTTCTTTTTAAGAATGGAAATATTAAAATTGTGATCCGATTTTTCAAAATCACAACTGAAAGAGTTTTAAAATCTCGAGGGCTTGCGATACGAAATTGAATCGAAAAAGGAAAACAGAAGCGGTTTTACATTTTCGGAGATTTTTGATGTTGTGTTCCGCCACGCCAGTCACTCGGTTGGTTGTCATATTTACTATTTTGGTTTGGTAGTTTTGGACTTTTTATCGATCAAGTGCAAAATAACTGTTTGCACTTAGGTGATTTTGTAGCAACCGTATGTTGAGCGCCCCAGGCGATCGCCTCGTTCGTTATCCCTAGAGCCAACTCTGATTATAATGTATAGGAAGTACATGATTGAATTACATCAATTCGCTGGAAGTTGTTTGTAAGTAATTCCTCCAGCAGTTAAGATTATTCGAAATGGTTTAAGGGAAAATTGTAAAAAAATATAACTGGGTTAAATTTGAATCGTGATTTTCAGTTGATTACACCCGTTGTGTAGGTCGGATACATATCAGTACGGATCATAAATTTTCACAGAGCATGTACTAACGTAACTATCTAACATTGTTAACTCATTTTAAATATGAAGCTTCTCGTTTGTTTGCCACAAAATTTTATTTAATATTTTTTGATAATTGAATTAGCCAAGAATTTATTACCGAAAATTGAAATAAAATACGTTGAACCTTTTGTTATCCCGACAAACCGAGGATTCGAATTTAGGTAATAAGTAAATTAAGATGGAGTAATTTCCAATTTTCATAAATTAATTTGAATCTCAATTTCTCTATACTACTACGTGTATCTTTAATAAATTATCGAACTTTATATTCGAGAGTAACTAGAAATTTGTTCAATTATGCTCAAGCATATTTCGTACCTCTCCGACTCGACGTTGATGCTAAATTTGGAATATTGCTTCAATTTGAAGTTTTAAATTACAAGATACAAGTGAGCCTTTAAGCGATTCGATAAACATTTGTAAACCGATATTTTTTGTTTTCACAAGTAGATAAATATTGGAAAAATTTACTGATGGTTATACAACTTTTTCAGTTTATCCGATATTACGATATTAACTATCGACCATAAGTAGCTCCATCTTGTTGAAACTTAACGATGCACTTGGCTATTGTTGGATGCACCTAAGAATATAATACATGGTGTCGATGTCTCAGCAAGTTTAAATTAGATCCTGAAAGCCTATCAAATCTAAAATTCTCAACTTTCTATTAGTCGAGTCGACGAAGTCGGAAAAACTAAATTACGAAATAGAAAAAAAATATTTCGATTCCGTAAAGTAATTTCAGAAGGGCTGCCCTAATCTAGCAATAGGAATTTTTTTCAATTTCAAGTAAACAAAGAGTGCCTCTATCTAATTTCTGAATCTTTTGGCAGTCAAGCCTATCAATAATTAGAACATAGATCTCTTGGCTTACTGGACGATGACCAGTCGAACGATGCTCTTCGGTTATGATGTGGGATCTCTTTGAAATCATACCCTCATGGATTATAGATCATAGGATTACTAGATCGTATGTAACTTAAACAACTATGATATAAATGTACATGACAAAATTTGTATGTTTTGTCTCTAAAAAAGGATCAAACGATTAATGAAAATCTATATGTATTGTTGTGTCCATCAATAATTTGGCTGTTGCGATATTAAATTGTTTGTCGTGCAGTCAGAGAAAATATGGCATGAAAAATGTTTATCAAAAACAATTAAAAAAAAAGATGTTATTATTTAGTTATAAAATGTTAGTAGGCAATATGTGAGAAATGATAAAAAAAAAGGGGTAACGATAGGAACAAAAAAGAGAATAAACAACAGTGATAAAAGTCGAGATAAAAAACGGCGAACCGATCAGACGCGTCGAAATAAAGTGCGTGATTGAAGATAAAAAGTCGGTATAAAAACGGCAAACCGATCAGACGCCTAAAGATAAAAGTGCGTTATTGGAGATTAAGAGTATATTGGCCTGTAGTGAATTGAAGCCAAGTGGAGTGGAGATTAGAATAGAAGAGAAAAATAAGCGCTGTTTATTGATAAACAGAAAGAAGGTGAAAGGCGAGGGTGACTATAACCCTGCAGCAAGACCCAGTTTTGAAGATTAAAATTGTGGTGCGACCGCAAATACAGTGCGCGCGTACAAGAAGAAAAAGGTAACTTTAAAATTCTGATTATTGTTTATGTTAATATTATGTTAATTGGTTCTGTTAATTGTTTATGTTAATTTTATTATAATTGGTTCTGTTGATTGTTTATGTTAATTTTGTGTTATATGTTCATTAAATTGTTTATAAAAATTAGATTTGCCGATTTTCTTTGACTGTGTGATTAAACTAATTCCACCGTAAAAGTCCAAAGAACCTTGCCGCATCCTGAGATTAAGAGTAAGTCGTGTCAACCGAAATCTGTGTTAAGTTTGCACAGATCGAGAAGTTCGGGTGGACATAGCAAGTTGGCGACCAACGAGAGGGCGAGTTACGTGTGGAATACGGTTAAATAAAAAAAATTTTAAACCAAACGGTGAAGCCTAAAATAAATCGCACAGTTAAAAGAAAGTTACACAGTTTGCACATAAGATAAACAATTTAAAATGAATACAAGAAGTAAGAGAGTGAATGTAGAACGGGATGAAAGAGATAGTGTGCATGACGAAGGAGAGACTGAGGTAACGACACCAGGAGAGGTAGAGGAAGTACAAACGGTGGTTGAACCGATGGTGGAACCGATTCCAGAAGATCCGATGACCATACTGATGAGAATGATGACGGCACAGAACGAAAGTTTAAATGTCATAAATGTCAGATTCGATGAACAAAATGCAAAATTTGATAAGCAGAATGAAAGTTTAAATGTCAGATTCGATGATCAGAATGCTAAGTTAAATGGGATATATGAAAAATTTGATAAACAAAATGAAAGATTTAATGAAATGTGTGTGGATAATAAAGCGAATTTTGCCACAGTAAATAATAATTTTGTCGCGATTGGCGAAAAATTCACAAAAATAGGTGAAAATTTTGCATGTCTGAATGCAGAAATTGAATGCATGAATATAAAAATAGATACGAAGATTGTCGACATAATCAATACGGTAAATTTACGTTTAAATAAGCACGAAGGGGAAAATGAAAAACAACGTAAGGGATTTGAAAATGGGGTAAATATTAAATTTGAAAGGCTAGGTGTCAAAATGACAGAAGTCGAGAAAAAGGTGACGGACGGGATAAATTTGGCGGAAAATGATCGCGTAATAAACATAACGGAAAGGGAGAGGTTAGACGGAGATGTGTTGTCTTTACGAGTAGAATTGGAAAGGATGAAAGAAAAAACATCCGACAAATCGATGGGAGACTTGGTAGAAGTGTTGAAAAACCAAAGTTACCGGGATGGTGATATGGATAAATATACGAAATTCTACGGCGACAACAAGATCAATCCGAAAATATTTATTAAAAACCTAGAAAATAACATCGCAAAAATTAAAGATGAGATCCGACGAAAGAATATTATCCGAGCCACAATGAAAGGAGAGTCAGAAGTGTGGTTTAGTATGGTGGAAGAAAAGATTGAGAATTTTGAAGATTTCAAGGCCCTATTTTTAAAAAAATACTGGGGCGACAACGAGCAGAATAAGGTAAAAGAACAGGTGAATGGGGGAAAATACAAGGGACTGGAGAAGTCCAGAGAGAATTATGCCATACGCATAATTAACCAAGCTCTCCAGGTGGAACCTAAATATGACGAAATACTGTTGGTAAAAGCGATTGGGGGACATTTTGAAAAATATTTAAAAGCGCGAATAGGAATTGAGAAAATAGAGACTATAGAAGGTTTTTTAGATCTATTAAAAAGGTTTGACGAGAATGTGGAGTACAGGTACGAAGCGACAGAACGAGGTCAAATATCACAATTTCGACAACCGGAAAGAGCAACCCAGCCACGATATGAATCCCAAGATGCGCGAAATGGGGGACATGAACGGGCGTATCATGGTAATAATGCTCGGCATAGGTGGGGTTTTAACAACAATCACAACGATGCATATAGGAATCGAGATCGGGGAGGATGGAACAACCATCCAAGAGAAGATTCACGGCCAGCCGAGAGAAACAATCGGGCGGTCAACCGCATTGAGGTAACTCCAACCGAAATTGGTACGTCAACACCAACGCGAGTTACGGTCCAGGCAGCGTCTGGATCAAATTTTCCATAATTGGCAAGCAAAAAAAAGGGGGCAACACTTACGTACATCCAAGGGAGTATATAAGTGAAGGTTTGCAAGAAAGCACAAGTGCCGACAACAACGTTTGCTTGCCAAAAATTAAGTTAAGTTTTAATGGGGTGTCTTTAATAGCATTGATTGATACCGGGGCCGAGATATCACTGATTAACGAACAAATCATTCGCGAGAATGCGGAAATATTTGTAAAGGGCATACTACCTATACGGAGTATGAACATAATTACCGCGAACAACAAAAAAATGGTTTCTTTAAATCAAATGGTGGTAGGGACGATCGCTATCGGAAAAATCGAAAAATTCGACGGTTTCATGATAATGCCAAATTTAAAAACTCAATGTTTACTAGGGATAAATCTTTTACATCAATTTAGAATGATAATAGATATGGAGCATCGGACCATATCCATTGACGGAAATGAGATCAAATGGGAAGGTGAAGATAACCAATCAAATTTAGACGATAAATTAGAACTTCCTAATCAATCTTTTTTCGGTCAAACATTAGAAAGAGAAAAAAATTCATATTTAGGTCACCATTTGAAATCAGAGTTAAAAACTAAGTTACCAAAAATTTTAAAATTAATTAACAATAACATGAGAGCAGAAAAAAACGAGTCGCGACAATTTGAAACGAATGGGGATTTTGACAACGTAAAAATAAATTGTAATGTCAAATTTGAAGGTATCATAACGAAAATATTAAACAAAAATGAACGACTTTTTAATAAAGAGATCACAGTGGCAAAAGGCTATGAACATAAATTAGTAGTCGAAAATGAAACGTCATTTCAGGCAAAAACTTATCCGATACCACAAAATTATAAGAAAGAGGTATGGGCGCAAATTGATCAAATGGTAACAGATGGAATTATCACAAGGGCTAGTACTGCTTTTATTAATCCGTTAATTGTAGTTAAAAAGGCGGATAAAAGCATACGGTTGTGTTTAGACGCACGAAAATTGAATAACATCACAAAACCACAGTTTGAGAAACCAGAAAATATTGAAAGTTTATTTGGCAAAATCGGGGATAATAGTGTGTTCACAAAGTTGGACCTAAAAAACTCCTTTTGGTTAATTCCACTTGACGTAAGTTCAAGAAAGTACACAGGTTTTAGCATTGATGGGGTAACTTTTTATTTTAATGTAGTTCCATTCGGTTTGAGAACATCGAGCTCGGCACTTGTGCGAGTAATGCAAATCGTGCTAAGGAAACATGAGGCATATCTTGTCCACTACATCGACGACATGTTGATCTTCTCGAAAAATGAAGAGGATCATATTAAACATTTGGAAGCGGTATTGGATACTTTAGAGAAAACAGGGCTGAAATTAAATATTAACAAATGTCAATTTATGTTACCAAAGGTAAAATTTTTAGGGTTTAAAATTGACAAGGAAGGCATATCAATTGACAATGAGAGACTGGAAGAAGTGAAGATGTATCCGCGTCCGATAAATCTTCGTACACTACGTGGTTTTTTAGGCATCATGAATTATTATAAAAAATTCATTCCTGATTATTCAAAAAAAACGCTGGGTTTATTGACGTTGTTAAGGAAAGGTATCGTGTGGAAATGGGAGGCGATACACGAGGAAAGTTTCAATAGTTTGAAAAAGGCAATTTTTGAAAATTTATCTTTATTACATCCAGATTTTGATCTGCCATTCATTTTGCGTACCGACGCGAGCGATTTTGCTATTAGTGGAGTGTTAATCCAGATTAAACAAGGGCAAGAAGTTCCAATACATTTCACATCGCGAATTTTAAGGGGGGCAGAAATCAAATATACAATTTCGGAAAAGGAGATGCTGGCCATAGTGTTTGCATTGAACAAATTAAAATTTTATTTAGCGGGAAATAAATTTTTAATAGAAACCGATCACTCGGCACTCACTTTTATGATGAAGACAAATTTCAGCAACAATAGGGTTTACAGATGGTCACTTTTGATCCAAGAATTCAATTTCGATATTAAACATAGAGCGGGAAAAGACAATTTAATTGCGGACGCATTAAGTCGGAAAGATGAAAAAAAGGGGATGAAATTGAAAGACGTTCTAGTAGCTTCGGTGTATTTAAATCAAAATCAGGGAATGTACGCACGGGAAACAATATTACAATTGCAAAGAGAAACAAGTTTCAACTACATTCGGGAAAAATTAATGACTGTACAAAATTATAGAGGGTATCAATACAGGGAACAATTTTTAGTAAAAAAAATAGGGGAATGTGAAGTGTACGTGTTAAACAGGTTGACGACAATAAATATGGCAAAAGATTTGCATGAAAGATTTGGCCACATTGGCATTAGAAAGACGTTTTTAATATTTCGGGAAGCGTTTTATTGTATTCGCGATTTGTCAGTAATAAAGGATACGATCAATAAATGTACACTGTGCAGTTTAGCAAAGTACAAGAATCATGTTAACCAAAACAGCATCCGAAGCATAAAGGTAAATGAACCAGGGGAGTTGATCGCGATTGACTATTTAAGCAATTTAGTACCAACCGAAGAGGATTTCAAAAACATACTCGTGGTATATGATGTATGCACCAAGTATGTAAAATTATATCCGACAAAAGTTTGTAATACGGAGATAACGATTGAATGCCTAGAAAGCTACGCAAGTGACGAAATAAAGCCAAAACGTATTTTAGCGGATAATGCCACCTACTTTAACAATGACCGGTTCATTGAACATTGGGAACAACAAGGGGTGGATGTTTGTTTTAGTTCAATTAGACATCCACAGGGGAATCCAGGGGAAAGAATTATACAAGAAGTCATAAAATTTTTAAGAGTTCTAACGCATGAAAACCATCCCGATTGGATGGAGAAGTTAGAAAATGTAGAAAATTTTATAAACTGGACTCCAAATGTGCGAACGAAATTTTCACCATGGTATCTTATGAAGGGAACAAATCCTCATCGACCATGGAGGGAAGATCTGGAAGAAAGAAATTTTGTCGATGACATGCGGAAGGCACTAGAAACTGCGCACAGATGTTCAAGAAGATACGAAGAAAAGATGAATAGGAAGATTCATAAGCGATTATCGTTCGATGTAGGGGACAAGGTAATAGTTAAAAGTTTACGCACTTCTAATCGGGCGCACAACATTTGTGCAAAATTGTCATTGCCGTATGAAGGACCATACTGGATAGAACAGGTCGTCAACGACAACGTATATGTGTTAGCATACGAAGGGGGTGAAATAAGAGGTCGATTTCACATAAATCTTTTATATCCATTTGTGAATAATCCACAAATGGACACACAAAATTAATCAGCACCAAAGAGTTGTTACCAACAGTATTTCGGAAGTAAAACGGTACCACGAAGAAGAAAATTATACAACACAACTAGGGTCGACAAACGTTGGAAAGAAGGGGGAATAAGAGTCGACAAGAAGTCTTCATGAATCTCCAAGTCTACAGGGGTGTCATTGTAAGATATGTGCTACAATGATTATAAAAAGTGAGAATCAAATACAAGCTGAGCGCTGTATTGATTAAATTTTATCAACGGAGTCGACAGAATATTTGAAAGTAAAGTTGTGATGTATGATTGAAATTAATGCGTGGAAGAACCACGAACAGTACTGTATGGCTTGTGTGAAGTATGGAAGAATTGCTGATAAAAGAAGTGTGATGAATGAAAGATGTTTTAAAAATTTGATGAAAGACAAGACCGTATGAAGGGTATAAAGTATGAGTATTGCAAAGATAAACCAAATTTTGAGGCAACCTTTTGGTTTAATAAAATTTATTTTACTTTGCAAGGGGAATAATGTTGTGTCCATCAATAATTTGGCTGTTGCGATATTAAATTGTTTGTCGTGCAGTCAGAGAAAATATGGCATGAAAAATGTTTATCAAAAACAATTAAAAAAAAAGATGTTATTATTTAGTTATAAAATGTTAGTAGGCAATATGTGAGAAATGATAAAAAAAAGGGGTAACGATAGGAACAAAAAAGAGAATAAACAACAGTGATAAAAGTCGAGATAAAAAACGGCGAACCGATCAGACGCCTAAAGATATAAGTGCGTTATTGGAGATAAAAAACGGCGAACCGATCAGACGCGTCGAAATAAAGTGCGTGATTGAAGATAAAAAGTCGGTATAAAAACGGCAAACCGATCAGACGCCTAAAGATAAAAGTGCGTTATTGGAGATTAAGAGTATATTGGCCTGTAGTGAATTGAAGCCAAGTGGAGTGGAGATTAGAATAGAAGAGAAAAATAAGCGCTGTTTATTGATAAACAGAAAGAAGGTGAAAGGCGAGGGTGACTATAACCCTGCAGCAAGACCCAGTTTTGAAGATTAAAATTGTGGTGCGACCGCAAATACAGTGCGCGCGTACAAGAAGAAAAAGGTAACTTTAAAATTCTGATTATTGTTTATGTTAATATTATGTTAATTGGTTCTGTTAATTGTTTATGTTAATTTTATTATAATTGGTTCTGTTGATTGTTTATGTTAATTTTGTGTTATATGTTCATTAAATTGTTTATAAAAATTAGATTTGCCGATTTTCTTTGACTGTGTGATTAAACTAATTCCACCGTAAAAGTCCAAAGAACCTTGCCGCATCCTGAGATTAAGAGTAAGTCGTGTCAACCGAAATCTGTGTTAAGTTTGCACAGATCGAGAAGTTCGGGTGGACATAGCAGTATTTATAGGTTTCTCCAGAAAATCGAAGAAATTGTATTTATATATTTCTAATAATACCTAACCAATCGGAAACATCGTTATTAGTTCTAATTCTACTAAATGAGCCTATTATAGGCTGCACAATTATGGCCATCACGCAATAGCTATAATAAAAATCAAATAAAAAAGTAAAGAATAAGAATAAAATATTTTCATAAGCTTTCAGCAAGTGATTACTCAAGACAATGCAAAAAAAAACAGAATAATCTCCTTGTATTTCGTAATTATTGTTTTATATCAATTTATTGTAGTTGCAAAGTAAAGGTAATGGAAGGCAGTCCTCAGGATGTGTATTTTTTCATTTTCATGGAACACGGTAATGGATAGTCTTATGGATACGCAAATAACAAAATTTCAATAATAAATTGTACCACACCTTCATTTGAAATAAAAATAAATATTAAAATACATTAAAACAGTTAATACTTTTCCATAAAACCTTCAAATAGCCGTTGACATAAACGGATGAGTTCTCTTAGCCGATTTATATTGGTTAGTTAAGTTTAACAGCTTGTTAAAAGTTTTATGAAATCGAGGAAAAGTTCACAATATTATTAATGTAATGTAATATTACGAAGCTTTAAATATATAGATGTGACATTTTAGTACATTTATTTAATTTTACCTTGAAATCGATTACTTCCAATTTGAAATTGTAAATGTACAGTTGTATGCAGTTAAACTCTTGATCTAAAGAACATGAATTCAAACATCGTGTAGTACTAAATTACCTACGCCGTAGTTCTAAGCTGAAAATCGTATATTGGTCAGAAATTGAAGTTACGAATTATTGCATTGATGTCCTCGACATCAGTTTCAATCCTGAGAATATCGTAGAGCAATGAAAGTAATCCTAAGATAGACTTCTGGCTTCACACCGTTAGTATTCGACTCATGTTCTGCTATGGTGTTCTTATTTGGTAACCCAGAATCAAACTGATAACAGTTACATGCTAGCTGTAGAGAAGACTCTATCTGGCAGTGACGCGAGTAAATGCTTCCCGACCTTCCTCCGCTTAATCTTCATCAATAAGTAGAATTTAAGAATCCTGCATACCTGCTCGAGGAGATCTGAATCTCAAAGCGGGTAGAATTTAACAGGACATTTGACATTTTATTAAATAAGACAGAATTGTTTCTATACACAAGCCGTTCCAAAATAATGGCGATTCCGGCGAAGGGATTTTTGAGTAGATAATAGCTTCCAGCTAACTGCCAACCATTCAACAGCCAAACATGGTTAAATACTTTTGTTTAGCAGTTCCGTATAGTACGGTTTATCAATAACAAGATTTTATAGGAACCTAACTACCGCATTATACAAAGGTTAACATCATAATTGATAATGAAAAACAAAGTTTCTACTACAAACATAAGTTTGAGAGATATGGGCGATAGGTCGATTGAGACCTCTCCGGTGGACTGCTGTTACTAAATCCTTACCTGGGTCGACGAAAATATTTTTATAATTAATTTTCATAAAATTAAAAAGTCCAGTGACTTTGGACACTCGGACGTACTCGGAAATACGATTTTTTGTTGAAAATCTTTAGTTTGGCATTTCGAAAAGGACCCCTAAATTTTCAATATCAGGCTCGGTCAGGAACAGCAGAAAATTTGTCGAATTATTGTTATTAAACTAGATAGAATTTTGACTAAAAACTAAAGAAAAAATCCCAAAGAACCCTGTGACCAGAAAAACACAGTTTTCAGATTTTGATGTAGACTTTTCTTGCTGTACATCTGACTTATAACTTGCTTACAGATGATTGAAATTAACATTGATAATTTTTAAACCATTTTTTTTAAAATTTTTTCAAATATCTCAATTTTAATGTATTTGAGAGATAAAGTCATAATAATTTAAAATATAAATTCTACGTAAAATGTGAATTTTAATGTGTTGTAATGTACAATTTTCCAGAAAAATCTAATTTTTATTTAATGTTCTTTGTTGAAAATCATAAAACTCAGTTTTTTTTTAAATCGTTTCTTTCTTGAGAATTCTATAAATGAAAGTGATAAAGATAAATTAGAGAAAACGTAATTTTGCGTAATTTAGACCAGCGCTTCTCAAATAGTTGAATGTGGCGGACCGGTATTATTCTTACTCATCCATGACGGACCACCACAATTTTATCGAAGGTCAAAGAATTTTTTCAATTTATAACAAATGAAACAATAACGAAACATAAGTATTTTATTCATAAACTTGAAAAAGAACTATATATAAACATAAACAAAATAACGCACAACGCTGCCTTAATGTGATAAATGGGTTCGCTTATTTTCGGTCAATTTTTCGATCCGTGGTTTAATTGATGACAGCGCTACGCGAAATGGGGAATGAATCTTCATAGTACTCGTATATTTTGTTTTTATTATACCCATGGTTGAAAAGCCAATCTCACAGAGATATGTGGTACCGAAAGGAAGAAGTTTTTTCAAAGCAATATCGGGATATTCTGGTCCTGCTTTTATGCAAAAAGATGCGAGTAACATATTTTCAAAGTGTACCTTCAGTCCTTCATCAGCAGCGAGCTCCAACAATTTATTTTCAGTATTGACATGTAAGCCATCGATAAGTGGAACAAATGGATTGCGGACCCATACGTTTTCTTTGCGCGGATCTTCATCTGTTGGGAAATAAAATTCGAAACGTTCTATCAAGCTTGTCAAGTGTTGGCTGATGACATTTCTTACAGATGTAACATCAAGCTCTTCTCCTGCATCGACCATAAATGCTGATAGGTTGTGAAACATATCGTAACAATTTCTTGCGATTCGACTTTTCCATGCTTGTAGTTTTCGTTTCTGTGCATCAATTTTGTCTGCAACAGTAAAACAGGAAGTCATCATTCCCTGCATCGAGTTGTTCAGATCATTGAAGATGGAAAAAATATCAGCTAAATAGGCAAGCTTGGCCACCCAATTTACATCGAGGAAAAGTTGCGCCCAATTTGGTTTCTTGTTTTGAAGGAACTCCATCAGTTCGTTGCGAAGCTCGAATACTCTTGAGAAGACTTTTCCTCTTGATAACCAACGCACTTCAGCATGTAATAAGAGCTTCTTATGAGCAGCTCCCATTTCATCGCATAATAGTCGTGAATTTAAAGCATTGGCCTTTACAAAGTTGACAACCTTGACCACCTCGCTGAGCACACTATTTAATTCTGGCGACAATTTTTTTGTTGCCAAATTTTCGCGGTGAATAAAACAGTGCGTTGACTTGCAATCTCTTTAATCTGCGTAACCACTCCTGAAAATCGACCTATCATTGCAGCAGCCCCATCAGAACACACACCTACACAAAATTTGAAATCCAATTCACATTTATCAACCACATAGTCTCTCACAGTTTTGAATATTTCCGAACTAGTAGTTTTTGTTGCTAAACTAGCCGAAAATAAAATCTCTTCTTTCAAGTCGTCGTCCGCCTGTTGATATCTTACATACACCAAAAGGATTGCCTCATTGCCAACATCTGTGGATTCATCAAGTTGCAAAGCAAAATATTTTGCTTTTTTTATTTGTTCTATCAGCTGATCTTCCATCTTTTAGTGGGATGGATAAAACAACGAGTAAATTTTGAAAAACTGAGAGTCTGAAAAATATGCTTAAAAACATAAAATATGATCAACTTTGAAAACTCATAGTTGGAACTCTATTAGGGTTAGAAAGTTGTTCTATACGAAGATTCGTATCATTGAGAAGCCTAAATAAAGGAAGTGGACATGGCAAAGCTCGGATAATAATACCAAGAACGAGATTGACTACATCATCTTCTGCAAATAAAGAAGATTATGCACGAACTTCACTGTGTTGAACAGATTTGACACTGGAAGCGATCACAGATTAGTAAGGGCAATCCTACAACTGAGTCACTGGTTGGAAAGGAAGAAACTCTACAATAAATATATACCCTAAAATTGGAAACCTTAAAAATTAGATATAAAGAAAACTACAAATCCAACCTTATCACATCAGCGAAATAAATGAACTAGGGTAAGAAATAAATAAAAATTCCAAGGTGAGCGTTGAAACAATTGAACTAATGGAAAGTAAAAGGAAAATGGACAAAGAAAAACCCGCGTATATATCCACTAAATTATTCACATGGGCCCTTCAAAGTACAATCAAGGCATTCATATGGGAAGCAGTATAAATATATACCGTTCATATTTGAGTCATTTTCGGTTCGTTGACAATTTTGTGTTAGCAAGCAGTAGTATAGAAGAACTAAATCAAGCCTTGAAAGCAATTGGCCTAAAAATGAGCATGAAAAAACTAAAATTATGAGCCCAAACGAAAAGAAATCCAGATACACAAACAAGTTCTGGAAAAGATGTCAGTATGTATACTTGGGGCATGTCATCACAATATCCAAGAGAAATCAAATTGTGGAAGTGGTTTGCAGAATAGGTCAGTCATGGGTAGCTTTTCGAAAATTAAATCACGTTTTTATAAATCCAGACATTACAATAAACTTAAAGCAAAAGGAATACGGTACGTGTGTTTTGCCAGTGGGGACATATGGCTTGGAGACCACCACCATCATTCAAGCACAGGAGGAGAAGTTAAGAATGACACAGAAAGCGATGGAAAGACGAATTCTGGGAGTGAGCCTAAGGCAGATGATAAGAAATGAGGCAGTGTGCAGAAAAACTGGTATAAAAGATATTATGCAGAAGATATAGCGAGATTTAAGTGGCAGTGAGTCGGACACGAAGCCAGACAAGATCCTAAAAGATAGACGTACAAACTTACTCACCGGCGACCGAGAACCACCAAACAGAGCATGGGAAGACCATAAAAGAGATGGTTTGATGATGGTAGGAAGGTATTGGTTTCAACTGGCCCAGAACAGAGAAGAATGGAAAGAAAATGGAGAGACCATTTGGTTCAGGAGTGGACGAAGAAAACCTGAGGCAGAAGAAGAAAAGATCTACCCCTGAGGAGCGATAACACTTAAAAATTTTTGTTTTTCAAAATACGTAATCATAAATTGCCTTTCTGAGGAATTAAGAAAAACTTAGTTTAATTTTCAAATCAGTTGTTTAATATTGGAATTTTAAAAAGTGTATTACCATTTTCGTTTAAATTCCACAATCGCATGCAGTTTCACAGCGTTTTAAATCAGCATTTTGTCAGTATGCGATCGAGTTAATATAGCGATAAAGTGGAAGACTTTACGTGATGATTTTCGACGGTTCAAATTCAAAACTCTCATGAGTTTAACTTATTTGGAGTATATCAATTTATTTTTTTTGATTTACTTGCTTCTTGGCGAACACTACTCTAAATTTAAAAAACGAATAGGTTAAACTAAATCATTAAATTACAGAATTGTAACCACTGTGCAATTAAATATTCTAATAACTCTAAGTTTATAAACAATTTCAAATTTTACTTTGTAATTTACATGACTTCAAAATAAATTACAAATTTAAATTTAATGTTATACAGAAAAATTTTAAACGGGGTTGTCTGCATCCAACAAATGTATCTACTTTATAATTTCAATGCAAAACAACATTTTTAAATGATGGAAATGTATTGGAGGAAATAAATAAATTTGAAGCCAAAATCATATATGTACATTCCGTTTACATAGGTACATAAATCACCTTGCAAAAATTTGTAATAACGTCCTGTCAATTTCAAATTTTGTAAATTTAAGGGATGATTTATTTTCTTAATTTTGTAATTAAAATTTATTATTTTATCGAATTAATCTATGCATTAAAATGCCGAGTGAGTAATAACAGGGATTTGTATTCATGATATCAATCTAGAGCAATGCTTTACGTATCTTTAGTCGTTAACGCTCATAGAATTTACTTCTGTTAATTTAAATATTATTAAAGGTAAACGCAAATAGTTAAAATTTAATTTCGAAGCCATCTTTAATATTTACATATTAGACTGTCAAATAAATTGCGTTCTTTTTTCCTTAGCACCTCAAGTTGATAACCAGTTAACGTGTTCCTATTAGTTCGCAACACGTAGTACATACACACGTTAACAACTGATGTGGCCGTTAACATTAATTTAGTTTGAATTACAAAGCAAAAGTTTGTCTGCTTTTGCACTAAATAGGTCGCATAAATATTTGATTTAATATTAAATAAGTAAAGACTGCAGCGAAAAGATACTTTTAAAACTGCAGTGCAAAAGATTTTCTCAACTAGCATTGTCTAATATGCTAATGCAAGAACTAAAGCAAATAAGTTAAAGTAATTTCGGATTGTTGCGCAAAATATTAGATTCTGTTAGAAGGTTTTATGAATTATGGAGATGTTTTACGTACGCAAAGGAAAACTATACGGTTAGTTTAGCACGCTGTAAGAAAAATCAATTAGGAAAATTATGAAGATTATTACGAACGTATCCTATTTGAAAATATTAATCTCGACGTTCTTGAAATGAAACAAGCAAATTTGAATCGTTATTCGTATGAAATCTGCGGAAATTGTAAACTGTAAGGTAATTTTCAAGTTGGGGTAGTAACCACAAAGCACAATTGCGTTATTACTGTTAATTTAAATAAAATTGACAGCTAAACCATATTGTCAAGTATTTTAATGTTCTCATTACGTAGTTAACTAATTAATTTCGCAAGTGTAATGTGATACAATTTCAAATTTAAATTATTTTTAAATAAATATTTACGAAAACATTGTTTCAGACTAAAACATAACAAAACATGAGGAAATTTTATTTTGCAAAACAAACACAAAACCGAATATCTTGTTTTTTCTAAAAAAATATGCTCGTTTGAGGAAATTCATTACTTTTCACCTCAAGTCGAAAAATGGGAATTAGTTTTGAAAAACATTTTTGGTGAAAATTATAAAAAAAAAATAAATAAAAATTATATTTATGTGTTATCACGAAGGGATGGGTCCATCGATTTAGGGCGGACGCAAGCGCACAAATTTGGAAAACTAGGCACGGTGGAAATCCGTACCGCGAGATCAAAGTCTGCCGCGTCCCAACTCTTGCCCGTAGCTTCAATTTCGCGTTTTCGCGATCTTATTTTAAAACTTAATAATTCTATAAGTTTCAAAATTTTTAAATTGACTCGCACAATTTATTTTGAAAAAAGAAAACTTGCCGTTGTTTATTTCTTTTTCACGAAAAAGTTTTTAAGTGAGTTAAGAAAACATAATTGTGCTACATTTTGCTTAGTTAACAAAAAGTTTGGTAATTGAAAATGTTCTCTCTTAACTGAATATTAAGTTAAATGTGCAATAGTTCGATTCAATTTTAAATTAAAAAAGTGATTAAAGTTATATTCAGTTTTAGAAAAGTAAGTTTGAATTGATGGGAAAATATTTATATTTTATAACAGGATTTTCCTTGCTCGAGGAGAAGGTTACATAAACATAACAAGTACTTTACAATTTGCTGTAGATCTTCTTTTTAGTATTCGTATTGTTTGAGTATTTGTAAACACAATACAAAGGATGCTTATAACAACTGTATAAATTTAATACCCTCATAAAGAGATAATTTCCTTTACATAAATTATGTTCTTGTTATATTTAATAAATGTTTGTGAAATGTTGCAAATTTCTACGTACTATTTTTAAAGAATTTCGACGTTAGTAAAATGGCAAAGTAAATATTTTCGATTCTATCGAACCTAAAAGCTTTACCGTGTACCATAACAATTTTCCTAACTACCCAACACACACATCAACTTAATGTAATCATGTTGTAGCTTAATTTTTCAAGTGTCGCGTTCGTTTTCTGTATTCTTTTAAATTGAAGACGAAAATAGAAAAACAACCAAAAATACAACAAACCCAGGGGACGATGAAATCTAACAAAACGCCAGGGACCACTTACGCCAACGGAAATAAAATGACCACGAAAGATATAACAGAATGTAAAGATAACGTTTAATTTTATTTTATATGATAACGTTACGAACCTCGAAGATCTATGGCTTGTTTAACTACATCAAACCATCTCTTCGTGTTCCTAGTTCTACTTGTCCGTTTTGAGATGATGTGCAATGAGTTTGAGTCACTTGATCTTGGTCAACCCCTTCTAGTCCTTCCATTCATCTATATACTCAACATCTTGTTCGGTACCATTCACAATAAGTAAGTAATTCGATCACCTGATCCGTTGTACCAGCTTCTCCTTACAATTATTCTTACACCAGCTTTGCCCCATTTTCTTTCCTTTGAGAAATTCTCCTCCGACTGTTCTCTCCTGATTCAAATTCGAACGGTTTGTCGTCCCACCCATGTATTTTGTTTTCTCCTCATTGACCTCAAGTTCTTTGCTAGTACTGTTAATACGCCGACAACATATTAGGAAAATATCAAATCTGTCACCTTTCCTATGACACTTCCTTCCATGACCTTGACATTACTTCACCGTTCCACATTTCTTCAATTACCTCATTTGCAAAACTACTTTTTGACCATACTTTATTTTTTTATTTATCTTCTTCGGAACTTCCATATTGTTCTCCAAACTTTGTATTATTCTTTGCATGTCTTCTAACTTGATTCGTTTATGTTGTTATCTACTAGTGCTTTTCTTATTTCATCTGCCTGTTTGTTTGGATTTTAAAAAGTTGTTCACTTCAACTTGGTCTCTTATAAAGTTTCCTTGCTTGTCTTTGCATAATATTGCTCTTCACTGACGAAGTTTTAACCCACTTGTAATCGTTCAATCTAGCTGAAATTTTGCACATCGACTTTCATCAATCTATCAATTTTTCGGGTCGATCGGACCACCCGATGTAGTTAGGTATCGATGTCAGGATTAGTAGTTTATTTTAAATTTCGAGGAAGATGTAATAATTATTACTAATTAAAATGTTTGTTAAATATTTTAGTATTCTACCACAATTTGAGTTAATCCAAATTTTTAAAACACATCGTATTTAGAAATAATACCTTATTAAAAATTCCTGCAGATTTTATTTGCTTTATCTTGACATTAAAATGTTTTTAAAATTTTGCACCCAACAAGAGCATTACTCCTTTTAAGATCTAATTTGAAAAGTAGAACGTCATTTTGCGTTTTAATGTCTCGACACTTACGCAGGTAAATTTCAAAATAGGTCGACGCAGGTGAATCTTATAAATAATTTTGAAAGATATTTTTTTATTATAAATTTGTTTTAAAATTTAAACAGTTATCCTTCATACAGTGGTGTAACTAAAACCTCATTGTGGGGGTTAGAATCTAAAAAAAATTACATAGCAATCATTTATTTCAAATTTAATATTTTTTGGACCTTGGAAAACGGTTGAAGGGAGCTTGAGATAAAATTTAAAAACTGCAAAGTAAACAAATTTTTCTAGTTAAAAACTAGAAATTCATATTGTTTCTAGATTTCTTTATAAAAATTTTCTTTTGCAGCTGATGGAAAATTCAGGCTACCAAAGAAACTTTTGGCGCAAGGAATTTAGACGAAAAATTATTTTAAATGGAAAAAATTGTGTTTTTTGGTTAAATTTTTTTCCCCCAGTGGCATCGACTGATATCTTTATTTATTCTCTTGATACATTGTTAGAAATTTCTAATTTCTTTGTTTTTGTATATTTCTTGTAGACTCCAAATTGTGTAAAGTGTATGAAACATGTGGGAAGTCGATGTGGTAGAATTGTAGTCTCATTCTTGGCAAACAATAAAAATCGCCCAATTCTGCTGAAATATTTATTATTACGTCCACTTTCAAGTGCAATAAACATAAATCCAATGGCTTGGAGGGAGGTTAGGTGGTGATAGAATAGTGTTTGTGGCTTAGTACAACCTAACCTTCAAGTCGTTGAATTTAAGTTTGTTGCACTTGAAATTGGATAAATAAAACTCATTTTGTGTACCAGTTGTAGATGCAATAATAAATATTTTAGTAGAATTATACGGTTTTTATTGTTTACCAATAATTTCTACAGTGTATTTCCTTTTTTCTTTCTTCCTATTTTTGCTGAATTCTAAAACTTCCGCGGTTTTCTATTTTATATAATTTCAAGTACACATAAGTTTTCATTGAGCTTTGATTCAATTTTAAGAAGGAGGAAGATTAAGGAGGGAAGCCAACGAACTTTTAAAAAATGATTAATCTGACGAATAAATGTCTAAATTAAGGAGATATCCTTAACAAAATTATTACCACCCGACTCAAAAATGAAAAGATAACCAGCAACCAAAATAACAAGCATTATATTTTGTATTTGTGGACTATGAAAAAGCATTTGTTAGTATAGAATTCTGAACAGTGAAGCAAACTCTACAAAATAACAGGATAGACTATCGATATATCCAACTGATCGGAAACTCCTAATTCGAATTCATAAGGATACAAATCCAATCCCAATTAGGAAAGGGATGCGCTAAGGTGACACAATATCACCAAAACTCTTTACAACAACCTTTCAAGATGTATTTTGAACACTCGATTGGGAAGAGAAAGGTATCAACATCAATGGAGAGAGGCTAAGTAACCTCAGATACTCAGACGAGGTAGTGGTTATCGCTAATAGTTATACAGATCTTCAAGAAATGCTAACAAAAATTAACCACACGGACGACGAAAGATCGCTGAGAGTCAACGAGATAATAGGGATGAAGAAAATGACACTGCGGGAGTGTTCACCAAAGAGAAAGTAGTCCAAATAGGAAAAACCCAAAGAGTGATGAAAAAATCAATGATAGGAATTTCCTTAAAAGACCGGATCACCAACGAAACCATAAGAGAGGTTACGCGAGTGAAAGACAAAAGATGGGAAGACGAGATTGAGGTAGACTGCAAATGAGTTGTGGAGGCGATATAAAGCACGCGGTAGAATGTTGGAAGAGGCCTATGTTCAAAGCTGGATGACAAACGGCTCAGAAGAGCGATCGAGTGGGTGTTTACGATTTTATTTAAACATTTGTTAATATGTGTATTTGAGTCTATTTTCTACTATTTTATCGATTTCTTCCTGATACTCCAAAACGTATTAATCCGTATTTTTATATGTTCTTACCATAACTTGTCTGGATGCTGCACTTTTTATGACTCTTAATTTATTAAGGTACTTTTTGGTTCACTCTGTTTTTCCATTTCTATATTTATTGCCATGATTTGTTTCAACTTTATCCTCACCAAGTAGTGGTCAGTAATGGGGGTTGTTCATAACTTCTTACATCTTTGCTATATGATTTGTTTCTTTTCGATTCTGAACTGATGACGCACGGTGAAGTTTGGTTTATGTTCTTTCCATCAGTTATTAACTTTCTTAAACCTTGAAATTTTCTAATAATAATAAAATAAATTAATTTTCTTAAATTTTTATTAATATCATTTATTAACGATACTTAAACCTTCAATTTTAGTTTTACAACACTTTCATGATCCACTCGCATTGACGGTCTATAAGCGAGCGAATATAATATAAAATCTAGACCGGCCACGTGCCTACATATTAAACTATGTGAAAAACAATAAATTTTTACAGTCTAATAAAATATTTCTAATAAAAAATGTTAAAAAAATACAACTTGTGGGAAATATCATAACAATGTACAGGGTGTCTTCGTGACAAATACAAAGTTATTAGAACGGTTTTTGAGTTACGGATTAAATTAAGTTAAACCATGTTACAAAAGTTTTTATTTTTTTGCCAACCTCGCATTTTTCCTGATGGCAAAATTTAACGAGTTTATTTCGCAATTTTACGTGAGTAAAAATTTTTGGACAACTTATTCACTTCAAAGAAAAACTGAAATTAAAGGAGATGAAAAATATATCTTTGAAGTAAAATACCCAAAGAAATATAAATAAATCAAAAGGTAATAAATTAGGAGTTTCTCATATCAATTACACGCTATCGTAACAATAATGTTAACATATCAACGAAAGGAGTCGACTAAATGCGGATTGTGGCGAGAGAAAACTGTGAATTTGGTGGTAAATTGCACACATTAGCAACAAGCGATTTGAGTTTCTCTGCGAAATGGATATGTTTTTTTGTAGGTTCGATATGATTGGGGATTTGTTTTAAGTACTTTTATTTTAGGTAACCGTCAGCTCTGACTTTAATTAATTTTCTTCCTATCTTCTCCTAGGGTCCTTACGATACTCTCGTACCTTATCAATTTAATCAAAGCTCACTCTTTCTTACCAATTTGTACTGTGTAAACGAATTCGCATGTTACGGTTATTACATCGATCAACAAAATTTAATCTTGATTACTTACTGAAAATTAGAATCAAAGCGGAAAATTCATTATTACAAGGTATAAAACTATATTTCATATTACCTACCCTCTTGTTTACAGTTTGTAAACAAAATACTAAAGTTTTAAACAAAGAGCTTTAAGAAATTTATCCGACCGAGTACGGAGATCGGAAAATTGTTATGTACTTAATTATGTTATTATTAATTATGTTACAAAATTGTTTTACTTTTCCTTCAAAAAACGTTTCTCTTCTCAAAAATTTTATTTTAATCTGGAAATTAGATTAAAACGGTTTATAAGTTTGCTCGAGGGAAACTGGAAGCGAAAACTGTGAAAATCTTTGCATTCGCTTCAAGAACCGAACAGGAAGGAATTCGAGATTTCGAAACTTTTCGATTCCACTTCGTAGGTACGCCCAACTTGGTAACAGGATTTAGCTTACAGTTATGTAAACTTCAAATTGAAGTCATTATATCGATGCTTAATTAACTAAATAATAATAAACCGAAACAGTAATAATTTAATTGAAGCCATTTATTGTATTATTGTCAGGTTTCTAAGGGAATTGTTAGGATATTGTTTCTACTATACGTTAAAATTTAGGAAATTGTATTTGACTCAACACATTTTAAGAAATAAACCAAAGGGAATACAATTTTCCGTTTTAGGAAAAAAATTATAGGATAAAGAGAAAATTTTCGTTTCGATAGTGGAAATTTTACTTAAAACATAAATTCTGTTATTTTCCTAAAATGTCCACAGGAACTGTGTTTTAGTGTTATAAATTTCAGAGAACATCGCTTTTTTTGCATATCCAAACGTGAAGAGACGAAACTTGGGTGAAAAACTTGTAAAATTTACACAAATCACTTAAAATTTTAATTATTAACCAAGAATGTCAGTTATTTGTGTCGCCTTTGTGATATTAAATTCTTCGTATGCTTTAATGCAGTTGACTTTATTTAAATATTCATTACAGAAACAAATTTTGCACATTTCATTTGCTAATTTTCGACTTACAAATTTATGCATGGCAATGCAAATAAAATCAAAAACGAAGACTCGCCGGATGAATCAAATTTAGGTCGATTTTTTATCAATTAGGAAAGGCGCTCGTATTACAAAATCATCAACGACGTGTCAAGGTTTTAATTTAACTTCACTTAGCGGGTTTATTAATTAATCAAAAAATTATTTTTGTTTTTAGTTGAAAATTAAAAATTAACTCGTTCTAGTCAGCGCAGACGTTGATATAATTCGGTAAACTTTGATGTGCAAAATATGAAATCGATTCGGTTTATTACCTTTATTTAAAATTTTATGCTTAGTTTAGCTTTTCCCTTTTTCATAACAAAGCAAACATCGAAATATTTTTTCTATCGACTGACGTACTATGTAGTATATAATAAAATTGTAATGGATTTGCATGCTTATACATAATTTTTATTTAAAGTAGGAAATAAATTTTCATTAAAACTAAAAAGTTTTTATTATTGAGTTTTCGTATTTACGAAGTGTGAAATTGAAAATTCTTGAATTGCGTTGTAGGAAAGCTTGATAAAGCTTTTTTGATTTGCTTTTAGAAACGGATGCTTTCTTCTCACGAGTCTGCTTTTACCACTGCACTTTTCCCTACAATAGTTCGTCCCATGTACCTACTATTGCGAATTTCTAAATTTAATTGCGCCGTGTTATTTCAAAAATTTTTATTCTCTTGGTAAAGAATCGTGTTACAAGGTTGTAAAAAAAAAATTAAACGAATTTTTCTAAATTGATTTATGCTTGAAAGGCAGTTTTTATTAGGTCAAGTTGTAAACATCATAAATATATCAGTTTTGCGCGGCTGAGGTTTTCATTATAAAATTTTATTCGTTAAAATCAATTTAGGTTTAAAATTTTCCGATTTTCTGAGCTTCTGAATTTTCATTTCACTTAAAATACGTTTGAGCTGTTTTTCGGAAATTAGGTATATCAACGTAAACTTCTCGACACAGTTTTCGCCAACTACCGAAATAAATATTTCCAACTTTTCTATGGATATTTATACCCTTCAGTAGTGCCAATAGCAACCCTTACTAATTGAATTGCGCCACTAATTAAAATTATGTTGAAAAAGTAAAACTCACTGCGAAACCAAATTCTCTACAAAAATTTATATTAAATTATTTTGGTAAGCTTTTATTCAAGCTCATTGTTTTTGTAACATTTGAATTTTTCTTAAGTCGCTTAAATTTATTATATTTTTATTAAAACAATTTTTTTGTCAAAACAACAAAAAGTACAAAAATTTGTAATCTTGCAATACATTAAAGAAATTGAATTTAACGTTCCTGATTTTTTTAATTAGCAGAGTTTGTTATTAAAAAACATTTTGCTAACCTCGAGGGACGATGCTAAATTCTTTTCACTCTTTGTTAATTAAGAATGGAACAATACGTCATAATTTAATTAAACAATAAAAATGTAAGCGAAACCACCTGTTTTTTAGTCAGGAATGCCTTTGAATTTGTGACTTGCAAAGAGAAGAAAATTTGCGTTTATTTTTAAAATTTTTGTATGAAATGCTACAATTTGCTCTTTTAATAACGAGTTTTGATTAAATTACTTTGTGAGAAATGCCATTAAGCCTACTTTAGGCACCTCAGCTCCTACCCCAGTCATTTAATTCATTTATTACAAATATGTTTTTATGAAAATTACTTAAAATAAATTTAATACGAATAAATTTTAAATTGCTTCTTTAAACAAATTTGAGTAACTAACAAGGCTATTATTTCTAAAAAAAAGTTACTTTAGTTTGTTACGGACCTCATTAAGATCCTTTGTAGCAGAGAAAATTCACACAAATGAACTTAATTGGTTTGTAAACGCATTACAGTTTTTGAAAATCTAAACATTAACTTTTTGTAAACCAATATAAGATATTCGGGGCAGATAATTTCACCTCCGGTTAAAGTTTCCGACAATTTATTGTTCGTAAAAAATTTTAATTAACAGAGTACATCACTGTTACCACTAAGCAGTCAAAAAACTTTAACAGTTGATTATCTGGAATTTTAACTGAAGGTGAAAAGATTTGACCTTAGCAAATTAAAGGCTCATTTAAGTTAACTTAACTTAAGGAATTTAGTTATAATATGTTTGTCTACACTTTAACTAGATTAATCTAGACATCGTCTAGACAATGACAAATTTACTTATTGAGGGAAATCGATAAGCTCACTTTTACACCCGAAAAAAACTCAACATGAGCTTAATTGGATTCCTAGCGAATTACGTTTTTAGGAAATTTCAAAATGTATTTTTTGGTCAATTAGGCATCGACTTGTACGGGTAAATTAAATTGTTTTTATACTTTTCAAAATAACCAATATGTGAAGTATTAAAAATCGGATAACTGTAATTCAACATAACGAAGGATTTTTGTAGGTAACGTTTTTGGTAAAAAATTTAAATTTTTATAATATAATATGTTTGTCTACAACTCAGAGTTACTAATGACTCTTTTATTTTTTAGAAATAACTTTTAGTTTTTGAGGGATCTCATTAAGCTCACTTGCAGACCCGAAACATCATGTAAATGAGCTTAATTGTTTCGTATAGTATTTCGACTTAAAAAATGTAAAAATAGATTTCTGTAAAGTAACATAAGGCATTCAATTGCATTAGTAAATTAAATTTTATATAATATATTAAAATAACTAACATGTGAACACTTAAAATCGACTACTCTACATTTTTAATAATTCTTTCTAAATTTTTAAAATTTTTCCGTAAAGTACAATAAAAAAACTAAAAAATATTCAGTTCTAATCCAATTGTATAATGACCAATAATGCTTTTATTTTTAAAAACCAGCTTTTAGTTTTTGAGGAAACCCGTTAAGCTCACTGTCGACCCAAAAACCGGCTAATTGAGCTTAATGGGTTTCTGAACAAACCAAATGTTTTAAAAATATTAAAATTATATTTTGCCAAACCGCAAGGTCGTACGAATATTTGTTAATAAAATTAACTCGATATTTAGCAAAATCGACAATTAGTAAGGGTTTATAAATATTAATTTTTTTTGTAAAGCTTAAAATAATGTTTGCCAAGTAATTAATTATAGATAATTGCCGAAATTAGATAAATTTTGATTAGGTAACATATAATTTAACTAAGTTGTTTATCGTCTTCATCACAGTATAGATAATTAACTAAACTTAGGTATAAATTATGGTTGGTAGAAACTTGCTCAAATTCTAATTAATTATTTTAGGTAGATTATTTCGGGTACACACTTCTTACGAAGTTGGTTATCCTGTAAAAATGTATACAATACAAAATTTTGTTTACCTAATTTTTTTAGATTTCCTTCGACATGCTAGATTAACGTAGCACAAATATTTTAAAAAAAAGCTTATTAATTTTGAGCTTCGAGAGCTTTAGTAATCCGATTAATTTAATTTTGTGCCACAAAATTTTAAGAATTTTAACTACTAGCGTAATTAAATTTCAATAACAAAATCGATTGGTTTATCTTTCTCATTAGGGTTTACGTTTTCTTCTCTAAAAATTGAAATGAAGTTAATTTTTAATGCGAGTTTGTACGATTGGCAAAGTTATTTGAGCAATTAAAGTGTAATTAAATGTAAAATGGAGATGCCATAAAACGTCTTATGTGCAGTGAGTGTTACCACAACAATGAATATTTATTGCTTACAAATTTTGCAGTAAATATAAAATACAAATTTTAACGTAGTAGATTGAATTCGAGTGGTTTAAAAACCGAAGAAAATTTTTCATTTAAAATTAAAATTATATTCAGGTTGAATAATTCCTTTGCTCGTCATTTGAACCTATTAGTCTCCAAAAATCGTTAAACGCTTAAATTTCTTAATCTCTTTAGTACAACTGAATTTACAATTAAACTTTGATGAATAAAATAACATTTTTACTTTTGTTCCAGGTGAAGGAGATGACAATCTACGCAAGGCGGAAAAGAAAAACATTATGAATATCTTTAAATGGCACAAACCCAACTTTCATAAAGTGAAATTTAAATAAATTGGAAAGGCAGGTTTGCCTCAACTCAAGTAAAAAAAAAGCAATAAAATCAAAGTAATTGTTCACTGTCAGGAAAATAAACAATAAGAAAAATTTTTAAAATGTCAAAAACGTTGATTCTCATAATCGACTTGGACACCATAATGAATTGGGCATACGAAAAGCAAGATAAATTTTTGAGACCGTTAAATTTAAAAGTATGACATCTTATAACGAAAAAAACTTTTTAAGTTTGCCCCAACTTTCCTAATCCTTTTTCTATTTACGATAACAGAAAACATGAACTATAATTCTTACATTAATTGCTTCTTGTGTCAAATAATTTTTATTAACATTGCGCTGAATTTTATTTTTGTTTGCGGATATCAAGAGGGTAGTGAAAATTCATTAGGGGACGCAAATAAGAAACAAGTTCCTGTAGGTATAAAAAAATCGCCCAACGGCGTTCCGTACTACGTCAATAGACGACATCAAGGAGGAAGGATGTACTTTGCTATTGCAGCTACTACGGCGGGTCAAACTTTTAGTAGAGCTTTTAACAAAACTTTGTCAAATATAACCCAGTCATATCTTTCCAACAAATTTGATACGTCTCTACATAACATCACCCTTGATACCTTAGTAATAGAATTACCTGAAAATGGAAGTTTCAGCGCAAATTTATTAGAAAACCTATGCGAACAATTTGAAAGAAAACACGTAGCTGCTTTACTCGTAATAGGTGATTCCCCTGCAGCTTTCGCTGTAACCATGGCTGCCAACCATGCAGGAGTGCCTGTGCTTTGGGCTCGAGGACATACAAGATTCCTCTCAGGATTCCAAACTTGGGTGAGTTTTACAACATTTACATTTATGAAAATAATAATATAAAAAACTTTAAATTGAAATTTCATGAAAAGGTCAGTTCAAATTTAATATTCGTCGAATATTATTCAATCAAATTTAAATCGGTGACAGGTATTAATTTTGACGCCGACACCAATCACGTCGGAGTTATTATACATAAACTTGAAAGACACTCCGACAGGGGTGAAAATTTATCCGACGATTTTAACTCGATTAAAAAATAGTTTAAATTAGCGACTGATGTAGGTATTGAATAAAAATTTTGTTAACACTCGTAAGTTGTGTAATAAGGCGGATATTAAAGCTTAGCCGGTACATTTGTCAGGATTTCGTTTCTCAAGTATCGGGGTTTCTTTTTCCTTAGGAAAACTTCATTTCTTGTTGGCGTTATAAGATGTGACGCCACGAGATATTAAAATTACACGCAAAATTGTTTTATCGGATTTCTTTTTTTCACCAAATCGTCTGTGACAACGCGGAATGCATAAAACGGGGTTTCCTTTAATTTAAAAAAATATGAAGGCGCTTTTGTTTGTGAGTGACTGTGGTTATCGGATTTTGTCTTTTAGTTGGTTTAGTATAAAAAAATCATTTCCTTAAAATCGCTTCGAGACTTAGAAAATAAGTTTTCGCATTAAAACAGGAATTTAGAAAATTTTCTGTAATCAAAAAGTAGAACAAACCTAGTGATCCTTAAATTTGTATCCTCGGAATGATTTTCTCTTTTCGTGATTTGTTGTTCTGAATAGAATAATAATAAGTAAAAAAATGCTGTGCTTTGTTTCTTAAGCCCATGTATCATGTCCTGTAGGAGACAGTTGAAAATATGAAAAACGAGATTTTTACCAAAGTTGGTTTTCACAACATCTTTTCCAACTTTTACGTTAATGTAAATCAGTCGATTTTATATGCCATCTCATGAGGCAAACGTTTAATTAAAATGTGGCGTGGCCGACGTACAAATTTAATTGCAAATATTTTAGATAATACGAAAACCTAAAGCGAAAGAAAAACACGCTACATGTTCTTCCACACTAAACTCTTCTAATTTCTCAGCACGCAAAGTTTAAGGATCATTAAATAACGGAATTGTGTGGAAAAGCTTTGAGGTTCCTAAATATTCGTTGCGCGTTTCAAAATATCCACTAAAAATTTGAAAGTTTACCGTTTAAAAATTAAGTTTTGTAATATTCTCGAGTGAGTTATGATGATAAAATAACATTTCCTGTACATGACCAAGTAATGGAAAATTTAAGAAAACAAGTAAAACACGACGAAAAACAATCATGTTATAAAATTGAAACATGTAATTCACTTTGCATCGAGTAGATGGATTTTAATAACCACAAATCTGAATATTATTGCAAGAAACTTTAAATTCTCTCTAAAGTATTTTGCTATTGAAACGCAGCTTTGGGGTAACCTGGTTTTTTTATTCAGTTCGCTTTTTTATAGCAGTGGCAAATTGAATTTGTGTTTATCTTCTTTAATCTTAAACAGGCGTTAAAAACCAACCCTTACTTTTTGAATAGGTTTGTTTATAAATTTTAAAGCTGCAAGTCACGATTGTTGGGAAATTATTTATTAAAAATGGATCGAGTTTCGAAAAGAGACCCTTTGCGGAAAATGAAAATTTTAATACCATAATAAAAATTTTAGCATTTCAAGCTTTACAACTTCTTTTGCAACTAATGAAGATGAAACATAGAGAAAAGCAAGTAAAATTTTCGTTGTAAAAACAAAAATAGACTCCGCCAGGATGAAAGAAAAAGTTTACGCAACTTCTTTATAAATTCCGCTCTGAATTTTTAAAATTTTTTTAACCCTGTTTTACATATTTTTTAACAGTTTAATGCATTAGAAAATTTTGCCAAAGGACACACTTTTCCTAAAACCTGGTAGCGTGATTATCTCTTGTTACTTTCAAGACAACCAACTAAACTTTATAAATCTGCTGTTCTTGAGATTTAATGTTCCTTTAAAACTTGCTGCAGTTGGAAACTTTAAGTACCTACAGAAAATACAAGAAACAGTTGAATAATTATTTTAGTAAGCAATCCAGGTATATTAAAACTTTTCGGATTTCCATATTTTACCATAAGCGCGTTTAAAAAAAAACGTTTTTAGCCAATAATTTGCAAGTTTAAGTACCCCATTGTCAAAATATGCAAATTTTGATTTGATACTTAATTTTCTATTAAAAAATTTACAATTTAAACAACACCAGTAAACCACCTTAATTTTCCTTTTCTGAAAAATGAGTGGATTTTAAAATTACTTGGAAAATGCGACTTAAATTTATTCGCATCTTTTAACCTGGGCACATAAATAACTCAAATATATACACAAAATAAAAATATATTTATGAATTTATTGCAGGTTTTATTGAACTTATTTCCGGAATTTATCATATCAGATGTTTAAGAAGCAGGAAAGAAAATTGACAACTTTCACTTGGATATTAGAAAAATTTGTGCTTACAATAATTTTTAAACCTATTTATTACCGAGTGTACCATCAGAAAGAGCTTCAAATTTATAAGAACCCCACAAGCAATATTTTCAACGTCCTACCATAATTTACACTTGTTTTCATACGTCGCAATTTATTTTATTTTTATATAATGAGAAACTTATCGATTTATTTTTCGAGGTAATAAATTTTTGCCTTGTTGTGTTGAGTGCATGTATGCGGATCTGGTAGTACAATTAAATTAATCCAGTGGAGGTAATTACAAAACGTTAATCAATTTTAGCAATGGAAATCAATTTAAAAATACAGTGGTTTACATCGTTCACGCTAAAAAATTAAATTGTTTAATTAAAACCTTTGAAACGATACTATTAAAAAAATTCCCCAATGTGTGACACCGTACTATAGTTTGTTCACCTTCCAAAGCAAATTATATATTCGTTAAATGAAAGTGAATAATTTTATATTCGTGATTGTATCATTCTGCAATTTTTATGCACGAATTTTGTACTTTTATTAAATATTATTCATTGTATCGTATCGTAATATCGAACGTGGAAATTTTTGCAAAAAATAAAATTAAAATAGAACGGACGTGTATAATGAAAAGGTTCTTTGAAATCGTGAAAAGTCTCAAATTATGATTTCATTTCTAAAGGAATTTTATGGCGAGTTCATTATCTTGCTCATTTAATTAAGACATTCAACATTGAGATTAAGAAAAAATGTTTTACGAAATAAAGGATAAGTATTTTACAATATTTTTACACCAAGTCGACCGCTTGGGAAGTCTGTTGTTTGACAGCACAGGGAAATAAATTAAACCGGGGGAGCGATTTCTCGGGACGTAACTCGTTGAGACAAAATGGTACCAGTCGTTCAAGTGAAGTTTTCCATGACTTTCCAGTCACGGTTTTTCAACCACGTATCACTTCCCTTTCTGCCACTTAAAATTTCCTCACAAACGTGAAAATAAAGGGAAACGTAGCAATATTTTAAGTAAGAAGCTGAAAAATCAAAAATTTTTATTTGCTTATCGGACCGGATTTTTTTTATACAAAACAAGAGCGTATTTGATTAATTTGATTAAGTATTTGTTAAGTCATGGATTCGTCCAGACAGAACTGGGAAATTTTTAAAATAATAGCTAGACTTACCTACCAGCTATTTTACATTTTAAAAATTAACAAGCTATATAAGGGAACATTTAAATTATTTCATGAACAAATATGCCAGAAAAATGAAAAAGTATCAAAGTTCAAGTTCCCTTATTCATAAAAAATCAGTTATTGGTTCACAATGAACAAATCGGCGAGGGACCGAATCCTCAATCCTTTATCAATATTATACTACTTGGAATCACTTGCTAGTATCTGGATCACCATTTCACAGCTAGTATGTCCTTTTGTGAATCTGGATTACAATTTTATTTGTAATTTGTTTGTCTTGCCATAATCCTGCAATGGAATACTCACAACCCGTTTAAACTGTTTGCTTGATTTAGCACATTTATTGGCCTGAACTTTTCGGCTTTCACTGAAGAACAACGGTATAATCAAAAGTAGTATTTGGAATTTAAAAAAAATATCGTAAGCTATTTTAAAGTAAGTTGGGAATAAGTTCAAAGTAGCTTATAGCTGCTGCCCGCAACGGATTTAATTTTATTAATATGATAAGGTTTATTTAAAATAAAGAATGTCGAGTGCTCCAACACTGCTGTAATAGTAACATATATTTTATGTAAATACTAGAAATAGCATGATGCGAGACACGAAACTAATCTTACAGAGATACCGAGAGAAGTTTATCAAGTAGAATAACTTGGCGTCTCATTTGTAAGCCGGAAAAGATAACGTTCCTGTGACACGGTTCAAGTTTTGGCATACTTACGATTATTTCGCACTATTCGAATAATGCACACCTACGCAAGTTGGTTTTCTTAAGAGAAAAGCTGAACAAACATTATAGAGAGCATTTTAAGAAGCACTCATGATTATCAGTTCTAACCATAAACAGCGATCATTCCGTTGTGAATTTCATATTGCAATTTCTCTTGAGGGTTAAAATCACACGGAAAAATGGTGATCGTATCCTTTAGTGCCACGATAAACAGAAGAATGATGTTCCTTTAACAAGAAAACAAACGTTTCTCGCTTGCATTATCCTGATAATTTAAGTATCCTGGAAATTTCGAAAAGTAAACGCATTCGTGCAAAATATGCACGAAGGTAATAAATAAAGAAATTCCTTAGAGGAAATAACATAAGTTGTAATTCATATTCCGGGATAATCCAGGGAAAACAAATACAATTCTTTTCTTATTTAGGTTTTGCAGTAAGTGCTTTGTTTTGTTTTCCTGTTAGAGTTTTCATTACACTTGTAACATTGTAATTATAAACACGCGCTGGAAAAACCTGAAAATTATTTGAATTAAAAATGTGAAAATACTGAAACACATTTTTATTGTTCAGTTGCACGACAGAAAATTTTAACGTGTATTTTATAAGATTGATCACTTTATTTCTACAGTTTCTTGTTTTCTTTCGTCGTTTTTTATACAGCCCCACCGGGATTTCGTTCAACATTTTTGCCTTGTAGTGTTTCTTAAATTAAAACGACAGACATCACTCAGTCTCGTACCCCCATCCCATCGCATTTTCGGAATTAAACACTTATGAAATAAGTGCCTCCATTATTAGTTTAATGTATAGAACACGTAGTAAATGGATTAAGTTTGTAATATGCCTACTCGTTGATAGCAAAATGTTGGAATATGTTATACCAGTGTTGGATGTATTCAATTTTCTCGCATGTTTACAGCTTGGCAAACATACAACATCAACAAAGTGGTGGTAAATGAAATCAAGTTTCAGTTTCCACACCTCCAACTGTGATGCTATACAAAATTTTGATCAAAATTTTTGACGCCCGTTTTGAGTTTGTAAAGAGCTTTGAGTTAATCTCCCTCGTAATTGACAGTTAAAAATAATCGAGTCAAATTAACCTGTCAAGATTTCAAATTAATTTTCGTGCTATAATAATCGAGCAATATGACTTGTGCCGGTCTTGTTAGAATCACACTTCCATTATATTGCATTGTTAAACGTGTTATTATCATTGTGCTGTAATCACAATGTGCTTTCTAAGCGTTCCGCCGTGATGATTTATGCAAATTCTAATATGTTATGCCTATTTACAAATCAATCACGGGTTTCAATTTAGATTAATTGGTAACGAGAGCTCTATTGGGAGGGAAAATATTGCTACGATTTTTTTAATTTTGGAAGCATTTAATTTTAATTCCCAAGTACATTAACTGTACAAAGGAAGAACTGTACAAAGACCGTACGATACGGCCTAATTGGAAAAGTGCTTCCTTTGTACAGTTAATGTACTTACGAATTATATTGTAAGCGGGTCGCCGTATAACTTTGGAAACCCTGCGCGAATTACCGATCAAGGGTTTAACTTTTCGCTAATTAATTCGTTAATCCTTTCAGTCAAGTCTTTTTATTATATTATGCAAGATAAATTTTAGTCACTTTCACGAATTTCCTTTTATACGCCACTGATGAGATCCACTAAGACCGAAACATGCATGTCTTTGTTAGAAGTCCCGGTTGGATTTTTTCAAAATATGTTCAATTTTATTTAACGAAAAACTGCATTTGATTAAAGAGCACCTCTGCTTTGTGTTTATCATTGGTGAATAATAATTCAGTTGGCACGTTTGTCGAATTCAAATCGAAAATTCAATTTGGTGAAAATAACGTAACAATCCATTTTTTAATTTTATTTTTCAAAATCACGTTTAGGGTTCTTTTGTCTAATGATCTTTCCAGTATTTTGAAAGAAAGGCGTGATGTGATCTTGTATTATTTTCAAAAATTATTTGGTCTCGAACGATCAACATGAATTGATTATGGAAGAAATAATATTTGTTGAATGGATCCGCTTCTGGAATATTTAATGACTTCATTCCATCCTGTGCCGCCTCATTCCAATTTCCCACTAATCTCCCTACATCGTCTTCCCCCCTTATGGGTGGTCGTCCCGGATTTCATCTGTTAGATCGAAGTCTGCACTACAGTATTTTCGTCAAAATCAGATGTCGCTGTATCTTTCAGCACGCCAATTTTTATTTCACTTTGTTTTATTATAACCTATCGTGATTAGTAATTCATTTGTGACTCTGTTTTTTTTAGGTCATTTGTTGCTTTCTTGAGTACGTGACTCATCATATCCAGCCCAATCCCATCCTCTGTAATTCGCACCTTTAGTTGTAGCTCCTAAGCCTTACTTCGTATCCCAAATATTTGTAATTACAGACTTGTTCAACCTGAGAATTACCTCGTATTATCTACTATTACACCTTCGCATATTAATACAATATTTGTCACAATTTTGATCTTCTAGTTGACCGATCTCAACTCTATCTTTTCTAAAACATTATTTAGTTTTATTTCTAGAACAATTTCGTCAGAAATCGGCAAATCAATATTTCAATAATTCAATTTATTTGTACTTCAAACATAGCAGCCAAGTCTAACATTGAAATGCTGCAAATAGTTCAAAATAAAGTTCACCGAGTGATTACAGGTTCTCTATTTTACACAAACACTTTTGATCTATAGACGCAAGCGTCAATCACTTCCCGTTCATCTGGGGTAACATTTATACTGAAACCCATAAATTCGTTACTCACTCGGTAAAGCTTAATCCTACCACCATCACATAGGCTTAAATACAAACACTGATTCCCCAGCATTCTCTTATAGAAATGATAATTTCATAATATCAAGCAGTTGAGTTTTACTTAATGAGAATGCGTCTGCAAATTGCGTACCACGATATAGTAAAAATATAAAATCGACGTAATGGCCGAACAAAAAATTTTAAATTTATGTTTATAATCACGTAGCGAATTATCCTTATTTTTTCATGAATTTAATTTTTAATTGATAGTATACATCATGTGGAAGACAATCATGTATTTTTTTTTTAAATTTTAATCCGGAGAACTTGGGACTGTTCAGTAATGAAGATGGCCTGCGAGTAATATCATAAAGGTTTCGAATACGCAAATTCTAACATGCATAAATTATTATAAAATCATTCAAATTCTTGCAGAAATGTATTCAAATGTAAGTTATTGGCGAAAAACCGCTTTGCTGGAGCTAAAGTCCTCAATCGGGCAACAAGTGGATAGGAAGTTTTAAAAAAAGTTTGGAGGTTCATTAGAACTTTTCCAAACTGTTCGCAAGCTTGAACTTTTTTTTCAGCAGGAAAATTTTGAACGAATTCGGTTTGTAGATAATTTTATACTCATCAATAATTGTAAAGCGGTGATAATTTTCCATAAACATGAAATTGAGGAAGATATAGGCAAAACGCCATGTTGGAGGAACCGAAATTCCCAATTGGGGGAAAAGTTTGTCTGGATTATTTGTAGGTTGAAGCAATTTTTTTCACTTCTTTGCCTAAAATATTACTAGAGCCTGAATTCATTATGTTATGCTAAAAGTTATGAGTAAACTTTGAAAATGTAATGGAGTCCTCCAAGTCTAATTTGTATATGTGGCATCAAGTCTTGAGATTTACAATTTCTATAAGATATTTATGTACCTACCTAAAAAAAATTAAAAAATGCCCATGGCTTTATGTACCTACAACTGTTAAATTTATGTTGTAATTGTAAAATGAGGCTATAATGGAATAAATTAGGTATGAATTGCTTGCGACCACTTTTCAAGAAGTAAATCAAATATTTAGAGAATGTTAAAACGTGTCCATGAGTTGTAAAATTAGAAAATTAAATTATCCAAAATGCACGATACAAACTTTGTAAGTGATTTTGGGACAAATTGCTGCAAATAATCAAGTGGTAAGCCATCTGAAGTAAGATAATGGATAGATGCTGATATGCAGTGACGGCTCGTGACTTATTCCAATGGCAGGGCAACAAATATAAATAAAATGAAAACATAAAAATTAACTTATTTCTTATAAAATCATTTAATTACCACAAAATAGTATCATAAAACAAGTTTTAATATTCCTATTTTTCTTCCTACAGTTTCCTATCTTTTAGAACTTCATTTGCAGTGACGGTTCGTTAATTTTTTTCAATGGAAGGGCTCAAATTTAAAAAGAAAAGAAGAATTAATACAATACAACATTATTTACTGTATTTTAATTTACTTATCCAATTAAAATTATTTTTATATAAACCGCTACTGCATCAACACAAAACATATTAATAAACATCGTATAGCCAATCAGAAAGCCAAAGTCCATTTTTCACTCTCCCATTATTTGTTTCTTGACATGAACTACATATTTATTTTAAATTAAATTTTATAATTTTAAAATATACTTTTTTCATGTCTCGAGAAATATCGCAGAACTTTGAATTTCACCCCGCGGTAGAAGTCATCGACGTCTCTCCGATTTTATGTATGATCTGAACCATTAGAAGTAAATGATTTGATAAAAGTACAGTCTTTCGTCAATTTTTTTCTGTTGTTTTGAGTTTTAAATTTCAACTGGGAGTGAACCCTGGGGGTGAGCTGATATTCTAGTGTGAGGTCAGTACGAAACATTTTTGTATGGGTTTTTAGGAACCACTAGGTAGATGTCAAAGGTAAATGACGAAATAATAAAGATGAGGACATTTTAACAACGCAATAGTGAATCGATGGATGACGGATACAAAATCCTGTAACAGTGACGCTAGGGACGAATATCAACCTGGCGTATATATAACTACTATAATTTGAATTCTGTCATTCCCTAATCCACTTCTGCTTGGTTAATTTTTTATATACTATCCTGAAAAGATTTCAGGACGACCGCACAACCATGGTAATCACATACATAAATATCTAAATTCGATCATTCTGAAACGCAACTCTGATAGGTTCATTCATTTATTACCAACATAAAAACATTCGATTGAGTTGCACACAAATGAAATTGCTCATTCATCGAGTGGCACATAAATCGATTATTATTATTATTAGTTTATAAAATGTTATTTAATAATTATTATTTTATTATTATTTTATTATTAATAAAAATTAGAAACTAAATAAATTCATGCAAGACTTCCAAACAATGTTAATACTGAACCTGGATGCTGTAAAGTTTATTGAAATATTTTTAATTTTTCAATAAATTGGGGCCATCGGATGCTGAAGTCCGAGCATTGCTAGCATCCGGAAACCCCCCGGACGAGGGCTAAGGCGGAGTTATGCACCTACATATTTGTACATTTAGGTTATTTTAGATTTTCATATATTTTTAAATTATTGCCTGACAGTCGTGGCTCGTGACATCTGTCAATGGTAGGGCACAAAATTAAAATAAAAGAGCAAATCTAAATTCCAAATACCAGCCGCCATTGATGCAATTTACCCCCTAGCGTATCATCCTTGTCAAGAAAAGTAAAACAGTATCATAAAACATTTCTTAATGTTATTCCATCCTATCATTTTATATTTCACTTCCATTTAGCTATTCCACAATATTACTATTAATATGTTATATTAAATGTATTGTTGTCTGTATCAATTAGCAGTAATATATGCCTCTTCCCGGATGTTTTAACCTGGGGAGAATAAGAAGAAAATGCTGAACCTAATCTGAACCTAACCTGAACCTAACCTGAACCTAACCTGAACCTAACCTGAACCTAACCTGAACCTAACCTGAACCTAACCTGAACCTAACCTGAACTTAACCTGAACCTAACCTGAACCTAACCTGAACCTAACCTGAACCTAACCTGAACCTAACCTGAACCTAACCTGAACCTAACCTGAACCTAACCTGAACCTAACGTGAACCTAACCTGAACCTAACCTGAACCGAAGTTTGTTCCGGAGTGCCGTTGATACCTCCTTTGAAATTACGCAGATATTGACGGGTCACTCGTTTGCGCGCGAGTATTTGCACAGGTTTAAGATCAGTCCTAGTGACGTGTGCCCCTGCGATTCAAAAAGTAGGCAGATTCTGCATCATTTATTATCTTGCTGCCCAAAGTACACACAACATCGTCATCACTACACCTTTCAATGTCAATTTTACAATATTACACCTTTCGAACTAACACAAATAATCACAAATAAATTCATTACTACACAATTCATTAAATTTTGCAAAATTATTATTAATACACTTAAACAATTTAACAGAGATGGTCATAGCTTTGGAGAGATGGTCATAGCTTTGGCAGTTAAGTGCGTCTACTGCTAATGCAAAACGCTCGGATCGAATCCGGGCAGGGTAAGAACTTTATTCTGGCCGTCTCTCCTCGGAAGGCAATGGCAAACCACCGAGGTAATTTGCCAAGAGCGCCCATCTCAACATGAAGTGTATTACACTTCCCGTGGTTCGGAGCCACGTCATACCCCCAGAACCCGCCTGATTTCGGCAGCTTTCAATTTCTAAAAACATCTATGTGTGTGTCTGTCTGTAATTTTAAATAGAGTCGATGATAGAGTTGTTAAGGTGGCCGCACAATTAACCTGCCTCGGTAAAAAAGAGTAATGAATGGGAAAATAATTTATTTAAAAATTATGAAAACGACATTGATATAAATATTATGTGCTATTGATGTGGATTCTGAATACAAAACGGAATTTTTTTTAACATAGACTCTTAAGAATTACAAAAACGTAATTGCCTTTGTTGTGCGGGCTATAGGCCGCACTGGTGGAGGTATTAATGGATCGATTTAGCGTTATCGATAAACAGATAAATTTTTGATTTAAACAAATTAAGGCTATTATGTTATATTATGTTTTAATAATTAAAAAATTAAACAATTTAATTTCGCGTATCCATTACCCGGGGGGCGGGGGATTGTTTAACTAACCTACTTAATTGGATTGTGAGATTGTCCAATATACTAGTACTATGTTGCGAGCGATTTGTTTAAAAAATATTCTAAGTTAATTCTGTTTTTGGAGGGCGGCGCCCAGTCGCCCTTCCTGTATCAGCCGCCACTGTACTGCTGACTGATTGTGAATAAAATAGTATGCATATATCGGCGGAAAGTTTCATCGATCACTGTCGTGGGATATAATGGATCACCTCGGTGCTGTGCACTTCGATGATCTATCTTAGCCCAGGACTGTAATAAAGTGTTTTTCACCTCAGCAGGAACTATATATTATAAAAGTTAAACAATAAACATTGCTAAAAGCTGACAAACAGAAAATATCTTGATTTTGTATTGTTTAATTAACTGGTTAACTTCTAAAATTTGTTTTAAGATTAATTACAACGGTTAAAAAGTTTAGTATTCCGCGCTATCTCGAACACTGTCACGGCGAATGGATACCTCTGCATTGGATCTCTGACTGATTTACTATGCCTTTAACTAATATTTTCCCTTGTGCATTGTATATTATATAATTTTAAATAAAGGACGACATTGAAACGCTCAAATTTCGCAAGTGTATAATATGATGATATTACTTAAATAATATATTATTTTACCTTTACTAAAATGACTTTTCAAAATGGAATTTCTTACTGAAGCTGGATCCAATCACAAAAATTATGTGTTTTAGATCCGTTTTATTACATTTAACGTCAAGCCGAAGAAAATTTAATATAATAAGGTAAAATTCAATAAAACGCACTAAAATTTCTGATTCGTATAATCGGATTTATAATAATTTAATACGATTAATATTCCATTTAAATGATCAAATTCTAATACGAACTTTCGCCAAAAACCACCGATTAAATACTACCTGAACTAATCTTTGGAAAATATCAAGTTAATAATAAAGGACCTTAATATTACGCCTATTTAATAATGAGAGTAATCACAGGTTAGGGGTAGGGGCTAATTATTACTCGCTGTTTCTAACATACATATTTTTAAAATTTCTCAATTATGCAAATAGGTTAAAGTATAAATTTCCAATTAACAGTTAAGCGATGCAATAAATGTGTCGAGACCCTGAAATAACAAAAAAACTCGCGCTCATTTTAGTTAAAATTTTATTCCGTATAATTTTTAACTTAAAAGAAAATTCATAGAACGAAAACGAAAAGAAGAGATAGAAAAGCTAAAACAAAACTTTAATTTTACCTAATTTTAGCTACTCGTGGATTTCATAAAAATGTTATTGATAAATCCTTACACAAAAAGGTTTTTCAAGAAGCTGAAGAAGACTGATGTTTGTAAGCTTCTGAAAAGTTTATCCATAAATTTTGAAAAGAAAATGTTCAAAAATGTGCGTCCTTAACCCACATTGGAAATAATTTTAATTTTAGTAACAAATAGAAAGAGAGTGGGTTCATTATGTTAACTTATACGTTACTAATAGCCCATCATCAATTGTTATTTTGACTTTTATAATAAAAGAACCCTCTCAGAAATCTGTTAAGTCACCGAACGTAATTACTAAATCGGGACAAAAACGTGCTGTTTCTTGTTGACGATAAAACATTATCAGCTAATGTGCTCAAACACAAAAAGACATTTTATTATATTTTTTTTTTATGAAATAATCTGGATGATGTATTTATTCAGTCGATGCTGAAAATTTCAGACAAAAATTTTATTTTCGTGGAATTAAAATTGAGACGTTAGCAGCAGATAAAATTGTATCAAGGACCTTGCGCACACAAAGGACCCCGTTGCTTACACAACATTACCCTTTTTTAAACGTTATATAAATTTGAAAAGTAATTGATGATGTTTCAGAAGATGATTTTTCAGTTGCCTTGCGGCTAAGAAATTCCAAAGTAAAAATATGTTGTTTACATTCCTTGAATTGAACTTTCAGAAGTTTAAATTTGCATCAAAGAGATCGTAAAAAAATTTTGCTTTTAATATTTATCTTGTTTCAATAGAAAATCCATTTTTGGGTTAAGATGTACGAGTTTACAAAATGAAAAACCCGTTTAGGATAACGTAGATATTAAACGCGTCACTCCCTTTGTTTTCAAAACTACGCAATGTCGTAACTTTAATTAGTACGCCGTATCTCCTCCTTCGATCTGTATCCATTCAATCTTCCCTTTTTTTAACTGCGGCACTTTACTTGCCGAAAGTTGAAAAAGAGCAAAATTCGAAATTAATTCATTTTAATAATAGTTAAGCTTAGGGTCCCCATTGGTAACTAAATTTCAGAGCAGCTTAAAGCTTTGTGTAATTATGATTTACTGATTGCGACCATAAAGTTCTAAATATTTGGTGAGGATTAACAAACCGATGTTTATATTATCACCGAAACTTCTTGAAATTCTAGCAAATTTCCTGCATTATTCGGCCACAAGGGTTAGTTTCCTGAAATAAATTGTTTATTTCAAAAAATTCGAAACGAGGACATTTTTCACATTCCTGCAGAGACTGAATTTCTTTTTAAGTAAGTAAGTGGCCTATATATTTTAGAGACAACTAAAAAATTAGGTGACATTTGTTGCAAATAAAGAAATGAACAAGTTTGTCAATTTATTTTTCTTTTGTGTACATAGAAAATTGGCGATCAGAAGAAAGATAAAGTTTCGAAAGAAATATTTTCCCAGCGTGTTACTCGTATGTTAAAAGGTTTGCTATTTTTCATTTTTACAAAACTTACCCCGTACGCTTTCTATACTCTTATTCTCAAGTGCGTCGTGACTGAATAGATATCTTCGCATTTGAATGCAGAATTTAAGACGATCTCTTGAGCCTCAATTCTAAAGAGAATAAAATTGCATGTCCTTATCGTTCGCTATATAAGTTTTCTTTTAAGATAACGTAGGTTGAAATTTTGCCTTTTTAAATTACGATATTAACCATTTGGAACTTTAAACTTGGTTAAAAACTATTAGCGACGACTTAATTGTACGAATATAGTCGAGGAGACTTCAACTTGAGAAAACTTCTCGAGTTGCTGGCAAGGAAACATTAATCTTTTCAACGATTGTTGGTGCTCATTAAGAGTTGAGAGTTAAAAGTTGAGTCGAGTTGCAAAAAATGACTAGTAAACAAAAGAAATGACACCGAATTTTCAGAACGGTTGAGTGTCGAAATATAAACGACGTTTTAAGATTTTGAAACCTCCAAAAGTGACGTCAACGGGCCAATTGCTATTCAAATCGATTACAATGGAAGATTTTAAAATTGAGTTATGTTAAAATTTTGTAAATACGAAATTTCTTGTTTAAAAATAAATTAAATTTCAATTCGATCGATACAAAAAAGGTAATTCGCTTTTCATGAATTTCAGATTTTAATAAAAGCAATAAGGAACGGTAAAAAGCTTAAGTTTTTAATCTTTGGCGAAGTTAAACATTTTTTAATTTTTCAACTAGGTACTAAGTGCTCGATCAAAAAAATTTAATTTAAAAGTCCTTTAGTATTTCTACGTGTCTTATAAAAACGGCAAAATAAAACTTTCTAAAGTAATTCAAAATGAGACAAATTTAGAGAAAGAAAATGATAAGTTCTTGCCATAATAAGGTTCGCTTAATTATTCGGTTAGTTAGTTATAATGCAAGGTTTTCCTCTATTGCTTTATTACTTGGTAAATTTCACGTGAAAGTTTTCAAAATTTTATTTATGTAAATTTGCAAGTTTCAAGGAGTTTCTACTCAGCCAGGTAATTACATCAGATTTGGCAGGATACAAAAAATAAAAAATTACACTTTTCCTGTATTCTAAAAAAAAATTGAATTACTAGCCATTGGAAAATCAAAGCTTTCCATTTTAACTGATTTTATTTTATCACGTGTTCCTAAGAGAATTTACAAAGATAGATTTCAGTGTTTCTATCATTTGCGAAGAGATGGAAAAATTAAATATCGTACAAGGTTTCAGTTCCATTTATGAAAAAACCTGTCAGGTGAGATTATCAGTGCTCAAGCAGGCTCAATAACTCGTTGAATTTTTAACAGCTCGGTAGCGTAATCGATGTCACGTCACATGACAGTATCGTATTAAATTGAAAATTGATTATAAAAAGATTTGGTGCTCTTTGCTTCAAAAATACATCTAGAATGATTTTAATACATTAATATAATATAATTTTTAGTCTATAATCTAAATATTTATATCATCGTTAAGTCTTAAGGAAAAAAATTTTAAAATTAACAAGCTGAACATGTTATCACGAAGTGACTCCGATGGGATCAAGATGGAAATCAATATAGAAATCAAGACATAAATCCAGCTTTACATTTGCATGGGTGACCACTTTGGAAACACCGCCTGTCGCTGCCTTCTGAAATATTTACCAAATCTAAATCAAAGTACAAAATGTACTCAAAGGTTTAGAAATTGCTTCCAGGATGTTCTAAAATATAATTACTATAGACAGATTTTCTCTTCTTCTTGTGAGCATTATTATTTATTAGATATAATATTTTTTAAATTCAGAAACTTACTCTATAAGATTGTTAAACCGAAACGTGAAGAGTTAAGCTACATTTACAACCTCGAAATTAAGGATTACAACGAATGTTTATAATAATAAATTATAGTATTTATAATTATTATAACCAAGAGTGACATAACGGTCTGTAAGTATGATACATGCAGATGATGATGATGATGATGAATAATTATAAACGTTATTAGTTTCCTTAACATTAATAATTAAGTTTAAGGAAACTAATACCGCAAAATTTGTAATTGTTGTTCTAAAAGTAGTTTAGCTGAAATCAGTAGAAATGGGCAATAATAATTATTACAAATTATGCTGTACTCATTTCGCTATATTAATTATTGTAAATAGGTAGGTATTAATTATATTAATTTATATAGTACACATCATAATGTCACGTTCTACGATTATGATTAGCTGAGCGGCGTTTCTGGCTTAACGTTTAAACCGACATTTAATTTTTAATTTTAAATTATAGCAGGAAATCTTTTAAAATGGAAGTTTATTACTATTCCCGTGGTTCGGGGTACACGTTGAACTGTAGCTTAAAATAATAATTGTTGTTCAAGCCTGCACACTGCCTTGAAAGCCCTTGTTGTTACGGACGACGAGCTAATACAACCTAATTCCACGAGTCGGGATCTTTTGAATTCCTTTATGCTCAGGTGATTGTCTTACAGTTAACTAAGAAATAAATAAAGCTGGTTTGTTGAGCGCCAGGTGAAATCAATTAAAACAATAACAAGGGAAGAAAACATCTTTTATTATCTTACTAAAGGAAAAGAACATTTTACAAGTGAAAATGGGTACCAAACTGAAAGTTTGCCAGATACGAAAATAACATCAAAAGTTCAAATTACATTGTATAATTATTCAAGAAAGCAAGAACAATAACAATTGTACAGCTTTGAAGGAAAATGTACAATAAACAAAAGTCTTGCATACCTAAGTCGTTTCAGAATCTTGAAATAATCGATTTGGTTCTTGAAGTAAAAACGTGCCGAGGTAATCCCAACGTTGGCAATGTAAACAATAATTCAGACAAACAACACTAGTTCGATTTGCCACGTCGATCCTCTTGGGTTTCCTCGAACATATTCGTGCTTCCTTGACTCGCAGTGCATAGAAAAGCATTGGTGCAAAAAAAGAACAGCAAACTTCACAAACTTCCTGGTGGAGTTCATTTAAATCTGCAAATCATACAAAAAATCTATCCTTTTGCTGGTCCAGGTAAGAAGCTGAAAAATGGTAGAGCTGAGATTTGTCAAACATTCATATGAGCGTCCAAAAATCCGCGTTGTGGGGACTAAAATCTGCGAGACGCTGATATTTTTGAGAGCTCAGCTTGCCAGCATTTTTGCAAGACAAAAATGTAACTTGCCTGGATTATCCTCACAAAACAAAATTTCATTGACTTTCTCAAACAAACTCTTATGGACAGTTTCAGGAACATTATTTAAGGATTCAATTTATGATTAATGCAATATGCTTTTTCAGTATCAACTTAAGATCAAATTTAAACATATTGAGATGAATTTTTATAATGGAGTAAATTTTAATTTTAATGTTTTTAAAATGTGTTATGTTGTATGCCAAATGCGCCTCACGTTGTAGCCAAATGTTGAGAAATTCTTTGTAAACGAAAAATTTTCAATTTATTTTCTAATTAAACACTTCTTAATACCTTAAACTCCATTTTCACACACCTATTACAAACTTTCAAACATGTAATGCCCAAAACAATTTCAAAATTATAACTATTTTTACAAATTTTTGCAAATAAAGGTTTAAGAGTAATTTTTCAACAAATTTCTGGGATGACCGCCTCCTCGAGGATTATTCAGACACTGGCTTACAATAAATTCGGCTGTGTTCTATCATTATTATCGTGAAAACATGTGCCAACAGAGTTAATGAAATTTTTCTAACAAAATTTTTCAGATTCAAATAAATAAAATCATTCATATTAGCACAAAATCAAATTTTTTTAGAAAAATCACAGTTAACTCCCTCCAGATTTGAGCATGTAAATCCTTCAAAATTTATCTGCGAAAATTGGCAAACCAATAACAAACCCTATCCTTAAATTTATAAAAGAAATTGAAATCCTCAAAAGTTCATGAAATAAAAATGTTTACAAAGTTTCGCTTTAAACACATTATTTACAAAAGCATGAAATTAATTTTCTAAATTTTATCATTGACAGGTTAATTTTGATTCATTGAATTTTGCATTTTTATCATTTGCAAAATTATATCCAACTTTTAGTTTATTAATTCAAATCTTCCAAAAATTTTCATCATATTTACAAAATCTAAGACTATTTTAAATCAAATTGCTTCAAAAAGTTTCAATATTAAAATTTCGCATTCTTTTGTTGATTATATCGCTTATTAAATCAATGTCCAATGTGCATTGAAAACTATTAAACTTAAAATCAAATCAATTTTTAATCAAACCGATTTCCAATAGTTGAGGGTTTCTATGTTTGATACTTTTTACATCCCTCTCATTTGTTCATCACCATCTTATCCGCTTCCATGAAAATTAGACAGTCGTTCTCATAGTACCCTTAATTCGACTCGACGTGGAAAACAATTTGTCCATTCCTCCAATTCTCGTCGTTCCAAACGGATCCAATCCAAACTTAAATTTTTCCTATAAATAAATTTTTTTTATTCGCACTTTTTCTTATAGCTTCTCCGGTTTCCAATTTTAATTCGAAATAAGGATAATAAATAAGGATTTCTTTCACATGGCTGTTTTCGTAGGAGTAAAAATGACCAAATGTCATTCTGCCTAAACCGTTTACTACCGTTACCTCCAAGTATGATCTATGTGAAACTGATAAAAATTAAAAGTTCAATTTCGTGTCGTGGATGTGTCAAATTTGGAAAATGTTTTTAAAGAGATCGCCCCCTGTTTCATGTGTACTGAGTTATCGTACATTGAAAATGTTTATGAAAATCTATGTATTATGTTTAACTGGAACATTTCTGCGTTTTGAATGTTGTTTAAATTGCAGTATCCATTGAAAAATAAAAATGTACGAAGTCAAAAATATATATTTTTTTAATTTAAATTATTTAGCAATAAAATTGATCCATCAATCCATCCCTCTTCCAGTGCGGCCTTTAGGCAACACAACCCAGGCAATCACATTTTAGATGGTTATCCGGTGAGATGAAATTTTAAAATCTTGTGAATTTTTAATTTTAATGTTTTTAAAATGTATTAGGTTGTATGCTATACAACCTTCTTCTGACTTCTCAAACATTTCTCATTTTCTCTTCTCAATTTTTCACACGTGTATTCCTAAAAACAAACTAAAAAAATATTTTTTCTACACAATTTTCGTACATTCTCTATCAAAACTCAAAAATACACCTTTTTTTTTTAGAAAAATCAGGACAATAAGTTCAGAATAGTTCTGGATGCGAGCCAGAAACAATTATTGGTTCCACGGTTACTTGTAGATTTCTCGTCTGTAGATCGTATTGTAGATTATATTTTAAAATGTGTAAAAGATTTTTTCATAAATTATTTTAATATTCTTTAAAAAGTAGTTTATAAAATTTAAAAAAGAAATGTACTATCTACTTTTTAGAGAACAAATTAATGAAAAGAAACCAGGAATCTGAAGCAGGAGAATTAAATCATATTTCCTCTCCATGCCTTCGCAGGTCATAAACATAGGTACTCCATCGAGAGGTGCTCCAATTTTAAAAATCCACAAGCAATTTCGATTGCACACAAAATCAATCCCTCAGATGTCGAGGGTGCATCTATGGATAATTCAGGATATCTGAGAGAGATTGGAATAGTTTGATCCATAAAAACTAAACTGTCAATTGGGAGAGCAGCAATAACATAAACTTGGTTTTAAATTTGACGTTTTATTGCTTACTGTTCAGGATACATCATTTTCAGACTTATTTTTCTGATGATTTCGTTTTATATTCTTTCAAAACATAATGGATTTGTAACAGTTTTTCCTCTTTATGTTCATTTTATCTTCTCTTTTTGTTTTCTCCAAGTTTTCTATATTTTTTTATCAATTTTTAAATCACTTCCTATTTTTCTGCTTTTTATTTTAGAAGTTTTAGAAATTTGAATGATAAAAACCAAGTTGTAAGATTACAAGTTTTCCTGAAAATTTTATAGGACGAGCATAATATATTTCAATAATTGTACGAAGCGTTCAAGGGTCTGCAACATGGTCACATGATATACCCGACCGTCTCGTCTGCTTGTATATAAAATTATATTCAGTAAAAAAAAAAAAATAAATTGCTTCTACTTATTCAACAGTAAACTGTCACTATTTGGATAACAATTTGTGCGCATTTCAGCTACATCCCTTGCAGGCATTCGCCCAGAAAATTTGATACAATTGAATTGTTAAAATTAGTTTGTAAGCAAGAAAAATAAATTTATAAGCATATACCATTCGTTTAAATGGCTAGAGCATTTCAAACCCAAGAACTAAAACATTTTTTACCATTTTCAGCAATCGTTTAGAGTAAAAAGTGTAATCGTATACACACTTTTTCACTTTGTTTTAAAATTAATGATTTGCAGGTGACACTCGAAGCTGAAATTGTTAAATATGTTGTAGAAAAATATTTCTTTAGAATGGTTTAATGGCAACAGAAATATGAACTCTACGAGCACTTAACTAAATGGAAAATTTTATTGTGGCAATTTTTTTAATTAAACACATTTTTTCCTGAAAATAATGAAAATTGAGAGATAGCTTATATTACAATTTAGAAGTGTAGATTGTTCACGCTAATTATAAAACTACAATTTTATAAATTGAAATTAGTTTGGCTTCCCTTTATTATCCTTTAAAAATTTTACGGCAATTTTTTTTAAATTTTATGAATCGTTTGCTCTTATAATAAAATTATCATATAAAAAAGGGGTTGTGAAGATGAAAATAATTATTATACATTCACTTCCATTAAGTTAGTATAAATTTAAACAAAAATTGATAACAAAAACCAAACCGAGGTGTTTTTAATTGAGTTATTTTGGTTTTGTACTTTAGGATGTAGCAAACATAATTTTAATTATTAATAAAAGTGCAGTTCGTAATAAATTTTATTGATGTCGGTTTGTGTATTACATTTAATTGAAAAAGATTACGCACGAAAATGTCGCGCTATGACACCAACAGAAGCATAAAACATCAAAAATAAAAGTTATGAACTTAGGTGATTTTAAATGTAATTTAAAAATTCTTTCGTAATTTGTCAAATGGAAACCTGTTTGTCGCCTGTAGTAGCAAATTTGCAGCTTTTGAAAATGAAAATGAAACACATAGTAGGAAAGCTAAACTGTAATTGGTAATAATTATTGTTGGTAGGGTGAAAGGGTTCTATTGAAGCTTGGGAGTAAATTTGAAAGAAGACGGAGGATTTAAAGTGTTTGACAAGTTGAAATTAAGTTGAAACTAATAATTAAAATCTTACACTTGGTAAACTCTCAATAAATAGATTTAATTAAGTGAATTTTCCTTAATTTTATCGCCCGTTTTTAATATAATAAATTTTATGGATTTAATATTATGTACCGTGCAATTTTAATTACAAATTTTAGTGGTAACTATTCTGCGAGACGTGTTAATTAACTAACCCCCCCAATATATCGCGAAAAACATTAATTGGTTTTTTAAATTTTCTTCCTTATCTCCTGAAAACATTTTAATCGAGTTTTGCTAACTTTAGCAATCGAAGTGATTTTAAAAATTAAGACCGAGTTGTTATAATTTTTTTTTGTTATTCCTTTATCTTGTCGTAACTCATATTTTTTGTGAAATAAATGAAATATATGGAATTTCGATATAAATTCGAAACTCGCATAATAAATTTTAAAATATCGGTAAATATTTTGGAATAAAATGAACTATTGGAGATATAAAAGTTCTGACACAAAGCAAATACATCGTATAAATAATTCCTATTCAAGCATGCATTTACATTCATATTAGAATTGCGAGTTAACATATTTTGTATTCAACGAGCTTCTGTGTATGGTTCAGTTCCTTTAACACGTACAAGAAGCGTTTAAACAAGAAACTACAGCGATGGTACGTGTTGGTGGGTAAAAGTGAAAGGAATGAAAAAATTAATTTAAGAAACTACAATTTTTCAATGATTAAGCAAGTTCTTCGTGTTTTGCATCATCAAAAGCTGTGTGAAATATTACACTTGCAGAAAGTTGGTGGCAAAGTTCATCTGAAGTTTTAATTAAAATTTTCGTGTCTTAATTACAATTTTATAAAAAATTGTAATCGGGATGATCTTATCCTAAAGATCCACAAATATTGTGATTTTTATCACGACGAGTGTTTCTGTCAACACAACATACTAAGTAAAAATTTTACTCAAACCTGTCACGCAATTGTAAATTTGAGACAACATATCCTCTAAACATTCTCCCTTTAACTGTAAGATTAATGTTGAAAGGTTTCATTAATTACTCAAGCAATTTATTTAGCAGTATGTTTTCTCAAAAATTAATTATTAATAATTGTTTATAGTAGACCGAAAATTGCGTTGTTTTATTAACCCACTTTGGAAAGCCAAGAAGCTTCCCCGGTTACGCTTTTCTTAATAATTAATGCTTATAAATGATGAATGCTATTTAAAGCTCCTTTTATGATATTCTTTCAAAACTTATAAAGGTGGTGCGCGCTAATGCGATATCTCATTTAATTATTATTTATTATTAGATAATTTTTTTTGTTTTATCAAACTGCGTTAATTTTAAAAAAAGTTTGTTTCATCAATCACGCTACTGAAGTGTCCAAGTTAAACCATTAATTATTTTTTATAGGATTCGAATCTACTGGAAGTTCATCTAGCTCCAACAGAACGAGAATTGGTTCAAGCTTTAAGAGCTTTACTATTGCACGCTCACTGGCACACTTACACCCTTTTGGCGGACAGCACCATAGCTTCGATCCTGCAACGTGGAGAACTTTGGTCAACATTATCGGCATCTCCTTTATTTCCTACGTTAATTTCGTTGCCGTCGCTACATCGTCCCCAATCTCTGTTTAGGTGAGACACATTTAACATAAATTCGTCCGAATTATACTTTAACAATAAATTTCAACAAAAAAGTTTTTTAGGTCAGCCTAACTTCGGAACTCACATTTTATATTTTATTACAGTCAGTTTTTTTTGGAAATGAAATTAATTTGAGCGAAAACAATCCAGTTAATACAAAATCAAGCCTTCTTTGATCAATTTCCAAGTTCTCTAATAGTGGAATCCCTATTAATTTTATCTTTTAAAGTACGTTCACCAAAATAGCTTTTAATGTTAGCAAATTTTTGGTTTCCTTGGTTAACTTCAATACCACAAGTCTGATGTTGTTTGTTTATTTTATATTTTTTTATGGAGCGACTTCGACGGGGAGTTCTTTCAAATAAATATTTACAGAGCCAGTATTTTACATTTTAATTAAATTTTTTTTCATAATTACTTGCAATGCTGATGCTGCATTGGGAATTGTTCTTCGTCCTCTGTTCTTTTATGCAAATGCGGAGAACTTGGATAGTATACATCTTCGAACTTATCATAATATTGTGCAAATTAACTAAAAGCAATATATTATGTCAAACCTGTCAGAAGTTTATTTGCTGACGTAAAATTAACATAACAATATTACTAAGGTGTTACGTTTACGTGATGACCTAACGTCTAAGTTCGAATATTTATAATTTATAGAACATGATTTGGTGAATTATGGTCTTGAGAATACCGAGATTTATTCAAAACCATGGTAGTGTAATATTAATTTTTTTTATACATAGGAGCTCTCGCCCAAAATATTCTTTTACTTTCACAAACATTTTGGAGCTGAATAATTGCTCAGCTATTTTCAAGAAAGTAACTTAGGCTACTTTAGGGTGCAAATTGTAATATTTTAAATTTAAAATTCGAATATTCTAATTTTTTAGAAATACACTTTATTGTTATTGTAGCTAATGATTATATTTGTGACGCATTCAGTTATATTGTCACATCCAACCCTCAACGGACAAAACGTCAAAAATTGAAATATGGATTAATAATGGCTAATCAAATATCAATTACAAGTCATCAATTGCTATTATTTAAACTAACCACGTCACGAATATAAATATTATCTGAAATGAGTGCATTTTTTTAAATTTTCATTACAATCACCTGCGTTGACTTGGAATTAATGCCATAAAAATCGTACATTTTCGTGGTTCGGAATCCACGTTAAGTTGTAGGTCCTACGTGTCCATCATATACATTCACAATGTAAATTTTCTGTTTGTTTTTAATTTTTAATAAAGAAATTTTATGATTTTAAATAACTATAATTATATGCAGTAGAAAAAATTGTATAAAATAGTGAAGTCGTTATCAAATGCGGCAAAAATAAAGAGATAAGGTGTTTTTAATTTTGCGCGAGCCAAGATAACGTAATTCATTGCTACAGGCACGTATTTAGGTAATTCTAAAACTCTTAAATTGAAAGAATAAAATACAAAGAATCATCTTACATTTTTTGAACTAGTCACAATATTCCATTTCTCGCAAATATATTCTTTTATAATATCTACATTTTTCAATACTACTAATAATTGCTTTTTACTACCTATAATATTTTTCTAAATATTTTATATGTCATTGTCATAAAAATATTCTTGAATTGTGCTTTTTCTACTGCTGGCACCAGGTATTTAGCATTGTCTATGAAAATAACACTGTTTGGTGGAATATTGGGCAATAACTGATTTTTGCATCAATTTTCGAAAAGTTCTCCCGCGGTATCTTTATGGTAAACCAAAATCGAATCTTTTATATTTTTAGCTGATAATAAAAGACCGTTGGGTACCCATCCATTTTTGGATTCAGCGTGCAATATTGTTATCCTTTTTTCTTTGTTTGATGATGCTTTAGTTATGCATTTCATAGATGAATCTACCCAACCTTTCAAAACGGTGTCGTGGGTGTCTTACCAGGTCTCATCCAAGTAAATTATTAACTGATTTTCTAATGTATATCTTTTTATTGACGTGAGATATTCATAGCGACATTTCATTAATACGTATTAGTTCTTCATCCCAATGGCTCAACGTTTTTGAAATACCTAAATCCTGTTTACGTGTTTTTCTCTTTGCCACTGGCTTATTCACAATATTTCAAACGGTGATTTTGGAAATTTTCGTTAAATCTGAAGTTTCTTCTAGAGCTCTCGTTAAATTGTATTTTTTCTGAGGCCATCATAGACGTTTCTCACGATTTCTTTTGCAACGACAGACAAATGATGCATTTTCATCTAATGGTCGCCACATTTTGTACTTATAATTAATAAAGTACCTAACTCCTACACTGTTTAAAATTATTAATCAATAAAAAATGTGCAAGTATAAACCTGCGTTATCGCAATAACTTTTTTTAATTCATTAAATTAATCTTGGAATAGACATACAATTATTTATTATGTTCTGTAAAATTTGAATTCAAAAACGAAACTTATTTTTGAAAACAATGTGGTACTTATTTTAGCACTTTATAAAAAATATATTACATGTTTCTTTTCAAAGGCTAGTGCTTAGATGCGATTTTTGATTAAAACCCCGAAAGAGATTTTACTTAAGATTAATGGGAAACAATCCAAATATTCAATTAAAATTTTTTTTAAATTAAAGAAATTAAAATTAAAATTTAATTTTTTATTGGCACCACATTTTCTAATTCAATTGTTAATATTTAGGGAAGTATTAGTCGAAGAATTATATTGATTTTTATGCTTTTTGGTAATAAAATTGTGTACAATTTTGTTCCCTTGTCGTTTGTTCGTAAATTTAACCGTTTGTCAGTTATGGTGAAAATGTGTTCATCCATAATGGAACAAAGTGGAAATTTCGATAAATTTACAATTTTTGAAAAACTCTAGAGACACGTGACCTCATTTGCATTATCGCTAATCTTTTAATGTCAACAGAAAATCAGTGAAGTTATCTGTGTCAGGTGGACGTCATCCAAATTTTTTTAAATAGCAGCCGTTATTTTTTTATGGTTTTCAAAGAGCTCATAATCTCGAGGAGTTTATTACTCTCACAATAAGTGTCCCAAATATTACAATATGTATTATATTGTATCACATAGTATAACATGGTATTGCATTGTTCTTGTCCCAACTATTACATACGTAATAAACCTTTCACATAATCCTGCTTAAGTTCACTGAAAATCTTTGTAAAATAGCAGTTACTTCAAGAGAAAATCCGGATCTTTCGAATATGTACATAGGAATTACACTATGGTCATCCAATAAGCCGTGCATTTTAAGACTCTTAATTTCATGTTTACGTTGTTTCCATAAATCTTAAGTAAAATTTGCGCATTAGCGAAAATCACGATTTCACCTCAAGGTTGGCGTATCGAGAGGACAACTTCGAAAGACTTTCATGCCTAAACTAGTTTTCTTAGATATATGTGGGCTTGATGAGTTATTTTTAGATGACTTTATACTCTACAAAAACTTAAGGGGGGGGGTCGCCTGCATCCCTAGAAAGTGTATTTTCAGGTGGTGAATATGGGAACTAATGCTGTTATGCGTATCCCCAATAAGAGACAAGGGCACCCTCTTCTCCCGGAGATAAGAAACTATCTCCAAAGACGGAAGGACGAAACGACGGATATCCCGCCTGGGAAAATTATTATGGTAAATTGGTATCCGGAGTTTCAATTTCCTCATTCGGGTTTGAATTAGTTACACTAATAGAAATAAACATCTAAAATCAAATATTCGTAATACATGGAATGTATGGAGCCTTTTTCAAGATGGGAAAGTCGATGATGTTATAAGAGAAATGCGCAGACTCAGAATTGACGTATTGGGATGCAGATATCACTCAGGAGACAACAATCCACGAAATCGAAATGGAGTAGCAATAATAATCCACAAAAACATACTGCAATTTGTTGAAATCAGACAGCGTAATAATCTTCTTCTTCCATGGCTCGCCAATCCCTTATGGGTCTTGACCGTTCTTAGGAACCTTCAAAATCCTTTTTGCGGGGTGGATTAATCCCCTGTTTGTGAGGTTTTGCTCTTTCCACTATCTCCCTCCACTTCTTTCTATTGTTTGCCGTTTTCTTCCACTCGTTTGCGCCAATAGTTCGCAGGTCTCTGCACACATGCTATGGTCTTTCCTTTCCTCTCCTGCCCATTGGTCTCCACTCCATTGTCACTTAAATTGCTCTTTTTTGTGAGCTTCTCAATACATGCCCCATCCGTGCTATTCTCTGTGCTTTAAGGTGTTTCACAATGTCTTCGCCATTCATCTTATTTAAGAGCTCAAAGATCATCATTCTCCTGTATTCATTCGCTTCCGTCTTCACTGGACCCCAGATTCCTCTCAGAATTGTTCGTTCAAATATGCGTAGCTGTTCTTCGCCACTTACTCTCAGACTACTGATTTCCAGTCCATTGTTTTGCTTATTTGTAGGCTTCTTAACATGCGCTTGTTTGCGTAGTAATAAGTCCTGTACCCTGTCTGTATTCTGGTTTTTATTTCTTCTTCACAGTTTGTTCACTGCTACTCCTATTGTTTTTCTTAGATAGCAGAATTTATCTACTTCTTTATCTACTTGCAAGCGTTGCTTGGTGTTTTTGTTTCCTCTTGCATACTTAATGTATTTTGTCTTCATCTAGTTAATCTCTAGTCCTACCTCTGCCGCTGCTTCTCGCAGTTCTCTTGTTGCCTTTATGAGATCCTTCTTTGACCAGCTTATAATCGCTATGTCGTCTGCGCAGGCTATAATTTGAATCGGTTTCGTATTCAAGTTTACGACTTCAACCCTGACGGAACTCGGTCAAACGTTTGGAGTCATTTGAATTGTGGTGCTATATCGTGGATGCATATAGAGTTGCGAACGAAACAATATTGCGGACAATGGGAAAATAAGAAAACCTTCGTTATTTTAGTCACGTAATGTGCAACCACAAATATCGCATACTTCTGATAAATTTACAAGGGTAGCTTGAAGGGAGAAGAGGACCCGGACGACAAAGACTATCTTGGCTGTGACATTGTTTCGGGCAGCAGCTAAAATGGTGAGATGGGCCACGATGATCGCCAACGTCCAAAGCAGATAGGCACTAGAAGAAGCAGAACAACAAAAACGTACTTTGGTTTTCCGCTATCTCGCTTAATTTTTGCAGCGGAAGCGATAATAGATAATCATGCAACATTTTGTCATCAAACTCTTCGGTTTTTAATTTTTCAACAAAATATTTAGGTAGGTATTTGAAGACCGAGAAAATTTTATTTTTACTTCTATATTATTTTACAATTATCTACCGAGTTTAACCCATTCGTGATTTCTTTCGAGATTTAATCTTAAAAGCACATACTCTATAATAATATTAAATAATAATAAATTATATATTATGTATATTGTGTACTCTATTTAAAAGACTAAATTTCGGTCTCAACAGACTTTATTGATGAAACGAATATTTTATTTTTTATCGAATTTATACAAATATTTTGATCTCGACAAGGAAATTGGTGAGAATTCGACACCACTTTCAGATGTAAAAGATACATTATTATTATTATTAAAAACCCAATTATTATTGTTATAGCGCGTATCAGATGCACTAGGAAATTTCCGATTATTTGTTCTTATTTCATAAACCGTTTAATAGCTTTTATTTCATATTATTGATATAATATTATTATTGCAGACTTTTATTTTATAACTAATCGCATCGATTGTTTCGTTGCCCCTGTTGTTTAATAATTTTAATCGTTGACTGAATTTTAAAATATGTTCAAGGGACATTTGCCAAATTTACTCAAGCCCTACTTTCGCAAATTTTCCATGCTCGTTCCTCTCAATTACTACCGTGACACCTACATTTGTTAAAAAACAAACTTATCTGATTAGAAATCGACCTCTTTATTATTTACATACGAAAAATTTGTTACAAAGGACACATTTCATTGGCAATTTGTTATAATTAAATACCGTTCAAGTATTATAAATTTAAATCCTTGTTAATAAAGTTGGTGGAGATTTTCGATAGATATCGTTAATCACTCTTGGTTAGTTAACATTTTGTTCTGAAAGTTACTTCTATTTTATAATATATCCTTAAAGGTGATATTTCACGTGTTATTTAAATAAATAATTGACGAGATCCCAACTGTTGGATCTTGGCTGGGATCCCTCGTCCCTTGTTCAGGTTTCCGTAAAATTCTCCACTTGCAGCAGTTTTTCGACCAGAAAAGTGGTCGAGAAAATCAAAAGAAACACATATTATATAAAAAATGAAAGGACTTTTTCAGAAGAGAAATCAAATAAATTATATAACAATTTTGTCTTTGAAATTTCACTAAAAACTAACTCAACGTGATACTTTTATTGTTATATTTCATATGTACATTATCTGTACAATGGAAGCACTTTTCCAATCAAGTCGTAAAGGTCCATCATAGAGGGAAGTCATAAAACATCGATAGTCATATATAAGTGGGTGTTGAGAATTAACGTGTCATAAACTCTGGAATTCCGGAAAGTGTCATTTTGAACCTTTATTGTTCACTATAAAATATGTTATTAAAAATAGCTTAGATAGTAGATTATACTATCGTATTTAATTGTAAATGTGATGTTGCATAACTAAATTTAAAATATTACAATTATTTTTACCTAAAAGTAGCTTATCGAATTTAAAAATAGTAACTTTAAAGTTACTTGGGAATTCGAAATAGCTAAGCTACTTAGATAATACCTATAACTACTTCCCAACTCTGGCACAACTAGCTTAAGCTACTTTTATACCTCTAAGTTGGGAAGAATGTTTAGAAAAAGAAAATGAAGACCACGAAAACAAATCTATATTGTATACTACTTATTATAAATATTTTTTTCTTTGTAGGGGCGCCTATGCACATTATTTTTTATTAACGTTTTTGATTACCGTAATGGAAAAATGTATTCAAGTGTTTACTATATTCAACTTTTTTGTGTTAAGAACTTGATTATTAAGCAAGAAAGAAACTGCACAGCTTCAAAAAGCAAATTAATATTTAATATTTTCTTTGTATGTAAAATATTTGAGTTTTTCACAAACTTAAGTGAATATTCAAATTCGAGGAATATAAATTTACAGGAATAAAAAATTGCACGAGAGCGCATCCTTGAGGTAGTTATACAGTAAAATTCAATTTGATAATCCTAAAATTCGATAAGTCTGCAAATTCGCACTCTCGATGATTATTTTTGTATAAACTAATCGAGTATATCATCGAGCGTTTGTCATTCGACTTCTTTTGTAAAATCTCCTATACTCTCAATTTTCTATTCAATTTTCCTCAATCAATGCTAGTTTTATCCGACGCCTTAAAAATAAAGCGCCCTTGCAACCGAGATCCTTTTACAGGATATCTATTATTTGCATTTCACTTGAAAGTGTGTAGCACGAATAACAGAAATTTTCTTTTGTCTAAGTCAATCCGATCGCCGAATTGATAGTGAAATTTAATTTTCACATAAATTATATATTTTAACCTTTCCGTGACGTCAAGGCGTCTCGAATATAATTAGATTAATTCGGGAACGCTTTTCAAACTAACGACGCCGAGGTTTGCTTAATTTGTCTTTGTAATTTTGCCTACTACTAAAATTACTCTTTCAAGTTGAAGTAGACTTCCGAAAGTGATGCCAAAATAGCAAATTTAATTGCTCCGTATTAAAATTAATTTTTTAAAATACTCGTTTAAATTGTAGTGAGAAATGAAGCTATCATGGAATCAGCTAATAATTTGTTCTGCATTAGCTAAAACAATTTTGCAATTTGGTTTAAATGTTAACAGTTCACCAAATTTCCATTCCCCGATTAATTCTCCAGTTATAAATAAGCAAATAGAATAGCGTTTAGAACCCAATCGACAAAGTCTATATAAGCTGCGCAAGCTAAAGCTGATAGATAGAGTCGATACAATAATTGAAAAATTCCGATTTTTAAAAATTTAAATACTTGCACAAATATACGTAGGTAATAATAATATATTATCTGTATTTTGTTTTGCGTCGGTAGGGGAATAAGAAATTTTCGGAAAACTAATTGTTGTAGAAAGTTTAAATAACGACTTTAGCATTTGGAATTGTTCCGTATTAGACATTGATATATTGTAGTCTTATATTTCAGGAAGTTGGCAGATATTTCAAGACTGACCAGAGGCGTTATCGTAATTTTCTGTGAAAGAGCTGTTGCTGTAAAGATTTTGCACGACGCTAAACGGCTTAACATGATGGACGGTCATTTCGTTTGGATTTGGATCGATCTTGCACAAAATGATAGTTATAGAAATACAACAACGGAAGATATAAATAAAGACGTGAGAGATAGTGAACGCGAAAAACGTAGTGAAAAAAGTACCAAAGACTATGTATCGTTTCAAAGTGATAATTCCAATTTACGATATAAACGTAGTGTTCATAACGAGCTGATTAAAAGTGATCTCAGTGATATCCATTTAAATTATTTATTAAAAAACGATGACATTCTTTTGTTTCATAATCAAGACGGCGTTGAAAGTTCTAAATTTAAAAAACGTAATGAAATCGTTAGTGATGTAAACACAAAATTTTATAAAAAATCTAATCGTAATGGTGACCACTCGTTTGAGTTACCCTCGGGACTTTTAAGTTTAAAACCGCTCGCAATTCGAATTGATAGACATCTAATTAAAGGAGCTGTTCGCTTGCTGGTCGCAACACTTAAAGCTATACTTGATCAATGTCCCGATTGGTTATTAGAAAGTATAGCTTTCGGAGAGCTACGGACGAGTTGCTGGAAGTCTTTAGGAGTTAAAGAATTTAATTTTTCCAGAATTTTTGCAAGGTAATTTTTATTTTTATAATAACAATAATATCTATTTTTTTATCGAACCAACCCCAACACGTCACGTCGCGGCGTCTCCTCTACTATATTATAGTCTCTAATTTATGATTTTCCGCTGTAAAAACGCCACTATCCAAACATTTTAAAACAATTTAATGGATTTTCCCCTTTTTTTCTCGTTCTAGCAAAAAGTTTCCACAAAACTTGGAATTATAAATCAAAACTAAACAACTTAATGATACCGAAACAAAATTAAAGTTATGGGACAATTTTTTTTAGTTTTTGCAGCAATAAAGCCCGTTTAACCTCCCGAACTTACTTTTTTAGCTCAATAATTGTATAAGCAATGAATACGTATTATGAGATAAACCAACGTTTTGTTCTAAAAGGGTCAGCGTAATTATTCCAGTTGCTGAAACAATTTCCCAATTTTACCCTTGTAAATCTTCCCTGCTTTCTAAATTTAATGTTTGATGAATTAAGCTTAACGTTATTGATGTAATAATTAACGCTAATGCATCATAAATAATTTATTGTGACTGAAGAGAAATTATTTATAAATTGTTAAAACAATCTGTTCGTGATGTTCAAACTCCTCTAAATGCATTGTAATTCCGAACAAGTTGAAACTACAAATTAGATAACTTTACGATCTCACATTTAATTCCTTATCTGATCACTCGAAAGCTCATACATTTCACCTACTTCACGTTTTGTTTGGTTTTCACGATTTACTCGCTTTAATTTCGAGAAAACCGCCATAAAATTTATGACCGCTAAATTATTTTCGGGATTAGCCCGACAATGTTAAAAAAAATTCGTTTTGTGTTATTATAAACTTTCCTTGAAGCACGTCAAAAGCACACAAGAGGTTTTTTCTTTGATCAAAACTTGGGTTTATAAAATAATGTAACCTTTATCAAATCTCTGTATTTCAAATTCCAGAAATACTAATTTTATAAAACAAGTTGAGTCACGATTCGAGTGATATTAGTGACTTAGACATTAATTAATTATGGATTAACGGAATTTGTGAAGGAGTGCAAAAATAATTTCGAAAGTAAAAAATAAATTCCAATTTCGAGATTTTAGCTTCTCGACAACAATTTAATTAAAGTATGTAAATTAATAAAGTACTCTACGCAAATTAGTAAATTAAGGGTTGTTGTAAAGTCGGTAATTGATGTAAGACATTAATAACCAGACAGTTTTTGAAAAACGAGTCGAAATTAATATTAGTTAGAAAACAATACTTCATCATCAGGTTATCGCCTTTTACGACAATAACTAATTTGCATGGACCATAATATAAAATCGATATACACTTGCTGATGTAATAATTTATAACATAAGCCTATTTACCACCATTTAATTAAGCTTGGTGTTAATGAGAAATGGATACCATCTAATAATATATTAATTTCGAATATCGCTTGGTAATTATAACTTTTTTTTGGCTTTGCGCGCAGACAATTAGCGGCTATGCCCATATTTTGCAGAATAAACTTTTCGAGAGAGCATAAACTGAGAAGGGCATAATTAAGTATTTCTAGTACTCATTTTCCACACCCCAATTTAATTTTCTTTCGAGTACCAGTCATGAAGAGCAGAATAGGCAGATTAACAAAAACCAACTTACTAAGTTATAGTGACTATAATTATTAGTACGTGGATTTTAAACGAATTACTCTCTTGTTCGGAGTTCAAAATATTCACAACATTTTCAAACTTAGTGAGACATTACGGTCCTTCGAATGAGAAAAAAACTTAATAAATGTTAGATACCTTGACGGTCTGGTTTACAGTATTTTTTGTTTGCTTTCCTGCTGTACTACTGCGGCCAATTTTCAATTAAAAGGAGTTTAAATTTAAAATTCTCGGTGAACTCTAATTGCATTTTTGTACAAACATGGAATTCATAACTATTTTCACTTATATCTGACGATAATGTGGGTCATAGATCGACTGAATACTGCATTTAACTTTCGTAGGGGTACAAGCAGGGCTGTCTCAAGGTATGGTGACTCCAGTGTATCAACTAAAAAATTTTTCCTTTTCCTTTTTTTTTTGATTTGTAATAGTTATATATACTACTTTTTTATGCATTCCAAAAGGCTTGTGACTTGCGTCTTTGTTTCCTAAAGTCCCTGTGCCTAAACATTTTAATTTAAAACAGATAAAAGAAATTGAAAACTGAATTGAAATATAAAATAAACAAATTTTAGAGCGTAGACAAAAACTAATTCAGTGGAGAGCATAAGTTAATCAAATTTGAGGCTTATGCACGCTAATTACTTTAGCTTATAATACCTTTTAATTGGGTGGTTAGGCTTTACCAATTGAAATTCTTAGTTAATAAAATAATAATGATAAATACATAAATTGTTATATAAAGATCAAACGTTAAAATAAAAATGAATATCTATTTATATTATTTGGGTAGTTGTCCATAATACCAACTTATTTTTAAATAATTAAGTAAATATTAATCTTAAGAATAATAATAACAGCTCTTATTCGTGCAGGAATTTACTGTCTCCTTCGTGACTTTCTTCTTCTTCTTTTTATGTCTACGAGTATTAGGAATTACAGCTTGTTACGATCGTTACAATCGCCTCACTCCTGCGTGGTCTGCCGATGGATCTTCGTTCTATCGCTTTATACCTTATAGCCAAATCATCTTAGGAATCATTGTTTCCAGATGGTTTCTCCAGTTGTCTCTATAATCTCTTATTAGCTGGTTGAGACTGAGTGCTTCTAATTCTCCTCCTTATGTTTCTTTTTCTCGTCTCCTCAAGTGTAGTCTGTTGCTCTTCTTAAAAATCGCATCTTAGATGTTTATATTCGTTGCCCATTCGCCTTCATTATTGTCCAACTTTATTAGCTAGAACTTCATTCCCTTCTAACTTTAGTATTTAATGTCCTGTGTATGGTGCAATTGATGTAATTGAATTTCCCTAACTTTCTGTGTATATCTACATATTTCTTGTCCGTGTGATATTGTAGTTCCCAAGAAATTAAACAGTGACACTTCTTGTTGTATGATATTGTTGTCTATTATTATTTTAGAGCGAATTGGTTCGCATTCTCGGTATGGCAAAACTTTTGTTATGTTTACATTTTGACATTGTAAATTTCTACAATTTGGTTTAACTCATGAATGACCTTCTGAAGTGTGTTTCCACTATTAGCGATTAGCACTTGGTCGTCGGCAACAAGCAGAGAGATTTTATTTTCTTCAGATCGTGGGTATAGACATCTATTTTTTCCATCTATTTCCGTAACACGTTATCGATATAAATATATTTTATTTATTCTTTCATTTTCTTTTCCGGTTATGGCAATTTGTGATTCAGCATAATAAAGCGCTTTTATAACCTTTATCAAAAGAAGAAGTATTCCTCGTATTTCTAATATTTCTCAGAGCTTTGTTTTGTTTACCTTGCCGAAAGCCTTTTGGTAGTCTATAAAATATAAATTATAGGTGGGTCTCTTTGTTGAACTCTCTGTGTTTCTCTGTGTGATCTGCTTAATTCCAAAAGTTTTGTCTGTACAAGAACGCTCCTTTATAAAACCATCTTGTTCAACAAGTAAGATGTTTTGTATTATTTTTTAGTCTATTCTCTATAATCTTGGAGTATATTTTATATAATGTATTGAACTGCTCCTCTCACAGTTCTCACAGTTAGTTTCTTCGTTTTTTTTTAAAATGATTATTACCTTCCAGGTCTGAGGTATTGTGTTCTTTTGCAACATTTGAGGTGGTTAAAGCCATAGTGGTGTAAGTCACATTTTTGTAAAATTTGAGTTATGTATTCTAGGCATATCCCTAAAAGTCAATTTATTGAAAGGCAATTTTACAAAAATGTGATTTACACCACTATGGCTTTAACCCCCTCATTTGTTGATTAATTCCAAAAATCTGGTTTTGACTTCCACATTTGTATATTTTATGAGTTCGGCATTTATACAATCTTGTCCAGCTGTTTTCTCTGCTTTTCACTATTTTTATTAATGCTTCTTCCAATTCTTTCATCACTATCTGGTCTACAATTTTGTCTTCCATTTCTTCTATCTTATCAGCAATTTATTTGATTTCAGGTGTTTCGATATCAATCCAAAGATTTTTATAGTGTCTATTTTTACTTTATATTATTTTGTACTATTTAAACATCTCCATTTTATATGCGAATTCTTGTCTCTTGATATAAATTTATAAATTTATCTCGATTCTCTTGGTTGATTTTACTTCTGTTGTTATGTGTTTGTATTGTTCTTCTTCTTATAAGAAGTTATATATTCTATATAACTTCTTTTTATAAAGTTTTGCATACATTTCTTTTACAATCAAGGCTTAAACGCAAATCTTTTATAAATAAAGTGACACTGGCTTAAATTTCAGCTCAACTTCTCGCATTATGACCGATATTGACTCATATCTGCATTTTTCTTTATTACTCATACTGTTGAAATTTTCCAATGCTAATCTCTTTTTATTTTCTTTTCTTATTTCGGTAGTACTCTTCAACTTGACTCTTGCAATCACCAGATTCTAACATCACAGATTGCTGCTTGAGCAACATTTAGTAGGTTATAATAATGCCTTCGTTCCATCGTTTGGTATTTTTTCTCTATCCATATTTGCTTTATTAGATTATATAAATATACTCTTCTATGCAACGTTCACTCCCACATTTTATCAATTCCGCACTAATACCATCTCTTCCAGGAGCCTATCAATTTTTGAACCATTTTATTATTTAATCTATTTCCTCGTACCTTGATTCAGTTGCTTGATTTTCACTTAACTATTCTTGAAAATAATAAAATAAAATAAAGACATAATTTTGTTCATGTTAATTTAAAAAACAAAATTTTTCTTTATAATACTATGTAATAGTACAAAAACTTTATTAAATTTTCATATTTACATTCAATATAAAATAATGAGATTTGAATTTCGTTGTAGCCAATTTGAAATATAATATAACATTTTAGATCACAAATATAAATTTAATTGTCTAATAGAAAATTAGGTAAATTACTCTTAGTTATTTAATGGAAACTATAACTGTATTGTTAGATTGGTGGAAAATTATAGGACGATTAAATCCATAATTCGATCTCAAATATAATTGCGAGAAGAACTATTATATTAGTTACTCAACAAATTCTTGCTGTAATGGAAATTTCTCCCATAACTATTAAATAAAAACGAGCAATTACATCGATACACGTCATGTAAACAGACTTCATTTAAAAATAATCCTTTCTAAATGTTTCCTGAACCAAGGGTTCCTGTTACCTGTTCATTGCGAGGATTGACTTTAATAGCACAATTTTTCTTTATGGTCCATTTAAATAATATATAACCAGTACAGTTATTGAGATGCGGTTTTCGGTGAATTTCTTAGAATGATAATTGTGATTCCTTTACTTATTGTTCTTAGGATAATCGGATGATGATTGTTTATAATTACAATCCAAACTTAATCGTTTAAGAAATTGAACGTGGATAAGAGCTCGTAACGCAAAGCAAAAGAAAGGCTTTTAGTTATAGAAAATTTCATTCAAAAAATTACGGTTATATTAACCCCATCCATGGCTAGAATGATATGCTCCGATAATATAATATATGCTAAGCGAATGCGGTAGTATTCAGCTACTACACCAATTTCTTGCTGAATTTTAACGGACTTGCATGTAGACTATAAACTTTCAGGTATAAAATGCTTTGAGCAATAGATAAGTGCAGTTCATTAATTATTATCGATATTGTGATGTAATGATATATTGTATGATGTTCGTAAAGTAGTTTATCCATAAATATACAATATTATTATTGTTGTCTAGGGAAAATACACATACATTTTAGTAACGAGTCATATCCGAACAAAAATGTTTAAAATAAAATAGAGGAATATAATATTCCAATTATTATCGTCAAACCAATTTCACATTTTCCTAAACTGTGACCCAGAATGACACGTCCTCTTACCGAATCTTGACTATCAACTTAGACGAAGCCAAGATGACTTACTAGGGAAGTACGTTTATTTAATAGGGTGGTTTTCGGTTGTCTTCACTATAGCTCACATTAATGTTGCGCTTTAAATTACAGTATTGTACGCGAACAAGTGAAAATCACCAGCAACATCATAACATGAGGAAATCCCTAGTCAGAATAGTCAGGACCGTATTGGGAATTTCAATAAAAGGGAGGAGGAAACAAGGCAATTATTTGTAACTAAATTTTTAAATGACGTCCATTTATTGTTATTTATATTATTTGCTATTAAATAATCAATAACAGTAACCGCCATTTAATTAAAAAAAAGTTTGCTGAATAATGTATGGTATTTTAAAGTACAAACGATGTTTATTTGTTAACCGTCGATAGTAAATAAGTTTGTTTATTTTTATATTGGACTAAAACACGAAAAGGTTTTAACATTTACCCTTACAAAATCAATTCATTCGAGTCATTGGAACAACTACTATGCTAAACAATATCCTTATAGTATTAAACCTGTATCCTCCTACTTTGATGCATTTTGTGGTTGATCAGACTCGGTAAATAGAACTCGATGTATATTTTATTAGGGAAATAGGTAAATTTATTTCAAGGAAAACTTCTGCAAAGTTCCAAAATCGACAAGAACTAATAAAAGCAAAACTTTGATTTGGCGACCTTAATAAATTCCAAGAAAAATTCATCCGAAAGAATTTAAATTTGTTTTGATTATTTTCTCAGATCTATATAACTGACCCATTTTTCCGCGAAAATCCTTTCATGTTTTGCGAAGTGCAAAGAATTTCACCTACATTTGTTCGAAAAACTCGAGCAAGGAAAATCACGACCAAAAAAATTATTAACGCGATAAAAACCATAAAAAATTAAGAAACGTGTTGAGCAGTAAAAATACAAATAACACGGAAGTTTTGAATTAAAAAAAGTTTGAGTTTGAATTTATTGTCGCAATTATAAAAAATTTAAATTAGATATTATCTGTAATCTAACTTTTTTTCGGGAAATTTATAACTTGTTACAAAAAGTGTTTTAAGTAATTTAAATTTTTCTTTATGATTCACGTAATTTGCTATATTTGTTTGTATACTGCATTTCCAGTTTTTCCACAACTCGCCTCAAACTTTGTTGTGCAATTTTTTAAATAGGTTTTCTTTTCATTTCGCTGATAAATATTTTGAATTTGTTTTCATATTTCTACAACTACTATCAGTTTAAACGAAAATTAAAAGTTTTATTTTTCAGGAAAAGGAAGAACGATAGCAATAATTTATTGTGTTCTCGTGCGGTAACAGCAAAACTTTTTTTAACGTAAACTGGCATCTAGTAAAAAAGATTAACTTTAACAAATAAATAAATAAAGTTAAATTTTGTAGTAGCAAGAATCAAGATTTGTTTTAGCAAACAGTGCCAGCATCTGATAGATGTTTCCCACTATGCTTTTATTTCTTTCTTTCAAGTTAGGAAATTGTGTAATATATCTTTGCAATTCTAAGGAACCACATTTTTGTAGTTTCTCTCGTCAAACACCAATCGCTTCGACGACTCTTGTAATTGCTCAAAAATGATGCGCTATAGAAAAATGATCCATCACTGTGACCCATTTTGAATTACTAATCACAACCTTTTGTTTCTTATTTCAATACTAATTTCGTGTAAAATATGAAGGCAATAAATTTCTTACACAAAGTGTCTACTTGTCAAGGTCTAAGCACTAATGGCTTTTCTGTGGCTTTGAATACGTCTGCAAACGTGTGTTTGCGTGTATGTCATCCTGACGCGCAATGATTCATGATCGCAAAGCACCAAACTTTGAAAGTTTAAAATTGTAAGTTTCCACAACTCGACGACGTCGCTTTGCATTAAGACTTTTCCAAAAAAAAGTTGCTAAAAAATTGATAATTTCTTAGATAGATTACAGCAGCTACAATTTACAGTTTTTGCTTTATCCTTTCTAGACAGTTTTATTAAAGCTGGCGTCATTGTGCGATCCTCGCACGAGCTTTGCAAGTTCGGGACTCCTTTTCTGAAAGGAAATAAATCCAGGTGCTTATCAAGATGTGCGCAAATTGATTTCGTTACACAATTAAACAAAAACGTCATAAAAAGTTACCAATCCTTCATCATCCAAAAATCCCCCCAGAAAATCGTGTTTCTACCAGTTTCACATTCATCAATCGGGTAATTTGTCTTTTTTGAATGTTTTTATGACTAGCTAAAAGCATTTTCATTATTAAAAAAACGAGATATGTGTGTGTCCTGCTAATTTAATTTTTATGGTGGGAATTATTATTGAAAATTAAACAATGTGAAAAGGCTTTTGTATCTATTGCTCTTGTTATGGAGTAGAAGATTGGCGAGTTGCCATTGTAGTTTCGATCCGGTACAGGAGGTCAATTTGTGACGTCAGTTCAGCATTGGCGTACGTTATTTGGGTCACAAATGTAATAAACGTTAAGGATAAAATTTCGTACAAGAGTGGCGACGGCTAATAGTTACGTTAAATTTTTAACCAATTCCAGTGTCACTGTAAGCGTCGAGTGCAACCAATTTATAATATATTTTTAAAAATCATGCAAATTTTATTTTTCGCAACTTAATATGCGTTTATGTCTTATCGTGGAGCATTGTCTTGGTGACTTTTATGGTTTTCAGGAAAATAAAGCTTTTGTGCTACGAGGGTACATCGTGATTTGTAACCATTTGTTCTAGTAACACAAAAGTAGATATCTTCTTCTGGATTTTATAAAGATAAATAGTGGTGCGATGCTTAAGACAGCAATCTTTTAAAAAGTTTTCTTATATAAAAAAGATTACTTTATAGAGGGAACATTTATTTTTTCTAGTATTACACGATTTTAGTGATATTTATTTTTATTATAGAGAGCGAAAGTAAAACTAATCAAATTTCTTTACACTTCCATTGTCCCAAAAAATGTCGACTTCCTTTTACCACTCTGTAATTTAATTCCGTGTTTGAAGTTTTTTCTTAAGTGTTGGACAAATGTTAACTTAACAATCATTTTTTTTGTTGCCAAGTCTTTTAACAGACTGCCAAAAAATTTTAAAGTTAATTTGAGACAACCGGAGCTTTTTATTGCCGATCGAATACATAAAAATTGTACGACAAACAATAACAACTTACTAAAGCACAAGTTTTACTCGTAACATAATACGAACAAAAGTATAAATATATAAAATACAATCCGACTCCGTGGGGAATCACAAGGAGATATGATTAAATTTAAATAGAAAATATTAAATTTTACTTGTCGAATTACATTTCACATTGATAAACTAATAGTCCAATCATTATGCGATTTTTATTGTTTTTAAAGGTAGGACTGCATTTTTATCTTCTTCACAAAACCTGCCTTACTTTAAATATACTTTATTGTTACAAACTTCTTATATTAGCGGCGAGTTAAAGTGGTATCTTTTTACAAAACATCCCACGTACTATGTCAAATCCAGTGACCATCAAAATTTACGGTCTTACACATTTTCTTTACCTCTTCAGTGATAAATAAATTTTTTTAATAATATACAATTTTCTCTTTTAGGCTTTAATAATAAACGTGATATCAAATCAAATCAAAATGTACACAAATGTGCTTGCGACCCTGAAGAGCTTAAAACCATTCAATCCGCAACAAAATTACAATTTATAAAATCCCAAGCACTCGGAACATAATAAGGTGCTTATACCACATAACAATGTATTTACAATAAATTGTTTCAACAATCACTTAGGAAATACTTGTGCTGATTATGTCTAAGAAGTTCCAAATCTGTCCAACATGAACAATAAATAATAGACATAGCGAAAGTATTTTAAAGTGTTTTTAATTTATTGCAATTGTGAGATTTGTGAACACTTTAATTATTAGCCTTCAGTCTCCTTGTTGCATGTCCAGAAGAAATACGTGAAAATGAAAAGAAATAATATCCAAAAAAATAATTTATATCATTTTCACCTAAAACTTAATATTATTCTTTTCAACTGGGTATATCTAATAAATAACTGCGGCTAGAAAATTTTTTTTATTTACTTTTAGGCAGAATTTTATTTACTTCATATCTGCATATACATTTTTTCAATTGTAAAATTTTTATTGGGTATATTCCTTTTAATATTTTAATATCCAACGGTTCGAGCCATTTAAACTTGGCTCATTTTTAAGGCTAAAAAATAAATAAACAATTAATAACTAAATTAAAATTAATTTAATTAAAATTAAAAACAATTTAAAATTGGTGTTTGTTATTTATTTTTCCAAAAGGGTGTAAAATCATAGATTTTCATGTTATCTAGGATGTATTTATATCAACATGAAAGGATTGGACATCCCTTTTATCATGAAAGAAATATTAGCTAACCATATTCCTAAAGACGATGACATCCTGGTCTCTCTTAGGAAATAGGATTTCCCAATTGCAAACTCCATTATAGGGAATGGAACAATATTAATTTACATTTTACTTTGGACATAAAACGCATAGAAAATTGTTTCGGTCATAAGTTTGATATCGAAATCTTAATCTCCAGGTGAGCTACAAATTTATAATTATTGTAAAATTTAAATGTGCAGATATCGTCCCACCTTCACGATATTGAAGTTTTAGTTACATTACGCAGGTTTGTCCCTTATCGTATTTTAAGTTTTGACAGTGATCGGCTGTATATTTTTAAAGGTTTCCAATTTTTTTTATTTTAAATTTTTGTTTAACGTACCTTTTTTATATTTTAGTTACATGATCTGGTTTGTTTCAATACGATTAGAGAAGACATACATAAATATATTTAATATGCAGCGCTTTAAATTACCACTAGGCATAAAAAGTAATACGATAAAAATATTTACCGAACAACAAAGAAACATATTGGAAGACGTATTTACAAATGTAGATTCTCCTTACGATCATTTCCTAATAGCAGATTTTTTAAATTTACCATCAACAGTTGTTTCATCCTGGCTTCAAAACCGAACGGAGATTCGTAAGAAAAATAGCGGAAAAACCGTGATTAGTTTAAAACCTAAAAGAAATCTACATCATGTTTTGGCACAATATGACGATACTGATGAATGCCCAATATTGAATTTGCAAAAGTTTGCTTTTCATGAAATAATTATGCTGGAAGAGATATTCCAAAAGACCACGCTGGAAAGTTTTCCCCATCCTGACATTATATCATTAATTGCAAGGGATTTTAATGTTTTAGAAGATACCATCTTATGTTGGTTTAAATATCGAAGGAATAGACTTCCAAAAAAAACTATTAAAGTAGTAGAGGATAATTATTTAAATGAACTGGATATTCGCATAACAGTACTAGAAATCCTTTATAACAAAGAAAAATATTATTCATTTGCATCGATACCTCTAGATGTCAACTATGACGATCAGTTCACTTCCGAAGAGAAAACCATGCTGAAACAAATATTTGACATAACAAGTACTCCTGATGTTAAAACTTTATCCCTAATACAAGGTAGTTTTAAATTGCCAGAAAGTACCATCAAGGGATGGTTTAAATACCAAAACGAAGTAATTAGAAGGACGAGCATGGATTCGATTCCTCAATCTTCGCGAGCAAATATTAGGGATGTGGTAGTACAAATTTTATACCCACACAAAGGAAAACAACTATAGGAAATGTGAAGATGTTGATGAAAGAATTATATATATGAAAGAATTATATCTGCAATTTTTATCATCTCCGTAATTTAAGTTAATAATAATATTAATAAAAGTTACTATTATAATCGGAAACAATAAAAAATTAATATATTTTCCTGTACTTTCAGCGGTGAGTTTTTGCTATCATTAGAAGTTTCATTCATTATTATCGCTAATTTAAAAAAATTATATGGTATATTATAAATTCAAAAACTTGGAAAATCTGCATTTCATTTACCTTTTCATTTTAGGTCAAAAATTATATTTTTAAGTTTGATAAATTTCCACCAAATTTGTTGCTGATGAACTTACGTCTTTTAATTTTTTCTTTAAAGTAGACATCCTTCATCTCTAACTTATAAATTTTCGTTAACTAGAATTTAACGCCTACCTCTTTTTCTTTAAACATTGCATGTCCTTGTTATCAGAATACCTATCCATTGTCTGTGGAGTTTCTTAAAAAAAAAATTTAATATTATATAACTTTATACAGGGTTTTTCATAGAAACACCGACGGATTTTAAATCGAATATAATATTTTTTTTAACTTACGCAATTTCCATCTCGATAGTAGATAGTAAATTCAACCTGTACTATCTAAATGCTAATTTTACAAGTTAACAAAAATGATTTCTACTTTAAAAGCGACACGACGGCCCGTCTCTGGAAAATCCTGTACAAGTTGTATAACTTTTTCCAAAAAGAAAACAGAAATAGGGGTTATATTGAAAGTAACCGAAGAATTCTCCTACTCAATAAGCATTTATATAACTGAAACCTTCCGGAAGTTCTAGATTTTTGCATGATAAAAGTATGTAGTTATCAGAAATGGAATCTAGCTTGAAACTTTCATCCGATCACCCATCAATATTGGTAACCTTTAGTGACAAGTTATTTTAACATCAGACAACCAAAGCTCCGCTATTGCCGATCGAATAGATAGAAATTGTACGACAAACACTAACGAATGTGAGAATTTTAATCTTCACAATATGTAGTATCTTTGTTGTAGTATGTAGGTAATACAAGCAAAAGTAACAATATACAGTGGCTACCATAAGTAAGTTCAAATTTAAGAAAATTTCAGAATCGTAGTATAAATTTTAAAATAACTGAAAAATGAATTTTTTTTCTGTTTTATAATTCATATGAATTTACATGTTACAAAAGTAGGTTAACGTTAGTATTAATCATTCGTCTTATCTTCATTTCAGAAGTGAATTTGAAAATTTAAAAAAAATTCTTAATTTTATATCCATTTTACTGCGTTTTAACCCGTTTAATTCAGAATTTTTCGATAATAAAGACTTAAAATGGCAAAATTTCATTATTTAACCACAGAAGAGCATAAATTAGTATTCAAAATGTATGACTCTGGCAACGCTACTAAAAAAAATGCAGAACTTTTTGGTAAATCGACCACTTCAATTTTCAAAGCGATAAAAGCATTCAAATATGAAGGTAGAGTAACGCCTATTATTAAGGGAACAGGACGGCCAAGGATCGTGACCAAAAGAGAAGATATAAAAATAGTGACATTATCTTCTGTCAATCGAACAATTTCAGTTCCAAAAATTAAAGCAAAACTCTAAAATTCATGCGAAAATGTTCCATCAACCCAAAACTTATGAAGCAGAGAAACACGGTCGGATTGTAACTAAAGTACCTTACTTAAATAAAGTTGACATTAAAAAATGGTTATATTTATACTCGGATTATGTCTTAAAATCTATAATTTACAGAAAAAGTTTATGGACAGATGAATCAATGATTTGACTTAAATACAATGACAACCAAAGCGAAGTTGACTCTTTTGTGCATTAAACCTTCATGAAAATCGTTGGAATTATGTGCACGTGCCATAATGCAATGTCATAATTTATTTAAAACTCTTAAAATACTTAATTATACCTGAAGCTAAAAGGTTAATTGGTGACGATTTTTTAATATAACAAGATAGTGCGCCGATTCATCGTGCTAAAATTGTCATCAATTAATTATTTACAGAAGAATAATATTAATATTATGGAGTGTCTACCCAAAATCCAGACCTTTCATCCGTCGAAAATCTCTGGCTTTCTGTTGTGAAAAAAATCTGGGCTTTATTGAAACTCCGAATTTCAAAAAAGTCGCCGAAAAATTGATAAAAACTTAAGTAGTTCACTATTGGCAACCCTATCTATAAGAATTAACATTATTAACAATAAAAAACATTAGTTTTGATTAAGTTTTAGTTTAATTTTTTTTATAATTTTTTTGTTTCCTCTCTCGTATATTTATGTATGATGTGTGAAATTAAATGTTTTAAATATAAATATTTTTATGTTTTACTTTAAATGTAAAAATAATTTGAATGGTGCATTTATATGAAATATTACAAATATTAACCTACTTTTGGGAGCCACAATGTATAATAAAAACTTTATATTTTAGCTGTACAAAAAACAATTATAATAGTTTTCATTAAAACCTCATCTGAATCAATTAAATATTTAATATGCAATTAGCACACAAATTACCATAAAAACACAATAAACAATACAAAATCTTCATTAAGCAATAAACTAAATGACGCATTTAATAATTTTCATTCTTAACCTAGTTATTCTGAAATAGCAAATTACCACAACGATAAATCTCAAATTGGTTTGAGAGCCGAAGGTCCTGGAATATCAGCATCAAACAAGAACTATTGAACAGTTTTTGGAATTATACAATGACACAGACAAATGTTCAATGCTGAATCTCTAAAAGTTGACATACCACGAGAATTACGTTGGAAAATATATTTCACAAAACTATGTCTCAAAGTTATCCTCATCCTAAAATGATACAAATAATTACACAGTATTTACACATACCAGAAACTACTATCTTTTGTTGGTTAAAACACCAAAAAAATAAATTTCTAAGGTCGAGGTATCCGATATAGATGAGCTTGAAATGAATGGATTGGTACTGGAAGTTCTTAAAAATGAAATACTAGATAATCTTTGCTAAAGTATTTCATTAATTCCTATAAAATTTGTTGCTAAAATACTTACTTTTATTCATCCCTGCCATAAGTAGATATCGTCTATCACCGACTTCTAAATTTCCTTCTATTTTTAAAACCAGAATTTTCGTCACTGACATTAGATGTCTTTCCAAATACAGAAGTAATTCAACTTTTTAAAAGAAAATTATCTTTTATTATAGATGAGATGAACTTCTTTAATAATTAATTTATACTTGCACACCAAATGCAATTCCTATACAGTATGTATGTGAAGTAAAATCTATTACTTATCGTTGTTTCAATTTATTAGAAAATTTCTACTTTATTGGAACGAACATTATACAATTGCACATTTGAATCTGTCAATATGGTATCAGTACATTGCCAATTACTCGTTGAAATGTGGAAACGCTTACATGCTGAGCTTTATTTGTTCCCATATTATAAGGCACTTATTAGGAAGGTAAATACTATGTAAAGCGACTCGAAAAGGAGAAGTACATTTTCACCACCTATGATAATTTACTTTGCATAAATTGATAATACGAGGTATTATGATATAATATTTCGTTATACAAAATTAACTATGCTGTATGTTACAGCTTAACGATATCCTTTTAATGCGTTGTAACATTTTCATCAAATTTGCAAAGAATTAACATTAAATTTATCATAAGTTAAAATTAATGAAAAAAATTACATATTATGTTTATGCAGTTGTTAAACAAGTACTATTTTAACATCATTTGATATTAAATAAATCACCCCCAGATCAATTCGAAAATTTTCTTTGCAAAATTTCCTTCTTTTCTATGAAGAAACCTAAAATTAAGGTAAATTGTTGGCAATATCCGAAGAGCTTCGAATTGTACTTAAGACTCGAGTACTTACCAATAACCCTTTTGCCACAATCGTACCAAATATTTTTTTATTGGAAGCACACCAGTAGCGAGATTAACCAATAAATTGGGTGGTTACCAAAGCTAAAATAGAAAATAATAAAATAATTTTAAATGTTCAATAAATAATTTATTGTAGTCGCAGCTTTATAACCTTATAGATTTGATTGAGAGTACATTCTTACATTTTCATTTCTTCAAATTTGACAGTGATAAATATTAAATTTTATTCAAAATAAATATATTTATTTAGTTTGCATTTTTTAATATTATAGAAAAAAACAATTGTAATAGTTTCGATTGGAACCTCATCTGGTACAATTATTTAATATGCAAAGGAATCAATCATCGCCAATAGTCGAATCACCAATAATATTGACCAGACGACAAAGTAACATCTTGGAAGACATATAATAATTTTGATCAATCCGTTAATAATCATCATACAATAGGAAAGTTTCTTAATTTACCACTACTAACTGTTTTAACCTGGTTCACAAGACGAAGGAACAAAGATGAACTACATAGTAAAAATATTTGGAAATTTTCTAAACCGACAAGAAATATACGTACATTTTTGGCACTATATAATACCACAGATGAATGCCCAATAGCGAATCTCCAAAGCTTGAGTTGTCACGAAAAAGTTATGTTGGAAAAAATATTCGAGCAAACTTTATGTGATAGTTTTCCTCATCATGAAATGCTGAAAATGATTGCACGGAAGTTCCACGTAATCGAAAATACTATCTTACGTTGGTTTAAATATCGAAGATATAGATTTTTTTAAATAATAAAATTCCGGACGGGTAGCCCCATATGGATGAGGGTGAATTAAATCTAAAGGTATTCGCAATTCTAAACAATATGGAAGAAATTGATCCGAATGTATCAGAAAATGTGATCAATGATCATTTCAGTTCTCAACAGATAACTATGATGAAAGAAATATTTGACATAGTAGATAATCCTGATGTCAAAATTTTATCCCTAATACAAGCTGTGTTCAATTTACCGGAGGAAAACATCAAATCGTGGTTTACGTACCGAAGACAGGTAATTAAAAGAGACAGTAAATGTTCGATCCTGCAATATTCAGAAACAGTTATTAGATCTATTGTAATTCAAATTTTATATCCACATAAACGAATTATTAGGAAACTTGAAGATGATGATTTTAATGATTTCGATGAAAACAACACAATTCCATTAGAAAAAGGGAAAATTGTCCTTTAAACATTTATATCGACTAAAACCAACATCTCACAGTTAATAATTCAGTAACGGTTTTTATTTTGAGCATCTCTATGGTTGCTTGGGAATATAGTATTCATAATTATGTAAAATATTAATAATATATTATGTAATATTTTTAAAAATTTGTAATTTTTCTCCACTTTTTGCGGATATTTTGCGTTATAAAAATTAATTATGTTTTTGTTATACGTCCTGCAGTGTTATGATATTCTACTAATACTACAGTGTCACATCTCATCAAATTTGCTAAGAAATGCCGGTTTCAATATAATGAAATTAATTAAAACACTTTCATATTGTTGCGAAATAATTCTTCCAGCCTTCTCTACAACCCGCACTTTCGAAATTAAATATCTTGTATATAGCATACATTTTCTAAGAAGAAATTAAGGTGACATAATGAGAGAATATCGAATGTAATATGGAATAATATATTATGTAATTAATAAATGGAAATCGCGGTATTCTAAAAGAGGAAAACCGCAGATGTGAGTGGGTTAAAAGTAATAACCACCTTTATTGCATAATAATTCTGAATTTAAAACCGGAGGTCTTTTATTGCCAATCAAATATATGAAAGTTGTATAACAAACAATAGCCTCTTACGATAACCAAAATTTCAATTTAAATTTATCCACAAAACATTTTAATTTAAAATTTTAGGTGCAGAGGTGTAGTCACACCTTTATAGCATTATAAGTTTTGTTAGACGCACATTTCCTCATTATCAATTCTACAATTTTGGCAGTGTTGAACCGCATATTTTATTAGAACTAAAATTAAATGTAACTTTTAGATTGTAAGGTTTTCAATTCTTTTTTAATTTTTATATTTTAGTTGTACGAAGAAATTTTCAAAAGTTTCGATCGAAAGGTTATCTGGTTTGTTAAAAGCAAAATTTGGGCAACCAGTAAGTTAAAGTTGGTGACATGGAAAGCAATAGTTTCCAAGGAATCACACCAGTGAGGAAGTTCGGGTATAGGACGAGAACAAAATTTTCCGAAGAACAAAAACGCGTAATGGAATACGTATATAATGCACTTATTATTATCCTTATACGAATTATTATAGCCTAGCTAATTTGTTAAATTTACCACCACCATCTGTTCAATATTGGTTTAAGAATCGAAGAGCGCAAAACAAACTAAACTCGAAAACTTATACTAAGTTACCTAGGTTAGATGTAAGTCAGTTTTTGTTCAAGTATCCTTACGACCCAGATAAACATTTACTACCGCTACCGTTTGACATAAAGAACCTTGATAATGGGTTTAGTTCGGAAGAAAAAGCCATGTTGAATCAAATATTTGATTTAAAAAGTGAACCTGATGTTAAAATTATATCTTTAATAGAAGATAAATTCAAATTACCAAAAAATACCATCATAAGATGGTTTAACTATCAAAGAGAAATAGTACTTCAAAGAGAAAGTTCAAGTTCAAAGAGAAAGAGAAAATATTCACGGCGTATGATTAGAGATAAGGTACTACAAACTTTATACCCTCATAAAATTAAAGGACAGGACTCAAAAGATATTGATCATTTTGAAACCGATCCAGAAACTCACAACGTGAAAATGATGACAAAAGGAAATGACAATAATAATGAAATCAACTTAACATTATCAGAAGTGACAAGTGACGATACTGATTATGACGACAACATAATTATGATTATGACGAAAACGAACTCTTCATTGCCAAATGAAAAGATTGATAAAAAAAGAAACGTGAAAATTGAATGTTAAAAATTATTAAAGACTGAAAACATCTCACATAGGTACAAGTAACATTACTGTAAATTGGTTTTGAGATGTACATACATACGTAATATATTACATCCTGTATATAACTAAGTAAAATTTCTTTGTTCTCAATAAGTTTGTTGGTTCTCATTCTTCGATAAACTACACTTAATTCGAAATTTTGAAAATCTACGTAAAATTTCCTCTTATGTTTCCTCAAAAATTATGAATTATGTCAATTCCTAGGGTCCGTCAAATTGGCCCTTTCATTTTCGATTTTAAAATTTTTTTATGCCACTGTATGTTATTTTGCAATTACAGGGTTGCTTAATTTTTTATTAAAAAATTAAAATTTATGACCGAAGAGGGCCCAACTTGACGCAGCCTTCCATTTTCGAATTTTAAATTTTTTTATAAAAACCAGTAGCAAGTGCTCGCGAAATTCTGACAAATGCTGTAATTTAACTTTAAAGTGCTAGATTAGTAAAATTTTTATTTGGGATTAAAATATTAACTTTTAACCAAACGTCAAGTTGGCCCCTCCTTGCGAGTATAATACAATTTAATATTAAAACCCTCTGGGGTACTTTCATGGAAGCGAAACAAGTGTCATGGTTTATAGTAACCGATTTTTCAGTTTTCGACCACGATAAGTATTAATAGGTCATTAATTTCGTAAGTAATTCCCACATTGTACACACAGCAGAAATTATTGTTAAATGACAAACATTCTTGTCCTCGAAGATTGCTGATAATATTTTTGCTCTCTGTGTATAGACGTTCTTATCTACTCTACCACTGGATAGCTTCACGAGAATGATGTAGATGTTATTCTTTTCTTCAAAATTTGTATACATTTTGCGCCCCCCCCCATCGCGATTTTTTTTATGAATTTGTCAAACGGTAGAGAATCGTTTGAGCCTCCAATGAGCTTCAATTTACATCGTTTCTACCCCAAAGGTTTTTAATAAAATTTCCATTCTTAACAACAATTTTGGGAGTGACTGTAGAAATTTTTTTTTAAGATATGATTTTTTTAATAAAAAAATACCAATCGATCGAGAATTCTTTGAGCTCTAATGAACTTTAATTTCCATCTTTTATACCCCAAAGGTAAAAAAGTTATAGCGTTTCACAGATTGTGAAATTTAGTGATATTTCACTGCCCCCCCCCCATTGCAAATTTTTTATGTCAAACGTTTAAACTTCGTTTGAGCTCCAATGAGCTTCCATTAAAATCGTTTGAACCACATGCATAACGAATTAAAAAATTTCATGAACAAATTCGTGAAATAAATATCACTCAATTTTACAATCTTTGAAACATTCTAATTTTTTTACCTTTTGGGGTACAAACGATATAAATTGAAGTTCAGAGAAGCTGAAATGATTCTCGATCGCTTGTTATTTATTTTCAGCAATCTTAGAGGGCAAGAATGTACATATATAAATAGTTTAACAACAATTTCTGCTGTGTGTACAATGCGGGAATAACTTTCGAAATGAACCATCAATCCTCAAAACCTGAAGGGTTTTAATATTAAAATGAGCCAATATTATACCTACATAGAGATCTTGCTCGGAGCTATTCAAAAATTCGTGAAATAGAGTTTTAAAATAAAAGTATATCCCATGTAGCATCTATAAATGATTTACAGCACTTGACGAATACTTTTAAATGACATGAAAAAAAATGTAATTTTTGACAAAATTTGAAAGGAAGGGTCAACTTCATGTTAGGTCAAAAGTCAATATTTCAATCCTAAATAAAAATTTAACTAACCCTACCACTTTTAAAATAAATTACAGCATTCGCCAGCACTTGCAAGTCGGGATCGCTTTCAAGTGGCATAAAAAAATTTAAAAATCCAACATGGAGGGGCCAACTTGACGGACCCCAATTCCTATAATTGTGAAGAACTGTTTAGCATAAGTGAGATCTTATTACAACGTTACAACAGCATCACAGGTTGTTTTGGGAATGCCAAGATAAGCAAATTTTACAAATTTATTTAATTTGTTGAGGGTTGTATTGTTTCTCCTTGAACAACTCCTTCAGATTTAATTGTAATTTTCACGTTGCAAGACTATTAGCTAACTGCTCTCGCGTTGCAGGACAGATCCTTGATATCAGATGTTCCTAGGGGTTTATCTAATAAGCAATAGAAGCAGAGATACCGGTAACCTTTCATCTTAAGAACCCGTTTCTAATGAAACTTACATGTTATTTTAATTAGAATTGGTTGTCGTTTAAAGTTTATACTGATCCCAGATTTATCGCAAGCTTTTGTTTTCCAAGGATTCATATTATTCACGTCCCATTAACAAGTTATTTATTTTAATTTTATTTTAAAATTGTTGTCTTGTTTATAAAAATATCAGCATCAAAAATATCTCAAGAATACAAAAGCTATCCAAGAAGAAAGCGAATAGAGTGTAGAAGTTGTTAATTCATATAGAAACATTGTTTCTTCGCCAAACTTCGAAAACTTCAAACGTGTTTATCTCAGAACTATGTTTTTGGGAGTTTGGTCGAAGTTTCTATTTGAACTGTTCATCTAATTGAGATTTGTTATCAAACTCTTTTGTTCAACATAACCGTCTCTATGATTTGAATTCATCGATTTTACTTATTTCTAGTTAGCGATCAAATTTGAAAAGCTTTTACTGACTTTTAACAAATGTAGGTAGTTTCTATACTATTACTTTTTGTGTGTAAATTCAAACACTCGATAGAAAATTGCACGGTTTACTACAATTGAGCTCCCTCTAACACCGAAGGTATGTTTTCTAAGGAACCTCCGCGACCGGCGACACTGCGCACAGGACGAAATCCTGTCTAGACCGCAGGGTCGCCGGTCGTTCGGTAAAGTGACTCAACTCGAAGTTGTGTCAAAATTAGGTCATTGCGATATTTTTGGAAAACAAGTTAATATCGGCCATTAAAATTTACTAAGCCTCAGTTGTTCAGTTTCGGGTTATCTTTAACCTGGGTTATTTTCCATAGAAATGATTGTTTCAAGAATTGTTTCCATGGAAAATAATTCAGGTTAAAAGATAACCTCATACTGAACAACTGGGCCTTAGTGTACTTAAATGTACAGATGGTAAATTGGTGTTCAAAACAATAAAATTAATTTATTATGAACTGAACTAATTCGAAACTGTGAAAATTCATACCGTTTCCTTTTTCATTTTGAACCAAGTTCGTTCAATTCCCATCAAATGTTTTGCTAGAAAACTTATTCTTTTTAATTCCCGCTGTAAAGAAGACATCAAAATAAATAGGAAAAAATTTTAGTCGTAAGGACGAAACGCGTAAAGTGTCGTTTAAGTATAATTAAGATGTATTAACTTTTATCACCATAAATATCGACATAAAATTTTGTGAAATTGGATCAATTTTAGCTCTTTCGGCAAGATATATTTTAAACGACGATATAATCAAAAATTCAATTTAGTGAGTTTTATTATTTACTTGCAATCGAATAATATGTAAAATTTTCATCATTATACAGCATATCATTATAAGCGAGCACCCAAGAGAGACTGACAAATTGCATATCGGTTGAATACTCGGTAATTCCTTTCCATTCCTGTTATCTGGCAAGGATGTAGCCGTTCCGCTCCCATTACTTTCAGCCGCCTCTATGCACTCTTTACACTGACTCCATTAGCAGCTTAACTTTATCGACAAATCTTCTTTTTATCCTTAATAATTAATGACGTCAATTGTCGAAGACTCTTTTAATATTTCATCAGTGCAGTATACGCACTTAATGGAAACGACGATTTCATTCTTAAATTGATATTAATCTATCACTTACGGGATTAAAATTTGTCGAGTTAAATTACGCGAGAACTTTTAAATTATGTACACCAGAAATTTATGTACGTACAAATTTCGACAAAAAAAATAAAGAAAAACACGGAATAAACATTGCCCAGCTTTCGGATTAGACATTTTATGGTTTGTTCAAGTTGTAAACGTATTGTACATTTTCCATCATAACGTTGCAGCTTGCTTGCATTCAGAAAAGTTAAATCCGTAATAATCCTTGTAAATCTGGTGCAGTGTTGAGGTTCTATTATACTCGGGAAATTTATTACAAAATTGGTTTCCAATTTAAATTAAGCTTAACACGTCGAGGCGATTAATAAATTTAAAAAATATTGTGGTAAATTTGTAAATCACAAAAAGTTTTTGCAGTCTAAACATCGACCACACTCATGTGTGATGAAAACTTTATGTACTTCGGAAAGCTGTAAATTTCTTAAAAATACTCGGAGCTTTTCTTATTTATTTTATCTTATAAATTAGGAACGTCCTCAAGTCACAAGCAAACAATGTTGGTTTATACGAAGATCAAATATACTCTCCTGTAATTTGGCGGTTTTTTTTCTTATTAAAAGTTAATTTAAAATTAAGTTAAATTGGTTGTAGTGACATGCGGTTAACAAAGTAAAACAACAAATAAAATTCTAAGAAGTTAATTTTGTTTCGGCTAACTACATGAAAGTTAGATAATAACAAACATAAATAATTTATTTTATGCGAGCGTTTAATCGAAATTTTTCAATAAAATAAACCTGGAAAATATTGCGTGAACACAGAAATAAAATTTTAATTATTTTTTTGTATTCGAAAACGCCACAATTTTATGTAAATCCATTTGACGTATGCATATTAAACCACCACCCTTCTAGTGGTTTATTGCTTGGCATAAACAGGAAAATAATGAAAATGCTCTTCAGCCACGAAATTTGTCAGATAATTGGTTTGATAATGACATATTGCTATAGACAGTCCTCTCCACTAAAGCGATGAATTGGTTTAATTAATTTTAATAATTAAAAACTATATAAGAAATGCTTAATCCCTGTAATTTTTCGATCGTTAATTTTACCGCTCCTTTTGTAGAGAACTGAAAATTACTTGCACCGATGCATTAGCTGGAAAAAAATACACACAAGAAAATGGCGTTGACAAACTGGACAAATCATTAGTATCTAATTTTGAAGTTTTAAATTTAGTTCCTGAACGTACAACGAACAACGATGATAATATTAATAAGACCGAAACAGGTAATCGTCTTCGTTTTTCTTTTTTCAATTTAACCATAACTCGAATTATTGCAAATTTTAGAAATAGTTAGTTTAAAGTGGAGAAGAGTAGGAGTAGTCTCAGGAAGATCCGTCCGTCTAGACACGATAGTTTGGCCAGGAGGTGACTTGTCGGTGGCTGCGGTTTCCTCCAGAGCTCGAAACGTCTTTCGAGTTGTTACCGCTCTTGCACCTCCTTTTGTAATGGAAGGTGAACTAGATGAGGATGGACAGTGCCTTAGAGGTTAGTAAACTCACACTTTATCAATCCTGGACCGCAACTTACAAATTTTAACTTTGCTCTAGGTCTTCCATGTCATCGAGTGTTGACCTCCGATAAGGATAACTTGACGTTGGTTTTCAACGAAATGGAACTGCAAGAGCGTATGGAGGAGGAGGAGGAAGAAATTTATTCCCACCCGCAGTACAAGCACTTCGGTTATTTTGCTCAAGGCTACGACGACGACGATCGATTTTTTCCGTTTCAAAAGTTCAAGTACAGAACCAATTGTTGTTACGGCCTAGCGATGGATCTTTTAGAGAACATAGCCGCGGAATTAGAATTCGACTTTCGTTTGTATATCGTAGCGGATGGATTATTCGGAACTAGGAAGACGAGGAAAAGATACAAGAGAGACGTGGGAAAAACTTTTCTGAGTTATCGATTTAAGCAAGAAATTCACGATGGAGAGCCCGAGCCTCACGAAATCGAGGACGATGTTGACATAAAGTGGAATGGAGTTGTCGGTGATTTAGTTTCGGGTGCTGCACATATGTCTTTTGCGGCGTTAAGCGTATCTAGTATTAGAAGCGAAGTAATAGATTTTAGTATACCGTACTTCTTTAGTGGGGTGTCATTTTTAGCGGCGCCTCAACAAAAATCCGAGATACCGTTAATGGCATTTTTATTGCCCTTTTCACCGGAACTTTGGATAGCCATATTTACAAGTTTAAATATTACGGCTATTGCGGTAGCAATTTACGAATGGTTATCACCTTTCGGGTTAAATCCTTGGGGACGCCAGCGATCAAAGAATTTTAGTATGAGTTCGGCGCTTTGGGTCATGTGGGGATTGCTGTGCGGTCATCTTGTTGCATTTAAAGCACCCAAGAGCTGGCCGAACAAATTCTTAATTAACGTTTGGGGTGGTTTTTCGGTGATATTTGTTGCAAGTTATACTGCGAACATTGCGGCTTTAATAGCGGGCTTATTTTTTCATAATACAGTCAGTAATTATCACGATCGTAGTGTAAGTATGGATTTTATTTTATTTCTTATTAATTCTATAACGGACCTTATCGTATTGCAGTTGTTAAGTCAAAAAGTAGGGGCGCCGCGTGCGTCCGCAGCGGAGTATTACGTACAGAGAGCAAATAAAGTTCTGTGGGAACACATTAGAAAATTTCGTTTAGAAAACGTCGAAGACGGAATAGGAAGGTTGAGAAATGGAAGTTTGGATATCATGATAGCGGACACTCCCATACTCGATTATTATAGGGCAACCGATCATGGATGTAAGCTTCAAAAAATTGGTGACAGTATTAATCAAGACACTTACGCTGTCGGAATGAGTAAAGGATTTCCTCTTAAGGTTCATTTTATTTTGTCGAATTTCTTCTTTTACGCTTTTCATATTATGTATTTTTAGGATAGCATTTCCGCTATTATATCCAAGTATTCTAGCAACGGTTACATGGATATTTTACAAGAAAAGTGGTACGGAGGTTTACCTTGTTTTAAAATGACGATGGGCATGGATACGGAATCATTAGCTCAGCCTAAGCCGCTCGGCGTTGCGGCCGTAACAGGAGTTTTTATTTTATTGGGAGTCGGGATGGTGTTGGGTTGTTTGATATTGTTAGTCGAACACTTATTTTTTCGATACACTTTACCTCTTTTACGAGAGAAGCCCAAAGGTTCGGTGTGGAGAAGTCGAAATATCATGTTTTTTAGTCAGGTTAGTAGTAGTAAATGTGTTGGAAAAATGTAATTTGTTTGCATTATTCATTTTGTTTTCAGAAACTTTACAGATTTATTAACTGCGTCGAGCTGGTATCCCCTCATCACGCTGCAAGGGAACTGGTTCATACTATACGACAAGGACAAATTACGAGTTTATTTCAGAAGAGCGTTAAAAGGGTTTGTGTATGATAATAAATTAAAGAACGCGATTTTGATCTACATTGTTCTAGAAGGAACACGAACAGCGCAGACGAAGAAGAAGTAAGGCGCAATTTTTTGAAATGATCCAGGAGATTAGGAGGTGAGTGTACCGACTGCGTTATGTAGGTAATTTTAGAATAATTTAATTTTAAAATTTAAAGCACAATTCGTAGACAGCAGCAAGAAGAGAGAGAGCGGCCGTTGGAAGCTCTCGCCGAGGACGAAGGAGAAAATCAGCTGTCGCCGGACGAAAAGAAAGCGAACCTCAGTCCCAGCATAATACGTCGTACATTTTTGCGGACGAGTCCTAAGCCGGATAACCCTCCTCGACTTAAATCTCCTACTGGATATTTCAGTAAACAGTTATTTAGTCCGCGAGCAAAAAATAAAGCCAAAAGTTCGACCGCATTAAATGTTCGTCGTTTTAGTACGGATAGTGTGTTTTCGTCGCAGACTTTAAAGCCGGATCGTGGCAACGTCGTAGGTAGGAGGTTAAGTAAAGATGTTACGTTTTTAAGTAGTAGCCCGCCGGACATTAATAGCAGGAGGTCGAGCTATTTGGATATGATAAGTAGCGGAAGTAAGTTGTCGGGAAAGAGTCCCGTTTTATCAATAGAAAACGTATCCGATTATAGCTTAAGGTGCGCCGATATACCTCGAAAATTGTCCGATTCGGAGAGCATAGGTAGAAAATTAGCGACGCTTCCCAAATATATCGACACCTGCAATCGAAATCGTCTTCAGCCTCAGTACAGTTTAACTTTAGGAAAGAGCGAACAAACTTTAAACAAACCCGATCAAAACGAAATTAACATTTACACGACGTCAGAATCCAGCAGGGTCTTAGCTAAGAGTTACCAAAACATTTCGGATAGCGAAAGAGAAGTCAAGTCGAGCGTGGTTGAAAAACCTTCGAAAGGCAATCTTTCGGATGACGAAATAGCGCATAGAAATAAACTTACGATCGATCAACTTCAAACGCAGATGACGAATAAAAGTGAAAAAGTTAAATTGCCAGTTAAACGTGCCCATAGCAATAACACGAAACCGGGAAATCCACCTCGGATACACGTGGAGGATACGTCAAAGACGTCGGCACGAAAACTGCGAACGCGTCATCAAAGTCTGGGCGACGGAACAAAGACCGTTCCAACAAAGAAAAGTAAACTTAGCGAACAGTCTCGTTCATTAGATAGCAATCCTCCAAAAGAGACATCCAAAACGAAAGGTACTCGATGCCAGGATCACGATTTGCCTCCGGCGCCGCCACCTCCCAACTGCTCCCCTAGAAATTCTAACGGCAGATCACCTTTAGATAGGCTATCTAAAGACGAACTGGTGAATCTTTGGAGAAGTTCAGAATCTGAACTGAGAAGTCACCTTCTTAAAGCAATAAGAGATAAAGGAACGGATGATCCACCTTGAAGCTCTTCTGAACGTGTGTAATGGAAGACACGACGAATTGAACTGTTGGCTTGGAAACAGTTTTTTAATTAGAAGGTTTGCAACTTTTAAAGAGCGTCGATAATTTTTCAGAATTCTTGCATTTGCTATTATAAACGACTCAATTGCTAATGCACTCACTTAGATATAATTTTGTGGCGATTATTCAAATGCTTTGTCGGTTATTTGAATGAATTGCCTTAGTCTGTAGAGTGATAATGATAACCAACGACCAGTAAGTGTTATAGTCGCCTTTGTCTTTAGAGGAATTTGTTATTCCTCTTGCCTTCGGTTAGAAATTAGATAAACTAAAAAAAATTTAAATTGAATGCAAAACTATGCATGATGACCGAATTCGTATTTTATAATAAAATTTGTCGATTCAACTAATTCGGTGGACGCAGAAATTTGAAAAAACGAAACAAAAATAAAAATGCGTTTTATCTTATGACATGAATGGTTTTGCATTATAATTTTGACAAAAAATGCGATAAAACTAAATTATCCAAATTTAAAGATTTAATTGTAGTAGCGTTCATCTATAAATCTTGTAATCAAAAAACTTAAAAGTATTATAAAAAAAGCGTACTGCCAATTATTTTTAAGTAATAACGCATTGGCCGTATTTTAACAGTCAATGAAAAATTTGTAGAATGGTGATATCGAAGTCTTATGCAATGGAAACAAAAAATTAAGCTCCAAAAGTACTCTCGTTAATTTTAGATAAATAGTACAATTGTTATTTAAAAATATTAACGTTTTGGCCCACTTGTCATTCGAAAAAGTTTCAATCTTCGTCGAGTGATGGGTGGAATTCGACAACAAGTTTTAAACATTTTAAGCACCTGATCATTAGATTGAAAACACAAAAATTTAAAACATTTTTAGACATTATTCGTTTCGGTTAATTATTAATGTTGAACAACAAATTAATTCATTTTGTAACATACTACTGCCTTAAAAATATTTTAAAACATTTATAAGTCAATTTAAAATTTTATCTCCGTCTATTCGTTAGGATAAGCACCTCCTTTATCCTATTGTTGATATTTTAAAGTCTATTGGAATTGAACCAAAAAAAAATTTTAAAAATATATTAACTTACAGAAAAAATATCCACAACGTAGATAACAAATTTGTGATTCTCTTACAAGATCTATTTAAAGAAAATAATAATTTAGTAATTAATTATTATCTACGATGCTGTTTAAAATATTTTCGGTAAACATAAAAAAATTTGTAACAGTGATGCTTTATAACCAAATTATTTAAAAATCATAGAAAAATAATATTAAATTATTATAACCAATGGATAGTTTATCTATAATGAAAATATTTTAAACAAGTGTTTCAAAAATTTTGTTGTAAATAGTGTATATAGAATATTTTAGATTATATAAATAGAATATTAATTTGTATAGATAATTTAACATTTTATTGTTGACAAATATATAACTTATAGATCACCCCATCTTTTTTTTATCTAACATCTCGACCCAAAAACACCCAGCTGCATTTTCGTCACAACATAATCCATTAACGGCGTTTTTATTTCGTTAATTACATCAAATTCAACTTCAAAAGTTGCTAATTTATTAATTTAAAGTTTGGAGTGTCTAATTTCGTTGCAAAGTTTAAACTTCTCCTTGTAAGTTATACTTTGAGTGGCTATTAAGTTTCCATCGTAATTCATTTCCACAACGTGGAAACGTGTCGCATGAAATTTCAAAAAAATTAAGCGAATTCGCCCAATTTTGTTCACGTTCTGACACCCGCGTGTCATTAAATATGTCATATGGGTTTAGTAAATGATTTTGATAATCATAATTTGTCTAATTTTAAGTTTATTTCGTGCCAGTTGTCGCATCGACGATGACTCGGATAAGTCAAAAAAGTTAGAAAAAGAGTTCGAAACAAGTATTAATTTGGATCTGTTCGAAATTCTGCGCAATTTTTACGTGTCAATTTTTTTCAGGTAGATTTAGTAGTTGTTTTGAAGAATTAGGATGCATCGATACGACCGACGAGTGGTACCATAATATTTATAGGCCCGTCAATCTCGAACCGCTGGATCGGCACACCATCAGAACGGAGTTCGTTTTAATAACGAAATGCGATTCGTTGGCAGTAAAAAATGTAGAAAGTTTCGAGTTTTCAACGACTAAATAAAATAGTTTTAGAAACCACTGCATTACGAAACGCTCAGTGCACGAAAAGATTTGCTGAAACTCGAGAATTACAAGATGAACGAAGGTTTGATAATGTTGATACACGATTTTACAAGCAATGGGTATACCGGATGGGTGAAGGTAAAAGCTATAATTTTACACCGCTTTTCAGCCGTAGATACATTTTGTTTACTTTCTCAATGACGTTTGAAATATTCCACCCTCGAGTATAGATTGTACTGGGAATACAATTCGGATTGAAAGCTTTGTAAAGAATTCATCCCATCTGGGATGGTGCCAAAATAAATTTAAGTTATTAGCTTTCGTTTGCGTACTTTACTAGTATACTACATGACAACAGAAACTTTTCAAATTAAATGTAAAAATTGTTTCAGCACATAGGAACTGCACTTTTCAGTAGGAAAGAAGAATTAAATTTTAATGTAATATCCGTAGATTGGGAAGCCGGAGCGGAACCGCCGTTCAAACAAGCAATTGCAAATGCCAGAGTCGTTGCTTTAGAAATTAAGCTTTTTATCGGCATGATAAAAGAGTCCATGGTTCGAGAAGCTAAATGAAGTTCGCCGAAGCTTTTAATAATTTACATTTTCAGAATGACACTACTAAAGGAAGAAATAAGGACTTTTGTATACACATAATAGGACACGGCGTGGGAGCGCACATAGCCGGTTACGTAGGTGGTTACGTTACGGTTAGCAGAATAACGGCTTTGGATCCCACAGGACCTAGTTTTGAAAATATGCCTCCGATCGTGAGATTGGATCCGGGCGATGGTCGCTACGTGGAAGTTTTGCACACGGATGCCGTCAACCGTAAGGGTTTCGCCGTAACGTGGTACAATTTTTCAAAACAAAAATTTCAGATAGAAGTCAAGGTGCGAGAAATTCGCTTGGTCATGTCGATTTTTTCATAAACGGCGCCAAGTTGCAACCCCAATGTAATCAGTCATCGCAGTATCCTATTTTTACCGATTTGGATAGAAACACCCTGAAGGAAGGTGAAATTTTGCCTGCCTGCAGCCATAAAAGAGCGTTCAAATACTACATCGAAGCTTTAGATAGCGACGATTGTGAATTTACCGGATTCAGTTGTGACAATTACGACGATTTTAATGAGGTAGAAACTTTAGATCATTTTCCCTAAGCTAAAAGCTAATTGTACTCTTGATAAGCTACCATAAGCTGCATACATAATATCTTGGCTTTTATTTAAGCTACCGAATAATGAACGAAACAGTGTAGATATTCTTCATTTAGTTTCATAAAGAATTCAAGAATTCTCATTTTCAATCCGACCAAGGGACGATCTCTAACCTCCAGTTAAAGTTTTTGGTTGCTTAGTAACGTTTTCTGCTTGAACGAATGAATAAATTCGTATCTGCAAGAGGATACCTTCCTAAGTAATGAAAAACTTGAACTGGAATTTTAACTAGAGGTAAAAAGATCGCCCCTAGCGACACCACAATTTTGATTGGTTAAACGACGTTGCACTAATCAAAATCATGGAATGTGGAGTATGGTCACACTACAAAGTGATGATGACTACGATAACGTAGTAATTTATTGAGCATTGAAAGTACAACTACCTTTTTCAGAAAAGTAGTTAAACTACTTTATAGTTCAACTACTGTGGAACGGAGACTGGAACAACCATAAAAAAATAAATGTTACGGTTATTATGTTTTAGGGAAAATGTACTACTTGCAATAGTGGAGGAAACATGTCAAAATGTGCAACTTTTGGATTGTTGACTCCTTCATCATTTACAGCCAACAATTTTTATCTGAATACCAACGGGGAACCACCGTTTTGCAGTAAAACACCAATGCTTTACTAAAATACCGGTAGTAATAATTTGAAAAATTTTGTAGTGAATGCGTACAAAGTGGAAATTTACGTAGAAAGAAATTCCAAAGCCAAAAATCCACAAAAAGGTTACTTTGAATTATTGATGTTGGACGAAGACGGTCTCATGACAAACGCAGTTCCTAGCAGCACGAGGTACGTACGTGACAGTTCTGATTGAAAATCTTATTGATTATTTTTCTCGCAGCACTCCGCATCTGTTCGAAGCAGGAAAAACGTACACATTTATTTTTTATGCCGCTTCTCCACGCATTAATAAACTTGTGGAAGGCAGACTGAAGTGGACGCACAATCCAAATTCTCTTTGCGTCGTGTTTTGTACAACTTCGATTCACGTTAACAGAGTCGTGGTCCAGTTATTAACGACAGATAAAACAAAGTAAGTCCGATGTATACTTAGAATGATATATTTTCTGATCGTTTCCCTATTCGTTTCAGTAAGTTTGCCGAGTCCCATCTGTGTCCAAAGAAGGGTAAAGTAGAAATCGAGAACGGAAGTTATGGAGTTTTCACGAGATGTTTGGAGAACACTAAAGCAACTACGTCATTGTGCGGAAATTCTACTGCAAAGCCATAACTACTGAAAAAAGAAGTATTTCAGCAAATGATGCATTTTATTTTTTAAATTTTACACTATAGTTCACAAAATAATATTTATTATTGTACATTCCATTTATTAACATAAACACCTTAGTACGATTTACGTTTTTTTTTAAATTTCAGCAAATACCACTCGACATTTTGCAAATACTAATTTTTAATAAGTAGTAATGAAATATCCAACAAAGAGTTTTTCGTTTTTAAGGGTTTTTAAACATTGAACGTTCATCTTAGCGAAGAATTTAAGTGTGCGATCTCGTACTTCTGGCCTTTCGTTCATACCAAGGTAATTTTAGGTGAGGCACAGATTAATTTTAACACAAGTTTTCAGCTGGATACAAAATCGTTCTTTCTAATAATTAATACACTAATAATTAAACAATTTTACTAATTAAACATCAAGTTATATTCTACATAAATATTTAACATGTAATAAAGTTAATTGACAATATATTATTCCAGCTGACTTTTTTTTTAACATTTAGATTTATTTAGGCTACAGCTATTTTTTTATAGTCAGAGTTGTACAGAATTGTTAATAAATACTACAATAATTACTAAATTTTATTGTTAATTGTAAGTGGTCATATCTTTGAGAAGAAAAACCTCGGTATTGGTTAACGAAATAAATAAACAATGAGATACATATATACAAAAAGGTACAAAAGAATCGTTGCTAATTGTTTTTAAATCCACATGAACTCGATTGTTGGAAAAAGCAACAAATTTTATTGTTCATACATATTCAGCTACATATTATTAATTTATATTATAATACGAATATACACATACTCACGTTGTTTTACCAGGCTTAATTATTAGTCTATTCAAAGCAACTATTAACAAATTGATTAACAAAGTTAATAAAAATAAAATTAATTTTCTAAACTTAACCCTTTTCCTACACACGTTTTTCTTTTCTATATTTACAAATTCGTACCTTTTTACGACGTCTTTAAGCAGTTGGCTAGCGTTTTTTTTATATACTACACACGACTTTCTAAACCATTTTTTTTTAATAATTCTGATATATTGCAACATAGGCCAGATATGGTTATAATCACAAGAAACCGATTAACACAGATACATAGTTTTTTAGTGTCAGCTATAGCAGCCGTATCAAATTGAGCTTAAATGGCTTTTGTGCTACCGCTGCTTAGAAAACCTCCTGTTTATCCTTTAGTAATTTAGTTTATGCAAGCTTTATTATATTCGTTCCTGAGATATATAAAATCTTTGAATTGAACCAAAAGAATTTTCAGCAAATTGTTTAGAATGTTGACAATGATTCGATTAATTTTACAAGAGTAAATTTACAGACCCTTTTAAAAATTTACATTTTTACACTTCCTTTACCTACCTATTATAAAGCTTAAAACTATCAATCATTTATATGCAATCAAACCATCAATTGAACACCAAATTTGCAATTAAGTATAACATTGTTTGCATTAATAAGTGCTAATAATTTCAGAGCTTTCAGGACCACAACGCTCATCAATCGCCGCTGTAATTTTAACAAGTCAGTCAACAATGAAAGTTCCAGATTTAGTAGTTACATGCAATACACAGAAGTAATCAGTATACTTTACATTAAGCGTGGTCAATATCAACAGGTAGTAAATTTATAGCTTTATTATAATTACGTAAGATTAGCAGTTGCAGTTTGCGGTTTGTGGACCTTGAGGTGCATCCGTTAAACGAGTTCCTTTTGCACCTCCACTTACTAAAGTTGGATCCGAATCTAAACTATCGGACATTTTATCGCAAATTATATCGACAAGTCGCTCAAAAACAGCCTGAAATCGTTTACATAAAATTACTAATCCATCATCGACGGTCAATATCAAACCACGTACCTTAACGTTTATATTTTCCTTGGCGCTAGTTTCAAAAAATTCGACTCCAAGTTGCTCGGCCAATTGTTTACCTCTTTCGAAGCTAATAACTCGTTCATCTTCCATGTCGCACTTATTTCCAACCAGGATAACTTGAGCGTTATCCCACGAATAAGTTTTAATTTGTGTTACCCTAAAAATAAAGTTTTAGTCTTTATTATGAATTTTAATGCCAATTGCAGTTAATGACTCTGAAGGTGATAATCTTTACATAAGTTCAACACCAAAACTATCAGGAAGAGGGAAGCAACGTAGTGGAAAGATTTATAGAACTTAACACTAAATACAACGGAAATATCAGGCACGAGGCTAATATAATATCATTACGAAGCAGCCTATGGAGATCGAAGATAAATGGATGGAATCGTCAACACAGGTAATCCGGATAGCTCGTTGACCTGGAACATGTTATTGCGGATAAAATAAAGCTACATAAATGATTCAAGACAAACAACCCAAAGTCTAGACAGGTATGAAACTTTCGGGCTAAAATAGAGTGCGGTTGAACACCTGAAAAGACGTGGATGGATCGACGCGTGGAAGTAAAACTACAGAAATTTGGAAAATTGTCTCAAGTGTAAAAAGAAACTAATGAAAACAAATTGATTTGTCATTCACAAGCATATTTAAGAACTAAATATTTGGACTAAGGACTAAATGGACTAAATATTTCTAAAATCTACATGGAAAGAAAAGAGATTCAAAGAGATTCCTGAACTGGATGACGCCACTGTGAAAGAAATAAACAAATACTTAAGAAACATGGAAAATAATATAGTTCGTGGTTTTTTAAGAAGATTTCAGCGATGAAACAGAAAGAGAGCGGTTTTAAGCCTTGTGGTCCACAGACAGTATTTTCTCTTTGAAATAATTAATTAATAAAATCGTGCTATGACTAGGAAAATGGAGTACGATAATTTGAGAAAGATTATTCACATACCTACTGGATAACAATAGTCTAAATCAGAATTATAACTAACAGAGAATTAATTACAAAACATCTGCAGTCAATTTCCATAAAATAATTTCGGAAAGTTTCCGAATACAACAGGGATGTTGCATGTCAGCTACCCTATTCTAGAAAATATGTAAATATGGGGATACAGATCAACGATCCACTTCTGTATAGAGTATTTTTATTTGCAGGCCACTAAGTAGATCGTGATCACTGCTGATGATGAAGGCGCACACAGCTTCATGACACAAAAGCTTAAAGACTAACAAAAATTTGATTATGGAAATATGAATTTCTGACTGGGGAGAGAAAGTAAGACTACGGATAAAAGTGGTAATCAAATAAGATGTTGCGTGAGCTATTCGCCAACTGGACAATGATATATAGTGGAGCAACGAAATTAGAAAGAGCCCACAAAATTGATATACATAGTTGCTGGAAGAGTTTTTAACTTATAATTCAGTTGACAGTTCGTACTGAAGTATACAAGTCTTGTTTACACAGCATTTTAAAGAAAGTATTGTGTGAAAAAATGGAACTTTCATGTGAAAATTGTCGTGCCATGACTTTTTACGATTTTAAATGTGGTCTAAATCCGAAAAAATCCATCGATTACCATCCAAAAGTACCGTTTAAAGCTGGTTTTCCAAATTCCAGCGTGAAAGGACCACCTTAGTGACGAATTTCGTGCAGGTCGTCCGGCAACGCCTCTTGTTACCACTAATGTTAATGCTGTACGTGAAATGATTGAGCGAGATCGGCATGTGACATACCGACAGATTCAAGCATCCTCAGGCATGACATGAAAGCAATATACACGATTTATATTGATGATCATTTAGACGTATGGAAGCTTTGCAGTCGTTGGATCCCACACAATTTGACGGAAGCTCAAAAACAAAGTTGTGTCAAATGGTGCAAACAAATGCTCAAGAAATTCAACCGAGGTCTTTCAAATTTGGTCTGCAATATCGTTACTGGTGATGAAACTTGGATTTATTTATATGAACCCGAAAATAAACAACAGTCCATCGTTTAGGAATTTCAAAATGAGCCTAAACCGACAAAAGTTATCCGTTCACGTAGTGCTGCAAAGCAAGTGATCGCTTGTTTCTTTAGTGTTACTGAACGCTGATTGGTATACTACAATTTGTGTGTCGGAAGTCATTGAGAAAATAAGAAGAAACAATCAAAATCAGCGAATTATTCTCCATCATGACAATGCAAGCTCTCACACAGCCCATCAAACCGTTGACTTCTTATCCAGTAAAAATGTTGATTTAATGACTCATTGTCCCTATTCACTTGATTTGGTACCTAATGACTTCTTTTTGCTCCCAAATATCAAAAATTAAATGCGTGGTGAGCGTTTTTTGTCGCCTGAAGCAGCTGTTGAAACATTTCAACCACTGCTTTCCGAGCTGTCAGCTTCAGAGTGGAAAAATTACGTATGCAAAAATGTATTAATATCAAAAGCGAATACTTCGAAAAACAATAAAGTCATTTACCAAATTTTATGTACTTTCTCATATTGTTTCCATAAAATTTTCCAGCAGTCTACGTACCATCCCATAGTTACGGGCATTACTTTGTACAACTCTTCGAACAAACATAATCTCAAATTACATACAAGGCAAGAAATGGATACTTTTCGATAAAGCATTACATTATATTGAAACTTCAGTATATTCCAAATAACAGCTTAAAATAAATAATATGTACCCAGAAGGATACTCTAGGATACAGAAGGATCTCTAATCAAACGCATTCTTCTCTGTCGCATATTTTTTAGGATGCTAAGGTGCACGAGGCACATTCAGTTTAATGTCTGTTTCCAACCACAAATGTTTAAAAAGATTTTTAGCATTTAGACCCAAGGGCTCGGTACACCGGAACATGGAATTGTGCGTGGTAGAGCGCTCTACTATTGGGCTTATCGCACGTTCATTATATAGAGAAAGATATTAGGGCTTTGGGACGTGGGCATATAAACTGAAGAAGACCGATATCCGACAATAAGTTGGAAATGGACCACTGTTAGAAGTAAAACGTATCGAAGAAGCGTTTGTTGGTATTTTGGTTGCAGGGACTGTAATAAACTCTCTTTGATGATAGATAATAAGAAAAAGCTGTTAAAAAGTTTGGTGTTCAACATTACGCTTATCTAACGATTTAAATGTAATTAACTGGCAGGTGTTACGTTGTGTTTAATTTACTGATAATGTGGGTGATAATGAACAAATGCATGCATATCGATACAAAGTACCAGGAATTTCTGCAAAACGGGCGTTTGAATTTTTTCATCAAATAATATTGTAAAATTGATTCTTTGTACAGGGATATTTTTAATTTGATCCATTTTAAGATAAAATAATAATTGACCTATTTTTCCTCAACTTTCCCAGTAATGAAAATCGATTTAGCAAATGATATACTATAACCTTCGGCAGAAAGTTATGTATTAGCTCATTAGCTGGTCAGATTTTGAACCGCTTTGTTCGGATTGGATGTTTTACAAAAATAATAGTAATTACCAGTCCTGGACGCTATTAAAAGATTCCTCGTTGGTTATGTCGTACATCAAAATGAATCCCATCGCGCCTCTGTAATACGCTGTCGTTATCGTCCTATATCGTTCCTGACCTGCGGTATCCTGAAAAATATTTTGGGTAAATAAAAATTTTGATTTTCTGCCAGTAATTTACCCAAATTTGTAGTTTTACTCTCTTGTCATGTCTGAACACAGTCTTAACTTTAAAATCTATTCCAACTGTACTAACAAACGCCGATGTGAAACTGTCATCAGCGTATCGAAATAAAAAGGAAGTTTTTCCAACTGAACTATTTCCTATTATTAACAATTTAAACATGTAATCGAAATTTTGATCTGCTGCGTCTTTCTGCCATTTTGGATCCGCACCAGCCATCTGGAATTTAAAAGTTTTAATGTACAAGAAAACTTTTGTAACGGATATTACTTACGTTGTTATTATAAAAATACCCTAAAGGAATTTCAGCCCAAGAAAGTAATCTAGAACTTCGATTTCGAAGTTGGAACGAATAATCACCTAAAAATTTAATTCAAGTTTATCGGTTTCCTGTTTTCTGCGAGATATTTTATTAAATTTATATTTTTTCCCTTATTACTTCTTATTTTCTCGTAGCTGCGTATTAGGTATAACGTGGGCAGATACAATGCTCAACTAAAAAATAATCCTCGCAAGAAAAATCTTCTTTAAAAATGCCGTTCGATTAGGGGAAATTTAACCAACAAGTCCTTCTAATCTATCGGGAAAATCAAATTTCGCTTTCAAGTTTTCCTCCTATGTGGTTTGATATAATTAAGACGGCAATGACCTTGTTAGGCTTTTTCAACTCGTTTGACCCAGATTTTAAAAATTTATGCTAAATTGATTATTCTTAGTTTGGGTTTCAACTTGCGATAACAAAATATTCCGAATAACTTTTGTCACTTACTGAATAAATTTGAAATTTGTTTAGTATTCCGAAAGAGTACTCACCATTTTGTGCCATTTTTTTTTAAACTTACAGTGTAATGTACTTCGTTTGAGGAAAAATGTTGTAATGTGTACTAAATTATAACAAAAGTAGTTTTGTTATCGGCATTTAGAATGCCGGTTAAATCACAATGCTTTCGGTTGTTGCATTATTCATTACCGCAATAATTATTGGCAAAGCGAAAATATAATGGGGCAAAATTTTTAATAAAAGAATTTAGCCACGATTTAATTAAATTAATTTTTTTAAACTAAATAGCAACGTTTGTTGGTCAACTTATCGTAGCATAAAATCTGACCGCATTTTAAGAAGGAAATTGATAACAAATTTAATAAAAAAGCATAGCGTTGGAATTAAGCAATGATTAAAAATTTCAATCGGTTAAATTTTGATCGGATGGAAATGCAAAATTTTTTCGAAATCACACCTAATTTGTATATAAACTAAAATCTCACTTTATTTAAAAAAAAATTGTTTGGCTACAAACCTAAGTCGTTAGTCTTTCCAAAACAAAATAAATCACGTAACTAATTGTTTGTTTATGATTGATTACACCCGCGATTATATTTTTAACACTATAATATAAAAAATTTCGATACTAACTGCTCCTTGCGCTTAATTTTCCAGTTTTCCACTGCTGGAACACAGAATCGATCAGCTGAAGTACACTCAGTGACGATGCTCTTAGAAACCCCTAAATCGATAATATAACGGACGACTATCAAATCTTATCAATTTGTCGATTATTAGTTATACCACCAAATGAGGTTTGAATAAAAACTTTCCACGTTAGATTTTCCTTGAGGAGTTTAAAAATAGTATAATTAACAATTAAATTTTTGATTAAAACTGCCGCAAAAATTCTGAGATAAATTTTAATTTTTTATTTTTTAGGCGAAACCTTTCTATCGCAAAATTTTTAATTTAAATTAAAAAAGTTTTTATTTTTTATTAAATTTTGAAGTTTATAATTTCGCGTTGACTGTATTCGGCGTCTACGCGCATGACGTCAAGAAAAAAGCGTCGATAATGGGCGTCGAAAATTTATTAAGTGCACGTAATGCCATCTATAAGTTTAATTTAGCTTAATAAGTAGGTTTCTTCATATCGAAGACTTGTAAAAAACTTTCGCTGGTCGTTCGTCGAAGCAAAATTGCATTTTTATGATCAAATCGGGAGAAACTCGGTGGAAAAATATGAATTACTCTTTGCATGCAGGAACGGACTGGAATTTAAAGTTTTTATGCGGAAAATTTTAAGACGGTTCTATCTAACGATGGACACTAGCAAATTAAGCAATTTGATCAAAAACTTAGTTAATAAACAATGATATTTTTTAGACCCAAGCATAGATGATATGAAGATGTGGTCCATCGGAAATTCCCTTTGAAACAAGAGGATGTAGTAAAAGAATGCTGAGAGGAAATGGAAGTGGGCGGGTGATGTGGTAAGGTTGAAAGACGATATATGAATGAAAGTGGTGATGGAGTGGAGAACGCGATAGGAAAGAATATTTCCAGGCAGACCCCGTGAGATGGATGGATGACATAAATTGCAGGAGCGATTACAACTGAATGTAAACAGTAAGATATCGATGTACTTAAATGAAATTCACTGGAAGATACCTACAACCCAAATGAATTTACCGAGGCGATGATGATGTTGATTATATAGTTTTATGGATAAACATTTCAGATACGGCAGGAATAAATCCACACTGACGAGTTATAACTCAGCTGTTTTACTTAACGACTACGTAAATAATGGGACTTATGCAGCTTAACGTGAAATCCAAACCACTAAACAAATAATTCGAGATTAATTGAATGTCCCTGTGGAGAACTGAAATACTTTCGATTATTGCAATTTCAACAAACTTTTTCTAATTTGACTGCTAATACTGCAGACACTTTTAATTAATAATAATTCATTGAGAAAGAATTTTATCTGTAGCAATTATCTGTAAAGGGCGCCCATAAAAGTTGAAATGTGTTAACTTTCGTAAAAGTTCTTGATATAAGCAAATTTTTTAGAAAACGATCAAATACTGCAAATTTTACGATGGAGTGTCTTAGTTAAGAAGTGTGAATATATTTCAAGAAAGCGTTAATACTGTTGGCTCAGGAAGTAATAGTTTACGGGCCGGATTTAATTAATTATTTTTTCTCTTCACCTTCAGATAGAAGTCTCCTTTTCTGTCACATTCTTTGGTCAACACTAAGATTAAATATAGGGGACCTACAGTTAAACGTAAGTATTTTAGAGAAAGGTTTCGGCATTTAGACTCTAATGGGACGATTCAGAATCAGAATCATAAATTCTTTAGCTGGTGCGCCACAGTACCTGCAATTTAGTTGCAGTTTAGTTATTTTGATGGACATTGTGCAGTTACCATCCGGTAGTATCGATCGATCCCAAAAACATTGCTGGGTCTTTTAAGTGATAATATATGGGTGGAAGAATAGAAGGCAAACTTCTCGCGTAAGTGGCACAATCAAGGTGAACTCGGTCGGATTTCCGTGTGGGACGAGAATCAATCACTCCGTGAAGCGGGAACTGCACCGAGCGCGTCTTCGACGTAGCACAAGCTATTTTACTACCTGGGGAAGCCCAGCCTGCGTAAGCAAGTTTTCCGGAACACATCCAGGGATAAAATATCCTCCGTATACATCCGCCATTCATCCCCCCTTGGTCATGTTCAACTCCGAGTAACCAAATAAACTCCCCCCCCCTTTGCTAAGCACAGAGAACGACGTGTTGGCAAAATTAAAAGTATCTCTGTTGTAGACTTAGTGATAAGTGATAAATTCACGTTGTAGAAGAATTAATTCTGCACCATTTATAAAATGTTTACCAAAAAGTTTTTTCTGATTCTAAAACTGTTAGGGTTAAAATTATTGGAACAATTTTTTCCTGCGAGTTGTAAGTAAAATTTCATCAGCATCTTCACGTATTGAACTGCTGTCCATTATGTCACTCCTGATCTCTCCATCTCTTTTTGAGAGATGTATAAGAAAAAACTTCTACATCCAAAATGAAACCTATATACATATTTGAGGAAAAAATCAAAATCTTATTTTTATAAAATGTCGGAAAGTGGCCCTTGTTGATACAGATTTCAATCGTGAAAAGAAATGTTTTGCCTACCAAAATAAAATAAGACAACGGCGTCGTAGGGGTACAACGTAGTAGAGCGAATGCTAAACTTGCACATCAGAAAAATCCACATTTCAATCCTTAAAATACTGCAATCTACTATTTTTTCTTTGCCTATGATTGTCTGGACCGAGTGCTAGGAGTTCGATAAAGACCCTTAAAAATTTAAATGAAATAAAAGTCTTTCATCCTCAGAAATTGAAACCAGGTTAACTTCCTAACTTTTATTATTCATTTTGTGGTAGTTGGACTTGTAAGGACTTGATTCCAAGCCATCGAGAATTAATCTTCCTATTAAAATCGTCTTAAAATGAAGTGTATTAAACTTTCCATGGTTTGGAGTTCACTGCAGGTAAAGAAGGTCACCAGGTTCGGGAAAACACGAAAGATACTATTTGAAACAATACGATAAAAAAAAAATTAAACCATTCGATACGAAATTGTCCGCAGTCTCCACAGAGCCAGTCCGCCCCTGCTTGCATACGTTTTATGTTGTTCGACTAACAAATAAAGTTTGAAAACCAGAAAAAATGTCTACCACCCTAACAATAAATTTGTGTTATGCCCAAGTAAATAGAGATGCGCCAGTGCGGTATGTAATATCCCTAAGGGAAGTCTTTTATTAAAGACATCAATAAACGCATACGAGAATATGCACGCATCTGCTACACATTTCCCCCACAATTTTCTTTCAACACAAAGAATTAATTATCGTTTGTACTCTAACCGACAACAATAAAATAAAAAAAATGTAATTTAGGTCAATTATGTAAAAATGAAGTTCAAATAAATGAAAAATTGAATTATAAAATCACTTGAGGAAATTTATGAAAAATGGAAAACGTAAAACAGATTATTTACTTTAAAATTTACATATTTAAATATTTTATTTCTTGTTTTCTTGAATTTAAATGAGTGGAGTATTTTTCCTCCCCTTTCCCACTTCAAATCAATACTGTACTTTTTCACAACAGATACAGGTGCCTTTTACCTGAAAAAAAAACCTAGCAAGCCTTTTAATGAAATTTAAGCCATACCGTATCTCGTTTTCCTGTAATTTCAACTTTTATCAAAATTATTTTCTAAAACAAATAACAGCCAATACGTAAATTTTAAAATTATTTAAATTACTTTCAATTTATTACATTATACAACCAAAAACACACATACATCTCTAATAAACTGGTCAATCACGATGACGTCGACGACGACGACCACCTTTACGTTTACGACTTCTTGAATGGCGTTTTGAATGACCTCTACGTCTTCTAGCCATATTAAACAGATCTGATAGGCAATATCGCCTTCCTAACTTTTGAATTGCTCCAAACTCGACACCATGTTTTAATGCCGCACCAACATGGTGCTTATACCTCGATGGAAGATTGTACTCTTTGGCCATGAAATTCACTAATTGTCGTTTTGAAACGTCGACCACTTGGTTTCCATCGCAAAGATCTTCTAAAGCTGCAATTATGAAATTTGCAGCTTTTGCCCGACGAGTAACTAAGTCTTTCGTCATTTTTACTTAATGAAAACTATTAACATTATAAATTTTGAAATTCGTATTAAAATTTGGAATGCATAATATTAACACTTTATTTTTTACATAGCAACCAGAAAACAAATATAAATTAGAAAGGTTGATTTTTTCAAATTAAAAATTTAAATATTACCACTTGATGTTGCAGCGAAAAGTTTTGCTTAAAATATTGGGGTCGAAAAGTGATTAGTTGAGAAAAAATTATTCTAACTTTCCTTTGAACATTTTAAGTAACCTAATATTTTTAATTTTCTTTAATTATGCAATATTAATGAAAGCTTAAAGTCTTTTTGATATTTTGTTGTCATATTACTACAAGTCGGAATATTATTAGTTGTCAACTTTTGACTCATGTAATGTTGAAAATTTGCCAAGTAATAATTTTTACAAAATTATTTGAAACTGCAACATTTTGGCATACGTCCAGAGGACAGCCCATAGATGTTCTTGATAGCTGCTAATTAAATATTTGTGTATTTTTTCTACGGTTACAATTTTTAAATTTCGGCAATTAAAAAGTTTATAAATGCATTATAGAGTAGAAAGCAGAGCAAAAATTTTCCAAATTACAATTTTAACATCTTGATTGAGTTGGCTTTTTGACCCAAGAATTGTTTATCCTTTGAGCGTTGTAATTAATACTTAAAACATCTCATAAAATTATTTCATCTTTTGGTAAAACCATTTACGAATTTCCAACTTTATTATAAAGCTTTTAAACAAACAAATTATAAGATTTTATGGTATTCCGAAAGATGACTTTTTAATTACTATGCTTTCTTCAATATTGAAGATGGAGCCAAGAATTAATATCCTGCAGTAAAGGTACATGCAGTCACGCTTTATACTATAAATTTCCGAATGCACTGAAATATTCATAGCTCAACGTCTGAAAAATTTATTAGTTACTCGGAAGTTTTGGGTCACTTCAACCTTGAGTTTTCCGAGCTTAATTTTGACTACATTAGGTGTTCGGTGTGTTTATGTCACGGGGTGTGGAAATGGATACGAGAAGGCGAAAGAAAATTAAATACATGAGTAATAACTGTTTCGGAAATTAACATGAATAATATTGAAGCTTTGAAGCTTTTCAACAGCACCTGGAAGCATGACGGTGTAATGTAATAGAAATGCGTCAGTTGAACTTTTTTATTTTCTTAAATTGAAGCTCGAAAACATCAGCTGGCGTCATTGTTAACTGAGATTTAACGTGGATCTCATTGTTTAAGTAAAATTTCGAGTTGCAGAAAGACAAACATGCTGTGATGTTACCAAGTTTATTTTAATTTTGCTAAAAGGCTGTTTCATCTCATCTAATCAGCACCTTATTAACAAAAATATTAATTGAAAGCTTTACAATTTTCAATATAGTATATTTAACTATTTACACGGAATCCTCTTGGCATCGACTCAAATAATGTCGATCCTTGTATAAACAATCTTAAGATGTTAAATTTTAGCTTTTAGGTTTAACTGAATTTAATATTGTAAATTTAAAATTACTTCCAGGAATTCCAATAACGATATACGTTTTGATCTTGTACGATCTCATCAGTGACGTATACGCTATAATTATAAGGTGTCACGATTTTTACTTTCCGAACCCCTAGGTAAGGAAAGTATTGTTATCAGACAAAATTTGACCCCCCAATTTTTTGACAGATGTTCACGTTTTGAGGTCCCCTGAATCCATTTTTATCATTTTTGGAAGGATGTCTGTATGTATGTGTGTATGTGTGTGTGTATGTACGTCTGTGAACACGATAGCGTCTAAACGAAGCAAGCAAATCATTCCAAATTTTGCATATAAGCTTTTTCCTGTCGTAGGACGAAGCCAGATGAAAATAAATTAAATCGTGTTACGGGAAAGGGGGGTTTACCTGGAGCTATTATGACATTATGCGTCATAACTTCGAAACGAAATTAAATATGTAAAAATAGTAATAACAAAAAATTAGCGCTATGGAATTTCCTACATTTTTTGTCCTACAAGTTTTTCTCTAAAATATACAGGGCGTTTCAAATTTTTATTATTTCTAATTAAAGCAGTACGTTTATAATAATATATTTCATGTTATCCAGAAAGATATAATTCATCTAATGGGCGGAAAACTGTTTATTTGCAACCCTTATGGATGATGTAAGTGTTAATTACTATAATTCCGCATATACTTGAACTATTCTTCTCAAGCCACTGCATGTGCACCCATAACGAAGTTATGTTTTTGTTTTTGAAGTATTGGAAAATTTTCAAGTAGTATTTGTAACTAACAATCAGCTGTTATCTTTATAGCTGTTCATCATCTGACTGGGATATAGCTGTTTATCATCTGACTGGGATATAGCTGTTACGACTGAATTACCTGTAAATATGAAATTCGATGTAATAGCCGTTGCTATTCAAGATAATAACAACTAGTAGACAGGAAGCTGTAATAGCCACCTTATAGCAGGCTTATGAACAGCTTATAATATCTGATAGCAAACTGTAACTCGTGAGACTTATCATTCACGACCGATTTTTTTCAAACTATCGCGTTTTTCACAAATAAGTAGCTCCTGCATCAACAATATTTTCGTGTCCTCCTTTACTGAAAATTACAGTGGTAGGAAAATATGGCTGATCACCTGGCCCAAAAATTGCAATTATGCGAGTTACATGAAGGTGTATAACTGAAAAAGGTACTTAGAAATCGAAAAACCACATAATAAAAACAGCTGAAACGGCGAAAATCAAATATGCTTTAGGCACGCTGAATATAATATTTTAAGTAACAAAAATCAGGACTCATTGTTGCTTTCCAGGAAGCTTAAACAAATTTATAAGTATTTGGAGAATTTGCCGAGGACGGTGAACACAAGTCAAATATCACAGGCGGCAAACAAAACAAAATTGATATGGCATTAAATATTAAACGTAAAATTAATGGAAACGATAACGACTATCTGAAAAACGATTAAATGACTATTTTGTAAGCATTACAAGTGAATTAAATCTAAGTGCTTCAGTATCGGAATAGGAAGTGTTTCTAAAAAAATTTAAATTTAATATCATGTATCGTATGTTATAAATAAATGTTTAAATAAGGGTGTTTTTCCGAAGAAAGTAAAATCTGTAAAGGTCAGTTCCATTGTTAAGAAGCGCAATTCGGAACTGTGCGAAAATTATAAACTCATCTCAATCGCGCCTGCTATTTCGGAAGCCCTTGAGGTCGTCTTGAGGAACAAGTTGACAAGTTTTTAATGAAAAAATTCTCTTTGCTGTACGCAGAATGGGTACATGGGGAATAGATCAATGGTTACCGCGATGCTGAAAGTTCTGGATTTGGTGGTCGAGGCCTTTGAAATGAGGGAAGATGTTTAATTGTCTTGAGTCTTGAATCAGAAGATTCTTCTCAGGAAGTTGGAGTAGTATGACATATTCGTTCTTTAGGGTATAATAAAAATAATAGAAGAAAGCTCAAACGAGACAAAAGAAAATATGAAAGAATTTATAAATATATAGACACCGCAAATCAAGAAAGAAACATGAAATAGATAGTGGAAAAAAGGAAAAAAAAGGAAAATGGAAAAGGGAAAAGGGACATTAATCAATCACAGATCGAGTTCCAAAGGGAGATGGATAATTTGGAAATAGCTCTCCGTAATATTCAGGAAAGAGCTGTAAAAGAAGAAAAACTAAACATGAGCATACAAGAAAAAAAACAAATTTTGGAGAGAAAATTAAAAATTTAAAGGACAGCGTAGCCGAAAATATGAAAGAAATATTAGAAAATAGATAAAATGTCAAGTACTGAAGTCCACGTAATAATCGACATTGAAAATAGAGAGAAACCGTTGGAAAAACGTATGAAATCCTACATGCAAATTTTACCATATAGATAGTAAAATAAACAATTTACCAATGAAAAGATAGACAAAATAGAAGAAGATGTAGATAACCCAAGTAGAGGAAGATAAGATCATAAAAGATTGTATAAAAAGAAACATGATCAGAAGCTACATACAAGAACTTGACCAAGATGTTTATTTGAACAAAATAGTTAAATATTATGGAGACGAAAATGCCAATTCCAAATTTTGGATCAACATTGTTAACAGCGTTTCCAACGGAATTGTCGAATCGGCTGGAATGAAGTTGAATATAAAAAATGCGAATTCTTCAAGAACAAAGTTAAATACCTGGGTTATCAAATAACTTAAAAGCACGTTTAGATGATATGAAAAATCATCCCAGACCAAAAAATTTAAGAACGTCAAGAGGTTTTCTATGAGTGTTGAATATTTATGAGCGTTTGACTATTCAAAGCAAATTTCACCATTGCTGGAGTTGTTGCGCCAACACGTTAAATGGAAATGGGATAATAAAGAAAAAAAGCCTTCCAAGATTTAAAAGAAAATGTATTTGTATATAAAGGGTATCATATTGAGAGCGGATGCATCAAATCGCACAATATCTGAGGCATCCATTTATGACGAAAATCAACCCTCATAAGATTAAAATTGGGTGATAGCGAGTTTACAAATTTCTTAATTATTTTACAAATGTAGTTTAGAGTAAATACTCCATTTAAGAGGGAAAATTTTATTTCAATTTATTGAAAAGGATTTTATTTTAATTTAATTTCAGTTATAATTTATTTCAAATTTTTAGTTTATTTATTTTTATTTTTGATTCGTACCGGTGAAAAACCGTTTACTATTTAATATTTTTTTGCGTTATCAAAAATTGGGCCACACCACAACGGCCATGCATTATTCCAAACAACATGGAGGTTCTTCGAGCACAGGCCTTACTATTATCAAATTTACTCGGAAAATCACATAATATAATTACTGTCTTTCGCAAGGATATTTTATCAAATATTTTCTCAATCCAAGGGGGGAAGTTGAACTGTTATTTTCCTTCCCTAAATATTTCATACTTTACATATTTGCATACTAGCGGAATGGTTACAAATTTAAATTGATTTGTGATGGACAATTGAATTTGCTGCCATCAGTTTGAATGAAGACAATGAGAAAAATGTGTGTTGTGTCTGCACGAGACGGACGGCAACATTTTTTTGTATGTTGAGTGGAACAATAAAATTGAATAAGTAAAATTAAACCTTGCATTATTGGAATTAGTGAAATGAATCAAGTTTTATTAAGTGTTTTTGTGAGTTTGTAAGGGTCATATAAAAACACGAGAATATGTACATAACAAACTTGGTATCCACTACAGCTGTGAAAAATAATCAGATTATTATAAATAATGTATTTAAATATTATATGATTTTTAACTATTGAGAATTATAATTAATTAAACTGTTTTTAAACTAAACTGTACACTACTGAAAACTTACGATTAATAAAAAAATATTTTCAATGTTTAATTAACTATTTTATTTTTAAAGTTTAATTTATTATAAATAATTTATTTATAAGTAACTTATTTTCATACTATTTATAACTTTTGGATCTCATTTTCCTAGAAGCTTTATTTTAAATTCTTCCGTGTTTAAATGGATTCCACAGTATTGAGGTTTACATTTCTGCAGTAAAAGCGACTTCACTATTCGAGTAAAACAAATGTTATGAAACTTAATAAAGAAAATAAAATTATGTACCTACTATGTATATTTTTGCGTAGTAATTGAATCATGAAATATGTAGATTAATTATTAAATTATATTCACAAGTTAGTATAGGTTGTACAGGTACATATTATTATTTTAATAAAATAATTAGGTACTATAATTTCTCATGCAGTGGCGTAATGTTAAATTTTAATAGGGGAGGGGGAGCTAATAACCGTTGCAATCATTCTTAGGAATACATAAAGATTCTTTTTATTGACTTCAACTGGTATTTACAAACTGTTACATACGAACAATGAGCAAATTTGTAGCGAATCCATTTATTTACTCTCTTATAGTACTTCAACTTACTGGTTTCAATGATTAGAGCGATTCAATCCATTCTGATCCGATTAAGGCATCACAAAATGCAATAGTTAGGCAATTAAATAGTTCTAGTTGCTTTATTACGTTAAATTCTGAATCTCAGAACTAAGTCAGAAATTCTAAGCCATTTCAGTACGTAAATAGCTTCAAATTAGTAAATATGGAAGGCAGTAAAGGATATCACCTTCGTTTCATTAGTATTGATTATTGAACGAAATTATCGAAATTTTATAAGCTTTCTAACCAGTAGGGGTCATTGCTCTACCCTGTACCTATCCACAATAATGCCACTGCTCTTAAGCAAGAATAAAATATGAAAAGATACTGTATACTAGATGTATTGAATGCAAATAATTATAGACAAAGTAAACAATCTTATGCAATTATGAGCAGCTCCATTTCACCTTCAGTTAAAATTCCAGATATATCACTGCCAGTTAAAGGTTTCGGTTGCTTAATGGCATTAATGACGTATCTCTTTGATTAAATTAAAATTATAATATAATAATAATTACTATATTTGAATAAAATATCTATCTTATAAGAGAAAGTACAATATTTGGAAGCACTAATACTCGTAATTTTCATTCGCTGTCAAATAGAAACAAGTAGTATTCTTTGTGAATACCATTTCAAAATTATGATATACATATTTCGCAGTCATACGCCTGACCTGCTAGTCAAATTATAATTTAATTTAAATTTGATAAACAAACAATGAAGGTCCAAATTAATCGGTTTGTAAGAAAGGACAGTTAATTAATAGTACGTTACATACTGAAGTGGAAAGCACTTCATTACCGAGGTGTAGAGCGCCGAGATCAGCTATGGCCCATGGCGATATAAAGCATTTATACCATTTTATTCACAATCATTTAACATTAAAGAACAATTATCAAATAAATAATATAGATTTATTGCCAATCAACATCTTATGACTATTAATTATTTCAATAACAAAACTTAAAATCAAATTATCAGTTCGCAATGTGGTCACTTTTTAACCTTCTGGAGGTTGGAAATTAATTGTAGGTCGGTTCGAATGTGACTACTTTTCAAACTAATTGGCTGGAAGTTAGGCAGTTAACAATAGCTTATTTCCTAGCTTATTAAAATTTAGCAATGTGAATCAACATTTATTAATGAAAATGAAGAGCACTTAAATTAATTAAATCCTAGATAATATTTAAAATTGCTTGTTCGCCTTCAGTCAAGATTGCTTAAGATTACATAGGATTATGACTTGGCCGCTGTAAGTACCTTATATATACTCTAATGCAGATAAGCAAACTAGCCAAATTTCTTGAATAGTTAATAAACAAACCAAATTTGCTGTTAATTTAGGACAAATTTTGTTTTTACTAAAATCATCAAGCGATTGCTTAGTTTACAAACTATAATAGGCAATAATTGAATTATAAAAGTTGTGTAACTATTACAAAAAATATTTCTGTAAATACTGAATTAATAATAATTAGTACGTCCATTTAAAAAAAAGAAAATTTTAAATATGACTAATTTAAAAGAAATTCGTGCCTCAGTATTTTTTTGTTTAAATTCACCTGCAATTTTAAATTAAAAAGTGAAATAACGAAGAAGAACGAAAAAAGAGGTTTGGGTAAATTTAATCATAACACAGCACAATTATTATGTTATCAACATTGTAACTTTATGTTACGTATAATCCTTTATTATAAAAATGTATAACGATGAACGTATTATGTACATGTAATAATTAGTATGTATGTACATATGAATTGTATTTATATAGCTGAATCATTTCAGCTTATTTTTGAAAAGAAGTTTTAAATTATTAAGCTTTTAAACATCATCGATATCATTTCACCAATTAATTTAAATTATGTAAATTCAGAAGGCTATTCGTTTTAATTAATACAAAATTTTCTACTTTGTCGTAATATGAAAATTTGATATAAATGCTTCATTTTTCACATTTGACAATTTTAATTTATTATTTTATGAAAAAGACATAAAATATTAATTTTATTCCAGCATTATATGAAATTTATTTTTGTATTACACAGTTTGGCATTAAATTTTATTTTGTCATAAAATGTGATCTTGTAAATAAATTTATGTTATTACATTGTTTGTAGCATCTCTTAAACTTTGTTTTGTAATACGAAAAACATAAAATTTCAATTTTACGTTATTTCAGAATTTCCAGCGACATTGGGTAGCTCGACTCTACTCTACGCCCCGAAGGCCCTGGTTGAGAGGTCGACTATAGCTTTTATACCCAGCTTCTGAATTTGGTATCTCTCATCGCATCGTTACAAAAATATGAGTTAAAAATAAATTATAACGGGAATCTTCCAGAATCAAACAAAATTGAATATTCAACTTACAGAGTCTTCTGTCTAGCGGGTTTCTCCGACCTGTAGCAATATGAAATACAGACAAAAATTTTAAATTACTTTTACACCAACCAAGGTAAATTACTTGTGACTCTCAACATCTATGAAAACCAACAAGATGTGAAGTGATACCGCATGCCATTTATTTATGCAAATTTAACTGACGTCTTCTTCAGCAATAACGCAATCCTATCTCAAAGTATATGTGGGACACACACACAGTTAACTGGCCCGATTTAGTGCATTACACAAATTGTCATTTTGTAACTAAACACAACGTTGATGGAAATTTAGTTCTGGTGTTAAATAAATCGGCGCCACTGGCATTCTTGTCAAAGGGGCCGCTTGAATAATTTGGTGTAGGGCAGTCTACCAATTCTAACAAACACGAGATTACTGACGTTGAGTGAAGTGAAACTTTTGGTTGACCTAATTTTGCAATTAAATAATACGCAAATATGGCACAAAATAGAAATAAAACAAAACTTATAGTAACATAATAAAACCATAATTATATTACGGGAAAACACACACAACGAAAATATTTGGACAGTTTTGTGGACAAAAATGAATTAAAACTAAATGAGGTTAATTAAAATTTTAAGCGGAGCACCGTAAACACTGTGATATACATATGATATAAAATTAATAAGGAACAACCATACATGTTAAAACTAACAAATTGGACGACAATCTTTCCAGTCAAAATAACCCATTTTCTCCACTAATTAAATACTTATCATGGTATTGAAATCGGTGTCTTTGAAGTTACATTAAAATATAAATTGGTATTCACATAACATCAATACCGAGGTTTTCAAACCATATCGACCACAGTTTCTCAATTCCACGAGCGGTCTGCAATATCTTTTTTGCAGATATTAATATTTAATAAGTGTGTGCGGTTCTACCAGCGTAGAGCGAGTGCTGGACTGCTGAGATAAAAATACCAGGATTGACGATAAAACTATATTATGTGGAAAATTGAAACAAAAAAAACAGTATAAGCAGTCGTGAATGGGGTCTATATGTCGAAACGTTTCTCTAAATTTGTCCTTCGGAATGAAGTTAAACTGTGAGTCCCCACCTTAACACTATGGAGAGTATATGTCACGATATAGAAATTTGTCATGTTCAGTAGTAGACGGTGCAAAGTTAAAGCTGATAATGAACATTGCGGTTGATGGGTAAAATAGAAACAACGTCGACTAACAGTGGTATTTTATAGGATTTAAACTCATAGCCATAGTTTTAAGGTCAATTATTACCCCATCCAGCCATCTGTTCCTCGTCTCACCTGGTCTCCAGTCCATGATCTGTCTCAAAATATTGTCTGGCTCTTTTCTTGTTACGTGACCAAGCCATCTAATTCTTTGCGCTTTTATGCGCTTTACAATGTCTTCGTTTCTCAATGTTTTGGCTATTTGGCTATTCTTAGTCTATATAATTATTCGTTTTTCCCGATCTGCTTTGGTCCCATAATCGTTTTTAATATTTATTTTCGAAAATTCTCCATTTTCCTTTTTCTCTCTTAGTCAAATTTAATATTTCTGTAACATATGCGACTACCATTCTTACAAATGTCTTGTATATTCTTATCCTCGTTCATATAGATATTCTCTTATTTTTGAACATTTGCTTGTTTGCGAAAAATGCTTTCCAACCATCTTGTATCTTCTCATTTATCTCTCGCGATCTCTCATTGTTCTTATTTTATTTATTTGTACTTCTTCTTCGAAGATGTAACTTCCAATTTTTAGGTCATTTTGTTGCGTGTCGTCTTTTCTCTTGAATTTCATGTACTTCGTTTTGCCATTTTATTGAAAGTCTGCACTATTTGCTGTATTGATCTAGCTATAACCAAAATATCATCTGTTTGTTTCTTCTGCATACCTTTCTTTAATTTTCGATAGATAACATCTTTGATGTTATCTATCTGGTTTCCTTCATCAACGTTGTTTGCGTCCGGTCTCATCCATGTTATGTTGTGTATTAGCTTATGATTAAACTTTGTGCTGCTTATGATCATATTTAATATTGTTACCATGTCGCACAATCGGTGTCCATTGTCGTAAGTTTCGCCATGGATTGCAAATTTGCCCGTTATCTCACAAAAATAATCCTGTTTTCCTATCTGTACATTGAAATCTCCTAAGATTATCAGTATATCATGCTTGGGTCCAGCTTCAACCGTCTTTTTCAGTTCGTGATAAAATTGTTCTTTTTCCTCGTCGCTTTTTCTCTTAAATTAGTGCGTATATATTTATCACGCTCACATTTACCAGTTTTGACCTTATTCTTAAGGATGCGATTCTTTCGTTTAGTGGTTTATACTGCATAAAGAAACACACACCGTTTGCTCCTTGCTTCTCGTGTCGTCTTTCTCCCGCAATTTTCCTTTACTTTCATACTCAATATTCCTTACTTTCGCCAGTTCATACCATATATCCTGTTTGGTATGCTCTGTTAGTCTTTTGACACCTCTTGTTTTGATTCTCTCTTTTCCATTTCATTAGCTTGCGTTCACATATTATTTTTTGGTAGCCTACCTTTACGTTTTTCCTGACTTGCTTAATTTATGCAGTTAAATTCCAATTATTTTTGAACATAAACTTTCGGAAGTGTATACTGCAATCTTCAGCTCTTTATAACTTCTTAACAACTTAAAATTATAATCGTATGTTTATAAACATCTGAAGATAGCAGGATAAACTGCTGAACGCTTATTTTAAAAAATAATTTTGATTTGTTTGTTTAAATATTTATTTTCAATAGTTAAAAAATCACATAGTACATACTAAATTTTTATAAGAAATTATTGTAGTGATACAAAAGAAACTGTACCCATTTACCACAAGAAAAAGATCATCGACGTACTTTTAATAATTTGATAACATTTTTGTGGATCAGATTAAAAGACGGAACACGATCTTAACGAACGCATTACAATATCAGCAGAGATAACCATTGCGTTGTTTAATAGAGGAATCTGTTTCTTTATGTAGCAGGGCAAGACGAAAATTGGACAATATATCTTTAAGCTCTAGATTATTAATGACATCATAACGATTATCCTTGTGAAGAACTTTTATATGCGGAGCCATAAATTTTGATAGATCCGAAACAATGGGCCTGAGCATCTTGCTTATCATCCAATGGGCTAATAGAAATAACGTGCACGATATCAGTTATGATTTTGGTAATATAAGAAATAGGTTTAGGATGGGTCATACTGAAGGTAGGATCAACTGACAAGAACTCGGCAATTTTTAAAACTTCGATCAACTGTTGTTTTTTTAAATTCCAATTTTAAAAGTTCTAAAAATAGAGATGCGATGATTTCTAATAAATTAAAACTTTGACCTGCAGTACATTTTAATTTATTTATTTAAAAATGACTTCATATAATACTGCAATATATTAATTTCCACAGGGAATATGGAATTTTAAGAATTCATTCATCTAAATATTATTAGAAATACCCCTCAAATTTTCTAATATATTAACCCATATCGTAATATTATTTCATCCCAATCCTTGCATTTTAAGTCATGTCCGGTATGCACACAAAAATGCATATTTCATAATGTTAATATAATTTTTAGATGATTCCTTCAGAGTATATTACTTTTTGATTTGATTTGGAAGTATTTCCGACAATTTGGATGGAAATTTTTAAGTAATTTACAAGGATTTCACTCTACTTATACAAACTGTCAGCAGAAGTTAATCCGTCAATTTTTAAACCTGCTCATTACATTATCGACTTAAAAAAATTTCAGCAACTTCTGTTTATCAGCTTGAAAGTGTTGAACTTTTTTAAGCAAATTTGTCCTTAATAAGGAAATAGAACACAAAAGAAACTTTGAATTTTTTGATGCGACGAATTTAGCTTTTCTGTGAAAATATACGTAATAATTTTGGTGGCGCGATGTTTCTTTGCGATCATTGTAATATATTTTCATTACAACTAAAATTCTAAAAGTTTTTTACGTTAAACCGCGTTAAAAATAATTTTGTGAAATTTATTATCGCAGAACATACGCTTAATGGTGTACATGTTAAAAGATAACGTTTACACCAAAAATGATTTATATTTTTAAGCTTTCGATGTCTTTGGCTATTAAATTCGATAATTTGCTATTTATTGCCGAAACCATTTCCTCAGGATGTTTTGTTTAAAAGAAATAGTACGGCAATTAAAACATCAAAGAAAATATTATATCGTATATAGAAAAAATGTGTATCGTTTTATATTTTGCTTAGGGTTTCGTACAAATCGAATTATCTTAAAGCCTCTCAATTTATGATTCATAATTAGTAATGATATTGTTATAGGAAGTAAACACGTCTGTCAATAATGAAGTTTGGGTTATTAAATAATTAAATTAATTAATTGTTGATAATTTTCCGTCACACAATTTGAAACGAAAGATAATGAAAATGTAATAAAGCTAAAACTGTTTTTGTTGTTCCAACAATGAAAAACATTGTAAATTTTGTATTGCAGTCAGCTTGAGTAAAGTTGTACACAAAAGTTCAATATATTTAATGCCTTCATATTAATTATTTATTATTAGTATAGAAAAAATGCACATGCGCCATACTCAGGTATTTTACAATACACGTTACGACGCTTTTCGACAGTATAGCTCCGGCTGCGGACGGAAATAACTGCGACTTGGGCGTCACGACGCCCGTGTCCGACCACTCGTACTATGAATACGCGATTTTCTTTTAGGTAAGACACGGTTCGTCAAACTTAAACCTATGTTACTTAAATTGTGCTTGTGTTCGGTTTTATAAATCTCTGTTTCATTAGGTAAAAGAAGCAAGTTTTATTAATTTTTTGGTGAACCTACAAGTGCTCAAGTTAATTATTACAAATTGAAAATTCTCTTCAATTTCATATCATACTTTTTAAAGTGACTTGTATGTTAAATAGCTGGGAGCCTTACAAATCTATTAATATTTAAAAAAAATTTATGTAGCGCCAGAAATATTTTAATATGTATAACCTAATAACGCTTCATTTATTCAATAACAACCTTGTGACAAAAATATGAAAAAAAGCACTTGTATTTTTGAAACCACATATTATAATTAGTCGAAATTCTTCAGGTTAAATGGCTTTACATTTTAAATTAACATTTAATTCGTCGTGCAGAAAATTGAAAATTTAAACGGGAATCTTCTAAACCTGCTGCTACCACAATTTTCGAAAAATAAAATTTACGAGTTTCTTTTCGATTGAATTAGATATTCGTCACGAACAATTCTAATTTATCATTTAAGCAAATTATTATTTTGCATTAAATCAATTAAAAGGAAAATCGAGTATAAAATGGAAGGTAAACTTGTCACCGGGTGGATTTCACTTTGCAAAATTACTTTTTTATTGTAATAAAGTATTGGGTTGAGTAATAATTAAAAAATGGAATATAAAAATTACCTCGTTCGTATAATAACCGTAAAATTTGCAATTATTTTTATATAAGCGTATAATTGTTTGAAAATTATGCAGCAGTAAAATTTTCATTTAAACTTTTAAGTCGGAAAAATTTTAAAATGCATCAAGTTATAATGAGACCTTTTTTGCAAAAAGGGTATCAAAATCAAATTTAAGATGCCAGGTTTCATCGTCGACGACTTCATAAGTGGTCAATTTAATTTAAAAAAGTCGGGGTTTTCGAACATTAGAATGCGAAACTTGCAAATTAAGTTTCCCTAAAAATGATACATTCAAATTTGAAGATAAAATTAAAATAAATATGTTTCGGTTGACAAAATTCTGGACGTGAAATTTCAGCTGATTAATGAATTGGGTAAGATTTAATTTAATTATAATTGGGAATTTTGTAGGTAATTTATAAAATTTACAGTTTCTAATATTAAATTAATTAGATTATCGTGGGATTCAGGTGGGATGCAGGCTCTTTTTCATATGGGTAAAAGTTAGGTTTATCTTCGTCATAACTCAAACTGTTTTCAATTCTTGAAATATCCACCTAGTTAAATTAATTCCATATAATTTCATCGCGTTTACCTTCTTTTTCCAAACTCTTGTACCACTTAAAAATAATAAATACTAATAGACTGTTATTTACAACACGAATTTTCAAAATAGAAAATTTTATATAACCGTGGAATAAGAGGTAAAAATATCGCGTATTATGATTTAGCAAACTATATTTATACGTAGAGATTTAAAAATAATCAACTAATAAATAAAAGGAATAAGTGGGATTCGTTATAAATTGATACCAAAACTTAAAAAGAAGAACATCACATCGGTAGTGCATGTGGTGTTCTTATTATTTGATAATTTAATTTCAGCTTAACTCCATTTTATGTGATGTTTACTATCTTCTGTTATTTGAAGAGAAAATGGAATATTAAATAATTGATTATATAATTTAAGTTGGTAATTGCGGAAGCAGTATCGTTTTCTATTAAATGGAAAAAGGCTTAGTAATTACTTCCATCGCTCGTGATGATAAATTTCGCTCCTAATATTTCTAATTATTTAAAGCATTTGTGAAGAAAATTTGTACGATTTGGGTTAGGGTTTTCTATTACTTCCACCGCACTTATCGTGAAAATCTCTTAAATTAATAAGCACTCAGAATTACGTTCGTATGATAAACATTTCCTGAAGTTCAGAAATAAAATGAATAATTTATACACCACGAACACTGTAAAGTTTTAAGTTTTCGTATTTTTATTCCGTTATCAACTGCAGAACACAACGTCGTAACACATCCTTCTTACTTTAAATGAAACACGGAACGTTTTCCCTCGTGACCACGTTAAATCAACACTCGGTATTTCTCAGTTATATTCCAATAATAAAATACCGTTTTTACATCAACGTTAAGACAAAGCAACGTTAATTTTGAATTTGTTTCCAATTAATCGAAAAAAGTTTTGTTGTTATCCGTGAAAAAGGGTTTTAAAAAATTTATTACTGAAAAGTCCTTTGTATCGTACAAGTCTCTGGAGCATTTTCCACTATCGCTCTTGCGGTTAAGTTCAAAATTGCAATTTTTTGCTCTCATACAGTCATGGTCAGTGTAGATGTGATGGATGTTTGATGAAACCCAATATAACTAAAAGTTACTTCAAAATTATTAGTATTATTAAAAATGTACTCGAAACTAAAAAGTTTTTGAGATATTTAATCCGTGTTTTATTACATTTAAAATAAACAAACTACTCCAACTAAACTAAATAACGCACAGCTAATCTGAAGCAACAGAGATAAATGCTTTGTAATTTGCTTTATATCGATGCGAAATTTATTTGCGAATCCTCGTTTTGTATATTAAGCGCTGTATAAATAGTGTAATCACCTAACAAATTTGAAACTTTGACCTACATTTTATACAGCTACAGATGAAAACAACTATAAAATGCATTGGTCAGTCTATATTTAAACACAAACATTCTTTTTACTTGCCGAAAAACAAGCATACGATGAAGATCTCACTTAAGCCATTATTTATTGGTTGCTTGTTTAAAATGATTTTATTCCTTCGTAAAATTTTAACTTGTCACTTCCTTATAGCGGCGAATTGACAATCGTCCTTTGAGGGACGTCTTATTTAAATTTTTGTGCTCGAGTTTCAAAATTAATTTGTAAGGCTAAGAATTTAACTTGGTCCTACTTTGGGAACAGAAATTTTAGTTTTAATTTATCATGCTTAAAGGTCAGAATGTTGTTCTACCTTTCATTTGAAACTTTAAGCAGCTCTACTGTAAGACTGTTGACTTTGGAGCTTAAAGAATCTTCGTAGAACTTGCAGTGTTTAATGTGAAATTTTTGCATACTGTTAAAGCAGTTAATTAGGTACATGAAACTTTAACTGAACAGGAGAAAATCGCTTCTTAGGGTGAAAATATAGCGGAGTAGTGCAAAACGAACCAATCACAACTTTGGTCTTCTAGATAGGCTTCGATTTGATTGATTCGTTTTTGCGAGTAGCAGCACTGTAAGCATCGGTGATCCACTAACTTGGAAGTTAAAATTGCTGAAGTTAAAACATTTCTTTACACGCAGTTTTCCTTCAGTCAATGGTTAAAGCTAAGTTAAAATTGCAATAATCCAATTTATTAAAAAAATACTGATATTAAGTTTTATTTTTGGAGCACAGTTTAAGGATTATTGCACTATATTTATATAGTTTGATACCATCAAAATTCAATCTTTAACTTTATAAATTTATTGCTTACCCATAATTTTCAAATGTGGTGTATCTAATAAAAGCCTTAATTTGTGTATGTGTCCATCACGGAACGAATCTCTATTTTGTCTATTTTTCTGATTGACTTCAAATGGAGCTCCAGGGTGAAACCCCATATCTCCATCATCTCGTTTGGGTAGCTGGCTGTTAGGTTTTTGGAGGCCTTCTGGTCTCGTGGTGATAGTTCTGGACTTAACTGGCTGGTTCGATTTGACCTGGTTTTGAAAACTGTAAAAATACAAGGCATGATTGTAGAGGGTTATTAAAAATTTACGTTTGGATGCAAAAATCAATATATTAATATAGAAGACAGATAGATAGATGTCGCAATTCGTTCAGTGCGGCCTTTAAACCGCACAACCAAGGTCGACTCGAATAACAATAACTTGTATAAAATTTTGAACCAGATTTCGAGTTGTTGCTGATATAAACAACTCAAATCACAGTAAAAATAAATGACTTTAATTTTTTGAGCTCTTTAGTATTGATATAGGTAATATGTAATTATGAGAGCTATAAAAAATATAAGTAAATTAATTTTTCCTTAAAATATCCAGTGTTAGTGATACTTCTCGTCAATAAAAATTATATACTAATTATATAAAATTTCTACAAGTTATTTTTCTTATAAAATGATTTAATTTCCGCAATAAAACTTGAGCACAAGTCTTTCCTTATATTATTTTTATGCATTCTTGTTTTCTTCGCTGTTTTGAACGCATTCGAACGCACATCAATGTTCATTGCTCGTTTTCTTTCCTATTATTTTGAATTTAGTTGATAAAAGGTACTCCCGCAGTTGAGTTCATCCAAGCAAATAAAAATTTTTCATAATTCTACAGATTCTCTTAATAATAGCTCGTAAATTTATAAAATGTCTAGACAATATAACGACCGTTTTTTATAGATCGTGTACAGTAGATGCAGTAGTTTTATTTTAGAAATTTTATTGTAGCACATAAGAATGGCTAACATCTTCTTTATATTTATTATATTTATATACATACATTCTTAATATTAATGAAATTATTAGTGAATTATATTATTGCTTGGACAGTTTAAACCGTCAAAACACCCTTTTCACATGAGTTCTTTATTTTAAAATAAATCAATTTTTATTTTATTTTAAAACATTTTCAAATTGGCAAGACAATGTTGTGCCATTTGTCACACGATGTCGATTAATGTGTTCCCTTGATAGCCAAGTTCACCCCAACTGCTATCAATATCATTTTAAATTTACAATATGGGGTGATAATCTGTTAATATTTCTCCTTCTCAGTTATTCTGAAATACTTACGAGTCTGCTTAACGCTTTTCATGAATAAATAATAAAATCCGCAAATTGTTATCAATAGCAGTTTGAATAAAATTTACGATTTTTTGATTAAAACTTTATTGCGATGGATGCTATAAATTCTTGCAATCCTATTTTGCTAAAATAATTTTAGCTATCTTGTGATACGATCCCATTTACCTTTTGATGTCGCTATGCGTATGGAAATCTGTGGTATTTAATAATTAAACGATATAATGATGACGTCATTATGATGAAGTGATGTAAAGTACATACAATACACCACACCTAAATCATTTATCGATTACAAGTCAATCGAAAGTTCTTGCAGATTCTATCATCGTTTTTCTATTTAACCCCCAAAAGAATCACTTGACCGGCTAGACCGATCAAGTTAGACCGCAAGATTCTTCACTTCAAAGAAGAAATTTTCAGATTTTTTGTTGAACTTTTAAATTGTGTTTCCTCAATTTTTATGTGGAATTAAATTTCGATTTTATTTTCTAATATTTGCACATACATATTATAACACTACACAAATAATATTATGAAAAGTTATTTAGATTTTTCGTTGCAATTTTCATTCGACTCCGCTATGATAAAAGATCACAATTGAAAATATAAAATTTATTAAGCTTCACGTTAAAACTTCCACTCTTGATTTCTATAAATATTTGAGAACCGACTGAGAGAATATTGATTTTACCCATAAAAAATGCATGTCCTTAGAAGATTTCTGCAGAATTGGAAAAATTTAGACCATACGAAAATGTTAACTTTAACGTGACTTTAATTTTTTTTAATTAAATCCGAATAAATAATCAAACCTTTTGCTTGATGTAAATGATGTGCGATTACAGAATTGTTTTGGCACTTACCTACTAAAAGCTACAAGTTATTTTTATTTGCATATGAAGCTAATCCAATTTAATAAATATTTCCATGTTATAATCATATGATGTGGTGACGCTAATTAATTTATTTACGTAATAAAATAAAATTATGTAACTGAATTACAAAGTTATTAGTTCATTAATTTTCATAAATTACAAATTTGATTGTAATAGAGAGAACCTTTATTAAGCAAGAGAATACCTTTATTACGTAAATGTAATTGGGGTTCCAAAATAGACAATGCGCTTGTTATTTAGTACGTCTGATAATATTATCCTGAATTAATTTAGAGTGATTTTTATTTCTTAAAAGAATCTTGTTACGGTTTCGTATAGTCTTCCTAAATACAAATCGAACAAATCTTGCTTAACCTGCTTAGCGCAGCAGATTGTTCGGCATGAGTTTCATTTAGTTATTTATAAATAAAATTAAAAATATTTATACGTCGTTGTATTGGAGTCGGGCATTGAAGTCCTTGAATAGATATTCCTTCATACAGTTCACCATAGTAACTACGCTTTGTTTCCATCGACGTCAGGATCACCTTAATCCCAATTGAAAAATATTTGTTGGTCCTGGAATAAAAACAAAGCCTGAAAAACAACAAAATAAATTAATTAAACTGGAAAATAAAAACAAATATCCCCCTCATACTTTTCACTAGAAGTCCCATTATGCAGGGTGTAGTAATATCGGCTTCCTCCTTGCAGTTACTTTTACCGGAAACTTTAATTTCATTTCCTACTGGAAATCAGATCAGAACGTTCAGATCTACAATTTTGATCTAACAGCTTCGTCACTTTTTAGCAGTCTAAAACCGTTTGGCGTGAGACCTCTTAACTTGACCAGAGTAGCCTGATGGTTTCTGGACTTCTTTTCTCTTTGTCCCTAAAACTCCCTTTCTCAAAAATAATAAACGTGATAATAAATCTTTAAAATATTTGTGTTCGTTAGTCAATAAATTGAAAATCTAGAAATACGTGTTGAAGAAATTCCTTATTCACGGTTTCATTTGTGAAGCTTAACACTAATACTTCCTTAACAAAACTTAAGGTTTACGACAAAAATTTATTATGGTTTCTTTAAAAACGACAACAATACTAGCTCTCGTTTTTTTAAGCTAAGTTTTAAATAGAAATGCGACAACATTATATCAGTCTGTCTGAATTTGTTGAAACGACTTTAATTTACAAAAGTATGGTACTTGAAAAGAAAGAATTATATTTGAGGCAATTTATAAACTACTTATTTTTGTATTTTAATTCGAGCTATAGGCATCGATAGTTTATTGTTCCAAGAGGCACAACCAGATATGTACGTATATTGTACTCGTATGTTCCAAAATAAAAATGGCATGGCGTTGGTAAGTAATTGTAAGATTTAAATTGTTCCTGGGAATTTGTTCAACCGTAAATCTGTATCTCATTGTGAATAATCGTAGTAAAATAAAGAATACATTTTTGCTGTTGAATTTTATGTATCTCAGTCAGTGTCATGTTAAATCTTGCAAATACTAACACCATCTTTATTTCAGAGTGTGCCTTTGATCCGATTGCGCAGTTTGATAAACTTTTTATTTGATCTTAATGGTTATCAGGTTTTCACATTGGTACTCAAACAGCCAAGTTAAGTCGTATCAAAGTGGAGGCTTTGTCTTATATGAGGTGCTGTAAATATTTATTCAAACGACAACAAAACTTCCTTGTTTGTTATATAAATTATAATTATTATTTTATTAAATTTTCATAGCCATCATCACCATCAATTTCCGCTCTTGATTTATTTTTAAGGAATTTTATGTATTAGAATCGGTTCATTGGCAGCTCGTGACTTGTTTCAATGGGAGGGCACAAAACTTAGAGAAGAAGGAAAAATAAAATAATATATTCCTTTATTGCTTAGAAAATATTAATGCTCGTCATTATCAAATTAATTAAATACGCAATTCAACAATAGGAAATGAAAATGAAACCGCGGGGGGTCAGAGGTATGGGATACCCCAGCATATTTCAGACCTCACGGTTTCAGTAGCCGCCAACTTTTTACTATTATTATTATTATTTATACCTACTTTATTTACTACACCACTGTATTGTTGTTTCTTTAAAATTATTATTAATTTTAGATAGTTATTATTACCGCTTTTGGATAGAGAGGCATGTGCTCTTTAGGATAAACCGTCACTGCATCAACACGAAACATCAATATCATGTTTTGGTACCAGGAGTGATGATCCGGTTCTCAGTGCGGCCTTTATCTAAGTATTTGCTCATAATGCATCGCTCATTGGTTTATTTTTCAATTATCAACCTGCCTCATGTTTCAGTCCAGCCTTTAGGCGCGGGGATCTGGTTAAAACAATTTAATTTAGCGAACCTATAATATCTGGAGTGGGGTTGCTTAAATTACCTGCTCATCATTGTGGGGACTAGTGGTTTGTAATAATAGGGTGGGTGTGACTAAAATTACATTTTTCATTTTTCTGTAAAGTGGCCACCGTTTATGGTCCAAGCGTTTATGGTGCATCGAATTACAAAATGTTATTCTTTCTTGTTATTCGTTTTTATGTGGCAATTCGACCAAGTTTTGTACCTTTAGGGGTTTGTCTAACCCATATCCGTAAGATCTCGTCTAAATATAAGATTAAACAAAATTATGCATGCATTAAGGGGGGGGGGTAAGGTTAATTCGTACGAAAAAAGGTATGTTTTGTGAATTTTTGTGACGACACAGTTAAAATCTCTTTATTAAAACCAATAGTACATTAAAGTATGACATTCGAAGAATATTGTATAAAATTTTCACGAAGAAATATTAAAAAATACGGCAATGGCAGCCGTATTATTCGGACGTGTCTCGGAAAAAAGTATAATTGCGGTGCCCCTCATAACTTGGTGCTGGATCATCTGAAATCAAAAAATCAAAGTTCATTCGTTAGATAATAGTTTTCCCTAGGTAACGCTGGGAGGGTTTTTCGAAATTTCAATTTTTCACTTTTTTGGAACACTTTGAAGGGAAAAACGCGATTTTTTGCGAAAAAAATCGGCTAATTTGTTATTGTAAAATAAAAATTATTAACAAATTTGAAAAAAACTCTCCAGCGTTACCTAGGGAAAACTATTATCTAACGAATGAACTTTGATTTTTTGATTTCAGATGATCCAGCACCAAGTTATGAGGGGCACCGCAATTCTATTTTTTTTCGAGACATGTCCGAATAATTTTGCTGCCATTGCCGTATTTTTTAATATTTCTTCGTGAAAATTTTATACAATATTTTTCGAATGTCATACTTTAATGTACTATTGGTTTTAATAAAGAGATTTTAACTGTGTCGTCACAAAAAATTCACAAAAACATGCCTTTTTTTCGTACGAATTAAACTTAGCCCCCCCTTAATCCTTGGCTAACACCTCTCTTGGTGTACTGTGATGATTTTTTTCCTAATAAAAAAATTTTTTGCCTCCTTTAAATTTTTCGATCACTTTTTTATATATTGTTTGTATGATGCTAATTTTCTACTCCGAAGGAATTTGTGTGTATTTCCAACACAATCATGTTAACGAAGTGTAGAAGTCTGAGCTTGAGAAGGATTCCTGAATATTTAATTACTTCTATATTAATTCCATCGATATACCTGTAGTGTTTCTATATTTTTAATAAATTTTAAAATTTTCTCTAGTTCTTCGAGACATTGCTGAAGACGGTTGTATTGAAGTAATCAGGGTTTATCTGGCATTCCACAGTTCTCTATAGTGGGTCAGGCATTCATCATATTTTTTGGATTTTATTCATATTATGTTTTATTATATTATATGCAAATAGTTGCCGTCCGTTTAGGTCTTGTTTTATTTTCGATTTACATACCCTCTATGTGCCTGTAGTGCGTGTTTTTTTTGTCGTGTTTCTTTTGGTCTTACACTTAATTTTCGTATGTTTCGAACTCAAAATTGAAGGTTTTCAATGGTTTTTTGTACGATTGAAATATACATAAAAATTGTAAATTGTGTGGGATATCAACGCAATTACGTTAAGAAATTGAAAGATCTGTAGTACCTTTAACTTCACTCGGCAGAAATAAACTATACCTATTTTCTATACATCTTTAAACAGGTTGGATAACAGCTATTTCCTTGCCAATAAATTAAATAGATTATAATACTTTGCATTGGCAGTTTCGAATTATTTTGCATTCTCTATATCTTGTTGTTATTAGTTAACAAATTATTTAATGTAAAACTGAATGACCGCATTATAGTTTTAAGACGCTGCGACTTTCTCCTAGTTTATATTGAATTAAAATTTCAAATTGAACAAGCTAAGTAAACACAATAAAATTCAAATTATTTCTTAAGCCTTCGGCATTTTTGGTTATCGCATTATTGAGAACATTTTAATTTGTCAAGTTAACTTGACCTATAAATTTTTAAATTTCAATTTTCGCAAGCTAATAATTTAAAATATTGTTAATTTAACTTGACGATAAGGTTAAAATTTTCAGCTCGAAACTGTTCAGGTTTTACATATAAAGTATTGGTGCAGAGCAGATAAAATAAAATTGCCTATTTTTGAAGGCTCACTTCACATATTTTTTATGTATTTTTTTTTATAAATATGTAACGTACTTGTAGTAGGTATATTCCTGAAACGAAGAGTTCAAACATGTCGAAACTGACTTTTTCAGGTGTTCACCTGACCGTAAAATATTAAAATAGATCGACCTATTCCGAATTGATATTTTTGATTGAAATATAATATTACATAAGAAGCAATTACAGCATTGTTTTTGTTTGTAGTGACAGAATGTGTTATTTCAAAGGAAATTGTTTCCTCGTTAGTAAATACATTGAATATTTAACAATAATTTTAGTGTGCCAAGATGAACATTTTCGAAACTAAGACATAGAAATGGATTATCGTAGCAAGTGTTTAAAATTTTGGTATATTTTTCGGTTAAATAAATTTGAAAATTCATGTGGATAAGCAACATTCGTGGGCTTGGAAAACGGCAAGGTGCACATTCGCAATGTCGAATTGTGCAAGAGCATGTATGTAATATTTCCGGCTGATGAAGTAGTTTATCTATCATACGGTCGTCTTATCTACATACCACAAGTTAAAGGTCCACGAACCGAAAGCTCATCAAATGCAAATACACAATTAGACAATCAAAGTTCTAATCCTAGTGCTCCTTCTACAAGTAATAGTTCGACAAGAAGTTTCCATTCGCTCGTAAATAAACCTTCACTAAGTAGTTACACAGAAGAATTACCGGAAAGTTATAAAATCGTCAACCATAAAGAAACCCTAAAATTTAACAATTGCGCTCCGATAAAACCTCAACGTTCAAAAAAGAAACTGATTTCCTTTTCGGGAAAAGATTCATTAAAAACAAACACCGATGAAATTGGTTCAAATTTAAGAAACTCCGAAGACTACGTCGACCCTGCCTCTAACACTAAAAAGCTACAATTTTTAAATAACTCATCTGCATACCAAACAAACCATACCGAAAATATAATTTCCGTTTCGCCCGAAGAATTGCAAGCGGAAAAATCTTTAACCTCGAGAATAAACTTAGCCAGATCGTTGGAAAGGGAGAAATCCTTTCAAGTATCCGAAAATTTGCAATCAAATCCGAACCTATTATTTAAACAACAAAACAGTTTGTTTGAAACAAATTTAAAAAATTTGCCAAAAGTGAATCGCGCGAAATCGTTTAAAGCTCCGGAAAAATCTTTTATAGATCGAGAAAATACTCCTGTGAATAGTACTCGTGCCAAAAGCGAATGTGAACATTTGTCAGTTAGTAAAGAGACTTACACTAAACTATCAGTTAGAGGGTCTTCTCCAAATACGAAATTTAAGGATAAATCCTTAAGCTCAGAATCTAGGCAATTGTTGACAGAGCCGAAACAACTTACGCCAGGTGAAGGTTGTGTTGGATTGCTATTTTTGTACTTTGGTTACTAATATTGGCTTAGTGTTCCGTGTGTGGTAATTTAAATTAATTTATTACCATCGTATGGTTTGTTAACTACTAACAATTATTTATAAAATCCACTAATAAAGTCATTGTTGCTTGGTTTAATTTTGTCCATCGGCTTCATTATTCTAATGCATCGAAAGGTAAACAAGAATATTATCAAGACTTTTAACAACATTGCGTAGGTACGAATCGCAATTTCTCCTATGCATAATATAAGATGAAACGCTAATTTAAATTGGTATTTACAAATTCAAGTTTAAGATTAGTTCAATTTGTATAAATTCAAGGCTAAACCCGGCCAAGTTTGTTTAAATTCAAACTCTAACCCAGCTACTTGTAAAAGCGCTCAAACAGGCCCATGACCTTTAAGGCTGCGACAGCAATTAAGTCTGTCATTTTAAGAACACGTCTACTATTTTAATTGTTTAATTTTGTAAACTTAACGAACAATTCTACCCCAACTGGAAAACAACAAATTAAATCTCGGTTGAAAATCGTTGCAAGAATTTGTAAGCTATTTCTTTTATACCGAATGGTCAAATTTTCACGCCGACGCCGCCGACCCATCGTCACATCTTATTTACTAAACTCGGTTTATCGGAATTTCAGTAATCCAATTTGTTGAGAATCTCCGGAATGGAAGTAATTAAGAATGTTTTGAGTGCCCATTAAAATGCAAAAACGCAAAATTTTTCAATAGTTGACTTAATAAGTTTACAAATCGCAGACTTTTTACAAAAGAAAGAAAGAAATAAACATAATTGTATTGTTCCAACGATGAAAATATATTTACAGAAAACTAAAATTTCCTGATTAATGTTTAACTTGCTGGCTGTTGTAATTCCAATTTTCTCATTCGCTAATTACCAATTAATTTAAAATCAAAAATTATAATTACAATAGAGTTGTTTGTTAATTATTCTGCCATAAAATGAGAGTAAGCTTTATAATATAATAATATACTCTTAAATATCCAATTTATATAAAAGCTTGTCGACTTTTTATCAACAAAGATAATTAATTATTTTTGCTTTTATTTGGCAATTGTTAATTTGCATTTTATGCTAACAACTCGCTGATTGGAACACTGCTCGTTTTGTCTTGTCGAGCTTGACAAAATAAATTCTTAACTCGATCAACGTAGCTTTTCGTTGCCGAGATTTTTTACGTTTGTCGATTTTATTGTTGACATAAAACGAAACGATTTTGAAGAATTTGATATACCAAATTGCTTCAAGCTCGCTAAATTACTATTGAACGTCCTTGCGATATGGTAATAATTATTATTGGTTAGCTACATTACATGAATGAACGCCCCAATTCTAATAATTATTCTGATAACTGATATTGGATCTATTATCGAATGTACAGAATGAGGCTCTCATAAACGGTAAGGCGTAGAGATATGGTTTAATGAGAGAAATTGTTTACCGTTTCAAACTTTAATGGCAACCCGAAAATATTTCTGAATTTTGCAGTACAAACCAAAAACCATATTTTTCAGTTTTCGTCTTTTGTTTATTATTAACCATTTCAAGGCACTTTTGCATGCAGATTTTAAATATATAATTAGATTTGTGAAACCTACATTATTCGGACTTTAAGATATTGACGTTAATTTAACTATTTTATGAGGGCTGGAGTTGTGCCCATATTGTAATTGAGAAGAGTTTTTTTCTCGTTTCGGTGATATACGACTTGATAGGTTTATTTTTACAAATAACTGAATTATGAATGAAATTATAAATAACTAGCGTTAAAATATCAAACTAAATAATGCAAAAGAAATCCGAATAATAAAAAATTTATTTGAAGTTTTGTTTGTAGTATTTTAGTTTCCGCGATTTAACTACATATTTACACTTGCCTTTTTATGCTACCTAAACATACTGTAAATTAATTTTACAGCTTATTAATTAAATGAAACTTATATCAATTAAACGTATTTATCATTTATCGAACATAAGCAATTAATTAAAAGACTTATTTTAATCTTCGGGTTTTACTTCTTTGAATTCAATTGTGGACCCCAAATATCACTCTGTGTGACACCGTAGTTAGATCTAGCCTTTATTTCTAAAGGTAAAGATTCTAAACTTTTTTTGCTACGACTGTAGTGTCCTTACTTTCCGACAGATTTTAAATTTTAAACCGGCTTTGAAAGAATACCAGAGTCCCCTATTGCTTTTTGCACATCTTAAACGCTAAACTCATAAAATATAATTGATAAAAAAAAGTTTAAAAATATTTTATTTTCGAAAATAAAAAATTTAGGACGGAATTTGCTTTGACGGTCACTTTAAGTGATTTAGGCCAGTGCTTAATCAAAACCTCAAAAGAAATCACTGGATCGCTTTTTTCTCTTGAAGAGTATAACTGCTACATTCTAAAGATTTTCAGTGGTCGTAAATAAAATTATGAACTCTTCAAAAGCCATCTAAAAAATAACGGTTGCTATATAAAAAATTTGCATGACGACGTCCATCTGACACGTACGACGCCACTGTTTAACAGTCAACATTAAAAGATGAGTAATAATTTAAACGAGGCTACGTGTCCCTGAATGATTTCAAAATTGTATATTTTCCGAGATTTCCAATTTGTTCTAGATAAGTTTAAGGCATTTTAACCATAACTGACGAAAGGTTAAATTTACGAACAAACAACAAAATCAAAAATTACCTCGATAATAAAAAATTAAATTGAAGGTGAAAATCATTTTTTGAACATGTAGAAAATATGTATATTATGGTGTTTTAATAAGCCATGAATTTTTTCATCTTTTAAATTTCATATTTTATTTTTCCTTGTTTCCATCAATATTAAATAAAATTGGCGTATCGAGAACTCCGCTTATTTCACATAAACATGGGTTCTTAAGGACTTTTACTTAGATAATTTCATACTCTAGAAAAATCCTACTTAATTTGTTCGCTTACTCGCTTAGTTTTTGAAACAGCGATATCAGATAAACTTGTACCATTTTTTCATTAAAGTCTTCGGTTTTTAATTTTTTATTTAACAAAATTATCAGATATTTAGAGACCCAGAAAATTTTATTTCTACTTCTCTTATCCATTCGCGATCCCTTGCGAGGTTTAATCCTAAAGCACTGTCGTAATTGTGAAGAAGAAATTTACAATGAAATTATCTAGTCCTTATCAAAAGATTTAGTTAAAAGTAAATCATTTTTTGCATTGAATTTTTACAATTATATTTTACATAATTTAAATTTAATTAAAAATTAGCTAGCTAATTAATTGAAAAGATTTCGATAGTTATGTCTATGTTTTAATAATAATAATATCCTTCTTTAATTATATAAAAATAGTACAAAAAAATACATAAAAAAACTACAAATGATTGCACAACATACTACATACATAGAATTTAAAAATAAACCAACAAAAGTAACAAGATAAATCTGGAAATTATTACCGGCCCACTAACATCAACTGTTGAATCAACTTTGTCTTAAAACTTTTAACAGTGGTGCAGTTCTTAATTTCTTCAGATAACCCGTTAAACCTCACAAGTCCATCAGAGAAAACAGAATTCTTCATTTTATTGGTACGAAAAGTTTCAACATTAAAGTTGTTTTTCTGACGTGTATTATGCCCATGTACATCCGAGACATATTTCAAATCATGTTGTAAGTATTCAGAGACCAGCTTCATTCTAATTTTAAATATAAGCACCATTGTGTTAAATAGAACCCTCTGTCTAATACTCATCAAATTCAATTTTTGCAGCATCGATTCAATTGAGGTGTATCTATCACATGACAGTATGCTTCTCATACATCGATTCTGGATACATTGCAGTTCTTGAAAACGGCATGGCGGCAAACCAAACAAAATGGTAGAACAACATTCAATATGTGGCGAAACAATAGCTTTATATAAAAGGAATTTTGTACCCATAGAAAGATTCCTACCGGTTCTACTCAGGAGATAAGCTTTCTTAGACATTTTATTCATAACATAGTCTGAATGACCATGGAAATTCAAATTTTGGTCTAATTTAACTCCCAAGTACTTCACTTCACTAGAATACTCTAGTTTACAATTATTAATATACACATTTAAATTTGAACGGTCTGTATCTACCATTTGATTTGCCTCTGCCTGTGAAGACGATGTATTTGGATTTACTGACATTAATTGAAAGTTGGTTATCGCAAAGCCATTCGTATACATTTTCTAAATCAGAATTTAATTTCTTTAACATAACACCAATATCTTTTCCCACAATATAAATCATAGTGTCATCGGCAAATAGATGAACCTCACAACTTTTTATACTTTTCTGTATGTCATTTATATAAATTATAAACAGAATGGTACCCAACACCGTGCCTTGTGGAACTCCATGGAATACTTCCACCTTGTCAAATATAACCCCCCTGAATTTTTGTATTAAGACTGTCTGTCTATGTCTGCCTTTGTGAATTAATTTGAAATTTATTAGTTTGCTTAGCTTATTAATTTTTATTTAATTATTTCTTTAATAAAACGTCAATATGTTTAATAATAATTTTATCTATGTTTTATTAAACGTCTCAAAATTTTGAATTCCTATAAATTTAATATTTGATATACCTAAATGTAATAAAAAGTTTTCTTCCCCTCGGATCTGAATACAATAAAATCTCGGGTGTGAGGGTTGGGGTAATAAAACGACTGTTTACCACATCGACTAGTTTCGAACCCTGAACGGGTTCATCTTCCAGACTATATTTATGAAAAAAAAAAGGTCGATACAATCAAAATTCAAAAAATGCTAAAAACGCAACACTAAAAATGTGGTAAACAGTCGTTTTATTACCCCAACCCTCACACCCGAGATTTTATTATACCTAAATGTAGTTCACCGTAAATTGATAATATTATTATAAAAGCTATAATTGAGGAATCGTCCTTTTTTATATCGTAGGTATATGTATAATCTACAAGTAGATACATTTCTACGGAAGATTTATCTTAAAGAACATTAAAAGGCAAGGCCGGAATTAACATCAAATAAAAACCTATGCTTATTACATGTTAATATAATGTAAAGTTGTAACAAGTTTCGGCAGGTCCACCTTCGCGAAGCACTTGATAGAAAATAACCATGAAATAAGATTAAACATACCGAGGCGAATGGTAAAAAAATTAGAACTAGAAGGAATGGAAATTAATAATCTAAAATATTCTTCTACTTTTTGAAAAATGCAATTGGATCTTAGTAGCTTGTCTTTGTTGGAACATCTTTTATAAATAATTTACCTCTCCCCCCCCCCTTTTAAACAAATAAACTAAGCCGTCCCCCTCCCAAATTATTAAAAACACTTTCAATTTTTCACTAATGGAATAGCCTTCCACCTACGCCCCCACCATAATTTTTGAAGTAAAATTTAAACAAATTCTCTCTTCATTTAAAGTTTTAATTTTAAAATGTCACAATATGACAAAAACATTTGCGGTATTATAATTTACTTGTGAAAATTTGTGCTTTTTTAGTGTCTGAAAAGTGTTTTTGAGCATTTTTCGGTTAAACTAAAAACCAATTTTCACTATTACATTATATATTCACGAATCCATCGATTAATTTATGTAAAGTTATAACTTATATTGATTTTTCATATAAATTTATATCTTTACATAGATTTACATAGATGAAACTCAAGAAAAAAAGGAAACTCATAAAATTCAAAATTCGTCAAGTTTTCTTTATTTTTCGTTAGGTTCTTATTTGATGTTAATACTCAAGACAGCCCTTGCCGTTTGATGTTTTTGACTCTGGATGTTAAGTAGAATAATAGTTTACATTATGAATATATACTTATGTACATTGTGTATACTATTTTATGCACTTCCGAAATATCAGGAACCGTTCAAAAAACACTACGACTTCTATAAAATTACAATTGCATTACATGTACAAATTGCAGTACAGTTTTCCTAAGCAAATAAAGAAGTAATATGATAAATTATTATATTTACAAAGCCCATGTGGAAACATTTCTAAATTATTGCTTCTCTAGTTTGGAATGGCCTGTGTAAAATTCGTTTATTTGTGTGATTTAAAATCCATGTGAAACTGTAAGTCACCCACTTCAGCATTAATCGGCATATGCAGAAAAAAAAACGGAAAATCTACAAACAACAAAATAAATGGGTCATTCCATATGAAATCAACCAATATTCTGCAATTATTTTTATTTCCCTCTTAGACTTTGTTCAAATTTGGTGTACTTCAAAGTTACACCAAGTAAACGAACCCGTATTTTTTGGTTTGGCCCTAAAGTTGCCCGTTTACGTTTTGGCTATTTTTATACTAAATTTTAGACTGGCCACGCTTTTGGTATTTTTGGTAAAGTGTTTCGATTTATGATCACGATCATTCAATTCGATATCACTCCTAAACCAAAAGCGTGCCCACCCTAAAATTTGGTATGCAAATAGCCATAGGTATAATAAAGATAATATCATTTTTTAAGATTTTCAAATTACCTCCTTTTTGAGGTAGATGCGCTCAAAGCCAAAATTTGGTCGGGGCCCCCATTTTGTGACCTTAATTATTTACATACAAAAACTAATTGAAAAAGTCTATTCAATATGCTCATTTAATGAAAAACACCGTGCCTCTAAGAGTGGCACGGATCGGCCAATAGAAATAATTTATTGAAATTCTACAAGCTAAATTTGACTTACTTTGAAGGGCTGTCAATGTAAACGGATAACTTTAGGGTCAAACAAAAAAATACGGGTCCGTTTAGGTATTTGATATAACTTGGAAGTATACCAAATTTGAGTAAAATCGATGATTTTGGTTGATTTGATATGGAATGACCCAAATAAACTATAGAAAAAATTTCACCATTCAGTTTCTTTTGATTTATTGGGTTTAGTATTTAATCACGAGTTATTTATAAAGTAAGCTATTTTCCTATAATTCGCAAAATTGGTAAAAATAAACCTAATCGTGTCAAGTATAATATGGGCGCCACCTGTGCTCGTATAAAATACAAAGTTATTGTCAATATCTTGAACCGTAAATCGCGTATCAAAAAATAAAAATAGATTCAAAATCTGTATAAAAAGTGATTGAGGTATATAAAAACCGTTTTATGATACCGCTAATATTAAACACCAAACACAAAAATTTAAAATATGGTTTTCCGCCTGTACTGAAAGTAAGAGAAATTTCAAGGTTTACACAGTTGATCTTTGTGGTGGTGTTTGAAGTATTGAACCACGCTTTCAATTTAACCAAATTTCGTACCGCATATTAAATCCCCATTCTTATCCTGAACACGCTGTACTAACATTTTTGTAAAACAACAAACATGTTTAATTTTCAATTCTAGACTACATTTTATAAAAACCCTAAAAGAAAAAGAAGCAATTTTAATTTCAAAGTTTTAATTAAAAATTAGGTCATTGAACTAATAGCACAAGGCGCATTTTCTTCCAATACATTCCACTTTTAGAATTTTTCAAGGAAGAATAGCGCGAGATCCTTTTATCGCAATTTTATAATCCTTTATGAGGTTTCCGACGAATTGTATATGAAATCATAACATACCTACATTTTTGGAAATAAATCAAATTTTCGACATTTTTAATTTACATTCAAGTTTCAAAATAAATTTCACATTATGACGTTTTGATATGTGGATTATCAACATACAATAATTTAACGTCAGCTTCTTCTAATTTCAAGCTTTTCAACTCTATAAAATTTATTTTAAATTCGTAAAATTATTTATTTTTCTTAACCAACATCATTACATGCTTAGTTAACTTTTCAATAACCTAAAGTAAACACGCTTTCGTGAAAAAACAGTCGACGTAATTTTTATTTAAAAGAAAAAATAAAATATTCAATTCGATAAGAAATTTCTCTGATGATTTAATGATTTAACATTTTTCCGTCGCGCACGTCAAAGTTTCTCTATAAGAAAAATAAGTGGACTTGTCTCTTTTTGTGACTTTTGTATTAAAATACTTACGGTATCAAGTTCCTACTTTGCAGATTTTAAATTTATTCAGAGATACTACTTGATGCTTTTAGAGATTTGCATTTTGTATGAAACATAAGAATTTTCGTTCATTATTAATTTTCAACAAAAATTAGCGCATTATACGACGTTTTTTACTCTTTACATTTAAAATCTCAAAAGAAATTATTATACCGAGGATACTTTTGATTATCTTTTTATGCTACTTCGGTGCGTATTCGGCTTCTCTTGAAGTTTTATAAACGGAAAACTTACAATGTTTGGTTTTGCTTGCTTCTTTCCTAAGATAACACGCAGTAGATTTGCTTTTTTTGTGAAAAACAATGTAACACCACTAAAGCGTTTAAATTGATCCGACATTGGTATAGTGACAACTTTTTTAATTTTTTTAGAAAAAACACCGCCGATCAAGAGGAACTTTTTTGGAAGTGCTCGAGTAAAACGAACGTTAGAAACACCTATAGGAATGGCTGCCATCGAATCCCCTATGAGAGAACTAACTCATCCTTCGCATAACGAGGTCCTTAAGGCTCACAATGCTGTAACCTTTAAGCTAGTTCGTACTGGTGAGTAATTCCTTTTTATTGCAAACCAAACTTTACGCTAAATTGACAAGAAATATAACTTATTGTAACTTATGCTATTACAAGCAAGCGACTATAATAATTACATAAATTGTGTAATAGTTTTGCTAATCGAATACGAGGCGTTCTGATGGTAGGTAAACTCACTCATCGGTGGTTTCGGCGTTATTATGTATAGTATGCAGATTAATAGTTACTTTGACCTCCCTTTAAAGAGACTTATAATTAATGCATTAATGGGTTACTATAATGGTTGTATTATTTAGACAGATATTATTACAAAGTTTACTTTATGAAATTATCAAGCGATATCAAATCAAAAGAAACACTTTTGAGTCGAGTTCAAAAATGTTTTCTATCCATCGAGAATTTTTATTGTGCAAACACGCAGAATAACTTTTCACCCATTCAAACTCTTTTCAGGAAGTAATGCGCTCGCTCACGATGAGGAGCTTTTTTTAAAGTATTGCGAAGGCAACTGAAAATTGTCATTCAAAAGGCACACAACAAAAAGTATTATAGAAATATTTCGAGTGTACGAAAATTTAGTTTACTTTTGTATGGTACGTGAACATAATCTAAATTTGAGTTTTTCCACCTGTTAGTAGGTATAGGTTCCGTGTTGGTTCAAGAAGAGCTTTTGTCTGCATTAGTAAAATATAATACAGAATAATGGTGAAATTTATAAAGTTTAATACCTCCAAGATTACCCAGTTTACTTGCTATTTAATGAACATAAAATTTGATTAAGAGAAAATACCATAATATAGTTACCCAATAAAAATGGAAGAAGCTCTCCAACTCTACTCCGAGAATAGAATTTTGAAGTTGTGGCATAAAGTTTTCCAATTGTTAATCAAACCTCTACAATACTGCAATAACCTGATTTGCAAGAAATGCTGTTATGCATGAATAAGTTTTTGAATAAATAATGAGAGAAAATATGAAATCAAAAATCAAAAATATATTTCAAGCTGTTAAATTTAGCCCCCTTTACCCTCGTTTCATAAAGTTAATTATTTCTGGGGGAGATCGGAGCCAGTTGGCTACAGCGGTTGCACGTTACTGTGATCTATAGTCCATACTGATCTGTGGTGACCATTCCATTTCGTGATTCTAGTCTATTTAATTCATAAAGGTTGCTAACAAGATATGGCACCTTATGTAAATGCGCAAAATCCTTAAATAATTATTGCTGATGTGACGACTCACGTTAACTTTAAGGTGGACTTGGATAACTTTTCCAAAGACTAATCTGATAATTGAATAATTCTGTTACAAAGTATAAACTCTACTTACATAAATATAAAGTGCAACAAGCACTCGACAGTATACACATAGAAACACAAACAACAACGCCTTCCTGCAGCGATACTTTACATATTAAATAAAGTCATTTCAAATCGATTTAAAATAGTGGCAACCCAATTACTGTACTAACATTGTATTTTCTATCTGTACTAGGCATCTAACAGTAATTCCTCTATTTGCAGATATTTAAAATGGATTTAAAAATGTATTTACCAGTTACAAATATTCAGCTCGATTATTACTCCAAAATGTGTGTACTAATAATTATTTGTCTAATATTTACCTTTCTATAATTATTATGTAGAGAAACTCATTCGAATGATACGGAAAACTTCCACCAAGCGCAGGGTAGGTTGGCATACTTCTTTCTGTTTTTTAAAGTCTCACAGAACTTGAGCTAGACCAGAACAATATGTATAAATGCGGAAAAATATAACCGCATCTTTTTTGTAACTTCTACAAAATCAGATTTAAACATTTTTAGCCGGAATTGGAAAGGTAATAGACAGCTTGTGCCTGTAAATTGGCACCCAGAGTGACTCGATCGATTTTGTTCAAATGAATATACATGAGTATATTATGTATGTATGTTTAGATGTGCCGAAGGAAACCGTGGTTCTATGCTTTATCTCGCCGGTTGTACTCCTGTAATCTAAAATCCAATATTTATCGATCAGGATGCAACGACAACAGAAAATCAAGTTACATTTCCCTCGTAATAATAATCTTGGATTTAGACGATTTGATCGCTAATACTCTTCTTCCAATAGTACACACTTGCAAAAGAATATAACACGTCACTGCCATGGTCGTGCCATTTTTTTTTGCCACTTTTGACATTACCTGGAGAATTTGGTTTACTTTTAAACTCGTTTGTAGAATATGAAAGTAAGTTTATATCACCTGAAAAGCTGCAATTTGACGGACGTAGGTTCGGTATTCCATCCGCTGAAAACTTTGCAAAACATTAAATATTATAGCTTGGGAAAAGTGATTAACATTCCATCGATAAACAAGAGTTAGCTAAAAGAAATTTTCGGTTCACCGATAGTCCTTAGGCCTGCCGAAGCCTCTTTCAAGACTATTACTACCATACCAGTAGGCCGTAGTTGTTCAGGATTCGGCTCAATTCTGAAGGATTGCAGCCATATATGCAGACCGTAATGGGGTACCGACAGGAAAATTTAGTAGTGTTTACTATCCTTAGGATGTCCTTTGCCAAGTAATGTGGTTAGATTTTTCTAAAAGCGGCTCTTTTCGATGTAATTAAATAATGAAATTCAAATAAATATGAATTGTTTATTCAACCTATGACGTCGTCACTAACATTAGTTAACAGATCTTGCTTAGAGATGGCATGCAAAACGGCATTGTTTGTATTGTACGACTGCCGTAAATCATAAGAATTTACGGTATTAAAATTTTTTTGGACCTGGAACATTAAGAAAACTTTTGTAATTACTTTATGCGGACGTATTTCTACATATTGGAACTCTAAACAGTTTATAAATCTCTAATCAAGGTCTGCTCCAGTAGAGGCTGGTGCGACGAATAATGTGATAGGGCGTCGTCCTCCCAATTTTTTAGATGAAAAAATATTTCCGTATACAAAAATTTTACGAAATGCAAAGTCATATCTTACAAAAACCATGGCGGCAAATTCAACTATCAACAATCAAGTTCTTTGTTAAAAAATTGGGGATGATTCAACTTTAACCATCCTTCTGGTCATCACGAATGAAACAATGGATCAATCTTGCGTTAGTCTCATTTAGGTCCTTATACAATAAAATTTGCACGAGTAAAGAAATGGAAACTGCAAATTCAATGCAAAGATCATCCCAGTTTGAATGCAAAAGTTTTGAAAATATTTGGGGGAGGAAAATAGCAGTTAAATAGTTATAATAGCCTAAATTTATCTTCATGTATGTCGGCCTGTAATGTTAAATTGAGTTGAAGATTCATTTCTTCGGTGTAACCTTTAAGGCCTAAAAGCCGCACTGGAAGGCGGATTAGCGAATCAATTTAGCGTTATAAACACACAGATAGATAAGCTAAAAGATAAAAGGCCGCGCCGAGGAGAAATTTAATCATAAGTATTAAGCCGTAAAGACTTACCTATGAAATTTTTTTTATATATTTTATATTATTACCTCTATCTTTAACATTTAAAGTTATACAAACGAACGCTGATAACTTCTTCCACAGAGCGAAATATAAAATGGAAATAGTTGCATTGTCCTAGAAATTCGCAGTAGAATATTCTGTAATAACTTATTTTGTAAACTTCATGCGTCTTAACGTTTATAAAAAATAGACGTCCATTTCATACTAGAGAATTTAACGGACTACAACTTTAGACTAGTAAACTTTTTTAAAACGCAATCTATTTCAAAGAAAAACGGAAATGAGAGTGAAAAATTCATTTTTTAACTGAATGAAGTAAACCAAGAAAATTCAAACAAGTCGAAAGATATAAATTACGAGTTTTTTATTTCTCAATTTATCTATAAAATAAATAGGTTTTTCAAAAAAATTTACTAGACTAAAGCTGTAGTCCGTTAAATTTACTACCTGGAAAGAGGCATCTGTTTTTTGTAAAACGTTTAGTTTAAAAGAGACAGAATTTGTAAGAAAAATAATAAAAATAAAAACTTTAAGTTTTTAACATTTCCTTACTTAATTTAATCCCTAACTCTAAAACTGTTGATTTTAGGTAATAAAGGATTATAATCTAGTTTAAGGATAATTTCACACTCTTTAAAAAGTAATTGTTTCAGGACTAGGGAAACTATTTGTGCTAATTAAAGAAAGAAATTAAAAAAATTGCTTTAAAAAGGATTGCCTCCAAGGTTTTGAATTTTGACAACAATCTTAGGTAAAAATTTTTCTTACAAAAGTGTCTTTTGTCGTCACTACCTAAGACCACCCTGTATATAAATATAGATTTTCATATGTATCAGTTTGTTATACCTTAAAATTTGACTTTTAAATTGATTTTTCAATTAGAAAAGATCTCTTAATAGCTTTATACGTACAGATTAATTATTATGATTAAATACCTATTTTTATGCATAACTGTTACCATAAGTCTGTTACATTTCGTAGACCCACATGAAAATTTTAGTTTAAAATTTACCTTTATAAAATCGCTCCTGACCATTTCAATTTCCGTTGCTGACTTCAGCCATAATACTGAATCATAGATTATGAATGAAAAATTATTGTACGCAAAACGACATAGTAGTAAATAATATGTGAGCTCGAAACGATTTAATTTTACAAATAACCACGTGCTAAAAAATTCAACATAGCCATCGTTTAAAAGTGTCACTACGGTATTTAATGAATGTTGGAAAAGTTACAAAAATATTACTATTACAAGTATTGTTTACATTTCATGATTTGCTGATGATTTCCCCAAAGGTTTCCGATTCAAATTTCTAGATGAATGCCAGTAATTCTTCACACTGTCCTGAATGATAAACTTGTTACAATTTTTTTAGAATTTACATTTCTATTCTAATATTTAATTGTTTAATTTAAATGCTTAATGAAATGGAGTTTGATGAAGATCTCGCGATACTTGCAATTAGTCAAAGTTGAAGTGCTGAACATTAAACTCAAATTTCAAAACTTCACGTTAGATTAATATTTGTCGCATGGGAACTTTATAGAAAATTTAGCGTTACTTTCACCTTGTTTAATTATCTGCATAGTGGAAAGTTTTCCGTAAACATTTTGGTAATTAGAAAACACGCTTTTCAAGGAAATTTTGTATTCAAATGCACAAAGCACAACCCGTTATATTAATGTGAAAAAACGTGTAGTACATTTTTGCAGTTCGCGTTTTCAGTGACTGGAAACGGATTAATGCAAGCTGCGACCGTTCTTGTAAAATGCTTCATGTAATAAAATTTATTTTTTGCATTACAAAATTGTAAAATAAATATAGAAATTATATTTTCTTAGACTACATGAAATACGTGCACGAACGGTGCAGCGTATTTCCTGTTTTTCTTTTTGAACCAATGAAAACTTGCTCGGGAAAGCTTTAGCTTTAGTTTAAATACGTTACAACGTTTAATTTATTAAATTTTAACCTGCTGTGCAAAATTCTTTTTAAAACTGAAAACAAATTAATTTCGTACGCCCCAATACTCGCCGTTATTATAATAATATCTGCACTAAAAGTGACAATGTTGGCAAAAAAACAATCATCATGCTAATGGAAAACAAACAGAAATATTTACATTGTGCAGTTTGTATAAACTTTTACAGTTTTCAAAAGGCTACTTCCTTTGTGGCGAATGAAGTTAATTAACCGAAGCTTTAATTTTGAATCAACATCTTCGAGTAGTAGTTGAATTTGAGCAAAAACGTGAAAAGTAAGCAGCCATAATTGCATCATCAATCTCCTTCTCCGATAAAAGCTTTCTTCCATGAGTGATTTTTTAATACCCGAGTGTCAGTAATCACACATGAAATGAATTCGGAGACATAATTCAGGAGTTGGTATTTCAACACGGCCTTCAACATGACAAGTTTAGTTAATTTCACGAAACTAATTAATATTTATAATATCCTGCTTGTTATCTTTCTTACACTATTCCATGGAAATGACAAAGGCTGAAAACTAACCAACCTTATCAAATAGTAGCAGAAACTCTGCCAACTTCGTTAGAGGGTAAGTAGATTAGTTATTCCTCATTATTTGGAAAATAAATTTTATGAAATAGAAAACTCACATTTGTTCAGCATTAAACTTTTCACATTGATCAAGTTGATGTTTGTCGAGTAAACTGGGTCGGAAAGGAAATTTTTCCAATTCTGTAAAATTCCTTTTAAAATATTTACAGAAGTTAGGAACTTGCATTTGTTGGTATTTGTATTAGGATCTCGGGACTCTGGAGATATCGGATGAGCGATGGTGTCATTTTTGCAACACAATTATTTGCGAGGTGTGTTCAATCTTGACTATTGAATTTCAGTTCCTCTCATTGTGACTTTGAATAAATGTAGGAACTGTTTTTGTTGCACTCCCGTTGTTAACCGTATTATCTCAGTCTCGAGCACTTTTCGAGGTAATTCTCCAAAACGACTCAATTTTCTTTAAACATTTTCGTTCCATGACCTCTGCAATAAACATTTATTGCTTACTGCACAAATAAACCAAGAAATCTGACGCTGTAAATGTTTTCCAAAACTGGAAAATCTGCACGATTTTTTATTTTTTAATTAAAATTTTTATTTCATCTTTTTTATTGTTTAATTGAAGCGTCCATTCAACTCGAATTTTTTATTTTGCTTTACAATTAAAATGAAGCTCGGTCAAATTGCATAGCAACAAAATATCAATTTGGTGTGTGTCATGTCAAGAGAGGAAGCTAATTTTTTTGTTTTATTGCCTTGTAATAGATACTATCGAGTTATACGCTGCTATTTATATAATTCAAGGATTTATTGTAACTTTATTAAAATCACTTGTCTTAAATAAGGGTAGATGTGGTGATAAATTCTTTGTCCGGTCGGAATTATTTTACGTTAGTACTACCGTTAACTCTCACATAATTAGATTTTTAGGATTTCGTTACACGTACAACCATCTTTCGAGGGCTTTTGACCCCGTAATTTCATATAACTTTGATTGACTTTTTCGATTTCCAACTAAGCCGCCACATCCATTTCATATCAAATTGAACTTCAAGATGTGATCTCATAATTCCACTACGTTTACGTTAGTGAAATTCTTGCTATTAGAAACACCGAAACTTCGTTATTAAGTTTGCTCTTGAGATCTCAAAGGATACGGAGCATCGGTGATTAGTAAACGTGAGCTTTCGAGTATCCCCAGAGGAAGAAATCTACCAGCAATCTTGCGGACTAAAGAATTGGTCTTCTCGTCTCATTCGCTAGTTTTACGCTTCAAATATGCACCCCTCATATAGTAGAACATTGTTAAACCAACTTCTAATCAAGCCATTTGTTGATGGTTCGTAAAGAAACTCGTTTTACGGAGTCACTGAACAATTACGGCCGAGAAAAGGGGCATTTCAACACTCGAAAAGATATTTATTTTTATAAAGTTTTCTTCTGTGAAGTTTCGTGTTAATTACTGATCTTTTAAATCACGAGAGTCGATATTGTTTTGAACTAAAATCCATAAATAATGTAAAAAACTACTTTTCGGGTGTAAAGGAATGTAATCAAACGACTATCTACCGTTAGCCAACGTTTCGATTAATTTATTTAATCATCTTCAGGGCTGGAATTACAGAAGTGTAAAATAAATAAATTATAAATAATGTTAAAACTGATTTTTAACAATTTTAATAAATTTCATAAACTGAAAATAAGTTGAAAGGTTTATTGCCTGGCCTACATGTTAATTGGGTATTAAACTTTAATTATTAAACAATATTTGGTTAATTTACTGATAAACACAAAAATAATATTATTTGGGTAAAATAAAAATTTTAAATGTAAAACAGAAATTTATTTTAGTATTAATAAATTAAAATAATTTAAATTGTCAGTTCTCTTTGTATTTATAAGCTTGTTTATTAAATTAAAAAGTTACAGGTTGGATCTCATGATGATAAAATAGCGAAACTGCTGATCCAAAATATAACAATTTTACAAACACAAACTTCTATTAAATAATTAAAGTTTTTCTTATAGTTAAATAATATATTACAATTACATAGTGATAATAAGCAGATTTAATTCACGAAAAACGTAAAAAGAAAATAATACTTGTCAGCATTAATAAAGCCAACTCAATGATCAACCAAAGTGAAGAAAACGAACAAAGCTGCTTAAGGCTGTTAGAACGAATAACATGTGAGATATTTTCATCATCATCTTGTCAGGACAGATGTCCGGGACATTTTGAATTATAAAACAGTATACAAAATAACCTTCACAACCCGATTAAAGGATTTAAAGGATAAAAGGATTTCAGCACTTACCCGAACCAGTTGATAAAAGTATGTAGGAAAGTTAGGTCAAACAGAAGAGACTGCGTCCTGACATCTCGTGAACTTCACCTGTTCGGTCCTAGGTACGTTATAATGCTAAAACACAAATGTACTTAAAAGATTATTTAAATGGAATTCCTATTAGCAAAACAAAAAATTAAATAACAATGATTATTCACATCACCGAGGGTCAATTAAGAAGAACAAACACAAGTGGGTTCCTCAGTTAAGCTGGAAACTCACTTATTTAAAAATATTTGGCTGTTATTATGGAGAAGAAAATCTCAAACAGTTTACGTATGATCCTTCCCCGCTTCTCGAGTAAACGGCTTTTGAAAGAGCTGTTCAATCAATACAGTCCAGGTTGAACAATAGGTTCCCAATGCAGGTGAAAAACATTTCAAATGTACATCACATTATAAGGGGTAACGACGTTAGTTGAACGAAAAATACAACTAAGAAGAAGGGGTAAACTAAGGAGGTGATGGTCGAATTTCAACAAAAGTCCTAAGTAATAATTATTTATAAATTAATCAGATTTACCTGCGAATGTATAAATACAAGTCGGTAGCAGCAGCTTTTAAATAATTAAAAAACCAAAACTTGTTGAAATTGCACTCGATCAAAACTTGACATTAAAAATTCACCATTACCATTTTCGCCTTGGCAAAATGTTTATAATGCGGCTCTTGGTATTATTATTTACTAATTTATTTATTAATAGGTATACTGAGTATTTAAAACATAACCGTTCTTTTATAGTAATTGCATTTCTCGATGATTTTATATAAGGTAGTAATAATTTATTATTATCCTGTATGTTCTGCCGGATTTTATATCATAAAAAGTGATGGAGGTCAACAAACTGAATTTTCCCATATTTCTTCTTCTATTGGATTAGTATTCAATAATTTGCTTTGCAGGTTTCATATTGTTCTTTCGTTGTATTGTAGTAATTCTGATTGATATTCAGTTCATCGCATATTTCTTCGTTTCTCATTCTATCAATAAATTGTGATCCAGTTCTTAGTAATTCTCAGAAATTGGATCTCTGTAGAGTCTGGATTTTACCATCATCCATATGTGAGAGTTGGTATGGCCATAGTTTTATAAAACTTGCCAGAGTGGTTTCAGTAGTAATATTGTTTAATATTAAAGTTGAAATAAAATAAAATGTCTAAAAATTGACTAGAGAATTTCATTTGAGTACAAAAAAATATAAATTATGGATAAATTACTCTTACTAACCACATTATTAAAAAGAAGCCGATATTGTGATGCTGGATTGACTTTCGTTTTAATTAAAACTTCAATAATTATTTACACCTATAATTGAATGTTTTAGGAAAATATAAAAAGTTTAATTTCAAATTTTCTACGCCAAGGTACCATTTTTCTATTATTTAAGACAAAACTTTTCAATTAGTGCAAGTCGAAACTCTTCCAACTTTCGTCCAATTAATATAAAATGAGGTTTTAATTTTATAAAAGTATAATAGTGTAAGGAATATTCCTTCCACAAAGTTTAGTTCATTATAAAAGAGTAAACAACAAAGTAGATTTAGCATTTTAATTAACACCTAAAGTAAAGTTTCATTAGGTGGTTGTAATTATTCGCATTATTAAAATTGGTATGTACAATGAAGTTGTAAAACATATACCTAGACCAGATCAGCAGTAAGTCTAATATCGATTTTATATCAACAAGTGCAAAATCATGTCGAAACTTAACCAACAACTTTAGTAAACATTGCAAAAGATAATAAAATCAAAAATGGTTAGTCTGCAAAGAATTTCATAAAATTTTATTCGTTTCCAAAAAGAATTTTTACTAAAACATTTTATTTACCTGGTCCATTACGGTTGTATGTAATAAAATAAGAAAAGCTATTTCAATATGGTTTCATGCTTTATTTTACATTGCAACTTTTAATATAAATTCATAAAATATAAAACCTTACCTTTAATTTATTTCGAGACATCTTATTTGTTTTATTTTGTATTTAATTAACGAATTTTCATGGTAGGTATCGCTTTTGGAGCTTTTTTAATTGTAATTTCTGTCTGAAATTTATTCTTCACTTAAATGGAGTTCATCAAGTATTTAAAACTTGTAAATTGCTGCGTGTTACTGTTTAGTTAATGCTTGCAGTAAAAATCAATGCAGCTCATTGTATACTTAGTAGGTTTTCAGGGAAACCAGATTCGATATTATTTAATAGAATTGTTAGAGTATACAACAAACTGGTTATTTAATATCATAAATCAATATGAACTAATTTGTCATGTCTTCACGAGATAGCACAGTAAGATAGCATTTCGTTTTTGTTGTAAATTAATTTTGTCTTAAATAAGCATTCCCCATAAACAGATTGATGTTTTCGAAAATGTTGTTTTAGCATATAACGATCTACAAATTTATTTAAAATTTGATTTTATTTGCTTCGTGTTAGTAATGTGATAGGATTCTGTCGATCATGGATATCTATCACACTGCGTTCCAATAAAGTAATTAAACAAAAGTATGTCACCGGAGTAACATACATTGACTGAAACCAGCTAAACCTCGAAATTTTCAATTACAGCATTTGTTTTGTCCCTGTTTCTTGCTCAAGTTTAAGTATTTGTGGTTTCCATGCAAACAACTTATTTAGTTTTGAAATCAAAAGATTATAAAAAATATATGTAGGTATACCTTCCATTCTTACTTAAACGTAATATGAAATCCTACTGAAATATTTACGAAACTGTACGTCAATCTATTACTATGTTCTTAATGTTGTTGACTTCATAAAACATTAAACGGAATCTCATTTTAGCTAATTTGAAGCAAATTGGAATAAACGGAAAAACAAAATGACAGTTTCATACAAATAGAGATAATTGAAGATAATTAAATACTTTTTACCTATATAACATTTTAAAAGTTTTGCTTGTGAAAACGGAATTCAAGGAAAATGTAATTAAGCAATTACACGACTGATTAGCATCCAAAATCGAAACTAACATTGACCATATCATTTTAATTACATTTTGGATGCAAGCACTAACAAGACGAAACTATTTTGGTTAATTAGACAGTTTTCGTACTCAACTCTCCATTTTTCAAGGTTTTAATTTATTTTAAACGTCCAAAACTATTAATAACGAGAGCAATTTGTGATGTGACGCAAATATTTAAAATGTTTTTTGTGTTATGATAATTTCAAATATTTATCTGTTGTGTAACTTTCCTCAGCCGTGGATAATAATGATTTATTCGCGTTTATTATGCTAAGTTAATCCATTTTAATGTTTAGATGTTTCAGTGTGTTTTATTTTAATTTTCAGCTTTGTTTCCCATTTTTGTATAAACAAAATTTCAAAATTGTTATCATTTATGAGTTATTTAATTAATTTTCTTCTCAAAACCGATTTTTCATCAAAGTATATAAATATATTTCAGGTAACCTTTTTCAGGATTTGTTTACTTCGTTTCACGTTATCGAAATATAAATCCTATTGCGGTCCTTTTATGTAAGTAAGCGATCGTCAAAATTCTTTTACTGCAAATCTTTTAATATTTTAAACAAACGTTTTGCTCAGACTATCTACCGGTTTTTAAGGTAAATCTACTAAAATTCGAAAAAAAATTACAATAAATTTTATACAAAGTACTATTATTTACTTTAAATGTGTAGTATGAATAATGGAAAGCTTTAGCAATAATGCCGACGCTACATAGAAAACCTATAGGGTCTTTCATAGAAGTACCGATGAATAAAATCTTTGTTAACCTACGTAATTGAAATTTTGATAGTGTAAGTGGTAGGTACAGCTTAGGAGATCTATTTAACATTATATTTACTTGAAGCCGGTGGCACTTCTGTGAAAATCTCTGTAAAATGTAATGGAAAAGCAACAAATATAACGTTAAATAAATCTCCGCAGCGTCCTCTACTACCTGCACTATGAAATTTCTAATTACATAAATTAACAAAACTTTTATTCGACTTTAAAACCGTTAACATCCCTGTGCAAGACCCCCGTACGTAATCGATTAAAGAACCAGCAGCGTACTGTAATATTAAGACTCAATTATTTTTAAAAATTACTTAAAATATTAATATTACTTTTAAAAGCACAACCCTCCACGACTTGTACGTTTCCATGAAATCTTTACGTAATGCAAATCTAAAAAAATATCGTATTACACTATTTAATAATTACATGTCTAATTGGTAAATAAAATATTTATCCTTTTAAAAAGCATTATTTCCTAACCGAAAATATTCAGGAATAATGTTAATAAAAGCATTACATTGCAATCAATAAATACAAAACGTTGCTATTCAAAATAGATATTTGAAAAGAATAAATAACTTACCTTCAAAATCCTTAATATCGTCACAATTTTAAATTGCTTCTTTTAAATTTAATTAAAACATTAAGACCCAGTATTAGCACTGTTTGTTTTCACAAAACTGCTTTATAAATTAATGCGCATAACATGATGTATTTAATTAGCAACAAAATCTTTTCTCCTCGGCTCCATATATTGCACTATATTTATCAAAGCAACAAAGCTATTGTATCGCCCACAAAAGGCTTTAATACTGCAGTTTTTCGAAACGAATAAATGTATTATGCAAAACAAGTAAACGTAATAAATTTTTCCGCAAACACAGAATTTGTTGGGCTAGAAAATTAATTTTTCTGAGTGTACTAAAGGAAAACTGCTATAGTGGATAACTTACATTGAATTTAATAGAATACACTATTATTTACTTTTAGATGTATTATGTATAGTTTAGTAGAAAGCTTTAGCAATAATGCCGATGTTATAAAGAAAATTTATATCTCCGAGCTGGAAATGTATCGCTCACTCGAATTTCATATAGTAAATGTAGCGATCGCATCTGCAATGTCAATATGAAAAGTTGTTATCTAATCAGCATTTTTTAAACAGGAAAATGCAAAAAATAGTGTTGAGATTATTACGATAATATTTTTTTAATTAATTCGATAACGAAAATATGTTACAAAATTTTAATTTTTGGTTTGGTGACAATTCAATTACGAACTGTCAGAAACTGTAAATTTTCCATAAAAAGTTTTTTAATTATTTTCGCGTCGTCATTTTTAACATTAGAGAAATTTAAACCTAAAAAAATCGAGAGAACATTTGCTTTTAAAATTAGGAACATGTAATGAGTCTTTGAATTTCAGTTTAAATTGATAAAATTGCTGGTACCCACCTATTGATAATAATTTCAGGTAAGGTTTTTCTTTCATACGTCTTTAAGCTTGCTATAGCAACGACTGAAGTTGCCATAGTAACTTGGCATCTAAAAATGAATAGTGAATGCTGAAACTGAAATACAACCCGAGACGTAGTTACGTTAAATAAATTACAAGCACAATAAATTGTAAAGGTAAATTGTAAAGATCATTTTTAATAATTTTTTGTTTTGTGTGCATGTCCATATTCATCAAAAAAGGAACTAAGGGAGAACGTTGAATAGATTCATTATTATCGAATATTTCGATAGCGTAATTTAATGGTTTTTCAGCTTCAACTTTTTCAATTTGTTAGAAATTGATATATTTTTGTTAGGTTTCTCTATACTCAACCGATCACTTCAAATTGATTTTATACAAGTTTAACCGTAACAAAACATTTTTAAATTAAGGGGTTGAAAGAAAACCTTAAACTAAGCTTCTTATAATATCTGAAAGTCTCAAACTTTCTAAAATTGTCATTTATAATTTATATTTAGTTTTAATGGCAGCGTGTTCGTAATAATGTAGAAACGTAAATAGGGACGAGAAAATCAGTCATGCAAATATTTATACAAACAGGAAATAAATGTGTCAACCTTAAATGTAGAATTTATAAAAATTTTAAATAAAAAGTTACAAAAATATTTCCTTTTTATATCTGTTGGTTAAGAAGCGAAAATTAAATATTAACGCTTTCTTACTTTTAAAATTTTAACGTGGGTTTTAAATAATCCTTTTCGTTATTTTTTTATGCAAAGGCATAATATCGACATTGCTTTGCTAGTTTTATTCGATGAAATTTAGCTCGTTAAGTTGCACATGCCGGTAAGATCATCAATTTAACTAAGGAAACACCTACCAAAAAGGTCGACAACTGATTGCTTAATAACGTGCTCAAATTTTCACCCATCAGCTCTACAAGAAAAGCTGAAAAACATCTGGCGTGGGTGTAAAATTTGCGTCTCTTAAGAAATCAAAGGAAAGGAAAAGCATCGAATGTACGTCATAATAATTTGGGTATATTTTTCATTTTGATTATTTGTAACACGAACTCAGTGGGTGTTTTAATAAAAACATCTTTTTATTGACATCCTAAGACATTTACAATCTGTTTACAAAAAACATTTAGTAAATGATTTAACTATTATGTCGTGGAAGGTTCAGGTCCACGACCTGACTTTCCTATTATTATTTGGATTATTCTTTCTATTTGAATGAAATTTGCCGGGGACGATCCAACGAGTGATATTTTTTCAGTCTATGAAGTGCTGTTGAACCATCAAGTAGATTTTAGTTTCTTCTTTAACTTTTTTCATATTCAGGTTTTTATGGATGACGTTATCTCAAGATTGGAATTACTAACCGTTCTCTATAATTGGATCCCGCGTACGTCCAGATGGGCTTTATATAAAAAAAATTTGGGTGCCTAAAAATGTCATTATTCTATTAAAAAGGTTATTTAACCTCTCAAAACTTAAAATTACACCGATGTTAAATAAAATTATGGCATACTGGGACACCAACATAAAAAATGCAAACCAAGCTTACTTCAAATGAGATTGAATTTCAATTTCCCTCAAAACTTGTCTTTCGGCGTTACACTCAACGATCTCGCGTTTTTCTACCGTCTTCATAGCCACCAGATATCCGGTCTTCCTTTCCCGTGCCATAAAAACTCGTCCAAAGCTTCCTCGACCCAAACGACTCCCGAGTTCAAAATCTTCCAAACACCATTTGTACCTAACAAAAGTTCAAATTAACGTAACTGTTGTGTTAGGAAAATTAAAACTTACTCTTTATTAATGTGTTTATTCATAAGCAGGAGTCGACCGCATCAGATATGCTGCTCGAAATCGAGTTATTGGATATTCTCATGCAAGCAATACTTGTTCGGGTAAGCACTTGTGTGGGGGTGACCCGATGATTACAAAGAACTGCGGTCGGCCGTGTTGGTTAAAAAGTCCCTTGTTGCAGCTACTAATTCCTGTGGGATATCAATATTTTTAATAATCTTATTAGCTTCAGCTTTCGCCATGGTAAATTTTTAAAGTAACGGATTGTCGTATAGGTTGGGACGCCGTATAGAGTGGGACAGCTGAATATCCGCGTTGTTGGTAGTCGTGACACCTATATTATGACTGTCGCAGTAAAGTTTGGTTATAACCTAATGTTTCATGTGCATTAGAACGAAGACGTCGTGTTCATTGTGTGTATGCCAAGCAAGTCGTAAATTTTCTTTAAAACAACATCTTTAAGGTAGTTTCTACGTGCTGAAATTTTACAAAATTTAAATCAATTATTTCTAGTAAGTATGTTCAATGTGTCTTGTATTTAGTGTATTTTCATTGTGTGAAAGAGCAATTTAAATGTGGTGTTGCAAAAAGTAATTTTTAGACTTTTTACAAAATGGCTATTTTGTAAAGGTTGGGACACCACTTTTTTTATTCCAAGACACTGCAATGCCATTTAATCTGGCTTAACATCGATTTTGTCTTCGATCGGACCTTTGCAAACATCAACTCCAGCCAAAAAATCAAATCGTGGACGAAAGCCGAATTTTGTACTGATTATGTGCTAATTTTGTACCGCATTCGCGAATATTGTATTTCAACGGTTTCGCGGTAAAACATATGTCGTTAGTGTGGGGGGGGGGGTTGCTGAGTTACGATACTCGGAAAAGTTTTCACGATTCATTTTTTGAGGTAGATCAATCCTCTTTTCTCTTTCGCTTCATAACTTAACTCATCCACAAACTGTTAATGTTCACGCGTAAGTCCACGTTTTGAACCCACAACCCACGTTTCCTCACTATCACCAATAAATTGGCTTAAGGCCAGTTTATCAATCTCCAGTTAAACTTATATAGTTAAACTTAGGGAGATTGATAAATTGACTCTTAAGCGATTAATTGATCCACATCAAAAAATGAATCGTAAAAACTTTCCAGAGTATCGTAATTCAGCACCCCCCCCCCCCCAACCAACTATATACTATGTTTATGTTTTACCGCGAAACCGTTGAAATACAAAATTCGACTATTGATCGTTTTGAGAACAGTGGCACTAATCGTGATCTTCTTCGCTCAGGGCGACCAAAAGTAACTACTTTTCAGAAAGACCAGCATATAGTAGTAGTTACTAGCAAAATAAATAGAATATTAACAGCATCAGAAATCCGTGCTAAAGTTAATAGAAGCCGATCAAACCCAGTGTCACTCACTACTGTAAAGAGACGTTTGAGAAGTTTGCCAGATTGAATATTGGGCCAATATTTCCCAAATATTGCGCCAACATTGTGTGCTACATGGGTAGGAATTTTTGAAATTTTGCAGCCGACGGTTTAACCACTCAGCCTCTGAATTTTTGTGATTCTGAAAAATATGTGTCTTTGGGTATTACAGACTATCTTTTGGCAAAGTTTCAGGGTGTAGCAAAATGTTTGGTGGACGTTAGGGATTTTTCCAAAAGTTTTAAGCCGTCGTTATTTCCATATGAACCAGTATTTTTCGGCGCCGGAAATAATGAATGCCATATTGGAAACTGTTATCTGTTATTATATTTTCTTTCTCTTAGCTGCAGCGATGCTTTAATTTTGAATTATAAAATGTTAAAGTCGTGTAAATATAATCGTACATAGGTATGTTAAACAGTATAATGTAACTTGTTGAGTGGTGGTTTTAAAGCCCTTCCTGAATTATTTTATATTATACATATAAATGTATAAACATTAGAAGTACTTAGAAACTTGAAAATTTGTTTTAAAACATTATTTTATTTCATATTATGATATATTTTAATTAACATTGGTTACTTGTCTGGTCCACTGTAAAACTCATATTTAAGATTTCATTTCTGATGCTGTCTTCAGCCACATTGGATCTTCGTGTGTCCGTACCGCTGGCATCTCAAACACTGTACCACCTCTCGTTTGTGGTGAGGCGGCTAGCCCACTACAACGGACCTCAGCAAGAGATTGATTTTGTAGATATTTTTATTACTTTCGTGGGAAATCAATTCGACGTGGTGCATTGAAAGGAGAGATTTTGATAGTTTATGTGACACATTCGAAATTCTTGTTACTTTGTGCCCTCGTGCTTATTCTGCTTATTAAAAATAAAAATTAACAAAACTCTTCTAAGAGACGCCGCTCCAAGTAAGATTCTGAAATGTATAGAAAATTGGTTCAAGTTAACGTGTGATACATCAACGAGTCGAAAACGCATCCCACAAAGAGATGCTGCAAATGTAACAAAATTTTCTGAGATACATCAATTTACCCATTCATCCTACTGATGTAGATGGAGCTTATGACTAATAAAGCAAAGTACTAAAAGCCAAAGTAAATGTTCCATAACCTAAATTTACAACATTTGATATATGAATTTAATTTTCATTTCAAATTTACGTAACATAAAATTATGTGTGATATAATTTACACTAAATTTATGCTACAATGTTTAGGCTTTTTTGATACTTTTAGTCCTTTACTTACTAGGTACATAATAGTGGTAGCACATCAAATTTGCAACAAGGGAAATGACTTCCTCGGTCGTTTTATAAGCTGAATGAAATTATTTAATAAAACCTAAGGGCGACTATACCAAGTATAATCGATAGAAAGTACGTTCGTTTGTAGCGTTCTTAAAATAAACTTAAACTTGAATTTTTTAATTGAGGTAATTTTCCTTTGAAATAATTCTGATGCAATTAGAAAAAGTCCGAGATGTAGTAACAAAATTGAACATTTCCGAAAAAGTCCATTCAAGTTTTTCGGTTTACAGTGGAGATAAATTGGAACATCATAATCTTGTTAAAATTAATCAATCACACGAAAGAGGAAACAATTGTCTTTGTTTACTGAACCCGTTTAAATTACATTGTACATTTTAGAAATTTCATCTCTATGTTGCTTTTGATTAGTTTATTACAAAATTGTATTGCAAATCAAATAATTTCTCACAATATTACGAACCGCATTCCAATCCGTTTGGTTCCTACCCCACAGTAATTTAAAGTAAAAAAATTCTTTACATTTTTTAATTGGAATAAGGACTGTTTCGTACCACTTTTCTTAATTGAAATTGGTTTTATTAATTATCGATAAGGTAAAAATTTCGGGAATAGACTACATAATTATGCATTGGTAAATAATATTCCCTCGATTTCGAAAATAAATTAAATTAATTAAAAGTAAATACTGCAATTAAGTCAAATAATAAAGATAAATAGACTCAGATTTGATTATTAAATTAACATTTTCTTAATTGTGTTACAACGTTAAAATCGATACAAACTCCACTCAAAATTAAATATTTGCGACATAATTAATAATTCAAAGGTAAACTATTTGAAGTGTTAATTTCAGTTGAATTCGTTATCGTTTCATTTAATTATTAACAAGTCGAAACAATTAGTAAATTTCCTATGTATTCCTTTATTTAGGTACCGTGTGACCCCAGTCTGGTGAAAAAGTAATCGATAGTCTGCTTCTCTTCCACTTTATGAAGTCTAATATTTTGCTTTTAGTTTGTAATGAAAATTTCAAGTTTTAATTTTATTTAGGTGTCGGTGATAAAAATTTGAAGGAATAAATTAAAATTGTCGAGCTGCAGTCAACCATATAACGTTTTTTTAGTTACAAAATTAATTAATAATTAAATTTTTGAAATGTAGTTAATGGAATAAAGTATGGACTCATCGCTTTGAGCTTCTAGAATTATGACAGCTAAAATTGATTATCTTTCAAAAGCCATTTCTTGTATAATAAATACTAAATAACCCTTAATGAACTGTAGGAAATGACAAGTTCCATCATAAAACTTTTTTGTTCTTAAGAGCACTGTAAATAAAAAATTAGGTTTGACTTTCATTCTGTATTAATTTGATCCGACATTAAAAGCTATTGGAGCACGTAATTTCGGAAATTGTTTATTTTACTGCAACGATTTATCGTTTAGAACTTTTCTATTCCATGTCTTCTGGCTATTTCGCAAGGAGGTATTTCGAAAAATATTTCCGGAGCACGGAGTCTGATTTTTGTTTTAAAGGATATAAACTTTGTGTTTTTAGGACATTTTGTAAGTATAAATTTTAACGAGCGTATTATACCGGTTTTTGATTTTAACTGGAATATGATGATATAATTTATCAAAATATAAATTTTACTTGCGCTTTCTCGTCACGTTTTCGAAACCTTTTTTGATCCTCTTCTCTTGTCAGAGGGCAAAATTAAGGATTATCTACAAAATTAAGTTAAATGTTCAAGACACATACGTATATATTTTTACTGCTAATATTACTAAGTTTTGATCGCTTAATTTAATATTTTAAAATGTCGAATTAAATTAAATTTTCAGTTTCGCATTTCTATTTTTTTTTAACAAACAACCGAATACAGTTTACAAATATTAGTTTTCATTACAAAATCATTATATTTGTTACTCTGAATACGCAATTAACCAGAACTTCACTCAGCCTGATTTGTGTAAAAAAGATCAATATTTGCAGATTTTACAATTTTATAAAATTTTTAGCAACACAAAAATATAGCTACCCTATAATTCAAACAAGTTTACACCCTGACGGCTAAATTCTATAAATGATTTAGAAAGGTAAAATGTAGAAAATTAAATTTTATTATTTTTCCATGGACGTAATAATTAAATTTCATGTCAAAGTATACCTAATTAACTTTCTTTGCGACTGACTGAAAAATTCCTTTATTTATTTAAATACAAATTAACTTTTATAATTTTGGAATTTTTAATATTAAATCAATATTAACACAAAGCAATGGAAATGTTTTTAATTCACTTTAATCGCTGTAATGACAAATCTGAACCGGTAATGTTTTGCTTTCTAGATTGAACTAAATAACCAAAATAAATTTTTATTTAATTTTTTTGTCGGAAAAATGTCAATTATAAAGCAACATTCAATATACGATAAAGTTGCCTTTTAACATAGTTATCTTGTCTGATCTGTATTTGAAACTATCACACTTTACTTACAAATGATTCTATGGAATTTTAACCCATTGTCTATGAAGGATTTGTTTTATTCTGTTCAACTTTGAACGCTAACCTTGCTCTCCAGAATTCCAGCATTGGGTGTCATATTCATAGAATACTTTCGTTTTAATTTTAAGGCAAGACCAATTTACCGATTAGCTGTTAAAATTCGGAGCCAAGGGTGGTGGATCGATGGTAAATAACGCACCATTTTCTTGAAGTTTCAAACAACTTCAATTTAAATCATAACTTCGGCGAATAGCAATGGTTAATCAATTCTAACAAAATACGACAAAGATTCTCATAAAAAATCAAATAGAGATCAGCTTGTAACGAATTATCATTAATTCGTTAAGAATTTAATTTATTTGCTAGAATTGTGCCGCACCTTGTATTTTTACGATTTAATGCAAATATATGGGCACGTGTATAGCATATCAACTAAATTAGAATTGATTACTTTTAGAGCCTTGTAATGCTCGGTTTGATTAAAGTTTTGTTTAAAAAAATCCGGATTTATTTTCCCTGTTTTGATCGTATAATTCCTTATTTTTTTATGCATCCAAATTTTTGAGACGATCCGGATAACCTAAAAACCCAGTTATCCTTCTAGTTTTGTTATTCGGTTGCAGTTGAAGATTTTTTGCTGGCAACCTAAATTACCTAATCTAAGAAAGTTTTTGGCCACTTTAAAATTTTTTTTTGAGGTTTTCGTTTTTGAAAGTCTTGGTATGAAGATCTCTTTAATTATTTGCTCATAGACAACTTTTATTTTTGAGGAAAGCTATTTAAAACTGAGGAATATCGCTGATGGCTACAGTGTTATTTATTTATTGTGCGTCGATTTCAATTTTGCTCTGCATTGAATTGATCTTGCATTAAAATTAAAAAGGTAGTAGATTCCTAATCCTGCACTAAATTAATCAAGTAAAGGCCATAAAAATATTCCAATCATGAGTTTTTCGGTTACAAAAACCAATTAAATAAAAACGCATTGGATGCCAATCGGGACAGTAACACATCTGTGGGTTTGAGATTCAAATTAAACCTTACTTACAAAATATATCTATGATTGATCAATCCTGTGCCTTATAATTAGTTAATTATATGTCCCTGTAAGATTCAAAGATATCATACTTGGCAGAACCACATAATGTAGAAAGTTAAACTCCATCCCGTTTACTTTTAGCTTTAATGTTTATCTCGTTTGTCGTTTTAGAATTCAACATATTCAAATTCTACTATTAATTAAACAAAACTTTATTGAATTAAATTTATTCAACTAAAAACCAGAAAAATTAAATTGAAAACCACTCGAATTTCTACTGAACTATGGTGAACCCAATTTACGAGCCCCAAGTTCCTTAAATAAACTTTCAGGATAATATAACCCACTTTTAGATTACAACCGAATAAAACATTTAATTGGTCAACAATAAGCAGGAAGCAAATTTGTGACTAAAAGGTTACAAGTATTAAAGCTTCGAACTATCCAATCTTGACAAGAAGGATAATTTACTTAAATATCTTGCTCTAGAATATTGAACAAGGTTGATAACCCATAATAGGATAACTCCGAAAGATAAGAAGGCGGTTAATTTAGTACTAGATTTGGTGTTGTAAGATTTTATCTTTCTAAATGGATCCAATCATTAATTTTTCGTTACTCAAACTTGACAAAACACGATACTTCCATTTGAGTCAATATTGTTGTAATGAATAATCGTTCTTCGCTATAACGTACAAAGGAAAATTCCTTAACACTTCAGAACAGATTTTCGCCATGAAAAGCTTGAAGTTACAAAAATAATTCTGTTTAAAATAACAAAATTGGCGGAACTTTTATAATCCTTAAAGAGTAAACTCGAACATTTTCTTACCGTTAGGACATTACAGCAATACTTCGTCATTAAGCTTGGAGCTTTATCTGAAATTCCACTTAAAGCTCTATCTGTCTTCATTCGTTGCGCTGTAGCACAAAACTGAATGCTGCAGCGTGTTTCGGTACGAATTATACGTTCGCAGCTTAGAAATTGTTATTCAAAACCTTATCAAAAATTAAGAAATTAAATTTACATGAAAAATTAACAAATTTGTTGAACGTGAAATGTAATCTTACCGGTAGGTCTCATCATCCCTCTTTGGGAAAAGCTCCTAAGCTATTCACATCAAAGAATCTTGCAAGGTATTTTAATGGAAAAGCGGTGTGTTAGAATTAAAAAATCAAACATTTAATTTAATTTAAATTAGTTTAGACGTTACTTTTGTGAAACAAAACAAAAAACACAAAAAATTACCAAATAAAACGTGAGCATATCGAAACATCAAATTTAATTACTATGTTTTCATTTAATATCCTATAGATCTTAACAATTTTCGATATTTCAACAGTAGTTGTTTAACGGCTGACTACACAAACAACAATAATTTTCGATCCTTAAATATAGCTCTTCTCCAATAAAATTTTGCTACAGAAATTTGAACCAAAAAAAATATAAAAAAACTTATCCGGAAAATAAACTTCAACTTGATTATTTGCGAAAATTCACTTTGCTCTGTGGAGATGAAATTATTATCGGATTTTCTTCAACAGTCAAATAAACCTTTTGTCCTCTTTGTCCAGATATAAAAATATAAAATTATTATTGGCGTAAAAAATATTAAATGGCTGTTTACGAAAATGAACAAAGTAATTTTTACCAGCTAATCCGTTGTTACACTTGAAATAGGAAATATTAGAAAGAAAACAACAGCAAAAAATTACAGATCTGATTACTTTCATCTTTGTATGATGGTTTAGCATCATCATTGGAGTTTATTATTTATATATCCCTCTGCGATGTTTCTGTTTTGAATGATTTACTTCATGTATTGATTACACCAATTTTACAAGAAACGCGAAAATATTTTTATGCTTAATGGAAATTATCACATTTTAATTTTATTAGTGTTCTATTACCGATTATACAAAATACAAGCTTGCAAAAAAAAATTATTTTAGTAAAGTAAATATTTAATGATAATATTCTTCAAGTGTACGTACTTATTAGTTTGGGTTAAATCTGCTAAAAAAAAATTTTAATCACGAAACGCTCTATTATAATAATTAACATTTTAATTTTTACGATTAAAATGATTTGTGTTTGACAAGTTTAATTACTAAATGCTTCCAAACAAAGCCTATCAGTTAAGCGTTCGATTAATTTCATATCGATATTTGCTCTACCAAATTACTATTTAAATAATATTGACTTACATATTCACGAGTACCTACATTGAAAATATAAACCGTTACTTAAAAATTAATTTTTTCATGAGTGCCCATATTTTTATAAAGCTATTGAATAAATTTAAGATTTTAAAATAGAAAGCCAATTTTTTTTTAAATTAAATTTGATTTTTTGTTTCAGTATCAGATTTTACACAACAACTGGGGCAATTTTACGAACAACATGCCGAAGAACTGCAATTACTCGTGTCAAATTTCAAAAAGAAAAACTTGGAGCTTCGAAAGGAAAGGTAAAGAAATAAATTTTATTAAGATTGTTGTTGAGGTTTTCCATATTTTATTATGCATACTTGGGTGTATTCAATTCTCAATAATGCATTAACTGTGCTGATTAATTTAGGCTTTCCTTGTTATAGACCAGCGTGCCCAAGTTCTTTATTTCATACATGGGAAACCCTATTACAAGAGGTAGAAATTGATTCACAAGCTTTAGGAGATATTGCTTCCATATTGGGTAGACAAATTTCAAGACCCCTTTTAGAAAGATCGTTTTGTAGGAAAATACAATCTAGGAAGGTTTTCACGCACAGGGAGAGTTATGAAACCATAGTGGCTAAAACTGAAGAAAAATTAGCAAAGGTATGATAATATTTTTATGTTCTTTTGAATTTATTATTTATTAAATTAAAATATTAATCATATATAATGTCTTCGCAAATTTTATGATTTAACCATAAAGTATGCAATATTTATATTTATTTACACTCAAGTGTAAGGGATTACCACGCATCAATCCTTCATCGATTTCCTGGTAATCGTCCACATAAGGTGTCGAAACGTGACATCTTCCTCCCCAGTTCATATAATAAATTGAGCAATCTGTAACTTGAAAACTTAACGCAATACTGCAATTGCTTCTTGATTCTACGATATTGGTAAAATTTAATAATTCCTCAAAGCAAAGATTTTAGTTTTTTTGGAAAATTTGCATAAGATCAAAATTGAAGAGCATAAAATTCTCTATAACATAAAGTTTTTTATAATTTCCTTACTGATACTATTCTTGACCAAGCGAATGGTTAGAAACTGTAATAATGCAGTTATTAATCCAAAAAAGGAGATCGAATAAAATGTTTCAGTTATAAAGGAATTTGGTTAGTTAATATCGCGTACAAGATATTTGCCAACATCTTGCTGAATAAGTTATCACCCTTTGTAGAGAACAGCATATAGGACTACCAGGTGGGTTTCAGACAAAGCAGATCCAGTTGTGAACCAGTTCTTTATCATTAGACAGCTATAATAGGAGAAGAGTTTGATATTCAACAAAATTGTACACCGCTTATTTTTTGACTTCCAGAAAGTATATGAAAATGAACTCTAGAATGCCAAAGCATAAATATCCACCTCCATAAAACTTATAGGTACGTCTAACAAAAATGTGTGTGCAGGAATCGAGGTACAGCGTAAAAATAGACGGAACAACGTCAAATGCAGACTGAGACAGGGCCATGAGAGGGGTTACCAATGGGAAAGAGAACCGTGGGACGACCAAGAACCAGATGGAAAACAATATAATTATTGTCGATCTAAAAGTACTTGGTGTTAAATACTAAGAAGCACTAGTTCTGATGAACAACAGAGAGAGAGAGAGAAGGAAGAAAAAATAAAGTCAGCCAAGACCCACCTGCCGGGGTTGGAGCGCTACCAAAAGAAAGAAAGAAGAAAAATTCTTGAAATATAAATCAGAAATTGTTTTTTTTTAATTTTAATTGGAAAATGGTTCTTGAATAATACGTATTTCTCATAAAAAAATTATATGTCTTCTTGGTCATTCAAAATAAATTCTACTATTTCTATTGATAGAGAATTTTATGCTCTCCAATTTTTGTCTGAAGATAATTTTACCTAAAAATGAAATTAAGCAAGATAGACACGAAGAATGATGCAGGGGAATCTAAAATCCCCAATTGGAGAAAAGCCGAAAGTGGATTTTAAAGGACTTCTGGGGGGTCATTCGGGCACTCAAATACACAAGTATGCAAAGTACTTAAATAAGCTGCTAGACCGAGGTTCGACGTTAATAAGGAAAGATTGTCACCTTCGCGATCAACACTTGAAAGAAACGAATTCTGAATAAACCCTTCTATAACCAAAGCTAGTAATGTTTTTAAGTTCTTCATCTATTGAAGCTTCGTCATCACAATTTCATCCCTCTTAGTACTCTCTATTATGTTCCTTAAATTTGTTTCCGTTATTTATGCACGCCTCTCACGCCTCTCAGTGTTGATTTCCTATGTTCCAAAATCTTCAAAAAATATATCTGTATTTTTAGTTTAATCTAAAAAATTGCACAAAAACAGTTCTCAGACACTACAAAAGGCACAAATTTTCAAAAGTGATTCTTCAAATTTTCTTGCCAACCATTTTATCAAATCTCTGGGTAAATTCATACACATCACCTACTATACACTTGTATGAAGATGTTGCACATAATCTGCCAATATCCACTTAGCTGCTTTATCCGTAAAGCTTAAAAACTGACAATATTAATTTAGTTTCTTGCTCTAGTAATGCATTACCAATTAAGTGCAGCACATTTTGTAATTGGATTTGGAAGTAGCTTTTAGCTTTTAAATCGATGGATCTTTCAAAGTACACGAAGAATATTATACATTTAGGTCTTTACATTTTAAACTATAATTTTTATTTATCAATTTTATATGAAAATCTTCGACTCGTGCTTTTATAAATATAGTTTCCATTTTACCATTTTGCTGCCAAACAATAACAATTTACATCGTAATTGTCGGTCACAGTTGCACTAGAAAGGTAATTAAAATTAGTAAGTATTATTACAATTATTTAGTAAATGTAGCTTGTCCACATAACTACTCAACGAATTACCACAATAATTATTTTGTTTGATGATTTACTTCTACATTGTTTTTGTTTGATTTGGCTTGTTAATTTAGTATTCACATAATTACATGGATAATTATGTTTATTGCTTTTATTTTAATTGGTTCAATGGAATTCCAGTTCCAATTCCATTCCAATTCGGAATTTCAAACTCCAGCTTGCATCACCTTTATTATTGTGATGGGCCTATTATTTGTTCCATTAGTAGTAAGGCAACAACCACATCATTGCTTGCTTTTTTTAAGAACATATCGAACCCTCGCTGACCAAAGGCTAGCCCTTCTGATAGAAGTAGAAAAAGGTGGCAGATTTCCTAATGTCGCTAGAGTAATTTAAATTGCTACAAACATTCGGATTGACTCAGGGGGATTGCAATCATAATTGTACGGCTTCAGTCTGAGAACTGCAAGCATCCGAAGAACCATAGTAATTTATGGTAATAATCCTTTATTAAACAATTACGAAAATGAAAATAAAAGGATTGCCTTTATATACATGGGCCGACAGGAGGTAGAGACCCTGAATGTTAAATGCTCGTAGACGAAAATAATTGTTCTTGCTCAAAACTAACTTGTTAGATCGGTTTGGTTTTAAAACTTACATTTCTACATAATAAAAGTAATTGTGTGGTAATTGCAAGAGATTAAAATAAATTAAAAATTTAGAGTGCAGTATTAAACTTTCATTTTTATTTCAGTGCCGTCAGGAGTATAAAGCCGCATACTTATCGTACCTGTCAACTCCAACAACTGAAAGCCTCAGCGCATACTTTAATAATCATAATGCATACGTTCAACAATTACATGCAACTAATGGCATGTTGGAAGAGTACGGAAAAGAGACTTTACCGCAATTACTACAGGTGAAAAATTTAATTACTTTACATATTTTAAATTAAGTCGCAAATCGCTTTATAATGTAACCCAATTTTAAGGAGATATCGTAGGGTTTCAAGGATCAAAGTAAAATTTGTTTGAAAAAAGCTTTAAATTTCTCTTTCATTAAAATTACTTTAAGCTTTGATTTTGGATGGGTTATAAGAGCGTAAAGAATTAACGGTGCTAATGCATATTGGTTCCGTTGACGTACAATGTTTTCCCGGTTCACTTTACCGATTTAACCGCCAATCAAATGTCAAGTGACATTGTGAAAGCTCATTTTCATTTGGCCGTTGACGTCATTACAACCTCCAAATTCTAATAAATTAAGTTCTTTACTCCTCCGCATGAGGAAAAACGCTAGTTTACTACTAAACTAATTTATTTCTAATCTATTAGCAAGTCTTAATTAACTTTCAGTAGCACGCTAACAGGCTAATATTTGTATCGCCCGTTGTTTCATTGGTTTAAAATTATTTCTACTCACAAAATTAGTAAATAAATTTTTAACAACGATGCTAGGTATAACTTTTGGGACGAATAATTTCGGGCAAAATTGTAACAAACTTTTTAGCGTTTTATGGACCATACTTGTCATTAACATGTTTTCAAATTAAGAGCTGACAGAATAAAATTGGTTATTTTTTTGTACAAAAATCAAAAACATGAAATTGGCCCACTGAAAGCTTTAATGGAGAGAATTTTATTAATTCAGCAGTTAACAGTGAAGTTTTTATTGAAACTTTATTTTATCTCGTTGAACATCAAAATTACATTCGATAAGTTTAATTCTTAGCAAAGCGGATTTATTAACCCAATGTGCATTCAATTACGAAAACTTCTCGAATGTAATTTTGAAGTTCAACTAGACAATATTAAGTTTAAAATAAAACGAAACTTGTGCTGTTAAATTGCTAAATTAAAAATATCTATAATGTTCTTCACGAATCCTCGAGACGCCAATTTTATGTTTCTTGATTTATATTATATCCAAAAAAATAAATGCGATTTTATTTTGTCAGCGTTTCAGCTTAATGTTTTTTTAGCTCTTAATTTGAAAAACGGGGACTCGCTACGGCGCGGTTAATTCCTAATCGGATTTGAAAAAAAAAGTTTGAAGTTTTTTTTATAGTTACAATTGCGATTAGTCACAAAAAATTCGGAGTTTAAAATTTCCAAAAGTAAAATGATAACAAATGGTGTCGTGGTGATAAGTACAAGGTGAACTTGTATTATACAATAAAGAATAAAGTAATATCTAATGGCAACATAAATCCATCAATTCCAATAATTGTGTTTGACAAATAAACCAATAATCTAAGTTTTATGCTAACCTGAACAGATTTATCGAGCCTGAACGCGCTGAACCATTATTTGTGTTCACGTGTATTTTGTTGACTAACTAATAATAATGTCTTCTACTCGCCTAGACAATATTACGTCGAAGTTTTAACGCGCCTGGAGTAAAATATTTCTTCGTAGCTATTTTCTATCGTTAATAGTTTACAGTTTCCTAATAATAAAGAACGCATAAAAATTTTGAGAAACGGTGATCAGCTTAAGCGGTTAAGTGCGTTGCTGTTAATGCTGAATGCCCGGTTCGACTCCGGGCTCAGTAAAAACTTTATTCTCACCATCTCCCCTCGGAAGGCAATGGCAAACCACCGAGGTGTAATCTGCTTAGAACACCCTCTCTGGAGATGAAGTGTATACACTTCCCGCGGTTCGGAGCCCGCGTTAAACAAGTAGGTCCCCTATGTGTGTGATAGTACTACAAACGCACAACACATACATAGGAGAGAGGTCGCCAACATCCGGTAACGGATAGGCACGTTAAGAAGAAGAAGAAGAAGAAAAATTTTGAATTTCTAGAAATTCCAAAATATTATTATTCTAAATAATATGGTTGACAGTAAACTGATAATTCAGTTTACAATCCGATGATGATGAAACTGAAAAGTTTTATAGAACACTGGAGGAAATCCTAAAAAAAGATAGCAGACAGAGAAATGGCCATTATAATGGGAGGCTTCGATGCAAAAATGAGAGAGGGGAGATGCTTCTAGACCTCTGCATAGAAAGCATCCTAACAATAACAAATATCGTCGGCTTACTGCTAAAACAAGATAACTCCAAAATGCTAGTTTTGAGTAAAACTGATTTTAAAGTTTGATTCACCATAAACAAGTTGGAGTTAGTTAAAAATGAACTTCTTAATACTCCTTTAATATTTGACTTACAGTTATCAGGTTTTGTCAAAATGTAGTTTGCTCTTATTTGAATGCAATCATGTTATAACTCATTTTGTCCAAAAATGGAGCTATCTTGTTTTGGCAGTAAGCCGATGATTATGCTATACCAGTAACATTTTTTTAGACTGAGCAGGGATGAGGAAATCTCGAACGAAACATCGGCCTAAGCTAAGGCGGTAGTGTGGGACTTCGCCCGCTAAAACCTCACCCCCACCACCTATCCGCCTTTAGGCATTATTTCCGCTCGATGATGCTCCGGACCTTCGGTTTGTTTAGAAGTTCTGCATCATTTGTTGCTGTGCCTTCCAAGTTTACCCTTCCTCGTTTTGGCTTCCGTGATCACCTTGGGCTTTTTTGAGCATTTCGGCGTTTTCCTTGCTAGTCATGATCTTCTTGGCTTTCCAGCCGTATTCCTCGTCGAGCTTGATGGCAGTCATATTGTCGGGTGTGAGGATTTCCCCGATCGTGGACCTACCTGCTCGAAAACCGTATTCGTTATCGGTGATTTCCTGCTCGGGGCGGTTTAGGATCATTCTCTCAAACAGTTTGCCCACGTAGTCCAGGAGGCAGATTGGCTTGTAGGAGTTGGGGTCGTCGGGGGGGGGAGTTATTGCCCTTCCGGATCAGAACGAGTCTAGCCCTCTGGAGGAAAAAGGAATATGTCGATATGTTTGGGAATATGTCGATGGCGAAGCACCTATCGTATACTTCCAAGAAGGTTTGACTGGAGCAGCCAACGGCTTACTTATTGCTCTGTCCGGGATGCAGCCCGTATAATCAACCTTTGATATGTTGACGACACGGTTTTGATGACGAATCTGGCTGAAAAATTAAAGGAGTTGATAATGAGAATGGAAGAAGAGAGCGAGGAGTGTTGACTGGAAATCGACAGGGCCCAAACGAAAGCCATGATAATGGACAGAATATATAGTGGTCAACCAGTGCATCTATCTGGAAGCGCTAACAACAAATAAATGTGTGCTCAGAAGAAATTAGGAAAAGATAGGTCCTTTCAGTATTGCTATACGGAGCGGACTCCTGGACACTAAAAGCTAAAGACAAAAGAAAAATGAACTCGTTCGTGGCGCGTGCCATGCACAGCCAAAAGAACAAATAAGAGTCACAGCGACTATCGCAAGTAGTCCATACTTGCATACTGAAGTACTTCGGTCACATAACCTAAAGAAGGCGACAACTTGTAGAAGCTGGTAGTCCAAGGAAGGATTGAAGGAACCAGACAAAAGGAAGATCCCCATAGCACTGAACTGATCAAATAAAGATCAGACCACAAAAAGCGCCCAAAACCGGAGTAAATGGCGCAGTATCATTTCTGAGGCCGTGAACAGAGGGGTGCGAACTAATTACGACCACAACTCATCTGCAAAGAGGAAAACGAAAAAGAAGAGAAACTGATAATTATAGTTAAAGTATAGGTCATTATTATAATTTACAATGTAGATACGATTTTAACATAGCATGCACCCAAAGAGTATCCAAACACGCTTTTAGGGAGTGCAATCGCCCTTCCAAATTAGGGTAACAAACGAATATGTGAATTATCACATGCAGGAGTTCTTCGATTTGAATGAAACCAATGTTAAAGCACCTCATTTTGTAATAAACTAATAAAATATATATTTTTTAAGCTACGACCTGTAGAAGAAACTTCTGTCCTCGCAACAGACTTTTGCTCACTCTTGAAGATGTATGTACGCTGTATAGATCATACTACTATGAAATAACTGAATAGAATACACTGGAAGCTTCAACGAAAGAAAGCCAATACAAAGGAAAAATAGAATAGGGTGGAAAATTCTGGAGATGCTATTAGATCCCTTTTGTTTATTAATGAAGCTTTCCACCGCTTCAGCTCTTGTAGTTATACCGAATATACTTCAAGTTACTAATAAAATTTTTATAATTAAAATTTATTTAAATTAAGAATGTAATCCCACCTCCAAGTGACTAATCCATTTTTGTACGTGTAAGTTACCGCGCCGAAGTTTTCACTATTAAAACTCAAACAAATACCACACCTTTTTAAATTAAAAAAAAATAACTGAAAGGTCTGATGGATGATATAAGGCGTGCTAAAATTTTTAAAATAAATTCATTCGATTCGAGTTTATATTATGATGATGCCGAACAAAAGTAAAAATTACAATAAACACTTTGAATTCTTTCAGTTTTCGCAACAAAAGAATTTTAAAGATGATGATTTATCTTTCAGTTTTGCTAAAAACCGCAAATCCTAATATAAGTTAATTTTTAGGAATTAGATGATATATACAACGATTTATGTTCTTCTGTATCAGATGCTATTCTTCAAGGAGCAGAAGTGGTTTCCTCAAGAGTAAGTATATTATTTGAAAAATAAAATTTTATATCATAAAATTTAATTTTAGACGAGGTGATATTTTGTGAAACTTAATTGCTTATGAAACTATGACGTAAAACCTTTGTCATATTTTGTTCATAAAAAAATTGCGAGTTAAATCGCGAAAATTTAGTAAATTATTAAAATAAATTTTTCCTAAAAAATTACTAATTCAAGGGTAAAATAAAACAACAGCCACAACGAAGAATTTTTATGATTTTCCTTCTTCCATGTTTTTGTAAACATTTCACGATATATCTTCTTGTTTGTTCAAATTTAATTCATTTTCGTGTACAGCACCAACAAACGTTACCATATTTTATTTTCTTACATTTCCCAGGCTTACTAATTTATGAAATAACATGTCGCAAAAAATGTTGTGTAATTTTGAAAGCTTTTTTATTTTTTGTCGCCGATCATCTAAAAAAAACATTAAACTTTTTGATCCAAAAATGTTACTTGTTAAATTTTAAAAAACAATATTTTTAGGCAATCGAACGACATAAAAGATACGACAGTCTTGTCAATCAGTGTCGAGCTGTATCAGGTACTTCCGATTTAGCCAATTTAGTAAGATCTCTTCCAGCACCACAAGGACGGGCTGTGGGAATTAAAAAGCTCTTCGTCGCACCTCAACCACCGGTGCCAGAATTTCTCGACGGTGCCGATCCGACAGATTTACAAAATGTATACTCTAATTCTTGAAAAAAACAATGTTAAGGATAACAAAATTTATTTTTAGGATAATATTCCGCCACCACTTAAAGACGAATTAGTGATTGATCGATTATCGGCCGTTCAAGTGTTACCAGCACACGATGCACTTAGAAAAGAATCTGCAGACTTGGAAGCTCAAATTAGGCAAATTCACGATGCGTTGGAAAATCTTTTGCGAATTCAGCAGCGATCTCTCGAATCGGCGTTATATAACAAAGCTAACGAACTTCAAGAAGATATTTCCATGAAAAGATTTGATCTACGAGTTGCTCAAATACATTTAAGTGCTATTAACTCACAGGTACGTGTTTCCATTAATTTTTAATTAAATGAATACATTTCCGAGGGAAACGTTAGATTTATCTCTCCTTTTGGTATCGATTACTACCTCCCAACTTGTTGTGTTTTTCTTTTTGTTACCTACAATAAAAATTTAAGTATTCAAAGATACTTCAGTTGCTTGGTAACAACACGTTCGATTAACACGATATACCTACAACACAATATGCAAGCAAAGAAAAAATTTTGACCTCATTAAATTTGACCTCATTAGAGCTTTCCCCTTTTATATTGCTTGTTTTCATAAACGAACCCTTAAACTTAACATGTATTGTTTTTTGATGAATACTTCGGTATTGTAATAATAATCAGGAGTTAAATTTACTACCGACGCAAGGTAACCAGCAAAAAGCTCAGCATGCGATATTTTCGGGTTAATTAATGAAATATTTCGATAAAAACAAATTTTCTTTATGTTAAGACAATAATATACTGATGACTTTTAGGGCAAGGCAATTAAACCCCAATTTAAGTCTTTTGCGACATAAAGTAAATTAATAGCGGGAACTTATAATTAGTTTTCAAAACTTGGATTTTAAAATTCTCGCTTTTCTCAAAGTTTTCAGGTATTATTGAAGTGATTCTTTAAAAAAAAATTTTAATGTTTAAACAAAAGAAATAATTTGAAACTTTGTGTTCAAAACTAAATTTAAGTTGGATTACAGCAGAATTTATTTTTATTTAAAAACTTAACGAGACAGAAATTTACTTTACAAAAGATGGATTATATTATATTATAGCTTTAGTTACCTACATAAAATTTCCTGCGACGTTGCCATTCTCTTATGTTATTGCAGACCTTTTCATTTAGTTATCTTTTCTTCGTGGATTTTCTTGGATCGTTTTGCTTTCTGTAGCGACCCTGTAGCGATCCACAGTACGTCCCTGTAAGGACGTGTATAGTTTCTTTTCTTCCCTACTAATTCTTCGATTTCTTCGTTCGGTCTACCTATTAATATATATTAATACCAATTAAAAATTTAAAATGTAAAGAACTTGAAGTTTTTAATTACTGATGAAAAAAACTGTTTAATGTTCTCTAATTTCATTCCCATTATAACCCTGGCAAACTTAATTTTACCTCGTCTTAATTTAATTTTCAAGTATCATCTAAGAAACACACTTCAGCCCGAACGTTTAGTAAAATTTAAAGTTATGGAAATTCTTGTTGCATAAAGGTTTTATATTCTTGCCTCTGTCAAATCCTGATCACTATGCGCATTATTTAACATGTTTTCGATCCCATTCTATCCCATCAGCATTTGAACTGCTAAATTTTCACGTTGTAAGCTCAGCAGTCATATTTTGTTTTGGAAACTTTTCTACTTAATTTCCGAATCTTTCAATTTTCCTTCACAATATTTTTTTAAATCGAATAAACGAATTATAAATTCCCCCTTGATAAAAATTGAAATAACATTTCTTTTTTCAAATTAACATGTTGATTTTTCACCATAAATATAGGTGGAAAATTTTCGGAGTAGAAAATTTTAAAAATATACTGTGTTTGACTAATCGATTTATCGGCATACAATTTGTCGAAAAAATAACTGTCGTGAGAACAAATTGACGATTTCCGGCAATTTTCATGAACCATAACTTAATTTACATTTAAAATTAACAATTTATGCAATAACCCTTCCATCAACTTTGTTGCTTTTTCCTTTTAATTAAATTGTTAATTAATCAAGTAAAATAATAAGAACGGACCACCTACAACTAAACAGCTTCTGATGTCTCGCATTTGGCTCGAAGAATTTTGAAGAAGAAAGATCAAATTTCATTAATTCACGATTAATCTAATTATAAATTTTTGACAACGATACTCTGTATAATTTTTAACCAATTACAAGTTTCTAACAAAAATAATAAACTTTTAGCTTAATTTACATTTTTAAATAATTGGTCTAGTCAAATTGGATCGTTTTACTCTTAATTGGCTTTTTCATTTTTTAAATTGCGGAAAATTAAGTTTTTAGCAATATTAAGTGGAAAGCGATAGTAATAAAAGGAATTTTTGTCGCTAAAGGTGTTATTTTCACGTTTTTTATTGTTCCTTTAAGGTTCACATTTTTGCAGTTTATTTTAAAGCTCCTTCATAAAGTTCCTGAAATTGTGGCTTTCCGTGCGCCGTGGAAAACTGCGCAATGTAACAACGTTATCAATACAACGCGTCGTCCTGACCCAGGTTAGGTCAGTAAATTCGGTCATCAAAAATCATATTAATTCTGTGATTATTTGGTGCAATAATTGAACTACGGTTTATACAATAAGACAATATTAACTTGTGCTGTTTAATAGACTAAAAAATTAAGTTTTGTTGATAAATTTGAGGTCAGAATGGGCTGGTTGTCTCTTCGTACTCAATTGGTGAGTTTTTATTAATAATTTAGAAAAGAAATTTAATGAAAATTCTTCTGAAATGAAATATTTCTGTAATTAGTTGTACATCCTTAGCAGGTATTAAATTTTCCACAGTTAAAATTTTTATTACAAAGCTTGCATGATACATACAATAAACAATAACCCCCCATAAATACAAAAATTTATATTCAAGAAGCTTCAAGTATTTTTATTGATCTCAAATAAATTTTTTGTGTAATAACCTTGGGAGCACTATTGAACGATCAATTTATTCGAATAGTTCATACCTGCTAGGTAAGCTTTCGAAACAATTTTACAAAGCACTTTTCATGTTGTGCAATATACCTACACTAGTTTAACAAATTACAACTTTATTCATCGTTTCTTTCCCTTTTTTATGACACTTTTATGTATTATTTCAGCTGTTTTCTACCTTTTATGATCTAGAAAAGAAAATTAAATTTAATACTGTACCAACATATAGTTGATGCTTTGTATTGCCTCCTTTTTATCGCATAATTTTAGATATTGCGCTATATTAAATTTTTTTTGTAAAACTCAAACTAATTAATTACCATTAGAAGTTTAGCCAGAGCGCGCGGGGGCGAAAATTTCTATAACCTAAAGGAATAAAAATAAAAATATGGGAAATTCCAGAGCAGTAATCATTTTTATGCAATTATAACATAAATGAGATTTTTAATGAGATTGAACTGCAAGGACTGAACTAATTATAGATAAATAATTGTTCTAAATAGCTAAATAATTGATGTTATCTACTAGGAAAATTAAAAAAATAATATTATTACTATAGATAAAACTCAATAGAAAATTTAAGCAAAAAGTGAGTCACTTTCTAAATGAAGAATATCATCTAACTTACATACATGCAATAAATTGTGTAAATAATATAATCGATTGCATGTAAGTTAGATTTCATTAACGTGGTTATTAAAAAAATAAATATAAAATTTAAATATTCCCAACAAGTTAAAACTCAATATTATAAATAATGATGATCACTTGGTATCAAAAATTCAGAAAGCTACTTGTGAATCTATTTTTCAAAATTGAGAAGACGCACAAATTTAACAGAATTCCCAAAACACCAAACAAGCAGATGATAAATCAAATCGAAATCAAATCATAAAACAACTTAGTAATTCCAAAACCAGACAATGATCCCACCATGACCACAGTCTTCTCCCTAGTCTCTCCAAAATTTTTGAAAAACTATTTCTAGGTAGGATGAAACCAATTATTCTTCAAGACAAAAGAATAATTCCAGACCACCAATTTGATTTTCGCCAGGGCCATGGAACGGTTTAACAGGTCCATCGAGTTGCAAAAAGGATTAAAAGTGACTTAGAATTAAGAGATATTGCTTGGCTGTCTTATTTATATCTTATTATATTTTACAAGCGTTCAACAAAGTATGGCACGAAGGACTGCTGTACAAAATTAATAAAAATGTACCTCATCCATTTTATCACATACTGGAGTCCTACCTAGTAAATAGACATTATCTAGTCAAGTATGGTGTTGTTTATACCAACCTAATACCAATACGATCTAGGGTTCCTCAGGGTAGCATTCTTGAGCCTACTCTGGATTTAATATACACATCCGAAATACTTGAAAATAGTAACACGACCATAATGACTTCCTATGTTGATCCAAATTGTGCGTCGCATTTACTGCAAAACCATCTAAACAAGATAGAGAATTGGCTGAAAAAATGAAGGATAAAAATTAACAGCACCAAGTCAGTACATATTACCTTCACACTGAGGAGAGGCACATGCCCCAAGGTGTCAATGAATAATAAGATTCTCCCTCAACACGAGGAATTCAAATACCGGGGACTCCATCTCGACAGAAGGCTGACCTGGACCAAGCAATTCTGAGTAAACGACTGATTTATCGGAAGATGTATTGGCTTATGGGCCGCAGTTCCCATCTTTTAATGAAAAATAAGCGTCTGTTATACAAAGCAATTTTAAAACCAATATGGACATATGGTGCTCAATTATGGAGTGCTATCAGTGAGTCTAACATAGCTAACCTGCAGCGATTCCAATCAAGTGATACGCGATTTGTGACCTGCAAATAAAAACGGCAAAGGAAGAAATCTTAGCGCACGCAAGTACGCACGGCTAAGTGACCACCCCAACATTTTAACATCGGACCTCCTCGTACCCCCAATTTTATAAGACGACTGAAAAGATATGATCCAATGTACCTGTCCCAACATAAATAACAACTGTTAGAGGCTGTCAACAATTTTTTTCGAATGTAAACAAAAATATTGGGTTTATCACAATAAAGTATAAAAGAAGTCAGCTAATGTTCTGGCCTCTGCTGTTACTATGTGAGATGGTAATAAACAGATTTGTTGCTTATTGTCCCTATCAGAATAGATTGTAATATTCATGGAGTCAATAAAAAAAACTCAAGACCCTACTAAGTGACCTGAGAAAGTCATCATAAACTTCAATATGATATGGGCAAGGTGTAATCTATCCTTTTCGACTTAAAATTGGAGCTAATCAATTGCAAATTGGGAATAATTCATTTCAAATTGAGCATGATCAATTTGCTTCAACCCTCCACCATTATAAGATCCTTCATGTTAAAAATGACTATTAGTTGTGTTGCAGATAACTATGAAGAAAATAAAATACTGGTATCTTAAATTCAAAAATCTGGAATCAAAATTCCATCAAGCACAACCCTAAAGTTATAAAGGTGTCATTTTGATTTGTTAAAGAAACGCATTCATAATTGGAAAAATTGGAAAATTTTTATTTTACGATATAAAGCGCAAACATTGCAATTGTATGTGGAATACATCATTTTTTGGCAAAATTTTCGACTACGTATTCGCATAACTCAATGCTTGCAATTTCATGTCGAATATTTTTCTTGAGGTTCGGAATCGCTTGAGTTCCAAGTAGCCCCAAATAAAAAAATCTAATGGCATTAAATCGCAAGATCTAAGCATCGGCTGTTCCAAGAAGTCAGATTCGGAAATTTTGATTATTGACGAATCCGTTCCGCTAAAAATGAGCTTCATCCATTAAGATTATTTTATTGCACAAATCAACATCAACAGCTTTGTTTTCCAACACCCAATTGACAAACATACGGCGCTTCGTATGGTCTTCAGGCTTTAGTTTTTGCGTTATCCTGTAATATGGGTATACACGAAGATCTTTTTTTTTAATTCGTTGCAGTTCTCCGACACTTTCGTTTACTGTAGCGATATTCATTGCTAAACGACCACCACGACGACGGACAAGTGTTCTTACATTACTGCATAAACCAGTTTTATTAAAATTTAAATAAATTCCGCCACGAGAAGGTGCACTTCTTCCACCCAAAATTTCACGAATTTTGCGAATTACAAAATTTTCACCATTTTGGTAATGTGTTTTCACGATAACTATACATTCGTCGATCGTGTAACGTTCCATGATCAAATAGCATTATTTTTAGATGACAGGTCAAATCTATAGAATGGAAATTCCGCGCATTTCAAAATGACACCTCTCATTGAATCACCCTTATTTACAACAAAATAATATTAAAAAGTAACATTTATTAGGTTGTTCTGAAAAAGCAAACTCTGACGTCAAAATCTTCATTTTGTATTTAAACAAAATATATTTGAAAAATAAGAAATTGGCAATGACAGCTAAAGGGGTTAAAAACGTTAAAGATGAAGTGATGAAGAAAACTTGGTGTTTCTTGTTGACCTTGGTGTAACTTAGTGACCATTAAAATAATCGAAAACTTGACTTTTCCTCATCTAATATTAACTAAAATTAATAAGAAATGTTGGAAATTATGGAACATCAAAAAAAATTCTGGAATTACATTAAAACAACAAGTAAAACAAATATTGAAAAACGATTATTGATTGTCCTCAACTTGAAAATGATTAGTCCTAATTTGAAATTGATTATCTCAATTTAAAACTGAAAAGTCCCAATTTGAAGTGTAAATTAATGCCTTTGCGGAACAGTTAGCAAAAATTTGCCACCTTATCCACCTGATTTTCAGGAAGAAGAATTATAAGCGATCATAATTCGAGTCAACTGATAATGGATAATCACCAGCATTGGATTAAATATTTTTTGGAATAGAAAAAATTCAGATAGTTAAATCAGAAAAATATCCCCGGGAAGTTATCTTATTATACACCAGTTAACATTTTGCCAGTTTGATCAAAGTTTTCTTCATCCAAAATTAAATATTCAAGGTTTAATACCCAAACATAAACTTAAGATTTAGGAAACAGAACGCTTTCATCACGCAGGACGATATTATTTTGTAATCTTCTAGCTTTTAACAAGATGCGCCACAATCCAAAAAAAGTTACCTGACCTTTATCCATTTCTAAAATCTTATATTATCTTCTACAGAATATTCCATATTAAGTATCCGGAAGAGTACTGTTCAAGTATTTACTCGAAAACCTCTGATGTTCCTTGAGGTGGTGCTTCGAGTCTATTCTTGTAACTATTCACAGTCGGTCCTCCCACTTGAAACTTCACAAAAACAGCTACTGTGGCTAATGACACAGAAGATATGACATCACACAAAAGTTCTATACGTGAAGCAAGCAAATCTTGATCAATTTAATTAAGTGTCATCTTGCGTTTGCATTATTCAGCAAATCTTAAACTTTAGAATAAATTGTAGTACGACAGGGTTCGAATCTAAATCGAGGAACAATTGGTCAGCACATCTTCCTTGTCAAAGTTTTCATTCTGTAAAATGAAAGTAGTTTATTGTTAAGTGAAGGATAAATGGGGAGGGGGGTGAATTAAATCGTTCGAAAGGAAATTACCGAGTGTCTCATTTTGTAACCAGTTTGTAGACATTCTAGCAAGTCAAATAAGAAAACGACCTTCTCAAATTCAATGCTACTATTATAATATTACAAATTAGATGCATTTGCATCTGTGGCTCTTCATTCGCAACAAATTTGGAATTAATATTGCTCTATGTAGAATATCCATTTATGTCCGATACATCAAAACGATTAATTTACGACTGACTGCATCTGCATTATATTTATCAGCAATATAGATATCGTCATGAGTGTAAATTGAACATAATTAATTAAACTTTTGTCAGTATGTAGTTGATGAAGCTTTGTCACAAGTAACTCTAGTTCTTGACGAGTTTTCTAATTTTTCGTCATAACTTCTCATAATTGCTTTAATTGCGATGTGCACAACAATTTAATTTATATGCAAATTAAGAATTGTTTACCAAACTTTTTGCTAAAAATCCAATTTAAGTACACGAGAAGATGGATTCTCATTATGACCCTTTCTGAATTCACTGCCAATAAACACGGAAACTTTACGGTTATAAATCATCTCAATTTTGGTTAAAATTTAATTAATCTAAGACAGTTGTAGTTGTTACTGACCAGCGGTTTTGGGGTTACCGACCACGACCATCCAATTAAATACGTATCGAATTTTCACCTTGACGTTGAATAAAAACGCAAAATAAATGAATTTTTGATTTTATTATGAGACAAAAAGCACACTTGGATGAAAGCCAAAACTTTGTCATAATATTTAAGTTTTTAGTTTGGTCAATGTTGGGAAGCAGATCAATTTAGCAAAATAAGCACTCAACGAAATATAATCCTTCTTGTTATGCCATGTGATCTAGCATATTATCCCGGTATCCATCACAAAAATGTTCTCATATTGACACAATACAAAGCGAAATGCGACGCTAAATTTTGGAATAAACCCAACCTCCATTTTCGTTTTTAATTTTTTTTTTGTAAGGAAAATGTTTTAGGATTTTTTATGTGTTTGAAAGCTTTCATACAAGAAACATCAAAGCTATTATGATTAAGTATATCGAATTATTTTTATTGCAGAAAGAACTCTTCTTACATAAATTAGAAGGTCCTGACTCAAATCGCGAAAGAAAAATGTCCACGGTTTCCACGGGTAGCATGAAAACTAAATGGCTGAAAGCTTTTAAAAGCTTGAAAACACCTCCTCCTTCCGCGTCTCCTAAAGAAACCGAAAAGTAAGTAAAAGTGTGTTTAAGACAAAAATATAACAATTTAAACTAATTTGTACTTGAGTATTTAGTATTTTTTTTAAGTATTTTAATTAACGTTTGCAGCAGTTTCCTTTTGTTATTTACGTTGTTACGTTTAATGTGTTTAATTTTCTAACAAAAAAAATTGATTTCTAATTTTTAAATCCAGAAAAAATCAGATGTACCATGCAGTTTCGACAATTATTGCTATGAGGTAACATTTTGGTGTATAAATGTAAAATTGTGAACGAAAAATATGATTTTCAACAAGATATTTTTCGTTTGTAATTTATGTGCACTTCCGTTATTTTCTGTGTTGCATCTCTCCTGCTAGCTATTCTTCTTGTGTAATCCACTTCTTTTGAGATTGCTCTTTAGCTGTAAGCTAAAACTACAAAAATGTAGCGTAGCTATTGAAAAATTTGCAATAAAAGCAATAGACTTCACACTTTTCCTCTAGAAGGAAGGTTTTATTAAGAAATGAAAACGGAAAAAAAAAGAAAAGCCGCTAGAAGTTGATCTCTTTTATTAGAAAAGTTTTCTAAACTACTTACTCACGTGTTAATCACTTTTGTTATATTTTTGTAATCCCTACAAGATAATAGCATATCGGCGTACGTATCTACTAAACTAAGCTTACATTAATATTAATTAAGTCTTTAATTTCAAAGTTATGGTAGGCTGCCCTAACAAGCACTAAACTACTGAAATAAATCAAAATCGCATACGGGGGATGTTCACGTCAAGGGCGGACTGGCAATATTATGGAAAATGTGCACAATTCCGCATCGGCCGGTTTTATTGAGGACCACTTTATTGTATTTTAAATTCGTGATCGATGTGGTATCAAAATTATTAGAAAAACAAGAAATTTAATCCGGCTCTATGAATTTTCTGAGCGGAAAATTGTAGTTTAAAATTATTCATTTTTCATTTAACGTTTGATATGCAATCGAAGCAATGCTCTAAGGTGGTAATAGACAACAATTTTCTGAAAAATTTTTGAATAAAATTATCCTCTAAAATGAAGTCTTTAAAACGATGCACCAAAATTACTGATTTTTCAGTGTTAACGGTTCAGTTCCTTGTGTAAAGGAGCGTACAATTATATCCAAACAAGACCATAACGCCTGGCTTTCCAAATATTAATTACATTAAATAATTTTTTTGTGGTTCTTGTAAATACCGTATCTTTTAAACAAAACATTTTACAAAAAGTGAATATCTATTTTGTAATCGAAAATTGAATGAGCTGCAACTTTAGTAAGCGTTTTTAAAACCCAATCCATTTCTTAAAGAAACGGAAAAGGTAGTTTTTAAGTAAAATTCACTGCACTAAGTGCACAATTGCAAAGCTAGTAACGAAATGAATTGACTAAATACGGATATTGTCGAGTGATAACTGCGAATTCGGTGGAAAATTGCATACATAATCAACATGCAACTTCATTTCGCATAATTTTCTATTTTTCTTTCGAAAGAATAACAAAGAAAGTAAAAGCTTCGTGTTTTTAACATTTCTTAACTTAATTTAATCTATAACTTGAAATCCGTTGCTTTTAGACAATAAAGCGTTATAATCTAGTTTGTAGATAAATTCGTGCTTTATAAAATAGAATTGAACCATTAATACTACAAAAGTAGTAGTTTCGGTGCTATGACTATTTGAAGATAGGATTATTGAATTAGATCGGGCTTGCGAGAACAACAATTTCAGTCCCACCAATATTTATTAACGTTTTAAACAAATAATCTCGTTATTAGCTATCTGAACGGTTTTAGTTTTGTTAAAGAGCTTAAAATTTGGAGTGTAATCATGCAATATCTTGTGCAAAATATAATTTAGTAGATAGGTGTTGTGGTCACAGGTTCGATTTCCGGGCGATGAAAACGTTTAGACAGCAAGTAAAACTGTTGACTTGTAATTCGGTCTTTGTGAGCTTATCTCGAGGTTCATGACGGATTGTTGCTATACTTGAATTGAACTTGTATTATATATACTTGTATTGAAGAAGCTGTTCAGAGTTTATGCCGGTTACACTATAAATTGTGTAGATTGCCTATGATGATAACGTTAATCCAATGCGTCATCCTTACGTGTAGAGCGATTGTAATATTAAGGACCCTATTTCATAAAGTCGAATTATAATATGTTTATAATTGTACTCGTATAATTAAGTCTCCTTAGTTAATAGCTACTGACAACTTATTTTTCTTACATTATAACTTTTAGTAACAGGTGCAACGTATAGATAAGCATGTAACTACATAAAAAATACATCCTTTTCGAAAATGCTGTACTAAATGTTGAAGTTGTTTGCTTTGTTGTAAAAAAGGTCAATCCGTAAATAATTGTGTATTATTCATTTCCAGCAATCCAATATTTTATTTTCGAGATCATTTGAGAACTGCTCAAATTAAAATCCATTTTTTAATTCATTTTACTTTTAATAGCTTAGTGGGTGTGATACTTTTAGTATTTGCCTGATAGTCAAATCTGCAAAGAGTTTGATTTATAAAAAAAATTACGTTAAGATTTATTTTCGACGTTTAGTTTTGAAGTTATTGTTCAATATTGCCAAACAAATTATATAAGTTATTAAAGTTTTAATTTTTTTTGTTTATTGACTGTAATAATAAATTATGGATCAATTTACTCACCATGCTAGTGGTGAGCTTCTCGTACCAAAATCGTGACGTACAATCTATGGTAGAATTTTTTACTCGGGGGTATTTTTTAACATATACGGGGAAACTGGGTAAATGGTACAAAGCCAGAAATATATCCATTAATTTAACATAATTTTCAAAATTCAGGAGATACTCGCGCTTAACCAAAAAAATGCATCACAACTTTAAACAATTTGAATCTCTCCACTAATTATAACAATTTTTGTGCTATTACCAATCCAAGTTCAAAAGGTTTGTCGATACTGCAAAAAAACCCAATTTACTCAAAAATGAGATCGAAAATCATTTCTGCAAACAATTTTTGGAATATTATTTAATTTTTTTTTAAGACAGGGACCATACGGCTACAGAGGTAAGTTTACCAAGTCAAATTAGCAGCGGCGTAGATTGGTGCATTTTCGTTTCTATTGCTTAATTTTTTCCACATAAAAGTACCTATTAGTTGAATAAAATATTTGGAAAGCAAAGTTTGGAGATAATTAAATTAAAAAGCTTAGGTCATACGTATACTTCGTTAGCAAATGTAGCATTTTTAATTTTATTTTGACTGCGCAGAATATTATACAAATTAAATTAATAATTATAAGGTAGTTTTTTATTTATACAAAAACTACATTTGCAAATGAAGTATAATATGCCCTGAATTTTTAATTTGATAAATAATAATAACTGAAAAATGTACCAACCAACGCCGGTCTCGCCTACATTATTTATGTTATTAGTTAACCAAAATATTATATTTTTGTTCAAATATTGGATATCAGGGGACGTGTTAAAGAAAAACTACGTTTTGAATCGACTAGTTTCGACCCTTTTTTTGGGACAATATCTTTTCTTAACAAAATATTATAGTAATATGAAAGGTTACATTATAAACAATATCTACTATAAAAGTCGTCCGATTTTAATTCTTTTGAATTCTAAAATTATTTCTAAGCGAATTTTTCTCTAAAATGCCTTGGTTTTTGTCCTAGTGCTTATTCCTGTAATCGAAAGTTTATAAAGTTTTAAAACCTCTGATTTACTAGAAAAATGGAACTGAAATTTTTTACAACATTTAATTACTACTAATAAATTTACAACTCATATTTTACAGCAAAACTTCTAATCGTGACATAATCGGCATAAACTCGCTCATTCATGATGTTATCCTTCGTTCCTAACAACTAATTCGCGTCATTAAATATCAAACTATTTATAAATTTTTCATCTTAATAAACCCGCAAGGCCAAATTACAAGTGATGAGTTAATATTACGCTTGGATATAGTATCTATAATTTAACGTGGAATTTTAGCCAAGCAAACAGTATTTTGAGAAATTGTTGAAATCGAATCCGCAGGACAAATCCTTAACCAATATATAATAATCCGGATACATCGTAGTAATATTTATAGTTTGGATTTAAAAAATAATCTCCTACGGCGCTTTTTAATTAAATTTTTGCCTATAATTCATTTTTTATATAACTTGCTAGGGCCATCGTTATAGACCCTGGCTTTGACGCCAGTCCACCCCTGGTTAGACTTAATTTCCCAAAATTGAACATCCCTCCGATCCAATAATTATAAGGAAGCACCGTAAAAGTAAGTTACAAATTTTAGTGTAGATACCTGTAAGAAAAAACTTTCATAACTTAGCTACTATAGCGCACCTTCTACTTCTTCTCTACTTGCGTTGTGATCCACATTTCCAAATTGTTAATTATTATTAATAGAGGTGTCTAACTAAGGTAAACTTTACACAGGAAAAACGGTTCAGCGGCAACAAGAGACTTACCACGTACGGACCCGGACGCTCACAACTTTCAAGAAAACACGTATAAGAAAATTACGCCGTGCGATGTTTGTTCTCAAATTTTAAGAGGTAAACTTGAAAGATTTGCTCGTTTAATAGCATCATTATTGTTTTTATCTCAGGTCACACTCGCCAAGGTCTTAAATGTCGCTTCTGTAAAATGAATATACACGTAGATTGTCAGGATAAAGCACCAAAGTGTCAACCTAAATCAAGGCTCCTGAGAAGACAAAAATCAACCTCCGAAATTGAATCACGCGTCCCAGAAGCCACAGTCGAAGAAGAAAGTAAGTATAACGTTGTTACCATTCTTTTTATAAACCTGATAGCTAAATTCGATATACCAACCTGGAATTTTAACTAAAATTCCTAAACAAATTTATTTTTAAACGAATACATTGAATGCAGATACAAAATTCAATTTCCTTAATAGGATTTCAAAAAAAGAACACTTAAAATTAAGTTTGATTGCTTTGTTGTATGAAAATACATTTCATCGGCACTTTTGACTTCCCGAAACATTTATTTTCAAAATATGTAAAGGTCTAGAAGAAACAATTCCAAGGATGTCCACAATTAATAGGCAACTTTCCTTCAAGGACAATAATGTGTTAAAGTCTCAGGAGAAACTTATAGGTATCGTGAAGAAAACTAGTTTTTCAATGTGTGCGCTTAAAATTGTTTCGACTAACACAATTTTTTCTCACTCTCATATAACTTTAGTATTGCTTAATGCTTAAAACATAACTTTTTTAATTATTACGTCGTTGTTGTGTTAGGTACATTATTATTACTATTTAGTCGAGATTTAATCATATTTTTGATGGTGATCTAAATTAGGGTTCCAAAATGAGAGCGTCACCAATTTTTGTGTAGAATTTTTGATTATCTTAAATCCTTCGTCACATTATGGAAGCGCATTATTTTTGTGTTTTACTTTTGGACTCCTAATCTCGATTAACATCCCGAATATGAACATTTAAACACACAAAACACATAAAAATTCTACTATTTCTTAGAAGGGACAGAAGTGGATCAAATATATCAAGTGTTAAAACAAGCAGGGGAAATATCGAGTAACAAGCCGCGCGTTAATTTGGAACCCGTGCCCCCTGTAGGGATCACTATCGAAAAAGGGGCACAAGGATCGGCCCCCGGTAGTTCAGGCAGTTCAGGACAAAGTTTAAATCGCAAAGGTGTTACCGCGCCTCAAGTGCAAAGAGCACAAGGCTCTAATCTCACTGTTAGTAATCCACCTTGTTCTACTAGTTCAGGTTTGTCTTCCTTATCCTTTATATTAAAAATTCATCCTTAAAAATTTATATTCGTTACGTCTCGATCGTAACTCTTTTTTGATGTATAATTTTATAATTTGTGAAAAAAAGTCGTCGTGATGAATATAAACTTTTGGTTTCTTGGCATCTCTCAAAGAATATGCAAATTTTTTATAACATTTTTTCTTCTTGCTCACTTTTATCTTGTAGTTTTTTTTTGTAATTTTTTGCATGATGGACTTTTGCTTAAGTACCAATTTATTATCCTTACGCTATCCTTCCCGATCATAATTTTCTGGGGGAATTGTACGCGTCTCGATCGCAAAATTAATACTGGAATATTATTATGTATAAAATATTGTTGAACGAACGTCAGGTAAGTAATTTGAAAGCAAGCAAATATATTTTCATCTCCATTAACTAAGATTTTGCGTAGGTTTAATTAACACGTTATTAATTTTAAGCAAGTTCGAGTTTGCCGTACTATTAACAATTTTTAGATTTTTCATTATTTAAATTATAATTTAGTGAGTTTTGTTTAGCCACAATGTAATCAAATTAATTTTAGTTAACAATGTAACTCCGAAGTGGTGCTGAAAAGTTCAAGTGATTGTTTAATAATACTTTACACAGGGGTGGCAAAAGTCGATGGCTTTCAGTATGCGCATTGTCTTTTAGTTTAAAATTTTGTAATGGAATTAAAACTGCAAAGTCGGTTTTTTATGTTGAAAAAAAGATTAAGAATTAGCTTTTGATACTAAAGCGCTTGACGCACATTTTGCAAATTTTTCAAGTGATTAATAATAAATTCAGATCCACGACGCGGTTATATAGAACGTATGCAAGGAGCAAGCAATATGGAAAGCAGTTCGATGAGAAGAAGACTTTTTGCTGGAATGAAAAGTCTTACGGGGTTCGGATCACGATCGAGGCAAGGTTCGCCGAGCCATCGCTCCATCTCTCTGCCAGAAAGTACGGGATTTTCGTTTTGTTTTTATGTGTTGTTTGTGGATTGCAAAAATGTGTGACTCCGTTGTATTTACATAAATGTTTAATGCTTTGCACATTGAACGTTGTTAGCTTTTGCTGGGTAAAACTCTTAGTTTATTCACTTTTTTAGAAAAAAAAAATAATAATGGGTGTTAGCTGCAATCGACTTAAATTTTTAAGTACCTACGCCGCGACGCGCCGCATCAAGATAATGTAGAATAAAATCATAAATTCACATTTCTTATTTCGGTCGTAAAATCGAATACGTTGAATCCTCTGACACTCTTTTTAAATTGAGATGTCTTCCAAAATCGATACCAAGATTTTTCAGGACGAATAAAAATTTAAGTCCAATGTTGAGTGTCACATATAGAACGTTTTTTCATATTATAAAAGTTTCAATTCACTAGAAAATAATTTTAGTTTTATGATTTGCATAAATGTGTCGGAATAGCTGTACATGTGCCAGGGAGTATCGATAAGGTGATATTATTATTACCCAATCCGATTGTTTGAAAAAAGATATCTTGCATAAAATATGGGGAAATTTTTATTCGTTTCACGAATCGCATTTATTTTGTTTCCTTGCGGATAAATTATCGATACTCTTTGGTTTTGCCTAATTTTGCTAATCAAACTGTATAATAATAAAATTTTAAGCAAAATATTAATTAATATTTAATTTAAGAAAGAAAATTAGAAATTTTCACTTACAAGTGCATGCATATAATGCATTTTATTGCACACAATTTCAAATGTTAATAATAGCATGCATTAATTAATTATACTAATTGTCACTTTATTGAAATTGCGTGTAAGTGCTTTAGATGGAAGCCTCTCTCTCTCTTTTAACAAATTATAATCTATATATTTATGTTGGCTCCATTATTTTATTATCTTTATGCATAAAAATATTATGGTAGTTTTCATGAGCGTGGTAAATTTGACAAGATATTTTTGTTTAACTCGATCGCTCTTTTATTTGCAATTTATGTTATCAACTATTGCTTGCATTAATACTAAATTATTTTCATTGATCGCATTTATTAAGTGGAAATATTTCAGAAAATTCGGTGCAGAGAGGTGGGAGCGACCGAGTGAAACAACAAAATTTACATTACAAAAGAAGCTCCGTTTACAATACACCATATTGCTTGGATAAATTTAAACTTAGTACAAAAAGAGTTCATTAAAATTTAAGTATTTTGATCAGCGATAGCAAGCTTTTGTTATAATTATGAAATTTATTTCCAATATCAAAATCGTTAATTTAATCGGTACAACTTTGATTTACTCGCCCTAACCAAGCAGCTCCAAACTTTTTCTTGCTTTGAGTTTTTAATTAACACGAATTTGCTTATCATGACGCTTTTACCAACTTTCAAAACTATTACTACTTGGTTATCGTAATTAAAGCATTTCAATTAAATACTTCCCGAAAATATTTACAGGGGTTGCAGAGTATAACCTGAAACATTAAAAATGTAACGAGACGAGAGATAAAGAGAGCGTGCTTTGCTCTCGCGGTGTTTGCTAACCGGAATCACCTCGTCCAAATAATTTTCATAATAAAATTTCACATCACATCCAAATTTAATTTCATTTTCTGTAAAGCACCCTTGTTTAAACAATTTTCCATTGTTTAATCAATAAAGAACAAGGAGTGCAAAGTTTTCTTCACTCTAATCAAGACAAACGAGTTTTCTCATTATTTTATTAGCGCCTACGACTATGTTGGTACTGACAGAACTCATAAGCCTTGTTCCCCGAGGAAATGCATCCAGACCATGATACGTTCAACTTTTCTGAGCGATTTTATTTTCAAAATAAAAATTGCGATCCTCGTCGATTTCTTTGTGAAAAATAGTTGTTCGTATTTGTTGAACCACGAGTAAATGTTGACTGTGTAAACGCGCAAATTATTATTTTTGGCTTATTCGTATTCGTTTCCACTAAAAGAATAAATAATTACTCGCTTTGTATTTAGGAAATTAAATTTATAAAAAGTTAAAACAATAAACGGCATAGTAATAGAATTTCATAAATTTTTATTGCGATAACCGAGTGGTAATTTTAAAGAGCAAAACACACAATACCATGCAAATGTCTTATTTTGTCGGCAATGTATTGTGTGCCTAATAATATTTTGAATTTTGTAAGAGTGGTCATTTCAGAACGGCGTTCTCAAGATGCATCCGGTACTCGACCTTTTGGAGAACCTTTATGTTTGACTCCTCAAATAGAAAATGGGAATAGCCACGAACTACTACCCCCGACACCTCCTTCACCTTCGCCATCTAAAGGAAAATTAGTTAATAACAAAAGAAACAAAAATAAAAAATAACGCGTGATAAAATTAATTTCAGAAAGCTTTTTTGGTTATTTATTGTAAAAAGATTATTTTTAAATTTAACTGTAAATAAAATTTATTTATTTTACTATTCCCAAACTGTGATACAATAAATTCATATTACAACAATAAATTTATTCTTGTTTGAAAATATAAGGCTTGCTTAATCACGAACGATCAGAAATAAAGTAAGTTGTTGTGTCTTAGAAAAATCAAGCATAGTACATAGTAAAAGCGTGGAGTTTTATAACAAAGTTTGCTGTGTCTATATTTAATATTTAAATAAAATCCCCCCAGACTTTACAAGATTCCATCCATATTTTTTGAATTATAGTATTTGTAGTGCAATTAAAGTTATACTAAGTTTACACGTCGTTACTTTGCTACCATCAAAAAAATATTAGTCTTGATGCTTAAATCGCCCAATTAGAGTTGTAGTTGCCTCGTGTAAACGTAGTAAAATTGTGTTGTTTTATCAGGAACCAGCATGCGGACTTCTCCTAGTGGTGTGACGTTTTCCTTTGAAAATGGGTCAAAAACTTTTGGTCTGTATTTTTAAAACAGCTGGAGTAGAAAACCAAAATAGATTTAGAGTTTAATAGAAATACACCAAAAACGTACCATAATATGCACTCGTTTATCAAACAGTGCACAAAAGTTACTTCCTGCATGATTGTTATCCCTCAGTATGCATTAATGCTTTTCTTCTGTTTGCTTTAATGTTTTGCTTCTTTTAATTTCTTTTGTTGAAGTTTAACAATGCAGTATATAATCAAAATTTCTTGTTAGCTCCTCATTCACCCAGACGACAAAAATTAAATCTGCGTATGAAGAGCCTCTCGTTGGACTCTCCAGAAAGTACAGAGCACGTACAAAGGCGGCGACATCACGGGGTCACGACAACAAGCGAGCCTCATTCTAAAGAAAGCTCATCATCTAGGATTCAGTGTAGGAAATACAATTGAGTTTCGGTGTTATGCACTTTTGTAATGCTTCTTGCACGTCGGTCTTTGTTTCAAGATACACAATTTTTGTAACGCAATTTGTACATTGTGTCATGGTGTTGCATGAAAATTTTATTATTTCAGCTCGTTCAAGATCTCTTTACATCCGCATTGCACAGAATTCTATTAAAGCACGATCAAGTATGCATTTTTAACAATTTTCTTACATTTTCGTTAACACAAGTCGCTAATTTTTTGTAACTGTATGCAGCTCCGTCTAGTCCGGTTCACAATAGAAGATTGTTATCTGCGAAAAATATTCGTATGTCTTCTGTCGAACTCCCAGACGATAACGACAAAAGTCCTTCTTCTGCGAGCACATCGCCATGTCCAAGTCCGGTGGGAGCTAATAAAGTAAATATTCCGAACGTATTGAATCGAGTTAATTAAATTTACCTTTCAGAAATCGCATCGTTTGCTGCCGACCAATCTTTACGTCGTTCTATATAATTTTAAGTCGAGACATCAGGACGAATTGGACTTAAAAGCCGGAGATAAAGTTACGGTGATTGACTTTTCCGATCCTGATTGGTGGAAGGGGAAGTGTTTCGGGAGAGTCGGATATTTTCCTTCTAAATATTGTTCTAAGCTAGCGGCAGGTGAAAAGCCTTTACAGGTGAGCAGTTCATTTTCAAATGTAAACAAGAGTTAACGCCAAAAATTTAAAAGTGATCGATAACCTTACTTAATATTCCTTCATTTATTCATCGCGTCGTTCGCTGCCAACAAATCTTTACGTCGTTTTTTAGAAGAATTGTCGGTATAAGAATAATTAAAAAGTGGTTAAAAATTCTCTGTAAATATTTGCATAGAACGGCCTTTTAACCAAAGCTTAAAGTTGATTATTTTTTAAATTTATTTCAGGTTTTCAATATTTAGAAATTTTCTTGTTTTGATGCATCTCAAGACAGTTTTAAGTAAATAAAATTTACTTTAACTTTAGCAGTTTTAAAACTACACCCGATAGAAAAAAAAACTTTCTTTTGGTGAAAATTGTGTAAATTGTCCAAGAAACTAAATTTAAAGTTTTCAACAAAAATTATTTTAAAAATAGGTTCTTGGGAAAGTCGTATCTATAAAACTGTACGGTTTACAACATTTTAGTGTTTTTAAATCTACGTAGAATTTTATTCTCTATATTTGAAGTAATGTTCAATTTATACTTGAAATGCACGGAAATTAAGTTATTTGCAAAAATGTATCAAGTGTTAGAAAAGATTCAAAATTGATCAACGTTGAATGCTCACAGCTAGGGAGCTATTAGAGTTTGAAAGTTGAGTCCCCTATATGGAGATTTACAGATAATTATCTGAAGACAACTTTGGCGTCAGATAAACAAGAAAACATCTATATGATATCCTAAAAACTATATTATTTTGAGCAACAATCGAAAATAAAACGAAGAAAATACAATGAAAAATAAACCAGAAAGCCTGAATTCTGAAAAATTAGACAAAAAATAATTTCGGTCAACGACAAAATTAATGGATTTTCAAAGAAAATCGAGTTTTGGGCGTTGCCGATAAAAGTGGGCATTTTATCAGTTCCGAGTCGACTTCCAAAATTGAGTCCAATAGATGCCGGATCAAGGATACGAAAAGAAAACTCATCAAGGATCCTGTAATAAATTTGGAAGAGGGATTAGTGGAGGGGTTATACAAGAACTCTGAATCACTTTTAAAACGAAATTTTAATTCGCGGTTTAATCGGTGGATTCAGAAAAAAATTAGCTTCTTGTAATAATTTCAAAATTATGGTCTTCCGATTAATCAATACCGTGTAAATTTATATAATGGAATGTTGCATTTTATTTTGATTTTTAACATTCCACTATACATTAGAATTACACAAGAATTACACAATTACACAAGAGTTCAAAATGTGCAAGGGCACGCGACAGGGGTGCATACTCTCCCCTATGCTGTTTAACATATATGGAGAGTATGTAATGAGAAAAGTCCTGGAAGATTGGAGTGGTGGAGTGGTTATAGGCGGAAGAAAAATTAGTAATTTGAGATATGCAGATGATACTCTGATATTAGCAGCGAACGAAGACGAACTGGGATATATAGTGCAAAGATTAATAAACGTTAGTGGCCAGTATGGACTGAAATTAAACGCCCAAAAAACGAAAGTAATGATTGTAGATAGAGCCAACAACAATCAGCCCCGTATACAAAACATATGTGGGTTTGATGTGGTAAACAAGTTCGAATACCTAGGATCAGTAATCACCAATGAAGGGGGAAGCAGTGTGGAGATCCGCAGACGAATAGCTATGGCAAGATCAGCGATGAGCAAATTGACTATAATATGGAGAGATCAAACAATCAGCAAGCATACCAAACTTAGGCTTGTTAATGCGCTAGTGTTTCCGATTGCCACCTACGCAGCAGAAACTTGGACTATTAAGAAAACAGATAGCAACAAAATAAATGCCTTTGAGATGTGGTGCTATAGGAGGATGTTGAGAATATCCTGGGTGGCACACAGAACTAATATCTCTATACTACAAGATCTAAATATAGCCAAACGACTTCTCACCAGAATACGGCAGCAGTATCTCACATATTTTGGTCATGTTGCCCGAAGAACAGGCAAAATGGAAAACCTCATAGTACAGGGTAAAATGGACGGAAGACGATCGAGAGGACGATCACCGACGCGATGGGTGGACCAGACAAAACCGCTGATTGACGAGAACTTACCGGGAGCATCGCAACGTGCCCAGGACCGAGAACAATGGCGACTAATAGTTAGTGGTGTAATTTGATGTAATGTGTTCAAAAGTGCCACCACACTCTTTAAGAGTAAGGATCGGAGAGAGAGATACATTAGAAATTATATAAGATGATAAAAGATAAGAAAGAGATAAGAAATCGGAAAATTCACGATTTGGTGATTTTCGAAACCTTCTTCGATAAATTTTCCTCTGTTCCGGTCCGAGTCTGTTATCGAAAACTAAAGAGATGTTTTCGTAGCTATTTCCATGCAAAAATACCCAATGATTAGACTGATTAGATCGGCCCAAAATCAAATTATTGCATTCTTTTAAGGAGAATGCATTTTTAAGCTAGCAAATTTAAATAATAATTTCACCAAATGCAATTCTTATATTATGCTAATTAAAGTTATTTTCATGAGCATATTTAAATTTATCACATTAATTGTAATTTATCTACTTTGATTTTGTAATGTGCCATATTTCATAATTTTTTTTAGTATCGTAATGATAGTTTTTACCGCACTAGTGCGGTAATAAAGCAGTGTAGTGCGGTAATTTTGTAAAAGAAATGAATTTTGCAAAACATGTTTACAATTATTTATTAATATTAATTACACAGTTTGAAATATTTACAAATTGAACTTCAGACGCTGTTCCCAAGTTGAAGCTGGGTTGTTCCACAGTGACTTTACTTGTTGAACCTAGAGTAACTGAAGAGCCCATTATTTTCGTGGCAATTATTTTCTTATTTTCTATTGATGTTTCAACATATCCTTCTGCAACACTGTCAGACTTCCAGCCTCCATGACGCTTGAGAGTATGCATATCTGCCCCTGCATCGACCAATAATGATGCTGAAGATCTCCGAAAACAATGTCCTGTATAGTTCACCGGTTCAGATAATCCTAATGCAGTAGCGATTTTCTTTGGAATTCCTCCGATTGTATTCACTCCAACAGGCTGCTGGGTACATTTACCTCCCCTGTAGGTAAGAAAAAAACGATCGTGCTTGGTATGGCTGGGACGTAAATCCTTATATTTTCTAAATAAATGCAAACAACTTATTCCCAGGATATTTCCTTCTGTTATTGCAAATTCCCGCATAATTTTAGTTTTTGAATTAGGCAAGGTAATCTTGATATATTCTCCTTCGTCTTGAACGTCTCGCGTCATCAAACTTGTGATCTCCTCGCGTCGGCAAGCACCAAAAACTCCAATAATCAAAATGACCTAAAAGCATTACAAGTTTGAATTGTTTTTTATTATTTAAGCACTAATTTACCTTCATAAATAAGAAATCTTTATCATTCATTTCCTTAAGAAATTGATGTATCTCTTCTTTGCGAAAAATACACGATTTTTTAGGTCGGTATCCTTCTGATTTCCTCTTCAAGAAAGCCACAACTTGATGATATTGACCAATATCAATTTTTTTCTTAATCGAGACCAACATTCGCAGCATAGAATACCGGCACCATAACGAAGATGGTTTTAGCTTCCCTGCTTGTTCCGAAAAATAGGCAAGGACCACCTTTTCAGAGATTTCACGAATTTTCTTAGCTTCCATCCATTCTTCAAAATATTTGAACACTATCTCGTATCGCTTTTTAGATTTGGCAGGCATTAATGTATCTATAACAGATTGAGCAGCTAATTCTATATCAGAAGGCAAACTTTCCTCTGAATTACTGGAACTTGCTGTCAATTAAACGCTTGCGAAACAATTAAACAATTTCGTAGATACGCGACTAGCCGCCCAATAATTTTTTTTTATAAATGCAATTTTAAAAAGTCAACTAGAAACTCAAAAATATGCGTAGGTTTGATTACAAAATCAAAGTAGATAAAACGTTGTACAATATTTGTATCGTAATGTGTCTCTACGATACTTGATGGATTATCCAACGCGCCTTCGGCTTGTTGGACAATTTTTCCATCGCGTATCGTAAAATTCCACATTACGATACACATATCGTAAATATCTATTATTGCAAGGTTGTGAAATTATACATTTGTATTATTTTGTCAATATGTTACCAATTGCCAATAATTACTCATTTGGCATATGAAAGCGTTTATGTATGATACTTTGCTGGTAACCAATACAATTGCTTACGGTGCATTTACCTTCCATCGGATCCAATTTTATGAGAATTACTATTTATTATTATTTAGTATAATGTTCCATAGTTGCATAGTAGTACACAATAGTACATTATATATCAAGGTTGTGAAGGCCGTCATTATTGCCCTAGCGCCAAGATTATATTCCGAGGTGCTTTGCACCGAGGAATATAACGTGCGGAGGAAATAATGGTCTTCACAACCGTGGTTTATATACTATTTTTTCCACTACTAGATTTATTACCATTTTTTAAATTCTTTTTAATAAAAAAATTTTCAAATTTAAAATATTTATTTCAAATGACAGTTTTGTTTTGTTGATTTGACAGTTGTTGACAAATTTTAAATCACGTATGTTAGATCATTTCATTGGTTCATTTTTTTAACTTAAGTGTATAATGAATCTGTCAAATCATTTCATTGGTTCATTTGTATAATGAAAATATTATTTACCGCATGTCTAAAATGCGTCACTTCACATGTGACTTGGATAAGTTATAATGGTAGCCTATATGACTAGTAGTGGAAAAAATTAATTGTATTGTAGGTTACACTACTTGCAACATTTAATATCCTTGACAAATGTAGCTTAGCGATGGGCAATCCTATTACTTTTCAATCACAACTGTAATTAGTGATTACTAGTTATAAATCACAGTTATTTTAACATGCGATTGCAATGACAATTGTCATATTTATATATTATAGCAGAGTATAATTATAGCATGAGCCGCAAATGGGAGGGGGGGGGTTAGTTACCCCCGTGAATTTGTAAATTTAAAAAAAGATTAAATGAACTTATTTTACAATACAAATTAATTTTTATTTCATAAATTTTATTCATAAAAATTATTTAGAAGTAGCGCAACCGTTCATAAATTACGTCACGCACGGGGGGATATTTATTTTATATTTGAGATTTGTGCCGCTGGGGGGTAGGGTGCTTCTAAAATTGTGAAACCACAATGTTAAATTATCGAATTTTATTATTTTTTGAACTTATGAATGTAGAATTTAAGAAGGGGTACAAGATTACGTAACGTAATACTTGGAGGAATCTACGTTTTTGAGACGAAATGTTATGGTAGGAGGTAATTTCTGAAAGACCCCTTGCAATGCAAATCAGCGCTTAATAATAACATATGAATTGTTTTTCTCTCACTTAGCCCAGTTCTGTATTTATTTAATACTAAACTAGATTTTTTATAAAATAGGCTTACACATGGTACAGATAATCGTCCATTGCATAAATTACTTTTTGGCTATTTTGTACCCGTGTTAAGTGGAACCCCCACTTGAGCTAAACAAAAAAAATGTATGGAGAGATTGTTGCTAATTTGTTACCGCAAGCGCGAATTTCTTGCTCTTACGGTTATCGAGTTACGGCCATCTGAAAGTAGTGATTCCAGCTTAATATCAATATCATTAAAAGTTTCAGTTATAGTCCCCCCCCCCCATATAAAAAATCACGAGTCTCCATAGATGAGCAAGTTAGTAAAACTACCCCTCCTTTAAGGTAATAAATTTGCGAAATCAAATTGTGTTTTACTTTTTTAATTCAATATTCAGTTCACAAGTTAATTATTAAAACATAATATTTATCATAATAAAACGTATAATGCGTATGTTCTGTTCTCTCCACTCCCAGCCCTGAGGATGAAGCAATAAATTCTTCGAAACGTTGGCCACAGCGAACACTGTGTTTGATTTATACCGTCCCAACTACCCAATAATTTTCCTTATATAATCGTTACTGGACGAGAAACTGTTTTTTGATAATACGTATAAATTATACATTATAATATATCCTACATAATAAGTAGGAGAGGGGTCGCCTACGCCTAAAGCAGGAATGGCACTAAGAGAAGACGAATATTTAGCCTTAATTTATTTAAGTTAAACATATAATAAAAATAAAACTTCCATGTAAAAATTTTACAAAGAAGTGCCTAACTTAATATTTTCATTAATTTATCAGTAGGTCTCCAACGCTAAATTGTCCGTCAATCTCTCCATCAGTGCGGCCGATAGGCTGTACAACCAAAGCAATCACGTTCTTGAGGGCCTACATTAAAAAAAATTCCGTTGTTCAAAATCCACATCAATATAACATAATAGTCATATCAATGTCGTTTTAATTATTTGAACAATAATTGATATGAATTATTTTCTTTCATTCCTTGTTTACTCGTGCAGGATTACACTGGCCAAGGTCGCACTGAAACCTTTTCAGGCTAGTAACCAAAATTAACTAATGAGGATGCGTTATGAACAAATATACATAAAATTATAAAATAGTGCTCTTATGCCGCATTTGTGGCATATTCGTGATTGCATAGGTTGTGCGGCCTAAAGGCCGCACTGAGAGCACAATAATTTAAAATTTATAATCCGATTAATTTTGCCACACGTTTTTGGATGCCTTATTAAATAGATGCTCCGATATTGAAAAATGACTTTAATTTTATAATTTATTTGAAATTTGAATTGAAATACACTTTATTTTTAGCTGGCTGGTTATATTGAAATTTTTTATACATAAAAGTTTCTTAAGCTACTTAAAATTAAATTTTTAAATGTATTTTTAAAAATCGGCCCAAAATACAAAGATGAATACTCCAAAGTCTCGTACCTGCAGGTTTTCATTTGTTATTAATTTTAATTGTTTCTACCAAAACCTGTAAATTCCTCTTCATTTAATGTTAATTTTGCATTTAGCTTTATTTCACTATTGGTGACCACATGTTCATAATTTCGAAAATGTAGCGTCTTCAAATTTGGGTTCGTCCACTTTACTTGTCATAGGCGTAACGAAATATCTCCTCCTTATTGTTTATTCTTGAAATTTTAATATTTTCTTCATGTATTTTTTTTTAATTTTCACAGCGCTTCAACTTTTCATGCCTTCCCATGTCGAGAAACGTAGCGTAAAGGGGAGAGTCCCCACTCTTCATACGCCTTCAAGTGTATCTTTCTCCAACGTTCCGCCGAAAACGCAGTTCCAATGCCAAATAATCCTGTATAATTTTAATTTCAATACACACTTTTTATTTTCACTTTTATCTCAATTATGATAGGATATGAATGTTGATATGTAGAAAAGTGGGCTCTTCTTCAGGCGCTGGATAACGCCAGGATAGACTCAATATATACGGAAGTCATCAGGAGTATTTATAGTGGAGCTAACTTGCAGGTTAACCCTACAGTGCGCGCTGATTCATCTATGAATCATCTGTCGAATTCGCAAAAATCTTTGCATTGCATAATTGCAAGATGTAAATAAGCGCCGTCCCATCTATCCTTCATCCATCCTCAACATTCTTAATGGGGTGCTTATCGTATAAACTATTTTTTAACCTTAAAATTTAAATGTTTGTGGTACATTGCACGTTTTGGTTCGAGTGGTTGTCGTGGTTTGCATTTGTGTTTCAGAAGCAATATAGATGTTATATTATTATTTTACGTTGTTTTTAAACACATTTGGTTTTGTTTTCTTGTATAAAACATTTCATATTTGTGCAAATATTGTTTTTATTTGAATTTAAAGTTAAATTTGTAATCATTTTGGTGCCGTGATGCATATATGAATCAGTGCTCGAAATGGACCGGAACGCACCGGAACGCCGTTCCGTCTCGTGAAAAAAATTATTCATTTGTTCCGGTTCGTCAAAAAATATCTTGTTCCGTTGCTTATCGTGAACAATATTTATTTTCAGATTTAAAATACCAAAATTAATCAGAATAATATTTCAAACATTATCCATTTTCCCTGAAATAAGTGAAATACTTCAACATTGACAACATGGAAGCTCTACTACGTGATATCGAGTTTGCATAGCCACAACGCCGCAGGCCGCTCCGCCTCATCGCACCGCACCACCGCACTCACCGCCACCGCAGTATTCGCAGTATCGTGTTCGTGTATCGCGGTTCGCAGTTCAGCCAGTGTTCACTGTATCAGTATCACCGTTCAGTTCTGCCGCAGCGCCCACAGAAGAAGGTTGGTTAATTGTTAATTTTACTAGGCTTTATTCGTCGCGTGTTTTGCTTTATAGCTGTAGTCTGCTGTAGACTGCACATACGACCGCGAAGTTGTAGTGTAGTCGTGAAAATGAGTATGTTATCTGATTGGCTGAAAAAAAGGCCACACTCGCCTGAAAATTTAACACCTGCACTACATGCTGCAGAACCAGACACTTTTCCAAGCACGAGCAGTCAACAAAGTGAAAAAGTGGATATTGATGATCTACCCCCTTGCTGGACTTTGGTGCAATGCGAAACATTTAAGACCAATAATAACTGGTTGATCGTCAAAAACAAAGCATTGGGTTGTTCAGTTTGTAGTAAGGTACACTCTTTATGCACCGAAAGAGGAAAAAATTTAAGGATTTCATCACCATGGCAGCAATGTTCAGTGCGGGAGAACGGAAAAAATAAGGAGTCACAGCAAGCAAGTTTACGCAAAAAAATATTTGAACATAAGAAATCCGACGCTCATATCAAAGCTGTGGAGGTACTTGAAAAATCGAAAAAAGCACGTATCGAATCATCTTTAGAAGAGGTAAATCGTGTTCATTTCACCACCACTGAACGAGTCTTTAGAACAGTATATAAGATAGCAAAAATGCAAAGGCCGCTTGTGGATCTTCCAGTTGATATCGATTTACAAATTTTGAATGGCTTGCCAATGGGTAAAATTTTACATTCTGATAAATCCTGCCACGATATTGTTATTCATATTGCACAAGAAATGAAAAAAATTATTTGTGTGAATATCGTTGACGCTAAACAGAAGATTTCGGTTTTAATTGATGAATCTACAACTCTTAGCAGAAAAACTACGTTAGTTGTAGTAATAAGAACATACTTCGAAGACTATCCAGGTGACGCATATGTTATCAGAACAGCTTCAAAGACAAAATATAAATCTCACAGAAGCGGATAGAGCTGTGCGCGTTACGATACGAGTTTTAGAGACAATGGCCACCACTCCAGGGTCAAAGTTTGCTGCTGCGTTGCACTCCATTCAAGAAACTCAGTCGTATAAAAACGTTGCGCTTCACGAAGGAAAAGTTGTTCCCATTAATCATGCTCAGTTTTTCACGAGTCTAGCGAATAATTTGAGAAACCGTATGATTTCGGTATCAGCATCAAATAATAGTACAACAGGTGATGACCATGATCTGAATGTCATGACGTACATGGATTTATTGGAAAGTCTCAAAGTTTTGGAGCCAAGGAACTGGCCGAAATCTAATGATGGGACAGTTATTGATATCCAACATGGGGATAATGAAGTGAGAAATATGTGCCAATTATTCCATTTGAAAGACTATGAGCATCAAATAATACGTGGATTTAGAACGTTCAAGATGTGTGAACAAAAAGGTGAAATACCTGATGATTTAAAACCACTACTTAAAGTCGTAGCTACCATTCCAATATCGACAAGTGAATGCGAAAGAAATTTCAGTAGCATGAATGAAATTGTGACACCGTTGAGATCCTCCTTAAACGTTGAAACAATCGCTGCCCTTTTATTTATAAACTGCGTTGGTCCTCCGCTAACCAAATTCAACCCCGAAAAATATGTGCGTTCATGGCTTGCTAAAGGTAAAGGAAACGTGAAGTATTATATTATTTCCCCCCCATTTTATGTTTTTTTTTCAGGCCGACACTCAGCGGAAGATACTGCCAGCCGAAAGAGAATACATAAAGAAGAAAAACGTTACGATTGTTTGTGGAAATTGCTCTAGAAATTTGAATAAATATGTACTCACCCAAGCCCAGGCCAAAAAGATGACAATAAGGGACTATCGATGGGCAGATGAGATCACTTGGGTTTTTCCCTGCAACTGAGGCGTTTAATCATTTTTGTGTTCTCCTTAAAAATAATAGAATGTAATATTTATTTCTTTCTGGGAATACATTTACTTTGATTTGAAACTAAATTCTTTCAATTATTACCGGTTTCACGGAGAGATAACATAATATTGTGGGCAGTGGAAAAAATACTAATATAAGGCGTGGCACCAAAAATTTTTTTGCCTCCGGCGGTGCCTGCGGCAGGCTACAGCACAAGCTCATAGCAAAACATTCTGAGGAGCACTTCATATGACTTTGCTGCGTTCCGTTTCGTAGATATGTCCATTTCGAGCACTGATATGAATCATACTCAAAATTGTACAAAAAAAAATAGAAAAAACGAGAGTGGATTTTTTAAATTATATTTCCTATATTTCTAGTCATGTTTTTGAGTGATTTTAATTTTCTTACTTGAAAATAAAAAATTGCGCATTGTAGGGTTAAGTTAGATGAGTATACAAAAACCGATAAGATTACTTTACATAGAGGAGCCCGACAAGGAGACCCAATGTCGCCAAAGTTATTTACCCTGGCTCTTGAAGCGAGACATTTCGCGGACGATATAGTCATAATTAGCAATACGGCCGAAAAACTGAATAATATGCTTCAAGAACTTAATCAAGCATCCCAACGCATATAGGGCTAAAAATGAATTTGATCAAAACAAAAATTTTATCAAACAGGGAAGAGCACTATAATAAAAAAGTCGACGAGTACACTTATTTGGGCCACACAATCAGATTGGAAAAGAAAACCAAGAGGTTGATATCACAAGAAGGAAAAGTCTTGCATGGGTAACCCACAGAAAACTGCGGCACGTGCTTGCAAACACAGAAACACAGAATACCCCCATCACTCATAAAATGGTGGTCGGGCGTAAAATATTTAAAAAAAATTTAAAATACTGCTTTACTTTTATGCTGAAGGTATTCGATAGTCGATAAAATGCTAAGCTCGAGAACGCGCAAAGTCATTGCTGAGTGTTTGTATATAACATAACTCTAAGATTGTGGATCACGTTTATGAAGCACCAGTAGATAAGCACATATTGCACAATTCCACTGTTTCCATGTATATACAGTAGTACTGATATTGACTGAAGAGTCTGAAACACGTGTATGTCGTTCATCCTTGATTATTTGGTATGACTTTTCTTTGTAGCATCATCCGTTCGCGAGTTATAATGGTACGGCCACTTTCGTATTTAAGAGCAACAAATTCGCGCTTACTGCAACAAAGTAGCAACAAAGTAGTAACAAACTCTTCATACATTTTTTTGTTTTGCTCAAGTGGGAGTTCCAGCTTAACACGGGTCTATTTTGTAAACTCAGTCAATCAGGTTCATAGTTCAACTTCTTGACCACCACACTAAACTACTCAGAAAGACCCTGTATACGTCCTAATTTTAAGTCAATACATCAGGAGAAGATGAATTAGACTTAAAAGCCGGATATAAAGTTACGGTAATTGACTATACGCATCTCGGTTGGCGGAAGGGGAAGTATTGTGGAAGGGTCGGATATTTTCCTTCTAAGCACTGTTCCAAAACTAACAGCAGGTGCACAGTCTTTACAGGAGTAAAGTAATTTCGTAGTAATCGAGTAGTAATTTCACAATGCAAACGTTAAAATGTGATCGGTAAACTCGAGAGAAATTTACTTTTTTTTTATTGGTGTAAAAGAAAGTTCCAACTAATAATTCTGCTCGCAATATAAGTTTGATGGTGGAAGTTTCCAATACTTAAATGGTTCTTCCGCTACTAATGAAAACTACAACTTGGCAAATTTTCGGCGTTATCGATAAATTTTTCAATTTGCGATTTTTTTAAACTTTTCTAATCTAAGTTTAATATAGAAAAATTGTATAAATCTGCAAGTCATGTTGGAAGTTTTGGTATGGCAAAACTAATATTACAACTCCCGACTGACAACACGATGATGCGTTCCTTCCATGATGAAAGGAAATTTTAAAGAAAAATCGAAATCGTTTTTTTTTTAAATTCCTGCTCTGTGAAATTGAAAATAATAAAGTTTTCATTAGAAAAGTTGACATGTTACGTGGAAATAAAATAACTCGCCATCATTTTATTCGCATTTCTTCTAGTAATTTCGCAATATTATGGAAGGTCTGCAACATAAAGTTTACTACGAAGCAATTGAAATTCATAACATGTAAGATTTGTTAAAACGTTCAAGTACATCGTTTTGTATTTTTATTGCGTCGCCTGTGTATTTGTTACATTCTTGACTGTGTGTAAGACATAAAATATTGTTTTATATTATACGAGAGGTTGTGATTATATTTTGCTTTGCGTGACTCGTCTCTTCGCCACAAGAATTTATGAAATCGCAGCAAGGTTTGATTAATTGGTTTTTATTTTTAGGTGACACATAACTTGCAACTATCGGATGGAGATAACGGCCTTATGCTACTTAGGGACCAAATAGTAATACAAATAGGCGAAGAAATTGACGGGATGGTGATGATACGTTCTGGTGATAATCGACAAGGAGTTTGTCCCGTGAAATTCTTGCAAGAAGTGTGACGACATACCGAAAATAATCGTCAACCATGTATTTGCGTAAAGCGAAAGCCCTCGAAGGCAACCTTAAATAAAATTTATTATCCTTATTCCAAAAACGCCTTGCAAAACAATAATTCCGCAACGTGGTACAATTTGACAAATCGCAAGAATGTAAGCAATCGTAAATTACATCAGTATTATTACAATAACGTAAACAATAATAGCAATTATGTAAAAAATAATAATTATATGTATCTTCCAAAGCAAAATAACATAAACAATATCAACAACATATTTGCTCTCTCGAATGCCGAGTTCGTTAACGACTTCAGACAATGCAAAGCTCCCTTTTCCTCAAGCAAACGACCCCTCTCGATAAAACTGTCGACGCCGAAACGGATTTCAAATTTTTTTCACAACTCCTTCGGAATGAATTCACAAAGACGACCCTTACTATTAAATATCAATTCGTCAAACGGAAGCTTGGACGAGATACCTCTTCACAATTTCCAAATAATGTCAAAACGTTGCGGAATAAAAATGTCATCCATCTATACCATTAGTGAAAATGTTGAAAAATGCACACCAAAAAATGTATTATATCAAAAGAGGAACTTCTACATGACATCGAACAGTAGGCCTCTTTTTGTGAGAAAATAATTTTTATCCAATGTTTTTAGCAAATTAAGCAAGTAGTAGGTGAAAATATTTTTCCTATTTTTGTAAATGTTAGAATTATTGTGACTGAAAATGAAGCACGTCCTAAAATACCATGTAAGCACCATTATTAAGTAAAGTTTCAAAAATTTTAATCCTATTCGACCTTGTCCTTATTGTGCAAGTTTGAAAAACTTTAGTGAGACAAAAAAATTACAATTAGGTACCTACGCTCCCCCTCAACTTTTAATTAAAATAGCTTTATGGGTAAAATTGATGTTTGTAAAATTTAATTAATTGTTGAAGGAATTGATTAAAGAGTACATAATAAATGTAAGCATGAAAAATACCTACTAGGGCTTACTAAAATATTAGGTTTAATTGTTAAATGTAAGCAAACACATCATTCCAAAGACTGTTTCGAAATTGGATTGTAAAGCAATTACTTAATAATAATCTAGTAATAATTATTTATGCAATATTTTATATAATATATCTGGTTGATTAATTTTAATTATATTTTTTCTACTATTGAGAATCATAAAAAATCATTGAGACTATACAAATCAATTTCGAATTGTTATATGCACACGACCAATTTAAATTTAAACAAATAGCAAGTATTAATTTTAGTCTTAAAATTAGATATATCGATCAATGTTTGTTTACACATTTTATTGTTAGTGCTAAAAGCAGCATAAACGAATCCTGTGAAACTGAGGTGATTACGGCTGCACTTATTACCTGTTAAATTAAACAAAATGTTAAAAGTATATTTGTTTGAAAAATTGTATAATCACATGTCGACTTCAATAATTAAAAAATATCATTATTAATTTATTGTGTATCGATTAATTTCGCAATTTAATTACACCACGACCCACCTATTAATTATTCCGATCAGCGATTTTTGTTTAAGGGGCGATGAGGACACCAACATCACATTATCGAGCCAAATTTTATTCTCATAGTATTTACTTTGGAGTAACACTCGGGTGTTTACTATTAATATTATTGCCATTTCGTGTAATTTATTTCGTCCAATGATGAATGAAAATTGTGCAGTTTGTGTGAAAAATGTTTACAAATCCTACGAATCCAATATGGTTTTGAATAATTTAAACATGCACGTATCTACGGGAATTATGTAAGTAATTTCTTTAATTAAACGCAACTTTACAAGTGCACTACTTTTAGTTACGGTTTACTCGGCGCAAGCGGTTGCGGAAAAACAACTCTTTTGAATTGCATCATTGGCAGTAAGCACTTAGATTCGGGACAAATTTTCATTTTGGAAAATAATAACTCGAATTGTTCTCAAAATTCTAAAATAGGGTATATGCCACAGGTTGGTATTCGTACAAAGTTACTTTTAAAAAAAATTAATGCAGAAAGTTTAGGAAGTTGCGTTAGCTACGGAATTCACAATTAAAGAAGCAATTTATTACTTTGGAGTAATTTATGGAGTCTCCAAATGCGTAATAGAAGAGCGTTTACAAAAACTATCTCACCTTCTCGATTTGCCATCAGACAAAAAGTAACTTTTTGTAATTTTTCAACAAAAAATTACACTTTTCCTTTCAGATTGTTGAAACACTGCAGCGGAGGAGAACAACGACGAATTTCCTTTGCGGTGGCTTTAGTAAACGATCCGAAAGTTTTGATTCTAGACGAACCGACCGTTGGTTTGGATCCCATCTTGAGAGAAATGTTAGAACTTTAAAACAATATTTACGTGCGACTAGTTACAGCCCACCATCCGTCCAATAAGTGAGCGTATACACATGATTTTAAAATTTTACTCTGAAGTTAAAGTACCGAACACCCCCGCGTCTATGACACCGCAACCCACACTGCAAGTGAGTTATTACTGACACGAGTGTTACTTCCAATAATTGTAAGTTTCGAAAAAGCCGATTGGACGGATAGTGAGCTACGACTAGTCGCTTCTTCATTTCTTAAAACGTCTCCTAAAAATTTTACACGTTTCCATTTTAGCTTATGGAATTACCTGTTAAAAATTGTGGAAACCCAACAATCGGCCGTTATCATAACCACCCACTACATCGAAGAGGCCATCAGAGCTCATCGAGTATAATATCATCCAAATTATTTAAAACAATTGTTAATCCAAATATTTTAGATCGGTTTCATGCGACAGGGCAAGCTGTTGGCTGAAGATTCTCCAAAAAACTTTCTAGCTTTCCACAAAACAGATTCCTTAGAAAAAGTATTTTTAATATTAAGTTCGAACCAAAACAACGTTTCAATCAGTAACAACAATGAACAATATTTTAAGTTACCTGAGAAATATTCGATCGGAGGCGTCTCGCAAATGTGTAACGAAATTAAAGCAACCCACTCTAATATGCAGCACAAGCTATTGCGCGAGCTAAGCTTAAATCCAAATCGAATGTTGGCGCTTTTAGAAAAAAACCGTATTCAATTCTCGAGGAATATAAGGTAAAACAAAAAGTTTATATTGGTTTTTCCTAACGCTCGGTATTTTAGTGGTATTTTTATTACGTTTTTATTGCCCATCATCGCACTGTTGGTCATGTTAACAGCTATTGGGAATAACATAAAAAGCATCGACATAGCAATTGTAAATGAAGAGTCCTCCATAAATTTTTGCAACAGTCATAAACTGGAAACCACTTTAACGGAGCAGCAAACCTGCAAAATTAAGAATTTAAGCTGCAAATTTATCAAAGACCTCGATAACCCTTCGATTTATAAAATGTTTTTTGAAAACATTACGGATGCCTTGAACGCACTTAAGCATGGTAAAGTCTTAGGAGTTTTGCACATACCGACCAACTTTTCCCATTCGTTTCAACAAAGAATTGAAACGCCGTTTGATATTTCCAACGAAGTTTTAAGTGGAAGTCAAATTTCTGCATGGATCGATGTGTCAAGTAAGGAAAGCCGCCCGTCGCTAAATTCCGATTAAAATAATTTTTTACAGATAAACAAATTGCGTTGTACTTGAAACAAGAATTAAGCAAAAAGGTGATTAAATTACAAAAAGAGATTGTAAAAAATTGTAACGCCACTTCAATCGATTCGATCGTGCAGCTCAAAAATGTTTACTACGGAAAGTCGGACGATAAATTTCGATCCTTTCTTATACCGGGAATGCTGTTGACGTAATAAGATTAAATTTTTCTGTTTGATTTTTCTTTTGTTTAATTTTCAATTTTTAGTGTTACCTTCTTTATGAGCGTCACAAATACGGTCGATACTATTATATCTGATAAGCTCGAAGGAACCTGGCACAGATCGGCGGTTGCTGGTGTATCCTGCCTAGAAATTATCCTTACGCACTTCTTATCTCAATTCCTTCTGGTGATAATCCAAATAGTAGAAATTGTGATTCTCACCTTTTTCGTTTACAAAACCGAATACGAAGGTAATCTAATCGAAATCATAATTATTTTATTAGCTGGAAGCGTTTGCGGAATGTCTTATGGTAAGTCGGGAAGTTTAAGAGAAAACACAATTGCAATTTTATTGTTTTAGGGTTTGGGATTTCTGTTGTTTGTAACACCCATTCTGTTGCAAACTTTTTGACCACGGGAAGCTTTTATCCTTTGGTGTTAATTAGTGGTTTGTGGTAGTCGATCTATGTTTTTACTTAAACTAAACAAAACTATTTTAGGGGTTCTTTGGCCTTTAGAAGGGATGCCGAAAGTTTTGCAATACTTTGCGTTTACTTTGCCCATTGCTTTACCTACTCTTTCGGTAAGGAATATAATGAGAAAGGGGTGGAACTTGACTAATTATGAAGTTTTAAATGGATTAGGAATACAAATATTTTGGATTATTTTACTAGCAATATTTTGTATATGCCGATTTAAAAAATAATTGTAAGTTTTGCATAAATAAATTTATTTAAAATTGGGTTCAACTTTTATTGTAGTTCAAGAAAATATTTAATACCTGCAAATTTTTTAAATAACATATTTTTTTAAATTAAAAATTAATGCAGTGTACATCTGCCATCATTTTACACTCGCAGATTTACTAATCAAAATCGGCGAATTATTCAATGCAAGCTCCCACACAGCGCATCAAACCGTTAATTTCTTATCCAGTAAAAATGTTGATTTAATGACTCATTGCCCCGTATTCGCCTCATTTGTCACCTAATGAGTTCTTTTTGTTCCCAAATATCAAAATTAAAACGCATGGTGACCGTTTTTCATCGCCTGAAGCAGCTGGTGAAACATTGCAAACACTGATTTCTGAGGTATCAGCGTCAAATTGGAAAAAAAAATGTTTTGCAAATTAGTTCCAACGTATTATGCAAAAGTGTATTAAATATTAGGGTGTATTTTTAGCTGCATGAGAATTTCAAATTGAAATAAAACATTAAAAAATTGATGGAATGTTTTTTAAATTATTTTTTTATGAAAGTAAATTTAATGCCATTTATGATTTCAAAATATTTTCCGGCATGTGACCACCACGACTAATCGCTACGAAGCGCATCCGTTCAGTTCAATTTTTGACCATTTTTTCCAATTTTTCTGGCCTTATTTCATAAAGGGCTTGCTGAATATTGACCTCCAATGCTTCCAGAGTTGTTGGTTTGTTAGCATAAACCATGGATTTAACATACCCCCAAAGAAAATAATCTGAAGGCGTCAAATCACACGATCTTGGAGGCCAATTGATAGGACAATTTCTTGAAATAATGTTGTCAACAAATTGTCATTCCAATAAATCGATGGTTTCGGTGGCGGTGTGGCACGTAGCACCATCCTGTTCGAACCATAAGTTGTCGATGTTTAACTTCGTAATTAAATTTTGTAAACAAAACAGCTGATGATATCGGATTCATAAGAGCTCGTATATCACTCACTATGCACACAAAAAATAATCTTTTATTGAATTCAATATTTTCATTCTGTTATAAAATTATTCGTGTTGTCTTGTTTATTTATAATAACCAAGTTGGAGGTTAGATTTGTCACATTAACGCGTGCCATCTACTACAAAATAGCTGAACTACGATCGTCTATATTTAAGTATTTATTTTGCTCCTTGCAATCAAACAAACTTTAATGCAAAGGATAAACTTTATTAGTAACATATCACTGTTTATATTTTCAAATTGCAACACTTATATAGTAACTTAGGGGGTGACATAAAAAGTTTTTACTTTATTAACAACAAAATATCCTAAATTTTTAAATTTCAATAAACAATAAATTTCCACCTGGAATTAATTTTGTAATGAAAATTATATCACATCCTATAGTCCATCCGTTTTAAGAATGCAGAACTAGATTGTACTAAAATTGTGAACTCGGAACGTGATTGGTTAAAATTTTTACAGGTTTACACTGCTAAAATTTTATTTGCGATTGATGACTCACGAATATTTTTTTCTAAAAGTTTCTGGCAAATTTAAATAATTTGTACAAGATAAATTGCTATTTGATAAAAAAATACTTTTAACTCGATTATTTCAAGTATCAAATAAGTAACATTTGGTTTTTGTCACTCACACACTTTAATTATTTGACGTTTCCCAGTGTAAATCTGACTTGCCGTTCAAGGCGACCTGTACTGCAATCCAAAACCAGATGGACTATAAGTCAATGTATTGCCTTTATATAATATATTCGTTGTAGAACCAGCGGCGGTTCTAGGGCGGAGCGACCGGCGCAGTCGCGCCGGGCGCCGTTGTAAGGGGGGCGCCAAATTGAGAAAATATGCTGAAAAAATTTTTTTTTAAATATTTTGAAAAAATATTTTGACCGCGCCGGGCGCCGTTGGAAAGGGGCCAAATTGAGAAAATATTTTGAAAAAATATTATTTAAAAACACAATTCATTCAGTAAACAATGTAACTATATTTAAAATAATAGAGTTGCCAATATAATAAAAAAATTTTTTGCCATTCCGGGGGTAAAGTACTCACTTTTTACCCCGGTTTGCGGGCGTAAAGGGGCACTTTTTTACCCTGCGGGAGTAAAGTTCAAAAATAGGGGGGTGAGCGGGAGTAAAGTTAAAAAATAGGGGGGTGAGCGGGAAATAAAGTCACCAGATGACTGGTGACTTTAGTTTAGTAACGGCCTTAACCATGGAATAGTGCGACCACAAGGTCGATGACTTCAACGTTTTAGCCTTCTCGTAAAAAAATGCCAAAAACACGTCTTCACTAAAATAATCTGACAATTCTTTATTCTGGCACCACTGCACAAAAGCGTCGTACTGTTTTTGGTAAACTTTTCTTGATTTTGCCGGCAACAGTTCCACCAACGCCATCTTCGCTGCTTCGGCAATTTCTACGTTCTCGCTCATGGTACGTGTTGCTCTTTCAAAGGCACAAATTTAAATGAAATGAAGCATTGGAATCAATGGCATTGGTAGAATCAGGGGTGCCAACTGCTATTTCTTAGTAATTTTTAGTAGTATAGTTGGTAATATTACTAGTGCTATTTTGCGATTTATCGACCACGTGTAGGTATTATAAAAAAAAAGCGTTAAATTTTTGCTTTAAGTTTCTAAACTGGCGAAATTCCTACTTTACCTCTCGGAATGGCAAAAAACAGTATATGCACGACGGTAGTAAAGTGACTTTTGGCCCATGGGTAATTGTTTCACTCGGCTAGCGCCTCGTGTAAACAATCCTTTACCCTCGGGCCAAAAAAGTGTCACTTTGCTACCTTGGTGCATAATGTACTATTTTTTTGTTGGTAGACAATCTGTCCGCCATACCCCCATACCTCTATTTATAATAGGAATGGACAAGCAAAGGTGTCAAAAGAAAATTTACCATTACCAGTGCATTATTTTAAAAATATCCTCACCACGCTGCCGTAGAAATTTTATTAACAATGTCCCCACCTGCAAAAAAACTATCCGGCGCTCAAAACTTGAAAAGAAAACGAAAAAAGCAAGACGAAAGTGAAAAGGCTGCAAAATTGATGGCAACTTTTTTTAGAGTTGAGAAGTCATCTGAATCGGCATCATCAGAACCAGTTCAAAACGCGACGGAAGAAGACCTGGCGAGAGTTATGCATCTCTGACTAGCTGAAAAAAAATTTCTTCAGCTACACACTAAAGAACAGGCTTATATTTGTCTAATAAAACAATAAAAAGGCTGAACGGAGTAAAAACAACCCCAAAATCGACTTTTGAAAAGAAGGGAAAGTAAATTCATGTAGCCGGTCGAACCCGGGGTCTGCACATGTATCGGGTTACAGTCCCTTGAAATGGAGTGAAATTTTTTCGGTCCGATTTTAATTTTTCTTTGAAATTCGGGTAGGGGGGGGTGTGCTTAGTAGATATTAGTATAAATATTCGCGAAAAAATGGAAAATAAGGCGGTTATTGCCGAAAAAGTGAAAAAATTAAATTGTTTTTGCCTTCGAATTTTAGGGGTGTGCATTCGAAAAGGAGGGTAATCCATCGTCAAATCCTACTCCTCCGGGGCGCCGCTCCGCTCCGCTCCGCTCTGCACCCCTACGGAGCGGATTTGACTCTGGTTACTAGGCTAAACATACGAGAAGGCGCCACCGATCAAGAACACCGGGATCTATGCAACCGGGATGTGAGAGACCCTCGAAATAGCATTAAAAAGTATAGTCGCGGTATGGGGCAGTATACTATTACGTTTCACCCCCAAAAAATCGCGTAAAAACAAAAAATAAGCGATGTTACATGTAGGAGCGTCGAGCTGCATCTGCCGGTGCGAAATTTTCTAAGTGTAAGAGTATATCCCAGTGCACGTACCGTCAACAAAATGCGCCGGCCGGCCGATGAATGTGGCATCACCGGGGTCTACTGCATGATTTATGCTACTTTTCCGTACTTTTCAAATTCGAATATTTCGGTCATTTGGACCCGATTCATATGTTTTACTTTTACAATTTGCTAAAATAAGTGTGTTCTTTAGTGTGTAGCAGAAGAAATTTTGTTTCGAGTAGTAAGAGTTAGCTAACTCTCACCGAAGACCTATATAATAGAAGTTCTTCAGATGAAGCCCATGAAGATGAAGAGCAGTATGCACAAAATAATCTAACTATTTCTGGAATTTCCTCTGAAGTTCAAAATATTACAGAGAGTATACCAGACATACCATCTCTGTCACCTCTTCAAAATCAAAATACTAATTGTGAAATTGATGATATTTCGAAATGGTCATTCGTTAACTCTAGAACCATAGATGAAATAATTATTCGTGGTCCTGTTAGTAACGAAATGAGCAACGACAAGTATCCAAAAAAAACTGACGGACGTCATTTTTCGAATACGCATTTTCAAAGGGTGATGCCAAATGGAGAAACTTATAAAAGAAGATGGCTCGTTTACTCTAAATCTGAAAATAAAGTATATTGTTTTTGTTGCCGTTTATTCAACAGAATGTCCCACTCTAATTTAGGAAAAGATGGATTTGACGACTGGTCGCACTTATCAGTGCGTCTCAAAACTCACGAAACTTCCTCACATCACCAGCACGCCATGAACAGTTGGATAGAAGCGTCGAGTCGATTAAAGAATTTTAGTGGAATTGACAAGCATTTGCAAAAACAGATTAAAGACGAGAAATCACGGTGCGTTGCTATCCTCGAACGAATGATGTCCATAGTATTCTTTTTAGCAAGTAATAATTTGCCTTTCAGAGGATCTGGATCTGAGGCACTATATACTCCAAATAATGGTAACTTTCTGGGTTTAGTGCAACTGATGGGAAAATTTGACCCTGTGATAATGGAGCACCTCCGCCGTATTGTTAATAAGGAGACTAATGTTCACTATTTTAGCAAACATATTCAAAACGAGTTGATCGGCTTACTTGGAAGTGAAGTTCGAAATACAATTTTGAGTATGGTAAAATCATCGAAATACTTCTCCATCATACTGGATTGCACTCCTGATGTCAGTCACATTGAACAATTATCTTTAACATTGCGTTTTGTTGACACTAATGAAGATGAAGTCCAAGTGCGCGAGTGTTTCATTGCTTACAAGCCGGTAAGTGACTCTTCGGGAGCTGGACTTACTGGCCTCTTTCTTGATGATATTGTGCAAGAGTTTGATTTAGATATGAATGATTGTCGCGGTCAAGGATACGATAATGGATCTAATATGGTAGGAGTAAACGAAGGTGTCCAAAGCAGAGTTTTGAAGCAATATCCACGAGCATTTTTTAATCCATGTGGTTGTCATAGCTTAAATTTGGTAATAGCAGATGCCGCCAAAACATCTGTTAAATCGGTTTCTTTGTTCGGATTTCTTCAATAACTGTTTGTTCTATTCTCTGGATCAACAAAGCGATGGGAAGTGATATCCAAGCATGTAGAAGCACTATCGCTGAAAAAAGTTTGTGAAACTCGTTGGGAGAGTAGAGTTTCTAGTCTCGCTGCAGTTCGTTATCAATACTCTTCAGTTCGTGACGCCCTTCTGGAACTTCACGAAGAAACAAATGACTCAGTTGCAGCATCAGAGGCCTTGTCCCTGATTCAGAATATGGAGCAATTTGAGTTCATAATAACAATGGTGGCTTGGTATGATATATTGTTTCAAGTAAACATTGTAAGTAAGGCTATGCAGTCTAAAACAATGGATATACCAAACGCTTCACGATTGCTGAAGAACTGCTCGGAATTTGTAAAAGAGTACAGGGATTATTCGACTGCTCTGATAACAGCTACGGAAATTGCTTCTCAGGCTGGGATAGATATTATTTTTAAGCCAGTCCGCATCCGAAGAAAAAAGAAACTATTTGAATACGAAGCCGCTGATGAGACACCAACGGATCCCGAAAAGTTGTTTAAAATAAGCGTCTTTTACCCCATGATCGATACAATTGAAAATGCGTTGGTTAATAGATTTTTACAACTATCGAAATTTAATGATGTATGGTCATTTTTGTACAATATCAAAGAAATTCCTGAAAAGACAAAATTGGACAAAGCATGTGAGAATTTAGAGATAAGTTTAACCGATGGGGAAAAATATGACATATCTGGTTGTGAATTGGTTGAGGAACTTTTACACCTGAATCCACTGTTGAAAGACATTGAATCAGCAGAACCAATAAAAGTTCTTCAACTTATTAAAACAAATGGTTGGCAGGATATATTTCCGAATGTGTGGACAGCACTTCGGATTCTGTTAACCATACCTGTAACGGTCGCCAATGGAGAACGAAGCTTCAGTAAATTAAAGCTGATTAAAACTTATTTACGTTCGACTATGTGTCAGGAGCGACTTTCAGATTTAGCAATTTTGTCCATAGAAAATAATATTGGCAAGGACTTAGATTATTCCGAACTAATAAAAAAATTTGCAGGTGCAAAAGCGAGAAAAGTGGCTTTGTAGTTAATTTTTTTATTTCTTAATTTGATTAAATAAATCTTTTTAAACACATATTATCGTATCTTTAGTCTAAAAACTCTCTGCTGCCAATAAATAAAATTTAAAATTTCTTTTTATATTTTTTTTTTTTAAATTTTTTTTGGAAAAAATGTCATCAAATTAAAAAAAAAATGGGGGGGGCAGTGGGGGAGGGGGCGCCAAAATAAGATCTCGCACCACCTGAAAATCTTGCTAGGACCGCCCCTGTGTAGAACAAAAATTTTCAAGTGTGTCAAAAGATTCTTTGCATCAAAGTTAGGACCAATTTTTGTAGATGAAGCCATCTGGCGACAAAAAATGCCTTAAAATGTATTCGAGTGTGCCATCACAAGTTTCAAATACACAAGAATTGGTAATAGGAATACATAACTTGAAGAAGGCGTTATGTCAAAAGTATTCATGCAAAATTAATGTGCATCCAAGCGGTGGGATGGCGCTATTCGCAAAACGAACTGAAAAACCTTCAAAAATATACAACCTATAAATTTATAATCCCCCAGTTTTTTATTTTCAAATTATGATTTTGATTATGGATTACATTGTCGTATTATGCAATTTGAAGAGCGTTTTTTAAGCCTAATGTTATCAGGTAAACATTACCTTGTATTGCAATTTATGTTTATTTTAAAATAATATTTTAGTTCAAGTAAATCTCGAAGAATGGCAAGAAAAGTTGGCCAATAATAATTTGAGCTTTCTCCAACCAAGTACTTGTAGTAAACCAGTTGAAGAGACAAAATACACGCAGTACGAAGAGACAAAAATTGTGAAAGAAGTGAGTGACGTTTCTGATTATAAACCGTCTGTCGATGATCAGGAAATAGACAATGAACCGGAGATAATTGTGACAAGGAGTGCTGGTGGCGAAAGTGAAACAGATGAAACGCCAAATTCGAACAATTATTTTTTATCGAAAAATAAACTCGAAGAATGGTTAAAAATTCCAATGCTGTGCAATCAGGGGCGTGCTACAAAAAAAATATATATTGGGGGACTGAAACAGGACCGACAAGATTTGCCAATCGAGAAATGGATTCAGTACAATCCGCTTTTAGATTATCTTTTCGAAATGCATTATTGGAAGAAATCTGCATGTGGTCAAATAAGGAAGGGATAATAGCTTACAAGGGAAGTTGGGAACCAATGCCTGTAAAGGAACTTCTGCAGTTTATTGGCGTTATGATTCTTATTGGAGTTTACAAATCCAAAAACGAAGTCGTGAATTCAACAATGGATTTGCTACAACTTTTGTATGCAAAATTTTCCTCTAAATTAAGTATTTCGAATAATTTTCCAGGAACACAGAAAATTTTAATCAATTGTTCAACCTAATTTTCTCAAATTTTAAAATTTAGACATTTTTCTGAATTCAACAATGGATTTGCTACAACTTTTGTATGCAAAATTTTCCTCTAAATTAAGTATTTCGAATAATTTTCCAGGAACACTAAAAATTTTAATCAATTGTTCAACCTAATTTTCTCAAATTTTAAAATTTAGACATTTTTCTGAATTCAACTATGGATTTGCTACAACTTTTGTATGCAAAATTTTCCTCTAAATTAAGTATTTCGAATAATTTTCCAGGAACACTAAAAATTTTAATCAATTGTTCAACCTAATTTTCTCAAATTTTAAAATTTAGACATTTTTCTGAATTCAACAATGGATTTGCTACAACTTTTGTATGCAAAATTTTCCTCTAAATTAAGTATTTCGAATAATTTTCCAGGAACACTAAAAATTTTAATCAATTGTTCAACCTAATTTTCTCAAATTTTAAAATTTAGACATTTTTCTGAATTCAACTATGGATTTGCTACAACTTTTGTATGCAAAATTTTCCTCTAAATTAAGTATTTCGAATAATTTTCCAGGAACACTAAAAATTTTAATCAATTGTTCAACCTAATTTTCTCAAATTTTAAAATTTAGACATTTTTCTGAATTCAACTATGGATTTGCTACAACTTTTGTATGCAAAATTTTCCTCTAAATTAAGTATTTCGAATAATTTTCCAGGAACACTAAAAATTTTAATCAATTGTTCAACCTAATTTTCTCAAATTTTAAAATTTAGACATTTTTCTGAATTCAACTATGGATTTGCTACAACTTTTGTATGCAAAATTTTCCTCTAAATTAAGTATTTCGAATAATTTTCCAGGAACACAGAAAATTTTAATCAATTGTTCAACCTAATTTTCTCAAATTTTAAAATTTAAACATTTTTCTGAATTCAACAATGGATTTGCTACAACTTTTGTATGCAAAATTTTCCTCTAAATTAAGTATTTCGAATAATTTTCCAGGAACACAGAAAATTTTAATCAATTGTTCAACCTAATTTTCTCAAATTTTAAAATTTAGACATTTTTCTGAATTCAACTATGGATTTGCTACAACTTTTGTATGCAAAATTTTCCTCTAAATTAAGTATTTCGAATAATTTTCCAGGAACACTAAAAATTTTAATCAATTGTTCAACCTAATTTTCTCAAATTTTAAAATTTAGACATTTTTCTGAATTCAACTATGGATTTGCTACAACTTTTGTATGCAAAATTTTCCTCTAAATTAAGTATTTCGAATAATTTTCCAGGAACACTAAAAATTTTAATCAATTGTTCAACCTAATTTTCTCAAATTTTAAAATTTAGACATTTTTCTGAATTCAACTATGGATTTGCTACAACTTTTGTATGCAAAATTTTCCTCTAAATTAAGTATTTCGAATAATTTTCCAGGAACACAGAAAATTTTAATCAATTGTTCAACCTAATTTTCTCAAATTTTAAAATTTAGACATTTTTCTGAATTCAACTATGGATTTGCTACAACTTTTGTATGCAAAATTTTCCTCTAAATTAAGTATTTCGAATAATTTTCCAGGAACACAGAAAATTTTAATCAATTGTTCAACCTAATTTTCTCAAATTTTAAAATTTAGACATTTTTCTGAATTCAACTATGGATTTGCTACAACTTTTGTATGCAAAATTTTCCTCTAAATTAAGTATTTCGAATAATTTTCCAGGAACACTAAAAATTTTAATCAATTGTTCAACCTAATTTTCTCAAATTTTAAAATTTAGACATTTTTCTGAATTCAACTATGGATTTGCTACAACTTTTGTATGCAAAATTTTCCTCTAAATTAAGTATTTCGAATAATTTTCCAGGAACACAGAAAATTTTAATCAATTGTTCAACCTAATTTTCTCAAATTTTAAAATTTAAACATTTTTCTGAATTCAACAATGGATTTGCTACAACTTTTGTATGCAAAATTTTCCTCTAAATTAAGTATTTCGAATAATTTTCCAGGAACACAGAAAATTTTAATCAATTGTTCAACCTAATTTTCTCAAATTTTAAAATTTAGACATTTTTCTGAATTCAACTATGGATTTGCTACAACTTTTGTATGCAAAATTTTCCTCTAAATTAAGTATTTCGAATAATTTTCCAGGAACACTAAAAATTTTAATCAATTGTTCAACCTAATTTTCTCAAATTTTAAAATTTAGACATTTTTCTGAATTCAACTATGGATTTGCTACAACTTTTGTATGCAAAATTTTCCTCTAAATTAAGTATTTCGAATAATTTTCCAGGAACACTAAAAATTTTAATCAATTGTTCAACCTAATTTTCTCAAATTTTAAAATTTAGACATTTTTCTGAATTCAACTATGGATTTGCTACAACTTTTGTATGCAAAATTTTCCTCTAAATTAAGTATTTCGAATTATTTTCCAGGAACACTAAAAATTTTAATCAATTGTTCAACCTAATTTTCTCAAATTTTAAAATTTAGACATTTTTCTGAATTCAACTATGGATTTGCTACAACTTTTGTATGCAAAATTTTCCTCTAAATTAAGTATTTCGAATAATTTTCCAGGAACACAGAAAATTTTAATCAATTGTTCAACCTAATTTTCTCAAATTTTAAAATTTAGACATTTTTCTGAATTCAACTATGGATTTGCTACAACTTTTGTATGCAAAATTTTCCTCTAAATTAAGTATTTCGAATAATTTTCCAGGAACACTAAAAATTTTAATCAATTGTTCAACCTAATTTTCTCAAATTTTAAAATTTAGACATTTTTCTGAATTCAACTATGGATTTGCTACAACTTTTGTATGCAAAATTTTCCTCTAAATTAAGTATTTCGAATAATTTTCCAGGAACACAGAAAATTTTAATCAATTGTTCAACCTAATTTTCTCAAATTTTAAAATTTAAACATTTTTCTGAATTCAACAATGGATTTGCTACAACTTTTGTATGCAAAATTTTCCTCTAAATTAAGTATTTCGAATAATTTTCCAGGAACACAGAAAATTTTAATCAATTGTTCAACCTAATTTTCACAAATTTTAAAATTTAAACATTTTTCTGAATTCAACTATGAATTTGCTAAAAATTTTGGCTGCAAAATTTTCCTCTAAATTAAGTATTTCGAATAATTTTCCAGGAACACAGAAAATTTTAATCAATTGTTCAACCTAATTTTCTCAAATTTTAAAATTTAAACATTTTTCTGAATTCAACTATGGATTTGCTACAACTTTTGTATGCAAAATTTTCCTCTAAATTAAGTATTTCGAATAATTTTCCAGGAACACAGAAAATTTTAATCAATTGTTCAACCTAATTTTCTCAAATTTTAAAATTTAAACGGTCGGATTTTGATCGTTAGAAGTCTACCTAATTTTCTCAAATTTTAAAATTTAAACATTTTTCTGAATTCAACAATGGATTTGCTACAACTTTTGTATGCAAAATTTTCCTCTAAATTAAGTATTTCGAATAATTTTCCAGGAACACAGAAAATTTTAATCAATTGTTCAACCTAATTTTCACAAATTTTAAAATTTAAACATTTTTCTGAATTCAACTATGAATTTGCTAAAAATTTTGGCTGCAAAATTTTCCTCTAAATTAAGTATTTCGAATAATTTTCCAGGAACACAGAAAATTTTAATCAATTGTTCAACCTAATTTTCTCAAATTTTAAAATTTAAACATTTTTCTGAATTCAACTATGGATTTGCTACAACTTTTGTATGCAAAATTTTCCTCTAAATTAAGTATTTCGAATAATTTTCCAGGAAAACAGAAAATTTTAATCAATTGTTCAACCTAATTTTCTCAAATTTTAAAATTTAAACATTTTTCTGAATTCAACTATGGATTTGCTACAACTTTTGTATGCAAAATTTTCCTCTAAATTAAGTATTTCGAATAATTTTCCAGGAACACAGAAAATTTTAATCAATTGTTCAACCTAATTTTCACAAATTTTAAAATTTAAACATTTTTCTGAATTCAACTATGAATTTGCTAAAAATTTTGGCTGCAAAATTTTCCTCTAAATTAAGTATTTCGAATAATTTTCCAGGAACACAGAAAATTTTAATCAATTGTTCAACCTAATTTTCTCAAATTTTAAAATTTAAACATTTTTCTGAATTCAACAATGGATTTGCTACAACTTTTGTATGCAAAAATTTTCCTCTAAATTAAGTATTTCGAATAATTTTCCAGGAACACAGAAAATTTTAATCAATTGTTCAACCTAATTTTCTCAAATTTTAAAATTTAAACATTTTTCTGAATTCAACTATGGATTAGCTACAACTGTTGTATGCAAAATTTTCCTCTAAATTAAGTATTTCGATTAATTTTTCAGGAACACAGAAAAATTTAATCAATTGTTCAACCTAGTTTTCATAAATTTTAAAATTTAAACATTTTTCTTGAAGTAAACCGGGGCTGTGGTTTACAAATTTTTACACTAAAAAAAGGAATTGGTTTCTGACACCAATCCGAGATAGCGTAATAAGCTGCCACCAACAAGTTAATTGTAGGAAACTTGTATCCTAGATATTAGTAACGTCTCTTCTTTTAAGGCGTAGGAATAAACCTCTCAGATAGCAAATAAAAAAAATAAAAAGAAAGAATGACAATTAATTACTTTAATTTAATAACAAACGGAATTTACAATCCAGACAAAGTAATACAAAAATTTACACAAATGAAATTAACATAAGCTGTATTCTTTTTACCTATTTTAAGTGAGATATACTGAGATACGCAGTTGACTCAGTTAAAAGTGTGTTCTTTTTACCGTTGTACATTCGTCAAACGAATGTGCCGTGCCGTGCCGAATTGAGTTTAAACTGAGAAAATTACCTCCCACCCTATACCAACTGATCTTGCTATTTCGAAGTGTTACAACTGAGATAAAGTTGGAAATAGCTCGGATTGGTCGATTTAAAAAGGTTAACGTCATCTCTTTCGTCATATTTCGTCTTTTTGGAGGTTATGTAATTTGTGAGCTAATTTGTAATAAACATCGTAATAAACTCGTAAATAGACTCGTAATAAACATTTGGTAATTTATTTAATTTAATATTATGTATTTATTTTTTTACGTATAACTTTTTGTAGAAATAAATGGAAACCGTACATCTTGGTTTTAATTATTGTACTTATTTTACTTCTTTAATTTTAATTGCCGGTTGCAATAAATTTCTATTTTGTATTTTTAGAGGTTATGTAATTTGTTTTATGTATTTTGTAATATGTAAGTTGTTCTTTTTACCTTATGTTTTTCTCACTTTGACTCAGTTAATCTCTGTTCGGCTCAGCTCACTTCGTCTCAATTGCGTAACTGAGATGGAAATAAAACTTGTAAAAAGAATACGCCTATAATATTATTCCTTACTTGGTTTAATATAATATTCCTATGATGTCCATTAGTCCATTATAGTTTAAAAAAAAAGATGAGTCGAAGGCGCTTCAAAATTTCAATATTTGGCCCATTTTTATGATAACGACTACATCATGACAAAAGCGACTTACTAGCGACTGACTAGCGACTGCTCTCGGTGAGATGTTGAAAGACTCTCTTCTCTGCACTAACCTTATCTGAACTTCATTATATCGTACTTTGGGTTCAATATCATTATCTCCTTATTCAAAATCCAAGGGTTGAATTTACTTCCCTTAGTTTGTACCCTGGACTTACCAAATAACAAGAGGTTCTAAAACTTCATGAGATCTAATACAATAAAAATATAAGTAGCAACTTATTCAATATTTAAAAAGTTTGAGGACCTCTTGTTTGGAGAGATTCAATTGTTTACCCTTAATCATTTCGATAATATTATTTAATATTTAGAAAGTTCAGATAACATATTATTTATAATTAAACTTACTAATTAACTACATTTTTTAGCTAATGTGAACCTGTATAATTCTTTAACAAATCATATAATTATATCGCGGGTTTTTAATTTCAATCTAGGTAAAACCTTTAAATAAAATTTGAATTTAAAAGAAATAATATCTCTGTTTAAATATTCGATAAAAACAAGGAACAAATGAGATAATTATATGATATTGATAACTTATATTAAATTGGTGATTAAGTTTAAAATTATACAGGTCCGTATTAAAAAGAAATACATGCTTAAAAAAAAAGAGAATTTATGATGGAAAAGACAATTGTCAGATAATTTACAATAAAATATAAAAAAATACAAATTAAAAATAATTTAAAAAAAGAAGGGGGGTTCGGATTACTACATTCTGAATTCAAACAAAAAAGTTGATTTGCTACAACTTTTGTATGGGGTTGTCCATAAATTACTTCACGCTCCTAGGGAGGGAGCTTCCGACCCTTGTCGCGATGTTTGACGATGGGGGCAGGGGTTTCAAAAATTGTGACATCACAAAATATATAGATTAAATATTTTATTATAAGCAATTTAAAAAAACTATTTTTTGAGTGGCTACGCCACTGAAGCCAGTGTTGTAGCTTGGGGGGGGCGGACCGTCCTTCATAGATGTTTCCTCTGGGGTGCAACCCCTAAATAAAATATGAAATTTTAAAAATTGGGGGGGTTCAAGAATATGTGATGTAATACTTGGAGGGGGGTCTAGGTTTGTGTGACGAAGTGTGACGATCGGGGGGGGTGGTTAAAAATTGCTTAAAATTGCGTGACGTAATTTATGGACGACCCCTATAAGAATTCAAAAAACATTCATGATTATGAAGTAGCATATTTTACATTAACTAAAACATTAAAAAGTGAATAACATTTTTTTAAATGTAAAAAACTACATTACATTTATATCACCTTTTATAAATCATCTCTTATTGTTCCACTGGTTCTTTAGTTTTCTTATGCTTGTAGCAACAGTTTCTCATTATACCAGCTTCAAGAGCAGGGATGTTTGCAGGATCTTTTACATATGTGGTTGTCGTTTAACTAACTTGGAAAATCAATGCTGGTATTTATGGGTGCCAGGTGAGTATAATAAAACAATTAAAAAGAGTAAAAAGTCTTGTTTTATTGTCACACAAAAATAAAGTCAAAAAAGATGGGTTTGACGTGTGCTTTTGAATTTAATATCTAACAAATACATAAACATTTAACAAATAACAAGTTTAAGTAGGAACCAAGCTGATGGTTCGGCCCCACAGAAAAATAATAAAAAAATACAAGGGAAAGCTGAATTACTGAATTAAGAGAAATAAGTTGCTGAGAAAAGTTGTAGAAAATCCATAGTGCAATAAATTAAGCAAAATGTTTTAAATTTTAATATTCGTGAAAATTATTATTAACAATTTACAAAAATTTTCTGTGTTCCTCAAGAAATATTGGAAATCCATTTCAAATAACCTTTCAGTTATATAAATAAAGTATCTGCATAACTATACATATTGCTATGTGCTGACGTAGCCTCACGTTGGGCTAGCCAAAAAGTGCTATGTACCCCCTTTGCTAATAGGGTTATAGGTTCTTGTCTTTAATGTTTTATATGGGTGTACGTAATTGTACCCCGTCAATGGAAAAGTATGTGAAATTTTATAAATACAATTTGATGAAATAAGGTGCCTCAGCTTAGCTCTTTCGTAGTGCATGTATCTTACCTTGTGCAGGGTGGATTCGTTCCGTTACCAATGCTGTAAATAAAATTATGGTGCGGAACAGGTCTAAATAAATGTCCTTCGTTACACAATTATCAATGTTTTTATTTAGCACACAAATATAAATAAAGAGTTGGTTATATTGAAAAGTTCTATTATTAAATCTAATATAAAGAATTCTAAACATAAAATAACGCAAAACACGTGTCGTATGAAGTCCGAAAATTCCACTTAGTTTTATAAAAATTATTGCAATGTGCACGATACCTTATTAGATGCAGGAATGTTTTCTGTTATTTGTACTGGGGATGGCACAATTGCGCATCAAAATACACTCGATGGGTTCATTTACCATGGAAAACGTCCAGATGCAGTTTGTTGACCTCGTTTTGTGGTGAAATTTTTCTTCTTTAAAAATATTTGCAATCCTTTACGATTTTCACCTTATTTATGGTTTTTCGTAGGTAAGTAACTATTTTGTTGAATTATACACTTGTATTTCGCACTTTCACTAATTATTTTTACTATAATATCAAAATTTTATAGGACGATCTAAATTCGCCACCATACACGTGTGAATCTTAACACCCACTTTCTTTTTTATCGATTGTTTTATTAATTCCTTTACGAATTTCCTCGCAATCTTGATCTTTGCATAGACGTATTTTATTGGTCGATCGAAAAATCAATATTATTTGAAGTTTCACAGTACAGGTATGGACTAAGCCCATTGTGGTTCGTTGAAATTTTATAAGTAAAATTTTCTTTTATTTTTAGATTGAATTGTCTTCTTCTCAAGTGTTTAGTGATTGGATAAATAAAGATGCTGGACATGAAGTTTCCATATACAGTTCATTAACTTGTGACTTGTCGAACTCACGTAATGATTTAATAAACTTATTCAACTTTAACGATATCATAAATTTTTACATTAATCAATTAATTAACAAATTTCTAACTTTTAAAATACCTTTCTTATTGCTAACAATCTTTCATTTACTATTAATTAACATTTTAACAAAGACAATTATTAAATGATGCATTTCAAATTTATTTTATTCACACCTGTTTTATGTCCCGTTTTCAACGAATCATTTGACTTTAAGTTAAATTTCTTGGTATCGGACGAAGTTTTTCTGATTACTTTGATAAGTTACATGCTTTTATTCATAACAAAATTTTGCTGAAATTTAAATAACGTGCTTCCATTGACGTGGTATCTCGATACCGCAATATGTAAGTTTTCATCTTACTATACATTTTTTAATACGTTCATCAATTAATGCACGCTCGATTCGTCAAATAATCCACCGAGCGTCATTTCGAAACATGAGTTAAGGGTTGATCAGTTACTTGCATAATTTTCAATAAAATGCTTTGCAAAAATTTTAGTCGTTACTTTAAACATGAATAAATAAGAATCCTAAATTTCAGCTCAATAGCTGCAACAGTTTTCTCAAATTTAATTCCTAAAATTCAGCTTGAAAACGACTGTTCACAACCCTTAAACTTAAAATGCAATCTTCTTATATGCACCTGGGTGTTGGGCAGCAACGCTATATTGAGAAATTTGTAACTACAAAATTTCACATATACAAAGATTGGTAATAAAAACACATAACTTGAAGTAGTAGGTGATACGTCAGAAAGTGTTTTATGCAACGATTCCATTCCATAACCCAAAAATAAATTACGATAGTTTTAACATCTTTGGTATCCAGTCTTTTATTAATTGGGCGATGCACATCTACATTCCATGACTAATTACATTAAACTTAGACTCGTCACAAAAAAGTACTTTTTATCAGTCTTCTGTTGTCAACTTTATCCATTGCTCCGGTATATTTTTACCATTTTTCTTGACAGTTTAGGTTTGTGCCCTGCTGGAAAGCCAAATTGAACGAATCTTCAATGGATTATTGTTTCCGCTACTGAAGGTTCTCCTATTTCTGCCAAAACTTGATTTTTTGATAGAAATGGATATATGGTAAGTAAGTACTAATAATAATAATCTAATAATAATAATTAACTTGCTTCATTTGATATTCTGATAATACGTTTCTTTCTTATTATTACAAATAATCGTCAATCACAATATTATATTACAATATTACATACGCCTGAGAGATAGGCAACATTGCTACATTAAGAAATTTATACAAATGTTGGGATATAAATTTCAAGTTTTTCAAAGATTGGTAATAGGAATACATAACTTTAAGAAGGCGTTACGTCAGATATTAAAATGGTAATAATTTACAGGAATCTTAATATAATATAGGAATCTATAATATGGCAATGAATTACATGAGAAAACCATAATATAGGAAACTGTACTATGGTAATGCATTTTATGAGAAAAACATAATATAGGAAACTGTAATATGGTAATGCATTTTATGAGAAAAACATAATATAGGAAACTGTAATATGGTAATGTATTATATGAGCGTATTTTATGTTTATACAAATTATAGGAATCTGTAATTTAAGCGGTCGGATTTTGATCGTTAGAAGTCTACCCACGATTTAATTACGACATTTTTATTTTGTTTAAAAATAAAAAACTGGGGGATTATAAATTTATAGGTTGTATATTTTACAAGGTTTTTCACTTTGTTTTGCGAGCAGCGCCATCCCACCGCTTGGATGCACATTATTTTTGCATGAATACTTTTGACGTAACGCCTTCTTCAACTTATGTGATCCTATTACAAATCTTAGAAATATTTGAAATTCATCCCAACATTTTCATTTTCAAGATGTCTCATTGTAGCGTTTTTGCCTATCTCTCAGGCGCATTTACTTTCAAAATTTGCAAATGATTGATTATAAACATTAATAGATTTAATAAGTGGTGTGGATTGTTTCATCAGTTAATTAAAATTCTTCTTTTTTTAGTTTTTTGGAAGTCATAGAAAAAGTACCTCGCTGCTGTAAGCCAAAGCTGTGGCCAAAGTATGATTTGATGCGCTAGTAATTTCTTTCATTCAAATTACATAAGTGTTATTAATTACAACAATTGTAAATTAATTACAAGAGATGGTGATCAGCTTAAGCGCTTTGCTGCTAATGCTGAATGCCCGGTTCAGTAAATACTTTATTCTGACCGTCCCCCTCGGAATAAGGTAAACCACCGAGGTGTAATCTGACAAGAACAGCCTCTCTGGAGAAGAAGTGTATACACTTCCCGCGGTTCGGAGCCCGTGTCAAACAAGTGCGTCCCCTATGTGTGTGATAGTACTACAAAAGCACAACCCCAGGTAACACAACTGGTGTAAATGACGTCATTTACACCAGTTGTGTTACCTGGGACACACACAGGAGAGAGGTCGCCAACATCCAGTAACGGCTAGTACGTCGAGAAGAAGATTAATTACAAACCGCTTCTTATATTATAAATTCAAATAGATGTACGCGCCCGTAAAGCAAGGAATCAACACTCAATCAGAACGTAGCTAAGTAAGTAGATAAGAAGATATTTTAACTTTAATTATTAAGATTTTGATTGTTTTACTTTCAAAATTTGCAAATGATTATAAAAGCATTAATTTATATCAGTGGTGTGGATTGTTTCAACAATTAATTACAATTCTTTTTTATTTTGATTTTTTGGAAGTTATAAAAAATTACCACGCCGTTTAAGCGAAAGTATGATTAGATGCTTTTGTAATTTTTTTCATTCAAACAACATAACTGTAATAAGAAAGAAACGTATCGGAATATCAAATGAAGTAAAATAATAATTATTATTTCTAGTTTGCGCAAGTTACTACAAAAATTTTCCGTTCTCGATGCTGGATCTTCTGCTACAAAGTGTAATGGAAGTCAAAAGTTACTGTGGACATGGCATGTAGAAATTAAAACGAAATTAACGGAGGTAATAATATACTTTTCTTTTCAATTATTGAACATGTTGGCTGTTACGGGACCTATATTTCCATTTAGGAAATAGGAGAACCTTCAGTAGCGGAAACAATAATCCTCAGAAGATTAGTTCAATTTGGTCTTCCAGCAACGCACAAACCTAAACTGTCAAAAAAAATGATAAAAATATACCGGAGCAATGGATAAAGTTGACAACAGAAGACTGATAAAAAGTACTTTTTTGTGACGAGTCTAAGTTTAATGTAATTAGTGATGGGGTGTAGTATGTGCATCGCCCAATTAATAAAAGACTGGATACTAAAGATATTAAAACTACCGTAATATGTTTTTGGGTTACGAAATGGAATCGTTGCATAAAACACTTTCTGACGTATCACCTACTTCCAGTTATGTGTTCCTATTACTAATCTTGGAAATATATAAAATTTATAGTCACAAACTTCTTAATTGCTGCCGATTGCATTTTTAGTTTAAAGGGGTCGTTTTCAAGCTGATTTCTAGGAATTAAATTTGGGAAAACTGTTAAAGCTAATGAGCTGAAATTTAGGATTCTTATTTATTCATATTTAAAGTAACACCTAAAATTTTTGCAAAGCATTTTATTGTAAATTATGCAAGCAACAGATCGATGCGTAACTCATGTTTCGAAATGACTGTCCAATCAGGTACAATGTTTCTGACCGACGTAGTTATCTAAAATAATAAACGAATTTTTGTACATTTTGATCTCGATGGTCGGTAAAGTAAAAAACAACATTCGATTTTTACAACCAAATATTTACCTTTTACCGCCCGGCAAATGGTAATTTTAAATATAATTTGGATATTTGAGGTTCCGACCATAGCCTGAAATGTACTCTAAATGCCTAAAAAAATCGAGTAAATCCGTCGAGCAGTTTCTTTGGAAAATATGCGCCCGACTTGAGAAATGCAGTTTCGGGATAAATTGTTTTAAACATTGGCGTGTAGTAACGAGGTGTATAATGGTTGAAATTCTTAACCTTAATCGGCTATACTATAGGGCCATACAGAATACATTCTTCGGCTTTGAAGAAGTGAAGTTTGGCACTTCTTTTGTGACAGTCCTCGCCTCTTTCAAATAGTAAGACGCTCGGTGTTCAGACAGTATGATGCGGTCGCTCTCTTGTTTGGGTAAATTTTGGCCTTCTCGCCGATTTTTACATAATATAATATGTATGAAAGTTATATATTCCCATAAGGATTATGTAACCGAGTGATTTTCCCATAATGTTATATGCAATATAGGAAAATGCAGAACATCATTATTATTAAATTACATCGCTGGTCAAGCAAGTTGAATGTTCCAGAATATCCTGTAAAACGTGAGATTTGCTAAACCAACAAAATTGAATAATCCATAATAACCCTATTAGGTCGTTACTATGCTAGTTTAAGCAGAAACTCTGCTAGTTTTAAGTTGTATTGTAAAAATTAAATATCCAAAGTAAATGAATAAATAAAAATTTGTGAGTGTTTTTTAAAAAGTGAAGTGCTACCAAATAGAAATTAACTTGAATACCTCGGTTTTTAGTTACAAAAAGGCGTGTATTTTTTTAACAACTCCAAAAGGAACTTAAATTTACCTATCAAAACTTTTTTTAATTAAAAACCAACATATTTTTGTAACCCATTTTGTCAGGTTTTACTTTTTTTTTTATAAATATTTATTATCGGCTCAGCTACATTCAGCTATACACAATTTTATGTTTTACAATATAGTTTATTTTGAAAACATTTTAAAAACGAAATTAGCATAAATAGATAAAAAACAAACAATTTTAGGATTTTTGTACCTGATATTATTTGTTTGTGCAGGAAATGTGTCGGTTAAAGACTTTGTGTACTAACTGCACCCATAAAAAACTTTAGCAACCCCCGACGGGGGAGCAATTCGTAAGAAAAACTTTTAAAACTCCTTTTTCACAATCGATTCGATTTTGAGGGTGGACTAACGTCGATTTTTAACAATTTGTTTGGACTCCGAAAGACAATTACTACAGCTACAACTTACCTTTGTTAAATTTATTTTTGTATATTTTGTATAAAATACAGAAAGTAATTCCGTTTTAAAATTAATTACGATTTAAAAAGTTTTAATAATAAACACCTTTCCAGAAAATCCGTTATAATTCAGATAATTTGATGAATTTTAATTTAATATTTTGTGGACACATTTTCAAGACCCCAAACTATAAGAATATGTAAAAAAAAAATTGAAAAAATTTATCGGTCACAGTAGGTAACCCCCTTAATTACTAAAATTTTGATTATTTTTCAAAATTTGCAAATGATTATAAAAATATTATGTACTTCAGTGGTATGGATTGTTTCAAGAATTAATTAAAATTCTTTTTTTTTGTAAGTTACTTATATTTTGTAATCCTGCTGTAAGTAAGTATGATTTGTTGCGCCAGTAATTTTTTTCATTCAAACACATAATTGTTATTAATTACAAACCACTACCTATAAAGTGCACATTACACGGGGCGTTTTTTCCAAGCAATTGAGCGCCTCTTGTTATATGATATTCTTTGCCTGGATATTTTGCAAGCTCAAGCCAGGGCTTCATTGTCTGGACTATTTATACTTAGACCAGCGCTTTTAGGATTACTATAAACGCCGAAAGAGATCGCGAATGGACCAAACTCTGTAGTTAAATGTAAAATAATATGGAGAAATAGAAATCAAATTTTCTGGATCTCCAAATACCCAACAATTTTGTTAAATAATTAATCACCGAAAAATTTTATGAGAAAACGGTGTTGCGATATTAATTTATTAGCACTTACTCTGAAAAATCTAAGATCGATAGCGAAAAAATCAAAAGAGATTTTAAATAGAGCATGAACTTTTCTAAAATTCAGTTTGCAAAAGCACATATCTGATATAAGTATTTTAGGCATGAGAGTCTTTCGAAGTTTTGAGATGAAATCGTGATTTTTGCCAATGCGTCAATTTTATTTAAGAATTGGTGGAAACAGCGTAAACATTTAATAAAAAATTTGAAAAAATTCATGGCTTATTAGAACACCATAATATAATTTATATGTATTCAAAAAATGATTTTACATCAAACCCACATTTTTAGCTTCCATTGTTAATATCTCGGGAAGCATTGGTTGAAGAATGATGTTGATTTTTATACTTGTAGGTAAAAATATTTTCTACAATTTGATCCCTTATAATTTGTTCGTAAGTCCAACTGTTCGTCAGGTATGGATAAAATGTGTTCATCCAGAATGGATCAAAATGGAAATCTCGGAAAATATACAATTTTTGAAAAACTCCACGGGCACGTGACCTCATTTGAATTATTGCTCTTTTTTGTGCATGCAATTGCAATGTAAGCAGGATTATGAATTCTTCAAAAGCCATTAAAAAAAATTGTATAATGATGTCGCCATCTAACATGGATGACGTCAGCGATTTTTCGTTAACATTAAAAGATGAACAATAATTCAAATGAGGACATGTGTCCCTGGATTTCTTTAAAAATTGTATATTTTGTGAGATTTTTAATTTGTTTACCATTCTGAATGACCTGACAGAAACGATATAATATATATTTTGCTTTATACCCCACCTATAGGCCTATAGGTAAAACGTCTCGGTCCAATATTATTGATAATCGCACATGATAATTTAGAAACGCTATTAATAAGCATATCGTTAACCCTACCGCCAAGATAAGGACTGATTTTTCCTATGCACAACACCGAACACTCGTGTGGCCTGACTAAGCAACAAACCATATTGCTGATCTGTCATGTATAATTTTCTTTCTCAGCCCGAATGCTGTTTTTTCAAACAACTCTCGTTTATCCTTCGACTTTGAGTATCTCCCCGTTGGGCGAGCGTTAAGGCCATCCCCTACCACACTAGCCCAATGCGGGTTGGTAGGGGAGTAGCGAAAAGAGGCGTTATTTAAATTGATCACCCATCCAAGTGCATTCCCGTTACCAACCTTGCTGAACGTTCTGTATTCTAATAACTACACAGCGGCGGATCATGACTTTGTGAGGTCCCCCCCCCCCCAAAAAATCTATGCCAATCATCTGGCCTCGAGTAGAACCTACTTATATAAGGCCTCCTAAAACAAAAAATAACCTCTTTCGTAATTTTTTTAAACGCGACATCTGGACACGGTCATGGAGACCCAAGGCGCACGCCGGTGCGGTAAGCCCAGAGCCGTATCTAGGCGGTGGCGAGATGGGCGCCCGCCAAGGGCGCAGCTACCCGGGGGGCGCAAAATCGGCCATGAAAAATAATTTTTTTTTCTAGATTAGTGCATTTTGTTAAGGACAAAAATTTCACGTTATTGAAATGAATGTTATTCCAGATTGTTAAGTTACTGTCCAAAGCTACATGTGGTTTCTTGGAAATTACAAGTTGTTTTCCTGTTAAGAGACTGAAAAAAGTCAAAAGAATGGCTGGTGAAATGGTTGAAGATGAATCCCACTTGCTGAGTGCTGAAAAATCATTTCAGAGAGAGTGTTTCGTTGTGTTTGATAGGATTAGAAGCGAAATGGACAAGAGGGCAAACATCTACCATTCGGTTTCATCTGACTTTAAATTTTTATCCGGAAAGTCTTTAAGTGAGTATTCTGATTCTCTTCTTGAAAAGTGTGCAGCTAATCTTGGTGCGATGTATGCCAAAGATATAGATACGTTAGAGCTTGTGAACGAAGTAGTTACTTTCAAGTATATCATGCAAAAGAGCTGATAAAGGACATCAATAAGGCCTCCCATTTGGATGTTCTGAACGTTATTTCTAATTATGAATTAAGAGACGCCTATCCGAACATTGAAATTGCGTTGAGGATATTTTTAACAATGCCTGTAAGTGTGATGGCGTCTTGTGAGCGTTCGTTCAGCAAGTTAAAAATGATCAAGAACTATTTAAGATCAAGTATGTCTGAAAACAGATTGACAAACTTAGCAATTCTGAATATAGAATACGACATTGCGTTTCAGATTGATTTTAACGATATCATCGACGATTTTGCCCTGGTAAAAGCAAGAAAAGTACAGTTTTGACTCATGATTGATTGATAATTGATCAAAAAACTTTAAACCTACAACTTTGCACTTTAATTTTGTAAAATTTCCGCGGAAGGACCCCCGGATCCCCCATTTTCGTTGGGGGGTATTCCATACCCCCCCAACACCCCGGTGTGGGGAGCGCAAATGTTAAGTCCCGCCAAGGGCGCGGCCGTACCTAGATACGGCTCTGGGTAAGCCGCCACTGTAACTACAGACATTAGCATTGGACTACGTCGGTGCTATGCATGCTATTATGTATAATTTTATGCTGTGGTAAAAATGGCACCAAGGAACCGAACTTTTGCATATCAGGGACAATAAGAGGACTCAGAAAAATAGCAAATGATTTCAATATCACGAAGAGAGATCTTGTTCTTCTTGGAATCCAGTTGCCAAAAAGAAAGAGTCTCCATTGGGGTCGTCCATAAATTACGTCACGCTCCTAGGGGGGGAGGTGTTCCGACCCTTGAGACGAGGTGTGACGATGGGGGCGGGGGGGTTTCAAACATTTGTTTATTATTTTATTATAAGCAATTTAAAAAAAATATTTTTTGAGTGGCTACGCCACTGAAGCCAGTGGTGTAGCTAGGGGAAAGATGTTTCCTCTGGGGTGCTACCCCTAAATAAAACAAAAAAAATGTTAAAAATGGGGGGTTCAAGAATATGTGACGTAATACTTGGAGGGGGGTCTAGGTTTGTGAAACGAAGTGTGACGTAGGGGGGAGGGGATTTAAAATTGCGTGACGTAATTTATGGACGACCCGAATGTAAAATTTTCCTATAAATTGAGTATTTCAAATACCCTTCCAGGAACACAAAAATTTTAATCAATTGTTCAATCTAATTTTCACAAATTTTAAAATTTAAACATTTTTCTAAATTCAACTATGGATTTGCTATAACTTTTGTGTGCAAAATTTTCCTCTAAATTCAGTATTTCGAATAATTTTCCAGGAACACAGAAAATTTTAATCAATTGTTCAACCTAATTTTCTCAAATATTAAAATTGAAACATTTTTCTGAATTCAAACAAAAAAGTTGATTTGCTACAACTTTTGTATGGGGTCGTCCATAAATTACTTCACGCTCCTAGGGAGGGAGCTTCCGACCCTTGTCGCGATGTTTGACGATGGGGGCAGGGGTTTCAAAAATTGTGACGTCACAATAGTATATTAAGTATCAAGAACAGTAAGGACATTTTACCGATCGAAGACAATTGTTTGGAGGAGGAGCGAAGCGACGACTCCAATTATTGTCTGAGATAGGTAGTCCTTAATGTTCGAGATGCTTATGACGTTTTTTGCGCGACTAAATTTATTAAAAAACATTTAAATGTGTACTTAATAAATAAAAAATATGTTAGTCTCTTTATATCAAGTTGCCTTAATGTCAAAGTTTGCATTACGTTGCTATAACAATTAATGTTGAATAAATTCACTTACCGTTCTAGAACGCTAAAAATACTTACCGTCGCCTTATCCTTAGCAACTAGTAAACAAAACTTACTGTCGTGGAAACAGACGCGGTAAACAACCAAATAGAGCATAGTCGCGCAAAATATATATAGATTAAATATTTTATTATAAGCAATTTAAAAAACTATTTTTTGAGTGGCTACGCCACTGAAGCCAGTGTTGTAGCTAGGGGGGGGCGGAGCGTCCTTCATAGAGATGTTTCCTCTGGGGTGCCACCCCTAAATAAAATATGAAATTTTAAAAATTGGGGGGGTTCAAGAATATGTGATGTAATACTTGGAGGGGGGTCTAGGTTTGTGTGACGATGGGGGGGAGGGTTAAAAATTGCTTAAAATTGCGTGACGTAATTTATGGACGACCCCTATAAGAATTCAAAAAACATTCAGGATTATGAAGTAGCATATTTTACATGAACTAAAACACCAAAAAGTAAAGAACATTTTTTTAAATGTAAAAAACTACATTACATTTATATCACCCTTTATAAATCACCTCTTATTGTTCCACTGGTTCTTTAGTTTTCCTATGCTTGTAGCAACAGTTTCTCATTATACCAGCTTCAAGAGCAGGGATGTTTGCAGGATCTTTTACATATGTGGTTGTCGTTTAACTAACTTGGAAAATCAATGCTGGTATTTATGGGTGCCAGGTGAGTATAATAAAACAATGAAAAAGAGTAAAAAGTCTTGTTTTATTGTCGCACAAAAATAAAGTGAAAAAAGATGGGTTTGACGTGTGCTTTTGAATTTATTATCTAACAAATACATAAACATTTAACAAATAACAAGTTTAAGTAGGAACCAAGCTGATGGATCGGCCCCACAGAAAAATAATAAAAAAACACGAGGGAAAGCTGATATGATCTTGGAGAGGTAACTCAACATAAAGCAAATAACAATTGGAGAGCTCTGACGGAGCACACCCAACAAAACAGTCCAACGTTAACTTAATTATTGTTAACTCAATAATGCACAAATCAGTGTTGCAACATTTAAATAAAAAAATAGTTACAGAAAATATTCCCATGGTCAGAAATGCAAACAAAATTGTAATTAAATGTTATTTTTTATAAATATTCAGTTTTGTTTTAAATCTATTTAGCTTTACTTGCCAAAACTTTAAAGTCACATTCGTTAATACCGGATTAGATTGGTATCTTTCTTAAAAAATTTATCAATGTTTTCCTTCATGGTAATGAAACCAACTTTGACAAAAACTTATAAGCACCACCACTTTGCTTATCTTCTTGAGTAAATCTTATGCTTCGAGTTTTTCTTTTTTAGCAATTTCCAATTAAAAAATTAAAATAGGCTATGTTTGGGGACATGGTTGTATGTTTTAACATGAGTATGTCATCGCAGGATACCCGTTTTTGCTCAGGTCTACCAATCGGATAAGATCCATTTGAAAACATGCAAACAACTTCCAAGCTTTTGCTGAATAATGACAATTCGAAATTTATCATTTCTACACTTTTCGTACACTCTCCTCAGTCCACAACTCTTCGTTAGGGTGTGGTGGTATCAATGTAGAGTTTGTCTGACTATCTGTCGCCAGGCTTCTCTGTCTTGTGCCATTGTAACTGATTCATGTAGTCCGCATCCTATTAAGTTCCTTGTGCTGTCGATCCAGCGTGTTGGTGATCTGCCCCTTGGTCGGCGTCCTTCTATTTTGACTTCCACAATTGCACACACACACCCTACTTTGGTTACATATTTTTATTAAATTTTTAAACACGCTACAGATTTTATAGACGTATTCACGTCAAAATCACAACACAACATGGCTCATTGTTGAAGTTGATTGAGAAAAAAGGTTTCTTTTACTAAATTTTTCTTCAAGAGGTCGAATTTCTAATTCTGGAACTCAATCGTCTCTTTAACGGAAGTATTTTTCTTTATACATTAATTTAGCCCCAGGTACGAGTTTAGCTGATCTCAATACGTTGATCTTTTGAAGTGTTGCTAAAATATTTTTTAAGTTAATTTTACAAATAGTTTCAATAAATCATATCATACAAACCTTGTGATAGTGATTCTGTATCAAGTTCATTCATAGCCTCTTGGTTTCGCTGTTGATCGTAGTTTAAATCTTCTTGTACTACATCTGGTTTACTACAAGTACTTGGTTGGAGAAAGCTCAAATTATTATTGGCCAACTTTTCTTGCCATTCTTTGAGATTTACTTAACCTAAAATATTATTTTAATAAACATAAATTTGAAATAAAATATAATATTTACATGATAACGTTATGCTTATTAATCTAACGGGTTGTGGTTTATGACGCCCACTGCACTGAAGGTTAAGCTTATTGTGCCCCTCGTTCAAGTTTTTCACTCCAGCAGCCGTGTCTCCACAACGAAGTCGAGTATAAAGCCGAAGGGTGCTTTTGCTACCTCTCCAGTTCCTCGATATGGAAGCCCAAAGTGACGCAGTCTACCTACTGCCAAAGCAGGACAATTACATAATACCTTATGCTTAAAAAAACGCGTTTCAAAATGCAAATTATAATTTGAAAATAAAAAACTGGGGGATTATAAATTTATAGGTTGTATATTTTTCAAGGTTTTTCACTTCGTTGTGCGAACAGCGCCATCCCACCGCCTGGATGCACATTATTTTTGCAGACGACACTTTCTGACGTAACGCCTTCTTCAAGTTATGTGTTCCTATTACCAATTCTTGTGTATTTGAAACTAAAGTGATGGCACTCGCATACATTTTAAGTTGAATTACTAAAATTTTGTTCGTTTTACGGTTTTACTTTCAAAATTTGCAAAATAAAAACATTAATACATTTCAGCAGTGTGGATTGTTTCAACAATTAATTAAAATTATTTTTTTAGAAATTATAAAAATATTGGTAAGTAATATCAGTGGCGTACCTAGGGGGGGGCTGGGGGGGGGGGGCAATCCGCCCCGGGCCCCTTTACTAAGGGGGCCCCACCCAAATATAAATAATTCCATGTTTCTCAAGTGAGCGAGCTCGTTCGTGGCTCAGTCGTTCAGAGAGCGTCGGTTTCTGAGCTGCGTTGCGTCGTGCTGAACGTCGTAGATTCAATTGTTCGAATTCGGGCTCTTACGATAAAACTTTTTAACAGTTTAACATTTTTAACAGTAATGATAATTGATGACCTCGGACTGCACGAGTTTGTTCCCTTATTCTATCTATTATTTCTCTGCACAGGGCAATAGCTTATGGAAGACGGTTAGATTAAGGCAAGAAAAAGGCTAGCTACATTAAAAAGTGATAAATGACCTTTTTTGAGGGTGAGGGGGGGCCTACAAAATAAATCCGCCCCGGGCCCCAAGTGGTCTAGGTACGCCACTGAGTAATATTTTACAACTTTCAAAAAAAAGAATTTTAATTAGGTAGGTAATTGTTGAAACAATCCATACCACTGAAATGAAGTAATGTTTATTAGTCCAGACAACGAAGCCGAAAAATTGGCTCAAGCATGCAAAATATCCGGGCAAGCTGAATTTTGGCAGAAATGTACATTGGAGTGTTCTAACGAACCCCCCAAAAGTCCCATAAAATCCCACGCCGGCGTCCCCCACAATCGGGGATTTTAGCTCCTCCAACTCGATTTTTTGCCGATAACTCGCTTATTTATGCTTGTGATGAAAAATTATGATCAGACCATAATTGAAGAGCATAAAATTCTCTATAAAATAGTTTTTTTTTCATATTTTTCCATGGCACACTAATAGTACTTAAATTATTGACCGAAAACACGACCCACCCTTAAAATGGCATAAATATCGATTCGTTGCAGGGAGAGAAATGTTTTCGGGCACGGGAAATGCTTTTAATAATAAATTAATTGAAATTGTTGCCAAGGTTGGAAAATGAAGAGTAAATAAATTTTTTCAAAATTTGCCCAAAAGTTATAGTATCTTCCAAGTAACGAAACCGAAATTTTGGTTTGAGCTTTTTGGCAAAGATGTATATTGAAGTGTTCTAATAAACCCCCAAAATGTCTCATAAAAATCCCAAGCCGGCGTTCTCCCAAATGAGGATTTTAGCCCCCTAGGTGCGGTTTTCGCCTATAGCTCACGTATTTTTACTTTTACGAAAAATTACCATTAAACAAAGTTTAATTTGCCTATTACAGTATGTATTGTAGTATTACCTACTGCAGCGCCACAAGTTTTAGAGAATTTTATGTTCTTCAACTTTGCTTAATGTTAATTTTTCATAAAAGTAAAAATACGTGAGTAATAGGCGAAACAACGCACTTAGGGGGCTAAAATCCTCATTTGAGGGAACGCCGGTGTTATGTTAAAGTAAAACCATCCATTAATATAATAATTAAAAATTTCAAATATGTTACGATAGCCTGACTCACATTCGATTCAGCAGTCTATCGCATTCCTTTAAAGTTCAATAACTGTAAAATTAGTAATAAGCAATATTTTTATTATAAATAGTCACAATTCTAATTATAGATCATTATTATGCTGTATATCTAAAATCGATGTCAGTCGTAATTTTCAATAAATTTATTTAAGTAATTTTGATTTTTTTTTAAATAATTTTGTTAAGTGAAATTAACTGGCGCAGTCGGTAGGATACTCAGAAGGGCTTTAGATCAAATTCTCTAAAAATAACCCTTTTTGTGTTAACAATCAACTGAGAACCAACATTAAATTTTAAGTGATAAGAAGAAACAAATAAAAAGTGCAACAAGAAGAAACAAATAGAAGACAATCAATCAATCCAATAAGAGGGAAGAAGTTTCGAAAGATTTATAACCAAGGGATGAAGAAATTCACAACGTTCTTCATTTGCTTAGCGTAAGTTTTTGCTCATTATTATATTTCCTTTATTCCTTCCTGAATGTCAGAAGCAGAAATAACCGAATTATTCAATAATTTAACCCTATCATCGGAATCAATTTTACAAAGTATTCCAAATATTCTATCAAACGATCCCCCTAGTAATAATTACGAAATGGCACAACTAGATAGATTTAACTGCGAATTAGTACCAAAATATGATGGCAATCCAGCGACTTTATCGATATTTATTAATGCATGTGAACATTTATTGAGAAGATTTGGTACAACAAATTCAGATGATGTTGTCAACGGACAACTTATACAAGTTATACTGGGCAAATTCGAAGGACGAGCACTCACATTAATTGCTAGTCGAGAAAATTCAAATACCTGGGGTAACATAAAAAAATTATTATTACAACATTTTGGAGATCAACGCGACGAAAATTGTCTACTACGTGATCTGATGAGCCTCAAACCATACAAAAACGAATCCTCATATCAATTCGGAATGAGATGTCAGGATGTACGAAGCTTACTTTTAACCCATCTACAATTACATGAAGCGGACCCAAACGTCAAGTTGGTAAAAACGAAAATTTACGATGATTTATCACTTCAAACATTCCTTCAGGGTTTGAACGGTCAAATTGGCCTAGTGGTAAGATTAAAACAGCCACCCAATCTAGAAGCGGCAATGGCGTACGTAACAGAAGAAGAAAATTTCATGTACGCCCAAAATAAAACAAACATCTTAAATTTTCAACGGCAATATCAACCGATAGAAAAGAAACAACCATTTCGTCCAACTCCAATGCCGAGTGTCAACCCACCTATGTTAACCAATTTTGGACAGCAGCCACTACAAACCCAAAATATACTTCGACCACCCGTATTCAAACAAGCTAGTACAACAAGGACACCAAATCCATTTGCCTCACAACCTCGAACTTTCGGAAGATTTTCAGGCCCACCAACGCAATCAAGAATGGTCCCACAGCAAACAAATAATTACAGTTACAAGAGAAACTATCAACAACCTAATTATAACGGACCACAATGGAACACATTTAAACCTCCACAACAACGCTACGAACCAGAACCAATGGACATTTCATCTGGGAATACCCGTCGATCAGGAATCCCACAACAAGAAACACAAGTAGTGTACTATCAAGATATAGAACAAGGAGATTATGAAGATACACCCACATATGAACTAGCAGAAAATTGTGATGAAGTTTATGAAACAAAAGTTAGCCAACCATTGGAAAATTCCAACGAACATGAGTACGTCGAAAATTTCCACCTGGAAGCCTACAGTACCAGCACGACAAATAATACAATAAACCTTAATATAACGACTCTTTCCAAATTGCCATATATTAAAATTCCAGAATTAAAGTTAAAATTTTTAATAGATACAGGATCAACAAAATCTTTAATAAATCAAGAAATCGCACATAAATATTTCCCTAACCAAATTAATTACGAATCGTTCAAAATTCTGACAGCTCATCAAGTAAGTCAACATGATGAAGTAGCATACATAAGGTTACCCGATTCAATCGATTCTACAATCAAGCACAAGTTCTACCTTTTTAATTTTAACAATAAATACGACGGTTCAATAGGTGTAGATTTATTAAAATTTTTAGAAGCCGAAATTAATTTCAAGGATAAGGTACTAAAAACGAAAAACAAAACGATACCGATCTATTTAGGAGACGACGACGATGACGACATCTCGATGGCAGTCAATCTAGACGAATCCGAAAACGACCTCAGAATAATCGATTTGGATACAGAGAAAGAATGGGCAGGAGCATCCATGCCTACCATAAGCGAAATCAACGGGTTACTGAACAATTCAAATGAACCGGCAGCGAAAGGCCAAGATGATGGAACTATTCATTCCAACATAAACGACGAACGAGTAACAGCAACCCACATCATTAAAGAAGCTATAGATGATAAAAAACACCAATTCATAATTAGGACAACCCACCAGGGAGAGTTGAAGGTACAAACAAAAAACCAAAAATTTCTGACACTAATCGACAGTTTGGGAAAAATCGGACAAGCAGTTCCAATAACAAGTAAAAATATTACTGAACTTGCGAATGCCTTAATCACACATTTTTCATACTACGGAGTTCCAGAATCAATAACAAAGGATAACGGGACGGAGATAAAACACGATATCGTACGAGAATTGTTAAACTTACACAAGGTAAAGGTTCATTTTACTACACCAAGAAATTCACAATCAAATAGGATGATCGAAAGGATGATTTCAACCCCAATCGAACACCTACGAATTATGAGGGTAGATGGCAAGAAAACTAGTAACATAAGAAGAAAAACTAAGAAAAAATTTTACGGACCTTTTATCATTACAAAATTATTTAACGATAACACGGCGGAAATCCGGAATAAAAATAATCGAATACAGAAGATACATGTTAGATTACTAAGAAGACCTACTCTTGTTACAGATGCTGCTACGCAACCGTCGACATCCAAGACTTGAAGAACAACCCCGGAATGTTACCACTTAGATTAGGAATAGTTAATAATCAAATTAGTTACTGGACGCTTATTAGAGTAATAGATATAGCACCACTTAGAAGGGAATTAGATGAATTAAATAGTAGTTTTAACAATTTAACCTTAATATACAGTAAACATGAAAACGGGAAAACACATCGATGGAATAATCAAAATCTACATAGCCTTTTGGAACATACCATAACCGAAACTAATACAAAATTCGAACAAATTAATCTTTACGAAAATCATAGAAGAAAAAGAGGTTTCATTAATGGATTGGGCGGACTAATTAAAACCGTTACAGGAAATTTGGATAATGAAGATGCAGAAAAATATAACTATGCAATAAACCAATTGACCAACGATCAAAATAAAGTAAAGTTGCTATTTAAGGAACAAATTAAATTAACAACTTCAGCAATGGAAAACTTCAACAACAGCATTATTAAAATAGCAAGAAATCAAGCACTTTTACTAGAAAAATTAACCTTCATGGAACTTAATATAAATGCAACTAATTTTTACAAAACTAAAGTAGATGAAAAATTAACGATGACGACAATTTATCTAGAATTAATAACAGCCGCAGCAACAATACGAGATATTTTAGAAACACTCGAAGAAGCGATCACCTTTGCATCAGCAAACATTATGCATCCATCAATATTAAAAGCCAAAGACCTTAATCACGAATTGTTACAGATACAGCTATTATTAACAAATTCTAAATTGCCTATAAACCCAAATTTGGAAAATATTCACGAATTTCATAAAATCATAAATATTAAAGCCTTTATCCAAAATACCAAAATACATTTCATATTAGAAATCCCAGTCGTCGAAAAAATCGACTATAATTATTTTCATCTATTTTCCTGTCCAATATTTAATAATCCTTTATACTCAATAATCATTCCCAAAGCCAAATTCCTTGTAATAAACGAGCAAAACTTCGCATTAAGTAACCAAAGATGTAAAGATATAAATTTTAACAAATTTTTGTGCAAATTGGAAATTAACCAAATCGAAGAAAAGTCACCTTGCGAAGTTCATCTTATTCAACACACAAAGAAATACCAAAATTGTCAGCAAGAAAGTTTAAGTTTGGCCCACACGAAAGTCCAACAGGTCTCTAGTAATCAATGGATGGTAATAACAAAGGGAGAAGACGTAATCAAGAAAGAATGCGATGCAACAACAGAAACTATTTCGTTAAATGGAACATACTTAATATCACTAAATGGTAAATGCAGGATCAAAATACAAACAAAATTACTAACGACACAAGAGAAACGACTTAAAAATAACTTAGTGGAAATCCCGAAGTTAAAATTCGAATACACTAGCAACAGACACAATAATGTCAACATTACCTTCAGGCCAATCGAATTGGAACCGATAAATTTGGACGAAATTAAAGCAACAGAAATCAAATTGCATCAAATCGAGGAAAACATTGAAGAAACATCCCAAGCTCCTGTGTACTTCCATCAAGCAAGTGGATGGACCATCATGTTATATATGTTAATTTTCATTATTTTAATCACGTATGTTTTAGTTAGAGTTTTTAAGAAGAAAACACCATCCGGAACAATCAAAGAGAAGCCAATCGAACAGAAACCAATCGAACAGATCGGACTTCAAAATTTAAGGATACCCTAATTTTGGTCCTAGAGGGGAGGTGTTATGTTAAAGTAAAACCATGCATTAATATAATAATTAAAAATTTCAAATATGTTACGATAGCCTGACTCACATTCGATTCAGCAGTCTATCGCATTCCTTTAAAGTTCAATAACTGTAAAATTAGTAATAAGCAATATTTTTATTATAAATAGTCACAATTGTAATTATAGATCATTATTATGCTGTATATCTAAAATCGATGTCAGTCGTAATTTTCAATAAATTTATTTAAGTAATTTTGATTTTTTTTTAAATAATTTTGTTAAGTGAAATTAACTCCGGCTTGGGATTTTTATGAGACATTTTGGGGGTTTATTAGAACACTTAATATTGTGCCATTTTAAGGGTGGGTCATGTTTACGGTCAATAATTTAAGTATTAGTGTGCCATGGAAAGATATAAAAAATAACTGTTTTATAGAGAATTTTATGCTCTTCAATTATGGTCTGATCATAATTTTTCATACAAGCATAAATAAGCGAGTTATTGGCAAGAAATCGCGTTGGGGAAGCTAAAACCCCCGATTGTGGGGGACGCCGGCGTGGAATTTTATGGGACTTTTGGGGGGTTCGTTAGAACACTCCAATGTATATTTCTGCCAAAATTCAGCTTGCCCGGATATTTTTTGCAAACTAAAAACCTTCCTTGCCTGGACTAAATAGGGCGTAATGTTTCTGACCGACGCGACGTAGTTATCTAAAATAAATGAATTTTTGTACATTTTGTTTTCTCTATGAATGTTGCGGCTATGGTCGGAACCACGAAAATTTAAATTTAAAAAATGACAAAACGGTGATGATTAAAAAACAAACTTCGATTTTTACAACAAAATATTTACCTTTCACGGCCCGGAAAATGGTAATTCTAAATATATTTTAGATATTTGAGGTTCCGACCTTAGCCTGAAATGCACTCATAAAAAACACTAGTAAATTGGTTAACAACGGACGGGGGAGCAATGCCGCAATATCTAAGAAAAAATTTTACAACTCCTTTTTCACAATCAATTCGATTTTGAGGGTGGACTAACGATTTTAACAATTTTATTGGTTTTTTGGACTCCTAAAGACAATTACAGCAGCGGCGGCTCGTGACTTTTGCATTTGAGGAGGCTAATTTTACAGCTTAACTACCTTATAAAATAAAACTTACAAAAAAATGTAATAAAATATTATTTAATCTGCGGTAGACACGTGTTTCGAGCCCGTTGGCTATCTTCAGTACTGTGTACAATGGAAAAAATTGTTCGATGAGTGCAGAGTGTTTTTTGGAAAAAATGCTGTACAATATAAAGATTAATATTATTTTAAGTCATTCGAAATTTATGAAGCTTTAAACGTAAGAGGTATACGGCGATTTTTAGTATTCGCGAAGTGATCGATGATATTCTCGTAGAATTCATTATTTCGAGACAATAAGGTAACGAATTCCTTTTCAATAGACATTACCGCGACGTTACTTAACCGATTTTGGTTCATCGTATTACGAGTGTAAGTTTTAATACGTTTTAGTGTGGAAAAACTTCTTTCAACCGAAGCCGATGTTACTGGTATGGTGACGACCACACATAAAAGTTTATAAAATTCAGGCATACAACTGTGTAAATCATTTTTGAAAGTAAAATCTAATATCTCCGATGGAGTCCTACATTGTCCAAACATTTCGGGGTCATTATATGCTACCGATAATTCATTTTTGAGTTGGATTTGATCAAAAAATGGATACTGCTCTAATAGACTATCTAATAAATTTTGAGGAAAGTTTTTCCTATAATCCGAAAATTTAGCAAATGTTAATAGATCAAAAAATTTTAATTTATGTAAGTCTGCAAATCTAACTTCAATTTGCACGATAACCGTATCCAAAATTTCCGCAAAAATTTGTTTATAACTTTGACGCATATCTGGTAAATCAAATGTCGTTTTTCGTTTTTTCTGAGCCGGCTCGCAATTTAATTCTAAACTGTTAAATATGTTGTCAAAATACAAATCATCACTACGGTATCTGTGCAGAGTTTCGATTAATTTTGTTAAACGACATTTGGCGAAATTAATATCGGTTAGTTTACTTTGTAAAATTGAAAATACTACGTCTGTCTGTTCAAAAATTAATTTAAAAGTTTCTAATAATAAGCAAAATTTTGATTCATTTAAATATTGTCTTAAACCTACCGCTTCTCTAATAGTTTGAGAGTCGTTTTTAAAATCATCGCTGTCGATTATAAAATTAAATACGTCAATTAATTGTTGTTTTCTTAATTGCACTGTAAATACTGCTCGCGAGGTAAAATTCCAACGTGTAGCAACGTTTGTCGGTAATTTACTGCCACAAATTTCATTTAAAACATTCGTCCGTTTGGTCGATTTTGAAAAAAATGTGGAAAATCCGTTCAAATTTGAAAAAAAATTCGGGAATCTTTATTCGAATTACATGCCTTACTCAAAACTAAATTTAACGCGTGAGCATAGCAGTGCGTAAAAAGTGCTTGAGGTGCAATCGATTTAATTTTGCTTTGTAAACCGTTTAAATGACTTGCCATAACTGCTGCGCCATCATATGTTTGAGCTATTAATTTATTTTTAAAATCATATTTGTCGCAACGAGAGATTAAAAAATTAAACAAATCTTCCGCGGTCCGACCTGAAGAAACATCATAGAAACCTAAAAATCTTTCTACGACTTGACCGTTTGTAACGTACCGAGCTACAATTGAAAGTTGCGAAACGCAAGAAATGTCCGTCGTTTCATCTACTTGCCACGAGAAAAATTGAGAATTTTTTATTTCTGCATCTATGTGTTCATTTAAAATAAATGACACGCAATCTATCAAGTCATTTTGAATTGTTTTTGACGTCCCGGAAAAAATATTACCACTTACAAATTTATTAAAATTTTGATCATATTTACTAAATAGCGCAATTAATTCTTTATAATTTCCCCGATTAACCGATGTTGCTGTTTCATCATGACCACGGAAAGCCAAATCTTGGGATGCCAAAAATATTGTCAAGTCAATTAATCTTTTTAAATTATTTCGATTTTCCCTAACCTGATCATTATATAATGAAATCGAATTTAGACGTTCGCTGTTTAATGCAGTTGCTATATTTTCTTTTCCAAATAATTTAATTTTACACGACGAAGAAATATGTTCTTTTGATTTTGTATGACGTTCAATACAACGAGATAAATTTTTCATATCGGAAAACCCGATTTTTGACCAAACTGAATTATCCGCTGAAAAAAGTAAACACGGCCAACAATACAACTTTTCTTGTTTAACAGAACCTGTTAACCAAGCACATTTATTGTACCATTCAGTGTTAAAACCCCGATTTTGCCTTTTATCCGTGTATTTAAGTGTAATAGAATTTGGGGTTTCATTACAATATTTGCAATATAAACTTTGTTATCATAGCTTAATGAACTAAAATTATTATGTACTAGCCAATGTACAATATCATCGCATTGTTTGATTTCGCATAATCTATCCATAATAATAACTAATTAAAAATAATAACCAATTTAAAAATAGTCTCAATAATAAAATTTAAAAAAAAACCTGTATTTTGGTCACAAACTTGAAAAATGTAGCACACTTTTAGAAGTTCACATACAAGTGATTTATATTTAGAACATATGCATGATAATGCAAATATTTGCAGGTGCATTTGATAATACACCCACGCATAATGAGGGCAGCCTCCAAAGCATGAAAAAAAATCTGATGTGGCCATCGCATAACTTTCCGAACAGATGCAAATTTTTACATTATATTTTTAAATAAAATGGTTACATAATTTCTACAGTAAATCGATGAAAAATTTCATATTTTGCCAAAATCGGAAGAAAAAAACTTTTGAATGCCTATATCTTGCAAACGAAGCATTTTTGGACCCATGTTATTAGAAACTTTTCATCTTTTTTTCGTTAATAGAATGCGGTTTACTATTTTATTTACAAATACAAACATTTTTTACAAATACAAAAAATTTTGAAACGCCCTGTATATTTTAGAGAAAAACTTGTAGGACAAAAAATGTAGGAAATTCCATAGCGCTAATTTTTTGTTATTAATATTTTTACATATTTAATTTCGTTTCGAAGTTATGACGCATAATGTCAAAATAGCTCCAGGTAAACCCCCCTTTCCCGTTACACGATTTAATTTATTTTCATCTGGCTTCGTCCTACGACAGGAAAAAGCTTATATGCAAAATTTGGAATGATTTGCTTGCTTCGTTTAGACGCTATCGTGTTCACAGACGTACATACACACATACACACATACACACATACACACATACACACATACATACAGACATCCTTCCAAAAATGATAAAAATGGATTCAGGGGACCTCAAAACGTGAACATCTGTTAAAAAATTGGGGGGTCAAATTTTGCCTGATAACAATACTTTCCTTACCAAGGGGTTCGGAAAGTAATAATTATATTCATGCATGTAGTAAAATAACACATAATAGTATGCGCTTATGTTACAAGCTTATTACTTACAATTCATCTATTAGTCGCTCATTTTAATCATAGATCTTACTAAGCAGTAGCCTCTATGACGTAGGTATCTCGAACGTAAAAGATTTATAAGAAAGAGTAAAGATTTATACCGTATTCTGGGTTGCCTAACTCTGTGCTAATCAAGTAATAATATAAAGAAAGGCTAGCCTCTGGATCTGTAGGTACTATTTCGAATTTATTTCAAGCGTAAGCCAAGTTCTTAAGCTAATTTCATTATTAAATTAAATTTTGTTTTAAACAAATTCAAAAAAAATTAAAAATTGGAAAAAATACTAATTTAAAACGAAATATAAATAGCAAGTCCGTCCAACAATTTGAGAGGAGGCTAAGCCTCCCTTGCCTCCATTGACAAACCGCCGCTGAATTACAGACAGCTTGAACTTAAACTATTTTATCTAAATGCAGTATTTCGACTATTCCTTGAGGAACAGAAAATTTTTATAAATTGTTAATAATAATTTTCACGACTATTAAAGTTCAAACAATTTTCTTAATTACATTATGGATTTGCTACACCTTTTATCTGCAAAATTTTCCTCTAAATTCAGTATTTCGAGTAATTCTCCAGGAACACAGAAAATTTTAATCAATTGTGAAACCCAATTTTTACAAATTTTAAAATTTAAACATTTTTCTAAATTCAACTATGGATTTGCTACAACTTTTCTCAGGAACGTTTTCCTCTAAATTCAGTATTTCTAATATTTCTTGATAATATTTCTAATATTTTGTGTATTTTATCGAATTAAATATTTTTTTGAATTAACATCTTATTTATTAATATTCAATAAAAAATGAAGTGCAATCTACTAAATGGGAAAGTAATGTGTTGTCACATCAGATTTTTGTGTTGTTGCTTGTTCAGTTATAAATAAACCTCATTAAATTATATTAATGCTAGGTTAAATAATGGTTTTGAATTCAGTCTTAAGTTAAGCTATTCTATCATTTATTACTTTCAATTGTTTTACATTGTTTTCTTGTTTGTCCCTTCCTGAATACAACAAAACTTCTCCATCACTCAGTGTGACCCGTGTCTGTCCTTTAAATCTCGTTTTCTGCACTGCTGTGATGTCCATGTGATATCTATTCAGCTCTCTCGCTTCCTCTATAATTTGTTTTCTCTACTCTACTATTATACGGATCAATTTAAACAATAAAATAATCTCTAAATTAAATTTTTATTTAGCTCTGAGCCCATGGATTCCTACGTCGTATTCCATACACCGATAGGTCCGCCACTGGTATAGAAAGTGCCAAAGTTTACCACTTGGACATGACATTTAATAACAACATTTAACATAGCCTCACTTAAGTTTTCAATAACTTGCAAATTGATTGGATAAATTAAACTATTAGGCTTATTACATATACATTTATATTTAAAAATTATGGAAGAAAATAAAATTTTAAGATACATAGCATTTACCTCAAGTGTTAATCCAGGATTTTGGAAAACTTTAACAGAAATAAAATTGGATGTCGATAAGTTAAATGAAGAAAGGAAACCAATTTGGGGCAAATACACGAATTACGGTTTACCTAATAGCACAAATATTTATTTTGAAGTCGACAGCACGTCCTTTAATGGGTAAATTGCAATTTTTGCGTGGGGCATCTTTAAATAACAAAGTTTGTGTTTCAGAGAATGCAATTACCAAAATTTTGATTTACCCGTCCGTGGTTTCCTTATGAACAAAAATATTATTGAAGATTTTAAGAAATGTGATAAGAGAGGAATGTTACACGACTTTTCACAAGAAATAGTAGATTCTTGGAAGAAGGAAGATCCGTTTGGTGATCCGTCACTTTTAAACAATTTTATTTTGTTGTCGTTTGCAGACCTAAAAAGTTTTAAGTATTATTATTGGTTTGCCTTCCCGTCACCACTCCTTAGTGTTAATATTAATGTCAACAAGGTTTCGTTAATACACGAAGTATTTCCACAAGATTTTGTAATATAAATAAAACTTTTCGGAGATTTTCTCTATGCTTTGTTAACTTTTAGGTTTCTAATTTATACTGCACCTACGAGAAGCTTACGGTTCAACAGAAAACCTTCTTTATTTTAAAATCCAACAAGATAACTCCGCTTAGCGATATAAAAAGTTTGGACAGCGATTCCAACTTGGATGATTATTATTTTGTGTTTTCGGATCCTTCCAAGTCATTGGAACATCCTGGATGGCCTCTGAATAATTACATTGCTTTTATTTTATACCACTGGTCAGTAAAATATTTTTTAGGCTGTAACATAGCTGCAATCATTTTTTGCAAAATATTATTATTTTGATTACTTTAAAATATTTTACAACTTAGCTTAGCATTTTTCCAGATGGGGGAGGTACCACTCAAAATAAGTAGTATTATTTCGGGAAAAAAAATGAAAAAGATATGCGCATTCTAGTAATTTTAACTCTTATTTACAATTTGGTGATTTTAGTTTTCTAAATAGCGGGCTAAAATCTTTACAGTACGTCTCTAATTATATTTAAAATTGAGAACTGACGCAAAATTTTTATTATAATTTTTTTTAAATACATTTTAAATTATCTAAAAATGCATTAGAAAAACAATTATTAATAAATCTTGAAAAATGAAGATCCACAGCCTTGAGTCAAAAAATTTCTGATTTCCAAGTTATTTCCATATAGACCTTTTTTATAAACTAAAATGAACATAATAATATAATATACTCACATTTAATTTAACCAATCAGGAGTAATTATTAATTTTATTTAGTAATTTTCTTCATAGTATGAATGCCAAATAGATCTATGACTAGGCAGACCCAGACATTTGCGCAAACCGGAGAGCCCTTGAATTTCCTTGACAATGTTTTCCTTTTGTACCTAATTTAATTTTTAGTCCGTTTTTGTATGGAAAAGAACTAAAATTTCTGGCTTGGAGATTAAGTTTGGAGCAGCTTAAATTTACTTGCAAGCACAGTTTAGTGTTTACTGTAATCGTTCCCGAGTGCAACATCAAAGAATGGATTGGCTGGGAAAGAAATAAAAGTGGTAAACTTTTGCCACAGTTAGCCTCGATGAAAAATTCCATGGATCCCAAGCAGTAAATATTTCTTAAAAATTCTCCACTGGTTATTTTAAACTAACTTTTGTTACAGTTTAGCTGAAGCTGCTGTCGATTTAAATCTGAGATTAATGAAGTGGAGGCTGTCACCAGATTTGAATTTAGATAAAATTAGACGGGCCAAATGTTTGGTGCTGGGTGCTGGAAGTTTAGGGTGGTCTGTTGCTTTAACTTTATTGGTATGTACTCTTAAAGACAATTAGAGAATGTTGTTCAGATATTCGATTTTAGGGGTGGGGTGTGAGGCACATAAGATTTGTCGACGGTGCACTTGATGATGATATTTCAAAGGCAGAAAGAGCTGCCGAAAATTTGAAAAAAATTTTTCCAGGAGTTGTAAGTTCTAAATTTTGTAACGTAGCATTTTATAATTTGTTCTAACCAGGCAAGCCAAGGATACAAATTAATCATTCCAGTACCAGGAAGTCCTCCAGCTAGTGAATCTCAAATTTCTCAAACCAAAGAAGCTGTGGATGGTTTAGTCGATTTACTGTGTGAACACGACGTAATATTTTTATCTTTGGGTTCAAAGGAGAGCCGTTGGTTGCCCACTTTTTTGAGCAGTTACTACAATAAGGTGAGATTGGTTCTGACCTAAACTTATAATTTTGAATTTAATTTTTAGATGACTATCAATTTAGCTAAAGGCCCTCACTCTTACCATGTAATGCGACAAGGCGTCAACATTTTGCTTGATTTCAAAGAGGCAGAGGCTTCTGAATCACAAATTATTCCTTCTGACCAATTAAGTTGTTATTTTTGCACAGAAGAAATAATCAGAAGTGAAAATTTAAATGAACCATTTTATGGTATTTCGGAAATCGCTGGGGCATTGGCTACAGAGTTGGCAATTTCTATTTTGCAACACCCTCAAGGGTTGGTATTCTATTGTTGAAAATCACAAACTAATCTTTACTTTTTAGAGCTGCAGCACCTGCTAAATCAAATCAGAATTTTGATGATGGGGCCGCCGATAATGATTGCATTTTAGGAAATTTGCCCCATTCCATGTGGGGATTTTTGTCCGACTTTAATGATCAAACCTTTTCGGTTACAAGAAAACATTCCCAATGTATTGCTTGCTCTGAAACTGTCAAAAATGAGTACAAATCAAATGGATTTGAATTTTTGTTGAAAGGATTTGCTAGTTTTGAATATTTGAATACTTTAACACAGAGTTGCTTCAAATTTCCCATCTTAGATGTGAGTATTTTTTTAATAATTAAATTGACAAAATGGTAAATTTTTATTTCAGGAAATAAATAAATACAATCTGGCAGCAATTCCCGAAAAAGTAAGACAAGCCAAGTGTTTGTTGTTGGGTTCTGGAACCTTAGGATGCTCTGTTGCTACGACTTTATCGGTATGGTTGCAAAAAAAATTAGGAAAGTATTTACACTGATTTTTTTAGGGGTGGGGCGTGAGTCATATAACTTTTGTTGATAATTCAAATGTCTCCTATTCTAATCCGGTTAGACAGAACCTTTTCACATTTGAAAATTGCACCCAAAATAAGTCAAAAGCAGAGGCCGCTGCTGAAAACCTGAAGAAACTATTTCCTCATATTGTAAGTTATGTTGAAACCACTTGGTCTCCCTAACCCAATTTTTTAATAGGAGACCAAAGGATACAAACTCACCATTCCTATGCCGGGGCATCAAGTTGGTGAAACTCTTCTAGGTGAAATTCGTCAAAATGTTGAAACCTTGGTCAATCTAATATGCGACCACGATGTGGTATTTTTGTTGATGGACTCACGGGAAAGTCGCTGGTTGCCTACTCTCTTGGGCAGTTACCATAAAAAGGTGGCGATTTGGATCTGTTGAAACTCTTAATTTGTAATTTGATTTTTAGATTGTAATCAATGCTGCTTTAGGATTCGATTCCTACCTGGTGATGCGGCACGGTATTACCTTACCAGGTGTCCCAGAAGGCGAATCATCTTCTGGATACACCGTGGTTCCTGGCGAGATGTTGGGTTGTTACTTTTGCAATGATATCACAGCTCCAGGAAATGTAAGTTCCCAGGGTCTTGTTACTTTTTTATTTTGATGTTCCATTTTAGTCGATGCAATCGCGCACTTTGGACCAGCAATGTACTGTAACCAGACCTGGAGTGTCTAAAATTGCTGGCTCTTTAGCCAGCCTCTTGGCGGTCTCAATTTTGCAACACCCTAAAGGGTTGGTATAAATTTTTTAGAAAGAAATCGTCAAATGAATCCCACTTTTTAGATTTTCAGCTCCTGCTTGTTACAAGTCTAACATGAATGTACCAGATTTGGGTGGACCGGATAAAGATAAAATTAGAAGTTTACCTCATTCCATTAGGGGATATTTAGCAAACTTTACCCACATTTTCCCAGCAACAAAGAAGTACACTCGATGTGTGGCTTGTTCAGAATTTGTTACAAATGAGTATGCAGAAAATGGATTTGAATTTTTATTAAAAGCTTTCGACAGTCGAAAATATTTAGAGACGATAACGGGAATCTTTGAAATGTGTGAAAATATGCCCAGCTTGGATGTAAGTATTTTGATTGAAAATCTGTTCAAAGGTGTAAAATAACACAATTTTTTTGCTTCCAGGATTTGGAATTTGATTTCGATGCATAATTGAAATGTATAATTCAATTGTATTATTTAAGGATCTCAAGGTTTTGTTTTGTATGTATAAATAAATATGTAAATAATTTCTGTGAGGTGGATTTAATTTTTTTGGACGTTAGTCAAAAAGTTTGTACTTTTTTAAAGAAACCTTTGTCCATGCAAGTATGAAAAACAATTCTAATTTATCCCAAAAGTAGGAAAACATTTGATATAGAGATTTTCCAACTGTAGTTTTTATTTGGCGCGATATTGATGAGTAAAAATTTTTGTAGTACACAGACTTTATAGTTCAGATAATTCACAAGAATGCGAATGTATTTATTGCACATTGGTCAAGTAATTCACATGTATTTCACCTACTTTTGACATTGTTAAGTATTTCAGATATTTCACATGGATTCACCTACTATTTTTAAAATACTTCCTAAGTATGTAGGTACTTTTCAGGTATTTTATATATTTGAAAAAAACGCCAAGAGCTTAACTGCTACAAACATTTTTCTACCCAGACTTGTTAAATATTTTAGGTAATTCACATTTTGTCATACGTTTGCAGAACTAGCTTAACTAACATTTACAAAATTTTACAGGAGAGCACTTGAAAGGTTTAATTTTCTCATACTTTCCATATAGGATTATAATGTTCTATGAAGAATTCTTACGTTTTTATTAGGATTTTTCTGAATTGTAAAACACATCTCATACTATAATTTTCTGTAATAAAATAAAAATCAAAAATTTGGACTTAGGTTAGTTCTGCATTCACATGACGATATATTTCACCTATTTCTGAGCTACTTCATGTAAATCCTAAGTAGTTCACGTCAATAAGAAACAATTGACAATTGGTAAAATAGATATAAAAACAGTGCCTAAATTTAGAGCATCAGGATTAACTGGAATAGGTGAAAATTTATTTAAATAGTTGTCAAAACTCACCCTATCTCAAAATGTATTTGGAATACAACATTTTAGTTTCTTTAATTTTATTATCTATACTTCAAGTTATATTCACTTTGTACCTTAGATGCACTTCAATTGAGCGATTTGCAGAAATATAAAGAGTGGGAAAATGATCAACTTTGAAAGATCACAACTAGGGCTAGAGGGTTGTTCAATATGGGGTTTTATAGATATTTGAAGATACTTTTATTCATTTGTGGGCTCTTTTTACGCAAGAAAAAAGGTTTAACTTGAAATCTGAAAACTTATGTTTTTTTGGATCAAAAATCGAAAATAAATGGGGTCCTTTGGAAGAAATTACTGGGACTATAAGGTTATATTTAGTTTAGTTTTTACTCAGAACGTTTTCTGTTTAATTTCGTTAATAACTATTTTGGGTGTAGGAAACGGCCAATCCACGCTTTGATGATTTTTGAAAGCATTATCAACAAATTTACCCCTATAGGTATGGTGACCATATGTACCTACTTATTTTAGTAGGACAGTACTCTTTTTTAGAACGATGTCCTATGTACTTAAAAACTTCTCCAAGTACTTACAAATGTACTTATTTTTTGTACACCCGCCGGGGGGGGGGGGTGCCACCCGACGCTGCCCCAAACCTCATGGTTGTTTCCTTCAGTGGAAACAATCCCAGAAAATAAAAAGGTCATCAATCGTAATTGTCGTATATTTAGGTACGCCGCACAGTGTGGTGAAATGGGGTTTTTGTGGACAAACGGTTGCTGAGCCTTAAATTTTAGGGCAAAAAATCTGGAAGTTGTCTTACTATATCCTTAATCCTTAATATATATAAATGGATGTATGTATGTATGTTCCCTATAGACTCCTAAACCGTTTGACCGATCAGAACCAAATTTGGAATAGTTATTATGTAGGTCCCTGCGCATGTTTTTGTATTGAGCAAACGGAAAGGAAAGTTGATTTTGAGTAGCCTGCCTTCCTTTAAGGAATCTCGATAATCCATTCATGCGCGTCCCTATGGGACGCGCATGAATGGATTATCGAGATTCCTTAAAGGAAGGCAGGCTACTCAAAATCAACTTAAAAAACAATAACGAATGCTGTCAAACTGTCAACCGATCGACAATGCAAATACCAAATAATAATTTGGTGTAGAAGTTATTTACAACGCTACGAAAAACATAGGCTACTTTAGCACCTTGGAGTGAGGCCGAAGACCGAACAACCACATCCGACACGGTGTAGATGGCTAAAGGCGGCCGGTAGGCCGACTGTGCCAGTTAGTCCTTAATAGAATAGAAGAAAACAATAATTTTTGTGTTTTCTCACAGAATATTGCATAAGCCACGATTCGAAATGCTATAAAGTTAGTCATTTTAAAATAGTTTTCAATTGTTTTTAATATCTTTCTGTATCGTCCGTTCTGCTTATGTATTGTTTACATGGGCATTTGGGAAAAATTTATTGATTTGTTAATCCAATAATACATTCGGTAAAAATTGGACAAGTCTCAGTAAAAACGCTCTTGTGTTCGCATCTGCAGCTGAAATTTGGAGGGCAAGTACTAGAGATACCAATGATACCACAAAAAAATGTTCGGTGTGTCTCATGCGTTCTTACACAACTAAAAGTTTAAGAGAAGTTAACATTTAAAAAAATTGAGTTTTTAGGTCGAAATTAGGTCTACAAACCGTTAAAAATGTAATTCTTTGTTTTGTTTTGGCACTTGTGTGCTAGTAACGAGAAACAGAAATAATATTTCAACCTGAAAACTGAAAAAAATCAATGTATTTCCGTTTTATGCAAAGTTAAAGTACCTATGTATACGGTACATATATTTTATGTATTATATAAAAAAGGTTGACTTTGCCCCATTTTTTCGACACTTTCCAAGCGCATTTTTTATGATTTTTTGTGTGTTCCTGAATCGTCGGGATGTTCCTAGCAAGAAACTATTATTAAACAGACCAAATGAATTACTTTAAAAATCACCATTTGTCCGCCTCCACCACACTGTGCGCCGTTGACCTTTTTTTAGGTATTTACCGTGTTTCGCCGAAATGTACTTTTTTTCATAAAAATAATATGGTCACCATACCTATAGGGATATGAGATTAAGATCGCAGCGCCGCTGGGTAAAATTGTGAACTAAGTTAAAACACATTCGTGTGACAGCGGTGCTTGTGTTCTGTTGTATTTTACGAGTTTTTCATTCCTTTTTCCAAATGAACTTGTTATTTTGTTTAAGACAAATTACGGTTAGTGTTGTTTAGTAGTTCATCTTCCTGCAGTTAAATAATATATACGGTTAGGTGAGTTTTAGATCGCTTATTTTTCGACATGGGGTTTTATGTTTAATTTTTAAAATTTGCAGATATGTCAGAATCTTACGAATTAAGATTAAGTCTTCTTGACTATCTCAAATATTTAGAGGGGCGTGAAACATCTAGATGTGTTTATGAAGGCGAAGCAGTTTTAAACGCAGGGCACATTGTTCTATGTGGTAAAACATTAATAGAAGCGAAGCAGAACAAAATAAATATTGTATAGCATTGTACATCCAATCTTCTGCAATAAATGCTGATCCCCATAAAATTAATGGAGTTTTCAGCCGTGGGGAATAAATGAAAACTTAACTCCGGATTTTCTTTGCCCAAGATGAATATTGAGGCACTGAACAATATTGATTAGCGCTCATATCGAAGTATATTAAAATCTTGTTAATCGTCGAAAACTTTTAAAATCACCACTACAACATACGCAAAATAAACGATACTACTCATTTAACTTAGTTCGCCAAAATTTCCGCTAGGTGCCGTGTTGCTTGTCACTAGTTCCCTATAACCGGATGACCAAAAGTTTGCTATGGAAAACTTGGGGGCTTTTTTTTAAACAAAAATCAGATTTTCTAATTATTGATGATTTTTTATAAAGAGAACGAAAAATATTCGTTTTTTTTGTAATTAGCAAATGATTTTTAAAATGGCAATTTTTTTAAATTACATTGGGAATAATACTATAAAATACCACTCATGTGTGTTTATATAAATTAATCTGTCCATTTATCTGGTCGTAACGTAATTCTCATGGGTTAATTTTTAGCAACCTCTTAAAAAGTTCCAGTGCGGCCTTCAGGCTGCACAGCCATGTCAATTTTAAATATGAAAAGAATAATATATATTTTGTTATTCGTCGATTCAATTTTTTATAGCATAAAAAAATCTTAATGTGTATTGATGACGATTGGAAAGTTTACAGTAAAAACTTTTAATTGTGCGGAGGCGACCCCCTCCAGGCCTAGCGCCTTAGGATAAAAGTCCTACTAGCCCAATGGGCTCGAATCCCTATGTAGAAACATATTATTTTTGAGCAAATCATCAGGCTGTACAGACTTTATAATATCAATAAATAATAAAACATTTTTGGCACTTTAATTGTATACTATTTAAGGTTCTCGGAGTTCCGTTTTATATAAATAAATATTTAAACAGTTTTTGCGAGTTCGATTCAATTTTTTGGGTGTTAGTGGGTGTAAGCGAAGAATTTTTCAGTGTTGCGCGCAATTTGGTACTTAGAAAGAGGACATGGAAAAAAGTTTGGAGTAAAAGCACCAAACGATACGTTGTGCGCTTAACGATTACTTTTTAAAACTGTTTTCCTAGAAAACATGCTGATATTCAGCTGATTTCGTCCAATCGGCAGCTAATCGGATTAAGTAGTTCGCACACGATAATAATCACGAGGAACCTAATTTCGCGCTTGTTTGCGTTTCCTTCGCAAAATAATTATTTAACGTGTTTTCAAGTGACGCCCGATTGGGAAAGAAAATCTTTTTCGACGAATTTTGGGGTGGTTTTTCGAATTTACTTTTGAATTTTCCTTTCGTGGGTGTGATTTGGACTCTTTAGTTGAAGTAGTTTACGCTAGAGGAGCAATGTAAATATTTGAGATGCCATGCATACCACGATCGCAGGTTTGACCGAAATGTCAAATTCTTCGCGCAGTTTTAGATGTTAGTGTGTTAAACACTACACACAAAAATAATTTAGGGGGTGTGCTTTTAATTTTTTATGGTGATAACAAGTTTGGTTGAACTAAACGTAAGTCCGTCTTATTTGTTAAGGGTAGTTGTGTGTGTGTGCACGTGATAAGTATTGATTTTCTGGGTGGAAGTTACAAATTCGTCTTGTGTGATTGTTAATTTTTAAAATACCGACCGAAACGGGCTTCGATTAAGGTCCTTTGGGTTCGTTACTATAGCAACGACCTTGGTTTGTTTATTTTAATTTTTGAAATTCAAATTTTGAATAATTATTCAAAAGGTGGTGCACGGTTTCTAAAATTGTTTTTGTTTCTAATTTATGTTAATGTTGTTCGATTTGAGAAATTGTTTAAAAGAATTTCAACTATCTGTAGTAGACACAATTGAGGTCAATGTTTTCCCTAAATTTTTTTATGCAGACATGCTCTGTATATTGCAATACCAAAGGAAAGCATTTGACAACGTGATATACATAATTATTATTGCTTAATTACACAAAAAAACCTTTTTTATGTGTCACAAGAGCGATTACTCGAGGATTTTCTCATGCCCAATTTTATTGTTCCATTCACTAGAGTTCCCAAAAAAAAAAAAATTCAATCGTCAATTAAAAGAAACTTTTTCCACGGCGCGATGTTATTGTTAAAAAATTCCAGTGCCTACTTAAGTCGAAAATATTTCAGTCGCACCCTACTTAGGTAGGTAAAGCAAATAAAAAACTGATAAATCGATTTTTCTCAAATAAAAAGACAAATTTACACTTGGGTGTGCGATTAGATAATCAAAATTTTCAAGTTTCGATAAAAGCGTTCGATCGGACTTTTCTCGTTTTAAATAAAATAAAAACACTAAATTTCTTTTCATTTTGACCCACATTTTGATTCCGGATTTCACAACGCTTTGTCTAAATTAATTTTTTATTATTATTTTTGTATTAAATAAACACATTAAATTAGTTAATGTTTACATTATTTATTATCTTTGCACCTCTCGACGACTCCGGCAAATACATTTTGAATTTGATTGTAGAGAAACGTCATTTAATATGTAATTGGTGTGTTTGTTTGTTTAACAAAGTTTCAAGGAATCTTGCTAATATTTCACCATAATTTCAGTTTTAAAATATCCTTCATGATAACCCCACATTCCATTGCTATCATGGATGGCGGCGAATCACCTCTGGAAGTTCTTTCCAGAGCAGCTACCATGCTGCAGGAAAATCAGCAAGTTCTAACAAATTCAGGTAAATACAATAATAATTTTTCCTTCTAAAACAACTTTTAAACCTTGAAAACGTTTACATGTAATATTTCGACTTTAAACTTTGACTGTTACACCCGAAAGATTCGCCTTTTTAATAATAACAATTTTTTAAATTATTTCGGAAGGGCAGGCATTTTTTGCCAATTCAACTTGTTGGATCACAAACAAAATTGCTTACTGTTCTTGCATCGAAAATTATTGGCATTTTGTCAAAAATTGTTAAATGATGGGTATTTGTAGCCCGTTATTATTTAATTGCTTTGCTAAATTAACTGCATGTGAATCTTGCGAATTTTTGCATGCATTCTTGGACATTGAATGAATTTTTTATGACATAATTTGGGCAGATCGAACTTTCAGACAGGGACGGGCTGGCCACGTGGAGAATGTCGACGATGCCTCGCGAATGCCGTTTTAATGTCTCTTATTAAATTTTGATCAACGATCAGTGATGTCAGTATTAATACTGGAAAAACCAGGAATTTAATTGGGTTCTACTTTCAGAGCGGAAAATTTTACTTTGTTATGGAATGTGATAGAATTTTGTTTATAATTTAATGCGGCTTTTAATATCGTCACGACAGACGGACAAACATGCGAAAAGTTTAAACATAATTTATTATATTATTATGCTGTCGGAAGCATCGTATTATATACCTTGTAGATTACCATTAACTCTTGCTCAACTATAATTCTATAATTTTGAAATTTTGTCTAAGAGACTTTTCATATAATTAGCGCTGCAATCAATCAATACCATTTACTACTTTAATTTTACTCTAGGTTAGGCATTAGTAGTTTTAGTTCTTAACTTTCTACTGCATTCTTAAATAAAACTTCCTTCAAATTTGTGTGAAAAGGAGCATATAAAATGAAAATAATACTATTTAAATAGTTTATAAAATACTCTTAAAGGGTTAACAAAAACATGTGAAATGCAAAGAAAGAAATTTTAGATTTTTTTTAGTTTATCACTAAGGGGTCGCCCATAAAGGTCGTCCGCAATTTTTTCCTACTTTTCACCCCCGCCCCTTGTCACAGTTGGTCGCAATCTTCGGACCCCCCTTATTTAAGGAGTAAATACTTTTTTTTAAATATTACATAAAAAAATATTCAAACTCAATTTGCTTATAGAAATCCCAAAAATTGGATTTTTATGCAGGCGTTATATTTGTCCAAAGTTAAATTCGTCCTTTATGGACGAACCCCACTTCTTTCTTACGAAATGTAAAGCTACTACAACCTTTATGGGATAGCAAGGGAACTTGAGGGAAATTTTAATGACAATTGCAAGGACAATCGACGTGTATAATGTACTCAAATTTAATTAGCTTTAAATTCAATTTCTACTTTTTTTTAGAAGAATGCGGGATTAAAAGTAATTAATAATAAATTAGTATAATATGCAATACATGATCTATCGTTAGGCTGACCCCGACAATTTCCTAGGGCGTAAACTAAAGTGGGCTTAAATTAAAAAATTTTAATCAAGCAATTAATAGTTTATTGTCTTCATCGGACGTTTCCAATTACTTAGTTTTAATTTTATATGGTTCTTTAGCTTATTAATTTTTAAGCTTGAACACAAAATCGTAGTTAATAAATTAGGTTATAGAACGAAGAACTAAATATGATAATATTTGCAATAAAACATTCTTCCACAGAAAATCACTTCCACTCTGTGGATGGGTGTTTTTAATTGCAAATATTATCATTTGATATCTGATTATTGAAGTGTATCGTTGAGGGCAATAATGAAACGAGAACCACGATAATCGCTGGTTGAGTTACAGCGCGGTGGAAATTTAAATTGTAAAACAAAAGAGAAAGATGAAAGAAAGAGAAGCAAAACCTCAGAAAATGGATTTGCAGAGAAACAAATAGCTATGTTCCGAATGGAATGGAAGAGCTTGATCAATAATCGCACGAGGGATTAATAGACACTCCAGTCCCGTATTATATACTCTATTCATTCCACTTTCAGTCATAAAAAATTTTGAAATAAGAATAGTAGTTTAAAGCATTATTTATTGATTAGTGATTTTCATACAAGTATTTTTGTACAATTATTGATATAGGGAACTTCGACCCTTTCTACCATTATTAATTACGGAGTTTTAGCATGAAAACTGAAATAGAAGTTTATTCGTTTCAGGAAAAATTAATGCACCCTGAATTTAGGTTGAAATAACAAGTTTAAATTGTAACATAATACATAATTCACAAATAGATGCCTCTGATTTAGGGCTAGTTTATAAATCCCCAGTTAAACTTAGCCGTCAGATAAATGTACCATGTGACAACTTTTAATCCAATGAAAAGACGTCAAACTTCGCTAACTGTCGATTTAATTTCACTGGAACTTGAAGTAGAGATTGATAAATGTGCCCTTAATCAACTAAATTATGCAAATTTCGTAGATAACTGAGATAAAAGTAAGGTTTATTTTTACTTCACTAGCAACACCCTGTTTATATTCACTTTTTATTTCGTTGGAAAGTAAAATTAGCACTTGAATCTTTGAAAATGAAGAGTCAAGTCGTATCTCTGTATTTCAGGGAGTGCCAAAAAAATTACTATTTACGCAAACAAGAAACAAAATTTATATGCTGGTTGGAATATCGAGTAAAATGAACATTAGGGGTTGGGAATCTCCGAATCCAAGTTTTTTAACAATATTTTCTTTTTATATTTTTACTGTAATAATAAAAAAAGGTAGTACTTCATTTTTTTTTACTTTTATGCGGCTGAGAAGACAAAAATATTTATTGGCCAGGATCGATTATCAATAATACAAATCTGGCACTTTTATTGTACGGTGGACGCCGCTTATTATGATCATGGATAATGAGATCAATCGGGTATTGAGATCACAGAAAATTCGGTTTATGCGATCACATTTTTGTTAAGATACAGGAAAGTGTTGGAGATTTTATGTCGCGGTGTTCCGATTTTCAGACGTATTATAAATTTGAACTTTTAATAAACAATTTTACTCTCAAAAATTATAGACAAACAGCACTGTGTGACTTTTTTAATCCCATTAAAGAATGTTACTATTATTTTTCATTTTATAAAATTTTTATATTCCGAGTCCCTATATGTTCACATTAATAAGGGGCGTCTACTGTATGTTAAAAACTTTATTAACATGGCAGACACCGGTGTCTGTTCGAAGTCCTTGCCCAGAACGCCGTGGCAGATACCGGTATATCGTCTGTGTAATTCTAATACCTCGTAAGCCTCAAAAATATGAAAATCGGGTTATGATGTTTTTGAATGCTGTAAGCCACACTCGACCATTTTAGTATTACACGTAGCCCAAAAAAAAAATTAGTTTAAGAATTAAAACGGTTTTCTAGTACTACCTAGTTTATTCTAAAGTGCATAATATGCAAACTTAAACAGTTTCTTTCATTTATCTCAAAACTTGCATTTTGGGGATACGAGGTATTAGAATTACACAGACGATATGCTTAAAGAGCTGCCGATAAGGAACTGGCATATGGACCGCATTGACGACAGAAACACCTCTAAAAGTAATAGAAACTGTTCTGAATAGAACTGTTTTGAAAATATTTCACAGTGAGAATGAGATTTTATTTTAAATCGTTTTAAATTGAATAATATGGATGTCTGCTAACTGTGCCCGTTTTACGGTTCAACACGAATTTGGTCCTTGACGCCACAGCAACCGGTGTCTGTTATCCAAATTATAATGAAAAAGGTCAAAAAATGTGTTTTTTTTGCATTCACATGTATTTCTAAACTGCTTATAACCGTTGAAATATAAAAATGTTATTAGTAATTTATTTCCTTCTTATTAGTAATTTGTTCGCTTTTGTCATCCTAGTTTCAAATTCATATTTCTAATGAATCAGATACCGATTCATTATTTATCAGTATTAGTAATCACACCTGTAAACAACTTTATGGTATTGTTCCTTGTCATGTTGATTTGAATGTCCCTTAAATAAATTCCAACTATTTACCTATTTTGGTTGAGAATCGGTAAAATTCTAAACTTAAAGTTAGCATGTTTGGTTTCAAATTTTTAAAAAATCGCCCATGACGCTGATTTTAAACAAAATACTTTTTAATAAAAACTAAGTTTTTCGTTTCTATTTTGCAGTTTTTGAAGTTTGCAGTTGGAAATTAATTTAAAATTTCATGAAACTAAAGAGAAGATATTTATAATAATAATTAAAATCCTAGATATCGTTCAATTAAATTGTTACAAAATTTCTGCTGTAAAACTTTAGTGCCAATCCGCCTCTGCTTTTGACGCTAACTAAGCACCTGACTTGTGTTAAAAAATTCCACTGTCCAAATTTAAATTATCCTGCCGACACTACTTATTTACCACTGTAGGAAGTCGAAACTAATTAAGGACGACACCCAACACAAATCCGAACGAAACGAAATATTTCTAATTTATATAATTTACACAATTGAAATTCCTCTTTGAAACCGTCAGGGTCGGCTAGAATTTCTACTAATTGGGTGGCCAATAAGTAAATATTATTCTACGATTGAAAAATTTTTCTGAAAGACATTTTAAGCTTCAAAGTAAGCATAACTCGAATACCAGACTGTTGTCGACATCTGGTTTAGATATTTGTTGGAAACGAATATGCTGATTGCGGTACTTGTACCAAAAAGCTTTGGAAATTAAATCCACTTGAAGTTTCGATGACGGGCGAAAATAAAATTTTAAATATGTGGACTTTTCGTACCGACGAGAAACAATAAGTTTCAGTCAGACACATCGACCTTCATCAGATAAAGCTTTAGCGAGCAATTTGATTGGAAATCGAAACATTTTTGAATATGAGCACCGTTATCTTGAATTTCTCGTTTTATTTGTTTCGAAAACCAATAGTCACGAAAACTCTTACCATTTAAAAAGTGGCAATAATAGCACTCTTGTGTAAGTGGCAACTTAAAATGCTTAAAATCGAATTAACAAGTTTTTTGTATTCTTTACTATGAGGTAATAAAATATTTTAGTGTTGTGGTATGTGACCTATAATCTTTTATACAGTCAAAATACTTCCAAGTTTAGAAAATGAATAGAAATTCTTTATGGTCGACCCTAAAATTATTAAAATATCTTCTCTTCAAATTTTTACAAGTTTTATAGCTTTCATGGTAATGATGATTACTTGACTGGGGATCACCCGGTACAATCTTAATTATTTGAGAACAAAACTCCTATGAATCATGTTAATGATACCTTAGTTTTTTGTTAGTCTCTCAGTTTGAAATTGCAACAATTTGGGAACATCGTCATATCGGGAAACGATTCCATCTAAAATGGGTTATCGATTGAGAAAGTAACATTTTTCAATTGCGCAAAAGAATAATGGCGAGTTAAATGTCAATAGGAAATAACAATTTGTATAATCAAAGAGGTGGCCGAATTTGCTGACTAATAACAATTTAATCAAGGAACTGCTAAGTGAATTAAATTATTAACAACAAATTTGGTACTGCTGTCCAATAATATGAAAGTGTAACGTAGAGATAACTATGAAAAAGATTAAATTAATTATGATTTAATAATTTTGTCTGGTCTGAATGACTATCAGTCTATTAATTATTTTTTTTACATGGTAAAATTATCGTTTTGTGCATGAATAACGTGTCTGATAATTTAATTAGTTTCTAATTTAATATTTTATCGAGCGCTTTGTTTTAATTCAATTAATCTAATTAAGAGGTTCTCTATCAGAATCGTTACGATTATTCAGCTATGTAGGATGTCATCATTTATTTGTTGTTTTATGAACATGATGAAATATTAATTTGTTTATAACTTTTGCGAATTTCAAGTGCTCACTCGGTGCATTTTTGGAACATTTTTATTCGCAATTTTATTATCAAGATTTGCCATTTTTGGTCACATGTCGCCATGTTTTGCGTCAAATAGACTACCTAAAGGAAAATATAGAACATTTTTTTAAAATTTGAACTAAAACTGCGCATTTTAAAGGTTAAATTCATTAGGTTATATTTTAACCTTCATGTTTAAATCATTGAAATTTTCGTTAAAATTACGAGCTCACTGCGTTGTAATTTGTGTTCAAGTTTTTGGTTTTTAAGTAAACCCTCGAAAGAGTTTTAGAAAATGCGGACAAATAAGTATTAGAATTTTCTATTTCCATCTTAAATCGATAAACACTTTGATATTAAAACTCATTATTTTTTAAATCGTAATTTTCTAATCTGAATTGCAATTAGATGAATCACAAATTTATGTTATTTTAACAAATTAATTACTTATACAATTTTATTTTTAGAGTCGCCGTGGATTATTTAATATTTTTTTTATCAACGATATGTTCTTAACATTTTTTAAATTATTCGGGGGTTTAAAAATCGGTTGAAAATTAAAATCAATCAAAAATAATTTTACGGGGAGGTTCTTTTAATTTTTATGGAACACCCTGTATAACAGAAAATCTCACAAAAGTATTGGTATGAGAACTTGCAAAAAAGTTTAGCAAAAAACATCTAATGAATAAGTTTATACCTGCCTTCCAAAAAGTCTTTCACTCCTCAACTGTTGGAGGTAGATTTCAGGACTTGCAGAAATTTTGTCCTTTACAACTTTGTCGATGTAATTTTGTTGAATAACTTACCTTTTATTTCTAATTTGATTTGCTTATCTCCGGAATTTTGTTTTTAAATCTAATGTTGCAAATTTGGATTCGTTTCTATTGGACAATTTATTTGGCAAAATAAATATTGAAGTTTTGCAACGTCTTTATTATGTAGTAAAGTAAATTTAGAAGAAGTTATTAAGTACACATTATTATTTAATTTAATTATATGCGAGTTTTAGTTTTTCTCCCGCGAGTTTCCCCCCCCCCCAGTAGAAGGATGAAAGGAAGACTTTGATTAAGGAGAAAAACGTGCAAAATAAAACTTCCCTTTAGTATGTACTATGTACTTATAGAGTCGATAATAAATTATTTAATTAACGACTCGATTGTACTAAAAATAATTAAATAAGCCTACTACATCATAACCTTTTTGACACACCTTAGCATATTTGCATGTTTGCATCATAAAATTAGCTTTTAATGAAGCAGTTTTAGTGAATCGAATTTTTGTATTCTTTCATCTTGGTTTTCAAGCTTGCAAGTTGGATAGGCTCGTTCTCTTAACGTAATCAGTATTTTTAAGTCATTTCAACTGGAACACCGGATGTTGTTTTCTTGTGTTCATAACCGTTTTGGATTTGTAGAGGAAGTAATTTTTTTTTAATTAAGATAGTTAAGAAAAATTATTTTCGTGGCATGGCATGCAATATAAATATCAACCAAAAATGTTTTGCCTTAATTTCAATAACAAATTCTTTTATAATTGCTAGGAAGTGAAAAATTACATCGAGCCACTAATAGGCAATTTTTGTATTCAATCGAGCCGATGCACAAGGTGTTACAAAAGAGTTTCATAAACTAAATAAAAGTGGAATAATATCCCACACTTTGTTTACAAATTAATCTGTAAAAAGTTTTCTCTGACATTTAAACGATTGTGTGCGTTACCACAATATTAAATTATATAATTAAGCAAGTAATTACTTTAATTAGGTTACATTAGTTGCTTTCAATGTCGGACGTCGAGTGGCCTTTTACGAAAAATTAAACTTTTTTTTTTTAATTATATTTAAATCGCGGGCATCGAAAATGGATTTTCGAATAAATTTTCCAACGATGACCTGTTGGATGTTTATCTGAAGGTTTATTTGCTTGAGAATTGAAAGAATGCAAAAAAACTGAAATACCTTTACACAGAGAGCAGCATCACTATGGAACTTTACATACATACCACCCACCAAGTACCAACAAAACTAGTTGGTGAACATTCAACTCGAAACGGTTGTTGAAACTTGAAATTGTTCTTGTTAGAAGTCGCAAATTAAAATTTTTTGTTATATCTAAAATAAAAACAAATATGACAAACGTTTTGCCAAAATATGCCAAGTTCCTAAAAACGGAATGAAACTATTTTTAATAACAACAATTGATCTTGGCAGAGTAATAACTTTTGTGTCTTACAAAAGAATTTTGGAATTTATAAAAATGTCATTCGAAAATCTCGAAAGCATAAAACAATCTTGAGCTTCTGGTATTTGTTAAAAAATATGATACTAAATTTAGTCTCATTGTTATCTAACATAAGGTTTAATTTAGCTCATCGCTTGTGGTATGCTGTGAACAGATGTGCTGGTGTGAACTGGGCATTCCTCTCGGTGGTATGCGGACTTACTGGTACTTTTCAAAGATATCAAGATGAAAATTATATGCGTTTCAGACACTTATATTTTTGAAGCTATCTCAGTTTTCAACCCACGATCGCATTTTATATTTCTCGTCTTTAGTCAATTAAATTCTTTTTATAAAATTCCTTCATGCACGAACTTCTTTCAAAATCGACTCCTTTTCTTCGCCTTCTTCTTCTTGGCCGCTCATTTCGAGCGAAGAAAACTTTTGTCGATTGCAAATTTTTAAATTTGAAATTTAATGAGATCATTAATAAATTTCTTCATTGTTCAAGTATGTAGTATTCAAGTCAGCTATGATGCAAATGACGCGACCACTTGCGATTATAATACATAATATTATTATTATTACTTACTTATTTATCTTAATAGTAGTAGTAGGTAATACATTTCTTATCGATTCAGATAAACAAATTGCAACATGGAAAATTGAAAAGTCAGTCCTTTCATTTCCTAAAACAAATCTTGCATAAAATTGCCACTTTGCAAAATCACCATTAGATGCGTGCATCTTGGCATTTTCAGAAAATTACAAAATGCATCAACGCTTTATTGCGCTCCGCCACTTTTTCCTTCAGTTTCAATTTCGATTGTGCATAAGTGACTTTTAAAAGGCCGTTAAACTAAATTTACGTTTTTAATATCGACTGTAAAAAAAACTTGAACCCAAGAGGCGCCGGTTATTTTATTTTCCTTCAAACGTCCTTGCCGTATTTACCGAGAGGTTAAAATTTTAACTCACGTCTTCCGATTGTTTCCTTAACGTGTTTGCCGCACAAGATAGATTTATAAACGACGTATCGTAAAATAAATTTGGTCCAGTTGATGAACCCTGCGGTACTTTATAAAAACAAAAAACGCCCAAGTGGTCGAAACGCAACTCGACGATTATCGACTTTATTTCCACTTGATTTAACATCGTCTGATGCTTAGATTGGTTAAAAAAAACTAATTACATATACCTGTTAGTCTACCTGGTAGATTCTTATGAATGAAGCTGCTTTACTATTATCTTCAGTTAAATGCGAACGTATAACAATGGAGCAACGTAAAAGTTAAACTGTGATTTGATTTTTTTTGTTTTCGAAATTGCGAATTTTCGGCGGTGGCTATTTCGATCAAGTGCTTCGTTTAAAATTATGGAATTGCCGTTTTATATGCAACGATTAATTACGAATTCGTTTTTACGTGTAAAAAGTTTTGAGATGGCCTACGAAGAAAATGAAGAGTCGCCTAAGAAGTTCGATTTTTGGCAACCGTGGTTAAATAAAGGTAAAATTTCGTGTTTTATTCCGTTTTATTTGCGTCGTCGTCGGTTAATTTCTAGCCATAGTTTAGGGCCGGAGACGGCGGGGAAGGACCGGATGTAGTCCATCTTCTGTTAATTAGCGGTAGTACATGCTGACCTTGGAGGGTCGTATCTCCCCTCCGATCATCGGTTTGAATTCAAATTTTGTTCTTTTCTTGGCAAAGCATTTTTGAGCTCTTAAATTTATCCCGGATTTTTTTTACTTTTAGACGACATCAACAAGCAAGGAACGGCGAAACAGCTACCCACGACGAAATGGAAACGAGATCGGCGTTCGCGAGCTGAGTACTCACGAAAATCCGATCCTAAAGTTCCTGAATGTTTCAACCAAGAAACGGATGCCGAAGTACAAAATTATAATTTAAGCAACCAGCAGAACACAAACGGTAGTTCCGCTTCACATAAATCTTCCAGTAGTATGGACGGTGATATTCCTTTAGACATGAGCGTGCGTCAAAGAGGGCAACCTCCTTCGTACTCCCAAACTATTAACAATCCAAAATTTAGATCCAGTTATAGGCCCAGTGTAATAACTCCAACGCCACCACCTCAGAGAGACGAAGTTCCTTCAGGTATGCCTCTTTTATTTTTTTTTCAATCCTTTTGTTTTTTTAAAACACAAATTTTTTGTTTAGGAATTTCCATGTGTGATCCAATAATTGACGAACATTTTCGACGTTCTTTAGGCAAAGATTATATGAAAATATTTTCCGCAAACAACAATGTACAACCAACCGAAACAAATCCGATAGTTAAAACAGCTCCTAAAATAAATGCCAATGTTATAGAATTAATGGATAATGCCGGTTTATCCGTGGACGATCATTTTGCAAAAGCACTGGGAGATACGTGGTTAAAATTAAACAAAAAGGAAAACGAAATTGATAACCAATCGACTGATAAGGAAGTGGTTATGTCCGTTTAACTTTTTTCTTCCTGAAATAATAACAAATTAGTGATAGATCTGTTAGATTTTTGTATGTGTGTTTGTGTGTATGTGAATTAGATGGATAAATAATTATTTATTTATAGTAATATAATAATGATAATTCTTGCAATTTAAATTTCAATTAATTTATTTTTATTTCGGTGGTTTAATTTAGATGAGGGTATCATCTAGGTGCTTCCGTTTATATATTTTGGTCATTAAATTATTTGTAGGCAGGATAAAAATAATAATGTAAATATTTTGTATAAATTCTTCCATTTTGTGTAAATAATTGTTTCAATTACTATGTATATTTATGATTAAGTTAAAAGAAAACCTGACTTTTTAGTAAGCACAAAGCAAGTTGTAATTCTAATTCTAGATGTCTATAATCGTATCGTACAATATTGTTGTTAGTTTTTTATTGTTATCACTTACTTTTCACAAAGTTCCAATAATTAAAAATTTCTTGTTGAGAAATTTTAGTTAAATAAATGTTTTTGTGGACTTTGTAGTTTTTTGAACTTTAAGAACTGATTTCATATGGTGCTAGAATTTTTAATACACATCTCGGCACCACAAGAAAGCAGCCCCCATTGTCAAATCGTGATTACTCCACTTAATTAACACATGTTTCGAGCACTAAACTAATTCAAATACTGCTAAACTTAATAGAGTTAGTTACTTAAGTACAAATCACTGTTACACTTCGTTCCTAAACACAAAATAGATATTTATTTACACTTTATTTGAATTCAAAACCATTCCAGTTTTGAGTTCTTGCTCGCACATTCCTCTCCAACTTTTAAATCGTGTGAAAGCAGCTTGGCTCCATATTTACTTCCAGTATTTTTTAATGCTTGTTTTGTGATTTTTTACTTTTGGATTATATTACCCTGTGGTATCAAATTTGCGGTGATACAGTTTCTGGTTTTACTGTGCTTTTTTCTAGCAAGATGTTGAAAGCAAGGTGAAATACATTTCTTCACCTGCACTGCATAGGGTACACTTACTGCTTGTATGATGAAAGAGTGTTTTAGTGAACCTACCTGCATATCCTTGTAATTTAATATCCTGCAATATAAAATATCAAGTAACTATTGAAAATAATGCCAGCTTATAAAAAGACCTACAGCATGCAGGTGAATTTAACAGTGCAAGAGAAATTCCGCCAAAAAAAACAAAGCGCCATGGTGGATGTGAGCTATCCAAAAAATGGTACAAGGGACGCGCGACGTCACCAAACTACGATACAACTTTGATAATTTAAAATTCAACACCGCAATCAATTTTTATTTGAATAAATTCTAAAATGGAGTTATTTATTCTACATCGAACCAAAAATTAAAATTATTACCTTAAATTTGTTTGCAACACTCAAGGCGATCACTCCATCCTGAAACATTTTAGTTACAAAGAAATTATTTAAACGTTTGGGTAGACGATGCACTGCAAAATATTTTTTTATGAATTGAAAACACTTTAGCGTAGTTAGACCAACGTAAACACAACCAAAACATAAACACGCGATTTTTGATTGATTATTTCTTAATATGAATGACTCACGATCGGGACTGATTTCATCGCTAAACAGCGATGTCCGTTGCATCAAAGAGGGGGTACAACCCTCCATACAAATATTTTATGTCAACCCCTCGGTTTTTGCTATTACTAAATTCATACTTCAATGTGACTTACCATTTGCTTGAGCTATTAAAAAGGGGAATATAAGGTTTTTAGCAAGGGTATAGATACAAAGAATAGGGCTTGCTTGTGTGCAAGCTTTGTACATATTTTCATGTTATGATTAGGTTTTAATTTTTTAAATTTCTACTTTTAAAATCAACTTGTCTGGTTTGTTTACTAACAATGGTACGAAATTACTAAGGGAGACTTGTTTCTTATTTCGCTATTATCTTGTTCGGGTTTATGTAGCGCAAAACACGAAAAATTAAAATAATTCGTTGGCTCCCAAAAATATTTATTCTGATCGCAACGGTTAAACCGTCAACTTGAAGTAAAAGTTGTACTAATAAAATGCAACTTTATTGTAAAAACCAATGTTTACTTCAGTTTTCGTTAATAAAAACAGTCACATTGTTAACGTTTTTAAGCATTTGAAAGTAATATAAAATTGTGTAAAGGTTTTTGTTCTATCATAGTTCTATACATTTCGATTGTGGAATGCACGGTTTATGTATAGATTGGGAAATACCTGTAAGAACGTTCGTTTGTTAAAAATATATTTAAAATAAAAATTTAACACCCATAAACACCTACATCATGGTCGTGAGATGCACTCTGTTATCATGTAAATTGGAAGCAGGGGCTTATCGACCCCGAAATATTGGTGCGGAATTATTTTTAAGCAGCCGTTGATGACTACGGCTCAAAGTGAATTAAATAAATTGTATGCAAAAAGTTAAATATAAAGCGCCGTAGGAGAGTTTTTAAACACAGTTTAATGATTCATAACTTCCGCGGAAGGGAAGATTATTTTCTTTTTAAATTTTATAATTTTCATCCAATCGAGTGCTTTTTAATTAGATAAAAATTGATTACAAATAATCGGTTAATAAATGACGGAGTTATGAGGTAACAAACATTAAAAATACAGCCGAATTGAGAACCTCCTCCTTTTTTAAAGTCGGTTGAAAATGCAATTGAATAGAAAAATCGGTAAAACAGGAAGATTCGAATTAACCAAGTACCATATTGCATTATATAATACTTACGTGAAGGCATGGGTTAATAATTAATAGAGTTAATATTACTTTCCCATTTACGTAGTAAAGGAAAGTATTGTTATCGAGTTAAAAAAAAATTTTGAGTTAGCATTTTTCCCATGGTCTATGAGCCCATACGAATTGTTTAAGACCAATTTTGGAATGATGTCCGGATGTGTGTGTGATGTATGAAGTATGAAGTGTGATGTATGAAGTATGAAGTGTGATGTGTGGTGATTTTCTCGTCAACGTTTTCAGACAAACGCGTGCACCGATTGAGTTGAAATTTTATACACTAGTTTGAAGTAGCTGTCTAAAGAGCTGATTAGATTTTGGTTGAAAACCGTCCATTTTTAACCCCTTTTTTAGGGGAATGAAAATTGTTAAAGAGCATTGCCGCTTGCCGGTGGAACATATGGGATTGAAAATCATATCAATCGAAAGAGATTATTTTTCCGCATCTTTTGATACCCCACACTTGATATTTCCCTCTTAAATTATTGTTAAAATGCAAAAATAAAATAAGGGCTATTTAAATAAATATGGTTTGCCTTGGATAATTTTGATCTGTCAAAGTGATTTGTATTGTTCATTACTATAATTTAATATTTTAACTTACTTGTATTAACATATTATGTAGTTAATACCAAACGAATTTTTTAATTACTTATAAAAAATTAATTCTGACGTCATTACGCCCATAGTTAAAATTTTATTGCATATAGACGGCACGGCATTCCGCAAATTTCTAATTTTTTTTGGAAAATGTCAATTTTAAAAATTTTTCAATGCAAACATGTTATATAATTATTGTTAAAATGAAAATATAAAATAAGTGCTTTTAAAAAATATGAGTTACCATGTTAAATTACAAATTAAATTTCGTAACTTTGATATCTCAAAGTAATTTGTGTATTTTATCGAGTTAAAAATTGTTTTGTGTTAACATCTGTTTTTTTTTGATTGAGCTGAATAAATTAAAAAAAATCAAAGTGTATTTGATTTAAAGAGTGATAAGAAGAAAGGAGAAGTAATTAAATAATTGAATTATAAAAATTATTAAATTGGAATTTGGATAAAGATAAATTTAGTTAAGTATTACAGAAATATGTACACTATTAGAAAACAAGGTATACCTAAATAATAAAGATCAGGTTTTGTTAAGTTAGAACTGTGAACTCGGTGGTAAATTGCTTATACATTATCAAAGAGTGATTTAAGTTTTTCTTTGAAATGAATTGGTTTTTCAAAAAAGTTGACTAGACTACAGTTGTAGTCTTGTAAAACGTTTGCAAGAACGACAACCAAAATAAAATATAATATTGTTTAATCGGGATATTGGAGAAGTTCAAACAACCGCGTTAAAGGTCGACATTTCGCCCAATTTTATCGTGGGCTTCTTCAGGACCAATTACACCATTCTTCTTCTTTAAGTGCCGTGCCTGATTTCAGACGTAGGCGACCTCTCTCCTATGTACTATGTGTTGTGCGTTTGAAGTATTATCACACACATAGGGGACCTACTGCTTAACGCGGGCTCCGAACCGCGGGAAGTGTATACACTTCATCTCCAGAGAGGCTGTACCAGGCAGATTACACCTCGGTGGTTTGCCATTGCCTTCCGAGGGGAGACGGTCAGAATAAAGTTTTACTGAGCCCGGAGTTGAACCAGGTATTTAGAATTAGCAGCAACGCACTTAACCGCTAAGCTGGCGACCGACAATTACACCATTAGTCGTATGTTAACATTAGAAAATATATTAAATGATTCCCAGGAAAACAACAATGGAAAATGGTAAATACAAAAAGTCGTTCACAAACACGTCAAAATTGGTCCTGAAGAAATCCATAATAAAGTTGGGTGAAACATCGACCTTTTCATGATTCTTTTCAAACATCGATATTATATAATAAAATGTTGAACGAAAACAGATTTTCAGCAACAAAATAAAACTTACAATTTTTTAACATGCTTTTATTTAATTTAATCTATAACATGAAAATCGTTGATTTAAACAAGAAAAGATTTTAGAGATAATTTGTAGATATTTCCACTCTCTTTAGAATCGTACTACTGAACAATTAACACAAAAAATTCAACAGTTTCGGTGTTTGTCCATTTGAAGATAGAAATTATAAAAATTACTTTGAAGAGGGTTAACGTCCAAGGATTTGGATTTAGACAAACAAATTTTTAAAAGCTTGCTCTTAAAAAGTGTCTTCTATAACCTTATTTATAGCTTTCAAATAATATTATTAGTTAATTTTAATAATAAATTAAACTTCAAAAATAAAATAGTTAATTAAACGCGAAAATATTATTTATTTTAATATCAAATGTTTATTGAACAGGTAAAATATAAAATATTTTCACGTTCAATTAACTATTTTATTTTTAAAGTTTAATTTATTATTATTAATTCAAAGAGATGGAGGGATAGCTGGACGTCTGTTTCCCAGGAGGGCAACATTGTGATTAACTAACAGGGCCGAGCCCTAACAACAGAAGAAGAAGAAGAAGAGAATTCTCAATAGTTAAAACATCAAATATTTATATAATTTTATTAGATGATGATTGTAACCTAAATATATCGGTTTCGACCATTGCAATCGTCTTCAGTACATTCCATCAAAATTTCTTCCTCTTACGTTAGGTCTGGGACCCGTTTAAGAATTTTTTTAAAATTGATTCTGTGAGCATAATTGGATTTTACATCTTAGATAGCTTGCTAAGCTGGCCCTCGATGTGCCTGTACCCTGTTTTTTTTATTATTATGAAGGCAAATCATTAACGCAGGGGAACCGACAGCTTTAGGTGCCCTCGTAGCTCGGAGACGGCCAAAAAAATTTTACGCTTAAACCCGGAGTCGAACTGGGAAACCTTACGGTAGCAGTTCATCAAATTTAAAACAAAAAACAAACAATTATCTACAAGCAATAACAAATACTTAGGAAATTTTTATAATAAAATTTGTACTAGAAGTTGGAAATAAACAAATATAAAAGAAGTGGGAAACCGGGGTGGTAGCTACAACCTATTTGATAACATTTTTTTTGTTAAAATTTTGATTTTGGAATATAATATAAAAATACCACTGGTGGCGATTAAATCCCTACATAAAACTTATAACTGGATTATTTAAGGCCCTGAGGGATTGATAATTACGAAATAATTTTATCGCAGTTTGCTATAGTAGGTATATTATTATGTAATAAATGTACGTACGTGCTCGGTAATATCCCTATGGATATATTCTATCCATATAGGGATAGAATTTTTCTGAATAGAATTCTTTGTCAATTCTGTTGATTGAATAATTGTTTACATAATTACCAAACTGTAATTGAAAGCGACATTTTAAAACAATTATTATCAGATTATGTAATTTATTGTCAATGTTTTGTTACTCGACAACATCATAATGAGATAATGACATAAGCAATAATATCTATCATATAGGGTCGTTATTAATGTAATAACGACTTTTTATTTGTTAATTTTGCACGCATGACTAGAAATGGATTGGTTTAATTGGATTTCTATTTAAGCAAAAAAATTTCAATCTAAATTTTAGAAAAATAGAAAATCAGGTTTTAACAATAGGGCTGAATGTGAAATACTTGAAGTTTAATAAATAATGTAGGAAAACAACACTAGAAGCAGAAATATATCTAGGAAAACAAAGATGGAAATATGTAAGACCTTTGGAAGACCAACAGGTGTATATGCCGTGGAGGTGGAGGTGATGAACAATCATCACAGCGAGAGAAGAGAAAATCAGAAAATACTGGAATATGTGAATTTATTTACAGCTAGTAATTCGAGTAAATTTTGAATATAATAATTGTAGTCGACTAAGAAAAATTTAATTGTTTGATGACATCAAACAATAAAGCTATTAGGTAATAATTCCAAAACTGGGCGTCGAAAATGAAAAAAATAGGTTTTCCAATTTACTGATACCCTTTTAACTTGGATAGTACATAGAAACTAAGAGTAGTAAATAGGTTTTAGCTAGAAAAAATTAAAATCACTTGACCTTTCTAGAACTGAAGTATTTGAGATGTACTAATACATATTTGATGTTCTTCGCTGGAGAGATTGACACATCGAATATGGATAATTGGTAAAAAATGAAGGCCTCAAACCATCTAATATAAAATAAACGATTGACGATATCAACTTGAGAAACAACTCCGAATCTCGACACCTGAAATTTAAGCAACGCAGGTAAGTAGATGTAGATAATTTATTGTGATTTTTGTTTTCAGCAATTTATTATCTGTTTGAAAAGTTCTGTGAAATTGAAATCGCTTAAATCTTGTAGAAGTTATTGATTAAAATAAGGTTAAAGAATATTTTTAAAAATTTATAGTGTAAGCAAATTTCTAGAAAAAATTAATTAAAAATCATTAGTGGACCAGAAAATAGTCGTTCGCTTCTTATTTATATTTTATTTTAAATTTATTCTATTTTCAAAATATATAAACTTTTTACTGTCGAAATTAATATTAACTAACAATAATAATCTTTATTACTCCATAAAATTGCTACAAAATTAGCCACGTGTGAAAAGGTGAAGATCAGCAGATGCTAGTTTCATCTCAAAGATGGAAAATGTGTTGTCTTGGATTATTTGAGAAAATCTTCGCCATTGTATAGGACCTTTTCGATCACCAAGTCTTTCAATTTCCATTTAAATTTGGTGGATGGGAGGTTCTTTATGTCTTCAGGTAATCTGTTGAATAATTTTATTCGTAAGTTCATGTCTTCATTTCTCCACAAGGATGGATGTTTCGAAAATTTTGATTTGTTTTGTTTAATTAATGTTGGAGGAAAGGATTTCTAATTTAGTTTTACATGAGGGCAAGTTTTAATTATAGTAAATTTAAATTAAAAAGTAAAATTGGAAATAAAATTGATAGTAAAGATTAAGTTACTTACAGGAAATGGACCACCAGGTTGCGAAGTAAGGGAAAATGAGGAGATAAGATAGAAGAAGAAAGGATGAATATGTGGAAGCTTTGGATGAAGAAAAATTGAAGTTGAAATGTGATATTTGGGAAAATTACTATCGAATTATGGGTTGTATTGGATGGTTAAAAAAATTTCATTACAATCAAATACACTTCCGAAATTCCAAACAACAAACACCTTCATTAACAAAATTAAACGATTTTACAACGTCAACTATAAAATTACAAATTGATACCAAATATATTCTTATCACCGCAACTCGCACCAAATATCCATATCAAAACAAATCAGAAAAAAATTAGTTACCACATGAAATGTGGGATTTGGAGATTGAAGTGACCAGTGGAAAACTTTTGAATAACTATCATCTATGCGCAAGAAGCTGATTGGTACCATCTTAGGAAAATTAAACCTTATCGTGCGCTAAGGAAGTGTTTTTTTTGGGAATTATTTTATAATTTAATACAAAAAGTAATTAAACACAAATAAATGGTATACATGAAAACTAAAAGACTACATTTCTACTAATTTTTAATCAAAATGAGTTATCGTAAAATTGGACTTGATAATAAAACTCAAGCTCTATATATTAAATCGACGTTTCGATTGACTTTATTTGCAGTCTTCTTCAGGATTGAAATTTTTTTTAATTAAATAAAAATCTTTCAAACTTTGAAACCAGCAGAGATGCAATTCCTTAGAGCAACGAAAGGCTGCGCCAGAACTGACAGAATAAGAAGTGAAGACATAAGACAAGAATTTATGATTGAACCTTTGATGAAGTACATTAAGACATACCGACAGCGATGGTGTGAACATATGGATAGGAGGGACAACTGTACACCAGTAAACATGATAATGGGATACTATCCTAAAGGGGAAAGAGAAGTTGGGTGACCGAGGAAACGATGGACGCCGGAACAGGCTTTAGCCGAATCCAGAAAATTTAATGATGATTTAAATTTTGTGCCCTTCCATTGAAAGAACATTACATTTTCAAGTATAATTGCAATTATTAACATGAAAAGAAACGTCAAATTTACAATAGTAAGAATCATTTCTCACATTTCTACTTTTACACTCTATACCAATTTACATATCAATATAATCGTACAGAGTGAAGTTTCTTGTCCGATGGTAATAATTAATAAAAGAAGGATTCTTGGATTAAGCGGACACCAAATAAAACAAATATATTATCTCGTCGACGTGTCGGAGACTTTATTACGTCTCCATCTTCAGGACTAGATGAAGAGAAACATATTATGGTAACGCCGCAAATAACAAATCTCAACAATAAACTCTTACCTCGATATCGAGGTAAGAGATTATTTTCGCAGCTACGCTCGTGCAATCTCCTTGCTAAAACCTGTACTCGCTGAAACCCAAGAATTCTTCTTTCATTATATATCAATATAATACCTAACCGAAAATTCTGAAAGCCTCAAATAGGGAACCCCTGCGAGTTTCCGTAATATAACCGTGTAGATTTACATCAAAGTATTCAGCCAAACTGTAAGGCTCCAAATTCACTAACATATTTTTTACTTTTCATCAACGATCGGGGCCGTTTTCAGAACCAAGGATAAATTAATCAAAACGAGAAAATTATAGAATTAAAACAAAACTTTATAGGCAATTTTAATCCCATCCCTTACCGGTGATTTTTATTGCTAACTTTTCATTTGGCGCTGTTTCGAAAGACACCACCGCGTTGAAGTTTTTTTGGAATGCACGATGAGAAACAGTTCTAATCTTCAAACCTGATGCTTATCATAAGACAAGTACACTATTTTTACTGTAATTTGAGAAAACAGTAAGGCAATAAAAAATGTCGATTGTCGAAAATCTTCTGTAAAATTTGAAGAAACGAAAATGTTGTTCATCAACTTGATTTTTTCTTTACTAATTTATAATTAACAAAAAATATAACCGTTCATGTTTAGTTAGTACTTCCATAATTTAAATCTTACCTTTTTGAATATTTTCAAAAAAATAACTTTTTTGTTAGATATTTGTTTGGTTCACATTCCATCTCAAGTTTATCATGAGAATGAAACTAAAAGAGTTTCATCGTGAAAGAAAATCCAGAAAATAGAAATTCGAAAGGCTAAACCGATTTTACTGCACCATGTGTTGCCTAGTTTTCAGGTACACACTATCCCAATTTTCGAAAAAAATTAATTTAAAATTGCAAACAATTGCAATTTCCGAAAAAAATTTTAATTCGAAACGCAATTTTTATGTTCATTGGACGTATGTACATAGTAGTTCACAGTTTCACGATGGATTCTGTTTGTGAAACTTATTATACAATTTTAAATTATTGTTTTGTATATCTGACGAAATTTGTACCCAAGAAAAATTTATTATATTCGTGTCGAATAATTAATTGCATATGCAAAATTATAGTACCCAATCATCAGTGTCATTAAAGTTTTACTTTCAAGACTTAATTTTAAGTGTTGCTTAATAGCAAAACTCATACAGTACTGCGGCTGAAGTTTCAACAATCAGATAAAAAAAATTACAATCAATACGAAATTAATGTTTTGTTTCAAATGCCATACCAATAATATTTTATGTTGAAAGGTTTAATTTGTGATCAACGACTTTTATCATTTCTCTTTCGTTAAATGCCACTTCATTCATTCCCATTTGAATAATTTTTTTATTCAATTTAATTATGCCTTAATTTTTATAATAACCGTGGAATAATTCAGCACCTATAGATCTTTGTCTATTAATTACGCCATTAATTTTTATTCGCAAATTATTTAAACTTGGTCGCGTCAATTATTGCATAATCTTAATTTTATTTGCGTTGTAAAATAGCGCCAGCGTCTGCAAGAAGATCGTTTTTGTATAAGAAGTTAATTTGCTAATTACAGAACAAGTTTAAAATTTGACGTCATTACGAGGTCGCTCGAAAAGTGTCCAAGCCTTGCCCAAGATCGGTGAGGAAACCATTCTTCGCCGTGAACCTTACGAATTGATAAGGTAGGTCAATTTTTCCAAGAGGAATGTTGAATAATAATATCATTACAAAATATATCTTCGAAATATGTATGAACGTTTGGAAGGTCAACCAAAATGCCCGATTTTAAAAATATAAATATTTATAAAAATTGGGAATATTATAGAGTAGTACGACTGTTTGCACATTTTCGAAGGTTTCCCTTGTATAAATAATAAAACAATTTCCAAGGTGCGAAATGTTTTGAAGAATCATATCCTATAGAATTATGATAATGAAGCAATAATTTTATTATTGTCGTATATTGTTTTTATTTAAAATTTTCTTTTTCAATGTCGAACTCTTTACATACCTACATTAATTAACCCTAACCCCCACATAGTGAAAATTACAATTATTGTGCATTGTTAAAATGTACTAAATTTTTAATTGTTTATGTATAACTTATTGACAAACTTATAAATGTCAATTACCTACAAGAAGACGTTACATAAAAAACTATTTGCAATAATTGAACTTATATAACTTATTACAGTTTTGTTTGCCAATTTTTAATTTTTTTTATTGTTTATTCTAGTCAAAGTTGTTGGAAATAATTTTTATCTAAACTCGAATTTCGGTTTGTTTATTTTACCTGCTCATAGCTCCAATGCTTAACATTTTAGGTCTAATTGGGTTCGCAAGCTAATCGAGATCCGGTGCAGCTAATTAAGATAAAAGTTACATTAACCCACAACATTTTTTAAATTAGCATTTAGGGGTATAAATTAGAATACTTAATAAGAATTACATAACGCAATGTATGTAACTAAATGCGCTACTTTACGCGACCCTATTAAATGTTGAGAAGCACTTTACATTCTGTCAAGTATTTCTGACCAGTTACTATATTCAGTGAAAGTGAGAAAGTGCAAATATTTTTTAAATTGTAAACAGAATATCGATTCACATGGTCTTAATATTAACGGAGATATTAAAACGTTTGAGATTCCTAATAAAATTAAAAGAGCGTGCCATAGGCGGCGTGTAATCCCCTAAAAGGGGTTTTACAACTTCAAAATTTTTTAAAGTGGATTGCAAATTCTGTGATTTACTTTAATATAAAATAAAAGAAATCCCCTTTCCTTGATGCACTGATGACTTGGTTTTTTCCATTAAATAATTTTGCTCAATTAATATAATTAATAATAAACGCAAATCAATCCACTTGAACGTATTAACAACGTCATAATTATGATTAACAACATGATAATAAAAATAAGAAAATCCGTTTCTGCAAGGTTGTCAAGTAATTTTAGGAAAATTTCAAATTTCGTAAAAGAGCCCCTAAAATATTTAAAGAGCAATTTGTAAAATTAACACGAAAATTTAAAAATATTCGAAAATTCTCGAGTTCCACATCCTAACAAGGATTTGTGGTAAATAAAATTAGAGGTGGTCGTACAGTTTGTTAATCTCTTTCAATGCCGATAATTTATATTTAAATTTGATTATTTCGATTCAAACCGTGTGATTGATGCACAATACTGCAGTGGTACAACAGTAATTTAGAAATTATGTTTTGAATAATTAATTACCCAATCTACAATAATTCCACAGGAACCGCAAACATAATTTTCAATTTCTAACATTTTTTTAAATTTTCCATACTTTCGCTGCATAATATTAAAAAATATTGTTGTGACTGCACACATAACAACATCGAACGTTGAATTTGCATAAAGCGAAAATGTTAACTAATGCCACCAACTATATTGGCTGAAATTGTAACCTCAGAATCAACATTTGAAATCACACATAAATAAAAAGAAATAACACATAATAAAATAGTTGGGTTTCGAAAACTGTTTCTAAAATAGTGCCAATGACATATTTAATTAATACGCAAACTAGCTTACAAAAATTAATAGAAAATCTAGTTTTACTAATTTATTTAATAATTTGTTAGACTTTTTTTGTATTACTATGTATCAATGGCGGCAAATTTGTAAGTCACTGTGTCAATATTAAGGATAACAAGAAACGTTTTCAATATTTGGAGTGCTAATATGAATTCCAAATAAAAATTTACAATTTTACACAAACAGCGATTTATTACATTCGACAAAATTCATCGACGACAATAGTTTTACTATAATATTATTACTCAAGATCGAAGATGGAATTAGATAATTATAAAAATTAGATAATTAGATCAATCATAAATTTCCTTATGGTAATTTTTAAATAATTCTTATTAGAATGCAGGACAGGTTTTCAGATCCTGGAGGTTTTTCGCAAGGTTGGTAATAACTTCCTTTATGTACGTGTGTGTCACATTTTGGAATTTTTGCAGTGCTATAAACTTAAAATATTTTCATTATAAACAAAGCATTGAATATTTTATACTTAATTGATTATACAGTAAACAAAAAGGTGACGTCAAATAAGTGAATTAAATTATTATGCGTTTGTAAATAAAACTGGAATATTATTTTTTATTTGTATTTTTTGTACGATATCGATGGATAAAACAATTTTATTTAAGGATAAACCCACACTGACGGATTATAAGTCCACAGTTTTACGTGGAATCCAAACCACGGGCCAAATAATTCGGGAGTAGCTGAGATTCGAACTCGGATAATCAGGTTCACAGTTCAACTCTTTCGCCGTCACATCAAACTACGTGTACGAGATGATTTAACCAGATTGACATTGTAATTTTGAAGAATATCCAAATATAATATCATCGACTGGAAATAATAATATAGCGAATAAATAATTTAATGGCCTTAATAAAAAGCATTGATCACTTGAAGCATAAAATTCGCATTAAATATATATAGTACCTAAGTTATAAATTATTAAAACCATGAAATAACATAATGCAAAAATTATGCATATTTCAATTTAAACAAAACTTTTGTTCAGTTATTGCCATTAATCTTAGAATGCTTATAACGTCAAAGACTACAAATTGCTCACAAAGAATTCCTTACATTATGTTTGTATTATTGTATTTAAATTTTCAAAGAACTGAAAGAATATTTTCAAGGAAACGGACCTTGTTCACAAAAAAACAAATTTTATAGTTGTTAATACCCTGTTTTTCAGCCAGGAGAAAAATGTAGTGCGCAGAACAATATTATGTAATTAATTAAAATTATATTTTTTTATGTAAAACTTATTATGTGCTAATTGTCCTGATTTAAAATTATAAAATTACTGGAAAAATTTACACCGTTCAAGAATATTTCACATTGGAATTAATAGGTTTTCAATAGAAAAAGAAAACTGGTATTATTTGTGCAGAAATTTATTGTTCAAAAGTATAAAGTTCATGGCGCAATTAATATGATTCTTGTAATTATCTTCCACTAATAATTTTTTATATTATATAATATAAATATACGTTTTTGTATTTTTATTTACATTTTTTTATTTTACGCAGAATATTTACAATCTGCCTACAATAAGTAAAATTTTTGTCAATAATAATTCATAGTAGAGAATATCATATTTGGGTATAAACCCAGTGGTTTATATATCTTGACAACCTTAATTCATTGAATTGGGTAAGTTAATACGATAGTCTGTATACTACGAGTATACATTACGATTTGAATATATTTATTAGGTCTGGAGGTTTGAATCTCTTTGGTCCTCGTATGCCGAGTTGATCATTCAATAAGTTTTGTCAATTGGTTTGGATGTGCACTAATCCTGTCTCTGTACTTGGCATTAAATGTACTAATTTTCTCTTTAACTAATGGCATTCCAATGGACCTGCTTCATGGTTGAGTATTTCTCTCTAAACCCAAATTGATGGTCAGATATTAGTTTTTCAGTTGGTAAAGTTTCCTCCGGCCGCTTCACCATTAGCTTTTCAAAAACCTTCGATATTAACGGAAGCATCAAGCTTAGCGGTCTATAAGACGATACTTCCTCTGGGTTTTTCCTGGCTTTGCTATTATGAGTACTTGTGCCACCTTCCATTAGAGTGCAAAAAGTTTTAGTATGGCATTGAATAGTATTGAAATTAGCTTGGCTGTTTCCATAGGTAGTTCTTGCATAATTTTACCGGTTATTAAGTCATAGCCCGGTGCTTTTTTAGGATTAAGTTCTTTCAATATAACCGTCCTTCTTTTATTTTAATTTTTTTCATAGGGAGGTCCATTGGATGTGGTTTTTCTAGAAATATTCTGAAGGGAAGGGTTTAAATACTTTTATTTCTGACAGTGACATTATAAGCTTATATCGTCATAGTTACGATATCTATAATGAGGGTCATAACTCCCTTGGGATATTAAAGTTCAAAAACTCCCTCTTACCTTTTACAGGTGAAAATGATACAAGAAATGCTTATAAACGTTTATATGTAATGAAAACTAAGACATATTTTCCTTATTCACGTCATTACAAATAATAAATGTACAATTTTCAAATGTTCCCTGAAAATTACTTCCGCCGCTGGAAACAATTTCTTCTTTTTTATGGGTGGTGCTGTTGCTGTTCACTACAGTCGAGGTGCCTGCCTCTTCTGATGGCAAAGTAGACAGCATACGCGCCGTTTTATTTCTCAATTCAATACTGTCCTCCAGATACCCCTCTGCCACCGTGGAACTTCTCCAACCTCCGTGTCTTTTTAAGTTTGTCATAGTTGCTCCTGCATTGGCTAGGGCAGTAGCAGAAGTGCGACGAAGGCAATGTCCCGTATAGGTTAGTGGGTTTGGCAATCCTAAATACATTGCGATTTTGCTGGGAATTTTGCCAAACATATTCTTTCCAATTGGCTGAGTTGTACATTTATTTTGTCGGAAGCTCAAAAAAAATCGTTTTGTACCTTCAGGACGCAAGGACATATAAAGTCTCAATAAAGGCAAAGCAGAGAACTCTTTTTCATCCACAACTGTAAATTTCTTCGATACACCAGTTTTACTTTCCGGTACGTTCACTACCATAACAGTATCCCGGTCCTCTATATCTGCTATACTCATATTTAGAAGTTCCTGAGTTCTGCATCCTCCAAAATAACCCATAATTAGAACAACCTATAACAAATAAAACGACATAAACAAACGAAAAAGAAAATTGAGAAAAAAATTACCTTATGCAATAAATGAATTTCATTAGGGGCGTCCTTTAGAAATTTGATGACATCTTTAGGAGATAAGACAGCAGACTTTTTCGGCTTATACCCCTTACTTTTCCGTTTCAAAAAAGCCTCTAGTTCGTTGAACTTGGTGGTATCTCTTTTCTCATATATGGTCACCATCGATTTGAGCATTGACCATTTAGTCCATAACGAATTTGGGCTAAACGTTTCTGACTGCAACGAATAAATACAATTATTAGCAAATCTACCAGAAAATACTGAAAATACTTTACCAGTTCTTGAAAATATGCCAGAAAGACAGTTTCGTTGGCATCTTTTGACATAACATTTCTCTGTGTCAGCCACTTCAGATATAAGTTGTATTCTTTTTGATATAGGGCTTCACTTTTCGATGGAAGTAATGATTGTCTTGCCTTTTCCGCTTTTTTTATAATATCCTCCATTATATCAGAAAAAGATCGTCGATTTGTGGTAAAAAATAAACACGTTTTTAACGGAAAAACATTGATTGATAAATAAAGTTTGCTTATAAACATGTAACATAGCGACAACCTAGCAACAACCAACAATGCTACAATCAACGCTACCTAATTCAAATATACCAGAAAAATTATGAATTTAAACATTTATTGCGTTCTAAATATGGACATATTGTTATGAAAATCGGTCAAAAATAAAATTATCTATGTACCACGGGAATTATAGAGCCTTAATAACCTCTGGCAATTGCTGTCCCTCGGGCCAGAGGCCCTCGGGACGCAAACTTTGCCATCGGTAATTAAGGCCCTCATAATTCCCTTAATACATAAATAACTATTACAAAATGCTCCGCAAAGATTTTTGCCTTTTCTTTATTTATTTTGACCCATTCTTCATGTTCTAACCTGATTGAGGGAATGTGAGTTTGTGGCCGCTTCATTCTTCGCGTTGCCTTCCATAATGAATACTCTGTAGCTTCTGTTGCAGTTGGACTCTCCAGGTGTTCCTGAATAGCTGATCTTTTAAGTTTTTTATTGCTTTCTAGAACTTCGCTTTATCGTGTGGGAATCTTGTTATTTGCCAGGTCTTTCGTAATTTTAGTTTTCACAGTTATCGAACAGGTCTGAATTTTTCTTGTTGTTTCACATTTTGGAGTAGTTTCCAGACTACTTCTTGTACCGCTATGTTAACTTTTTCGATTTCTTCTTCCAGTGGGTTTTGTTATTATAAAGTGATGAAGGTTTTTGGTTTTCTAGGTCACTAAAATAGGGAAGTGGTCAGGTCTAAACACGATTCAGCTTTTATGTTGTTTGCAGGTAATCCATTGATTACACAGAAGACTATCACATCGGAAATTTCTCTACGATCTGCACGCCAATAGATGGGCTCTCCAGTTGACACCGTTTGGAGATTGTCTTTTTTCATGGCTTGGTATAGCTGCCTCCTCTTTGGTGTTAGATTATGTGATCTAGAGCCACACCAAGAGTGTTTAGCATTACAATCTCTAGTCGCTTGTAGATGTTCTTGTTTGAATTGCTCAATTTCATTGTGTTTGATTGATGATTTTATTACAATTGCAGTGCCCCCGCATGCCTCACCTCCCGGGTGTTGTATGGTATAAATGTTATATCCTGGTATTTTCATATAACTCTTTTTCGTAAAATATGTGTCCGAAATCATCATTACATCTATGTTTTGATTGGTTAGAAAAGTTTTAAGTTCTGGCCCCCTTTGGATCAGACCGTTGGCATTCCAGATTGCAATTTTTAACGTGGAGGTCATTATGGCATTTTTAAAATGAGGACTGTGAGAAGATTTAATATGGTGTCCATTTTATTCATTAACTACATATGTCAGCATGTTTTCCAGGTTTTTGTTGTTGAGCATTTCCGCGTTTTTGTTGGTTTCCTTTTGTTTTTTGAGCATATGAATTACCTATTGTAGTTATTGGGCGATTACCCTGTTGGTTATTTATTAATTGTTTATTTCTAAGTGGTGGGGACATTTTTTGTATCAGTTGTTTACGTATTACACAACCTTTGTAGTTATCAGGGTGCACCCCGCCACATTGACAATATTTCAATTCTGGTCCGCTTTCCTTCCTCGGGCAATCTTTTGTAAAATGTTTTTGCAAACACTTAACGCAGACATCTGGCACTCTTTTTTGTCTAGCTGTTCAAATTTGACTATTGACTGCATCAGGTGTTTTATTTTATAGATGTCTTGCTTATTTTCCCTCGATTCCAGTTCCATAAGAAAGAGAAGTAGGGGAACTTTGGCATAATTTCCCATATTTGTTATTCTTAGTACTTTATGATTGTGTTTTTCTATTTCATGTACTATGTCGACACTTGCTTGGATATTACGTAATACCACTTTAAAACTTCTATCTTGCTTTCTTTGATATGTGTGATAATCTCTTTTTTTTCTTTTAGAGCATTTACAACAGGTAAATATCTCTCGGCAGTACTCAGTTGAATTTTCACTTGGTTGTTTTATAAGATTTTTAGTGTACATAATATATCCGTACTTTTGTTATTTTGTTCTGCATATGTTTTGAACTCCACTCACAAATTAATATTGGTTGTGATTTTTCAACTTGTCTAGGAGCATTGTTGGTCTCACTATTTGTAGGTTTTTCTTGATCTTGCTGTAACTGGTCAAAACGCTTTGATGTACTCACCGGTTGAATCAGCCAATAATCCTGCATGAAGGTTTGGACTTTAGTTCTAATAGGTTCTTTTGAGCTGTTTCTTAGTCACTTTCTGTTTTGATATGTAACACTTTCCCATACTCTTGGTGGTGGTTCTTGAATCGATGGGTTAGAATAATTGTCCGGTTTCTGATGCTCTTGATCAGGATTGGAGTTTAATCGGTTTAATTCAATTTGATGAAGCTCACCATCATTAGCATCAACAGGAGCAGTAGCAGTAACATTTGCGGTAACTTTGTTCGAGCTTATCGTGGGCATACTGGAAAAAGTGACCAAGTCAAGTTGAGTTGATTCTAAATAAATGAAATTGAATGTTTAATATTTTGTGAAAAATCAGCTTTTTAAAAGTTTTAATTTTTGTTTTAGGAAAATGAAACTTTAACAATACTTATTATTAGGGCTAATTTTTAATTTTTTTAAAAATACTGAGCAAACTTAAACAACACAGTTTGTCGTGACTGAGAAAACTGACTTGGTCACTTTTTCCAGTATGCCCACGTTATGTTACCTCCTTCGTATTCATGACAAATCCACTGATCGATCCTTCCATTTTTATTCAATTCGCTCAATGTATCAAGGGACATTTCGATACATTTTATTTTCATGAGCCCTTTTTTATATTTAAAAGTTTTCTTGGAATCCACATTGCTTGCGTAAATTATTTGAGATATGACTAAAAACTTAAATCGAAATGACAAGAAAATAAGTTACAATTTTGTTTTGTGTACTCAGTTACGATTAATCTTCAAGGAAATGATAACAAAATGGAGTGGAGGATGTTGGCATGTGAGGAACGATCGAGTTCCACCTAATTGAAAAAGTAATAACGAGAAAACAATTGATTAAAAAAATCTAAATATTTACGAATAGCAAAAGCTCAAACATGAAAAAAATTTATATTCCACCTTAAAAAATGAGACTATAAAAGACCGCCAGGAGGTTGAAAGATTTTTCTCTAAAGAGCTATAATATGCTTAATCCTCCCCTAATAATATATTGTCGTGTTTTTTTCTTCTTAGACGACCGACCATTTAATTTTTTGTAATCCGTGGTTCTTTAATTTTTCTTTAAATTTATTTTTCTTTCCAAATTATTATCTACTTTTAATTAAACGCACTCTTACAATTTTAAACTTAAATTTTCGTTTTTTATTTACAACAAATTAACTATACAAAATTTTTACAAACATCTAGCTCAAGCGTCCTATACGCTCCACTGTCTGGCGCTGACTGACTCCCTTCTCCTTCCAACGCAAAAAGTTTCTTTGTCTGTGCCAATAATGTAGGCTAATACAAAAATTGTTCTTTTAATACATAATAAAACTAATCCAAATTTTCACTAATTTAGCAGAAAAATAACTCAAAATGTTCACAGTATTCTTTAAAAATAAACAATGATGAAAAATTTTAAAGTCTTTGAAATTCCTAAAATATTAAAGACAATAAACAGAAAAGCGATAATTACTTAATTTATTAATACACTTTATCTCCAGGGAGGCTATACTAGGCAGACTACACCTCGGTGGTTTGCCATTGCCTTTCGAGGGGAGACGGTCAGAATAAAGGTATTAACCGCTTAAGCTGACAACCGTCATTGGAATGGAGGAATAGGTCATTATAATTTACAAAGTAGATATTTTTCTAACATAACATCATATCAACAGGCAGGGTTGTCTTCAGAATCAAATAAACTATTGAGCAAATAATAAGATTAAAAATATCTCAAAGGTGGGGTACGTATGCCTCATAAGGTTAGGGCATCCTCCCCATTGAAATTTTTTTTATAAATATTTGTCATTATATTTGGTAATTACTATTTTTATTATTAGGTTACTATGCCAGAGTTCCCATTTTTCTGGAAAACTTGAGATAACTGAAATAATTGAACTAAAAATTAAATAAAATGGAGAAAATTACGAGGTTGTTTTTATAATAAATCAGAATAAATAAATCAAATGCCCTCTTCTCGCATATAAATTATATTATAATAAGAAATTTTATATTTCAATAAGGAAGCTGCCGTAAAACCTATAATCGACTTTAATTATTCAAATTTCATTAAAAACATTTTTTCATAATTTATGCTGGTTAGATCTATTTTAAATTTATAATATTTTATTTGTATGCTAAAAAGCGTCAAAAATAATAATATGTAAAACAATATTATAATTTAAATACAAGAAGAGTGTAATTATCGATTTATTTTAATTTACTGCAACGGAAAATTCCTTCAAACTGAAATATAATTTGAAAAGTTATCTACATACGTTTTCAGTTTTTAAATTATTAGTAAATAATTTTTTTTTAAGTTGTGCTGAATTTTTTTCAATATTTTGAAATGGTTATAATTTATTTCGGAATCATACTTCTAAATTTAATTATTGTATATTGAGTTTAGTCGATTCAGGTTTTCTTTTTGGAATTTACCAAGTTTCGAGAAGCTTGGGAAATTTTTCATTTTCACTTCAGACGGAATACGCCATTTTGCGGTTTTACAATTAATTTTCTAATCACTCTTTATCTTCCCTTATTTCCCATTACAGTTTTTTGTGTGACTAGGCAGTGTTCGCTACGTTTCTTCACAACTTTCTGTAGAAAGTCTACAATTTATGAAGGAAAAATAATATCGAACAAATGTTAATTTTTTTTTATTATGAATGGCTTCTATGTTGCAAACAGAATTTTATGTTTTATTTTCACTTTTTTTCTTCCTGTCAAAATATTCCATTGGAACTAGAAAGCACATGAATGTGTGCTGTATTTTATTATCCACCCCGTATACTTTCTAACGTATTCCTTATTGTAACGAAAGCCATTATGATTCTTAATTAAATTTAAAAATAATTTTATGATGAAGCCAAAAAGGTGATAAAATTCGTGTTATAGATTTAACACGGCGTAATTACTCAAAAACGGTTTTAAAATTTACATTTTTACTTTAATCAACTGCTAATAATCAAAAAAAATCGTCAGAAATTAATTTCTGTAATTAAGTAAATATTTACATATTATTTCATTATAAATTCTCATTAAATCTGAAAAGTTTTTCTTATTGCTTTTCACTCCTTATTAAACTTTGCCTTGAGTCTTGAAACTGATTTTGTATCTTCTTAATAAATACATATGCATACCTATACAAACTATAGTTTTGTTGTATGGATTTGAAAAAACAAATGCAATAAAAATTAACAACCATTAATTATTACTAGAGATGAGATTTTTAGGTTGAATAAATTCAAAAAAAGGTAACTAAAAAGGTACTAATAAAAGCTATTTTAGGTTAGTATTTAGCAGTTTTAGGTAAAAAAAGCACCAATTAGGTAACAAAATTTTAATGGCCTTATATATTATCTTGACTTAAAATATTAAAGTAACAGTAACTAACTAACATTTTTTCAATATTTTCAGTACTAAGGTTTTGTCTTTTCTGAGTTACAATGTTTTTATATACTGAAAATGACCTCTCTACATCGCAAGATGTTAGAGGTATATATTTATACAAGACTGCTTCAGCAGTAGAAATATTTGGTAACATTGCATCTTTACCGTTGCCGGTAAAAATATCAAACAAATTGTTAATAGGTTTATAACCCGGATTGCGATCTAATACCCTTAAAGCTGTTGCACATTTCAGCATATAGGTTGCTGAATCTGAGTACAAAATTTTTACTTTTTCGTATTTGATTCCAAGGGGCCAAAGAATAGCTGAAATAATATTTTATCAAAAAAAATTACCAGAATTTTATTATCTACTTAGTACCAAGAGACTCATTTACAAATCTTGCTACTGTGGCATGATTCGTTTTTTCTAAAACTTTGGACGACAGTAAATATGGGACACCTGCTTCTTCATCGGACATTTTCCCAACCACTAAGTTAGCAATATATCGCCCCATTATATCGGTAGTTTCATCAACACAAATCCAAATATTGCTATTTCCTATAGCGTTTTGAATACTTTCGATTGTTTAAAAAACATATTATAGTAGTACCTATACGTATTATACAATACTTTTACAGATTAATTTTCACATACATTATTGTAACATTTTGGTAAGTAGTTTTTACTTAAAGTAGTACGATGAGGAACGACCTTTTTACAATATTTCTCCAAAAATTTTTAAATGTAGGACAATCTAATTTGGCCCAAGGAATATTTGCGGCTATCTTGATAGCCGCAAAGACAAGTTGTCTAGACAACGACAAAGACAACTATATGGAAGTGCATAAGCCCATCTCTTTCTACATTACATTACGTTACGCTAAATTTGTGCATAAATCGACCATTACACTGACTGCAAAGATTGGGAAGACTGCAAATCCTGCATAAATGCAAAAGCAAAAACTGTTAAATTCACCTTCATATCGCGACATAAGGAGACTGTCGCCGTAGAACTTCCGATAAAGATATTATATTATATATTGCTGTGTCCACCGTGAACCGTTAACACGACTTTCTCTTAAACTCAGGGTACAGGTTCTTTAGGCTTTTACGGTGGAATTATTCTGATCAACACAGTCAAAGAAAATACGCAAATCTAAATTTTAAGAACATTTAATGAATAACTAAACATAAGATTAAACTAAACAAATAACAACAAATAAACATGAAATTCGAACAACTTAATTAAACAAATTCTATGCTAACCTTTTTTTATGTGGATGATAACTCGGCTAGACTCGCACACTATATCGCACATTCACTATCTTCTTATCAAAAATCGCCTGGTCCAATTTGTCCTGCTTTTGCTTTAAATTTCTGACCTGCAACAATCTCAGTCCACTTGTGGCTCTCAAATTAACTCTCTCTTTTATTCTTCCAATGGTGCTGCACACGCGAACTCCAGCATTCAATTCAATTTTTTGATTGAATTTCTTATAATTGTGCGACTCACTTTGTCGCTTCTTCAAATTAACTCCCGATTTTGCGACTATCTTAATCGCTTCATAAAATCGGACTCCTCAATTTTTTATTATACGACTATCCTTTTTTCGCGTCATTCCATTCAACAACTGTTTATATCCCTCTGGCAACCCCTCTTGCTTTTTTTATTCACCCTTTTGATTCTCATCTCCTATTTTTCAGTCTTTTGTGTTGCCTATCCCAAGTTATCATTCGGCGTTTAATTTTAGAAACACAAAAACTTAAACTAACAAAACTTAATTACTACCAAAACTTAATCTAACATATACAAACTTTTCTCATGCCATATTTCCTCTGACTGCACGATAAACAATGTAATACCGCAACAGCCAACCATTTATGGACACAACATTATTCCCCTTGCAAAGTAAAATAAATTTTATTAAACCAAAAGGTTGCCTCAAAATTTGGTTTATCTTTGCAATACTCATACTTTATACCCTTCATACGGTCTTGTCTTTCATCAAATTTTTAAAACATCTTTCATTCATCACACTTCTTTTATCAGCAATTCTTCCATACTTCACACAAGCCATACAGTACTGTTCGTGGTTCTTCCACGCATTAATTTCAATCATACATCACAACTTTACTTTCAAATATTCTGTCGACTCCGTTGATAAAATTTAATCAATACAGCGCTCAGCTTGTATTTGATTCTCACTTTTTATAATCATTGTAGCACATATCTTACAATGACACCCCTGTAGACTTGGAGATTCATGAAGACTTCTTGTCGACTCTTATTCCCCTTTCTTTCCAACGTTTGTCGACCCTAGTTGTGTTGTATAATTTTCTTCTTCGTGGTACCGTTTTAATTCCGAAATACTGTTGGTAACAACTCTTTGGTGCTGATTAATTTTGTGTGTCCATTTGTGGATTATTCACAAATGGATATAAAAGATTTATGTGAAATCGACCTCTTATTTCACCCCTTTCGTATGCTAACACATATACGTTGTCGTTGACGACCTGTTCTATCCAGTATGGTCCTTCATACGGCAATGACAATTTTGCACAAATGTTGTGCGCCCGATTAGAAGTGCGTAAACTTTTAACTATTACCTTGTCCCCTACATCGAACGATAATCGCTTATGAATCTTCCTATTCATCTTTTCTTCGTATCTTCTTGAACATCTGTGCGCAGTTTCTAGTGCCTTCCGCATGTCATCGACAAAATTTCTTTCTTCCAGATCTTCCCTCCATGGTCGATGAGGATTTGTTCCCTTCATAAGATACCATGGTGAAAATTTCGTTCGCACATTTGGAGTCCAGTTTATAAAATTTTCTACATTTTCTAACTTCTCCATCCAATCGGGATGGTTTTCATGCGTTAGAACTCTTAAAAATTTTATGACTTCTTGTATAATTCTTTCCCCTGGATTCCCCTGTGGATGTCTAATTGAACTAAAACAAACATCCACCCCTTGTTGTTCCCAATGTTCAATGAACCGGTCATTGTTAAAGTAGGTGGCATTATCCGCTAAAATACGTTTTGGCTTTATTTCGTCACTTGCGTAGCTTTCTAGGCATTCAATCGTTATCTCCGTATTACAAACTTTTGTCGGATATAATTTTGTACAGTCATTAATTTTTCCCGAATGTAGTTGAAACTTGTTTCTCTTTGCAATTGTAATATTGTTTCCCGTGCGTACATTCCCTGATTTTGATTTAAATACACCGAAGCTACTAGAACGTCTTTCAATTTCATCCCCTTTTTTTCATCTTTCCGACTTAATGCGTCCGCAATTAAATTGTCTTTTCCCGCTCTATGTTTAATATCGAAATTGAATTCTTGGATCAAAAGTGACCATCTGTAAACCCTATTGTTGCTGAAATTTGTCTTCATCATAAAAGTGAGTGCCGAGTGATCGGTTTCTATTAAAAATTTATTTCCCGCTAAATAAAATTTTAATTTGTTCAATGCAAACACTATGGCCAGCATCTCCTTTTCCGAAATTGTATATTTGATTTCTGCCCCCCTTAAAATTCGCGATGTGAAATGTATTGGAACTTCTTGCCCTTGTTTAATCTGGATTAACACTCCACTAATAGCAAAATCGCTCGCGTCGGTACGCAAAATGAATGGCAGATCAAAATCTGGATGTAATAAAGATAAATTTTCAAAAATTGCCTTTTTCAAACTATTGAAACTTTCCTCGTGTATCGCCTCCCATTTCCACACGTTACCTTTCCTTAACAACGTCAATAAACCCAGCGTTTTTTTTGAATAATCAGGAATGAATTTTTTATAATAATTCATGATGCCTAAAAAACCACGTAGTGTACGAAGATTTATCGGACGCGGATACATCTTCACTTCTTCCAGTCTCTCATTGTCAATTGATATGCCTTCCTTGTCAATTCTAAACCCTAAAAATTTTACCTTTGGTAACATAAATTGACATTTGTTAATATTTAATTTCAGCCCTGTTTTCTCTAAAGTATCCAATACCGCTTCCAAATGTTTAATATGATCCTCTTCATTTTTCGAGAAGATCAACATGTCGTCGATGTAGTGGACAAGATATGCCTCATGTTTCCTTAGCACGATTTGCATTACTCGCACAAGTGCCGAGCTCGATGTTCTCAAACCGAATGGAACTACATTAAAATAAAAAGTTACCCCATCAATGCTAAAACCTGTGTACTTTCTTGAACTTACGTCAAGTGGAATTAACCAAAAGGAGTTTTTTAGGTCCAACTTTGTGAACACACTATTATCCCCGATTTTGCCAAATAAACTTTCAATATTTTCTGGTTTCTCAAACTGTGGTTTTGTGATGTTATTCAATTTTCGTGCGTCTAAACACAACCGTATGCTTTTATCCGCCTTTTTAACTACAATTAACGGATTAATAAAAGCAGTACTAGCCCTTGTGATAATTCCATCTGTTACCATTTGATCGATTTGCGCCCATACCTCTTTCTTATAATTTTGTGGTATCGGATAAGTTTTTGCCTGAAATGACGTTTCATTTTCTACTACTAATTTATGTTCATAGCCTTTTGCCACTGTGATCTCTTTATTAAAAAGTCGTTCATGTTTGTTTAATATTTTCGTTATGATACCTTCAAATTTGACATTACAATTTATTTTTACGTTGTCAAAATCCCCATTCGTTTCAAATTGTCGCGACTCGTTTTTTTCTGCTCTCATGTTATTGTTAATTAATTTTAAAATTTTTGGTAACTTAGTTTTTAACTCTGATTTCAAATGGTGACCTAAATATGAATTTTTTTTCCTTTCTAATGTTTGACCGAAAAAGGATTGATTTGGAAGTTCTAATTTATCGTCTAAATTTGATTGGTTATCTTCACCTTCCCATTTGATCTCATTTCCGTCAATGGATATGGTCCGATGCTCCATATCTATTATCATTCTAAATTGATGTAAAAGATTTATCCCTAGTAAACATTGAGTTTTTAAATTTGGCATCATCATAAAACCGTCGAATTTTTCGATTTTTCCGATAACGATCGTCCCTACCACCATTTGATTTAGAGAAACCATTTTTTTGTTGTTCGCGGTAATTATGTTCATACTCCGTATAGGTAGTATGCCCTTTACAAATATTTCCGCATTTTCTCTAATGATTTGTTCGTTAATCAGTGATATTTCGGCCCCGGTATCAATTAATGCTATTAAAGACACCCCATTAAAACTTAACTTAATTTTTGGCAAGCAAATGTTGTTGTCGGCACTTGTGCTTTCTTGCAAACCTTCACTTATATACTCCCTTGGATGTACATAAGTGTTGCCCCCTTTTCTTTGCTTGCCCATTATGGAAAATTTGATCCAGACGCTGCCTGGACCGTAACTCGCGTTGGTTTTGACGTACCAATTTCGGTTGGAGTTACCTCAATGCGGTTGACCGCCCGATTGTCTCTCTCGGCTGGCCGTGAATCTTCTCTTGGATGGTTGTTCCATCCTCCCCGATCTCGATTCCTATATGCATCGTTGTGATTGTTGTTAAAACCCCACCTATTCCGAGCATTATTACCATGATACACCCGTTCATGTCCCCCATTTCGCGCATCTTGAGATTCATATCGTGGCTGGGTTGCTCTTTCCGGTTGCCGAAATTGTGATATTTGACCTCGTTCTGTCGCTTCGTACCTGTACTCCACATTCTCGTCAAACCTTTTTAATAGATCTAAAAAACCTTCTATAGTCTCTATTTTCTCAATTCCTATTCGCGCTTTTAAATCTTTTTCAAAATGTCCCCCAATCGCTTTTACCAACAGTATTTCGTCATATTTAGGTTCCACCTGGAGAGCTTGGTTAATTATGCGTATGGCATAATTTTCTCTGGACTTCTCCAGTCCCTTGTATTTTCCCCCATTCACCTGTTCTTTTACCTTATTCTGCTCGCTGTCGCCCCAGTATTTTTTTAAAAATAGGACCTTGAAATCTTCAAAATTCTCAATCTTTTCTTCCACCATACTAAACCACACTTCTGTCTCGCCTCTCATTGCGGCTCGGATAATATTCTTTCTTCGGATCTCATCTTTAATTTTTGCGATGTTATTTTCTAGGTTTTTTATAAATATTTTCGGATTGATCTTGTTGTCGCCGTAGAATTTCGTATATTTATCTATATCACCATCCCGGTAACTTTGGTTTTTCAAAACTTCTACCAAGTCTCCCATCGATTTCTCTGTTGCAGTTTCTTTTATAACATTCATCTCCGCACGCATGGATAGCAACGCATTCTCACTTGACATCATGCCGTCAGTCACTTTTACTTCGAGATCTGTCATTTTGACATTTACAAGATCAAACCGTTTATTAACCCCTTTTTCTAGACTATTTAATTTTTTCTCATTCTCTCCTCTACATTCCTTCACCCGACTATCGAGCGTTTTTAACACCCCGTCAATTTTGGTATCCACTTTCTCATTCATTCTGTCTAAATTCTCTTTCATTTCCGTCAAACTTCCATTCATTTCGGTTAATTTTGCATCAAATTTTTCATTCATCTGTGCAAAATTAGCCTCTTGGTTGTCAAATCTTTTATTCATGCTTTCATTCGTCTTTTCGTTCATTTCTGTGAATTTCGCATCAAATTTTACATTCATTTGTGCAAAATTAGCCTCTTGGTTGTCAAATCTTTTATTCATGCTTTCATTCGTCTTTTCGTTCATTTCCCTTATCATTCTCAACATTTCCCCCATTGGATTTTCTTGTACTCGGATCGTCTGGACGTCCGGTACTTCTGCTCTTTCTACCTCTCCTTCTACGCTTTCATCTTCACTTATATTATCATTTATTCTGTCCCCACTTGCATTCACAACTCTACTGCGCGTATTCATTTTAAATTGTTTATTTTTGTGTGCAAAATTTTCTTATAACTGTGTGATATTTTGGCTTCACCGTTTGGTTTAATAAATAAAGCCCGTACTCCACTCGTAAATCGCCCACTCGTTGGTCGCCAACTTGCTGTGTCCACCGTGAACCGTTAACACGACTTTCTCTTAAACTCAGGGTACAGGTTCTTTAGGCTTTTACGGTGGAATTATTCTGATCAACACAGTCAAAGAAAATACGCAAATCTAAATTTTAAGAACATTTAATGAATAACTAAACATAAGATTAAACTAAACAAATAACAACAAATAAACATGAAATTCGAACAACTTAATTAAACAAATTCTATGCTAACCTTTTTTTATGTGGATGATAACTCGGCTAGACTCGCACACTATATCGCACATTCACTATCTTCTTATCAAAAATCGCCTGGTCCAATTTGTCCTGCTTTTGCTTTAAATTTCTGACCTGCAACAATCTCAGTCCACTTGTGGCTCTCAAATTAACTCTCTCTTTTATTCTTCCAATGGTGCTGCACACGCGAACTCCAGCATTCAATTCAATTTTTTGATTGAATTTCTTATAATTGTGCGACTCACTTTGTCGCTTCTTCAAATTAACTCCCGATTTTGCGACTATCTTAATCGCTTCATAAAATCGGACTCCTCAATTTTTTATTATACGACTATCCTTTTTTCGCGTCATTCCATTCAACAACTGTTTATATCCCTCTGGCAACCCCTCTTGCTTTTTTTATTCACCCTTTTGATTCTCATCTCCTATTTTTCAGTCTTTTGTGTTGCCTATCCCAAGTTATCATTCGGCGTTTAATTTTAGAAACACAAAAACTTAAACTAACAAAACTTAATTACTACCAAAACTTAATCTAACATATACAAACTTTTCTCATGCCATATTTCCTCTGACTGCACGATAAACAATGTAATACCGCAACAGCCAACCATTTATGGACACAACAATATATTATGGTTTTTGGTTTCAAAAAATTATTTTTAGATAAAAGCGTTCTCAAAGCTAAAAATCTGTAAAGGGTTTCAAAAATTCTAAAATAGGTTGTAAAAATAGGTACTTTTTAGCAAATTGTTTAAAAAAAGGTAAAAAAGGTAAAAACAAATGGGGTCCAGATGACGTATTTTTCCGTTAAACAGATTTTAGTTCTAATAAAATGTAAATAGCAACGTAAATAAGAAAAAGGTAAAAAACTAAAAATCTCATCTCTAATTATTACACATAATAAATGCATACATAAAGTTTAATTTGGCGTAATGTTTTCGGCGAGCATAACGTCTCGATTAGCCATTACGCCAAATTATACTTTATGTAAAAATTTTGTTGTTCTATAAATTTGTGTTAAAACAGTTTCGAAAAATCGTATACGGCGCTTTTTCTATACTATGTCCATGCAAACAAACAAGTTCTTATGGTATTCGAAAATACTTTTTGAATTGGTTAGCATTTTTAAATTGATGCCCCATTCTCTTGTGATTTATTGTAACTATGCCCTTCGATAATCCTTTTTGATTACAAATCTAAGTTGAGTGACCCTTTCTCCTACATATATTCGTTTTAATAATTTGGAATTTTACGACGTCACTCACAAGTTTTACCGCGGGTATCACAACAACTTTTAATAATAAAGACAAGTTTCCTTATGAAGTAGATATTATTTGGAATAGATTTAAGTAGTGGTTCATTTAGCAACATCTTTCAAATATTCAAAGTATTTCATTTACGAGTGTGTACTGCAAATTTTATCGTTAAAAGTTGTTCCATGTAAAATCAATGATTTTATCTACAAATGTGAATTGTTGGAATTGATTACAACCACCAGACCACATGGGCGTAAGAAGACCTTGATCACTAGTAAATACCTACAATTATGTCCTTCATTATCCACAAGAGTTTATAAAAAATTGAAATCCTGATGACCTTGGATAGAATTCAAAATTTTGTACATTTAATGGTAAAAAACGAATGAATTTCGTTCAAAATTTTCGTATTTAATTTTTATAATTTTGTCAAAAAATTAGCGTGTACCACTTTGTTCAATGCAAACCGCATTCGAGTCATTAGAATTGCTCCACCCCATCAAACGAATTGGTCTTGTAGTGTCCACGCCTAACTTTTATTTTTGAAGAAAATACTTGATAATGATAATACTTTTAATTTATTAGTTATGCTGATAAATAAAATAGTAAAAATAGGTAAATGGACAAGACATTGACTTATAATCGGTAATATAATGTTTTAATTCTTCTCGAGAAGTTGTTAATCTTGACATAATAACTCTAACGAACGTAAATTTACCATTCATTTATGATTTTACAAATTCAAAATTAGGAAACAAGTTCGCATCGATAAGTTTTGCTTGCATTTAACTAATTACTATTAATTACTTAGAATCAAAAATAATTGGGTTACACTGTAAATACTTTCTGCGATTGTTTTTATTGATTTATCATCTTAAAGGTTGTTCGTGTAATAAAATGTAATGTTGCATTTTGTGCTATAAATAATTACATTTAATAGCGTTTAGTATTTAATAAATTTTCTATTTGTGAAGTTTACAAACGCGTAATTAAAAAGTGCATTGGCAGTTCAATATTAAGAAAAAAATGATAATATTATTATAATAATTATACTACATAATAAAAATTACAAATAGACTTGAGGGAAATTAATTTCACTTAATTGATTTTAGGTACTTAATTAAAAAGTTGAATAATTTATAAGTAAACTTATAACTGACCGTGAATATTGATGAATATTGGAATTTGCGTAAATAGATTGATTTGCATATAGTTCAAGGTTATTTGGACCAATTAAGCAGTTAACTATTCTTTAAAATTGCACCAGATAAGTTCGTAGTGTTTTCTATACGATAACTTCCCCAAGCACATGAAAAATGCTGCGAGCTTTACGATTCAAAGCCGGAGTTTTTAATTAATTTCGGAAATTTATTCATTTACATCATCAGCAGTCGATGACTTCAAAATTGTACACATATAAAACTAGTTTATTGATATGAAAAATAAATTTGAGACGAAAACAAGGTAAAAATTTATACAACTAGGAACGGCTAGGAATGTAAATTTTAGTTAATTATTGTCAAAAATCAATTTATGTGATTATGACTTATTTTGGGCTTGTAAAATGCACGAGTGGTCGTGAAAAACACGATTGATAAAATCATCAATAAAATGAAAGTAATAGGAAAGCTGAAAGCTTTATCTTATTAATTATGTATATCAAATTCATACAAGTTAATTGTGGTCATTAATGCGCAATATAAGCCACACATAAAATTTTTATTTCCTCACAAATTCAAACAAGGCTTGAAGTTTAAAGCTTTTATTGTTACATTTTGTTATGTAAATAAGGAAATGAGGGTGTAGTTGTAGTTAGCGGTACAACGGCTCTACGATTGTTTTGACTAAATTACATTTTTAAGGAAAATTGGGTGTTCTTCCGAGTGCCACTAAAACAAAGCAAGTGATTAAATTAATACAAATTGGAAAACGTCAGTAGTTGTGGGTATACTAGGTAATAAATCTTTTAAATTTTACGTTTTTATGAAATGCTGGATGAATGAATTATTGAGTACCTACCTACCAATCGCTCAAGCTTTATCATTAATAATAATTTCAATTATAATCAGACGATTTGTATTATGTAAGCTTTGATTTCTTGAAAGCTAATACCATATTCTTTAAGTTATTACAGAATGGCACATGCTCCACAGATATGAATTAGAAATATGCTTTATTCAATTGCAAAAGTCGTCGAAACAGAATTAACCCAATTTTACAGCAAATTACAATCGATACATTATTTGTGTTGATGGCAGAAATTTTACAATTAGGCACTACCATAACTACAAAATAGTTAAAAATATTTGCTATTAAAAATTTAAAACATTATAACATTATATGTAAGGTATTATTTTACAGTTTGTCTGATGCCTTGTTTGAAAATCTGATGTGACCATCGACGCGGCTTTCTGAAGAAAAGTAAATTTTATTAAGTATATTTTGTAACAAGATTTTTGCATAATTATAACAGTAAGTCTATGGGAAATAAATATTTTTAAATTTAAAATTTTTGCCAAGTTTTTTGTTGACGGAAGGATAAGTTCACAGTACGTTTTTAAGCTATAATCATCTAAATCACTTGCTGTTAAAATTATACAAATATATTGCATATCACATAAAATATTTATCGTTAATCGTAGTCCGGACGTTATGGAACACAACCTTGCACTTTGTGATAGAAGCATAAATTTTGGCACAAGTATAAATGCGACCCTCCTCTACAAAAGTAGATGTGGCGCCCCGCTCTCCACCTTCCTCCATTAAACGCAAAATCACCCCATGGGTTTTAGTTTAACCTATTTATTTCATAAACGGTTCACCAGACGGTAGAACAAATAAATTTTAAATTAAATTTAAAACAGAATAGGTTCCGTCGAATTTTTTTATACAAGTTACCGTTTAAATGAAAGTCAAATTGTTCCTTCTTTATTTTTTATTTCAATATTTTTTCACGTGAGAGCAACGGTACATGAGGTATTTGCCGAAAATCCGCAAATTTTACAATACGATGAAGAAGAATTTTGATTAGGGTCACAAGTGTTTCCAGATATTTTAAATTATACGAACGAAATTAAATTATGCTAAAGTATTCCTCATTAATCTTGTTGCAATAAATGTACTTTTTCAATTCGGATATGATTCTATCCTGGAGAAAAAACAGCATACGTACATGTTCTTAGCAATTTTTTTCCTCCTATTTATTGCGCTGGTTGCCTGGCAAAATCGCTTATCTTATAATAACAATTTTTTTCTAAATAACGCATAGGAATTTATCAAACATTTGGATACTAGTACGATATAAAGGTAAAGTACTCTACAAAAAAATACAGATCTACAAACGCCATACAACCTTTGCAATTAATGATGATTAAAAGTTAAAAACAGCTCTCCTGTAAAATTTCATAAAAATTAGATAAACGGTTTTGCCAGGCAACCAGCGATTGGTAGAGCACTTCAACAAAATTTGGCGAAACATTTTAAAACATTTCTATATTTTCATTGCAACAAAAATGTTGTAAACTTTATAGTGATAATTTATCATCCTTATAGGTTATTTCTTTATTAAGACCTTTAAAAAGAGCCACCCTGAATTTCGCTGTTATAGTGGAAAGATCACATGAAGAATGACATTTTTACGAATATTCGCGAATATCTCGGTTTGAGTACATTTTAGAGCAAAATATCGAGTTACTGTGTTACTGAAAATAAAGTAGAATAAACAAATTTGGGAAAAGATCTTAAATTTTTTTCTGGTGAATCGAACGGTTACCAACCATCATAGCGCATGGTTTATTGTGCCCCGCGAAATATTTATATCTAATCTAATCTAAATATATAAAAGAGAAGATCTGCTTGCTTGCTTGCTTGCGTGTTTGCGTGTTTGTTCGCTATACGTTCCTAGACCCGTGGACCGATCTCGACCAAATTTTGCACAGTTATTTTGTAGCTCCAGGCGCAACTATTCTCGCATATATGGAGAAGAAATTCGAGCGGGGAAAAAAGTTATTCGCTTTTTTCGAAAATCAAATCACAAGTTTGACAAAAAATTTAATTTGTCATAATTAATCTGACATACAGTCTGTGATTCAAAATACTGTCAACAGATGGCGGGAGGGCGGCTTTAATTCGAAAAATAAAAACCACACTAACAAATTAATCTGAATGCCGCGAATAAGACCGGAGCACTTTATATAGGTCGCAGAACTCGCCGGAACCACCTCTTTGCGGAAGATTTAACTTTACATGAAGATGTAACTTTACGTGAAGATAATGTATGTATGTATGTATGTGTGTATGTGTGTATGGATGTATGTATGTATGTATGACAGATGACAGGTGACAGATGACAGATGACAGGTGACAGATGACAGGTGACAGATGACAGATGACAGATGACAGGTGACAGATGACAGATGACATAAATATATAAAAGAGAAGATCTGCTTGCTTGCTTGCTTGCGTGTTTGCGTGTTTGTTCGCTATACGTTCCTAGACCCTTGGACCGATCTCGACCAAATTTTGCACAGTTATTTTGTAGCTCCAGGCGCAACTATTCTCGCATATATGGAGAAGAAATTCGAGCGGGGAAAAAAGTTATTCGCTTTTTTCGAAAATCAAATCACAAGTTTGACAAAAAATTTAATTTGTCAAATAATTAATTTGACGTACAGTCAGTGGCGGGGAAAAAAGTTATTCGCTTTTTGCGAAAATCAAATCACAAGTTTGACAAAAAATTTTATTTGTCAAATATATAAAAAACTACTAACAAAAAACCACTAACAAATTAATCTGAAAATACTGTCAACAGATGGCGGGGATGGCGGCTTTAATTCGAAAAATGCAAACCACTAACAAATTAATCTGAATGCCGCGAATAAGACCGGAGCACTTTATATAGGTCGCAGAACTCGCCGGAATTGTGCAAGAAGACGCAGATCCACTTCTTCGTGGAAGATCTACCTCTTTGCGGAAGATTTAACTTTACATGAAGATGTAACTTTACGTGAAGATTATGTATGTATGTATGTATGTATGTATGACAGATGACGGATGACAGATGACGGATGACAGATGGCGGATGACAGATGACGGATGACAGATGACAGATGACAGATTAAAGATGAAAGATGACAGATGAAGGCCGAACAACTATGGCCTTCATGGATCTATTATGGTCCGGTCTGTGAGGCCGAAGGCCGAACAACTATGGCCTTCACGGATCTATTATGGTTCGGTCTGTGAGGCCGAAGGCCGAACAACTATGGCCATCACGGATCTATTATGGTCCGGTCTGTGAGGCCGAAGGCCGAACAACTTTGACCTTCACGGATCTATTATGATCCGGTCTGTGAGGCCGAAGGCCGAACAACTATGGCCATCACCGATCTATTATGGTCCGGTCTGTGAGGCCGAAGGCCGAACAACTATGGCCTTCACGGATCTATTATGGTCCGGTCTGTGAGGCCGAAGACCGAACAACTATGGCCTTCACCGATCTATTATGGTCCGGTCTGTGAGGCCGAAGGCCGAACTACTATGGCCCTCACGGATCTATTATGGTCCGGTCTGTGAGGCCGAAGGCCGAACAACTTTGACCTTCACGGATCTATTATGGTCCGGTCTGTGAGGCCGAAGGCCGAACAACTATGGCCTTCACGGATCTATTATGGTCCGGTCTGTGAGGCCGAAGGCCGAACAACTATGGCCTTCACGGATCTATTATGGTCCGGTCTGTGAGGCCGAAGGCCGAACAATTTCGACCTTCACGGATCTATTATGATCCGGGCTGTGAGGCCGAAGGCCGAACAACTATGGCCTTCACGGATCTATTATGGTCCGGTCTGTGAGGCCGAAGGCCGAACAACTATGGCCTTCACGGATCTATTATGGATCGCCCTGTGAGGCCGAAGGCCGAACAACTATGGCCTTCACCGATCTATTATGGTCTTCCCCCTGTGAGGCCGAAGGCCGAAAAACTATGGCCTTCGCGGATCTATCATGGTCCTCTCTCTGTGAGGCCGAAGGCCGAACAACTATGGCCTTCGCGGATCTATTATGGTCCTCCCCCTGTGAGGCCGAAGGCCGAACAACTATGGCCTACTCGGATCTATTCTGGGTCTAGATGGCTAAGGGCGGCGGAAGCCGCCCGTGCCAGCTAGTTACCGATAATTTTACTCTAGTGCTTGTTTCCACACGATTCAAGAGTGAAATCGTGATTCATAAAAATATTCCAAGGCCCACAGAACAATGGCAAATATATTACTGTGTTTGTTACTCCAAAATTTGTCTTTGATAAGGGAAGAAGAATATTTTGTTTATTTTTTAATTTGAATCAAGCTCCAATGGAAGTAAGATAAGCGTATTGTAGAACAGGAAACGACATTCACTCCAGGGTGATGGAACTTCATGGACGTGGGTTAGAGGGTCTGCGAGGAATTTTGTAAATTTAAAGCATTGGTTTTTATTTAAATAAAAATAAGTATTATTCTACTTACTTTTATTAAGAAGTCTCCCTCTTAATATAGGTCCAGGACCTGTTCTTCACTAATTTTTGCAATTAGTTCTGTGAGCATTTTTGTTTTTACATCTCAGGTAGCTTGCTAGGCTTGTCTTTCGATGTGCCTGACCCTGTTTTTTATTGTTATGATGGCAAATCATTAACACAGGGGGACCGACGGCTTTACGTGCCCTCCGAAAGCACGGAAGACGGTCAAGAAATTTTAGACTGTACCCCGAGTCGAACCGAGGAGCCCTACGTTAGCAGTTGATCGCGCTAACTATCAGGCCATGACCGTCGTCAAAATAAGTAGAATAGTTAAATAAAACTATGTTTGATTTGGAAGTGGATGGATTAATATTGTGAAAAAGTAATTATTTGATTGAAAGTTAATTGATGGATGATTGATTATTGGAAAACTGGAATTAGATGAAAGAAAACAAGTTAATTTTGCTAGTAACACAGCAACTTTTAATTGGCGCTGGTATTTTTAATTAGCAATATAATATTTCATTTAAAGAATTTATGAACATTTCAAGTTTTAAATTAATGAATTTCACATGAATGTGAAAGTCTTATCTTACAAAGTGTGGCGTTGGCGATAGGTAGAGATTGGCATACCAGATAGTGAAGAAAAACCGACTATCTGAGATAAGAGTTTGTGTTCTTTTTTTAGTTTTTCAAGCACTCGACCTGAAACTGCAATCATAGACAAGGCAGGGTTTGGCTTATTTTTGGAGGAAACGAAAGAAATCAGCCAGGTGATCAAAAGCATTGAAAGAAAGATGCATGCAGGCACAATTGAATTAAAAAGTGAGTCAACACAAAAGTGCGGGTATAACTGAAACAAAAGAAGATACGCAGGAAGAGATGTCTAATATATCATAATAAGGAACAAATACGCAAAACACGACTATTAACGAATCAGTAATAGTTAAAAAATCTTGGAAATTGGAAATAATGAATATACCAAAAAAAAAGAAGAAATTAACATGCAAGATTTACTTTAGAATAAAATCTCGACTTTATTGAGTCCAAAGAAACCAAATGGGAATAAGCAAAAATATTGTAAGGAAAGAAATATGGGGATGAACCAGCTAATTTCTAAGTTGTGGAAGCCTAGGACTGGGATCTCCTCCTGGAAGCACATAATATGGCGATGGAAAAGTGAGGGAAGCCTCACAATGAAAGATGGACCAAGGACACCATTATCAATTAGGAACTTGAACTACTATGATGAATATTTGCAATCGAACACTGATTATTGGAACATTTGATAAATTTTGGGATGATTTAAAAACGATTAAAAAATTATGAATTTAGTAAAATTTGTAAATAATTCGATAATAATTTTTGATTTCTATAGGTATACAAATAATTGAAATAAGATATTAGGGTTAATTTAAAATTGTTGTGATATGGATTCCATTTGTTACGAATACTTTGAATTGTTCAAGTTTGACTTTAAAGTGATTGTATTTGATATTTTAGGCCGATTTTCGATCAAAACCTCGAAAGCGATCGCGAATGGCCGAAACTTAGTAGTTTCGTAAAATAATTTGTTTGTAATAAGGTAGTCATGTAAAATAATACAGAGAAGTAGAAATCAAATTGTTTTAGGATTCCAAATACCCGACAATTTTGTTAAAAATTAAAACCCGAAGAACTTGAGAAAAAAATGGCACCGGTTTATCGATTATTGCTTACGCTGCAAAATCTAATTTTTTAAGAATTTTATATTCTTTAACTTTTTTTAATGGTAATTTTTCGTAAAAGTAAAAATACGTGAGCTATAGGCGAAAAACCGCACCTAGGGGGCTAAAATCCTCATTTGGGGAACGCCGCTTTGGGATTTTTATGAGACATTTTGGAGGTTTAATAGAATACTTCAATAGGTATACATCTTTGCCAAATTTCAGCTTGCCCGGACCTTCTGTAAGCTCAAACCAAAATTTCGGTTTCGTTACTTGGAAGATACTATAACTTGAGCAAATTTTGAAAAAATCTATTTTTCTCTTCATTTTTCAACCTTGGCCACAATTTCAGTTAATTTATTATTAAAAGCATTGCCCGTGCCTGAATAAATCTCTCCCTGCAACGAATCAATATTGTGCCATTTTAAGGGTGGGTCGTGTTTTCGGTCAATAATTTAAGTAGTAGTGTGCCATGGAAAAATATGTAAAAAAACTATTTTATAGAGAATTTTATGCTCTTCAATTATGGTCTGATCATAATTTTTCATACAAGCATAAATAAGTTAGCGAGTTATTGGCAAGAAATCGCGTTGGGGGAGCTAAACCCCCCGATTGTGGACGCCGGAGTGGGATTTTATGAGACTTTTGGGGGGTTGATTAGTACACTCCAATGTACATCTCTGCCAAAATTCAGCTTGCCCGGATTTTCTGCAAGCTTGAGCCAATTTTTCGGATTCCTTGCCTGGAATAAATGGATCATGGAAATCTGTTAAAAAGTGGGGGGTTAACTTTTGCCTGATTATAATACTTTCCGTAGCTACAGAGTTCGGAACGAAAAAACTAAATGTTGTGTTCAGTTATATAATACCACTTTTCTGGCGATCTTCAACTTATTTGTAATAATTTATATGATAACCAAGTTCAGGATGCCAATACTTTCTAAACAATGATGAGATATCAGGAATATTGATTTTTTTAAAAATATTTTTATGTAGCTTTTTAGATGTATACCTATTTAAAAATTCTCAAAGTTGGAAAATACGTACATGACATAACGTTTTTGTTAAATTTATACAAAAGTGCATTTAGACGGATACAAAAGAAATCTTGAAGTACATTTAAAATTACCTCATTCAAGATAATAATAAAATTAATACAGTGCTTGCCGTATCTAATATTTAATTTAAATTTGATTCTGTAATTTTTTATCATGAGTTTTAGAATTCATAACTTACACTTACCAGATCAAGATTTAATACACATTAACATGTGTAGAAAAAGGAGTATTATTGTTATTACAACCGTGAAACAAACTAAACAGCGTAATACACATAATATTATAAATATTATTTAATTAATTACGCGACAGAAAAAATGGGTAATTTTGGAATTAATTATTATAATTATAAGTACGCAAGTGGTAACAGGAAAAAGGAATTTTACTATTTTCAGGAAAGCACGTGAAAACTCAAAACCATTCCAGTTTTGTATTGTATTCAAATTTTTCAATCACGCCATAATTAGATTGCGATTTTGATTTAGTCTGTAATATCTAACATTGTTATCAATGACGATATCTTTATCAACGATTGCATTGTAATTTCATATTTATTAAATTGACATATAATTTAACATTCTGTTAGTATTGTGTATTTGTTCAAAATTTTTAGGTACAAACGCCTCGCCTATCGAAATTTGTGGAATTTTACTTATGAACGTTTTGAAATAAATTATGTCCTTGTCTAAAAATTTTCCATTAAAAACATTTTTAATTTTTTGCCCCTCAGAGTAGACCCCTGGCAAAGCTGTTCCAGTGTGAATGAACCTTTCAACTTACATCAAAAAGTGCAGAAGGATAAATAATTTGGCAAAATAACTAAAAATTATGAGTACGTCTTCGATAATCGAGTTAAATTCGAAATTGTGCAACAAAAGCGGCGCACATTTTTTGCACGTACTTAATTATTAAATTTGCCAATTTATTTTTGGAGTAGGTACCTACTCAAAGTTGGCTGATTATTGATTAGTTTAAGTGCTGTGTGTGTTTATGGAAATAATAAGAACTTGAAGTAAACTTTGCTTTTAAGCTTTCGTGAATTGAATTTTGAGTGGTAATTTGTTTTTAAAAATAGTAATATGTTCGCATTTGAAATTTTAATTTTCGGTGTTGTCCTTTTTGCAAGTTGTTGGCGCACGTGGAAGATCACTGATCTACATAATAAATATAATGAAATCCACGACGCGAATATGTTGGACCCAAGGACAGTAGTGACTTACAGTAGGGTCGCGTATTAGTTTTTCAGAAATCGATTGGCATCTTTACTTTCTCCTGCCCCGTTTCTTTTTCATTCCTGCCTTCTGTTCACTTTATCATCTCCCCGTTGTTTATGTTTATCTTTCATTTGCTTGTTAATTTCTCGGGCAAAAGAATTTAGAGCGGCACTTGTTTATTAATATTGTCGTCATTTATTATTAAAATAAAGATTGTCGAGGTAGAATAATATGGAAATAGGTTGTACACTATTAATAAAGACTGGGAATAATAATTTTCGCTTTTAGCAGCGAAGAACTAGGAGCTTGGAGTGCCTTCCATCTGAGCATTTCCAAGTGTTCGTTGATCGAAACGAACGAAAAGTAATATTGAGCTCTGCTCTGTTACACTTCCACTGGCGCTCCATACCTATCCGCCAATATTATCTTCCATTATAGTGAGCTCTCCGGTCACGTGACAATCAAATCCTTATAATACTACCATCGTAACTTGCTATTCAGTTTGGTTTACGTTTGCCGGCCGTTACGAAAGAAAGAGGTGTGTAAAATTCGGTTTACACATTTTACACATCCTTTAATCGTGTTATCCATTTTTTAAATATTGCAACGTGTGTGACTGTGATTATTTTTCCATTGTTAGTTTATTTATACAAAATGTGAGTAAAGCCAATATTAATATAATATATTAATTTTCTGAACCAAAATTGGGCATGCAAGCATAACATTATTAAATGTTATATAATTTCCTTCGAGTCTTTATTTTGGGTGGAGTAAAATCGTTCTTCCGCTTTCGTTTTGGCGCAATTTCGAGTTTTTCTTATTGGTTTATTTGAATATTTAAATATGATTTAATATATGAATTTCATTGGTTCATTTTAAATGTCACTCATCACTTTTCACGTTTAGTACCTACGTAACGTAGTACACGACTAATTTATTATTCAAATTAAATTTTATTATCTTACAAATTTGTATCGCAGTGTCTAATCTGCATATTCTAAAATTATTTCTTTATTAATCTTTTTTATTATTTTTTAACTTCCTTTATTTATTCCAAGTTAACGATTGTTATGACTTGAAAGGTAAACACTGTGAGATGAATTTTTTTTAGAAAATTCAACAATTTAATTTTCAAGTGTCTCGAGTGTGAATATTACATCAATCGATTTAAATTCAGCGGATTGTTTCGATTACCAGAAAGAAATCTATGAAGTAACGATGCCAGTTTCTATTTGCATACTTCAAACTTGCCATTGACAATTCTTTTAGAAAGCAGTTTCAAAATAATGCATGGTCTACAAAAACAATGCTAAAAGTTGCAAAATTTTCAAAAAATCTCGATATTTCCTGAGGAAGGACAATATTTCGAAACGTTGAGGATTGCGACATCTCCCCGAACGTCTAGCGATTTCAATAAACCACGTGTTTGAGTAATTAATCATAAATAATAATGCTTGCTAATTTATTATGTTACTAAATCAAGTCATTGTGTGATAAATTCATCCCGGTTTAAACTGGCCGATCACTGATTAATACCACCTTCGTAGTAATAAATATTTTTATTTGGAAGGTAGGTACCTTAACATTTAATTATTTTTTTAAAACATGTAAAATACATTCGTTTGTGGGTACACAAATTTATGTAAATACACTCAATAACGTGACCTAATTAATTGTGAGCGTTTAGGTTAACGAATTGTTAGGATTATCACGAGTATTGAACCAGGCTGAAATTCTTAAATAGTCATTAATTACATAAAATATAATTACTGTAATTAGATGCGTTTTTATCATCGTTTCGAATTAAAATGGTTTTAGTTACCATATACAATTTTCGGTAATCAATCAAAGATCAATCTGTGTTTGTTGACATCAAATCATGACACCGTCTTCTGTAAAAATTGTTTCATTTTGCAAATATTGATTTACCCCTTTGCAGCAATCAATTTAAGTAGCAGCACAGGGAGATAATTTACTAATTTCTGGAAAAATTCCCAGTGACCTAATTAAGGGTGGTGGGTGGTTCGCGGCTTAAAAACTCCCAAGAGTTACATAATTTTCCTCACAATCTACATTTATAAAGAATTAACAATCGAATAATAAAATCGAAATTATAATTACACCGAATTTTCCGTAACGATTATTAAAATACAAAACTTTCTTACCAGATGCTATCAGCTATGGCATAACCTAAATATAGTATGCAAGTTTTTACGAAAGTTGAAAACTTACTGAAAATGAAAACCCTCTTTCACAATCCAAAGTTTAACAAAAGTGCTTGCCTTACCTATCCGGTAAATTCGAAACTTTTAATTTGTTTATAATAACTAAATTAATTTATGTCTGGGTTTTATGCTTTACGTTTTACTTACTCCAATTAATATTTAAATTGGCGCAACACAATACACCCAATTAAATTTCCAGCAAATACGAACAAAACTTTTTAAAATTTTTTTTTTTTCGAAAAAGGCTCTATTTTCAAGGGCGTTAATTTCTTTTAGTGTTAAATAACCTTTTAATCTAAATATGAAAGTTTACAGTTTACAACACAAAAGTTTCTATAGTACCTTTATTAATTACAGAGCAATCGTATTGCAGTTGTAAAATTTTATAACACTAATTTTTTTTTAAATTCCGATAATACCACAAATAACTTTATTTTACAAGTTGTTGTAAATTATTGACAATATTATAAGATTTTTGACTTTTCATCAGGGTCAGTTTCCTTATTTTTGAATATTTAATCAAATGTAGATTTGCCAATAACATTTAACATAACATTTAAATAATGGACTTGACACTTTCTGATCAAAGAAACGATTACCTCGAATTGTGAAACGTTCATCCGCATTATTCAAAATTATTAGATACACAAAATTTATTTTGATGATTTACCGATAACCAGACTTTTTTCTGGTTTTTCCTTAAATAAAATTGAACGATACGGGTATTTACTAAGGTAAAACAGTTAGCACCTTTAATTAAGTAAATATTTTTAACCTTTGCTGCATTTTTTGCTACTTTTAACTGTGTATGATCAGTGCGAGGATTCTTCATGAATTTTTTATAAGTATTTTTATCCTTGATAATAATCTTAAATAAGAAATTTTATGTAACTCTTAGAAAATTCGTGAAAATGGCGAAGAAACATTAAAATTACACAAGCATTAATTTTATTATGTTAACTGAAATTGCACAGATTTTTACAACAAAACTCTTTCGGGCACCATCAATTACCTATCAAGATAACTTTATTTGCAATTGGCACGAATGTAATTAAATTCCGTGTAGAATTTTAATGCTACATTTGATTAGATAAGGTAAATCGATTAAAAATGCGTTCATAAACGCCAAGGTGTTTTTCAAGCACAGTGCGTGGTTTACTGATTCGAATTTGTTTGAAAATACAAAAATTTATTAAACCTCTTTAGGCAGAATCAAAAGCACATTAGGGTGTGCTATAAAAAGCACAGTATTTCCATAAACTGGAAGGATTGTTCAAAATGGAAATTTTCTTTTTGCGCTGTATACCCAGTGGCGCACTTAGCAATGGGCGCAAACTAAGGTCTCGTCGCCGTCGAGTCGAATAAAAAAAAAGATTCTAATAAAAGAAATCTGATTTCGACATTATTGAGCTCATCATAAAGCTAAAATATAAATTATTCGAGTTGGGTTGAAAAGGTTAGTTTTGCATTATTTAAGGTTGCCTCTTTCTTTAACCTTTGTGTTACCGGATCTATAACAGGTTGGCCCTAAATTTTTTAACTTTGATTTTCCTTAATAATTCGTAATCTTTTTCATGCATTTAATGCATTGATTGAACTGAGTGTGGTCGACACACTTAAGGTTTTTCGATTACTACGGATTCAAAAAATTGTATATTATCTAAAAGATTTCATAATAATTACTGCTTATAAATTATTATCACAAGATGACAATGAAAACCAGACGTCCAAAAGTCAGAGAAACAGGTGTTGGATAAGGGATCTGGCAACAGAAGCGTTCATTATTCATGCAAAATTGTCATAGGCGTTGTTTTCAAATAATTAAATGGGGACATGCACGAACTCCACCAATACACAATATTAACTGTGTGGGTTGAGGTGCGGAAGGCTGGAGATTCGATTTCTACTATAGAAATCGTATAATATTATAAATATCTGTGCGGTTTTATACATTTATCGATATGTTACGATTTTCAATCTTCATTTCTTATTGTCTTGCCAATAATTTTCAGAATACTTATAAATTAATATTTTTGGTTATAGCCATCTACTTATAAATGGATTAATAATTTTTCAAACATTACATCAGCAATAAATGAAAGATTGCAGCCTTTCGGTGTTATTCATCTCCTCAAATCCATATTTGTCATTGTGTTTACCCCCACGTTGTCATTTAACATTCGCAATGCAAGAAATAACTGTTTACTTTATTAAAAATTATAATAAATTTTAATGCCAAGTTCATGTTTTTTGTATTTCCATTGGGAACAATTTGCTTACATAATTAATTAAATGGACGATACATAAATTTTACGAAAAATTGAACGCCATGAAAATTTAATGTGCAACGCAACACGTGAACACACAACATTAAACACCATACAGGGTACCGTCATATTATTTTCACCAACATTTATTGCACTCATAATGTCGATATTACCTCACTCGAATACAAACTATTACATCAAAAGTGGTGGGACCCGTTTAATTTTAAATTTCCAATTTATGTGGGCTTCAAGACCAAAACCATTACCTACCGTATTTTTGTTGAGTAAAACGAAAAGGTGAAGAACCTCTTCTTCAAACAAATAACTTCGATGTTAATTTGTCAAGTCGTAAGTGTTTGAATGGATTCTTATTTTCTGTATACAAAAGGCCTGTATCAAATTTCCCCTAATTTTCTTTACTCCTTTGCTTTTGTCTCGCTGTTTTTCGGCCACTTTGCTTAATTGGATAATTATTAGGTTTTATTTCTTTAAAATGTATCAATAAAAAAACTGAATCAAATTTTTATTTGATAATAAAATTAATGAATGCATAATACCTACTACTTAATTAAATAATATAATTTTGAACTTGTACCTGCCCACGACTTTCTTCACCTTCAGATAATATCGAGATGATAACTATTAGTTTAGAATACATTGCCATCAAGTTAATTAGTTAAGTTCATATTCGTGACCTAATTATTATAGTATTCTAACGCATATTATAAAATATTTCCAATTCAAATGAACCAATAGCAACAATGTTGTAGCAAAATCAACAAAACAACTTGCTCCACTGTCCTAAATATTTTAATGCAAAATAATAACATTGCTTAATTCGCTGTACGGTTTAGTTTATCACCAAAATGTTGATCAGTTTTAAGGTTTTTACGACTATCGACGGAATTGCGTAATCCTCGCGAGTTTTTCCATTTTTGTACCTGTGTATCTCTGACATCACGGAAGGATAACAACAAATTGACGTATTTTGCTAAACTGAAATCGGGTCTAGGTTCATTCATGAATTATTTATTAATGTATTTCGAATCACAATTTATTAATTTAAATACTAACTTGGTGTTTGTTTATTAATTTGACGTCAACGTTTTGTATGATGCGACAATTTTTAAAAATAAATTTTCCTGCTTTGCGGATTTTCGACGTAAAACGTTACTTTTACTGTGGAAAAAAATCGATTTTATCGGCTTAAAGTGTTTGTTCTGTGTCAAGTTAATGAAAGATTGGCGAAAGGAGAAAATCCTTAGGCTATTCGGCATTCAATCGGTAAAAGAAATTAATTTTTAAAATTTGTTGTTACTTCATTATATAACAGATTGTTATCAGTGCTTCTCTCTTATCTTAACCGTTGGATGTGATTTAAATTTATGGTAATTGCTTGTCACGATTGTATTTCCAACTTTATTACCTTTCAATCAAACAAAAAGTTTTGTAATATGGTTAATAAACATTAATGATACCTGCCAAATATCGATAGAAAGGTAAAAATTTGGAACAATTAAAGAAGTGACGAAACGTTTTCAGCGGGTTCCCAAAATTTCTACCGTAATTACCTTATTACAAAACTTTTATTATTATAAAAATAATTCTGTAACTTTCCCTAGTCAAATACCTTCAATAAATTTCTTCATTACCTCTTCTCGAAAGCAAACAAAATTTTTGATTCCAAAAAAGAAACTTAACGGAGGCGAAGACTATTAAAAATTGTTAACTCATAAAATCGTACAATTTACAATGACAAATTGTAATAAAATTAACCAATTATTTAAAAATTGCCTTTCTTTTGGTCACTTATCACGATTTTTTGAATACTTTGGTTATGTAAGCAGGAAATTAATTTTTTAGATTTTATAAGTGAGTCTGTCGAGATTAGATATTTTTGGCAAAATCATTTGTTTCAAAATTGACAAACCGCTTTCTTACGATGAGATCATGTTATTATTGCAATCAAGTGTTCACTTTTCCTGAATGTTTGCTTACCCAATGCACTTTCTCTGTACCTACATAATCACAACAATAATGTACTAGATACTACTAATATTTTATCGTTTTATTGGAATTACGTAACACCAAGTTAAGAGTCACAAAAGAGTGTTGGCTTTATAAGTTGCTAATTGTATTTTCTATTGTACGAATAATAGCTATTTTTTATCAGGAAATTTGAATTCTTGGTTTATTGTGGCGTGCCACATTTTCGACCTACTTGTTGTGTCCAGTATAAGCGATTTTACGTAATTGAAACTCTTCTTTCGATGCGTTCCCTTCATTGAAAAATTGAAATTCAATCTTTTTTTATTTAGTTCAAGGAGAGTGCATTCGTGAGCATCCATCAGTGTAATCATTTAACCATAAAAGAGTATGCATCCTTGCAAAACTGATTTACATTTTTCATTCCCACTCATTGTCACTTATCAATTTTTCCATTACGTTAGTTTTCATCACAGCTTGGCGGAACCAAAGTTTTGTAATGCATTCTGTTGAAAATGCAACAAAGAACTGTTGCAAAGAAAATTTATAGAACTTTGTTGGTTTACGATTTTTTAAAAATAGAACAGAAGTGGATTTTGGTGAATAGGTATACTTAAATAGAAGGCTTAAAAATTAAGAGACATGGATAAGGCTGCCAGGTGTTATTAAAAATACGATCCAGAAGGAAATTGTCTAAAGAAGAAAACATTATAAGAAAGCATAAAGTGAGATTAGCTTGAGAAATATTTAAAAACAAGAAAGGTTCGATAGATTTTAGTAGAAGAAACCAACAAAAACGCAACATGCCAAGTGAAATTTCACGAAACTACAGGCAAGGCTAAAATGCACAGGATTAGAGAGTGAGTTGAGTGCGGTAAACTATAGGAAAGGTTGCACCACCTGAAAATTAGGGTCGACAATTTATTTTTGTTCTAGTAGAGAAGAGTTGATTTACTTCCTCAAGGATATCGATAAACCAATGGTTTGTGGTTGGTAATCCTTGACGCAAAAAAAGTTTTCTGTTTCAAAACATGGGTTGTTAGAATTAACAACAATGGAAAACGAAGTACAAATTTCACTGGGAGCGATTAAAATCTGTATAATTATCAAAAATAAAGTTCTAAATTTAATTTTCTTCAGAGCTTATTCCAGATTTTTACTCGTGGCTTCCGTTAACCCCTGTTGAGAACCACTGCTTTAATCAACCAAGATTCCACTGATAATTATTTAATCATGGGGCATTGCAAAAAAACGCTCTTTTGGTATGCTAAATTAAGAAACTCGACGAGTTCTACAAGACTATAACAAAAAATTATAGTGCAATATATTTTCAGTTACGTTTAAATTTATATTAAACAGTTAAAATTTCTGTAAAATAAATTATGTAAACAAAAGCTTTTAGTTTATTTTTAATTGAAACATTTTCGTGTAAACAGGCTTAATAAATTTTCAACTATTGTTTAAAAATCTAACATGGAATTTTAAAAATGTTGTATGTACTAGTAGGTAATTTGAAATGTTAGGAAGAGGAAATAGTAACTTTATAAGGTTGTTGTTTCCATTAAGTTCAGCTATTAGTTGCATTTTAATTATTATTGAGAAAACCTTCGCGTTTATTAAATTGCAAAAGTATGAACAAGACAGAAAAATGCAAGTGGATCACCCTGTAAATAAACGCACAAGAACCTGTTCAGACAACTAACGAGATGACGGATGGAAAATTTTCTAATGGTACTGTTTTGCTTGATTACTTACCTGAACAGTTACCACTAATTTTAATTAAATTTTCAAGGCCGTCTCGCTTAATTAATTAATTTCCGATTTCGATTATTTACTATCTGTACTTTATTTTACAATTCTATCATTTTTTCTATTTCATTTAATCGCTGCTGTTAAAAATGAACGTATGTAAGTAAGTAGATGGAAGCAAATATTTATCCTACGATAATAAAAAATGATAACATTATATAGATACCATTGTGCTATAGATTTTTGTGATATAAGTTACAAGTACTGTACGTAATGAATTTATTTAGATTAATCCCACTTGATTAATAAATCATAATATACAAATTGCTGGTACTTAGACGTGTTTGTGTAATAATTTAAAGAAAATATTTAAACTAAAAAATGTAGCCAAACTTTGCTACTACCGCAAATTACCCGGGGTCACCAATACATCGGTATATGTACAACTTTCGGCAAAGAGGAAGTAGAAGTAGAACTTATTACAACACACCTTACCGATACGACTCTGTAATAATTATTATTTTATTAATTTTCAAACTGCATTTAATGCAAAAAATCTGATGTTATCAATAATTAATGAAATGAATGGTTCTGATGATTATTATATATTTGTAATATTGCATAACATTAATTATTATGATACAAATGGATGCATTTGGACGACCATGGCAGCTTAGTGGTATCTCGGGAGTTCCTCATTACTCATTTCAATGTAGATCGTTTGCATTGTTGAGAATTGATTTTACAACCAAGTGTAAACCAAACAACAATAACCATAACTTCAATTTGCTATATTATTACCATGTTATATACAAAATGCATCATTAAATTGTATGTATGTTAATTGCCATTTGAAAATCAAGTGGCAGGAAATAGAAGTCAATTTTAGTGTAGTTTTTAAAATCTATTTATATGGGTACCATCCTGCTTACTCCCAAATTTGTTTACGTGGTTATTTTTTCCAGAAAGGGGAACTAACGGAACGATTTTAATATAAAACGCTGTACCATAGATTTAGAAGTTATAGACCACGATCTAAATAAATTGAAACAGTTTTGCGTACAGTAAATTATTGTAGATGGTAGCATGATATTGATTAATCAGCGAAGTGTATTTTTTGCTAACAATATACTGGTGTGCTTCCATCTATATTTCTCTGTTCGAAAACCATTTCAATTTTTACCCATCCCTTTTGTGACGATTGATTAGTCCATAAACAGTAGCAATTGATTTTTCGACTTTTGGATTCTGTGCAACCCCAACGATTGCGGTCTCGTGGATTCTTCTTACTGAACATCTGCACGCCATTGCAATTCCTAGCTGAAAATATCGATTCGGTTCTGAAAACACTTTGAATTTTATAATAATAAATTTTTACTTGGATAATGTAATAAATTATATCTCCAAGGATATATCTACTCCATATCAATATTACCTAACCGTTATTTGCTTATCGACTATGACTAATCTCTCTAAATCAATTATTGCAAGTACTAATCGGGGAAGTTCATTTCATTATTTTTCTGTATTTTACACCTAATTAATTGCATTTGGTAAGATTTTATTACAATAATTAATTAATATCGCGATTATTTGTTAAAATTGCAAAATGGTGAACTGTATTACGGCGATAGGCGTTAATTTGCAATAGAACATAAGTTACATTCAAGTCGGTGAAAGCTAACAAATATTTCCTGTTTTCTATACGGTAATTTCTTCAGGTTTATTACTTATTAAGTAATTCTTCGAGTGAAAAAATTAGTTTAAATTGAAAAATTAAAAAAAAATCCATCCATAAATGCTAAATCCAGCAGGCTTTATTTATGAATCTAATTTTATGTTCAGGAAGTACTCAAATCCGGTTGTCAATTGTATTATTTTTTCAATTGCTTTTGTAGCTCAATTTGCTTTCAATTGAAATGAAACTTGTTATAATTATTGCAAAATTTTATCTCAAATGTTTGACTGCAAAGATAAGCGTCATTTAAAATCGATATGGGCTAACGACCTGGCATTTCACGAATTGTGTTCAATTATAAAGTTTTTTTTTCCTTAAAAACCCACAATTTGTCAAATCTATTTCGATCAAAGTATTTGTTTTGAATTATATCGATAGATTGGCAAACTTTAAAGTGACGCAGTTAAAGGTGACATCATGTAGAGGTACTATAATTTATTTAGTCCAAGTAAATGATGCCAAGACCAAGAAAATTTAATTGCTTGTGGGATAATCCAATTAATTAATACAGTACGATCATAAAATTAGCTTCTTGCGTGCAAAAAAATATTTTTCTCGTTGAAGAAAATTTCAATAAAATTTCCTTTCAGCTACTATAAATTTATTACAATATTAAATCAAAATTTATTACATTATACAATCCCAAACACTAAGCAGCATGACGACGGCGACGACGATGACGTTTGGATCCTCCTCGTTTGTGTCTCCTGGAACGGCTCTTAGAGCGACCCTTCCTCCTTCTAGCCATGTTAAATAAATCTGCCAACGAATACCTTCCACGATGCCTTGCGAGGACCCCAAACGCAACTCCGTTTTTCAGCACAGCATTCACATGGCCGTTATATCTTGCTGGAAGTTGGTATTCTGATTTCATAAAATGCAACAATTCGGGTTTCGAAACTTCGACCACACTTTCCGAATCTCTAAGATCTTCCAAAGCGGCAATCACCAATTGTGCTGCTTTCGCTCGCCGAGGTACTGACTGCTTAGCCATTTCGCTATTTTACTTGTTCAACACAATTTGTTTGGAATTTTGAAAAATTTTAAGATGGACCACAACATTAATTATCTTTACGCGAACATATAATTTAATAAACTAATCAATAGCAACGAAACAAAAACCGTTGTCAATGACGCTCGTCTTCTTGATTTTTTTTGAAATAATAAAACGATGCGATAGTTTGATTCGAAATGACAAAATGAAATTTAAATAAACGCATTTTCCACGAGTTTCTTCATCCTACTTCGAGGGGTAGATCATCAACAAAAAAATATGTATATGAAATCTCCCTCGTGATTCACCCCTCGTTTTACCTTAAAATAATAAAACAAGATAATAAAGGGAAGTGGATCACTGGGCTATTTGAATTTGCAAATTAGGAAGGAGAATTATGTACATTGTAGGTGATGTAGCTGGATAGTAAGCGATTCACATTGATACAAAAAATGATAATGGAAATGTACTGAAAATTACATAAGATCACATGAATATGACTTGGTTGCAGTAGCATGAATATAAATTAAACTTACCATATTATGTTGGCAACAAGGAAGAGATCAACATAAATAAGAGATGTAACATCTTATAGAGGTGCCACTTCTGACACATTTCGTGGGAGTTACAGTAAACATCAATATGGGATTATAAAAGTGGTTTGCAATAGACAAATTTAGCAACAAGTGTATTTAAGCAACATGAAGAAATTGGTAAAAAAAATAAATACAATGGCAATGGCAACATAATCAAAAAAGGGACAACATTGTAGATTTAAATTAAGTAATAGGATATAAGATGTAGAGTAAATATGATCTGAAAGTAAACTTTCAGCAGTGTTTACTGCTATCTTCAGATGTTTATCGATAATGATTTTGATTTATTGTTGAAGGGAAATAGAAGAAATGAAGCAATAAAAATAAAGGAAAACGTACAAGATTAGAAAGGACAACGAAGAACGAGAAGGGAAGAACTGGAATGTGGCTCGGATAAAATGAAAAATATTTGTGTAAATCGTTTTGAGATGTTGTTTAATTCACATCAAGTGAAATGAAGAGATCAGAAAATTAAAGAACGGAAAATCATCAAGTAGAGACGAATAGCGGCAGAAATGATAGGGAATGGAAGAGAAGCACTACATGATGAAATCTACGAATTACTAAGACACAAGATAAAAGTCGGAATGGCAAATGCCCTAAAAATGGAAAAGAGTTGTAGTGACACTAAAAATGAAAGGAGGTGCAGGAAGAATTTAATGATTATAGGGGAATAACATTTCTGAACATAGCAATTACAGCATAAAAAAATCCTTTTAACGGTAATTCATTCACAGTCGTTTTATTGATTATGCAAATAAGATAATTGAAAATTACCGATACAGTTGGTATAATAATAAAACAAATATGGTAAAAAAAAGCTATGAATATAACATAGATATGCATATTATAGGATTTTTTAACTTCAAGGAGGTATTTACAATACGTAAATAGACATGAATTAGTTAAAACTATGCAAGAGGGGAAAATATCACCTAATAAAGCTGATTCGTATGGCATTCGAAGAAATAATAACTTCTGAAGGACATCCATGGGGAAAATGATAATTTTGTTGTAAACACCGAAGTTAAATCAGTTGATGCCATTTAACGTAATATTAAAACAAAAATAATTAGAATTACCAAGTGCAAAGGAACTAGAATAAATTAAGGTAGCCAACTGCTCGCCCATGCAGATAATGTGGGAATATTAATATCTACTAGAAGAAGGGAAGAAATAATATAAGATGTACCTATTGGATGTTTATTCTTAGCTCTTCTTCGTGTGGTGCACATAATAACAATAACCTCATATGTATAAAAATGATGATTGCTCTTATCAATGATTTTAAAATTTTTACTTTTTTAAATACGCTCATACACCTACTTAAATCTTCTCTCTAATTTCTGCTTAGGCGACGATAATATTATGGAGATGGAATGAAAGCTGAGGTTATTAGGGATGCGGTAAGAGAGAAGCCTAATAATTGCACACAGATGAACTTCAAGATCTATGATAAATAAAGTAAGAGATCATAACTACTATGTATACATCATAGTAGAGAGTCTACTAAATAGTCTACAATCTACATGATGCCTTAAACCTAAATTCTATATAAATTTAGATGAGGGTCTCGTTGACGCGTTTCGGCATCCAACTGCCATCATTCGATGAAATTTTATAAATTTAAAGCGGAATTAACCAGAATCAAATATGAAAAAAAATTAAAAATTAAAACAGTAAAATTTAATCTAATTTAAATTTAATTATGTATCCAGATTTTAATACAATAGTTTTTTTTTCTATAATTGATGCTGTTTAATTCTACTGTAAATTTATAATATTTTATGGAATATTGGCAGTGTGATGCCAAAATGCGCCGCAAGAATAAAAAAATATACAATTTATACACGAGAAGAATGCATTTAATTAAAAAGAACCTCGTAATTTTCTCAATATTGTTTATTTTATGCATCAAATTTTAGATAAGGAACATTAGCGTTATTTTTTAATAGTTTTATATTAAATTATATTATAATATATTACTGAAACATATTTATTTATGTACATACATATTATGTACGTTTCCGTTGAAAAACATCATTTCAATTTAAAATCAAAATTGAAATTATCATGAAATTATTTTCAAAACCAGTAAAAATTGGTTCTTCATTTTCAAATAAATTTTGATTGGGTTCTCGATTGGCGAATTGTTTCTAAATCCACATTTAACCCTTTAACTACGGGCACCGTCTCTATACACTAGGAATATGTTTATAGTTTCTTATAATATGTACAATCTCTCTTTTGTAGGTAAAGGGTTAAACTTCATAATTTAACTTATTGCACACATTTTTAAGGGCATATTGGCCGTTGCAATAAGTTATCCGGGCCACGAATACCTGTTTTGCATTGTCGAAAACTCAAAAACTTCATCTATCAGATATGTAGATGCAGCTTTAAAACAGTTTCGAATGAAATAAACGGATGTTACTGATAATTTGACCAGGACAAAAAAATACTTAAAAACTGCAAATAAAAGTACTCCGCGTCCTTGCGCTCTGAACGCTTCGGCAACCGTAAGAAAAACAAACACCAAGTTATCTAAATAATCTTGAGGCAATTAAATTTCTTATAAGAGTGGCAGCGACAAAACGGCGCGTGGCGCTGCGGCCTCGAAGACAAAATCGTCACTGCTCATCATATTAAATGTTATTGGCAAGGTCAAGGTCACAGATGACGGTGTTCTTGCTGAGCCTTGAACTGACCAGATTTAAAAATTCAAAGATTTCACTTTTCATAATTTATTATTGGAGAAATATCCTGAAAGCGTTGAAATATGCTAATATATGTACATACAACTTAGTTTACAAATTTTTTGTTTATTGACGATATTTTACTACAATTTTGTATATTATAGTAGTTTATGTGCAATCTATGTTTGATTGACTTTGAGAAACTTCCAAAACTGCGCTATTTTGGTTAATTTCCAGTTTGAAAAATTATTTTATTGAAAGATGGTTTTAACCCTGTAGTCCATCTTGAATTGGTTAATTTTGTTGTAAATAAATTTAATTTCACTAGTACTCTAATTTTAATAAATTCCGTATATTGTTAATTTAGTTATTTTCCTAATACAAAATATTGGATGACCTTGACATTATTTCATTTCGAAATTAATTTTTCCGAACTATTTCATAATTAATTTTAAAATTAGTATTTTTTAAACATTACTATTATTTTTTCTAAATTACATATTTAGATTGTTCGAACATATTCGTTTTAAAATGATGTAGAATTTGCATAATTTTCAAGGTTTCCGAACCGTTTGGAGGTAATCATTTTGTATTACCTCTCTTAAAATTGACAAAGTTAACGTGGATTTGGTACTGTATAAATCAGAATGTTTTAATAAAAAATAATATCATTTTTAGGAATATTTTGTGTTCTGTGCAAAGTAAAATAGTTTGTTAGTGACACAGTTTTAATTTATTGGTTATCAAAAATCATCATTAAGGATCAAAAAGTATGAAATTGCTACCATATCGGGTTTTTTGGTATTCGTGTAAATTTAGTTAGTAATTAATATTAATTTAACATCCTTAAAATGTAAATAATGTGCCACTTTTTTTTAAATAAACTATGACATTTTAAATTCGCGATACCTACACACAATCAGACTAAATCATAATAGTAATTAATGAAGTATTTTCAAAATTACAGGATAAAATTTGTTATACTATTAGGTATCGTTTATGGACTCCATTAAATTTTATTATGTTTCAAGTAAAATATTTATTTTACTTTTAAATGTTTATCTTCTTATGAGATCAGGTTGTTTTGTGAAACTACTCAATTGTCAATTTTTCCTTATTTTGGATTTGAATAAAGACAATTGTCCTTCCCACACGCCATTGGGTCACTTTGAGTCTGTAGAATAAATTGCACATAGTTTTATTTTATTTCTACATTAAAGTTAAAGTACATTTTTTGAACAAATTGACTATTCGATTCAACTGTTAATGATTTCATGGTTGGCTTCTTTAACATTTTGTCGTAATTTTCCAGTAACGCCACATATTATCCAGTTGTGGTGGTGTTTCATTCGCTCTCATTTGTATCTTTTGTTGGTAACATTTTCATCGCTTAGTTAACAAACTTTCTTTTAAAGTTACTAGACATTTTAGTCTTCGTGTTTTGTAATCCAGTCTAAATAAATAAAAGTGATAACACATTATGTACTCAATATATTACATGACGTTTTTAATATTCACCTCGTACCACTCGTGAATTACCATTGCATGCAAAATGGTTCTTAAAATAATAAAAAGTCTGACTGCCACATTATGTACTACAATTTTATTATTAATCGTGTTGTATAGTTTTTTTTAAATGTTTTCTTGCTTGTTATCATAATTTTGTAAGTTTTAATTGTTGGGAACATGATTTACAATGATGTGTTAAATGTTTTAATTAACTCAAATTTTTAATTTCAATTAAATATAAAAACGTTAATGTGCACTTTTTCTTTTGCTTAATTTAATCGTGAAGGTTAACTATCGATTTCTAAGGTAATTTTTATTAGACTAAATAGTTTCAATTGTGTCAATAGTCCCAATTAAAGATTTAATTTGTTATGCAGTTTTTTGAGACATAAATTTACTTAACAATGTTGTTGAAAAAGGAAATTCGAAACTAGCTTGGAAGAATTCGACATTCCGAGTTTTGAAAATTCAATATTTCATAGACATGTTGACGACGAACTTGTTTTTGAACTAAGAAATACATTGTATGTACGTACATTGCTTATTTCAGGATTTAAGTGCCTAATAAAATATGATAGATAACTACATAATTCTACAATTGAAAATGTTTGTATTGTTAACTCTCTTGAGTTTAATTAATAGCAAGTAGGTAATGGGCATTCGGTGTTGCGGAATTACATACTACTTGGATACATTTTAACAAGATTTTTCTTGAATTTTATGAGACACAGCTTTTCACATAGCACTAAAGACCTTCAATGAGGCTAAGGAACCAAATCAGTAATAAAAGTTTTTTCAAGAAAGGTCAAGTCAGGTCAATGAAATTTGAATTGAGCTTTCTTGAGATTAAGCATTTCTCAATTCGATACTTTGGGGAGTTCCAAAATCCCAATCAGCATTTGTTTTCGTTAGGAAATTAAGAATGCTTTTTACGAAAATTTACATTTCTATAAAATGAATCAACCTTACTCAATTTTAAATTTGTTTCCTAGTTTATTTTTGTCGTACCTATTTTTAAAGCCAAGTTCAAAGTGCTTATTTAACAAACCTTGAATTAAATTCAACATCGATTGCTTCAATTGCAACTTCCTGTTTGTGGAATTTGTTATTATTTATTAATTATTTTAGGTTTTCGTAATTTTAACTAGATTTATTTAGTTTCTTTTTGAAGCAAAAAATTGGCAGCTCTTAAGCGTTCATATAATATTGTTTCAACGATTACGTTTTCACACAACATCTTTAATTGAAAATCGAGAAAGTACTTAATTTGTACTTAATAAAACATCTTGAGGGAATTTTCCCAGCTTTAGGGAATAATATACTATATTGTTACAAAAAAGTATTGTTTTCATAATAAGCTTGATCAATCTTTTTCAGAATTTTCTTTCAATTTTTGGTTGTCGATAAAATATTAAATTATGTATGTCGTATTTCAAGTTGAAATTTTTTTTCGCAAAATAACATACAGGTATACGTACATAAATTATGTGCATATAATAATTGTTTGAAAGTACCTTGATTGATCGTGTTAAAAATTCAAAAAAATAATATAACCGTGACAAATTTTAAAATTGAAATAAAATTTTAACCGAAGTATAATTAGATTTTCAAATTACGTTCTATTTAGATCAGCTTGTTCAATGAAATTAGCAGATTTACAAAAAATGGTGGCAAGTTTAGGAAATTTTTATTTATTTGGTCTTTGAAGATAAGCTAATAATAATAAGCTAACGTTACTTGGAATGAAAAGTTTTTGACCACCGAAATGAATTTTGTATTATAACCATTCGTCTTACATGAAATTTAGAGTTTTCTTTATCATCTCTGTGAACATTTTTCATAGATCTCTTACTATGTATTCAAATTTTTAAAAATAAAGCTATAGATTGAATAATTAGGTGCTTATATACAATTTATACTATTTTGTGCATTTACTTCGACTTTAATTTAAGGTCCTATATAAGCGATGCCTCGCAGTTTCAAATTTTTGTAAAATAGTTTGAAATCCAAAATGATCAAATAGGTGATATTAGATCTCATTTTTAAAATGAAAGTCACATACCTAATGTAAATTTCTCAGAAGCAAAGGAAGTCTTGAAACTCCTATAATAATTATTAGTTCTTTTATTTGAAAAATTATCTTCATGAATAATTGATAATTGTATTGCAACATTTATGACCAAGCGTACTTTGGCACTAATTGGGAAGGAAGTACTAAGTGGCTTGGTACAACTATCTCATTTTTTTGTTAATGTGGATTAGTACACTACTTGTAACATCCAGATATTCCATTTCAAAATATAAAATTTCATGAAAATTACATGATGCTTCATAAAAGGATAACTTTTTGTATAGTTCAGATTTAAAATTCTTGTTGTATTTTAAACCATTGAATTATTCTATGCTTTATGTATTTGTTTATAAATATAATTTTATTCATGGCTAAAGTTTAATTATTGGAGGACCTTTATTATGTTAATTAAAAAAGTTCGATAAAAACTAGACAAAAATCAAATTATTCAATTTTTTCCCACTTATATTAATTTGCTTGGAATTGTTTCATTGATAAAGGTAAAAATTAAATTGAAAATGTTTAAATAATCATTTTTAATTATTAACTACGACTGAAATAAATAATTAAGGAACTTTTTCTGTTATTGTATGTATTTTTCACTTATTTGCTTATTACAAAAAAAAATAATCTTAATTATTCACAAATTAATATAAAAGAAGGTGACGTCAATACTTATTAACATACCTGCAATTATTTTCAATTAATTTCAGATCAATTAAAAAAAATTTTGCTGCGTATTAAATTGTAGGTATTGATTACGTAACAATTTACAATTACCGATTTATTCCATCCAAAGTAATTTTCCGAATGCATGAATTTTATAATGTAAAATTTTTCTTCTATTCTTCTTCAGAAAACGCAACGAGCAGAGCGAGCGAAGTCTTGTTCTAAGTCGGATTAAATGGGAAACGTTTGTTTAGATGTCAATAAATTGTTCTAGAAAACAAGGAAATTTGCTAGCTTGTTTGAATTATTTCCAACTTATATAAATTGCATCGAATTGAGTTTACCTTGTAAAGCATGTCATAAATCCACTTTTTTGTACGAAATTTAATTCACTACAAAATTGTCTGTATATAAATATTTTGTCGTATTCGTTATAGTTTCGCGTTTTGCGAGTTCCAAAGTAAAAAAACTGTGCAAATTTTTAACATAGTAAACAGTGCGACCGATGCATCCGAATGTACATTTTTTCACAATTTAAACCAACTCGTATTTTTGATTTTTTATTTAAACGGATTAATGATTATTAAAAGAAATAATTTTCCCGATGTAAACAAAACTTATTATAGTTATTATATCTTTAAATATTTTAATTGACAGTTGTTTTAACAATTTTTCTTTTTCAGATTTATTTAAAAATGGCTCTAGTATTAAAATATGTAGACGATTTCCACACTCTTATGAATAAAAATGGAGGTAAGTGCCTTCTTAAAATTTCAAACGAAATCTTCATTTTTAAAATTTTTAGATCCTAGGACAGCAAATTGGTTTCTAATGTCCAGTCCGTTTTATACACTAGGAATATGCCTTAGTTACGTTTATTTTGTAAAGGTAATGTTATTATTTAGCGAAAATTATAAAACACAAAACAATGCATGGTAAAATTATGTATCTCACAAAACATCAAACAAGACTGACATGTAAGGTTTAGATAGTACATGCTACTTCCTAATCATGCAATATGTACGCCCCCATATCCATTATGTAATAAATAATTCCGCTTTGCTTTGACAATGTTAAGCGTTTAACGGCGATTAAAATGCAAATTTAAGATATTTACTAGTTGAAAAAAATTGGTTCGTTAACGAATTTTCACTTCACATAAAGTGGGTTCAAACGCTTCAATCCTACAAATTTTCTAATGTCTTGGATAATATTGTAATGGCAATCTTTCTTTTTTTAGGTTTTGGGACCAAAACTAATGGAAAATAGAAAACCATTTCAACTTAAAAATACCCTCATAGTATATAATTTATTTCAAGTTATTTTTAGTATATTCATATTTTATGAGGTAAGTATTCTTCAAGTGTAACATTTTTTGAAATTGTACCAGATTACAAAAATTATCATTCTTAATTTACATACTATAGGCCGGCATGTCAGGTTGGTTCGGTGATTACAGTTTAACTTGTCAACCAATCGACTACAGCAGTTCACCTACTGCCGTTCGCGTAAGATTTCAGTGTAACATTTACACCGTAAATTATAATATAAATAAGTGGAAATAGAATACTGCGGACAAAAAGCTTAATTAGAAGTAATGTGGACTTTTCACGCATACGATTTTTCTATGCACACAAATAACTAAGCACTTGAGGGGAAGGGAAAATATAACAGATAAAATGAACATTTCATATTAGATGGGAGTGGAATTGATTTCCACATTTCAACGCTCTTTTCTTTAAAAAAAAATAGTTCAAATCAATAAAAGATGTGGTTTTTCCAAAAACATGTAAATAAATGTTAAGTTGACTTAATGCCAAGAAAAATAGGAAACTTCAATTTTGTTTAGGAGGTCCACATTATTTTTATTTCTTTATAATGTACGCTGCAGCTTGCAATATCACAAATTAAAATTTTGTAACTAATCTGTTATATCATTTTGGCTGTTTACTAGTATTCAACGTTAAAATATCTCGATATTCAGTATAAACTACATATTAACTGTAGAAACCTATCTGCTAAATAGTGGTACTTGAATACAATTTAAATTATTTATTGGTACAGTGCAATTCTATCGATGGGATGTGTAAATCTACATATCCAGCACAACTTGTTCATTTAATCATAAATGAGGTGCTCCATGGTGCTATTTCTCATTCTTGCTTCTCACTTCCAGATTAGTATGAGTGGCTGGCTGACGGGGCGATACAATTTAAGATGCCAGCCGGTGGATTACACAAATAATCCATCTTCCATACGAGTGAGTTTACGATCAAATGCATTTAATCCATTAATGATCGTTTTTAATACATAATACGTAGTATTAGCGACGTCACTCAATGCATATACTAGGTATAGCAAAATTGTATCCAAACAAGGCATGAATCTCATTGTGTTACATGCGATGTTTAGATACAAGCTACGTCACACTAATTTAGATGGATATATTATTATTAAGCTTTAATCATCTTTCATATTGACCACTTAAATGTAGTATTCTAATTGCTACTTCTTGCATAAAATTTTATCACCATCGCCATAAATAGGCAAATTTTGTACTGAGTAATATTGAAATTTTACGATTCGATCTGCGAGTTTCAAATATTTTAAAGTTTTATAAGTTTCTGCTATTAACTCGTAAGGGTTTGTCCAATAAGTGACCATAAATTATTGTTTTATATTAATTATATAAATAAATAAATAAAATAAATAAAAAAAATAAAAAAAAAAAAAAAAAAAAAAAAAAAAAAAAAAAAAAAAAAAAAAAAAAAAAAAAAAAAAAAAAAAAAAAAAAAATAAAAAAATAAAAAAAAAAAAAAAAGTGACCATAAAGTGACATAAAAAAAAAAAAAAATAAAAATAAAAAAAAAAAAAAAAAAACATGATGCCATTTCGAACCACGATATGCTCGACCGTTGCGATTCAGAAAATAAGCATATTTCAATCACTTATAATATCATCGATTTTCCGTCAAATTGATTGCATCAAACTCTATTGGAAGTTACCGTTAACAGTAAAATTTGTCAATCATAATTGATTATGTAATAAAAGCATACACAATAAGTTGGATAACTATTATGATCAATAACAAAACCAACTTTACAAAAGCAACTTAACTGAAATGTTAAAATAAATTAATTTTAATTGCAAATTTAAATGCTTACAAATTCAAACCATCACATCGTTAGAAATGTTCCAGGAAAACTAAAATTTAAATTGAACCCACAGGAAGGGTTTTTTGAATTTTTCATTAATTTCGAGCTTCCCGCTCCATCCAGTTTTTTGTTCTTTTTTCCTATTTTCAATTTTTAAATCTGTATACACTTAAAATTACAGATAAAAAAAATTAAGTTATTTTAATATTCCTGTGTTCGGAACGACCGCGACCCTGAAAAACTTGTAAATTGGGAAAAAAATTAGGGACCTACAATTTATTTAAAATTCACCTGAAAAGTCTGAAAATATGTGTCAACTAGATAGAATTATTACTTTTAACCTTAAATTCACCTATATTTTTCTAACAGAAAATTTCTTTTGAATTAATATTTATTTCAGAATTATTTTTTATTTATTTTCTCAATACACACGTTAGCATATTGAACGTTGTGATTTAATAATTATTAGTTTATGGTGTTAGGACCTAGTTTTATATTAAATGGAGTCAAGGAAAACCTGAAACAGTCAGAAAATTTTACTTTCAAATATCATTTCAAAGTCTAAACCATTAACAAAATTTTTTAAACTCATGTGGTTCTGGTTCGTTTGCTTTGAATCATAAATTAAATTTTGTTTGAATAATATTTTTATTTAGTATTACTTGCAAGAAATGCCTAATTATGATACCATGGTATAATATTTTAATAAAATAATATTAATAAAATTTGAAAGGTGATTTGACTACCTTTCTGATAATACAATTCTAAATAATAGAATTATTGCTTTGATCTATGTGGTGGTGGTAGAATTGTGTAGATTTTTTAAATGAAGGGATTAGAATATAACAAAACATATTTTATGGTACCGAGTTGTTGAGCAGTACGATTCTTAAATTATTTGGAAGAAATATGAATAAAGTTACTACCTACTAAATTAGTTTTGAAATAATTTAGGTTGTTCTATATTATTCCAGAAAATTAATCTGATAAGTCCAAAAACAGAAGTCCATGAGAGGGAGACAAAATTCTAGAAAATCTTGAAAAATTGGAATTTTTTCGGTTGTTCCAGGTTTATTCTAAATTCCACAAAGTCGAATTCCTAAGAAATTGCTCGTATTAATAAAATCTAAGTTTTATTGTAGGTAGGTGTGAACTAATGGAATTAAAACTAAATTGGGTAGACAAAATACATAACAAAATACTTAAATAAATCTACATATTATTGTCACGTATTTTGCCCACCCCTGCTTTGTTTCCATTCCATCAAATGAAATTGAAATACCTACAATAAAACTTATATTTTGTATTATCATCAATTTCATAGAAATTTGATGTTTTTGAACAATATGGAATAAACCTAGAACAACCGAAAAAATTTCTCGTTTTATTTAAAAGTGGTACGCTGATGGATTAAATTTTTCTCTCCCTCCCACTTCATTTTTGCACTTGTGAGTTTGTTTTTTTGGAACAATGATAGAACAAAAGTAGCGACCAAAATTTCAATTTTTAAAAGACGGGGGCTGACTCAAAAAATGGATTTTCACGATTTTCCACATATTTTTCAAAAGTAAATTATTGTTTATAACTTGACCACAACTCTGCGGTTCATATTAAATTTACATAAGATCGAAATTATGTTTTGTTATTGTCTAATTATAGACTGTTACTAAAATATAGTGATTATAATTAAAATTTTAGATGACCCACGCTTCATGGTGGTACTTTTTTTCGAAGTTTACAGAATTTATGGACACAGTAAGCTGACTTTTTTGTTTTTAACTTTCACTTCAAGATTTGTAATTTTAGATTTTTTTTGTGTTAAGAAAAAAGAACAGTCACATCACAACACTTCACGTCATTCATCATGGCGTTATGCCAATGTCTGTTTGGTTTGGCGTTAAATTCACTCCAGGTAAGTTTTTTAATTTTGGCCTAAAATTTGAGTAACATTTCGTGCTTTAGGTGGCCACAGTACATTTTTTGGATTCCTCAACTCCTTTGTACACATCGTAATGTACACTTATTATTTGCTGGCCGCTTTTGGACCTCAGGTGCAAAAATACTTGTGGTGGAAAAAATATTTAACCACATTCCAAATGGTAAGTTCCACAAAGTTTGTTTAACTTGCTGTAATTTTATTAACTTGTTTGTTTAAAGGTGCAATTTGTGGCAATAATGGTTCACGCATTCCAGTTATTATTTATCGATTGTAACTACCCTCGCGCGTTTGTGTGGTTTATTGGAGGACACGCAGTTATGTTCTTCTTCTTGTTTAAAGACTTTTATAACCAAGCTTACGGCAAAAGAATTCAAAAGAAAAAAGAACAAGCGGCATTAAACGGCCACTCGAAGGAACACTCAAAAACTACAAGCGAATACCAAAAAGGATACACACAACAAAACGGTTATAGTTCGAAAGAAACGCACAACATTCGAGATGCGGCGGATTACTATTCGAACGCACAATTTTCAGATCTACATCAACGAATGAATCTTCAGTGACATTACCATTATAATTAATTTAAATTAAGTTATAGTAATGAATTTTGTACAAAAATTAATTATTATCTTGTTATTATTTGTAATTGTTATGAATTTGCTCAAATTTTTGCAATTGTAGATACACACACACACACCTAATGAATTAAGAGTGATTAAATTAGCAATATTGGCTTTTCAACGGGTGCTGTAATTAATTAATTGCATTTAAAAGTGGTTTTAGGCAAAATTTTTATAAATGTTGAATATAGAAGCCGATTTATGAGGAAAAATTTATTTTTATGAACGTATATTTTTCGTAGCCATTATGAAAATATGCTCATTTTGGATTCCAGTTTTAATTGAATTATGTATGGTTGATGTCTGAAGGATGTGTCGAATTGTTGATAAATTTTATTTTCGTGTTCCAACCAAAATTTGTCGTACCGGTGTAGTAAAATTATTGAAATAATGTGTTTCCGTACCTCAAATTTTGGAATTTTAAATTTTTTCGTATGGATTGTTAATAATATTATTTTGCGTATCCTGAAGGATGGCAAAATTATACAAGAAGTTATTGTACTTTTATATTTTACAAAAGCAATTTGTATATAATAATAATAGTGAATGATGGTGAAATTTTAATTTGCGTTTTATTATTATCTATCATTTCTTCATTTGTATGTTCTCTTCTTTTACCAAACTACTCCGTGCAGGGGTGCAGATCCAGGTTGTTCAGTAATCTACATGTATATAAAGTTTATTGTATAACGGATACATAATACAAATACCAATATATTGAGCAATATATCAATTAATTAATATTATTTTACAGAATTTCCTATACGTAATAATAATTATTATACTTAATAACTAAATAAAAAGTTTGAGCTGAAGATGTGATCTAACATAATCGAACGATAATTAATTGAACTGTTATGACTAGTTTACTTAAATCTAATTAATTGGTCAGCTTAACATGTAAACTTTATTTCGTTCATTATTTTTTAATATTTTATATCAAAATATACTTTTTATGTTATTATATTCTAAGCGTCAACAGTCTATATACTATTTACTATCAGTATTCAAAAATAATTATGAAGCAATAATATTTACTCACTAATATAGCTTAAAGTTTTAAAAATTATTTCAGGTTCTATATAAAATTTGTAAAAAGTATTCATTGTTTACACACTGAGCTGACTTAATTCTTAGTCTTGATAAAAAAATATATGTTTCCAAAAATAATTATACCCGTTTCAGGTAACATTTAATCAAATACGAGTAGTTTATTTACTATATAATATGGTAGGTATAAATCTTATGTACTTAATAAATAAATACGGAAATTATTTACATACAAATTTGAAAAAACTTATTCGTTTTTGATTTGTTTCTTTTGTGCTCTAGCGTTATATGCTTGATAGTAAAAGTTTGAAAATAATCCAAAGAAAATTGTTGAGTGCAGTATGAGAAATAATCCAATAATTGTTGGATAACCACAGTCTGTCCATATCAATTGAGCGGAATGGATTAGTACCAATGCAAATTGAAGCTGCAATAAAAAGAAAGTTTATCATAATATAATTCAATTTTATAGCATAATAATTATTATTATACAAATTTTTAAAATTAATTTAACGTTTCTTCCACGATTTGTTCAATCTGGTTGCACATTTTTCTAAAATTACAACTAATAAATGATAATTTTACTATACACTTTGTTTTAGATTTCAGAACTGAACGAAAGAAAGGGCTCATTAATGAAAAGAGGAAAAGAATGAAATTTCCCGTTGTGGAAGAAGGAACGCGAAAGAATTATAGTTCCTATAGTAGCATCATTGTTTTTCTAATTTTCTGAATTCTTACATAATAAAGATATAATGTTATTATTTAGTGTTGAATAAAAATAAGTGACCAAATTATTAAATTTTACAAGTCTAATGTATTTTATTCGACACTACAATAATAATAAAAACTTGTAACATGGATAATAGAATTAATTGAAATATAATGAAAGATCCTAATAGAAAAAGGAAACTTTAAAAGTTAACCAGTTAATTAAACAATAAAAAATGTGATCATAGCAATACACATTGCTGAAATTTTATGAATAGAAAGATTTTGATGTTTATTGATCAATTTACTGGTTGACTTTTAAAATTTATTTTAATATTAATTCTAAGAGTTAAAAGGTTATATATTTTAGTTAATAACAATAGTAACATTTAAGCACATGTTGATTTTTTAACAAGAAATGGTGGGACAGAAAATAAGAAAAATGTCAGTGTGTAATGCATTCTATACAATATAATTTATTCAAAATAAAGAGTATAATATTATGTACAATAAAATAACATTGCTAAGTAAAATAAAAAAGATAGAAGAAAACAAAAAAAACACAGTCAATTAGTAACACCAAGTCGGGAAAAATCTTATAAATGGCACAGCTGTTTAAAAAAAAAAGAATTATAGGAAAAAAGACGATTTTAAAGCACAAATAGGAAGAGAAGAGTACATAAATAGAATGGAAGGCCTTGCATAAACGCACAAACGATAACTGCGAAAGAACATACAACCAGGCAGAAACATGGAACATAAAGATTAGTAGTACAAAATTCAAATATAAAAGAATACACAAAGAAACATGGATAAAACCGGGTAGAAACACACGTAATCAGATTGCCCATGTAGGGTAAACCATGCAGTTATTGAACACTTGAGAAAAGTTATTTGTAAAAGTAGAAATGCATCCGTAGAACTAAAAGAAAGAAAGAATGTTGGCCTATCTTACCAATTTTCATATTACATATTTTTTGTTCATTGTTACACTGTTTTTAAAAATTTTGTAAAAGAAGGATACTAAATGCCCATAGAACTCATAAAGTACGTAGGAGAAGAAATATGCAAACGTCTATGAAACCTGGTACAGCAAGTGTGGAAAAAAGAGAGGATGCCTGAGAGAGGGGGTGATATCGTAGTACCGATAAAGGAAAAAGGAACCGCCGATAACTGCAGAAATTACAGAGGCATAACCCTACTCAATTCAACCTATAAAGTGTTATCCACAATTATCTACAGAATACTAAAAGAGTACATTAAACAGCAAATGGGAGAATATCAGTATGGATTCACAGAGGGAAAATCTACCGTGAACGCGATACACATTGTAAAGAGACTAATGGAAAAGACGCAAGAAAATAACATAGGAATACCCATGCTGTTTTTGGACTTCCAGAAAGCATTCGATAGGGTGAATAGAGGCAAGTTGTATAAAGCGATGAAAAAGATGAGGATTCCGAACAAATTAATAAGACTAACAAAAATGACCCTACACAATACCAACTAATACAGGAGAAATGGAATGCTTCGGGATCGATAGTGACGATAGAGAGAATAATAAGAAACATAGAAGTGAGAGGGTCAATTGCAACAAGAGAGGGGCAACAAATCGCTTATGCAGATGATATCCTTATTGTAGCGAGATCTCGCAAGAAAATGGAAAATATGTTTAAAAGAATAGAGAAGAAAGCAAGAGAAATGGGACTAATAGTGAACGAAGGAAAAACTAAATATATGAAGCTAGACTGGATCACCGTAAACAGCAGAAGTGACATTAAGATGGGAAATTACAGATTCGAAGAAGTAGAAAGATTTATTTAACTGGAAACTTACATAGATAAGAACTGTAACCGACAGGAAGAACTACGTAGAAGAATACAATCTGGAAATAGGACGTAATTTAAACTCCTTAAAGAATAAAAAACTCCTTAAAGAAACTTCAAAGCGAAGGTATACAAATCCCTGATAAGACCAATGATCGCATAGGCGTCAGAAACTATGTGCTTCTCTCAGACCGACCCCAAACGTCTCAGAGCGTTCGAGAGGAAAGTCTTCCGCACAATACTAGGCCCAATAAAAGATAACAACAGTGAAAGTAGACCTCTAATGAACCACGAGATAAAAAAATAGATACAAGGCGAAAACATAATAAGGTTCATTAAATCGCAGAGAATTAGATGGTTGGGGCATATTATGAGAAGCGAAGACAAAAACTACATGGAAACCCAGTGAGGAGAGAACACGGGAAAGGCCGAGGATGAGATGGTGCGATCAAGTGACGGGAGACCTGAGAACAATAAAGGTGAGCGAATGGCAACGTAAAGCTCAAAAAAGGCAGATATGGAGTAGTATTGTCAAAGACGCAGAGACGCATACAAGGTTGTGAGTAACAAGACAAAGAAAATAAACACGTTTAAACACTCGATGTTAAATGGGGACTGATCCACCCTTTCAAATGGATCTGTAAATCCCAGTACGGGATAGCAATATTTACAAAGAATGTATAAAGCTATAAATAAATAAAATAAATAAATAAATAAGAGAGAGAGAGAGGGTATTATGAAGAAATGAGTGGTGGTTAGAAACAAAGCATTTTAAGGCAATCAAAAGTTACTAGCGAATAAACAATTACAAAATAGAACCAGTAATAAGACTCTTATAAGACCAGTAACTCCTGGAACGGAGATAATGTGCCTTCCAGGAGTAGAGGAAAAACTAGGGAGTATTTGAAAGACAAATAAAGAGGACGATACTTGAAGGTGTCAAAATTGGAGAAGAATGAACCTAGAAGGAGTTGGCTGGCACATGTCATAAGAACCCGAGGAGTGGGAGAGACAAGAAAAATGATGCAGTGGAAGCCGGACGTGGAACGACCAAGGTGAAGACCTAGAAACCTAGAGTGAGATGGATAGATGAAGTAATCAACGATTATGGAGACAAATAGTGAAAGAAGCACAACAAGTTGTAAACATTAAAATGAGAAAAGAGAAAAAAGAAATATGGGAATTTCGTAAAGAATGGAGAACCGAAGAAAAAGAAGGTAGAACAGAAAATAAGAAAAATGTCAATGCATTTAACACAATATGATTTATTAATTACAAAGGGTGCATCATGTACAATAAAATCCATAGCACTAAATATGCACAGTAATATAAAATAAAAAACAAAAAAGTCACGGTCAATTAGTAACATTAAAATACTCTTCAACTAATAAATGCTATGTATGTAACACCAACTCACGAATACTCCTATAAATCGCATAGCTATTCTCAACCTTCAAACAATTTGTCAACTTTTTAAATAACCTAATAGGTACATAATAATACGTAGCGTATACACTTCTCCGTTAAGGACGATAGGTGCACAGGAAAAGTCCAATTTAAATTTCTCAATCCTTTAACCAAGTTTCTCATTATCTGAACCAAAGAAGCATTTATTCTTATCGCCAAATTTGAGGCATTCATTTTTTTTATATAAACATCTGAATCTTTCGAAATTCTAAAACCGGTTCAAAACGTGCAGAATAAACCATCCTTAAAGAGTGGCCATTCAAGTAGATCTGTTATGTTCTACAATGCGACTTATCAATATGTGTCATCGAATCCAAATGTTCGTCAATGTACACTCCCAAAAGCTTTACCACCATCTCCAATAAATTACCATGAAGTGACAATATAAAAAGAAAAATCAAGGTATCTACTAACCAAACCCAGTTCAAATTTAAATTTAAATTAAAATTCAAACAACTTCAAATTTATCTTAAATTTTAATTTTTGTCTTTTACCCGCTGCCGTTGTAATGCTCGTTTGTCTTTCTAGTTATAATTTAATATTTATCCAGTTATTAATTATCATATTTAATTCATCAACATTAATTTCACCAACATTCATCACCACCATTTTAGTTTAATCAATTATTGTTAAGTTTTAAGTTTTTTTATTGTTAAGATTGTATCGAATTGCATGAATATACTCTCTCTCTCTTGAGAGAAAACAGGAAAAAAAAAACCTTGCCGACTAAAGGTCGACTTTGAAGTTGAAACTCGATAACATCTTGGTTCTGCATCAAATACTTGAAACGTAAAAATAACCTGGAGTAATCACGTGATAAACATAGCAAACAAAGCTGGCCTAAGGGACAAGAAGAAGTTTCTCATTAGAAAAACTAATATTAGACAAAAATTTGAAAAATTCCAAAATTATTTTTCTGAATTTCTTCAAGATATTTTATGTAGCTTCTCTTACGGATGAAAATTGCGTTACCACAAAGAAGAGAAACTGGGTGTACAGTGTAGATTGCCATGTATAATAAAGTCGAAATTTAATGCATGGGGATAAAATCATAGTGACTTCAGCCTTTATTGAAGTCAGGGGACTTGAATTGGAATATAATTAATGATATTGCTTCCCCATGCCTTGTCCCTAGTCCTCACATGGATAAATAAATAGAATAAATAGTAAACTTTAATAAATAGAGTTTTTTTTCTGACGTTGGCATATTTTCTTCTACTATGCCTGTGGTGTGAAGTGCGATTACATAAATAGTGAACATACAATTCTTCAGTTTCTTTTTACAGTTACCACTATAGTCAGATTGTACCTTAGTGGTTTCTTTTCAGATTTGTTTGTATAATATAATGATGAGTGTGTACAATTTATAACATCATAGACGTTATTTTCTATGTATCAGCTCAACACTGGTAACGATGCAGAAATTCGGACGAATGTAGATCTAATTGCGGAAACACCAACAAAAAACCAGGTAATAATCGAAATATTGCAGTTGGGGCTAATAATAAGTAGGTATCACATAAGTGCTCTAGACTGACTACCCCTAAATTCTAGGTTAGCCAATGACATGCTTCTATTGTTGATCCGGTTGTATGGGTCTGTGAAGGAAGTTTGTATGCAACCCGAAGGATTACAAATTAAGAGAAATTGAATTTTCGCAAAAATTACAAAATTTCGTTAATACCTTTGTCTAATTTTTTTAAATTAAAATATTAAAAATTTAACTTACAAGTTGCAAATGCGTGAGGTGCTTTTTCCACCATAAGTACTTTTGGTATTCAGGTCCCATCGCAGCCATCATGTAGTAAAAGTACATAATAACATGGACTAAGTTATTTATTAAATTTGAAAATGTACCATGACCACCTAAAACAGAAAATTATTTGTCAACATTTAATCGTTTAAAAGAAAAATGTTATCCTCTCGGTCCTGATAAATCGTGGTACCTTAATGATCAAACTAATTAATCATTACTAAAGAATATCTACTAATACATATTTTATTAAACTTGTAATAGTATCAAGAAGCAAGTTTTACTTTCTAACCAGTTGCATGGAATTTTGTTCTAACCTAAATGGCATAAGATATTGAGCAATAAATTTGTTTTGCCGAGGTTGAGCTAACATTTATAAACATAACATATATACATATACTCGTTATATTGTTTAACACTGTCTTGGAGCACTTGAGTTTACACAACATTTTTAAAATATTAAACATGAAGAAATTTCTTACCGGCTATAAACTTAACTAAGACCCAAGTTTCGATGGGGGTCAAGCTGTGATGATAGAGATGCAGTAACGAAATTTGACTATCTTTCTTTCTTAACACAAAGAAAACTGTGTCGGCAAATTCGGATAATTTCGACATGTAATACCACCAACATAAATGGGCCATCTAAAAATTATTACTTAATGGTAACCGATTAAATGTAAATTTATTGTTTCGCATACCCGTAAGGCTTTTTGACTGTTTGAATAATCTACTGGTTGGCACTTATAGCTGTAATCAAGAAACCATCCGCTCATAAGATGCTGAAAACAAATCACTTTTAGAAGAGTACTTAATTTATGACCTACGACAATGATTAAAAATGTATTATGAAGATTTATATAACCGTCCTTGACATCGAGTGTCAAGGCTATGCAGGAAAATAGTCGAACGTCCTTGAAGTGAAAGTTGCCTGAAGAAATGGTACTTGACATACATAATATGGTATGGTACATGCTACAAAGTAGGTAAGTACATACAATATTATTATATAACTAAAAACATTTAAAAGTAATGAAATGTGAAAAGCAAAACAATACAATACAAAAAAAAATGATCAATGATTATTTAGTAGGTATGGTAACGCATTTCATGCTTGATTACCTATTTACTAATTTACACATCAAATTCGTACCTCGTACAACATAAAAAGACTAAATAAAACTTGAAAACCATTGTAGGCGATTAGGACCTCTTTAAGTTTAAATGGCTTTCTGTCACGCATTACCCTTGGACCAAGGATTACTACTACGTAAAGGTATACGAGTACCATAGCTACCGTGGGTACAGGACTTTGCATTAATGGCCAGTCGGTTGTTCTTGGATCTGAAACATTCAAAACATTTTACTGTTTACACTTGATCCAAAAAATATGTCGAACCTTCAAGCGCCTACTCATAGCTTAAACGTAAACAAATGAAAGGACGACTAAAGAAAATTTATATGGATTCAGCTACTTTTGTTTATTTGAACCGAAAGTTCAAAAAGCTCCATTAGCTTTACTTTTACTGAAATACCAGGTTTTAAGCCTGAATACTCTACATGGGAATAACTTAAAATTTTTCTTTATTAAATAAAACTTACCACTTATTTTATCTACTATATCTACATAACTATCCAGAGCCAGGCGCACCAAAGTGACCATTTCCTGAAATTAAAAAAAATATTAGTTAAATAGTTATACCTAATTCAAAAATTGGAGTTCTAAATTAATAAGTGGTTTTTTTATAATAGAGCAGTGGATTTCATCACCTTATTCCCTGAATGCAATTTTTAGCGGTGTTTCGTATAATGGTAGCAGAATAGAAAATGTACAAATACGATAGTATCTTTTTACCAATGCGTGTCTGACGAGTTGACTCCCCTTGTATATCGGGTAACAACGAAACCGCGGTCAAACGATGAAGAAAATGTGGTTCATGTTTTGATGAGCTACCTATGTTCACAACTTCAACAGATGGAGCCACTCGTTTTTGCTTGCACTTAAGCTTTGGTTATGTATTCGGCTAACCTGCTGTTTCAATCAACCATAACCTTAATATCCATTATGTATTTTTGTGTATAATTAATTTAAAAGTTATAATTTTTTACAGACCCCCAAAATCCCTGAAAATTAACTTGAAATTTTTAAATTTGTGGGATTTACTTTATACATTAACGTATTGAAGTTTTAGTACATAAAAATACAAAAAAATTATCGTAAGACAAGACATATTACAGCAAACTCCTGTCGAAAGCTTATAAATTAATTTATATTTTATTGCGTTTGCTTAGTTTGTTAATTTCTAATTTAATGATTTTCACAAGCCAATAATTTACATGTTTTAATTAATAGCTAAATAATTGTGCAAAAATTAAACATTAATGAAACTGAATATTCTAATTACTTATTTACGTGTAAGTAATGCTTGTAAATTGTAAATATATAGGTAAGGTATGTTTAATTATACGTTACTTTTATTTAATCAATAAGTTGTTGTACTGCTAATTTATATTAATGTATTATGTTTAGGAAAACGTAAAATGATAAGTGTGAATAAGCAATTAAATCGAACAAATTTAATAATAACAAAATTAAAGTAGTTTGTTTACTGTTATTTAACGTTTTTTTTTGTTTTATTTTGTTTACTATTACTGCATTCATTAATAATTTATAAAAAATATTTTTAACTATAATCCGGTTATTTATAAAATAATCTTTTTTATTTTAATATTACAATAACAATTATTACAATTATTACAATAACAAAGAGCAAAACTCTTTAATTGTGTTTTTAAAATAACAAAGTTAGGGTCAAAATCTTAAAGCGTAAACCATAATATACCAAAAATTTAAATACAGATTAAAAATCTACCTAAGAATTTTTTTCATTTAACCATCTATTATAAATTTCCCGATCCTCCATGCAGTTACATTCTTATCCTGAATAAATACTTCCCCTATTAATTATTATTATGTATAAATTTTAATTCCTTCTACGTTGTATCGTATATACTTCCTTAATATTAAATCAATCAAGGTTAATTTTCATATGTATTAGAATCGCCTAAAAATCGAGTCAACACTTTTATGTTTTATTATTTATTGCTTAAAGGACTGTAAAAGTTATTCTCAATAATTATAGTTAATAAAATTTTGCTAAACCATTTTTTGTGTTACTGATTTGGAATTTCCATATAATTAAAAATATTCTGCAGAATATAACATACAATAGGCTATAACATATTTAGTTATTTTCTATTTAAATATATTTTTATTTTTCAAGGTAAGCTGGTGGTAAAAGATTTTGATTTTTTCTGAGGTTAATGACGCTTACTAGTGTAAAACTGTTGCAATGGATAATTATGGTAATTTTTCTAGAAAACGGATATAGAAATCACAGTACATTTTTAAAAACATTTTTTTGTCGTTCTAATTTTATTACACTTTTGCAATTAATTTATATTTTTCAGTGATAATAAAAATATTTCACCTCTTTAAACCAAATTATTTAGGTAGGAATTCTGACGATAAAAAAGGGGTTTTTACGTTTTTCGTTTCAGTTTGTAATCTTATGTACCAGTAACTACTAGTACGCATATCCAGAATTAACCAAAATTCTACAAGGTACATGTGTAATGTTTTGGGCAGAGCAGTAATGACTTGATTGGATGGTCTTAGTTTCTTGCTCAAACCGTTCTAGCTCTGTGAGTAGAACAGATAATTATCTACTTGACGTCAGATAGACAAATTGATCAAGGGCAAAAATTATGCAATTATTTAAGCACCATGAGTGGAAAATTTAATAAAGATAAGCCAAATTTAGCGTTGAACGTAGTATCTAATGATAGTGAACCAGGTAGACCAATAAAGTCGACTGATAAAAACTACAACAAACTCAATCTTGACGTGCTGTAAATATGTTATATGAGGGTGAAATAAATAAACCTGATGTAGAAGATAAAAATGTGAATAATTTTTGTATTCGTATGAAATTTCTTTCTTAATATTTAAATTATATTTGTTTGGCAATTTCCACAGGGTTTCCATAGGAACATTATTTTTTAATAAATAACGGTGTGTGTTATTTCTGCATTATATTGTCTTGTAATTCCATCATATTACAACCAAAATGATGTCCTTCTTTTTATTTGATTTCTTACATTAAAAATTACATTGAATATTAAAGTTTTGATTTTGTACGTTATTGAAGATTTATAGTGTAAAAATTCTGTGCCAGAAAATTTCAGCCCTGTTGTTTTAACACCATTTGTCCAAACAAAATTAAAAAATAATAATTCTATGTCGTATACGAGTGCATACGAATGTCGCATTGTCAATATTATGTATAGGAATAAATTAAAAATATTTATTATAAAATAATGATTTTTGCACCAATGCAATTTAAAATTCCCTTATTAGCCTAGGTCGACTAATAACAGAAATATTTTTCACTAATATCTTTATTGAATATTATTAAAATTTCATTATGCATATTGGAATGTTTAATAACTATTTAATATAAATATTTTGAATATGTTGTCGTTATATAATGTCAATTGATACAATATTTTAAAATACAAAACAGATTGAAAATATTTGTAGAAGAAAAAATTAATACCATTGAATGTATTGCTATGATCCCATTTTAAGGAGGTATACTCCATTATTTTCACTTCAAGAAACACTTTTTTTTATATATTATATTATTAATTTGGAATCTTTTTAGAACACGTTAGTGAAAGAATTTCATGAAAAATTTAAAAAATGAGGAAGTTATGAAGGTTTTCTAATAACTTATTTTTATTAATATCCAACTTCAATAATTCTCTAAATTAATTATCATCCATCTGCTTCCAATCCCAAATTAAACATACATTTACTATTAAACAATTCAATTTATTTTTTCAAATCCCTAATAACATTTTAACATTACCAATTTTCTCAACAAAATTATATCTTTTCCTCTACATCCATTAATTTTTATTGCACTTCCGTGAGTTCCTTTCCTCCCCTCTAATCAAATACAAATTTTTCGAAATTCAAATCAACATTTTACTATTTTTTTTACAAACAAAAATTTCAAACATGTTACTAATTTTATAAAAAACAGAAAAATCAAAAAAATATGGCAATATATTAGATATCGGATATTCGAGCTTATGGAAGCTTTGCAAAGATTTTGAAAGATTATTTCAAAAGATTAGCACGTTTGTAATAAATTTTCTCATAGCTTACATTAGGACAATTCTTCCAGACCTAAGCACTAATTAGGTCCTGCATCAAGGACTATATTTTTGCAAATTTTTTTTTCAAAAAAACAACAAACTTTCTCTCAAGGCGAAGGCACTCGAGAAGTCAGACCAGGAGCAGGCAAAAGAAATCTCTAAAATTAAAAATCATGCTTTTTGCGTATAGAAAAATTTGCGACTGTTCAAATGTTAAATTTTATATCTTCTGAAGGCTGTATGGATGGTAATTATCTGTCAGTGTCCTGAAATAAACAAATTTGTCGTCAGTATTCCTAAATTAATATGGCCATGAAAATAAAACTTTTTGAATTTTTGTTTCTATAGATCGATCTTTTGAAATTCAATGTTAAGATAGAAATTGTCACAAACTTGTCTATGCAGCACAACCAAGTTTTAATTATTGCTATTATGATAAATGATGTAAAAATTTAACCATTTACATGCAATAACTTCGATTTTACAACTAATAAGCAATATTATTTGACCTTGAAATTTTTAAATTATTATTTAATTACATTTATTGTTTCTTTGGCACGGAACATTAACAATTTTAGTCAAGTATAGTACGTTCTAATATAAATAAATACTATTTTGTGTAGATTAAATCAACGAAATAACATACATTAAAAATAATGATTTCTTATTACGTCAATTATTTTTTATAACTTTAATTTAAACTTTATGGTGTCGAATTACAAATAAAATTTAATTATTTTATAATTTTCACTATTATAGCGTAATAGATTGGAATTTTTGTAAGTCCGTGCATTTAATTATAACATGAAAAGCAGAAAATGTAGTATTGTCATTGTAACTATAAAATATCACGGAACAATATGATTAAAAATGGGATCCCTTTTATACTTATACAAATTTCTTTACTAATATAATCCGAAATTTGTTTCTCTCCTCTTAACTCTTTTTGTAAATTTTTATATCTTTTCCGATTGCATTCCTATTGTAACAAAATTTCTTATGAAATTGATAATGCAAGATACCTATATACAGATTCTTTAATTATGTTCCTTTTTCATTATTTAGAGCGTAACTGAATGCTTGCTATTGTATTGTTAGATAAATAATTAGATAACAATTTTTTTAATTGCGCGAAAAATTTGTTACACCTTTAATTACAACAATTATTATTGTAGTGTCATATAATTAAAGATTATAAGTTATTAAATTTACAATATCGTTAATAATTCTTATTGATGCAATGCAACAGTTTAACACACTTTTCTTAACCTCAGCAACAAACGCTGGTCGATTTTTCTATATTATGCATTTTCAGTTTTTCCGATTTCACTGTTTATATTATTTCATTATTACGGGATGTTGTTTGATTTTAAATGAATTATAATTAATTGCATAATTGATTGTACCGTGTGTCGTCACGAATTGCATTGTTTTCTATGATGCTTTCAAAGAATTTTTAAGATGCTTGGATGAATCTTGCAAAACCGCGATGTGGTTCAAAACTGCAAGTTTTGTAATTCGTAGTGAATGGAAGCTCTACTTTAGGACCATTAGTAATTCGATTCAATTTAATCAATCAATAATCAAAATCAATAATCAATATTTGAGTATTAAATTGAATGACAGGCAAGAAACGTCGAGAGCTGTGGTAACTGTACCACACTCAAATTTCATAATTTATTAAGGTCGTCCATTGTGGTAAAAATTTTGGTCAAAAATTGGATAAGTATTTTTTTTAAATGACATCTACATACATGTAAGAAGTACATTTTATCAGTTAGGTACAATGTAGCCTTTGCAGAGAATTGATCAATCGTTCACCTGAACACTTCAATAGATTTAATAATTATTTTAAATTATGTAACCTACATTTTTGAAGGCGTTCTAATAAATCAGTAGCTTTCGTTTCATTGATACGAACAAAGTGTTGATTGGTTGAAAAGTTATTTGTATTTTAACAACAGAGGTATGGTTGGATGAAAGCCGTACGCGTTTTGAATTTGAATAAAAAATGTTATGCTAGTAAATTTTAATTGGTAATTTTTGTCCTACGTTATTTGATTGCAGAGCATAGAGCACAAACGAGTACATAGTTGAAGCAAAATAATCAATTAAAATTAATATTTTGGACTCCTTAAGCATTGAAACTATGATAATCAACTTATTATTAAGTGAAAAGTATTAGATTCAAAAATTTAGGTCATTCAATATTATATAATCACAAATTCTAAAATGGGCTTTTCTTCGATACATGGTAATCAATTACAAAACTTAAATTAACATAAGACACAGTTTATACACAAAACAATGTATATAATTAACAGCTGTAAATTGGAATTCTTAATTTTATGGTTCATTTTTCGATTTCTTCTTTTCAAATCTTACACGAAGGTTATTTTCACAACGTTAAAAAATTACATAAGGGATGAAACATTTTAACAATATTACGATATTGCTTTATAGCCTGTTACTAATTAATTATGTGCTGATTTATATTAACGTTTGTAACAATTTCATTAAGTATGCTATGCTTCCGTTATTATTTACATCAAAAATGTTGGATTTTCACATCTCTTTTCTTATTGAAAGATATTAAAAGTTTCTTTTTTCCATCATAAAGTGATTCCAAAAGAGATTCCAACTCGCGAGGTTTTCTTTCGGATGGTTAGAATAAATTTTACTAATTTATACAAAACAGCATTTTAAAAATATCTTAAGACGAAACAATAAGAAAAGATTTGGCATTGACTAGTAAACTTTTATGTGTACTTAATGACACCACGTTTAATTAAAATTATTAATCAATAAAATATCAATTCTTTCTATTTCTTTGTGCAACAAAGTATATAAAATTAAAAAGTTTTTTATTGCAATTACAGAACTGTTGTTAAAGTTGCTATTGAAAATAATGAGTTCGCGTTAACTACAAAATGGCACAATTCTTAATAAATGATATTATTATATACACAAAACCATCGATCGTAAAATTTGTTAATTTTTTTAAATTTTCAAGCGTTTAATAATTATTTCTTAACCATACAAAAGGCGAGCATCTGTTCCATATGGTTAATCTAATTTATAGTATATTGTTTTGGTGTTGGTTTTCCCGACACTTTTAAATTATAAAATTGGTTGCAATTTAGGATTTACAGTACCTAATTATTATTAAAAGTTGTAAGTGATTTTGTAATTTTATTACGCATTCAGTTAAACTTTACACGATAAATTATGTTTAAATTCTTTGATCAAATATTTCATCTTATTTTGCGACAAAATCAAGGATACCGATTAATAATCTTAGTTATTTTCGGAAGCACAAGGATTTTTTAATACCGAAACTTACTAGGCTTACTTACAATTTATTCTCACATTTCTTCGCGTTATGCACAAAATGGTTTTCGTTTCGTAAGGTCATCTTCAGATATTAAAACATCAAGTATACCATAAAGGATGAATCATTAGTCTGAAGATGACCTTGCGTGGAGGAGGCCGAAATAATTACAGCATTCCTCCACAGTACTTGGTATTTTCCAAATTGATTAGAAACATCAATTAATTAAATCCGGAATAACGTAAAAAATTGAACACTTAAAATTATTTACTTTGCAATGTTTAAGAACACTTAAACTAAGACCAATTGTTGCTCGAGTGCTTCCAGCAATGTTCCAAAGTAGCTTTCATATTTTCAAGGCAATTTTAAATATTTTGTTTTTACATAATGTATAATTTACTTGAAATGTCCTGCAAATTTGTGCAACAGCAATTATATGCTTAAAAATTTTTTAATTAATTTTTTCTAAACTTTTTTCGTCCGCGGGAACTCCGAGTTTGTATGAATTTGATTTTGCTATGTTGCCCGATCTTGCGACCAGGAGGATACCTAATACGGAGGTATCCGAAATCGACAATAAATAATCAATTGAATTTTTGTGGTAATTGAACGCAACAAGCAATGCGAAAAACTTTTCAATGTCAAAAAATATGGCTAGCACTTCAGAAGATTTATTTTTCCAAAGCATTACAAAATTATTATATTATACTAATTATCATGTTTTGTTGACCGATAAATTAAATTCTTTAGAAAAAACAGGGTCAAATTTAAAACTTAAATTTAGATCATTTTATTTTATTCTAAATTTTTTGTTATACCTAATTTTGACGTAATATACAAAATTGGGTTCAGAATTTGAATTTGAATAGCATTGCAAAACGTGATATAAAAAAATAAGATTATTGATTTCTGTTACGTACATCAAAACAGGTTTCAGTCAAATATTCTAATTGTGTTAATTATTTACATCACTTTTTGCATAATGTGATTTGCCTATAAATATCCTTCTAGAAGCGGACATTAAAGAATTGCCAAAAATAAATAAGCCTCCAATTTTAAAAAAATTTCCATTGCGCAAATTTTTAAATTCCAATAATTAAATTATTAATTGAAATTATTAACCAAAAAATGCGGTTTTTGATCAACAGATAATGTTTAAACAATTTTACAGGCCATGGAAGGAAATATAATGATCGAACGCTTTCGATGTTAATTTTTAATAACCAGAAGAATAAGAAGCAAAAGTTACGATGATATCAGAAATACAAAAATTTCCAATAACATGTTTTGTTGTCTTTCTTTGTTAACTCCTTTCTGGGTCGTAAATTGAGATTAAAAGCTCTCGTTTTAAATTTTTGCAATACAACTTGCGCCACAAAAGTTGCCAATTTTATAATGTCAAACTGAAATGTAATAAATTGTATTAATTAAAAATTCTAAAAATATTATAATGTCTTTTAGATGCATTAATAACTAAGTTACTAAATTGTTACGTAAATGTTAAACATCTGTCTGTTAATTTTCTTGAGTAATTTTGTAACACTTTCGATTTGCTTTCGTTCACAAACCTGGTGAACTGAAAAACGCCTTTGTATTAACCTACATAATACCGCACCTGATCTTAAGGCATTTAAATTGGATGCAATCTATTAAAAATGAATTTCGACTTTATTATTCAAAAAAATGTCGATCCTTACCGTATTGTTCATTTCTTGAGTTTTCGACACATAACAGTGCAAATTGGAGCAATTGTAAATTTTCAGAAGCTCTTCGATGGCCATTTTCGTTCCAAAATTGGGAAATGCAATATAAAACGTAAAATTAGCTTACTATCAGCTTCCACAAATTTTGATCATAACTTTCACTAACACAAAATCATCTTCGCACAAATTATCCTTAACTTTTAATAAATCTTTTAGTTTAATTTTCAAAGTTGAAAAATAAAATTTCTAGAAAATTATTCGATCACTTTTGTTTGAAGATTAAAATAAAAATCCGGAGGTTGTTTTTTTTATTAACGAATTGTTTTAGAGTTGTTGTAGTAGTAAACCTTTGCAAATTATAATCGTTTGTTGTGAGAAGTAACTATTAAGGTTGGTCAAATTATTAATATCCCTACCATCTTCAATTTACTTAATTTGAAGAAAAACGAAAGCATTGACCAGACTGGCAAAACTAAGATTGAAAATTTAATTCGCTGATTAAGTGGGGGGTTGCTTGACTTTATTTGAACTATCGGAAAATTACAACATAACGAGTGTAATTTGGTACGGGGGAATTATTTCACGAGGTACGCGGAATAAGGTAACAGACGACCTTGTTTTTAGTAAATTACAGGTGTGTATAAAGTTAAAGTTGGTATTTGTCAATCAATGAACTTAAAATTTTTGAATGCGTACACTTGAACTTCTTCAAATTAAATGATTACAAAAATTCGACTATTTTCAAAAAATTCATTTTCAAAAATTGAACGGGACATTTGAGCCCTTAAATATCACCATAATTATTATTTTATTACTTAAAACATTTTAATGTAAACGATTTATTAGATAAACCAATTAGAACATTTTATTAATTTTTAGAATTAAGGTTACGTCACATCGTTGTGCTTCTTGCTTCTTGCGCTATCATTAAAGTCTCCATTGGATCTTTAGTGTAATGCATGTAATTTACTGTGTCAATCAACACAATAAATTTAATATACAAGTTATTTCAGTTTTACGTAGGTAGATATAGTACTAAAGCAATTTAAACTTGAAATTCTTGCAATAAAAAGTTTTTATTGAATTATATTTAGTTTACTTATTTATACTGCATTATTTAATTTAAGAGCATTTGAAGATTTCTTTGTTATTTTTCTAATAATTAATGTCCTTGTAACAATTCAATAGTGACGTGATCATTAAATACATCAAAAATGTTTTTAAATTAATTAATGATTACTTTTCCAAACATTTGAATATTTCATGCTTAAAAGCTAAAATTGCAACAGTTATTTACCAATGAAATAAAGTTTATTACGTGAAACGAAAAAGAGATTCGCTCTCTCCCATCATAAATTATCTTTATATTTCTTTGAAAATTAATAATTGAAAAAAGGTAATCAACAATAATTTTACGATGTGCTGGAAAAACTTTTTTTTTTAAGAAATATTCATATATAATACCACAAGAGACTATCAAATTGTCGGCAATAATTTTTGAAGCTGGAACTGAGTGTTTGTCGCCCTTAAAATCACCATGAGTGCTTTAGCACGAATGGTGATTTTAAGGGCGACAAACACGAAGATTCCATGGTTTAAAAATTAACCGACAATTTTATAGTATCGTGTGGAATTCGTTTGACAATTTCGTAAATAAAATTTCAATTTTTTCTGACAACAAATAATTTATAGTATGCGTTCACGTAGTTTCCATCGTTACTATATAAAATAACAACTTGATTGACAATACAGACCACGGTGGTCGTATTGCCGCGACAATACACCACCGTGGTCTGTATTGTCAAAGGAAGTAGATTATGATTGGTTCAAATTGATGAGATTGTAACATCCTATTGGTTGAATTATAATGAACGAAATTGTCATAAAAATAAATAAGTCGCAATCAACTTTTTGCTGTCAATTGTTAATATACTATGATTATTTAAAATTACTATTTATTATTTTTTATTAAAAACTTTTGTTTTTTATTGTTCATTGTATGCAATGCAATTAATATGTAATTTGACGAAATTTAATATAAGTGGTCGTTTAAGTTTTTCTATAAGTAAATTTTATTTTTTATTCAATTATTTTTTGCACTAAGAACTATTTAAATGGCTTCTATAAATTTTCAAAATAATATTGTATCTTCGAAATGTATTCAAAAATGGCTTCTTTTGGAGAAAAGTTGAATTTAGAAAGCACTTTTCGTAAAATATAAAATTTAAAATATATAAATTAGAATAATCCCAAAATCAATGAAAATTTAATAGTAAACTATGGAATTTTCTTCGATATTTTTAGGTTTTCTTCAGGGAAGCATAATAGTCAAATAATTTATTTATTGATATTTAGTTAAGTAATTTATTGATTTATTGGTTATATTTACCAGAAGAGATTTTAACAATTTTTTGAAAATTGTACACGTAGTATACAGTGGCGGCAATCTAAAATGCCCGGTCGAAAAATTTTAAGTTATTCTTAATTTTTTCTTACAGTTTCATTAACACGGAACTAATTCTTATGTTTTATAATTGTCCAACCATAATACGTAGAAAATTATTAAATTTGATGATACATTGTATAAATAATCAACAAAAATACTTTTTTTTTAAATAAAGCACTGTTTTCAGGTATATAGTACCTATTCTCGCGAATTTTATTCGCGAAAAATTATGAAAAAAAAATTATATAAAAGATAGTTAATGTAGCAAAATGTTTATTGATAATATTAATATGGAGTAGAGGCACCCTTGCCTTGATAACATGTCTTAAACGGTTCCCGTCCACTGGACCGACTTTCAACCGACCGACTCAGCTTGAACCGACCGACTTTCAACGGACCGACTTTCAACCGACCGACTTTCAACTGACCGACTTTTAACGGACCGACTTTTAACGGACCGACTATTTTTTCGACCGACTTTCAACGGACCGACTTCAACCGACCGACTTTCAACCGACCGACTTTTAACGGACCGACTATTTTTTCGACCGACTATCGATACTACCCGAAGGTGATCACTACAAGAATGATTTCCAACTCGACTATTTGTCACATCATATAGTTTCATTTTACAGCCATGACAACTGTGAGGTGTCTAGGAATCCTTTGGGAAACCTGGCACCAATCGTTTATCTTTCTTATTAAGCAATATCGTGAGTTTTTGGTTAAGTTAAAGCGTCGTTGGGGGGGAGTTCTAACCTTGACAGATCCATAACTCTGTTGGTTTGGTTTTCGTGGAGATGCCATAGCGACAGGTATCTAGGAATCCTTCGGGAAACCTGGCCTCAATCGTTCCCTCCCTATTATTTCCACGGCAACCAAACCAACAGAGTTATGGATCTGCCAAGGTCAGAACTCCCCCCCCCCAACGACGCTTTAACCAAAAACTCACGATATTGCTTAATAAGAAAGATAAACGATTGAGGCCAGGTTTCCCGAAGGATTCCTAGACACCTCACAGTTGTCATGGCTGTAAAATGAAACTATATGATGTGACAAATAATCGAATTGGAAATCATTCTTGTAGTGATCACCTTCGGGTAGTATCGATAGTCGGTCGAAAAAATAGTCGGTCCGTTAAAAGTCGGTCCGTTAAAAGTCGGTCGGTTGAAAGTCGGTCCGTTGAAAGTCGGTCCGTTGAAAGTCGGTCGAAAAAATAGTCGGTCCGTTAAAAGTCGGTCCGTTAAAAGTCGGTCGGTTGAAAGTCGGTCGGTTGAAAGTCGGTCGGTTCAAGCTGAGTCGGTCGGTTGAAAGTCGGTCCAGTGGATGGTCACGCCCTTAAACGGTTCGGCATTGATTCAACCAATTTCTGCAGGTAGTCATATAGTATAGCTGTCATTAAGTCAGGTACATTTTTAGGACTTTTGTTAACCACGTAGTACGTCTTCATAACGCCCCAAAAGTTTTCCGATTTGATTCAGAAAGGGGCTATTAGGTGGTCAATTGTTTGCATAAATTCCATTATTTATGAAATAATTCAACATCATCATCTGTGCAAAATTAAAAGCAATTAATTTCATATTTTTGCAATTTTTTGTTAGTTAAATGTATTCACATCATTACCTAATTAATGCATTTTGAAAAAACAAATTACTTGCAAAAATATTACTTACCGATTTCGCAGTATGGTTCGGTGCATTATCCTGTTGCAATAACCATTCTTCATTTTCAGCAAATAAATTTGAAACTGACGGCTCTAAACTTGTTTTTAAAATGTCAATATATTTCTTAGCGTTTACAGACCCTTTTATGATATTTAGCTGCTCTAAACCACGCTGATAGAAGCAACCCCAGGTTATTACCTCAAGTCGACCACGTGTTTTCTTAACGGTACATTTATGCGATAATCGTTCGTTTTTAAATCGCCGCACGTATCTTTTTCCATCTGTCCCATGTAGTAAAAATTTTGACTCATCTCAGAAGATGACTTACTCCAAGCTTCTATTGTCCAATTCTGATAATTTTTGGCAAATTGTATCCGTTTTTTTCTGATTTTTTTTGTCAAGAGCGTTTTCTTGACAGCAGTGTAATACGCACGTAATCCGAATTCATTCAAACGATTACCTACAGTTCTTATGCTGATATTTACTCCAACTTGGTCCTTCAACTCTTTTTTTAATTTTCTTCGAGATTTGAAGCGATCCTTCAACGCCCATTTTCGCAAAAGACGATCTTGCGCTTTGGTGTTTCTTCTTTTTGAATTTCCTCTGTCAAGCGGTTTTGGACTGCCCTAATGGCATATTTTTTTAAAAATCTACTTACCGTTCGTCTATCATACCCAATTTTCTCACTAATATAGGTAAAACTTTTATTTTCACCATGCAAAACTAAAATTTTCTGTTTGTCGCTTTCGGTTAAATTCTTTCTACCTACCATTTTTCTATATTTTTTGGATCTATGAGGGGAGAGTTAGCTATCTCTGACCAGCTGAAAAAAATTTCTTCAGCTACACACTAAAGAACAGGCTTATTTTAGTCTATAGAAACAATAATTTTCGAGAACCCTTGAAAAACAACCCCAAAATCGACTTTTTAAAAGTAGGGAAATTAGCATCGAATAGGCCGCGCCCCCCAGGCAGACGCGATGAAATGCATCGGCTTTCCGTTCAGATCAAGTGAAATTTTTTCGCTCCGATTTGAATTTTTCTTTGAAATTCGGATAGGTGGGGGTGTGATTAGTAGATATTAGTAATACATGTTAGCAAAAAATGGAAAATAACCCGTGTATCGCCGAAAAAGTGAAAAAATTAAATTTTTTTTAATTCGATTTTTGGGGTGTGCATTCGATAGGGAGGTTTATCCATCGTCAAAACCTACCCTTTCGCTTTCGGGGCGCCGCTCCATTCCGTTCCGCGTTGCACCCCTCCAGGGCGGTTTTGACTCTGGTTACTAGGCTAAACATACGAGAAGGCGCCACCCATCAAGAAAACCGGGATAAATGAAACCGGGATGTGAGAGAACCTCGAAATAGCATTAAAAAGTATAGTTGCGGTATGGGGCGGTAAACTATAACGTTTCATCCCCAAAATATCGAATAAAACAAAAAATAAATCGATGTTACATGTACGAGAGACGATAGCTACATCTGCCGGTGCGAAATTTTCTAAGTGTTAGAGTCATTCATTCCACGCGTACCGTCAACAAAATGAGCGACGCGCGGAATCTCGTTAGGATTTTACATGTAAATTTGCTAAGTTCAAATTCGATTTATTCAAAAGTTTGGGCCCAATTCTCGCAAAATATTTTTACAATTTGTTATATTAACTGTGTTCTCTAGTGTGTAGCAGAAGAAATTTTGTTTCGAGTGGTTAGAGATAGGTAACTTCATCCCAAAATATTACCAATCTTCAAATTAAGCCGATAATTCCAGGTATATTGTAAATAATTTACACCGGGCATTTTAGATTGCCGCCACGTATACTACACCTACATACATATATTATGTAAATTACCACACACATATTGGGGACATGCAGTTGAACGTGAACTCCGAACCACGCAAAGTGTAGCACTTCCACTGTTAAATAGAATTTCTAGGTAAAGTACATCTAGGTGGTTTGCCATTAATTAATTGCTTTATGAGGGAAACGCCCAGCAAATAAAATTTTACTTCGCCTGAAGCCGAACTTCACCACTCAGCTATGATGACACTCTCAATTTTCAGACAAATTCCTGATATTTAAATAAATTTATGCTCGAATTAGATTATATGAATTTTAATGTTAAAAATGAGCAAGTATTGTATACAATGTAAAAATAAATTAGTATCAATGATTCGTGATTAATATGGTGAAAAATGATATTAAGTAATCATATAATTATTATATCATGTAGTTATGCCAACAAATTAATATCGATAGATTGTATGCCGATGTGACGGTGATGATGGATGACGGACAATTTTATAAAAAAAAATTAAATAATGCCGAAAAAGGAAACCAATATTCGAGAAAAGTGGCGTGTATCAAGTTTTCTGCTCAAACTGGAAGACATATTGGCACCAGAATTAAGGAACATAGGAAACTCCAACTGCCAAGCATCTGCTCGGAAAAAGTCATGAGCTAGACATGGAAAAAACACTTATATTTGAGAGCTAATTTGTACTATTTTTAGACCATGTTTGATGATGTTCCTGAATAAATAGGGACGAAACTAATCACGTTGGCATATATTTAAATAATTAAAAACTATAGGAATAGTGACTTTTTTTATTTCTAATCACACATTGTTGCTCTTAAATTAAAACTATGTAATATGTGTGGTGTCAATCCCATTCCATTCTACAGTTGTAAAGGTTTTCTGTAAATTTTCGTAACGTCAAAAATGCTCAAAACTTAATTTTGAAAAAAATATTTTGTTTATTTAATGAAATAATGAAGTAATCCAAAACTGCCGATATTAAAATTGGTGTCACTTTTGGCATACCAATATATTCAATATTTATAGACAACCAAGAACCAGTTGAAAAACTCTTTAGCTATGATGTGGTGGATTCTGATCTTCATTACATCGAGATAGAAAATAATGAAAGTAATAAACAGTTGCTATCCGGAAGCGAAGAGGACCTATCTTCTTAGAGAATATTTGAGAAAGACATAATTAAAAATCTGGAAATATGGAGTCCCCTGTTTTTAGTTCGGTAGGTAGTGTCAATTGCTTCCACATGGATGTTGAAATACAAGGTGTTATAAATGCAAGAAAACAGTTATTTCATTTTAAAAGAAAATGAAAAAACACCTCATTAATACACAATGTCTTATACTAGATTGAACCACTTCTTATACTAAGAAGAACGTCAATAATTTAAAACACAAGGAATAATTTGAGTTAATGTTAATGCCTGGATGAGCTTATAAAATAAGTGTTCCACATAATTTTTCCATTAGTATGCACGTTACCGGAATCATAAATAAATATCTCTGGTCAAAACGGAAACATTTATTATGTTTCATTACATACCACATTTAATTTAATTTTATTTTATTTTAAAAATCAAAAAATTTTGGAAACGAAATAAAAAAGGTAACAAAAATACAAAAGTGCAGTTTTCCAAATTTTGTTTTGGGAGATAGAACGAATTCATTTTTGGGCGACAAAGGACCTACGTTATTTTAAATGGAATAATACTATACGGATGCTCATTAATTTGCATTTTTTATAGATTTACGAACTTGAGCAAATTTTTTTAATTATTTCGGCAGTCTCAAGTCATTAAATATGTACATATATAATATTACGATTGGAGATACGAGTAACAACTATTTATATATAAATTTGTTACATATTATGTAAATTTTATAAGCTTGTTATGTATAAATGCTATGATCTATGAAATCTGCCGAATTCGGTAAGTATGGTGATATTACGACAAAATAAGTATTTGTAAAATAACTTGGAAATGTGATTTTCTTTGCTTAAACCCTTTAGGTTCGCATCGGATAACTGCCCCTAAGTTTTCGACATCAGGCGGAACGAAACTTTCTTTCCTTGTATGTCAGTTTCCATGCTTCGGAGAGCACGTAAAGCCGGCGGTCCCCCTGATCTAATATGTCAAACTGAGTAATAAAATCACCCCTACTCGCCATCGAATGCGTAATGTTGGGTTTTATTGGAGCTTCGGGACGGATGGAGTGGTCCAGGGGCCACCCATCGACTACACCTAGCACTAGCAGGGTGCGAATCTAGGTAAATGAGCGGGGATATCTTGGATTCGTAGTGACTGCCTTTGTGGCTTCAGGTGGTGAAATGAAAAGGTCACCTAACGGCTGCTGTAATACCTGGCACTGTGGGCACTGTGATTCGGTTTGGAGGCGAGCAACAAAATTGGAGGTAGTACAATGGGTCCCGTAGAGTGACCTAAGTACATGCGAGTTTATAGTTGCCCTTCTCCTGAAATACACAAATAGATAAGATAATAAAATAAGATACTATAATATTATGGTTGTGTAAAATTTGAATGCTTTATTTACTTTTAAAAGCGGTATTACATTACACAATTTCTTGTTCAAGAAACGACACAATTTTGCGCAGAGACGAGTTCAAAGCGTTTGCGCATAGCGTTGTGCGGCAGTGCGCAAAATTGTGTCGTTTCTTGAACAAGAAATTGTGTAATGTAATACCGCTTTAATGTTTAAAACTGCAAGTTAATTATCGTTTCTGATTATTTCCTTTATATGACCGAGATAACGTTCTAATTTGTGTTGGTTTCCCTTATAGAATTTTGCATTCATTTGAGTTGAACTTCACTTTTGTTGATTTCGCATGGCTACGGAGACGAAGGACTCTGTTGAGATGTATTTAAGTAAATCGGAACCCGTTGTTCATTGTGGGTAAATTGCCTTTACAATTTGATTGCATTTCTGACCATTGGAATATTATCTGTACAATTTTTTCATTCAAATGTTTCAACCCTAATTTGCGCGTTGGTGAGTTACTTAGCACGCTGGAATGTTTCGGTTGGGTGTGCTCCGTCAGAACTCCCCAATTGTTAATTGCCTTATGTTGAGTTACGTCATCAAGGTAATTTTAGCTTTCACTTATTTTTTTTGAATTATTATTTTTCTGTGGGATCGAACCGTCAGCTCAGTTCCCACTTTATTTATTTATGATTGTATTTTTTGATTGATTGGTTGCCTTCCGCAATTCATATTTTAATAACTGTGATCCCTGTAAACTGCGTGTCCGCGGCGGGGGATGTTGTTTTATTTTCATTAAAAAGTTTCTTTAAATATTTCTTCCAGATATCCGCTCGACGCTCTTCTTCCAATACGACTTCGTTGTTTTCATCTCGAAGTTTGGCTGCAATTCGTTGTCGCAGTCCATGCCATTTCTTTTATTTTTTTTGTATAAATTGAAGTTTGTTTTCGAGGTGTTCTATTTCTTCGCATTTGTTCTTAAGCCACGTCTCCTTCCGCTCTCTTATCGTTTTTCGTACTATCTTGTTCTACTGTGTTCTTGTACTTTCTTTTGTCCTCCATCAGGGCTAATATTTCATCGGTCATCCAATCTGCTTCGGTTGGTATTTTATGTTTGGTCCAAGTTTCTTCTGTATCATTTGGGCATTCGGGAACAATTAATTCTATTATAGCGCAATCATTCCTGATATTTTATCTATCAGTTTATTAACATGTATTACTTTTTTCATTTCTTTATGTTGGTTAATTTTATTTAGCTTAGTCGGATGTAGGTGATTAGAGGATTGTGATTCGAGTCTATATCAGCACCCGGATATGTTTCGACACTTTTAATCGCGTTCCGGAAACGGTCATTTATCATAATAAAATTTATCTGTTTTCATATAATGTTATCGGTTCCATCTTAAGAGAATCTGCAGGTATATTATTTAGACGTGTCGATGGTAATTGAAACCACGTATTGGTGGTAATGAAATCATTTTCTTAGCAACATTCTACTATCTATTATTTCTATCATTCTGTCACTTCTTTCGTTTCTCGTTCCTAACCCGTATTTTCATACAATTTTCTCATAGATATCTACCTTCTCCAACTTTTGCATTTAAATCACCTAGTATTATATATTTTGATCGACTTGAAAAGATTTTTTTATAGGTTTTTACAGTGAAAATAAAATAGAATATTATTTGTTAAAATATAAAAAAAATTACACATAATTTTGATTTTGATGGGATTCGGTCTATTCCCAGGTACATACAGTTTTGTACAGCCTCCCGGCTGTTTCAAGTTATTGAAAGTTAAATTTTGTAAAAGTCCTATTATAAAAATTCGAATTTATTTTATTGGATAAGTAAAACTCACATTATTGTGTATCTTGATATTGTACTATTCATACGTCCTTCTCGTAAATGTCATAGTTTCTCAATTTTATTAGGAATATACCAACAGAAGTAACAGATTAAATCATATAAAAATGGTGAAATACGTTATTATACATTTAACTTTCAATATTTCTCAATTGCAAATAAATTTCTGATTTTCAGTGTTATCCACTTCTACAGTTGATATAATACTTTGAAATTTCTTTGTTACGGTTGACTTTGTCTGTGGTTTACACTATATAATACAAATTTTAAATCATAAGTGATTTTAATTAAAAATTTAACAACATTTTCCTGCATAACCAAATGAAAATGCAATTGATTCAGTTGTTATATCTACACAAAATTTCAAAATAAAAAGTATAATTAAGTTAATGCACTGATTATTACATTAACTATATGAGATTTACAAAAGCCTGATCACATTTAAGTAGGCTACTTTCATTATATAATATCTACCTTAAGACATGATTAAATTATTTAAGTCAAGGTCATATTCTAAAAGTTCTTTCACTTTTGACAGTGAATTTCTTCTTCAGCACGAAAAAATTCTCGATCGAACGTTAGTACATTATTTGGTATTACCCATCCGTCATATTATTAACATTACATAATCATCTTATGTTAGAAGAAATCTTTTGTTAAGCAAACTCATCCATATTTTTAATAAATTTGTCATATAAACAACAGTTTGCACAAAATACTACATTGCAAAATTATTAGCATAATGTAAACATAACCATTTAAATTTTTTAATGGATTGTAATACAGGCAGTTACAGATGGAAATATTTTGAAATAATTCTGCGTTTATGAAATTTTTATAAAAAATAGGTTTCCTCAAAGAAATTTCAGATTTGCCATTTACCTACATAATATTATAGTTTATCTTTATTATAATTACTAAATGCACTTCTTGTCCTTTTGATATATCATTTTCAATTTATTTTTTCGATTTTAACTGAAATTCTTCGTTCTCATCTTAGTTTTTATGAAATTAACTTTGTACCCTATACACACGTCAGCACTTTACGTAATTTGTATTATTATTATCTCTAACAAAGAAGGTTATTAATGATAAATTAATTTATACATTTTGTAAATTAAGTTAGCAATTATTAGGTTTTTTATTGATCATTACGTACACGTGTTTTATTAAAACTAAAAAAAGGAGCACTTATTAAATAATAAAAAAACTCTTTAATTTTTCGATTTAATTTGATCGACAAATTCAGCACAATTAATTTAAAAAAGTTGGAAGGGAAAATTTATTTATTGGAATAATTTTGAATGTTTAACCATCAGCAATTTTCCGTTCTTCTGTAAATGACATATTGAATATTCAGCATTTTTACATTTACATATACATTACCTATACCTAAATTTTTTGCACGAGATTTATGCAATTTAAATTTGAACATCAAATTTAATATTTACAATAAAATTACTAGCAGAAAATTTTAAAATGAAAACTCGATTTGTTCATAATTATCTATAGAGCCATCGCTGGGATTATAATTTAGTAACACATAGTAAACGTTTAAGAATTGAATGCTGATTGTTACACGATACATTAACTATGCGTTTTTAAGTAATTGTTCAGTGAAATCTGTGGGAAAGATCGTCAAATTTAAACAATACTCAACAATTTTGCTACTAAATACTTAATAAAAGGGTTCTTAAATACACCATTTAAAAATTAACTCACACGTTTAAGAGAGCATAAAAGGTGTTTAGATTTTTTAGTAGCTCACAAATTTTTCGTGATAAGGGCAAATATATTTTGAAACGCATTTGAAATTAATTGAACCATTTTTAAATCTATTTTGAGGGCATTTTTCAACAAATTGACAGAATTTATAGTGTTTATTATATTAATAAGGTATTACTTTGGATTCACCACGTTGGGTCAGCCAATTGAAGTGTTATTTTCTATCTCTCTACAAACGAGGGTGCAAAAAATTTGCGAGGATATACAATACCCGAATTAATCTTATTTAATTTGATTAATTTGCAATGATCATTTTTTATATTATTTTGTTTATTATAAGCACGTTCACAAATTGTGTTCTTATTCAAAGCCATGAATGTCGGTCGCTTGTCGGTCCCCCTGTGTTAATTATTTGCCTCATAACAATAACAAACAGGATACAGGCACATCGAGAGCCAGCTAAGCAAGCTACCTAAGTTGTAAAAACCAAGTATGCTCCACAGAACTAATTTGAAGAAATTGGTAAACAACAGATCAAGGGATCTCAAAGAAGTTAAAGAAAAAGATTCAATGCCAAGTCTACACTACTCTGCCTTCTTCCAATTTTTCGCTAATGGTTCCTGTCATAAGCGTACCAAATTTTTAAAATATAATTCGTTTATAAAATAATATAAAAGAAGTATGACAATTTACCCCTTCCAAATTTTAGCATGTTTAAGATTTACTTGTGACAAATCGGCAAATTCGTAAATCCAATTACATCTCATAGTTTACCATTTAATTAATTTGATGTTTCCACTAATCTAATTATTATTATTATAGCATCCCTCTCATAGTTGTGTCCAATTTCTACAAATTATAAGAGGAAGTCCATGGTCCATCTTTGTAATCGACACTCTTCTCACTCTTCGATCTCCATGTGACAGCCTCCATGAGAGAATTTTTGTTAATGGCGTTCATATTTTGGGTGTTGGATCATCCTTCTTATTTTTATAATTTTTAACTAATCAAACACAATCCTTATACCATTTCCAATTTTGTTCTTTTCTTCTTGCCAATATAGCTAATTTTTATTCATGTAGAAGACGGGTAGTCCATCCTTCTCACTTCTCCAAACGTCAATTGACCTAATCGAAAATTTTTTTTTCTAAAATAACGGTTTTTTATTTTACACTTTTTCGTTTGGTTCCATCTTACTTATTCGCTTTCCAAATTTCTTAGTATGGAATCAACAATCTTTGTTTTCTTCTATTTTATAATTTATTTTTTTCTAGCTCTTCCAGTTTTTAATTTCCTCTTAAATTTATATTTCCATTTTCTTTTATTATCTTAACATCTCCATTTTCAATTTGAATTATTTCCAATTGTTTTCTTTTGGATATCTTTTATTTGGGTTAAATTTTGTATTATTCTTTCAATCATTTTGTTTATCTCTTATTTTCCTCTTTGTTGTGTCTATTCTAAATTTTCTTTTCTTTTAATGCCAATTTGTCAGTGTTCTCAAATTGTAATCTTCAATGACCTTATTTTGCAAATTTTCATCTTTAACATTTAATTGTTGCACGAGTTCTACAAATTTCTTTTTCAAATTTTACCGGAGTTGTTAAATTTTCTTCGACAAGTTTCAGCTCTTTCAATACTTTTTCGTCTTCTTCCAATGTCGAAAATTCAATGTTAAATATTACCTGTAACTTCACCTTCCAAATTTTCCTCTTTAGTTAAATTTAATTTATCAATTTATTTTCCATCTCTGTTGGCTCTAGTGTTATTTTATTTTCTGCTAGATTAATTATTGTAATATCAAATTTAAATTTCTTCAGCATTTTAATTTTTCCGTCAATTTCTTTTCTTCCTGATGGATCCTTTTATTTTCCTCTCTCAAATATATTTTCTCTTTTTCATATCTTTCTCTAATTTCTTGTAATTGTCTGTCTTTATCCTTTTCAATGCTCAAGCTTTCCCAATTTTCAGTTTGTTTCTAATAATTTTGCTGAATGTTTATTTCTAAATTTTTTCTACGAATTTTCTCGATTTATCATTTCTATTTTCCGTTGTATTATTCTATTTGTTTTGTTCAACTCCATTACCCCTTTCTGAAATATTATCTCAATTGATTTAAACCTTCTTCGTACTTTCCAAAATTTCTTGTTCTTCATGAATTTTTGCTCGTCCTATTTCATTATATTAATAATTCTTTTATTTTCTGTAGGTTTTCAGTGATTATCTTCATTAAAAGTTTTCTTAGAATTTCCTTATTAATGAAACAATTTACTTATTTATCTTATTTTGTTCTAAGTTTTGTTTTAATTAAATTTTTCTCAATCGACTAATTTTTCCTAAATGACACCATATCATGCACATTTTCCCAATGTCAGTTTTACATCTCATCTGCGTGATAGCTGTGCTTCAAATTTTAATAATACCTTATCTATCTTCGGTTACGATTTAAATATTATATTCGTGTAATGCCTCAAAATTTTTCCTTTCAATTTTACCCTTCAAGGGTAAGGGTTGAAGTTCTCGTTCAACGCCAAGTTCCCACTATTCGCGTTTTTCCAATTTTTTACTAATGGCCCAAGTCGTAGGCGTACCAAATATTTAACATCAAAATCCTTTATAAAATAATACACTTTGATTTCAGCTTTAGATGAAGTCAACATAATAATAATAAAGAATTTATTTATTTTTAATGCAAATATTAATTATTATTATTAGCTTTACAAAATTACATATTCGTGTTGAAAATGAAAGATTGCAATCAAAATGTTTTAATAAAAAACATTAAGTTAATAAAAAACTTATAATACTGTGTATATGATTGTAATTATTAATATAAAATAATAAATTCAAGAATTGAACAAAAACTCTTAACATCAAAAAATACTTGAAACTCTCTTTATAATACCATTAAAAATCGAATAATATTCTTTGCCATCCTGAAAAATTATAATTTGTAATTTTTAAATCAAAACACAAAAGATACAATTTTAAAAATTATTTGGAAACGGGACGAGGAAATACAATTTATGCCTTTACAAAAATTTAATAAAATTCCCTTATAAAAATGTGCATGTGAAGAATTTTTTTTAAATTGCTTATCTTTATCTAAATAAGCAAGTTTTCTTTACTCTACGGATCCGGTCGCGATGTTTTTATTAAAAATTAATGTTTGAGATATTTTTGAGAAGGTCTTGTACGATGGATTAGCTCATTTTGTGTTGATGCTATCCTGCCAAATTTGAAAAATGCCTCGCTATTGTGCCTTGAGCAAGGCAAGATGTTTAGTTTGATTTAAATTATAATAAAGGTAATCAAGTTATTAAATTGGTGGAAGCGGATAGCTTAAAGCAAAATTTGAAATCAATCTAGGTGTAAGAACGAATTATAATAAATTTAAGGAGCTTAGGAAAGGAAGGAAAATAAGAATGTTAAATTTGAAAATTATTAAGAATTTTTAACAAATTAAATTAAAATTTTAGTCCGACGTTCCAATTGCTGCAGAACCGACCATGCATGAGACCAAAGAGATTTTGTCAGAAAATTTAAATAATTCTTTTTTTTGATAATTGTATATTAAAATAATAATTTTTTTAAAATAAGAAACATAATATATTGGTTGGTTGGTGTACCGATTTATAGGCAACTTAATTTACAGTAATTTACTAATAATTCTAAAGCGCACATTACACGCGGCCTTTTTCGGTTGCAGCAGCCGATCGCAGCAGCCGATCGCACGTGCAACCGAATGCACAAGGCTATGCGATGCATAGCCGTGGTGCGATTTTCGTATTTTAACAATTTATCACAAATTTTAACTCACAAAAAAAAATTAACAAATTTAACCACACAACATAAAAGTACAATATTTTTACGTCAATTTTATCTATTTTTATAACTTCAATAACATCAAATGTTAATAGAAATCACTAGATTGCATGAGAAAGCGCATATAAAATAGAACGAGTTCTATTTAAAGCCATGCGATTTAAAAAGGCATGGCGATAAATTGCTGAATGGGTTGCCTATGCGATTACCTGATTAGGTGGCTGCTGCAACCGATCGCATAACAAAAACGCCGCGTGTAATGTGCGCTTTAGTTAACTCTGATTTTATTATTGTATTATAGTTTGTTATTATACCAACATTTTTCTTATAGGCAACATCTTGTACATATTGGAAACTCGTTATAAGTACATTACATACTATTACCATTGCTTCTATTACCTGCCACCAGTTACTTTCAAAGAGTAGGATTACATATTATAATGTATTTATGTACATTATTAAATATAAACATAAAACGTTCCAAGTTTTATTTCGATTGGGAGGTATATTTGTACACTCAAACACCCGCTCGGCTACGCTACTGGTAAATATATTAATTCCATTTTATTTACAAACAATTGTTTCCAATTTTAGAGAACCTGTGCGAGGACGCAAACTAATTTAAGAGGTATAATTCAAAATTGTTATTGGACGATCAGTGGAAATACATATAAGGCTATGTGCACGACACTGTGCATTGTAGAATCTTTGGGTTTGGCACGAACCTTTCTAGATTTTCATTTTCTATCAGGGGTGAGCTGCTAGTATATTAACAAAGGAGTATCTTGCTGGGCAGAGCCATTAGACTAAAGTTGCTTAAATGCAATAATAAATTAATGAAGAAATTTAGCAATAAATTAAACATTTAAGAAGTAATACGCCCTTCTTCATTATAATAATTATGTAGTTTTAAAATACCAACTTTCGGAATGTAAGAAATACCTTGATCCGATTATAATCAATGTTTCTATATTAATAAAATAAATTTTGTTTTTGTGTTTCAATTTTTCTGACAGTTTATATTTTATTCAACATTTAAGTCCAAATTTTAAGTGTCCAAAATACCATAAAACTAATTACTATGGGAAAGCTTTACGTGCCTCGTGCTACAAAAGCTGCATACTTCCTTTTAGAAGCTTTTCAAGATCTAAACAAATCGAAATCTGTAACTGATATATCGAAAAGGAAGTTGTTCAACTTTATGAGGAAGGAATATGATGTTCCGTCGAGGTACCGTCCTTATATTGGAAGTGCTTTGGACCGTGGTGTGAAATTGGGAATGATTAGGAAAGCCAATGGACGATATTCCATAGAAAACATATTTCGGCAGTCGATAAATTTAATAGATCCAAAAAGTCATTCTAGGAGTCCTAGGCGTAGGCATCATCGTCACAGACGCCATATCTATTAGTAGTATAATGTGAAATTATTTTTGATATTTTACTGTAACTTGTGAAATATATAGGCCAGGCGCCATGTGGTAATAATTTATGATATGTGGAAAAACTCTTTTTTTCTTAAAGGTGAAATTCTTTAAGGTGTAATTAAGATCGGAATCACCTTCTACGAATTGGGGAAGGGGACAAAATCAATTTTTCACACATTTCCCGATTTTCTTGCAACTTTAGATCAAAAACAGTTAGATACATAATTAAAGCTAATTAAATTATCTACAAAAAAGGTTTATAGTACATATTTTTCGTAAGATTGGTATTTCTACTAGTAATGATCGTCTAAAGTTGAGCTAAGTTGCACGACTCCCGATATTTATTTAAAATGTTCGGGTATTAATTTTTGCCTTCCCCGGGGCAAAAACAATTTCCATTTTGGATTTAGAATAAATGATTGTCTCGCTTATATAAATATTCGTTACGTTTCTTCTAGTACGTGTAGACCGTACTGAAAGTTTTTCAAGTTGATAACAAGAAATAAACTATAAGATATTCTTCGTCGGGTATAGGTCTGTATTTAGTTTCAATTATTAAACCAACGTTTCGGGCCGTTTATTTATAAAAAAAAAGGTCAACAATAATATATATAAAAATTTAAGAAATAAACTATTAAGAGTTTGCTTTATGAACAATAGATGGACGCATAATTGATATTTTAAGCCGCGCTGATTCTTGATTGCTTAGGTTGTACGGCCTAAAGACAGCACTGGGAAAACGGATCATCAGCTCAATTTAGCGTTAAAGACAAACAAATACATAGAGGGAAGAATAAAAATATTTAGAACAGCGGTATACTGTAACTGCGGAAAGGATTCCATTACAAAATCAGAATTCTGGAACGGGTCATTCCGTATACTATCGTAGAAAAAGTACATTTTCGCTCGACTACGATGAAAAATGGAAGTTATACTCCAAAAAAAAAAATTGCGATAGTGACACTGGATATTGAAGCAACTAAGATGAATATGGTAATATGAACTCTATTGAACACGCACAAATGTCATTCGCAATTCCTTTTGTAGAATCTTTAAAAGAGGACGTCGTATAATGCCCAAGAAAGGACGACATTGTTACTTTGTATTAAGATAATAAATAATTTTTCTGAATATCTATCCAATTAATAGTAGAGGAACTCGTGGGGCATCCTGCGTCATCAACTTACGTATCGTAAATTGATGCTAAGTGTTAGTAATAATAAAACATATAATTTATTTTAAGTTACATTTATTATCGATAAGGGTGCATTATTATAAGATTGAAAATATATGTTAACAAGTTATTTTAACTTAAAACATTAAAGTAAATAAACTTACATACTTTTGCTTGCAAGAATATTCCAAGTTGATCGAATTTAATTTTTAAATAAAGCTAATTTATTTTACACTTCATTATAGTATGCCAGTTTTACAAACGGCTCCAAACCAACTTCAAACCTTTGATGGATCTTCCTCCTGAAGGTCCCATATTTAGAATCTGCGAAGTAGAAACAATTCGTTAACATTAATTTTTATATTTTTACATACTACAACATAAATCGAAGCGGACTTATCAATTTTTCCGCAACGAGATTTACATTTTAAGGAATTATCGGATCGGGATCGCTTTTTCGACGAGGCCCAAGTTTTTAAGAAATTGTCGGATCGAGCTCGCGGAATTAAAGTAAACTAAAGATTAATTAACAACATCAGATATGCAGATGACACCCTCAGCATTGCCGATAGCCCTGAAGGTTTACAAATATTTATTAACAAAATAAATGAAGTCAGCAACGCATACGGTCTCAGTATAAATAAACAAAAGACAAAAATAATGGTAATAACGAAAAGACCAATCAACAACATAGATGTTAATGTCGGGGGCGATCGACTGGAGAGGGTAGACAAGATCAGGAATTTGGGATGTTGGCTACACGAGGATTGGAATCCTGATGACGAAATCAGAACACGGATCGAGATGGCACGCAACTCCTTTTTTAGGATGAAGACCTTGTTATGTGGCCGGAAACTAGATTTGAAAACCCGATGGTGGGTCGCAAGGTGCTATTTTCTGTCAATACTTTTCTATGGCGCCGAGGGATGAACTTTGAAGGTTTCATCCATGAATAAACTAGAAGCTTCCGAAATGTGGATGTACCGGAGAATGCTTAAAATATCCTGGGTTCAGCATGTTACGAATGAGGAGGTTTTACTTCGCAAGCATAAAGACCGAGAGGTCCTGACCATCATTAAAAGAAGAAAGGCGACTTACTTCGGGCATATCTTTCGAAATGAGAGATATGGTATTCTCCAACTGATCATGCAGGGAAAGATAGAGGGGAAACGGGGTCTTGGAAGGAAGAGGCAGTCCTGGCTGAAGAACCTGAGGCAATGGATGCCGCAACACTAATACGACTCGCAAAAATCAGAGACGAATACAACATCATGGTAGCCAACCTCCTATGAGGAGACGGCACTCTAAGAAGAAGAAGAAGAATAGTAGAGTGCTCGGGTACAAATAAGTCGCCTAATAGAGAAGTTAGTTGGCATTTTGAGGCAAATAGCAACAACCTATCCAAAAAATGTTCCTCATGTTTCACACATTGGAAATCTACAAGTCGTCAAAAAGTCGTTCAATGGAAAAAGACACAATTTCAAAATTTTGATTTAATCCCATGACAACAAACTCCGATACCTCAAATATATGTGTGAATTTTTTCAACGAATTCTCTGAAGCCCTGCTACTTGAAAACAAAAGTTCATATTTTGTAAGTACAAGCGCGCTTATGGAACAAAAAATTTATCGAGATCTTACAAGGTTGTATTTTGTTATTACATTATTTAATGTAAATATTACTCTTTGAAGGTCGACTTCATTGTTTTGTATTACTATTTTGTCATCGGCATATAATATGGAATTAAAATAAAATCTTTTCCATGTTTTATTCCTTGTGGTCTGATATTATCATTTTCTGAACATGTCATCTATGTACACATAATTATATTAAACATTATGTAGTTGGCTTTATTCGTTTTGATATCTTTTTAAATCGTACTTTAGATCCAATATAATTGAGAGACGGTCGTTAGCTAAAGCGGTTATGTGCGTTGCTGCTAATGTGGAATGCCTGGTTCGACTCCGGGCTCAGTAAAACTTTATTCTGACCGTCTCCCCTCGGAAGGCAATGGCAAACCACCGAGGTGTAATCTGCCTGGTACAGCCTCTCTGGAGATGAAGTGTATACACTTCCCGCGGTTCGGAGCCCGCGTTAAGCAGTAGGTCCCCTATGTGTGTGATAATACTTCAAACGCATAACACATGCATAAGAGGGAGGTCGCCAACGTCCGGGGGACCGGATATGGCACACGAAGAAGAAGAATAATTGATGTGTCCTTGTGAAGACTATTGACTTGGGGTATCCTCTTTTTTCCAAAATTTTCTACAATGTATCTCGGTTTACACTATCAAATGTTTTTTCAAAATCAATAAAAGCTACATGATGTGTGTCCCGCGATTAAACTCTACCCTTTTTACCATTATTTGTGGTAGTGTAAAGATAGCATCTGCACATGATCGTCTCTTCCTGAATCCTACCTGTTCTTCTGATAGTAGAGTGTCTGCTATTACTTTAAGCCCCTTGTTTACTATTTTTGCATATACCTTGTATACTACGTCCAGTAAGCTTATACCTCTGTAATTTTTTGGGTAGTTCGACATCCTTTATGGATAGATATGACTTTTGTTTTAGCCATTCTGATGGTATTGTATGTGACTTCCAGCAGATATTCAGGAAATGCTGCAACCTTAGGTGAAACAGAAGACCGCTATATTTAATTAACTCGGCTTTTATTCCGTTCTTCTATTGCTTCCGCCACTTCTTCAATTATTGTTATATCGTCAATATCTCCGTGTATTTGTGTCGTTTTGTTATTTTCTGCTTTCGTCTCATCATACCACAAGTTCCTATGATGTGTTATCAATTCTGTGCTTTCAATAGCTAGTATTGGTACTGTTGTTCTTTCTGTTCTGTTCAGCGTTTTCATTACTTTGTAGGCAACATCTTGACGACCATGCACACCGTGTTCTATCGTAGCGATAAATCTCTTCCAAGATTCTTCGTTTGCTCTTTTACATCATTTTTTTTGTTCCGTTTCTTATTCTGTTGCGTAGCTCTTTGTTTTCTTTTCTGGGGTTAGAAAGATATTTCTTGTAGCATTCCTGTTTTTCTTTAACTGCTGCGGCGTATTTCGTCAGTCCATATTTTTAGGCATTGTGTTTTTCTAATTTTTTTCCGTTTACCAATAGCTTCTCCAGTCGCTTGCGCTACGATATTTTTGAGATTTTCCATTCTTTTTCCTCTACTTCATCTCTTGTAGATTTGGCCAGCAAATATTGGTTTATTCTATTTTGGCGGAGATCTCGTGTGCTATCCTCCTCTAACAAAAGTCGACTTTGAAAATTGCCTCACATGGTGATTCTTTCTGCATTGTTCTTGTTTTCCACCTTGTGTAAAGGTTTATTTTAAAAATAACTAAATAGTGGTCCGAGTAGATGTCAAATCCCTTATATTATGCACGGGCGTCGGTTACCTGTGTGAATAATCTTTTATTTGCTATTAGTACATGATCTCAAAATGAAAGAATATGTTTGTTATTTTTAATTCATTAAATGTTGCAAGTTCTCTTAAAGTGTCTCCATTTTCGTTAATCGTTTCTTCGCCAAATGATCCAACAATTTGGGGGATGGTTTTATTCCCAACTCGTGCATTTAAATTTCCTACTATTAGAATTCTGATCGCTATTATTCCTTCATTGACGAGTAAAACATTGCATAGTTTTCTACATATTAATTTAGATCCTTTCAGTTTCTTTTTTGTTTCCGTTACTACAGCAATATTTATCATATTTTCTTTGTATATTTTTGTAAATTCGATCTCTTTCTTTGTAATTCCTCTGACATTCCAGGTAACAACTTTCAGTTTTTCTAAAATTAATTTGCGTTTTTCCTTTTTCTTAGGTGGGTTGTTATAATTATGATCCGTCTGGATTCAGAGGCTATTTTGAGCACTGCAAGTAAATAAACATTTTACGTGGATAGGTTACTACCCTTTCGCACAAACCACAGCTTGGAGGACCAGGTTTTCTGTTGGAGTTATCTCCCTAGTCAAAGGGCTCAGATTTTTCGGCTTCAGAGACTCGCCGTTCATCCTTTCCCGTCAACTACAATTAACCTACAGAGGCGACCTTTTTTGTAGACAATTTAATTAACTTGAATTTTGCATACAACTATTTTTGTCGCAAGGTTAAAAAAATCGATCAATCGGTGACTATCTAATCTTTGTCCCCTTCCCCACTCCTTAGAAGGTGTCGCCGATATTTTTAGGGGGGGAAAAACTTCAAGGGTACTTAAGTACACCCTAAAGAACCACTATATGAAAAAAAAATTCACTTCAAATTCTTTGCACTCCAAAATACTTGGCGCTTAATAATAAAAAAAGTGACAAATTAAAATTTAGTTTTGGAGATCAATTAAATTTTCGAAACTTCCTGTTTCGTTTTAAAGATAGAGTACTTTTCGTTTTCATCGGATATGAAAGAACCTGTTTGGTGTGATTTCATTCACGGTTTTTATTAATCATTCATATAAATTTTCTACAAAATATTAAATTTGCACTAGAAAAAAATTAATTTGGATCAATTTTAAAATAATTACAGTATCACTTCCATGTTGTACAAAAGTAGAGCGTCAGTGAAGGCTTCTCATTAGGTATGCTTTGAATTTGGAGGTGGTCGATTATTAAATAATTATACGGTAATAAACTTGAAATTTATCAAGATCCAAACGTACATATTCTATAGGTTTGACGTACTAACAAGAAGCGAAAGTTGAAAGAAATCATTCAAGGAAGTAATTACTAATAAAAAATAATTTTAGTTTAAACAAACTTTAAATTGAATAGTAGAATTGGTGACCAAATATTTTAAAAATTAATCTTACGTAATACAGATATATGCAAGAGTAATCTACTGGAAGAAATTCGTTGGTAATTAATAGGTATGTACTAAAAAATAATTAGAGAAAACAAGAAAAGTTAAATTATTTTTATTAGATAATATTCAAAATACTGGGATTAATTATAGTCAATAAAACAATTAAGTAATGAAATTTGTACACTTGTGCAAAATTGTTATTTATAATTTTTAGTTTTTCATTTGGATAACGTTTAATTTTCATTTTTGCCACTATAGTTCAAAACATTACTTTCTCCTACCTTTAATACTTTTTTTTAATATCATCATTACCGTATGACCATAATAATTATTTGCAATAACATAACATTTTAGTTACGATTCTTGAAGAGTTTAGTCAACAAAATTTTTCATCTCTTGGACGTGTCTTATTTGCTACATCGGTATATGTAAAACTTGACTTTACGTTAATTGATTAATTTCTCGGATTCTATTAAATATTATGTAAGTAATTTTTTTTAATATTGTCCCATAAAATGCTTGCTAATTAAATTAAAACGATCGATTGTTCTGTAGACAATAAAAACTGCAGAGACAATGCAATTTTTGTCATCCTGCATTTTAGTTTCGTTATTTGTGTAGCTAGTGCAAAAATTATTTATTCCACATTATTCAATATATTCAGTTGTACATTTTATACTTAAAAAGAAATTAAGGTAAAACACGTACTTTTTGCGTGTCTCAGAAAAAATAATTTTTTAACAATTAAATGTTTTAATAGAAAGTAAACAAAGTTGACGTAAAAATGGTTCACTTGCTACAAGAAAGTCGGTTTATTTTTTTTTGTCTCGAGTGCATTCGTAAAGCAATAAATAATATAATAGTTTATAATAATTATGTACATTTGAATAAAATGTAATTAATTTTTTTTTAATTATTAGGCATACATGTTAAAAATTTTTAGACATACATAATTAAAGCAACCTTAATTTATATTTCAAACAATAGGGCATCATTGAATTTTAAATTATCGTAATACGGTTTTTAATCAACTTCCTTTTAATATCAATGAAAATTTGTGAAATTTGAATAATTCAATGTCATTGCCGCAAAAACAAAGGAAGCAATCGGTGCTTTTTATATTAGGATGCGAAATAAGACGAAGAAGTGTTTAATGGAGCAATTTTTGACAAATTTTTGAATTAGGAAAGTTCTACAGCCTTGCGAGAAATAATTGAAAGTATATTTTCAAAAATTTGCTATATAACTTTTTTCAAAACACTTGAAGTTATATAAATACATAACTTCAAGTATACATCATTATATTTTATTAGCATATTATTACCAATAATAAACAAACTTAAAAATTGAAGTTGAAGAAATTTGAACAACTTTCACTTCAGTATATTGTCCGTTACGTTATTCCTATATCACGGTTTGTTTGAGTAGATTAAAAATTAAGCTACTTGGGTCCTTGTCATTTTTAAATAGCCTTACTTAGATTACGCATTAAAATAATAAAGTATTGTAAAGCTCTCAAGTGAATTGTAATATTTGAACAGCTGTATATTCAATTGATTTTATTAGACAATAATTTCATCTTATTATCTTTAAACTTACATTGACCACATTTAACTCTTTCTTCTGTTCCTTTGAATTTAAGAAAAAAATATCTGGAAAATTGAAAATCGGTGCTTCGTTTAAATAAAATTAAACCGGATATCGCCTATTTTGATTTTAAAATTTGTAATAATTAATTTAATTGCTGCACAATTACTACGAGTACCTATAGTACGAGCAAGGAAAGCTCATCATCTTCAAATTCTTTTACAAAGTTTTTCAATCAGGTTATGCCACAATGAATTTCAGTTTACCGATATACAATTTGAAATAGTGTACAATTGCCCTACTTTATGTAACGTTAATCATATACACGTACCTAAGTTTCTTCGCAAACGTTAACATTTATTATTATCCATAAAACTTTCTTAGAGTGAACATCATGCATTTTCTACTACCTATCCATAAATAGTTTACCAGTGGCATTGGTGAAGTGGCTTACTTATTTTATAAAAAGTGTTTATGAAAAATAATTTTCGTGATTTTCTTCGTTTTAGGACTTTGTAGTTCAAATAAGGATATAGTTTTAAAAATGTCTGCACGCAACAGTACCTTTGAAACGTACTACGATTATCTCTTTCTGGAATTAGCAGGTGAGTTTTGTAATTTTCTTGCATTTCTTTTATTAACTTTAACTTAAATATACATGTAATTACCATAACTTTTTGTTGAATTTTCACGAATTTCATGTAAGATTTATAATATTAACTCCTTTTCAGTGGGATTTAAACAAAGGGATTAAAGTCGGTCGGCTAGACAACTTTATATAGTTTACTAGAGCTTCGACCCCACGTGTTTCAAAACTATGAAAAGCTTGTGATCAATCAATTAATTGTTATTAATTAGTTCACCTTTTATTAGTATATAACCAGGTTATTTTAATTAGTTGAGGGAGGCGGTCAAGTGAGACAATAAAAATAAATTTTACGACGTTTAGAATATTATTTAGCCATGGTCAAGGCTATTGAAGAGGGAAATGCCTGGAATTTCAACACTCGGCATGGGTAAATAAACATCGGGAACCTCGGACAAATTAATTTTTATTTCCAAAAGTTAAACTGTAGGTTCCCTAAGAAAGACAAACACTTTTATTTTAATAACTTACACGAATAAGAAGTCGTATCTGAAATTTCCACCACGTAATTTGGTGTACGAAGAAGTACAACGGTGGACTTGATTGCCCGAGTTACAATCTCAGTTACTCCCGAATTATTTTTACCGTGGCTCGGATTCCACGTAAAGCTGTAGGTTTTATTATGTACATGCACGTACATTCTATAAATAAAACTGAAAACTTATAATTTTATTCCTAAATAAAATGATTTACTCGTTGATATCGTAAAAAACAAATTGTTTTTCTTTTGCAAAAAACCAAACGTACCCAATTTTTTTGTAATAGATCTTTTTATTGTTAAGTTATGCTTGAAAAAATTCTGTTGGTCAAGAATTTTGGTTTAACATTAAAATGCCCAGATCAGGTTTTTTTCGTAATATATATTTTTATAATTTTTGCTTCATTTTTTCCATCGCAATGGGTATTGAATTTCCATCCACAGGGGTTTGCATTTACCTACTACATCTTAATAATTTTATCTAAACTCTGTTTAACTTTCGTTTTTAACAAAACTCTTGACTATTATTTTATTTAACCATCTACGTCAAATTAATGTATCAAAACAATTACTATTACATTCTTCCGGTCAGTTTTTCACGTATCCTCGTGTAGGAAGGCGTGACTTGTAATTCGAAAATAATACTTATTGCTTAATCGAAAACAAAAACTTGAAGTATATTATTATTTAAAATTAATAGCAGCATTAAAATTAATTGCAAATAAGTTCATTGAACAAAATTGGACTTTTTACTGTTTCTTAAAAATTATAGTAATTTCAATTTTACATAATGAAAGTTTTCCACACGATTTTCCAGTACTTACATATCATAATCTCTATCATAGAAAATAAACAGGGCAATAAATGAATTTGATTTTCGTAAACGATAAAAGCCAAAATGTGAAATTTTTAGATAATTTTTTATTCAATTAACCACACTTTGAACAGATTATTTGCAAATTGATAAGGAAAATGTAATTACCAAGAGTGAAATTTAATTTGAGAATTTACAATTTTAGATCCACGCACCAATGATTGGCCATTGATACGGGATCCTATGCCAGGACTAACAATCATATTTGCATATTTATATTTTGTATTGAATTGGGGTCCAAAATTTATGAAGGATAGAAGCCCTTACGAACTAAAAAATTTATTAATAGTATATAATTTTTTACAAGTTATCGTTAGTGTTTATTTATTTATCGAGGTAAGTCGAGCTATAATTTATGATAATAGCTAAAAGAAGTTTTATGTTTAAGGGAACCGGAGGGGCTTGGTTGACAAAATACAGCTGGAGATGTGAACCCGTCGATTTTTCAAACTCACCACACGGTCTTCGCGTCGCGAGAGGTTGCTATGTTTATTTCATAGCAAAAATTACGGAGCTTTTGGACACAGTGTTTTTTGTGTTGAGGAAAAAGAATAACCAAATAACCTTCTTGCACATGTACCATCACACCGTCATGCCAATGATCAGTTGGGGTGTAACGAAATATTATCCCGGTGGTCACGGAACCTTTATAGGAGTAATCAATTCCTTCGTACATATAATTATGTACTTTTACTATATGATGTCAGCCATGGGCCCTCAATACCAGAAATACTTGTGGTGGAAGAAATATATAACAACATTGCAATTGGTAAAGAATTATTCAATTTAAATATTCATAATTTTTTGCACTAGTTTTAAACAATCACTTTCTCTAATCATAGGTATATAATACCTATAATAAACATAATATACAAAACCGAGAGGTACTATATAATTTGATATACTATTCCAATCTTTTACCTACATAATCAGGATCTGCGATTATTCTGCAATTAGCAAAATAACATCGAGAAAGCAAAACTTGTCCAAGGAAATTTGATATATTATGTATACCTAATAATTTATTACTTATTAGATTATTGCCCGGTATTACCAAATTTTAAAAACGGTTTTCTATTGGTTAGTTAACTAAAGGACCATTTAAATAAAGTTGATAGTTTAAAGCTTTAAAGGAATGTGTAGTTATTTTATGGCTGCGGTAGAAAGTGAAATCATATTTTGCACACATTGGTAGTAAAAGCGAACAGGCGTGCACATAACAGTACAGCAAGATGTTTAATTATTACTTCGTAATAATATTCTAAATTTTTGTTTTAGGCACAGTTTTGTATAGCATTTTTGCATTCCATGCAATTGCTATTTTACGATTGTGGATATCCAAGATGGTCGATGTTCTTTACCTTACCAAACGCAATATTTTTCTATTACTTGTTTTCAGACTTTTACAACAAAGCTTATTTGAGATGTAGAAGTAACAAAGTAATAAATAATAATATTGTCCAAGAAGGTGACGAAAGTTGTTGTAAAAATGACATAACAAAAATAAAGAATATAAAAAGTGAAGTAAACTATTTGGCTGCAAGTGATGAATATGAAGTTAAAAAAATAAATGGTTGTGTGCAAAATGCAGAAATAAAGGAAAATAGTATAGCAGCTTCGAAAGGAGAAAACTGCATTCAAAATTTAACACAATCTTGTTTACTTGAAGTAAGCGATAGTAAAATTATTAGTGGAAAACTAGTCAACGATTTAATAGAAAAACAACAAAATGGTTGTACTTCAAATTATAATAATATATTAGAAGAAAGTCATAAACCAAAGAGCGAAGAAAACAAAAAAGAAAATTAACTGAAGAGTTTATCTTGCAGTTAAAAGTTATAAAATCAAAATGTTTATAAATTGTTGAAAATATTCTAATTATTGTTGATCTGTATAGTTGTTATGCATAATAATTATGTTTTGTGAAAAACGTATTTGTTTCCTACGTCAATTTTTTATAATTTTAGTAGTAATAATTATTAAATGTGTAACAGTTATATGTTAGGTTTTTTACAAAAATATACACTAAGCTTAAAAATTACAAAAAAGTAAAATAGGCATTATTCAATTCCCAAAACAGAGCACCAATTTATAAGGTTTATTATCTGCTGAGACTACAATTAAATAAAATGAAATTTGTTTTATTGTAAAAGTGCATTTTTTAGTTCATTGGCTATAGTCAGATCATTTTAAACATTTATTAGTAGCACAGTTATAAATTTTAAGCAATTTTAAGAATTATTATTGTTTCAGAATAAAATATTTTGTTATTATATACCTATATAATATAGGAAAACACATTGTACATAAATAGATCTTTTGTATTTATTTTAGATTTGTATGTTTTTAGTTTTCCAATACTTGCTAATTTCTTTCTCCTAAACATTATTTCCCAACATCCGGTAACGGATAGGCACGTTAAGATGAAAACATTATTTGACTACCATTTTTTTAATTACCCCCAACTAGGTTCACACTACTGATTCCCAGCAATCTTCCTTAGCTAAATAATCTGTACTGTTATTTACTCACATGTTGCATTTCATTTAATTTCTTGACCTCCTAATGGGTATTAAAACGCATTGATAACTCCTCAGAATTTTTGAAAGTTCATTTTTCATTTAGAAGCTGGTTTTTAGCTATACCTATGCATCACAGAAGAATTAACGTTTGTTCCAAAAATGTTACAATTTAAGAGATTCTCTTCTGAGTTTTTTTAAATCTCCTCGTTTATTTTGGTAAATTTGAATTAACTGAGAATTTTATTACAATCAAAAATTGAATTTATAATTTTAAACTGAAAACAACTCTGCAAAGTCATCCCTAGGAACCTTCAAAAAAAGATGCCAAAATTTGCAGCCAGTTTATAAAATTTCAGCAATGTAACATTGGACATGGATAAATGGACCCCTTCCGCCATTTTTTAAATATTGACGCTATACCTTGCAATTTAAAAAACGATTAAAACAAAATAGCAGGTACCTTCCCAAATAACTTCAAAAATATGGGCTTAAATAAATAAAAAATGAGTTCCATGAATGTAATATTCTACCCTTAAATAACAAAGATCTGAATAAAGATCTAATATAGAGATCTGAAATTTATACACTCTAAGGTAAAATAAATAATAGAGAGACAAGAATATAAAAGACCAAAAATAGCACTCGAAGGCCCACCTTGAACAAGTAAACAACTTTAAACTCCTGGGCTGTAAGCTGGACATACACCAGGAAAGAAATAGCCAAGAAAAAATCGAGTATTATGTTATAATCTAATAATATCCTGTCAGGCAGATTCGAAGTTGGCACATTCCCTGATCCTATGTAACGAGTCGTTGATTACTCTGAAATCCTCTGGGAAAATCTTCGGATTTGCCAATCTCCTAAGGTGAAATCTATATTCTCTATGTCCTAAGAAGACCTATTACATACTTTAATCGAAAGAAGATGGTCAACTTCCTCGAGAGAGAGAAACTTCCGGGAAGAACTGATGGTGCATCTACCCTTTTAGTAGAGTTCCACCTGTCCTGCCAGACGTCCAAGAGCTTCAGATCGATGTACTCGAGCAACTGGGCTCTATGTTCGAATGTATCCCTAGCGAGTATATCCCCCAAGAAGGAGAAGCTCCTCCTCTTCCTAATTTGTTGTAAGGTGACTCTTCTGTTCAGTACTCCTGCCGCATCCGTTGAGACTAATCTGTAACATTTAGCAAGAAGCCTGGAACTCAGCCCATAGACAGAATCTAGTTTTCGTTTGATTCTTATGCGTTCAACTTTGTGAATCCAAAATGTGGCAACATAGCCGATTATGGGTACGATTGCCCCTTTGGAAATGGTGTTATGGTGACGTTCCGAATCGAGATTCCAAGATGCTCTGACTTTTTTGTGCAGGAATCTCTATAGCTTGGTAGCCACATCACACACTCTTTGACGTGCTCTTGAAACCCCTACTCCCTATGTAGAGTTAACCCTAAGTATTTGTAAGTGTTCACTATTTCTATCTTTTCTCTCCCGGAGTACGAAGGATTTCGTTACGCCATGCCATCGCATCAGGTTTAATTAGGTACAACAAACTGCTGTGATTTAAAATGACCCCACACAACACAAATAGTTGTGAAACTGAATTTATCATTATATTTAGGAAAATTAAGCTAATTTTAAACATTAGATTTAACAGATAAACACATCCAACTCTATTTCACATATTACAAAACTAATAAGATCTTTAAAGATGAGAAAGCTATATCAAAACCTGCTAAATACATTCAATTTGAAGGTGAACAAGTCAAAATCTTCTAATAAGATGCTTTATCTTAGAAATGATGAAATTTGTTATAATTTGTTATCTCAAAAACATAACCTTGACGTTTATAAACTTTGAATTGATAAATCTCTGTGAATAACTTGTTATATGAAAATCTGTTTATAACCAAAATTCTATTATATCTAACTGTGTATGATGATTATAAATTCATGTCCAAAAATTGTAAAAAGGTACATAAGGGTGAAAATCCAATAAAGGGTGATAAGTGAAACGTGATAATGAAAATAGTCTCAAATGTACTACTTCAAATGTCTACCAAATCAACTACTGTGATGGAAATCAACTGGAAAACATCGGATAAGTAATCTCTTCAATAATGGAACCAACTCTGGAAATTACATGAAATGTCATTAAAGTAAAAATCGCAAAAAGGAATAAATTTGACGCACAAATTGTTGAAGTCTGCTCAAATTGGTATTTTGCGCAAGCAAAAGTTAGTTGAATTTTGATATTTGAACTCGATGGTCGTATTGCAACGTGATCCAAAAATTCATTAAATTTGATCGAGAAAATTCAAGATGGCAAACTTAGTTGCGTCTCCTAGAAATGAAAAGTATTGATTATCAACTCAAATATCCGAGGATTATATAATTTAAAATTACTTACCGGAGTTAAGTTATTTACCCAAAATAACTTTAAAAAAATTTCAATTTGAGTCTTAACAATTTATTTGAGTACTTGCAGCGATTTTAGCATACAGAATAATACTGACTTATAATACAATTATTACAACTTATATTTAGTACAAAATGCTTATGTTAGTAAACAGATCTTATTTTAAACTATGGAAAGTTCAAGCGAGTTTCTTCCCCTGGTTTCAGGTGAAGTCCTGGGAACATTTTATGTGTGTGAACTTGGTTTCACATAACACCTCCCTGCCGAAGATCAAAATTACGGTTCGTTAATTTTGTAAGCCGACCTGATCGATTGAACTGATTGGTGAACCCTTCTCCTGAGCCGAAAGCTGGACCTTTTTCCATTTGTAACTAAATTTGGCTAGAACATAATACACTATAAAAATTATTATTAATACATATATTATAATTGTCCATCCACTTGTTCGGTGAAAATAAATTGCACTTGTCTTTGTTTCGCCAATTTTTTCCTTGATTTGGTGTAACTTGATATCTGCTAATTTCAATTCATCCAAATTAATTGTTTCCAATTGAATTGGTCGAAGCTGAATTTCTTCTGTTTTTTTTTTCTGTTGTATTCCATTGATAAATTTGGGACCTCGATGACATTTGTAATTTGCTTTGTTTCATAACTTTGAATAAATTTTGAGTAAATTGTGTTAGGTGAACTTCGCAAGGTGAGTCTTCTTTAATTTGATTGGTCTCAAATTCGCACATGTATTTATTTACTTGTATCTCGGTGCACTCTTGGTTATTTAATGCATAGCTTTGCTCATTAATTAAGAGTAATTTTGCATGAGGAATTATTATTGAATAACTGGAATTTTTTTTAGGATTGGACATGAGTATAAATGGAAATAATTATATTCGATAAGTTCGACAGTTGGAATTTCTAAGATTAAATGTATTTTAGAATTTTGGATGAATATCTTTATATGGGTCAATTTTTGAAATTCTGGATAATTTTCATTCTTCAAAGGTATTGGAAATTTCGTATTTGTGAAGGTGGCTGATATTTCTATTAATTCTTTGATGTCGATGGTTGTGGTACATCTTCCTGTGCAGCATCTGTAACAACAGGTCTTCTTAATAATCTCAGATGAACTTTTTGCACTTGATTATTTTTTTTAATTTCTACGGTGTTGTCATCAAAAATTCTTTGTATCACATAAGGTCCTTCAAACTTTTCTTTCGTTTTTCCTCTTATGTTACTGGTTCTTTTTACATAAACTGTCTGCTCAATTTTGAATGGGTGTGGCTCCGTTGAATTTCGGTTTCTTGCTATGTTTTCTTTTGTTGTGTGCTTTTTTTCTTTTACGGTTTCGTAGATTAAATTTAGTTTATTCATGTGGTCATTTACGTATTCTTTGTAAAATCTGGTATCCAAAAATATGTCGAATGGATCTCGAGAATTTGTATGACCTAAGGTCAATTCGAGGGGGCTGTAGCCTGTGGATACATGAATTGAATTGTTGTATGCAATAAGAGCATATCCCATTAAATTTTTGATGTTCGTTTTCTTTTCCTGTGTTCTTAAAATTCGTAAATGTTCGATTATTGTTGAATGCATTCTCTCGATCATGCCGTTTGATGGTGGGTTTCGTGGCGTGATGAAATGAACCTGAATTTTATGTAACTTCAACAATTCCTGGACCGTGTCGTTTTTTAATTCCGTGCCATTATCAGTGACAATGGATTCTGGTACCCCATAAAATGTGAAATATTTTATCAACGCGTCAGCTACCTCTGTTGCATTTTTACTGACTATGTGAATCGCTTGTCCCAATTTCGAGAATGCGTCGATAATAGTCAAAAAATTTTGTCCTTCGATAGAAAACGTGTCAATATGAATCTTTTGGAATGGTCTTTGTGGTGTCTCTGTAACCATAATAGATATTTGGGTTGGGTGTCTTTCGTATTTAGTTTTTTTACAGATCTCACATTGGTTGATGAAATTTTGTATATCTTGGCTCATAGTACCCCAATAATAATTTCGTTTTATCGCTGTTGTTGTCTGCGCGATTCCACGATGATTTGTCTTGCCTTGATGATGTAATTTGATCACTTCGATTTGTTCATTTTTATCTAAAATTATTTGTAATCGTTCCGTACATCTGATCAATTTTGGTCCGTTATTGGTGAAATATTTTGTATAAACTTTGCAAAAACTTTTATAGGTGTCTTCTTTGTCAAACCATAAATAATACCGTTGTCCAGTAATAGTGTGTTCTTGTAGTAAGTTTAAAATTTCGCGTTCATTGTTTAATTTCGGAATATTTACATATTTAATAATTTTGTTGTCCAATTTGTTGATTTTTACTGTAAGTTCGCCTTGGTGAATGGTTTTGATTATAAATTGTTGCCTTTTGTCATCTATCGCTTCCTTTAAAATTGGTATAGCTTCACTTGGTTCGTCGCTTAGTCTAGAGTGAATTGTTTCATTGTCGTCTTCGATTACATTTTCTGTTAGATCAGTTGGGTTGACCTGATTTTTGCTTGCTGCTTCTAGCATTATTGACCGGATATTATCGGGTGTAGGTGAGGGTGCTTCGGATGCTTCGAGCTCTGTGTGAAGGTCAGGTATATTTACAATCATAGATACGTTGTCGCTATCCTCTTCACTTTCTTCAATCGCATTGATTTGAACTCGTGATAATGCGTCGGCGTTAGTGTTCAATTTACCCTTTTTATAAATGATTTTGTAATCGTACTCTTCCAATCGTAGTTTCCATCTGGCCAACTTCGAATTTGGTTCCTTTAAATTCATTAACCAGACCAAGGGTCGGTGGTCGGTGTAAATTGAGAAGGTTCTACCATATAGGTATGGCCTAAAATACTTAGTCGCCCAAACGATGGCTAAGAGCTCCTTTTCGATGGTTGAATATTTCTGTTCTGTTTCGCTTAATGTTCGCGAGGCGTATGCGATTGGTCGATCATTTCCCACATTTCCTTGGGAAACCACGGCCCCGAGTGCCACGTTACTTGCATCGGTGGTTAATATAAATTCTTTATCAAAATCTGGATACTGAAGTATTGGATCGTTCATTAAAATTTGTTTGCTGTTTTCAAATGAGTCAATAAATTCTTGAGTATGTTCAACTTTTGCTCCCTTCTTCAAACATTTTGTCAAAGGTTTTGTTAATTTCGCGAAGTCTTTGATAAATTTTCTATAGTAGCCTAATAATCCTAAAAAACTTTTAATTTCCTTTTGAGTTCTAGGTATTGGGAAATTTTTTACTGCCTTAATTTTGTCAGGATTTGCCTTGACTCCCTCTGGTGTAATCACATGTCCTAGGTATGCAACTTCTTTTTGTAAGAACGAGCATTTTTCAAGTTGAACCTTGAAGTTAGATTGTCGTAATCTGTCAAAAACACTTTTTAATCTTTCAAGGTGTTGCTGTAAAGACGTTGAAAATATGATGATGTCATCTAGATAGACCATGCATTTTTCATTTTGGATACCTCTCATGATGTTGTCCATTACACGTTGAAATGATGACGGTGCGTTTTTTAATCCAAACGCCATCCTTTTGAATTCATAATGTCCTCGCTGAGTACTGAAAGCTGTCTTAGCCGTGTCCTGTGGATCCATTTCTACCTGGTGGTAACCAGATGCTAGATCGAGTGTGGTGAAGTATTGACTACGTCCCAATTTATCTAGAATATCATTAATATTCGGGAGAGGATACTTATCACCAATTGTTTTATCATTTAATTTCCTATAATCAATTACCATTCTCCACTTTATCTTTCCATTAGCATCCGGTTTCTTTTGTACTAAATGTACCGGTGAACTAAATGGTGAATGGGATTCTTGAATTATGTCTTGTCTCAACATGTCTTTGACTTGTCTATCGATTTCCTGCGTTTGGCTAGGTGATTGTCGATAAGCTTTTGAATAAATGGGTACTTCGTCCGTTAAATGGATTTGATGTTTAATTTGATTGGTGAAACTTAAAGGAATATCTTCATGATGAAAAATATCTTTATATTCGAAACATAGTTGTTTAATTAAACGTTTTTCTTCCGAATTCATATGGTCCAATTTAATATTTTTCAAATTTTCTTTTAATAATTCTTCATAATTTTGGGTGTAATCAATTTCCATTTGTTCAATATTATTTATTTCTATGTGTTCCTTGATTATTGGTTCGACGTTTATTGGTGTTGTAAAGTTGATTTGTTGAATTTTCTCTGAAGAATTTGTAATTGTCGTAATTGCAAAGTTATTTACACATTTTACCAATGTTTCGGGAATTTCAATTCCATTTTTGAGTTTTCGATACCTAATTATTCCGTCTTGATTCTTCAAGTTAACAGGAACTTTAACTACCTTCTCTGTACGTGGTTCAATCGTAACTTGATAAACTTCTTCCTGTTGTCCTTGTTGGTTATTTTCAAACTTAAGGGGAATATTTCCATACTTCGTTATTAAAATTTTGTTTTCAAAATCAATTTTTGCATCTATTATTTTGAGTAAATCTAACCCTATCAATCCATCATATTTTTTATTAAAATCAAAAATATAAAATTTATGTTTAAAATTTGTTCCAAAAAGAGTTTTTAAATTAACAAGTGTTACCAAGTCGTGTCTACTAATTTGATGGGCTGTCTGAATTTGAAATGGTTCATAAAATATTTCAGAAGGAAAATATTTGAATGCTTGACATCGATTCATTAATGATCTTGTCGATCCTGTATCAATCATTAGTTTAAAATTTAATTTTGGTATTTCTATGTAAGCTAATTTTGACTGTTCCATTAAATTAATGTTAATTTTTGTCACATTGTTTAAGTTTTGATCGTTTCTGATGGAAACTTCGCGAAAATTTTGGTTATCGGCCTCTGGATTTTCAAATTCATTATCAGGAACTTGATTGATTTCATTTTCCTGAAATTCATAGTTTTCGCAATCTTGATTTTGGTCATATGATTCGAAATAGTCGTAATTTGTATTATTATGAATTTGACTTTCATCAAAATTATTATAATTTTCTTCAATATTTTGGTGGAATAATTCTTCTGAGGTCCAATTGCGTGTAGGTTGATTTGATCTTCTCGTATGTGCTGATGATGTATCCATTGGTTCAACTGCCTGGTAAGGTCGTTGAGAATGTTGTCGGAAATTAGAGCTTGTTTGATAAGCATTTACTCGTTGACTAGTTGTAGGTCGGTTAAAAGTAGGTTGAAAATTACGTTGACCTGTTAAGTTCGTTGCTTGGTTATTGAATTGTTGAAACGTACGAACGTTTTGTTGAGGTGGCGTAAAATTTCTATTTGGATTAAAGGTGGCTGGTTTAATAAATTGCGGTCTTTGGAAATTTTGAAAATTAGGTTTATGTTGATTTGGAAAATTTTGACCTGAATAATTATTTTTGAACATCATTTGATTCATTACCGGTTTGTGTGTATTTGCCGGCTGTTTGAGTTCAATTGGATTGTAATGACGTTGACCGTTGTTAAATAGGTTGGTTTTTGACTGGGCGTACATAAAATTTTCCTCGGAAATCAAATGTCCTAAAGCTTCTTCTAACGTTCCTGGGTTTTTAAGCCTTACTACTAAGCCAAGTTGTCCGTTTAACCCTTGCAAAAAGGTTTGTAATGCTAAATCATCGTACAATTTTGTTTTAATAACCTTAACGTTTTGGTCGGTTTCCTTTAATTGTAACCTGGTTAATAATAAACAACGTACATCTTGACATCGCATCCCAAATTGGTATGATGACTCATTTTTAAATGGTTTTAGACTCATCAAATCCCTAAGTAGACAATTTTCATCTCTTTGATCCCCGAAATGTTGTATTAATAAATCTTTAATATTACCCCAAGTACTAGCATTTTGTCTAGAGGCAATTAAGGTTAATGCACGACCTTCTAACTTGCTAAGAATTATTTGAATAAGTTGTGTGTTTACATCTGATGGTGTCGGAGTACTACACATGGATAATAAATGCTCACATGCGTTTGTAAAAATTGACAAGGTTGCTGCATTTCCATCATATTTAGGTACTGCGTCGATGTGGAATTTCTCTAATTTTGCCATTGTATTAGTATCAATTTGGAGATGTTGATTTAAAGCTTGACGTTGTTCTTCTACTACTTCGTTAGTTATGGATAATTGTGATAATAGGTCTGTGAGCTCGGATTCGGACATGGGAAATTTTAAATAATTTTGAGCAAAAACTTACGCAATGAATACCAAGAGCGTTGTGAATCTCTTCATCACCGGTTAGTTTTCCTCGTGGTTGATTGAATTTTCTTCTTAATTTCTTTCTTCCTCCTTGGTTTGGTAGGTTTTTCTTTTATGCACTTTAAATTATATTTGATTTTTATTCACTGAACGGCGTTCCCGTTTATTTTAATTTTTAATTATTTATTTTCACTTATACACTAACTTATCACTAAGTTCTGTCAGTAAATCGTTGAAACGAAAAAGGTTTAGAAATTTTATCTAATGCCTTTCTGACATCCGTCCCGACTGCGCCAGTTAAGTTATTTACCCAAAATAACTTTAAAAAAATTTCAATTTGAGTCTTAACAATTTATTTGAGTACTTGCAGCGATTTTAGCATACAGAATAATACTGACTTATAATACAATTATTACAACTTATATTTAGTACAAAATGCTTATGTTAGTAAACAGATCTTATTTTAAACTATGGAAAGTTCAAGCGAGTTTCTTCCCCTGGTTTCAGGTGAAGTCCTGGGAACATTTTATGTGTGTGAACTTGGTTTCACATAACACCGGCATACAATTTAGTTAAATAACACAATTGGAAAGTTAAATTTGGATAATTTCTATAACAACAAGTCAATCCAAAGAAGAGAAGATCCAGCGCGTCGTATCAACTGTGACATTTGATCGTGGAAGTGTCTCATAGTGCGCCTGTGTTTATCAAGAAAGTGTTTTTCTACGCAGACTTATATAAAAGTCCGGATTATAAATTCAAAAGGTATTTGAAAACATTTATTATTTTTATTAATTTTACGCCTTCAGCATTTTAACTACAGGATGCTGGGAAAAGACTTTAGAAAGTGTATTTTCGGCTACCCTATTTGATAAAAATTCAACAACAAAACATTTATTATTATTTTATTTTCTACGCTTTGCCAAAAGCAACCATTTCAATATAAAAACATTTAACCCGTTTGGATAACGGAAAGACTTAAATTTATTTAAGCAATTAGAAGAGCAGAAGAAAGAAAAGGATCTTCATTCTACATTTTTGATTATTGTAAAACATTCTGGTGACGGATATGATATCTGTATAAATTTGTTAAATTGATTATTTGCGCTTTGCGATATTATTGAATATAAAAATCATTTCTAAATTAATGCAATCTTTTATTATTATTATCAAACATTTACAGGTCAGTATTCAAAATTTTAAAGATCATTCAAATAAAGAAGTGGATCGTTTATCTGGTAAAAACAATTAAGCATTTTTATTCAGCCATTAAATATTTTTCTATCATTTTAAAACAAAACTTTTCAACTTAATAAGCAACCACCCCTTAATTTATCTTAATACCTGCAATACTCTGAGAGAGCCTTAGACTGAGCTAAACAAGAGGGACAAGTTGGTGAACTCTCTAATTAAATTTTGGCACGCGAATTTAACATTTACATTTTTTTGTATTTTTCATTCATTTGAATGTGGCGCCCAACTTAAACGACGTGTCTAATTTTAATATAAGGGAGGTCATAGCAAAACGTACAGCAAAATTTAGACGTTACACCAAGACACCATTATACTCGTAGGATATGTAGGTACCCTTTTACATGGTCATAAGGGGTCTGCTTGGTAGTCAGGGTCGGTATTACTCAAGAACGCCAGAAGACACAGGCATAACATAATGTTTAAACCATATCACAATATGATGTCATTTATAATAATAAATAACAATGTTAACTTAAATAAATGTGATAAATAACTTCATGTAATCGAATGAAATAGCAATGATGATTGCCAAACTCCGTAGCGGGGACGGCACTTGAAGAAGAAGAATCGAATGAAAATGGAAGACACGTATAATGTTTTGTTGGCATATTATAGCAGACAACCCCCCCGCCCCCTTTACTGACCTCTTCATAATTGCATTTCCTTAAAAGGCCCTTAAAATAGTACATACGCTGATATTTAAAAAAAAATTGTAACGAATTTTAAATCGTTTCCGATCTTCTATTTTTCTATAATGAAAAAGAAAAAGAGTTATGCACTACCTATGGTGGTCACTCCTGTAAATTAATTGATTGGGCATTTTACACACATATTAGTATCCTGCAGAGGGGAAACTGTTACTGTAGGGCTGTAGAAAGACACAACTACGTGCATTTTTATGTGCATTTGTGCGATTAACTCAATCGTAGATCGCACGACTTCTATACCTAATAAAAGTACCGAAGGTACCATAATATTTTTGATCCAAGTGAACTACTACATGTAACAAAATTAAAACTAAATCTGCAACCAATCGCACACAAATTAAGCAGCCGTAGGATCTAAATGCTGAAACACGTCTGTAATATTGGTGGATCGAAATCGACTTGAAACAGTAGTGTAAAATACGTCCACTCATACTAGATTTTATCGCCATAGAGAATAGAGAAGAAAGAATTCATTTATAGATCGAATAAAAGCAGACTGAATGCAGCTTCATGAAAGCGAGTAGCATCCAACATAGTTCTTTGCTTTCCTGGCTACAATTATTTAAGTTTATATATCTGCCACTTCTAGAAAGTTTAATATAATGTAGTACATAGGGAGTGGACTATGGTATTTATGCTTGTGGGTTTAATTCCCAGTCACTTCCAAATTATTTTTGACATAGTTAGGTATAACGTTAGGTCTGGATTAGGTGTAGAAATTACTTACTTAGTTACGTTAAATAGTGCACAAATTTAGACAAGTTGGTTCGTAAGTGAGATTACGCCAAGCTCTGATCGCCTCAGACTAGATGGTAATGTAGGATCCATATCTAAACAACACAGGTTCTTGTGAAGTCACCCGTAACTTGTTTACGTTTTTATTTAACTCGTTTCCTGTTTATCTGACCAGTTTATAAAAATTTAAAATTGATTGCAATACAGATGCGTTTTACCTGTATTACAATATTTAACCTGTATTTCATATTAATTTCATATCATTATGAATTTGTTTTATCTGCAAAACCCTCGATTATCTAATATAATATGATAATAATCAAATCTGCAACTTAGGAACATTCAGGAACCGTCAAAGTATTAAGAATTTTCTTTTATATTTATCTTTTGACCTTGACAATTTTTCAATTGGTCAGACAAACAGTATGCAAATATGGAATCAATTATTATGAGATAGCTTCAATACAAGCTGTCTAAATATTTGAATCTTATATGATCAAAGACGTAACACTAAAAGCCCTAAATATGTTTATTTATCGATGTTTTGAAAAGGTTGATCGGAAAATTCATAAATGAACTGCACAGGTGGTAAAATCTACCATCATGTCTCCTCTTCTGGAGCTTCTGCAATGAAAGAATATTATGCACGCACGTCGCGGGTGTTGGAATGGATTTGACACTAGAAGCGATCACAAATTGGTATGGGTTACCCTACAACTGAGTCACTAGCGGGGGTGGAAAACTCTTCAATAAGCATGTACCCTCTAATTGGGAAGCTCAAAACGCAGAAAAAATAACAAACTTGAGAAAAGAGCTCGAAAAAAGACCTCATCTAGTCAAACAGTTGGCTCAGTTAAATATAAATAAATGTACCATAGCAATAACATCCAATCTTATCATATCAGCGAAACAAGTAAATTCGGGTAAGACAATAAATAAAAATTCCAAGTTGAGTTCTGAGAAAATTGAACTAATAGAAAGTAGACGGAAAATGGACAAAGAAGAACCAGTGTATAGAGAGGTAAATGAAGCCAATAAGAAATAGATTAGGAAAGATATAAGAACCCACAATACGAAACTTATCCAAGCTATTATAGAAGCACATATGAGTACTAAGAAGTAAACTATCGAACGAAAAACAAAGAAAACAGGGTCTTCTAATAACAGACGAAACGGTGATCGCAACAGCAATCGAAGATTTCAGCCAACAACCGTTCCAGCACCAAAATCTAAAAGATGCTCAAACAAATGAAATCAAATAAATCACCAGGGGAAGACAGAATAAGATACGAGATGCTAAAATCAGATATTAGTATTATAGAAAAGGCTCTAAAAGTACTACTTTAGAAGAAACGTCTGGAAGAGGGCAATATACTAGAAGAGTGGTATAACGTGTAAGTCGTTCTGCTGTTCAAAGAGGGGACAGCACAGATATCGAAAACTATAGACCAATAAGTTTCCCCTTTCACTTATACAAAGTATTGGCTAAAATTATAACAAATCGTTTAACAAATAAGTTTCCTTAAATGATTTAGTATCGAACACCTACAAACGGTACGCTTATTAATTGAAAAATCCACCGAATACAACGTTTATTGGTTTGACAAGGTGTTTAACTCCATCGAATGATAGATCTTCTTGAGAGCAATAAAAAGCGTAGAAAGACCACAACAGAGATTACCTTTGATATATCAAGAAGTGCGTAGGAAGGCATTGGTTTTAACTAGCCCAGGACAGAGAAGAATTGAGAGGCTTATATTCAGGAGTGGACGAAGAAAAGCTGAGGAATAACAAGAACTTGCCAAAACAGAGCCCGGTTGGAGACTTCAACAATTTGAAAAACCGAGCTAGAGGTAGTCTTTATTGAAAGGATTATGACCCTTTTTTCAATTGAAGCCTTTTTAATGTCATTGGCGAGAAATACAAACTCGCCTGTCGCCAAAAACTACAAATCTTATTTTCTAGCAAACTTAGAAAGAAGTTTTTCTTTTGCCCACAGTAAGTTTAATCTTATTTACCAAATTACTTCTGCAGCTGTCCTTAATCTTAAATAAACTTAAATTTCGACATTCAAAATTACAAAATTGGAAAAAAATTTATAAATTAATATTATTTAATTAACCGACAAATTATTTACATACTTACTAAACCTATTACAAAAGAAATTATTCTACTTTAATTGCTTTTGTGCTATTATCAGGACTACACACTATTTTTTTTTGCTTTTTGTATGCCTTTCTATAAAAATCGGCAAAAAGATAAAGAAAAACGACAACATTTGCAACGAAAAAGAAGGTTAAAGCTTTTGGCATTTTGCAATCCATGGCTATCACATACATCAAATATGCCAACATCATACAAAATTGAGTCTGCAACAAATGAAATTATGGTTAAAACTCCAAACAAAAAATAAATAAACGTACCAATTGAATCCAAGTCATGTACTTCTTCCACCATAAGTATTTTTGGTATTTAGGACCCAATGCAGCAATCAGATAATAAAAATACATGACCACATGAACTGCAGAGTTTAACAGTCCAATAACGATTCCTTGTTCACCTTAAAAATATACACGGTTATATAAAACAGTAAACAAATCCAGTTCAGATCTTTTACCTGGTAGAAACTTCAAGTAAGCCCAAGAGAATAACATTGTACAAGAGTGATGATAAACATGGAGAAAAGTAACTTGCGATTGTTTCTTTCTTAAAACGAAGAATACGGTGTCGAGAAGCTCTACAACTTTTGAAAAAAAGTACCACCAAGCACTGCTTGACAACTGAAATATTCGTATTAGTAAAGTAGATCGAAACATTGCGATTTCTTTACCTCGGTTGCATATGGATTTCCAGGTATTTGAGTATTACAATTTTTGAAAACAAGTTGTAAAGCATTTACGCCATGAAATGCTTTACTGCAAAGCCATATACTAAATAACACTTGGTATGCGTTGTACGTTATGAGGACATTTTTCAATTCCATGGCTTTTCTTTTTTCCATTAACTGTGGTCCTAATTTCAGCACGAAGTATAAGTAAAATGCCAGAATTCCTAAAACCTGAACAGGACTTTGCATGAATAGCCACGAGTCGACCAAAGGATCTGAAAAAAGAGAAGGTCCTGTACGAGCCCAAAAATGTTTGTTTATTATTTAGATTTACCTTTTTTCGACTCCAAGACTTCGTTGTAATTTTCGACAACCATATGCATTAAAGAAGCCATTGTTTACTGAAACAAATAATTTAATACGGTTTAAATTGAATTGAATTTTAATTAACCTTAAATTAAATTATTAATTAACTCATTAGTCGAAACGATTTATTTGTACTAAAAATTATATTGCAAACGACAAAGATCGATCGCTTGTTTATATAAAAGCTATTCGGATTTTAAATTTGTATATTGTGAACTGCATATTGCAATAATTGACCCAATTTGTTGGTTCACTTCTATATTATATTAATTTCTTTGCTAATCACTCGAATTTAATTTACGCAGCGTTTTCAATTTTACAACAACCGACGAATAAACAATTTTTGAATTTGGAAAACTCGGTTGTAGAATGTGGCGAGACTTACAAGTATTTGCTGCAAAAGCAATAAGGAAAACTTTAATTTGTTGATGTTGTTTGGGTGTTTTGCAATTTAAGTTTTTATTGTTCTTTTATCTAATATTATTTATGGGCGATGTTTGGTTTTTGAAAACCTCCTTACTAAATTCGTTCAATTTTAGTACTGTAACCCGATATACTTTTTTAAAATTTTGATGTCATAACAGAAAACTTGACCGTATTTGCCTTTAACAATGGACAATCAATCGAAATTTTTTGAGCCGAATGAAATTATGTGGGATGGTTTAAACTACCACTTGAATAAATTTCTCTTTACTTTGAAATTTCTAATGACAATTATATAAAAATAGTGTTTACAGAATACTTGAATTTTAGAAAACTTTCCGGGTTAGTCTATCGGCTACACCAGTCTGGATTGAGTAAACTAATTGCTAGGTAGGTAAGTGTTATTCTAAATTTTTTCAACGATCTTCATAATTACTGAATGTGCCACTTAATTGCACTAAATAACAATTTCTAGTGGTAATTGAATTCCTGCACTCTGGATTAAATTAGAAAATACGAACAAATTTTTTAACTACGAGTAATTAACTAGGTATACTCAATAAGAAAATTATGTTTACATAAGTAATTCATGGTCAAACAAAATTTTGAAAATATATCAATATGTGTTTGATGTGCGAAATAATATTTGAAAACCTTGTACGTAAATTTACTAAAATTTAAAAAAATCAAAACCAATATTAATTTCATTTGTTTGATCAAGCAGTTCAAATATTGAAACGTAAAACATGAGACAAATTTTATAAGATTATTTAACGATTTAAAAAAAATTCTTCAGCCATGAGGATAAAACGAGAGGGATATATAATATGTACGTATTATATTTTTTATTACATTGTAAAATAGATAATGTACTATAAAACCAAGGGTGAATTGGGTACGTGAAGATTGTGTAAAAACGCACAAGGACCATATTAAGTGCCACCTTTATGTTTTTAATTTTTTATTTATGATGAAATTATTATTACAATTTTTTTAATTTCAAGTTTTCAATAAACAATACCTACTAACAATAAATCGTAAATTTTTATTAAAAATTCTGTGTTGATTGCGAAAAAGCGTTCAAGTTATGTTTTTGCGAAATTGGAGTTTTGACTTAATCCGATAGACGAAAACTTGCTTCTTCTTTAGGTAGGTAAGTCATCTATGGTCATTACGTACATATTAAACCAGATATTTAATAGAATACCTTTTGCCTAAGTCAAAAGTAACCAACTAAATTTGTGTAATTTTCAGTTTTTTGCTATATTATTTAGTTATATGCTTGTAATAAAAAGAAAATACGCAAAAAAATTGTAGGCTCACAAACTGTTCGTCAGTACACTAAGTTTAATTTTGCCCAAATTTATTTTCGCCATTATCTCACTTTGACAAATATTTACTTAAGCACTTTTTCGCAATCAGCACAGAATTATTTTTCTTCTATGAAGTGCATTATCTTTTCTTTTTTATCCGTGAATGTGTGAAATGTTATCACCAAGATAGGGGACCTACTGTTTAACATGGGAGTCCGAACCATGGGAAATGCAGTGCGTTGTATTTTTTAGAACCTGCAGGTATTATTGCGTTCAAGATAAGACTTCTCTTCCGAGGGGAAATTAACCTACAAATTTATTAAGCAGTCTAGGACTGGAACTATTTTAGTGCCGATCTTTTCACCTCCATGTCAAATTTCAGATAGCTACTTGCTACTTATTTAAGTAAAAGTACGTACCAAGTACTAAAGAGACAAATTTATATTGCACAATAGAAGCATTTTTGGACAAAAATACTTGGAAATTCAGAAACTTCGTAAAAAAAACTAACCTGAAATGCACCCATAAAAATGATTTACTCCAGTACTAGCAAGGATTAAGTTTTCAAGTCAAGTTGTAAAGGTTAAGTACGATTTGCTTATAAATACGGATGTTAAATACTAACAGTTAGTTTCTGAAATTTTAACTGGAGATGAAAAGATTGGGTTTTCCATTAAACTAGAGCCAAAATTGGTTTATTTCTTTCGTTCGATTTTTTAAATTAAAAACTATAAAATTCAAGTTTTACATTATTTGCAGATACCATAAATATTGATTTTTAATACAAAAAATATTCTTTTGACTTAATTGTACTCTGAATTACCACGACCCTGCCTTGTTTAGTCACAAAACTGAATTTTTTTTGATAACATGCAAAAATATGGGAATTTTACCTCTAATTTAAAAAAAATCAATTTGTAAAATTTAGATTTTGACAATAACGAATTAAAAATAGCAAATATTAAATATTAAATTTCTCAATTAATTATAAGTAAAAAATAAGATTCGCGACAAAACTGGATATGTTTTAAAGACGAGATTTCATTTTTGAATTTTAATTGAAAAGAAAAGCTTCAAGTTTTCACCGATAAAATTTTTTTCTAAAATTAAAATTTATACAAGTAACAAAATAACTTACCCAAAGAAATAAATAACCGAAAATGCAAACTATTCTTAAAAATTAATTTTTATGCACCTACACAACGCATTGATTATCTTAAAGGAAGATTAATGTTGAACTGTTCCAGAAGATCTTTCGCACACTAACATATAGAACGTCGATACGTGCCAGTATTTACCCAATTACACATCTTGCTTTCACTTCTTCTTCTTTATTTGCAATTAAAAATAGAGATGGATAAGTTGGATTAGCCCCCCACTCGTACAAATAACACGAAAATAACGAGAGACGCTTCATTAAAAAAATATTGAACGTTCAAGTGCTAAATGGAAATTAATAGAAAAGCGTCCATTAAGTAAACCTTGTCATTTCTGCGTAAACAATTAAATTTGAAAATGATGCCATAATACAAATTTTGCCACCAAAGGTACCAAATAAGTTTGCACCAAGTTTCTTGATTAATATTTTAGTAATTTGAGCAATTAATGTGAAATTTTAACTCCATAAATGTTATTGCCCTACTGCTCTACTATTGCAAAGTTTAAAATTCTATTATAAAACTAATATAAAAACGGAACTATCAAAATAACTACACAATTTCTTTTTAACAGTTATCAAATTGTCAGACGAAACAATAATTTTAGTAGTACATCCGCCTCGAGGTATAGGTGGAGAGGTGTACAGCAAGTTACATTAGCACTGTAACCTGCTTTAAGATTAAGAAAAATGTACCATGATCGTTCACGTTTTCTTTTTATAACAACCAAATACGCTACACTCTAAGAATTGAGATTAATTTTTAAAAATAGATCACTTTACTTTCCAAAACAATTAAGCGAATGTTAGAAAAAATATTCGAATATTCCGAAAATTTTGTAATGATTGGAAATATTCAAACTATTTTGTTTGTACCAAGTATTACGTGTTATAGTTTTATGAAACACTGAGTAATAACTTTTTTTTTGAAGAATCAACAAATTGATTTGTCCGAATAAAAACTAGTACTTAAACATAATTATGTATGTACGTATATAATAACCAATTCAAAATTGGAAATTTTCTTTGGTTTTATGGTTACACCACCGATGATAATAAAAATAGTAATGAATGATAACTCATGCACTATCACACCGCAACAGTTAAAATATTACGAATAAAGTTCGAGTGTTATTATGGCATAAAAATCAATTCTGGTATCTTCTCAACCACAAAAGTGGTCCAACGAAGGAAAAGTGTCTAGAGGTTTTGGGTTACTGATTCAAAAAATCTGAAACCACAGATTGTTTTTTTGTAATTTTGTCTCAAGCTCAGAACGGCTGTTTTTATTAAGTAGGACGTTACTTATAAATCGTGCAGTAATCAAATTTGTGCAGATATGGAGAGAACTGACCTTTGAGGTTGCGAATACTTGACAGTATTTAGGATCTATGCAACATTCACCACAAATGAAGAAAGTTATTAATCAATTTTAAACGCCGCTGAGAAAAATATATACCACTTCGATATTGTTATTATTATTGTAGTTATTAGACAAACAACTTACTAAATTTCTCTCATCGAGAAAATTACATTTTACACATTTTTCTCGACCGTCAACAAACAAACTGTTGGATGAAAGTTCGATCCACCTTGATCCTAAAAGTTACAATGCATTTTTATAAACTCATTAACAATGATCAGATGATAATCCGATACGTTCGATTGTCTGCCCGGGTATGCGAGTTAGTACTTCATACTATTCAAGAAAATCCATAAAGAACACCTTAAAGGCGTTATATTTTGTAATTACGGTAGGATTATGAATTTTAAGGGCTTCATATCTTATATCTAATAAAATATTTGACCCATCCCTAGACAGTGAGGATAACAATTTTTAGACACGGTTTTACACAAGTATGGGTAGATTCTTGACTTCAATTAATACGAAGATCCTATTCTAAAATCGTAAAATCGTGATGGATTTACTATGCAATTTATTAAGCATAAATTAATTTCTTTAAAAAACTAAATATGCACATTTGATCAATAATTTATGCAACCCATTTTACAGATGATCGCTACTGAACATTGTAGGTATATTTTTGATATTTTTCATTTAGAAAAAAAAAGTTTTCTCTAATGGAATTCTCACAATTCCTTCCTCAATATGGACTGTTCTAACACCTTCCCTTTCAGTGCTTTACGTTCAAATAAAATAGTTGTCATTTCTAACGTTTCTTAATCATTCCCTTCAATGTATAAAAAGCCTGATCCGACAAAATATTTTTTCAAATTCAGGAGTTCCATTGGAATAGGGATGTTTGCCTTAATGAGTAGTAAGCGATTACTCTACTTAAAATATTAGCAACAAGAAGAAAGCACAACATATATGAAGATATTATATACTAAATTCTTTGTGCCTCTGAATATGCACCTGAAACCTGGATAATTGGGTAATGACTAAACGGATTAAAAATAATCGGCCAGGTTGTGGAGATCATGAAAAAGGATATTTGAGCTATTTAGAGTTAATGAGATAACAGTGTGCACGATGGGCTTGCTGGTAAACGAGACTAAAAGTAAATAGTACATGAAATGCGATAGGAGTGGAGTGCACACTACAAGAAATTTAAGAAGTATTGATACATAAGTACAAGTTTGAGGAGGTCGATAGCTTTAACTACATGGGCTATTAATAAATAATAAGGGTGAAAAGCATGAGAAAATAAAGAGAAAAATTAATGCCGGTCATAGAGCATAGTTACTTCATGAATAAGACTATGCTGATGAGTAGCCAGTTAACAAAAAGAACGAAACTGAAAAACTGCAGAACCCTGATGAGACCTGTGGTTACGTATGCATCAGAGATAATGTGGATGTCGGCAGATGAGGAAGAAAAATTGAGAATTTTTGAACTCAAATAAGAGAACTAGGCAAATTAAACAAATTTGTTTATGAATCATGAAATCATAAAAGCTATGAATGGAGAAGACATTGTCAAGTTCATAAAGTCCCAGCGAATCAGATAGCTGGGACATGTTCTGAGGTCAGATGACATGTCGGCGGTAAAGGCAATTACACTCCGGAAGAGTGGGCAGAGAAGACGTCGTCGGGAAGACCGAGAATTAGGTGGTGGGTCCAGGTCACAAATAACGTGAGAGAGATCGAGATTGGTGGCTGAACGAGGAGAATCTGCGATAGAGTGATATGGAGGGAAATAGTGATCCAAGCAAAATTAATGGTAACATGGGGACTAATCCACCCCATAATAAAGGATTTGCAAATCTCGCATGAGATAGATATTCTATTGTAGAATGTATTAGCTTAAATAATATAAATACAAAATTATTTTTGATGGATAATTGGATAACAACTAAACGGATTAAAAATACGCGTTCAGGTTGTGGCGATGGAGATATTCTGGAGATGAATCAGGATACAATAGGGAAGCATTAGAATATATATTATCAAAAGAACAAAGACGCGAAGACCAAAAGAGTCTGTGCAGGAGTGAAGAAAGCAGTACGATCGAGAGATCAGTGGATCAACCAGCAACGAATGAAAACTAAGCATATAAAATCATAGTAAGACATTCTAAATCTATTTATATATAATAAAGAAGGTGAATTAATATGAACTTCCTCAGAAGTTAAGCAAACAAATAAATTATAAATTAATTCATCAGCTTTCGACAACATCAGGTCTTTACGTGTTTTTTTATTAAATTTTCATTTAATATGTAACTACTACTTAATTTCATCAAGCTAGTAATAATTTATATATTATACAGTTGTAATCTTTTAACCTGTAACCACATCTTAAGTATTTAACCTATATGATTACCGATTACTTAAAATAGTAACAGCCAATTGAACAAATATTTATTTAAATGCCCGGACTGGGAAGGCGGGCAGCTAGGCAAATTTCGGGTGGGCCCGTATACCTGTATAACTGTATACCGCTTTTTAAGATTTGGGGCGGAAATTTCCTTCAATTTAAATTGAAAACTAATTTAATTTGAAATCCAAATATGCCATGGAATTTTCCATAACGCTTAAAATGACAGAAAAGCAATGGCTAACTTTAGTTTTTCTTATGAGCGTCATATTAAATTCCATTCTTCCGATTATTTTTTGTATATCTTCTAAAATAAAAATGATAGGTGAAATTTGTTTTTAAATTATTGATCAGAATAAAGATAGGCAACTTTGCTCTCTTTTAACAAACTTTGTACCTCGTAAGGTAAACGAAATTATTGCCTGTGCGTAATTGCCTTGGTTGTACGGTTTAAAGGCCGCACTGAGGGGGCGAATCATCGGCTGAACAGGTCAATTAATCGTTGCACATGTAACTGATTAGCATTGCCGATGAATTTAGAATATAATATAATAGCTGTACGTCTAGTACATGATTTCCTTGGTCGTGCGGCCTGAAGTGATAGATTTTGCGACCTTAAGGCCGCACCGAGGTAACGAATTATCAGTTCAATTTAGTCTTAAAGATACACAAATTAGGACCATTATAAATGTCTGGCTAGATTGAGTGGCCTAAAAACCACATTGATGAGGACGAATCATTAACTCAACAGATGTATGTATCATAGCATTATGTGGGCATTGCTGATTAAGATAAAATTGAGAAATTCGTTCGTGACACAATTAATTGTCATATATAATACCACAAGAGACTATCAAATTGTCGGCAATAATTTTTGAAACTGGAACTGAGTGTTTGTCGCCCTTAAAATCATCATGAGTGCTTTAGCACGAATGGTGATTTTAAGGGCGACAAACACGAAGATTCCATGGTTTAAAAATTAACCGACAATTTTATAGTATCGTGTGGAATTCGTTTGACAATTTCGTAAATAAAATTTCAATTTTTTCTGACAACAAATAATTTATAGTATGCGTTTACGTAGTTTCCATCGTTACTTGACAATACAGACCACGGTGGTCGTATTGCCGCGACAATACACCACCGTGGTCTGTATTGTCAAAGGAAGTAGATTATGATTGGTTCAAATTGATGAGATTCTAACATCCTATTGGTTGAATTATTATGAACGAAATTGTCAAGAAAAGCTTCGATTGGTTATTAAGATTGAATAAATATAACATAAATTATATGGAATATACAATTGAAATATTATTAAACATATAATAGCGTTAATTTATTAGGATATCGAAAAATATATATGTACATATCTTCTGGAGGAGATGAGTTAAGGAACTTGAACGGTTGGGGTTTCGCTTTAGTGTCTTTGATGTCTTAAAATCTACGTTTGGAATTGGAACCACTGCTCCTCTGTCTCTCAAGGTGGTGGCGAACGTTTTAATGATGGGAATTGTTATGCGTTAAGTTCCTTTAGAGCAGTTTCGATGGTATAGAGCACAAAATTAAAAAAAAAGACAAATCTAATAATACGAATATTCTTGTGTTACTTTGACAATGTTACCGTTCATTGCAAATGAAATACTCAAATCAATAATAATTGGAAGTGAAAATAGAAACCGCGGGGGGGGTCTGGGAGTGTAAATACGCCGCAGCATGTTACATGGTTATCTTGATCTCTATGCGCTGGAGGGTATTCCATACCCTCAGACCCCCCGGTCACTGAAAAATGTAAAAAGAGGAAAACTATAAATTGACTGTATTGTTATTTACTTCACATTATTATTAATTTTAGATAGTTGTTGTTTTTTATATTAAAATATATTAATTTAATTTCGACGGAGTGTAGCGTGGTCTCTTTTCGCATCAACTCTTGCACTTTCCAGGTTTTTGGTACCTTAACATTACCAGAATTTTATGAAACTTGGCAATAAATTAAAAAAGAAGACATAGATTTGCAGGTTTGTAAAAGTAAAATCAGTCGTTATTTTTTTGAGTAATTGATTTGATACAATTTCCTTCCTTTTACATGATTTGATTTTTATGAAACTCTGCAACAAACTAAAGGACGAGAAGTAATTTGCAGAATTCAAGAAACAGGAATTGCGTTTATATTTTTTGAGCAATTAAATTATTTACATTTCTCTTTGTCTCGTATCATCTCTCTCCTAATTATTCACTATCATAATTACTGGTTTCTATCGGCGCAAATTAAAATACTTATTTGTATTGTCGTGTTCTGTTGACCATAGGGGGTGGTATGACGTAATTGAGTCGATTAATCAAAACACTTATAATTTAAATAATTTAATAAGACCATAAAAGGTAAACAACTAAATTGTGTCTGGATTTTCTTTAATTGGAAAATTGTTGACTGCTTCTGCCTCACTTATCCATGAAGATGCAAAGGTTGATAGATCTGAAAGATGAAAAATTTGTAAAGGACAAAATATTGGTGATTGTTTTGATTCAATGGAAATAAGAGGAAACAAATTAAATTGATTTCATTTATTTGTTAAATTAGGATTTTGCGTTAAATTAATAAAGTGATAATTTGTGAAATTTGCGAATGCGCGCGAGTGGATAATTGGTGGGGTGCGAAAATGATAGGAGAAAAGAAAGGACTCCCAAGTCAGCGGTCATCGAGTAAAGACGCGCTGTTGAATTTGAATAAAATTTTGGTATTGGATTCCGAATCGAGCGGTCGGATAGTAAAGACGCGCTAATTGTTAGTAATTTGGAATTAGTTTTGGTATGAAATTTTCTAAGCCGACCATCCAAGTGAAGATATAATTTTGATTAATGGGAAAAAGATATTTGGAATTGGTTATCTTGTATTTGGACAGTATTTTGGAAATCGTATGAAAAATTAATTTAAGTTTAATTAAATTGAATATTACGTTTGATCAAAATTTATGAAAAGTTTTGGAACCGCTGACTTTCAATTTGGTGGTTATGTTAATGGTTTGGACGAATATTGAAATATTGGAAGAGATTGGTTCAAATTACTTACCTGTATTCGATTATCTGGTTCGGAAGAAGAGATTGTTCACTGGTCATTCCTACTGGTCTTTTGGTTCAAGATTCGAAGCTGACTTTGATGGTAATCTGCACGTTTTGAGGATATCACATCGCATCGGCCGATCGGTAAACTCCGGAAGACATTTTACTTCGGTAAGAATTTTGTGTTGCGTAAATTATTTGAACAATAAACACACCGTTTAATCTCGGGCGCGCGTAATATTTTTGGGGGAAATTGCAATTGCTTGATTTTTTTTGTAAATTTAATTTGTTTAGGTTAAGAAAACTAATAATTTGTCCTTAATTTTTATTGTATTAAATAAATTGCATCCATTTTTGGTTCTGATAACATTTGCGTTTGATTTAATTTATTAACAGTAGTCGTAAATTAAAGAATAAGCAGACACAAGTTACGATTCGTTTGTGCTATCTTTATAAGAAAGATCACTGGTTAAGGTGACGTATTTTAGGTGTTTTGATTAATCTGGATGGACCCAATTTTCGACCCAAAAATAAAAGAGTTTTCATGTAAGCTAGTCGGAGCATTATTAATTAAGTACCATCTAATTTCTCCCGCTATATAAATGAAATTTGAGTTAAACAGTAGCAATACATGGCAGTATATTATAAATTATCTTTTTGAAATCTTTTAAACGTAACACTAAAATATAATATTTTTTATTTAATTTTTTTTTATTTATTGTTTTTAAAGGTGCGTCAACTTCTAAGGTTATTTTTTAATATTATTTAATTGCATATATTGCAATTTAAAACAACAATTTAACGACAACGACTTTTTAATTTTTGAAATTGCAAATAAAATTGGACACAAAATGCAAGATTCCACAGCTACGTTTTATATTCCACTGGTTTGTGTAGCTGTACGATTTAGCCCCGTGGTAAGACTGGAGTACCGAGGTGATATTACCAGGTTCTATTCCTGGTAAAGATTCGAGGTATAGCAGAATTAAAATCCAAAGCTGCAAGCAACTATAAATACAATTCCCAAGCGGGTGTAGGCAACGGCGGAGATAAAATACTCTGAAATGTCTAAAATTTCCCTCTTTAAATTATCGTTCAGAGTCGGTATTAAACTGAAAATCTTCCGTAGGGTTGAGAAAAATGATCTGACAGAGACGGAGGCTAACAACCGGGGAAAGGAATTAATTTTTTTATGTTAATTTTATATACCAATTTATATCTATACTATATTTTTTCTTTAATTACCTATATCCGCGGGATATAACAGCAGCTTATATAAAGATTAAAATAAAACATATCAAAAATAACATAAAAAAAATCATTCCTATTGCGACCATTCTCGTTTTCCTAAATAAATTACGTTCTGTCACTCTCAGTCATTTCTTGACGGTTCTTTAAACTGATAATCCGGTAAACACTGCTACCACAATGGTAAAATTGATTAAAAATTTTCTTTAAGAATGTGGTTATTGGTACTTAGTTCACAAGCAAAATTGTGCCAATTTGCTCAGTAAAGCATGAAAAGCGACTAAACTGCTTGAATCTTGTACCGACGTGACGTGACGAAGCAATGTTTTTTACGTTAGAAAAAAAAATAATAATTGAGTGCAAGTAATTTTAAAATTATCCTACTGCTAAAATTGATCTGGACAAAAGGATTAAGGCAGAGACAAACAAAAATTATAAAAGTGAAATTGTTTGCCGATAAACAAATTTACCGTGTCTATATCAAATTTTCAATCGCCCACCCAAAATTTTAATTCATTAATTTTCTTACTAAATTTTTGATAGTAAAATTCTATTGATAATTGATTCATTTTTTAAGTGTTTAATTATTTTTATATACATACATAGGTAGTAATTAAATTATTTTAATAATAGTATTATAACGCCGTTAATTCAATTAATAATTATCACATGCTCATATGCTATAAACACATGCATATAATTAAAAGTTTTAAAATAATTATAGCATCCCGAAGTATACAACCAATTTGCACTTTTGAGAGAAACTTTTTAAGATCAATAAAGAAAATCATAAAATGCATTGTAAATAGCTTAATCAACATAATTAGCGTATAGTTCTGAATTTTATGGAATTCTAATAAAGCCAAAAGTTTAAGAATAATGTAATTGAAATTAATAATTCTTTTTTGTATTATTGTAAATTGTGGTGCATAAAACCTGGGCAATCATAATAATTACCGTGTCGAGATGAGTGATAAAATGGATAATTTTCTTATAAATCAAGAGCACGTTTGTGATTGCAATTAACGGTTACAATAGGTATTATTTTCTTATTAAATTTGTACAGGTTGATTATGATTATTACTTAATTATATATCAATTAAGAATCATCAATGAAAAATGTAGGTTTGTGTTACACCCATCTATTGTACAGCAGTTTCATTTACAACTAAAGATTGTTTAGTTCATTCATTAATTAAATTTTAGGCTTACATCATTTTTATCAAATATTCGATATCGTGAAACACCTAACGTAATGAAACCATAACTTTGAATGGGCGAATCCTTATTAAGTTGTTTAATGTGGGAAATTTTAATTAAAAAGCAATTAAAATTTTTTGATAAGCACCAAGATCAAACATTATCTCTTCGAAATCCCACAACGGCATTGTTGTCGATGGCTTTCAATGTGTGTCCATCGTGTTGGTAAAATTGATGTGTCCGTTTCATTTTTTTTATGTAATTTTATTACCTTTATTGTTCTTTTACGAGATGTTTGTTAAATATTATTTTGGTTTACTTCATACAAACTCCAATTTATCGTTAATTGTTTAATTTCAATTTCGTCTACTATTTTAAAATAAAACTACGAGGCTTTTTTCAATTTTTACTGAAACTTCTCTTATTAGTAAATCCTTATGGTGCAAAAGTAAAAAATAGAATTGGTAATTATTATTGATCATACTTACAGGTACAAATACTTAAAATATTAAATTATTGTTTAAAATTTAAAGCACACATACTTTTATTCTAACTTTGGTTTGTTGTCATTATTATTAATATTAACGTGACCGTTTCGATCGCCAATCGGATTTTCTGCTTTTACGTAATTTTTTATATAAAAATCACTGAACAAGACAATCATGAGGAAATTTTGTGGTAAAAATGCCCATACCGTCCATTTGGGATAATTACAATTGGGTTGGAACAAAAGTTGCCCAAAATATATCACAAGAATTACAAATTGTATCTAAAATTTGATCAAAGTAATTTATTGTAAAATTCCTCCCTAAAACTTATACTTACAATTTGAAGTTGGGTAATGTGCTTCTTCCACCACACATTTTTCTTATATTCCTTGTCCCAAGCAGACAAAAGATAATAAAAATACATAACCACATGAACAATGCAATTTATAAATCCTATAAATATGCCATGACCACCGGCCAAATATTTAGTACCGACCCATCCTAAGAGGCACATTCCGGTATGATGATAGACATGCAAAAATGTTACTTGAGAAGTTTTCTTTCTCAAAACGAAGAACACCTAAAAAATTAAAAATTAAAAAGTTAATCGGAAACAAAATTTAATTTAATTATTGAAATGTAAATTATATGTAACACAAAAGAAAAAATTGGAATAATTTTGTGTTAAAGATGACGGTCTAGTAGGTACTTTTCCGTTCATGTAAATTTTCACCTTTTGACACAGGAAGCCCATTTTTTACTTATAATGTACCTAATACCTGTTTAAGAATGCAATTTTAACAAAATGTAATTTTGTCGATCGAAAATTTTGAATAAATTTCACGACTTCGACGTGGACGTCGGGATTCATGAAAATGATCATTTTGATATTATGGTGTTGTATTTTCAATCAAACATCGACGTTTGATTGAAAATGCAATTTTTGAAGAACATAAATTCTAAATGTGTATTATATGCGGTTGCTTCTAGACGGAACAGAGAAAAATGGTACTTACAGTATCGAATAAATCTGCAACTTTCAGGATAAAGTAAAGCCAAACATGTTTTGTAACACGTGTAGGAAATTCCTGTGGCGAATAGTCGACTGGTTCGCAAAATATGTTATACGTGAATAGCGTGTGTCGAATACTCTAAAACAAAGCATTTTCGGTTTTCTTTTCATCGCAGAAGAAAATATTACCTACCTGTACGACGAGGTAGAAACAGATTACAATTTGAACGAAATTGTAAACGACTAAAAGTTTTTCTAGATTAAACGATGGTCGATTTTTCATAAGTTCCGGTCCTAATTTAAATACGAAGTATAAATAAAACACGACTATAAATAATATGGGAAAAGGGGAACCCATTAAGAATAGGTGTTTCACCCGGGGATCTGAAACAAAAATTATTCAGAAAAAATATACCACCAAAAAAATTAAAACATACCCGCCAAATCTTCGAACACATAATTGTATCGTTCGGTTAACCAATTTAAAATCAACGCCATCACTAAAACTTTTTAAACAACCACCGTACACATTCGATGTCCTTAATTACCGTCGCGTCGTCCTCACAAAAGTGAAAAATTATAAAGGCACTCGAAACTAAATCGATTTTTAAGGTTCATTTGATCACCTTTGGTTATTTTCATTGGTCGATTGGAAAATGTTTAAATACAATAAGCCAAATTATGCAAGAATATGTTAAATTTGATAATTTGTATATCCTCGAGTCATTGACTTAAAAATTGAACACTTCTTGATAGCATAACTTGCTTAAACTAAGAATTGTTATTGAATTACCATTACGCGGCGTTTTGTTGTTACGGTCAATTAATAAAAGCGCATTTTTTTTCTCTCTTGATCATAAACTTTCTAACCGTAATTAGTAAAAATTGGTACACCAATTTGTTTTTTTGGTGTACCTACCTAGTACCAATAGAATAATTTCTATCATCGATGGTATGCTGAGCAAGTCCCATTTCTCGACACTTAATTTGTTAGTGTGGGATAACCAAATGTGTTACAATGATCCGTTACTTGTTAAACGCGTATTATCAATAATTTTTATTAATTATAGTAAAAATTACAATTCAATTGCGCGTTAACGATAATTAAAGTATTGTTGTAAGGAGGTCTCAGATTTGTGTAATTTCGATTAATATAAATTTCTTTTATTAAATTTTTTACAGTTAAATTAAATGCAAACGGAAATTAAAAAATTGTAAATTGCTGCAATAAGCAAACAATTACTTATTTACATCAATTATTTTCATAGGAAATGTCGAAGTTTTTAATGCCATGTTCAAAAATTTGTCTGAAGCCACTCTGTATGACTTTTTTATATTCCTACAAGAGTCTGCTGCTTTTCTTGAAGTTTTTGTAACGGGGTGAATTGAGGACTCATAATTTGCCAACACAAAACATAATATTTATATTATTAGGTTTCATATCAGAGTGTAAACCGAATTTATTTTATAATGAACGTCCAAATGTATTTAAATTATTTTTTAATGGAATTAATTTAAATTTAATTATTTTAACATTAATATTAGATCTTTTTAACGAAAATAAATTGATGTTTCTTTATCTTTCTTGTATTTGTTACCTTTGATCAATGCTTTGATTTCGTAGAGAAAATTGGAAGATGTACGTATTTACACGCAATAAAAAATATAACGCCCAAATATTTATTTGTTAATTAACAGGGTAAGCATTCATATTAAAATTTACTTCTGTAACCAATCCTTCAAACCTTGAACAATGTTTAATTTAATTATAAACCTTACTTACTTTTAATCTTAATGCTGGTAGTTTCACAAATTTCACAAAATTTTACAGAAAATAAGACTTGGATCACAATTTCAAATAACAAGAAATTCAGAATGTGCAATACTGCTTAAGCTTTGCTTAGTTGTATTTCCTGTGAAGCAAAAATGTTCAGATATCATATTTTATAACTAACGAGCAAAACAAACATTTGCAAACTTAGATAAAATTTATAATTACTGCCATTTTATGTATACTTTTATTTAAAAAATAATGGATTTTCGATAAGAACTTCCTTAGTAACCTTCATAATTATTGTTAATATTATTGATTGGAAAAGTACTAACAAAAATAATACGCTCCTTACCTGTCGTTACCATTAACTTTTTATTTGCAAATTATCAAAATATTTTTATTTTATCAAAAGGTAACAAAAATTTTATTAAATGTGGTCACAACCCTGTAATCAAAATTAGCTGAACTTAAAATCCGATATTATAAACAACTCTAAAAGATCATAAAACCTGTGATAAAACTATCATGGTAATACAGTGGCGGACAAGATTTTGGAAACTTTTCTAACTTGCACTTTAATTCTATTAGTTTTTCTTTAATATTTAATTTTTGTGCAAACGTTTATATTTTATGTTTTATTGGTCATCTAAAACTGAACACAAACACATGAGAATTGTTGCCTTTTATGTATGTATGCAGTAAAAATTTGAAAATACTATTTTAAAAAATCTTGCAAAAAATCTGCAATTGTTGCTTGCAGTACGGCTTTGCATCTGCGTGGCCTAGATTCTAGTAATTGATGCAAAATCTCGGATGGCAAGGAGTTCCACTTTTCGGTGATTGCCTTAAACCGCTCATCAGGTTTTTAAAATTTTGAATCGTTGAGCAACCGTCCGACCTCCCCCATAAGTTTTCTATTGGATCGAGATCGCGTGATTGCTCTGGGCATTGGCATCAAATGTATATGTTTAGTTTCAAACCACTGACTAACAGACCGCGCTGTGTGTTTTGGATCGTTATCCTGTTGAAATATGCAATTTTTAGGCATTTTATCGGTTGCATATGGCAGCATTACACTTTCCGTTATTTCGCGATATTTAATTTAGTCCATTATACCTGTAATTCGATATAACGGACCTATACCTGAATAATGGAAATCTCCCAAGACCGTAATGTTTCCACCCGAATGTTCAAGGGTATCAACAGTATAACGCGAATTGTTTCTGGTATTTTTAGTCGCCTTACGAAGCTAACACCATCACGGTATTACAAATTAAAATTGGATTCATCCGTCCATAATACATTTTCCACTGGTCAACCGTGCAATGTAAATTTTCTTTATCAAATTTAATTCTTTTGTCCATATTTTTTTTATATGTGCGGGTTTTTTGCTATTATCCTTCCATGAAGTCCCTTTTCCGTCAAACGACGTTGAATACTTCTGGTACTTATTTGGGCAGCCCCTGTGTCATTGTTCTAATCTCTGGAGCTGTTCATTTTGGGTTTATATTAGATGCTATCGCCAGCTTTCTATCGGTTCTATAAATGATATTCATTGTAAAGTGTTCTGATTATCCTAAAAGATGGAACAAATGTTTCACTAACCTTTCAACATCCTTCCTAGGCCGCACAAACATTTTCGGCACTGGTGGATTCTTCTGACGACGATAAACTTTAAAAACGGCACTTATTTCTACTTCTTTACCAATTTCAGCATTTATGTTAATTTTTTTTTCATCGCGCAACTTCACAATAATTTTTGAAACAGCTGACGCAGTACGCTTGGAGGGTGCCATTGTATAAGACATTCAAGTTCTTATCACAACTAATAAGCTTATTATACAACATCAATTAAAAGTTTCCAGAGTTATGTCGCACTTAAAATTACTCATTTTTTAAGGGCTTATCAGTTCTACTACAATAAACATTAGGCAATAATTTTCGTGGGTTTCTGTTCAGTTTTAGATGACTACTAAAACATATAAACGTTTGGACAATAATTAAATATTAAAGAAAAAATAATAGATTTAAACAAGTTAGATAAGTTTCCAGAAGTTTTATAATGCTTCATCATACTAGGTATAGATTTTGTACGATTTGTAATAGAGATATTGATTTTTAAGATATTGGTGGTCAATTCAATATTTGAAGTACGATGAGCACGAATCACAATTTTAAAGGTCGGTGGCGCATAAATGTAAAATCGAATAACAAACAATAAATTGTCTCTGTTGTTTTGTGAATTTCAGAATTTATGGAAATAATGAAGAGGATTAATTTTGTGATGTCGAAGTAAAGAATGGGTGGACATGCTCTTTTATTTTCTTTGAAATAAAATCCACGTCTACTGTTTTGTGCTCCTTTAAAGGTCACATCATGCATTTTAATTATATTATTATAAAAATAAAACCTTTCTTTAATGGAACTTTATTGATAAAATTTTAATAAGTATAAAATAAATAAATGTTAAATAACAATCCACAGCCTCAATGTACTTATTATGGACTTTTTATTTTTCCATTTTGAATTCCATTGTTTTTGGTTTCATCTATTGCATGGGTGTTTGGAGTGCCTTTATATGTTTTTCGATAAAATGTTCCGAAAAGATAGAAAAAGAACATTGCTTGTGTTCCTAACAAGAATACTATAAATTTGGGATAATCGCATTGCCTAAATAGAACCTGGAAGTTGTGTATAAATATTATACAAAATTGTACCTAAAAAAATATGTATTAAAAGATTTAAAAAGTTTGACTGTATCGCTGTTTACCATTTGCATTCCAGTCAAATGTCGCTTCCACCACAAATATTTTTGGTACTGTGGTCCGAGAGACGCAACCAAATAATAAGAATACATGATAATATGGATGAAGGAATTTATTAATCCTAATAGCGTACCATGACCACCTAAATTTACCATCTTAATTAAATATGTTGATAAAACGTTAACGAAGCTTTTACCTGGAAGAAATTTTGCGCCGATCCATGCACAAAACGGCATCATCGAATGATGGTACAAATGCAAGAAAGATACTTGGTTTGTTTTCTTCCTTAGTACAAAGAACACCTAAAATATAATAAAAAAGTTTAGCCAAAATACGATAAAACAATGCTACATTACTACCGTGTCTAATAATTCCGTAATTTTGGAGAAGAAATACCACCAAACTGCAGATGCCATCTTAAAAAAACAAGTGGTTGCGAATATTTGTGTTATTATCAGTTTTGAAACTGCTTACCCTCATTGCTACTGCATTATTTGACCAATCCACTGGTTGACATGTAAAACTATAGGAATTTAACCAACCACCTTGCAAACCCTACAATTAAATTAAAATCATAGCATTGTCCAAAGAAAAGAACAACAAAAAAATTGAAAATTAACAAGAACCTGCATAAAGAAGCGTCCACGAAGAAGATCCTTTAAAATGTATTAAAAAAATCATAATTCCGTCACATTGAAAAATTTAAATTAAATTAAACGATTTGTGTATGATTTATTTGGTGAACTTTTACCTTCGTATTATATATTTTATTTTCAGATTTGAATTTTGACTTTGGAAAAGTGGTTATTCGACTTTAATTGCTAATTTACGAAAGTGACCTTTAAATAGTGGTTTTATTATGCGCCAAATCGCGCTTGAAAAAAATTGAAATATTCATAAGCTTTCAATTACATTTCGATGTCAAGATCAAGTGCAACGACATAATAGTTGATATTCCGGAAAGTTTAATTTTACTAGTGCAAGTTGAAAAATTAATATAGGTAATATAAAAATGTATTTGATGGAGAATATACCTCGTATACTAAAAATATACTAAGCCCAACTTGAACTATGTTGTAAATGAAAATTGCATTTTTTAATTCGTACGGTTTTCGATCTTTCATATATCTTGGTCCAGCCGAAATACAAAAATATAAATATGTCGCTAATATTGTCAACAGTGGTCCAGGAGAACCCAACAGAAACCAATCCGCTGTTCGTGGATCTGAAATTATAATGTTAATATTTATAACTATGCTAAAAAAAATTTAAGGTTAAAAATTTATGTAATATTGTAATAAAGAGTGAAATTTTTTATATGCCGTCATGAAATTATTGAATGGGAAATTGATTTCTATAAAATGATAGTTTTATTACGACTCATGGTAATTTGTTTAATAATACAATAAATGTAAAATTGCTAATTATTAACGCATACATGCGTGATTACAAAATTAGTTAGTAACAAAGTTAGTTTTAAAACATCACAAAATGCAAATTGAAAATAATTTGTTCAAAGATCAATTCGCTTTAGAAATTAAAAATTAAACCAGACTTACCGCTTTTGGTTTCCATAAAATAATTGTACCAATCTATCACTCGATCAAATCCTTGTACTCCTGCCATTTTATAATTTTCACGTTTTCTAAACACAAATAACCTACATCAATAAAAATAAATGAAAATTAATTTCGGTTAAACCGAAAATCAAGAAAAGAAGATTAACAATAATCAATCTTGGCGAATTCGTTAATTAAAAGTTCAAATACCGTCTACACCTCTTACCTAATTTATTATTGGAACGATCTAATCGACAATAATAATATGTCGAAATTTATTTAATCACAAAAATTTAGAAAAATCAATATATAACCGACATAGCCCTTAGCAATTCTAACCAAAAATAATGAGAGCGCAGTAAAGCAAAGGTATGTGGTGCTTGGGATGACAGCAGTTGCTCCCAAGCTTATGATTACAACTGAACTAGCATCGAACTTGAAAAAACTGTAAGATAACTTTCAATAGTAATTTAATGTAAATTATTACAAAACAATAACTTTATTAAAAATTACTGTGTTGGTATCACGAAAACATGAACAAGCAACAAAACAAAGTGAAATTCAACCCATGTAAATCAAACTAAAACAATTAACCATTAAACACCCATTTAGATACAGTTGCGAATATTGTTAATTGATCTGAGTATAAAATTTTAGAAAGTAACTAGTCGTTATTCTTGAGATTCAAGCCTGCCACTACTTAAACAAAATTAATTTCGATAGATAATATATTTTAATAAAAAATTTTAAATTCATAAAAAAATAAAAAATCAAGCATCGTTTTGTTTTTACGACTTCATTGGGTACAATTTTTCTTACCGATTTCGTTTTCACCACAATAAAATTATACGAGGTGTCTTCAGGCAATACAAATCGCCTAGAGATTATTTTTATATTATAATATGCTCATTGATTAGTATTAAAAACGTGTAAACAATTTAATTTTGATGATAATTATTGTAATTATGGTTTTTTCGTTCGAAGATAAATTATTTACCTAAAATATTCTAACTAGTAAAGCTAATTAAAATGCAAAATTTACAACTAAACGTAATTTTGTCCTAGTTTATGGTAGTTCCAAGGTAAGTTAGTGAATCCTTTCAGCCATATCGTACCTAGAATAACTATTATTATTTTATTCAATCTAGCTTACCCGCAATAAGTATAATATAAAAATAGCAATTTTTTATATCCCTAATTTAAGTAGTTAAAATTTCCACTCTTAATAATCCCCTTTTACCTTAAATACTATGATGTATACGTAGATATTTAGGTAAAATGTTGCTGGCGAATATTATTTTTAAAATAGTACCAAAATGTATTATTTTAGAACTTGCATTATAGTAATACCTATTTAGTAATGCTAATTAAATTTCAATAATAATTCAATTACATTTTTATTATTCTTTTACTCACACTAATTTATTATAGTACAAACATTATGGAACACAACCTTGCACTTTGTGATAGAATCATAAATTTTGGCACAAGTGTAGATGTGAACCCCTAGACGCAAAACTACCCCCCAATTTTTAGTTCAGCCTATTTACGTTGTAAACGGTTCATCAGGCGATAAAACTACATCAGAACAAATAAATTTATGATTAAATTTTAAACAAAAATGTTCCTTAGGTTTTTTTGATACGAGTTACAGATTCCATATAATCATCTTGTAAATTTAAGTTATTCTTTTACTCACACTAATTTATTAAGAATGGTTTACCAAATCATCATCAACTGATTAATATTCACTATAGAAAATTTTTTCCGGGGTGAGCGTTACTTTACTTCAATATTTCTGTCTATCGATGGAGAGGTAAATTTTCATGTGGGAATAATTATTTAGGGGGAGGGGGGTGAAAGTTCAGGAGGTAGTATATAATCTCCACAATAACGGCATTGTCATGCCAATACTTTTTATCAGAAAGCAATAAGCACGAAATCACAATATTGGATTACTTAAAAGATTTAAATATGACATTGAGTTCTGTTTAATTAAAAATTATTTTTCCCTGCCTAGACAGTTTTGTCTATGAACTCTTGTAGATAAATTATCTACATTTGATTTACCCATACGTAAAACTATAAAGACGCCAATATAAAGGGTTTCAGAAAATTCGACGCGGCCAAAGCAAATCAAACTGAAACTCGTCTAAGATCATAATTTAACTCGAAAAGAAATTAATTTCGCTCGAAATGAGGTTTACTACGCTTTTCATAGTTAGAAATCCCGTAGGTATATGTCTACATCTATCGGTATTCAAAACAAAATAGTTACAACAAAAATAAATAAAACATTTATACTTGAATCCTAAAATAATAGCAAATGTGAAAGTAAGTAATAATTTAAAAAAAGTACATACAGAATTGATTGCCGATAGAAACATATAAATTGAATAGAAAATCTATAACAATTCAGTACGAATCCAAGTGTCAGTGTCGAGTCGGATCTGCACCCGGTTCTTTCTACGCTTTTTCGGCCGCGCCGAATTGACTTTTCCAAAAGAAGATTAAAAACAATTTATTTTCTTCATAATAAAGGAATCTTAAACTTTTCTGAACTAACTGGACACTAACAAGATTAACAATAATTCTGTTATTAAATACTTTTAGGACAATGCAATTATGACAAAACTGAAGTAAACACTGCACACTCAAAATGAACGCATACTTAAAACAATTATTAGTGAAGTAGATATAAAAAAAATTATTTCTTAAATAATTTCTACTTATCGCATATGAATACCACCATTTTATGTACATAATTAAAAATTCTAATTATTGCCATGTTTTGCAATCTTGTAGGTCGACCACTTTGCTCATAGTTTTATCGTTCTCAAAAAATAGTATAACCTCGTTTTGTGCGATTACTGCAACTGGTTTTTACAACCCTGGAAATGTGTACCTGCGACAATGTATTTTTTTTGCAAAAATAGCAATTGAGACGTAATTTACACTTGATTTAATTTCATCATCACTTGCAGTCATCACAACGTTTTGTTCCAATTCTACTTAGAAAATGAGAGTATTGTCCTCGATATCTTCAACTTGGCCAATTAAAAAAATTATAATTAAAAATTAGGGGGTGAAAAACGTTTGCCGGAAGTATATATGAAACAAAACTTCTTCTAAAATAATAAACACTCCCAGTCAGTGTCTTACTTGTTCGATACACAATAATCTGGTTAAACCTTAATCAAAAAATATCAATGAGAAATAAATTTTAGATATTTGGGTCAATCGTAAAACGCAATTAATGATTTGTTTTTGCCAATAAAATTTGGAAGATAAAAATATTAAAATTTTATTCGATGCATTAATTAACATTTTTTGCAAGGCCAAATTATTTCTTTGAACTTGAAAATAATTATTCTGATATTTGTTAGGAATGAGATCTTTTCTTTTCAATATAATGCAACATAATTATTTTAATATCCAATTTGATGGCGAAGGCATTTTATTAAATAATAAATTGAACAACGAGGATTCATATTTAATTTTGCATTATTGAAATAATTTTAATTGCGCAATGGAAAAAGAAATTTGTAACAATTATTTTAAATTTAAAAATTCGAATTGTCTGGTACGACCGCAAAATTAATACAAATCTGTTCTTTATTACAGTGTAGGCACAATTTTATTATTAATTAAATGTTTTCGTTTTAATAATGACGAGGCAAAAATACGTTTTAGTATTTTGTCTAAACTTCTTAAGTTGAGGAAAAACAATACGTCCTTTTAAGGTTAACCTTTCATGCAATTGAACATGTAGTAAGAATAAGGCGTTGCGTTGCTTTGAAAACTAAGCATTACACGTAAATACTTGCACAATAAATAATAAAAGATATAATTATAACTATATGTACATTAGAAGTTTTTGTAATGATTTTCGCCAATACCAAATTAATTGTTATTTGATGCAAACTAAAGAACATGTCTGATTTATTCTTTTTTAAAGATAATTATAAAAGAAACAACAATTTTGCAAATCGCAGTATTGAACCATCATTAAATGATGATCATAACATAATGCAGTCCTGGTTTTGTATTAAAACCTTCAGAAGCTTATAGAATAAAATATAACAAGCAAATCTGTGTCACTTGCAAAACTCTAATAACAACCTTAGTTATCGTACGCAGAGACTTTAAATTACAAGTAAAATATTGCACACAAAATATTTTTAAGTTTTGGAATGAAAAAGTATTATTTGCACTACTAATCTTTTTTTTGTTATTTAAATTTATTTGTTGGCATTTCCGCTGCATTGGCTATTAACACCTTATTATGAAAGGTGAGCAGGTTGTGCACGAATCTTAAGAAGGTGTGTATCTGAAAATACCCAGGAAGCTTGGGACGATGTTTTTAATTTTTCTTACAAAATTTTGCATGTTCAAAATAAAGCCAAGGGAGAAAGGAGAAAGTCGCTAACAGGACAAATCAAAGCAAATATTAACATTTCGAACACCTCTATTTTAGATCCAACTTCGAATTCTAAAAGATGTTGCGAAATTTTTGCACTTTCGTAACAGCGTTGAATTTTGTTGAAATTCAACTTTTTCCAATTGGCAATATATTTCGTAGCGCCCTATATATGGAACGTATTTGACAGAATTAAACTCGCGCATGCAACGATAAGGATTTCTTGGGTTAGCTTTCGAAGCGAGCGGTCGGTTTTGTGTTTTACTGTGAAGTGAATATAATTTTGGTTCCAATTTTGATAAAATATTGGTAGCGATTTTGTGAGGGGTCCCTTTCCGCATCATGAATTGTTTTGGATGGTTTGCGCTCCAACCCAGTACTATGGGGATTTTTCACATTGATGTTTGCGGAATTGTGGATGTATTCCAGGTCGTTATCTTTTTGTCGGACCACCTTGTCCATATTTTCTGGAAGGATATTTTTTTACTCAGTTCGGTAAGTTTTTATAATTTGAACTGATTGCTTCACAGGGAAATGCATTACTCGACTTGGCCAAATTTTTCCTCCGAACATAAGGAGTTCGATTGCGTTTTAACTAACCCTTGGCTGTCTTATTTTTTATGTGATATTTTTATTACAGAGGTTTTCATTGTCTTGCATATTTTTTTATTCGAATGTTGGCCGAGATAGTTGATACGCCGTAAGTTTTCGTTTTCTGCACGATGAGATATTCTATCTAATCTCACACGTTCGCATACGTTGGATGGAGTACCAAGTGTTTGCACTTTACTTTTTGATAATTATTTTAATTAATTATATTATTTAATTACGTATTATTATTTGGGTTACTTGTGTATTTTATTCCCACTAGAAAACATCAACCGGCGTTGGTCAAATGCAAAGACTTTGAAATTCCTAACCGTTTGACATGGGTTCGAATTTCGTATTTGAAATTCTATGTTAAACATTTTTTTTGTGTTTATTTTTGATTTTATATTATTTTTTTATGAAAGGCTGCGATGTCCGACCCATATACAGGGTGCGGCATTTCATCGAGATTGCTGTCGTTTGTTTTATCATTGGGGATTCGATATGGTTCCACTTTATCGTGGGATTTTTATGTAACCATTCGAATGTGCCCTTGGTTTATGTTTGGGAGTGATTTTCGGTGGCAATGTCGTTGCCACTGTGCCTGTTTTGGTCGGCTAACACCTTCTACATCCGACATCGCTTATATCTTTGCCTTCTGACAATTAACATCCAATTGTCCATTTTAATTGTGTTGTGTTAGCAAAGCTGTTTCCTTGATCTCTCCGGGGTGTTTCTTTCACACGATCCACGACTCTCGCTGCCGCAATAAACGAGCTAGTTTAAAATCGACCACCAGGGCCCCACGCAAAATTAAAGGAGATGGTTTTATCCTTCTGCGTGGACTTAATCTTTTCCGAGCTGACTTCTCATTAGAGCAGTAAGGAAAGATTTAGTTTCAAAGAACTCAGTACAACTTATCCAAAAATGTGGAAAACTAAATATCAGATGGAAACGCTCGTGGAGCTATTCATCTGTTGTCCTCAAATGATGTTTTAGCTCATGATAATTTAGAAACGCTTGCAGACTTACAATTCAAACATCCATCTCCATCATGTATTCATCAGATTCAGATCCAATAAGTCTTATTATTATAAAAAATCAGGTTTCTTATGTTATAAATACTTTCAAAAATAGTAGTGCTGGTGGTATCTATGGCTCCGATCTCAACATTTCAAAGACTTAATAACCAAAGCTACCGGTCAAACACTCCTTATAGACATTAGTTGCATCCTTTCTTAAAATTTTATATGGTGTTTCTCTTACAGTACTTATGAAAAAATATGGAAGAGAAGATCACAGTGACTTCGACCATTAGGCGAGTACCCTCAACGTTATGGATATTTCGGGGACACATTTCGCCCGACGCAACTTGGCTTTGCTACGAAAGGTGGCTGTGAGGCTGCGGTTCATTCGCTGAAAACTTATTTACAAAATCGTGATGATTTCGAGGTAGTTTTAAAAGTAGACGTAAGAAATGCTTTTAATAGTATCGAAAGAGATTTCATGCTATCTAAGGTGAAAACAACGATTCATCAAATATTTCCTACTTGTGGCAAGCTTATACACTGAACCTTCCACGTTATTTTATAAAGACACTTCAGCAATAATTCTTCAGTAGGGGTTCAGCAAATCATTGTGATTTCAAAATGTGAAATGTTTATAAATAAAACCATTTCATTGGAAAGGAAACGAGAAATTATAAATAATTTCGAAAAACTAAGTCCAAATTTAAATATTTTTGATAGTCAAAATTTAACTCTTCTAGATGCCCCAATTAAAGATGAAGCGGTCCTTCCTCTAATTGTCCAGAAAACCCAAAATATATCAAAATTTTCCGATCGTTTAAACGAAATTAATCCTCATATGGCTTTATTCATATTAAAACATTGCGGCTTCATTCCAAAATTAACTTATTTCTTACGTACAAGCCCAATTTACAAATTTTCCGATTTAATATCCACGGTTTTGGCGTTAGAAAAACGGCAGACGTGGCTCTTCCAGTTTTTATTTCTTCTATTTATAGTACTGAGACACTCATTGGTTCTGTCTTTAGTCAATCCTTAGCGGATTTTGAGATCTCTTAGTTAAAAGAAGCTGTTGTAGCCTGGAAGACAATTTGCCCATCTGAAGTTGTTCCGTCTGTTTCATGCTCTCAGAGAAATTGGGATGTTTATTTGGTTAAATTTATTCACTCATCATTACTGAATAACATTCCATTTCACCGAAAATCGATTTATTCTTGTACTATTTTTAAGGCGTTATTTTTATATTTATAAGGCGTTTATGTGTGGAATTCATGTCATTTTCATTTTCTGAGCCCAAGAAACTTTATTTCGTTATGAAAGTTTAATTTAACATTATTGAAAAACAGATTTGGGTTGTTGAAATTTCTTCGCAGTTTGGAGAATTGGAGAGAACTTGAAAAGCCGTTTGTTTCTGTAAAATGTGTTAATTGTTTTTTGGGTGTGGTTTTGTATCAGCATCGCGTCCTTTCCCCTGCAGGTTTGGAAATCGGTAGCAATAAGATATCCATTGCAAGTAAGAATAACATAACACTTATTGGCCATCCCTATGGTATTCCATTTCGGATTTTAAAAAATCAGAATTTAAGCAAAGTTGTATTTCCCGAATTGAAAATGTTAGTTTGAATTTGGGCAGAACAAATCATTAGCTCCTGCTTATCATCTAATTATAATATTGTACTTAATAATTTTATTTCAGCTACATTTCTGTGAATTATTTTTAACAAATTGTTGTTTTCAACTTTTGCGCACTTTTAACATCCACCAAATTGCAGGACTGGGGATAAACTAATAACTTGTTTAAAACCCGGTACAACATATCGACCAGGCGGGAAAATTCCAACAGAAAAACCTGATTCTTCAAGATGGATTAGCTATCCATCATCAAACCTGAAAATAGGGACGGAAATAATAATAACAAAAATCTTATTGAGGAAGATGTATACGACAGAGAGAGTTGGGTAAATAGGATGGATATATTGTTTTGTGATAACATTGTAATGTACTTCCATGTGTATTATTGGTATTATGCAATACATAATAGTTATAATAAATTTTATTCGATCTCTTGAGGTAAACAAAACAAGTAAATACTTTCTATTTAATTAATGAGTTTGAACAGAAGACGTAAAATAATTATTGTGTTATATCAAATGCATTTAACATGTCCAATAGTACCTACAATCTTTGTATAATAAAAATAATTATATTTACAGTAGACTTATGAGACAATATTAGACCAATGAAATCCCATTTGTCTATATACAAAAGTGCAACCTCTCAGAGTTGCGTTTGGTTGGGTTGAGATTTGTTCAAAATTTATTTTTTTGATATTAGCAAAACCGCTTTAGATATTAAGACTTTCAATTTTAAAACTTCTTCGTTACTCATGAAAAACTGTTATACTAGGAAGTTTAGGAGAATACACTATACATAATAATAATAATGTCTTATAATTTACTAGTACGATTTTTGGTTTTACCAAAAATAAAGGAAAGCAAATTTCTCGATTTTTGTGCAATATTGTAGCAAAACACTGATCGTCGTTAAGCCCGCTCACCGCTGATTTAACTTGTAACTAACTAAAAATTAATAATAAAATATAAAGGCATAAAGCAAGAGAAATTCATTGGAGATCAAATCAATTAATAAAATCTTTAGAGCCTTTACACAATATTTTACTTTGACTTACCTGTTAATTGGAAGATTAGGCTTTAATATTGAAAAGCACGTTTAAATAACTAATAACATGTATAAATAAAAATTGAAATTATACGCAGTTAATCCTTAACACAAAGAATAATTATTTTTAATACTTTTACTTAAGACTTGATGTAAATAATAACAACTGTAGTCTTTCCATCATTAGAAATTGGTTATAATGACAAGAATTCGGGATCAACTTGTTTATGCATTTTTCCAAAACCGGAAATAGAAATTAATTTAGTAAATAGCATCAATAGAAATTTGAAAATGAGATTTAATATAAAAACATATTTAGTAGGTACCTATTAATTTGAACCCAAATTTAAATAGATTTTACATTATCTATAAGGGGTCATCCATTAATTACGTAAGGGTTTTTGGGGGGAGGGAGGTATTGGATATCTTACGGGGATCCACGTCTTTACGCCTAAAACTTTTACGCCTAACACACTTACGCCTAAGTCAATACGCCTAATCCTTTACGCCTAAAGGAATTTATGCCTAATGGTTTTAATGCCTAAAACCGACTACGCCTAAAACTTGAACGCCTAACGCAATTACGCCCAATCCTTTACGCCTAAAACATTTACGCCTAATGCTTAAAATTTTCTAAAAATCGTACAAACATAAAACCACTGCTCCGATTTTGATGGAATTTTGGAAAATTAATTTCTTACCAACACAATAGTACATTGTCTTATTCGGATTAAAAGTGAAACTTTGTTTGACAAGCAATTTTTTGCATTTGCGAGGCGGAGCGCTAGCGGAGCCGAGTGAATGCAATAATTGCACGTCAAACAAAGACACTTTTAATCCAAATGAGACATACTACTTTTTCTCCAACCAAAATTTAAATACTACGTACATCATTAATAATGCGAAATTCAAAATTTAAATTACTTCAAACACTTTGTTTTAATATTCGTGTAATGAAAATCCAGTGACTGGAATTTTTGTTTTTTTATATTAAGTTGTCATAATTTTGTTTACAACATAATCAAAGTGAAATTTAATTCGTTTATTTTATAATGTTTGAAGACGATTCCTGTAATACACCTACAGATATAATTGAAATAGCGAAAGATGTGGTTTTAGACTTATTGCCATCCAAGTCAAGAGAGGTATATGAATTCGCATACAACCGTTTTTTGCGATGGTGTAACGAAAAAAATTTAAAATCCTGTTCGGAGAACGTTTTATTGGTATATTTTTCGTATTTGTCTAGTACAATGAAATCTTCAACACTTTGCTCACAATATTCCATGGTTAAAGCAACACTGAACCTAAAAATTAACGTAGATATTGGAAAATTTTCAAAATTACGTGAGTTTTTAAAAAAGCAAAATAACGGTTACACACCTAAAAAATCTCGAGTTCTAACAAAAGAACAAGCGGACGAATTTCTAATCAAAGGAAATGATGATAAATTTTTAATGATTAAGGTAAACTTAGAATATTAAAAATTGAAATAGCACCTAAATTTTATATACGTTTTTAGGTTGTTTTAATATTTGGAATTGCCGGTAACATAACGGGTTTAATTACATTTCACCAATCTTGTGTAAACTGTACAATTAATATTAACCTGAAGGATTAAGGTGTTAAGTTTTTTTTTGATTATTATTATTTATTTTGATTATTATTGTTTGATTATTTATTATTGTTATTCGTGTAACATTATGTATAGCCAATAAATGATTGACATTAAAAAATATATTTAATTCACTTTTAGTCCGGCGTAAAAAAAGTACTTTTAGTCCACGTAAAAAAAAGTGTTGCTTAGCAATGTTCGCATTTTTATATTTATAACAAAAACGTCAACGTTTAGTTGAGGTAATGCTATTAAAAATGTACTGCTTTTAATACGGTTGGAGAAAAAAAAATTTTTAAAAACATTAAATTTTCAAATTTGATTTTTTAATTTCAGTGAAAAACAAAAACATTTGTGATTATTTAAAAAAAAAGTAACAAGAAGTAACCGTTTTGAACATAATAAAAATAATAGTCAAAATTCCATCAAAATCGGAGCAGTGGTTTTATGTTTGTACGATTTTTAGAAAATTTTAAGCATTAGGCGTAAATGTTTTAGGCGTAAAGGATTGGGCGTAATTGCGTTAGGCGTTCAAGTTTTAGGCGTAGTCGGTTTTAGGCATTAAAACCATTAGGCATAAATTCCTTTAGGCGTAAAGGATTAGGCGTATTGACTTAGGCGTAAGTGTGTTAGGCGTAAAAGTTTTAGGCGTAAGTACGTGATACCATCTTACGGACCCTTACGTAGGGGGGGAGGGGTCCGACGTATTCCTTACGTAAGTTTCTTAAAATATTTTTTTAAATTAAATTTAAAAATCAAATATAATTTTTTCTTTTTATGTTGGTAATTATATCCAGGTATAATGGAAATACCATATACCTTATTGAAATATATAGTACTTAAAAATCATTAAACATAGTGGCATAATAGTGTGAATTTTAGAAAATGGCATCAAACCTTGGCGATCTGTACGAACGGTTTTTCATCTACTATGTAAATAAAAATTTAATTTTTGTGTTTATTATTATCTATATAATATATTATTATTCATATTTTATAAATATAAGGGGTGGAGAGGGGGGTCAAAATTAATTTTCTTTTAAATAATCCTTACGTAAGATATGGGGGGGGGGGGTTTCCACAATCTTACGTACCCTTACGTGGCGGGGGGAGGGAGTCCAAAATTACAAAAATCATCCTTACGTAATTAATGGACGGCCCCTAAGAAAGTTTTTCATCTGAAATTAAATCAGTTTTCGTACGTATTAAAAAAGTAGTAATTATTTTGAATTGTTAAAACGATGAAAACATTCAGAGTAAACTGTGGAATTTTACTATAACTTAAAACAATAACAAAATAATTAAATGTGACTTAATACAAAAGAGCAATTTCACTTAATAATGGCATAATTCATAAATTAAATGCCTAATTCAAAAACAGCAGTTTTTCCAATTATCAAAATTACTCAAATTATATGGTAGCAATGTTAACGCAAAAATGATGGGTACGTAAATATTATATTATTAATATATTGGGTGGCCACTGAAAGACTGGATAATATAAAATAAAAATAACTTTTACATACACGTTTTTCTAATTTTTTATTGTTTATTGTAGGTGCTAACTTAACCCTCAGCCGTTTTCCCACCAAATATCTATATATATAAAAATGGTGTGAAAAATGTATAGTAATTCATCAATTGAGAACGGCTGGGCCGATTTGGCTCAATTTTTTTTTAAGTTGTTCGTAATTGCCAGGAGAAGGTTTTTACGAAAGAAAAAATTAGAAAAGTTGCCCAGAAAATTGAAAAATTCGGGAAATATTCGTTAGCAATTTTTTACTTTCAATAGATGGCGCTCATGGCGGACGTTATCAATTTTTTACTTTCAATAGATGGCGTTCATGGCGGACCTATCGTTTAACAAAATTGCGTCGTCGGTAGGTGGCGCGACAATAAAAAAATATTTTTCTAATAATAAAAATTGTGGCGCCATGTGAAGACACTCCCATTGACGACAATCGTGCGAGTGGTTTTGCAAGAAGATCAAAATGCAGATGTGCTAAATAGCTAATTAAAATTAATTATTTTATTTGGTTTTAATTTGTGTGCAATTGTTCCGGAATGGCTTTTCGAATGGAAAAATAGAAAATTCTTAGTGGAAAACTCGGAAAATTTTGGAAAAACGCGAAAAATTTGACTAAACGTGAAATGATCGAACAATTGCAAAATCTTCTGCATGAGCATAATGAATTGGTCAGATTGTTCAAAACCGCGTTGGATGCAATGCATTCTGACGACCACAAAATCATTATCAGAGCAGACAAAAGACCCGCTGGAGGCCATGTATGACAATTTAATGCTCCCACTATCAATGAAGTCGCAGTGGTGATTGTTGGCGAGAATGTGGAATCACGCGATATTGTTCTCATCCGTCGGGATGGTGGACAATTGCAGCGCGTGTACGAGACTCATCGGTCATATGATGCACTTCAATACCCGTTGATGTTCTGTCGTGGAGAGGATGGCTATCACTTGAATGTAAAGATGGTCAATCCAACGACAGGTTTGTTTACAAGTCATCACTTCTTTTTCATTCTACAACTAAGTTCGAATTCATATTTCAGGAGAAGAAACGAATAAGAAGTTCAGCTCAATGAATTTTTATGCGTATCGATTGATGATTCGGCAAGATGTTGACAATCATCTGTTGAGATATCGCCGGTTGTTTCAACAGTACTGCGTCGACATGTACGTCAAGGTTGAAACGGAGCGTCTCAATTTCATTCGTTTCAATCAGTCGAAGTTACGATCAGACGAGTACATCCACTTGCGTGACGCCATCGCTACTGAAGGAGACGCGGCCAACATCGGTCGTTTGACCATTCTCCCAGCTACTTATGTTGGAAGACCGCGCCACATACATGAGTACGCTCAAGATGAGATGACGTACGTGCGGAATTACGGACGCCCTGATTTATTCATCACGTTCACTTGCAATCCGAAATGGCCCGAAATTACGAATCTCTTGCTGACAGGACAAACATCCAGCGATCGACATGACATCACTGCACGAGTATTCAAACAAAAGATCAAGAGTGCTCATGGATTACATCGTTAAGCACAAGGTTTTTGGCGTGCTCCGTTGTTGGATGTACTCGGTTGAATGGCACAAGCGTGGTTTACCATATGCACACATTCTGCTTTGGATGTTCGACAAGATCCGACCAGATGATATTGATTCGATCATTTCTGCCGAAATACCAGATTCTGAAACTGATCCGGAGCTGCATTCCGTTGTGACAACGAACATGATCCATTGCCATTGCGGAGTCCACAACCCAGACTCACCGTGCATGGAAAACGGAAATTGCACAAAGCGTTTTCCCCGTCCGTTGGTGGCTAACACAATCAGTGGAATCGACGGATATCCATTGTATCGGCGTCGTTCTCCAGATGACAACGGCAGATCAATCGTGATGAAAATGAAAGGAAACGATGTCGTCGTCGATAACCGCTGGATCGTTCCATATTGTCCGCTTTTATCGAAAACGTTCTCGACCCACTGCAATGTTGGGTACTGCAACTCCATCAAATCCATTAAATACGATTGCAAATATGTGAACAAAGGGAGTGACATGGCGGTGTTTGGCATTGCCGATCCGAATGCAAACGACGAAGTGACAAAATTTCAACTTGGGCGTTACGTAAGTTGTAACGAGGCAATTTGGCGGCTGTGTTCATTTCCGATTCATGAACGTCACCCGACTGTCGTACATTTGGCAGTTCACTTGGAGAACGGCCAGCGTGTCTACTTTACGGACGCAAATGCAGCGCAAAGAGCAGAACGACCACCAGCGACAACATTGACAAATTTCTTTTCGACATGCGAAAGCGATTCGCTCGCAAGGACTTTACTCTATTCGGAAATGCCACGCTATTATACATGGAGCGCTCTGCATCGAAGAAAAAGAGAGGAAGAATTGGCTGCTGCCTATATGAAGAAGAAACAGAAAGAAGAACAGGAATTGGCAATATCGCTGCGTGCTTTGGAAATTTCTTATTAGAAGACGAAGGGCAGAAGGAAATAGAAGAACAAAAAGAAGAAGAGGTATTGCCAATATTGCTGTCCGATTTTGAAGCTCCCTTATTAGAAGACGAAGGGGAGGAGGAAAAGGAAGAACACTAAGAACAAGAGTAATTGGCAAAAATAAAATAAAGTAAAATTAGAAATTATTGTGGTTTTTGTGAATACTTAACAGTTTGTTAAACTTTTTTTTATTAAACCTTGATTTGTATTTTTTATTAATTTATTTATTTAATCCTTTTTTAATACGTTTGGTATTTGCGATAACCAAATAAGTCGCAAGGTTATTATGCGGATTGGATCTAAAAAATACATGTAGGCAAATATTGAAATTTGGGCAGGACAACGTCTGCCGGGTCAGCTAGTTATATTATATAATTACATCATCACTAATTCCATCATGAATTAGGTCATTGATCTGTTCTTCGAGGTTTGTATCAAAATGATACAAGAAAACAGAAAAAGCTCGTCCGAGACGTGAGAACTTACAGAGGAGCCAATGCCGAGGCATACCACTATCTGGTAGTAGCAGAGCTAAAAGCTTAAAAGAGAGCAAGAAACTTTGAAGTCGTAAACAAAAATACAAATATTGAAAAACTATTGTAATATTGAAACAAGAAAAAAATACGAAGACACATTAAATCAGATCATGGAAGGCAATGAAAGTAGCGGAGAGAGACATAGACAAAGATTTCGAAACAATTGCAGACAGCGCAAAAGAAAATACTACACAGGTCTTAGGAAATAAGCAAAAATGAACCCAATAAAAAATGGTACGACAAAGATTGTGAAACGACTGCAAGACTGAAAAGAGAAGCAAGAATAAAATGGCTACGCACAGGAGAAGAAAGTGATCTAGAGAACTACAGAAAAAGAAGAAAAGAAGCATAAGATATAAAACATACAGAAAAAAGAAAACAAATGGATAGAAAAAATGATGGATGAGATAGAAAGTGATAATAAGTGGAACAATAACAAGGCCTTCTACGAGAAAATAAAAAAACTAAAAGAAAGACACGGTGTAAAGACGAGAAGAATGAAAAACAAACAAGGAAAAATTGAAGATGACGCAGAATAGATAAAAAACGTATGGGTAGAATACTTTCAGGAATTATTAAACGAGCAACTAGTAATTGAACCTCCCCTCAAAGCAGACGTAGATCAAATAACAGAAAAGCTAGAGATATAACTAGATACCCATGCTAGAGACCTAAGTGCGAGCGAGTTTATACTTGCCTCTCCCCTCAAATACTGAACTTGGTATGCTTTATATTATAATATTTAGCTTTTTAACTTATAAAAATAGTTTTTCTACAACGCATTATCGAATATCCATTCTTAAACGCTGTAATTATTACACCCATCTGAAAAACGTAAATAAAGCAAAACGTGCTTCACAGGGGCCGTGTCGCCTTTAACTTGTTCCAAGATGCGCCACTGTGTTGAAAAATTTTAAACTGAAAATCATTTTATTTAAAATTACCAGTTATATCTCATTTCTATTTGCAAATCCTTTTCTGTTCTTTTCGTACAATTTTTAAAATTTTTTTTACTATTATTTCAAAATAAATTGGAAGGTTAACTTGCAAGCAGCCATGATTGTAATATAAAGAAGAACGCGATATAAACAAGAAAGAGGGGTATAGTCTGTATATTCGTCTAGTTGCGCATGTTGTTATGAATGCAGGATTCTACAAACGAAAGGTATTTATTTTATCGTTTCGGAGAACTTACGCTAGTTCTCGCTATTACTATTGTTTACATTTTATTAAACGAGAGCCATCTTTACTATATTAAATGAATGAATATTTTCGATTTTGTATTTTTTTCCAAGTTTTTAAAAATAAATCGAGTAATTGTTAAAGAAAATTGATAAAATATTAATTTTTCCTCGCACCCTTCCGATTTTATTGCTAATAATAAATTAATTCAGCTAGACATTTTTGGATTAATGAAAACAGCATGTGAACAAAATGATAATAATTTATTGTATGATGTGGGTAATGCGATCCGGTTGATTTTCAATTCTAATAAAAATATATTAAGGGAATAAAATACATTCCCATGTTATTTAATACGAAGGTATTCATGTTTTTGTGTCGGACTCTTTCATGTTAATATTTTTACAAAATGTAGTTACACATTTTAGGGCTTACCATTTTTGTAGTCGATTTTTTTCTAAAATTGAGATATCAAATTAATTACGATCCCACTGCTTTCGTACAATTTGAATTACTTATAGAGGCAGCTTACCTACTTTTTCGTTATATTAAGTAGGGACAAAAAATCAAATGGTGTTGTATTTTGTAATAAAAAAAGATAAATTGTTACAGCTCACGCTCTTCATCAGAGCAGCACAAACATTGGAATTGAAACTCCACAATCAAATATTTTTTTACATTTGTATAGTCAAGATTTATTCAAGCACTTATCAAGTTTCAAATCTCTAAAATCCTTCTCGAATAAATTTTTATTCGTTTTTTGAATTGACTGCAGGTGAACAAATTGCTTCGATGGTATAATAAAAACTGTAATCCTAATTTTAAAAACATTATTATTTAAATTAAGTTTATAATAAAATGTTAGTGACTGGCTATTCAAAGTCGAGCGATGATTTTTATATGTACGTTAACTTAATTTTATCTCTCTTTAATGCCAGATTGCCAGATATATAATCTAAATTTTGAAAGAAAGTAACGTCTTAAAGAATCTAAACTATAATCAGATAAGGAACGCACCCTCGTCAAAAGCGTCAGGTAACCGGATATACCCTTATTAAAATGCAGCACCTCAACCACTCTACGTCATATTCATAAAGAATCATGCAACCCATTTTATAAAGCGTTTTGAAATATAAATGGTTGTATAGAAGATTGCAGTGCATGACGTGCACTGAAAACATTTTTGTTTGGTTGTCTCTTACAAAAAAATTAATATTTTATGAATATTTAAAGCAAACCTCGGATATTTCTGACTTCTTTCTTCGTGTTTCCATTTTAAAACTTTTTATTCCTTCGTCCTTTTCCACTTTCGACGGAGCGGCCTTTAGATTCACGAGGACCATCAGTATGCTGATGAGGATCAACCTATACCTTACACCAGATATTTTTTAGTCAACCCTACCTTTCCTGTTGGGAATCTTATTATTTAAATTTAATTAAAAGCAAACAGTGCCACTTAGGTGAAAAATTCATGCGTCAAAATAACATTTTAATATTTATTTTTGGTATTAGATTATTTATCTTGTGTTTTGAAATATCTCGCCGGCGTTAATTAAAGTGTGATTAAAAGGGATTTTAAAATAAAATTTATTCTTGTCAGTTATGCATTACACCTTTCTACATTCTATACAACTTTATATTCTGGGGCTAAATTGTTAGGTATTCACACGCATTTATATTTTTATAAATAATAAAATGTTTAGTGGCATTTTTAAATTTTAACTCGTATTCTTTATGGGAAAAATGTTGCTGTTATAGTTTTGTATAGCCCCTACCGGGATTATTATGGAACAATAATACTTTTATGGACAACGCTCATTCACGTTCTCGCCCTTAAAGCACATCTAATCGGTCAAGAAAATCTTTATATTGCTTAATATACTTTTAATTGCTATTGTATTTTTATTCCATTAATAAGTCCACGCGTTAGGTGTTTTAATCTTTAAATCTAAATGATGTTGTGCGTAACCTCAAGCTTCAACTTTGAAAACGCAGTTTTTGTTCTTTATACAGTGCGACTCCTTTTTTGGGTGGTCTGTCATTGTAACTTCCGTACCGACAAATAGAGAGCGTTTAGTTTAACAATGGCTTATCGGTAATTGTTTTTCTAATTTTATGTCTTTACAATAGTAACCATACGTTATCAATAATAACTTCATGAATAATTCACTTTGACGTGTTATGAAATTCATGACTGTTTTATCAATAATTTTACATAACGTGGGTAAGAAACACCTGCAGTCAATATAGACTCGCAAGAAATTGAAAGTGCAATATTGGGAACAACTACATATTAGGTATCGCATCTAATTTGCATAATATTCTATCAAGATATGAAATTTTTCATCTACAAAGGAGCGTCGACCCTATGTTGTTGTTTGTACTCTACTCGACGTAGGTACGTCTAGGTTTTTTTGGCGTTGATGTGATGTTGACTGAATTTTAAATTAGAGCTTCCAAAATGTTATCCCTTTGTAAATAACGTAATATTTCGTTATCCCTCAGACTCTAATTGGACCGGTGATAACTAAAACTTTAAGTAATATTATTGTGTGATATAAGCCTGAACATTTTCCGTGATAATATTGGAATAGATATTTTTTTGAGGCTCTATTTAAAAAATTCCTGAAGGAATCCATAAGTCATTGAATGCTCTAGACGTCTAAACGGTAGTATTTATCTGATCACGATAGTTTGAAAACTTTTTGATTTATAAATAATCAATGCTTAATTTTTGTGACTGATATTTCTATAAGTTATCTTCCTTTGAGTGCTTACAACTCCGAAAGCTTTTGAATTATTTAGGATCCTATAAAAACCATTATTAAGTCGTTTAATAATCTATAACAAGAGGTATATAAATTTTTAGCTGCAGGACTAATGTTAGTATTAGTTATGAATTGAGAAATATTAGATTGTGACCATACGGAAAATTCGTACATCACTTTGAGTAAGAGATACGTGACAACCGGACTGACTGAAGTTCTGGACTGAAGATAATATATGTAGTATGTCCTTTTTTAAGAAACTTCAGACCCACATGTACGGATTATATCGTCCTGCAGCTAATGCAGTCCTCAAAATATTTTCAAGCAGCTATGAAATCGCCATCAGATTTAAATGAAAGGTAAGCAGGTACATAATATTTTATTGGGCGGAGGTAAATGTGCCACCAGTAATGTTATTCTACCTGCTACGAATTTAGGATATTAAAAGTACACAGGTATTTGTGCCACCGGAGAAAACGGCATCTACCTGATGCATCTCCTACATGTAACATCGATTATTTTTTGATTTTACACGATTTTTTGGGGGTGAAACGTAAAAGTTTACTGCCCCATAGCGCAACTATACTTTTTAATGCTATTTCGAGGGTCTCTCACATCCCGGTTGCATTTATCCCGGTTTCCTTGATCTGTCGCGCCTCTCGTATGTTTAGCGCCCGCCGCGTAGCGGCTCGGAGCACGAAAAACCGCCCGGAGATGCGGAGCATCGGAGGGTAGGTTTTTTGATGCTCGCAGTTCTGGCCAAGCCAAAATTTATTATTTTGCCGAGTTGGTCTATGTATTTCCAGGTAGAAAATTTGGACCCGGATTAAATATCTGACCATTTGCCGAGCTGGCCTACAGCCTTATCGAATGCACACCCCAAAATTCGAAGGCAAAAAAAATTTAATTTTTTCACTGTTAGTGGCACAAATACCTGTGTTTATTTAAAGAACCCTTTTGGTCGGTGGCACATTTACCGGTACCCTTTTCTGGTCAGGTACATTTGGTGGCACATTTACCTCCGCCCATTTTATTATGGTATATAAATTAACCTGCACATTGTTGTTGTGGTGGCTTGTGATGTATTTTATAAGGATGGTATTATTGGTAAAATAATAAGAGGACCATGCGAGGATAGTTTTTTGAAGCTATGCTTCTTATCGCACGGGTATTGCACGTGTATTTTGCACGGGTATCGCACGGGCAGTTAACTGAAAAAAATCGTTCGTCACACAAAATCGTCACACAAAATCGTCACGGAAATATGTAACGCAAATTCGTCACACAAATTTCGACCGCGACTTTCAAATTTCAAACTTCCCTTCAAACACCATAACTCCGGAACCGAGAGGGCTAGGACCCTGGGAATGGTGGCTATGGATAGGGGGCGGAAGTGGCAACCGCCCCCGACCCCACGCCGCCCCCGCCGCCTCCAACCGGTTTTTAGGGGAAATAGTTTTTTGACAAAACTAAAAAAATTAAAACATTTTTTTTTTAAATTAAACCCCCCCCCCTCCCCTTTTCGTGGGTCGGCAAAAAACGTCAAAAAAATTTTCAAAATTTTTATTTTTCAAAAATTTGGAGCTAGTTTTAGTTTTTTCACAAAATTAAAAAATTCCCGCCCCCCCCCTTTCTCCCTTTTCGTGGGTCGGAAAAAAACGTCGAAAAAATTTTCCCGTATTCTTATAAGCAAATTGGAGGCCGAAGGCCGACCCGTATTCTTAAATGCCAGTGGGAGGCCGAAGGCCGACCCGACCCGTGGTCTCTAAATCAAGTGGGAGGCCGAACGCCGAGCAGTATTCTTATAAGCACGTTGGAGGCCGAAGGCCGACCCATATTCATAAATGCCAGTGGGAGGCCGACCCGACCCGTGTTCTCTAAAGCCAGTGGGAGGCAACCGCCCCCGACCCCACGCCGCCCCCGCCGCCTCCAACCGGTTTTAAGGGAAAATAGTTTTTGACCAAACTAAAAAAATTAAAACATTTTTTTTTAAATTAAAACCCCCCTCCCCTTTTCGTGGGTCGGCAAAAAACGTCAAAAAAATTTTCAAAATTTTTATTTTTCAAAAATTTTGAAGCTAGTTTTAGTTTTTTGATAAAACTAACAAAATTTAAAAATGCCCCCCCATTCTCCCTTTTCGTGGGTCGGCAAAAAACGTCGAAAAAATTATAAGAAATTCTTATAAGCAAGTTGGAGGCCGAGGGCCGACCCGTATACTTAAATGCCAGTGGGAGGCCGAAGGCCGACCCGACCCGTGTTCTCTAAAGCAAGTGGGAGGCCGAAGGCCGACCCGTATTCTTATAAGCACGTTGGAGGCCGAAGGCCGGCCCGTATTCTTAAATGCCAGTGGGAGGCCGAAGGCCGACCCGTGTTCTTGAAAGGCAAGTGGGACGCCGACCCGTAGTTTTATAAGCAAGTTGGAGGCCGACCCGACCCGACCCGTGTTCTCAAAAGCAAGTGGGAGCAAGCATAACTCCGGTACCGAGAGTGCTAGGACCCTGGGAATGGTGGCTATGGATAGGGGGCGGAGGTGGCAACCACCCCCCCGACCCCACGCCGCCCCCGCCGCCTCAACCTCCAACCGGTTTTTAGGGAAAATAGTTTTTTGACAAAACTAAAAAAATTTAAAAAAAAACCTTTTCGTGGGTCGGCAAAAAACGTCGAAAAAATTTTAAAAATTTTTCACAAAAAGGCCGAAGGCCGAACAACTGTGGCCTTTACGGATCTAGTATGGTCCTCCCCCTGTGAGACCGAAGGCCGAACAACAACTGGCAATCACGGACTAGCAGTCCAGACAGCTGAAGGCATATAAATATAATCTATTATGGTCCGCCCTGTGAGGCCGATGGCCGAACAACTATGGCCTTCACGGATTTATTATGGTCCGCCCTGTGAAGCCGAAGGCCGAACTACTATGGCCTGCACGGATCTATTATGGTCTTCCCCCTGTGAGGCCGAAGGTCAAACAACTATGGCCTTCACGGATCTATTATGGTTCGCCCTGTGAGGCAGAAGGCCGAACAACTATGTCGTTCAAGGATCTATTATGGTTTGCTCTGTGCGTAAGAAGCATAGCTTCTGTGGACGGTCCGACGACCGCTCTCATTTTTTTTTAGTTTCCCACATTAAAACTCGGTACTTTTCATTCGCTGTATTTTTCTATTTGGGTAAGTTTGTGAACTATGTTGTTCAGCCGTTCTGTGGTGTACGTCACAAATGTGAAATTTTTCTGGGCAGTGGTATAAATCTACTTCTACTTCTCAGCTATTGCGTTGTCGTAATCGCGAAGAGTATAACGAATTTTTACTTTAATTAGTTGCGAATTTAATGTTTGGCCCTTCACTACAGCTTTGAGCGCGAGCTCGAAATGGAAGGTAAAGCTGGAATGCGCAAATTATTGATTCTGATAGTATGTCCGGAGAGTTATGAACGTGTTTAAAATGGGTTGCCATCTTTTTGTTTGAAAGTTTACCGTTTTGTGTTCCGAGACGCCGTTCTAAGTAACGTAACGCTGTGAGATAGGATAGCCATACTATGGCAGCTTGCTGAGACTATGTGGGTTTTCGTCCATTTGTTGATTAACTTTATTCAATATTAGAATCGTTAAGCAGAAATATTTTGTCTAACATCTGATAAATTTACACGTATGATTTAACATCTGCGAGTCAGCAATATGGTCCACCCATGTTCATGTGGCAGTCATTAAGAAGCTTTGAATTATTGGGAGGGATCCTATGGGATCATCTATTTGTTGGATTACTTCGTCATTCCATGCATCCGCAATCTGCCACTGAATCTCAGTGTTTGTTTGTTTACTTCTGAAAGTTAGTCAAATCAATGAATTCTACGATTTCCTTCTATTATTATCCATAATTAAAATTCTTTGCTCACATATGGTACATTCTGGCATGTATGGTTGTTAGTTTTCACTGGTAAATTTGCTAATGAGTGGAATACTCTGAAACACAAACACTATTAAATGTGCATGTGGCATTACCTCTCCATGTTACCCACGTGTGGGAAGAACAACATTATTACCTTCTATAAAGCTCGTCTTACATCATACCATTTCTTGATCAATTTATGGCAATGGCCATGGTAATGTCAACGGTAAAGGCAATGGCCACGGTAATGGCAACTGTAAAGGCAATGACCATGGTAATGGCTAGGGTAAAGGCAATGGCAATGGCAAACCCATCAAAACTTAAACAATATTGCTTGATTTATGCACAATCACCTCAAGAAATTACTGTTTAAAATTACTTCTACTTCGCGAAAACCAGTTAGCAACACATAACTGTGAAAATTGCACAAAAATTCGTACATAAAGTAGGTTAGGCGTCCTGAGCTCAGATAAATACCTAATAACAACGTCGGCTTTCCCTGCTATTCTTTAAATAAAACCTTGAAGAAACCCTTTCGGTTTATTTTATTCACCTCGCCCTCACCGTGAGAGATTAATTTAAATAAACAAATACTGACTGGACAGGACGACAGCATGCTGTGCATTTAAAGTAATAAATGGGATAGTTATTAAATATTGTTAATTTTTCGTATTGAAGCAATCTATCTCTAAAGTGCACAAGGGCACGTGGCCCCTTTTCAAAATCGGAAACGACAACTATCAAAAAATAAATAAATAAAAATACAGTAAACTTTATTTTTCCTTTTTCTCTACATTTTGTGCCCTCCCATATTGCGCTCATATTGCAAATGAAATTATAAAAAATTGGTGGCTGCATTGCATGGTGATCAAAAATGGCCACCTCGATATACTTGGGAGTATTACATAAATCCACCCAATGAAGAGTATTAATATTTTTAAAGTAACACAAGAATATATTATTATATTTGTATCTTTCGTTTTTATTTAAATTGTGTGACCTCTCCCATTGAAAGAAGTCACAAGCCGTCACTGGTCCAATCATTATATAGGTACTTTTGCGTGGTAATAACTCTGAAATGGGATATTTTTGCTATAACCGTTTAACATCAGAAATTAGCGGTTGAGTTTTCGACATTAGATTTGGACCGTAACAGAGGAAAATTTGTCAAAACAAGTCCCAAAAATCACAAATTCGTGAATTACCCGTTTTCTAGGCATCCCATTGTTAAAATTGATATTACTAGCAAAAGTTTTTGATGTTAACTTATTTTCTGTTCATCTGACACAAAATTAATCGGCTCATTATCTTCGATTATCCGTAAATCTTTGCATAGAACATCTAACCCAACTAGAATCAAAGCTGTGACTTGAATGGCTTTGCAGATATGGCTATGGAGTAAAAAACCCAATTGTCAATCAATTTTTACTGAAAATTGTAGAATTATTATTTTTCGAAAAAACTTTTTAGGGGAATCCCATCTATAAAATTAATAAACGGAAGTTGGCAGTATTTTATAGTTATGCACCATTTTCATGAAAATAAGGTTTCAGTTATAAATTCTGAATTATATATTTTGAATGCTCACCACTAAGGGCACTATTAGGACTAGAAAGTTGTTCTATGCGAAGATTTACAGAGAATTGAGTCAGGTTTCATTAAACTGTAGGCCACTTTTGCGTCGGATGAAATAAAAAAGTCTATGTCGCAATCTGAAAACAACATTATTTTTGATAAAAATCTAAAAAATCGAGGTTCTTTGGGGGGCTGTATCTCGCAATCTACAGAAGCTATAAAAATATTTGTTACCTATTTTTGACATACTAGGATGTATTTGAAACCCAAATTCACGACTTTGTGATTTTTGGGACTTTCTTCGCCAAATTAGCCGCTGTTCCGTTGCGAGTCTGACGCCGAAAACTTGAGGGCTGTCTTTTGGACATAAAAAAGTGTTAACTGAACAAGGCAATCCATTAGGCACCTAAAAAACTAATTTTTGAACTGATAGCTAAATCGTTGAACGAAATATTATCAACTTACTGAAATTCTTTTCTATATAAGTTTCAGCATTTATTTTGTCTGAAATGTTATTTGCAACAATTTTATTCGAGAAAATTGCTACAACTTGTTCTTTTATATTTTATTTAAAAAATAACTTTAACGTTCTAAAAAATATTTAGCTATCCGTAACATTTAAATAACTAATACGATTTCATAAAGTCGATATGAAAGAATTCTTATTTGTGTAGATTGATTGATTGCACTGTTGTGTACGAATTTTTTGCATTACATTTCTGCTATCTTTATTTTAGTTTGCTATATTTTTATATCACTTTTTAAAGTTTCAATTTAGATAAAACTTTTCAATTTTTGTAAATCATTTTAAATGTAAAAGTATCACCATTTACACTTTTGTAGACAATGTTCGCAATTTCTCTTATATTTAGAATACGGGGGTGCCGCGAAAAAAAAAATTAAAACAAAATTTCAACTTTCTTTTTCTCCGTTGATGATTATTAAAATTAGTCTCTTTGGTGGAAAATAGACATAACGGAAAAAAATGATAATTTCTTTATATAGGAAATTATAATCCAATCAAGTCGGATTGTTCGTAAATAGTATATAAAAACGAAAAGTTTTTGTATTTCCAAATTAAGGTTTTGTTGTTATCCAAATGTAATTATGGGGGCTATTTTAATTCGACGTGGAACGAAAGAGTTTCCATAGCTGTTTCTCTAAAAAAATGTAAATCAATTATGCTAATTTGTTTAATTTAATTTGTGCGAATAAACTTCAAGTCATGTGGGCAACTGCTGTAGCAGTATACATCATTTGCGATACCTAATTAGTTATATTTTTTTATAACGTGTCATGTAGCTTACAATTGACTAAGTGACAAGGATTGGGACGGCTTTATTCGAATTAAATGCTAACAACTAGCAATCAGGTTAATCTAATAAAGCGCCTTCAATTTATGCATCAATGAGTATCATGTCTCGTTATTTTCAATGGATCGTCAATTTTAAGCGTCGGTTTTAGTGAAATTTATTAAGTCAATTGCAAAAATTGTAACCGACTAGGTTCCAACTACTGCTGTTAGTAGGTGAAGTCTTTTATTATTGCGAGGGATGCAAAGTTATGAAGCAAAAAAAAGAGGTGAGACTGTCAAGTTTTAAAAATTCAAAATAGTACCTACTAATACTTAACCAAAGTTGTGTACTAAATAATAATAATAATAACATTATGTATTAGTCGAAGCACAAGTGTAACTTTTTTTTAAAGACGACGCTGCCTCTTTTCTTACGATGACTAATTTTGCTTGGCATTAAAAAGTTTGTTATTATTTATGCACAATAATTTAAAAATTTTGGATTAAAAAGTCTTTTGTGTGCAAGATATATTGCAAAATTGTCCGCATGCGTGTGCGCCTGAGCAATGTAACTTTGCGATGTGCTTTCACCCCTGTTTTTATACATACACTTGATGCACACAACCATAGTTTATCGACTGAAAGAAGAAGACAGATATATTTGTAAGAAAGGGGATGATATCTCATTCCGAATGCTTTTACCCTGGACTTTTGGTGATTTTGAGTTTGCGCCGTGAAGCATATTTTGTAAATTAAATTATTTTTTGTTATTTCCCTACTTTTAATTAGGGAACTTTGACTCTGATAAAAAGTCTTCCAGACTCAACAAATTAAATACTTTCTAATTATTTTTTGTTAGTCGTTTGTCCCATTTAAAATTGAAGAAATATCGCCAACCGCAAAAGAATTAAAAATCCTTTGTCGTATGACAAATTGTTCGGTTTTGCGGTAATTGTTAATTTAACGATTTAGAATTTTTTGGTGCCACAATAAAATATTATTGTAGAAAATTATAAATTCCGCCCTTACGATTCTAAGCCGCACGAAAATAAGGGTAACCTTAATAGGATTAGATCTGTCACGAATCCTACCAGCAAAGCCAAATAATTTTTAAAATTCAAACATCACACATCCTATTTTCTTATCAATGAGCGTGGTATTTCGAAATTTAACGAAGAATAAGGGTGCAATGCAACATAAGGTAGAATTCGCTTTGAATGTATGATTCAAACTACCCTCAAACCCATGAAAACGAGCCAAGAAATTTAAAATAGGGTGTATGGCACAAGAGAATGTTTAGGGGTGAATGTGCAGTAAGAAGGGATGAACATGAGCGTGCGAACCAATAATCCACCTACGTCCTATTCGTTCTTTCGTTTTTTACCGGGTTATATTTGGCGAGAGAGACTATCCAACTAATCGGCATTAAACTGCCAGTAGGATTCAAGTTCCCGGGGCTTCGAAAGCTCCCACTCGCTGTCATATAGTCCGGTTAACAACAAATTGTATAAATTGTACCATTTTATACACGATTACAATTAAATAATATTGTTGTTTCGATGTGATTTTTAATTTTACCTCACCAGTGAATACCACACGAAGGTTATTTCTTCAGTTAACGATTTTTCACGACTCGTGCTTTTTATATTTTCATAAAATTTGTGCTCGAAAATAATAATAACGAGTGTTAGATAGTAACAACAACAAAAAACTATTACTTAATGTTAAAATGTGACAAGTCAGCAGAAAAAAACATGACTTAGTTATTGTTTGTTTAAACAAGGATAACAAAAAAATTCGGTAAGAAAATATTTGTGCAAAAAAAATTATTAAAAAAGTTGTATCAAATTTAACCGAGACATTTGTAAATTACACTACAAACAACCATTAATTTGATGTCAGTTACAAAAGACACACTAAGTTATTAATTACTGATACAGCAAGTATGTGTTAAGTTATTAAGTTTAATGTCCTCTCTTCACAACTTTTATTTTATTTTTAGTGCTATATCTATAACAATGCTTTTTAAAAATATTGAGACATTAAAATCGTGATGCAGACGAGAGCTATTTTCGATGCACAAAAAGCAACTTGGACATTGTTGTGATTTTATGACTCGCAATTTTAAATTTTAAATTAATTGGGTGTCGCGCAATAGAATAAGTTATTATTATGCTCTTTGAATTACAATTTTATACCCAAGTTATTGGGAAGCGACAAATAATTATTTTGAATACACATTAAATTATTTTATCGCGGTTTTGTTACCACAAAACCATTTCCTAGTTTACGTTTTCTATTTTTACAATTTTCTTGTGTTTCGCCGTTCAACTTTTACAAAAGTAACCGGAATTACATTTTTCTCTAGCGGTTAAAAATTCTCACGGAATTTTTAACAAAAGAAAATTAACAGTTTTCGAGGCATTCAACCATTCGGTGACCCAAAGTTTACTGGTTTTGTCGAGGAAGAGGGTCGATGTAGATAACGTGGATTACTTTGAGGATTTGTCAAACAATTGATAAGACCCCTTAAGCCCAACCTACCAATTTTTGGCTTCAATTTAGCTTTTCAATTGGCAATTTTTTATCAAAATTATTGTCACGTTAATTACCGTTATCATCAAGAGAATCCTTTTCCCGTGTTCGATCGACCTACAAGTTAAAGATGCTTTAAAGGGAACGGATAAACGCGACAATTGTAGAAAAAAGTTGCATTATAAAGTAAAATGTAGTGGTTGCGTGCTATTTGCTTCTTCTATTCTATAGGGGAAAAGTGTCAACGAATCCTGTTAAAAATTTATTTTGTAAAATATTATAAGCCAACCATTTACTACGTAGGTATGTACACCTAGTGGTCGATGCAGTATCAGCATTTTAGTAGCTACCCTTCCCATTTGTTACCCAATTAAATATTAAGTGCCAACTTTTTCCATAAAATGTAGCAAATTTCAGATAAACCATGATGCAGTAAAAATAGAACTTGATGGGTTTAGTTTGAATCAACTATCGGTGACGATAACGACGATAAATCTTAGCAACTGTACGTGAAGAAAATGTTAAAGGAAAAATCCATTTCTTTTGGATATTTTAATTTAAGAGTTTTTGAAACACATCAAAGTAAATAAGCACAAGTGAACTTTTGACAATTGTGTCTCGAGTTCTTGAGAAAGTTCGACTTGGAGATTTATTAAACTTGAAAGAATTTTCGAAATCATGAAATTGAAATACGTAAATTTTTTAAGAATGAACTAAGCGCGCAAACAAGACGAATTACAATCGACAAAATTAATGTCCGTCTACTTTGTCTTTCGCTACTTGAAAGAAAATCTTTCTTATAGTAATACCCGGCGTGTCGATTTTTGCTGATTTTGTTTTCGAAAAAAATTACAGAGGCATTCACTTTTATCGATATATAAAGAGGAATTTACTTAGAAAGTAAATAAATTGCCTCTTATACGGTGTAAATATAGAGTCACTTTCCATTTTCAGAACGTTATTACATTACACAATATAAAATTATTGATCTAAACGCTGCTCCATAAATCAGCGAAAATTTCACGTGTCAACCATAAAACAGACGTTTTTACTGAAATTGGGAAATAAACGAGTATTAAAAGTCGTGGGCACCAAATTTTCTTTTCTTCAAATTTCGAATTGCGCAAAAATACATTTTTGTGTCCTTAAAAATCCACCACGCTCTCCATCGATGATTCGATTCCGTCCAGCGGTGAACTAAAATAAAGAGAATCTTCATTATTAACATCTCCGTAGATTTTATTTTCATTTTCTATTGTGATTATAATTTATGTAAAGACAATAATCCAACTTTTTATGGTAGAGAAACAGTAAACTTCCTTGATGTTTATTAAGGTTTGCTCTAATACATTTCCAACACTAAAACTGACAGAAAATTTATTTGCTTTTATAATTTTACATTTGAAATGTGTGGGATTATTTGCGAGTTAAATTTCTAATTTGAATACGCTGAATTTACATCTCTCCTCGTGTTATTATTAATTTTAAAATTTTACTCCATTTTCACCAAGTAAGTGGCAATTGCTATTATTAATTTAATTTTTAAGTTAAATTTAAATTATCCGCGATAAGAGAATTAATGCAATGATAAAATATTTATTTTGTAGTCCAACGCGACCAAATAAGCAAAAACCCGATGATAATCCTTGTTTAAAATTATAACTATAATTATATTTGCAATAAATCTTGCGATAAGATCTTGTCCCACGAAGATTAGAAAATATAAATTTTCAGTTTAACAACTTAATTTTGGTAGAGCCACATGAATCTGGTAAAATAATAATTTAACAAATTAAATATGTACCTATATCTAATAATTTTAAAACAATGTAAACTTGTTGGAAAAAAAAGTAGATTTTTTTTATAAAATCACGAAAACTGAATAAATCTTCGACTGAAATTCAGCACGCAACTGCTCCCAAGCTGCAATGCGTATGACAATTTTTAACCACATCCTTATTTATAGCACACAAAGGAATATAATTGAAATTGTTAAATTACCTTTTTTCCTATTTTAGAAAATGTGCCATAGATACCTTTCAAAATATTTTCTTAATTAATTTAACAGCTGTAGGATTAAAGTGTTTGTAAGGTTTACATTTTGATAATCGAGTTATAAACCGAGATTAGTCTTTCTAAAAATTAAAAGAATTTGAATATAAAATATAAAAAAATTTGCATTTTCCTAATTTGGTAAATGGCTTTTTTAATCGCTTGCAGATATACTCATAAATATTCTATTATCTTATGGTCGAATACTGGAAGCTTTGCTTGTAAAATTTTAACGATTATTACAACGCAGACTTCACATTCAAACTGCTGCATTAAAGGCAAGAGTCTCGTCATAATGTGGCAGCAGCAATCCTGCTTTTATTCACCTGAGCTGAAATTGTTCGTGACTTGCAATTGCACCAACCCTAAACGCATAATTAAACTTTGCATTAAACTTTTTATCGAGGTAATCGATTTTCGTAGGAATAAATTATATAACAAGTTCGACGTTATATATTCAGAAAAGCTCGTAACATATCCTCTTTTTGGAAGTAACTTCAAAGTGAACAAAGAAATAACTGGTGAGCTTTATCCTGCTTAACAGGAAATCATACAACTTAACATCTCTATCACAGCCGCACTCTCACAAAAGATATTGACAAACTTGATTTGTGATGCCATTACAAATTTTACAATTACTCAAGTGTACGTTTGGCTGATATAAAGTTAATTTGTGATCTGATATAATTGGAATTTCCATTATTATTCCAAACTCCCCAAAACTCCCATTTGCATTTTAGTTTCTTTTTATTTTTAACAAATATGGACTTGATTATAATAATTATTAAAAAGTGGAGGTATACTGCGGTTGGTGGTTTTCCATCGCTTTAGAAAATTTTCACATTTAAATAATAGTTCACTTTATTTTAACTTGAAGCATCGAAAAGTAAATTATCTAAGAGAAAGACGAAGTTGCTCGTATTCTTTAATATTTGATTTGCCACAGTGAACAAGAAATATTAATCTGTCACGTTGTAGCAAGATATAAATTTATTTTGAGGTATTAAGTAAAATTTGTTAGATATAAATTATGGTTTATTAATATTTTTTCGACAAAATGTATTGCACTATTAATTTCAGAAATGTGCTTACAACTTTATCGACAAAATTAATTCGAGTGAATTATTACGTTTTTGGGTTATTTTATTCCAAGCACGTAGTGAATTTTGAAAATGCCAAATATTTAGTTTTCATTATTAATTTGCTCGATTAAATAATTATTAATTTCAGCTATAACTGGCTTTTTAGCTAGAAAATATTGGATATTTCGAAATGTTTACGTTTTAAAATGGCAAACATGTCGAATGTCGATCATTTTTATAAAAACAATAACTGTAAACTATAAATTTTATCCTACAATAGTTGCAATGAAAATTGTGTACAATTTAATTATCTATAATATATGATTATATATTTTTATTATCGGATGCACAGTTTTCGACTTAATCAGAAAAATGTCGAACATAATACCATTTCTCAAAATGTCAACTTTTAACAACATTAATCGTTAAATCTCTACATTATCAATACATATCGCTGGCTGGCAAGAACAACGGCACAACTCAAAAAAGCACTTTTTTCAGGAGAGCGTTTTTAAACTTTCTTCTTAATAAGATCTCGTATAATTCCGCTGCTATGTAAAATTTAGTTGTTTAAATTTAACTAACAATTATAAAATTTCAATAGCTACAATTGGCATTCAAAAATTTGAAGAAAATTATTTTTCAATAGTATAAAAAAATGCATAAATTCCGTCCCTTTGTACTTATGTCTATATTCCTGATAACAAAATAAGTATAAGTTTTAGTTAAGACAACAGTAAGATTTTGCAAAACAATGTGTAATTCTTGTATAAATCATAAAGAATTAAAGTTTGCAATCGATTTTGTTAATTTTGACTAGGTAATTAATAAATAAAATATTGCAATCACTTTAATTGCAATTCCTTCCTTTAAGGAATCTCGATAATCCATTCATGCGCGTCACTATGGGACGCGCATAGATTACAATAGATTCTAATTCCAAATAAGCCGATATTTAACAACAAATTAACCAACACAAACGTAATAATTAAAAATAAGCCTGTATTAGCGTAAAAATTAGCATAAATTCACTTGGCGTCAGTGATACAACTGCAGAAGTGCCTTTATTCCTGATAAAAAAGTAGTAACTTTGCATTACATGCATGACACTTCCGCAATATCAGAGACAGATTACAAAAATTTTGCATTCGGCCATTATTAACAATAAAATATGGTCAAATTTAGTCGATTTCTATGGTTACTCAATTTTGCCAAATTTAGAGTTGTGCCGTTGTTCTTGCCAACCAGCGATATATTTAAAAAAGTTATTTAAAATTTAATTACCTGTAATATTATATTTTAATATTGTAGAATATACATTTATTGCAGAAAGTTTTTATTATAACATGCTACTTGTTATCAGTTAACCAAAAAATATTTTAAATAAAAGTTACGTAGAATTTAATTCTGTACAATTTTGTTTTCATACATTTAATTGTCAGAAGCACTGATGTAATTGTTAAAATTCAGAAACAATGATTTTGTTTTGTCAAGTTTACTCATTTGGTTACTTCTTAAAAATATCAAAACATTTTTCATCCATAATTCGTTATATAATAAATTCAAACAAACAAATCTTTAAAATATTTTTTATTCGTAGAAATTTTCAGTCATCAACTTTTTCAATTTTTAACAAACCATAACACGTATTTCCTTTTTATTTGAGTTGTTCAGATGATTACGACATTCAAATAATTATTTCGTCCTTGATTTACGATTTTCCCTTCAAATTGATGATTTCTTTCAATTAATTTTGGATTATTTCATTTTCTAACAAAATATTTATAATTTTATTTTAAATCGTGATTTATTCTTTGATCAAATCAGTCTGATGATGGTATTATGATTTCGAAACATCGATACGGTACGCTATCGGTTTTTCTAATTTTTACAATTTAATTTTTGTATCCCTCTCCCCTTTTATATTCTTAATATTTCGTTCATTCTGCATTTCATTATTGTGGTTTTAGGTCAAGAATGCATTATATGCGTTTGTACTAATATTTTAGTTTTATTTACTCCAATAGCCCGATATCCTTTTCTTTGGTTATTATCTTTCTTTCGGACCTCTGAAAAGACACTTAGAAGACTAAGTGTAGATGAATATTCGTAATATCTCGTTTATTCTCTTTAGCGCAAAATATTAAGAAATTAAAAATATAGTAAACTACATTCTCTACAAAAAATATTTTATAAACTTTCTTGTGAATCGATTAATTACAAAATTAGAACCATCAGATATGACAATCCTTATTATTAATTTCGTTATTGATAATCTGTGTGTCCTAAAATAATTTTAATAAATGTGTGTATACTTTTTTTTTTTTTTTTATTTATTATTTTTAAAGGTGCGTTAACTTCTAAGGTTATTAGCACCTGTGTATGTACATTATATTATTTACATTATATTTTTATTTCTATTTTTTGTATGTAGTTTATTATGTGTTGATTGTTGTCCTTTTCTGGATTGAGTGCTTCTTCAATTTGGTTTGGTAATTTGGTGCTGATTCTTTGCATTTCGAGTCCTGGGCATTCGATAAGGATATGTGTAATTGTCAGGATTTCGTCGCATGTAATGCAAATAGGAGGTGATTCTTTTGTGAGTCTGTATGTATGTGTTGCCGCAGTATGGCCTAATCTTAATCTTGTTATTATTATTTCGTCCTTTCTACTAAGTTTTGTTATGCTTGATTGACGCCATGGTTTGATGGATTTTTTAATATCTTTTAGTTTTTGTCTTGAAATAGACCATTGAGTTTGCCATTTTTGGTAGATGTTCGCTTCTAAGATATTTTGGGCGTCATTTAGTAGTAATTTTTTTTTCGCTGTTACTTCTGGATTGGTTAGTGCATTTTTTGCTGATTTATCTGCTGCTTCGTTTCCTAGTATTCCTACATGAGATGGTACCCATAAAAATGACACATCTATCCCTTTTCTCTCTAGCTGTTGAAGAGAATGGTATATTTTGCTGACGATTGGATTTGTGGGGTTTGTTTTCCTGATCATTTTTAGTGAGCTGTTTGAGTCGGTAATAATTAAGATTGATTTCCTTTGTCTGTTCTGATTTAGGGAATATTTCAGTGCTTGGTGTATGGCTGTAATTTCTGCTGCACTTATTGAGGAACCTTTTGGTAGTCTGTATTGATTTTCCGTTTCGTCTGTTAAGAAAGTACATCCCACCAATTCCCCCCATTTGGAGGCATCTGTGTAGATTTCCATATGGTGTTTGTGTTTATCTATTATTTTGTTGTATTCAGAGAGGAATTTGTTAGGAATTGTGTCTTTTTTTCTGAATTTTTGAAGGTCTAGGATGACTTTCACTTTGGGTGAGATCCAAGGTTCAATTTTTTCTCCTTTGTATGTTATGATGTTTGGTAGTTGTAAATTATTAATTTTAAGTATGTTTAGGAATCTTATGTGAAAGGGTTTAGGATATTCGGGCTTAGTGTTATATCTGAGAATGTTTCTCTGGGATAGAACATTGTTAAATGAAGTGTGTTTCTTATTTGTTATTATTTTTAATGCATATCTTGTTGTCAGGATTTCTCTTCGTAACTTTAGTGATGGTATAGCTGCTTCACAACGTAGGCTTTCAATTGGGGTTGTTTTAAATGCTCCTAATATCAACCGAAGTGCTGTGTTTTGGATTGGTTCTATTTTATTTAATACGGATTTTTTAGCAGAGGAGTATATAATGGATCCGTAGTCTATTTTGTTTCTGATCATTGACTGGTAGACTTTCAGTAGTGTGTCTCGTTTTGTTCCCCAATTTTTGTTTGAAATGATTTTTAGCATATTGAGGGGTTGAATAGTTCTTGTTTTAAGGTAATTTAGGTGATCTTTCCAAGTTAATTTGTTATCTATTTGTATTCCAAGATATTTGATGACTCTTGTGTAGTTTATGTCGATTCTACCTAAAATTATACTTGAATGATAAGGTAAGATTAATTCACTATCAACAAATACATGGCAAGACATTGTAATAACATTTTAAACTGAAATAACAAAATTAATAAAATCTGAAATATTCAAGAATATTTTATAAAAATGTATGCTTTCGCGTGGATTTTTCAATATGGCGGAAAAATCTAGGGTTACTATACTGAAATATTAAGGTGAAGCTGTAATAAATTTTATTATGTTTATATTTGTAGTTTAAAATTTGGCCCATTTTCAAGGGTAAAAATAATAAATAAACTGTTAATCAACTACTAATTCAATTCAACACTTTTGGATAGAAGGTAATTGACTTTGACAATTCAAATAAAACAAAACAAAATTCACAAACAACAATTTTAAATTGTTTTCAATTGCCAATGTCAATTACTTTCTATCTAAAAGTGTTGAATTGAATTAGTTGATTAACAGTTCAATTATTATTTTTGGCTTTGAAAATGGGCCAAATTTAAATGGCCCGAAAATATTGTTAAAAATATCTCAAGACCTATCTATACCCGACAAAATGCAATTTTATAATTTATTATTTTTATTTGAACTTCATTTAAAAAACATGCTTACTAATTTTGCACGGTTAAAGTTAACTGCCATATTGGAAAACCACATTGAAAAGTACTCAAAAAAACAATTTTATGAATATTAAAACATAAATCCGTTAAATGACCCGAAAAAAACAATTTATTAATATAATATAATAAATGGAAAACATACCGCACGCTCTGATAGCTGTAACTCTGCAACCCATCAATTGATAAGAAAAGAGTATGGGATCTTTTCTGTAGAGAATTTAGCTTACTTTATTTTCAGTTACCTAATATTTTGCGCTAAAGTGAATGCAAACCAAGATATTCACGAATATTCATAGAAATATCTTTTTTCACGTTTAGGGGTTCAAATAAAAAAAACGTATTTCTGTTTGCCCCGAATTATTGCCATAATATTCCTTTTAGAACTGACCTAATATGCACGAATCTGTTTTAAAAATATATATATAAGTGCACAAAAAAATCTATTTGACGTTATATATAACATAATGTTATTGAAGTAGCGAGATAATGAATAAGTTTATGTAACAAAGTTAAAGTCTACATGTTCAAGATGCAGCAAACCTAGTAATTAGTGAATTAATAAGAAAAGAAAATGAATAGGTTTATTTTCAAGTCCACAGGTTAGCAGAATTAAACACGTGTCATGGTTTATACACACAATTATTATCTTTACCGCAATTTAAAATATTGCCAGTTAACTAACTGGAATAAAAAAAATACTTATTACATTAAATATTTTCAACAAGTAATAAAATCAAGACAAATTTAACGTGTAGTCACGTTATTGTTAATTTGTTAAATAAAACTGTTGTACAAAAATTAATTTTTTAAATATATATTTTATAGGTATATTTCAAACGTATAACGTGTCGTTGTAAAAATGGGGAGAAACGTTCAAAATGAATATTAGCATTTTTTAAACATGTTAGTTCTATTAACAATAACAAAAATATTAATGTTTTAAATAAAAGTTATGTAGAATTTTATCGTATAGAATAACTTTTTAGTTATGCGTTGCACGATTAACGAACAAATTTTAAAACAACCACTAAAAATGAAAAATTCGTGGAGTAAACTATTTCCACATATTATTTTTAACAAAGCCATCGTTAACTACATACTATTAAAGTTAAGAAACCAAGAGATTTCACCTAAGTAACAACAAGGATTTACCAGGATTGACAAATTTTATTATTAATCCATCCAGCATTATTGATAACCGCCATATTACTAAGTAAGTTCATATCGAGAATTAAATATGAAGCGATCGTCTATTAGGAAGTAGATTTAGTTACAAAACTAAATTCATACGAAATTAATGAAATAAAACGGTTGATCCGTAAATAAATAAAATACAATATTATGATTAAATAAAAAGAACAGCGTCGCCAAAAATGTTGAAATGAAGAGATTGCACCAAAGTGACAACAAGGATTTAGCAGGATGATTGACAAATTTTATTATTAATCCATGTAGCATTCATTATTGACGCGTTTCAAGCTCCATCCAGTTATTGATTTTCCGCTTTAAAATCAGAGCGTTTAAGTCGATTTTTGTAGAAAAATGCAGGTTGATTTACAATTTAAAAGTTTCCACGTCAAACAAAGGACTAATGGTCTGTACTTCAGCTGCAAAGCATTTAATGATCACGTTGATTGTACTATTGCAGGAAAATTGAATTTGAATACACAAAGTCGATATACTCATCATAAAGCTCATTTAAACGTTGCCATTAGGTTTATCAATGCATGCATTGTAAAGCAAAAGCGTGGAGGTGAAAAAAATCTTGTCAACACAATTTTATAATCTGGGACGCCGTTCTCCTTTGTAACAAATTGGGTTAACAAAAAGATTAAATCAAAACGAAAGAAAATTCAAGTCCTTATTTAGTTATTCAACTTAATGTAAACAAGACCGTGTCTGAGACTATGTTTACAATAATTTATGATAATCAGTCTGTTAAACATTACTTTTGAAGTTTAATTATAAAATTAAGATTTTAACTCGTCGCGCTACTTGCATTACTATATACTTGGAAACAAACACGAGCACGAGTTAGTTAACCCGAAGTTTAACCACCATATTAAGTAAGTTTATCGAAAATTAAATATGAAGCGATTGTCTATTAGGAAGTAGTTTTAGTTGCATAACTAAATTCCTACCTAATTAATCAACTAAAATAATGCTTTACGCTTAAATGTTATTAAAAAGAACGCCGACGCCAAAAATGTTGCCAAACAAAGTTCAAGATCTAATAAAATTATTATCTTTTCTCACCTTACATTTAATTTTCATAAAAGGGGAATGTAATTCGCGCGAAGGAAATTAAAATTTTACACATTGTTAAATAAATTAACTTAGCTTAAACAGATTGTGAATAAAAAAGCTTAAATGCTTAAAAATCTTGGCAGTATATTTGGACTGACGACAAAATAATCTTATAATTCAGTTAACCAAATGCAAATGTCTTGCGGTGCTGTTGGGATGATTTGCAGACGTTCATTTTTTGGCAGCTGTTATTTTTAAATAATTTTTTTTCATGCATAATTAATTACTTTCTTACCTAACACGTAATTGTTTAGCAATTATTGTCGAACAGGCGAAACCTAAAATTAAATTGTACACTTCCGGAACGGTCGACTTATTTTCAAAACTTGTTAATTTTAATACCAGCACCTGATCTTGTTATAACCAGAGATGGACTGGCCATGCGGAACGTGGAAACTCCCTTATAGAATGCCCTTCTATCTTTTTGTATTTCTAATTTAATTCGGTTTTCGAGGATGGGAAATTTTAATTTGACTTTTTATGTGTTTTTCTGTTAATTGCGGTAATACAGCTGGAGTAGTTTATATTTGCTTATTTTTATGAACATTATTTTGTGAATGACTGCCGAAATTTAATCGTGTTTGAAGAAATCGTAGGATTTATGGAACTAATTTTGTTCTCAATGCTTAGGAAGTCCACTGCTTAACCGGACAATTAATTATTGTTCGGTCATCTGATCTTTTCCAAGTGATAAAATTTACTTCTTGCCCCTTTTACAATACACTAAATCCAACACGGAACTAAGGAAACTCTTCTAAAGATTGCTCCCCTAATGGCAAAAACTCAAATTGGTCTTTATAACTACATATATCGAACATTATTACTATGTTAAACCAAAATTATTATATTTCATTCTCACAATAATTAAAAATCATCAATAAATTTATTCTTCCGAAATTGACAAAATTCGTATAATTCTCTGAGCACCCTCTTCTGCGCCTCCCGTACCCCTCCATTCCCTCCAAAAATCTCTTTAATAATTTCTTCTCATTTTGCACAGACCCTGATGGGTTTTATCATAAAAATCACGGCATCTTATTCCTTCAAGTATTTACAGTATTTGGCCCTTCAAATTATTTAAAAACTTCACATTTTCTTTTGTCCAGGTTCAACAGCTAAATATCGTTTATAAAAACAAATTTCATTGCTCTCTTACAACATAACCTAGTATGCTTTCATCGGACCTTCTTCAACGACATCGCCATCGTCTTGGACGGCCAAATCCCGATAGGTTACTTGTCGTTCTCTATACTTCCAAATTTTCTCGATTAATCCACTGTAACACGTCGTGCACTGAAAAAAGGTGGAATTACAAAATCTGCGGGTATACAATTGTCATATCCGTGCCTTTCACCTTTTTTCCAGCTCTTCTTATTTTTTATTTCTTCCTTGGTTGAGCTTTTAACAATTTTGGACTGTTTTTACTTCCGTACTTTTCGTTTGAAAATCTCTATTTGGTTTTTGCCATCATATTTGCTTCCGTTGAATGGAGTGCTTGAAAATTCTTTTTACTGTTGTCTTTCGAGTTTTTCCACTATTAAACTAAATGTTATTAAATACATTTTTTGTCATATTCCAAACTACTTTATTAAATCATATTAAATTCAAACTCAGTGTGTCGGTTTTAAAATTTTAATAAAAAAATCACCACATTTTTAATAAATTGTAATTTAAGTCGCATGTTGCATGCGACAATTGCCAACTTCTCTACGTTGCACTGCACCAATTTAAGATATTTAAACTGTGATATTTGAACCGATTCACCACGTTGGGTGACACAAAAATTATATATTACTCATAATATACCTACAATAATCACACTAACTATCGTAAACAAATTTATTTTTCCAAAAATTAACAAATTCTATTACAACTCTTTGAACACCTTCGACAATCACATTCGAATCAAAAATTCATATTACCAATTGAAACCCAAAACAATTTCTTCCCATTTTTCACATACCCGGGGTCTTACAAAATCATGGCAATGTAATAAACTATTTATTTTTAAATTTATTATGATATTGAACTCTATTATGGTATATCCTAGGTTATCTGTAAGCTTTATTAATGTGTTTAAATGACTACGGATGGAATCCATTTTTTATTAATCCTCAGAAAATCTATGGTATATGGGGTAAATCTCAGAAGCAAGGCAATCGGATCTTATTAACAGTATTGCTTTGATTTTGATAAATTCTAGAAGTCTTTGATGCATAGTGTTATAGACTCCCTTCCAGCTATTCAAAAACAGCCAATTGGCCCCTATATCCAACACATAATATAAATTAAATTATTAAAAAATTTGAGTCCTGACCTTTGAAAACGTCCATTTGTAAATATTAAAATGGTTATAGTAAATTAAAAACAAAAAGAAGTGTAAAACATAATATTTGGACGAAACCATTAATTCCTTCCAACAAATAATAATAATAATTCAATCATTAGATAGTTTTGCGTGGTAATAACTCAAAAATTAATTTTTTTCTCTTTGAACCGTTTAGTTTTGTATGAGAAAACAGACCCTCAATTTTCGACGTCGGAACAGGATCCTATACACAAAAGAGATTTTTAGAAAAATTTCACCAGATAAAATTATGAGCAAGAAAAATACTACTCTAACTCCTATAGTTTCCGAGATAATTACAGTCCTTTCAAGAACCTTGTTTGTTTTCATTTTTACCCAAAATTGCGCAGTTTTCAGATTTTCGTACAGACTTTTTATGTTTTCTGACGCAAAATTAGTCTACAAATGAGTGGAATTAGCCTCAATTAGGCTCAATCTCCGTGTAGAACAACTTTATAGCCTTTATGTGTTCCTAGCTGTGAGCCTCCACAACTTTTTCATATTTGTAAATAAGTCACTTTTAGTGGTCCTGCAGTGCAAATGGAACTACAAATATAGAAAATAAAATTCTATGTCGAACTAAAAAAATTAAAATGTTGTAACCCGAATAGTTTGGGAGATATATGGCTTTCCAAGAATTCTAATTTTCAGAAAATTGTTACTGAAAATTAGTTTTTCGGAAATAATGCTTTTTCTTAGAATTTCATGCATAAAAGTTATGGACGAATGTTATCGAGGACTTAATTCTGAATAATCTACACCGTTTTTATAAAAATTGCTTGTTTTCGTATCTTCAGAACTTCTGTGGCAGAGCAGCATTTTCTTTCTAAAGGAATAAAGAAAAATCCACTTCCTTTAATCGATTTACTCGAAGAATTAGCAAATCATTTTCTTTTTAGTTATACGAAGAAATTTATTTAGATGAACTTGAAAAAATTATATTTGATTAATTTTTCTAACATGTATTTTGGACATAATATATGATGCATTTGAAATAACCAATCGACGACAAAGTTCACGAAAAAACTGACATTTCAAAGTCATTTCCACGCAGATTTCTCGCGAAAAGCGATTTAATGAGTGGACCATAACGTAATTTTGTTTTGAAATAAATGAGGGGCGTCATCGTTAGGATCAAAATTTGAATGCCAGTCCGCCCCTGGCTATACATAGATATAGCTATTATAACGACCAACTTGACCACAATACATACGGTTTAATACTTCCGGTCCTAATATCTATTCTCCTTCAGAGTTGTAGTGCGTCACACAATGCCGGGTGCTTGTACAAATTTTGCATTTAAATTGGGCCAATTTTATTGTTTTCTTTTGCCACTAAAATTTTAAACAATACAAACCTCATCGCATTAGCGTGTTTGTGAAAATATTTATATGTTGACAAAAGATTGCCAAGATATTTCGGTACGTATCGAATTAAGTCCGCTTAGTTTTAGCCCAAACGGTTTGTTAAAGAGGAAATATTTACATACCGGTAAATTTCGCATCATGTACTAACAAGTGTATTCACAAATACCACCATTAAATTAATTTAGTTCATTAGGAAGTACAACTTTGTAAATACAATTTTGGAAATATAAAATTAATAGCAAGGAACCACTTTCAGATGCGGTTTCCATTATATCGGAACAAGAAAATTAAACAATTTGCATTTACAACTACCATATTGAATTATGCAGTTAAGCTATAAAGTAGATTATGTGAGCTTATTTAAGACTTAAATAGAATCATAAAAGCTCACTCGAATTAATTGTTCAGATAATCTTGAGAAAAACATTTATCTTCAAAGTTGGAGGAATAAATCGATAAATATCAATTCGGTTCGTTTAAAATTGCGTCAAAATTTCTAAAATATTGCAATTCTTGGAGTGGCTAAAATTTATATTGAGAATCCGAACATTGTAATGGAGTTTGAAAAAAGTTAACAAATAATAATAGACATTTTAAGTAAGATAATAATAAAAATTGGGAGTTTATTTTTGGCTTCCGTTTAGACAGTTTTAATAACTCGCTGTAACAGCAGTAATCTGACGCAAACAATGATAACAAACAAGTTGAAATATAAAATTATTGTATTACTACGAAGACATGTGGTTTACACTAGATTGATGTCGAGTGGAAATTCTGCTTTTCGTCATAAATTCCAACCGCATACATATCAACCGAAATTCCAAATTTACTACCATCAGCTGGATTGTGATGTTATATTTATAAAGCACTTAAAATTATACCTTTATTGCTAATGACACAAATAATTTGATACTGACGTTTACAAAAACATTTTCACCATTTTCGTTTTATTGAAGGTGTGAAAGTGAACTAACGAGCAAGGATTAAAAGGAAAATTTTACGCTTATTGGATATTTGCAAAGCATTAAAAGTTCGATTAAAAAAAACTGTAACAATTTAAACACACTTTCTAACTATAATTGGGAGCTAACCTTACCTTTTTTGAAATTTTAATCCCCGGAAAATTAGAGATAAAACTTTATTATTTTACTTAAAAAATGAGCTTTTAATTTTATTTGCCTTAAAGCTGTGTAACGAAATGTTCATTCAATATTTTACACAAGCGGCCCAATCTTAATTTTAATTTGATATTGATTTTGATATTTGATATTGGCGAAGGGCAATATTTGATGTACTAATCGACCTTACGAAATTTTAACTTGCCGAATAAAGTAAATTGTTTAAATTTATTTCGTGTTTATTATTTTTTAGTATTAAAATAAATAACGCAAAAAGTCTAATTAGCTGGAGGAGATTAACGCCAACCCAGTACCAAATCCATTAATTTTAATCCATTTTGGAGTTCTACACCAGAGCTGTAATTCAATCGTTATTTGCAAGACCGCATTTCCAACTACTAGTCATTCTAATTTATAATAAAACATATTAACTCACAATTAAATAAAGTTTTAATAACCCGGCTCTTGGATGAGTATGAAAATTTAATTTGTTTCATCAAACTCTCGTTGCTCTCATTTTCGCAATCAAAATTTCGCAAATTTTGAGTTTCGTTTCTCTCGAATATGTGAAGCAAAAAGATAAGGTATTTAAGTTAATCGGGCGGAACAAAAACTGTTAAATGCTTCGTTAAAGAACTTAGCCAAGTAAAAAATACTAATTCATTAATTTTGTCCTCAAATAGTATCCATCCGATTTTTTACGTGCTCTCAACTATTACATTATACATTTTTCCGAGTTGGTAATTTTTTGAAAATTAATAAAAATTAATTCTGACGACAATTCGGCTTGGTTAATTATTTCGTTGCAATGCATTTTACATTATAAAAACATTACCGGTATCGTATATTCAACAATAGATAAATATAACTTGATATTAAATAATTTAATATACTCTATATTATTATTGTAGGTAATTTGGAATTTCAAATTGTAATGACCCCTTTATATAACAAACTATGTACAATGTAACATCTATAATTACTTGTCTCTGGCAGTATTGAACTATTAAATTTGGTAATATTGGATTTGACGGTATAATTGATATATTATTACTTTGATATTTCTAAAAATATTTTAAAACTAGTAGGGAATAACAACTTAAAAAGTAAATTTAGAAAATAAATTTTTGATCAAAAACCTAGAATTGAAGAAAATTATATAAATATTGCTTTCATTTTTCCTACTTTAAGGCTGTGTGTCCGCTTGTAAAGAAAATTCGATATGCAGTATTTTGTGTTTAAGAACGGTAACCGTCTATTAGCATACGTACAATGAATTTGTCCAAAGTAGAGTTTGAAGATAGTGAGATAAAGGCGTAGAAACGAGACCAGAGTGAAACAAGATCGAGATAAAATCAACATGGAACAACATGGAGAGCCGGAACCAGAAATTTTGAGATGTGAAGTAAGAATAGCAATAGATAGACTCAAACTGAACAACTCGCCTGGAACAGATAACATCAACCCAGATGTCTTGAAGGAGATGGAAGCGAATGGCATCAAAATAATCTGTGACATATGTCAAAAAGTGTGGACAACCGGAGAGTGACCACAGGATTGGATATAATCCATATTTATCCCAAAAATGGCGTTAAAGAGAACTGCGAAAAAATTCGACGGCATTATATGGACCAAACTGTGGCAGATACTAAAAGAGATGGGAGGCATTTTATCACGATTAAAAAACGACTCTACATCCATTCCACGGTGTTAGTAAAAATAGACTAACAATGGGGGGGGGGGGAGCTCGAGATAAGGCTGCATACTGTCGCACGAGGTCGTGAACAGAAGGGTGTAAACCACGACCACGACTCCTCTGCAAAGAGGAAAACGAAGAAAACAAGAAGAGTTTAACAAAAAAAGAACATTAAAATTCATTAATTTTATTTATAATTTTGTGGATTTAGTTTTCAAAGCAGCGGGCTGAAATTTTTTTAAAATTTTTATTACTTTAATTTTTTAATAAATCTTGAAAAATAAAGTCAGATAATTGTGAAAACTTTTTTGGGAGTGGGTGCACAGCCCTGAAAGATCTGGCTGAAAGATAAGGCTGAAATGATCAGCCTTAAATCATTTTCGTTCGACATTTGTCTTCAGTCTTCATTCGGAAAACGTAGAACTTTGGAAAACTCGATGTATACAATTGTCTTCAGTATTATATCGTCATTACGAGTTGTAGTTTAAACTTTAAAGTTGGACCTAAATGGCAAATACTAGAGAAAGGATTTGACATTGAAGGCCTCACTGCTGTTTACAACAGGGTTGTATTGTCACTGCATTCTTCAACAGAATTTTCAGAATTTTTCTTCAGAATTTTTTTCGTTTAAAAATCAATAATGCGAAGAGATATAATCGATCAATCGTACAGAAGGAACCGCTCTCGAGATCTTGTTGGTAGTTTCTGTATCCGGGACCAAATAGAACTGCACAGCATAGTTTCGTTTCCACATCACAAATATATTTTTAATCAAAAGGCTACACAATTTTTGCAACCTTGTTATATCTCCCTCCTCGGTCATTACATCATAGGATCTAGTGATTTAAGGTTCTCTTAATGAAAAAAGAGGTTAGCTAATCAACCTGGTTAAGGTCATGAGGTGTATTCCCATTGCCTTCCATAGTCCATGGATATAATTTGGACTAAAATTAAATATTGAAATAAAAATTGCTCTCTACACTGCAGTTTCCGATTACTAAATAAGGTCAACGAAAGCCAAAACGAATTTAACTGATTATAAATTATGTAAATTCAAAATAAATGCATTCCGCTAATAACATTCGCAGATGAATTTGGGATGACGGTATTTTACATAAGAATTTTAAACCTACCTACGTCGCGTCGGTTAACATAAATTAACAAGAATGCAACAATCAGGTGGTCATTTTGAGCAATGGCTTTCAAGATAGCTGATTTCAATAAGGTAGAAATTCCCATGTCTCATCCATTACAAGAAACTAAAATTTACTATTTCACACATAATTATACGCAATACACAAATTTTGCGATAAAATATTGGCTTCCAATTAACAGGGAAAATAATAGCAACCAGTAATTCCTATAATGACACACATGTTTTGATTTTATTACATCTCTTTGATTTCACCAACTTTATAAAAACCGCAAATTACTGATTAAGTAACCTTTAAAACGTTATAGACCAGCCGATAAGTCAGAAAAATTTACAACATGTGGAAAAAATTCGAACTGAATTTTTGTTTCATATGATAGTTCTTTAAGATGTCATTAAGAAGTTCTGAAGTTTCCCCCCTCCTACAAGATCCACTGGGGTTGGGAAAGGGAACAAAAATTAGTTTTTCAACTTTACGGCAAAATTTGTTATTCACTAAATTTAATCTACTAATTAAATGTTCTACAAATAAGTTTTATATATATTATTTTAAAGTTTAGCTAAGTTTTGAGATCACCAATATTTATTTAAATGGGTAGGGATTAATTTTTCATTAATTGTATAGATTTTCAGCATAAATGTATATTATGTGAATGTATGTTAAGAAATTTGTAGTTTCTTGGGTATTACGACATTCTGTAAAATATTCTGAAGAAGAAGTCATTTGTGCGTCTTCGGTCCAATGTCGATTGGCTTGGTGAAAAATGTTAAAGCTCTACTTATTCTACTTGATTGTAATCCAACAAGTATTTATCAATATCAGCTTACAAAACTTACTGAGCAATACAGTCCAGATTTTCTACAACTGTAAACTCTTTGAAATATTTTGCTATTTGCTAGATATTTGAAGTAAAAGTTCATATGAAGCGTAACTTAGCTCAAATTTTATTCGGCCATCACTTGGTGAAGTATAAATATAATGAAAAATTTGTATAGAACTTTTTGTGCAAAGAATTTATTGTATGTAAAGAAGTTGAAAGGAAGTCGAGAAATCGCCGAAAAACTGATTTTTGTTCCCTTCCCGGCCCGTAGAAGTTGACTCCGATATTGTTGGAAGGGCGAAACTTTAAAATTTCTTAATGAAAATGAAAACAATCCAGTTAGAATTTTTTCTACTTGAAAATACTTGGTGATTGGTATATTAATCCTTTTAGTAAAGTATTTATTATAAGCAAAAGCAAATCGATTTATTCCTGAGGTTTCTTTCTGTACTCCACTGATGAGATCTAATAAAATCGAAACCTATATGTCGTTATTGTAATCCTGGTTGTTACTTTTTAAATTGTTAATATGCCTTACAAGCGGTAGTTTATATCTAATGGGGTTTTATTAGTGAAGTTAATTCTCAACACATACCTAAAACTATCTAGGTTTCACATCGATCCGTGATAGTCCTTCGTATGACCCGATTGGAAAAGTACTTCCATTGTACAGTTCATGTAGTTAAAAGCAATAGAATCTGCTGAAATTACACTTCCCAGAACTTGGCATTACAACCTCGCCATAACTTTGATGGAAAAGTCCTGTAGAAATGGAGTTCTTTTAGCGAATAACGAATAATGTACTCGATATAATATGTACAAGGTGTTTTTTGAAGTTTTTGAAAATTTAAAGTGAACCATTGCAAGTTATACGATTAAGGTCTGAATTTTAAAGATTTTCATCAACAATAAAAACTTTTCGCTTTTGAATTAAAGCAGGATTAAATTATAGTAAATCGGAATAAAATCTGGATTGAAGTTCTGATTGCTACACATCAAGAATTTAAAATATGAAATAATAAAGTGGCCCCAAACAAGATTGTTCACATTTCCATTCAGCCTTTGAAGAAACCCATCTTATCACATTTGGATAATGTGACATCAGGGAACTATTTCTTTATAACATCAGCAATAAACCACCATTCGAGCCATTTTGCCTCCAATAATAGTCAATTGGGTTTGAGGGGACAACAACGAGACCGATATGGGTGTAACCATTACCATCTTCTTCTCTTACAAAATTTGACAGTTTATAAAATCACCCCGAGTTATAATCACAACAAACGCTAATATGTGAGTAATGATAATTATTAACCAGGCACAAACCATTGGTCGGTAAACCGAGAAGAAATTATTTGGTTCATAATCGTTACCATAATTACCAAATAGTGTAGGAATCGATGATTTCTTCTATCTGTCCTTGGAGGTAAAACGTGTAGCTTGGGAATCAAAAATTCTCAAATCACTCAATGTAGAACCTCGATCGCTTTTATTGTATTAGGTAACAAAAAACCATTTTGTTGGTATTTTGCAGCATTGTGATAAGTGCGTAGAAAATGTCTTTGACAAAAAATATACGTTGACATAGCCAGAGGTATTTCACATTATAATTCAAAAATTACTTCTTAATTAAGTAATTTGTTTTTAATCTTGATAAAACCGCAGATAGCGATATCGTAAACAATAAATTTCGACATCCATCAAAACATTCCAAAATTTATGACGTTTTTAATTAATGTCGACATTAACGAGAGAACAAATTAAATAGAACATGTACTAAAATTCGTAATAAAACAAAAATTTTATTTGCTTCTATGGAAGTTAATAAAGTGCACGAAGTGCATCCAATTTTATGTGGTTCCCGATTTTCTTCGTTTTCTAATTTATTTTCGTAAAATTATCTTAAGAAACTCCGTTCCACTTACTTCAATATACTTTCGACTTTTATCTGATATTGTGATATTTAAAGACAAATTTGATATAAACTCTTTCGCAAACTTTTGCAATATCCAGCAATTCATAATATTTTTTGCTAAAAAAAAGTTGGAAAATAAATTTTACTGAAAGTTATCTTCAGTATTTGCAATTCTATTATCGTCATAAATTTGCAATTTACAATCGACGCATATTAATTTTGCTATCTCAACGACGCGACGTGTCTAGCTCGATTGTATAATTTTCCAAAAGTCGAATAGAGAGTCTCGACTTATGTCTCATTTGCTATAGTTATTTGGTGTAATTCTACGAAATTACACAAGAATTAAGTTTTCCTTGTTTGCAGGTTTAAATGATAGTCAGGTTTTGTCTATAATAAAACCGGCCTTGAGATCAACTAAAACGCTTCCAAAAGTGCTTTTTACTGTACACTTTGGTAAACTTTTAATCATTTTCTATTAAGCGATATTCTTAACTACCAATAAAAGCTCGTCAATAAAGCTTTCGTTGTGTTTTTTTTACTGTGCTGTGAACTAAAAGTGGAAAGACTGCAGCTGAAAATTTAAATTGAGCAATTGAAAATCTTATTTACCGAAAGACTGTGCAAGTAGGATTTTTAACCCATTCATGCTTGTGCCAATTTAGAGAAACTCAAGTTTATACCCGCATGTTATTTTATTGTTTTATTTCTGTAGTAGGTAGGTAGTTGAAAATGAGTTAGAGTCTGAAATGTTTCACCACTTTAACCGTCACAGAATAACCGCACTTTCGGTTTTAAGTCGATCTGCCCATCTTCGGTTACAACTGGTATTACACCGGCACCTAATAATTAGTTTAAGTTGTTTTACATTGGCGCAATTAACTTTAACGTCGGTAAAGAATGCATAAAAAGTAAATAAACTTGGCTCGAGTGTGCAAACAATGCAAGAAATGAAGTAAAGAATTTACATTTTTTGAGCTGTAAAAAAGTTTGAATAGTTTCGAAGCGATTACTTTTTAATTAGTTAGATCAAATATGCAATTCAAAAAATACATTCGCGATTTGCAAAACCAAAATGTTTCCCAAGCGGATACTTTATGGAAAGTATAATCCGAAAGTTTTGTAGAAATCTGGTAGGAATATAAACTAAGGATAATTTCGTTATTTTGAGGCACTGCAAAAATAAATGAGCTCGAACATTAATATAATCAGTTGTACCAATTATTGTCGTTAACAAAAACTTTTAATTTTGCTTTTTGTTACAAATTTTTGCACTCGAGAATAATTTTGTTACATTTGTTACGCTGCAAGTATTTATCAAAAGGGAGATATAAATTTTCGTGTATGTATTAAAACAATGTAAAAAGGTGGTCTCCGTCTCTACACCTAACCAAGAAAATAAAACATTTCGCGTTTGGACGCAACTTTTTAAATCTTGCAAAAAAATGAAAAATGAACAACATTCGCATTTTAATGATCCCGAACTGGTAAAGTACCTCGATATTCGTGAAAACAAGCCCTACACAAGAGCAGGCAAAAATATCCTCTCGTCTTTATTTTAATATAGTTAGAAAGAAACGACACGGGGGTCGTAGAGCTAAGCTTTAGTCCTTCGAGACCACAGACTTTCAGTTCTTGCTTTCCTGAAAAGCTCAAGACATTTTTTGCTTTCACAAAAATAAATTCAGGAAACTAAAGTCCGTAAAATGTCCATAAAATATATCTTTTTATATTTATCTTATTACATTTTAACACGAAAAACGTTGGTAAAACACAAAAAATAATTTTATCGTTTTAAATTCATCAAGTGTCTTTAATTACCTTGCAACACTTGTGCCACACTACCAACAATTTTTGTTCATCTCAATTTTAAACCTACTATATACAGAGTGGATCAATATGGGAACACTTCTTATCTGTTCATTATAGAACAGAAAATTATGCAATATTGGATTAACTTTTCGAACCAATTTTAGTGCAGCAAACCACAATAATTATCTGTCTGTTTTCATATCCCAGATGCATGGATAAAATATATTTAGAAATTTCAATTATCTGCGTGTTCTTATAGATTTTAAATCTAGGAACTTCTTCAATTACAATTTAATATTGTGATCAGATTTCTGGTAAATGACATATTTATTGTTTTCCAACAAGATATAATTTAATGTTCTCTATGTTGCATTATCTATTCAATAAGCAAAGTTTGAGCTTGAGTACATTTTTGAAGATTATTCCATCCACGTGAGATATTTTTCAATTTATAAATTCTGTCAGATAAGATTTTTCCTCTTTTTCATAGTTAATTTTGTATTTAGTTTTCTTATAGGTATTTTCCAGTTTTCAATTTTATTTTCACAATAATATCTTCTAATAGAACAGGCACCAAGTATTTTAATTTTTAACTGGATTTTTTTTTCATATAATGCTGTAATTAAGTAATTCTAAAATTTCTCCTTCTAATCACATCGACGGCGACGTTACCTTCTACAGGGTGCGGAAGAGAATAAAAATCAGATTTTCACCGATTTCTCGACTTTTTTTCAACTTTACCATAAAAATGGTTATATACAAAATCAAAGCTAACTAAATTCTCTACAAAAGAATTTTTATGCGTATGTATCATCAGGCACCGTAATGGCCGTCTAAAATTGATCTAAGCTATGCAACCATAAAATTTTTCAAAGATTTACACAGCGACGTCCCTTCGAAGCAGGTTACAAGTATATTCATTTCTCTGAGTATGTTATTAGCTATTCATATACGAGGAGGATGTAATATTATGTATTTTATTCAACCTAATCACCCTTCAACTTGATGCACTTAACACAACGTTCTTATGATAACTCGAGTCGTTTGGAAAAAATTCGTTTCCTTGGTCTGCTAACAAAATCTTACAAAATTATTTGGCCTAAATCTTTGATATTTTTAGATATCTTTAAGTTTTGGAAATAAGTCGTAAGATCAAAATCACGCGGATATGTTCTATGCTGGAAGGTCGACAATTTTAAAACCGATTTTATTCAATTCTTGCAGGACAAGAAGAAGTGACTTGTTTTGCAAAATTAACATCCCTTTAGAACTTGAACTGTTTGACACAAAGAGAACCGCCAATTTTCCACTACTTTGGCATTTATTGGGTCTCTTAGTCATGAATCAAAGATGAACGTACCCAGGTTTCATCCATTGGAACATACAAGAATTTTTTTTACCAGATAAATAACTTGCAATTTCCAGGTTTTAACATCATTAAACGCGCATATATGACTTGCCCAACTCCTTCTGTCAAATATTTAAGAGAACGTCATGTAATGCCCAAAATACAACGACATTGTTATATTGCATTCAGATACTAAATATTTTTTCTGAAAATCTATACATTTAATTAAAAATCGATCCCGACCCCTTTAAATGAATATCAGGGGTCACGCAACTTAACTCAACTTTAGACGATCATTACCAGGTAAAGCAAGAATGTGACGAAAAATGTATGCCTATTTTGTAAAGAATTTAATTAAGTTTAATTTTGTATAGAACTATTTTTGTCGTTAAAAAAAAGTCTAGAAATCGGTGAAAAACTTACTTTTGTCCCTTTCCCCGCCCCGGTAGAAGGTGACACCGATCTCGTTGGAAGGGGAAAATTTCAGGATTACTAAATTACACCTTAAAAAACCATTGCATGAAAAAACATTCAGTTAGAATTTTTTCCACATATCGTAAATTATTCTGAAGGGCGCCTGGTCTTTAGATTAGTTTTCCAACTTTTTCATTCTTTCACTTAATGTAGGTACATTAAAAAGGATCGTTTTCAATTGTTTAATTTTTGATCTAGTTTTGATTATGTTGCTTTATTCGATTTTCTAATAAGATCGATGTTTTTTCTCATTTTCATAAATTTTTGAACTTCCCTCCCCCCTTTCAATTAAAAATCTTCAGTTTTTCAATGTGAATTCTCATTTTTAATTTCTGGAATCTCTATTATTTGTACTTTCATTTATAATAATAAAAGAAATGTAAGCTTTTTGTTACAGTAGGCTATGGTAATCTTTATGTATAAAACCGTATAAAACAAAAGATGGAATAAAGTAGTTATGCGTAAACTGGATACATATTCATCTTTGTCTATTTATCGTTATTATTTTTTATTATTACATCTTTATATTTGACTGTTGAATATATTTCAATGCATTATTCCAATGACTATACGCCAAATTGAGGCACAAGTACTTGACATAAAAATTTATTATCAGCAGTCTTTTGTTTGTATACTACATCAAATTTACCTCGGCCTACTACTAAAAACTATATAAAAACTTCTAACAAACAAAAGTTGCTTATAGTTTTATTATTATTTTATATAGGTAGCATAATATACTCGTATGTACTCATATATCATTGGAAATCTAAGAAAGTAACCTTTTTAAATATGGATTCCAATTCAAAAAATAATTTTATACTATCTCCTAAAATAGAATATGGAAACTATAATGTTTTCAGATTTTTAATATATAAGAGCACTTGAAGAGAAGTTAATAAATTAGTGTTGATCAAGTTTTGCTGCTTTTGAGAACTTCGACAACGCCTTCGATTATTTCTGTGGAATTTAATGTATCATTTCAACAATTGCTTTGTAATAAGCGCCGTGGTTAAATTATTGGTGAGGTAAAGGCTTCAAGCATATCCTTGAGGTATTGGTACATATTGCAACCTGGATATCCATGCATCACAGATGAATATAATAATGTGATGCTCCATGCAGGAACAAGACGTTAATTATAAATAATGTGAAGCTACATTATTATCGTAAATATATTTTATTCTCTTCCAATAAAAGTAGGATTATTTGAAGCATCCTTTTATGTAGATATTCTTCTAGGCTGATAACATCACTTTAATATCGACTTCCTCGAGGTTACGGAAAGATTTAATGAGCATTATCAGAAGTTTTCTTTTAGTACCATTACGAATTTTTTGCTGAGGAAGATACGTCTTTTGGGTTATCCTTGTGCGGCTCAGTGCATGTTTACTTTTTTACCGAGTCCGATATAAATTCATAATCATTTGGTCCCAATGAAGATCCTCTTTTAGCCCGCTTGGAAAAAGTTCAACCCATCTTTATGAAAGGTCCTAAAAAAGTGTTAATAATTATCGCAAAACAATTATTGCGTCTTCATTCTCTAAAATCTTTGAGTATGGAATGATCGGACAACAAGATCAGATCTCGGCAACTCTGATTAGTGACCAATATCCTAGTGCGATTTAGATCGTCCATTAGATTGCGTGGATTATTACCTGCCATCTTCTAAGCTTGGCAGTTATGGTATCCAATGAAGGTGATGGACTGATTCATATAATACTCGTTTGGTCGCGCTCAGTTCGTGAGGGTGAGGGTGAAGTTTTGGGCCCTGTCTTGTGATTAATTTGTTAATGACATTGCAGTTTTGCTAATTATAATTAGGTTATCTAAGCTGATAATATAAATATATCATAACTGCGACAAAAATTTAAATAAACTATTAATATACCTACCACGTTTCGTTTCAATAAGTTATCTAAATTTCTGTTCTAAGATTTTAATTTTTCGTCAATTTCTTCTTTCATTTTACAAAGACTGTAATGTGTTATTTTTGAATAAAATATCTGCTACAAATAAAACCTTCCAATTCTGTAGAAACACAAAAATGTGCTACGTCACGTCTTAATTTCTACTAAAATTTTATTGTATCCACACTGAAATAAAAACTTATGTATAAAATTGCGGTATCCATTATGTGTTATGTAATATATAAAACACTATAATGTAGCAAAATTACATTCATCGTATAATATTTCAAATTAAAATAATTTAAATTTACATGTGTAAATGTAAGGCATTAATTTCATTTTGAAATATTTATTCTTTATTCTGGAATATTACACCTATATTTTGAAAAATAATAATGTTTCTCATTTTTACAAAAATGATTATGTAAAATTAATTGTTGAAACATATTTTATAAAGTGTACAAAAATTTTTCATTGAATATTCAAATTATAATAATGTTACTACGCGTAATTGCATTGTAACATAACAAAACGTAATTTTACAGGAAATACTGTACTTTTACAAGAGAAATTAAAATGATTACAATTATTATATCACAACACAGATGTTCCTGCCTTTTTTTATTTTCCACAGCTTAAGTTGGTAAAAATTGGAGAAAAACATCATTGTATTTTCACACATATTTTTTATAGTACCTACAGTTTGACGAATAATCGAAAAATAACCGAGCTTTATGTTTCCTCATTGCACAAGCTTTTTATTTCGATAAATTGGTGCTTAAAAATGGTGGGTTTGATATTTTCCCATTAACCTCCTCCCCATTCGGATTTTAAATTTGAAGTTCCACAAAATGCAAATCAACATCCTCTCGTGCAATAAAATAGCTAACCAAAACAGATTTAATGTGCTTTTATATTGTTTTATGCGTTTTGGCGTTTGTCCTAATCAGTTTTAAAATTTTTACAACAACTTCGTGGTTAAGAATTTATACGATAACCAAATACCTTACAAAGAAAATTTAATTTTTATTTTAATAATAAAAACGAAAAAGTTTTGCAATAAACTTGCGAATTTTTGCACATAAATTAAACTAAAAACGACCAGTTTTTCATTCCAAAATAAATAATGTGGCAATTGTAATTTTTTTTATATTTTTATCAATTGGATAAACAAGAGTTAGTACTGTTAGTGCCAGAGTGGTCATTATTTTACCCCATAATAATTTTATTCTTATGCCAGAGGAAAATTACACTTTATTGCGCTTTTCAGCAGTTTTCCAAACTTGAAAAACCATGCGACATAATTTAACCAACATTGTTTGGTTTGAGAAGTAAATAACTCGATTAAACTAAGTTGAATAAATTACGTATTACGCTTGTAAGTGTATAAATTCTAATTCACCTTTTTTCTTTTTTTTTCAGACGCCAGTTGATGGATTATCAAAAACTGTCGGCAACACACTTTCCCCAAATGTAAGTAAAACCTAAACGTGGTATATAATGGTGAAGTACCTCTGCGGTTAATTTAATTAAAATAATAAAAAAAGTCAATTTTTATTACTTTCGAAAAGCGTATGGGTGGTGGGATTTGTGACAAATTATACCTACATTGAATTATATTGATAAAACAATTAAATGTACATCTAACTTAAATTATTATTACAGTCTCGATAAAAACCGATCAATAGGTACACGAAATGGGGACGATTATAAAATAGAAATAACTCGTAATGAAAAATAGAATCGAATTTATCAACATCAGAAAAGGAAGTATCTAAGAGAAAATACCAAGGGTTTAGCTATTAATTACTGGAATTATAAAGAAAGACGAAGGGAACGTTGTAACGATTCACTGGTCATAAATGAGTCAAATTACAAGTGTGGTTGCGTGTTCACAATCCATGGCCAAATGCAGCAAGCTCAGCTTTTGTTAGTAGTTGCAATTAGTATTAGTTTACCTACTCGTTATAAACTATTTATGGTATATTTTGTTATCACTTTATATGTAATAACATAATTTATAATTTTCAAATTTGCCTCCAAATTACATTAATGTAAGGCGGTTAAGTGAAATTGGGGTTAATTTTGTTCAAACTGATAATGTAAAACTCGAATCAAATTTTAATCTTAAAAGGATATAATAATTATAATATATTATACGCTATCAACACAATTAAGTGTTTCTTGTGGTAAAAACAAATAATTCTGCTTGTGAGGTCACACACCTTGGACTTTTAACTTTCTTTTCTAGTTAATGCATGAAAAATAATCAAAACCTGAAAAATGTAGCAAAGCTGCAAAGCAGCAGCTTATTGGGTAAAATTGCCACTCTATTAACTTAACAGTGACTTCCTTCACTTCCTTCACATGATTTTATTAAAATCCATTGTTTGACTAGCACTGCTGCTTGGTACGTTGGGCAAATAAAATAAATATTCTGTGGAAAATCATTGGTAATTATTAACCGATACCGGAATACGATAGAAAGATAATCAATTCAAGGTGTAACAATGAAAAACTACAACAAAAAGAATTTAAATTGATGTAACATAATGATAACGATACTAGAATAATATATTGAGTGAAAAGCATTCTTTTCAATTTTGCCAATCATTAAAATTTCCTATAAAACATTACATTTTTTGTTTACTGCAATAAAAGTTCTTTGTGCACCACAATAAAAGTGCTTTGTTCTTTTAAAATTAGGATTTTCACCAAATTAATTATTATTGTCAAAATTGATGCCTTTATAGCCGCTAACTTCCTAGCTTTATTTTAAATTTAATAATTTTGTTTAACGTTTTCTTTACCAGATTGTTAATTATTCAAGTGTCTGTTAGAAGTTTGTGTATCGCTTTGAAAGATGGCAATTAATTAATTAAAACAATTATACATTTTTTCTACAATTTTTGTTGGATTCATGTGAAAAATTTGGTTGAAATGGCCATCCACTTCATAACATAGCGGATTAGAAGTTGTAATTTTCAAGGTTTAGTATTAACTTGAATATTGAAAAGGTTAGATAAATGTGTCAATCATGCTCATATCCAATCAATCATAACGCATCCGGTGAACAATGCATTACGAATGTATGATATCTCTTATCTAGTACACTTGCGTACTTTATATACATACATTGTTTCTTAGAATTTAGATAACAAGAAAACTGGATTGCGTTGATTGAATTGAAATATTACATGGACTTGACAACTTGAAATTTACAAACAAGCAATCAAAGTTTGGTGCTTAGAAAAATTTGAAATCGGAAGTAAAAGTACCTCGATATTAGGTCCCTTCCGTTCGGTATCTTACCCAATGACATCATCAAATCGGAAGTAAAGGCAGTAAACACATATGGATGAGGTGCACGTAGTTTGGTATGGTGGTAAAAGAGTTGAACTGTGGACCTGATAGTTTGAGTTTGAATCCTCAGCTACTCCAGAATTATTTGTGCCTTGGTTCGGATTCCACATAAAATTGTGAACTTATAAGTGTGGGTTTAAATATTCCTAAATAAAATGGTATTATCCGTTCATATTGTACAAATACAAAATACAAATACCAGAAGTTTCATAACCCCCCCCCCTCCACCACTGCGATGAAAAACACTTTGAAAATAGTAACCTACTTAAAATAACATTAAAAACAAAAAATTTGTAAATTATTGAAAATACTAAATTTTTTCACCTAGAAAATTATGATGTGAATATAATGATGCGCTCAGAATAATTAATTAAATAATAATTTAAACTCTGATATTATGAGGTAAACTCGTGAATATATAATATTCATAACGAAGTTTTAATAAGTTCAATTTTGAATTCGAGTGTCAATAATTTTAGTATTGATTTCCTGATCCAGATGTTGGTCCAAAACTTGCAATAAGAAAACTGCAAAATTGTGAGTTATTTTAGTATCGCCTCATTTTTATAATCGCAAACAATCGCCTTAGACGCTATCGTATTATTTAGTATAGTATTCGATTTTGTTTAATCAGCTATGTCGATTTTGTAAATTTTCATCGCAGATAAAATGAAGAAAAACAAACAAAGGTGCTTAGATTTGTTTTCATCCCTAAAACTGCATTTAGTTAAACAGAATTTTTGAAAAGAAAAGCTCCAAGATGATAAGATAATAATGAAATATAGTACGTACAGTTACAAATGAAAAAAGCTGAAACATTGATTTGGATTTTAATTCATTTACATTTACAATATGGAAATGAATATCGAATTACTGCAATTTTAAAAAACGTCAAACTACTGGCTAAATCATATTATGCAGAATTATCAGATTTTCATTTATGTGTTATTCAACATTTCGAACATAATTTGAGCAAACGCTCAGAAATTGGTTAAATTTAGTTATTGATTTATACAGAGGAATTTCAGTTATAAGTCTCAAACCCAAAATTGACAATAAAAATTATTGGGGATTAATTTTACTTTCTTCCCGAACCGTGTATTTGAAATATTAAAGGAAAAGCGAACATTTTTGTAGGAAAAGTTGCAATAAAATAAAGTAAATTTTGACTGCATCAGCATTGATTTATTTGCAGGTCCGGTTCTCGATTTTATCTTGTTCATAAATCTCCTCGGCACTACTCTATCTTTGAGCAAATAGTCGAAATAAATTGGAAAATCTGAAATACGATTAAATAGTTTAAAAAATAAGTAATTTTTTGTGGTAATATAATCTCTCGAGTATAAGTAATTCTTGTCGAGAAGAGCTTTCTGCCGGAAATGTCCTGGTATACTTCCAACAAAGTTTCAAAAATAAAATAAAAAAGTTTATAAATTTTTATAAAAGAAAAATAATGAAATTATAGATCCTTTAAGCTGTCAGATCACATCTCAATCGCATTTCATGTCGCAAAAGCAGCACCTGCACTTGACAACATCATCTTTTACTTCTTAAATCGAACGAAGCCAGTGGAAACTGAAAACCGAAAGTCGGCCACATGTTACATTGAGGGACGGTTCCAAGATAATAAGTTGGGCTTTTAAAGGTCCACCCAATCTATTTGTTTTTGTTATACTCTTTTAACGACTAATTTTCAGCCACACTCCTGCACGGTAGAAGCACTAAAAGCTCTTCAGAATTGTACACCGCAAACTTGTGTGTTTCCTAAACTTTCGAGTTAATTTATTGCGAAAATGTTAAATTAAGACAATTTAATTTGGGAGGATTAAACCGATATCGTAATTTTATCGTTTTAAAATATTATAACCTTGAGAGAATGTAAATTTTCTTTTTGCGGTTTTTCCGCCGCAATAATTCTCCAGGGGAAAAATAAATACGCCAAAGTTAAATGTATATTCTTTACTTATCTATTAGGAGACATTGAAGTGTATCTTTATGTGGGCGTACGAAATTAACAAATTTAAATAATTAATTATACATTTCAATTAGTCTTAAATTCTTTTCATTATTTGTAATTCACATTCAAAGTAAAAGCAAATGCTGAATTAACAAAAGGACGAATCTTTGCCGTTCAAGTTCTTAATGAATAGAATATGCCCTATTATTGAGCGCTTCAGTGAACCTGTAATACACATCAAAACGAATTTAGGTGAATGCTCAACCGTAATTGAGACCTTGCTTTAATTATAAAAATTGGAATGATGCACCCGCAATTGCTGCTAGAAAAAGACGTCCGTCGAGCGTGTTTTTCGATTTACAAAGAACCACGTCGCGTCGTGTCGGGCAATTTTGACCGCAAAAATGCCGCCGATAAAAATTGAAACGCTTTATTAATAAGCTAATAAAGCAACCTTTCCACAAACTCCAGTCAAAACCCAGCATTATCGACCGTTACCCTGAAAGTTAGGAGGTAGGGGTTTTCCCATAACCCTAGGCCTGACACCTCGAAGGAGTCACGCAGAGACGAAACAAAACACTCCCTACAAGGATTAGAGATTGTCACTTGTTTTCAGATGAGCAGATCTGGCGAACAATAAAGTGCCTCTAGACAGCTCTACAGAGAATTTACAAACTTTGCCATTTTGAGTTCAATTCTTCACCCCTTTCTTCCACATTGACGACACGTACTTAATTGTTTAAATCCTTTATGGATGTACTTCAAGAAGGATCAATTGTTGCCGTTTTCTTACAGTTTCATTAAACGAATAAATTGTTTTCTAACTCTGTCGACGCTTTTACACTTAATCATCAAACATAAATTTTGATATTTAATGCTTCAACTTCTGAGCTTATCGTGTTTTAATTTTGTAAACTTGTGAATAATAAACATAAATAAATTCGCTATTTTAAAAACATTTTTCGTTTGTTTAAAAGAAAAAGGTTAACGAGTACTAAAAAGTTTGTTAATTGAGCAACCACATTTTAACTTTTCGACAAATTTAAAGAGCCAAAGTAAACAATTTGTCGTGTGAATGTGACTTGTTTTATTTGCTTAATCAAAACTTTATTTTGAATTCTCATTTGTAAATTAAAACCTGAATGGTTTTAAAGCTCCGCCATCCAGCGCAGAATGTAACCGCATTAACTGCAAAAATATTTTACCAATTTTGGCGATACCATCGGGGCCTGGAACTTTTTTCCTTATCCTGTCGTTCGTAAAGACGAAGGATCAATGTGCGTTTGATTTTCTGGACTTCTTGCTCGCGCCTTCATTGAGTTTGTGTATTATGTTTACGAGCTTTTCACTGTATTGTTTTCCATGTTATTTGCAAAAACTTCACCTTTATCTTCGTCACTACAAGTTTGTTAGATTCCTGTTGGAAATGCGCGGTCTGAAACCAATATTTTCTTGCAGAAATGTTATAATGACAGCGCTAGCAATTTAAATAAATGGTGGAAATTAAATATAATCCGCAGGTGATTTTTTCAAGTTTTCCAATAATGAACACCATTAGAAGTTATTAATTTCGTTATTTGAACATTTTGGTATTAAACGGAAGCTAATGATCAATAGCTACACTCGGGTTACAAAAATCACACAAAGCACAGGGTGATTTAAATCGTTCTAACAATCAAACAGATCTGCTCCCATTATCATGGACTTGGGTCGATAATTTTTTAGTTATATAATATAATTATGACCTAAATAAAAAGTTGATTAATTAGAAACTTGCGCACACCTATGTATACCTCACGGTTATACTCCCCTAACCCTTTCAAAGTATTTCATATTTACCTTTTCTGCCGATCGATATCTTTTCAGAAATTCTGAAATACAAAAATGGTAAAATTACCTTTCTATATTTAATAAGCAATATTTCTGCTAATTTCAAGTTCAATTATGATCAACTGCCTTCTTTGCGTTTCAAATTCAAAGAACTTGATACAAAAATGACAGAGGTTGTAAGATCATTTCGGGCTTTATTTTTTATAAGACTTACCGGCTATTAATACAAAATTAACTGTTCATGAGTAAATTCCAACACTGTACCGCTAATATACAAAATTATCACGTTAGCATAATACAAAAATACGTAAATTGATGCATGTACAAGATATATTCAACAAAAAATATACAAGATAACAAACCACAAATCAGCTAAACAAAGCCATGCAGACATATAACAACATGATATTCTAATTATTAACAGTATTATGCTAAATGTTGAAAACATGGAAATTATTAAATAATCGCAAACCGGTACCGATTAGTCAACTGGTGTCTAAATTTTCAGAAAATGGAAAATTATTTCGTTCCTTCGATATAATATTCCCAGTGGCTGACTGACATGAATATACTAGTACTTTTGTTATTTCAAGTTTTAACATGAAATTTAATAATAACAGGTTTTCGAATTGTGTTCGATTAGGAATGGCGTTAGAATTTCCATGTTAACGTAACAGTTTTGAGTGGGCTTATTTGTTGGTTTTTCCGTGTAGTACTGGATATTACGTGTTAAGTAAAAATTTCTCTGCATTTGCCAGCTCGTCCCAAAGGCCAAAATTGTTAAGTAACAATGTAATCCTAATAAGTCAATAAGATGCTCCCCCTTTTGATTATTAGTGCCGTAGGTCTGAAAAGGACATTTAGATGCATGTGGAGATAGGATAAGTTGCGTGAGGTAAATTTTGCAATCAATAAGTTGACATTAGGTACAAGTCAAACCCTGTATTAACCAGGCAAAAAGCTTTGACCAGTAAACGGGCTCAAGTCGGCATATTATTAAATTTTTATTAAAGTACATTTTAATAAAATTTGAGTTTCGGAAAAATTCATTCAACCTTGCACGAGTGGCGAAATTTATATTTAAAAAATGTAATAACTTTCAAAAATTTTAGGAAACAAACATTCTTACCGAAGAAGAAGAAAATTGTAGCATGGTAATAATTTAATTTAGAAAATTGATAAACGCTTGTAATAAATAGAATCTTCTCTTAAATTTAATATTTTGCAAAATATTGTCGTTATCGAACATTAAATCTATTTGCAAAATCATTTTTTATTCTGCCCTATAGCACTTGAGTTGATTTTTATATAACTTGATATCCGATGATTTCCTCTTTACACCGTCACTAAATAAAGTTATCATATTTATGGCAGCTAAAATTTTAAATATTTTATTTTTGACTCCATGTCGTCTAAAGCAAATAATGCGACTTTCGATTTCTTAATTTATTTTGAATTGAGAAAGAGATAAAATTAACTTGGACGGTAATTTTTTCGAGCACGTTATCGGTCCAATTTTACATATATTTAAATATTAATAACATTGTATAATATATTTTTTTATTATTAATAAATAATGTATGTTGTTTTTACACACAAAATTGAGCTTAATGGACGAAATAGTTTTTATTCCGTCCATGTACTAAAAACTTAATTATTGTTTGTGCTTTTCTGTAAGAAAAGAAAAAGGAATTTGTAACACAACAAGTTAAACCAAGCATTTAAAAATTGCCAATTCATGCGGAAAATTTTAAAAATATTTCAAATAAATAAAATCTTATAAATTGAAACTGTTCTTGACATTTTATACCCTACGCACAAATCAAGGGCAATTTATACGCAACGGTGGATTTGTGGTACACGAAAAAATTAATACCCATAGATTATAACATCAATACGAAGCGATTTTATAAAGGGAAAGCTACGATAAGGGTGATTTTTATAAGAGATAAATACTCTTACATCCTGAGAAACGTCTGTTAAAAATTTAAATAATTTTTTATGTTTGCAGAAACCTTCAAGTATTTTAGGTTTTTATCTTTTTATGTTTACTTTAGAAAATTACCGCTTCCACGCATTTTCCTTCAAATAAATAACCAATGACTTTTCCAAGGGTGGTAGCGCTTTGCTACAAGGGTGCCAACCCCATCAATAATAATGACTCCAACTTCCCTTAAATACACACTTCACTTAACTCTCGAAGCGAAATATTAATGCAACTAAATTGAAAATCAATATGGTAGAAGTCGCGGCTTTGCTACTCAAGAAAATTAACATTTTTGCAGGAATTGTGTACTATTGAAAGCCTTCCCAGTCATACAATATTTGAACAAAATTCCTATTTAATTTGCTAAATGTATTAAAATCTTTAGTGTTTGGATTAATTTTACGACGCCGCGAGTAGATCCTTTAAAGAACTTAATGACATCGACAAAGGGAGAAAAGTGTCCTTTTCTTGCCTTAATAACTTTACATATTATTTTGAGCTATTATGGCTTTCAACGACCTTTAAGTGCCAGCAAATATTTATCCACTTTATTCTTTTCCCATAAACGCGAGCTGCTTTCGGCTTTGATTGTTCCACTTGGACCTGTGCTGCTGTGTTAGTAACTAAGTAAGTAAATATAAATTTAGATACATCAACTTTACATTCTAATTTAAATTTTTGTACCCAAATAATACTAGTAGGTATATATTTTATTGATTGCTCGCTTTAACACTTATAAAGCTTGAAATCTTAAAAAGTTTCTTACAAAAGAAAGTTTGATAAACAATTCTTTTTCTTAGTTGAAAACCTTTCAGATAAAAACACTTTACTACATTTCTGATAATAAACTGTTTGATTATAAAAAAGAAGTGCTTTTTGTATTGCAAGACATTGCGTTTTTGTCTTGTTCATTTTGACGACCATTTAATAAATTAAAAATTATAAAGAAATCGCTCGACAGCTTAATTTTCTCGACCGCACTTATATAAAATATTTTATATATAATATTATTTTTCGCCGTATCGAAGGAGAGGAGGTAGGCGGATATACTTTTTTGCAATTTTTTCCTTTTTCAACAAGAGTGCTTTGTTTTATTTTGGTCTTATCGGAAACAGCATTTGACAACTTAAAGAAGTTTCGTTTTATCAACTTCAATTGAAGGTATGTTTTCGAAAATTGAAAATGTGTCTGGATAAGCAAGCTTTAATAAAAAGATCAGCTTCGGAAAATGTTATTAAATAAAGAATTTTATATAAATTTCTGCATGTATATTTAACTTCATTAATACAAGCCAACGGTATACAAATAAAAGAGAAATAAAGCTTCCTCCGACAAGCATACGAACCTCTATTTTACATTTTAAATTGAGAATCGCTTTTATTTAAATTGCTCAACAATTTACAAACAAAAGCAGACCATTATAGAAAGAAACATGAGAAAATAAGAATTTTTGATAAATAACTCGAGCAATAAAACATTTCCCTTTTCCTTATTTCTCAAATTATTTTTAGGTGGTAGTACGTAATGTAATTAGTAATAAATCTTTTAAATATACAATTGCAAAAATTAAATTTGTAAATTTTACACAAGATAATTGGTTTTCGTACCACGGTGGCTGTACCATTTCGGTCCCTGTTTTATTAATCTCAGGTTACAAAATAATTTTCCGATATGCTATATAAGTGCCCGAAATAAACGTTTCCGATAAATTATGTACCGGATAATTTAAAATGGCTCTTAAAAATGTGCTACATTTATTTAATTGATGAAATATTCTATTAAATTCTGGCAGGTGTCGGTAAATTGTGTTGAATTAATAACTCGTACGATTTAGAAAATTGATGCTCCATTGAAAATTCTAATCAAATATTCTGTACATAATTTATTAGGGTGGTTTTCTCTATCTCTAGTAAAACAAAAAATTGTATCCATTTAACGTAACTACATTAGTGTGTGGGCGAATAGATTAGAGGTTTTAGGTTAATTTTTAAACAAATACCTACATAATTGTGTTTGATGTTATTAGGTTTGTCATAAAAATATCTTTCGTGAAACTTCAATATTTATTATATTTATGGCTTAGTCCATTTGGTGTACAATTGCGTTTTTTCTATGAAATTATTAACTGACAAAAATCTAAATTGCTTTCTAAGCATTTCGTTTCCATTCGACTTGCTACTTTACTGTATAACAAATTACCGAATTGTGCCCTAAAAACGAATTAACTTTCCTTGTAGAAAAACTTAAAAATTGTTATTTAAGCGACCCGTTTTTTTTCCTACCATACGTTCCCGCTTCTTATACTTGGTCGATTGTTTGCTATTTACGTTTAAAGCACACAATTTTCTTCAATCTTGTTGTCGTATCATTATCTCATTTCCTACCTGTCTAACAAAATTAACATTATTAACGCATTATCACGTAACTTTGATGCCAAAGGATCGAGGTATCGCCAGCATCATAGACAAACAAAACATCCCCAAATTGTAAACTTCCCTTACCTCCGGCTAACATGGAACACCACTTTGAATGCTTTCCGGCCTCGAGCTTCTTCTCGACCGTCCGTCCCTACAATTATATAATTTTATATTCGCCTTCGGCTATTTGAGTTATATTCAAAATATTGCCAATCTAAAATAACGAATGCAAATAACGGTTATTTAATCAACGTTCCTTCAATTTTTCCACTAAATTTGCAGGAAAAGTATTTTTATATTTTTAATTGAATAATTTCCTAAATGTTGAAAACTTTTTTTAACGATGTATATTATAACAAATTGTGCCATTCAATATTTAAAAGTACAACTTAATAACGTTACTTTAGTAGGGTCGTAAAGATAGAAATTGAGAAATTAGTAATAATTTTCCTATTAAATTTTAATTTTTAAGTTAATGTTGGAAAAGCGAAACTATAACTTATTCAAAACAAGAATTTTATCTATTTAATGGTTGCGTGAGCTTCCGCCCTTTATTAAACATAATAAATATATTTATCAATTTTTAAATGCCTACGTCTTGAATAAAATAATTACTTTTTATCGAACAGAAAAACAACGGTTACGTTTTTTCTTTTGTGGCGAATATTTCCAAAACGGTTTAAAGTCGACCAAATTTTTGGATTCAATTTAATACACGAATTACGCTATCTAAAGCTGCAATCTTTATAATTTCAAACGGATGATTATCAAACATGCTCGTTATTCCGCTTGATTAGGCTAAAGCCTTTAATATCGTTATCTATGACACTCTTTTAGTAATACTCACGCACAATGGTTTTGGTGTGAACGAAGTGAAGCTAATTAAACATTATTTATCCCGTTGATCACTAGTAGTTAAAGTTAATGATAAAGTGTCGGTTACACAATCCACCTTGTAAGGAGTTGTTGGGATTTGTTGCTGTCTCCTTTGCAGCTCGTAATATACACTTTCCAGCTAAATATCGCAGTAAACTCTTGCAACAAAGATAATCCTTTTTTAACAGCGGAAAATGTTTCTTTAAAACAAAAAAATAGGACCGCCCCACATTTACAGACCTTTAAAAATTTGTTTCGACTCGGTTCTTCGTACAGCTTCATCCGTGGTTGAAAACGTGGAAATCTTAATTTTATTTTGCTTGATCTCGAATTCGAAAAAATTTAATTCCAATTTACATAAAGCGAAACCTCCGTAACATTATCCTGATTATTGCATGTTCTTAACACCCACTTGAAAGATCCCATTTTCATTTCTTCCAACCCTACTCTCATTGCACCCCAGTCACTTAGTCTCGCATGAAATCATACTTTCAAATGATGCATTAATCATCCATTTCTACAATTTGATCCTTGTGTGTTTATATTAAATTATTGTAATGCGACATCATCAAAAGAATATTTATATATAAAAATAATATTAATTACCTTCACGTGGATTAAAGCAACACATGCATCATAATAATAATAATGTGCACGTCTCTCCGGACGTCCACAGCATGGAATAATAATAGTAATACAAATATTTTCACTCAGAAATGCACCAGTAACTCCGAAAAGTTACAATTGGAACGTAACAGGGATATTACAGTAAGTACAGCATATGCGAGAACTCTAATGTGCTTAGTTTAGACTTTAGAGATTAGAGCATAATGGTGTTCTTTTCTTTTCACTTTGATTATAAATGAGGAACTTCCAATGGAACTTTAATTACTTTTATAGCAGAAAAACTTCACCAAACCTGTAAACTCTTTTGCAATACAATGGAAAACTTCCCCAAAAAAATTGATACAGGTCAAACTGTATAGCAAAACTAAAACCAATACTGCAACCAACCGAACCCAGTTCCCCAACCTGGTGTAGACAGACGTGCGGTCTAATGCCGAAACCCTTCGCTATCATTTATTTGTTAGAAACCGACGTTAAACTCTTAAGTGCTCTATTTTAGAATTTAGAGCTGATGAGGGGAAAAGAAGGCTTACACCCAACAATTGAATGAAAATTCTGAATAGGAGGGGAGGACGACTGCCATTACAAACCTCAAATTTATTATTTATATCCGTAGGTTTCGTTGACATCAGGATCAATCCAAATCTTGTATCTGTGTTCAATCAAAGATATTAATTTTTTCTAAAACGTAAATAATTATCATAAGGAGGCTAAACACATCAAGAACAAGACGTGGGTAAGTTTATACAGCATGTATAAATTTTTTTGAGTGTAGGTATATATTACAAAATGTCAGTTGTAATGGTATAAGTCCTATACAAATAATAACAATAATAATGTACCCAATAATAATGTACCCTTGTAAAAACTTTGTATCCTTTCGAGTTACCATTCGGAAAACTATTCACGTACTTATGTCCAAAAACTGTTGGTGTGATTTGTAACATAAACTGGCGAAGTTAATTTCGATACAAACAACAAAAAATACAAAACAATTGCAATTTGTTTGCAACTCTTCGTTCGGAACGTTCTATGAATTACACGGAACTTTTCCCGTTACGATTGTTGACACTCAAAGCTTTCCATCTTCAATTCTTAAAATTTAGCGCTTGTGTTGGATTAATTTTATTGATATTTAAATTTTGTTTAAATATCTCTCCGACACTTTATAGCGGGTTGAAATGATCATTCCTAAGACGTAAGTCCCACTTGGACAACTCTCAACTCAAGAATTTCGGTTATGACCTTTTTTACCTCGACTAAAATCCCATTCTTCCAGAAACGAAACGCTAAAATGTGATATTTTCAAAATATTTATCATTTTAGGGAAAATAATTTTATTAGCAATAGCAAATTCAATAATATCAATAAGATTTTCTCAAGAACCAAAACGATCGTTTTATAACAACTCTTAATAACGTACAACGGCTATGTATTTTAGAATTTTCAGACTTATTTAAAAATAAAACTTGCAACATTTTATTTCTCACAACAGTCCCCTGCACATAGCAACAGACATCATCTACACACTTACAATCTGTCAGTTCCTTATGCAAACGGGAAGTGTATCTTCCTGATTATAAACAAACAGGAACCTCAAAGTTTTTGTTTTTTTTTCAACTTGTAAATATCCCATTTTTCATTAAATTTAGCAATGTCCAGAATGTTGTAACAGTTAGTACCTGCATTAATAGCTAAAATGATCGATTACATCCAGTGCGAAAATTATGCATAGGCCTAAAACCCGATTACCAGATTACATATTCGAAATCACTAAATATTTATTGTATTCTTGTTACCGGTTACCAGCAGGGGTGGACCAGCACTGAAATGTCGATGCGGAAAAAATGTTTAGCGATATTTATTATGGTAGCTTTCTAAAATCGAAAATGTAAAAGTAATAATTTTTATATAATTACATAATATTGGAACGTGCGTCGCCGTCGTTTGATAAACCCTTTGAGGGGTTACGAAGAAGATTTTGAGTTTTAACACCTTTTTATAGTACCCATAAATTAAAAGTACATTACATCGGCAGCCCTATTTTTTATTTGTGGTGCCTTTTATTTACAATAGGCATCCATTTATGGAGGACGTTTGAGAACCAGTGCCGTGCATTATCGAGTTATTGTTAGGCTGGGCTCTATTCACATTATTTTAAACTTTTCTGGATTGCTTTGTGTTTGCATCGCCATGGTGTAGTGATGACAGCACACGAATATATCAGAGCGGTTTCAAATAAGATGAGAAGATTAATTATGAAATCCTAACTAATTAATAATTATTGTTTGCCGAATAAAGGCCGTGTCCTTATTTGTTTTGAATTCGTAAACCTTATCAGATCTGATCCGGTGATTTATTAAGTTGCTATCTATCTGTAATAGTATATTCCATTTTATACTTAATGGTATACTGTCTACATCATGACAATTGTCAAGTACCGCTTCTAAAAATAACCGCAAGAGTAATGACGTAACATTCAAATCGGCTACCTCTTGTTGGAACACCCCTTATTGTGAAGAAATCGTTAGCGAATATAATTACATTATATTAGATTCGTGAAAATTGATGCATTTAGTTTTGAAAAGGTTTTAGTGCGCTTTTTGATGCTTCCAAAATACTGATAGAGTTTTTAATTTACTGTTGAAACAGTTTTCAAATCTAATGGAAAGCTTTGAAATTAGGGTTGGTAAAATAACAACAGATGACGTAGAACAATGGAAAACAATATAATCGTTATTGTGCATTATAAAATAAACATTACTATAATACGCAATGTTATATAGTATAGTGCATTTACATCAAAATTATTTAATTACCGTAAAATAAATTTAAAAAAATGGCTAATAGTAGAAATAGATATCGCCGGCGCGGCGCCGCGGGCGGTTTATTAGCATAAAATGTATTATTCTAACGTAGTCTTGTTTAAACCTACTTCGACATTATTTTTGAGCAAAAACGTGAGGAACATGACATGTTTTTTACATTGTCAAGCAATAATAATGTATAAAGGTGATTAATAAAATTCATTATTCAGGTATAGGAATAAGTTCCTTAACATTCACAAAAGCATTAAAAATTGAATGAACAATTTAATGATTATAAATTCTTAAATTTAAATTTGTATAACAATAGCCCGTGATAAAGTGATTTTAAACTCTATTAGAAAATAAATTTAACAACAATAGAAGAGGGTTCTAGCAACTTGCATTCGTACTATATTTCTAATCAACCACAATAATTTATCAAAATTTACAATCTATGACCGCATTATCGGAAATAATTATTAATAGTAATTTGGAGGTGAAAAAATTGCGACAGTAAATCAACAACGAATTGGTATTTGATAACTTTCAGGAATCTATTCCATATTAATTAACAACGTAAATTCAAAACTAGGTTTTTTCTCGAAACTTTTCGAATAAATTTAAATAAATGTTCATGTTGGAATGATGAACATTTTCTACAGTAATTGTGATAAATTTTGTAGAGGAGTTGATATTGTTAATTAAATGAAGCAAAAGTTTTACAATGAACTAGAAACAAAAGCTTAATAGAAAAGTAAAATAGAAAATTAAAGTGCACAAAGGAAGTCTACAATTTAAACGTGTGTATTAAAAGAACAAATTGGCCAACAGGATATCTACGAACTCTCAGCTAAACAAACTTAATAAAATATGCTCTCTCTACAAGTAATTTCCTTTATTAAAGCTATTTTTTGTTTGTTTCAGGAGTAAATCGTTACAATGTAACCTCAAGCAATACTAATCCAGCATGGATGTTCGATGGAGCTTTTTAAGTTGCAATTTTCTTCTATTTCTACTATGTCTTCTACATTACACCGCAACTTTTAAGCAAGAAGGTAAAAATATTAAATATCTTTTGATTTTACTTAATTTTCTCGCCGAAACCTAAACGGTATAACAAATTGCTTTTTTAACCTTAAAAGGTTTTCGCGAGAAAATGAGAAATAACCGCTTTTGTCTTATTCCGTAATTGTATTTGTCTCGAAAAAAATAAAAAATGTAAAAGAACAATCAAATACAATTCAATATGAAACTCGGTCTCGGAAAATGCAAAAACCTAAATCCCTTTACGATGACCCTTTTGCTTGCCTCTATTTGCATTTTTCAAGTTTCCCTACATATATTATACTATATCTCACTCGGCTGTATTAAAAACCATTACGGAGAAGAACAAAAAACCCGATGCCAAAATCATATTATTATGGCTTCGCCATCGACGAGTCGAGTCGACAAAAGAAATATTTTCGATGTAGGCAAATTTGTTGTTTCATTAAGCACCAAATTAACAAACTAATACGCGTCTGTTGCGTTGTGAAATTTCGTTTTCAGCGAAATTATTTTGTTTGCTTTCGTAATAGATAGTAATATATAAAATATAATTTGTGCGTTTATTTTTATAAAATCGAGTTAACAAATGGACATAATTTAAAAAACCACGATAGTGTGTTTGGGGCTGTCGTATAACTTTTATACAAACAATCGTAAAAATTATTATACTTTATGAATTTTTCACACGTGCCGGTTGTATAATCAATAAAACTAAATTTAAAATTCACTTTTCAGATTTTACTTGTCAGTTTTATGTTTTATATTCGTACGATCATTCTAACCCTAACAGCAAATTTGTGTGCCCATTTTATTCGCACAATTCAGTTGAATAAAAAAGCGGTTTATGGTTGAATAAAAAAATTGTATTAAAAAGGTGTTTTATAAAATGATTTCGGAAGTGCGAGCATTAAAAATGCCACCTACAGTTTATGAATGTATTTATGAAAAAAAAAATTATCGGATTCTAATGGAATTGCAAAATTTGAGTTTATTAAATTAGGAAATTATTTTAATTTTGAATGTGAGTTACGTTAAAATGTTTTTGGGTATGCAAATCGGTTAAGTACCATAAAGGAAACTTAAATACCCTTTTTGGTATTATTAAATCCTTCGCTTCAATTCCCTATACGTTCATTTATGTCGTTTAAATATAAATCTGCTTATAGTCGTCCATTTGTGTGCTTTTCAGGGGTTTGCTTTTTCCCGGAGCGCTGGGAAGGCACGTGGTTTCAATCCGGAGTTCGACAACCAATAATAATCGAAGGACCACGTCTTAGCAGTAAAGGAAGATGCTTGGCATCGGAAGGAGATAAATTTTTGGTCGTAGATGAGTACGTAATATATTATATAATATAATGTAAAACGTAATAAAACATCTTAAGTCTAAAAAGGCCATCCTTGCATATTTTATGATAAATGTGAAATTCTTCTTTTTTAGGAAAAGTTGCTACCGTTGCGTCGTGATTCACGAAAAACACGCTAATGTTCTGCAATATAAAGAAAGTAAGTGTTTTTTTTTTGCTATTTTTATTGCATGAAAAATTACGCCCCATAATTAACATTTTTCTCTTGTTTTTCATAATACATTTTAGCGTGAGCAATTTAAAATTGAATGGACATAAAAGAATGTCAATCGTGCAAAATTTTAAATTAATTTTAATAATAGCCCGGCTATTTATTAATGGATGTGTTATAAATTATATTTCGCTTTTGATGAACGAACAAAATTTTATCTATACGGTTTTGTTTTACGTTTTTGTAACAAACCCAATCAATATTTCTTTTTATTTGTTCACTGAAAAGAGTGTTTGGTTTTGCATAAAGATCGTAATTGACTATTTTTCATTAATATGCTTTAGGCTAATTTATTTTTCTCTCATCTATTTAACGGGTTACTGCTATACGTATTTATTGTGAAATTTATTTTCCGACGTGATATAGCAATTTTTAATTAATTAAATTTTGAAAAATTGTGTGTATCCACACGATGACTAAAAGCTTTGTGTTAACCACATACTGAGTCACATTATATATATTATCAAATCGGAAATTAAAAATATCCTGAAACTATCATTTAATCAAAGTCCGAACCGACCTATTAATCAACATTCAGCTGTAATGAATTTACCTACAAAGAAGCAGATGTTCGATTACCGATAATTCAAAATTCTAATTTAATTTGTAAACCAGGGGCGCACTCGCGCTAAACTTTTCTCGCAGACAATTTTCAACGCGCCCTGTAGAACGACGACCTCGAACAAATTTTACAATTTGATAAGAAAAATAATTTCTAAGAAAACATATTAAAAACAAAACGCCTCGAATGAAATTTTGTAAATCTCGGGATTATATTGCCAGTTTTATGAATTCTTCATTATTCTTCATTTCACATTGCAGACTTTCTTAGATGTCGGTTTTTTAAATTGTTTATTGTGATTGGAGTGTTTAATGTCGCGATTTTTAAAATTATAGCATACAGTAAATGATTAACCATATCGAGTAATAAAACTATAGTCCAGTCGTTAAGTACTTTTGTGTGGAATAAAACTCGGAAATGCGATTGTTTTTGTATAAATTCTTTAGTATATGGTATCGGAAAACAGGCTCTAAGTTTTTAATATCGGACTCGAACTGGATCAGGGACAAATTTGTCTAAGAAGGTCCTAAAAATCACCAACTGTTCGATTAGTCATTACTCGATTTCCAGCCTCGTAACCTTCTCTGCATTTACGGAATAGTAAGTACCCCACTATGCCACCATATTCTCTGGTGTTCTCATAGCTTTTGTTATGCGAACATAACGGTTATGTTGATAGGTTGGTGAGGTTCTTAATTTGATCAATAAATCTGTTGAAAAAGCATCCTCTCCTTATTTTTCCATCGATATTGTCCTGTATGCACAGCTTTTCAATTCCGTCGTACCTGATGATATGCCCAAGAAATCTGAGTATGTGCCTCTATGCAGTTTCCAGTAGACTCATATTAACATCTACCTTCCGTTCTCTAAGAATCGAAACATCCTCGTCCATTGCATATCTAATCATTTCAAATCAACTCCTTCCACATTGGCGGTTCAGGTTTTGAGCCATATGTAGCTATAAGAAAAAAGAAAGCCTCCACCAGTCTTCTTTTCGTTGTTTTATTTATGTGATGGTCTTTTCATACTTTGGTATGATTATTAGTGCCGATTTTGCCAAGTCTCATCTCTCCTCTGAATAACTATAATGTGGTTAAACTGTCGGGGCCACATGTGATCCCTATCCACGACCATCAGATAGCATTTTTTGGTTAAGGCTATGACCCTGCATTGGATCTCTCGATTCTTTAAAAAAATACCACAATTTCCTCCTCCGAATTAGTCAGAAATATGTACGTAGAATTTCTATATCATCTGATAGAGATGATGGGCACAAACATCGACTGCTCCAGGGTAATCTGCGGAAGTAGGTACAGCTTAACACGCTCTTAGATACTACTATGCAAAATGATCTCGCTTGAATGGTTTATGAATGCAATGGTCCTGAAGTTGGCGCAGTTTTATTTAGCCACTTTACTTTTTAACGTATAGAAATATGTATTGATTCCATTCATTCCGTAGATCACTTAGAACTTCTTCAAATTTTATTGTAGATCTGATCCATAATATTCGCGTCCAGCTGCCTTATTTTCCAATCTGTAATTTATGCCAATAATTTCCTATGCATTCTGTGCCCAAAAATAGATATTTGCAATATTAAACCAAGTAGAATTTTAAGAAAAAACTGAAAAAGAATATTGTTCTATTTATTATAGTTTCCAAGATAAAAACATCCCTACAAAGACGTGTTTTCTTGTTCATGTGATACAAAGTGGTCCCCGGATGATAGCAACTAGCCTCAATTATCTGTAAATATCCGTACAAAATAAATAACCTTGTAGTCCTACCACTTTTTATATTTTTGCAAATAATTAAATTTCAGTTCACCTGAAATGCAGATTGGATATAACTTCAAGTATAGAGAATAAAATTCTACCTAAAACCTAAACAAATTAGAATGCTGTAATCGAAATAGTTTTGGAATTTTTGTCAAATATTTATTATAAAATTTAATAGTTTTGAAATAGCTTTTTTCCTGGGGAAAAAAGTTTTTTGTTCTACCGGCCCTATCTCCAAAACTACTGGGGTTAGAACAATATTTTTTTTAGTTTTACGTATAATTTTTGTCGTGATATGCATCGAGAACAAGTAAATATCGAAAAACGAAAACCCTGAAAAATATTTTTCAAGAAAGGATAGAAAGTGATCAACTTTGAAAACTCACAGCTAGGGATCTATTAAGGTTAGAAGGTTGTTCTATGCGAAGATTTCCAGGACATTGAGTCTACTATCACTCATCATCAAATGAATAAACACAAGTCTATATCGAAAATTAAAAACTACGTCTTTTTGGACAAAAATCTAAACAAATAAGGATTCTATCCAGAGCTAAATCTCAAAACGTATTATGGCTATAGAATAATATATGTATTTATTTTTATATACTTTATTTAAAGACTTTTATTTGGTTTCATTTTGCTAATACACCTATTTTAAACATAGAAAACTTCATAGTTTTTGGGAAACTTCTTGAGAGCATTTGCCTGATGCCGCTCTCTTTCGTAGCCAAACTAAAGAGTAGCATTTCTGAGTTATTTCCATGCATACCCCTTTTTTCGCTATATAATGACTACTAGGCGATAACTCCAAACCCGGTTTGGAGTTATCTTTTTGGTTTATTTTTTTACCAAAGCAGGTTTTTACAATAAGTTTCAACTTTGACTGGCAATAGTAGGGAAACTAAGAGGTGTAATGAAAAAACTGCTAATAAATTTTATTAATGATCTGCCTGAAGAGCTAAAGAGCATTAAAGAATTAAAGAGGAAAGAACATTTTGTTTCTAACGATTGGAGTAGGTACCTACGCCGTGTACTATTTTAGAAATCATGGTCAAATATTAAAATATTATACCTGACTATAATGCATAAATTATGAAACATGTTTTTTAAAATTGTTATTTGGGTATTTGTGAATTAAACAAACTTGTTTGATAAACATTAAATCAAAAAACGTTTCTTTTGTAAAAATATAAGCTAATTGGTCATCCAATTACGATAAATTACAAAAGATATATATTAATTGGGCATCCAATTTTTTTTCTAAAGATATCGAACAATTAAGCATGGTAATAATATCTCCAAAACCGTGTACTGAAAATTAATTTCAAATAAGTAAATGAATTTTTTTTAATTTCTATATACCTACTTTGGGCACAAAAACTAGAGTTTTAATAAAACAAATATAAATACAAATATTCTTGATTTAAACAAAATATTAAAATTCTGAAAAGCTAATAAAAATTTAAATTAGTTTACTTATCTTTGGATGTTGTTATTTCACTGATTCCATATATTTAAATAATTTTTTTTATTTAACTTGAAAAACTGACTTTTTATTTTAATATACATATTTCTTTAATAAATTTAGATAAACATTGCTGAAAACTTATAAGTAGAAAATGTTTTGATTTTTAATTGTTTAATTAACTGTTTAATATTTACAATTGATTTTAATAATATTATGAAAGATTAACGTTAATCCCAAATTTTAAAAATTGAACAATAAAACTAGGTAAAATGGTGCATCCAATATCTCAATCTAATTTCTGAATAAATGCTTTTTTCCAATTTTTACGTACGTTTTGAACTTTGACTGGCAATAGCCATAGTACTGAAAGTTTTAAGGGTAACTTAAAAGAAGTTAACTTTTGTAGAAGTTATTGATATAAACAGCATTGCGCTGCGGACGATTCTTTGAAAATTTAATGTCATACCATTGCAAATTTCACGATGAAGTGGCTTCATTAAGCTACAAGTTTTCAAGGACCGCTAAGTTAAGCAAGCAGTTTGAGCTTATTTTTTGAACACGTTAATATTAAATATACTGGCCCAGAAAGTAAAGAGTTGAAGTTGTCTGCATTGCCTATGTAGTCCTACAAAAATACATCTTTTTTAACTTTTAAAATTTGAAATTAAAGATTCCACAAGATCCTGCCTCTTAAGTACCTATTTAACAAATTCAAACTAAAATTTCTCTCTCAGAAAATAGAACCGAGTTAAATTCCTAGCTTTTGTAATTAATTCTGACACCATAGATTAATAATCAGGAAAAAATTATAAACGACCACATTTTCCCCATTTCCAACCCGTCCCTGTTGTAAACTAATAGCCGGAGGTTTTTTTGACGAAAAAATGTGTTTGTGGTGTGGCTTGTTGACTTAAAATTAGATATACAAGGGTGGTTGTTCAAACTACAGAAATTGATACTTCTAAAATTCCCCTGGAAATAACTTCTTAATGCAGTTTGTGCTAAGAGACACTTCTTGATTTGATGTTATGAAAATTAATCTGACAAACTTTGCTTCTTGAAGGGTCAAATTTGTGTCTGCATATAACGTCGTAGATGCACTCGGCGTACCTAGGAGACATATAAATAATGCCATATTCGGTAGACTAATTAACTAATTCACCTGCTTTTAGTCAAAACAGGTTAGGTATAACCAATTTTAAAATGTTTCTGTATAATAATAAAACAGCTCACCTGGCAATGTTCGATGCAGCATGTGGCTATCACACTTGAATGGTTATAGTACCTACATCATTCACTATCAATCAATAAATGAAAAAGTATATTAAAATTTTGTCTGATACGTAGTGAATTGTTGAGCATGCCTTGCAGAGAAAATTTCAGTCAATAGCATTAAAATAAAAGAATTTATAGTTAAAAGTTTTCCAGTAAGAACGTCTTCAGTAGGTACTTTTATAGTTGTTTTATCTCAACAATTCTCTTTTGTTGCTTATTTTTTATTGTTCGTTTCTACTTGTTCGTCTTATCCCGACTTATTTTTTTTTATATTTTTTCTACACAAAACGCAACTCTAAATCAAATTTACTCCGCAAACCGACAGCTTAACGTAGCTTGAAAACTGTCAAAATCAATTCATTTCGAGTTGTTAATAAATTATAAGTCAAGAATGATTTAGTATGTAAGGTGTACTTTAAATATTTAAAGAGTAAATAAGATTAAAGAAGTCATTAACATATACAAACAAAACGTGTGACTAATGGCTTACATACCGTTTCTATTTATATTATAATTTTCGTTTATAAATAAAAATAGGATCTTATTTGTTTTAAACTTTATACGTCCACGATCCATAAATAAGTGTATTTTGAAAACTGTGACAAATATATTCTCTTACTCCAAATAATAAAATATTCAGCCTAATTTTTAAGTGGAAAACGCACAATTTAATTCGTCTAAGAAGAATTTATTGTATAATTTAAGTTAAATCTCTTAATTTAATATTATAAATCTTTTGATATTAAAATTTGGAATGTATTTCTGTATTATTTGGCTGCATCGTATTGATTCGAGTGACTATCAAAATATGGTGCAAATGAGTAAAATGGACAGCCCTTAAATTGGAAATGCATTATGTTAAAAGCAATAACATTATTTTAGGGTTTAACATTTATATAATCACAAAAACTATAATTGCATTTTAAACTCATTTAGATGAATGGGCCACAAATCCCCCTTTCATCACGAAGGATAAACATAATTTTTCAATCGCCCCATCGCATCGATCCGATCGCTGAAAATCCACTTAAAATTTTTAGTTACTTTCTTGTTAAATTTTTTAAAATATCACTAATTGACGCTCGTCGCTTTTTCTCCCAAAACTTTTACTACCAGTAGGCAGGCAGGTACCAAAGATTCGGTCTGGTAAACAAATTCGTCTAATAAAATATTAATAAATTTAATATTTTAAAAGTCCCCTTGTTCTTTATAAATATTAAATGTCACAAAATATTATTGACATTTCATTTGAAGTTACAGAACATTGGAAGCAATTTTTGGACGTAACCTTTGCTAAAATATTTAAAATCATGAAAAAAGTTTCTCGGGTCTATCGATCGCTTCGCCGCTCGAAAATAATCATAGAGAACAAATAACACATTTCAAGTTTCAGTTACACAGAGAAACGTATTTGCAATTACCAATATAAAGAACCACTTATTATAACTTTTATCAGATTGCCCTGTATTTCTTACCACGAATAGCATGATTTCTGCAGTTTTTTTATGTTTGCGTGCTTAAGAATATTTGTCGATATTCAAATCTATCGAAAACTTTCTATTAAAATCAACGAATCTCTCTTTGTTTTGCAACTTCGGAGCTGCATACATTTTATAAGTTAGGTTTTATTTTTAACTTTGTGAAGTCAACAAAACCAAGCTCGAAGGGTTGCTTTAAATTTTAAAACGTCACGAAAATAAAGAAAAAAATAAATTTAAGGACAATAAATAAAACGCGGTGTTATTAAAATTAAATCTGATGCGTGTTTTTAACGATTACTCTATAATATGCTGAAATTAACATTTTCAGATATTTATTAAAAATTACGTAGTACATAGGTTACATGAGATTATGTTGTACAAACAAAAGTTTAGTAGTTTAGTACCTACTCATAAAATTTAAAATTGAATTTTTGCACAAGTGTAAACAATTGATTTTTCAGCTTTTTGTTACGGGAAGGAATTGCTTTCATCGCTTTGTAGTTTGATCACGGGCGATGCGTTGTTATATTCAATGTTTCGTGAAAACGCAGCGCCAGTTTCTTGTCCGTTCAGAGGACCTTTCACGTTCACATATAATAGAGGACATGGAGAATGTCGATCGCCTGTATCCAGCATCGATACGTGTACAGAGGATAGTCGACTCCTGCTTAGTTATCAAGCGTGTCCCGATATTCACGCATCCGAAAGCACAGGTTAGTTGGTTATCAATAGATTATACATATGTAGAATTATACTGAAAGGCTTAGGAATACGTTCAGATGTGTATTGAGAATTTCATTAATTATTTAGCGGAAGCTTACACTTTGAACCACAAACGGTAAAATTTAATCTTAAAGGATGTCTGTTTCATCGATTGATTAAATTTTAATTGTAAATTAGAAATTAAATCCAAAATTCCGTTTCATTTTTATCTCTTTCAGTGGAAGAATTACAATGCTTGGCGGTATGGAAGGAGGGCAGTTCGAGATATTTGGTTGGCAAAGTGCATCACAGTCATGCGACGTCGAACGAGGACCGATTCAGATGCTTTGTGTATGAAAAAGCATCTGCGGCGTCGGAAGCATTAGACGGCATTGAATTCAGAGTCGCACAAAGCGGAGACGCAACGTGTAATGGACTCTTCAGCGCCACGGAGGGAAGCAGAACGATGACTCTTAAAAGAGGTACCTTGAATACGAATTGCTGTTTGAATCAAAGCTTCTCTTGACTTTACTTAACAGCATACAAAGATGCACATAAAACATTAAAACTTTTAATAAAATACCGATTTAAACGCAACTGCGTAGTCAAAACAATGTCGCCAACTTTGTCATATAATCCAATTTACATCTCCTTATGCTAAAATTATTTTATCAAAAGTTAAGTTTCCCCGGTGAGCTTTTTCTCGGCTTCCTAAATTATTATCGTTCGAGTCGAATGTGCTCGGAACAACAAAAAATATTTTATTCACTAATTATCCGTCGGTGAATTTTATGAAACCACAATTTCGAAATTAATTAATTACTTTATTAAAAGTTGAAATAAGGTCTTTAACTTACAAAGTTTAAAACAATTTTTGAAATTAGTTGCTTCATAATAAAATCCATTAAATTACAATTTTCTAAAACTCGATACTAAATTAAAACGTGTAATTATTTTGCGGCTAATTGATTTAGCAGTTGTGACGGGTTGGTGACAGCGATTTTCTTTGCGCGAGCAAACCGCGCTGAAAATGTAGTTTCTGAAAAACTTTTGCTTTTAATTACAGCTGCATCACTGAATAATTGTCGTTTTCCATTATGGCTGGCAAATTATAATCACTGGCATACCCTAGATTATTCCGTAACATACAGTTTTCATCATAGAAATTCTACATTGCGTATAACAAATTCGTCTGGTTTAGAAATGAAAGTTGTGTGTGCTCAAACTAAACATGTTACCAGGGATGAAAGTTCGGTGATGCTTTTGACACATTATACCATGGGATGGTATGTTGATTGTTGCCAAACTATTTAGCTTAAAATGAACTTTCCGACGATCATAATTTTAATTAAATTATTTCAGTCAAAGTGGATTCACTTGTATGTTCTTCTATCGACGGGACGTTCACGTTATGGAGGTGCAGGCCGGTGCACAAACGAAGCGACCTGAAGATGCGTGCAGTCCGAAATATTTTAATAGAACAATTATTCCCTACGTCACGTTAGTCAGTAAGTATTTTTTTAAAGGAAAAAAATAGAAGCGGATTCATTTAACTCTGCATTGCGTAAAATTATTATTTTTCTTTCCACACACAAACACTTTGCCGAGACCACCAAGACGCACCTATTAAAAGTTATTAATGTCATCTAATGTGACATATGTTAACAATTTGCGCTATGTGACCGCCTTATTTCGTTAATGACCGTGTGGATAGTTAAAAATAGATTAAGCTTTGTGAAAGTGTAATAATAATTTTTTTCTTCTATTTTTAGCGACCACGCCGGAATCGCGACAGTGCCCCTACGTAGGAAAATTTTCTATACAAAATTTGATTAGGAGCGAACGACGTATACGATCTCCAATACGTAACTATCAATTTGAAATGCATCATATCCGACAAAATTACCACTTCAACAAGCATTCCACGACAATATACGGAGAACTTGACCACGTAATAAGGGCTAAAAGAGTTGATCGATTTTCAGACTGTGATAACGAAGGCTTCTCTTATCTCATAGTTGGATGTAGTTCTGCTGATACTATGGAATTTCGTTCCGAATGTCCTTCAATGGGTTTTATTTCTTGTAAGTAATTGAGGTTTTGCACTTAGGCCTAAAATTATCTCTGACAGTTTTGTTTTATAGTACAAAGAACGAATCCTAATGTTAGAAATTAACACGTCCCCCTTGACTAATAACTTATGCAAGTTTGTACGTGTATTTATTGTCGTAACTTTCGTGTGATAAAAGTTTAAATGGTGCTGCTGAAATCCAAAACATTAGACTTATGTGAAAGTAAATACTTGAAAAGTTCCTAGTTGTACTAATTACAATGGTTAATTGTTGTTTTCTAACTCCGCCGACGGTTTTTGATTCTTTTTCATTTGGAAAGGGAGAATGCTCTTATTCTACATTTTTCACAACACTTTTACCATCACAAAATTGGAGAACTGGTATAGCCTCAGGAATACTAATGTAAATGGAAAAACCATTTTCACCTCTTTTAACGCACATTTTTTACGAAAATACTAATTAGAGCTTTTAACATTTACAAATGTAATTTAAAAAAAAAATGCACATTTTGGAAGATTAAGTACGTTTCGGTTATTTGTTTTCCGAACGGCAACTCCACCACTTTCATGTAAAACTAAAAACAATTTTCCAGTAATTAGGTGATACTTTTAGTATTCCGCATTTCGGTATTACAAATTTTAACTAAGAGCTGAAATAATTTAATTTTGATAAAGGAACATTTTTTCCCCAGACATTTTAAGCTTCTTAACACATTTATTTATTTACTCTTTTTGACACGACCGGACTAAAAATATTTCCTTGAAAATGTGAAGAAACGAATCGAAACAATCGTTAAATTTTGTTTGCTACCATCGTTATTTGAAATCTTCAGTTGCATATAATTTGTTAATAATAAAAATTATTGTACAGGGTGTAAATGGAACAAATATTACCAACTTCGGCTATATTACATAGGGGGTTCAAATTAGACCAACTTTTAATAAGGAATTTGTCCGGAAATGCACCGTTTCCGAGCTACAGACTCAATTATAGTTTCTTTTTAATGCTTAACTCTCTGTAGATGGTAGGGGTGGAGCTGTTGTTCATGCAGGACCTTACACGCGCTCACATGATTAGTGGCCATGTTACGTGCAATGCTTTTGGTGCTAATTGATGGGTTTTGTTGGTTCCTGTTTCCTGAAATGGATGAAAAACTCGGGGAAATACCTTATGAGACGGCGTGGCGTTGGATAATGTCGATAACGGTCTGCATAAAACCGACGAGCAGCCCTGTAATCATAACAAGCTTCGTAGTAGATTACCATCACGTTAGCGCCCTGAAGTTGCATGGAACACTGATTCGTGAACATCCTGTATATAAAAACTTTCAAAAAATAATTATTTATTAAGACATATAAAAGAGACCTAAGCAAATCTTAGCGAAATATGCACAATCGAACAACCAGATTTTAAAAAGTATAATGATGAATAAAATTTAAAAAAAATCTCTCTTTTTGGCACAAAGTAACCCCCACTGACAGTATGTAAAATCGTTAAAAGGAAAGATTTAACTATCAATGAAAATTATTATATTCATACTTTTGAATTTTCATTAATAAATCTTTTTAACGATTTTATAATAATACATTATTTTTTATCCATCATTAGATTATTTTAAAACCTCGTGGGAGTGGCCCGATTTTCCTTATTTTCATGTTAAGTTTTCACTAATTTCTATTCATATTTTTAATTTTCCTTTTTAACGATTTTATATTTTTTATTTATATCCGGTTTTTCACCATTTACACAGCTTCCGGTATTCCCTGCCTGTATCCGTTGCGTGTTGAAATTGTAACGATTTTTATATACCTATTATTTTTTATTCATTAAAATTTTTTGCAATCAATTTCCTAATTTTTGTTTTATTTATGATATGCAACTGGAGATTCGAAATAGCGTACTACTGCAATTTCAAACACCGCTTTTCAATTTATTTAATTATTTATTTGACTTTTCAAGGAAATTGTTTTACTCCGGCCCTGTCACAAAGGGTAAATAAATAATGTCTTAAAAAGCGTCCTTGATGCATAAAAGTTCTTCGTATGATGACGAAGTTCAAACTTACAGTTAAAATTAAAATATGTTAGCATTTAATTAAGTTTTTGTGTTAAAATTTGCATATTATATTTTAGGTTCTCTAATGTTCTTCAAAAAAAAATGTAACTAAGTGCTTTTTCGACAAACCTATGCCGTGCAATGCTTAAAACTGAACCGATTGGAAAGTTAAATTGGAAACTTAAGGTGGATACTTTTTAGATTTGAAAGCAAAAATATTCAAGGAACTAAAAGTTTCATAAATTCTCGTCAAGTATATAGTGGTAGTGCTGAAGTATAAAATATTTATATTACATCTCGGTATATTTAAGGATTCTTACTTGCAGTTAATTTAGAAGGAAGCAATTACTGTGCGGAAAATTTGCGATAAATTTTGTTTGCTCATTTATTATTCATTAATAAATAAAAATATTGGAATATTAAATTGAATTTGGAATTACATGTAAAAGCTAAACATTCGCCCTTTTGTTAATAGTTATTTCGACTAGGATAATAAATGTTAATTCGAGTTTTTCTCCGGCCTTATATAACAAGAAACTAAGATAAATTTTCTTATACAAAATTTAATAAACTTGGAGATAAACTTTTTGCCCTTACTGTATAAATAAGGATAACGGCGTAAATTTAAGCTGTCATCGCTTTATTGATATTATTACAATAGTCGAAAGTCAAACTCGATTTTTCTCGACAACCTGGACCCCGATTAAAATTTTCTCGTCATTTTTATGCAAAATTTTAGTGCCCTTCCCTTCGACAGCAACATTATTTACTCTTAATATTAAAAGGATAGCACAAAACTTGATTTGTTAAATTTTCGTTTTCGATTGCGCCATTTTCATTTTCTCAATTTTGTTATTTCTTCAAGTCGAATTACTTTACTTTTTCCTTTTGTTGCATTCTCTCATTTCTTGACGAATTTTAACTTTCCACCTCGCAATTTTAATATTACAAGCCTTTTGTTATTCCACAAGAATGGTAAAATACGTTTTCATTTAGAAATTGCAATATTTATCTTTGGTAAACATCGGAAAAATGTTGTAAAATGACAAGTCGGTAGATTAATTAGATTTTTTGCAATTTTTACTATCAATTAAGGAAAATCCATTTAGGCGGGTGTGCGCTAAAATCGCTAAGATTATATCTCCAGCACGAGGAGGAAAATTTAGAAATTGTTTTTACATCAAAATAAAACAATTCAACCTTTTTCTCTCCTTATGTGTTCCTTAAAGACGCATTTAAAGCGACTTTTTGGGTGATAATGTTGTTTTTCCATGCTGCATCTAAAGTTTGACGTAGGTTTTTCGTCGGCTCTTCCGCATCGGAATATCCGACCCTTTAAAATATGCATTAAACAAAAATGCTAAAGAATTTGGTTCCTTTGTACTGCCATAATGACGAATTTATCCCTTATTAATAGATTTTCTCTCTAATTGCAGCTTATTATTGTCATGGAAAATGGGAAGAAAACGGAACTCATTATTTGATAACAACTCCAGTTAGCAGAACATCTCTGGATACACAAAGATATTGTTTTATTTATAAAGAACACGATTCAAAACGTTTATTAGTTTCTTCGTCATCGGAAAATTGCGATCGTTCTGTGAAACCAGGATTTACAGGCGAACTTATTTTTAATGCGACCATAATTGGTAATTTTTGTAAATAGAAAAAATATAAAAAAATCCTAATAAAGGCGGTTTGTTTGTTTCAGGAAAGTGTGCCGAAGTAAATAGTAGTGAACAGAATAAAGTTCAGTGGACGTTTTTTATTATATCTTTAATAGTTACTTTTTTACATATTATTCAGAGATGATTTATGACGTAAAAATTTAGGAAATAATAAAATCAAGGAGCAATTTTTTTCTAACTGATGAGACTGCCATCCTTGGAAAGTTATTTTGGTTGTGAAAGTATTTCTACGACGGCTGGGAGCGATATTTATTTTTTTTTATAATATAAAATATACAATTTAAAAAATATAACTAAATATGATCCTGACAGGATTACTGTGATTAATGAGTTTTAAATCGATTAAATAGGATATTGTTAAAAAAACACGTCACAAATTTTAAAAGTTTAAAATTTATTTGACCAAAGTTTTGAATTTAATTTTATTTTCTTTATAGCGAAATCAATGGACGTTAGCGAGATGGATGGAATTTTAAATTTTTAAAATTTATCGGCGTGCTTTTAAAATAACCCTGTATAAATATTTACGTAATTATACACGAAGTAGATTTAGCACATGCAAAATGAAAGCAAAAGCTACTGTATTTCTATTCTCTTTCATAGTATAATACTTACCTAATTTTGCATCCTAGTGCAAAAAGCAGATATTCCATTTTACGAGGAGTAAACGTGGCTGATGTGTGTGCATGTGGACGAACTCAAAATTTCTTAATAACAAAAAAAAATGTAGTCTCATTAATTTTCAAAGTCTGATAAATACTACATATCAACAAATTAGCCAACGTTTACCTATTTAGATTTTCATAGTTTATAAGCGTCGCTTTTTATTTAAGGTTGCTTAAAATTAAATTTTGCGAAACGCCATTTTGGGCAACCTTAAAACCGAATACTCAAGCTCGTAAACTGTGACTTGTTTTTAATATTATGTACCATAACCAGCATTTTATTCACAAAATGCTTGCAATAAAAATGTATTTTTACACTGTACAACACAGCTCATCTAAAAGCAGTGATATTTTTGGTAACTGGAAGCAATATTAGAATTTGGTTGATACTAATTATTAGTCACTGTTTTATATTTTTTAAAGAAATGATTTGCAAATTTAATTTGAGCAAGCAATAAAGGTAGCTAGTTTATTAAAATAAAAATTACTACGATACACAATTTTATTTACAAAATAAAAATGGTAACTATCTTTGTGTGTCTATTTCTTGATGGATAATGTTTACACAATATTTTTTTAATTCCGGTAGAAAAGCGCACGTCTATGCTTGTAAAGCATCGAGCTTCTTCTATTTTCCTATATTGTGTAAATATTATAGGAATGTGGGAAAGTCCAAAAAGCAAAGGGCAAGAAACGAAGTTGTGCGAATTGCAATCATTGTAAAATGTAAATATGTACCTATTTTATTGACGAATAGCGAAGTAGTTTTAGAATTTAAATTAATTAGACTAAATCCAAACAATCTACATAGATTTTGTAGAGCGTAGTCTGTTTTTAAAGGCAAAATATTAAAAAAGAGTTTGGAAGATCGGTGCCTTGGATGTTTCGTTTAAGAAGTAAACACAAAAGATGTTAAAAATGATCAAACGCAAAGTTGTTGTATTAAATATATGTACATTTAACAAATAATAAAAGAATGAAAGATTTTAGATTTGATTTTTTTTTAGATTAATCAAAGACCTTCCAAAAATCCGATAGATTTCAATAATATGCAGTTATTTATTAGGAAGTTCTAACAAACACAACTAAACCGCTTCCAAAAATTATAAATTTGAAAGTATCCTCAGGGGGGATGCACCCATGCCACAATGATGAAAAAATCAGATACATTTGCTTCTCGTTTTAGACCAACGAAATAAAATGTCACGTACAAGTTATATTATGTTATGTAATATGTATGTCCATTCCATTTACCAGGGCGACACCACAGTTATTTTTAGTAAGGCTATCAGATTTTCAAAACATCAACAATTATTTTTGCATGAGCTTTCGACAATGTTTATTTGCTATCTTATGATGTTCTTTTTCAGTTTGTTTTGAGGTTTTCATAAATTAATAAATTGCACTCTTCTCGTAGGTATAAATCTTTATTTGTGACACGTTTCGATTACAAACGATCTTCTTCGGACACAATTATTAGATTATATTATAATGGCTTGTTAAATATAGTTTAACTTAAATTAATATAGACTAACCAGTGAATGTTTAAATTTAAAAAAAGTTTTAAAAATTCTTTTGAAAAAGACGTTGGCAATATTTTCCTTAAATTTTTGACATTAAGTGGAATTATGAATATGAAATAAGTCCTGGATATTAAATCACCGAGATAGAAAAATGCATATTTTGGTAGACATAGTATATTATAGTTTCTCTCAAGGGTGCAGTAGGTACTAGAAAAATACATTAAGTCGTAAAATGAAGCTCTGAGAAAATCGCATTTCAAGTGTCAATAAAATATTTACACATTTTAACAAATATAATATAATAAAAATATTATGTAGCATTATAATATTATCACCTCTCGATTCTTGAAAATTTTGGAAAAATCCCTAATTTCCACCAAACATTTTGCTACACCCTGAAACTTTGCCAAAAGATAGTCTGTAATACCCAAAGACCAAAATAAATAATTACAAATTACTAATACCCAAAATAAATAATTATTAATCCTATATAAGGTGGGCGAATGGCTGAGCGGTTAGCGTGTTAACTTCTCATGCCGAGATTCATAAGTTCAAATTCTGTATAGTATGATGGTATACTAGGGGAATATTTAATGTCGATTTTACGAATTCGTGTTTTTTTTACGAAAATTTCTAAAATTTCTATGATGAACGAGCTAATGAAGGAAGTAAGAGACATTAAAAGCGGACGGCAGATGTATGAACAGGAAATTAATAAGCTAAGAGACGAAAATAAAAACCTAAAGATACGCGTGGATGTGCTGGAAACAAAAATAATCCAACTAGAGGCTAAAGACAGGAAAACCAACATAGTTATAAAGGGAGTACAGATGAAAGAAAACGCGTTGAAACAGGAGGCTGAAAAATTCCTAAAGGAAGAAATAGGAGTTGTTGTCAATCTAAAGTCAGCTGAACTAATAAAGACAAGGTCGGCACAAACATTTGTCATAGCGAAAATGAACAACTGGCAAGACAAAATGGAAGTCCTGAAAAACAAGAACAAACTGAAAGGGTCAAGAAAGTATATCGAGGATGACCTATCCACAGAGGAGAGAAAGATACAGGCTAACCTGAGGAAAATCGCGAAGACAGAAAGGGAAAAAGGAAATGCCGCTAAAGTAGGCTACAGAAAAATATTTATCAATGGCGAGCGCTGGAAATGGGAACAATACTCAGAAAAAATGGTTAAATACACTGAAGTCCCCGGGTTGCCAAAAAAACTAAGAATAACAAATGGTTGGTCCAAAACGATGAAGAAAAATACGCGAAAACGGTCAAATGCTTGTGAATTTATTACATGGAAAATTGCGACATGGAATGTAAGAAGTATTAACGACAAAGAAATAGAGTTGGCGGAAGAATTTACTAAATGTAACGTGGAAGTAATGGCAATAACAGAAACAAACAAGAAAGAGGAAGGTATAACACGGAGATTGGAAATGGGTTGATACTAATCTATAGTGGTGTACCAGAGAAAGAAAGAGCGGCAGCTGAAGTGGGATGTCTTATAAAGGGTAAATATAAAACATGTATCAAAAATTGGATATGTGTTTCAGAAAGATTGATGACCGTGACCCTACATATAAAACAACTAACAACAATAATAGTGGTGTATGGCCCAAATGAAGACGCATTAGTTGCAGAAAAAGATAAATTCTGGGAAGAATTACAACTAACAATAGAAAAAGCAGCGGGAAATATCTTTGTTGTGGGAGATTTCAATGGGCGTATAGGCAACGTAAAGGTAGGATTCGAAGAGGTCATGGGAAGGTTTGGCGAAGAAACCAGGAACGACAATGGAGACCGATTGATTGATTTCTGTTTGATCAATAACCTAATTATTGGAAATTCCTGTTTTGAACATAAAAAAATACATAAATACACACGCGCAGAATGGAGTAGGAACGAAAAATCAATAATACATTATATTATACTAGTGGTAAAGTCGCTAAGGAAATCGATTATGGATGTCAGAGTCCGTAGAGGATACGAAATTGGCAGTGATCATCTAATGCTGGTAGGAAAAATAAAAGAAGATGGTCCAGTAGAAACAAATGCTAAGAATCCGAAAACGACAAGAAAAGAAATTATCAGGACATATAAACTGAAGGAAGAGAGAATAGCCCAAGAATACCAAGAAAAACTCGATGATAAACTTTCACGCCCAGAAACAATAAGTGAAGATAACCTGGAAGGAAATTGGAAGATATTTAAGGAAACAATAATTAAAGCGGCCAAGCAAGCGTGCGGCACAACAAGAACAATAAAATATAAAAAACAGACAGCATGGTGGAACCAAGAGGTCAAGGAGGAAATCAAACAGAAGAAAATAAAATGGAAGAAATTTTTGTCCCAAAAAACGGACACAACTTACCAGGAATATAAAGAACAGAGATTAAAAACAAAACAGTTAATAAGTAACAATAAAAAGTTTACCTGGGAAGAATTTGGGAAAGAAATGGAACGTAACAAGAACCAAAATCAAAAAATATTTTACAGTATACTGAAAAACCTGAGAAAAAATAAGCAAAGTCCATTAAAGCAGTTGAAAGACAAAAACGGAAGCATACTAAGCGACGAACCAGCCATAATGGCAAGATGGAAGGAATATTTTGAAGAACTACTGGAAGCGAATAAAAAGAAAGACATATTAGACACCAAAATAGAAACAAGAACTGAAAACAAATCAAATGGTATTACGCTATAAGAGATAAAGAATGCAATTAAAAGACAAAAAACCGGAAAAGCTGCGGGCCATGACGATATTAAGCCGGAAATACTAAAATACATGAGTGAAAAAGGACTCATGGCATTACACAGAATTTTTAACTTGGCATGAACCCAAGAAAAAGTCCCGAAGGACTGGGATGTAGCGGTGATATTGCCAATATTTAAGAAGGGGGATAACCGAGTATGCGAAAACTACCGGGGAATTTCATTGTTATGCACAGCAGCTAAAATGTACGAGGCAATCTTGGAAACACGATTAAGAAAACTGATTGAACCAACATTAGATGAAGCAAAGAGCGGATTTAGAAGAGGGCATGACACAAACGATCATGTATTTACTATCCGACAAATTACAGAAAAAGAGTTGGCCCATGGAAGAACGTTCTGCATGTGTTTTGTTGACTTGGTGAAGGCGTTCGATACGAGGGCGGATTATTAAGTCCTTAGAATGAGAAAGTAAAAACAATTTTTTTGGGAAAATTTCATTTTATTTTTCAATATAGTCTCCTTTTAGGTCGACACACTTGATCCAACGCGGTTCAAGTTTTTGGATGCCATCGGTAAAGTAAGATTTCTCAAACTCTCCAAAATAAGCATTTGTTGCATCTATCACTGCTTCATTTGACGTAAATCTTCTTCCTCCGAGCCATTTCTTCAAGTTTAGAAACAAGTAGAAATCACTAGGAGCTAAATCTGGTGAATATGGTGGATGTGGAAGCAATTCGTAGCTTAATTCATGCAATTTTGCCATTGCAATTCTTGATGTGTGAGCTGGTGCATTGTCGTGATGAAACAGGATTTTTTCTTGTTTAAATGAGGTCTTTTTTCTTGGATAGCAGTATTTAATTTGTCCAATAATTCAGCATAGTATTTCCCTGTTATCTGTTGTTTTTCCTTTCTGGAGGAAGTCAATTAACACTGTTCCATGAGCATCCCAAAAACAGTTGCCATAACCTTTCCAGCTGATGGAACTGTCCTTGCTTTCTTTGGAGCACTTTCACCAGCTTTCATCCATTGTTTTGATTGTTCTTTCGTTTCTGGGGTATAGTAGTGAATCCATGTTTCATCGACGGTTATGAATCGGCGCAAAAATTCTTTGGGATTACGCTGAAATAATTCCAAACTTTGCTTTGAAAGATCCATTCGATTGCGTTTCTGATCGTTTGAAAGCAAACGCGGCACCCATCTCGCTTTTTCATATGCAGTGTTTTATGTAAAACATACCAAACACTTTTATACGTTATTCCACATAAGTCAGCTAAGCTCACGCAATTTCACTCTTCGATCATTTAATACAGTACGATGGATTTTTTTGACAATGGCTGGAGTAACAACGTCTTTTGGACGTCCTGGCCTTTGTTCATCACTTGTGCTTTTACGACCACGTTTAAATTCATTATAAACAATTATAAACAATTTGGAAAAGTTTACGAGACAGAAAATTCGAGGAAGATCTCGTACGAGCAATACAGAGCAATACAATCGGAAATGAAATATCGGAAGAATTTAGCACAATAGAAGGACTGAGACAGGGTGGTGTTATGAGTCCGCTGCTGTTTGTTGTCCTAATGGATGAGATAATTGAAGAAAATACAAAAACAACTAAAAAGATACTGATCGGACACAGAAACATGAAAAGGGTTGAGATTTCTGAATGCGCTTTTATAGACGATTTGGTAATACGATATTTGCAAGGAATGAGAAAGAACTCTTATTAAGAACTAAACATTCCAAACAAACTTATAAGGTTAACAAACATGACTCTAGAAGAAACAACGGCTTGTGTTAAAACATTAAATGGAGAAACAAAGGACTTTACAATAAATAGCGGAGTTAGACAGGGAGATTCGATGTCTTCGACATTGTTTAATATTTGCTTAGAGTTAATAATAAGAAAATTGGAAGTCACGGGCACAATAGTGAACAAAGAGGTCCAAATAGTTGCATACGCTGATGATGTAATAATAATAGCAAGAAGATTAGGAAATTAATCGAAATATTTGAGAAAATTGAAATAACAGCAGGCGTAATGGGATTAATAGTGAATCAAAGTAAAACTAAATATATGAAAGTGCAGAAAAATCCAACAAGAGGATGAATGGATTACAAATCAACAACTTCATATATGAAGAAGTGAATGTTTTCAATTATCTGGGAGTGCAGGTTAACAACACTAACGAAAGACAACAGGATATAAAAAGAAGAGTACAATTGAGCAATAAAGCGTACTATGCCAACAAACACCTGCTGACCGACAAAAATTTATCCAAAGCAACGAAAATTAAAATTTATAGGACACTAATAAGACCAATTCTTACATATGCCCCAGAAACCATGTGTCTCACCAAAAATGAAGAGGAGGAAATGAGAGTTTTTGAAAGAAAGGTGATGAGACAAATACTAGGGAAGAAACGCATAAATGAACAGGAACAAAGACCAATGATGAACTATGAAATAATGCAGGAAATGGGTAACGAAGACATCATTAGAGTGATAAAGTCTCTCAGGATAAGATGGATGGGCCATGTAATGAGAAAAGATGAGAATTCAGCCATAAAACAAATCACGAAATGGAAGCCTATGGAGAGCCGTATGAGAGGAAGACCCGGAGCCAGATGGTGGGATCAGGTGGCGGAGGACTTAAAGAGGTCAGGAGTAGAAAACTGGAAAGTGAACAATAGACATGAATGGAGAAGAATAACAACAGAGGCGAAAACTGACAGAAGATTGTGAATTCGGGAATTGTCGAATGAAAATATTGAATAAAATGTAAAGAATAAAGGGACTTATCCACCCTAACAAAAAAAGGATATGTTAAATCTCATTATGAGATAGCAATATTCCTAAAGGAATAAAAAGCTTGTATTATTATTATTATGAGAAATAACTGCAGCACAACATAAACGTCTGGGTAAAGAGCTTAAAAGCAAGAAATATGGAAATAAACACCCAAAAAACAAAGGTTATGGTTACAGATAAAGAAGAAAAAACTGCTGATATTAGAATAGGAAATGAAAGAGTCCAACAAGTTAAACAATTTAAATATCTTGGTGCGATGGTTGAAAGCAATGGCAGTTACGACGCAGAGATTAACAACAGAGTGGGATCCGCTGCAACGATATATCAAGCACTGAATAGAACCATAATAAACAAGAAAGAAATTTCAAAACAAACAAAGTTGACAGTCTTCAAAACGAAATATCTGCCGATACTGACATTCGGATGCGAAACCTGCCTAATAAACCCCAGAGCGAAGAGCAAACTCGAAGCGACTGAGATGAACTACCTTGAGAAGAGTGGAAGTATTGACTAGAATGGACCGAATAAGAAGCTCCGAAATCAGAGATACGCTCAATATCGAATCACTGAAGGTAAAAATAGAAAGACAACAACTTAGATGGTCCGGACACATTAATAGGATGAGGGAAGATATGCCAGCGAGACAGACATGGTTGGCGAGAACAAATGGAAAAAGAACACGAGGCGGACCCATGAAGACATGGAACGATAACATACGAGGAATACTGGAACAAAAAGGACTAACATGGAACGAAGCTTGAAAACTAACAGCTGACAAGGAGAGTTGGCGCAGATTCATAAAGTGATATTTATTGTAAAGAAATAACATGTAGATTTAACAACCTCGATACCTGCGGGTAAAAGAGGATTTGAATATAAATAAAAATAAATAATATCACCTCTCGATTCTTAAAAATTTTGGAAAAATCCCTAATTTCCACCAAACATTTTGCTACACCCTGAAACTTTTCCAAAAGATAGTCTGTAATACCCAAAGACCAAAATAAATAATTACTAATTACTAATACCCAAAATAAATAATTATTAATCCTATATAAGGTGGGCGAATGGCTGAGCGGTTAGCGTGTTAACTTCTCATGCCGAGATTCATAGGTTCAAATTCTGTGAGGTCGCTCACACAAATCAATCATACTTTCATTTATTTGGCATGGTCCAAGGATGATGCATGCCATCTTCTAATGTTAGTCTATCTGCTGAAGTTTTTTTTGTAATAACTTGGAAATTAAATCAATGGCTCCTGATGGTATACTGGGGGGGATATTTGATGTCGATTTTACGAATCCGTGTGTAAGTTTCATCACTTGATTTACTTTCAAATGGTGGAGCACCCACTAGAAACTCGAAACCTAAAATTCCTAAACACCAATTATCGACAGACTGCGAGTACGGTTTTCTCTCTACCATTTCTGGTGGTAAATAATCTAAAGTTCCACACATGGTTTTACGGCGCAACGAAGGCGTATGAACAGACCCACCAAAATCGGCCAATTTTATATTATCCGAAACAGAAAGCAGTAAATTTTCAGGTTTAATATCGCGATGTATGACTTTCATTTTATGGCAGTAATTTAACCACGGTAATTTAACTACGGTCATGGCCTGAATGTTGAAAGGCTCCCGGTTCGACTCCGGGTGTAGTCTAAAATTTCTTGGCCGTCTTCCGTGCTTTCGGAGGGCACGTAAAGCAGTCGGGACAGGGTCCCCCCCTGTGTTAATGATTTGCCATCATAACAATAAAAAACAGGGTCTAGGCACATCGAAAAGCAAACCTAGCAAGCTGCATTGAGATGTAAAAACCAAAAATGCTCATAGAACTAATTTCAAAAATCAGTAAAATACAATTTTTTATACAATGGGTGTGTTTTTAAACTGTACCGGTTGCTCGAGCAATAATTGCTCGAGCCAAATTCGAGCAGGTAAGGCACCACTACCTTACGATCCGGTGCATGAAAATTTGCTCGAGTAATGCGTTCGAGCAGAGTGGCGGAGTTTTAAAACGACTGATGACAATTGATGCAGTAGTTTAAAAACACACTTTTTTTGTTTTGTACTGAGTACTCGAACAGCTGCTCGAGTAGTTTAAAAACACGCCCATTATATTAAGAGGAAGAAATAATTTAAAGCATCCGCTACTGATATTTATTTATTTATTTATATCTACGGATACACCAATTTAAATATTAAACCAAAACATATACAAAACGAAATTACTATACACAAAAATTACAAAAAAGCACCATCTAAAACATTTATACAAAATTTATAATTTGAGAAACAATAATTATAAAATACCATATAGCAACGGCTAACTACAACTATCAGACCTAGTTACAAAACGTTACATCCATGTTCCACATGATGTCCTTCTTAAACTTCGTGAATGATGATTGATGCAGATCGAACCATTCCTGTCCGTTAAGTCTGTTGACTAACTGAATTATTCTGGGAATAGGACTATGAAGGCCATAATTAGTCGGGTGCACAGCAGTGGCAAAGGCATTCTTGTGTCTAGTATCGTGTGAGGATATATACGGTACGAAATGATTCAACAAACGTGGGCAGTCTACCTTTCCATTAATCAAACGAAAGGTAAAACATAAGTCAGCGATTTTGCGTCTATATTCTAATGATTTCGTATTACAAGCAACGAGGCAACTTGAACTGTTGAATTCCTCCCGAGTACGTCCCCACTTAAAGTGAACGTATTTAAGAAACTTTCGTTCAACTGCAGCAAGTCTGTCGATGTCGACCTGGTAAAACGGAGACCATATACATGAAGCGTATTCTAATTGGGACCTTACAAGAGAAAAGTACAGCGTTTTTACTGTTTCAGCAGAAAAATGCCTGCTTTGTCTACGAATAAAACCCAAGGTACGTAAGGCATTACCACAAATCTTAGCAATATGATTCTTGTATGTTAAGCCACTATCAAGTCGAACACCTAAATCGTCGATCTCAATGACACGATTGAGTACATTACCATTAAATAGACATATTTAGCGGATGAATGTTCATCAAAATGTCCACCGGGATTTTCTTTTAAATGTTTGTACAATTCACCCTTGGATGCAAATTCCAGAACTAAATAAATCCTATAATCGTCATGATACCAAGTCATCAATAATTCTAGGACATTTGGGTGCCTAAAAATGTCATTATTCTATTAAAAAGGTTATTTAACCTCTCAAAACTTAAAATTACACCGATGTTAAGTAAAATTATGGCACACTGGGACACCAACATAAAAAATGCAAACAAAGCTTACTTCAAATGAGATTGAATTTCAATTTCCCTCACTTGTCTTTCGGCATTACCCTCAACGACCTCCCGTTTTTCTAACGTCTTCATAGCCACCAGATATCCGGTCTTCTTTTCCCGTGCCATAAAAACTCGTCCAAATCTTCCTCGACCCAAACGACTCCGGAGTTCAAAATCTTCCAAACACCATTTGTACCTAACAAAATTTCAAATTAACGTAACAGTTGTGTTAGGAAAATTAAAACTTACTCTTTATTATCGTAAGCAGGATGACTTCTTATCATGTTGGTTAAAAATTTGTAGCGATCCTAGAATTAGTTCACGATAAATAGAAATTCCGCGCCACACAAACTAATCATCTCAGGAGAGCAGTTGTTACGCGCACGTATTCACAGCTAATACGTTTGGGTTCAAATCCAAGTTGAGGAACATATTTTTCAGCATAATATATTGCTAAAAAATTTGTTTATGAAGAATTTATATTTAATTACTAGAAAATAAAGGCAGTTTTGAAAAATGTGTTTTTTATCTGAAAAACTTTTAATTATTATTTAAATTTCTATTTTAAAGAGTATGTGCAATTTAATCTTTTGAACTAGTCAAACTATTTGATGTGGCTGAAGACACCATCAGAAATTAAATCATAAATATGAGTTTTACAGTGGACCAGACAAAAGTAACCAATGTTAATTAAAATATATCATAATATGAAAAATCATAATATTTTAAATCAAATTTTCAAGTTTCTAAGTACTTCTAATGTTTATACATATTATGTATAATATAAAATAATTCAGGAAGGGCTTTTAAACCACCACTCAACAAGTTACTACATTATACTGTTTAACTTACGCTATGTACGAGTATATTTAATGGGTGCACGACTGTAACATTTTATAATTCAAAATTAAAGCACCGCTGCAGCTAAGAGATAGAAAATGTCATAACATATAACAGTTTCCAATATGGCATTCATTATTTCCGGCGGCGCCAAAAAATACTGGTTCTTATGGAAATACCGTCGGCTTAAAAATTTTGGAAAAATCCCTAACTTCGACCAAACATTTTGCTACACCCTGAAACTTTGCCAAAAGATAGTCTGTAATACCCAAAGACACATATTTTTCAGAATCACAAAAATTCAGAGGCTGAGTGGTTAAACCGTCGGCTGCAAAATTTCAAAAATTAAAGTTAAATTTTCTCGCTCCAAAAATCATGGCAGTTGCTCCTTTCTCTATTTGTGAAAACTTCCTTTCAGACTCCGACAATAATCTAGAAGCAAAAGCAATTGGCCTTTCTATTTTATCTGGAAATTTATGTGCCAAAATGGCTCCATCGCCGTCGAAGATGCAGTGGTAAATTCGGCTTTAAACCCGAGTTTGGAATTAAGATTTCTTGAATTTTATTAAAAGCTTCCTCGTATATACTAATTCGAGGACTAAACCATACTTTTTGAGAATTTCATTTAATTTCAGTTGTTGATATGCGTCTTTCAAATCAACCTGTTACGATAAAACAACTTGACAGTGCCTACCTTGCAATATAAATGATCAATTCGTGGTAAAGGGTATTCTGCACCTTACAATGTGGGATTTATATTTGACTTTACAATCTTCACAAATTCTGAAATTTCCATTTACAATAATGGAATGACTTACATATTTTTTTCAAAAGTTAACAATGCAATGGTCAATCCTAATTCTCCCCCAATAATCCAGGTCCACCGTTTGGTACCACATAAAAAAAGTAATTTCTTAATTTTATTCCTAACTGCCACATCCAAACAATTTTCCCTATTGGTTGGATTACATTTCCAACATAATCCACCAATCTTATCTTATAATACTTTCTAGTTTTATCTCAGTGAAATACATTTCATATATGTATATTTTCAGAAATCAAATTATGTAGAGACCCTGCACCTAATTCAAAGCTCATTTCCTTACCTTAGCTCGTTAATACCACATACCACCTTCCAAGGTTCCATTCTGGGATGAATATTTTCAATCCTTTCTACATGAAAATCTAAATTACAATTATTAATGTCACGCCCTTCCACTTCTTCGTGTTTCGCTTCTTCTAGAAATTTTGTTTTGGTTGCGTTTTGTCTCCATGTTTTCATTGTGATTTTTCTATTTTGACACACATTCACTCACCTCACATTAATCGACAAGCTGCACTTCGAAACCCTTCACGTCCAAAATGTAGACAATCAAACCTCTTCCCGTTTGTAGTATTCTTTGCATAATTTACTTTTACAGGTTCAGTTTTAATCGTCACTTGTGCTTCTTGGACCTCCAATGTTTTATCGTACAATGATCTTTCTTGCTTACCGATGCATCAGAAGCATCCTCCTCTCTTAGGCTGTTCAATGTTTTTGGATATGCAGAGGAGGTACTAAGCCCCACCTCTCGTTTTTCAAAATTGAAATATCTTAATCTTTTAGAAAAGCGCAAATGAATTGAACAAACACGTTTCCATTATAGATATTAGGAACCGTGAGATACGCCACTGTTAAAAAGTATAATCGAACTGGTTATCACTCTCCATGCATTTAAATGGTAGTACAATATAGGATATAGTGGGGACTCGTTCTGCGATAAATAAAACACCAACAACATGCGAACGCTCGACATCAATTTTATTTACTGTTTAAAGGTGTCGATGTTCCCAATTTGCGACCTTTAGATTGAATTTTGTTTACTCAAGTGTCTTGCTGTGTTAGCATGTGATATTTTTAAAGGTAAGAGAAATTTACCTAATTCAAAATTTCGAACCTTTTTTGCAACTTTTTGAAAATTTGGTTTCAATTCAGGTAAATACACCAATGGTTTCATGTTTTGGAATATATTCGTTTTGTTATATTGGCACTTCTATACCGCGAATATTGAAATTTGAAAATTAAGCCAAAACAAGTAGCGAAAACAGGTATCCTGTATCCACGTGCTTTTAATAAATTAGTTGACCTTTTAATCGGTTTACTTTAAGTAAATACTTAAAGTTTGCGCACTTGGGAAAAATTATCGAAAACTCGATAAGCAATAAATTGTCTAATTTGGATTTCATTGAAAACTCCAGTGATTCAGTAAATATCTGTCGTTAGCGAAGTTATAAGTGCACAGAAATTTGTCTTGAAAATAACTGACGTCTACTGAAACAAAATTATAAAAAGGTATAATAATTTAATTTTAAATTATGATAACCATGCGAAATTTCCCTTAATTTTTCTAATTAAATTATAATGTTATGACCTCAGAGAAACCAAATTTTCTCATATTATCTATATTATAAAATAATAATAAATTATTATATAAAATTGTAACGTTGTACTGATGTAACACTGGCAATAAAATTATACTAAATTTAAATTAAATGGGCCAGAAAATTATTCAAAATTTTCAATAATCTACACTTTGCACTTTGCCTATTTTAAATTTATAAACATTTGAAGTTGTGATCCATCGTTCCAAAAATCATATCAAATATTTACGTATTAGATGCATCATTCTGTGTAAGGTATATTGTTTTTTTTCATTTTGATCTTTGTACAACTTTCCTATTAGTAAATATATTGCTAACGATTTGCAAAATATAACTGGTTTCATTAGTTGTTTTTTATTGACTTCTATTTTTCGGTCGGTAAATTTTAAATTTTTAGTCAGTACAAATACTAAAATTACAGTAAACCACTGAATTTGAACGCACATTTCCTAGTTTTACTGACAGCTTTTCTTATTAAATATTTTATTATAAATACCGACCATTTATTAAAAATATTAACCAATTTTTTTTTTAATACTAACCCAATAATAGCAGCCTTTTCTATTGAACTTTTTTTGCTACTTTTGAAACAACATCAAATAATTTTGATTCTTCAGCAAAAATTGTATTGTGGAAGGAGTAAAAAATTAATAAATTATACTGCCAAGTTAACTTGAAATAAATCCTTCTGGACCGGTTTAATGGGAGGCTACTATTGAATAACTTTTGAAAAGCATATTTTGTTTGATATGAGCGGAATCTGTTTATTGGCAGATCGAACAATCCAGTCGGGGGTTCCTTCTGAGTTGAAAAAAATTGAAGCATTCAATGAACTGTTTTCCAAGAAGCCGGCGTGTACCTCAATTTTAAAGTACAACGTTTTTGAATTCGCTTGTCTTATACACTCATAGCAATTATAATAACAATAATAAGTACTGCATTATGACGGTGCTAAATATTGTTTTTAAATTATATCTTATTTTACTAGTATCAAGTATTGATGTGAAGTGCAGATAAACCAAAAATGTAACAAATAATCACATGGAATTTTAATGTTTTCATAATGCTTTATGTTCACTTGAGTATAAATCTACATAAAATTTTGAATTTCATGATTCCACTTTAAAAGATAGATAATAATTGGTATTAGTATTACCAACTTTGAATAATTAATTTATAAAATAGTCTACATATGGTTATCATATCAATAATCATATTCCCAATATTTCGAGTTAATTGATAAAGAAAATTCAGTCTTTTTTCTCCAAAGTTCTTTAATTTAATATTTGGAGACGCACGCGTTTCGAGAATCTATAATATTTTCATCTTCTCACGAAAACGCGTCTCGAATTATTATTAAATTGACTTTTAAGAAAAAAGATTCAATTTTATTTACTAATCTGTGGTTATTGGTAAAACGCAATAAATTTTTATGAATCTCGGAAAACATGAATAAACAGTTTTTATGACAAATAATAATTAATGGGACGGAAAATACGCAAATGTTTAATTGTTCGATCTTCTTGGTGTTTTTGCAATGGGTTTTCCCACTTAACGTGGCTTAACATTCTCTTTTAGAATAACTCGGTTCTTACGAAATTACAAGCCCACGAAATTTTGAATCCAAAGCAATTGAAAAATTGGTATGAAAGCATCACTAAGCTTTTATATCTTCTTTAATTTCATTAAATAAGTAAAATTGCCCAGTTGCATATTTAATTCTCATTCGATCTAATTAATTCAGTTTAAATTAATTTAGAGCAATTAAATTAGCCGCGTTATTAACCGAACGTATGGCGTACCATTTTACTTTTCTGCGACATTTTTAAATATTGATTTAAATTTTTTGTTAAAACTTAATCCTTGTTAATAGACTTGTGGATATATGAGTAAATTTCTTGTTAAATTTAACATTTTCGAAGATATCTTCAAGTCATTTTTTTTAGTTCTAGCGTAGTTCTCACAATGCTCACACGACTTACAGAGACGAATTAAAGATATCAGCAACATATTGTACCAATAATAGACACAATTCTTTTAATTATAGCAAAAAAATGCAAATTACTGTAATTACCTTGATTGTTATTTAGACGATGGAAAATTAAAATGTTGCAATTTTAAGTAAAACGGCACGCCATACAAAAGTTGACCCTATTAATTTTTATCGATTCGCAATTAATTTCATTAATGAATTTTTAATAACAAACTATAAAAAACAGATCTTACGTTACAAGACCAATCTGAGTTTATGTTTCTACATTTACAATTAATTTTTGATTAGTTTCTACCTTTGCTTATTTGTTAATTTAACAGTGCTACCAGGGCAACCTAAAGAGCAACTTCATCCTAATCAACGTATAAATTACTAAAATAGAACGTTGAATTAACGTCGAAAGTTCGTCATTCTTTTGTAGTTCTACTGCTTACCAAAAAATATTATCAATAGTGTGAGCATTAAACGATACATCCCAAAGACAAACGGATAGCCTTATCATTACGTTTTGAAAACAAAGAATCACATTTAAGTTATATTTATTTCAAATCATAAATTGATTTTTAAAATTTAATTTATAGAAAAAACCGGAAATAACCATTTACGAATTTTACATGGGGAAAACGGACACGAATGGTCTATCTTCATCCTAGCACAATGAACACTTAAAGTAAGGGTCTTTGCAATTGAATCGCAAATTCTGATTTTTTAATTATTTACTTAATTTAATCCAAAACTCGAAATACGTTGATTTTAGACAATAAATAGACCAGTGCTTTTAATCTGATCGCAAATGGAAGAAACTTGGTAGTTAAGTGTAAAATAGTATAGAAAAGTAGAAATCAAATACCCAAAAATTTTGTTAAAAAATTAAAAACCGAATAATTTGAAGAAAAAATGGCACATGTTATATATTATCAGTTATGCTGCGAAAACTAAAGGAGATAGATAACCATAACTCACGAACGGTTGAATTTAGGAACAAACGACAAGGGAACAAAATTGTAAAGAATATTATTACCTCTAAGTATAAAAATCATCATTATTTTTGGACCAGTACTTCCCGAGATATTAACAATTGAAGCAAAAAATGTGGCGTTGATAGTGTTAAGTTTTACCGCGTTAATAAAAAATTAAATTGGATGTGAAAATAATTTTTTGAATATGTAAATATTACATTATGGTGTTCTAATAAGCTACGAATTTTTTTAGATTTTTAACTTCACGTTTACATTGTTTCCATCAATCTTAAGTAAAATTGGCGCATTGGCGAAAATCACGATTTCATCTCGAAGTAGGCGTATCGAAAGGACAACTTCGAACGACTCTCACGCCTAAACCGTTTATCTTAGATGTGTGTTTTTGGGAACTTTTTTTTAGATAATTTTATGTTATACAAAAAATTCCTTTTGATTTTTTTGGTATCTCGCTTAGTTTTCGCAGCATACGCGATAATAGATAAACATGTGCCATTTTTTCTCAAATTCTTTGGTTTTTAATTTTTTAACAAAATTGTCGCGTATTTAGATTTCCGAAAAATTTTATTTCTACTTTTATTTCTACTTTTATATATATATTAAACAGCACACAATAAAACCGCCTCCGCATAAATATAAGCTAGAAAGACTCCAAGATGAAAAAACACTCTTCTTATACAAAGTTAGACTCAGCAATAATTTGGGGCAGATTGGCGAACTCCCAACAGAACTACTATACGAAAAGATAACTGAAGCTATACACGAAGCTGCATATGAGACCCTGGGAGTAAATGTAAGTAGGAAAAGAAAAGTAGAGCTCTGGTGGAATGAGGACATAGCTGAAAGTATATCGGACAAGAAAAGAGCGTATGAACTATGGTTAACAACGCAAGACACAGAAGATAGAAAACAGTACGCTAGATTGAGCAGAGAGGTAAAGAAAAAAATAATAAAAACCAGAAATGAAGTATGGGAAAAAAGATACGAAGATATAAGCAAATGCATAGGACATACAAAATCAAGAGAAGCATGGAAGGTATTGAGAAGTCTAAGAAATAACGAAAGAAATAACAATATACTGCAATTAATCGAAAAGGACCAGTGGAAAAAGTACTATGAAGGACTACTGCAAGAAGATAGACAAGAATTTCAGAACATCGAAGAAAGTGTACACAATGAACAAAATAGCCAAGTAGAAGATATAACTACAGATGAAGCGCGAGAAGCAGTAAAAACATACAAGAATAATAAAACACCAGGTCCAGGAGGAATAAACGTAGAATTAATAAAGGCTGCACCAACCATACTACTTGAAATGCTTACAAAACTGTTTAATAGATGCCTAAGAGGAAATACATTGCCAAGAGACTTCAAAAGAGGAGTCATTTATAATATATTTAAAAAGGGGGATAAAACGGAATGTTCCAACTATCGCGGAATTACAGTACTCAGCTCTATCGGAAGACTATATGGAAAAATAATAAAAAACAGATTAGAAAAGAACATCCTGGAGCTGGAGGAACAATGCGGCTTCCGAGCAGGTCGATCATGTACTGACAACTTATTTACAATAAGGCAGGTGACGGACAAAAGATTGGCACATAATCTTGAAACACATTTAGTGTACATTGATCTGCGGAAAGCATACGATAGTATCCCACTTACCAAACTGTGGCAGGCATTGAAAAAACAAAACGTGGAAGACCAATATATAGAAGCCATTAAGAATTTGTACAATGGCAATAAATGCTGCGTTCAAGTTGGTAAAGAAATGACCTCGGAATTTGAAGTTACAAAAGGCTTAAGACAGGGGTGCTGTTTGGCCCCCACAATGTTTAAAATATATATAAATGAGGCACTAAAAGAATGGAGAAGAAAATGTGGAAAAATGGGGTTACAGATACACGACGACACATTATTCTCACTGCATTTTGCGGACGATCAGGTAGTTTTCGCGGAGGATGAGATAGATGCCCATTATATGATAAGAAAACTGAGCGAAGAATACGGTAAATGGGGCCTACAAATAAACTATTCCAAGACCGAATATATGGTTGTGGGGGGAGAAGCCAAAAACCTGGAAATGGAAGATGGATCGGTAGTAAATGGATGCAATAAATATAAGTACCTAGGCTCCCTCATTTCCAGCAAAGGGGGAAGCGATGAGGACATTAAACAAAGATTAGGAAAAGGAAGAGCAGCAGTTAGACAATTACACTCTGTAATATGGAATAAAAGTACCACAAACACGGTTAAAAGAAGAATATACAAGAGTATCGTGGAGAGTATAGCTATATATGGGGCGGAGGTTTGGGAAATATCGGAGAGAAATAAGAGGAAAATAAAGGCGATGGAGATGGACTTCTGGAGGCGAAGCTGTGGGTTAACATTAATGGATAGAGTGAGAAATGATATCATTAGAGAAAAAATGGGAATATCAATAGATATAATGGACTCGATCGAGGGAAGAAGACTGAATTGGTATGGACACATGAGAAGAATGGAGGAAGAGAGATGGCCGTATAGGGTGTGGCATTGGCTACCAGCGAAGAGAAGGAAAAGGGGAAGACCTAAGCGCACGTGGAGGAATGACGTGGAACAGACGATGAAGCAAAGAGGACTCCAGGAGGAGGACTGGAAAGACCGCCGAAGGTGGAAGATAGGATGCGAGAAACGCCGTGAGGTGTAGCCCCACTCGCAATATAAAAAAAAATATATATATATATTATTTCACAATTAACTGCCAATATTCGGCCATTCTCGATCTCTTTCGAGGATTTGATCAAAAATCACGTAAAAGCACTGACCTAAAATGGTTAAAATCTGGTTTGTAGATAATTTCACGATTCTTAAAAAATTACCGAATAATTATCAACACTAATAAATCAATAGTTTTTGTTGAGTTTCGATACTATGATCATTTGAAGGTAGAAATTTAAAAAATTGAATTCAATATAAGAAAATCATTAATTATTAATTTATATAAATCGCTAATACCTCAAAATGTTAAGGAATGTCCGTTTCCCTATAGGAATTACTTCTATAGATAGATTATATTTAAATTTTTAATGTTGGATTACTTAATTATAAAATTTTGTGATAGTTTATTATGCTGATTAATACTTGTCCTATTTTTTTGTGCAGAAAATATTAAATAGATTGTAATTTCTTAATCGTGCAATGCATAAATTAATCAATTTTGAACTAATATATATGTCATCAACTAATTATGCAATGACTGCAGAGGCAATGGAATTAATTATATATTTATGTAAATTTGTATATAGTGTTATGTACTACTACTATAATATACACTTTAATCTATTGATCTTATGTTAACGTTTCTTAAGCTCATTGCTTTCCTCACTCTGCTCATCCAATACTTATTTGGTCTTCCACTGTTTTGGTTTTCCGGTGATATCTGTTCTATCGGTTGTATAGGAAATAATAAAATATCCGAAACACAGATATGGTTACTATCAAGTTTTACTACATAAACTAAGAATTGATTAGAATAACAGCTACATCGCTTTTTCACTAATATTCTGCTCAAAACTGTCATTACACAATGCTGCTGTTTATTTCTAATTTGTTAAATTAAAAATGTATGGCTGTTCTTATCAATGTATTTTAGATTAAACATAAGCCGCAGTGGATGTCCTTGCATAACAATATTAAATAGAATAACCTTGTTCGTTATATTTTATATTATAAAATAATATAAGTACCTACTATCAGGAATATTTCCGTTTCGAAAATTAATTCACATAATTGCATCAATCGGTGGGCTATTATTTAATAAAAATATTTTTATATAACGAAAACGTAGTAGAACATCAAGTATCTTATCGTTTCTTTGAATAAAAGGTCAGAAATAGAAAATATGTTGTAAACTCTAGTTTTTAGGTTTTACCAGAAATTTTGCTATAAAACCCGACTGATGGGGAATTGTATTAAAATGTATTTGTATCAAATTTCAACCCAATTTTTGTGATCATAATATAGCAAAATATATTGCACATTACGTATCACTAATAATTAATAATATTCTTCTGATTACAGATTAAAAATGTATTTTGTCCATTCGGAACAACAAGTATTCCTACTTGGATTTACAATTTTTTCAGGTAAGTAAATCAGCAATTTAAAAAAAAGTGTTGTCCTCCACGGTGGCGGTGTGAAAGTTTGTTGGCTCAGGCACAGGTCACACCAAGCCACTGGCATTGGCTCTTATATTAAAATGAGAAATATCAACCTTAACCGAAACCTTTAACGATTAACTGATTATAGACAACAACAGGTGATCGTTTTTCACAAATTACCTTAACCTATTTTTAGCTTTATCGATCACTTTGTATTATTATTAAGTATTTTTTAAAATAGTGCTGTATGAAGCAACATAATATCGCAAAGTTAATAAACCTAGCCAGATCACGGACCATTCAAAATGCTATCTTGTAATTAATGCGATTCCAATTAATAAAAATTTAAATCATTAAATTGTAGATCACTTAAATTAATTTCAGTTAAATTTTACATAGTAGATATGCTATTAACATTCACTTGTATAATAATTGTTGATTAATTATGATTATCTAGGACAAATTTGCATTATTAATTCTCTCAATTTTAAAGCCAAGAATCACAAAATTCAGCAAATTAAATATTAATTTTTTTTTCTAGTTTCTTATCATTTCCACCATTATCTTTGTTCTTATTTCAGTACTTGCAACTACTTACTCGGAAAATTTAATTATACTGTCGACTCAAAACTTAAATGTGAAACTTAACGAGAATGAAACTATCAGTATCATATTATTACAGTAAGTTTATAACCGAAACAAAACGTTTAGTTTCTTGAAACAAATTTTTTAGGAAATTTCCAGAACCTGATGCAACATTAAATTTTTATGCAGATCACCCCGATGTGGTTAAAATTATACCGCCCAGTGTTCCACTGGATAAACCAAACAATGAGAACTACACGATTAACGTATTGGGATCCGCACCAGGCCATTCCGCGGTGGTGACAAACTTAACAAATTCGCAAAAAATGTAAAATAAATTGTCATTAAACTAAAATAATTATGTACGACCTAAAATCCTTTTTTCAGTATAGACTTATTCTTCAAAGTTACTGTGTTCAGAAATGGCGAATTGAGAACGTTTTCGACGGTGATTGGATGGATTTATTTTGTGGCTTGGTCGGTTTCGTTTTATCCTCAAATTTACATAAATTTCAGAAGAAAAAGGTAAGGGGTTTCGTTTTAAAATTTCTAGTTTTTTAATTTAAATCTTGCGTCGATTGTTAGTAACGTAATAAGGTTTTTTATTTCTTTTAAAATGGTAACTTTAATTTCTGTGGAATTTATTTCTCATTGTAATTTAAAACTTATTAATTTTTAATTACTCTTTTCAGTGTGATTGGATTAAATTTCGATTTTCTGTTACTTAATATCGTTGGCTTTACGTTATACAGTATTTTTAATTTGGGTTTGTATTGCATTCCAGAAATCGAGGCAAGTATTACTTAATTAACATTTTTTCTTTATTATTGTGACGTTGTTGCTGTTGTGCAAGTTAAACTTAATTACGTTTGGGATTTTCCTTTGAACTGGAATTGAGGAGCTAAAAATAATTTTCCAATAATTTCAGGCGCAATACATGAGCAGATATCCACGAAGTTTGAATCCGGTATTATTAAATGATATCTTTTTTTCCGTACATGCAATGATAGCAACCGTAATAACAATTACTCAATGCTTTCTCTATGATCGAGGAGACCAAAGAATTTCTCTGACTGCAAGAGGAATTGTTGCTATTTTTGGAGTGTTCTTATTGATTGCCATAATTCTTTGCTTCGCCAATGTTCTCATTTGGCTAGATTTTTTGTATTATTGCTCGTATGTTAAGTTGGCCATAACTTTAATTAAATACGTGCCACAAGTAAGAAATAATTCGGATTCAATTATACAGAAGCAGTAGTTAAATTTATTAATTTTAGGCGTACATGAATTATAAACGAAAAAGTACCATTGGTTGGAGCATAGGAAATATTTTCTTAGACTTCACTGGGGGTACCTTGAGTATGCTGCAAATGATAGTGAATGCCTACAACTATGGTAAGTTTTTAAAACTTAAAAACTTGAATACGGTATATCGAAATCTTTGTTTTTTTAGATGATTGGGTGTCCATATTTGGAGATCCAACTAAGTTTGGATTAGGGCTATTCTCGGTGATATTCGACATTTTCTTCATTGTTCAACATTATGTTTTATACAGACATACAAGTTATGAAGAACGGTAACTTCCAAGTATTAAGTGAAAAACTAAAGTTATATTTTTGTACTTTTCATTATGACTGTAATTTCTGTTATTTATACATTTGCCTAGAATTTTAATCATACAATGATGAATCGATATGACGTTAATTAGTAATTTGTAAATATAATCTTAAGCAAAAGTATTAAACTCTATTTTATATTATGTATCTGCTGCATTTTTTTATTGCTCTTGATGTATTGGTATTGAATTTATTCAACATTTTGCTTTCCTTTTACCTTTACGCAACTTATTTTATTGAAAAATAATAAACTTGCTATTTGTCGTTTTTAAGGTCAACTGATGTGAAATACAAAATTAGCAATTTTTAAGAAAATACTGTTTTTATTTTACTGTTCAATGCAGTTTTACGTGCGATTCCCATCGGTATTTTGTGGTGTCAACTTAATTCCTTCACTGATGTGCTTGAAATTGATTGTATTTTTACCTCAAAAAAGTGTCATGTAAAATTTCTTGTGCCAGCATCAGGGAGTCCGCTTAAAATCAAATTTATTAATTTTTTTTCGATTTCTTCGCTTTGCTAAAACGCTCATTAATTTTGAACCAGAATAGATACAATCATTCTGCAAAGTGCTATAAGATTGTAATTAAATAACTCACTATTTCACTAAAAATAAGAATTCAATATAATATTATGTGAAATAAATACTAGAAAATATATCATCATCTGTTCCATCATGGATTAGGTCGTTGACCTGTTCCGGCCCATCTTTTTCTCGCTCGTCGAACATCTCTTCGTCCTCGAGGATTGTATCTACCTACATATGGGTTTGTAAGAGTTTTCTTTGATCTTCCATTCTTTGGAGGTGTCCTTCCCATTTTGTACGGTTTCTTACTATTTTATAGTTGAGGTTATAGATTTGTAGGTCGTCCCTACATTACAAAATTAATATCTAACGAATTATATACAATAAAAAAATTAATGATAAGTATTTTGAATTTGGCACAACAAAGACAATTTTTAAAAAATAATACACTGAAAAACGTTGGGCCAATATGAAAAGAAGTACCCATCTTGAAGGCAACCTATCTAAGGAATCTCCTCTGCACCCTCTCCAGTCTGTCCAGATCGGACTGGTCGTAAGGTGATCAGACGCAGGATGCATAGTCCAAATGAGACCCAACAAATGATATGTACAGACATCTCAAAGTAAGGGGGTCCGAAAAATCTTTGGGGTTTCTCTTGGCAAAGCCAAGGGTTTTCAATGCTTTATTGCAGATAATTTCAATGTGATCATTAAAAGATAACCTAGCATCGAAGATGATGCCCAAATCTCTAATGGTAGAAGCGGACTCCAAAGGAGTGTCGTCTATCATGTAATCCACCCCCAGCAATACTTTGAAGGCGGCCTAAACGAATGTGTTTACATTTATTGATGTTTACGGCGAGCTTATTCATCTCGCACCAAAGACTTGAAACATAATCTGTCCTCCCTATCTCTAATGAGAAGGTAGCTCGGATCAGATATGTCCACGCAGAAAATAAATTTCTACTTAATTTGCGTTGGGCCCTGATGTTCGTATAAACCAGCTCGTTGTAGCGGCGGCGAAGGCCGTGGATCATCTCAACTGAATGCCCCGAAGAAGATCAAGGAACAGCTTTGCTAACAAAACAAAAATAGATGAGCAACTAGATGGTCGTTGCTATAAGGTGATGATATTAGCGATGTCGGATGGTAATTGCATTAGCCGACCAGGAACAGTACAGAAGTAAAGACATAACCACCAAGAATCTCTTTCCGAATCAATCAAGAGAACGTTCGAGTGGTCATTAAAAATCCCACAACGGTGGAACCACTACGAACTTCCAAACAATCAACCAAGCGTAAGCCCCCGATGAAAATCAACAGCCTGTACTTTGGTCGTACATCGCTACCTACTTTAAAAAAACACTTAAATAAAAATAAACACAAAAAAATATCGATCATAAAATTTCAAATACAAGATTCGAAACTATGTCGACCACTTCGGAATCTCCTTGCCTTAGCAATAAGCCAGCTCTGCACGATGGTACCGAGTTAAAATATACGTCGTTTAAATTTATCAAGGAAAACACCATAAATAACAATTAATAATGTAGCGAACACAAAATTTAAACATTCATTTTTAACGCCTGCGAGCGTGAAAGATAAGATTGCCCTGTATCACCTCGATGCAGAAACACAAAACCTGCAAACTAATCATCATCTTGGCAAAAACCTTGCAATCAAGAAATATCAGGCAAAAGAAAAACCAAAATGTTAAAACATAAAAAACATTAATCAGCCAACGGTGAATTCAATCGTCAGCGAACTCCAGGTGTTCGAAGCAAAATTGGACGAGTCGACTAATGTATCCCTCTGTGAAATAATTAGTAACAAATTCTGTTACTTACCAATTTGAACGGAATACCACTCCTTCAAAGACAGCATGGGCAGTGGGAATCGACAAAAAAACGTCCGATATGGGGAGAATCCGCCATTCCCCATCAACGAAGATATTTCAAACCCCTACTGAGTTTGCGACAACAAACAATGTTCCGAAGAATACCTCCGTTCCATATCCCGTTCAATCCGGAACCCAAATCCCATGATTACTTCACAGCAGACACCAAAAGTCAACCTTTTCGCTTGAAAATTCACACCAGCCTTATCTTGCTCGTTCGAGAGCCGACACACGACTCGTCTCGCTTGTTCGAGAGCTCAAACCAGTCTGACGGATATCATGCGCTTTTAAAAGAATAATATGATATACAGGGTTGAACGTAAGTGGCAGATTCTAAAATACGTCACAGACTCAACCGATTAAGGTTAGTTTTTGCATCTCGGAGACTGATGTTCCACCAAGAATTCTATAAAAAGATCTTCGTATCGTCTGCATAGAGTAATACTTGCACAAATAATATAAAGTATTGAGTGATATCGCTTATAAATATACTAAGCAACAAGGGACCAATGTGGGAGCCTTGGGGAATCCCGGAAATAGCCATAAACGATGTAGAAAGAAAATTCTTTATTTTAACTCTCAACGGTCTGCCAGTCAGATAGGAACAGATCCATCGCCACAAAGCGCCACCCACTCCATTTTGTAGTGTTATAATACGTAGATTATAATGCTTTATTGTCGAAAATCCACTCCAACTCCAGAATATGTTGATTTATTTTTTGAATTAGGTTGAAATATACAAAATTCCCATATTATAAATAAATGTTTGTAATTAGGCCCATGTAAAAGTAGCCTTCGCCCCTCTTAAATACAATAATTAAAACAAAATTGTTTTATAACACAAAACTAAGAACGCCACTGCCGGTCCCGAACGTTTCAGGAGCGACATCTGACGAATCGCTAATTTGACACTTCGGTCGCAGAGTCTAATTTGTAGGTTAATTATTTCAATTGTTTACAATAAAGAAATCCTACTGATGTCCAACAAAGCAGTTCGGATAAATCAATTAGCAACCACTTAAAAAATTTAAATATTTGGAGTGGCAATAATGTGACAAACTAATGGTTAACCTGCGTAATTTTTGGAAAGGGTCGGTGGTGGCCAAACAAAATTGCCACAATACAAAGGTACAATATTTGATTTTTAAATTTATTCTTAACATTGCTATGGTTGTCTTAATTTTAGGCCCCACCATTATTTTTTTTAATAATGCGCTTGAACATCAAAGTTTCTTTGATAATTTTGTGTTGCGTGGTGCTCTTGTTTGTTACATTTTGGAGTCGATGTAACGACACAAGTAAAGAATGGAGGAAGAAGATGGATAACAGAGAAGGGCCCGGTGGCGGCGAAATGCCCGGCGCGGATGAAATAGAATGTGATATTAATGGTGAATACAATATAGGGTGCCGTAGAGAGGGCGATGAAGTTTATTTACCTTTTTCGTTTATTCATAAGTATTTTGAAATATACGGTAAATTAGCGACTTACGACGGTTTGGAGAAGTTCGAATGGTCACATAGTTATGGAAAAATTTACCACCCCAAGGGTAGATACGACCCTCGTGGTGTTTTTATGTATTTTGAAAATTATAATGTAGAAGTTAGAGAACGTGTTAAGTGTGTTAGTGCTACTGAAGGTGTTCCTATTTCTACGCAATGGGAGAGTCAAGGTTATTACTATCCAACTCAAATAGCGCAATTTGGATTATCCCATTATAGTAAAAATTTAACCGAACCTGAACCTAGACGTAAAGTGTTAGAAAATGCAGACAAAGATTTAGGTAAGTGGCAAGTTCCTGATGGTTCCACGCTGAGCAGAATGTTTCAACCTGGATCGGATACTAATCGTGTCTTAAAGTTTGTGACATCTGATGTCGTGTCTGATGGAATTAAATTAAAATTAGATCATGTGTTAGATTTTGTTATGAGCGTCGATATTATGCTCAAATATAACAGCAGTTTTTCGGTTATTTTACAAAATAGAGAGAATAAGGACGTTTACAACTTGCATTACATAGTTTCCGACATTTTAATTACCACTCAAGACAAAAATATCTACCACGGTTTGGGTACCTCGGTGAGTTGGCAAAAATTAACGCGAGATTTAATAGTCGACTTGTACAAAGGACTAAACTTTTTAGAGAAAACTAAACATAAATTACCTAGGTCTAAAATTAAAGTTATTAGTATTATACTGCAGGGGCAGGGTTTTATAGATAATTTAACTTTGTCATCTTCGGAACACATAAGACAATTCTACGACGCTGCTAATTGGTTTGTTAAGTATCAAAATAAAAATTCGGGGGGGTGGTCGAATTCGGTTAAACGTAAAATTGCGACGGGTTTTCAAGATTTAAATCCTGGGTGGTATTCCGCCATGGGACAGGGACACGCCCTTTCGGTACTATCTCGCGCTTATTATCACTCGGGTGGTGACAAAGCTTATTTAGATGCAGCTTTAGGTGGTCTTAAACCTTTCCGGGTTCCTAGTTGGCAAGGCGGCGTCTTGGCCACGTTTTTCAATAAATTTCGTTGGTACGAGGAGTATCCTACCAAGCCTGCTTCCTTTGTTTTAAACGGGTTTATTTATTCCTTACTTGGTTTGTACGATTTGATGACGATTGCGCCGGCAGATAAGGTCAACGAAGCGCAGTTGTTGTTTGAAGAAGGTATGAATTCCCTTAAAAATATGTTGCTGCTCTTTGATATGGGTAGCGGGACGTCTTACGACCTCAGACACGTAACGCTTGGGGTTGCGCCAAATTTGGCTAGGTGGGATTATCACGCGACCCATGTTAATCAATTATTGTTGCTTAGTACGATAGATAACGATTTGTTGTTTAGCGAAACGGCCGAACGGTGGATAGGTTACATGAACGGTAAAAGAGCGGCTCATAATTAATTTTCAATTTTTGAGGCTTATAAATTTCGTACACAAAGATGATTCAACATTTGCCAAATGCGTCGTTCTTCATGTAGAAAGAAACTCGTCACCTGACTAAAAATATTCTGCAACTGGCTAGCAAATTAAATGGCGCTACTAACCTGACTTCATTTAGACTGGGTTTACATGTGTTCTAGCTCGCATTTCGGTAAAATTTGGAATTCCACGTGTATGGAATGCGAGGTCGAATAAAAATGTCAACCTAGTTTTACTTTGGTATTCTAACGAGAATGTTTGATTTTGTATTTTCTTGTTTTTTGAATCCTGCTAGAGTTAAATATGGCATAAACAATGTCTCACATGAAAGACCCCAACTTATAGCGCCATTATTTTTGAACATAAACCTAACTGGAGCCCGGATTTGAATGACCTTAAAATTCTTAATAATGCTTTTAAACGCGTCTTTGATATAAAAATAAACTCGATTTGAAAAAAAAATTAAATATTTAATGATTGATTATGTATTTATTGTGTAAATAAACAGGCATTATTTACATAATATTATAATTAATTATGTAATTCTTAATAAGACTGCTTAAAATTTCAAAAGCATTTAAAAAAGTAAAATTTTTTATATTAATATTTGTACAAGTTAAAAGCCAAAATAACTTAAAATATTGTTCGCAAAAACGATGCCCTGGGCATCAAAATCTAAGAGCTACATGTAACCCATATTTTTTTCATCATCGAAATTTTTTTCAAATGGCATCAAAATTGTGCAAGTTCATTTTATTTGCTTATCAAGACTAATATAAAATAAGTGGTGACTGACAATTTTCTGAGTAAGACGCAAAAACTCAATACCGTATGAAATTAAACCTTTGTAGAAGTAATTATATTATCTTTTAATTTAACTTAACAGACTCTCAAATTCCTAGTCGTTACTTAAGTACAAGTACACATACTTAAGGGTCAAATTTATATTGCATATGCGCATTTTCGGGCAAAAACACTTTGACATTCAGAAGCTTTGTAAAAAAAACTAATCTGAAATGCTCTGATAAAAATCAGTTACTCAAAATAAGTATAATAATTAGTCCATCAATACGGGCGCAATAAACACTTGAATTCAGAAGTAATTCCAGGAAAGCTGAAAATCGTTTTAATCGCTGTATTTCAAGTTTGCAGTCAACATACTAAGTTTTCCCTGTCGTACAAAGGTTGTATTCGACGTCATATTGGAACGAAGACGCCGACTGAGAGTTTTTGCAAATATCTCGTTAAACGCTGATTTTACGGCAAAGTGAGTTAGTATCAATATTATTCAAAATAAAATTCTTTACAAAAAAGGTTTAAAGCATATTTTTCGTAAAATCAACCTTCTGACATAAATATAGCCGTGAGAAACCTAGGATTTTCACACAGCCAGCTTCCCTCCATTGCGTGATTATAATACTGTTTTAATTCGTTTTTATACGTTTGAAAGTTGAGGGCTGATATCAGATGTTTTCTTCGTAAGTTTTTCGAAAATAATCAGCAAATTAATCAATTTACTCGTTTTGATTTGCCTTATTATCTTTGATGGTAATGTTCATACATAATTGTTCTTTGCAATGAAAACAAATGGTAGAACATTGGAGTCCATGATTCGAGGTTTTCCAACCCCATTCTACGGGATTCTTGTTGTATCCTTACCAAGTTTGAATTTAGTAATCCGCTCTTAAAGAATGCTGCCGTGCAGCTGCCTGAATAATGGGAAATAGAGCTGCAAATTTAAATCGATTTTTCACTAACGATTGTGCGAATAACTCGAACCTTAATTTATCCAGAGAGCCTTTGCTGCTGTAAACATTTACAATAAATTATTGTCATGGCTTTTCTATATTAAACTAAATAAAATTCCGAGCAAAAGTTTTAAAAATATTGTTCTAGCCTCCGATGAATTTCAAAATACAGATTCAGAAAAGCTTCGTTTTGTTTTCGATTTTTGCCTAAAAAACATAGTTTTCATATTTTGATGTATTTTTTCTTTTTACCTGATGCTAAACCAATCCCTGGTAAATGGAACTGTACTAAATTATCTGAAAAATCCCGTATGGAACAATCTTCTAGCCCTAGTAGTTCCCTAACTGAGCTTTCAATGTTATTCGTGTTTTAACTACGTTCAAAAATTGTTGATTCAAAATCTCCAGAGGTTAGAGTAAATTTTTAGTATATTATGCTTGGATCTATTTTGGACTTAGGATTTATTTGAAACGGCCCGTTCACGTACATTGTGATTTTTAGGACATCTTTGAAGAAATTTGTCGAAATCTTAAGAACTATTTTCCGATGCCAAACCGTAGGGTTTAAGCAAAAATATTGCAGATAATGTAAGTTATTTCCATGCAGAATATTATTGCGTGCAGTTGTGTGAAAATCGTAGGATTCTAGCGGCTCATAAAGGGTTGATTTTACGAAAAATATCCGAACCTTTTTTTTAGAAAATTTTATCTTGAATAATATTGATAATAAGTGACTTGGTCATAAAATCAATGTTTAACTAGAAACTAGATATTTGCTAAAACTCTCTTTTCAACGTTTACGCTCAAATTCCTAGTCCTTACTTTTGTAAGTTCAAGTACGTACTTGCGGAAGTAACCACTTCTTAAACCAACAGTTTGATTTTAAATTATGTTATTTAAATTAATAGTCACGACGTTGTTATTGTACGCAATAAATGTTTTTTTTTTGATAACTAGTACTCTTTATAACTAAATGATTGCGAATAAAATAGTACACATGCTTCCATGAAAGGCTTCATTACCGCCGAGGTCTACAGCTGACCTCGGCGCTTCGCACCTCGATAATCTATCCTAACCCATGGCTGTAATGAAGCGTTTTATATTTCCGTATATAATATACTTACTATCAATTTTCTTCAAAAAAAAAACCTCGACAATTTCTTTTCGGCATTAAAATGATATTGCATCAGAATCGTTTCAACAACTTCTTCCTTGCTCGGTCTTCTTAATCGGTCACGCCGCGAATTAAGTGCTACACGTCGACGTTCTTAACAGATTGATCTTTATAAATTGGACACCAAACACGAAAAATTACGAGTGATCAGTTTATCAATGAAACATTGATTTTTTTTAATTTAAAAAATTGTTTTTGTACTTATGAGAACTTAAAAGAATAATGAAGCAACAACCAATTATTTTAGTTCTTTTTGCCACAGTAATTAAATTAAAGAAGAAAACATTTGGTTATACTTTTGAATTCTACCTAGAAAAGTGCTTTGAGAAAACGATTTAGATGTTTAACATCTATAACAATAAGCAAATGATTGTAACTTTTAAAAATCCGATATTTTCATTTTTTTTCTGCGTTACAGAAAAGAAAGTCGATACTAATGAATTGTGGTTTATGCTCCAATATTGCATATTATAGGGAATTTTGTAAGGAACATTTTATAATAAAGAAGTTTCTTTTCAATTAAATTGAAGAGTAATAATATATTCTAATATGATTTATCCTAAACTAATCCCTGGTAATAAGAACCTAATTTTTTAAACAGATTTTTACCTATTGGATGCTTATTATTTTTGGAGGAATTAACCCTAAAATAAAATCGCAGTAAAGATCTTAGGATTTGAAAATATCAAAGGTTTCATGGGTAATTTATGCACGACGCGACGGCGTAAAACAGCACAGCACAGATAAAAACATTACTTAATACCTGTTTAAATTGAACTATAAACGTGCCGCGCCAAGTTACCACATCTTCATCTTATGGCGAAGCGTCATGTTTATACCAATAAAACCAGTCAGAAAATTGTCGCAGGTAGAAAAAGAAAATATTTTAAAATTCGTAACTAAGAAACACAATAGAACACTGTCGTGGATTAACCGAATTTTTACCCCTTATAAACTCACCCTTAGATGTACATTCAAAAATAACGCCGCTATAAATTGGGGTTCTTTTTCTGAAACAATCACTCCATTTCCTTTAGAAATGAGCACATAATGTTGAATCATCCTTTAAAAAATTAATGTCCTAAAATAACTTACGTTTAAGCATTTGGGTGGTTTGTTTAAATTGCAAATATTTTGTTATTCCAAATTATTATTAAGGATGTTAATGTTAAGTTTAAATTTGGACATGTCGCAAAGTTAAACTATATGTATATTATTTACCTTAGTATTTCGTTAAATTAAGACTTCGAAGGTTATAAATAATTTATGGACATTAACTGTGATAACTTGTAAAAATGTAGGTACACACTATTCAAATTTGACAAAGCGTTTTTTACATTTTGTTAGTGTTACATTTAATTGGTATGAAAGGTATTTTCGACTACTTATAGATTTTATTTTTTGTTATTCGGTGCGTTAAAAACATTTGTAAATAATCGTTGGTGGCATTATTTTGCTCCTTGAACAGATTTTATAAATACTAAGTAATTTATTTGGCTATAATACAGTCACTTTTATAATATAAAAACAAGGGTCTTTTGTTGGCTTCCTTTAGTTACAGAATCTAAAATAATTAAGTAAGGTAGTGTAGAAAAATTTAAAAAAGATTTTCTAAAATTTATGATAATTTTATAATGGAATTGTATTTAAAATGTAAGTAGAGTATGTGCAATAGCAATCCAGGGGTTGACTCACGCTGATTTTGTGACAACTTTTGCCAACAACCAGTGTGGATTTACAATCCTAATGGAGCTTATAATAATTTGCCTATGCTGCAGTACCTTGCCCTATCGACCATTAATTCAATGGCGTAATATCTACCTCAAGAACTTTCCACTTGGTTTTTCTTCTACTTTTAATTTTGTACATTTCGTTGCGTTAGTGGAAGGTGTTCTAGTTGTTACGCTATTGCGTTAATTTTGTACTTATGTATATGTTAAGTGTTCATATTATTTATGTTTAAAAAATAATGTATAGAAATTGGACCATTGCTTTGCCAAATTGTTATATTTAAGAAAAAAATTTGTTTTAATTTTTTACTTTTAATTGAAAATTTTTCGTGATTAACTTTTATAAAAAATAAAATTTCTTTGATTATAATAGCAATGAGATAATCAATTTATGCAATGTTTGGGTACTTAAACGAGTTAGGTACTTAAATTAGAGAAAAGTCGAAAATGGATTGTAAAATAATAATAATTGTAATTAACACCGTTTTGTCATGTTTAATTCAATGATGATTTAGGAAAGATATTGAGGCTCTGTGATTTGTAAGTAGCTGTTTAAATAAATAAATGGGATTTTTATGAATGCGGTAGGATGTTTGGGTCACTGCCAAATCTATATTATGGTTGTCAATCACCTAAAGTTAGAATAGAGGCACCATCTATAAACAGCGTATCCAATTTTATGTGACTGTGACAATAAAACTAGAGAAATAAAAGTTAAGCATGTATATTGTAGTTTTTAACATTTTGGCACCCTTTCCTTTTCACAAACCTTTATTTCACTTATTATTTGGCGCGAGCAAGCAAGAACTCGTTGACAATTTGATCAAGTGATGGTACAGCAAAATTAGTTAGTTAAAATGTCATTTTAAAAATTTTTGTAAAATATTTTCAACTCTAATCTAAATTTAATTTCATCAATGGAACGAAGCCTGCGATCACCCAAAGAAGAAAAATTGATAAAATCTAACACCTTGAATTCGGTGCCTAGTAGACAAATAATTCCTCCATTTGACAGGTTTCCAAACTTTAATAAATGGATCGCCGAATGTCGTTTACAGCATAGTTCAGCAAGTAACTCCGATAGTAAGAATTCTGCAATCAAAAAAGGTTATAAGCACTTTGAAACTAAGAATCCCGATCCGGAAGGGATGTACAATAAAAATAAAATGAAAAATGTAGTACGCGGTCTTCAGGAAAGCAAAGCTGATGATAATTCAAAGATTACCGATCGCCGCGATAATCGTACACGAAATGAAAAGATCAACAAAACAAAAACTTTTGAAGACTTCGCAGCTGATAAGAAGGAAAAATTAACAAAAAAAGACGATGCGGTGCCGGCGATACGAAAGAGACCGCATACTGCATCGCCCACGCTATCAAAAATGAATACTCGTTCCGACTCGATTCGTAAAAAAAATGTCCCTGCTATTGTCGAAAATAAATCGGTAATGATGGAACAAAAGTTAAAAAAGGAAAACGTGGTTGAAAAGAAACTAACCGTACAGAAGAGACCTAATACTTCGATCGTACTGAACCGACCGCGTACTCCGACTCTGCAAAACAGACCTCAAACTGCAGAGAACAGACCGTGTTCTCCAAACGTTCTTTTCAAAAAGCAAGATTACTCCAATTCAAGGGGCGACAAGAAAATTCAGAAAATTGTCGAAAAAGTGGACGGTTCGTGTGTATTTATTAAAACGGCAGTGCCAGAAAAATTGTTGAAAAAAAAACACTCCAATATTCGAAAAGGATCCAATTGTTCGTTTTTCATACAAAAAATGAGAGCTTTCACCGATTCAAATCGTACTAAAAGAATTAATATGTTCGCAAATGAAGTTAAAGATTCTTCTATGTGTTGCAAAACTTCAGTAACAAACCAACAGAAAAATAAATGCGTAGAAAATGAAACCTTTGAGGATAGTTCCAAGTCGAATATCGGAAGCGAGGTCTCAATTATGTCAAGTAGACCACAATCTGCAGATGGAAAATTACAAAGTAACTGCGATTCTCTCAATAATTTCGTCGATGAAATGGAACGTTCTTTTCTAAGTAAAAATTTACCGTGCACATCGAAGGAAAAACAGATAAACGATAGCTTTTTGAAAGTTCCAAAATTGGAAAGTATTGTTCACGAGAAGAAAAAAACGTCGAAAAACACAGCGATTAGACCACAATCTGCAAATGGATTGTTACAAAAAGCGGATGTTAATGATACCGAATCGTATAGTAATTTTGTTGAAAAAATGCAACGTTCCTATCCGCGCTATAATTTCAGCAAAGAAAAAAATTTGCAAAGCGAAAATATACAAAATGCATTGGATAAACCAAATGCAGAGAAGCAAACAACGGAAAATAAAGTTATCTGTAAGAATAAAGACGATAATAAAACCAAAACTGTTATTAATAAATCAGGATTTAACAAGTTGAATGAAAAAATGGATTTTGTAAATGATTGGATTTTAGGAAGTCAACCAGGAAGATCTAAATCGCTCTCTCATCTTGAAGATTCCTTGGATTTTGAAGAATCTAAAATAAGAGATACTTCGCAAACCGTTCTGCGAGACAAAATAGAGCAGTATGTGAAAATTTGTATTCCTGATATGTGCGGGAAAAAAATAATCAAAAGTATCGAAGGTAAAATAGACGATTTGGAACGAGTTATTAATGCAAAATTGAAACTTGGTTATCAATCCACCGATCTAGGAAATCATTTTCCTATGTTTAAAGAGGCCCCAGATGCTTATAAGTCTCCTGACAAAAATGATGTATTAGACAAGACCAGCGGTAGCGATCGTTCGTCTAATAAATACATATCCAATGCTGGTCTTATAAAATATATGGACGAAAAAATTGAAGCCTACGAAAAAAGGTATTCTTACAATTTTTGCAACGAAGCATTTATTGTTAATTTGCAAGATAAAGTCGATGCTTTGCAGAAAAATGTCGAAATGATGGTAAATGTTGACAAACCAAGCTGCCAAGATGTGCAATGTTTTACATCGGATTTATCTGTAAAGAAGGTTGGCGAAGCCGAACAGGAACAACCCGAAGTTTGGGAAGTCGCCGTTGAAGAATTCGAAAATGAGAAAAACAGCATGAGTAGTAACTTAGATAAGTTGTCATTTAAAAGTTTAACAAATGACTTGAGTAAACCACAAATTGTAAAACAAAACTTTATTCAAACCAAACGCCCACAACAAAGCGATAAACCTTTGAACACAATTGAAGACGCAAAGAGAGTTTTAGCTCAAGCACAAAACTTGTTTACTCCTCAAAAAGCTGCTCAGGTTAAATCGTCAACTGCAGTTGAAAATTCTAGACAGAAAATGTATACTGGCATGAATAAAACTTTTAATGTAATAACTGCCAAAAATACACAAAAGTCGCCGAATATTGAAGAATATAAAAATTTTCTAAAAAAGTACAAGATAGTCAATTTTGACGACCCCAATTCAAATAGAACTCAAAGTGTTCCTACTTCTAAAGTAGTAGTAAAGGGTCAGATTTCTAATACCGCAAATGCGAACGCGACTACCGCGAGTTATAATAAAGAATTTGAGGAAATGTGTGCCGAACGTCACGTCGAAGTTATCGAAAACCTTCAGAAGCGAATCGAACATTTTAAAAAGTCGAGTCGTATTTCCGAACTTCGCTCAAAAATCGATCAAATCAAATCGAGCATATCGCGAGTTACGCATAGTTCACAAAATAGCGCACTGGAATTGGATAATAATAACGTAAGTGTAATCTGTGCCGTCAAAAACTATCTGGAAGAATCCGATTCCGTTATGGAAACTTCCTGCGAGGATCTTCTAAAAGTGACCGAAGATATAACAAATTTGGACGAAGAAATAAAACATTGTAAAACACAGCTTGCGTTTTACCAAAGCAAAACTAATGACGAAACTTACGGAAGAAACGAACCGTCTTCCAAACTCGTATCAATGTCAGAAAAAAATAGTAGATGCACTTTCAGTCCTAAACGTAAATATTCCCATCGTTCACAGCAAAGACCAAAAAGTGCGAACTTGAAATATTCAAAATCAGGATTTGGTGGCATCACGAAAATTATAAAAAATCTTCAAACGAAAATTGATCAGCACGAAAAGTTTTATCAGTCTTACAACCAAATTGCTTCGGCGATTACTAACGACGAAATGGCAACTTTCGAACAAAACCGTGCGAGTGTTTCCAATAAAGAGATAATTAAAAATCATTGGGGTCCGAATAGTGCCCACGTTATTCTGAAAGCGAGTGATTTATTATCGGCAAAAACAATAGAAAATTTACAAGTAAAAGTTGATTCTCTCACCGAAACGTGCAATGTTTCCAATATTCGCGAATTGCAAAAGAAGCTCGAGAATATTGAAAAGGCGTGTTCGGTTGTGACGCACGCCGACATAATCAAAACATTGCAAGCTAAGATCGAGAAACTAGAAAATACTTTGGAGAATCAATCAAATTTTAACAAAAGGCAAGATTCTACCGAAACTCTTTACAGCTGCTCCAGTAGTAAAACATTTACGAACAATTCCTTCGATTCGCGTGTGAGTACTAAGGATAGCAATAACTTATTTGATGAAATGCCAGCGTGTACTTACTGCATGGCCGTTACATTGGATCATAAACAGAATATTTTAAATTGGGATAAAAAATAGCGCATCGCAAATGATTAATTTTTATTCCATTGTACGCAGTTTTTAAAGCTGCCCGTTATTAGTACTTCAATAATTATTGATTAAGTGAATTTACTGTATGACCAGTTTTGTACCCAAATTAAATACCTTTAATATATTTAGATTTTTCACATGCTTTCATATTTTTCATTTTACTAAAATTTGAATCTAAGAAAAAACCGAGATTAAAATTTTTAGGTACGGATCTGCTTCGCGCGATTGGAACTATTGTCAATTTGAACTACGCGGTTTAATTGTGAATCGACGCCAATCGATACTCGAAATTTGATATGATTTGGGTGTTTCGACTTCTTTTATTATGCTTTTGTGTCAATTTATCGATTCAATCGATCGGAGACAGTTCACCCTTTTATCAAAAATGTGTTGAAAGATGTAGTTTGCTTAATTGTACCGATAGTATGCCAATTATACCCAAATTTTTAGGTTAGAAATCTAATTTTGTAATTTGCAGACGGTCTAGACTTTGTAAAAGAAGATGTGCAACCTTTAATTTTAAAACTTACGCTGTGGTCTTGCGAAGATGAGTGTCGATATGATTGCATGTGGGATACCGTCTTTAGTTTTCATAAACGAAACTGGCGTGTACCGCAATTTCATGGAAAGGTAGTAGGACTAATCGATTACATTGTTACCTTAAATTTAAAAATTAACAAGCAAAGTTAACAATGGAAAGTATTATATTTTAATTCTTATGGTTTTAGTGGCCATTTATACGAATTTTTGGTTTACAAGAACCTGCATCTGTTGTATTCTCGTTACTGAATTTGTACTGCCATTTAAGAATGATCAGGAGGTTTCGTATTGGAGTGAAGCCTGATAGTCCACTGTATTACATGTGGCACTTTTTTTGCGGCGTAAGTTCGAAATTGTTGGTTTATTGATTTGAAGAGAAAGTAATTCTTAAATGTATAGCCCCAGCACAAAAAATGTTTGGCGTCGTAAAACGGGGGAAACAATCAATCAATTTTGGTGTTGCATTCCATTCCATAACATCAGGAACTTTTTGCTACAAAAAGCAGCAAAACACAAGTACTGAGATAACAGTATTACACAGTAAAATTTTCAAACTGTATTCCACTAAATCAAAAATATTAATTACTGTTATTGCTATCTACCCTCCAATGTATAATAATAATAATATCGCACACCCAGTAAAATACTATTTTAAGTCGAAAATTGTAAATTCTGAGTTACGCCACTAAAAAGTCTATGAAATAATGCTGCATCTAAAAAATACTACCATGGGCCAATTTCAGAAAAAGAGAACTTAACACGACAATTCACTAATCTATGATTAGTAGCTTCTATTTTATTTTTAAGTTATAATACTTTAATCCATTACAAGCCGTAATTGAAATTTTAAGGAAAACTTTTTTTATTTTAATAAAAATGAGTTCATTGTGGACTATTGTTTTGTCGGTTACGGAGAAACAGGGCGTCCCATTTTTGGGACAATGGCTGGAAGTGACTTAAATAAAATGCACATGAAAAAATTTATTTTAAGTAATAAAATATTACATTACGTATTTATTTTTGTGAAAAGGAGCAAAACAATATGTTATACAATGACACATCACATTTTCCACAAATTTTTAAACAGGAAGTCAAAATATCTTCATACCTTAAATATTTTATTGCTTTTGTTCAACTGCGAATTATCAGCTAGATGAAGGAATTTTTTAATTTCTTTGAATCGTCTTCTAGGCATGGCATTGTACACTATAGGTACTCCAGCATCTGGAGATTGTTGCCAATACATATCTTCCTGAGGAAGCTTGTTATATCCACTTAATAATATAATCCCTATAAACAATTTTAATTCATCAGGTGTGATTGAAAAATTAGGATAATTTTTTTTTTGCTTTGCATATAGTAAAGTTTGACTCACAATATAATCGATTACTTCTTCACTAAAGTACTCCTCAAAAATCTCTGCTGCTGTTTTTCCATGTAAAGCGGTAATCACATCCTCAAAATTATTTTGCCAAGAACTATATCCATTCTAGTAAATTGGGCTTTCTTTTTCTCCAAAGTTGTTTTCAAAAATTATTGACAGCATTATTCAAATCTTTAAAAATATCTTCTTCCTCAAACATTGCTTCAATTTCTGGGTACGGCTGCCTAAGAGTGTCCGCTCCCAATAAATTGAAAATTTCCTATTGCTAAGAGGAAGGTTTATATAATTTACTGATATAATTTAAACCTTCGAAAGTATTATCAAAATTTTGAGTAAATCGAATTTGAAGTTTGCAAATTTACATGTAAAATTAACGAGATTCCCGCGCGTCGCTCATTCTGTTGACGGTACGTGCAATATGAATGACCCTAACACTTAGAGTATTTCGCACCGGCAGATGCAGTTCGTCTCTCGTACATGTAACATCGATTATTTTTTGTGTTTACGCGATTTTTTGGGGGTGAAACGTAATAGTTTACTGTCCCATACCGCAACTATACTTTTTAATGCTATTTCAAGGGTCTCTAAGCTCCCGGTTTCATTTATCCCGGTTTTTTTTATGGGAGGCGCCTTCTCGTATGTTTAGCATAGTAACCAGAGTCAAAACCGCCCTGGAGGGGTGCAGAGCGGAGCGCAGCGGCGCCCCGAAAGGGTAGGTTTTGACGATGGATTACCCTCCTTATCGAATGCACACCCCAAAAATCGAAGAAAAATGCGCTAAATTTACGTACTTTCAAATTGATTTTTCTCGAAATTTTGATAATACTTTCGCAAGTGAAATTTTTACAGTATACTCTATAAACCTTCCTCTTTGCTATAGGAAATTTTCAATTTATTTGGAGTGGACACCCTTAGGCGTCCGTCCCCCAATTTCTTTCGCAGTCAAAAACTTTTTTACGCTCATATTATCACTTATATTTGCGCAATCCGAAAAACTTAGAGAAGCAAAAGAATAAAAGGTGATTATATACTACCGGCCAATGTCCCATAATCGGGACGCTAATAAAAAGCTATTCTTCGAAGGTGATAATGCAAATCTGAAGTATATTTTGTAATCCTAACACCTCAAGGCATCCTTTGTTATTAATATTTGCATAAAATTTATAAACAAGATTAGTTTTACGCTGAAAGAATTGCAGCTCGTTTAAAGATAAAACGCCGACTTTGATAATTCATATTACTAGATTATTTTACGAATGTATTTAACTTGATTTGTAACCAGTCATCGGAAGCACTTCCTTGCAAACTTTTTAAGCCAAAATTTAAAAATGACTCAAAATGTTGGCGTCCCAAAATTAGGACGTTGGCTGGTAATGCGTTAAATTCATGACTTGAAAAAGTAAGATTCTCTACTTATAACAGTATTTTACTGGCAATGCGGTATGATTTACGTTTTTAAACATATTTTAATATGGAGCATACTATTGTGAAATATTGTGAAGACTATAACACGATATTTAAACAGAAATAACTTTAAATGTGTTCAAATGACAGCCATTTAGATGAAACGGATTTTAACTTGCAACTCCTTTTTTATGTTTTGGAAAACAAGTTGGAAAGGAAGTCTTCCTGGAAAGTTGTTTGCAAACCTAGGTGCTCTTCTTTTAGCTTTGTCAGAAATATATTTAACTATTCACAAAATACATGGGATAACTTCCATTCTGAACATAGCACAAATCTTACACCACCTTTACCTTTCTTACTTGGCTATGTAATATTGTGTGATGCAATCCGTAGAGTTTGATTGATAGCTACTCCATAGGTCATTTCTTATTCGACTAGCTCTGCTTTGGCACTTTATTAAATATTTTACTAACATGGATTAGGTTCATAAATTGCTGACGTTGTGCATAACATTTGTGCAACAAAAGACTTAGAGTTATACATTACATAATATCAGAGAAATCCTATTAATTATTCAGTTATACAATACAGGAATATAACTACATACATATCAAAAATCATTTTTCCATTATTTTTTGGAGTTATGTAATAAATTATAAATAAAAATTCGGATTTTTCTCCCAAGTCTTTTTTAATTAAATTATGTTGATGTTTACATTGGCTAATTTGTATATTTGTACCGCCTCTATTATTGACCGATGATGAGAATATTGTAAATTCTCGAAATTTTTATTTATAATTTAATATAACTGCAGTTCTTATTTTTTTAATTACATAATATTGCATTCCCATAAGCTTTTACTTCACAGACAAGGGTTAACAATTTTTTAGGATAAACCAAAATTGCTTAAATATCGCGCAATCATTTTTCCACAATTTCGTAGTTTTAAATAAATCATTAGTTTTGAAGCGTACTTTTTTGCAACATTTATATTTTAGGTTTGTGTAAATGCATGGTTTTGGTCCAGCGTTTTTCACGCTCGAGATTTTCCATTTACTGAAATGATGGATTATTCTTGTGCGTTTTCAATCGTTTTAGCGTCGTTTTACTGTATGTTTATGAGGTAAAAATATTACTAATTTGAAAATTGATCCCATTTAATTACCTGCCAAATTTTTCAGGGTTTTTAGAAACTATCCTCGCTCCTTTCTAGTCATTATTTCAACATTTTTCGGAGCATTTTTCTTAAATCACGTCGCTTATTTGAGTACAGGATACTTCAGTTATTCCTACAATATGCAACTCAACATTGCAGTGGGTATGTATTGATTTCCCTTTGTTAATTGTCACGCCTGTCTGGGCTTTAGTCTCTTTAGAAAAGTAAAGGGTTTTTACAATCATGCTGACGTTATTTAGGTGGTATAACTGCGCTATTTTGGTTTGCATGGTGCACATATAATCGAAAACGTCAGCCCTATGTTTGGAAATGCGCAGCCTTTGTTACATTGGGTGGTATTTCAACTTTACTGGAAGTCATTGATCGACCTCCACTATTTTTTATTTATGATTGTCATTCATTATGGCATTTATCCACTGCCCCACTCACCATGCTTTTTTATAGGTATGTAGCTAGTCGTTGAATTTCGAAAGTTAATAATCATTCATTTTACAGCTTTATAATTGACGACTGTAAGTATTTAAGAAAATTAGAAGCCACTAAAGACAAAGATGTGTAAGGTGTAAAATTAGTATTGATACAAAAGCTGTGCAGCATTTTAATATTAAAGTTTTTTTAATCAACAATTTATTTATTAGAAAATCCCTAAATGTTATAAAGGAAAATGATGTGTTTTGCTAAATTATTGTTGTTATGAAATTGTTTCTCTTGTATATTATTTCCCTTTCAAAATTGCCTCAACTTTTTGTAGTGAATTTGGCCATCTATGGGTATTATGTTGAAACAGACTGAAGTTCTCTTGTCGATTTTTCCATTTATCTGACCACGCGGGCAGGAGATGGTAGAATTTTACTTAAAAGACCGGTACCGCATTGTTCAATAGTTCGATCATTTTTCACTAGTTGCCCTTTCTAACCTCGCGCTTCTCCGTAAATGTGAGCTTCGCAATGTCGTTTTGTAATAAGCATAGTGTTGTGAGCGAGACGGAAACAGTACATATTTGGCAGATACGAGCTGTACTTATCGTTATTATTTAAATTTTACGGTGGTGTAAGTGTTTTCATCTAAAAGGTTCAAGTGCCAATAGCAACAATGAGCAATGTTATGTGTGAAATACTTCTTTAAGATTAAGATATTATTCGGTGAGTCACTTAGCCTAGATTACCGTTTTTTTTGCATCTTGTTAAGAATTTATCTGTTACCTGGAGTGGGATAAACTTAAATTATTTCTAGCTTTACTGTGTACACATATTTAAATACACGATGCATCTCCCGATGCAGTTTCTACCACTCGAAAATTTTTCAAAAACAAAAAAAAAACGAACAGGTTGTTATAATAGTTCACGTGCGGGCTACCTTTTCGGTTACTTCATACAGTATATATAGCAGGAAACCTTATACGTAATGTTTTGTTGTAATAATAACCGTCAATTGTCTCATAAATTATAACAATAATGTTGTAATAGTTCATTCATTTTGTTACATAAATTAATTGCGTCTAAAAACAACAGGAAAACTAGTGTTACTTCCGCTTTTCTTCCCATTCCCATTCAATAACAAAACAAAAAAGTCACAAGTCAAGTCTATTGATCGTCTTAAACATGCAGTTTTCATTTTCCCTCCAAATATCTCCACAAACAACGAAGTCGAACGTCGAAGCAACCGAATTGAAATAAATTATAAGCATTACTCCTACCGTTCATTTGTAGGATATTAACATGAAAAATACAAGAATAATAAAAAATGGGTGGTTATTGTTGAAATTTGTAACGGCTTTGTTGATATACTACTTTTCTCGAGGGGTGTTCCTAAGAACGGGACCCTTGATCTTCTTAGCCCTAGCAGTGTTGAAAGACATTTTTCAGACGTGTATAAACTTGACAACCTTCTAATTATTTTGTAAATGAACATCATAATTTTTTTAGGTATACTTCCCTTTTTGAAGTTACTGCGGTGTCCGCTATAAAATTGCTTTTCTTACTTAGCCATGCTATGTTCAGTGGCGTACCTAGGGGGGGGCGGAGGGGGCGGTCCGCCCCGGGCCCCTTTACTAAGGGGGCCCCACCCAAAAATAAATAATTCCATGTTTCTCAAGTGAGCGAGCTCGTTCGTGGCTCAGTCGTTCAGAGAGCGTCGGTTTCGGAGCTGCGTTGCGTCGTGCTGAACGTCGTAGATTCAATTGTTCGAATTCGGGCTCTTACGATAAAACTTTTTATCAGTTTAACATTTTTAACAGTAATGATAATTGATGATATTCTATCTATTATTTCTCTGCACAGGGCAATAGCTTATGGAAGACGGTTAGATTAAGGCAAAAAAAAGGCTAGCCACATTAAAATGTGATAAATGACCTTTTTTGAGGGTGAGGGGGGGCCTACAAAATAAATCCGCCCCGGGCCCCAAGTGGTCTAGGTACGCCACTGGCTATGTTGGTCCAATTTCATGGAACTTCCAAATACACTGGTCTTCGGTGTACCTACCTGTTTAGGCAAAAGAGTTTTAAATTAACAAATTAATGTTGATTGATCATTTATAGGCTCCCTTTTCCCAAAAGCAAAATACTGATTTTGTGACGATTTATACCACCAGTTACAAAGGTTAAAAAAGTGTATTAACCTTTTCGAAAAACAAAACACAAACTTATGGACGAAGGACCAACTGACCTTCAAACACTTGTTTACTGTTTAGATAATCTAATATTTTGTGTGATTTAATTATTTGGTTTATTGAGATATATTGATTGATTAATATTTTAGAAGATCTTGACAGGGATTGTTACGACATTTCACAATCTCGTTTTAACTTAAGTTCGTTTGCCTAAAACTTAACGTCATTGGTTCCAATTTTTTTTTTCTTGGGCCTTTATTATCAGGTGACGAGTGAATGTGTTTGAAGTATAAGATTTTGTGTTCATTTTTTAGAATATTTAGTTTACGTTGTGATTTTGACCCGGCCAGTTGCTTGTAGTTTACAACGATGTGTTTTGCAGTATTTAATGCGGTATGAAGGATATCGAAGAAATTGAAATTAATACATTGGCAAGTATCTGTTGTTCCAAGTTTAGTTTACTTTATTTCACTTCGAAAAACATCAATACGTAGGTTAACATTTGTTCGCACCTATGATACTTGTAATCTGATAGCCCTATTAAATTAAAATTTACATGATTACACAATTCTAAAACACGTTTATTCGGTCTAAATTCTTATTAGATCAAAAGATCCAAAAATAGATTTCAAGTTTTCGAATGCGGTTACCGATAACAACTAAACCCCAGATTAAACTGAAAATTGATACGATACTCGATGATGCCACTATTCATCATATTACATCACAATAAATTCGCTTTTATCCTTTTGCTCTCGAGTTCCGCAAAGTTTCTTCCAGTGTGTTCTCCTTAATCCAATAAGATCTACTACAGTTAACTTCCATTTTTCTTGTTTTGCATTTGTATGATTTATTGGAGGGTTTACGATTTTATAACTAATATCTATGCATACCTTTTCCATCTATGTACAATATTCTTATTTAAGATTAAATTTCGGGTAAATGAAAATTTCCACTAACTCAAATAGTTTGTCAAACGTCAAGAAGACTGTGTTATAATTAATTATTACTAACGAACTGAATCATAAGCCTAAAAGAAAATAGTTTTTGGTTCCAGAAGGTTGCCAAAATATGTAGCTCTTAATATTTTGAAATTCATCCAAAAAATCTTTTGTAACTTTATTATTCGAGCAATAGCACAGAAGATACCTACAACCTACAGGCAATTATTTTTATAAACAACCATGAATCACGTTTATGTGTAGCATTTGATTAGTTGTCACTTTTGTTGTCCTTAATATGTTGTGTAAGTTTTTTTTCTTCAAACAAAATTTGTTATTTAGTATATATTTTCAATGGAATTTGGGATGCCAAAGACTTCCTGGTTGCATATAAAATGTAGAAAGTTTTACAATAAAATGCACCATTGTTTTATTTTGAAGGTACCCATATATTACTGCGAGAAAGTCCAAAAACAAAAAAATCGATGTGTGTTATTTAGCGAATTATAATTTGCGTTTTACGTGTAATTATGATAATGACACCACTTATTATTTTAACTACATCTTTGTCTTCTTTTGTGATACAGTATTATCAAAATAATTAGTATTTTATATTGATTTGTTAATTATTATACTTGAAAAAGTAACCGTTAATTTATTTTATCTTGAATGGAATAGAAATTTCTAGTGTGCTCTCAGGTACAAGTAAAATCAATTTAATTAAATTAAACCTGGAATCTGTGTATAATGGATATCAGAAAATCCGTTTGTTGAAACTTTTTCATAAAAGAAGTCAACCGGACGTAACTTATAGTTATTTAACTGGCCGTTCGAATCCGAGGAAACGTATCATTACAATGATTTAAAGTTTTTATAAAGTGCGTGATTTTCATAATTAACGAGAACCTCGTTTTGTTCATATTCGAGCCTTTGATGAAACCATGCAATCACATTACCGAGTAGGTTATACTTATGAAGAAAGCAACACGGGGGAATTAAAAAAAAATTATCCCGACCGGTCCATTATTAAAATTAGCAAGCGGGAAGAAAACAAACAGGGTTAAGTAATTTCCTCGAGTATCTTTAATTGATCATTATTTAATAATTGGGTGATGTTATGCAAACCGTCCCTCGCAGGGAGTGGACCTAAAAAGACGCCCGCAACGGCAAACAAAATCGAAAGTAAATTATAAATAGCAGGTAGGTGTTTCAAAGTGTGAACTGCAATTGATCATTAATTTATGAACTTTAACATTTGTGTCAGGTTTCTAAAAAGCTTTTTAAAACAGATATAAAATAATTTAATATTTACGCAAAATTTCTCTCGTTAATGGTTTGTTCTGATCAAAAGAAAAACTTAACCCTATTTATCAATTAAAAGTTAATGGTAGAAAGCATAGTATCAATTAGCGTGTGCAATTTAATACCTTTTTACCAATTTCCTTGCTGTAAGCATCGCACTTGCTAACATATGAGTCATAACATGTATTTGCACTATACATCGTAATAATATATTGGATGTATAATTAAGAAACGTTATCGTAAATATTTTTGTTGAGGGGTAATTTATTTACATAAATTATCGTTTTATTGTACGGCAATCACAAATTTTTTATATGTCAATCATAAGATACAAACATTCCCCACATACTTCATTAATTTATAACAATAACGTACAAGTGTCGCTGTCCCTTTCCATCATCAATAATAGATATCGACGGTAATCAAATTCGTGTTGATGTGGCAAAATTCGTCATTCAAAATTTTCATTCTCTATTATGAAACGACCTTAACTTGAATATAAAATGGGGCCGATTGAATTGCCAATCTAGGGATTTATGTATCTGAAAATAAATTGTAATTTGTTAAATTCGGATTTTTGATTACGCCATTTTTTATTATGCCTTTGATTGAGCAATCCGTCAGAAACCGGCAACAATGTTATTTATTCGAACGAAGTAGACGAATTGTTCAAAAGAGAAAAATAAGATTATCCACAATAAAACTTTATTATTTTTTTGGTATTTTAAAATATTCAATTTTTGCAGTTTTGAATTTAACATAAAAAGTTCCGTAGGAGATTCGTTCTTACAGATCGTGGCGATTCAGACTTGCTCTAAATAAATCGCTCGAGCTGCAGTCAAATCGTTGCCTCAATTACGTAGCCAGGGTAATTTCTTCTTGCACTACTCTTGTCTTAAGGGTTAGTAATAACTATTTTTTAATCACCAGGCACTCCAGCTTTCTTCTTTTTATGGTACATAATATTACCTATCTCACAATCCATTTTCCATCAAATATTGAAACATCAATTCTTCCCATCTCCTCAGCCTCATTTTGTTCTTATGCGCAAACCGAGGTTACGATATATTTTTTTATATTCATCAGTACACAACCACTTTTCTTTTGCATTTTTAATTATCTCTTTTATCTTCTTATATTTTTGTAGGTTCTGTAAAAATATTGCTGTTTTCTGAGTTTTATAAAATGCACCTTCTTGTGCGTTGTTCACTGTCTTAATGCAATTCTTCATTCACTAATTATTAAACTTATTTTTTTTCAACGTTCGTACCTACTAAAAAAATTTACATGCCTGCTCAAACCAAGGTGAAAGAAAAAACTGCTCTCGCTCCACGCGCACACCACCTAAAGCCGACATCAAAATATCAAATTTAAATCAACAAAATAATAGTCTTAAAATTAACAAATTTTTATATAATACAATGACCCCGTCGAAGTTACGAAAACAAACCGTAATACATACGAGGGTTGCCTTTTATATTTCGGGATTGGACAACCCTGGTGCGGTCACCTGTCAACTGACGTTTTTTTTTCGTAAAGTTTGACATTTTTGACGGTATATGTATTCAGAACGTTTTGACGTACGAGCGCTATTTGTATTGTTAACGGTAACTTGAAAAATTGGAATTGGAAAAAATTGAATTAAATAGTGAACATTTTCGTGCGATTTTTTTTTACAACTTTCGACGTGGATTAACTCAAAGTCAACAACAGTGCATCGATGAATTTAATTCGACTTTTGGCGATGAAGCACCATCAAGGATCAGTGTTTATCGATGGTTCACCGAATTCAGTTGTGTCCGTAGCTCGCTCAACGACGAATTTCGTGAAGGTCGTCCAAAATCTGTCGTTGTTCCGGAAAACATTGATGCTGTGCGTGAACTGATACTGAAAGATCGTCATATTACTTATCGTGAGATTGAGGCATTTTTGGGGATTAGTGGGACCAGCATACGTTTAATATTGCATGAACATTTGATCTTCAAAAAGATTTGTTCGCGTTGGATTACACATAATTTGACAATCGCTCAAAAACAGGCTCGTGTCAATTGGTCCAAAGAAAAACTCAAAAAATAAAAAGAAAATAAACAGCAGTCGACTGTGTGGGTTTTTCAGGATGAGCCAAATTCAACAAAAGTTGTTCGCGCACGAAGCAGATGGTCGCCTGTTTTTTCGGAAAAACTGGACATGTCGCTACCGTACCATTGGTAGAACGGTTAATTCTGAATGGTACACAACGATTAATTTGCCAGAGGTCTTCGGCGAAATAAGGAAAACCAGCAGTCGAATTCAGATCATTCTCCACCACGACAATGCGAGTTCTCACACATCGGCACAAACAAGTGAGTTTTAGAGCACTCAAAATGTCGATTTAATGGGTCATCTGCCGTATAGTCCTGATTTGACGCCCAATGACTTCTTTTTATTCCCGAACATTAAAAATAAATCTTTCAAGAGGTCAACGTTTTTCGACACCCGAAGAAGCGGTTGATGCGTTCAAATGTATGTGTTGGAGGTACGGACGTAGGTCAGCTCGGCAAATGGTCAGATATTTAATCCGGGTCATTGATTATATATACTTATAGATGTGGCACGTAATAGGAGTGTAGGTTATAGAAAATTATTCGTCAAAAAGTTGTCATAAAGTGCTGCTACCTAGCTAAAATGTTAACAACTTTATTTACAGTAAAGTTGGTTTGAAAAAAAGCTATATTATGAAGATTACCTAAATTTACCTGACATACCATTAAGTCCTAAAGATGCATAAAGCCATTAATAAAAGGTATTACAATCTTTGAAGGTTGAAATTTTCTTTTCTATTTACCAAATTTTAGATTCATAGGTTTAATAATAATTAAAGTTATTTGCAAAAATTTATTAATATGAAAATTATACAACAAAATAAATTCTGGAAAATATCTAATTTTTCATGTACTTATTATTGGTTTTTTAAAATATTAAGTTTTCTTGTTGCACTTTGTTTATCTTTCTTCTCAATCTGTATTTTACATGTACGGAACAGTTTCGTTCGCAGTAAACGGTTTATTAAAAATTTTTTATGTTCTTCACACTTCTTGTCAGTGATCCACTTTTTAATTGTATCATTGTTCACGATTTTTTGAAATATGGAATCTTTAATACCCCTGGTGTAAAATATTTTATTATAGGACTTGTTGTATATGCCTAGACATATGCTGATAATTTGAATGAAAGCAGTGCTGGGTCTTTTTAAAAATTGTATTTTAGTTTCATCTACGCCGTAATCCCTAGACAAAATCAACATTTCATTCTTATCAACTAAATCAGTGTTACCTTTTTGAAGTTCTTCTACACAATATTTACACCCAAACTTTTTAATACAGGATTGAGCTAAATAACCTGCAAAGTAGGTCACTGAGCATGCTTCATAGTTTTCCTTTATGCTACAGTCCTCATCGGAGGATGATGATGTTGATTCCATTTCCACTTCAAAGATATCAGTAAAATCGGAAATAGTTTCTGATACCACAGGCAAATCTCCAGAGAACTCGATTTTTTCTTCCAAATTAATTAATTTATCTTCATCGTTCTCGCAATTTGAAGTTGTGCATTCTTTCTCCAGACACGATGAAATAATTCCTTGTAGAGATAACCTAAATTGCTTTGCAGAAGGATTGGGATTATATCCGTTTCTATGGCGTATTTGGGAAAACAAATTTTCAATTGGATCTTGACAAAGCCTATTTGTTAAAAGAAACTTGTGATATCGACATCTATCAAGCTTAAATTTCCCGAACACAGGACCCATTGTTTACACCGTTCTTCATCTTGGGTAGGAAAACCATAAAACCTAACAGTTTGCAATCCTTTTTTCTTTTCATTGCAACCAGCGTAATTACACTTTGAATAAGACATATTTGTTGGAATTACAAATTAATTAGCTTCGAGAAGTTGTGTTTATTAAAATAAAATGTTACGCTTATATAGAATAAACTTGTTACCAATCAAAGATAATCTCTTTAATCCGGTTGATAATTTCTTTAATCCGGTTGATCAGGTTCACTACATATTTATTAGCACTAAAATAAACTTAAACTATTATTATTATATTGTAACTTTTATTGTTTCATTTACTTATATACCTATAATTGTGACGTCACAATTTTGAACCTCCCCCGACCCCTAACGCCACAAAGGTCGGACCCCCCCCCCCCAGGAGCGTGACGTAATTTATGGACGACCCCAAAGCGTATTCCATAGGAGGAATCCTGGAAATCTTTGAAAGTCGTTGGAATTCCTTCAAATATTTTGCAAAGTAAATCCTTGGAATTCTTTAGAAATCCTCGGTGTTCTTTGTAAATCTTTCAAATTCTTTGGAAAGCATTGGAATTCCTTGGAAATATTTGAAAATCATTGGATATCAGCGTACACGTAAATCTTTGAAATTTTGTTTTCCGAGTTTTGTATACTTAAATATTTATTTATTTTGTTTTTAATTCGTTGAAAATCACGGGGAATTTTTCGCAAATCACTAGGAATTCCTTAGAAATCGTTGAAATCTTGCAATACCTTAAAAATCTCTGGAATGCCTACTAAATTGTTGAAAACTTTTTAAAACATTTGTAAATTCTTGGAGTTTCTTGCAAATCTTTAATAATCCTTGGAATTCATTGAAAATCGTTGGAATTACGAATTCTAAACTAAAATGTTCAAAACAAATAGGAGAGAGTGATCAAAAAGAAACTTTCTTGAAAACCGTGCTATTTTATTACGAATTTTTTGAAAATAAAAATATTTGAAAATGCCCATATCTTGCAAACGAAACAGCAAACGAAAGTAAAAATAAATTTTAAGTGGGATCTTAGCAAACAGTATTGTTAAAATCATAAAGGAATGTTTTTGTTAAAAGACACCCTTGTTATAATCTACATAAACCCCCAATAAAGGATTTATTACCTGCTCTAAGTAAGTACATATCTAAGTTTGAAACCATTATAACAGATGTACATGGCTAGTTAGTAATAACTTTGTACGCTGCGTGGCGATTAGGTGATTTAAAGCACCATCTGGCGTACAAAGTTCTCCAACTTATAACCAAATTTAACATTGCGTGCAACATCTATAAGTATATAAAATCAATGTCCGGGTCCAAATTTTCTACCTGAAATACATAGCCCAACTCGGCAAAGTACCTTTAGATTACCTGCTGCATATTATGCTAATTTTAAAATCAGTTGAAGAACTTGAAGGCTATGGAAGTTATTCAAAGTCAACGTGGCCGTGATTTGGTAGTAGTAAACAAAGTAATAAATTTTGGCTTGGCCAGAACTGTGAGCATCAAAAAACCTACCCTCCGATGCTCCGCATCTCCGGGCGGTTTTTCGTGCTCCGAGCCGCTACGCGGCGGGCGCTAAACATACGAGAGGCGCGACAGATCAAGGAAACCGGGATAAATGCAACCGGGATGTGAGAGACCCTCGAAATAGCATTATTCAGCGCGTTTGCCGAGCTGACCCATAATTAAAACGGCCTCTGGTTTTCATTTGCCCAGTTGACCGGTAGGATTAACCTATCCCTTGTACCTTTTGCCGAGTTGACCTACTCCGGGAGGGACCTCAATCGGAGTGGAAAAAGTGCTACGAAAATTGGTTCAAACGCATGCAAAAGTGTATTGATCTTCATAGCGAATATTTTGAAAAACAATAGAGCCATTTTCGATGATAAATTAATATTAATTTGTTATTTTTTCTCTAATCCCGAAATATAAAAGTCAACCCTCGTACTATTTCAAATGCATTATTTGTAATTTATATTGAAAATGCATTTTATGCTCTTAATCGTGCTCGTACGCAGGGTTTTTTAATTTAAATCGATTTAAATATAACATTTTAAGAAAAACTAAAATCCAATGTAAATGGTATTTTACTGTATTATCTTGTATTTGAAATACTGTATGTTGCGAGTATGTTGTATTTAAAATACACATTGTCATGTATTTTAACCACCAATGCATAATCATTAGTTTGCGTTATCCGCATATCCTTCTTTTTGGATCTCCAGAGACAAAATTTCTTCCCAGCGGACATGAACTTTCTATATTATGTTTCATTTCTCATTAACATTTTCGGTGCACTATCATTTTTAATTATACTAGAGATTACTATATTAATCTTTCTCTTGCCCTGTGACATTGCATCTGCATTTAATTTCTTTAGCTGTGTATATTTCATTTAGTCTTTTATAATATGTTCAACTGTGATTCGAGAATTGAAGTCTGTTAATCTTAAAAATTGTGGTCATAATAAAAAATTTAGGCTTCAATATAACTAATTGGCAATGTCGAACTATAAAACTGGACGATAACTCCAAAATTGTATGTGAACTTTTGTAGAAGTTACTGTTATTAAAGTGGTTCAAGTTGTTGATATGTTTCATTCGGAAGGTTTTGTATCCTACACCTGTATTTTGAAAATTATGGTGAACTAATTAATATAAACTACTAATTAATATAAAGTCTCGCTAATTTATATTAAACAAGTTTGACGACATCAAACAATAAAACTAAGCAAAAACCGTGCGTCGAAATTGAATTTCAATCTAATTGTTTAGTCTTGTATAATAAATAAACTTTGACGGTGTTTCAACTATACGAAAATAACATAGAAATTAAGCGTTATGTTATATTATTAAACACTGCTAATTTTATAGTGAAATGAATGGTGAAACAATATTCTGATCTTTAAGGATAATAAATTCAAATTTCTATTCCCAAAGTGAAGCCACGTTAATTCTTAGTTTTTATCATTTATTTTAACACCATAGCTTAAAAATTAAAAGGACCGGCCTATGCGGAATTGTTCGTATCCTTCGCGTTGTCAGTTCGCCTCTGGCTATAGGTGGAATTACTTTTATTATATTTTTTATTACCCGAACGTTGTGATTTTATTACTTTCGACGTAGACAACTCGAAATATGATTTGGTTACATTAAAAATTTTAGTTTTTAAATCCTTTTTTGATAAAACTGGTCGTAAAGTTGGAATATTTTCTTATTTTAACGAACTGTTGGTAAGCAATAAAACGGGAATTAAAATTTTAACAATAAATCTAGGGCTTTTATTGAATTTGGCTTTCATTTATGTCGGTGCGGATTTGCTTTATCCCAAAAAATCGTAATGATAATCTTCGGTAGTTGTGTAGAATGGATGTCATTGTAATTTTTTAATACTTTTAATAATGGATCCACGTGAGGGTAAATTCACCCTTTAGTATAGCCGTAAATTTTCTAAACGGTATACGCCCTTAAAAGCCCACAGCTTTTTAAATCAATAATTTCGTTGTATGCTTGAATTTTCTTTGAAAATTTTCAAGTTTTCAATCAAAGGTATATGTTTTAATTTTCGAAACACATGAGGAAACTTTGATTTGTTAGTGAAAGTAAGATAAAGAGCGTTTTTTGCGTTATTAATAAAAATCGATAAATTTTTATCTTTACTTCAAATTTTTATGAATGCAGAGAAAGCAAGAATAAATAAACTTAAGAAAATTATTAATGATGGTTCTTAAAGCATTAATTGATGTTTATAACGAGTACCTGTATCTCTTAATTATTACGTAGGTAGTACTAATTATGTGTACGTCAATATTTTTCACGTGCAAAATTCAGGTTTCGTATTTTATTAATTTTACTTTCTGTTTTAGATACCAATGGCTGAAGATGGCAATTCTCAAAAAAATCAGATGTCACACACACCACAGCAGGTAGGGAATAAATTAAACTATTAGCAGCATAAATATCCATTACTATCCAATGAAAAATTAAATAATTGTTATTTATTTATACTTAAGTTGACACTAAGTTGTTTTGAAATAAGTTCGTATTTTTACGGTTATACTATACACGGAAGATTAGGATACACCTAATTGATGTTCCTGCAATAATTAATTTTAAAGAGAAAGTGTCAAAAAACTATTCATAATAGGTGAGATTAGTACGAGAAGTTGACTTGTTAGTTGATATACACAATGGTCTTGTGTAATCTTAACTTTCATAAAGGAACATTCTTTGTCTCTGGTTAACTTCAAAATATTCTTTGTGTAACGCTACTCTCATTTGTCGTTGGTGTAACTTCATGCAGGCAATAAAAGTTTTGATGATGTCGGAAAATGTCCATCTGTTTTGGGCCTCCCAAATAATATTAAGTACTTATTACTACATCTCGCCGTTTGGAGTTTCGTTTAACACATTTTCTCTTATTGTGACAGCCTTACTAATTAAAACTAGGCTCACTTCGTGTGTAAGCTATTGTCTGATTATTCTGCTTCGCTTATAGTGTTTGCATTAAATATTGATAATGCTGCAGGTGCTAAGGCAAAATGTAATGCAGTAGTCGAGTGTATTGTTGGCAATCAGCGAACCGAAACTCCTGTTTCAAAGTTTTTTCATCATTCCTGTCTGTTAATTAAAGCCACTATCTTCTAACTTCACCTACTAAACGAGCAGGTATTTTTTTCTAATGAAAGCTCACGTTTAATAATAAATCACCAGTTTCTTTTCAATTTATAAAAAGGTTAGAGAATTTCAAGGCTAACACGCGATTAAGCTCAATTTGTTGTTTTATTCAAAAACAGTGTTCACTCGTTAAGATCATCATGTCGAAAAATCCATATTAAACAATTTTTTGTTGGGCACATTAATTTACAAATTCTGTGTATTGGTTGCTTGCTTTATTAAGTTGTAGTAGTACAAAAACAAAAAACAATTAAGGTTGACCTTGTTTTCGAGCAACTGGTGGGGTTTACCTTGTCTGGAAAATAAATTTATTTTGGTCTGATGTAAATATTACAAAGTCGACGAAATTATGTCAAATTGAGCAATTTTTGTGTAAAACCATTGTACGTTACAGGAACTCAAAGATGATTCAACTGCTTAACAATGATGATTTTAGTTACGAGTGAACTTTGCGATGAACTATGATTTAACAACAAATAGACTTAAATAAAAAATATAATGAGCTGTAAACAATTTTATTCGCATTACCTCATACATTTTTGCCATAATATCTTAATTTTTCTTACATTATCAAAATTTTACCTTTCACAAAGTTATCCATATGATCGTTTTTTAAGGGAAAATTCTGAAAATGTTTTCAATATATTACATAATACGCATTAAGATTTGGAGAATTTTTTTTTATTTTTGAAATTGAAATTTTTTAAAACTTTTTGTAAGATCACAAAAAATGGTGCATTTCTATCTGATCTGGAAAAATTAAGAAAGAACAGCAGATAGCAAAACGAATGACAAAAACTACCAAAATGAAAACTTTTTTGAGAACATGCATTTTGAGCTTGTCCTCTTGGAAGAAATTCCATGGGGGTCCATGAAGATCCAGCATTACGATGAGTGATGGTGCAATTGATATGTCAAAAGATAGGGCTTATCATAACGAAACAGCAATACGTCTGTCGGTATTTCCCACCCTTCTTATATATTTATGTAGAACCCCTACGGGTTCTTTGCGAAGTGGATTTTTAAATTAAAATTTTAGCAGAGTTCTTTTTTCATCTATCAACCTGCAATTAATTTCTAGTAAGTATTGCAATCTTAATCGATCAGAAAATTAAATATGTAAATTTAATTGTCCCATTTAGTTTAAATTTAAATAATTATTGAATATTTAACGTAAAAGCTCATTAGAAGTGCACAAATAAAAATAATTTAATATTATCAATCAATATTATATAGCGTTAATATCATAGAAATAAAATTTATGTTTATGCTGTTTACTTTCAGTTTTTTAATTTATTACACAGCGACATCACTTAATCATTTCAGTTTCAAAATTTACATGAAATATGGAATATTTTCTAAGGATTTTTTTATAAGTGGATGGATGTATGCACATGCAAAATGCTACGAACTTGATGTCGATGAAAGCTCACTTATAATAAATGTGTTTATAACGTAACCTTGTATGAAAGAGAAATTTAATTAATTTTTTTCAATTTCTTGTTTCGTTTACGTGACAAATAATCTAATCATAAATGCAAATATAGAATGTTGTATTAATTTCTTGTGTGTTATTATTAAAATAATTAATAATTTAATAGTATTGGCAAGGTTTTTCGCTATTGTAAAAATGTAGCGGTAATAAATGTGTCATTGTTCAATATTACGTGGATTTTCTCGTGCATGGGGAGTTTTCGTTCTCATTTCCAATATTGAAATTACCCCAGGGAAATTTTGTTACGGCGCGGCGCGTCTCTTAGGGGGCAAGAAAAATTTTAATTTGATTTTTGCGACGTCTCAAGGAATAGAAGGAAGAAATTAAAGTAGTCGTAGATTTGAGATAGTAAATTGTTGTTTCAAATGATTAACAATTGTGGCTCAGGCGTTGACCTTTTCAAGATGATTCGTATGATATTCAATCATACATTGAGAATTCATGTCGTATTAATAACGGCAATTATGGTAATAACAGCTCAATTTATTTAAGGTTTGTGCTCGTCAAAAAGCGATTTTATTAATTTAAATGAAATGTAAGATTGTTAGGTAGGTTTTTCATCTTGAAGTTAATTTTGGAATTTTTTATTATTTCACACCAATTTTGACTTGAACTTGGTATCAGCTACTATGTATACTCGTTATAAATACAACATTGCCGACAGATCTGATGTAAACATGGTATTACTTCTGGCAAGTGAACAACACATGTGTTATCAATTTTAACAGTTTAAATTATCCACAAATTTGTTTATTGAGTGTAATGTTGAAAATTTAATTATGTCCCATTTTGTCGCATCGATGCGATTTTTTGTAATTATGGAATGCGGAAAAGGTCTCGTGTATCGTTTTGGCCTTTTGCCATCATTCGGAAGAGTAATTAGGGTAAAGTAAATACCATAGCATTTTAGAAGATGAAGGAATAAATTCTCGAATTCACACTTTCCTGCAAGGATACCTACATGACGCAATAATTAATCGGCAAGCAAATAATTATTATGGTCGTTTTCACACCAGGTTTATTTTGCTCGTTGTGTTACATACGCCTATTACACGACTTTTGAATTACCCGTAGGCGTATATAAAATTTACATGATTTACAGAGAGACTTCACAAATCACAAGAGAAGTTCTTTCAAAAACGGAACCACCAAGGATCTTGAAGTTGTTTGTTTCCAAATATTGGAAGATTTAGCTGACAAACCCTTAACTGATTATAATATCTCGGTATATTTGTTCGATGGAGAATGTGGGTAGGTCTTGTTTCTTGTGTGATAGGATATCAGTAGGAGTAGTTTATCATCTTCATTGGCACACCTTTTTCCATATTTAGCTATAGTAAGTTTACTTCATGTGAGTCGGGACATCATAAGAGAGAATTAGGTTTAATGAATTATTGATATGAATAATACACTTTATGCGAATTATTATTTAGAACATTCGCCATATTTGCAATTCAAAAACATTTTTTTCTTGCCATTAATTTATCGTTGCTCTCTTTTGTCTCGAATTGTTCAGGGTTCTTGTGTGGATTGCACTTCCCCATTGCCATGATGTGCGAATTTTGACTGTTTATTACGGTTATATAATCATAAATTGAAATTTCAAATCAAAACTTGCTTCTCGGAGGATTAAATAAATTTTAATAGGAAAGCGTATATGAACACAATTTATTACAGAAGTTTAACAAGTAACTGTAGAAGCAGTTCAGACGGCAAAATACTAAATTTTTCGCTAAGAAATTGCAAACGCAACGTTATTATTTTTCAACTAAAATTCCCCTCGACATAAGGTCTTGCTAATTTACACTTTAAACATTTAACTTGTAATGTTTTAACACATGCGACAATTGACATTGACACCAAATTAAGCGTGTAGAAGTTGTTGAAACAAATTTACCATCTTGTATTTAAAAATTTGTATAGTCGGTTGATATACTACGGTCACTAACGTAAGTGGATCATAACAACCTGATGTTCTGCACGGTTTCTTTTCCGCCAATGAGAAAATTATTTGGGAAATTTCGATTTTGGTGTGAAATTATGACTATGTGCACATCGCACTGTTTTCTCCCTTGTGGGTAGAAATTGATATGTATACATTTAGCTAGCGTATATTTTATTATATTCTTCGCATATTACGGTTGTTATTTTTTATTGATAAATAAATTTTTATTTTTCCTGGCATGGCTCACAAAAATGAGAAACGTATAATTGGATTATATTTTCTCGGAGATAAAAATCTTTCTTCCTTTTAATTACTTTTATTTTATGTTTGTCTTTACATTATCACACCGTTTCTAATTTGTACACCATAATAAATATAACAATTTTAATGTGCATAAATATTATAATTATTAATACTTTATCTGTTGTGGCGCCTCATTAATTAATATTTATCGAAGTATATTTGATAATTAAGTATTTTGTGACGAAGAATTCATTGTGTGCATTTAAAAATGCATAAATAGATTAAGTAGTCAAAATTAATTTTATTACTCAAGTGTTAATAAATCAAAACTATTAATATCGTTAATTTAATTAAGAACATCGTATAATATGATTTATTTTATTAAATATGAAGATATATACACACGCATATTATCTAGTTTAATGCAAACATAAATTGTCGATTTATAACGCCGTTATGCAATTTAACAAATATATTTGTCACTTCAAATCAGATACCAATATAAGAAGTTGAGAAGAGAAATTTATGAAATATTATGGTTATGGTGCTGTTACGTATTATGAATGGTTATGTACATACCGTTCGTTTGTATTAAATTGAATTGGAATTTTGTGTGTCTGCATTGTTACTTGACATTTAAGTACCGACTTTGAAATAGAAATAATATATTTGTCGACCAAAAAAGTGTAGATACATATATTTTGTGATACAATAAACATTAAATAAGTACTTTGCTCCCCTTGGTTTCAACACCACCCCTATATTCCACTATGTGTTCACTAAGCTGTTACATTGCTTATTTCACTTGCAAATCGATTATCAATGGCTAATATATCACGAGAAACTAAATCAACAAAAGCCACTTCTGCACGCGCTTAAGCTTTTTTGGATAGGTCGGAGAAAACTATCTGAATTTTCTAAACCGAAACATTTATTCCAATCTATTCGGAAATTTTGCAAGTAAGTTCGATTTTATCGCGATGACTCAAAAGGAAATTTATTGTATTGCCGGACAATAAAAGCTATGAACTTGTAAATCTCAGCCAGATACGACGGAATTCCATGGCTATTCCCTAGCTTTCGATCGATACTTCTTGCGAATCTTACAAAGTTGCTCTCGCAATAATTTATTGACATCTAATGATATGTTCTCAATTATGGAAATCTGTTTTTGATTTATGACAACTTAACAACTAAGGCTATTTTTGCAGTTGAAAAGACCTTGTTAAAATTATGATGCCTAATTGAAGAAGTAGACATTCATGAGTTTTAACTCAACACCTACACTGATAAACGAGAGATCAGTATCTGACGGTAATTGGTCGCCAACACAATATAATGCCTCCCGCACGTGTACCTGACCAGCACAATGCCATCTACCGCCTACCCCTATGTCTACGTGTTCTGAACCGTCTAGAAAATTTCAAAATCTCATCTAATCCTATAAATTATAGATTTTGCTTCCTTCCGGGTTATTATTTGTATTCGTCACACTAAAATAGGGTCATTAAGCGATCAGCATGTCTGAGTGAGTCGAGATAGATTTGGAAACTCGTATTTTTTAACTTCCTACTTGGGTATCTGCAGTCCGCAAAGATTGGAGTTGTAACTACATAGTACATAATATAATATGTACATATAGGTAACCAAGGCTTAAAAATTTATGTTTTGCCGAACGGATTTTCGCTATAGAATTGAGTTTAAAATGTCGCCGTGGGGGTTAAGGGTGACGGCTTACTTACCCCATTGTGTAATAATGGCATCCCATGAGAACTCTGGCGTCATCGGAACCCCTCAAATATAATCAAAGTTGGTTTGGTATCGATAAATTATTCTCGTATTGAGCCATATCAAACTCACGATTATTTGCGCTCCAACGGCGTTATAAATGAATGTAATACAACTTTATTACGAGTGATGGTTTTAACAATTTAGAACTTTCTGTCAAATGAAAGTAATATGACCTTTTTGTAATAAAGAATAGAAAGTAAAATTCTGATAGTTTTTTGAAAGCCTTTATACTTTCTTCGATCGATATTTCGATAACAATGATACGATGTTCGTTTATGTATAGAAAAATAAACTTAATTTTGACATGAACAATTCGATGTATTTCGATTATTGCAAATCATCCAACTGTTTTAGAGATCGGGTATCGCCCATTAATGAATAAATAGAATGTTGATTGCATATCTGCATATCATTATCAAGATTTATCGTCTCAAGAAATCATTGTCAAAATTTGTTTAGTTGTTTTAATATTGAATATTTTTACATTTTAATTAATTTTAAAAAGTTTTTGAAACTTGGGCACGAGGTTAATTCGTTCGGGAGGCAACTGCAGGACGGTCAAAATAATTATTTGGCTTCTTTTCCCGATAGCTCGATCGACCACCCTGTCCACTTTAAACCCTCGGATATTTTTTACAATTTTTCGACACCTATTCAAACATCGGACGACCCTCCATGTTCTCAATCGTCGAGCAAATCTACATATTTGCGTTGTCGATTACAACTAGCCAGTGGATGTTATACGCTTATATGTATATTTGCTACTAAAGCAAATATCGTTATCCTAACAATTTAAAAGTTGATATACTAAACGATATTGAACATAATTGAAATTAACATAAACTTGTCTTTCATTCAAGTACCCTCAGGAACAGGAAACCGATTTCTATAATATGCTTGCTCAGTTCAAAGTTGTGGAAGCCGGCTCGTTATGAGCTAATTATAAAAAGACGTCAAGTCGAGTCGGTAATAACAGTGTTTAGGATTTCTTTTATTTTTAAGTTAGAAAACGTCGTTGATACATTTTCGTGATTTACTATTGAACCGATCCTATTCCATCAATATTATATGGTCATCCGTACTTAAATTTGTATTGAACATTATTCCACTTTTACTAACTGGTTAATGGATACCTACTATTTAAATTGCTTTATTTATGAGCAATCAAATCATGTCATGTAGACCTAAATTTCTATAGTTTCTTCCTTATAGAACATTTTAATGTTAACCTTTTATGTGAACTTTGTTTTTGGACGTCTAATTAACATAAAAAGTCGAATTTTTGTATGCAAATCAACTGCATCCAGCATGTTACTGTTAAAGCGTGGGCGACCTGTAGGTCAGAGGCAAATGGGACCATCAGACACCAGGAAGTGATTTTTATTCCGTTAACGTGAATTTAAACTGGAGTGCGGTTTTGTATCGGCCATCAATGACAGTCTATAATTGAAAAATATATCACACTTTCTCTGATGCGGTATTCGAAATCTGTCGATATTTAAATGCCCATATAAACAACAAGTATACATAGTTGTTAAATACAAATTCAAGTATTTACTTTCATGCGGGCATACAAATTGACGTTGACTCGAATGACAAAAGAATGTACGTACTAACCAAAGTATTTTGCATATATGTTTGCAGAAACTTTCACGTTTGTACTATTGTTTTAATGTTAAGTGGGTAAATTATCGCAATTGTTTGTTTTCACTTTAGTTTTTCGAGAAAAATCAAACATTTATTTTTAATATCCAAGTGCGAACGAAAGCGGAAAAGTTTTAGCAAATGATATTACACAAGCAGGGGTCGTTTACCTACTTTTAGAAGCTTTACTGTGCTTTTCACCTTTGACGTATTGATTCTAATGTGTGTTGTACTTATTCTGAATAATCGCCGAAGGGCTTCGGTCTAGACTGACTTATCTATTATTAATAAATTAATATGCTCGATACCTGTGGGTACAAAACTCGGCATGCGATGAAAAATTATCATTTTCACTATGTATGTACTATGTGATTTATTTTAAGACTTTCAAACTACCGATGCACAATTGCATTAATTAAACAATGGAAGCACAATTTCCTCTTTATAATAAGATCGAAACATGTATATGTCGATGTTCGAAAGATATCGATTCATTCCACCGTAATCGAGGAACCATATAGAACATAATAATTTAAGTTTGGAATTTCTCACAATCAAGTTAAAATATTTTTATATAAATAACGTAATATTTTCTAATGCATAAATTCAAAGGTTAAATTATTAATGGAATGTTTACAAACAATGGCTTTAAAATGCATAAATAAATCCGTTACATTATTTTTAATATCTTTTACTCCGGAAGTTTTTTTTGCAAATTCTTGCATTTCGGGTCGTCGAAAGCAGAAAAACCTCCCCAGAAATCGTCACAAAGAATGTTTCCTTCCTCCCCAAAATCTAGTGCGAAAATTGAAAGCAAAACGTTAAGGAAAATTTACTGTCTCGATGCTCGATTAATCCGCTGCCAAAGTATTGATAAATTTCCTCCATTCGAGTGGTACAATTACGGTCATCTAGCGAACGGTTGGTGAATTATTGATAAGTCCGCTTTAAATAAAAATTAAGCAATTAATTTAAGTACAAGTAGGTCACTGTTTTGTCTTGTACATCAAAACCACACCGACTGACGACAACGACATTCTCAGAAGTTTGGTGTGATGTCAAAATAAACGTTGTACTACGTAAATTTATGGTTTTGGCTTGGGATCGACACATAAAATATGATCCCGAGATTACAACGTAAAAATTATGTAACATTGAGAAAAGAAAACTTAAAGCCTGATTTAAGTTTAATCTTATTTTTAAATTAAATAAAAATTTTAAATCGCCTCGAAGTAACGATCGTAATAAATTTCAGTTTCCACCTATAAAATGAGTTTCAATACAATAAATAATATGTGCATATCCGGTTTTTTATTGAGTCATATTCTTATAGCCATAATTTTAAATAGTAGACCCAAGTCATCGTATCACTTTCTCTTTAATATTATAGGCAAAATAATTCATTATAACAATCTGTAGATGCGTATCGTGGTTAAATAAAAAAGTTTGTGTTCAACGATCCGAAAGTAACGATTTTTCTTCTTTTTTTTATTTATTATTAACTAGCTTGTCAAAGTCTCAATTAGTAAATCAGTGGATTAATTGGAAAGTTACATATTTGTCGACAGAGAGGGTGTTGTCCACTAATCGGGACAAATTGTTTCTTTTTTCTATTGTGAAAAAATAACTAAATGTGACTTGACAAATTTGACCATTTTTAATTACGAGATAATTAGATTTTTAATTGAAATTGCAAATGATGTTAATTGCGAATGACTAGTAACATAATACGTATTTTAGTATTAGGTATACCGGGGGGTATATTTTTTGGCTCGTTTTGAAATTCGTTCGTTCCTACGATTGCTTATCGTTGTCAAGTTTCTACTTTCTTTTTCGTTGATGAGGAAACTCGTGGCGTGGAAAACTATGTTGATGGCATCGATGGCAATTGACCATGAACTGACCTATACTAAATGCAGTTTAGTCCACTTTGCGAAGTGTTTAGTGTATAGATTTTCAACCCTAAAATCAACGCCATCGCAAATCTTTTCCAAGCTATATAAAACTACGAAAACAAATAAATTGTTATCGTGTGGTTTTTGCTGACCTTTAAAAATCGGTTACATAACAATAGGTACTAATTTTTCTTATTTACCTATCTATCTACAATTTCGGTGACTTGACTCACACGACCATTTTTTGAATCAAAAGATAAAAAAGCAGTACAATTTACGGACCCAAACTTTTGTTTTTCTTGGTAGGTAAATTATTACTGCGTAGAAAATCCGTGTGTTTAAACCGCGATACAGAGAGGAACAATTTTTTGCAGGACGTGACACACTTCCGTGATATTTCAATTTACATATTTTTCTATGCAAAACTTGTTTTTCTAGTTTTCTGAAAAGTGACATTTTTTGGAAATCGATTGGCAGATTTACAATGTAAACAACTGGTTATAGAAAATATGCCAAATGCATGAATAAAATGAAGCGACTAAAAATTATAAATTTTCATTAACCGCGTTCAAGTCGTAGGTGTTGCTTATAATGATGAATTTTTGGGGAGGAAGTATTAAATTGAGAAATTAAAATTTCTTTCACTTTTCGAGTGGGTTTTCAGTCTGTTGGCGAAGAAATAAATTCCGTTTGTATGATGCTTCCGCGTAAACCATTAGATCGTTAATTAACCCTATCTTTATTTTATGCATTTTTACCTTTACTAATGAAAATATCTTCAAATTACCGTTGTATTCATCATTAAAACGATTAATAAAAAATCCTACGAGAAGTATCAATGAACTTATGTTAAACATGGGTTCGTAATAAGGTACTTAAAGTTGTAATCATGTTTTTAGTTTTGTATTACTGACCATTAAAGTTATTTTATAATTTTTGTCCTTTTTTTGTTGTACCTACTATATTAAATAATATATACTATAATGTTTTTGTAAGTTCAGCGAGAAACAGGAAACTGTTGCATTAATTTTCTATCTGAAAAATGCAAAATTTAATATTGTGAAATTACGTAGCTCTCCTTGGAATCTACTTATTAACGACTCGTTCGTCTGTCTGAAGCCTGACCTGCATACCTTAAGGACACATCGATATTGTAATCGACTTGTAAAAACGGAACCTTACCTGAAATTTCGTAAACTCTTGACCTCTTTTTGTTTATATCCACAAACGTGGCCAAAGAACATTTTTTGTCAGTCGTCTATCTTGTCAGATATAGGTGCGTTCTATTGGTGCAGAAAGTTCTCCCACGCTCTACACGCAGAAAGAAAAGCAAATTGTTGGGCATCTCGTTTGTTATTATTTAAATTGTGTGAATAAAATTTAAATTAATTAAGTTTAATTTAAAACAACTCTATAATCTTCTAACACTGTTAATAATACTGAAAATCCATTGTCCAATTAATTAATGATCGTTTAGATCCATTTATAGGTAAAACCACATGATGTTTTAAATAAACTGTCAGCACTCGGAAAGTCGTTTTATATCTCATTTAATTGTGGTAGTACATCTTCATTTTTTGAGGTAAAATTTGCCTTGAGTGCTATAGAATAGACGAACGAAATATATCATGTTTGCATAATTTCGACGAAAGTTTTTTGGATGGATAGATCGTGTGTGGGTTGTACGATAAATTTGGATGGCATCCAATCCGTCAATAATCGTGCTATTTAGAAGTTTCTTTTATACACTCGTCGTTCTTCTAAAGTAATGCTCAATATCTCATAGACAAAATAAAAAATGTCAGTGTCCGACAATCAAACCTTTTTTTATTCCTAACGTTTTCATTACCTATTATTTTTATAAGATTTTTACTTGGTTACACAAAATCAACTTTGGCACGCAAATTGCAGTAAAACTTGGTTAAAATAGACGCTGCCTGCGTTCGACTTGAACAACGAGATCATAAAATTCTTCGACCAAAAACAATGCATATTAACTAACACAAAAACGAACGTTCCTAACCAACTCGTTTACACATTTCGAAAAACACACCTTGGACCTATCTTTAGCTTGCGCTAATTGCGTCAAGTACTTCCAACATAAATCAATCCTTTTGACAAGACCTTTCGTTTTCTTAAATTAAATTACCTTTGAAATAATTTCTTCACAATGCAGTTCATTTCATTTTTTTACAGTGTATTAATTAATTTACAATTTTTTAAACAACTTAATTGAAACGTAAATTTATTACCTGACAACTTCGTTTCGAATTTTCTTCGACGTAATGAATGGGTGAATCGGCTAAAATTTCAATTGGATGACGAGAAAAGTCCTCTTTTTATGTAACCCGTAATAGCCGTACATTGACGTAAATTTATACATGTATTTTGGCATAAATATCACATTCTGCCCTAATTTATTTTAGCAGGCATGCTGTTCGTTTCCTGTGCGGTGAATATTGTTTCTATAATCTTGCATGAGAAATTTTAGTTTTAACTTGTGCTTAACTTGAGATGTTGTTCCTAAAAGAAGAGTCATATCTCGATGTTGGAACAGCAAATTTGGTTTAAAGGAACTTTCGGTCAAATACTTATGTTTGCCACCAACCGCAAAGTTGCTTGGGAAATCTATGTCACCACAATCGCTAACCGAAGGAAATGCGCCTGCTTTGTTACCAGTGGTCTCCTCCAAATGGAGCGATTATTAGATACCAATATGAAAGCACAGTGTTAGCACTAAGTATTTAATGATTTCACATAGGGGATTTACACAGATGTAATAAATAAAATTTGACAAGTGAATTTTCACACCTAAACAACTTACCCCGTGTTCAATGTGCCAACGTCAATCAAATTGAAATAAAAATGTAAACCAATAGCAACATAAGGTTTGCCATGGGCGCATAAAGTCCAATGTAACTTACCTCTGTAGCCAACTAACCCCGATCTCCCGACCGTAGTTTAAACGGAATCTTCAAAAACTTGGCTCTACACATACCAGCATCCTTGTCACTTCATCTTCAGGGCAATACGATCCTCTACACGAGCTCCTCTGATGCTCAAATTCCACCAACAGTTACAATTTGTAAGACTAATGAGCCCGGAACACTCCGGTTGGCTAATACAACTTCACAGAATAATCAAAGTTTTTCGAGCTTCTACCCAGTCACCTCAATTTTATGAAATTTCGTTCATTAATAATTTCAGATATCAAAATTCTATTATTTATTTCGTCATCGCGTGCTAAGCTTTCACGTAGGTAAACTTTTAACTGTTATTATTGCCATATATCATTTTGTATCTTGCACCTTATCAAATTTTTATCCCCATTCGATAATTATGGTCACATCACTAATTTAAAATCCATAATCCATCGTGCTAATTATGGTGAAAGAATTTATAAATTATTTTTCCAGATTAGACTTATCCACTTGGGCATAATTAAGCTTAATGATCTTTCACCTTATTATTAATAGGTTTTAGATTATTAAGAAAACATTTTTTATTTTTTCTGTTACATATATAAATTTCCAACACTTGTTTTTCCTTTTCGAAATGGGAAAATTGGGTAGGTATAAAGTTTTCTCTAAACGAAGGCATTGTTACTGGACGAGCAACAGTTTAAAATAATTTTACTGTTATATTTATTATGTTTTCCAAAAATAGATTTTTATTAAGTAAATTAAAAAAACAGATTGTAAAAGTAAAGTAAAATTGAAATGTTAAGTGCCCGGTTTTCTTTTCGGAATAATAATAGAAATTTTTGTTAAGGGCCCTAGTTTTTTTTTTGAATGTAACATAAAACAAAATAAATGTTGAAACAAAAATATTTCGAGGAGCTTAACTGTTTTCTTTAAAATTTTGATTTGTTTCGAACGGCGCAGCAGGAGCGTAACGTAGACACTCTTGCTTGACGTATTTAGGGGGGATTTAGTAGTGCTCGACGTATGGGGCCCCATCTAACCCAGTCCACTGCTAGTGACCAGCTACGGTAGCTTGTAATGTGATTACTTGGAACTTTTTATTTAGTTTTCCCGGCGTGATAATTTAAGTGAACTTGTTTTTATTATTTAACTTTTACTACAAAAACAACGATAATAGTTTAATTTGTTATAAACAATTTGGTGAATTTTGTTGTGACCTTGCAATTTCTTTAGTTTTGCACGCCGATAACTTAATATCGATTGGAAATACAAAGCTCTTACCATAGGTAAGTTTTCCACGTAATAATCGAAAAATTATTATTAGCCAATTAACACAAAATTCCTCTTCAAACGCTGTCAAATATTTAACCTCTTGATATTTGTATAGTCAAATGAATCAGACAATTTACATATTTGAATTTATTTATGTTGGTGCGTCAATTAAAATTTGCTATTCAAAACTATTTACAAATTTTTAAATAAATTCAAACTGGTCTGGCAACTTGTAGGCGAAGAAAATTTTCAAAATATTCAATTAGTTACACGTTTATTAAATATTAGCAATTTTTTTAATTACGCGGATGTACGCTTGGAAGATTTTGACACACAAAAGTCACAATTTTTTATACTCCACGTTTAAATTAATTGTTCGTCTTTTTAAAATAAGATCGTTACCATTTTATTATTATATAACCTGCAATAAAAAAATTATATAATTTGAGAGGGCATTAAATTACATTCGATTCAATTATACTTTTAATTGCATCGTATTATAAGCGATTAATTTCGTTTCTAATTGTTAACTAAGCGATTTAAATATTGTGAAAGTAGAGTAAAAGTTTTGTTTATTTAATTTTTTGTGAACCTCCAGCATCGGTTGCATTTTGGAAACGGTGGAGAAATTTTGGTTGGACCGGCTTAAATATTCAATGACGTTTTGTTTATAATTTATAATAATGGTTGGCAAACAACGCTAATGCTGTAAGAATGAATAAATACTTGATGTACATAATGCCACGTTATGAATAAATATATTTTTAAGTGTAGATATATCAACACTATTAATTCAAAAATTTAACTGATGAGTCAATTAAGTCGATTCGAACGAAAACATTAATTACTCCGCTGCTTCAAATCGTTTAACCAATTGATAGAAATTTTTTAAAGGCATTAAACTGTAATGTTTGAAATTGGGGATTCAGAGTAGCCAAAAAAATTGATTAGATATGCTACGAACTCGGATTTTAATTGAAAATTTTGAGGTTATCAATTATCGTAATTAACATGTTTTTAAGATTCAAAATGTGCCGAAATCGTCGTACGCTAATTTCGTTGCGCCGCGCCGTTACCATTTTGAAAAAGTGACGTTCAAAAAAATTTTATAATCGTATAGTTTGCGTCATATTTCATAATTAATTTTAAATATTACGACTTTTTACGATCCAATAAATATTTAATAATCTCGTTAATTTTATAGGCTAATTTAGCACGTTCTCGATGGGAGATCATATTATGAAAATTTTCGACTCGTTAAGAACCAATGGTTAAAAAAAATGTAAAAAGAAAGAAAGATTTTGCGGATATAACTAGACTCGGATAGTCTGGTCAAACTTAATGGCTTAGATCTCTTAATTGAAGGTCGTCTTAAGATTTACTGTTGTGATCCTGTTCATTTAGAAAAGAAGACATAAGTATGGAGAAATACGAAGCATTCAATAAATTTTAGTGCGCGAACCGCCTAAGTATTGGTAATTTTAAGTGGAAAATTTTAGGCAAAGTAATAAAGAATCGCGTAGATTAGCAATAATAAATCCCGCCCGAGTGCTTATGTGCATAAAGAAAAATTTAAATTGCCATATTTTTATGTAATACGTGACGAGAATTCGACGATATACGCACGCGTTAATAGAATAATGTAAAAATTTAAAATACCTAATAAAAATGTAGTACAATTTCGACATTTTTGCGCTAAATTGAAAATTGGTTTTCGTGTACCGAGTGACCTAGAATAGGGTACCTGTGTGTACGAATTTTGTTTGACTATTTCGTACGAAAATCTCATGAAATTTAAATATACTGAAGTAACCTTAGCTAATATTCGTGATGGCTTAAGGCTCACCTGTAATTATTTTTTGGAAAGTACTATTGTACTTTATAGCAGGATATTATTATTATTTTTGTTACGTTACTATACTTTGTGTTTATTACTCCACTGTTTAGTAAGCTTTTGACAGCTTTGATTACTACACAAGTTAAATATTAAAATTAGCTCTTTTCAATGCAGCTTGATTACGTTCCTTGTCAATTTTGCACCACGATTTTATTATTTATTCGCCAAACCTTGAGTTTCTTCTTCTAACGAGTAAAATCAATCTTTTACCTATTAAAACTTAGCGACTGACCCATATTTGAGCGATCGCTTTTCTCTACATCAGGTTATTTTTTTACCCATGTTTTTTTATGTGCTAATTTTTAATTAAACATTAAATAAATCATGAAATGTGTTATGTTGTTCTTAATATTTTCACATTAAATTTTTTCCAATTTCTATAAGATGTAATAAATCTATACTTTCTGAATAATCATATTAGGTTTAATAGGTTTTCTGCGATTATACATCGAGATATCGTAGCTGATTTGTCGAGGTGCAAATTATACGAAGAAAGTGTTTGGTACGTTATTGCAAGGAGTAGATCCTTTTATGGAATTTGTACTAATAGTTTATGCACATTTTATTGACGTTTTATAACACATTAGTCCGATTAATTTTGTCTCAATTAACTATTCTTTTCGAACGTAACTGATGTAATTTAATTAAAATGTAAATGTGCAATAAAATTGCTCGCCCGTATCCCCCCAAAATGCAAATTAAATTGCGAAAGTTTTTAGACCAAATAATTGTGATTCATATTGGCACAACTTTCCAGGCAAATTTGTTCAAATTTATTTGAATCACTTTGCTTATTATCTATCACCATCAAGAGATTATGGCGACCCACATAATTTCATATTATACCTTAATGATGGCTAATTTGTGCATGTTAAATTGACTCGATAATTTATTATTACTGAAGTTATATCCTTGTAGAATTTGTTAGGAATTTTAGAACAACTCTTTCGATCGTTTTTATTACAGGAACTGAATAAAATGCAGAATATTTCAAACGTATTTTGCTGCTCCTCCCCGCCCCCCTCTCATTCAACAGTATTGTAATCATATTTCTTATTTATTTTTTTCTCAAAATTAATTTCATTCGCCTACTTTTCTTCACATAAACACATTCGTAATAATTCTTATTCTTTTTATTTTGACGAGTTTAACCGATTTGCTTTTGTTTCCGGGCAGGGAAATCAAATTGTTAAATATTTTTCAGAAACTAGATGCAACAAAAATCAAAAAGTATTTATTTAGGTATTACAAATAAAGGTTTTTTAATATTATTTAATAACCTTTCTTGTTCATTTGTTCCAATCTCGAAGCATCTTCGTCGTTCTTTTTACTAACATCCAAAATTTCTACTCTTCTTTGCTCTTGACTTCCTGAAAGCGATTGAAGCAAACCTTCCCAACTTCTTACATCATTCATATAGATTCGGTTTTTTTTAGAATGTTCTGATAAAAAGCAAATGAAGGCTGAACATCATCCGACAATTTTTTATGTTACGTTGATTGAGTTATCTTAACAATAAAATGAAAAAGTTTTTCTTAACACGTCTGTGAAAACTTTTCGAAAGAAGTTATTTTGGAAAAATTTCTTTAGAATGTCAGTGTAAGCTGATCACTTTAACTTTCATATTGTAATTGAGGTATGTTGATATCTAATTTTCGGGCGCCTCTTACAGGCTACATAAAATATTACAGATAGCAATATGCCACCGCGACTTTTTGTACGAAATTTTCTTCCAAATTACATTTATATTTATAATTTTTCTCGATCTTGAATAGTTTTCCAGAGTGATGAGCACACACGCAATGTATTTTATTCAATTTTTTGTCCTATTAGTTATTTATTCTTCGGGAGACGGGCTGTGTCTCCACAAAATTTACATTTTCATTACATTGCCTCTTCTCACATAATATCCAAATTTGAAGATGTTGCGATTTTTTACGTCATTACTAAAGTCATTGCCACGAAAGTTGACATCTCGTCATAAAAGCATAATCGTCTGAACTAAGCTAATACTCCCTAGTCAAACGTGCAATATATTTTCGTGCTTTGTCATATCAATACAAAATGACTGGTAATGCTCATAAGCAATACGTCGTTGCTATATTCGGTCAATCTATGACGAGATGTCAACTTTCGTGGCAATGACTTTACCATCCACATATTGGTCATTCCATATTATCAAATCAACCAAAGTATTTTGGTACACTTCTAAGTTATACCAAATAAACTGACGCGAATTTTTTTTTGTCCCAAATGTGGCCCGTTTACGTTATACAGCCCTCCAAAATAAGTCCAATTTTGCTTGTAAAGCTTCGATAAATTGTTTCTCTACTGACCGAACCACTTAAGAGACACAACTTTTTTTTATAGAATGAAGATATTGAAGAGGCCTTTTCAGTGAGTTTTTTTGTAAGTAATTAAGGTGACAAATTGGGGGCCATGATCAAATTTTGACTTTGAGTGCCACTCCCCCGAAAAAGGGGTAATTTAAAATTCTCAAAAGATAATCTTTATTATACTTCTGGATACTTGCATACCAAATTTTGGATTAGGCCCGCTTTCGATTTATAACTACGATCATTCATTTAGATGTCACTCCTAAAGCAAAAACGTGCCTACTCTAAAATTTGGTATGCAAGTAGCCAAAAGTATAATACAGATAATATATTTTTTTAAGAAATATAATTTAACCCTTTTTTGGGGAGGGGCACTCAAAGTCAAAATTTGATAAGGGCCCCCACTTTTTGACCTTAATTATTTACACACAAAATCTTACTGAAAAGGCCTATTCAATATCTTTATTTCATAAAAAAGATCTTGTCTCTAAATGGTGAAGTTCGGCTGGAACAAGCCAAATTTGACTTATTTAGGAGGGCTGTACAATGAAAAGGGACACTTTAGGTCCAAATAAAAAAATACGGGTCCGTTTATTTGGCATATCTTGAAAGTATACCAAATTTGAACAAAATCGAAGAGGGGCATGAAAATCATTGCAAAAAAATGTATTGTTATCATAATATGGAATGACACATCATATGATAAATATTATCTAACGTTACTGAAATATTTATTATAAAATATTAATCAGTGCTATTGATGACGCTCTTGTTAATAACACTATTATGACGCATAAAAAAGCATAATAAATAGCACTGAATATAATGTCTGGAATTTTTCTTTTATGATTTTGTAAAACCTGGAAAAATTAGAGTTTAAAAAATCCTATAGGTATGAAAAAATAGTATATAATATACTAGTATATACACTGAATGATGGAAAAACTTTTATAAGCTTGCAGAGAATTAAACAGACGAAGTAAAAGAAATTTAAAAAAAGACCTATTGAAATAATTACATTTTAAATATTAATTAGTACAAATACACAAATTTTTTAGCCAAAATCAAATTTTTTTTAATAAAATCCAGAACGAATGCAATATTAAGAATTTTAAAAAGAGGGGGGGGGGGGCAAAATTTTTAATTGAAAACATTATGTTACAAAATGAAAAATCAAAAAATTAATGAAAAATTGGAAAACTTATAGAATTAATAGCATGAAATAATAATTTTAAATAATAAAATAATAGAAAAAATTGGAATAGGAAAGGAAAATAAGAAAACAAGACTCGAATGACGGAAAATGAAAAAAATTGCAAAAAATAGTAAAATAATACAAATTGAAGAAAAACATGCACTGTAGTAGCGAACAGAACTATTGAATTTGCAATAAGAAAAATTGAATAAATTTGTAACGAAGAATAAAAATCAAGTAATAGTGGAATTTAAAAGTGTTGGAGAGACTTTTCGATTCAGTCTTAATTTTTCATAGAAGATTGATCGAGACAAATCCGATAGGTCTTTAAAAGTGAATCATACGAAAACGTGCAAGTATTATTTATCTTTATGTTTCAGCTCAATTAAACCAAATTTTTAACTCAACCTTACACGCTAACATGCTTTTGGTGGAATAATGAAAATGACACAACCCGATAATCCATTATGCGAACTTAAGTAATACATAATAGTTATTTATGTATCAAAGGCTATAATCTGATTGTGCCCGTGGTACATACAACGTTTTATTTCATTTTGGTACTTGGTACTTGAATTGTCAAAATTGAAGAATTAAGTATTTTGAGAAAAAATATCATGTCATTTTGTTTGTGCTATGAATTTTTGGTGTGCCATGGTTCCTTATGGCGAGAAACTTGGAGGGGCGAGAATTAATTTTTTTATTTAGCAATAACTCGAAAACGGCACTAGATATCGAAAAATTCCCCTCGTGAATTGTCGGTAGGAAGGCATATGCAAAATTTCAGATCGATCGCGCAAAAAAAACAGAGTCTGGACTAACTCTTTTGTTTTGATATTGTTATCATTGCTTAGCAACTTTATAGGCCCTCGGGCTATAAAAGCCATATTATGCCCCCATTTCCGTGCTAAAAAACAAGGTTATGATACCAAAATGAAATAAAGGCAAATTAAAGTTTACAAAAATAAAAACACTTTTCATTTTCACGGGTTTTCTAGCAATTTTGAAAATTTGCCATTGGTAATTCGGACCAATTTCGTACGAAAGTGGTTGTGAGTGCTAATTTTGTATTGTTTACGTTGGCAACAAATTCTTTTTATACTTTTTTCCGCAGAAAAAATTATTTTAAATATTTAAAATAATAAAAGATGGGCTTGGTGAAAAAGCTAACGAATTGTTTGCTGCTGAAATGGAACGTTTTATCGGTTTATTTAAAACTCCTACTAACGTCAGACCCAAATACATTGAAATGTGATTGCCAGACGGCGACGAAACATTATTAACATGTACAGGTAGCACTTTATGTATTTTAGTCTGGAACTATCTTAGAGTTTGAAAATCAAATTTGGCATGTGTTATGGAATCCTGAGTCACGGTATAATTGCTGTGTGCACTAATTCAAATGTTTAATCGTTTAGTCTTAATAAAACTATTATTAGATATTTGTGCGTGCGTGTTCAAATTTGAGTGGCTCGCCCAAAATTAAAATTGTGTACTTGAACATCAAATAAAAAGTAAATAGAACGCGTGCTTACAGTAGCTCGCTTCCAACGTGTTCGGAATTATTAGAAGATTTTTAACTGCCGGTGTGTCAACATATTACTAATCGCAACAATCCCAACAGTTAGGAATTTTACTCAAACGTTTAAATATTTCAAGGCTGGTCTTCCAAATTTGTTAATGGTCAAAATGTTGCCATAAACTTCACTTGGCCTAATAAATTAAACTAACTAAGAATTACTGTATTGTAACTTTAAATTGGACCAAATCCAAAACCTGCATTTCAAATTAAGTTTTACTAATTTTATGACCTTTTCTCTATATTTGAAAATAGCGTAGCTAAATGCTCAAAAAATTAAAACGACCCACACGGGGTTTCTTTTATACATTTTATACATTGAAATAAATTATTATTCGACCTCCCTGTCGATGATTGCCCCCTTTCCTCTGCTTAGAAGCATATTAGCCAAGATATCTTCGTTGTGGTTCTGATTCCACGTGAAACCGTAACTTCTACTCCACTCTATTGATTAAAATTTAATTTCTCCATCTTATGGCGGTACCACCTGTTAACGTTGGAAATGGTTTAATAATTTATTAATAAAATCGACATTTTTATTCCCCATTTTCATAAATTAACGTCTATTTTATGCAAAACTTATGTTTTATGTGCACTTTCCTGACTATAAATCGTATAAGGTTCCGGTATAAAACTGCCAATTTTTCATATCGACGATTAAATTTTAAAAACCGTTTATAGGAGCTTTTCTTGTCTCCATTATCTTATTTATTAGTTTTTGAAAACGAATTTTGTAAACAAATTAACACATTTGCTATAGGAAGAAGGTAGGTTGCAATTCAAGAAAGTCGTGGAAGTTATTTGTTTAATTTATTGTTTATTTAAAATTCGTCGATGTCATGCTGAGATATGCAAAGTAATATTTATAGTCAATTTTTTATAGGTTTTCGATATCGGCGAGTAATTTTATCCAAGTACTAATTTATATTCGTGTCTATTAACTTCCGATGTAATTTTTTAAATTTATTCCGTCATTTAATTATCGGTTAGTGTAATAAACAACTCATATTTGGTTTCTTCTTTTTTTTGACCAAATAATTCATGGGTACTTGTTTTATTTGTAATACCCATTTATTTCTAAACCTATTAACCCATTTGTCGTACTTACTATAAATTATAGTTATAACCGTTGTTTAACAGAAATTATAATTGTTAAAGCAAGAAATAGGAACACTACCTGGTTCTTTGATCTCATTTGTTGTTAGAAGCTGTTCGTCCGTTTACTAAATTATATCGATTACAGGTTGTGTGGATTGTGGGTGTGTTTATTATTAATTTTAAATTAATATCAATTTGTACTTACACAACCATTAAGAATAATCTTGGCAAGGCAATATTAATTTAAAATTTTTTAAATTAATAGAGAAATTGTGCGATTTAAAGCTGCAAAGGTGTTGACTTAATTAATAATTATGATGCGGTATTATTTATTGTTCATTAGTGGATAATAATTGTCTAGGTAAGTTTTAAGTTTCACTAAATTATTATTATTATTACAACAATAACGAAGCCTTAATAGGAGGCTATTCAAAACTAATACCTTTTTTGTGACTCATTTCAACATTGCATTCGTTCCTCAGACTTTCTTTCGCGTGCATTTTATTCTTTTGAGAAGTGCCCCCCAAGAAGGGGAATATTATTTTACCTCTGTACGGACGATGCCGCTCTGTCTGTTTACTCGAAACATTTTCAATCATAATTTATTTAAATATTCACTTACGGTAAAACTGAGTTATCTAATCATTCCAGGACACACAAGGTGAATTTAACATATAATTTGTTTTTTTTTGTTACTATTTTGATAACAAATTTGTGCCTCGCAGTGTTTTCAAAAGTTATCAAGCAACAACAAAATATTTTGCAACTAATTCCGATAACCTAAACAATAATTAATTGTTGTATACAATAATTAAACTTTCTTTATATTTTTGAGTTTCGTTATGACTGTGGGTGTTCCTCGTCGCGTTTTATTTGCTAATTAAAATTTCTTAATGAGATAATTCGACGATAATAAATCGATACTCATTAAACTATTACTTGATCTAGTAATTTTCGATATTTTTTACCAGCCGTTCGATTTATTTGATAGTCGTGTTGTAACTTTTTCGTTTAAGGCATAATTTGTAGGAGAATCACGTATACCAAGTTACATATTTTTCTTCGTCCTCGATTTTTTGTCGGGTTTGTTTGATTCGAGCGAAATATCCTGTTTAAAGTTTGATGGATTCTTTGTTGCTACCTTAAATAATAAAGCAAAAAAATGAAACGCGTACTTTAAAATGACTATAGAAGGAGTAAGTCGTTTCGGACGTTAACAAGAACTGATTTGATAAATATGGTAAATCTACATGCATTTGTACTTTCATTTTACGTTGGCATAAAAATTCGTTGCATGCTGTAAAAAGTTAAAATATTTCAAGATTTACTTCATAACACATTTTATATATGCGACGTTATTCCAAATTCCTCGATTACTGCATGTAAGGTGCGATTATTTTTTAAAATCGACAGAAATCGTTTACCCAATGATGGATTGCGTACTAAAGGAGTGCCTAAACTATTCGAGTGTAATTCAAGATTATTTAGGAAGATTGATTGTTTATACAAATAAAATGATTGGGGAATTATGTCGGTTCAATTTCTTACGACTTATTTTGAGAACTCTCTAATTTGAACACGAGTTTTTTTATATCTCAATTATGAACTTTTAAAACGGTTTGTACATTTTGTCGTGACGACACGAATTGTGGACTACAATTTATTGAAATGTAGATGATATACATAGAAATATCAGAAGGAAGTTATTTATTTTTTAAATTAAAATTGACGGTTAATTTATCAATTTTATCCTCATGTTTACTAACATTTAAACCGCAAAAAAGATTGAGGTGTGTTTCTTTGGTTTATTGGATGTAAATTTCAAGGAGTATGTACACGGCATTTTGGTGAACGGACGAAAATAAAAATTTGCAGATTTTTGATCCTTCAGAATCCGAATTGCCACATATCCTATGTAACGTATAGAAAATCTTGGATGAACAAATTAATCGCTTACTAGTTATTAGGAAATATCGTTCATTGATTAAATATAATATGAACTCGATATTGTAATAATACGTATAACTATGTACGTATATCACAGCCTACAGTTGACCTTGTTTAAATATTGATAAAGTTAATGATATAACTATAGGAAAAAAATTGGACGATACAAGTTCATTAAATCTCCACTACAAAAAATCATAAAGTTTTATGTATTCAATTTCTTTCAAGTTGTTCATAAATTATAAATTAACAGCGAATAAATTTGTTATTCAAATAGGCTTCTTCAGGTTTGCGGGTTCGAGTTTTAAAAGATTTTAATTAATCGTTCAGGTTTTATTTTACAAACTCTCGATTTTACGATAAATTACGTTATAAAAATGCATACTCTTCAACATACAAGTGTGTTATCTTGTATCCCATTTGGCGAAATTGAAAAAATCGATTTTCTTCGTGCGGGTCTTAATAAGAAATTGTTTCGTAATGCAGGCTATACACACTTATTTTGGTTACAGTTGATGGAGATAACTTGAAAAATATCGAATGATTAAATTTTAAGTGCATTTAATAAAACAGAAGTAGGTCTAACGGAAAGACTTATAATTTAATGCAGTTTATTTGCATGTCATTAACTTTCTATCTAACACCGGTCTACTATTTACTCTAGCAATTACACGTTGGATAAATCGTTATTTATTGATAAATTATCCATGACTGACTGAGTATCCATTCTATGATTGGTTAAATGCTCTTTAAGACAAATCAATTTGATTATTTTGTAAAACATAATTATTATTTCTATTTAGCTGAATTGCTTTGCATCGGCGTCTCAGGGTTAGATTTCTGATGATTGCTCTTTTCTTTGTTCCCGAAAATGTGGATCTTCGCATACAACAATGAAGTAATTTAATATTTTTAAATCGTTATTCCATATTAAAATAAACCGTTCATTTTGTTGTATCATAGATAATTATAATGTACTTCAAAATTTCTATTCAAAGCAATATACTTGAATCAAGATTTACAGTTGACATTGTTTTTGTCTACCCACTTATCAAATTTTTTTGGTGCAAAACTTTGATGACTAATTTTTAACTGCATTTTTTAAAAATACAGTTAGGACTAAACCGAACTAACGATTGTTATATTAATGTGTCATTGTAACGGAGTCCAGAACTGGCCTGTCTAAAAATGAAGAACAACCGATTAGTACTAAACCTCTCCCGGTTTTAAAGAAGGCAAATCCATCAACTAAATTTTTCTCCATTTTACATTGCTCTGCTTTTAGCCAATTCTTCATTACTCGATTTTTTACTAATGCGCTAAGAAAAACTTAACCGCACGGTTAAAATATTTTAATTTGAACTGCAAGTTCAAAAACGTACGTCAAAATTTGTGAAAAATTAAAAGGGAGCGTCTAATTAAATTAAAACACGGAGATGATGATTCAATGTGGTGGCCATTTTGTGGTTATTTTGAATCTTCAGTTGCAGGTAATCAAAAAATAAAACAAAACGTTGATCGCAAAAATGTTAAAATAAGAATTTTAAAATGGAAACAAAATAAGTACAAAAGTTACCATGATGGATATTATAAAGTCCAAGTACTAGCACGTGGGTTTGAAATGAATTAAAGCATAATGTAAATTAAATTTCTTTGTAACGACACTGCCGTTATTTGGTAAATAAGTGGTAAACAAATGTCTTCAAAGGTACTTAAAAATTTTCGACTTGCAGTATACTATAGTAAGTTTTTATTAAAAATTATGCTATAGATATATTTTCATCTTTATTTTTATCTCGACTTGCGTATGACAAAATAAAAATATTAAGGGTAAGATTATTCTTTCGGCTTGGGTTAATATAACTTTTAAATCGTGCTATCGAAGCCTCTTTATTGTCCCAACGGAATAGTAACTCAATGGGGTTACGTTATGAAAGAGTATGGCTTGATATCCAATTTAAAAGTATTAATGAAAGCTTTTCAAATTTTTACACGGAAACCTTTGATAAACTAAGGAGGAAATTTCAATTTTTAACCAAGCTTGGCTATGTTGTTTATGTGCAATAATATAAACGTTTTCGTAGATTCACTTCAGAACCGGCTTAAGAGTACGTACGTTTGTATATATCCGTTATTGGGTGGTTTAAAGATTTAAGTTGACTATTTTCAAAATACCCAAAGTCAGTCATAAATCAATCACTCGTGATCATTAATATTTTATATTCTAGCTTGGTTATAAATTAAATTCCTGGTGTAATGTAGGAAACTGAGAAGGTAACGTGTGGATAACTATGATATATGGGGAACATTATAATGCTGGTAAAAACATTTTTTTTAACATGGTGAAGAAAATTGACACCTGTAACTGACAACAGTGATTAACAGTTATTTTCGATAAGTATTAGCAGATTATTGTACATACAGAAGCTTTTTTATGTTTGTGTAGTAACAAATGGCACCACAACCACTATCCGGACAAGTTCTTATGTACTCCATCCGAGATGTTATTTTAATGACATAGATGATGGATTAAAAATGATTCATAAAATTAAATGATTGATTCTAAAATTAAGTACTTGACTAATGTTGATAATAATATTTAACAATCAAATGTTACAATCTCTTTTTATAGATATTATGTTGGTACCAAAAATTAATACTTTTTTGCACGATGTTGTCAGCAAATGTTTAGCCTTTCAGTTTTCTTGACGAATTTCGCATTACTATTTAAAATTCACCTTTGGGCAATTGTTCCATTTTTGAGAAAGGTTCATTATTTCCAAAATTAGCATGTTCGGACAGAAATTTTTCACGGCGGAGCGGAGGTTGCAGTTCGCTAAACTTAATTACCTAATTGGACACTTATTTTGAAGTTGGACGTTGCTTAATTAAAGCAACGACCACAACATATCAAATTAATATGCAAATTATTTTTAAAGTGTGATGTGATTTTCACGATTAAGTCAATCCACGGTTTCCTAATTTTATGACTCGCGTCTTTCTTAATTAATTAGATTTTAATTAATGTCTTCTATTCAATTAATTAATTTCTTAGCACAATTTGCTTTGTGGTGTAAAAATTTTGCACGAACTTCTATTAGAGCGCCTTAATCTTATTATCCGTGACTAAAACTAAAAGGTCGATGATTCCTATAGCTTTCACCTTTTTTCCTTTAATCTACCCATATTTCGTAAAAGTTTCATCAACCTGTCATTGAAAGCAACAATTCTTCCTTGATATATTAAAGCCCGTGCTTTCTGTTCTCCTACGTGAACATTTGTAAAACAAATATTTAATTTCGTACTCGAGCACTTTCCCTTTTAATTTGTTTTCTTTGCAAGGTGGATCCTTTAATTTGCACTTTTATTTTGAAAGTCCAAGATTAATAGAAGGTTTGAACTTTAATATAATATTATAATGTTCTTGCTGTCGCCGCCGTAATACTGATGGAACTGGAAGGGAAAATTCGAGCAAATTTTCCAGTTCGAGCAGCACCCGCATTTCAAGAGACCCACCGAAACGAATTCTAAAACTCGCGTTTCAATGCAATTGTTATCCAATTGTAATGTAAAGTTTTAATTTATTTTCAAAAAATACAGTTAGCGTGCAGGTGTTAACTTTTTCGAGATTTCATCGCTTTATATATCACGGAAACAGCAACCTACTTTGTTTTCATACACCAACAACAAACTGTTACTATATCCCGTAATTATATGTATCTGATTTTTTGCGTTACCATCGTCTATTCTGTTGCGATTTCAAGATTACACACCGGAGTCTTGCTTTTGTTAGGAATCGGTATAATTAAAGTAATCGAGTTTTGTTTGTGATTGTGTAAAGTCGCATTATTATTCACATAATTGAATATTAATTTTTAATTAGTATTTAATTACCCACATCGGAAACAGAATCGCTTTTTTGTTTGGCTCTTTTAATTATACGTTTTCGTTTCGTTACTGACAGCTTTACTATTACGATTATAAACACCTTAAACTTTTACGTAAGATTATAATTAAAGACAAATAACAATTGTATGAAATTATATAATTTACAGGGAGTGTTGAAAATTTGTTTCATTTTGGCCTATAGCGAGCACAATATTTTTTATTTCACTTATATTCTAATGTATAATTATCGACTTTTTTTAGAAAGGCTCCACACGTAAAAAGTGAAAATGCACAACAGTTTAACGTTTCAAATTTGTTTTTGTCATGTAGTGATTTGTACCATTGGCTTTGTTTCGTATATTACATAGGTGGTAACAATTTATGTGCCGGTTCAGAGGAAATGAATAATTGATAGATGAAAATTCTGAAATCACCAAACCGTCCCATTATGGAAGCAAAATATTGTTTTGTGCATTTTAAATTTCAATTTAAATGCAGACGTCGTGATTTTTATTGGATTTTTGTGTTAATTTAAATTTAAAAACAACAATTAAGGTTCAAATTTATTCAAAATATTTTTGCTTCATTAGCAAATTTTAAATTATTTCCTGTTGCATGTTTCGAATACAAAAGCGCAATATTTAATTTTTTATATTATTTGCTTTGTCTAATTCGGTTGGGTGTCCTTTATATTACGAAATTGCGCAGTTAACGTGAAATCCAAACCACGCCACTACACTTTTTTGTTTTTACTGTATAGGTTCATACCTACCGCTAACAACTTCTTACGGGATTACAACAACTCTAAATAGGTAGCATTATTAGTTATGATTTTATGTATAAATAATGTCCGTATACTACATATTTTCAGCTCATTCGTTATGATTGTGTATCAAACTGTTTTATATGCACAGACGTGTTAAAATTATTTTCTAGTAAACTAAGAGTGCATAATTATTATCAACCTTGATCTTAGGTAGCTGTGTATAAATAACCCATTACTTTGACATAAATAAGTTATCGTATTTTATGTATAACGCAGGCCAATAAATTTTCATACGCATTGTGAAATTATGTAGATATTTTTTATAATGGACATTATTAATTATATTACAGGTGCAGTAAAATATGGAGTGTTCTTTAAAATGGGTCCATCGAACCGATATCGTTATTATTCTGCAACAACAGTATACTGTTTTTTTGTTATTAAGGCGCAATCTTAGGGGCGTATGACACGGTCCTTATTTACTTCCTTAATTGTATCCAATTTTGCGCAGGATGTAGTTGCGCACCGCACCAACAAACGTACTAAGTTCGTTACTGCGCAGAATTGGATGCAATTAAGGATAAAAATAAGTATGGCGTCATACGGCCCTAAAAAGCCATTTGAACTAAACATGGTTAAAAATTAACCAATCAAAAGCGATGTAATAATCTGTCATGTAAAACGATTGCAGCGCCATAGAGCTTTTGTAAAGCTTGGTCTTGCTGTATAACAATAATTTTTATTGCCTTTGCATTAAAATGCTATTTCCGACAACTTGGACATTAATCAAAATTAAAGCAGTATTCATATAAAAAACCAACGCTCAATTAATTTAAAACAATTTTGATTAGAAAAACTTAATTACGATTTTTTAAAATGCTTCTGCTTTATAACAGAAGCTGAATGTTTAAAATAAATACAGAGATTGCATTGTTAGAACTTAAAAAATTGCCAATTAAAATTCCCGTCCAAGTATAATTAAATAAGTTTTAACAGAATTTATAAATTGTCTTCAATTAATAATAAATGTTTGGTAAAAAAATTGAATTGCATTAATTAAATTATTGGAGTGGAATACGAATTACACATTTAAAGTTACGCAAGATTAAATTAAATTATTGTAAAAACTTTAATTAATTACTCGGACGACGAAATCGTACAGTGCGTTTCATTGTAACGTCAAAATTATTGTACTATCTATCGAATAAAACTCACCTTGTCCTCGAAACTGGACAAAAGCATAAGGAAATACCTAATACATACACGACCTATCGGTACTTAATTTTTTGTGGTGAATTGAAAATGTCATAACGTCTTCGTAAAAGAATAGAACGACCTTAGATGTTTTTGTTTTTCTTAAAGGGAAAGTTTTACATTCCTTTTTAACAGGCTTATTTAATTAAACGCCAAGAAATAAAAGGTAAAGTGAAAGAAAACCACGATACCTTTATCGCATTTAATGAAACATCATTAATATTTTTAATGTTTTACATTTAAATTTATTAATTTGAATTCGAAATAAATTTTTCGAATCTCTCGTCGATAAAAACTTTCTATCCATTATGAAAACATGTACGCTTTCCTTAAATTTTAACCAAAAAAAATATATAAACATAAAATTGATTGAATCGGACCAGAAATGCAAAATCTGCTCGAATTTATTGTCAGGAAACCTTGAGGCGGATCTGTCCGTGCCCGCGTAGCAGCTCGGACAAATTTATTAATCCAATTAAGGCCGATGCACACTTCACCAAATCTAATTGGTATTCCTATTCGATCGGACGAATAGGAAAGCGAGTGTGGGGCTTCCTATTGGCCGAATAAAAAAATGTGAACGATTTTGTTAGTGCGAACGGTCCTTCAGTTAGGAATATTTGAAATTGTTAATACACGTTCTGATACAAATCTTTGATTTGTCAACAGACCATGTAAGTCTTTTGTGTCAGTCACACAATAGGTACAAAGATTAAAATCTTAATTGTCATAATTGGAGATCGCCGATATGTTTTTCTTATAATCCTGCTCACTCCATCATTATGATTACGTTAATTTAATTCTGAATTTGTGTGCAGGGTGATTCAAAATTAATACATGTCGAGCTTTACACGCATAAGTTGGTAATAATTTTTGTATGTGTAATGCGGTAGGTACTAAAAGTAATTTTTCTTCCAAATTTGGTTATCGATTTCAGTATTGGAATTAAAATTTAAATATTTAATAATTACAACTTTTGAGTCATGAAAAAACCTGCATCGCATTAACAGTCGCCGTATGAATTTCTCTTATTGAAGTCTGAATTTATTCGAAAATAATGGTTAAGGTAGATTATAGTAATTATTATAGGTAAAATTACAATAACGTACTAATTCAAAATTTAATTTTAGGAAACATTCCAGCGAACACCGGAAACGCAAGTTGAACATAGATATCCGGTAAGTAACTAATTAAATTTACTTTATCATACGTCGAGTTTAAAGGCTTCGAATCGATTATTTTGTGGCATACGTTTTTTGCAAATTATTTAAAAATTAGGCGGGATTAGATGTATAATTATTTGTTCGTGTATAATTATTATGATAGCGGTTGTCTCAAACTCTTAGCTATTAAAATTATTGATTTATGGTTTATACTAAAAGCTTACTTTTAAATTGGCACATAAATTGAGGTTATGCTAACTTTTGATGGTTTTTAAATCAAAAATGGGATTTAATTGACTTTGATTGGGTATTGTAGAAAATTATTGATAGCACTTATTTAAATTCGAACGATGATGATTTATCGAGGTAAATGATTCATTTTCGTTATTATGTTATACAAATCAATATAGTATAAATCGTCGCCAAGCTGTCTTGAATGGCTTGTGGTGATTTAAAAAAGTAAAACGTAGTACCTACATACATACATACATAGTTTGCTTTATAAAAACAAGGTTAATAAATATTTTTTTTAATGCCAGTAGCTAAATAGTTCAATCGAGTTCTTTGAGCGTAACCTTCAATTTTAGTCTACCGAAAGTTCATAACGTTTTGTGCGAGAAAAATGCGTTGTATAATTTTTCTCATTAACCTTGACGATGGTTTAGGAATTGTTATTATCATTTTATTGTTAGATTTTGTAAGAGTAAATATCGTGATGGAATCATTTGCATTCGTACAAGGTTTTTAGCATAATTAATTATCTCAATAACTTGCGAATTGCTTAACCTTTGCTTTTTACTTGATTCGTTTCAATTTTGATTATAGGGTACATTTTGTCGTTACTTTTCTGAAACTAGAATTTCAGGACAAAGTTGGACAAGTCACTTTTAAAAAGTACCTAAACTACAAGATATTTTTGATCATTTTCGTTGAGCTACAAGTAACATTCCGGATATCTCGACTTTTATTTAAGAAAATTATGTTCGTTCTCCTATTAATTATTTAATGCTTATCGGAAAAGTGAGCTGGTTTATGCGCACAGCGTAACGCTACTTTCAACGATACCGATTGGCTATTGGCATCCTCCATCAGTCCGCTTGGTATTTAAACCAATATTTAATAATATTAAAATTGTACTCAAAAATATGAAATTTTTATTGTACATATTTTATCGAGAAAAAACTCTGCATCCCAGCGATGGCCCTATTTTTTATCTGATAATTTTGATAGCCCAAAGATTCGAGATGTGATGATTAACTTTGTATGATTAACGTACACGTAGCTGAGAAAAGTTATATAAAAATTTATTATTTATGCATGTGTGAAACAGATCGGGCTATTACGATCCTGTCTGTGTTTCTCACCCATTTACAGTGCAATTCAGACGAGTCCTTGGTGCGGGATGACACCTATGAATTTCATGTTGAATAATTGCGTCTGGGGTGGAGCTCGTCCATGAATTTAAAATTCGAATTTTGCAATTCAAATTCACTTCTTGGCATGTTTAAGTTAATAAATTTTATATCTGTGGGTAATTTGTTATATAAAATCGCTGGGATTTTAATTGTAGCTTAATAAGTTTCCATTTATTGCACTACAATTAAATCGAAATCGCATTTTGCATTATTTAGCTATTAGCAACATGTTAGTCAAGGTATGCAATTTCAATGAATATGTTTATTGGAAGAAATTACAAAATCGTGAGCCGTTATGTTCTATCTAAGATTGTTATTAGGGTTAGTAAAAGGTGTAAGGTGGATAAAGTACGTCTATACATTATTAACGAATTGTGTTAAAGGATATTCACTACACGATTCACAGTAACTTTATACAAAGTATTTTATTGGTTTGAATGTACCAATTGCAGTTTATGGCTGAACAACACGTATTTGAACTGTTTACAAACAGAAACGAATTATCATCGTATTTTCAATAAAAGGAAAATTATGTGTTATTCATTTATGGCAATTTTCAGTAACTTGTTACTATAATATCCTTTTAAGTTAATCTATCGTAAGAGTTTCAGAGACATTATATTATACAGGACCGTCTTAAGACGTTGAAGCGCCCCGGATTAACAACGTCGGCGTTCTTGTTAATACCGTTTTAATACTTTGCCTTGTAGTTGTGAGGCAGGGGCGCCAGTAGGACTAGAGATCAATGGTTAGGGTGGACCTGTATATTTATTATGTAGTTATAATTTTTTTAGACTGCGACCTACGTCATAGTTTTCATGATTATATAGAATCAGATTGACAAACCTCTCGTGAGTTTTGGAAACACCCTTTGTAGTTGAAAAATCAATCAATAGATGGCGCTACTTAATTTGAAGTCGTTATAAATTGCTTTATTGTTGTAATTATCGCACGAGGGCAAGCAAAATACGGGATCATTCTATATGAAATCAACTAATTTTTTGCAATTATTTTCATATTCCTCTTCGATTTTGCTCAAATTTGGTATAATATTTCTAAATTATGCCAAATAATCGGACCCTTTTTTTTTGTTTGGCCCTAAAGTGGCCCGCATACATTGTACAGCGCTCCAAAATAATTCAAATTTGGTTATGTAGAGCTTTGATAAATTATTTATACTTTCCGAACCGTTTATAGACACGATTTTTTTATAAAATGAAGATATTGAATAGGCCTTTTCAGTGAGTTTTTTTTATATTAATAATTACGGTTACAAATTGAGGGACCTGAACAAATTTTGACTTTGGGTGCCCCTCCCCCAAAAATGGGGTAATTTAAAATTCTCAACAAACTTGGCACGCTTTTATTTTTTTGGTACCTACATTTGCTAAAGTGTTTTGATTTATGATCAGGATCTTTCATTTCGATGTCACTCCTAAACCAAAAGCGTGCCCACTTTAAAATTTGGTATGCAAGTAACTAAAAGTGTAATAAAGATAATATATTTTTTTGAGAATTTTGAATTACCACTCACGACCAAAATTTGATCAGGGTACCGATTTTGTGACCTTATAATTATTTACATACAAAAACTCACTGAAAAGGCCTAAAAGTGTAATGAAGATAATATATTTTTTTGAGAATTTTGAATTGCCTCGTTTTTAAGGTAGGGACACTCACGACCAAAATTTGATCAGGGTTCCGATTTTGTGACCTTATAATTATTTACATACAAAAACTCACTGAAAAGGCCTATTCAATATCTTCATCTCATTAAAAAAAATGGTGCCACTAAGTGATTCGGTTCGGCCAGAAGAAATAATTTATCGAAGCTCTACAAACCAAATTTGACTTGTTTTGAAGGGTTGTACAATATAAATGGGCAACTTTAGGGCCAAACAAAAATATGCGGGTCCATTTATTTGACATAACTTAGAAGTATACCAAATTTGAGCAAAATCGAAGGGAGACATGAAAATACGTTGGTCTCGATTTGATAATATGGAATGACCCATACTCGGAAGATTCGTCGAGTATTTTTCGAGCGCGAGTTGCAGTTTATGATTATTCAGCGGTAGGAAACCAACTTTCATCATTTCACAAAATTCGTTACATAAAAATGTTAAAATTTCATTTAAAAGCATTTACACTATTTTCATGGCAGAAATATTATTATTCTGTGGATTGGGTTAATATAAACATAATACTGTTTATACACTGTAAAATATCTATACCGGGTGACCGGCCGAAAACTGAACATAGGGAAATAACATGGGAAATTGATTTTTTCTAAATTCCTGCTTCCCATTATAACTGATATGAATAAAAAAAATACCAAATTAAAGAGATTTTTTTTCCGCGCCTAAAGATACCAAACACTTAATATTTTGTTTTTTAATTATTGTTAAAAAGTCGATAGTAAAATTAAGAAATAGCGCTTCTTAAAAAAATATTAGCAGGCTGGGTCTTTGCATTAATATTCAAATTGCGTTCTTATTATTTTTAAAATAAAAACAAATTTAAAAAGTTTAAAAACAATAGCAATGCGGCACATTAGACGTAATGCAACGACCCAGCCCGCTAATATTTTTTTAAGAAGCGCTATTTCTTAATTTTACTATCGACTTTTTAACAATAATTAAAAAACAAAATATTAAGTGTTTGGTATCTTTAGGCGCGAAAAAAAAATCTCTTTAATTTGGTATTTTGTTTATTCATATCAGTTATAATGGGAATCAGGAATTTAGAAAAAATCAATTTCCCATGTTATTTCCCTGTGTTCAGTTTTCGGCCGGTCACCCGGTATGTACTGTAATAATTAACGTAATAGTTATGATATAAACAAATCAAGGTTGCGGAGATTCACAGTTGTTAACATCAAGGGAAACTACAATGAGCTCGGTGCCTCTACCACGAATGAAATTCAACGCACAAAATTTTAGAGTTTTTCAACCAATCGGATAGTTCCATTTTAAATTGTCTATAAGCGATAAAAATACAAACCCTGGCCTAAAACGCATGTTGCTCGGAGCAACGTGTGTACAACAAAAGAAAAAGTTTTTAAAAACGTATATTTTTTGCGATGAATAATGATTAAAATTCGGTGCATAATCGGCCAAACACTTCGAGTATTTTCCCTCCCCTTAGTGCTCTTACACTCGAATATTGCACCAAGGCATCTATATGAGTGGATACAGGTCGTTCGTGCAGGTTGCTTATTTGTTTATATGTAAATTAAACAAGCGCTTACGCTATTCGAGGTAAACCGGTTTCAGTGTATCTGAGTGGAATTATCATTTGTATTGGTTCCACAGATCTTTAAGAGATCCCTGATTGGTGCCCAAACCATTTATTTCACCTGCCTATTTAGAAGCGCCATCTGTTGATAACCTTTTGTACTCCGGCAGGTGTTTCTTAACTTGATGCAGACGACTGATTTATTATATCAAGGAATAGAAAAAAATAGAACTTTGTTACCTATTTAGCTTGTCGTTTCTATGACATGAATCTCCAGTTAGCAGATTACAGTTATACATATCAAATTCGAATTTCACTTAGGATTTAGTAATTTACTAAACTTTCAGTATAGACAAACTTCGTTAGAGCATTAAATCAGGTTTAGCATAGCTTAATTGAACTTGTAACAAAATTATTTGCGCTTCATAAAGGTTACATTTAATTTGTTTAATGGAACACTCTATAAAAGAACTAGTTTAATTTTTCCATTCGTAAGTACACTGTAAAATTATTCGTGGCCAATAAAAATTAACTGTAAGTTCACTAGTGCATCGTATAATAGAGAAATTACAGAAAAATGTCCGTGGTGTTGTTAAAGAAACAGTTCCTGGATCACCTACGAATTGTTTTTCTATCCGTTATCGAATTACTCCGTGACTAAATGAACTGTTATAACGAAAGTATCATTTGAACGTAAAAAGTAATTTCTTACATTTGCAATTTAAAATTTAAATGTCTCTCACCATTGCATAATAATTAACAAGTTATATTGCAAGTAACAGTAACGTAATGGTTAGTGTGTGTTTACTACCTGCTCACCATTGCAAATAATGTTAAATTTTATGGGCGCTATTATTTTCTGTTTGAGTTCAAAGAGGAAGCATTATGAATATTACACTATCAAAAATGCAAGTCTGGGCAGAAGATCCACACGATGGGATCCGTGTCATTTCGTGCTGCTCAAAAACCAGCAAATTGTTTAATTAACTGAATGCCAAATTTTGAATTGAACTTCTCGAGTTAACCTTTTCGAGCAATATAACCTTATAATATATTGAAAAGAATTGCCCTTCCTTTGGGAAATGCTGTAATTGCAGAAGTTTGGTTTACCGATTTATATAACGTGATCCATCAAATAGCAAAATCAATTTTTACGTCATTTGTTTATTATTTGCTTATCTCTTATCAGTAATAGTTCATTGTTTTAAGATTGAATAAATATTCGTACATTATTTATCGGTGATTCATATTTTAAATTTTATAAACAAACATCCTGAACATCTTCCTTTTAAAAAATTGCGTTTAGTTGTTGGTTTGATGTTTTGTTGGATTTTGGTGGGCCGACAAGAGTTTGTGCGAGTGGCGCGAGTTAATTCAATTTTATGTGGCCAGATACTTATATTATGTTTGCATTAATAAAGTTTTGGGAGATTGTCACAATGCAGCCTTGATTATGTTTAGTTACCAAACCTGGTCATGACACAGATACGTTTAACGGTAATCTTTGCAAATATCAAAAGAAATTGTTGATCTCCGCACATTGATACAATACCACGTTCACGTATTCAGTACACAACCGCTCTAATAATTCAGTGATGTATAAAATTTATAAAAAGTTGTTCTCTTTATTTTGTTTCAAATATAAAAGTCCGATTGTTTATTTTTATTTATTAATTACGGTTTCTTACGGAGTTCGTGAACGGAAATAATTGCAATATTTGCATCACGATGATGGCTCTGCTGCAAATCATAGTTTATCTATTGTAACATACATAACGTGCGAATTTTTCCAAACAACTTGCCCAAGTTAACAAAATCAAGATTAATTATTTAGTATGTATGGAAGTTAACGTTGAAGTACGTTTCCTCTTCCTGGCTAACTCGCTGAAATACATATCATTGTATCACATTGTATATTCTGTTCATTGTGCAAAATATCCACAGTTTTATCAAATTTATTTGCTATAAAGTTTCTTTAGCTAAATCGATTTCGATTACATGCACGATCGATTAGTATGGAAGTAATAAAATGTTTATGTCTGTAATTAACATGATTGTAATATTGATTCAAATTTGATAGTAAAATCCATTTAAGCAGAGCAAGCAAGGTTTACAATTTTTTAAACTGGAAACCCAATTTTTTCTGAAATTATCATTTGCTTGTTGATTCTATCTGCAAAAGTTTGTTTATGGAATGGGAGTTTAAGTAGTAAGGTCGTGGCACCTGAGCCAAATGATAATGCTTTCGCGCCCACCCCATCCTATTTTTGTCAAAATTCCTTAGTTAAAAATAACATTTACATTTTCTGCGGTATTTTATAATTTGCTAAAATTTAATTAAGTTATAAAGGTGTTAAAAACAAATACATTTTGACTACTTCGTCTACACAGGCAAAAAAGTTTGTTAAAGTTTCTAATCGGGAGCGTTTAGCTTATTATATTATATTTCGTTAATTCTGTTTTAGTATATTTTGTAACGTTGTATTCTTGGGTAGCAAAATAATAATTTTCGTTACGCTTCCTCTCCCGATAATCACATACAACTAGTACGACGTTATTTCTCTTATTATAGTATTTACGCGAACGTATAAAGCAACTTTTGCAAAAGTTTTATCGTGACATGCTATGTTTCATAAGAGAAATAAGTAAATTCCGCCATAATTATTTAACACCAACCAGTTTGCTATATAATACGGTAGCTTGCACGATATTTTATCAAAAAAATTTATCTATTTGTGAGATTTTTATCCTCAAACAAATCGAAATTGCATTCTTCGATATTGTTAGGTAGGTACCTTCTTTCTAGTTTTTTGACCAAGATTTCAATTGGATATTTTAAGATCGTTTAGTCATGGACGAATATTTCTTAAAAACAACAAAAAATATTAATGTTCTTTTAATTTTGAAAACGGAAAGTTTTTTTACGCAGTGCTGGTCGTTTCAAGAGTTAACGAAGCGATTACACAAGTTTTACTCGAGGAACCTTTAAAGCGAAAACTTCATATAAATCTTCTATAAATATAAATTTCTTAAATATTCCCTACTATACTCATCCCTTGCGTGTGATTTCTTCAAATTACAAACGTTGTACCTATTACAGTACAACTTCGCTTAAATTCGCACAGCGGATGTGTTGGGCAATCCAGTAATTATGGCACTGCTACAATCCCGACAGTTTTCAACCTTGGAAATCTATAATCCAGGCTTATGTGAAAATCGTCTAAATCACTACCCCAACCGTAAAATTTGAAAATCCGGAAAGGAAAACAATTATCTGTCCGGATTAGCAAGCCCATACTGTAGTTGCAATGACAAAAAGAAATAATAGAACCACCATTTTAAATAGGAAAATTTACCGTCAAAGAACCCCCTTTTGCCTTTTGACTATTCGCCTCGATGCTATGTTGCAGTTAACCAGTTAATATGTATCTTTATAAAATTTTTGAAAATACCATAGCTGAAATGTTAAAATAATTTAATTTTAACTGTAAGTAAATCTAACAAATCATTTGACCAAAACAAAAATCTAATGAAAATAAATTGAATATGGCAATATGGAAGAAATTATGAATTACAGTGGGGGGATGGTGAAATTAATAGCAATTAGAAAAACGATAGTTTACTATATGTTTAGATCTCCTTCAAAAATATACTTTTTGAATACATTTCGAGTTTATAATAAATTATGTTACCAATTTTCACTTAATTCGTGTTTTTATCGCACCAGAGCTGGCATAAATAACTAGAAAAAATTTAAATAGTAAATATTTGATCCATATTAAAGATATTTGAATAATAATTGTATACTTCATGATTGCCTAGGTTGTGCGGCCTAAAGGCCGGACTGAGAGATCGGACCATCGATTCAATTTAGCGCTACAGATAAACTCATATCCTTCTATGCAAGTGCAAGAATGAACTTACCTTTTTACCCAAGGAACTGGGAGTTACAAATGATACATTTATTAAAGTAACTTAGCTTTGTTCCATGAATCTGTCCATGAAAATAATCAATAAAGACCGAAAAGGCAAGGCCCTTCTTAAAACCTATTAAGTCAATTGTTATTAAAATAATCGCCGAGTTAAGATGCATTTCTTCAGGTGGTAAAAAGCGTGAGAAACAATTCTATAATCTTAAGTGAAACTGATAGTGGCGAAACACCTTTTTTCAATAAAAAAATTGAAACGAGTTTGAAAAGGTAACCGTCACGATTTTTTTTCATAATTAATTATTTTGATATTAATTTAAATCATGTTGTGTGTTTAAATTGCGTTCAAAAGTATTTAATTTTATTTCTTGGTCAATTAATCCAGTACGTTTACTCATTTACATACACCAAAGCTGCCTAAGTAGTTGGACGAAGTATATACGTCAAGTATTTTTTGTAATTGTCGAGTATGAAATATTTCAAAAGTACATAAATGACATTTGTAAGCTTTCCAAATATTCCTTCACACTTGACACGAAAAAATCGTTGCTATTATCAAACGACGTAAAATTCCTTGCGTGCCTGCATGATTTTAAAATTTTACGAGCTGATTTCGACTTTATCTAGTTTTATCGCTTCTATTATGAACAGCCAGCACAGCGTTTTATTTCCAATAGATTTTCCTTAATAAACTTTTCTTATAATATCCTGCAAGAATTTTGCAAAACCTGTTATGTCCTTTTATAAGGCCGTGAAACTGCTTTTCGAATCGACAGGGTGAAGGTTGTTTACGAAGGTCGTTTAATTTAAGATAATTGCTATTTGTCGATGCTTGTTATATCAGAATAAAAATTTTGATAGGTTTTCTTGCCTCGCCCAAACAGGGAAGTTTTACAATCGTTACTTTAAATAAACTCACTTGTTGTCTGTTAAAAAAGTAAACAAATTATCAACTTGGCAAATCGTCAAAATGTGCTATTGCTTCCATTAATTTATAAACCTTAATAATGTTAACTTTATGATCTAACATCTTATCTCGGGATTAATATCAAATTAAATTTTATTAACAACTTGGCTGATTGTTATCAATTTAAATAATGTATTGCTACCGTATCTTTTTTCTTAATTAAACTTCGTGTAGAAGATAAATCGAGTATAAAATTTAAAAATTGAGTAAAGTTAGTAGTATGTGTTATTGGTAATTTCTAATTTTAAAGCAAATAAACGAGTAGTAAAGCTAAGCCTACCCACTTATATTCTACATCATGTAAATTTTATGTTTATTTTTATATGGTTTCGTTATTACCTAAATCGTTTTCTTAATTCATTTTGGATGATTTATAAGAGCGCGTGTCATTTATTCTGTAAGTTGTATAAGAAAACATTAATAGTTGTGAAAATTACACTCATAAATTTGTAACGATGATATTGTTTGACTTGCTCGTTCATTTTTGTTAATTATTATTTATAGTCGAAACACTTTATTTCGTTTGCGTTATCCATTATTGAAATACAACCGCAGTGCGGGGGATTAACAAAATTAAACATCTCATTTGACCATCGTGCTAAACCTAATTAAGACAAATATGCCAATAAAAAATATGGGGTGCCACTGGCTGTTATGTTAAAAACGTGATCTCAAAATTTGAAATCGATATGTTTAGCAGTTTTTAAAATGAACATGAAAAACCTCAAACGCGCCAGATACCGTTGTCTTAAATTTAAAAATTAATTACGAGTTGTACTTACTCGCTATGTCTTGAACGTTTTCATGTTGGAAAATCGATGGAAAATGCAAGATAATTTACACTCGATTCGTTTCTTTTATTTCTTCATTAATATAGCACAAAGGTAGAATTTAAATTAAAAAGTTTCAATTAACTAAACTTAATTAAATAACATGACGTTAAGATTTAACGGATTACTGCAGTTATCTAAGTCTCGCTTGAGTAATATGCATTTTGACCTTTAATTTTAAATCACAACATTTTGTTCCATTTGAATTTAGTCAAGTTTATTCGTCTTACGTCTACAAACTTTTAATTTGTAATTCAATAAATTCGTCTCTAATTAATGAATTTTTCAAAGCTTCCACAGGAAGACTGTTAAAACAATAAATTCTTTTATCTATTTTATGTTTTCTCAAATTGAGACGACAATTTTACCTTTTAACTAAATAGGGTGAGCTTTCGTTGCAAATTATAATTTATAATTAGGTAAATTTAATTAAAAAACAAATTAGATTTTTTAATTTTACAGTTTTTAATTTATTCGAGTCTGTAGATTCTAGGATACTTTGTTATCTTTTCTTATCAGTACTTTGATAACTGCAATATTGTGATAAATCAGTTTGCAAATATGTAGGGATCGTTGATTCGAATTCGCTAACTTAAAAGTTATGGAATATTATTATTATAAGGTTTATTTATTATTTTGTTATAAAAAAACAAAACAATTACAAATTCTTTACTTTTCAGACACATTCATCCGGGATAATTGCTTTACCTCCTGGCAGTAGAGGTCCAAGAAGTTTGTATTTACGACGGCATGGGGATAGTTTTGGATTTACATTACGGCATTTCATCGTCTACCCTCCGGATTCTGTTCAAGTAAGTAACAAAGACGCACTGTATAGGATAACACTTTCAAACAAACATTTTTCAACCCGATTGTGGTCAAATTAAGACAGAAAATCGATACTCTTGGAAATTGACTACTTGTGGTTAATACGGTCCCCGTATTTTTTAATTATTACACCTAATAATTTCAGTTTTGTCACATTTCTCCAACTTTCCTAACTCTCATCAAGTTACTAATGTTAGCCCTTTTTTTAGGATGCAATTAGCGCTAGACAAGCCGGAGTTGCAAACTTCTCAACTCCTATGGACACAATTTTTGTGAAAAACGTAGCTCAATTTGGACCAGCCGAACAAGCAGGTTTACAAAACGGCGATCGAATTGTAGCAGTCAACGGTACGTCGGTAACTAATAAATCCTACGCCGAAGTCGTTTTTCTAATTCAGCGAAGTCCAGAGTATTTACATTTACTAGTTGTTCCAAAGGAAGAAGATATATTGCAAAAGGTAAGACCGAACTGAAAGATTGATATTTATTTTATAATCATTGGATCTCTTTTTTAGTTTTTCTCGGAAACCGCTCATAACCCAGTAAGTAATCAACAGTGTCGACGCGATTTGTACGATTTATACAAAGAACCAAGTAAACTCCAACGGCCGTTACCTCAACCACCTCATTCGAACGAATTTCACGCAGACGCCCTTTCTTGGAAATCGCTTCAAGATGCCGTTTATTTGAGTCGACACGACAATTTAGCTACCAGAAACGCATGCAGGCAAAAGCAACAAAGAAGTGCCGACAATCTTTTATGCGCTGCTACTCCGTCACAATTAACTTATCATCATAATCGATCAGAAGAAGGCATAGATGAATCGAACAGGAGACCAAGGGCTCAGCCTCAAGTGCCCATATACAGGAAAATGGGACGTCGTGCTAGCGAAGGAAATACATTTTCTAATAACGATCTCGACCAACACACAATTTACAGTTCAACTATGATTAACGATTCAAGTGCAATGATTGTTGACGAAACAAAAATGAAGGGTCCTTCTAAATTTGTTTTTCCCAACACTTCGCCCATTGCTCCCCGCAGCAACGAAAGTAACCAGAGCATTAACTATCAAAATTCAATTGGATGTAGGTTAAGTTTGGACGGCGGTAGAAGACAATCTTCGGCTTCCATTAATTCATCGCTCGCCGACGGAAGCAAAGACAGTTTGAGTTCCTACGATTCCATGTCGACGCTCACCGGCCAAGACACGGATGACTCGATAATTATGACTAGGCTAAGAAAAAATTTACAACAAAAAGAGGAGTTTTTAAGACGGCCTAGTCATCCCGTCGAAGCTCCCACGATACAACGCGAATTTTACGGTCGACCTAGGAAATTAGATAAACCAACTTGGCCTCCAAACGAACCGATGCGACAAGAATCGCCGTCAAAAACGGCCAAGCCGGTGCATCACAATTTCCAAAGAGTGAAAGCAGATATCGAAACGGAGCGTGATTTAGGGATGCACATTTCAAGTGATACCGAAATGTCGAGCAAAAGCTTAACTCCTCAGCAGAAAAACGCTAATTTTGCGAAGGAATGGTCTCAGCATTTAGGCGGAATGAAGGAAGCTTCTCCTGCGCCTGACAGTTTGGATAACCATGGTTTCATGAACGGTGCCGCTTCGATTCAGGACGAAGACAGAATGTTGTATCTTAAAAATCTGCAGGTTGTCAATAAACGTGCAAGACAGTTTGAAAGTGGACGACCCTTACCAGAAGACGATCCCATGTTTAAGGATCGTACTAGTTTTTACAAAAGTGAGCTGGCTAGGATTAGTTCTAAACGTGTTGTGCCCCATGTCACCATACGAGCTCACGAATTCGAATCTCGATCTTCCGAACCTCGACGCGATACGAGTGGCAGCTCCACGAATTCTGGTTTAAGGAGACAACATAGAGATAGCAGATCGTTAGATAGTTCAGGTTAGTATTTCTGGTTTTAGCCGAGAACATATTTTTCTTCTGGAATATTTTTATATTAGAACTGGGCGCTATCTTAGTTACTTTTTTCAAAAGAATAGACGTAGCTTAGGAAGTTATTTTGAAAGCAAAAGTTTGGGTGTAAACAGTAATGTTTTAAATTTAGAAGTTAAATACTCGTATTGGTACGAAAGAGTTTTCGCCACATTTATATTGAATAATTCGTGTTTTTATGTAAGTTATAACAATGTTGTGTGAACTTAAAATTATTAGGTGATATTTTTGTAAAATTACATAAAACATTAATTACACTATATAGCACAGTTTGGTATAGAGATGGGCGCGTGAGTCACTTTTCAGTCACGCTCACTCACGAATTTCTCTTGCTGCTCACGCACAATCACGAACGATCATGCAAAGGCTAGCTCACGCTTACTCACGATGATTTTCATATTACTCACGCACATTTTCCATATACTCACGAATACTACCCACGATGTTTTCCATATTACTCACGCCGCACACTCACGATGTTTTCCGTGTTACTCGCGAATACGAAAACTACATATCTAGTAGATAGTGATTAGTGAGTAGATCTAATAGTGATTCACATTCCCTATTAAATTTTTTGTATAAAACGTTAGAGATTGCAAAAATGCACAACTGCTCACGACTAATCACGGTTACTCACAGCTTTTAGCGAATCGCGCACGATCACGTTTGTTTAATTTCACTCACGCACAATTACGGTTTTTATCGTGATGGTCTATTATAGACACTCACGTGATACGTGAAAAGACAGTGACATAAAATATCGTGACACGACGAAAATCATGTCACGCGCCCAGACGAAAATCACGTCACGCGCCCATCTCAACCAGTACTCTTGGCGCCTTGATAGCACCACATTTATAGCACACTACCTAAATTTGAGTTTATGCACACACTAAAGTGCAGTTTACATTATGCGATTTCTTCATACTAAATGTAGATAAATAAGATCTTAAACATTAACGGCAATCGTATGCAAAATCAAAGGAAAATAATATACAACCTAATGGTGTTATTTCGTTTCTGAGTCGCGTTAAACTTTACTGTCAAGCCATTTCGTATGACAAATCGTACAATGTAAACGTTTACATATTTTCTTCTGACTATTCGTACGATAAATCACATAACGTAAACTGCACTTAACTATTATATATGATTCTGATTGCTCCAACTTGGAACCGAGACACCATTTAGGTAATCCATATCGTCGAACATTGGGTCATTTTATGGCGTTAATCTCATTGCAAATTTAACTTTTGCTAATTGCTTAATATCTAGAAACAAAACCTGAGTAAAACAATTGGAGAGGGTGAATTAGAAAAGATTCGCCTGGTCTACGTGCATTTTTTAAAAAGAACGGACTTGTTCGGTCTTTAGTTAATTAACTTACTTATGTACTTCATTAATGTTGACAAGAAAAATTGCACAGTAACTCGAATAGGCCGAGAAAAATGTTTGCTTCAAGAATAATTATCTCTTTGGAATATATAAAAATCTTAGCTTAATAAGGTGTGGTGTCTCCTTGTTGGTAAAAACGAGTTCTGAATTCTGTTTGGAAGCAAATATAAGATAATACATCCACACTATTTTTCATTTTCTTAAATACAAATCGACATAATACAAAAAGTAACATAGAAGCTACTATTTTGAAGTAACTAAGGCACTTTTATATGGTAAAAAGTAACCTGTAGCTAAATAAAAGTTATCCAAAAATAACTTCACATGTTTAAAAGAGGCTTGCTGAATTCTGTTAGGCGGTAATGGCTAAAAGTAACTTTTAGAAAAAAATTCGAAAAAAGCAGCTACGTTCAAATTTCTAAGTTTCAATAAATTTTAGTATATTGTTGAACGCTGTGGTTATGAAAGAGCTTTTCGCAAATTAAAGAGATTTGATTCAGGACTCGTTGAAAATTGTGTAGCCATTGGGGATATTATTTTCCATGACAACATGGCAATATTGCGGAGGGTCAAAATTTATTGAAGAGCTTACAATGTAGAGCAGTCACAATGAAAAATATTAGGTTTTTTTAGTACCTTGTTTACGATATTAAATAGGACGTCTATTATTACCGATGATTCATCAATGTTTATGAATTCAAAATTTGTTCAACGAGTAAAAGTATCCAATTATTAATTTAATAGTAAACACATTAACTTGGTAGATTTTACAAAAATTTTAATTCTTTGACGATAGGAAGCAATGCTAGCAGTAGTAGCATCAACGAAGTCGCGCAAAATAAACTTTCAGGAAATGTAATTATTCCATTTGGAAGTACACAAATACATGTCCCACCTCCATCGGAATCGAAACATCCGAAAGGTTAGGAAAAGTAGATTTGTTTATGTAGGAAAGAAAAGTATACTAATAATTGTTTGTTTTATTAACTGCATTCTTCTATAGCAATAATAACTGTCTCGATTGAAAAGTGATTTTTATGATGCATTGTTGTTGTTATTTGTTATTTTTATGTGTCTACTGTTAGTTTTACGTTTCTGTTCACAATCAGTAATTTTATCTAGTTAGTACCTAATGCATGTTTGTAACTAACTATTCTTTTAGATGTTCAACGTGATTTCGAATATCGGCCAAATCAATTCCGTGTTCGATCTAATTCTGCCGAATCTTGGGCCGCCGTAATGCATAACGCTCGAAAAAACGACCGATTCGGCTTTGTAGATCATTCTATTAACAAAGATCGTTTAGAAGGTAGTCTAAATATTGATAATATTTTGTGCATGTCGCTTTCTAATTTGGCAATTCACATTTTTAAGTTCTCTATTCTTATTTGTTATTGTCATTAATTGATAGAGCAACCACAGGCGGCTACAAACGAAACATTTAAACAAGAACAAACTCAAATTTCCTCTCCCATAATTCCCAAAACGATAGAATTTTTGCTGCAAAATTCTGCCATGCCCGTAATTTCCGAAAATTCACCCCCAATTCGTCCCAACCAACTCGATTTGAGCAGCCCCGTTAGACCTGCTAGACGTCTGCAAGCACCTCGTTCGTGTGATTCGTCACCAAGACGATGTAGTTCACCAGGTAGTTAATTTACGTGATTTTTGGGCATACTAACTACGATCTAAAAAAAATAGACCAGCATTTAACCGGTAGCTGCTTGTGCTTTATCGTAAACTCTTCACTTCCTTTCCAAAAATTGTTTGGCTTTTATTCTCTAACGGCATTTTGACTCGTTTTCTAACTTTTCTTACTTTCTAGTGACATCGGAAGAGAACAGGCCAGTTGTGATGAGGAGAATGAAGAACTCGAACTTGGGTAAGTCTACTTTTCTTTTAACCTAAACCTGACCCTAATTTGGGAAACTTTACAGGAGATGAAGAACGTGCAATGCGTCGCGAGTCTTATCTTAAAGCGACCGGCAATGGTCGAATGCAGGTGGACGATTTTAGTGATGGCGAAATTTCGCCTCATGTTATGAGAAGGTAATTGGTTTGTTTGAGCGGCAATTATTACTTACTTTACGTGATTTGTATTATATATTCGTATTGTGTAGTGGAATTTTGACGTCTTTTTCGCAGTTTTCATCGCGACTGCAAATTGTGGAAAAGACTGAACAATTTTTTTTCCTCAAATGGTGAAGGGTGTTTATTTTTGTTATTTTACTTTTATTTAGTGCTCATAGAAAATGGCGGCCTCCACTTTTTCCCGGGGATATTCAGCAACTACGCAAACTCTTTGAGGATGCCGCCTATTCTTTTGGGTGAGCTTTATAAGTTTAGCGTCTTGCTTTTGCGTAATTTGTAGGCTTTTAGCTTTTTGTGGAAAAATTTGTGTTTAACAAACTAATCAGCTGCCGCATTAATTTCACGGTAGAAACGGCAACATATGTAGTTCACATTATATTAATATCAAGATTATATCGAAAAGAAGTACGTACTTATTTCTCGTGGTAACATATTAGTTGTTTAGAAGAAAGGCATTTGGGCGTTATGAAGCGTCTTAACTGGTAGCACACATTGTGTTTTATGCATGATGGTACCAGGTGTTGGAATAAATTATGTGGGCAATATTGGAGAAAACCGTTAGATTATTTTAATTATTGCATGCACGTTAGTCCTACTTGTAAATAATTACAATTTTTGCGCTTTTCGTTTCCTACTAATTTTTAAATTGCCTAATTTTTTCGAGTTATTGATTTATTTTTAATAATATAGAGAGAGCATAAGCGGAGGTAGTAGTAGTAGCGTATCTTTGGAACGCGATAAGACATCTTTACCGAGTACCCCATTGGAAAAGGATGCACCGACCATCAAAGAAGGTGCGTTGCATTGCAAAATTGCCGAAATTGATGGGAAGGTAAGAAAAATTGCCCGAGTTTTGAATTTCTTGGATTTCAAAAAAATTTATTTATTTTATTTAGCGTGCAGCAGATCGATCGTGGAAGCAAGTGTGGGTCACTCTGCGAGGGCCAAAGGTGTTCTTCTACAAAGACAGACATCATCAGGTGAGCTACATAAATGTATATCGCCTATTTTAATTAACGTAAAAGTTTAACGACTTCTTTTGAAACATAAAAGCAACCTTGTGAGTAATTTGTCAACACCCAAGCTCTCGGACATAAAAGGGTTAGTTATTTCTGCTTTCCATATTCTTCAAGTATACTTTTGCAATATTTATAGGTTGCATTCTCATTTAAATATCATATAAACAAACGCGTCTTAAATTATATGTAAATTTATGTTTCTTCGTGTTAAACAATTATTTGTTATATCGTGAAATAATTAATTATTGTAAGTTGCCTCATGTAAAACATATTCTCGATTTCTTATACTACCTTTTAACACAATGGAATGAAGTTGCAAAACTAATTAGCCATTATTTCATTAGCTTTTGAGCTGTGGTGCATTTCGTAGGGGCTCTCACCTTCAGTTTAAATGTAAAATTTCGCAAAAACTTGCCCATATTTTTTTCCGCACTTTCCATTTCTCCGTTTAAAAGGGTCTAATGCAGCACACGCTAAAAGAAGTGCATCGACACTACATTATAATAAGAGAAAGTATAAAGTATGTAATTACACTAAAAAAAATTACTTTCGGTTTTTATTAGCTGATTGTTTTCGATTTTATTAAATGGATTCCTTATTTCGTTGGTGAAACCGAAATGTTGAGCGTTGCGCATTTAAAAATAATTTTGTATTATAAATTTTACATTTTTAGTATAATACAATAACAATAATTAAAACCACATCTTAAAGAAAGTCCTCGTTGAAGAAGCTTTTCGAAGCTTTAAAATTATGTTTATGGCATTTTTACGATCAAGTCGTTGTAAAATTCTACAATATGCAGGTCAGCCGTGTAAAATAATCGCGATTTTGCCGAAATTTTTTCACAATTTTAATTAATTTGCTGCTGCTTAAAAAATGTTGAAATTTGGTGCAAACTAATTTGCTATCGAATTATCGAGTATGCGATCAAACCAGGTCATTCCATGATTGGGGTTTCAAATTTCGAAACGTATTTGTATTGTTTAATTAATTAGGAGAAGAATTTATAATTAAAAATTTAAATTATAATCCTGCAGTGAATTACAAATGAGGTTTTTGCAACCTGCCAATATTTTAGAACATTCGAAAAATATATTTTATTTGCTGAAAAGTGATAAGAAAATGTAGAGGAAGTTGTTATTGTCAAGGTCGCACTACTATTATTGTGTTATTGTACTTTGATAACCCATACAAATATTAATTATTTAAATAATAATACCTAGAAACCCCGCCAAAATAACATTTGATAATCATCAACGTTTAGTAACTTCCTGTTGGTTAAACCATCCTCATCTTGATTAAACTTTAGCTTTTGTTTGCTTTACCTTTTTTTAACAAAATTTCTCAATTTACAAAATTATGTATTTTAATTGAAAATTAATCAATTCTCATTAAACGTGGTATTTCGATGACCTTTTTAAATCGGAACTGCATTAAAGTTTTCAATTAAATTATTATTTATAATTGATCACTGCAATTATCCGCAGTAATAATTATTTCTATTAATTATTAGCTTAAGAAAATTAAGATTATATTAAAAATTACCAAGCTGAATAAACAATAAAATTCTTAATGTCAGAAGCTTTCATCAATATCCCGATTATAATAGCAATACGTCGGAATAAAAGGAAATAATCCAAAAATCCATATTATTGCTGCAGACTTACTTTGAAAATGTGATTTTTACATTTTTAACATCGATTATTAAAATTTATGGTTTCTTTTACATAGTACCTCCGCATTCTTATTGTCATAAGTAAAATTAGCAAGTTGGTGCAGTTAAAAAGTACGCCGAAATATGCTGATAATGCATAGAAATGATAAAATAAGCAATACAACTGATAAAACAACGTGCAGTAAAATTTAGTGTACAATCGCTAAAATTATTGATTGAGCACTTTTTTTTCACACTTATCCATCGATTCATTGTAAACCAATCTTGATTGTTTGATAAGTGAGTGAGGACACTTAGCTTTATATTGTGTAGAATTGATAACATTTTCCCTTTAACAATTTAATAATAATTGTTGCCTTTGACGATAATGTTACTGTTTTCCAATAATGATAATTTGCAGACTGGGCCGGTGGTCATATTTATATAGTAATCAATATAAGGGCGGAAGTAGGTATTTTTGTCACAGTTGCTTCCGCTGCAAATATTATTTCTTCTAATTAGTCGCGACTAATTGAACATTTTTCAAAATGAACTTTCAGCTTGAAAGGGTTTTTTGAAAATTTTCTCAAAACATTTGGGAATGAGAAAACATTTTTTTTATCATTGTTGTAAACAAAACTTCTTTCCTGTAAGATAATGGACTGGTTAATACGAACGTGAGCTCATTAGACTTTTAATTATTTTATTACCTAGAGAAAAAAAAGTGAAATTTATCTTCTAACCAAACAATGCAAATTTATTTTTAAGTACAAAAGTTTAAACCATTTTTTTCTTCTGCAAAAATAACTTTCACTGTTATAGAAAATTAAAAAATTTTTAAATACGAAGAGTTTTTCGTAACTTATGTAAGTTTTCTGATTGGCAAAAAAAGTGAAATTAATTGAGAAGATATGCTCTCATGATTTTGAATTAATTATTACTCAATATGAAAGCAAAAAGTTGGATTAATCATAATGATTATTACAGAATAAATTGTAATTAACACATTGTACTTTTTGTCTCGAAAAATTTCAAAATTTGATTAACGTTAATTGAAAATTTAAGTTTTGCTAATGGTCGATTGTTAACACCATGGGATTATTTATTCGCGTCCAATAAGTTTCGTTTAATACACCTAACCCATTAACCCACCATAAAGATCTCCCTCTATGGAAGTACCTAGCATATGTCGTGGATGCGCTTGAGTTCTTGTAGAGCACCTTTAATTGTGCAACTTTGAAAGTGTTGTTGATGTTACTTTATATTATTATGTTTGTTAGTTAATTCCTAACGTTCGTCGGCGGTGGTCGTTGATTTTTTTATTTTTTTTTTATTTGAACGGTGGAAACGCGAAATTTAAATCTTTCGTCGTTAATGTTGAACCGACGCGACGCTCGGCGGAATGGAATTACACCATTTTTTTCGTATTCATTAAAATAAAGTGCAGATGCACTTCTATTAAATTTGTACTTGAAAATCTAGTTCGACCTGTTATAGCCTAGCATGACAAGGATAACAGGACGCCTCATTTTTTACGATTCATACTCGATAATAATTAATCTAGATTCTATTCACCGGTCAGTGGTTAATTTTAACAACCACAACAAGTAAATATTTTGTGCGCGGTGTCTGCAAGTGTTAATTGTTATTTTTAATTATGTTGGAACACAATCGTTTATCGAGTATCGGAAATCGTAGATCTGGAACGGTATCGTGTATTCCACTTCAGTTGCATTTAAATTTTCACGTACACGAACTTTTCCCCAGACGCCTTCGACGATGGGGGTCTACCGGATCTTGGGTAATTTTTGAAGAACATTTTTTGAGAAAGTCGAGGAAGTTAAATTAGTTTGTATTGTTTTAAAAAACATAATGTTGACTAATTGAAACGATTACGCTATGTTCTAACAAAATTGTTACGTTAGTTCTACTTTCATAAATTTTTGATTATGTTAACAGATAATTTAGTCATTTTTTTCGTCTCTTATGTGGGTGTTACTTGTGCTACCGTTAAAAGAACCAGTTCTTGTTTTTGCAAAATGTCAGGTTTGACTAATTTTGTCGTATTCGTCCACAGAGTCCGTCAGATGCAGTTGAACAGTCCTTGTCAAATGGCATCGATATGAGTGCTAGTTGTGTAAGAATTGCAGAAGATTACACAAAAAGAAAACACGTCTTAAGAGTTTCTTCCGTCCTACCTTGTCGTTCAGAATTACTCCTGCAAGCCGAAAATCCGGTGGACTTTGCGGATTGGGTCAAAGCGTTACAAGAACAAGTTGCTTCGAATAACGAAACAGAAAACAAATCGGTAAGTCTGCGTTTTAGTATGCATATTATAAGTATGTAATTTTCGAAATAAAAAAACTTAATTCGCAAAGTAAGCAGATAAAAAAAGAAATGATAAGATTGAATGTAATTTATTTATTGATCAATAATTATTCAAGAGCGTATTTATTTTTGTGGATATTATCTGCTGCCATATTATCTCAGTCAGTAATTTTTATTAAGTGCAGCATGCCTTATCAACTTTACTAATATTTAATTTTTAAACATGAATGTTAGAAATTGCTACGACTTCTTTATATTTGATAATGCATTAGTGGTGAGTAGGCAAATTTTTAAAATAATTAACCCGACACAATGTTGCATTTAGAATACCACCAAACAACAAGCTGTTCCTCAAACAACTCCGGCTATAACTACAATACAAGTTCAGGGTTCCAGTCGTCTATCGCCACAACCTCACAAATCAAAATTACCCTCGCTGAGGAATCGATCTCCTACCGGTCAATCGCCCGTTAGTAAAACGCGAAAACCGTCACAAGTCAACGATGGATTGGTTAGTCCGAAAACTAAAACGTGGAGGGGGCGCGTTGCAAAACAATTTCGTAAGATACAGGGTGGAGGTTCGCCCAATTCACCAACGGCCCCCGAAGGTTCTACATTTGGCATTCCACTAGAACTTTGTTATCCTTCAAACTCGAATCAACACGTCCCCAAATTGGTGGAAGTTTGCATCGACATTGTAGAAAGCAAAGGGTTAGAAACGATTGGGGTGTATAGAGTTCCCGGTAACAGTGCGGCAATAACTGCTCTCACAAATTCCGTAAATCAAAGTTTCGATGGTGTGCCGCAAATTGATAGTCAATGGAACGACGTTCACGTTGTCAGCAGTTTATTGAAGTCGTTCTTCCGGAAATTACCGGATGCGTTACTAACAATTAATTTGTATCCGCATTTTATCGAGGCCGACAAAATTGAAGATCCCAACATGCGTATGGAGGAAATCAGAAAATTGGTCAAGTGTCTTCCGTCGCATCATTACTACACTTTGCGCAGTTTGATGTTGCATCTTAAAAAAGTTACCGATTATTCCGAAGCAAATAAAATGGAAGCTAAAAATTTGGCCATAGTTTTTGGTCCGACCATCATTCGGGGGAACGAAGACGATATGGCAAGTTTGGTTAACGACATGACGCATAATTATAAGATTGTCGAATCGCTCATTTGTTATGTAAGAACAGGTTCAAATTTGGTGGTTAAATTTGTATTAACTCATTGAACGGTTTTAGGCCGAATGGTTTTTCTCCGAGGACGATGTGTCTACCTTGCATCTAAGACAACCCGATGTTGGCGTGCATTCGCTAAATAACGAAGTCGCTAGTAATCGCGCTCTACTTCTAGATAACATTAGCAAAGTTGAAGGTAAGATAAGATTGTTAAAACGATTGGATTTTTGAAATTGTTGATTTTTTTGTGTAGGTATGAAGGGCGATAAAGCACCTGGAAGAGAATTGTTTTCTTCAATCATATCGGCTGCGCATAGAAAAATAAGGAGGGGCGACAAGAAGAGCACCTCTCAGGATTCGAGAGATGACCTTACGAGTCCAAACGGTGTGAAAGAGTTTATATCACAAACAAATTATTCCAATGATCTCAAACAAGTAAGTGTCTGTGATTTTGGACGGAAAAATGTTGACAATGGTTTTTGTAGGACGTAGGTGATGAAAAGGTGGAAGAAATTCCAACGACTGTGGTAGATATGGAGAAATCGAATAAACCCGCTGAAAGGGGACCTTGGCTAAATTATTCAGATCAAGAACAAATTAGGAGGCGCGTCGAAAACTTCATTCAAGAAACGCAAGCAAATTTGCAGCGAAATAGGCGAACTGCCGAATTTTATGGCGACGGTTTGGGTAAGTCCGAAATTATTTTTGGTTGTTGTGATGTTTATAACGGAGTGATTTTCTTTTTCAGAACCACGGATTTCGAATTCTGTTCATCATTCCAGTCATGAAAATACGTTAACGGCGCCAAATTTGAACGACACTTATACTATAACAAAAACACAAAGTGCTTCCAACGTGTTTCACAGACCCTTAAACAGTGATAATAAAAATACTAATTTATCTAATAGTGCTTTAGCTGTGCAATATACGAAAAATCTTAGTGAACTTACGGACAATAAAAGAAATTTACAATTTAATAAAAATAGCGAACGTTTTAAAAATTACGATCTAAATAAAAATAGTGAACTATTACAGACTGAACAAAGTGGCTTCCAAAATAATTATAGTAATAGGAATTCTGTGGCGGTTGTTAAACCTTTCGATAAAAATTTTCTTCGGCGTGGAAGTAGTGCAGAAAATATTAATTCTAGTGTGATGGATCTTGCTAATAATGGAACCTTGAAGAAAATCAAATATGAAACGGAGGTAATTTTTTATCATTCACTATGGGTTACATTTTTTATTTATTTAGAAAATCAAAATTTTTAGTCTTTTCTTTTTAGTTGAAACAGTTTTTTTTTAGTACCTATTTCATTTTTAAAGCTTGCATGAGCAACTTTTCAGTTATTTTTGATTTTCACAATTATGTGTAGGTTATTAATCCACAATAGAAATACAAAATGTTTAATTTATTTTAAACATAAAATATCTGTTGAAAGCTTATATTATAAAATTTAATTCAAGTTTTATGTTTCTTATTTTGAGAATGTTATAAAAATGTAAATAAATACCAGTTTTCCACAATCTGAAAATATCTCTTGCTGCAAATACTACGAAAACAGAAATTGAAGAAAACTAAAAATTGGAGCTTTGAAATTCTCAAATCTTAGTTTTCATATTATTACGAAATATTCAGATAAGTAAATCAGTTTCTTCTTTCGTGTTTGCATAAACAGATGTTTCAAGATTGTGGAAATTTTGGAAATAAATTACGTAAAACAGGAATTACTCAAAATAACACTGAACATTGCTCTTAATAATTTAAGCTTATAATTTATGCAGAGTAAATACAATATCTCAAATTTACAAAGAAATTTTAAACTGAAAGTTATACGAGTGACAGTTTGACTTACTTGCATAGCTGTTTTCGGGTGTTTGTTTGTTTTTCTTTTAATTTTTAACAAAACTTCGACAGAACAACATTCTAAAATATTAGCCATATTATAGTCATGTTAATAAAAAATATATGTCATTTTGTTTACATTGTGTCTATCATTAGGACATTCTTTTAAACCATTTTATAAATGTTTGTATTTTTGTTAATGATTATTTAACGCACTCATCATTATCATCATCAACCGTCGTTTATTCTAAAACGAAATATAGTCACCCTGAGGTCTTAATAATCGATTTCGTAAGGTAGATTATTCATTGTTGAACCATCTTATCTTTTAAGCTCTAGAGTCATTTTTTGTACAACAGAAGATTATCCTCGAATCAGAGCTGACTCATTAATTTTTATGTATCAACCAATTAAACAGCAGAAACCCCATGAGTTAATATCATCCGAAGATGATGTTCTTGATACAATTGGCGCTTATGAACGTTATTTCTTTATTCCCCTCTTTCATTAATTCGTTGTACATTTACCACCTGTATTCTTCTTTGACTCCAGTATAAGTGTTTTTTTACTGTCGGACATTCTTCAGAATTGTTGGAGAAATATTTTGTCTTTCCTTCATTCACTTTTAAGGTTCAGGTTTCCACAACTTCTTCTTTGTTCTGGCAATAATTACAATCTAAGATTATTATTAATTTGTTTTTCCATCGTATTTTATTCAAAAAGTGTAAAGATGTACAAATCTAGTTCTGATATTTCACAAAATTTAATTTTTGCTAATTTCTAAAAGACACTCTGTACAACAAAAGTAGTATATGTTTATTAGCATGAAAAATCTTTTAAACTAACGTTCTGCTAAATTTTTTTTAAATATTGAGATAAATAATTGTTTTCAAATTAAATAATGTCACAGTTGTAAATGTAAATAAATAAATGAGCATAATAATTAACAAATTTTAAAGACGCGTTCGAATTATGTGTGCAGGATGTTCAATTAAAAAAACATCAATTCGTTGTGCTCCTGAAACACAGAGCACTCTGTAGAATTAAAAATACCTGACGTCATGTATGTAGGTCAAACAGATACATAACTTTTAAATTTAATTTGGTTTTAATATTTCATTGATATTTGATTCACCTTATATATTATTTTAACACATAAAAACAATTAATTCGATCCTTGTTTAGGTTTAATACACGTTAGAACGCAAAGCGGGAAAATGATGTTGAAATTTATAAATTGCCAGCGAACAAAGTTATTTATTTATTATTTTAATTTATTGTTTTTTATTTAATAAAAATAGTTTGGTAAAAAAATAATATTTCATGTTTATTTCAATGATTCGTTTATTTATATGCACACAAAGAGCGCCAGGCAAGATGTCGATATTGAAAATGTGAAATAACCGTTAAAGTGATAATTTATTTATTTTGTAAAAATTGACAAAATTTTATTAACTTTAGTGTAGTTAGTTTTAGCTTGTTTTTTTTACTGAATAGAATTTTTGCTTTTATAATAGAACGGCACTAATCCACGAACTGGATCATTGGATTCTCTTCATAAATTACACGAAGCCGACGATGGTAAGATTTTATGTTAAATATTTCAAATAGTAGAAATCCACCAAGCATATTCACTTAATTATATTTTATTTAGCTTTTGGGAAAAATTATTGCTATTCTATTTAAGTTTTGGTACCTACATAATATTCACAATTTATTTGATTTTCTTGTTAAAAGTTTTTTAAAATTTAATTAATGGTGTTGGGTATGTTAGGCTATGGAGCCCCCACGGCTCTTGTAAGAGGTTGGAGGCCCGTGCGCCCCCCAACCGTGCCTCAGAGGCCCCCTCGTAACCGTTATCGCAACAGATTTTAAAGAGGTATTTAGCTGTGCCGCTTTTGCACCTGCTTGGCCGTGTATATAAATTTTAAGCCTAACATAGCACAGCACTAATTTTTTTCAATTTTTCTTTACCAAGTTAACAAAACTTGAAAAAATGACGCATGCACTTGCTTTTCATACTTGTTTAACACACCTTTACATTTTTTATGCAATTAAAAATGATTATCAATTTTCAGGCACCGATTTGCAAGCGTCAATAATGAAAATTTTCGACGAGAAGAAGAAAACTTTAAATCCTCTATTAGGCGTAGATCTTCCGTTCGCAGATGAATCACCGGAGCGACCGTCGTTGCCCAATTACGCTACCGCCACTCCTCTTCAAGCTAAAGAAACCAATATCTTGGCTTCTCCTAAAATTTATCGCAATCCCAGTTTGCACAAAAATTCCTATACCATTTCAAAGTTTGGTAAAACTTTAAACTTTTCCGAATTTCGGTTGAAAGAAATTCAAAAGGCCAAACTAGAAGAAGAGAAAGATAGGGATTGCTCTGAAATTGTACCTGATAACGATCGTCACATATCCAATTCGGAAAAATTAGGGAAAACTTGTAATAACATTATCACTTCCAACGGCATTTCCGGTAACTCAAAACTGCGCCGATCCGAATCCTTAAATAAACCGGATCGTACGGTGTCTCCGTTAAATATAAAATTGAAGAGGTCGGAAAGTTTAAACAAAGCCAGCGATCGCCTCAAGAGGTCCGACAGTTTAACAAAAAACGAGAAAACCGAAAATAACATCAACAAGCGACGCGAATTATCGGCCACTAGAAGAACAAATAAAGAACTAACAAAATTGAAAAGGAAAAACGGAATGCCGGAGAGATCGATTAAAAGGAGGCATACCGTAGGCGGCACGAAGGATTTCGATAAAGTGAATTGGCTGGATAATCGTTATCAAGATAGGGATTCGGATGCGGAAAATCAAAATAAGGAAAAGTGCACTTTGAGAACGAGTTCGCCGGATTTGAGTTCGACGAGAAGAGAACGATTATTTTTAGAAGTTAATCTTTTTGCGTCTGAAAATATTGTTGTCGCTCTAAGACAACATTTGATCGGTGTAAGACCGCAAAGTTTACCCGAACCTAGAATTTTTAGCGTTCCTCTCGAATCTCACGTATAAATCAAACAAATTAATAGTGATATATTTAATTTAAACGTTTGCCTTAAAGCACCCATAAAGAAAATGTTCCAAAAGGGAGATTTTATTAAAATTTTAGCTTTGGATGCTTCGACTGATAATTAAATAATAAAAAATGTGCAATACTTTTATTGTGCATTTGTGGGCGTTGAAAATTTGTTGCCAGAATGCCTTCGCTTGTAAATAAAATGAATTTTAGCAATTACCTAGTAATAATAATTATTATTATTAACGTAAAAAGAAAAGACAGAAATATAATTTCTCACGGTTCACGTTCAAAATGGCGCCGATAAATCGGTACGTCATGCTATGTATGTACGTACGTACGTATGTGTGTGCGTGATTTTGAACGGGTACACGTTTCTTGCAGATATTTTTTATGTAGTTAGTGCACTTACCATTTATTAATTTATTTTTTTGTTGGCTTTTTAAAATGTGATTCTAAAATATTCCAATTTTAAGCAAATGAATTTGTGATAAATATTTTATGTAAATTAGGAGTTATAATTTTATGCATTTGTGTACATAGGTCTGTGTGGTTTCTATTTTGAAATTGTTAAATTGTGCTTCCTTGAATTAGGATTACTTAAAGAAGAAAGTATTTAATGTTTTATAGGATTTGGTTAGTTTTTTTAGCTATCGACTGCAGTATTATAAAATACTGTGCCAAATTACTATTATTATTATTATCATTATTATTATCACTAATATGATACTCTTGCTGCACTATATTTTATTTGTATATAATAATTTTTTTGTATTATTTCAAGTGGCTTGAAAAATTTGTGTAGTCAAGGTGATTTTATTAGGCTGTTTCAGTCTTGCCTGTTATTGTTTTTTTCTAATAGTTATAAGTACAAAATGTATGTGTTGTTGTATTTTGTGAAATTTGTAAATACATTTTCAAAGAATTTTATTTTTTTACTTTTTTAAAACGGGAACCCCTCAGAATTTTTGCAATTCAAAAAGCACCACTTTTATTTTAAGGGGTTAGCTCACCTAGAACGTCAAAAAAATGAGTAATTTTTGCAATTTTTTGTGGAGAAGTGAATGCACATATTTGTACAACAGTTTAAGTATTTAAAAGAGCTTTATTTGGTGAGTGCTTCGTAATTTTTTTGTTACAAAATATTAATAACTAACAAAGTTAAAGTGCACGTTCCACAAGCATGTTTTAAAATCACGTTTTGCGGTGAGCAGTGTTATTCGGACCCAGGTTATCTGAAATCAAAAATTAAAAAAAAATAGATAATCTATTGGTTGATGCAGTCTTTAATCGAAGGATTTTCTAAAAAAAAACTTAAATTTGACAATATGGCAGTCATTCAAAAGTTAAAATTTCAATTTTTGTAAAAAAACAAAACATTTTTAGTTCATAAAATAGAAACTACGCATTGTAAAACCAAAAGCTTCGATTAAAGACTAGTTTAGAGTGTTTAAAAATAGGACACAAAATTTGAGATAGGTTGGTGCGCAGATTTTTGAAATATCTTGCTCACCGATTCGAAAACGTAGTTTTGAAATACATTCGTTAACGAGACCGCGCGTACTTGCAGTTTGAAATGTTATGTTACCGTCACACTGTTTGCACTTCACTAAAACTGAAATTGCCGAAAAAACGGTGATAAAATTCAAAATTCTGTATTCGTATGTTACAACACAAGGGTTAGGACAATACTCAAAGATTCAGCGAGTACAGGTTTTAGCAATGAGATTGACACTCGCTCCTTGCGTGCAATCTCCTTGCTAAAACCTGTACTCGCTGAATCTTTGAGTATTGTCCGAACCCGCGTTGCTGTTGCGATGATAATTCCGTGAAGAAACGCGACAACTTAAAAGCACAACATCACATACGAAAATACATTTCAAACGCCATTTTTAATGTCGAAAATGGTGAAACAAATTAGCCATATCGCATCACAATCATTGCAAAAAATCCACAGTATTGTCTTGTGCCACATTAATTTCTTCTTGCATTTTAATTTTTTTGCAGATGCACTTGAAGTACTTTCATTATGATCCACTGTTTTTGGATTCACCACATTTTTTCTTTTCCTTAGTGTGAATTTCTGAAAATTTTCTGATTTTCGTAAGTTTCCCGAACCTTTCTTACGTTCCATAATTTTTGTAATAAAGAAAAAACAAACTAACTTACTAGTCAGATGAAGTATTTTTAGCGAACTAAACACATAAAATTTACTACCCCATTTGGTAAGGTTTGAAGGACGTCCGGTTTGAAATTTTTAGAATTTGTCTTTTAAGGCCGTGTGACACTTGTGTAAATTTGCGTGTAGATTTACGTGTAGATTTCTACACCGTGTAAAACACATAAATTTGCGTGTAGATTTTGTTGCAAATCTGCTAGCAAATAGTGTGTTTGCCACTTGTGTAAAAATTTACACGTAAATTTACAATTTGCACATGCGCATTCTGGTCAATTGAAAATTCGAACGGTAAGTTGCTATAAGAAGTTTGTATGTCTGGTCGCCTTGTGTTGTTTAGTATTAAAAGAAACGTGATAATGGATTCGAATTGGCAATTAACGCTTATATATTCTGCTATGATCACAGTAGCAGCAGGTATTGGGGTTGTAGTAAGGAATGAAGGAATTTAAAAAAAAACGAAAACTAAAAACGTGGTCGCGATCTTGGTTAAAGCGCAGAACTGCAGGAAAAGGTATTCTAAACATGTTAAATTCTGAAGTAAAAACCGAAGATCCATCTGCATATACTAATTTTCTCCGCTTAAATAATCTCCAATTCGAATATTTGCTTTCACTAATTAATGACGATATTAAAAAAGAAGATACTTTTATGAGACAAGCAGTTCCTACAAGAAATAACACAACACAAGAAAAAATAGACCACACCTTCGAATATTCTTCTGCGCAATTTTACACGCACAACTTGCGAAAAAATGTAGAAATATTTCTATAAAATATTTACACGTAAATCTACACGCAAATTTAAGTGTTTTACACGGTGTAGAAATCTACACGTAAATCTACAAGCAGGTAGAATAGAGGTAAAACCACGCCACGCGTAATACCTGCTTCACTTACCTGTATTTAAAGCCTTATAGCTTCTGTATAAAAATTCAGTATAGGGTGGTATAGGCGTTTCAATTTAAGATCGCAGCGCCGTAGTGGTCACTAGTGGTATTAATAATGCTGGTACATATGTTTTCGGATACTAGTTATGTATTAAATATATTTTTAATTGTATTACGATACGTTTGTGTTTGTTTATTGTAATAATTTGATATAATTATTTTAATTACTTTTTGAATTTGAAATAATTATTTGCAGCAACCAAATAGGGTTAGAAAATGTGACATATCCTTGGTAACATACCAACATTGGTAGTTCAAAAATTTTCCGCAAGGTAGCGTATCGCTTATCTTGAAACGCCTATACTTCAAGAAAATGTGATTTTTGAAAAATCGATTTTTTGAAATTTCTAGGTGAGCCTAACCCCTTAAAGATGACACCTCCCCTACACTTAATGTCCGTGGATATATGTACATTTGAGACAGTTTTCCATTAGAGAATGTCAAGTTTTGATTTAAAAATAGAAACATGACAATTGGTCAATAGATGCTGCTAAGAACATTTTGTAGTTTAATTAGTATTTCCAGGATTTGATCTTGGACATACGAAGCGCGGCCAATTCATGATTTTGTAATTTTTGGGACGTTCTTCACAAATTTACCTTTATTCCTGACCGAGCCTAATGTCGAAAACTTGGAGACTCTTTTCTGAAGCAAAACTAGAGAGTTGAAGTAAAACCATCGCAGACATTGTAGCTTAACTAACTTTTTTTATTATAGAATCAGGGACGTCAACCAGAATTAAGTTTTAATAAAAATTTTCACATTATTACAAAGTTCAGTTCACTGTGTAAAACTAATAACATTTGAAGTTTTGGATTGTTTGCTAATTATGGGTTCAAGTTTTAATGGATACCGCTTCTTGTGACATACAAAATCACAAATAAAGAAACCCTTCTTAAGGATGCGGTCTCTATTCAGTAATATTGCAACAATGTGCTTTTTTTATGAGTTCTTCTATTGTCCCTGATATACAGAATTCTATAGACTTATCTATTCTGCCTGCATCCTGGAAATTGGCGATTGTGATAACTATTCACAAAAAGGGCGAACAGGCTTAGCTCCGAAAATTATAGGCAAATCTAGCTAACGCCTGTTGAGGTTCAAGTAGTTATGGAGAATTGCTGCATAATACAACACAGCACTTAAACCAAAAATACATTATTTGATTTTTTTGTGTACTTAATTTGTTTGCATGTTAAGGCCAGATAAATGTGACACATTTCAGTTTAAACCCTCAAATATCAGGGTGTATAACTTTGGAACTAATGAACATAGTGGGCTGATTTATTTTCAACTCTAAGTTACCAAGTTCTGATTGATCTTAAAGTTAGGATCTTGAAGTTGTGAAGTTATGAATTTGAAGTTGTCAACTCTAAGTTACCAAGTTCTGATTGATCTTAGAGTTAGGATCTTGAAGTTGTGAAGTTATGAATTTGAAGTTGTCAACTCTAAGTTACCAAGTTCTGATTGATCTTAAAGTTAGGATCTTGAAGTTGTGAAGTTATGAATTTGGAGTTGTCAACTCTAAGTTACCAAGTTCTGATTGATCTTAGAGTTAGGATCTTGAAGTTGTGAAGTTATGAATTTGAAGTTATAAACTCTAAGTTACCAAGTTCTGATTGATCTTAAAGTTATAAACTTGAAGTTGTGAAGTTATGAATTTGAAGTTATAAACTCTAAGTTACCAAGTTCTGATTGATCTTAAAGTTAGGATCTTGAAGTTATGAATTTGAAGTTGTCAACTCTAAGTTACCAAGTTATATGGTAATTTTTCGTTAAAGTAAAAATACGTGAGCTATAGGCGAGACCGCACCTAGGGGGCTAAAATCCTCAATTGGAGGTACGCCGGCTTGGGATTTTTATGAGAATTTTTGGGGGTTTATTAGAACACTTCAATATACATCTTTGCCAATTTTCAGCTTGCCCGGAACTTCGGTAAGCTCAAACCAAAATTTCGGCTTCGGTACTTGGAAGATACTATAACTTTGGCAAATTTTGAAAATTTTATTTTTCTCTTCATTTTCCAACCTTGGCCACAATTTCAATTAATTTATTATTAAAAGCATTTCCCGTGCCCGAAAACATATCTCTCCCTGCAACGAATCAATATTGTGCCATTTTAAGGGTGGGTCGTGTGTTTGTGCAAAAACTATCAACTTCACGTGAAAATGTCATAAGACCATTTTTGTAGATAATTACCTCCTCTACAAATTGTATCTAAAACTTTTTATTGTACGACTAATAAAAAACGAGATATTAAAAAAAGGCCAATTTCGTGACCTTTGACCTCGAATAACCTTTAACGCGTACATGATATCGAGGTCGACTTTTTACATATTGTTTACAACGATGTCATAAAGATGTGTACCAAAATTCAGCTAGGTGGGAATTTTTCCGAGCTGAACCCCATTTTTCGTCTAATTGACTGGACTACTATACAATTAATTGAAAATTGATTCTGGCCATTTTAAATACATATAACCGTGGTTGCGCAACTTAGCTCCACTTTAAACGGTTATTACTATGTGAATACGAATCTGACGAAAAATATGTAAACAAGTTTTTTTGTAGAGAATTTAATTAGCTCTAATTTTATATTAAACTATTTTGCCATAAAGTACAAAGAAACTTGAGAAATCGGCGAAAAACTTATTTTTGTCCGTTTCTCGCTATAAACAGTGAAAAAATTAACAAAATAAAAATACCCTTTTAGAAATAGGGGATAAAATAGGGTTAATATTAGAAAATTAATCCAGTTAGGGGTTGAAAAAATAAAATGTAGCTGAATATTTGAATAGAGCGTTCATTTACCCTTCTAGAACATTTTTTATTTTTAAGTTTAGACTACTTTGGATAAAGTTACAGTTATTTTTCGACAAGTCTACAAACTAACTTTTCGACTTTTTGAAGAACCAAAACAAGGAAACAAATGCCTTTTAGGACAAATCCTTAAATTTGTATTTTTTATTTCTTACAAAGATATTGTGTGCCAAGTTTCGTCAAATTTGGTGGGGGTCGAGTAAATTCTTCAGTTGATTTGAGATGGAATGACCCATAAGTAACTAATGCTCAAATTCATAGGGTCGTTACTTAAGTACAAGTACTTACTCAAGGGTCAAATTTATATTGCACAGAAGCATTTTCGGGCAAAAACACTTGGAAATTCTAACACTTAGTATAAAAACTAAGATGAAATACATTGATAAAAATTAATTACTCAAGTAGAAAGGGGTTAATATGTCAAGTAAAGTTGTAAGTGTAAAGGCGGTGTGATACTTGTGTAAATTTTGTTGTAAATTTGCGTATAAATTTGCGTGTAAATTTACAAAAGTGTCAAACGCGTAAATTTGTTAGCAAATTTTGTTGTAAATTTTTTGTAGGAATATTTCTATATTATTTTTGCTGAACATGCGTGTAAAATTGCGCACAAGAATGTTGTCATATACAACATCCCAAGGGACGGGCATATATTCGACAATTTTTTCCGCTGCCACACAAATGCTTGTTGTAACAAAAACTGCCCAAGCGCGAAGCGCGCGGGCAGTTTTTTAGGGACAACAAGCATGCGTGTAAGGTAGCGGGAAAAATTGACAGAATATATGCCTGTCCAGAGGGATGTTTGACAAGAGAATCGCACGAACGATTAAAAAAATTGTATTTTAATAAAAAGTTAGATAGCTTTGTCTCAAATAAAATAATGTATAGTTTAGTATACTATACTATGTATTGTAGCGTCTGGTGTCTTGAAAATACACGAGTACGCACACAATCGGTTTATGGACCCCTACCTTTAATTCGACTCTTATACTTCTCAGGGTAATATGCGTCGGGATCTGAATCAACCAACACTTCTTATACGAGCTTATTCTTGATTGAACGAATTCTGGGTTCCAACAAAGATAAAACTACAGTTGGAATTCCGTTAACAAGTTTTTAATCAAATCAACAAATTTCAACATATAACAAGAACCCAAACAATCAAACAATCTTTATGTAAACTACTATTCTACGCACTGATTATTAAAAGGTAGCTAACCTGTGATTTGTATCGTGCGCACTATTTTCTTTCTTCAAATATTCCACTTTCCAATCTCCAATCTGCTTCTCATATATCGGATAACTTGGTATCCGTATCTCCCCAACGTATCTATAAGACACGATCTCGATCACAACCTTCGTTGCCAACACCTTCTGTATCCCGCTATCTTGCGGAATCTTAAATTCTCCAAGGAATTAATCTTCTTGGGTAGTACCACCGTATAACGTTCACGAATATAATTTATTTCAGTATATTTTATTTGAATCTTACTTGAATTCGCGAGTTTATCTCGCAGTACAAAATACACGACCGTCACGCTTCGTGATCTCGATGGAACTGTTATTTACTTTTTATGTAACGTTCGTTACTATATATTTTGTTTTTTCAAACCGGAGCTTCTTATATATTGGTTTGTTTGTACATGGCCGACGGTTCTCTGCACGTTTGATTAATTTCCACATGTTGTATATCCCGTTTACACACAACATATAACTCGAACAAACTTAAAATTAAATTCAAACGACACAACAAAACAAACACATGTAAACAAATGTGTTTGAACCTCCGGTCTCCAACTGTACTTCTCTCCTTGTTGGTACGACTCTATCCTCAACATGGATAGCGCGTATCACAACAGTATATACTTTATACTATACTTTAGTATAGTCTATAGTATACTATGACAATGATAAACAAATTATTTGTCATTATACGAAATAAAAATGTGTTCACGGTTTGGTTCGCGGTTTGGCAAATGTTGATGAAGAAATTAATAATAGTACACCAATTAATACTGCGGGTTCAAGAAAATCAGTTTGGTTTCAATTTGACAAATTTTGTGCGTTAAGAAATTACAATGCTATCAGCAACGCGCTACCCGTAGAAGATCTCAATAATATAAGTCAAAGTTTGAGGATATAATATGAGGAAGGAGGGTTCAAATTATAAAGAAGCAACACGATAAAAATGACATCTTCTGCGTTTACAATATTATACAAATAACTAACAAAAGTGATTTTATAACAGATTGATAAGAAAATTAATTTCAAAAAGGGACAGAAATGAAGCCATTAAATGATGATTATTTGAATAAGAAACGATTTACACCAGATGAAGAGTACCATAGCAAAATTGTTCAAAAAATAAAAATTGAATTTGATTTAAAACAAAAGTTATAAAAATAATGAACTTGTCTAAAAGTATCATGCTGAAGTATAGAAGAATTGCACATTTAATTTTTCAAACTGTATAAATGTTAGTTTCTTTGTAACCATTATTTGTATAAAATCAATTAAAAATTAATTTTATAAAAAACAGACTGTCAACTTTTAATAAACCATGTTAGTAACAATTTTTGCAGGCAAATATTCGACAATTACCCCGGCTAATATTCAGTTTCCAAATAGTCACTTAATTTTAATATGATTGGATGGATGATTAATATGATTTTAATATGACTACTTTTCAATTGTTTTTGACAATGTCATTGGTACACGTTGGTCATGTGTGACAGGTGAGGGCGATTCTCGTTGGTATTATGTCAAAGTTATATGTTGGTAAAAGTTTGGTTATATGTTATATATTTTCTAATTCGTTCTTTAATTGTTGATTTTTAAATATTATAATGACGTAATCGCAAGAGAAAATTAGAATTTTGATAAATGAATATCAAAACAGGGTCGCCATACTAGAAAGCGCGTGCGCAATTTCTAAATTTACCAGCAAAATTTTACACAAGTGGCAAAAAGTAAAAATACGTGAGCTATAGGCGAAAACCCGCACCTAGGGGGCTAAAATCCTCATTTGGGGAAACGCCGGCTTGGGATTTTTATGAGACATTTTGGGGGTTTATTAGAATACTTCAATATACATCTTTGCCAAATTTCAGCTTGCCCGGACCTTCTGTAAGCTCAAACCAAAATTTCGGTTTCGTTACTTGGAAGATACTATAACTTGGGCAAATTTTGAAAAAATCAATGTTTCTCTTCATTTTCCAACCTCGGCCACAATTTCAATTAATTTATTATTAAAAACATTTCCCGTGCCTGAAAACATTTCTCTCCCTGCAACGAATCAATATTGTGCCATTTTAAGGGTGGGTCGTGTTTTCGGTCAATAATTTAAGTATTATTAGTGTGCCGTGTGCCAGTAGAGACGGTCGCCAGCTTAGCGGTTAAGTGCGTTGCTGCTAATGCTAAATACCTGGTTCAACTCCGGGCTCAGTAAAACTTTATTCTGACCGTCTCCCCTCGGAAGGCAATGGCAAACCACCGAGGTGTAATCTGCCTGGTACAGCCTCTCTGGAGATGAAGTGTATACACTTCCCGCGGTTCGGAGCCCGCGTTAAGCAGTAGGTCCCCTATGTGTGTGATAATACTTCAAACGCACAACACATGCATAAGAGAGAGGTCGCCTACGTCTGAAATCTGGCACGGCACTTGAAGAAGAAGAAGTGTGCCATGGAAAAATATGAAAAAAACTATTTTATAAAGAATTTTCTGCTCTTCAATTATGGTCTGATCATAATTTTTCATACAAGCATAAATAAGCGAGTTATTGGCAAAAAATCGCGTTGGGGGAGCTAAAACCCCCGATTGTGGGGGACGCCGGCGTGGGATTTTATGAGACTTTTGGGCGGTTCATTAGAACACTCCAATGTACATCTCTGCCAAAATTCAGCTTGCCCGGATATTTTGCAAGCTTGAGCCAATTTTTCGGCTTCGTTGCCTGGACTATTAGTAGATACAATAAATTATTATCACTTTATCTGGATTTTAAATTCAAGATTTTTTGTAATGCATCTATTGGTTTAAATCTGCAAATGTTTCGTTTTTAGAATTGTGTCCATGAGGCTACGGACTCTGCAGTGTTACCCCCAAAACTAGACTACGTTTACAAATGACGAAATTTAACATTTTAACTAATAGTCAGAACAGTATCACGCTAGTACCGGTTTAGCTGCCTATAGACACTCTAGTGCGACTTACAAATCGATCGTGGTGGACTGTTTAATGTAATGGTAAATGTTGGAGGGGGGTCGGATTTTGGGCATTGTATCTTATCAGACGACGGAATCTCCAGTTTAATTTACAAATCTAGTGAGGGTGATACAGTTTACACGTGACGAGACTTAACTTTTATAAGTAGCAGCGAAAGCGGGTCGCATTTTGGTAATTGTGTCTATGACCAGACGATCTCTACAACCTTACCTATGAATCTAATCAGCGAGTTACAGTTTAAGCCTAACGAGACATAACTTTTTAATGAAACGCCGGATCGAGATCGCCCTTTTGACAGTGCGTCTATCAGCCAACTCGCCTTACAAAATTTGAAGGGGAGGATATGGGGATAAGATGTAAGCAACTACATATGTATCCGAGTCGATGCTTTCTCCAAAACAACTAACAAATAAAATCACCCAAGCCATTAAGAAATAATATTACTGTAGGATGAATTATCACGACTGAACGCGCTTTATTTAATAACCTTGCAGCAGCGTGCTGTACATACTCAATAGGAATCAAATCTCTGGCTCAAACAGGGCACCATATTCCAAAATCGGACGAATATTAGTCTCGAGCAAGATGCTAGTCCTTACTTCCTGACAAAAGCAATATAATACATATTTTGCTTTATACCACCTATAATTAATTATACCAATGCTCCGAGTTCAGAGAACTAATGGAAATAATTTAGTAAATACAGGTCATAGGTCGTAAACCTATGAGCTACGTATACAGCAGAAGCAGCCTTTTCTCTAACTTATTAACAAAATTTTTTGCGTTAATTTTTTTTCGGTCTATTATTTTTAACATGTAATTTTGCTTTTTTAATAAAAGCGAAATGGTACATACTTTCGAAAATAAAGTTGATTAAAGTAAATATTCGTTCTGTTTTATTATTCTAAACTGTATTAAAAATTAAATATCTAACTTCAAATGTGTGTACTTAACAAATATTTGTATTTATTATTAATAGTAGAATTTATATTACAGTTACTTATTGCTTTTTAAATGTTAGCATTTTTATTTAAACGTTTCGTTACGTCTTTTTGTTTCAATCAATTAACTGGAAATGTTTTCTAAAACTCGGAAATATTTTGATTTTCTTTTCAGTTTTCTATTTAGTTTTCTCGATATTTTCTATTAAAAAAAATGTTTTTCTCTAATTTCAAAACAATTTGAAGGTAACTAATAAATTTTCATTTTTTCCAATATCGTAGAGATTTTATAAAATTTGTTCTGGTTATTGGATTTTCGTTCATTCCTTTCATATGAGTTTTTGTAATCTACTTGAAGATATCCGAAACACTCTCGACAAAGGTAATTATTTTATTATAAATAAAATAATTATATCACGTATGTAATATAATTTTACTGCAAAATTAATTACTAGGGTAAATTTGTTTAATTAACCACAGGATTTACAATGCGAATACACTAGGAAAATTTAACGAAGCTTTGCAAAACATAACCACCCAGGTATATAACTAAAGCATATTAATTTTGAATTAAAATCTACCATTACATTTAATATGAGCGCACGAAATGTCAACTCTCAAGTACGAACGTAGTATAATAATATTATGTAGGTGCAATAAATTGAAAGCTCCTTTAAGGACACACTTCAGTTGTTCGATTATTAAATTTCTTTTTAAATCCATTTTTACGTATTTAGTCGAAACCTGAAAACGTGATCAGATAATTGGAAATATTTAAAAAAAGATATTACAAAAAAATATTGTAACGATAACGAAATGTGTGACATTCACCAATGCATATTTTTAGAAACGTGCCAAGACATATTTCGTTGCTTTTTATAATAAATTCAATTTTATTTCTATAGGCAATTACATTCACATTTTTTAAATTAAAATTTGCTATGTAACACAAAAAACTTGGATAACTGAAGCACTCGGTATAAATATGAATAATTACTACCACTAAGGAATGGGGTTACAATTTAATATTAATTTAGAAAGGTAGACTTCCAACGGAGGTGAATCTACGTATATTATACATAGTCTTTCTAGGTATTATATTACAGTAGTTTATTATATACATATACTTTAACAATTCCTTTACAGTTTCATAAATCCTGACAAGAAAATTGTGTAGGGTCATCATACGAATTTTCTCAAAGTAAGTTGATTTGCATACAAAAGATGTGGATAAACCGGGGAGAAACTAATGAAAATTGGTAAGCAAAAGCTTACTTCAACTTATTGTTTCGATTATATTTTAATTTCGGCAGACGAACTTAATAAAGGAACTTGATTGATAAATAAAGGCAAATATGAAAAATGAAATAATTTACATAAAATAGTATAATAAATAACGAAGAAAACTTCAGATATAAAAAAAATTAAGAAATTACTAAAATAATTTTGATAACTAAAATTAACAATTTAAAACTACATTATCTTATCGATAAAATTAATTATCTTATATATAAAAATGCTTGTATGTGTGTGGGTATGTGTGTGGGTATGTTCCGCATAGACGCCTAAACCCCGTAACTGTGGGCGTTGAAACTTTCACGAGATCTGGCGACATTCAATAGGAAACTTTTCGTCGTCTTTGATTTTACTAATTCGCCACCATAAGACGGTCATCAGCAGTTAAACGCTTCAGGTCACAGTAGTTGTCATAGTTACGATGCGATTTTGACGCTAAAAGATTAATTCAATGACATTGACATATTATAGTCAGTAGCGGCTCGACAAATAGGGGGAATGACAGATGACATATACTCAGTGGCGTTCCAAATATTTTTAAAATTAAATGACTTAACCTTAAAAATGACAGATGACATATACTCAGTGGCGTTCCAAATATTTTTAAAATTAAATGACTTTGACATATTATAGTCAGTAGCGGCTCGACAAATAGGGGGCACAACTTTGACATAAGAATGTAAACCTTAAAAATGACAGATGACATATACTCAGTGGCGTTCCAAATATTTTTAAAATTAAATGACTTAACCTTAAAAATGACAGATGACATATACTCAGTGGCGTTCCAAATATTTTTAAAAGTAAATGACTTTGACATATTATAGTCAGTAGCGGCTCGACAAATAGGGGGCACAACTTTGACATAAGAATGTTAACCTTAAAAATGACAGATGACATATACTCAGTGGCGTTCCAAATATTTTTAAAATTAAATGACTTTGACATATTATAGTCAGTAGCGGCTCGACAAATAGGGGGCACAACTTTGACTAACCTTAAAAATGACATTGACATATTATAGTCAGTAGCGTTGCACAATATTTTTAAAATTATCAAAAATCATTTTACAGGGTAAAACATAAATAGTGCGCGTTTTAGCAAGACCCTTTTCATAACCTAGAGAGTGACCCTGATAGTGTTGAATAGCCCCCATGGGCCCCCCGATAGTGTCAAAGTGACGGCATTAACTACATAACCTAAAAATCATTTTGCACATACAGATTTAACTTTACATGAAGATGTAACTTTACGTGAAGATTATGTATGTATGTGTGTATGTATGTGTGTCTGTCTGTATGTATGTACGACAGATGACGGATGACAGATGACGGATGACAGATGACAGCTGACAGATGAGATGACAGATGACGGGTGACAGATGACGGATGACAGATGACGGATGACAGATGACAGCTGACAGATGAGATGACAGATGACGGATGACAGATGACGGATGACAGATGACGGATGACAGATGACAGATGAGATGACAGATGACGGATGACAGATGACGGATGACAGATGAAGGCCGAACAACTTTGGCCTTCACGGATCTATTATTGTCCGCCCTGTGAGGCCGAAGGCCGAACAACTTTGGCCTTCACGGATCTATTATGGTTTCACCCTGTGAGGCCGAAGGCCGAACAACTATGGCCTTCACCGATCTATTATGGTCTTCCCCCTGTGAGGAAGACTTTATGTAGGTCGCAGAACTCGCCGGAATTGTGCAAGAAGACGCAAATCCACCTCTTCGTGGAAGATCCACCTCTTTGCGGAAGATTTAACTTTACCTGAAGATTAATTTGTTTTTAATTGGTTTTCTAAAGAAAAACTCGCCGGAATTGTGCATGAAGACGCAGACCCACCTCTTCGTGGAAGATCCACCTCTTTGCGGAAGATTTAACTTTACCTGAAGATTAATTGAAAAGTGAAAATTGTGTAAAAACTTTGGACGTATGTAGCGCTCTTATTTACGCCAGAAATGGACGGGCTAACCGTTTTTGGGATTAAATTAAATGACTTTGACATATTATAGTCAGTAGCGGCTCGACAAATAGGGGGCACAACTTTGACATAAGAATGTTAACCTTAAAAATGACAGATGACATATACTCAGTGGCGTTGCAAAATATTTTTAAAATTAAATGACTTTGACATATTATAGTCAGTAGCGGCTCGACAAATAGGGGGCACAACTTTGACATAAGAATGTTAACCTTAAAAATGACAGATGACATATACTCAGTGGCGTTGCAAAATATTTTTAAAATTAAATGACTTTGACATATTATAGTCAGTAGCGGCTCGACAAATAGGGGGCACAACTTTGACATAAGAATGTTAACCTTAAAAATGACAGTTGACATATACTCAGTGACATATACCAGGAATGTGTTGTTCGAACGGCAAAGTTGTTTTGCCACCGCTGATTGATCCACCTAAGCCGCTTCTAAATTACCTTACTGGCACCACTGCAATTTCAAAACACTTCCTGCTAAACATTCGCAAGTACAACTCATGCTTTCAAATGACTTCACTCGGAGCAACAAACATTTTCTCCAACTTCGGTTACATGCCCACAGTCATTTTAAAGTTGAAATAATAAAAAAATTGTTCATAATGTGTTGGTTCTGTTTACTCTACTTATGTCTAGCGCCGCAGGCGCTAGTAATAAATAATTATGTAATTAAAATTTAATAAACAAAACGTCGGTTTAGATAGCGGGGGGGGGAGACGTTCAAAATTAGTACTGTTTGAATTTTAAGTTTAACCCCCCTCACTATCAGCTACCCCTACTTTGAAATTTTAAATAGCACCCCCTATTTTGCGATGCAGAATTTTAAAGTTGAAAAAAATCCACGAATAAAAATTGGATTTAGTGGACCCGTTGGAAGATGAGGCATGAAATAATTTTATTCTGAAGTTATTAAAATTTTAGAAAACTCATGAAATTACATTTGTTATTGGCCAAACAATAGTACAACCTATTTTGGAATTCTTCTCGGACTTCCAAAAGTTCTGTTTCTGGACTAATCCGCCTACATTCTTGATGGGTTAACCTATTTGTTTCAGTTCTATAGAAGATTCTCGGGAGGAGTTTTGTAAACTACCGTTTTCAAATGTCTCCAGAGAAAAATCAAGCGGCATCAAACCGGGGGAATTTGAACTATTGGCGAATTTGAATGTTATAAAGAAGAAACTTATTGATTTTTAGCACTTTATGTATGTTGTATGGAATCAATTGATTATTTGTCGACTCAGGGCCGGTTGTATAACAGAGGTTCAACCTCGAGTAAGGGTTAACCCAGGGATTTTTGCTGTCAAATCAAATGGCAGAAATCCCTGGGTTAACCCTTATTCGAGGTTGAACCTCTGTTATACAACCGGGCCTTACCAACCTTTCAAACCAGGTATTTACAACTTCATCCAAAATTTTGCACTCCTTATTGATTTTCTTGCATATGGAATCGGTTTCATCAAATTTTCTTTCGTACTAGCTTTTAGTGTCTTCTTTTAGTTTTTTCGGGGTGGAACATTGAAAATTCGCGTAATTTTACGAGCACAACGATTTTCAATCCCGTTGGTAAATATTATTTTTACTTTTTGTAAAGTTTTCACCATTTTCAAGCAACTTTTATTTTCAACGATACACGACCATTTGTGAGTGTTAAAACTCAAATAATTGATTTAAAATTCACTGTTTTATTATCTTAAGTGATGGTGGAATGCACATATTTATGTGCATATATTATACAAATTATATATTTATTTAGTCTTTCAATTTTTACCTCGAACTCCTAAACGGATCCAGTAATTTCAATTGTTTTAACATGGACGAATGAGGATTTTTTTAATACCTTTTAATTGATATATCACAAGGTAGGAGGTGCTATTTAATTTTTCAAAGTAGGGGTAGCTGGTGGGGGATGGGGTTAAACTTAAAATGAAATTTTTCTCAAATTTACCCAAAAAAAAGTTAATTTGTCTGACTGCTTTTGAAATGAACGCCCGCTATAACATAAAAGTGTTTCATGAAGTAGATTAGAAAGAAGTGGACAATAATTGTAGGTACCACATCATTGAAGTACTAATAAAATAAATGTACGAAGGAACCTAAATATGTGGATATAGCAAAATATTTGCAAAATATGAAGAGAAAAAGTAAGTAAATAAATGTGGGAGCTAGACAGGGTTGCAGTAATGTTACCAACATTATTTAATATTTATGTAGACGATGATATACGTAAACGGAAAGAACAGGTAATGTAAACAAATTTTTACAACCGCGTTTTGTAATAGTCATGATGCTATTTGCAGATGATTACACAATAAGTACAATTGGAAAGAACTCTCTAGAATCAGGGCCGGTCAACAAATGCAATAAAAAAAGCAAGATCATTTGCGAATGTGATTGATTCATATACATATTGCTATGACCTCCCTTATTCAACTTGAACACGTCTTATAAAGTTGGGCGCCACATCCGGATTGGATGAAAAAAATTCAAAATATTAATTAAATAATTTGCGTGCATAAATTTAACAGGAAGTTCACACCTTTGCCCCTTCTTACTGCTCAGCCTAAGACTCTCTCTGGGTATGGCAGGTATTGGTGATTAAGGGTTGTTGCAAAATGATTCGAAGAAAATAAATGATTTGATTTTGAAATGACTCTAAGAATTTTGTGTAGATAAGCTCTATGCTCAGGAGATAAATAATTCACTCTTATATGTTGATTGATCTTTAAAAATTCAGAAGTACCTTGCTGTAATTTGTAAAACAATAAAAGATTTGTTAATTTTGAATTGGTTTCTATTTTTCAAAAATATCGCAAGGCGCCAAATAAAAGTAATCAAATTTAACAAAATTATTCAGATCAAAGATCTGCACCAGAATGGTTTACAATCAAATACCAAAGAAATAAATCGAAGATCCTCCTTTTCTCTCTTTTTATCTTGCTCAATAATTTATTAAGTAGGGCCTAGTGGAAAAAGTAGTTAAGTCACTTTTTTTTCAATTTGTTGATTTTTATACTAATTTGTAGAGAATAAAAAATGCCGCAATGTGAAAATGTGCTCAACTACAAATCGAAAAAAAAGTGACTTAACTACTTTTTCCACTAGGCCCTTCACACTAGGCCCTACACCGCACGTGTAGTCGTGTAGGTAACGCATGTACTTAGTACGTGGAAACTATAGGTTCGAGTCGATTCTACACTCTCCTTGTAATTAGTTTATACTGTTAGGAGGGTGTTTAAACTATTAAAATAAAATAAAAGATAAAATAAAATAAAAAATATTATAATCCAAGTAGATCTTCTATAGGTAAGTATGATGGAATTATTCAATCATCAGATATCATTAATTGAATTGAGTATTAACGTGTTTCATTTTCAGAAGTTGTAACTAGGGTAGCCATCTTTGATTTCTTATCGACCAAAAATTATTAAATTGTGGATCACGTTGCAATACGACTGTCCAGTTCGAACGTTAAAAATCAACTCAAGTTTGTTTGCACAAAACATCGAATCGTAGTGACAATTTTGAAAAATGCAAGTCAAAATTGTTCCATTTTGCAAATTTTTGTTTTAGATAAATAAATAATTTTTGTTTTCAGGTGACGTTCCATATTTACGGAGATGGCTTATTCGCTGCTTCCTTTTTGATTTCATAGACGGTAGCTAAATTTATACGATTTTCCAAGATGTATATTGACCATTGTCCTTTTATCTATGATAAAATCTCCGAATTTTCATACGATTTTCACCTTTATGCTATTTTACAAATTTCACACACAAATTTATGAAAAAGTTACACAATGATACCTACATAATAGAATTTTTGGTATAACCCAATTATCACAGAATAAGTTATTCAAAGAGATTTTCCAATTTTAAGTTTACGGTTATGTTTCAGATAACAGATATACAAATTTTACCATTTCTAAAGTAATTGATCTTTATAGGAGACTTTTGAGTTCACAAATCTCAAGATAAATGTTTATTGCAAGTTTTAATGTGACTTTTCAATCTTGAAAGATCTTATTAGAGTCAAGGTTTTTTAATTTTGAGTTGGATGTTTTATCTCTGAGATCCAAGTGTTTTAAGAAAGCTTATTTTTCTTGGTTTTTGTGAATTTTACGAACATTTCTGCTATGCAACTACCTATCGTGATATGAGGCCATTTTGAATCACAGCATCAATATGTATGTATGTAGTACATTGGAAAACACATCACAGACAGGAATGAGGGTCAGGATTCCTCAATCATGAGGATACAACAAGAGAGATTTTGGTTTAATGAGTAAATGGTGCTTTGTAAATAATAAAATAAAAATGCATTCCATTTTTTGATAACGATGAACTTCTCGTAATTGAAATGTAGCAGTTCGCAAATAGATTTTACATTAATCTTTTAAATCTTGAACTAATTTTTGCCTACGCAAAACCCTCAAGGGCTTATTGTACACTTTGAAATACTTTTCACCTACATCAAATTTCAATCAAATTTAGTATTGAACGGAAAGTGTACAATAAAATTATAATAAGTACAGCTAGGTATTTAGTTTTAATTCGCCCCCCCCCCCTTCTCGACCCGAAAAAAATTCTATGAACGCTCGTTGTTTTCGTTTGTTCTAGGTTTAAAATACTTTTACTTCACTATTATCATAAATTATAATTAACCTTTGTGCAAGCAATGTAAAAATGAGCTTTTGATCAAATTGATAACGTTGTGTAGGTGTCACAATTGTGGTAAATCATGAAACATGTTTTATAAAAAATTCTAGGTGGGAGCATTAAATATGTAATAATCTTCAACCCTTCTTATATGAGAGCATAAGGATAATAATAACATCAAAAGCGAACCAAGCTTGATACATTAGTTATTTTTAACTTCCATTGATTTGGTGGAAAAACTGTTGAAAAAAATTGTGTACAATTTATGATAACTATTTGGAAGCAGTACAGAACGTTTAATTAAATTATCGCCCCACTATGGTATCTGATGGTGTTTCAAAAAGTGCGAAAGCTTCGGGATCGAAAATATTTGAAAAACTACTACTAGTCCACCCATACGAACTTATCTCTCAATTACATATCATTTGTGGTTTGCATACACCGTTATCATGCTAAGTGCGTTCAATGGGAAGGGGAGCGTCCGGATTATTTAGTTTAGTTCTTGTTAGACGCTAAAGCGCTAATTATTACCTAATTTTGTTTAATTATGCGTATTTGTTGGAGTTAATTTTCGTCGTTAGGGTTTCTTGGTATTGGTGTAAAAGCAAAAATTTAGTCTAAACTCGAACTAGAAAACGAATCGATTTTTAAGCCCACGCACGCCTTCGCATTTATAGGCGCCGGCGCTCGACGTCGCTTTTACTACAAGCCCACATCTGGAAAAATCAAGACGGTCTGGACCGGCCTTGATATTTGTGTTAATTTTGACGATCGTGTGTCAAGACAGTGTCATAAAATTAGTTTAAGCTATGTTGTGAATACCGGTGGCCTTCATAAAGGTAAGAAACTACCAATCAATTCGTTCTTACTTCTTTTGCTTTACACAATAACTGCAAACACCCACCTGTTTGGCAGCTCGACGCGTCTTTATCAAAATGAAGAATTTTGCTATCACGAATTTATGCTTTTTTTTTCTAAACTTGATGTAATGTCTTCGTCCGCTACGACTTTGCAGTTATTCGTAATATTAAACATAGATCGTTTTTCATTTTAGGCCATGCAGGGGCCCAGCGGTGCTTTGCACTTTGCTCTATTTCTCCTAATTACCACCGTTGGCCCCCCAGCAGTACTCTCCGATGGAAATGTTGGTAAGCTAATTTTCAAATTATATTAAAATAATGCACGACCCAAACTATCAAACGTCTGTTGCGGGTACTTTTTAGCTTTTCTTTTCCGCTTCAATCGATATATTGATAATTTTGCTTACGTATGTACATAGTACATACATAGATGTGTTGTGTTTATTTCAAAACAAGCAATTATATTCTAAAATATTCATTTATTTTTACGCATGAAGATTTATTTATTGAAATTTTAGTTTTTTCAGTTGATATTATGCAAACGTTTATAAAAATTGCGCGACCCTTATTCGTGTCAATCGTAAAATGTCGAGACAGTAGAGGAGTGCCATAAAATTATTTCGAAACGGAAAAGTTTGATAATATTTTAAGCATAATTTTCACATTGCAGCACAGCAAAACATAGTGGCTAACGTAAGCGACTACAAACAGGTAGTCGTCGGTTCGAGCCCCCACGATCGCATATAAATATTTTTAAAAGTTGTTTTTTTCGATAAAGTAATCTGTGGTATTTTTGTATAAAATTCATTTTTGCGGTAGGGAAATAAATTACATTTTTTAATTCCCAATTGATTGTAATTCTAAATTAGATTTGAAGAAAATAATCTTGATTAACGTCATTTCCAAGTTTAATCGCTGCTCGTGTCATTTGATATCTTTTCTCTTGTCCTTTTACATCTCTTCTTATTTTTCTTAAATATTATTCTATGGTTCCCTTCTTATTTTAGCAACATCAACTTCATTATTCCCTCCATATTTCAGCAATATAAATCCTTAATTTTCAGTTTTACGTTCAATCAGTTATGTTTTGTTATGTAATTGGATTCTAGACTGTTTCTATAATAAAAACTAAAACGAAAACCATTTCAGTACTATAAAAAATGTAGTAATGTACTATTATTCGGTCATCCGAGTCGAACAGGTATGGTTGGAATACAAATTAGTATGAACAGCAAATAATAAATTTAAATTTAAAAGTTGGAAAGATTTATTCAACTTTTTGAAAATTTACCCTAAATTACTTATCCGAATGGATCAAGGGCTCTACTTTTATGTTTGTTTTAAATCTTATATTAGAAAAAAACATCTGAAGAGAGTAACTTCGTATTGCCGAAAGCTTCTGAAATAATTCGAATTTCATTGAGTTTGTTTATGCCACGTTCCATGATGTTGATTAGTCCAACATATATCAGAAACGCTGTTTAGCCAATCAGAATCATGGATCTAAACGTTACTTTCTTTTACTGATGAGTGTTCATTTAGCCAGCTTAATTACTAGTATATTTAGTTTTTCTACTGCATTAACCAATCCGAGAACTTTAATGCTTAATCTACAAAAGTACAGAGTATAATTTTTTGACTTACTCTGATCGATTACTATTAAGAATAGCTCGAATCGGCACTTATTAGGGAGAAATGGTCTCTTCAATGATTATCTCTGGATAATATTAAAATAATTATTATTAGTGTGGTACCTCCTTTTGTATGTAGGTAAAAACCAAAGTTTTTAAACTCAAAAATCTGTTTGAAAATACTATATTAAAAATATCCACTTGAATAACCTACTTTTATATTTCAAGCTAGAAGTTGTTTAAGGAAAATCATCGAAAATTTGTCAAAAAGGCAAAAAAGCCAACAAATTTTTTTTTATGTATCATAAGCTTTCGCCACCAATATTCCTAACTTCATCAGATATTTTTATTGCGTAGCTTGCAACATTAATTTACTTACTGTTTAATTTATTGTCCGTTTGTTAATTGTTTAAAATGTAATTTAATGAAATAAAATATGTGCAAATATCAAAAAAGCCATCTCGGAATATAAAATTTCAAGTCAAGTTCAGTTCTGGCCTTTTTAATTGTTGTTAACATTTACGAAGGTAAACTTGAATTTAAATAGGCAATTCTCTCATTCGTCTAAGCTTGAAGACTGCCATGGCCACAAATACACAAACACAATTTTCAATTAAAAGCAAACCAAATTTATACCACAATCTCATCAATTTCATTATGAAACAAATTCGTTCTAATATAAATTCAATTAAAATTCTTACTGAACTAGGTATCGAAGGAAGTTTTAATTGCAAAATAATGCATGTAAAAAAATTGAGGACGATTTTCATTGCCAATAAGGAAAGTTGGAAAGTAGACATAATATAGGAGTAAAAAATTACATACATTACATATTATACCATGTCATTATAATAATTATTATAGGTGGCACATACGAGTATAATAAATTAAATTACTCCAATAAAGTTGCAACTTTTAAGGCGAATATATCTAGAATGAATAGATACACGAATCTGTAATTTTCAGCCTCTCTTCTTCTTTTACCGTTCAAATTTAAATATGTACGTGATGTATTTAAGGTTTATGTTATTAGGTTCTTCTCCTATGAAGTACGCATTTTATAGCCAATTGCGATTTTCTTTGGGGTGGCAAATTTAAGCGTTTCGCCAATCAGTCATATTCCAGTGATCAAACCAAAAGTAATATTGGAGACGAAGCTATAACTTTGCATTACAATACTCTTAATTATTAGAAAATAAAATTATTCCTTACAAAACCAAAAATTTATTTAAAAAAATACCTTGCCCAACTTTAAATAAGTAAATCAATAAAGTCGAAAAGTAAAATTTTAATTAAATTTAAAAGTGTTTGATAAATGTAATTATTTGCTTTATTCAATTGGCAAACAAAAAATTTCTTTAGTTAAATTTTAAAGTTATTAACTTTCAGCAAAATTAATTGAGAGTTCTTATAAGAGCATGATAAAAGCTACAATCTTTTATGAAGATGTAATTTCTTTTCGGCATGTTTTCAATGGGAAAATGCGGGAAAATGTTATCGCTACCACATTTGACAAAAACCACATCGGTTGCTAAAAAGTTATTTTTAACTTTTATTATTAGTACTTAACATATATTATTTAATATTTTAAGAGCCATACATTTCTGTATTGGAAAATTTTTATGTTTTAGGAAATTATGTTTTAAAAACATTCACAAATTAAATTATAATTCGCTCAAGTGGAATTTAAAAATCATTATATCGTTTCTATCAAAAAAGAATTGATAAATAAACTTAACTAAAATAAATAAAGTGGAATAATAGAAATTTACGCCACAAACGCTCAAGTTTTGTGTACACAGTTAAAAACACTCTCGTTCAATTTTATGAAACAGAAATTTTTGTTTGCCCTGGCTATCAAACAACGATAGTCGGATAGTTTGTAGAGTGTGGCCTTTAAATAATTTGCTTTTAAAGAAAACGATTTAATACCAACTCTTTCTCTATATTGGGCACCCCGCAATGAAATTTCTCCATTACATTAAAAATAATAATCAATAATCGGCTTTATCTAAGTAATTGTGTAATTTATAGATTAAACAACCGAAATAGGAGTTCAATCGAAATGTTACAAGAAGCTGCAACTAAGAATAATAATTTTTATTTGCACGGTAAAGATTGTTAATGATAAAAGTTAGAAATTTTTTTGAATATGATATAGAAGGTTTATTAAAAAGTCCTTGAAAGTTACAAGTGTGAAAACTTCAAATCAGGAAATCCATTAGTATACAAGTAGCGTAAAAGCAGTAAAAGTCTCCATGATGATGCTTTTTATTGGCTTAATGATTTTAGAAAAAATATTTTTTTCTATGTCCGGAAAAACTACTCAATTGTACATTTTCATCTATACTTGATTTTCGTTCCTGAACAATAGGATATTTTAATTTATAACAATTCAGCCACGGTAAACTAAAGACAAATACTATATGAAATTAAAATTTAAAAATTAACAAGCTTGGTAAACAATAAAATATTACATTAATTTTCACAAAATAATAATGCAAAATATATTTTAAAATTTTAATGAATTAGAAACAGTGGCCCGGGGGTCGTTTTATTGAAAATCGCTTGATGTAATTATTTATTGGTCAACCCTGATATAAAGAATCGATTTTTAAATATATATCAGACTGCGGAGTTTGGTTGATTAATCTTCCATCAGCTTTTCTCAATTATTGTTGTTGCCGTTGTTAGTGTTCCGGTTTAATTGTATTTTTAAGAAACATTGAAACAAAATTAATTTTGTGAAAAATATAGAAGTACTATTGATTATCTCGAAAATACTCCCCAATCCAAGTTAAAATTAGAATTTGCAATGTAAATTAAATATCTTGACCCGTATTCAAATCAAAGTCAAAATCAAATAATTTTGAAATTGCAATCAAATTCAAAATTTATGAAATAATTTAAGTAAAATATTCAAAGAAACTTGAATCAAATATAATAAATTATTGGACGCATTCTAAAAATATGAAATTAAATTAAAGGAAATGTTAAATGAAAATAGAGGAGGCTTGAGATTAAGTTGACCGTTGATACCGAGGAACCAGTTCAAGCTCGGCTGAAGTTTATATTCGTATGTAACAGTACCAGGGAAGGAACATACTCAAAGATTCAGCGAGTACAGGTTTTAGTAAGGAGATTGCACGAGCATAGCGCAGCGGAGATAACTTACCCAGTATTTGTTCAACAGGATTCTCGTGGTTCCAAGTGCACGTTAAACAGTAGGTTTCCTATGTATTATATATAAACAATTAGAATGTACATCAGAGCCATAGGCTTATTATTCTTCTTAAGGTAGGGACAAGTCCTGTGAAAATTTAAGTTTATCATGTGCCTTGATTCTCGATGTTCTCATTTCTGTGCTTCGGAGTATTTACTTCGTCTTGGAGGTTTCAGCTCGTGTTTCGGTGGCGTAAGTTAATAATAATCTGACACATGCCTTATATATCCATACCATGCTGAATACTGCCATGTAATTATTTTTCCATATTATGTCGCGTAAGTAGCCCGATATAGCGGAGGCCTTTGCAGGTTGGGCACGTTCTTGCTGAATTCTCCTACTACTTGATATATAGTACGTAGGTACCGAGATAATTAAAATTTATTACCTGAGTAACCGTTTCGTCGTGGGCGGCGAATTTGCAGCGGATAGGCTCTCTGTTTATAGATTGGGTCTGCATAGCATAAGATTTTTACGGTTTCATTACCTAGTCGGTATCCAACATTTTGTGCTTTAATCCTTTCTATATGTTTTTATTATCCATTAGCAAATTAAACAGTATAGGATCCATCATTCTGAGTATCTTCTGTCGTATCCGTGGATTGCGCTATGTATACATGATCTTAAAGTGCTCTACCCATTTCTGAGCGGAGGTATGGTTTTTGGATGTATTCGTAATCGGATTTTTTCTACTTCTCAACATGTTCCATACTTTTTTTGTCCTCCAGATTTTTTAAGAACTTTTCCCAGAATTATTCTTTTATTTCTCGTATCCTGACATTTATCAAATTTCTTTTCTGGGTACATTTTCGGTATTCCTCTGGAGTTTTCTTGGTTCTGAATGTTAAGTAGGCCTTTTTCTAATTCGCTGCTAACACCTTTACTTTGCCGTAAACCATAGGCTGTTTATTGTAAATAGTAAACACATCTAAATCTCTGTGATTGGTTAAAGCTTGGCAGAAAAACTATAAGTAGGTAAACTGAAACGGCAAAGAGTTTAGATGGGTTTATGCACACGCCGTAGTGATAATAGGTTGGTGCAATGATTTTTAGATTAAATCACAATTTTAGTAGTTCCTAAAAATGTAAATGTCTGTTAAATCCTTAAATGATGCTGCAATCAGCCTTTCAACAATATTACAATTTACGCAACACAAATATATATTTTCATTACCCTACTCTGATTTTGACATACAGTTAAAATTAATAATATTTTTAACATTTCAGTTTCAGTTATTTTTGTAAATTTGAAATCGAATTATTGTTTCTGTCCCGAAGTAAGAACTAAAGAAAAGTTTTTTAAATTTAGAATTTTTTTGTTTTCTATTATACAAGAAAATCTTTATTTTGTGTATCGTTTCTGAACATAAATGCATGTAAAATTTCTTCATATCTCCTTCATTCGCATAAAACCGAATAAAGATTTTATGAAAACTTTTTTTTTTTTTTTATTTTTGAAAAATAATAAAAAAAAAAGGAAAAGGTGAGAAAATGATAATTAAAACTTGATAATAAATATTAATAAATTACCTTCTCGCATAGTGATTAAACAGCCATAGACGTAAATCTGGATAATATAATGTGATATAATATAAAGTTTGCATTGTAAATTAATGAAGCTTGATTCTGCAAATTATTTTTCTTTCAATTTTATTGTTGCAGCGTCGTTCTAATTTTATTTTACATATTAAAATTAAAAAAAAAGTTTTATTAGCTATTACATTTTTACAACTTATTCCAGTCTTTCAATTGCTTGAATTTATTTTTTGTGATTCATTAAATTTTAATTAAAAATTATTAGCGAAGTAAATGCGACTGATAATTAAATTAAATATCTTTTGGTTAAATTGGAATTGCAAGAATCTATTTTTATGAATTTCGGTATAATTTAATTTGATGTTAAATGCGTGGGTACAATGGAGTTACTAAATTTATCCAGAAACAGCACGAACGTAGGTATTGAATTTGACAAATCAATACTTTGTACTTTTCAATAACAGTGTCTACTAATTTTCCCGTTGCTACAATTAAAATTTTTTTGAAAAAATCGACATGCGTTTGTTGCTACTACACAAAAGCGTGGGAATTCTAATTATAGAATAATAATAAATTATTATTGTAAGAAAAGAGAGAAAACTTCACAATTTTAGCTTTTTCGAATTAAATAAAATACATAGTAAATTATATTTTCCATATTTTTGTAAACGTATTACTGTATCTTTCTGTGAATTATCGAATGGTCGAATTGGTTAGCGTGTTATCTTCTCGTGCTCGATTTCCACGGAGCAGTGTATAGATATAGCAGATAACATTACACATGGCTTAAATGCTTCATAGCAATGTAAAAATCATCTACATTTTCGTGGGTTTACATTAAACTGTAGGTTCCCTATTCCCGTCACAGCGCAACAAGTATCTACAGGCATGGAATGGAGAGTCTCCTTCTAAAATTCGTATATTGTTCGATTCTTTCAACGTGGATAGGTCATTTATAACCGAATATAACTTTTTGGTATATCACTAATTTATTACAAAATTTGCCTTCCTGTTTGAAAATAATCAGGATGATCCGAATAAAGAGAATTTTGTTTATTTTTTAACAATTTTTAAAAAGGTTCTGTTTCAGTCGAAGTATATTTCTAAAAAAAATTATTTCATTCGTACAAATTTTTTTAGGGTGTCTGTTTAGTCAGAGATTGTGTTTGGACGAACTGGAATGGTGCTTTGATGGTAAATACTTTTACGAAAACGAGTTTTTGGTTTGATAATACAAAATTTTTAGATTTTGCGTTTGGAAGATGTTTACCAGCAACCGGTGATATTGACGATGAAGACCTGCACAGATTTGACTTAGAACGGGGAGACTTGCACGCAATAAGTAAAGAATTGCGCCGACTTTTTGCATTGGGTTATCGTTGGAGTCATGCATACACGCAATGCAGACTTCAGGGGATGCTCTTTGCGACTAAAAATGAGTAAGAAATTAAATTTAAATTAATACATGGCCACTGATTATTTTCTATTTTTAGCTTAATTTTTGATCACAACACTTGCTCACATTTAGTAGATCAAGATTTAGAAGGAGTTTTAAAAGCTTACGAAGGAGAAGATCAGATTAATCCGGAAAACGTTGCAATTATCAAGTTTTCACCTAGTGCAGAAAATCCGCATGCAGAATATGCCGATGAAATTTATTATCCACCAATTTCGAACGAACAAAATGCAGCAAGGGAAATTATTTTACCTTCAAATGCTGTCGATGGTTTGTATTCTCACGAAAATAGATTGTTTCTTATTTTAAAGAATTACATTTGCAGTGTACGATATCCCCGATCCCTATACTCAATATGAATTAACAAAACGTGCGTGGTTACCACAAATGCACCGAAGATCAATTTCTATTCCGTCAAATTTCAACAGGGAATATAACACTCCGATGGGTTTTCGCATGGGAGAAGAAACTCGCGACGAACTTGAATATCTACCCAAAATTAGTCCAGATTTATATCAGGGCGAATTCTTAAGCAACTCGATTCCCGATGACTACGCACCTAATCTGAGTTTACAAGACATACAGCAACTTTATCCGATGATTGATTATCTGAATAAACTTCGTCTTACTAAGGCAGACATTCAAGACTTGCTGTTAACCAAAAATTACAATATTCTTCAAAATTTATTAAACAATTTTGACAAAAATGAAAAAGTGTACGACACGGATATTTTAAATTTAGCACCCCAGCCCGTAGAAGGAAGTCAATTAGAAGATGGAAATTCCGATATTCCAGAACGTTTCAGTGTAATGTATAATACTCCGGATAAATTTAGAGCAGGTTGGGAATCGAAAGATTATCAATCGAATAGTGAATTGCCCGAATCGCGAGTATACTTTGACGAGGACGACGACGAACAAAAACACGAATACGGAAGTGGAGAATTAAACGTACCTGACGATGTAATTAAGGAATTACAACACCTACAAGAAAAACACGGCTACGAAGTCGATATTCCCGAATACAATAATTATCCAGAAATAGCTGGAATAGCACACAAAATTAATCCGGAAGGAATGGTCGAAAAACAATCTGGTGTTTACACAGAAGGAGGTGTGGTTTATGTTCCCGATTCACAAATTATGGGTAAAAGTTGTGTAATTAATATGTCGAGTAAAAGTTAAATTTAATATTTTAGGCGAAACAAAAACAGATTCCGAATCGACAGAAACTCTGGTTGACGACTTAAACAACATTTTGGATCGTTACAGCACGGAATTTAAGCGGCCCGAACGATTGGATGTTAAAAAACCGGGACCACCTTTTGACTCTCAAATTACAACTCAGAAGTCTTCTAATGGTAAGAAAGGAAAGTTTGTGGATGATGAATTTGTAAGAAGATGTTGTTTTATTTTAGAATTTTCAAAAGTCGTCAAGAAGAAGCCGCACGGTGCTCATCCAAATCCGTTGCACGGTTCTTTCGACGTAGACACCGACTTCGTATACGTGAAATTTAGAGAAGGGTGAGTTTAATAAGCGAGATGATCGAATTGTGTTCAAACAATAAATTTTAGTATAAGTACATGGCTACAAGGCGAGCAAATTATCGGCAATATTTCCAGCTTATTAGATCTCGATAATAACACAATTTCTCACGGAAGGTAAAAAATTACTCGATTTAATGTTTTTATAAATTTAAATTATCGCTGCAATTTTTAGCGTCGAAATGAATGGAGTTACGTTTAAGGTTAACAAAAACACTAAAAATTTAAATGCGAGCGAAATTGCTAGACGAATTGGTAAATTAGAAATCAATTTAGTGCCGTTTAATTATTACCTAATAATAATTTTTAGGTCAAATTAAGGATCAAATACGAAAAGCCATAGGAATGGAAGTGGTGGCCGCCGGAGTGGGAAATATGGTAAATAAATACCAATTAACGTCTTCTAATTATTGCTTAATAATGTCAGTAATTTAATGAACAAACCCTTTTGTTGTAGGCCAAGTTGCAAGCAGTCTACTCAACCAAAGTCGACGAACCTTTAGAATTCTACGTAATTGTCTTACTTCTTGCGGGACTCTCATTAACGATCGCCGTATCTGCTTGCATTTTATTGATTATTCGACGTCACATTATATCGAAAGAAAAACTTCATGGCTTGGCAAGACCCGATTCCGAAGCAAGTAAAGATTATCAAGATTTGTGCAGAGCTCGAATGGCTACCAAAACTCAGCCGCAATCGGATACGGTGCACGGAAGAATTACGTCGCTATCGAGAGAGTCCGAGCAAAGTCCATCGAGTCGCTCCAGCACTTCTTCGTGGTCGGAAGAGCCCGCACTGCACAATATGGATATTTCAACCGGACACATGGTACTTAGTTACATGGAAGATCACTTGCGTAATAAAGATCGTTTGGAACAAGAATGGGTAGCTTTATGCGCTTACGAAGCCGAACCGTGTGCAGCTACGATGGCTTTGAAGAAGGAAAATGTCGAGAAAAATCGCTATCCAGATGTTTTACCTTACGATCACGCTCGAGTTGTCTTGAACGATTTAATTAATGCGGCAGGATCCGATTACATAAACGCATCAAGCATTACCGATCACGATCCAAGAAATCCGGCCTACATCGCTTCCCAAGGACCGCTTCCTCACACTTCATCCGACTTTTGGCAATTGATATGGGAGCAGGGTGCCGTCGTTATTGTAATGCTAACTCGTTTGACCGAAGGCGGAGAGGCCATGTGCCACAGGTATTGGCCGGAAGAAGGTTCAGAATTATATCACGTTTACGAAGTTCACTTGGTTAGCGAGCATATTTGGTGCGACGATTATTTAGTAAGGTCGTTCTATCTGAAGAATACGAGAACTGGAGAAACTAGGACGGTCACTCAATTTCACTTCTTGTCTTGGCCCGAATCCGGAATTCCCGCATCCACCAAAGCTCTTCTGGAATTTAGGAGAAAAGTGAACAAATCGTATCGCGGAAGATCTTGTCCAATTGTTGTTCACTGCAGCGATGGAGCCGGACGCACTGGTACTTACTGTCTCATCGATATGGTGTTAAGTCGAATGGCCAAAGGAGCCAAGGAAATTGATATAGCAGCTACTTTGGAACATTTAAGAGATCAACGACCAAGAATGGTTGCAACCAAACAACAATTTGAATTCGTATTAACTGCAGTAGCTGAAGAAGTCCATGCTATATTAAAAGCGCTTCCTCCGCAACCTGCACCCGGAAGTCAGTCTCAAGAAAAGGATAAATAAAAAACGGTAACTTTTTATGGATAGCATTTTTTTTAGCTTACAAATTGTAAAACACTTCCAGCCTGTTTTACAAATTGTAACTTTTCCACCATTTGGTTGGTTTATGACCTGACAATTAAAATTTGTTAAATCTGTTATAATACGTATACACGTTTGGTAGATGTTTGACAAGCATTAGTTGTACTATTTGTAAATGCTTTTAGTACCTTAAAGACAAAATTATTACATATCTGTCTTATTTTTGTTTAGCATTCTAATTTTTATTAATTACATAAATGAGATAAATTTTAATAGAAACAATAGTAGGCACGCCGGCGGCGTACCGAAATAAGCTACGAATATCATAAATTTATGTTTATACCTCAGTGTTAAAACTGTAGTCATATATTTTGTGTATAAATGTATTTATGGAAAAATTATAAAATATATTCTATAACTTATCTTTAGATATGTTGAAAATTTAAATTTTTATGATTGTTATAATCAAGACTAATTTTGTTACGATATCAGGTACCTACATTACTATATAGTTTAACATTCTTCCTACTATTTTATAATTAACTTTTCTATTTAATTTATGGTAAACGAATGACATTGTCGATTTTGGTAACCAGCCTCCCAAAATTGTAAATGGCATAAGTTTGTATAAGAGATTGGGTTGTTACGTGATTAGGAAGATTGAAGCACTTGATATAGATTGAAAATGAAAGCAGACTGATTATGAAAATTACAAAATATAGTTTTCAATACTATAAGAAATACATTAATTGCTTCAATAACTTACTGTCGTTGTTTAGTATCACATTAAATGAATTACTAAAAGTAAGCTTTCAACAACTCTTTGGATGCATTAGTAATCTGTCTAGTGTAATTATAGTGTAAGAAAAGGTATAAAACGTAAAGTGTATGTTAATAAGTACTATATCTATAAACTGAATATTATATTTTGTCAAATTAACTTAATGTATAAGAAAAATGTTAAATTATTAAATTATCCACTATACAAATGATGTACTGAATTTGAAAAAAAAACATTAGTTTAGTATAATGTATTTACTTATGTGTATGAGCATTTATTTTTGTTTTTTTATAATACTTCCCACATCCTTTTTCTTCAAAAAAAGTTACCAAAACTTTACTAGGTACTATAGTGGTGATTTCCTTTAAGAGGGCACCGTACATCTTTCCAAGACAGTGCATGGTTGATGCAGTGTCAAAGATTCAAATGGAATACATTTTTGCCACAATCCACGGACACATCAAATTTTATTTTAAAAGCTTTTTTGATGTTATTTTTAATAGAATTACCGCTTATTGAGTCGTTTTATCGTGGAAGTTGCCGATGCTATGATAAATCGTCTTATGAATATAATTGATTAAACTTCAGCAGAAAAATAAAATAAAGATATACCTTATACTACCATGTAGGTATATGAAGTGTAACTGCACAATATCTTGGAATTTTTGCATCACCTGTAGAGAATCCTATAATTTATTATAAAATATTCAGCCAGGACATTACTAAAGTGTTCACTGTATACCATGCATGAAAGTTTATTTATGAAAGCAACATTCCATCTGCAAAAGAAAGTATTTTGATTCCAAGGGAGTAAGTACATTGCGGAGTATTGTTTGCTTATGGCGTTTACTACAATGATAAAAAACCTCAATATAAATCAGAAGGAAATAAAACAAAAGATTCCAATAGTTTTTCATTCAGTCATCCCCATTTGATGGAATTGTAAAATTATCAAGTCCAACCTTTGAATAATAAATTAAGAGGAATTTTACTATCTTTGGTTGAAAAAAGAGTAAGCAATGTTAGCAATGCTAACTATCAACAAAAACAAGCCTATTAAGGTAGCCACTCACGTTCCAATCTGGTCGCACCGACAAGCTGTACTGCACATGAGTTGAATAAGGATGTGGCTATTGTGTCCTTGTTCAACTTATGTGTAGGACAGCATGTCGGTCCGACCAGATTGAAACGTGAGTGGCTACCTTTAAATCAAACGATTTTTTTAAATACAATTTTGAGTAAACAGTTTTTTCCTTCATTTTTAGATTTTAGGCCAGTGCTTAGACGCAATTTTTAATCAAAATCTTGAAAGAGATCGCGAATGGGCCAAATTCATTGGTTAAATATAAAATAATACAGATAAATAAAAATAAAATTTTCTGGGTCTCCAAATACCAGACAATTGGAATATTTTTAAGAGCATTAAATAATCTAAAAAAAATTCCCAAGATCATACGAGTATATCTGAGAAAAGCAGTTTAGGCATGAAAGCCCTTCGAAGTTGTCCTCGTGATACGCCAACTTGGAGTTGAATTCGCGATTTTAGCTAACGCGTCAATTTTACTTAAGATTTATAAAAACAACGTAAATATGAAATTAAAAATCTGAAAATATTCATGGCTTATATTAGAACACAAGAATAATACAATTTTTAATTAACAAAAAATGATTTTCACCACTAATTTAATTTTTTATTAGCACGGCAAAACTTAAACTGTCAATGAAAAACGCTACTAGTATTAAAAAAGTTATTTAAATTTTGAAAATTCAAAACGGCAAGTAAAATCCTTGTCTGTTCGTATCTGAGGAGACAAATTTTACGGGTAGAATCGTAAATAATGCCGAAAAATGCCATTAGATAAGGTTCTGATTCTGAATACGGCCCTGACCGTTGATGTTCGTTGTAATAATGTTTTTTGTTGAAACGTATCTACTTAGTAGACTACAATGACCTCTAAGTTCATAATTTTAATTTGTAGAAAATTTATTTTCATTTACTCCAAATCTGTTTTCATTTGCCAAAATCTGTTTTCATTTGCACCAAATCTGTTTTCATTTGCTCCAAATAATACTGTAAAAGGTATAGTTCAGTCAAAAGTTCCCCTTCGTAATCATCCATATGTTAGCCATCAATGGGAGATCCCATAGCTAGTCCGACACTCTCAAACCATTCCCCAACAAAGGAGGAGAACGTTTGTTCGACAGCCACTTTCAACAATTCCATCACATCTTTACTCGTCTCTACATGGGGTGCGATTTCCTTCATTCTCATTTTTACAATATCCAATGTCTCATTTATGGGTATGTTGGTATAAAGGTTTGTGCCATGTAATGAGAATAGCATTTCGTTCCCATTCAGAGTGATCTCTTTCAACTTTTCTATGATTTCTTTCTTTTTTGTGTGTTTTAGTTTGTATTCCTGTTTTTTAGTCTGGTTTTTTAGCCTGTGTTCAGGGTTAAACTTTAACCCTGAATACAGGCTGAAAAACAGGAAAGAAATCGATTTCGTTCTTTGCTATCCGGAATAAAGCGTTTATATTTTTTTAGCGATAACCAAAAAAGTAATTTAATATACTGGCGGGTGAGAGTGTAATAACACCTGTCATTACGAACTGACTTGTAACCTTCCTAATGGAAAGATGAAGGTTTATATAGGCACCTACTAAAAAAAAATTCTGAGAAAGTATTATCAAAATTTTGAGTAAATCCATTTTGAAGTTAGCTAATTTTCATGTAAAAACCTAACGAGTTCCGCGCGTCGCTCATTTTGTTGACGGTCCGTGCGTAATGAATTACCCTAACACTTAGAGTATTTTGCACCGGCAGATGCAGCTCGTCTCTCCTACATGTAACATCGATTATTTTTTGTTTTTACGCAATTTTTTGGGGGTTTAAGATCCCGGTTGCCTTCATCCCGGTGTACTTGATGGGTGGCGCCTTCTCGTATGTTTAGCTCTGCCGCGGAGCGGCGTACGCGATTGAAAAACCGTCCGGAGCCCCGGAGGGGCGTAGGGTAGGTTTTTTGATGCGCACAATTCTGGCCAGGGCAGATCCACCCTAAAAAGTAATTTGCACCATCAAAACCGGCCGCGGGGCAGAGCCCCGCAAGGCCTAGGTTTTCCCCATAGTTTTTTATGTTTATTTAGAGACTTTATTCTAAAATATTTGTGGTTCTGAAAAGAACCGTTGTTTTATTCAGTTTGGCCACCGTGCTAGCGATGTTATAAGCACGGCAGTAGACTGGCAAATGCGCTCGGTGCCGAGCGAGCGTGACTTATATTTATAACCTCGGTAATGGGCGTGGCCTAAACATGCGATTTACATGTAAAATTTAGCTTTTTTCAAATTGATTTTTCTCAAAATTTTGACTATACTTTCTCGGGCGAAATTTTTACAGTACACTCTAATAAGGTTCCTTTTGCTATAAAAATATTTTGAAATGATTTGGAGTGATAGGTAATTCTTCCCTACTGGCGTAATAATTTGTGAAATTGACAATTTAAAATAGTAAAACAATTTAACATAGCAGTAGCTTGGTGTGATCGCTGGTTGAGTTATAGCGCGGAAATTGTGGGTTCGAATTGCGGACTTGACTGAATTTCTTAGCGCCGCCCTCCGGTGAACATCAACACTCTGTGGATAAATTAGTTTGAAGTAAAAGAGAAATTAGAGGATTGATCCACCTCAATGAATGGATCGTAAGACTTTGCAGAAAAAAGCGGAGTAGCAATATTCCGAAATGGAATGGAAAAGCTTGATGATGAAGAAGCAAAGCGGCTGAAGTGAGATTGTGATTTTTTTTAGAAGCAGGTATTTCAAGTTAAAATAACTATGGTAAGAATAAAAAAATGTCTTCGGCGGTTTTGATTCCACCCGTACAATTACTATTTTTAGAACAATATTATTTGTGTTTAATTTATTAACGGCAACTACGTAACTGTTGTGGTAAAAATGATTTGAAATTGTAAAAAATAAAATAAAAGCATTGAATGATTAATTTTCAAAAATCAATAGCTTTTTTTTAAGTAGAGTAGTTTTAAAGCAATTTTAAAGTAGAAATAAGAATAATTTCTTTAAAGAAGCGTCTTTTAATACTACTTACGAGCTTTGTAAAGGGTATTTTTTTAGAGCGTCAGAACTTTAAATGGAGATATCTCTTATCTGTTTATTTTATATAAAAGAACATTCGATGACATTTTTTAACATTTGAAAACAATTTCAGGCAAATGTCCGCCGCGGCTACCTCTAACACAGTGTGAGAATAATAATACTCCGTTAGTTATGGTCCTTTATTAAAAAAAAATGAAATAAAACTAATTATAACAAAAATGTAGTAATTACAGAAAACAAGAATTAAAACACATAAATAATTCGAAATTCGTTAGGGGTAACACGTCCGTTTACGTTTAGTGTTAACATGTCACTCTTTTAAAACCACCCCGTCTTAAAAGTTCAAGTTGCATTTTAGGCGACGTGTTACGATCGGTTCCGAGAATCCGATATACTATTTTCTACATCCTCCGGGCCGGCGTTATTAATTTCTAGAGGATATAATAGTTGAATTGGGCGTCTCAATAAAGTTTTATTGCACAGTTGAATTTCACAAGCGCGAATTTTTCCATCTCTGCCTGGATAGATTTGATTGACTCGTGCCATTTTCCAACTCAATCGTGGAGCTCCCTGATCATGTAATAACACAATGTTGTTGATCTTAATTGCGTTATTCGCTGATGACCAAGTGTTTTGATGCGCCGTTTTTAGTTGTTGCAGATAATCAGTTGACCATCTTTTCCAAAATTTAGATAAAATTCTTCTCCGTTCATTCCACCTTTGAAGAATTGTATCCCGTTTTAAATTTTCGATGGGATTGGGTAGAATACCTTCTCGTTGATTACCCAATAAAAAGTTTGAGGGAGATAAAATAGATAAATTGTCTTTATCATCATCAATGTATGTCAATGGTCTTGAGTTTACTGTCGCTTCGATTTCTGTTAATATTGTTCGCAATTCTTCTAGATTAACGAGCGTCTTTCCTAATGCAAACTTAAGACAATCTTTTACCGTTTTAATCATTCGTTCCCAAAAACCTCCCCACCATGCAGCACGTTCAACAATGAATTTCCAAGTAATTCGTTTAGTAGTTAAAAGATTTTGAATTTCTTCGTTCGTTAAGGTTTCGTACAACTTGGTCAATTCAAGTGATGTTCTTTTAAACGTTTTGGCGTTGTCGGAATAAAATGTACTATGTACACCTCTTCTTGCTATAAATCGCCGTAGTCCTCTAATGCAGCTTTCGGTTGTAATATCTAATACCAGTTCTAAATGCACTGCTCTCGTTACTGCACAAGTTAAAAGCATTAGGTAGGCCTTCCGTTTTGTATCGTTTTCGTTTAAGACATACAGCGGGCCAGCGAAATCTACACCGGTTTTATCGAAAGGGGAAGATAACAACATTCTGTCCCTTGGCAAAGGTGCAAAGGATTCTTGTCCTGGCTTGCCACGTAATTTCTTGCAGATTATATACATTTGCTAATAATTGATTTGATGCGTTGTCGGCCACGTATAATCCAAAATCGTTTTCTCACTTCAGCCAGCGTTAAATTTGTACCACTATGAAAACAACAGTTGTGGGTTTTCCATATTAATTTTTCCACAAATACCGAATTTTTCGCTAAAATAATCGGATTTGCTGTTTCATAGGGAAGATGTGATTCTTGAAGACGGCTTTTAATTCGCAATAATCCATTTTCATCTAGAAACGGTGTCAATTTATAAATCGAAGATTTTTTATTAACCGTGTCGTTTTTCTTCAGATCTTCAATTTCTTGATTAAAAACCCTTTGATCTATCGCGATCCAATACATTTCTGCTCGTTTTAATTCCTCGGCAGTTAAAATTAATGAGGAACTTTTATTGTTTTTAAGAAACACTCGTTTTATGTAAGCGGTTACACGTAAACACTTTTCATATTGTTCATAATTATCGAGCGGAAATATTGGCTCCGTTGGAATATTAATTTTATTTTCACATATGACATTAATGTAACACAAAGTTCCTTCGTTTAATATGTTATGGGGTTCGTTGTCATTCAGCCAGTCATTTTCTAGACGCGATAAAAATTTTGGCCCGTTTAACCAAATGTTTGTTTTTATAAACTCACTCGCGCGAAGACCTCGTGTCAATAAATCCGCTGGGTTTATTTTTCCCATACAATGTCTCCACACTGCATCTTTTGTTAAATTCTTAATTTCTAGAACCCGATTTTTAACATACATCTTCCATTTATGTGCGTCACCAGATATCCAAAATAATGTTATTTTAGAATCCGACCATAAATTTACACTGTCAAATTTAATGTCCATGTTTTTAACAATGTAGTTTTTCAATCGAGACCCGCACAATGCTGCAGTAAGTTCAAGTTTTGGTAAAGTTAAATCATTTGAAGCACTTGTTTTTATTGGGGCAACTCGATTTTTTGCGATTAGAAATTTTACACTTACGTTATTGTCATAAATTTCACGAACATACGCAACCGTACCGTATGCGTTTTGACTTGCATCACAAAATATATGCAATTCGAATTTAGCGTTTACATTCGATATAATGTTTCTTGGAATCACATATGAATCAAGAGTAATTAAGTCTTTGCACCATTTTTCCCATGCCGTTTTACACTGTTCCGGTAATTCGATATCCCAATCAATCTTTAATTTCCATATGCGTTGTAAAAGAATTTTTGCCGTAATGGTGAACGGTCCTAACATACACAAGGGGTCGTAAATTCTTCCAATTGATTGACAAACATGACGTTTTGTAGAAACTTGAGTATTTCCTACAAATTTAAGTATTGACCTTAAGTCCAGATGCAAACTGTTATGTCTTGTTCTTCGTAGAATTTATAAAAATACACTACTACTTCAACATAAACTTTATTTGACTAATAGATGATATGTGCTACTTATTATTGTACAATTCAAACGGCAACTGCCAAACGACAACTCTGCTACCACACATCAATGCACCCTTATATGTAAAGATGAGGGTAGGGGGTGGTGGTCATCATCTCTCTCTAACATCTTTAGGGATGTGGACACAACACCTCCCCCCTTGGTAGAAAAGAAAAATGTAAGTTTTTCTTTTGTTCTTTTGTCGATGTAAAAACAATAACATATACATATTATATAGGTACTACATCGAAATTTGAATATTAAAATGCAAACACAAAAATTTACAAAGAGGTTCCAAACGAATAATTTTACATTTAGTAATGCATATTAAATTAAATCGTACAAGATAGAAATAAAATAATATTATACATGTGAACACATTCATACGAAAACAAAGATGAATTACAGAAATTATCGCATAGAGAGAATGTTACAAAATTAATATTAAGTGCTAGATATAATTATATCAAAATGAAAAATATAAATATTTGGTCTTGATACACAAATCACTGTTTGGTTTCGTTGCACTACACTACATGAACGCATTTTTGCGCAGCACTAAAATCTTTTGCTTTAATTGCTTATCATCTTTTTCCAGGTTAACTAGAGACTTGACACTTTTTGGTGATCGGTCGTTGAACAAAATTTTGCCTAATAGGAGTGGAAATAACACTTCTCAAATTAGGAAGGTCCTGGAAGATGCTGCCTGCCTTGATTCTTTTTGGGATGCATCCATGTGACTAACCTTCGCCAATAATATTAACTGGCACAGATTTTGGTTATTCCAACTGGCGAATGTTTAATTAATGTGTTGTTTCGATTTGAGGCTGTCAGATTGGTAACGTCGTTGTCATTCTGTTTGTTTTCCCCGTACCATATGTAGTTGAGGTACATGATCCATATCGTTATTACCTTTATTACCACTTACCTTACCATTTCTGTGAATAATAATTGTAAAACAACATCATCGCAATTTGTACATGTAAGAACTTACTAAGTTTATGTATTCATTTGACTATGATACTGCATTTTATTTTAATGCGAAAAACTATTGATAATTTCATATAAAAAATATTGAAAATAATGTTAAATTGAAAAATAAAACGAATTGATAATTGGCTATTGGTAATCGATTTTAGTTTAGACCTAACGAATATTTGAGAATAAGATTCTAATCAATTGTTTATGAATATGTAAAAAGAAAATAGGTTTGGATTGGCTTAGTAAACTGCAAATTATTTTAATTAATTATTAATGTCGCGTTCGAAAATACTTATTTACTCAATATTTAATTAGTCGTAGAAATGTTTTAATCTATTAGCATGTACTTGAATATTTCGTCTGTTTAACTTGATGGTGTAATTTACTGGTGAATCCTTAGAGATAACCGTACAGGGTCCTAACCATATAGGATCCAATTTCGCGTTACCTAATATGACATCTGTGGAAATTTCTTTTTTAAAACAAAGTCCTATACCCGAATCTAAATTGCTATTAATTGATACCATACATTCTGTTCGCGCAGGCAATAAAATGAATTCTTGTTTTGATGGATGTAATTTCCACTTGAAATCCTTAAAGTTTATTTCTCCAATTTCATAATTAATTATTCCTTTATAGGTCTTAAGAAAATCTCTACCTAAAATGCCATCATTTTTTATTGGGAAATTTTCTGGAACAATATGAAATGGGTGAATAATTTGTTTTTCCGATTCCAGTAAAGTTAAATGACAAACACCTAACGTAAAAACGGAATTATCTGAAATTCCACGTAATTCTATAATATTGTGGTTATCTATATCACAATATTCTGGCAATTTATTATATTTTATTAAAGATATATCGGATCCCGTATCCACTATCAAGTTGGCGCATTTTAATTTATTATTAATTTTAAATTTCACACTAACTATTTCCAGATCGGTTTCCTCTGTATTCAATAAAACTAACTCTGATTTATTATTTTGTTCATAATTATTTTTATTTCCTAATCTAACACTTGGTGTAGTAATTCTATCTAATAATAATTTGTTTATATTTTTGTAGTACGTTTTTATGTGTCTCTTGTTGTTAATTCTATATTTATTAATTTTTTTTCTAAAAACTAAATGTTTCAATTTCTTTATATTGTTTCCTATGAATTGCTTAAAATTATAATTGTATTCGATATCCCTAAAATATGCCGGGCGGTACCTAAAAGAGGAAATGGCAATTAACACGCCCTGCCCAATGGTTAACAAGGTCCATGAGAGAAGCAATAAAAATTTCAAAATTGTATTAACAGATGTTGAAATACATGTGAAACTATTTGATATATTGTTATGTGCTTGATTTTTCTGTGTAACTGTGTACCATTTTCACACATCCTTAGCATATGTTCGGTATTCCTTGAAAAAATCTGGTCCCTATTGACCTCCCGGGATTTCTTAAAACTAGTAAATACGTTAGTAGCTGGTTTCTTAAAACTAGTAAATACATTAGTAGCTACATGTGGTCTACCATTTTGTTCCGGATGTACAACGTCCTTTTTTTCTAACTTAAAATAACTATTTACAGATATATTGTTTTTTTTCCTATGCCCTATTATTGTTTTATTTTCGCCACTTGGTGATGTTTTAAAAATTTGATTGCTTATTTTATTTTTACTAGTATTTATGTCTTGGTCTAATAATCGCGGCGCTATATCATCAGACCAAGTTAGTTTCCCGAATTTGAGTTAATTATCGGAAAATTTCCATCCGATATCACCGAATTTAATGTTACTTCGGGTGGTTGATAATAGTTTTGTTTGGGAGCTTGAGTGAAATGCACATTAGCCATTCCAAAATTTTGATTATTGAAAGTTGATTGCCGATTCTGATTAAAAGTTCGAGTTTGATTATATTGACGGTTTTCATTTTGTTTTATGTTGCTGTGGTTGGGTTGCCAATTTTGACTAAAACGTCTGCTGTTGTTATTAGATTGCCGATTTTCATTATAGTTTCTGGGTAAAAACTGATTAAAATTTGTATTATGGGGTTGATTACTAATATGTTGATTAAAGTTTTGATTTTTGAAATTACGATTTTGTTGATTCAAGTTTTGATGATTGAAATTTTTATTCTCATTAACCCTTGACTGTGCGTTGTAATTATTAGTGGGGTAATTATTTAACTGCGGGTTGCCGGAAGGGTGGTTTTGTAGATACCGACAGTAATCGGTATTATGCGAGAATTTTTTACAAAAATTGCAGAACCGTCTAGTTTGCATATAATTGCCAATCGACCCCTTTTTCGCTACAAAATTCGAGCAATAATTGTTTTAATTCGTTCCAATTGTTAGATTTTTTATTCCTCACATATTCGAAGGCCTTTCCTTTAATCTTTGTGATTAATAATAGATTAAAGAATTCAGCCACATTGCAATCGCTAATGTAATCCGAAATATTTTCAATTTGAAAAATGAAGTGTTGTATTTGTGACTTGTTCCCATCAAAATCGGGAATTAATTTTAAGTATGTAATAATATCACCTTTAGTTTGTTGAGTTTCGTTATTCATTGTTAAGTTTAAAAAAATATATATATAACTACGAGGGCGGATTATTAAGTACTTAGAATGAAACAGAGATGTCACCACTCTGGCCAATTTAGTGTTATTTTTGAGAAGTACCAACCTTGGAAAGTTAAAGTTTCTAATTTCATCCATTTATGTCAAATCGTTGAATTTTGATAGTCATTTAAAGTGAACAATTTGTATAAATTTGCTAAAATGGAGAAAAACGAAAATCGTGCGGTTATCAAGTACTTGTATCTCAAAGGCTTAACGCCTTCAGAAATAGTTACTGATATGAACTCAGTGTTGGGTGAATCTGCTCCGTCGACTGCAACTGTTTATAATTGGTATAATGAATTTAAACGTGGTCGTAAAAGCACAAGTGATGAACAAAGGCCAGGACGTCCAAAAGACGTTGTTACTCCAGCCATTGTCAAAAAAATCCATCGTACTGTATTAAATGATCGAAGAGTGAAATTGCGTGAGCTAGCTGACTTATGTGGAATAACGTATAAAAGTGTTTGGGATGTTTTACATAAAACACTGCATATGAAAAAGTTGTCTGCGAGATGGGTGCCGCGTTTGCTTTCAAACGATCAGAAACGCAATCGAATGGATCTTTCAAAGCAAAGTTTGGAATTATTTCAGCGTAATCCCAAAGAATTTTTGCGCCGATTCATAACCGTCGATGAAACATGGATTCACTACTATACCCCAGAAACGAAAGAACAATCAAAACAATGGATGGAAGCTGGTGAAAGTGCTCCAAAGAAAGCAAGGACAGTTCCATCAGCTGGAAAGGTTATGGCAACTGTTTTTTGGGATGCTCATGGAATAGTGTTAATTGACTTCCTCCAGAAAGGAAAAACAATAACAGGGAAATACTATGCTGAATTATTGTACAAATTAAATACTGCTATCCAAGAAAAAAGACCTCATTTAAACAAGAAAAAAATCCTGTTTCATCACGACAATGCACCAGCTCACACATCAAGAATTGCAATGGCAAAATTGCATGAATTAAGCTACGAATTGCTTCCACATCCACCATATTCACCAGATTTAGCTCCTAGTGATTTCTACTTGTTTCCAAACTTGAAGAAATGGCTCGGAGGAAGAAGATTTACGTCAAATGAAGAAGTGATAGATGCAACAAATGCTTATTTTGGAGAGTTTGAGAAATCTTACTTTACCGATGGCATCCAAAAACTTGAACCGCGTTGGATCAAGTGTGTCGACCTAAAAGGAGACTATATTGAAAAATAAAATGAAATTTTCCCAAAAAAATTGTTTTTACTTTCTCATTCTAAGGACTTAATAATCCGCCCTCGTATACTGTAATATTTTTAAATGTTTTGCGTGATGAGTTGATACAAAAATTATATCAAGATAAAATGGTAAAATAAATGATAAAAATGTAACACTTACAAAAATTTATTTTCGATGGTTTCTAGCCAAAGCTCCAGGAAAACGTCGGTTCTTTCTTCGATTTAATTTTTATTTTCGAAGGAATCGCTGCCACCAATTTGTTATGTCCTGTTCTTCGTAGAATTTATAAAAATACACTACTACTTCAACATAAACTTTATTTGACTAATAGATGATATATGTGCTACTTATTATTGTACAATTCAAACGGCAACTGCCAAACGACAACTCTGCTACCACACATCAATGCACCCTTATATGTAAAGATGAGGGTAGGGGGTGGTGGTCATCATCTCTCTCTAACATCTTTAGGGATGTGGACACAACAAAACTATCATCTATCGTATTCCAAGAAATACCTAAAACTTTTATGCAAAGTGACTCGTTATTGTTTATTTCGTTTGCATCAATGTAATTTTTAAATTGACTGTCGTTAGTATGCCATTTACGTAAGTTCATACCCGCTTTATTTAAAATAATTTTAAACTCGTCGTAAAGTTTAATAGCATTGTCCAAATTATGCACTGTTAAAACTAAGTCATCCACATAAAATGATTTCATTAGTCTTTTGGCAGTTTCGTTGAAATTCGTTTGAGAAGAAAATAATTTCTTTAAAGTTGCTGTTAATAAAAATGGACTGCTCGTGACACCAAATGTTACTCTGGTCATTCGATATTCTTGAATATCCGGTACGTTACTTATAGTTTCAATCGGATTTTTCCACCATAAAAATCTGAGGACATCACGATCGCGTTTATTTATATTTATTTGCAAAAAAGCCTTTTCTATGTCAGCTATAATTGCGATTTTACCGACGCGAAAATTTAACAAAATTGTCAATAAGTCCTGCACTAAATTTTCACCCGAGTATAATAAATCGTTAAGAGATGAAACGTTGGGTCCATGTGCCGATGCGTCGAACACTACGCGAATTTTAGTAGTTGACTTATCTTCGCGGTACACAGGTCTATGGGGCATATAATAATTTTTCAATAAACATTCTTCGCTAGGAACTGCTTCCGCTATGTCATTGTCCACAAGTTCACGTATGGCATTATCATATTCGTTTAATTTTGATTGCCTTGCAAGCTTATATGTTAACGTTTTCATCCTTGCTAAAGCTCCATGGTAATTGTTGTCCAAATGACAATTATCATCTTTCCACGGTAAAGACACTTCATAGCGATCGTTTTTTAATATAATTTTATTTTCTATGAAGTCGTTAGTGTCTTCCTTTTGAATTTCATTGTCGTTTATACCTAATGTCTCAAGTAACCAGAATTGCTTCATATCGACGTTATTTTGTTCTTCTGATACCTGAACATGTAACGTTGATGTTATGTTATTATTTGTTGCGTTTACGTTTGTTGTAACATCAAAATTTGGTCCTTGTAATGTCTATCCCAATTTAGTATTTATTGCCGTTAAAGTATCTGTGATTCGAATTAATTCACATGTCGCTCTTCTTAGTCGTATTGTTCGTTTCCGAACGTCGTGACCCATCACATGTCGCTAGACGCCAATAATTATCTGCTCCTATTAACAATGAGATTCCGTTTATCGTTTTAATATTTCCGATTGAAATATCTGCCATGTTTAATTCACTAATCAATGAGTGATTAATATTAGGAGTTTGAAAGGTGTCATAGCATATTTCAGGTACTTCTATTGCTACTATCGAAATTGCTTCGTTACTGTATTGCGATAATAAATTAAGTTCTACCTTATTATAAATTTTAGAAGTTGTCATTTCCTTACTTCCAAATGGCATAACAGCTAATTTGCGTGTTCCTATTATTTTTAAGTTTAATTGACGAGCTATTGACTTCTTTATATAAGTCAATTGACTTCCTCCATCTAAAACTAATCTAATGAACATATTTGCATCATTTTCGTTAAGTTTGCAAATATAAGCCTTTGCAGTTTGCAAAAACACCTGTTGTTCATTGTCTTTCGTAAACAGGCTCGTCGTAGCGTTATTTATTGTTTCTTGTTTTTTATAATTTGGATCGCACATCGAAATTGCATGTCGGTAATTACAATTTCTACAAGTTATTCTTGATCTACAAAATTTCGAATTATGTCCTGTTCTCGTACAACGGAAACATCGTTTATTATTCCTTAATAAATCTTTTCTTTGTTGGATCGTAATATTTGTAGCATCACAATTTTCAGCCTCATGATGTTTAGATTTACAAAATAAACATTCATTGACAGTTGTCGTTAATAACCTAGCTGTGGTATAATTTTTATGTGATTTATGATGGGTTTCGTTTATATTGACCCTTCGTTCTATTTTTCTAGGAAATTCGGTTTCATGCGTTATATTGCTCGTTCAAGCCCGCATTTCATTACGGCTTCTACCAGCCAGCTTCTAGAAGCCCAAAATTTGTAATGCATTGCGTTATATGGAAGCAAACTCACTTGGGCTGGTAGAAGCTGTGACCTTCGTTTCAATTTTTGGACGCATTTTTTTTAATTAATAAAAAAAAAATTAGAGGGCTGGGATTTGAAAAAAAAGAGAGGAGAATAAAAAGTCAGAAAAAAAAATTCAGGTCGTTGTTTTGTAGGAAGGTTTGTGATTAGTTTTTTTGAGGGGCAGTGCAATTGTAAAAGGGAGTGCGGGAACGGCAAGTTTTTGTCTTGTGTATGTGGGGTGGTTGCGTTTCGCAAAAGTTATCACCGAAGTTCGTCGTTCCCACGGTACTCGCCGGTTACGTGTAGGTAACCTACTCCAAGTTGTGGAGAATAAAAAGTCACTGCGGCTCTACATCTATAAGGTATCGTGAATTCTGTTTTTAAAAAAAATTGTTAAACCTTGAAATCCAAATTGTTTAGTTAGTGTTATTATGTTCCGTAGTTATTAGTCGTTAACCAATGTTATTTTCTCGTTTAGTTTTGGATTATTATGTTCACTAGTTATTTTATTTGTTAATCTTGTTACATTTTTGGTAGCATAAGTTCGGGTAATTTTAGTCCGTTAATTTAAGTTCTTGTGTTTGTTAATCTTGTTACATTTTTGGTAGTATAAGTTCGGGTAATTTTAGTCCGTTAATTTAAGTTCTTGTGCTTGTTAATAAATTTTGTTACCGTCGTTAAATTAATAGTTATTCGTTAGTCCACGCTTTTCCCCTTCGTTCGCACCCAGGACGGCGAGCGCAGGACCGTTGGGAAGTGTGGGCGAATTACATCGTCTTGGTGGCGCCCATCCTTATTCCCCATTTAATAGAAAGAGAGGTAAGTCCCTTACGCGCCGGCCAGTTCCCCCGGGTTTTTCAAATACCAAATCGACCACGACCACTCCACTGAGCCAGCCGTCGTGCAACTGGTCCCGTGTCCGCTTACTCTCTCTTTGGGTCAATTTAGGCCCGTCGCAAATTTGGCGCCCATCGTCTTGAGGCCCTCTAGTTTGCTTATTTTTGCAGTTAACCAAGTCTTCTTGCGTATTTGTTGGAAAATTTAAATTATGTCTTTAGCTTCGCCTAAGTCGGCGATGGAGAACACGCTCCAGGTTTTGTTGAGCGGATATAGGTTTAATGTGGATAGACTGCTGAAGTCAGAACTAAGTTTTGAACTTTCAGTTCGTGGTATCCCCTCGGACTCCACCGTTGTTAACTTGAGGAAGTTGCTGCGTAAGGCTTTGAACGCCGAGCGTGACAACCCAAACATATTTCGTCCCCAACATATGTTTAGTTTTGAGACAGATGCCGCGGCCATTGGCAATGCATTTGAGTCGTTAACTATTTTGTTTGATACTGCGGATTTAAGTAAAGCGGCCGTTATCTGTGAGACAAAACTAGTTCATGTTTTCAATCGAATTAGAAGTTCGGTCCCGGAAAACGGTGCGCAGGCTCTGCTTAAGGCGGATTGGTTCGTGTCGCTTCGTGATTATGTTTCGGGCTTTGAAACTGCTCGATTGTCACTAGATAGTTCTGCTGCGGTTACTGGTACCCCAGATTTGGCTGAGGGTTTAGCAAAGTTGAATATGTCGGTTTCACAAGAGTTGGTTACGACCGATACTGCCGTCCCACCTGTGATAAACTCTTCTGCTTTTGTTGAGGCTGCTCCTTCGGCGTTAAATGTAACGGCCCCTGGTGCTGTTTTGGCTACTATCGCTCCTACATCAAACAATCAGTCCGTTTCGGATCCCCCATTGGTTTCGGTTTCATCGCCGAGTTCAGATTATGTCAAACCTATCCCAGTGGTAAAATGGGGTATTTCTTTTAAAGGTGATAAGTCCCAATCAGTTAACGCGTTTCTAGAACAAGTTGAAGAGCTTAGCGTAGCTCGCAATGTGTCTAAGGAACGTTTGTTCCGGGAATCTTTTGACCTTTTCAAGGACAAAGCTTTAGTTTGGTTTCGAGCCAACAAAGTACTTTGTCGAGATTGGAATGAACTAGCTACCGCGTTACGGGATGAATATTTACCACCGGATTACGATGATGTGTTGTTAAGAGAAATTGAGCGTCGCACTCAAGGTGCTAACGAGTCTTTAGGGATGTATGTCGCGATTCTTACCAACATGTTTTCGCGATTAACCGAAAAACTTTCTGAAGCTAGGCAGTTGAAAATCGTGCGTAGAAATCTCACTCCTTTTTATCAGACGCACTTGGGTTTGTCTGAAATTACGTCGTTTCGCCATCTGGCAAGATTGGGTAAGGCGATTGAGGAAAAACGTTCCCAAATTGAAAATTATGTACCCCCGGTTAAACGTAAGTCTGACTTAGAGCCAGACCTTGCTTATTTAGACACTTATGGTGAATTCTCAGACAGTGGGATGGGAAAAACCTTCCATCGTCCTTCATCCTCTCCTGCGGCGCCTTCTGCTCGTTTTGCTGCGGTGACTACATCTCCTGCACCCCGTGACGTCGCGCAATCGTTGCATAGGTCCAAGCCTTCATTGTGTTGGAACTGTAATTCACCCCGTCATTTAGCTCGGGAGTGTACGGCTCCGAGGAAAGCTTCCCTGTATTGTTATCGTTGCGGTGAGCCAAACTTTACGGTGCTTACCTGCCCCAAATGTGCTTCGAGTTCGGGAAACGATCGTCGAGGTCAGTGAAATACGGGCTCGCTACCTCGCATGTCTTTCGAAATTCGTCCCGTTACGTTCATGAGTTGTTGTCGGAACGCGATAGACTGTTTATTAAAAATAAAGTGTTGTTGGATTTTATCATCGAACATGCGCGCGACGATGAACGTCCGTACGTTACTGTAGACATTTGCGGTACTCGGATTTTCGCGTTATTGGACTCTGGTGCTACGCGCACTATTATTGGTGGAAAAGGTTGGGATATTTTGTCTCAAACCGGATTTAGTATGAATCGTCGTTTTCGTTCTGGTTGTGCGTTGGCCAATGGACGTTCAATTTTGGTTGCCGGTGCCGTCGATCTTCCGATCAATTTAAGCGGTCGAACCGTAATTATTACTGCCCTTGTTGTCCCTGATGTATCTCCACTGCTGATCCTAGGTATCGATTTTTGGAAAACCATAGGCTTTGTCCCTGATGTGTTCCGTGGAGAATGGCGCTTTTCGAATCCTGATGCTGCCACTGTGATGTCTGTGTCGTCTACGGTAACGCCTGTGTCAAAGTTGACTGACGAACAGAAAATGGAGTTGAGCTCCTTAATAGATGAGTCCTTTCCGTCGATTGTCCCTAACATTCTTGGATGTGCTACTAATGTGTCGCACCGGATTGTAACTACTTCCCCACCCATCAAGCAGCGCTACTACCCTGTGTCCCCTGTCGTACAGCGCCAGATCGACGAAGAATTGAAGACGATGCTCGATGCGGGCGTCGTGGAAAAATCGAACAGTGGTTGGTCTAGTCCCGTACTTCTAGTGAAGAAGAAGGATGGAAAATTCCGATTTTGCGTGGATTTTAGAAAAGTCAATGCTGTCAGCGAACGTGATGCGTATCCCCTCCCCTATGTTTCGTCGATTTTGGATCGCTTGGGTAATGCCCAGTACATTACCAGCCTCGATATCAAATCTGCGTATTGGCAGATTCCATTGGATCCCGACTCCAAGCAGTACACTGCTTTTACCATCCCTGGTCGAGGATTGTTCCAATTTACCCGCATGGCTTTCGGTCTTCATAACGCACCTGCAACTTGGCAGCGTTATGTGGACAAGGTTTTGGGCCCTGAGCTCGAACCGTTTGTGTTCGTATACCTAGATGATGTTATCATCTGCACCCCAACTTTTGAGAAGCACATGGATGTTTTGCGCGAGGTGTTAAAAAGACTAAGAGACTCCGGCCTCACCCTCAGTAAAGACAAGTGTAATTGGTGCTTGTCTCAGTTGACTTATCTCGGTTATGTAGTCAGTGACCAAGGTTTATCGGTTGACCCTCAAAAGGTAGACGCGATTTTGCGTGTCCCTGCACCTAAGTGCGTGACAGAAGTACGTCGCATTATCGGTATGGTATCGTGGTACCGCCGGTTTATCCCGAACTTTTCATCGATAATCTCACCAATGACTGCCTTGCTTCGGCGTAATCACCACTTTTTATGGACAGAAGAGTGTGATTTTGCGCTAAAGACCCTTAAGAACAATTTAGTGAGTGCTCCCATCCTTACTTGTCCCGATTTTTCTTTCCCTTTTTCTGTTCAGACCGACGCATCCGGGTACGGAATCGCGGCCGTGTTGACTCAAGAAGTCGATGGGGACGAGAGGGTCATCAGTTATTTGAGCCGCTCTTTAACGAAACAAGAGCAGAATTTTTCGGTCACTGAGAGAGAGTGTCTCGCGGTAATGTGGGCCGTGGAGAAGTTGCGTCCTTACCTCGAAGGGTCGCATTTTAAAGTTATTACGGACCATTATAGTCTTGTTTGGTTGGCTAATTTAAAAGAGCCTACTGGTCGTTTATGTAGATGGGCAGTGAGGCTACAGCAGTATGATTTTGAAGTCATACACCGTAAGGGCAAAGACAATATAGTGCCTGACGCGTTGTCGCGTGCAGTTCCGGTCCTCGCCGCTGTGTCGGACAGAACAGTTGTTGTAGAACCTTCAGTGAGTGCGATTGACATTATAAATGCGACTGATATGGATCGCGTGGCTGGCCCCGACAAGTGGTATCGGTCCATGCTTGCGCGTATCGCGAATAAACCGAATTCATTTCCGAAGTGGAAAGTAGAAAATGGTGTTCTTTATAAACACGTTCCTGCCGATTATCCAGACTTACGAGAAGAGGTTGATACTTGGAAAGAGGTCTTGGCTGACCATCGCCGACGCGATGTTATCCGGTCTTGTCACGATGAACCTACCTCAGGTCATTTAGGCATTCGGAAAACTTTAGATCGGGTTGCTCGTAATTTTTATTGGCCAAAAATGAAATATACTGTCACTAAGTATGTGAATCGCTGTTCCATTTGTATTGCTCACAAACCAGAGCAGAAGAAGCCGGCTGGTTTAATGGTTCGCCATCCTGTAGTTACGAGACCGTGGCAGATGATCTCTGTAGATCTTGTTGGGCCTTTACCCCGGTCTACACGCGGATATTGTTATATTTTGGTGGTGGCGGATTATTTTTCAAAATTTTCGCTATGTTTTCCCTTGCGTGCCGCTACTGCTGCTGCCGTGACGCGACGCGTTGAAGAGGAAGTCTTTCTGATGTTTGGTGTGCCAGAAATTATATTGTGTGATAACGGTGTTCAGTTTAGGAGTCGTGAATTCCAGAACATGGTACGTCGTTACCAAGCTAAGATTACTTTTAGTGCTCTTTATCACCCTCAAGCGAATCCAGTTGAGAGAGTGAACCGCGTACTCAAAACTATGCTCGCTTCTTATGTCGCTGATAATCACCGCACTTGGGACAAATATTTGGCACAAGTTGCTTGCGCGATGCGGACCGCCGTTCATGAAGTTACCGGCGTAACGCCTTATTTCGCGAATTTCGGTAAGGAGATGTGCATAAACGGTAGCGCAATAGAGCCGGATGACTCTGAAGCGACAGAAGTGTCGTTTGGAGATCGTTCGAGGATGAAAGGACCTAAAGACTTCCAATTGTTATATGACGATATTGTCGTGCGGCTACAGGCCGCTTATGAGAAAAATAAGCATTACTACGACCTTCGTCGTAGACCCGCAAATTTCCGTGTTGGGGATTCGGTTTGGCGTCGCAATCACGTCCTGTCAGACGCTTCGCGATTCTATAATGCGAAACTTGCCCCCAAGTTTGTGGGCCCATTTATTATCAAGTCACAGCTGTCAAACGCGACTTACGAACTCTCGGATGAATCCGGAGATATTCGTGGTGTTTGGCATGCACAAGACCTCAAGCCTACCCCGGAAGATTAGTCCCGTCGTCATTTTATTTTAATTTTCTTTAGTTTAGGTTGTTTCGTCCCTTTAGTTGCTCCTACCCCACCGAAGTGTTTCTTTGGTAAGGGGGGTGTGACCTTCGTTTCAATTTTTGGACGCATTTTTTTAATTAATAAAAAAAAAATTAGAGGGCTGGGATTTGAAAAAAAAGAGAGGAGAATAAAAAGTCAGAAAAAAAAATTCACAGATGATCTCTGTAGATCTTGTTGGGCCTTTACCCCGGTCTACACGCGGATATTGTTATATTTTGGTGGTGGCGGATTATTTTTCAAAATTTTCGCTATGTTTTCCCTTGCGTGCCGCTACTGCTGCTGCCGTGACGCGACGCGTTGAAGAGGAAGTCTTTCTGATGTTTGGTGTGCCAGAAATTATATTGTGTGATAACGGTGTTCAGTTTAGGAGTCGTGAATTCCAGAACATGGTACGTCGTTACCAAGCTAAGATTACTTTTAGTGCTCTTTATCACCCTCAAGCGAATCCAGTTGAGAGAGTGAACCGCGTACTCAAAACTATGCTCGCTTCTTATGTCGCTGATAATCACCGCACTTGGGACAAATATTTGGCACAAGTTGCTTGCGCGATGCGGACCGCCGTTCATGAAGTTACCGGCGTAACGCCTTATTTCGCGAATTTCGGTAAGGAGATGTGCATAAACGGTAGCGCAATAGAGCCGGATGACTCTGAAGCGACAGAAGTGTCGTTTGGAGATCGTTCGAGGATGAAAGGACCTAAAGACTTCCAATTGTTATATGACGATATTGTCGTGCGGCTACAGGCCGCTTATGAGAAAAATAAGCATTACTTATTTGAAAAAAAAGAGAGGAGAATAAAAAGTCAGAAAAAAAAATTCAGGTCGTTGTTTTGTAGGAAGGTTTGTGATTAGTTTTTTTGAGGGGCAGTGCAATTGTAAAAGGGAGTGCGGGAACGGCAAGTTTTTGTCTTGTGTATGTGGGGTGGTTGCGTTTCGCAAAAGTTATCACCGAAGTTCGTCGTTCCCACGGTACTCGCCGGTTACGTGTAGGTAACCTACTCCAAGTTGTGGAGAATAAAAAGTCACTGCGGCTCTACATCTATAAGGTATCGTGAATTCTGTTTTTAAAAAAAATTGTTAAACCTTGAAATCCAAATTGTTTAGTTAGTGTTATTATGTTCCGTAGTTATTAGTCGTTAACCAATGTTATTTTCTCGTTTAGTTTTGGATTATTATGTTCACTAGTTATTTTATTTGTTAATCTTGTTACATTTTTGGTAGCATAAGTTCGGGTAATTTTAGTCCGTTAATTTAAGTTCTTGTGTTTGTTAATCTTGTTACATTTTTGGTAGTATAAGTTCGGGTAATTTTAGTCCGTTAATTTAAGTTCTTGTGCTTGTTAATAAATTTTGTTACCGTCGTTAAATTAATAGTTATTCGTTAGTCCACGCTTTTCCCCTTCGTTCGCACCCAGGACGGCGAGCGCAGGACCGTTGGGAAGTGTGGGCGAATTACATCGTCTTGGTGGCGCCCATCCTTATTCCCCATTTAATAGAAAGAGAGGTAAGTCCCTTACGCGCCGGCCAGTTCCCCCGGGTTTTTCAAATACCAAATCGACCACGACCACTCCACTGAGCCAGCCGTCGTGCAACTGGTCCCGTGTCCGCTTACTCTCTCTTTGGGTCAATTTAGGCCCGTCGCAAAGCAGGTCATAAAATGTATCGAATTTCACCAGCCCAGCTTCTGAAGTGGTCCACGTGGAGTACTGTACGTAATTGGTTAATATTTAGAATAAGGACTTATTATTGGATAATATAAAATGCTCGACATGGAGTAGTGTAGTTGTAATTGGTTAATATTTAGAATGAGGACTTATTATTGGATAATATTTGTATTACGAAAATTCTCTTAGCGAGTCCACGTGGACCCTGATGAAAGATGCATTTCTATACCAGGCCGGCTTGTGACGCGAGAGTTGTAAATTTTTACAACTGAAGCTGCAGAAGCCGCCGGTAATTAGATACTTAAATATTAGATAATAATATGTGTTGTAAAGTTATTACTAATAATAATTTATTTATGTAATTGATAAGCAATATGAAAAAAATGGAATATTGATGTCGAAATTTTTTCGATGCTGTTCTGTACCGATTTTTAATTTTTTTTTATATTCCGGGATTTTACGCATTCTTCAATCGGAAAATAAAATTTATCATAATATTATCCCAAATTACTAATAATTTTCTTACCTTTCCAATAATAACATCCAGTACCTTCCTTCGACGCCTACTATTTATTTTATACATTCTTGTTCTAGGTGTCAATCATCGTAACACAATTTTGGTTATTCGATGTCATCGTTAATTTGTTACGTTATCAAATTTTAATATTATTTTTCGAACAACAGAATTTTCTGTTTCCAAATGTTATATTCAATTATATCCCACAGTCATAATTTTAATTTTATTTGAACATTCACAGAAACTACCCCTATTATAATAATATTTTGCTCAGATTTTGACAACAAGTAAACAATTTTAAAATTAAAAAGTGTTCCGAGAACACATGTTAGATACAAAATAATATCCAAAAATAATCACCTTCTTTTATTGCTTTTTATTATGGGAATTATTAAAAAATTAGTATAAATATCTAATTAACGATATACAAAAAATCAATTAGTTTTAATCAATTAATTGATTTCTTGTATTACTTCTATTCACTAATATTATTTTGTATCTAACATGTGTTCTCGGAACACTTTTTAATTTTCATATTGCTTATCAATTACATAAATAAATTATTATTAGTAATAACTTTACAACACATATTATTATCTAATATTTAGAAGTATCTAATTACCGGCGGCTTCTGCAGCTTCAGTTGTAAAAATTTACAACTCTCGCGTCACAAGCCGGCCTGGTATAGAAATGCATCTTTCATCAAGGTCCACGTGGACTCGCTAAGAGAATTTTCGTAATACAAATATTATCCAATAATAAGTCCTCATTCTAAATATTAACCAATTACAACTACACTACTCCATGTCGAGCATTTTATATTATCCAATAATAAGTCCTTATTCTAAATATTAACCAATTACGTACAGTACTCCACGTGGACCACTTTAGAAGCTGGGCTGGTGAAATTCGATACATTTTATGACCTGCTTCTACCAGCCCAAGTGAGTTTGCTTCCATATAACGCAATGCATTACAAATTTTGGGCTTCTAGAAGCTGGCTGGTAGAAGCCGTAATGAAATGCGGGCTTGTGAGGGTTTTGCTATTGCTATTGACTCTACTTCTAGTTTCAAATAGTTCAATAAATTATTTATTTGTACTGCAATCGTTATTGGAACTTGAGAATTGATAGGGTGCATTTTATAATAATCTATTTTCATTGTATAAGGCATAGAATTTAATAAGACAGATTTGATCATCATGCCATATTCGTTTTGATTTACACCTAGAGACGTTAAACTTCTTGTAACAGAAGATGTTGTATTATACAAATTTCGCAAAGCAATTGCATCAAGTTTGTTTTTTACAGGCATTAACGTTAAAAGTTTTTGAATATGGGAATCTATTATACGTTGTTCATTACCATATTCATGCTTGAGCAAAGCAATTGCGTTGTTATATGATTTTTCGGAAGGCGTAAAACCACTAATAGTGTTTTTAGCTTTTCCGCGTAAACATTGATCAAGATAGTTGTATTTAGCCGACGCGTCAATGCTGTCGTTTTCATGCACCGCTGATCTAAATTGTTCCCAAAAAATGGTCCATTCTTCTATTTCACCATAAAATTTTCTAAGTTCTAATTTATGTAACTTAACGTTATTCATACCTTGGTTTTGTTGGTTGTTTACGTTAGCGTTTTGTACCGAGGTTTGCACATTAGTTTGCACGTTCGTTTGTTGATCCGCTGGCGTTTTCGTTTGTTCGTCAATTTCAATTCGAAGCCTTGATAGCGTTTCACTGATGTTATCTTGGTATTCTATCATTCTTTCGCATTGAGATTCCAATTTGTTCACTTCCAGCACAGACACAACCTTTTGATTAGCGATTTCCAAGCATTCGCTTGCGTTTATTAGTCTATCGCGAATCACTATTAGTTCGTTCACGTTTTCCTTTTTAACTAAAAGGTCTTTCGCACTATTTATTAGCTTCGTAACTTGAGTTCTATTACTCTTAACCGATACACGTTCCATTTTAAAAGAGTTTATATACACAATTTTCAAGAATTAGTCAATTCACTTCACGTTATATTAAAAGGTCCCTGGTTTCGGCACCATTGAGAATAATAATACTCCGTTAGTTATGGTCCTTTATTAAAAAAAATGAAATAAAACTAATTATAACAAAAATGTAGTAATTACAGAAAACAAGAATTAAAACACATAAATAATTCGAAATTCGTTAGGGGTAACACGTCCGTTTACGTTTAGTGTTAACATGTCACTCTTTTAAAACCACCCCGTCTTAAAAGTTCAAGTTGCATTTTAGGCGACGTGTTACGATCGGTTCCGAGAATCCGATATATTTTCTACACAGTGCATTCTCTTATTAGTCCAATTTTTGATCACGTTTTCAAGTGTTTGGGGCGTACTGTCCGCAATAACTCTAATTATGCTGGCTGGATTTAACGTAGAACGTAGCCCAAAGAAAATAGTCCAAAGGCGTTAAATCACATGATCTTGGCGGCCAGTTGACAGGTCCATTTCTCTAAATAATTTTATTGTCAAAAAAAATTAATTGTTGCGGTGGCTGTATGGCATCTGATCCAGATCAATATCATGTAAATTCGGAAATGCTTGAAAACGTGGTCAAAAATTGGACTGAGAGAATGCACTGTGTTAGAGGTAGCCGCGGCGGACATTTGCCTGAAATTGTTTTCAAATAGATATCTCCATTTATTGCGGTTTTATTTAAATTTCAAGTTCTGACGTTCTAAAAAAACACCCTTCATAACAACAAACAAAAGATAGCGCTATTGTGCTATTTTGTTTTAAATAAAATTCCTTAATCCGAATAGCCTTGCATTAATTAGTTCGGATTATCGAGGTTGCACTGTATATTTGAATTTCCCCTTTTTACTTCCCTATAAGGAAGTATTGTAATCATGAAAAAATTCGATGTTGATATTTTAACGGAAATATCCGTTTTGAACATTTCTGAATCCGTTTTGACTACTTTCGCAATGATGTCTGTATGGATGTATGTAACGCAAAATGTCTGTAAGTTCTGTATTGGTTCTGTATCTCTGGAACGAATTATTATATAGTAACAAAATTTCATATTTAACACTTTAATCGGTATACAAAGGCACCATTTGATTTTGGAGGAAATCCTTAAACCGGAAGTAGCACTTCACTTGAAGGACGAAATGGTTTTTCTTAAATATCTCAGGAACGAATTGTTATCTAGTAACCAAATTTCATATTTAACACTTTAATCAGTATACTAAAGCACCATGTGATTTTGGAGGAAATCCCTAAACCGGAAGTAGCACTTTACTTGAAGGACGAAATGGTTTTTCTTCAATATCTCAGGAACAAATTGTTATATAGTAACCAAATTTCATATTTAACACTTTAATCAATATACGAAAGAACCATTTGATTTTGGAGGAAATCCTTAAACCGGAAATGGCACTTTACTTGAAGGACGAAATAGTTTTTCTTCAATATCTCAGGAACGAATTGTTATATAGTAACCAAATTTCATATTTAACACTTTAATCGGTATACGAAAGCACCATTTGATTTTGGAGAAAATCCCTAAACCGGAAGTAGCACTTTACAAACTTAACAAATTTAATAATTTAATTAAATAATAAAATAAAATTTAAATAATATTTCTGCGAATCTTTAGATGAACGATGAAGGAATGATTCCTTATAGGGAAGTCATGTGCTGGCCACATCAGATTTTTTTAACACCCTGTATACATTTTTCAGTAATGTTAGGAATTTTTTAAATTCCATGTTAAAAATGGGTCTTTAATCCCTAAATTGATGTATAAAATACGGTTTGGTTTGTACCAGAAACTTGAATTACGTAATACATTTTTAAATGCGCATGCAAAAGGTGAATGATGGGTACGGTGCTCGGTTCAATTCGGTTCATTCGTAGCGGCTGCGGTTTGCGGTAACTGTAGTACTGTTGCTGGTATTGAGACTCGTGGTGTTGAGGCAGCTATTGCAATAGTGAATTTACAATAATTAAGTTTAATTAATTACTTGTTCAATTATTAGTGCCAGTTAATCATGGGTGCGCTGAACATCTTGCTACTATTTACCACACTATTATTATTAGGTAACTATAGTTTTATTTTAAACTTGGTACATTGGCATACATTGCAACAGTTTTTTTCTCTTCCACTAATTAATTAATTCTTTCTTATTAGCATAAAACAGTAAAATTTCTGCTAAAGTAGCAAAATATTGATTTGGAACTAGGTCCGTGTCATTTGATGCTATTTTTAAACTTCTACGATATCGATTTTCCACTTTTTGCGTTATTGTTTTGCACATTTTTGAAAGTTTATGACTAATATGCTTTCCTTTAAAAATTTTCGGTAGACGAAATTTATTAATTAATTAATTTTAGCGTGACGCCAAGTTTGTCAATCAGTAGAATTTGTTATTGCTTATTAGATATGGCATGTTTATTCTGACCTTGTAATGTTTTTTTACCATGAGATTTATATTATAATATTATTTTGGAATCTAATTACAGATAAATTATAAATTTATTGTAATCGTCACAAACAATTATTTTACATTTTCCGAATAGTTTGTTAAGTATCAACTTACTTTTAGATAAATTTTATGAACGTAATATAATATTGTTGCATAAGCATATTATTATAATTAGTTATAAGGAATGTAGAGATACAATATTTATTTTTATCAGGTTGAATTATTAATTTAATAGTTACTATGTATAATGTTCTAAAAGATGAGAAGGTTATAATGTTATAAACAACATCAGACAGTGGCGTTACAACGCGTAGTGCTTGCGCACATTTGTGCAATAAGCAGTGGCGTAGCTAGGTGGGGGCGGGCCGCCCCGGGTGTCACCCGTCCCCAAATTATTTAAATTTCCTGAGTAAAATTGCCTCGTTTCTTGGTTTTTTAGGTTCCTAGGGGTGACACCTCAAAAAAACGTCATCGGCCTATGTGGGAGTGACACCCGACCCCAAATTATTGACTAAAATTACCTCGTTTCTTGGTTTTTTAGGTTCCTAGGGGTGACAACTCAAAAAAAAGGTCATCAGCCTGGGTGAGGGTTGCACCCGACCCCAAATTATTTAAATTTCCTGACTAAAATTGCATCGTTTTTTTGGTTTTTGGGGTGACACATAAAACAAAAAAGTTCATCAGCCTAGGTGGGGGTGACACCCATTAAATCCGCCCCGGGTGTCACCCATCCTAGCTACGCCACTGCAATAAGTAACTAATAAACCTCGAGGTCGGGAAACTGGATCTTTGTATATTATAATACTTTAATCGTGATAACAATCGATACAGAAATTCCTGGTTTGCGTCATTGTCACAAAAAATCAATTAGCAACGTACGTACATTTACCCACTGTAACTTCCAAAAAAACAATATACTATATATTATATAAAGAGATAAACAGTGACGGTTAACGCCAATTCGTAAAAAAATGTATAATTTCCCAATTGAAGGATAACAGGTTTTCCCTATGATTAATTTCTTTGAAAGGAAATTATTCAACTGGAGTCATCAAGAACGAGTAGGTATAAACTAAGAGAAATCGTCCTCAGGATATCTTGCCTTTCGTTATCCTTACTTGTTTGCTTTCCATCAAATCTCGGTAATACAATTTTTGCAACTAAAAAATCTGCATTAGTATGTTATAATAATACAACATGTTGTAATGCTCTTTAAAAATCAGCTTTATTCTAAGGCTTATCGCCGAACGATGTCTTAAAATTTTAGAAATTCCCAGGAGTGTTTTCCAGTTAAGAGGGATTTTTACACATCCGCACACAAATGTTTTTTCTTTTAATGCTTTAAAACCGGTCTAATGGCGGGGATATAATTTCTACAATGACCATAATAACAATAATTATTGTATGGCGTATTTGATGTTTTAGCAATACAGAAATAGTGACGATAATAATAAGGGTGTTCACGAGGGCGTCGTAGTTGCGTATGACAGCCATTTGACATTCGTACTTTAAACAACCAATCACAATCAAGAAATAAACTACCGGCTGTCATACGCAAGTACGAAACTACGACGCCCTCGTGAACACCCTTTATATGTCGAAATAAAAATCATCATAATATGGATAAAATATGATGGTGCGCTGTAAACAACAACAAACGTGACGTCACGCTAATGCACGCTAATGATATAACCTCACTCAGAAATACTTTGATTTGGTTTTGAACGATAATAATACATTACAACTAAGTAATAAATAAATAATTTAAAAAAAAATAATAAATTTAACGTATTTTAACCTCGAATTCATTTTTATTTTAGCATCATCGTGACGTCAAATATTTAGTTGATATTACAGCCACCAGGGTGCGTACAATTAATATTTTTCCCCTATAGACGATGATAGCCAATCACAAATCGGATACCTATTGTCAGTCGTGTTGCAGCATAAATTTTGTCACTCTTGTCACAGTCTCTATATTATAATCACTGTAATAAGTTTTCGAGCCTTCGTTCAGTACTACCATCTCCTGTACATTTCATAAAGTACATGTAGCTAGTTTAAAAATAAAATAAAATTCCATTCAAAGAGAGCGCGTCTGTTCTGTGTAGGTTGCGGTGCCAAAGACTTATAGGTAACTTATTAAAATTTTAGAATATTTTGAACGTGCTAACTGGATCATTGACAATTTAAAAAATGATTAACGCTCCAGTTTTTTTGGAATACGCCAGCAATCCACGCATTCTTTTCATTTATCAACAAAAAATTTTTAGTTTTATTTTTTATATTCTTAATTTTCAAAATATTTCAAGATGTAAGATTCTTTCTTATTGAACCTATTACCACCCTAGATCGGATCGCTCTGTGTAAGTATTAGGCTGTATCATCCACGAATCTTACGTTTGATTATTTTGTACAATATTAAATTAGTAACCTAATGGATTTTTGCTGTATTCATTCAAATTAATTTTCATGGTCCACCGAAAGGGGAAAAATAGGTATGCGTTGTTTTGTTTAAGGTTGTTGAACTTGACTACAAATAATATAGTAAAAATTTCGAGCAATTACAATGTTTTCCGTGTAATGTTATCGATAATAATCTTGTTTAAAGTGACTAATAGAAAATTTGTTCCATTAGCATCATCTGCAATGGCATAATCAGTCCCATAGGGGCAGATTGGCCACCTGGGAGAAATTTTGGTTTGAATTTTTACACATAAGGGGAAGAATATAATATGTATTATACCTATGTACTGTTGGGTTTTAGTTTTTCTATCATAATATTATGTAATCTCATTAAATAATTTTTTATAATATTATAGAAAGGTACATAATATAAATTTTGAAAGTATGTTTTGAGTTATTATTTTCATTTTTCAGCATTAATAAATTAATTTGCCGCTTCTGATGTTCTTATATTGGTTCAGGCTTATCAAAAAACTATGCTGAAATTTGACAATTTCATCGATATCTGTGATTTAAATTGGTATCAACTTTATTTATTTTACGATTCAAATTCCAAATCAATTGCTCCAACAATATTTTATTACGCGACAGCTTCCGCTGAGGTCACAAGCTATCTTACTATACGCGATTTTAGGTTCTTAAAATTTAGGTATTTTCAAAAATCCTTCTTCGTTGCATTGAAGTTTTCAAAAATCGCCTGCGGTGCTGTTTATGTCCAAATTGCATGCTTCTTAAAAATAATTTAAATGACTTTGTACATAGTCCCCTTAAAAAAAAACTGTTTAGCAGTTTGTTTTTATACCAATCCGCCCAGGCATTCTGATAACTCGTAGGGGTCAAAGCTTAAAAGGGTTATATTATTATAATTTTGTAACTTGAGTGATCTAAAGATTGTTGCTTTTTGTATCAAAGAAGTGATCATAACAATACGCTATGATATCCACCTATACTATTGTACTCGCTCTAATAGTGCTACTGATGCACCTTGTGGTGTGAACCAGAGCACAAATAATTTCAGAACAATAATCAAACAAAAACAAATTGGTTTTGAATAAACAAGGTTGCTGTTTATTTGAAAGTTGCTTTTATGATATATATTGGTTAATTACTAATAATAAAACGATCTTTTACGTCCCTTTTTGTACCCATCACAGTTTTTACTTAAAATTTAATTTATTTGCAGGCTCGGTTTGGAGTCAAAATGAAGTTTCAGACTTTGACGATATCCAAAATGCTCTTGGCGAAATCTCTAACGATATTAACGAAGACGCCATGCCATCATTTGATGACATAGAAGCAGCAATTAAAAAGAAGTGCGAACAGAATGGCGGAGCAGAAGCTTTCAAGAAACTTGACGTAATAGAATTTCATTTGTTAATAGCAAGGGTTATTTGATTTCGTTTTTTAGCCTGCAAAGGACGCCTTACAGGAATGTATCCAATCGAATTTTGATTTTGAAGTCATTCAAAAGGAATTGGATGCTGCACGTAAAACAGGTTCCATGGATGAGGTTTTTGCAAAATATTGTGTTAAAACGCCAGTAGTGCAAGAATGCATAAAGAATATGACCGATACTTTTGAGCCTTGTCTTGAAGAAAGTGAGAAATCTACCTTGAAGATGTTCTTGAATGTAACTAACAATTTGATGGAGTTTTTCTGTTATAAAGATGGAGATCGTATTGCCAGTATGATTTTTTTATTGTCGAATTGACGCCGCTATTAAAAATAATTTTTGTTTTAGTGTTTATTGCTGAAGGCGGATTTGAATGTATTCAACAGCAGAGTGAAGGTTTGAAAGAGTGTGCCAATGTAACAATGGGGCCAATTGTACCCACAGATGTTGACGAAATTCCAAAATTGGTTATTACTGACCAGCAATGCGAGTAAGTACTTCTTATTTAACAATAATTACTAAATGTGAAAATCTTTTCAAATTTGTTCCCACTTGTAAAGGTAACAAATAATTATTATTAGAGATATAAATGGAACCTTATTCAAAATTCTAGTTCCAAAAGTGGTATTTCTCAGTTTATTCTGTGTTAGGAAATCCACGACCACAGAGATTGTATAATTAATCATTAATGTGCGTCATGTATGAAATTTTGTTAAAATGCCAACATTTCATCTGCAAAAGAAAGGAATATTTATGGAAGTGGAAACTTTGTTGGAAATGCTAAACATCCTCAATATAAATCAGGAAGAAATAAAGACAAACAAAGGATTCCGGTCCTTTATCATTCAGTTCAATTGTCAAGTTCAATCTTTGAATAATAAATTCAAAAGGAACTTGCTGGGTGACCAATTTAAGCACATTAATAATTGAAATGCTCTTTGTGTAGAATAAAAATTCAGAAGACAGAAAATTAAATTGTTACATAGTTAATTTGTCGCTTGTTTGTTAACAATATTATTTTATTTTTCAGAAAATTCCAAACTTTGCAAGTATGTGTAGTAAAAGAATTGGAAAAGTGTAAAGACACCACACCTGCCAACATAATGGAAGCCTTATTTAAATATGTACGCAGAATTACACCATGCCATACTAGTAAGTCACCTCGTGCCAGTAGCAACTTTTACATCATAGGCTTTGTATTAGTATTAATTACATTCTTTTCGTCTCATTAAGAAAAGTGTTTTGTAAAATTTTTACTCAAATATTAATTAACAGGGAATCTCGTTTTAAGTCAATTATTTTTTATTAGATTTACTTTTGACTGATGCTAACTTTTCAATTTTGTGATATGGATGAGCATTATTTGTTATTTTTTGTGTTAAAACTCTTTTGCAAATTAAATATCTATAAAAAAAATAACAAAAGAACGCAAGTCCAGAAGCTCTTCTGTGTTACTACCTCAAAAGGGGACGGTTACCTATTATTGGTGACCACCCCAAAAAAATTGAAAATTTCCTATAGTAAAGAGGAAGGTTTATAGAGTATTACTGTAAAAATTTCACTTGCGAAAGTATACATAAAATTTCGAGAAAAATCAATTTGAAAGTACGTAAATTTAGCGAATTTTTCTTCGATTTTTGGGGTGTGCATTTGATAGGGAGGTTTATCCATCGTCAAAACCTACCCTTTCGGGGCGCCGCTCCGCTCTGCACCCCTCCAGGGCGGTTTTGACTCTGGTTACTATGCTAAACATACAAGAAGACGCCTCCCATAAAAAAAACCGGGAGCTTAGAGACCCTTGAAATAGCATTAAAAAGTGTAGTTGCGGTATGGGGCAGTAAACTATTACGTTTCACCCCCAAAAATCGCGTAAAAACAAAAAATAATCGATGTTACATGTACGAGAGACGAGCTGCATCTGCCGGTGCGAAATACTCGAACTGTTAGGGTCATTCAAACTGCACGGACTGTCAACAGAATGAGCGACGCGCGGAATCTCGTTAAATTTTACATGTAAATTTGCAAAGTTCAAATTCGATTTACTCAAAATTTTGATAATACTTTCGCATGTTTAAATTATATCAGTATACTATATAAACCTTCCTCTTTGCAATAGGAAATTTTCAATTTATTTGGAGTGGTCACCAATAGGTTACTCGACCCCCTCAAAACTATAACTCAGCATGGCCTTCATTTTGTAAGCATCTATAAGCAGACATTAATTTAAAAATACTTATTACTTTCTTTAAACAGCAAAAGTGCCAAACATTTAGATTCAGAAAGTTTCTTTTTTCGAAATCCATACGAATTAGTAAAGCATATTTTTATGCACTACTTTCCTTCCATGCCAAAAGGTTTCATTATTACACATTCGTTATTTAAAGAAGAGATTTGAATTACTTGCATGCATTTGAAATGTCACCAGACACTTCAATTTTCCAAACAAGTTATTTTGTTTGAATAAACATTGTGCTCAACACAATGGGGAAGTATAAAAATAAGTGCTACAAGCCGGGTTCACTTTTTGTGAAACAGTCTGCATATCTTTGTTCGCATCTGTTACTGTACTCCAGTATTTTATGGAAGTAATATTCGAATTATTATACTAATTTTTAGCAAATTATTATCTTATATTTTAACTCCGCTAAAATTAAACGGATTGCTTACAGAATGAATGCTCATGTCATCTAGTGTAACTAAAACAAACCTCTGTTTATGTCCGACTATCCACAATTAATGAAAAAATAGCCAAAATATTAACCAGAGATCGACTTGTCTCTATTTTCAATAATTGTTTTGGTGTTTCGAAATGTTAGTTTTTTATGTTTACAATTATTGTTTTTTATTGTTGGGCTTTTAACTTTTCTTCTTTATTAAATTTTTGTTTAGATTATGTAAGGTGGGTTGTGATGTTACCATTTGCTAATTTTATATTTGGTGAAGGACTTGGAAGGTATAATGTTGCTATATTTTCCGTTGCATTTAAAAATGCAATTATTCTGCTATTGTGGCTGCAAATAGAACATAAATTCATTTGGTGACAAATTAAGTTTTAAATATTTTTGTATCTTTATAACCGAAATAAATATGAAATTCAGAAAAGCAGCTTGTTTTGTTATTTCGTAATTCCTGGTTTTTTATAATTGAAGGTCGATTATTAAATAAATACGTAATTATAGGTTGTTGTGATTAAACCTACAAAAAAAGTTACTTAGAATACAAAACTATTCTATTGTTACGCTGCTCTTCTGATTTCGAAGTGAAAATCTTTCCAGTTGAAAAATTACAAACTTTTAGGACGTTACATTAGAAGTACCAACCCTGATGAATTAAACAAGTTAACTGAAGCCTACAATGTTGTGTTGGAAAAATACGAACCTCAATGCATTAAAAATGGCGGAGATAAAGCAACTCGAGAGTTTAGGGTAATATTTTTTGTTGGGTGTTTGCTTTCTCTTCAATGTTGATTTTTGTAGGATGCTTTTAAGGAGGTAAAGATATGCCAAAATATGCAATATCTTGAATTTACTAAAAGATACGAGGAAGCAAAAGGTTTGCCATTCAAATACATGTGCTCAGATTTTCGTAAAGGCATCCGTACATGCTTGGATAGTATAGTCACCAAAATTGAGCATTGTTCATCTTATAACGAAAAATACGTTCCCAAATTTGGACTAGCAATTTATGATTCAGTTTTTGACTTTTATTGCAAGGACGACTCTCGAGCTCTCAAAAGTAATTTATTTATAAATTGATAAGTTTTAGTTTTGACTTTTTTAAATTCTAGATTTCATTTCATTTCAAAGTGATACTTGTTTTACCGAGGTTCAAACGAGTATGGAATTTTGTCTTAATAAAACCAAGCACATCAAAGTATATTCATCTGCATCGGTCGTGACTAAAACCGAATTATGCAGGTAAGTCACATTCAGTTGAATTGCTTCTTTTTAAACACTTTTTTGTAGCGATTTGAATCAACTGAAAGGATGTTTCGTGGATGTAGCTCATAAGTCTTGTCCACATAATAATTTAGTTCACGATTTTGTCGCCGGATTATCAGATGCCATACATGCACCTTGTCATTCTGGTTCGGCAATCTTTGTGTTGACCAATTTCTTGGTACTTGTTTCAATTTTTGTAAAATTTTTTTAAGATTGTTTCGGTAAATTCAATTTGAATTGCTTTGTTCTTCGTAAATTAATGGGCCTTGTAGTTAAATGCCTCGATACTTGCTATTCTATGTAACTATTTATAAAGCTGCCTTGTCATTTAGTGCCTAAAATATAAATCTTACCGAGTATTAAAATGTTAAACTTGTTATAGGTATTTAAAAGTTTATGGTGACTTTAATTTTGTTAGGCTGTGTTAATATAATTAAGTTGATATTCGTATTAAATAATGTCCAGCCCGGAGCTCTCCATTACTTATGAAACTTTTTTCCTAATTATACTTCTTCAAATTTTTATTTTACATTAAATACACATAGTTTAATTAGGATATTAATTTCTCAGTCATCGTAAATTTTGAAATCTTATGTGTGCTAAAAAATTCGATATATTTATATAAAATATAATATTTGTGCTAAAAGATATAGTTACTTAAGCAAAAACTTATGAAAAGACAAACTTACAAATAATGCAAGTTTACACCTACCTCATTAAAGATGTAATTTTAATCAACACAACTGTGCAATTATTGTGGGCCAAAACTTTTATAGGTAAAATTCTTCCATTCAGACATTTTTACATGCCATATTACTGGAATAATCCATAAGCTACTTAGGCTAAATCGAACTTTTTATATCTTGTATAAATTCGGGTTAAAATTGCATTTTTTATCATACTTTACAATATGATCAGAACGTAAATAAACCAAAATTTTGTTAATTATTTACCTAACACAATAATTTAGAATGTAGTTTACTTAATATTTGTTGTTACACGTCGATATTTATTTAAAATTATATGTGATTGTGATGTTTCAGAAATAAACTTTTTTGTTCTATGGTACAAATTTGTAATATTATATTAATAAAGACCGTTTTATCAAACTGCTTTTTAATTTTTTTTCAGTGTTGTCCACAAACTACCAAAACGTGCTGTAATAAATTAAAACTTGAAATTTAGAGCAAATCCAATAGCACCAATAGATTATTTAGAGCTCGAGTTGCTAAATACCATTAATTATTATAACCATTCCACTTCAATTTTTATTCTATATAGCCAAAATTAAAATACATAAATTTTGAGCAAAAGCTACAAAAAGTACTGCTCTAGTTTCTGAGAAGAATCTCCGTTTCCTTTCGATTTTTACTGCTTTCTGAATATCAGTTGACAATTACTGATGGAAATGGTGTAGTTCTATCCTATCATCCACAGGAAATTGGGTGAGTGCTTGGTACGTGCCATTATGCCGAAGTTTCGCCTACTGTTGTACTAGCTTTTAATTTGGCAAGATGTGTAGGACTTAATACAAAAATGTGTGCACTTTTATTTCTTTATTGGTAATAAAAGTTTTTACTATTAAATAAAAATAACAAAAGCACACTTCACATTATTATTATTATTTATCATTCGTAAAAATCATATTCTAAAGGTTAATTTAATGTTTAATTAAAAAAAAAGTTTTTGTTGATCTATGTTTTACCATGATTCAACATTGTCAAATATTTAAATTTATTATAATGAAACAACTAATATACAAATTAGCATTGAAATTTTTTACATTACTCAAAATAAGATTCTTAATTTCTTTGAAATAACACTTTGTGTATTGTTTGTAGATCCGGTACTAACTTGTCTTGTAGTTTTGATCCAACTTGCTTTTTGTTTATCATTAGAAAACTAAAACAGGAAGCATTAATACCACTTAATTCTTGTGTTACATTAAAAATAAAATTACTGAATTGATGAGTTTTAAAACTCTACAATTTGGGAAAGATAAAAGGACCAAATGGTAAGGAGGTACTAAATTTTAAGCAGATTAAACCAATTCCATCCAAAGTATACAATTACACTACAGCTTTGGTTTGCAGTCGTCATTTTGTTTAGTTATTAACATTTTTTGACAAATTAATCATTGACAGTGCTGTCCTAATTTAATAATTATAAGGTCATCTTATAATTAATAAGTTAGGATGACACTGTTGATAACCTTCTAAGTTGAAGGGTACAGGGGAAGAAGGCGATAAGTCAGTAAAATGACAAAATTAGATTTTTGCGCTATCTTGTAGCTAAAGGTGAATACTATGATTTGGTATATTTGTTTTAAGCAAAAATGTGTTCAGTCAAGAATTATAAGGGTTTGAAAAAGGAGTTATGTCCACGCGGTGGACACATACACTATGGTGTATGTGTATGAATTTGGTTGACATTCCCCCTTTTTGCATGTTTAAGTTCGTGGTCAAGTTGAAAATCCGTAATTTTCTCAGCAATTAGAGGTCATTAACCATTTTAATTTTACATAGTGATGTAAAAAACTATAATGATATACAGTGTGAAATATCAAAGAGCTCAGAACTTAATGAAGCAAATGGCACAGGCTCAAATTCTTTAAAACGCTCTCCTGAACATTTTACAAAATGTGACTAATCGCCTTCTTCCCCTGTACCCTTCAGTTAATAAATTGCGGCCGTAATAATGCGGTACCGCTTTCGGGCAAACTAAAACTTTAGGTAAATTTACTTAATTTTACCCAATAGCCATTACGTGGCGAAAAAGGGGTCTGTGAGTTTTTAAAAACTCCAAAACGCGATTTTTTGCTTAACTTTCGTTTTGCATTACAAAAAGGACCCCACGATTTCCACGTCAGGCTCTGACCGGAACAGATGCAAATTTGCCAAAGAAGGACCACAAAATTATGAATTAGCCGTTTTCTATACATCCCATATCCAAAACAGGTATAATTTAAATTAAGGGGACTAGGCAGTCAAATTGCTCGGAAATTAAATTAATTTTTATGAATTAATTGCAAAGCAATGAAAGCAAATTTGGTACTTTTGGTTGTTTGCAAGGCTGGAAGATCTTGGGAGACTATAGTGGCTAGAATTCCTTTTCTAGATTTTGCTCACAATTTTACTTAATTTAATTTTGCTAATACCTATTTTGAACATTGGATGTATAGGAAATGGCCATTTCATGCCTTTGTGATTTTTCGGACCTTTGGCATATTTTGCTCTTGTTCCGGTTCGAGCCTGAGGTTAAAAACTTCGGGGCTCTTTGCAATGCCAAACTAAAGCAAAAAAATCTTATTCCAGAGTAATTTTCTCACAAAAGTAGCTAATGACTGGGCTATAAAGAAAATTTGCATTTTACAGGAATTACCAAAATAATATTTCAAGTTGTATTTGAAGAATAAAAACAAATTTTTGAAGTTATAAAATAGAAATTTTCAATGCACTATAAAATAAGAAAATGGGCGAGATGAAACCGGTCAGAAACTCCTTTTAGCAGCTTAATCATTTAGAAATAAATTTTGTTGTGATTGAATATATTATCTATTTTTCATTTCATTAATTTTGATTTATTTTCTTTGCATACATGAAAATGTACAACATAAATTAATCAATTACAACAAAACTGCCAGGTGAATAATTAGTCCATTTCTGGACGGTTAATCTTCCCAAAAAATTTTTGAACCGTAATAAACAGAAAGTTCTTTCCTGTGCTAAAATTCAAAGACACCCAAAACTCATACAAAGTGTGTGAGATTCTTTCAGTTTTATTAATAAAATAGAAAAAATGCATGCACATGCCAATTTATATAAAAGCAATTACCTTGCATTATCCTGTTTTGAAGCAAGTGCTGGTCCAGTGGGATTATTAATTGGTCTCTTGTTGACCAGTAAGCACTTCATGGGCTGACCGTCAAGTTGTCTATTGTGATAAGTATCCACTGCTTTCTGTGCATCTTTCAAGTTTTTGTAAATCACTTCGGCAGTGCCGGGTCGTACCAGTCGAGCTACCAGTAACTGCCCGATGTCTTCAAACAATTCCTACAATTGAAAATTAAATTTTGAATAAAACTTTTTCGATATTGACGTTCAAATCTACTTACCCTTATGTCGTCCTGCGTCACGGTTTGTTGCAAATTAGACACCACAATTCTGTGCCCCACTGGAATCACAACTTTAGTTTTTGTTTGAGGAGCTGCAAAGATTCCGTGCGACTGCGTTTGAACTGGGTTTTTGTCGAGACGTGAATGAACATTGGAAGATCTTGAAGTGCCCTGCATGAAAATGGTTTTCCTAATTGGAGTTTCGTCTTCGATTTCCATCGCAATGTCGTCTGGTGCATCTAAATCAACATAACCGATTGGAGTTGCAAGACGAGATTGAAGAATCGGAGTTGAAAATTTAGGATAACTGCTGGACAACAATTCTTCAACGTACAAATCTTGACGTTTCCTCAGAGTCAACGGCGATTCGATAATGTGAGCAGGTCCGATTCGACCGTGCAAGTTGTGGAGATCGCTTCCACTCGCGTAGTCATCACTGTATAAAGTGTAAGGTTGTTGCGATCGCATGATGGGATAGTCATAATCATTCAGGACATTTTTTCGCACGAAATGAGGCGTAACACTTGGAACCACTTCTTTACGTTTCAGATTGACGGGCGAACGTTTCGAAACAGATTTTTTACGGGTATTAGCCACCAACCCTAATTCCTGCTGTATGGTGTAATTAATGTCGTTCTTACTCTCCTTATGTTTACTTGTAACCAACGAAATTTTGCCGTTACGATCTGTTTTCTGCAAGATGTTCGATCCGATGGCTCGGACGCTCCCATTTGTTTTCGACTCACGTAATTTAAGCAACTTACTACGGGCGTCTTGTGTTTTAGCTATTTTCGTTAAGACATCGCGAGCGTCTGCTACGTTTGTCCGCTTTTTCAATAGGATCTTTTGACGAGCATCCAAAATTTTATTACTCGCAATTCCTGTACGTCTTCTAATACCTCCGCCGTTAAGGTTATTAGATTTATTCTGTCCTTTATTCGTATAACGTTGAATTTTTGGACCGTTTCTGTTGACGAATATAAAATGGTCACGAAAACGATTACCAAGTTAAAATTGCAAAACTTACCCCGATGATTTAAACTTGGGCATGTTTAATTACCCTTTTATGCCTATAATTCTTCTTCGCTTAATAAATTAATTAATTGATTTATTTTTACACTGCGATTACCATTAATAAGTATTATACCATAATAAAGCGATAACGTTTGACACCGTCTGACAATTTCTTAAATGAAAGATGGCCTCGCTTTGCACATACAGGATGCTACACACTTTTTAAATGAGGAATTGGTATTAATGTTGAAATATCGACAGGAACAAGAAATAAAAGCTTAAATTACATTTAAAACAGAATTTACAAATAATTGGTAATTAAATAAAGTTAAAATGGAAAAAAATTTGAAATTAAAACAATAAAGGCGTGTATACGAATTTTCGGCAAATTAAAAAATTTAAAAAAAAATAAAGTACATAGTTTTTTAAATAACCATTATACAATATAAAAAAAATTAAAATCAACAATGCAATAAATTAATACATAGATTCTGGAACTAAGAACTAACCAATGAAAATCTACAGTTTTATTTTGAAGGCGGGGTTAAAATAAAATGGTTGATCTTTATTGGCTTTAAGTTTGAACTACTTAAAGCCAGTTGTTCAGTCTCAGATTGTCTTTTAACCAAGGCATCATCCCGCCGTATGCACCGTGGTAGGAATAGGAGACACTTCCATCTTATCATGGTCACGCTAGTGAAGAGTGAGGACGTGGTGAGGACTCGCAAAATATTTTCGACCTAAAGACGATTTTGAAATTGCCAATCCAAGTGGACTAATGCCATCGTTGCCTGACATTTGGACACGCGCGATACTATTTCTGCGTAGTGCCCAGATGTGCAAAATGCGCAGGAGCACATCTCATAGCAACCTGCACCAAACCAAGGGAGAAGAACGCTGTTTGTGCAAACTATGGGTCACCCCACTCCGCCAACTACCAGGGATACAGGGGCTATCCCAACCCGTGAAGTCCAAATTTGTGAACAAAGTGAAGCTGATATTTTCGCTGAGACATTTGAGAATCAATGCAGCCCCAACTTTGGCAACCATTTCGTTAAAATGCTAAGGAAAATGGAAATGGCGGACCCAAATCCAATCGAGTCGGTCATTTTTGAAAGTGTTGCGCTGGTTATCAAGAGGACCAATGGAAAGAAGGCTCCAGGACCGGATCACATTTGAATTAACAAGGCAGTTGAGGACAGGAAAATCATCTAGGACAAGAAGTTTGCATTCTGACCTGGACACTTCACCACCCACCAGATTCTACGTATAGCTGAGGAGATTACGTTGGCCCACAACAAGAAGGAATCTGTTGGCGCCATGTAGCATCTTCCTGGACGGTATAACTTTGCAATTTAATCGGTTTGTAGAAAATCGAAGTGGCGTTTTATTGCAATATCCCACCACTAACACCAATGTAGAGAACCGTACTGGCATGAAGTCTATTAATACCTTTATACAGTGAATAAATTTTGGTAAATTATACAAATAAATACAAGATAACAGATTACTGGGAACAGTTTAATATGGGTACGATACCTTGTTTGTAGCGCCTTAACGTTCTAAGTCACCAATGTAAAATCCAGAAAGAACTTTGGAAACTGAACAACTTCTCTTTTAATTTTACTAACAATAAAATAACACTCAACCTTTTTAATCGCGAGTAATGACTCAAAATTAACACTGAATACTCTTTATTCGAGCACTGACTCGAATGACAATTTTATATCTTTAATTGATTATTGACTCGACTGTCAACTTTAACTTTTAATTGAATATATATATCTATATATATATATATACTAGTCGTGCCATAAGTTCTGATACTAACAAAGCACCGTTCATTTTTACTATGAAGATTAAGGGATGGGGGTTGCTAATGGTATTTTTGGAAAGATCATTTGCAGGTATATAAGTGGGCGAAAGTTGAAATTCAAGTCTTAAATAGTAAACATGAATTCGGATGTCAACGATAATCGTATTGTTGTAATTGCTATACATAACAATGATAAAAGTACTAGTGCAATTTTAAATTTGTTAAAAAAAATTACGGATTACAAATTTTTTTCTTTTTAACTATCCATCGATAGAATGAAACTTCTAGAGTAGATAACCGAAAAAAAAGTGGTCGACCACGAACTCTAAGAATTCTTGGAGTTATTAAAACAGTTCGCGAGCGAATGAGAAGAAATCCCTTGAGGAAACAAAAAATTATGGCTAGGAAATTCAAATTTCGAAAAGAACCATTTCTCGCGTGTTAAAAGATGACTTAAAACTTGGGGCTTATCGTAGGATTACAATACATCGTCTTACAATTGCTCTAAAAAATATTAGACAAGAAAGAACAAAACGACTCCTGGACCGGCACGCGTATGAAGATCACAAAAATATTTTGTTTACTGACGAAAAAATTTTTACAGTCGAAGAAAAATTCAACATGAAAAACGATCCTGTGTAGGCTTACAACTCTAATGAAGCCCCTAAAAAAATTTCGGGGGTGAAAAATGGCCATTATCCAACAATAGTAATGATTTGGTGAGGTGTGTCGTATGAAGCAGTAACGCAGCTGTTTTTTGTGAAAAAGGGGAAAAAACGTGAAAAATAACGGGGGAAAAAATACCAAAAAATGTTACAGATCGTAGTTAACCCTCTAAATTACAACTTATTTCGTGAAAACCATAGGGTGTTTCAGCGAAATTCTGCACCAGCGCATAAAGCGAAAACGACCCAACGAATGACTACAAACAAATTTACCTGAGTTTATTGCCGCGGAAGACTGACCTTCAGGTAGTCCTGACTTGAACCCTTTGGATTACAAATTATGGTTTGTTCTTGAGGAACAAGCTTGCAAAGTACCCCATAAAAATATTGAGCTCTTAAAACGGAATTTGATCAAGGTTGGAACATCTATACCAATAAAAGTAGTGCGTGCCACAATGGATGACTGCCCGCGACGTTTAAAGGCCCTTGTGAAGGCAAAAGGTGACCATTTCGAATAATTCGTACAAAATTGAATTCCTTAGAATGTACCGAATAAAATGTAGTAATTTATATAGAGGATTTTTATTTTGAAATCATTAAAATCGGCTTCCAAACAAGTATCAGAACTTATGGCACGACTATAGATTCGGTTTAGAACGGTTGCGACGTTGTCCGATGCCTAATTTCCAACCTTGTCGGTTTTCACAGTCTTGCTCTTCTAAGTTTCTCGCACTCATTGCCTTTTTTATTCCTTCGCTCCACGACTTTCTCGGTCTTCCTCGCTTTCTTTTTCTTCGTGGAAACCAATTCATGATCTTCTTTGGTAGTCTTTCGTTGTTCATTCTCTTTACATGCCCATACCAGATCAGTTGTTTACGCTCTATATCCTGGATTATTGTGCCTTCAATGCCCATTCTTCTTTTAACCTCGTCGTTTCTTACTCTTTCCAGCCGTGATACTCTTGCAGCTCTTCTCAACGCATCCATTTCCGTTGCCTCTAATTTTCCCTTTACTCTTTCGGTCATTCTCCACGTTTCCGATCCATACAGTAGCCCACTTTTTATTATAGTTTCGTATATTTGTATCTTTCTCTTCTTACCAATTTCTTTGCTCCACAATATTCCATTTAAGCTTCCAATCGCTTTTCTGGCTTGCGAATTCCTTGTCTTAATCTCGGCTTCATCCGTACCTTGCTTATCGAATTGTATTCCCAAATATTTATATTGATTACAAGATTTTATTTGTTCTTGATTTTCTAGCTCGATATCCGTAGTCTCCTCTCCTACACACAGGTACTTAGTTTTATCTACATTCAAGCATAGTCCCCACCGCCTGTATTCCTCTATCAGCTTGCGTGTCATATATTGTAAATCGTCCTTGTCATTGGCACATAAAACTTGGTCATCCGCAAACTGCAGTGTATACAAACATGTGTTGTCGTCTATCTCTATGCCCATTCCACCACACTTTCTTTTCCATTGTTTAAGAGCATGCTTAATATATATTTTAAAAAGTGTCGGCGACATGCAGCATCCCTGTTTGAGGCCCTTGTTGATCTTGAATGGCTCAGAGATGGTATTGCCACTTTTTACTACGGCTTGGGAATCTTCGTACAGATTTTGTATCGCTTTTATTACTGTATGATTGATGTTTGTATTTTGTAGGACTTCCCATAATTTGACTATTGGAACATTGTCATAGGCTTTCTGTAAGTCGATGAACATCAGGTGGGTCGAAGTATTAGTAGCCATTCTCTTCTCTATTATCTGCTTGATACAGAATACGTTGTCCGTACAAGATCTGCCCGCTCGGAAGCCGCTTTGTTCTTCCTCTTCATCGTGCTGGTATTCTTCTTCCACCAGATCCCTCAATATTCTTCCATAGAGTCTACTAAATGTGCTCGTTATGGATATTCCTCTATAATTACCGCATTCTTGTCGGTTTCCCTTCTTATAAATTGAGATGATATAGGCTAATTTCCACTCTTTTGGAACCTCCTGTCCATTTATATACTTTTGAAAAAGATACGCTAGCATGGTGAATAGTTTTGTTGTTCCATTCTTTAGCAGTTCTGCATGAATACCTCCTGGTCCTGGAGATCTTTTATTTTTTAATCCACTAATCGTTTTTTTTATTCTTTCAGGATTTATTGATATTTCTTCCCCCTCTACCATTATCTGCTCCTTACTAGCTGCATATTCTATTCTATTTTCGGATAGCAAGTTCGTGTAATGGTGTATCCATTTATCTATTGGAATTATTGTTATATTGATATTATGATTCTGTGGGGATCTAACTTTATTAATAAATCTCCATGATTCCGTGCATCTTCTGCCTCCAAGATAGGTTTCTATTTCTCTGCATTTACTATCCCAACTTTCTCTCTTTTTTTTATAACTCTTCTGCGGGCTTCTCTATTTGCTTCATTGTAGGCCAGCCAATCGTTGTCCTTCTTCGTATTTAGCCATTTTATGTACAGTTCTTTCTTATTTTTCACAATTTCTTGAACTTCTTCATCCCACCAGTGTTTCGTACTTTGAAGTATCTTCTTTATTCCTACCGCTTCTCTGGCAGCTTCCTTTATACTTTTCACTACATTATCGTATATTTCCAGTGTTGACCTTTGTTCCCCAATACTTTCAAGCTTGCTATCGAGTCTTCGTTGGTATAGCGTTTTTGTGCTCTCATGTTGTAGGCTTTCCAAGTTATATATATCGTGTTCTATTGTTTCAGTGTTTGGTGCGATTTGCCTTTCCTTATTGATATTATAGTGTGTATACGGGAAAAAAGCTTTGACCTTCAGCAAGTAGTGGTCCGATATCTTGGATGCTCCTCTTTGGACTCTGACATCTGTAACGTTTATTTTCTTTGATTCCCTTATAATGGCGTAGTCTATTATTGATTTGAGGTTTCGGGTTTGCTGAGTCCATGTGAACTTGTGTATTTCCTTGTGCTTGAAGAACCCATTGGTTATCTGTAATTTGTTTTGTTCGCACAGCTCGATTAGACGTTCTCCGTTGTCGTTTGTGATTTGTTCTCCATGTGGACCGACTACCCTACTGTTTGTAGAATTTCCCGTTCTACTATTTAAATCTCCTAGGATGATAATCTCTCTGCTATTTCCCTCTGCTATTATTAATTGAGTATTGACTCAAAATAACACTTTATACTTTTTAATCAAGCAACTTTAACTTTTAATCGCGTAACAGCTCAACTGACACTTTACTTTTTGTTCGAGGTCCGGCTCGAGTAACAACAGAACTTTTGATCGAGCACTGACTCGAGTAACTACTCGGGCAACACTGAAGAAGATTTTAATCGCGAGTCACGACTCGGGCAACACTGATGGATTCTCACAAAGTCGGGATTTTTATGAACAATCTCCCACTTTGGATATTAATTAGTCCACCCTCGTGCCGGGCGAAGAACCAATGACTTTGGTTCTTAATCTGCCTAACAGTCGAGGGGGATGTGACATAATCTCCTCATTTTCCAAAACTTTCTTCCTTTTTACATGTGTGGTCTTTTGAAGGACCGTGTTACTTCGGAGGTATCTTATTTTTAAGTTTCCTCGAAATGAGGGTTTATCTAAACTGTTCCCACACATGAGGCAAATGAGCCGTTAAATTAAAAACTGCACTTTACGATCCCTAACTCTACATTATGGGCAAGGTTTGTTTGGCGGTGTGAATATACTTTAACTATCCATTTCCTGTACACATGCAAGATATACGCAAAATACACATGCAGTGTAACATTAATTCTATCGTATGCATTGACTTACACTAATCGGTAAGCCGAAATAGGGCAAGCGTCCTTTGTGAACGAGACACCGCCGCACCTGTGGCCGAGTTCTAAGGAGATTGTTCCCGCCTTGACAAATGACTTCCTGGTCTTTCGGCAAATCAATGCATCGATGTGTTAAGACTAAATTTTAACTAATTATACGCTTTTTACGTTAAATTAAACAGAGGTATTCCTAAATTACTTCTATTTAATTATCTTAATTACAATTATCTATGTCGGAAATGAAAATACCTAAACCGTATTTTCGTAGTCGGTATTTAAATAATATGAGCAGAGCGCGGGTTGTTACAGGTTTAATCTTTAAAATATTTTAGGCAAATATCCAATTCAGACTCGTACACCTCGTAGTATCCTACCTAAAGGACGACAGCAAGTTCAAGGTCAAGTTAAACGGAATCAGATCCGCGGAAAGGCAGATCACCGCAGGTCGGGATCGGACATTTCACCACAGCCGAATTACCGCGGCCAAATTACCGCAAGACATTTTACCGCAGGGACATATTACCGCAAAATGTTCATACTTTTCATCATTTACGAATGATGAAATAGTTTTTGATATTTCTTTAGAAAACTAATTAAAAATAAATAAATCTCCGCGTAAAGTTAAATCTGCCGCAAAGAGGGGGATCTGCCGCGAAGAAGTGGATCTGCCGTTAGGTTAGTGTTAGTTTTTGATATTTCTTTAGAAAACCAATTAAATAAAATAAATCTCCGCGTAAAGTTAAATCTGCCGCAAAGAGGTGGATCTGCCGCGAAGAAGTGGATGTAGAGTTAGGAAACGATTTTTTTTTCGCAAGTTAAACGTTAAAAGTAATCATTACTGCCAAAAAAATTCACTACTTGCCATGACCATCGGTGCAAGCTGCAAACTAGCGGCGGTGCAATCTACATGTGACCTCGGTCATCCCCCCCCCCCAAAAAAAAGGATTAAATACTGACCATCGCGCAGTCTACATATCTTCTAATTTACTGCTGTGCAAGTACCATTAATTAGGTATTATATTTGGTAGTCAAGTGCATTTTTCTGGTAAAACATTTTTTTTGCATGATATTTTATAATATCGCGGTATTTTAGCTTGCGGTAATATGTCCCTGCGGTAAAATGTCCCTGCGGTAAAATGTCCCTGCGGTAAAATGTCCCTGCGGTAATATGGCTTGCGGTAAAATGTCCCTGCGGTAATATGGCCGCGGTAATTCGGCCGCGGTCAAATGTCCTAGACACCTAGACCGCACTGCATATGTCCCATAACCCCATAAGAGTCCCTACTGTCTGCAACCCTCTTCAAAATTTTCATGAGCGACGTTCGCAAGGTGACGAGCACCAGTCTGGCACTTTGCGCGGATGATACGACAATCCTGACAAAATTCCTCAACGTGGACATGGTAACCAAGTAGCCACAAGTTTCACCTAATGTCCTGGAAAATGGTATTGCACTTGGCGTATCGAAGTCAATTCAGACATCAGTCGGCGATCATGTTTGCAAAGCAGTTTCCAAAACTTGTAAAGAAGGTTAAAATGTTCGACGAGAAAATTGGAGGAGATATTAGGATGTTTGGTTTAACCTAACTGCAGCTAAATTATCACCTAGAAAAATGTCAATTCCAGAAAAATCATAGAAACGCAAAATTTAAAGTAGCCGTAGTTAACTGTGGAAACAAACAAAAAAAATTAGCAAATAAAATATATTAATTTACTGTCAATAGAAATGAATAATCCAAAATTGCTAAAGATAAAAAATTTTAAAGGCGTTCCAAAACTTCCAGATGATTTTGTAACCAAGTCGTGGGAAAAACTGGAGAAAGGTGTCCAAGCAATACAAAATTCAAAACCGTTGGAATGTTCTCTTCAGGAACTGTTTTTGTGCGTCGAAAACATGTGCACGTATAAATATGGAACATTTTTATACGACAAACTTTACATGCTCATCGATAATCACTTTAAAACAACTTTACTGCCGTCGATTTTAAAGGAGATAGATTTTTTGGGTTCCATGAACTACGCTTGGGTAACGTTCTATCGTCAAAATAAAATTATAAAAAACATATTTTTATTTTTTGACCGCACCCTCGTGCTGGAAAATCATTGCTTTTTGTCCATGTGGTACATGAGATTGAATTTGTTTAAGGAAAATATAGTTCTCCATCCGTTTGTAAGGCCTAAGTTGATCGATGGATTATTGTATCTTATTCATCAGGAGCGACATGGAGCAAGTGTGGATCGCAATTTATTGAAATCGCTCATCGCGATGCTGTCCACTTTGCAAGTTTACGATTTAATTTTTGAAAGGCCCTTTTTGGAGAGCAGCGAATTGCTGTATAAAAATGAAGGTTTATCTTTGATCGACGATCTGGAAGTTATTAAATATTTAAAGCACGTCGAAAACAGATGTTTGGAAGAGAAGGAGAGAGTTACGAATTATTTGAATTATTATACGGAGCAGCTATTAACCGATGCTTTAATTAATCAGTTATTGAGTCCGCATTTGGAAAAAATTTTGAACAGCGGTGTTAATATGTTAATTGAAAATAATTTATTGGAAGAAACGACTTTATTGTATACACTCGTGGGTATGTTGTCGAATGGTCGTTCGGAATTGTGCAATTCGTTCAGTAATTATCTGAAGAAACGCGGAAGAGTAATCGTTATTAGTCCCGAAAACGATAAAGTCATGATTCAAGAACTGTTAGATTTTAAGGATAAAATTGACGTAGTTGTGGTTACCTGTTTCGAAAATAACGATAAGTTTTTGAGTGTGGCAAAAGAATCGTTCAAATTTTTTATTAATCAGCGCCACAACAAGCCGGCCGAATTGCTAGCAAAATTTGTCGATTCAAGGTTGCGTTGTAAGGATATCAACGAAGAACAAATTGAGCAAGTTCTGAATAAAGTTATGGTCTTATTTCGGTTTGTGCAAGGAAAAGATGTTTTTGAAGCGTTTTATAAAAGAGATTTAGCCAAGCGTTTGTTGGTGGGCAAATCGACAAGTCAGGATGCCGAAAACAGTATGATTTCGAAACTTAAACAGGAGTGCGGAGGTGGTTTTACCGCAAAATTGGAAGGAATGTTTAAAGATATGACCATCAGTCAAGGAATTAATACGGCGTTTCGACAGCATCTCAACCACATCCACACGATTGGAGATTACATTCAAAATGGGAATATCGATATGTGCGTCAACGTTTTGACGAGCAGTTATTGGCCAAACTATCCGTCCTACGAAGTGAATTTACCTTCGGAAATGGTAGCTTATCAGAACGTTTTTCTAAAATTTTATATGGGAAATCACAGCGGCCGAAAACTGATGTGGCAACCAAGTTTAGGTTTTTGCATTATCAAAGCCGAATTTTCCGGTGGTAAAAAGGAACTTCAAGTGTCGCTCTTCCAAACCATAGTTCTGCTTCTTTTCAACAACGGCAACGAATTGACGTATAAAGAAATTTTTGAGGCACTGCATTTAGAACCAACAGAATTGAAACGTACTTTGCAATCGTTAGCGTGTGGTAAAACTCGAGTTTTACAGAAAAATCCAAAAGGCAAAAATATCGAAGAAGCTGACGTCTTCTCTTTGAATCACGATTTCACAGACAAACTGTTTAGAATTAAAATTAACCAAGTACAAATGAAAGAAACCGTCGAAGAGCAAAGAGCAACAGAAGAAAGTGTTATTCAAGATCGCCAATTTCAGATAGACGCCGCGATAGTTAGAATTATGAAACAAAAACGATCTTTTTCGCATAACTTGTTGATAACTGAACTCTACGATGTTTTAGATATTCCAGTGAAACCTGCCGATCTTAAGAAGAGAATCGAGCAATTAATAGATCGCGATTATATCGAACGCGATCAAAATAATAGCACCATTTACAAATACATTGCTTGAACTTGTTGAAATTTTTATATTCTGTATCAATAAAATTGAGTTTATTTAGAATGTGTTTTGTTTCCAAAATTTAATTATAATTAGTGCTAAGATACCTGAGGGACCTGGTGAAGATTTCTTGCCTTTGTCCATGACTTAGCACCTCAAGCAAACAAAAAAGATTCTGGGTTCTTTCGCTCGTACCAAACATTTTGTATGTGCCTCGAGCGTAAAATTTGTTTGTGATCATCGTCTTCGGCTCCTGATTCGACTTTCACACTTCTTCTTCTTCGTTTTCCTCTTTGCAGAGGCGTCGTGGTCGCATCTCACACCCTTCTATTCACGGCTTCATGGATAATACTGCGCCATCTATTCCGGTTCTGGGCACTTCTTGTGGCCTGATGGACCGTAGTGTTGGTTGACTCCTTAACCTGATCAGTCCATCGCTTCGGGGATCTTCCTCTCTGCCTGGTTCCCTCAATTCTTCCCTGGACCACCAGTTTTTCCAAGTTGTCACCTTCTTTACGAGCTATGTGACCAAAGTATTTCAGTATGCAAGCATATACTACTTGCGATAATCGCTGTGGCTCTCTTATTTGTTCTAAGATTGAGACATTCGTTCTTCTGGCTGTCCATGGCACGCGCAGCACTCTCCTCCAGCACCACATTTCAAAAGCGTTCACTCTTCTTCTGTCTCTAGCCTTTAGTGTCCAGGACTCTGCCCCATACAGCAATACTGGAAAGATTAATGTTTTAATTATTTTCTTTTTGGTATTTAGAGTAATATCGCTGTCTTTCCATGTTTTTTGGAGGCCTTTTGCAGCTCTTCTAGCCATTTAGCACCTTCTCCTTATCTCTTCCGAGCTTCCACCCTCATTCGTTATCAGTGCTCCCAGGTAGATATATCGATTTACAACTTCATAGTCACCTATATGGGTTAGGTCCCGTCTGTTGTCATTTGCCCTGTCCACTATCATGACTTTCGTTTTGCCGCTGTTGATCCTCAGTCCACACGCTTCGCTCTTCACTTCCATCCTCATCAGCTCTGTCAGTTCTTCATTCGAGCTCGCGAATAGAACCGTGTCGTCAGCGTATCTCAGGTTGGTTACACGAGTACCGCCTATTACGAAACCTCCCGTCCAGCTCTCCATCACTCCTCTCATAATATATTCTCCATATATGTTAAAAAGAAGCGGCGACAGTACGCAGCCTTGTCTAACATCTCGACATGTATTGGTCTATTTTTACTAAAGCCGTATTATGCGCATATAGTCGTTTTATAATCATGATAATATGCAGGGGGACTCCCATTTCCTGCATTATATGCCACAGCTTTGTCCATTTAATGCTGTCGAAAGCCTTGTAATAGTCAAAATGAAGCACATATATACAAGTTTACTGAATTCACGGGATTTCTCAATAATCTGTCTCAGGTTCAGAATGTGTTCTCTAGTGCCACGCCCTGCAATGAAACCGGCCTGTTGTGGTGCTATTTGCCAGGATAGATATGCTTTTAGTCTTTCATTGATGATACTTAGGAGAATCTTGCTAGCGTGTGACATTAGCGCTATTGTTCGGTAATTCTCGCATTTATCTTTAGCGCCTTTTTTATATATAGGTACAAATATGGACTCTGTCCAATCCTTTGGCCATTCTCCGGTTTTCCACACTTTTTAGCATATGTCATGCATTATTTTGATGCCATTCTCACCCATCTCCTTTAAGACCTCCGCGTTAATGCTATCTGTTCCTGGTGATTTGTTCAGTTTCAGTCTGTTGATTGCTCTTCTTACTTCATCTTTAAGTATTTCTGGTTCCAGTTCACCATTCTGCTCAGTGTTCACTTCCTCATGGTCTTGATCTTCGTCATGATATAGTGTCTCGCAATAGGCTCTCCAAACTTCCAGCACCCGCGCTATATCCGTAACTCTGTCTCCTGATTTGTTTATTATTATCCATGATTTTGGGGCACCAGTTTTGTTTATTTTCTTTATGATCTTGTATAAATCTCGCGTATTATTATGCTCGGCGTGTGCCTGGGTTTCCTTGCCCATCTCAAGTAGATAGTTATTCTTGTCTCTTCTGCAAGCTGTCCGTATTTCCTTATTTATCTGTGCGTATCTGTTTCGCTCTGCTCTCATCCTTATACCCTTATTTCGCAGTTGGCGCCTCTTGTTCACTAGTTCGAGAGTTTCGTCCGTCATCCAATGCTGATGTTTATGGGGGTTTTGCTTTTTCTTTGTTTCTTCCAATGTTTCTGATATGGCTCTCTTTGCAGTTTGCCATACCTCTTCTGTTGATTCATTGTTCAATTCGTGGGTCTGCAGCCTCTGTATTTGGATGATTTTGATTACACTTGTTCAGTAATGTCGTAAGACGTAAAGAAATATTTTGTTTTATTGTATTTAATGTTGAATAATTAATATACGATACATAAAGTGTTACGTTAACAAATTTTAATATTTTTTAAACTACAACAATTTTCTGTTTCCAAATGTTGTAATATTCAATTATATCCCAAAGTCATAATTTTTATTTTATTTCAACATTCACCAGAAACTACCCCTATTATAGTAATTTATTTGTTCAGATTTTAACAAGAAGTAAACAATTTTAAAATTAAAAAGTGTTCTGGGAACACATGTTATATACAAAATAATTTTAGTGAATAGGAGTATTCTAAAAAATCAATTAGTTTCACAGAATTTTTAGTTGCCTGAAATCAGTTGTCATATCGCACCATTTGCAGACAATAAATTAGTCTATTTATTGTCAGGTTTGAACGGTTTATTATCACATTATATCTTGTTCAATTCAATTTTCTGTTACGTGTAGAACCAATTTCTATGATTGGCTTAAGAAGAAATATGTTAATATCATTGGTCTCCCTATTTTAAAAAATCTGATGTGGCCAGCACATGACTTCCCTATAAGGAATCATTCCTTTATCGTTCATCTAAAGATTCGCAGAATTATTATTTAAATTTTATTTTATTATTTAATTAAATTATTAAATTTCGTCCTTCAAGTAAAGTGCTACTTCCGGTTTAGGGATTTCCTCCAAAATCACATGGTGCTTTAGTATACTGATTAAAGTGTTAAATATGAAATTTGGTTACTAGATAACAATTCGTTCCTGAGATATTTAAGAAAAACCATTTCGTCCTTCAAGTGAAGTGCTACTTCCGGTTTAAGGATTTCCTCCAAAATCAAATGGTGCCTTTGTATACCGATTAAAGTGTTAAATATGAAATTTTGTTCCTATATAACAATTTGTTCCTGAGATATTGAAGAAAAACCATTTCGTCCTTCAAGTAAAGTGCTACTTCCGGTTTAGGGATTTCCTCCAAAATCACATGGTGCTTTAGTATACTGATTAAAGTGTTAAATATGAAATTTGGTTACTAGATAACAATTCGTTCCTGAGATATTTAAGAAAAACCATTTCGTCCTTCAAGTGAAGTGCTACTTCCGGTTTAAGGATTTCCTCCAAAATCAAATGGTGCCTTTGTATACCGATTAAAGTGTTAAATATGAAATTTGGTTACTATATAACAATTTGTTCCTGAGATATTGAAGAAAAACCATTTCGTCCTTCAAGTAAAGTGCTACTTCCGGTTTAGGGATTTCCTCCAAAATCACATGGTGCTTTAGTATACTGATTAAAGTGTTAAATATGAAATTTGGTTACTAGATAACAATTCGTTCCTGAGATATTTAAGAAAAACCATTTAGTCCTTCAAGTGAAGAGCTACTTCCGGTTTAAGGATTTCCTCCAAAATCAAATGGTGCCTTTGTATACCGATTAAAGTGTTAAATATGAAATTTGGTTACTATATAACAATTCGTTCCAGAGATACAGAACTTACAGACATTTTGCGTTACATACATCCATACATACAGACATACATACATACATACATACATACATACATACATACAGACATCATTGCGAAAGTAGTCAAAACGGATTCAGAAATGCTCAAAACGGATATTTCCGTTAAAATATCGACATCGAATTTTTTCATGATTACAATACTTCCTTATAGGGAAGTAAAAAAGATTTCTTAAATTTTAAAAAGAAAAGAATGAGGGATTAAGTTGACAATCTCTGTAGAGGTGAGATGTAGAATTTGTACATCTTACATAAAAAATCAACTTAGTCAATTTTATAGAAGTCTAACTATTTGTTAATAAGTTAATCAACTACATACTAGAATAAACCAATTATAAGAATCAACAAATGTGAGAAACGCCAAAATATAATAAATTATATTGGCGAATAAAAACGCGTTTCAAATGGTAAAAAAGGAAATCATTTGAATTTTTCCTAATTTAAGTGAAGCGAGAAAATTATAAATTAATAATTAATAAATGTGCGCGACGCTAAAATAATAATTTAGTTGATAAAAGTGCGAAACATTAAATAAATAAACTATCTGAATAAAAATATGTTTCCATTGTAAGGATAAAGACAATTTTAAACATTTACATATTGAAATAGTACAAACAATAAAGAACTGGCAACTAATGAAGACAATTCTAAGTTACCCCATTACAAAAACTTACTAAGGTAAATTTTTAATTTAATTTTAAGATAAATAGTGTGATAGGACATTCTTTTTTATAATTTTTAATATTAAATTTTTAATTAAATTATAAAAGCCACTTAGGCATACTTTCATAGTTATAATTGTTTTTGTACAAATTAATTTTTATTTTGTTTATTATATTTAAATTTTTGTAGTTATGTTTTTTATTCTTCGTATAACCTTGCCTTATTTAGTGAAACTTATAAACATAAGATCCTGAGATAAGAAAGAACCGGTGAGTATTTTAGCCAGGGTATAATTCACATATGTGAGATTATTACAATCTCTGATTGCCAATTAAAGTCAGGGGTTTGTAACACTTTGGCGCCCAACGTGGGGCACGAGCCGCATGTTTATAAGTTTTTTCTTTGAAATAAGGAATGGTTGAGAATTTATCATATTTAAAATTTTTTATTGTTAAATGTATTTTTAAAATTAATGATAAGTACATTGGTAAACGCTTACTTAAAACACGCAACGCTTAATCAGGAAAAATTCAATACAAAATCGTACTCGTAATAATTATATGAACATTAAAATAATTCACATTTTTTTATACCTTTTAATTAAATTTCATTTTAACGATATTAATCAGTATCAAAACTATATTAAGCAATCAGTTTTATTTTTATTTTATCAATAATTGATATTATTATTAAATATTTTTTTATTTTATTAAATTTTCAAAATGGAACCAAATTTTCTTAAAATAGAGGAAATCCTGTTTGAACTTAAATGCCGAGGTATTAGTCCCGGTGATAATCAAATAATAAGACGATCTCAGTTACGTCAAGTATTAAAAAGATCAGATATTATACCTAACATTCAGCCCTGTTCGTGGGAAGAAAATATTTCTCAAATTTCAGAGAGCATCAATGATATTAATAATATTCTTTATGTAAAAGAAAATTCAAATTTTAAGAAAATAGATATTTTACGTTTAGACACTAGGATATCCCATTTAAATAACAGAATGAATCTTTTAAATGATGATAATGAACCTGATAAATGTGACATTAAAGAGCAATTGTTTAGTGAAATTGGCTTATTGCATGTAATGATGAATGACATTATGGAAGAACATAATAAAATTATAATGTCAACACCAGCAAATATATCTATGAATCAGAATGAATGTGCAAATAAAAATAATATTGCAAGTGTGAATGATAATACTTATAGTAGACGCCAAACAGTACCTGTGCATAAGTGGAAAATCGACCGATTTATTGGCCACGAATCAAAAGAGAGTGTGACTGGATTTATTGAAAGAGTAAATGATTTAAGATTAGCTCGTGGTATTTCTGAACATGAACTTTTCGAGTCTGCTCATGATCTATTTGATGAAAAAGCGACTCAGTGGTTCAGAAATGTTAGAGAAGAATTGAATTCATGGGATGAACTTGTTATAGAATTAAAAAAAGAATTTTTGCCCACTGATTATAACACCAAGCTTTTAGACGAAATACGTGAAAGAACCCAAGGTGTTAGTGAAAATGTATGTTCTTACATGATCTCCTTAGAATCTTTAATGAAACGGGCTGTTGAAAAACCAACAGAAAAGGAAATTACCAATAGGTTAATCCAAAATTTAAATCCCTATTTTGCTGAACGCGTTGAAGTAGACGAAACTACTTCTCTTAAAGACTTAAAAGCGAAATGTCGATCAATACAAGACCGTAAATTACGAGTCGAAAGCTATAAACCCCCCCCTTCTAAACGATCAGGTCTAGTTGAACCCGATATGGCTTTTTCTTCCGCTAAAGCAGCAGCAGTAAACGTCTTCGAAGAAAATACGACACAATTCAGAAATAAAAAATGCAAAAACTGCTTGCAATTTGGTCATTATGACAGTAATTGTCCCCAAAAACAGCAAATTTTTTGTTATGGTTGTGGTGAGCCCAATACTTATAAAAGTAATTGCCCTAATTGCAATCCCCAGCCTTCTACGTCTTCTATAAATAAGAATCCAAAAAACTACAATCGGGTTGTTTCGCTTCAGGACGCCAACAACCAAGACAATTTAAGTCGTCCTCTTGTCACGGGATTTCAAAGCTTGAGTTTCCAAAACAGCACGTTCCGAGGAAGAGGTCGTGGTGGTCCAAACCGCGGAAGAGGTCGTGTAGGTCAATTTCCACCCCTCATGAACGCATCGAAACCCCCAAACCAATAAAACGTACGCGATTTTTAGATAACGGTAACTGGAATGCATGGTTAAAAAAAGTCAGTAATTTCCTCATTCCGCCAAAAGTAGCCCCAATTCTTACTAAAAAACCCCTCGACAATCGCCCGCACTTGCAAATAACTATCGACGGTTTGACAATAACAGATTTAGTTGACACCGGAGCAACTGTCTCGGTTATAGGTCAACGAGGTCTAGACTTGCTTGATCCTCATAAATTTGGTAAGATACAACCCATTGTATCAAAACAAATTAAAGTAGCGAACGGTGCGTCTACTGACGTAAGCGGTATGCTTCCCTTGCGTATCCGTTTAGGAGGCATCGAAAAAATAATAAATTTTTTAGTGGTACCAACTTTGGCTTACGAATTTTTACTAGGGGCAGATTTTTGTAAAATATTCCAAATATCCCTTCATTTTAAAAATTTTTCTTGGCATTCCCCCAAACAAAATGAACTTTCCGCAGTGGAAGGAATATCAAGTCGTGTTTTGCTTAATGCCGACCAGCAAACACAATTAAATGAAATTATAAATAAATTTAAATCGTTGGCTACTAATGATCTTGGTTGTGTCACAACGGCTCAACATTTCATCGATACGGCGAACGCGACTCCAATAAAACAGAGACAATACCCGCTTAGTCCTATTCTTCAATCCAAGTTACATGAAGAAATAGATCAAATGTTAAAGGACAATGTAATTCAAGAGTCAAAATCACCGTGGTCCAGTCCTCTGCTTTTAGTTAAAAAAAAGAACGGAGAAATGAGAACATGTTTCGACGGTAGAAAATTAAACTCAGTTACAATAAAAGATTCGTACCCTCTCCCCCGTACGGACTGTATTTTAAACAGATTACGTAATGCTAGATTTCTAACTACCATAGATTTAAAAAAGGCGTTCTGGCAAATCCCCCTTGAAGAAACTTCCCGACCAAAGACGGCATTTTGCGTCCCCGGGAAGGGATTATTTGAATTTAAAGTCATGCCCTTCGGTTTGTCAAACTCAGCACAAACATTACAAAGGACTATGGAAAAAACCTTAGGTTCGGTTCTCCATAAAGAGGAGGCGTTCGTTTATTTAGACGATATAATAATAGCATCTCCGACGTTTGAAGAACATATGACTACGCTTAAAACCGTTTTTGAACAGCTAAAGTCGGCAGGTTTTAAAGTAAATATAGACAAATGCGAATTTTGTTGCGGATCTTTGACCTTTTTAGGTTTCATTGTCGATGAACTAGGTTTACGAACCGACCCCAAAAAGGTAGACGCCATAACAAAATTTAAAATACCCAAAACCACTACAGAGGTTAAACGACTAATCGGCCTAGTCAGCTACTATAGAATTTTCTTGCCGAATTTGTCCACTATAGCTTCCCCAATTACGTCGTTGATTAAAAATAAAAAGAAAGGCCAGGTAGTCCAATGGACCCCTGAAGCCGAATTGGCATTCGAAGAGATAAAAAAGCTAATAACTTGCGCTCCCATTCTGGTTAGTCCCGATTTTAGCAAACAATTTTTCATACAGACAGACGCTTCACAAGTAGGAGTGGGCGCCGTTTTATTCCAGGAGCAGGGTGGATTGGAACACCCAGTAGCGTATGCCAGCCGAGCCTTGACGGCCGCTGAGCAAAAATATTCAGCAACGGAACTGGAGTTAATAGCAATTATGTTTGCTATTAATAAATTTAGAGGCTATGTAGATGGTTCCGAGTTCGTAGTCATTACCGACTGTGCTGCCCTCCAGTGGTTGCACCGCCTCAATTCCCCAACCGGCCGCCTTGCGAGATGGGCTCTTTCCCTGTCCCAATATTCATTTCAAGTTCGCCATCGACCTGGCAAACTTAATATTGTTCCCGATGCATTATCACGCGATGTGGCTTCCCTAAATATTGAAACCATAATACCAGATCAGTGGTATAGCGATATGTTAGAGCTAGTTGAGCAGGAACCTAACGGTTATCCAAATTTTAGAATTCAAAACGGCAAGCTATACAAATTTATACCAACTTCTGTCCCGGTTAAAACTAATATCCCGGATTGGAAATTAGTAATTCCGACAGCTAACCGTCAAGAAGTCCTACAATTGTGTCATGACGCGCCAACATCAGCTCATTTTGGTGTTGCAAAAACCATGGCGCGAATTAGTGAATTGTACTATTGGCCAAAAATGAGGCGTGATGTAAAGAAGTATGTGAAAGACTGCCTTATCTGTGGAGCTCAAAAAAGTCCTAATTTAGCTCGTCCTGGCCTTATGGGTCAATACAAGAATGTGTCTTTCCCATTCCAATTAATTTCAGTAGATCTGTTAGGACCATTACCTAGGTCTAAAAAAGGTAATCAACATTTACTAGTTGTTACCGATTGGTTTTCAAAATTTGTTTTAGTACATCCAATGAACAAAGCTACCGCTATAGGAGTAGTTAAATTTATAGAAAACCAAGTATTTTTGTTGTATGGGGTCCCGCAAATTATTATTTGCGATAACGGTGTTCAATTCACATCTAAAGAGTTTAAAAAACTCACCGAATCCTACAATGTTCAGAAAGTCTGGTTTAATTCTCGATATCACCCACAAGTTAACCCGACTGAACGTGTTAACCGTGTTTTAGTTACAGCTATTTCATCTTATATTGATAAAGAACATAACAGGTGGGATGAAAATATTCATAAAATCGCGCAAGCAATTCGTACCGCGAAGCATGACGCTAGTCAATTTTCCCCCTCTTATGTCGTGTTCAATCGATATGTCCCTATTTCTGGAGATTTTTTTGGTAAAAGTCCTCATGATCAGGAGGTAATTAATATCGAACGGAAAATTCTAAGTGATGGAGACCATCAAGCTCTTCCTGAACTTTACCAACAAGTTCGAAACCATCTTAAACGTTCATATGAATCAAGTAAGAAGCGATATGATTTCCGTAAACGCCACGTTTCTTTCCAAGTAGGCGAAAAGATCTGGAAAAAGAACTATGTCCTATCGGACGCAGCTAAAAAATTTTCCGCCAAGTTAGCCCCTAACTACATTTTGTGTAAGATCATACGTAAAATAGGCAACCTGTCATATGAATTAGAGAATGCCGAAGGCAAAAATCAAGGCATTTGGCACATAAAAGATTTGAAGCCTTTTGTTTCAGAGAATGAGTCTATTAATTAACTGTTTAACTATTTTTAGCTTGTTCATTTAATTTTTTTTAAAAAATGTCCTCGTTTGTTATTTTTTTATACTAAACTTTAATCAGTCAAAACTCTAAAACATCAAATAAAGCATGGTTTTTCGGTATTTGTATTTGGAGTGGAGTTGATGGCCTTACAGGTTTATTCTAATTACGTACATAATTGTGGCCACAATTATTTCGGAAAAGATAAATCTGGCCAGTTACGAAACAAAAAATCGATCCCGCAATTACCATAATTTTTTTGAAGTTCTTGTTATTCAATAGTTTGTATTGTCCAAATTCAAAGTTAAATTGCAAATTTTATTTTTCATGTTCAACGTAAGCCTATGATTGCTAAAATCCCTGTAATATTAATACGACTTGTAACCATTATCATTTCCTTCTATTTTTAGACGCTTAAAATTTCCATATTATGACTAAATTCGCAATCGCGAATTTTAGGTGCCATTGTAATGACTTCAAAATTAATTGTAAAGTATCGTCATTCGTAATAATAATTCTTGTGTTCGTCCAGCAGTCCTGAACTAATTTAGTTTTGGTTTTGATACCAAACCCAATGAGCTAAGCTTTATTTTAATTGTATTCTTTCATAACAGAATTGGTGTTAAAAAAAGAATACCTCGCATTCAATCTTCGACGAAATTAGCGCCGAAAGAAATTTTTACAATTTATCCTAGTTGTACCAATCGAATTTGGATCTCAACTTTTCATTTTTCTTTAACTTTTCTGGTACTAAGACCTTATCAACCTCTTCAATTAATTAGCTTTGATAATTTTGAATGGTCCTGCTATCGGAATGCTAGTTCTTATCATGGAAAACTGTAAATATGATTGATCCATGAATCTAATATTAATTTTTTTAATTTTAATTCCCTTTATGATTAGTTAAAATACCTTGGTTTTTTTAAAAGGTGCTTTTGTTTTATCCTTGTGTGATCAACGTTGTTTCTTGACCCGGATGGAAGGGACGTCACTCTCGAATTAGCATTAGTTTCTTTGAATCTACCAAAGTATTCCTCTTTACTCTTAGGTGTAAATACGTTCTAGTTAATATTAAGTTCTTTCATTATTCAATTCGTGGTTAATCCTTGTAAATATGAACGGAAAACTCGAATTGCTACCCACATTCTTCACTATTTTCTTGATTTATAGTGAAAGCATCTCCCCTTATAATCAAGTGGCGCCCAATATTATCTTAAATTTTGACCAATAAAACCTAACTTTGACCAACGTAATAAATAATATACTCTAACTGTATATAACGTCAAGTCATTTTCTTTTTTTATAATTTTTCTTTTTTAACTTGGAAGTGTGTGTTACGTTAACAAATTTTAATATTTTTTAAACTACAACAATTTTCTGTTTCCAAATGTTGTAATATTCAATTATATCCCAAAGTCATAATTTTTATTTTATTTCAACATTCACCAGAAACTACCCCTATTATAGTAATTTATTTGTTCAGATTTTAACAAGAAGTAAACAATTTTAAAATTAAAAAGTGTTCTGGGAACACATGTTATATACAAAATAATTTTAGTGAATAGGAGTATTCTAAAAAATCAATTAGTTTCACAGAATTTTTAGTTGCCTGAAATCAGTTGTCATATCGCACCATTTGCAGACAATAAATTAGTCTATTTATTGTCAGGTTTGAACGGTTTATTATCACATTATATCTTGTTCAATTCAATTTTCTGTTACGTGTAGAACCAATTTCTATGATTGGCTTAAGAAGAAATATGTTAATATCATTGGTCTCCCTATTTTAAAAAAAGATTTCTTAAATTTTAAAAAGAAAAGAATGAGGGATTAAGTTGACAATCTCTGTAGAGGTGAGATGTAGAATTTGTACATCTTACATAAAAAATCAACTTAGTCAATTTTATAGAAGTCTAACTATTTGTTAATAAGTTAATCAACTACATACTAGAATAAACCAATTATAAGAATCAACAAATGTGAGAAACGCCAAAATATAATAAATTATATTGGCGAATAAAAACGCGTTTCAAATGGTAAAAAAGGAAATCATTTGAATTTTTCCTAATTTAAGTGAAGCGAGAAAATTATAAATTAATAATTAATAAATGTGCGCGACGCTAAAATAATAATTTAGTTGATAAAAGTGCGAAACATTAAATAAATAAACTATCTGAATAAAAATATGTTTCCATTGTAAGGATAAAGACAATTTTAAACATTTACATATTGAAATAGTACAAACAATAAAGAACTGGCAACTAATGAAGACAATTCTAAGTTACCCCATTACAAAAACTTACTAAGGTAAATTTTTAATTTAATTTTAAGATAAATAGTGTGATAGGACATTCTTTTTTATAATTTTTAATATTAAATTTTTAATTAAATTATAAAAGCCACTTAGGCATACTTTCATAGTTATAATTGTTTTTGTACAAATTAATTTTTATTTTGTTTATTATATTTAAATTTTTGTAGTTATGTTTTTTATTCTTCGTATAACCTTGCCTTATTTAGTGAAACTTATAAACATAAGATCCTGAGATAAGAAAGAACCGGTGAGTATTTTAGCCAGGGTATAATTCACATATGTGAGATTATTACAATCTCTGATTGCCAATTAAAGTCAGGGGTTTGTAACAAAAGATACAAAATAAACATTTATTCTTCAAATTTGCACTTGTTGATTGCATGCAAGTTATATTGCGATGTCTTTAATACCAATAGTACATAAATAAAACACTTAATAATTTTGGTTAGCTGCATACGTCTTAATTGCGCGATGTCTTTAATGCTAATCTAATTGTTCCCGCGTTACACTCGACTCGACTAAAAGAATCGAAAGTGGGGAGCGCATTTTAGACTATGCAACACATAATACACTTTAGAATCTTAACAGTATTCTTTCATCTAGTCTCTCACGGAATTGTACTTTATCCTCAATCTCCAATCTCTTTGGAGGACTTCTTTTAATTGGAACCCTAAGCTTGAGATGGAATTGTGCTGTCAGTAGTCTGTGGTCACTACCACATTCTGCTCCAGAAGTCTTCACCCTATTTATCGATGTTCTCCATCGAGCTCTTTTTATGATTTAGTCAATTTGGTTTCTGCTTCTTCCATCCGGGGATTGCCAAGTATATAAACGTCGTTTATGTTGTTGGTAAACCGTGTTTGTTATGGTTAGACTGTTTTCTATGCAGAAGTTCAGAAGCATCTCTCCCCTCTCGTTTCTACTTCCCATTCCATATCTTCCCACAATGTTTCTTATATGGGAGTCTTCCTGTGTTTCCCCCAGCTTTGCATTGAAGTCTCCCATTATGACGGTCATTTCTCTGCTTGGTATATTTTTTATGATTTCTTCCAGTGTTCTGTAGAACTGTGCAGCTTCTTCATTACTGGCCCCACTAGTTGGTGCGTATACCTGTACAATGTTAATGATTATAGGCCAAGCGTGTAGTTTGATTGTCATAATCCTTTCACTTATTGCATCATACCCCAATAGGCTTTTTGCGATTGACCTTTTTAATATAAACGCAACTCCGTGCCTGATTTTATCTCCGCTATATGTGTTTTACCCGTTTGTAAGAGTCCTCGGACATTCCATGCCCCATGTGCACTGTGTTCAACTTTCGGTTACCTAGCCGCTCTTCCCCTCTCAATGCCATCCCCCCCGGAGATCCGCCTATTGGGGGATTGATTTTACCTCCGGAATATTCAACTTTGAGTGGATCCATACGACTTTCATAGGAGTAATATCTATTCTAATATGTTCGTGGTCGAGGTGGTTTCCCGTTGCCTTCCCCGACGTCAGGGATTTAGTCCTGTTTTTAGTGGTGTTATGGTTATACCGCCAATACTCGGTCGCCAGAGCCTCGTTGGTTTTCTAGCAGGGTGTACCACGTGCAGGCGAGGTTGACAATTGGGTGGCTATGGTGTTTATGAGTTGTTGTTTGCCACCCCTTACACCCCTACATTTTGTATGTGCCTCGAGCCTAAAATTTGTTTGTGATCTTCGTCTTCGGCTCCTGCTTCGACTTTCACACTGGTGGTCTAAAACTACCACTTTCCGCCCTTGCTGTATAAATGACCATTTGAAATCATTGACAACCTAGGGGTGTTATGCATTATGTCAAGGTTTGTTATCAAATTCCATAGGAGATTTGTGTGCGTAGTCTATTATTTTTTTAATTAGTCTATAATTATTACTAACTTAATTAGCGCATACATAAGACTCGTAGGTTAATTTGCGTTGTACATTTAAAATTTATTGATTCAAAAAATCAAAGGTTTTTGTTTAATTAATTTTAATCAATTAATTTATTTACCATTGTTTGTGCGTAGGGGAGCATGGGTAACGGTGAGACGCAGGTAGCAGTGAGACATTTGAAATATTTTCTATTCTAATCCGCTCACACAAATGGCACTTTAGTGTTATATATTTAACCTTCGAAGGTACCGTTCTATCCAATTTTAAGGTATCTGTAGTGGCAGTTTTGACAGTTATGAGGTGGTATTGGTTTCGAGAGGTAAAAGTCATTTCCAACAGTGATTTTCGAGATGATTGTGCATAAATAAGCAGTATTATTCAAGTTTTAATAGGTTTGTAGGCTATCAGTGCTTTTGCATGATTTTTGATCAAACCCACGGAAGAGATCGCGAATGGCCGAAACTTGGTAGTAAAAGTGTGAAAATATAAGTAGAAATCAAATTTTTCGGGGTTTCAAATACCCGACAATTTTGTTAAAAAATTAAAAACCGAAGAATTTGTGAAAATAAATGGCACCTTCTTATCGATTATCGCCTACGCTGCAAAACCTAAGCAAGATAGCAAAAAAATTAAAAGGAATTTTTTATAGAACATAAACGTATCTAGAAAAAAGTTCCTAAGAATATAATATATCTGAAATAAGTGGTTTAGACGTGAGAGTCGTTCGAAATTGTCTTCCCGATACGCCAACTTTGAGATGAAATCATGATTTTCGCCAATTCGTCAATTTCACTTAAAATTGACGGAAACAACGTAAACGTGAAATTAAAAATCTGAAAAAATTCGTGACGTATTAGAACACCATAATATAACATTTTTCAACGAAAAACTTACTACAAGTACGAGTAGAAGAAATTTTCAAAGAACGAGGTATAAAATCTGTGGCAAGAAAATGAGATTTAAATAATTTTGATTCAATAGATATTCGATTTAAACTTGAACTACATTGTATGTACATTTTGTGGTAAAAATTATTTTATTGGTCCCAAAACTGAATGCGTCTCACTGTTACCCACACATGGGTAGACGCATGCCACATATGAATTGTTGTATTGAGAGTATTAACACTACTTTATTATGCTAGAATGTCTACGTAAAAAGAGAATTTTAATTATGACTAATAATAACCTAGTTTAGGGCATTAGAAAAAAAGCGTCTCACTGTTGCCTATCCTCCCCTACATTAATAATTTCCAATGTCAATAAATCTTCTGGTCAAAAAATCCAGCTGAAATTTCACAGACATGTAGGTAGGTATATTATATTTTTGAGTTAGAATGAACCTTGTAAGTCTCTAATTCGGAATGTTAGTTCTTCCGACACAGTTTTTTCACCAATAACTCCCTTAATTTAAATTTTACAAAAAACTATTCATCCCATCCCCTGCCGCCCCTTCACTAACTCCAAGGTTTCGCGAATATTTTCGTAAGTGTTGAGGTATAAACAACCAGATTGGACACATGATAAAACTCACAATTATTATGGATTGGTGCGAACTATTTGCATATTTAAAAAAGAAAACAATGCTGACATAATAAAACTTATTTAATTTATTGTAAAATAAATTCCTTCAACGATAAATCAGAATTATTATCAATTCATTACAAACATATAGGTACACAATACAAAATATGGATTCATCAGAATGTTTGCGCCAATAAAAATATTTAATAAAATTTATACACCGAGTATAAAAGAGAATACGGGCTTGGCTCGCCTATATAAAATACACATATTTCTCAAAATTTTTGTGCTAATTAAAAATACAGTCAAAATGTTACAGATTTTCTTTAGATATTGAAAAAAATTTAATTTTTAATAATGCACTCTAACTGGAAGACATTTATATTGGAAGACTTGGATGTGCATATTTTTTTAAATTATTTTGTTTCTTTCAAAACATGTCTAAAGCGGTCCAAAAATATTTCGGCGTGATGCTCTTGGAATATTAAAGCTGGTCTCAAACGAATGGCAGTCTCTCCACATCCACCACTTTGAATACCTTTAAAAAAGTTATTAAACAAATTGGTCCGTAAACAATCGTCTCAATTTTAAATGCTTACCCATAGTTTTTAGTTTTCCAAGCAAATTATCTCTTAGTTGGGCTGACGCTGCATTCACAGATAAAAATGTACCTCTTCCTCGAGTCGAGTTTATTAAATGAGGAAATTCATTTTCCAAATCGGAAAGACCCTTTTTCAACTTCTTACCGGTATTTTCCACCACGCTCAACAATCGTTCCCTTTCAATAACTTTCAAAATTTCTTCTAAAAGTAAAATTTTTCCGGGATCCCCCATCCAGGTATTGAAAACTCTAAAACTCTCGCGAGGTCTAAAAATAATTTATTAGTGACCAAGTGTTGATGACAATTTTAAAAATCAAGACCTCATTTCTTCGGTATGGAAATAACCCCCTAATTGCATTTTCTTACTGAAAGTTACAATATCGGGTGGCGAATCCAAATTAAAGTGTTCGTGACACCACATTTTCCCCGTTGGTCCGCATCCAGTTTGAACTTCGTCCATCAGCAAGCCGGCGCCGTGCTTTTTGGCAATTCTTTGCAACTTTTGGAAAAATTCTGGCGAAGCTTCGTTATCTCCACCTTCCGATTGAATTGGCTCGACGGTAATTCCCGCAACCGGAATACCCTTTTTCTTATACTTCACTATTAAATCCTCAACTTCGGCTAGACATCTCCTATCTTCGTCGTCGTTTTCTCTCTTATTGTCTTCTAATGGATATTTATATTTCGGAAAACTAGCAATTGGCCAGTCGAATGCTGGGACGTCAATTTTATGTATTGCTTTGGAATGTGTTGTTGACAAACAACCGAACGTACGTCCGTGAAATGCACCATGGAATGACAATATCGATAAGTTCGGTGCGCCCGGTGCCTTATTTATCATGCAAGATTCCATTTCTTCTTGCGTAAATTCTACATTTTCTCCTCTTTCCTTTCTACGGTATGCAATGCAGAGATTTTTGTAAGCATTTTCGTTAGCACACGAACCACACATCATCGTAGTAATATTTGGCAATCCAGGCGAAACCTACAAATGTACAAGGTGTTTCAATCATATCGACATCTTTGGAGTTATATATTTACACTCAACAAAACATTTTTCAGTTTTTTGGGCCAATCTTCGCCTGGAAAAACTCCCAATGCGGGACGATTGATTAACGATTTCTGGTAATTTATAAATAGTAATTAATAATTTTGCGTTTTTGTTGTAGTCGACGAAGTTACCAGATTGTGTTCGTTGGTGAAAACACTCAACATTGCGGGATGGTTGTATCCTAAAGGCATAGATGATATTTGCGAAAAACAGTCGAGAAATATGTTCCCATCGACGTCGACTATGTAATTTCCAAATGATTTATCATAATTGACAAACATTTGCACCGAGGACGATAGCTAAGAATTAAATAATTTTAGTTGTTTAAATTAGGCACAATAACAAGGTCGTTAAAGTTTTTCTTGATTGAAATAAATGGGCTTAAACGGTTATAATATATTATAAAAGGGTGTCATTATCTACATCTTTTTTGGTTTAAATTACTACCTGAATTGAATTTAATTCTTCCATCAACTTCTTCGATTTCGGTCCTGGTATGTTTGTGAGAACATTTGGATATTTGGGCTCTTCAGAAATAAAACTTGAAAATGATCTTGGTATGGCTAAACAAATAATTTAAGATAAAAAAAACAGAAAATAATTGATAAGATAAGAATGTTGACTTTATATGAAATGTGGAACCTTCAAATTTGAAAAACATCTTTTTGATTAAATAAATTTAGCCAATTAGAAAATATAAAAAATTTTAAGGAACAAAATAATTTTGATGCAGATTTCTGACCGATCTTATAATTACTACTAATAATTTTAATTATGGACTTACTCGAATTAAACAATAATGATTTTGACCAACTTTGCAATGTACGTGGGGACGAACGTTTTAATAACATTTTTAAAATAATATTTTGTTTTTGGAACCGGCAAAAAGAAGGTTTAACTGAACACTTTTACGTACAAAATTTATTTAAAGAATATCGACCAACCTAGAGAGCCCCTACTATTTAAACCACGATTAAACAGAGATATTGCGCTTGCGTTCTTTCGACGCGATGAAATAATGCATTACTGATAAATATTACATAATCTAAAATTTAGGCAGGATGTTTTGAGTGTTGAATTGGTTTGGCCAAAGTGCGTATGAAGATATCTCGAATAAGATAATAAAATATAATGCAATAGTCATATCATATCATCATACTGAAAATTATTGAAAGTTGACTGCACTTAAAAAATTCGCCAAAAAAAATTTTCTGGAAATTTTCAAAACTCTCTCATTGAAAAAATACGTAAAGTCTGTTAAGAAATTAAAATATTATATTTTTTCTCTGGTTGTTTACGGTACTAATATAACATAAATTTCGGAAAGTCTGAGGTCTTACTTAAAAATAAAGTAAACATGTTTATAATAATTATTATGCAAATTACTGTTTAATTTATTTAACCTTGTATCTAAATTCAAGTCCAGAAGTGGATCTAGAAATGTTAACATCGCCAACATGGTTTCAGCTACACGAGGTTTCATTTCTGTATAGTTTGAATCTCAACTATCGTGTTTTATTCGCGAAATCTTGGGGGGGGGCACGCAAATAATCGTTAAAGTGAATAGCACTTTAGTGTTCTAACAATTTGAAATTAATATATGTAGATGGACGTTTGTAGCCACAGATACAATTTTTTCCGAAAGTTGACCTACTACAGTATGCTTCCAAAGTTGCTAGTGAAAGGAGTGCTAGCTTATCAGACGATCGCAGTTGCGTGGGACGAGCTGGTATTTGTCAGTCGAGGATTTCACTTTAGATATCACGAAGAATTTTTAAATTTATAGAAATAATGTACAAATGACGATTATAATACCTTATCGTTGAGCCTTATTTGAGAATATTGTAATAATTCAAATTAGTATTAGAACAGAAGATCACAAATTTTGTCATTTTCTGATATTATAAGTAAATCTGTATTTTAGCTATGATATGTACTTAATGCAACATTTATATCGCAAAGTCTTGGTTTTGAGAAGCCACCATTTGGAAAGTAATACCTTACCTAGTTCATTGAAGTTCCAATTGTGCATAACAGACTTTAATTGCATCGAGATTTTAAACTGATCTTTTTCTTTGAAGACTGCTAAAAGACTCTCTGAAGACACTTCCTTGTGTCATACAGCGCGGGGACCGAGATACGAGCTGTTTAAGCTGATTCTTTCTGGAAAGAAGGAACGAGAGATCGGCCCGGAACGGCAGAGACATTCTTGGTTTCGAATTATTCCAGACCGGTGTGTGAAGTTCGGAACCTAAATAAACAATTTTCAATAGACCAGCGTAGGACACCTTAATTCTATTCTATTTTGACAACTAATTGACATAATTATGAAGTACAATAATAAGTATACATCTTGACACTTTCATTTCGTATAAAATGGTTTTAAGAATACAATATAAATTTTGTAGAAATTGTAAGGTCTCATCTTTTCCCTACTTTTTATGTTATATTAAGATAATAAGTTATTAGATCGGGTTCGTGTTTGGCAATACCTATACTGGATGAACCAGAATTTCCATGCGTAAAAACTTGCATTCCTGGACCTCAATCCACAAAACTTTTAAATGAACTTAACAAGATTCAGGTGAGCGAGCGAGTCTTCTTCTTTTCTTATAGTAGGATTGGCAAAAGGTATGTTGTTTGTTTTAGCAAGCAGGAACTGTCGATTTATTTGCAAATTATGAAAAGTCTATTGGAAATTTTCTAGTGGATGCAGATAATAATATTTTTCTTGATTGTTTTATGCAAACTGCCAGCATACCGCTTGGTTATAATCATCCCGAATTGCTAAAGGTTTATTGCGATAGAATAGATAACGTGGTATGTAATAATAAACGTGCAATAAGCATGTACGTTACCCCCCCCCCCCCGCAGACTTTAAGGCGATGGCTACATTGGGTCTGGATTCGTTCCAATCAACTCCATTAAGTATCTCCATAAGAATATACAATATGTTTGTTTTCTTCAGTTAAGAGAGGTCTTGACAGAACATCAGGACCGAATAGATCTGGGTCTAATGTAGCCGCCACACCTAAAGGCCCAAAAGTAGATTCTTTGATTGCACGATATAATATTATTTAACTTTTGGTAAAATATTTTGCTATAGAAAACTTTAATAAATAGACCTGCTTTGGGAATTTATCCATCTATGCAATGGCCAAAAAAGCTCAACGATGTTTTATTAAAGGTAAATTTGTTATTTAATTACGAGTTTATATTATTAACTTTAGTGAAAACTAGATATCGCCCCGTTTATCACACGTTACGACGATGATGTGTGGTGCCTGCTCAAACGAGAATGCGATGAAGCAATGTTTTATGGCGTATCGACGAAAGGAGAGAGGTAAAGACGCTTGTTTTACAGATATCGAAAAAGAATCTTGCATGGTAAATTTTCCCCCTGGATCGCCAAAGTTATCGATTTTATCGTTTCATGGATCGTTTCACGGCAAAACACTTGCAACGCTATCAACGACCCGGTCAAAGTACATTCATAAAATCGATATACCGGCATTCCGTTGGCCGGCTGCCAATTTTCCCAGATATTCTTACCCGCTGCAAGATAATATTTGCAAAAATAAACTAGAGGACGAACAATGTTTGCAAGAAGTGGAATGTTTGATCGAGAAATTTGAAAATCGTGATCCCGTTGCTGGAATTATCGTAGAACCTATGCAATCGGACGGGGGCAATTTTGAAGCTTCTCCCGAATTTTTTCATGGACTACAAAAAATTTCAACCAAATGCGACATCGCTTTAATAATAGACGAGGTTCAAACTGGATGTGGATCGTCTGGAAAAATGTGGTACCACGAACATTTTGACTTAGACTGTCCGCCGGATTATGTTACGTTTGCTAAAAAAATGCAATTGAGTGGTTATTATTATGCGGAAGATATGAAGTTAGTTAATTGCTATAATAATATTTTTTCAAGTCTTTTTTAACAAGGATAACATTATAGAGCGGAAGAAACGTTCAGAATATATAATACTTGCATGGGAGATCCGGGAAAATTGTTACTTTTGGAAGCCGTTTTAAATTATATTAAATGTTACAATATTTTAAATTTAGTGAAAGAAACTGGCGAGAAATTGAAAACCGAAATGGTCAAGTTGGAATGCGAGTTTCCATTCTTATTAAATTCTACTCGTGGTCGTGGCACGTTGCTCTCTGTAAATGCCGAGTGTCCAAACGTGAGAGATAATATAATTAAGGAAATGAAAAGGAAAGGTCTTGATTAATATTTTTGTTGTTCTTTCAAAAATTCTAAACCTAGGTTTCTTTGTTAAAAATAGGAGTGTTATGTGGAGGAAGTGGCGAATGTACTATTAGTTTGCGGCCGTCTCTTTTATTTCAAGATCATCATGCAAGCATATTTTTGGATTGCTTAAGAACCACATTAAAAAAACTGTAATCGTCAAATAATTTAGATATAATTTTAAATTATTTTCTTCATTAAAATTTGTTTCTCTCATGATGTTTTATCGATTTGTGAATTTTTGTATAATATTGGGAATGAAATATATAGAACTAGAACTCAGGCCCTTATAATTCTAAAAAAATACAGTGAAATCATTAGAAAACTTTGTGATTTCTGTATGGAGCACTTTAAATAAAAGTTAAAGTTTTTTTAATAAAAAAAATAAAAACAAATCAAATTGGACATTATTTAAAACAAGGTGGATCTCGCTTTTTGCGGCAGATCCTAGGCTTCTATACAGCTACCTTTCTGGTGTAAAAAGAAGTTGTTAGCTAGTTATTTTTGTTAGACATGTAATTTAATATATCAGATCAAATTTTTGCGATCAACGGATCAACAGATAAACGGATTATAGGATAAAGGGATCATCGGATAAAATTTATCTATATAATGGGAAACCGGCATAGAGAAGATATAGAAGGGTTCAGCGGGAAAGCGCGGATCAACGGATCAATTACTATAGAGGTAACTAAAGAAAAGTCAAATATTATATTACAAGTTATTATCGCAATGGAGCTAAATGAATTTATCAAAATGATGGGTAAAGAACTAGATAAGGGTCAGAAAAGGACCCTATAATAAGGGTCTTATTATAGGGTCTATAAATGAATAATGGCTATCGGTCCCAATTGCATTTAAGACAGTTGAGGTTTAGGTCATTCCAGCAGGTAGTGAACACATATTGCGAAAGTCTACTAAAACTAGAGCGTCAAACTGAATGGACAATCTCTAAAAACTACGCTGAAGCATACAGACGAAGAAAAAGAAAAGCGGAGGAAAAACTTTTTGCCAAAAATGAAAAGAAGGCCAATCTTGAAACTTATGAAAATAGTTTGGAGATCTCGATACTCTTGAAAGATATGATCTGGCTCCGGTCTGTCTGTCTAAATCTAATCAGAACCCTCGAAATTGTGATTATAAACACATCGTATGTATGTTCTAACCACGTTCTACAAAAAATTTTACTTATATGTAAAATATTTGTTAGGTTGCTAATAAAGATTCAGATTATCAGGATTACCACAGATTTAAGAAATGAAATATTCTGAGATTTATATTTCAACTTAAAATGCTATCTTTTTGGTCCCTTGAGTTTCAATTTATCGAGAGTCGACTGTAATTCCAATGTCAAAACCTACCCTCCGCTCTGCACTCCAGGCATGCAGTGGTGGCAGGGCGGGGCAGGGCGGCGCCCCGGTACTTCTTTTTGGAGCCGGAGCGGCGCCCCGTCCAGGTTCTGTCGACGAGGCAGGGCGGGTCGACAGAAAATATGCATTAACATTTTCAATTTTGATAAAGCAATGTGAATTGGTATATTTGGTCCAGCAATTTGCTTACATTTTAGTTGATCAAATCCCATAATATAGAGTTCTGATTAAATATAAGAGCTCTAAGCAACTTTTAGACGAAAGTGTATTATTTTCTCGCTGCAGACAGCACAAAACCGACAGGAAATGCGGCTTCCGTAAATTCCGTGAATTTCTAAAACCATCGCTTACATCAAATCCTAGCGTATAGTGTTCTGAGTATAACAGCTACCAACTCAACAAACCACAACTCAAACACTACCACACTACTATTATTGCCGTTCTTTCGTCAGTCGATCGCGAAAAGTAGTTGACCACAACATCGCATTAGCAGCAGCCGATACTAAGAACGAGCTTTGGGCTTTATTCTAAGTACCTACTGATACTGGGTGAGTAATGGGAAAAGAAAAATTATAATAAATAAAATTTATTGTAAGATCGACACGTCTGAATGATCGTTTATGTAAGCGGGGGGGGGGGGTGATATATGGAGATATCCATTCATTTTTTGACCGCCCCGGTACCTCTTTTTTTACGACTGCAACCCTGCTGCACTCCTCCGGGCGGTTTTGACAATGGTTTACTGGGCTAAACATACTAGAAGCGCCTTCCATCAAGAAAACCGGGATAAAAGAAACCGGGAACTTAGAGAACTAGAAATAGCATTAAAAAGTATAGTAGCGGTATGGGGCAGTAAACTTTTAAGTTTCACCCCCAAAAAATCGAATAAAACAAAAAATAATGACAAAACAGTAACCTTTCGTGCTTGTTACGCTTACGAGTGGTGTCTGGCCCAATTTACATGGGACCCTTATAATCCTCTGGCCCAATTTACGGGTAGGCTTAAAAAGAACCTGACCGCCTGGCCCAATTTACAAGCGCCGATTAAATTACATGTCTAAACAAAAATAACTAGCTAACAACTTCATTTTACACCAGAAAGGTAGAGCTGTATAGAAGCCTATGATCTGCCGCAAAAAGCGAGATCCACCTTGTTTTAATAATTACATGAAGATATCAACTGTATCAACGGATTAAGGGATTATTGGATCAACGTATAAACGGATTAATGTAGGAGAAGGCGGGGCAGAACGGGGGCGATGTGGTTGGGACAGTATTTGAAGGTGTAAATAAAGTGGTAAAAATCTATTATAGTGTGAATAAATTTATTTAACATTTCGTTTAACATCTCCGATGTTGAAAATTAAAATAATGAAAATACTTGTATTTATTTTAAACGTTTGAAAAAAAGGTTATATCCCGTTCTGCCCCATGGATGGGGTATTCATTAAAAGGTGAAACAAAATCATGTTTTATGGCTGGCAAAGTTCACAGATGAGTTGTGATTCATCATCGTCAGTATCAATGCCGGCACAGGAATTATGGGCCCATTTTTTACACTATATGCATGATATCCAGCCTTCACTCGATTTTGAATATAAGTCGTTGAAATATAAACAGGTCGCATCGTCTTCTTCATCTGATTCCACGCTTTGTTTCCGTGGTTTTTTGTTAACAATTTTCTGTGTTTTTTTCTTTCCTATTTTGTTAACAATTTTCTGTGTTTTTTTCTTTTCTATTTTGTTAACAGTTTTCCCCGTTGTGCCCTACCCCGTTGTGCCCCAAGTGTTGGTAAACCAAACATCGCAAGGTTAGCGACAACCATGTTACTTCTCCAAGACATGTTAACACGTGAAAAGACACTTTAAACAACGCTTAATTCGGTAGACTAAATTGGAATAACGAAAAGTACTGTGAAATATATCTTACCTTGTTTTCAAATATTCATAAAGTTGTAGTTTTATACAGATTTCAGGGAGGTGTTTAATTAACAAAGGAGAAACACTTGGTAATTCACAACGACCGTTCTTATCACTTCACAGATGCATAATGAAGGTGTATAGAGAGTTGCAGCAAACTGCAGTGCTACTATCAGCAAATAAACCTGATCCCCCGTTCCGCCCCGACCCCCATTCCGCCCCACCTTCCCCTATCAGCGTATAAACGAATTATTGTATCAACGGATCAAGAGATCATCCGGGTATCGACGAATAAAATGTCTATTGGCGATTTACATTAGGTACCGTTGGTGGCGCCACCAGCAACAACAACATGGCTGTGTTTAGACGTATATTTCAAAATTCAAAGTCATAGTCTGGTAAAAATTTGCATGCATTTCAGTATGGTGTTAAATTTATTGTAATATGTTTTGTTAATTAGTTGATTTTGTTATGTTTTGAGCCTGAAGAACGAATTTTTATTTTCATTTAATACGTCATGTACTAATTTGAAATTCTCCCGCATGGTGGCGTTTGCTTAATGTAAATTGCGAATATAGGTAGAAATTCCCCAAATATATATCAGAGTTATATGAATTATCAAACTTTCATACGCAAAAACATCAAAATGTTCTACTTCATGACGTTGGAAAATGAAATTCTATTACATCCCAAATACTTTGGACCCGGTATAGTGGAAAACATCAAAAATAAGTTAAACTAGAAAGTCGATTTTAAATTTAAAACACATTTTTATTTTACTATACATACGATATGTTTACAATCACAATTTCGAGGGTTCTGATTGGGTTTTAATTATGCGGACGGACGGACACACGGAGCCAAATCATAAGGCGTCTTGGTATACCTTGTATAGAAGCCTCAAATTGAGGATTTTGTATTACGAATAGCTGAGGTATAAGAATAACTTTTTTTCAGTGCAACGGAGGGGGGAACCTTCATAGGCACCACTCCAATCTGGAATGGTAGTATGAGATTCTTACTCACTAAAACCCCCTCACCGGTGACAGCCGGATTCACCTCTCGGTATTTCTTCAGCTGTCAACCTGTGATGTTGTTGTGTTATATCCTCATTATTCCGCTTTGTCGTCAATAAGGATATTTCTTAGTCTTTTTGACCTGAACCCAGAGCTGCTTCGATGACCTTCTCTTCGTCCAGCTTGGTAAAGTTAAGTTAAGGCATCAGCAACTCTGTTCCAATCATCCTTTGACGACCGCATTTCTGTTACTAGAGTGTCGGGGTTCAGGTCTTCGGTGCTGTATTTATTTCTTACTTCAGACCAGTTTCGTGCAGTCGAAGATGGTGTGGTATGCGTCGTCTTCCTCCTCATCGCAGTAGAAGCTTCTTCTTCTTCATAGTTCCTCTCCACGTTGGAGGTTGGATATCATCATGGCTATCTTGACTTTATCTTTATCTTGAGTGAAACTACTCTCTTAAGTTTTTCAACCAAGAGATTCTTCTTCTTCTTGCCACACCACGTCTTCCCCGAATATTTCCTTGCAATATCAGTCTCAAAACTCCATACCTCTCTCCCCTCATAAAGTGTCCCAAATACTCCAATTTTCTTCTCTTGAGACTGTGCTCAACACCTCTTTCTCCTTTTCCATACTCTCTAGAACCTCCTCATTTCTTACTCTGTCTACCCATGAAATGTTTAACATTCTCCTATAACACCACATCTCAAAGGCCTCGACTCTCCTTGTGGTATTCTGTGTCAGTGTCCAAGCCTCTACTCCGTACAGCAACACCGGGAAGATGTAGCATCGCAGAATACGGGTCCTTAACTGTAAATTAAAATCTCTATTACTGAGAAGGTTTTGCATCTTAAGGAAGCAGCTTCTTGCTAGTTCTATTCTACACTTTATTTCTCGAGAATGGTCCCACTGGTCATTCAGCCAACAACCCAAATACTTATATTGGTGCACTCGTTCAATTTCTACATCTCCTATTATTAATGGTGCAGCGGGTATTTGACCATTCTTACTGACTATCATTAGTTTGGTCTTTTTTAGATTCATCTTAAGTCCGTACCTTTCACTGGCCCTGTTTACTCTGCACACCAATTCTTGCAACCCCTGCATGTTGTCAGCCAAAATAATCGTGTCATCCGCGTATCTGATGCTATTTATTATCTGTCCGTTTACAATATTATTCCTTGTTCTTCTCCTTCTAGTGCTTCTCTAAAAATGGTCTCAGAGTAGGTGTTGAACAAAAGAGGGGAGAGTATGCATCCCTGTCTAACTCCACGACATATATCTATTTCCTCCGTAATACTTCCTTCGACTCTGACTGAAGCTCTCTGGTTTCAATAGAGATTTCCAATTATTCTTATATCTCTACTGTCCAATCCAATATTTTTCAAGAGTGCAGTAGAAGCACTCCTGCGATTCTCGTCGATTGAAGCGGTGGAGGTAGGAGTTGAAGCACCCGTGTCCCGTCAGGGCTTGGGTGACTTCGTAGCTCACTTCACCGTGGCCTCTCTCGACCCATCAAAAAAGAAACATCTAAAAAAGTATTTTAAATATTTATTTATTAATAGGTATAATAACGTTAACACTCAAGATTTTCTTTATAAATTTTAAAGGAATACGCAGTTGAATACCTCCCTGTTTTTATTTAATTGATAAGTACTTAAAGTCAGTGTTGTCAGATTGGGCGATTTACTGAAAATTGGGCGACTTTTGAAGATAATTTGCACTAAAAATTTTTCAAAAACCGCAAACCGCAATTTGGGCGGTTTCTGAGAAATGAAGTTGCGGTTTATTGCGATAAATAATACTTTGAATTTGAAATCCGAGCATGCGCCTTGTACATTCCGTAATGCGTACAACCACATTTACAAAAAAAAGGTCATCAACCTAGGAGGCGGTGTCACCCCCAAGATATTATCCGCCCCGGGTTTCACCCGTGAAGTTGATTGCATTCGAAAATGCAGAAAATAACCATAAGTATCAATTTTGCCGCCACGTGATCAATTACTTGCGCCTTTGGGCGTTTTTTCAAAAACGAGTTGGCGCCTTAGATTTCTAAAATCTGACAACACTGCTTAAAGTACTTAGAATTAAAGTACTAAGAACATGCATGTATATTTATTTATCAATAAATTGTCCTAGGTACCTACCTACTTGAAACTTGATAATATCGACAAAAATCTAAATTTTAAGAAATGTGGTCATGGGTTCTCTTTTTACTCCGATAGTAGCATGAATAGCAGTCACTTCTGTTATCATAAAAAAAATTCTTTCTTTTGTTTTAATAGATTAATATCTATTGAATCCACAAAATCGTGTAACATTACATTTTGTAGAACATGAATCTTAATATTCTATTGATCTATTATTTAATCTTTATTAATCTGTTGATTAAGTATCCCTATGATCCTTACCTTATACCCGCCCTTGATTTTAGACTGCATAGTTTATTACTATTTTAATAATCTTAATTTATATTAGATAATATTTGATCAACAATACGTAAAATAATTTTATAATAAGTTAAAATAAATATATTATCAGAAAAAAAGTGGAATAGTACAAATCACAATAAAATAAAATGCAAATTTGAATTTTTACCGGAAACTGTGAAATTTTGGTTTGCAACTTTGGTTGTTTACTGCAATGATAACGCCGAAAATTTATTTCGTGTTCGATCTTTATCGCGTGTAGAAAAGAGCAAATTTTGATAATATTCTTGAACAATAATTTATTATTGCATTTGTTGCTTTATAAAGTGCCGTTTACTGTAGAAAACAACGAAAATGAGTGAATCTTGTCCATTTAATCAAGATAGCCTTGAGAAATTGAAGGTTTTCATTAACTTGATATCTCGTGATCCGAAACTAATTCACTACCCCCAGTTGGAGTTTTTCAAGCAATATTTAATTTCGTTGGGTGCCGCTATACCAACCCCGCCGACGTCTCCGAAGATGGAAACGAGCGCACCAAAACACGCTGATAATAAATCAGATGTGAAAGAAGAAGTGGTGGTGGATTCTGATGACACCGAATCCGATGTGGAACTTGATATGGAAGGCTGCATCGAAGCCGATAAGGTCGACGAAGCGAAACAAGTGATGGGCAGTTCAGATAAAGAGGTTAGCGAAGAGGATTGCGATAAAGCTGATGAGAAACGAATGGAAGCTATGTCGGCGGTTTCGGATGGTGATTTCGAGAAAGCTATCGATGTACTCACAGAGGCCATTACCATTAATCCAACTGCGGCCACTTTGTTTGTAAAGCGCGGTCAAGCATATTTAAAGTTGAACAAACCCAACGCGTGCATTAAAGATTGCACAAAGGCATTGGAGTTGAACCCCGATTCCGCAGCGGCGTACAAATTTAGAGGCAGGGCTCACAGATTGTTGGGAAATTGGGAAGAAGCGGCAAGCGATTTAAGACAAGCTGGAATAATCGACTACGACGAACAAATTGATGAATGGCTTAAAGAAGTTACGCCCAATGCTCAAAAGCTTGTACAACACAAGTTGAAACAAGAAAGGAAGAAGAACGAAAAGGATATTCAGGAGCGTTTGGAACGCGTTAAGCTGGTGAAAGAGGCGCAAGCTAAAGCGGCTGCCGAAGCTAATGTCGATGCGGATGATGGTTTTGGCGATTTTAATCCCGAAGGTGCCGGTGCTAGTGCCGGAATGTCAGATTTCTATAAACTATTCCAGGATCCCGAAGTCATGGCGGCTTTCAAGGTAATAAAACTTTTTTGCTCTCAAGTTCATTTTTTTGATTTATCTAATGAAATGTTGATAGGATCCCGAGGTAGCAGCGGCTTTCCAAGATATTTCACTAAATCCTGCCAACTTTACAAAATATCAGTCTAATCCAAAGGTGATGAATATATTAACAAAGCTTTCGAGTAAAATGGGATCTGGAAAGAATTTTCCCGGATTCCCTGGCGGCATGGGAGGATTTCCAGGCGGAATGGGGGGCTTCCCCGGTGGAATGGGTGGCTTCGGAGGTGCAAATGACACAAAACGAAATGACGAAGATGGTTTAGATTAAAACTTGATTATTACATTTTTGTTAATAGTTTTGTACCGATTTGTTGTACAGCATAATAAAAAAAAAATTCTTGTTCGTAGCTGTTAAAATTTGAAGATTTCTGTTTTTAAATGTTTTTTTTTATTTAGCATACGATTTATTGTTTTCATTTGATATTTTCATTAATTATTTGCAACATGTTATTGCAAAGGTAAAAACTTCTGTTTGTAATGAAAGTTTGCTCTAAAAAATAATTTTTTAAAACTTAATTTGTTTTATTCTAAAATTAATAAAATATATTATAGTGCCCAATACATTTTTCGGAATTAATCAGTAATGACACACATATTAATCTCTTATTTCAGTTTTTGAATTTTGTTGGGATTCATTCAATATTAGTGTAAGAAAATTGCGAAAAAAAAATCCAAAATCGGTTTTCTGCGATTTTTCGACGGATTTTGTTAGGTAATTGTTCGTACTTTAACATACTAAAAAACGTTCTCTCGGAACCCTGAGCTTCTTACCAAATTCTTCGTCTGAAGTTGAAATTTTTTATGAAGGAGTGAAAATTATGTTTTTCGGTAAAATATTTTTAAACAAATTTCTATATTCGCTATATTGTTATCATATAACTCATTAAAAACACTTAAAATATTTTAACAGCATCCTCGAAATCATGAAAAGAAGAGTTTCCTAAAAATGGTCAGGGGGTTCTAATTTTTGGATGTGTTTTAAGGTTTGGGGTCTTAATAAGAACTATGAGTTGGCGACCGCCCGGAAGTGCCGCCATTTTAACAAATAGCAGCGGTTCCTAGGCTTCTATACAACTACTTTTCTGGTTAGAAAAGTTGTTGTTGCTAGTTATTTTTGGTGGACATAATATTTATAATGTAACATCAGATAATTCCATAATCTGCACCAATTAAATTTTTCGAGATAACTTCTTATTAGGGTATCAACGTCTTAACGGATCAACGTATCAACAGATCAACGTATCAACGTATTTAAATTTCCTATATAGGTAAAAAATTATGTAAATAAAATATAACTTATATTTGGTCTGCATTGAAAAAAAACGTATCAACTGATCAACGGATCAACGTATTTAAATTATATAGGTGAAAAATTATGTAAATAAAATATAACTTATATTTGGTCAATTTCGAAGGTTCTAATTAGATTTGAATTATGCGGACAGACAGACGGACAGACGCGGAGCCAGATCATAAAGGTTCTTGCTATACTTTGTATAGAAGCCTAACAAGTAGTTTATATAGGGAGACCTCTTTGAAAATATCTTTAACTTAGTAAATTTCTTTCGAACATTTGCGTATTTATAAATTGCATTAGCGAATCTAAACAACGGATTAACAGATTAACGCAATACTATATAGACGAAGTATTTACAATATAACAACGTATCAGTTGATCAACGTTATGATTGGCTCTGAAACATGCGGACGGACACGAAGCCAGACCATAAGGCTTCTTTCTATACCTTGTATAGTTGTTGTTGTTCGGCCTCAACGGGGGCGGACCATAATAGATCCGTGAAGGCCATAGTTGTTCGGCCTTCGGCATCACAGGGGGAGGACCATAATAGATCCATGAAGGCCATAGTTCTTCGGCCTCACAGGGCGGACCATAATAAATCCGTGAAGGCCATAGTTGTTCGGCCTCACAGGGGAGGACCATAATAGATCCGTGAAGGCCATAGTTGTTCGGCCTCACAGGGGAGGACCATAATAGATCCGTGAAGGCCATAGTTGTGCGGCCTTGACTGCTAGTCCGTGATCGCCAGTGGTTATTATAGTATTATATATGCCAACCATGATACAATCAAGTTTAAAGATATGACATTACGCAGGTTCGGCGCCATGTTGAATTCTGCTGTGACGTAGCTTGGCCAGTCATTTGGCCAGTAAACAAACGTGTTAGTGGTGTATTTATTTAACAATAAATTTAAATTATAAATTATATTATAAATTTAACAAAAAACAGAAATAATGCGGTGTGCTGTGTTTGGATGTAATTCTGACGATCAAGCTAAACATTTTAATAAGGGCGATGTCAAGTTTTTTCGATTTCCGACCAACGCTACAATTTGTAAAGGTTGGAAAATGGCTTGCAGTCGTAAAGACGATTTTAACTCGAAAACTTCAAGAGTGTGCTCAAGACATTTTAAAAAGGATGCTTATCAACGTAATTTAAAATATGAGCTTCTGAAATGTAGTGTTCCAAATAATATTCGGCTGATTAAACCAGAAGTGATTCCTAGTGAAAACTTAGCGAAACAATCTTCTTCTTTTGTTGCTGGGTCTAATAGTACTTCCGAAAGGCAGGGACGGATAGGTAAAAGAAATCGATCCAAATTGGTTGATTCTCTTTTAAAGGAACGGATGATTGAAACAGTGTAAGTAGGTACCTACTATTTATGATAAATGCATGATGTAATTATAAATTTTTTAGAAATACGGGTGATGGTGGCGGTAGTAGTAGAAACTCTCCGGAAGGTGAAGGTATTAATGTAGATGACAATGTAGATGAATATCCTAATATTGTGAATGTGACTAAAGATACAGGGTTAATTCTACACTAATTCTAATGTTTACATATTTTCTAAATATTGATTTTCAGAACTAACACAGAAGTCGATAATCGAGATGACATTATTGCAGAATTACAGAAGAAAGTAATTAAAAGATGTTGTATATGATGGTTTGGAAAATTTGGCTGGTTTTATTTGCCTCAAACTGAAAGAGCCAAGCAGCTCAATTACAAGTGCTAACGTGTCGTCTTATTCTTGGGTTGACCATTGCAGTGAAGGTGGCTTAAATAAACCATCGACAGATTTCATGGCGAAAATGGAACAATTGGAAGCAATTTTTTTAAATGTTAATGCAGACGGAATTTTAATTTCCAAAAATTATTTAAAAAACTTGCTAGACAAAAGTAATAATGTACAATGTACTGAAAATGTCAAAAAATTATTTTTTAGGACTAGGATGTTTTTTAGATTGCGACAGCTAAATAAGAAGTTAACTGATAATTTCATTAGCAGAAAAAGAAAGTTAAATAAGGTTGTAAAATAAAATTGTAGGATTGAGTTGTAGGAGCGAGAGAGATGCAATCCGCCGGGTGGTGTTTAAGAGGGGTGACTAAATGAAGGCACCCATCGCTTCGGACCAACAAGGGTTCGCTAGTCTCTTACCAGCTGCGACTCGAGTGGTTGACAATTCTAACGACGGTCAACCTGATATTTACGTATTTTTACTCATGTACATATTTTTCGTTATTAATAAATATTATTAAACAGCCAATCAACATCTAATTAATTATTATATCCCACAATTGGGGGCTCGTCCGGGATAATTAATTAATAATTAATTAATTAATAATAATTAATTTTTTTTTTATCGAAAAGTGTATAAGTAAAAATGGACAAAACGACGGCAAGTGATTTTAAGTTAAGCGATTTGAAGGAAATCCTACGACGGAATGGATTACGATCGACGGGATCCAAGGCGGTTTTATTCGATCGTTTAATGACGAATGACCCGACGGGGTCATGGAAATTACCAAGCAACGATGGGGGTAATTACGACGGCGGTTGCAACACGATTAACGATGGGCGTGCTGCAACAAATGATGTAATAAACGATGAAGACGACGATTGCAACACTGTCAACGGCGGAAGTGCTGCAATAAATAATATAACGAACGGTGAAAACGAACAGTTTAGTGACGATGAACGGAATGACGGAATACACGGTGTGCGCGAGCTGGAGCTGACTCGACGTGAAAAGGAGTTAGCAGAACGCGAATTAAGGATAATGCGGCGCGAATTAGAAAACCTTCGGGCGATGGTTTCAGGTAACGGCGAACGACGGAGTGAATCGACAACGCCTAAGGCAAACATCAGTGCGATTGCAGACGTTTTGAATTATTTCGAAGGTAACGGCGAAGACTTCGGAATATGGGAAAAGCAGGTGAAACTACTGCAAACGACGTATAATTTAAACGAAGGGTTGACGAGAATTTTAATCGGAATGCGTCTAAGTGGGAAAGCGCGTAACTGGTTCAATTCAAAATCGGAATGTCTTGAAATGCCGATTGCGGATTTGCTGGGTGAAATGCGGTCAATGTTCGACAATAGGCCAAGCAAATTAGTATTACGTAAGAAATTTGAAGCGCGGAGTTGGAAGGCCGAAGAAACGTTCAGTGACTACATTCACGAAAAGATAATCTTAGGTAACCAGGTGAGAATAGACGAGGACGAGTTAGTCAGTGTGATAATCGACGGGATACCTGATGAAACTCTGAGAAATCAAGCGAGAATTCAGCGGTACAATAGTACCAAATTATTGGCTCAAGCTTTCGCAGAAATTTCACTCAAACAAAAGACAGTTCGGAGTGTAGTGGAATTAAATCCGGTGGTAGAGAAACATTGTAATGGAAATGTGCGTGGAAAAAGTTGGCGGTCTCCGAAGAGATGTTTCAATTGCGGGTCGGATGAACATTTAAGTGCGCGTTGTCCGACAAAAACACGGGGTGTCAGGTGTTACGAATGCAATGAGTACGGACATATTGCATCCAGATGTGCTAAGAGGCTGGAAAATTCAAAGGCGGCAAGAAATACTGTGAATAATTGTGTCACACCTCGGGTTGTGGAACGGAAATTGCTTAAAGACATGGTGGTGAACGGTAATAAACTTGTCACGCTGGTCGACACGGGTAGTGATCTAACGATGATTACCGCCGAGAAATACGTCGAAATTGGTGCACCGGCTCTCACAAAAACTCCAGTATCGTTTCGTGGAATCGGGTCGGGAAATGGTTCACAAACGATAGGATACTTTAGAGCGGAAACCGTTATAGACGAAACAAATTATGAAATAGACATACACGTCGTTCCAACAAAATGTATGAGTTACCACATGCTGTTGGGAACAGATTTTCTAAATTCAGTGGAACTACAGATTAAGAATGGTCAAATTTGTATTCGTAAGCTATTAAACGACGAGCGGCGTCCGCAAAGGGAAAGACCCCACATATACGATATCGAATACACGCAGGATGTGAACGAGGTCTGTATCGCCCATGTAGTCGCACCGAATTTCAGAAAAGAAATTAAGGAAATGGTATCGAATTACGAACCAATTAAGAGGCGCGAAGCTAACGTCGAAATGACAATTATAGTGACGGATGACGAACCAGTTTACCAACGGGCGCGACGGTTAGCCCAGAGAGAAAAGGAAATCGTAAATCAGCATGTAGATACGTGGTTGAATGAAGGAATAATTCGACCATCGTTATCAGAATATGCCAGCCCAGTGGTGTTAGCGAAGAAAAAAGATGGTTCTACACGGTTGTGCATAGATTACCGTAGGTTGAATAAGAAAATTGTAAAGGATAGGTATCCCTTACCATTAATAGAAGACCAGCTGGACCGACTTCAAAGTGCGCGTGTTTTTAGTACAATCGATCTGAAAAACGGATTTTTTCATGTGAAAGTGACAGAAAAAAGTCAAAAATATACGGCTTTTATCGTGCCGGACGGGCAATATGAATTTTTGAAAGTTCCGATGGGTATTTCCAACGCACCTGCCTGCTTTCAACGATTCATAAACACGGTGTTCAGAGAATTGATTAACAGTGGCGTAGTATTAACTTACATGGATGATCTAATTGTACCGTCAATGGATTATCCAAGTGGTTTGCAGAACTTGAAAACAGTATTAAAAGTCGCGAGTGAGTACGGGTTGTTAATAAATTGGGGAAAATGCCAATTATTAGAAACAAAAGTGGAATTTCTAGGACATTTAATAGAGGATGGCAGTGTACGACCATCGACACACAAAACCGACGCGGTCATGAAATTTAAAGAGCCAGCGAACGTCAAACAAGTCCAAAGCTTTATCGGACTAACGGGTTATTTTCGGAAATTTATTCGAGACTACTCTTTAATTGCGCGACCGTTAACAAATTTATTGAAAAAAGACGTGGACTTTAAATTCGATAACGAGGAAAAGCATGCTTTTGTGAAACTTAAGACAGTGTTAAGTGAAGCACCTGTTCTAAAATTATATCGGGTAGGCGCTGAAACGGAACTACATACGGACGCTTGTATGTGGGGTTACGGTACAATCATGGTACAAAAGTGCGAAGAAGACAATTTATTTCATCCAGTGTTTTACGCGAGCGGGAAAACAACACCAGCGGAGGAGAAATATATTAGTTACGAACTTGAGGTGTTAGCGATAATTAAGTCGTTAAAAAAGTTAAGGGTCTACCTAATAGGCATTCCCTTTAAAATTGTGACGGATTGCAAAGCATTCACACTAACAATGAACAAAAAAGAGTTGTGCGTGCGTGTGGCTAGATGGGCATTGTTCTTGGAAGAATTCAACTATTCGATCGAGCATCGGCCGGGTAAATGTATGCCACATGTGGATTCTCTAAGTCGAAACCCTACTAGCATGTGTTTCTTAATAAACGAGTGTGATTCAAGTTTAATTATGAGAATTCGCAACGCGCAACAAAAAGATGAACAATTAAAAAACATTTTTGAATCAGCTAAACAGCCCGGAAGTGTTTATGTTGTGAGAAATAAACTTTTGTATAAAGAAATCGAGGGTGAAGTGTATCTAATTGTACCTCGGTCAATGCAGACACAGGTAGCGCGGTTAACCCACGAGAAAGGACATTTTGCAGCGGGCAAAACGGAAATTTTATTAAAGCGAGACTTTTGGTTTCCGAACATGCGTAAAAGAATCGAGGAGGTAATACGGAATTGTGTGAACTGCATTTTAGCGGAAAATAAATGCGGTAAACAAGACGGATTCTTGTATCCGATTGATAAGGGCGATGTACCTTTAGCGGTATATCACGTTGACCACTTAGGGCCACTCCAAACAACGCGGAAAAGTTATAGGCATATATTCGTGGTTATCGACGCCTTTTCCAAATTTGTTTGGTTATACGCCACGCGATCTACCGGAACGGCGGAAGTGGTAACGCGATTAAAAAAGCAATCGGCAATCTTTGGAAATCCGCGGAAAATCATTTCGGATCGAGGGACGGCGTTTACATCGAATGAGTTTAAAGATTATTGTAGAACGGAATTAATCGAGCATGGCTTGATAACAGTGGGGGTTCCGCGGGGTAACGGACAGGTAGAGCGGGTGAACCGAACAATCATACCGCTGTTAACAAAATTATCGGCACCAAAACCCGAAGAATGGTTTAAATACCTCGACACGGCACAAAGGTATTTAAATGCAACCCCACATAGAAGCATTGGCACGACACCTTTCCACCTTCTATTTGGAGCCCATATTAGGATGAACAGTGACATATCCATCCGCGAATTAATCGAGAAGGAGTGGATAGATATGTTTAACGAAGGCCGCGACGAATTACGTCAACACGCAAAAGAAAAAATCCTTGACATACAAACCGAAAATCGAAAGGGTTACAATAAAAAACGGAAGCCAGCCCGATGTTACAGTGAAGGTGATTTGGTAGCAATAAAGCGTACTCAGCTGGGGCCAGGGTTAAAATTTGCTCCGAAATACTTAGGACCGTTCGAAATAACAAAGGCATTGCGGAAGGACAGGTACTTGGTCCGCAAAATAGGAAATCACGAGGGGCCGCAAAATACATCAACTTCGGCAGACTACATAAAGCCATGGGTGACGGGTTACGGAGATTCCTTCGAAGAAAGTGTCGAGGGCGACACTACTGGTCCAGGAAGGGCCGAGTTGTAGGATTGAGTTGTAGGAGCGAGAGAGATGCAATCCGCCGGGTGGTGTTTAAGAGGGGTGACTAAATGAAGGCACCCATCGCTTCGGACCAACAAGGGTTCGCTAGTCTCTTACCAGCTGCGACTCGAGTGGTTGACAATTCTAACGACGGTCAACCTGATATTTACGTATTTTTACTCATGTACATATTTTTCGTTATTAATAAATATTATTAAACAGCCAATCAACATCTAATTAATTATTATATCCCACAAAATTTTGTGTAAAATCTTTTTCTGTTATTGAATAAAAGTCAACACTTTGTATATTCCTCTCCTTCTTGAATTTATGTTTCATTTGAATAGTTTTATTTTTTTATAATAATTTTTTATAAAATTTATAATTTTTAAATAAGGTAAAATAAAATTTTGTGTAAAATCTTTTTCTGTTTATTGAATAAAAGTCAACACTTTCAATATTCCTCTCCTTGAATTTATGTTTTATTTGAATAGTTTTTTTTCTATTTTAGCGCATTATTAAATAAATATTATGATTTTATACTCTTATTATGTGTTTTATTTCAATAGTTGTGATTTAAAGTGAAAGAAATCACAACATTTTCGTTATTTGTCATACCTATTTGAATTAAATCGACGTTATTTACTAGCCAGGTGACGTCATGCGCAGAACCGGACGAAAATGGTCCCTTATAGTAGCATATCTTTAAACTTTATTGTATCATGTATGGCAACCAACCACTTTCCGTACATATAGGGTGGGATAACTGATCGCTTTCAAAAAATACAACTACTATCCGTACACTACAGGGTGGGATAACTGATCGATTTTTAAAAATATATTTAGATTTTTGACCACCAATCTTATAACACTTATAACAATCTTATAACTATATAAAACACTTATAATATAAGTGTACTTAATCTATCATATTATGATAGATTAAGTACACCATCTAGCGAAAGCGGTGTGAGCAAGAATGGCCAGGTAAAGTAAGGGTTTTTTACCTGGCAAACGAAGGGTTTGCCAGGTAAAGTAAGGGTATCCGTATAGGGTGTGTCAAAAAAAATCGAAAAACGCGAATAACTTTGTTCCCCGCACGAATTTTTTCTCCATTTATGCACGAATAGTTGCGCCTGGACCTACAGAATAACTGTGCAAAATTTGGTTGAGATCAGTCAATGGGTCTAGGAATGTATAGCGAACTAACAAACACGCAGACAAGCTCTTTTATATTATATTTAGATATTAATAGACTTGATCATATAATAGACTTTTTTAGAGAGAGTAACCAAAAATTATAAAACAAAGTCAGAGCAAATTCGACCGTTTTTGAAGTTTTCTAAAATGTGCTCTATTTAACAGTGCTGTCGCTCAGCAACTATTAGACTTAGAGTAAAATATCTTAGATAAAAGTTGTAGTAAATTTTATTCTCCATAAGATTTATAGCAGTCATTTTCGTCCTAAAGTCAACTGGTAAGGAAATATTGCGAAAAAACATTTTGTTTTCGCCATTTTTTTTAAAATCGCGTCACTTTCGGGCGGTCGCCGAGGTCGCCAACTCGGAGTTTAAAACATACCTTAAAACCTTAAAACATATCCAAAAATCAGAACCCCCTGACCATTTTCAGGAAATTCTTCTTTTCATGATTTCGAGGATGTTGTTAATAGTATACGAGGGCGGATTATTAAGTACTTAGAATGAAACAGAGATGTCACCACTCTGGCCAATTTAGTGTTATTTTTGAGAAGTACCAACCTTGGAAAGTTAAAGTTTCTAATTTCATCCATTTATGTCAAATCGTTGAATTTTGATAGTCATTTAAAGTGAACAATTTGTATAAATTTGCTAAAATGGAGAAAAACGAAAATCGTGCGGTTATCAAGTACTTGTATCTCAAAGGCTTAACGCCTTCAGAAATAGTTACTGATATGAACTCAGTGGTTGGGTGAATCTGCTCCGTCGACTGCAACTGTTTATAATTGGTATAATGAATTTAAACGTGGTCGTAAAAGCACAAGTGATGAACAAAGGCCAGGACGTCCAAAAGACGTTGTTACTCCAGCCATTGTCAAAAAAATCCATCGTACTGTATTAAATGATCGAAGAGTGAAATTGCGTGAGATAGCTGACTTATGTGGAATAACGTATAAAAGTGTTTGGGATGTTTTACATAAAACACTGCATATGAAAAAGCGAGATGGGTGCCGCGTTTGCTTTCAAACGATCAGAAACGCAATCGAATGGATCTTTCAAAGCAAAGTTTGGAATTATTTCAGCGTAATCCCAAAGAATTTTTGCGCCGATTCATAACCGTCGATGAAACATGGATTCACTACTATACCCCAGAAACGAAAGAACAATCAAAACAATGGATGGAAGCTGGTGAAAGTGCTCCAAAGAAAGCAAGGACAGTTCCATCAGCTGGAAAGGTTATGGCAACTGTTTTTTGGGATGCTCATGGAATAGTGTTAATTGACTTCCTCCAGAAAGGAAAAACAATAACAGGGAAATACTATGCTGAATTATTGGACAAATTAAATACTGCTATCCAAGAAAAAAGACCTCATTTAAACAAGAAAAAAATCCTGTTTCATCACGACAATGCACCAGCTCACACATCAAGAATTGCAATGCCAAAATTGCATGAATTAAGCTACGAATTGCTTCCACATCCACCATATTCACCAGATTTAGCTCCTAGTGATTTCTACTTGTTTCCAAACTTGAAGAAATGGCTCGGAGGAAGAAGATTTACGTCAAATGAAGAAGTGATAGATGCAACAAATGCTTATTTTGGAGAGTTTGAGAAATCTTACTTTACCGATGGCATCCAAAAACTTGAACCGCGTTGGATCAAGTGTGTCGACCTAAAAGGAGACTATATTGAAAAATAAAATGAAATTTTTCCAAAAAAATTGTTTTTACTTTCTCATTCTAAGGACTTAATAATCCGCCCTCGTATTATTCTCCGAGCCGCGTTAGAGATTTTTACCGTCACGGTAAAAATCTCTAACGAGGCGAGGAAAAATAAGATATTTTATCGCAATCTCTTTCAGTAAGAACCAAAATACAATAAATAAACAAATTTGGAGGAAGTACAATTAAAAACAGACATAATTAAAATATTGCAATAACTTATAAAAATATAGTAAGTGCATAAAAGTAGTAACCTTGTAAGAAAAACCATAATATGTACAAATATTACATCATACGGGGAATACCCTACTAAGAATTTCGCGGAAACCAAACGTTAAATTTTATTTATAAATTTGCAGAATATCACATGTTTTGAACTGTTTACGATTAATGCAAGCTGATTACAATAAAAAATATTATCGCTTTTAAATAACCAACGTAGTAATTGAAATTTACTTTAACTAAAGATATATTGATCACGTTAATTCAAAAGCAAATATAAATAAAAATTGCAAAGTGATCCTGAAAATCTCCCTAGACGAGTTAATGAGCTCTAAACAACAATTATTTATAGCAACAGATAGCCGGGAAGGAACACCAACTTACACCTAGTCTGTGGAGGGGGAATCTGCTAACTTACTGAACGAGTTGCGATAAAATATTTTAAGTGTTTTTAATTTTTTTTTAATAAGTTATGTAGAAAACTGTGGTCCGTGGTTAATAAATTATTTCACCGCTAAGCCTCCAATGAAAAAAAAACCGAGGTGGCGGTTTACTAGAAATCCAACCTGGCTTCTGTTCTTTTTCTCCAATCCTTCGACGGAACTTACGTGCTAGTTGGATCTTCAGAAATCGATGATTCGACTACCGAAGGGGCTGCCACCACAAGCTTTCTTTTAACTTTATTAGCCTACCCGTCCGGTGGCTTTGGGAGAGATCAGCTCGACAGAACTCCCTAATTTTGCGTAAGTTTGGTAGTGGAGCGTCGAGGGGTCGTCCAGAGTCGTAGGGTAAAGGGTTAACAACACTAATCACTTGCGTATTGACAAGCAGTAAAATATTGAAGTACTTTTAAACATGAAGTCTATTATTACTTTTAATTAGTACACGTATGTAACGACAAATGATTACACAAACGGTGATCAGAAAATATTATATAATAAAGTGGCACAATAAAATAAATTGGTAAAATTTAAAATCACAAAATGGCAATTTACTGGGAAACAGTTTCGCATGGGCACGATACCTTATTATTGTTGGTTGCGGTCTAGATCATCTGTATGAGTCCACTTATAAATGAGTGATTCACTGTGTACCACCGATCCACTGTTGACCACCCTACCCTACATTTTTCAAATTTGTAGCAATTTTAGTCCATTTAACAGCTTTTTCAAATTTTATATTACTTATTATTAAAGAAGCCCAGTCCTGCATTTTAAAATTTAAAAAAAGCAATTTTTGGTGATTTGTGGCCACTAGAAAAATTTCACTACCTATATGAACCAGGAGCGCTTGATTACGGAAAAAGAAGGAAAGGCGAAAGAGCAGTGTCTGATTGTGGAATGTTAGATGATGAAAACCGGAATACTCTCTATGGCTATAAATTATCTAAAAATAGGGGTAAATAATTTTTTGATTAGGTAAAGGAATAACTACCTTCCCCCCCCATGAATTAAAAATGATTACAAATTAAAATTTTGTACCTTCTTTGCGTTATTATGCAATGAACTTTGAATTTGCCCTTGGTTAATATGTCTTGTGAATGGCAAAGAAGTTATCAGAATAGTATTATGTGGTATTATTAACAATATTGATTCACCCTGTATATTTTACCTTAATAAAGATGAAACGACGCGACGTCGTAGATTTCTATATTTAAACAATCTATTGCACGTAAGTTAGATTTTATTAAATTGGTTATTATAAATAAAGTAAATATAAAATTTAATATTTCTCAACAAGTTAAAGCCCAACACTATATAACACCCTGTATATATGCAGAATTTTTAAATTGCACAAAGACACTTTTTTAATTCTTCGAAAATTTCATTTGAACATTTTGATTGATTACACGAGCCACATTTAAAATTGTGATAACGATTAATTGTTTGGGTCCATATCTGATAAACTATTAGTGATATCCACCCATTGTACATTCCATGATTTCCATTGAATGACTCTTCTATTATAGTTTTACTATTTTTGTAGTAAACATTAGCAAAAACGTACAACGTACTCGGTTAATTTTGATTATAAACGGTGAGTAAGTTTTACTTGAAAAATACGATTAAATTTATCCTTTTTACTGTTGTGAAAATTAAAAATTTTTAGGTTAGAAATGTCCGCTCAGAATAAAATTCCCACAAACGAAGACGTGATAGATGAAATCACGAAAGAATTTAAAGACCAACATATAACTAATGAAGAACCCACGGATTTTCAAAAAGATGAAACCGAATCTTGTATACCCGATAGTTTCGATAAATCGGACGACGAAGAGGAATCGTCTAAAAGTGACAACATTTTCAACGATTTTGTCGACGAAGATGAGTTGAAGAAAGTGAACGACGGTTTAACTGAAGAGGAAAAAGAGGATAGGAAAAGAGAGGCAGCAAATCTTAAGAATCAAGGAAACACGGAACACAAAAGTGGTAAATATTTGGAAGCAATTGATTATTACACAAAGGCCTTACGTTTATGTCCTTTGGAGAATCAAACCGAAAGATCCGTATTGTATTCCAATAGAGCTGCCTCTAAAATACAACTAAATTATAAGAAAACGGCAGTGGAAGATTGTTGTCGTGCTTTAGAATTAAATCCAAATTATGTTCGTGCTTATTTGAGAAGAGCAAAATTATATGAAGATTTGGATAATCTGGATAAGAGCCTCGAGGATTACGAAAAGGTGCTGGAATTTGACGCCGGTAATCACGAAGCCAAAGCAGCAATCGCCAAATTAAAGCCTTTGATCAACGAACGAAATGAAAAATTAAAAACGGAAATGATGGGTTAGTACTTTCTTAAATACTCTGTTTTCTTTTAGTATATCGATTGATGATTTTTTAGGTAAACTCAAGGACTTGGGCAATTTAGTTTTGAGACCTTTTGGTTTGTCGACTAATAATTTTCAAATGCAGCAGGACCCTAATAGCGGTGGATACTCCATAAATTTTAAACAAAATAATTAATATTTATTTTTACCTTATTAATTAGTAGCTAATTTTGTTATATTTTTTTATTTAAAATTAAATGTATCTCATTATTGGAAAGATTGTTTTTAGTCCAGGCAAAGAACATTTTTAGTTTGCAAAAAATCTGGGTAAACTGAAATTTAACCGACATGTAATTGGAGTGTTCTAAAACCCACATGCCTGTATCTCCCCAATTGGGGTTTCTGCTCCCTATAATAAGATTTTCACCTATGTATATAAGCTGACGCCAGTATGAGCATCTCTGAAAATTTTATTGTCTTTTCTTATGGCCAATAGTCTCGAAACAAAAATTCAACATGAATTTGTTCAATGTTTCAAAGCAATTTTACCTAGAATTGTCTAGGTTTGGGATAGGCATGGGATTCTATAGGCAACTTTCGGAGTGGGGTTGATTCCAGTCTCTTCTATACCTATATAGGTACTTGTCTACCAAATTTCACCTTGCCCGGATTTCTTGTAAGCTCAAGCCAATTTTGGGGCTTCGTTACGTGAACTATACTACAACATGAACAAATTTAAAAAAATATATTTTGCTCTTCAATTTTAAACCTTTGCTACAATTTAGTTTACTTATTTTTAAACGCATTATGTCTTTTTCGTTTCTAGTAAACGGTTTTCTTGGTGAAACGAATCAATATTGCACTAATTTAAAAGTGGGTTGTGTTTTCACTAAGTTATTTCAAGAATATTAAACCGTATGAAAATTTTGAAAAACTAAATTTTGTGGTCTGATGATAATTTTTTGTAAAAGTGAAAAACGGCGAGCTATAGACAAAAAACCGTATTGGGCAGACGCCGACATGTATCAATCTTGTTAATATTTTATATGCATTATTAAGCAGCGATATTCCTCTGTAATTTTGACAATCTCTATTGTCTCCTTTCTTGTAGATCGGAATCAGACCCGCTTCTCTCCATTGGTCTGGCATCTTTTCATCTCTCCATACATTTACTATCAATTCGTATATCTTTCTCATTATAACTTCGCCTCCTTTCTTTATCAGTTCCGTGTTTATATTATCGGTTCCTGGGGCTTTGTTGTTTTTCATTTTCATTACTGTTTCATAGAATTCTTGGTAGTCTGGTTCATTTTCCATTTCCACTTCCTCTCGTTCTTCCGTTATCTCATCTTCAAATTCTCTTTCTTCTGAAATTGAGTTGATATTCAGCAATTCTTTGAAGTGTTCCATCCATCTATTTTTTATTTCGTGTTCTTCGTATTTTACTTCTCCATTTCTGTTTCTCAATCCTCTTACTTCACTTTGTATTTTTATTCTTTGGTTTTTTATTTTTCTGTATAGTTCTCGTGAATTTCTGTGGTTCTCCTCAATCTCTTTCATCTCGTTCTCCAACCATTGTCTTTTCTTTTTTTTTGCATAGTTTTACTGTGTTTCTTGTTTTTTCTCTGTATTTTTCCTTATCTACTTCACTTTGCGTTCGCATCCATTTGATCTTTGCCTCTCTTTTCCTTTCTATTTCTTCACTGCATTCTTCATCAAACCATTCCCTTTTCTTTTCTGTCCTTTTCGTTCCTATCGTTATCTCTGCTGCTTTTGTTATGCTTTCTCTTATGTTTGTCCATTCTTCATTTATTTATTCTCTTCTCTCTTTGTTGTTCAGTTGTTTTTGCACTTCTTGTATATATTTTCGTTGGCATTGATCGTCTTTTAGTTTTTCGATCGCCGCTCTTTCATTTATTTTTTCTTTCTTTGTCCATATTTTTCTCTTTTTGGTATTGTTTATTTCCATTACCACCAAGTTGTGATCTGTGTCGATGCTTGTACCTCTGTACGATCTTGCGTCGCACACTTTAAAAGTTCTCCTCTTGGACACCATTATATGGTCTATTTGGTTTCCTTTATTTGTACCTGGTATTATCCAGGTCTCCTTATGTTCATTTTTGTGTCTGAAGTCTGTTACTATTCTCATGTTGCATATCTCCGCCAGGTTATTCATTCTTTCCCCGTTTTCATTCGTCACTTCATGGATTGTGTTTTTCCCGCTACACCAAAGTTATAGCAAATCCATAGTTGAATTCAGAAAAATGTTTAAATTCTATGATTTGTGAAAATTAGGTTGAACAATTGATTAAAACTTTCTGTGTTCATGGAAAATTACTCGAAATACTGAATTTAGAGGAAAATTTTGCACATCAAAGTTATAGCAAATCCATAGTTGAATTCAGAAAAATGTTTAAATTTTAAAAATTGAGAAAATTAGGTTGAACAATTGATTAAAATTTTCCGTGTTCCTGGAAAATTACTCGAAATACTGAATTTAGAGGAAAATTTTGCACACCAAAGTTATAGCAAATCCATAGTTGAATTCAGAAAAATGTTTAAATTTTAAAAATTGAGAAAATTAGGTTGAACAATTGATTAAAATTTTCCGTGTTCCTGGAATATTACTCGAAATACCCCCTCCCCATCGTCAAACATCGCGACAAGGGTCGGAAGGCCCCCCCCCTAGGAGCGTGAAGTAATTTATGCACGACCCCATACAAAAGTTGTAGCAAGTCCATAGTTGAATTCAGAAAAATGTTTAAATTTTAAAATTTGAGAAAATTAGGTTGAACGATTGATTAAAATTTTCCTTGTTCCTGGAAAATTACTCGAAATACCCCCTCCCCATCGTCAAACATCACGACAAGGGTCGGAAGCCCCCCCCCCCCCCCTAGGAGCGTGAAGTAATTTATGGACGACCCCATACAAAAGTTGTAGCAAGTCCATAGTTGAATTCAGAAAAATGTTTAAATTTTAAAATTTGAGAAAATTAGGTTGAACAATTTATAAAAATTTTCTGTTCCTCAAGGAATAGTCGAAATACTGCATTTAGATAAAATAGTTTGAGTTGTAGCTGTTTGTAATTGTCTTTAGGAGTCCAAATATCTAATAAAATTGTTAAAATCGATATTAGTCCACCGTCAAAATTTAATCGATTGTGAAAAAGGAGTTGTAAAATTTTTTTTTAGATATTGCGGCATTGCTCCACCGTCCGTTGTTAACCAATTTACTACTGTTTTTTATGGGTGCATTTCAGGCTATGGTCGAAACCTCAAATATCTAAAATATATTTAGAATTACCATTTTCCGGGCCGTGAAAGGTAAATATTTTGTTGTAAAAATCGAAGTTTGTTTGTTAATCATCACCGTTTTGTAATTTTTTTTAATTTAAATTTTCGTGGTTCCGACCATAGCCGCGCATTCATAGAAAAAACAAAATGTACAAAAATTTGTTTATTTTAGATAACTACATCGATCAGAAACATTGCGCCCTATTGTTGGACCGTCATTTCGAAACATGAGTTAAGCGCTGATCTGTTACTTGTATAATTTTCAATAAAATGCTTTGCAAAAATTTTAGTCGGTACTTTAAATATGAATAAATAAGAATCCTAAATCTCAGCTCAATAGCTGTAACAGTTTTCTCAAATTTAATTCCTAAAAATCAGCTTGAAAACGACTGTTCAGTGTTCACAACCCTTAAACTTAAAATGCAATCTTCTTATAATATGCACCTGGGTGTTAACGCTATACTGAGAAATTTGTAACTACAAAATTTCACATATACAAAGATTGGTAATAAAAACACATAACTTGAAATAGGTGATACGTCAGAAAGTGTTTTATGCAACGATTCCATTCCATAATCCAAAAAAAAATTACGATAGTTTTAACATCTTTAGTATCAAGTCTTATTAATTGGGCGATGCACATACTACACCCCATCACTAATTACATTAAACTTAAGCGCCATTCACATCCACTTTACGTAACGTAAGACATAACGTAAGGAATCAAGTTTATCCATTCGTTCGGTTTTTCCAGTTTTCTGGACAGTTTAGGTTTGTGCCCTGCGGGAAAACCAAATTGAACTAATCTTCAGTGGATTATTGTTTCCCCTACTGAAGGTTCTCCTAATTCTGCCAAAACTTGATTTTTTGATAGAAATGGATATATAGGATCCGTAATAGCCAACATGTCCAGTACTTGAATAAAAAGAAGTTTATTATTACATCCGTTAGTTTCGTTTTAATTTTTACATACCATGTCCACATCAGGGTCCACACTGTCCACAGTAACTTTTTACTTTCATTACGATTAATTCATAGTAGAAGATCCATCATCGAGAACGGAAAATATTTGTAGTAACTTTCCCAAACTAGTAATAATCTAATAATAATAATTATTTTGCTTCATTTGATATTCTGATAATACGTTTCTTTCTTATTATTACAAATAATCGTCAATCACAATATTATATTACAATATTACATGCGCCTGAGAGATAGGCAACATTGCTACATTGAGAAATTTATACAAATGTTGGGATATAAATTTCAAGTTTTTCAAAGATTGGTAATAGGAATACATAACTTGAAGAAGGCGCTACATCAGAAATTATTATCAAAATCCGATCGCTTAAATTACAGATTCCTATAATTTGTATAAATATAAAATACGATTATATAATGCATTACCATATTACAGTTTCCTATATTACGTTTTCCTATTAAAATGCATTACCATAGTACAGTTTCATATATTATGGTTTTCTCATGTAATATTATATTACAGAATCCTGTAAATTATATTATATTACAGATTCCTGTAAATTATTACCATTTTGAAATAATTTACAGGAATCTGTAATATAATATAGAAATCTATAATATGACAATGCATTACCTGAGGAAAACATAATATAGGAAACTGTAATATGGTAATGCATTATGATCGTATTTTATGTTTGTACAAATTATAGGAATCTGTAATTTAGGCGATTGGATTGTGAACATAATTTCTGACGTAACGCCTTCTGCAAGTTATGTATTCCTATTACCAATCTTTGAAAAACTTGAAATTTATCCCAACATTTGTACATATTTCTCAACGTAGCAATGTTGCCTATCTCTCAGGCGCATACAAGAAGATTGCATTTTAATTTTAATTACTAAAATTCTGATTGTTTTACAAAATTTTCAAATAATTAAAAAGCATGAATTCATTTCGGTGGTGTGCATTGTATCAACAATAATTAATTAATATTCTTTTCTTTCTATAAGTTATAAAAAAATTACCACTCCGTGCCCCTGTATTTTCTGTATTCCTCAAGAGATATTAGAAGTAGGTACTGAATTTTGAGGAAAACATTCCTGAGAAAAGTTGTAGCAAATCCATAGTGTAATTAAGAAAATTGTTTGAAACTTTAATATTCGTGAAAATTCATGGTTTAGATCACATTTTTAGTGTCTTATCGTAGCTTGCCCCAGTTCTCATCATGTTTTTCGAACACTACGCATAGAAATACGCCATTTAAAGCAATAAAACGAATTCCTAAAATTTTGGACGATTTTTATGAAAAAAAAACGAAAGGAAAAAAACCCCTTTGGTGTTTTTTTGCACCAAAAATCGAAAGTTGCCAAATGATTTCTGTTTCGTCTGTTTCTGACGTATTTCGATGAGAAAATTGCACTGGCGCAGTCGGTTCGTACGTCAGTAAGATATTTTACATTTTATCGATGGGTTTCTTGGATTTCATCAAATTTCAACTTTGATGTTTTGGATCGAATTTTTAGTGCGTTATTGAAGCTTGCCCCTGTTCTCATCGTGTTTTTCGAACTCTACACATCGAAATACGTCATTTGAAGCAATTAAAAGTGTACCTAAAATTTTGACCGATTTTTCTGAAAAAAAACGAAAGGATGCATTACTCAAAAAACATTCATGATTATGAAGCAGCAATATTTTACATAAACTCAAAAACATTTTATTAAACTTAAAAAACTACATTACATTTATATCACCCTTTATAAATCACCTCTTATTGTTCCACTGCTTCTTTAGTTTTCCTATGCTTATAGCAATAGTTGCCTCATAGGCCCTTTCTGCAAAGGGCGACCAACTTGGAGAGCAGGGATGTTCGCTGGATCTTTTACATACACATGGTTGTCGTTTTAACTAACTTGGAAAATCAATGCTGGTATTTATGGGTGCCAGGTAAATATAATAAAATAATTAAAAAGAGTAAAAAGTCTTGTTTTATTGTCGCACAAAAATAAAGTGAAAAAAGATGGGTTTGACGTGTGCTTTTGAATATAATATCTAACAAATACATAAAGATTAATTTAACAAATAACAAGTTTAAGTAGGAACCAAGCTGATGGTTCGGCCCCACAGAAAAATAATAAAAAAAAATACAAGGGAAAGCTGAAATGACCTGGAAGAGGTAACTCAACATAAAGCAATTAAGAATTGGGGAGCTCTGACGGAGCTATAAAAACTTATAAGCACCACCACTTTGCTTATCTTCTTGAGTAAATCTTATGCTTCGAGTTTTTCTCTTTTAGCAATTTCCAATTAAAAAATTAAAATAGGCTATGTTTGGGGACATGGTTGTATGGTTTAACGTGAATACGTCGTCGCAGGATACCCGTTTTTGCTCAGGTCTACCAATCGGATAACATCCATTTGAAAACATGCAAACAACTTCCAAGCCTTTGCTGAATAATGACAATTCGAAATCATTTCTACACTTTTCGTACACACACACACACAATTTTCGTTACATATTTTTATTAAATTTTTAAACACACTATAGTTCATCCGTTTTAAGAATGCAGAACTAGATTGTACTAAAATTGTGAACTTGGAACGTGATTGGTTAAAATTTTTACAGGTTTACACTGCCAAAATTTTATTTGCGATTGATGACTCACGAATATTTTTTTCTAAAAGTTTCTGGCAAATTTAAATAATTTGTACAAGATAAAATGCTATTTGATAAAAAAAATACTTTTACTCGATTATTTCAAGTATCAAATAAGTGACATTTGTTTTTTGTCGCTCATATACTTTAATTATTTGACGTTTCCCTGTGTAAATCTGACTTGCCGTTCAAGGCGACCTCTACTGCAATCCAAAACTAGATGGACTATAGGTACCGATTTTATAGACGTATTCACGTCAAAAAACACAACATGGCTCATTGTCGAAGTTGATTGAGAAAAAATGTTTCTTTTACTAAATTTTTCTTCAAGAGTTGAATTTCTAATTTTGGAACTCCTCAATTGTCTCTTTAATGGAAATATTTTTCTTTATACGTTAATTTAGCCCTAGGTATGAGTTTAGCTGATCTCAATACGTTGATCTTTTGAAGAAGTGTTGCTAAAATATTTTTTAAGTTAATTTTACAAATAGTTTCAATAAATCATATTATACAAACCTTGTGATGGTGATTCTGTATAAGGTTCATTCATAGCCTCTTGGTTTCGCTGTTGATCGTAGTTTAAATCTTCTTGTACTACATCTGGTTTACTACAAGTACTTGGTTGGAGAAAGCTCAAATTATTATTGGTCAACAAACTTTTCTTGCCATTCATCGAGATTTACTTGAACTAAATATTATTTTAAAATAAACATAAAATTGCAATAAAAAGTAATGTTTACCTTATAACGTAATGCTTAAAGAACGCTTTTCAAAATGCACAATCCGACAATGTAATCCATAATCAAATTAAATTATAATTTGAAAATAAAAAACTGGGGGATTATAAATTTATAGGTTGTATATTTTTGAAGGTTTTTCAGTTTGTTTCGCGAACAGCGCCATCCCACCGCTTGGATGGACATTATTTTTGCATGAATATTTTTGACGTAACGCCTTCTTCAACTTATGTGATCCTATTACAAATCTTCGAAATATTTGAAATTCATCCCAACATTTTCATTTTCAACATGTCGCATTGTAGCGTTTTTGCCTATCTCTCAGGCGCATTTACTTTCAAAATTTGCAAATGATTCATAGAAAATGATTGATTATAAACATTAATAGATTTAACATCTAGAACGAAACAATCAATGAGATCTACGGTGATGAGGACGTTAAGAGCGATATCAGGGGTAACGTTGTGGGATAGAGTGAGAAGTGAGATAACCCGCGGAAGATGTCGAATTCAGGACGTTGTCAGATGGGCTAGAGTGAGAAGAAGGTTTTTGGAGAGACCATGTAGGGAGGATGGATGATGCGAGAATCGCAAAGATAGTGATGATGCAGAGACCTAATACCAGGAGACCCCCGGAAGACCCCCAAAGAGATGGAGGGATAGCTGGACGTCTGTATCCCAGGAGGGCAACATTGTGATTAACTAACAGGGCCGAGTCCTAACAACAGAAGAAGAAGAAGAAGAATAAGTGGTGTGGATTGTTTCAACAGGAAATTAAAATTCTTTTTTTTTAGTTTTTTGGAAGTCATAAAATAAGTACCTCGCTGCTGTAAGCCAAAGCTGTGGCCAAAGTATGATTTGATGCGCTAGTAATTTCTTTCATTCAAATTACATAAGTGTTATTAATTACAACAATTGTAAATTAATTACAAGAGATGGTGATCAGCTTATAAGCGCTTTGCTGCTAATGCTGAATGCCCGGTTCAGTAAATACTTTATTCTGACCGTCTCCCCTCGGAAGGCAAACCACCGAGGTGTAATCTGACAAGAACAGCCTCTCTGGAGAAGAAGTGTATATACTTCCCGCGGTTCGGAGCCCGTGTCAAACAAGTGCGTCCCCTATGTGTGTGATAGTACTACAAAAGCACAACACACACAGGAGAGAGGTCGCCAACATCCAGTAACGGCTAGTACGTCGAGAAGAAGATTAATTACAAACCGCTTCTTATATTATAAATTCAAATAGATGTACGCGCCCGTAAAGCAAGGAATCAACACTCAATCAGAACGTAGCTAAGTAAGTAGATAAGAAGATATTTTAACTTTAATTATTAAGATTTTGATTGTTTTACTTTCAAAATTTGCAAATGATTATAAAAGCATTAATTTATATCAGTGGTGTGGATTGTTTCAACAATTAATTACAATTCTTTTTTATTTTGATTTTTTGGAAGTTATAAAAAATTACCACGCCGTTTAAGCGAAAGTACCTATGATTAGATGCTTTTGTAATTTTTTTCATTCAAACAACATAACTGTAATAAGAAAGAAACGTATCGGAATATCAAATGAAGTAAAATAATAATTATTATTTCTAGTTTGCGCAAGTTACTACAAAAATTTTCCGTTCTCGATGCTGGATCTTCTGCTACAAAGTGTAATGGAAGTCAAAAGTTACTGTGGACATGGCATGTAGAAATTAAAACGAAATTAACGGAGGTAATAATTTTTTTTTTTCAATTGTTGAACATGTTGGCTGTTACGGGACCTATATTTCCATTTAGGAAATAGGAGAACCTTCAGTAGCGGAAACAATAATCCTCAGAAGATTAGTTCAATTTGGTCTTCCAGCAACGCACAAACCTAAACTGTCAAGAAAAATGATAAAAATATACCGGAGGAATGGATAAAGTTGACAACAGAAGACTGATAAAAAGTACTTTTTTGTGACGAGTCTAAGTTTAATGTAATTAGTGATGGGGTGTAGTATGTGCATCGCCCAATTAATAAAAGACTGGATACTCAAGATATTAAAACTACCATAATTTTTTTTTGGGTTACGAAATTGAATCGTTGCATAAAACACTTTCTGACGTATCACCTACTTCTAGTTATGTGTTCCTATTACTAATCTTGGAAATATATGAAATTTATAGTCACAAACTTCTCATTATAGCATTGCTGCCGATTGCATTTTTAGTTTAAAGGGGTCGTTTTCAAGCTGATTTCTAGGAATTAAATTTGGGAAAACTGTTAAAGCTAATGAGCTGAAATTTAGGATTCTTATTTATTCATATTTAAAGTAACACCTAAAATTTTTGCAAAGCATTTTATTGTAAATTATGCAAGCAACAGATCGATGCGTAACTCATGTTTCGAAATGACTGTCCAATCAGGTTTCTGACCGACGTAGTTATCTAAAATAATAAACGAATTTTTGTACATTTTGATCTCGATGGTCGGAACCTCGAAAATGTAAAGTCATGACAGAAAAAACAACATTCGATTTTTACAACCAAATATTTACCTTTCACCGCCCGGAAAATGGTAATTTTAAATATAATTTGGATATTTGAGGTTCCGACCATAGCCTGAAATGTACTCTAAATGCCTAAAAAAAATCGAGTAAATCCATCGAGCAGTTTCTTTGGAAAATATGCGCCCAACTTGAGAAATGCAGTTTCGGGATAAATTGTTTTAAACATTTGCGTGTAGTAACGAGGTGTATAATGGTTGAAATTCTTAACCTTAATCGGCTATACTAGGGCCATACAGAATACATTCTTCGGCTTTGAAGAAGTGAAGTTTGGCACTTCTTTTGTGACAGTCCTCGCATCTTTCGAATAGTAAGACGCTCGGTGTTCAGACAGTATGATGTGGTCGCTCTCTTGTTTGGGTAAATTTTGGCCTTCTCGCCGATTTTTACATAATATAATATGTATGAAAGTTATATATTCCCATAAGGATTATGTAACCGAGTGATTTTCCCATAATGTTATGCAATATAGGAAAATGCAGAACATCATTATTATTAAATTACATCGCTGGTCAAGCAAGTTGAATGTTCCAGAATATCCTGTAAAACGTGAGATTTGCTAAACCAACAAAATTGAATAATCCATAAAAACCCTATTAAGTCGTTACTATGCTAGTTTAAGCAGAAACTCTGCTAGTTTTAAGTTGTATTGTGGAAATTAAATATTCAAAGTAAATAAATAAATAAAAATTTGTGAGTGTTTTTTAAAAAGTTAAGTGCTACCAAATAGAAATTAACTTGAATACCTCGGTTTTTAGTTACAAAAAGGCGTGTATTTTTTTAACAACTCCAAAAGGAACTTAAATTTACCTATCAAAACTTTTTTTAATTAAAAACCAACATTTTTTTGTAACCCATTTTGTCAGGTTTTACTGAAGGTGGTTTATTTTTTTTTATAAATATTTATTATCAGCTCATCTACATTCAGCTATACACAATTTTATGTTTTACAATATAGTTTATTTTGAAAACATTTTAAAAACGAAATTAGCATAAATAGATAAAAAACAAACAATTTTAGGATTTTTGTACCTGATATTATTTGTTTGTGCAGGAAATGTGTCGGTTAAAGACTTTGTATACTAACTGCACCCATAAAAAACGTTAGCAACCCCCGACGGGGGAGCAATTCGTAAGAAAAACTTTTAAAACTCCTTTTTCACAATCGATTCGATTTTGAGGGTGGACTAACGTCGATTTTTAACAATTTGTTTGGACTCCGAAAGACAATTCCGGACAGCTACAACTTATCTTTGTTAAATTTATTTTTGTATATTTTGTATAAAATACAGAAAGTAATTCCGTTTTAAAATTAATTACGATTTAAAAAGTTTTAATAATAAACACCTTTCCAGAAAATCCGTTATAATTCAGATAATTTGATGAATTTTACTTTAATATTTTTTGGACACATTTTCAAGACCCCAAACTATAAGAATATGTAAAAAAAAATTGAAAAAATTTATCGGTCACAGTAGGTAACCCCCTAATTACTAAAATTTTGATTATTTTTCAAAATTTGCAAATGATTATAAAAATATTATGTACTTCAGTGGTATGGATAGTTATATACGTTGAACTTATACACTAATTTATTAAAAACACTTAAATTTTCTTGATTTAAATTTTTTATTTAACTTTTAATTTCCACAAAAATGATTATATTTCTTGAATTATAAAATGGACATAGATACACCTTAAATCTAGACTTATACAATACTGACTGAAATTTTATTAACATTGATTTTTATGTATTTTTCAAAATGGTTTATTTAGCGGAATTTTTATTCTAGAACATTCTAGCCTTCCTTTTGCTAAATTGACAAATGGATAAACAATTACAATATTAGTATTTCCTGTTACATCATCTATCGGAAAATTACCAGGATTATATAATTATTTTATTAGTTATTGGAATATATAACTTCTCCCCCCTTTAGATGAAAAATTTGGAACTTTATGGTGACTAATTTTTCAGCAGTGTCCATTTCGATGACGTTTCGACGTTGTAATTTGATTTCCAAGTTGATAATGTCTATACCTTTTTACATAAATGAAGATTTTATAATTAACAATAAACAATGAATAAAAATGATAAAATAGAATAACAAAATAATTTAAAATCGTTCAAACACTTTAAATTGTATCACTGTAAAATAAAAATTTTTTTTTCGAATCCTTTCACTTTAAATTTTGTTTAGTTCACTTAAATCGACTGTGGACAGTTCAGAGAGTTCACTTCTAAATTAACACTACAAGTTCCTTTGTCAAATACTTCGAAGAATTTTAGGTTTTAAATTTTTGTTTCGAATTTTGTAACTTGATGTCCTTTAATTTTAACTCGCGGAATTTAGTTAATTCGATCACATATGTTCCCTTAAAAAAAAATGTTTACTTTTGATTTTTTCACTTTTGAATGTCCAATCATCGGTTTCGTTGATATCACTATCCATTTTTCCATTCTCGAATTTTGATTTTGTTTAATTTAATGGTTTATTTTGACACATTTTTCGAAGTTGGAGTAATTTTGCTCATAAGGAAATTTGAATTTTAAAAGGATCATTTTAGAATTGTTTTCGGAACTAGGAATTGGTAAAAGATAATTTGAAGATAGTCATATTTTTCAATTTCAATAATTGGAAAATCGAATAAAAATGTGTTTTGATTTAATTTTGAATAAATTTTAATATTAATAAAAATTTTTCAAATAGTAAGATAATTTCTAAATTTGGTTCAAATAGTAATTAATTGTTTACAAGTTTCATTTATTTTAAAAGGTTCATAAGTGTGATTATTTAATTATGAAAAACATCAATTTTTGCAAAATTAATTGTTATTTCCAAATTATTTAACAAGTCATTGATTATTCGAAAGTTATTTATTAAATTTAGAATTGTTGACATCAAAAAGAAATTGTTGATAAGTTAAAATTTTGATTTCGATTGATTTTATAAATTTTTGTTTATATTGATTTTTGACAAGGATGTTATTAAATGTAAGGTTTATGAAGTTATATTGTTTTCTAAAGGGTAAAATTGGTTTATAAAAAGATTGCATATTAAAAATTTGGATAAACATCCAAGATGAGAATTTTGATTTATGCATTTCCTAAATTGTCCAATATTTTGATAATGTCAGGTATAGGATATTTGCCACTTAATGTAATTTTGTTCATTTGCTGATGCTCGCATTTTAGAAATCTGAATTGAAATGAATGATTTTGAATTTATTATTTTTGGCTGTTTTGAATTTACTTTTGCGTCAGTTTGGTAAATGTATAATCATTAAATATGTTCGTTAGTGTAATCGAATAGATTCATATGTAAAATTTGAAAATTTGGGATTTTGAAAAATTTGGAATTATTTAAGTTTTATTTTAATTATTTGAAATTGTGTATTGTGGAATTGCGTGAAAAAGAAAATTTGTTGTTTTGGTTTTTGGAGGTACCAAAAGTGAATATTGGTCAATATAGTGGTTATTAAAATTTTTCCTTTTCCGGTTGCCATTTTTGAAAATTTGTTGTGCTTTATTTATAAATGATTTGAACTTTCTAAAATGTTCTCTTTCATTATTATTAGTCAAAATTTCGTTTACGTATTTAGGATTTCCAGCTAGACCTCGTCTTTCGAAATTTATTAATTTTAAATAAAATGGTTTAGTTATTTCAGATGACCTTAAATTTCGAAATTTTGATTGAATTATCGATGATTGATTTTGGTAATGGTTATTTAATTTTTTTCTTTTTCGGTTATTGATCTTTAAAATTTGTTTATAAATAATTTGAAATTTTTAAAATGTCTTTTGTATTCAAGAGTTTTAATTAGATTTTGTCTTTTGAAATTTAACAATTTTAAGTTTTGAATTTCTGATAGGTTTATTGATTGTTGGTTTTTGTAATGGTTATTTAAAATTTTCCGTTTTCGGTTATTGTAATTTAGAATTTGCTGTGATTTGTTTATAAATAATTTGAAATTTTTAAAATGATTTCCCATATTGTTATTAATCAAAATTTTATTTAAGTATTTGAGTTTTTTAACTAGATTTCGTTTTTTGAAGATTTGTTGGAATTTATTTGAAGATAATTTGAATTTTCTAAAATTTTTTCTTTTGTAATTATTTGTCGAAATTTTGTTTATGTATTTGAAATTTCTAACCGGTTTTTGTTTTTGGAAATTTGTCGGTTCTAAATGATGTGACCTTTGGAGATTCGTTCTACCGCTGTCTACTTCCATTGGGGTAGGTTTAAATGAAGTTCTGTTGGAGTTCGGTTTAAATACAAAGGGTTTGTTAAAATTTTGAAAATTAGAATTTTGAAAATTCGGTTCAAGTCGAAATGAGTTATCGAAATTTTGATTGGGTGTTTGTTGATAGTGGTTTGTACTAAAATTTTGCTCTTCTAATGGAATTAGTAAATTCTGTTTTTCTAATTGACTTATTAACTTCTGATTTTCTGCAACTGCTTTTTGCAGCAAAACAAATTTTTCATGATTTTGGCTCATCAAAATTTCGTAATGCTTTTTATCAATATCTGATTGTGCTGTTTCTAAATTTTGTTTAATTAATTTATATTCTCGATATAGTTTTAAAATTTGGTTTCGTAACGTTCGCATTTTTTGTTCAAAAATTTCGGTTGATTCAGAATTTGGGTAATATTGATAGTATTGATTTTCATAATTTTGTTTAATATTTGGGAAATTTCGGAAGTTTTGATTGTTATGAATTTGATTGAAATTTGACATTTTTTATTCTGGATTTGATTTTTAAACTTATAAAATTGTATTTAGCGTTTATGCTTTCTTCGTTATTTCCGGGTGTCGTTTACAATAACTTGCAGAAATGCTAGTTCATTTAACTTAGATTTTAAAAATAGAATTAATGAGTAAGATGTAATTTAATTTATTAAAATGTAAAAATTTTTGTTTAAATTATTTTTCGTATATGACTAATTCAAATTATTTTAATTATTAAGTATGGATTTAGGATTTAGGAATAATTGAGCTGTTTTCTACTCACGTTAATAAAAATGTCTTCATAATTTTCTTCTTGTTTTCTTAAAATTAATTGGTTGGTCCACAGCTTACGTTATCGGCAGCGATTTTTGTCTACCTTTGGCTTGCTGTTGGGTCCTTTCCTCAAACTAGTTGTGGCGATTTTGTCCACTTCCAATTTGAATTTTTGCAGCTTTCCGTGGTTTTCTGGAAATTTTCGGACGATTTTTGTTCCTATTTTTCCAAAAAATTCGGATCTGTTTAACGACTGCGCCAGTTATATACGTTGAACTTATACACTAATTTATTAAAAACACTTAAATTTTCTTGATTTAAATTTTTTTATTTAACTTTTAATTTCCACAAAATTGATTATATTTCTTGAATTATAAAATGGACATAGATACACCTTAAATCTAGACTTATACAATACTAACTGAAATTTTATTAACATTGATTTTTATGTATTTTTCAAAATGGTTTATTTAGCGGAATTTTTATTCTAGAACATTCTAGACTTCCTTTTGCTAAATTGACAAATGGATAAACAATTACAATATTAGTATTTCCTGTTACATCATCTATCGGAAAATTACCAGGATTATATAATTATTTTATTAGTTATTGATATATATAACTCTTCAGTGGTATGGATTGTTTCAAGAATTAATTAAAATTCTTTTTTTTTGTAAGTTATATTTTGTAATCCTGCTGTAAGTAAGTATGATTTGTTGCGCCAGTAATTTTTTTCATTCAAACACATAATTGTTATTAATTACAAACCACTACCTATAAAGTGCACATTACACGGGGCGTTTTTTCCAAGCAATTGAGCGCCTCTTGTTATAGGATATTCTTTGCCTGGATATTTTGCAAGCTCAAGCCAGGGCTTCATTGTCTGGACTATTTATACTTAGACCAGCGCTTTTAGGATTACTATAAACGCCGAAAGAGATCGCGAATGGACCAAACTCTGTAGTTAAATGTAAAATAATATGGAGAAATAGAAATCAAATTTTCTGGATCTCCAAATACCCAACAATTTTGTTAAATAATTAATCACCGAAAAATTTTATGAGAAAACGGTGTTGCGATATTAATTTATTAGCACTTACTCTGAAAAATCTAAGATCGATAGCGAAAAAATCAAAAGAGATTTTAAATAGAGCATGAACTTTTCTAAAATTCAGTTTGCAAAAGCACATATCTGATATAAGTATTTTAGGCATGAGAGTCTTTCGAAGTTTTGAGATGAAATCGTGATTTTTGCCAATGCGTCAATTTTATTTAAGAATTGGTGGAAACAGCGTAAACATTTAATAAAAAATTTGAAAAAATTCATGGCTTATTAGAACACCATAATATAATTTATATGTATTCAAAAAATGATTTTACATCAAACCCACATTTTTAGCTTCCATTGTTAATATCTCGGGAAGCATTGGTTGAAGAATGATGTTGATTTTTATACTTGTAGGTAAAAATATTTTCTACAATTTGATCCCTTATAATTTGTTCGTAAGTCCAGCTGTTCGTCAGGTATGGATAAAATGTGTTTATCCAGAATGGATCAAAATGGAAATCTCGGAAAATATACAATTTTTGAAAAACTCCACGGGCACGTGACCTCATTTGAATTATTGCTCTTTTTTGTGCATGCAATTGCAATGTAAGCAGGATTATGAATTCTTCAATAAGCCATTAAAAAAATTGTATGATGTCGCCATCTAACATGAATGACGTCAGCGATTTTTCGTTAACATTAAAAGATGAACAATAATTCAAATGAGGATCATTCGCGTCCAGTGCTCCGAACAGTGAACAGTGCCTAGTGCCTAGTCAGTTAGTCAGTTTGTGAACTAGTGAAAAAATTTACTCAGCCATGGGTAAGCGTACCAAAAAATCTAAACATCAAGGTGCAGTGGTGCCGAAAGGCCCCACTGTACTAGTGCCACCCCCGACTGTCAGGGTTAAAACCCCAGGCTCGTCACCCGAAGCCAATGCGCTCGAAGAATCCCTTCGAGGCGCAAAGGCAAAACTCGAAGTCGCAGAGAAGGATCGCGAAGCCTCTATAAGGAGGGAAGCCTTCCTAAAGGGCATATTTGACACCGCCTCAAGCATGGAAGAAGGGCCTGAACAACGCGAATACATCCGCACAGCGTTAGGCCTTCCGTCTAACCCTGTAAGGGTAGACGACATCGCAGAAGCAATCGACGAAACTCCATCCTGCTCCTACGAGCAGCCTTTCGAGACTCCCAGGAAGGTAGTTAAACGCAAACTACCAGTATCATCCGAAGAACCCTCTCCTGAAGGTGTTGAAATGACCAACAGCTTCAGTTCGCTCGAGGACCTGGGAAGTGACACCGACGACGACGCAAATTGGCCCGAAAAATACACCAAGAAGCAACGGACAACACAAGATCAGGTTAGTCCAATGGTTTCCCTTGCTCCTATAGCCCCCGCCCATCCGATTGTAACCGTAGGCTCCTCCCCCCCGGTTACGAACCTCGCGAACGCGAACCCGATCGACACGGCATCATCACCGCGCCCGACACCACGACCGCGCCCGGTACCACAACTGCGCTCGGTAACCCCGATCAACTCGGCACCCGTACATCCAGTACGACCGAGCAAAGTGCCACCAATTGTTGTTCGAGCTAACAACAATTGGCCACATATTTTCAATTTAATTAAAGAAAAACAAATCAATTACAATAAAATCAAAACGGTGGCAAACGGAACATCGATTCACCCTAAATCCGAACTGGACTACCGCGTTTTGTCAAGACTTTTGGAAGCTGAGGGCATCCCGTCGCACTCATACACACTTCCAAAAGATAAACCATTGAAAGTTGTCATCCGCGGGCTGCACAAAACGCTTAAATGCAGTGAAATCAAGGAGCATCTCGAAGAGCGCGATTTTACCATCCATACCGTACATCAGATGCTCCACGGACGTGACAAGCACCCCATGCCGTTATTCTTGGTCACCCTAGAAAGAACGCCATTGGGTGCATCAATATTCAAAGCTGAGACCATACTGGGCATTAATGTCACAGTAGAAACGCCAAAGAAGAAAAACACAGGCATAAGTCAATGTCACCGGTGCCAAGACTTCGGGCATGTGCGGAGGAACTGCCATGCTTTACCGAAGTGCGTAAAGTGCGCCGGTGACCACTTGACCGACACCTGTGTAAAACCTCGCAGCGAACCTGCGACTTGCGCCAATTGTGGTGACGCACATACCGCAAATTATAAAGGGTGTCCCTCCCGCCCTAAACAAAAACAGCAACTGTCAGCCAGACAACTGGCCGAAAAATACATCACCGGCCCATCTGCAAGAAACGCGCTCCGTAGCACCACAACAGAACCACTACAGACGCAACAACAAACTGTCTCCGAACCAGACCAATCCAGAAGCATTGAAACCATGACCATTTCGGAGGTCATATCAATAATGACGACCGCCATTGTCACTGCCCTGAGGGAGGCAAACATTGGCACAGATGTTCAAGAGAACATCCTCACCAGCGTTAGCAACTCGATCAAAGCACGCGCCACTACAAACTAATTACAGTTAAACGCCCCGGTCATGGACCACCGCGAGTGATTATCGCGTAAAAAACAATTCAAAATAATAAAACAAACCCGCAAATGAACCAAAGTGCGAAATTCAGACAATAACCGTGTGTGAAAAACGCAAAAAACATTCAGACAATACCGCGTGTGAATAACGTCAAAAATTCCGACAAAATCTTATGATGAAGTAAACCTCCCTCCTCCCTACCTCTCCCGAACAAAAACCATTGAGATTTGCCCTACGTGCAGAATTCCGGAGCTATGCTCCCAAGTTTGATCCAACAAGATTAAACGAACCCCATCGCCAGCTGCCAGTTAAGATCAAGAGAAGGCCGACAAAGTCGGGATGCTCTAAAAATCATTCAGAAAAATGAAAAAAAAAAAAAATGAGGACATGTGTCCCTAGATTTCTTTAAAAATTGTATATTTTCTGAGATTTTTACTTTGTTCCATTCTGAATGACCTGACAGAAACGATATAATACATATTTTGCTTTATACCACCTATAGGTAAAACGTCTCGGTTCAATATTATTGATGATCACACATGATAATTTAGAAACGCTATTAATAAGCATATCGTTAACCCTACCGCCAAGATAAGGACTGATTTTTCCTATGCACAACACCGAACACTCGTGTGGCCTGACTAAGCAACAAACCATATTGCTGATCTGGCATGTATAATTTTCTTTCTCAGCCCGAATCCTGTTTCTCAAACAACTCTCGTTTATCCTTCGACTTTGAGTATCTCCCCGTTGGGCGAGCGTTAAGGCCATCCCCTACCACACTAACCCAATGCGGGTTGGTAGGGGAGTAGCGAAAAGAGGCGTTATTTAAATTGATCACCCATCCAAGTGCATCCCCGTTACCAACCTTGCTGAACGTTCTGTAATCTAATAACTACACAGCGGCGGATCATGACTTTCTGAGGCGTCCCCCCCCCCAAAATCTATGCCAATCATCTGGCCCCGAGTAGAACCTACTTATATAAGGCCTCCTGAAACAAAAAATAACCTCTTTCGTATTTTTTTAAACGCGACATCTGGACACGGTCATGGAGACCCAAGGCGCACGCCGGTGCGGTGATCCGCCACTGTAACTACAGACATTAGCATTGGACTACGTCGGTGCTATGCATGCTCCTATGTATAATTTTATGCTGTGGTAAAAATGGCACCAAGGTACCGAACTTTTGCATATCAGGGTCAATAAGAGGACTCAGAAAAATAGCAAATTATTTCAATATCACGAAGAGAGATCTTGTTCTTCTTGGAATCCAGTTGCTAAAAAGAAAGAGACTCCATTGGGGTCGTCCATAAATTACGTCACGCTCCTAGGGGGAGGTGTTCCGACCCTTGTGACAAGGTGTGACGATGGGGGGCGGGGGGGGGGTTTCAAAAATTTGTTTATTATTTTATTATAAGCAATTTAAAAATAATATTTTTTGAGTGGCAACTCCACTGAAGCCAGTGGTGTAGCTAGGGGAGGACGGCCCGCCCTTCATAGATGTTTCCTCTGAGTGCTACCCCTAAATAAAACAAAAAAAATGTGAAAAATGGGGGGGGGTTTCAAGAATATGTGACGTAATACTTGGAGGGGGGTCTAGGTTTGTGAAACGAAATGTGACGTAGGGGGGAGGGAATTTAAAATTGCGTGACGTAATTTATGGACGACCCGAATGTAAAATTTTCCTTTAAATTGAGTATTTCGAATACTCTTCCAGGAACACAAAAAATTTTAATCAATTGCTCAACCTAATTTTCACAAATCTTAAAATTTAAACATTTGTCTGAATTCAACTATGGATTTCCTATAACTTTTGTGTGCAAAAATTTCCTCTAAATTCAGTATTTCGAATAATTTTCCAGGAACACAGAAAATTTTAATCAATTGTTGAATCTAATTTTCACAAATTTTGAAATTTAAACATTTTTCTAAATTCAACTATGGATTTGCTATAACTTTTGTGTGCAAAATTTTCCTCTAAATTCAGTATTTCGAATAATTTTCCAGGAACACAGAAAATTTTAATCAATTGTTCAACCTAATTTTCACAAATTTTAAAATTTAAACATTTTTCTAAATTCAACTATGGATTTGCTCAGTGGCGTAGCGAGCTTAACTCGCGCCCGGGGCACAATACCTTTTTAGCGCCCCCCCCCCCATTCGAAAACCATATAATATTATATGTAAAATATACTCGAAAATTAATAAATAAATAAAGTAAAATAAATAAAGTCATAGGCTCAAGCTAGGCTTTAAATTTGAGACAAAAAATGTAGTTGAGAAAACAAGACTAGATTTTGAAATGTATAAATATGATCATCTAGAATTAGTTCAAAAGATACTTATTATTTATTTATGTATTTATGGAGATAATTTTTGTAACCACACAGCGTAGATGCCATAAGGAAGTGCTGACAGACACAGGTCGAGTCAGCCCTTCCAGTAGAAAAGACGTGCCATTTCTATTATGAATATATTATTACAGTTTGATTTAGACTATTAGTGTTCCTTTTTTTCCTTTTTATTTACGAATTAACATTTATTATATTACACTGGCACTAAATTTAAAATATATTTTCCAGAAATCAATTATAATAAAAATAAAAATTATCCAGCAATTTTTTGTTTTGCTGACCATTTGGCGCCCCTTTGTGAGTAGCGCCCGGGGCATGATGCCCCCTCTTGCTCCCCCCTCGCTACGCCACTGGATTTGCTATAACTTTTGTGTGCAAAATTTTCCTCTAAATTCAGTATTTCGAATAATTTTCCAGGAACACAGAAAATTTTAATCAATTGTTCAACCTAATTTTCACAAAAAATATTAAAATTTAAACATTTTTCTGAATTCAACTATGGATTTGCTACAACTTTTGTATGGGGTCGTCCATAAATTACTTCACGCTCCTAGGGGGGAGCTTCCGACCCGTGTCGCGATGTGTCACGTTGAGGGGGGGATGTTTTAAAAATTGTGACGTCACAAAATATACAGATTAAATATTTTATTAGAAGCAATTTAAAAAGAACTATTTTATGAGTGGCTACGCTATTGAAGCCGGTGTTGGTGCTAGGGGGGTTGGGCGGACCGCCATTCATAGTTGTTTCCTCTGGGGTGCTACCCCTAAAAAAAAATGAAATTTTAAAAATTGGGGGAGTTCAAGAATATTTGACTTAATACTTGGAGGGGGGTTTAGGTTTGTGTGACGATGGGCGGTGGGGGGGAATGTGGGGAATGGCGGTTTTTCACAAAGGAGGTGGGTCATTCCCTGGGCAGATGAGAACTTTTCGGATTTTCATTAAGAATTCATTTGCCAAATATAAGTTTTATAGTTTTAATTTATACTTAACTACCGACTTTAGTCTATTCGCGATCCCTTGTGAGGGTTTGCTTAAAAAGCACGTCTAAGCAATGGACCATTACTAAAAATGGAAATTTGATCGTTTTGCACGATGGACGCCACTGGTACTGGCGTGCGATTGGTCGATGTCGGAGAGCGCTAGTGTTTTGACAACTGTCAAGTTGCAGTGTTGAACATTCACGATATAAGTAATTTAAAATGTACACATTTCTAAAAATATTTTATATACATATGTAACGTAATTTGTAATTTTCCAAATGAAGTTGTTGTGGTTATTTGTTGTGTTTTATTTATGGATTAGTCTTTCATTCGCCGAAGAACTCGGTAATCCTTACAAGATATTGGGCGTTTCGAAGAAAGCAAGCATTCAGGAGATTCGTAAGGTTTATAAAAAGTTGGCCAAAGAATGGTTCGTTTTTTGAAGCTGCGTGGGTAAAATCTTACCTTGTTAATTGATAATCTTAATTGCAGGCACCCCGATAAGTCTGATGATCCGGAAGCGCAAAATAAATTTGTCAAAATTAAACAGGCATACGAATTGCTCTCGGATTCCGAAAGGCGTTTAATGTACGATCAGCGCGGCATCACCGATGATACCATCAAAGAACGGCACGATTATACAAAATATTACAGTAATCCTTTAGACGATTTGTTTAATCATGCATATTCGAGTTATCAAGAGAACGATATATCATTCTATCAAAGACTCATCGTGACTTTAAGGTTTGCATCAACATCTTATGCTATTTGAAAAAGTTTTATTGTTGTAAACCCCTTTTCTTTTAGACAATACGATAAAATTTTGGTACCTAAAAGCGTTCACACGCCTTTTATAATGTTTTTATATGGTGACTGGTGTTTTTCATGCATGCAAACTGTTCCATATTTTCGGAAGCTCGTGGATCATTTGGAACCATTGGGCGTCAATTTTGCTGCCGTGCATGTGGCTCACGAAACTACTTTAGCGAGGCGACTAAACTCTAATGCGTTTTCGTTACCTTCACTGGTGATGTTGCTAGATGGTAACGTTTATGTATATAAGGAAGCCATTTCCAGCGTACCAAAAATTATTGGTAAGTGTCATAATTAAGTAACAATTAAGAATAGACAAGAGTTTCTTTTGGTGCCGCAGAATTTGTGCGTAATCATCTTCCCTACAAGTTGGTAGTAACAATAAAAGACAATAACATTAAGGATTTTTTGAACGGATGGGAAGATAATAAAGTTAGGGGGTTGATTTTTGAATCCAAACATAATGTAAAATTGAGGTACCTAATTACTGCCTACCATTTTCGTAATCGCATTTCTTTTGGGTAAGACCATCTTGCTTTGCTTTGCATTGTATTTTATAAGTTGACTTTCTAGTTTTGTCAATTCATCCACCATATTCGAAGAGTATCAAGTTCCAAGCGACATGGACACCGTGCTGCTATTTAATGAAAATACGAGTAGACCGATTGCGAGTGTCAGCATGAGGGAAATTCCTACCCAAACTTTACATCACATTATTTCATCCAATCAATATCTTGCACTTCCACGTTTATCATCACAGGTTGGCAATTTATTTTATATCATCGAAATTCTTACTACTAACCCAATCGTTTTTTGAAATTTAAGAGTGTGTTGGAATCTCTATGCCCTTGCGAATGGAACAAACCTAGAAAGCGGCTCTGTGTGATTTTAGTGACTACCGCGTCTAGTAATCACGATACTCATCGACAGTCGTTTAGAAATTATGCACAGGTATCACCGTACAGCATGGAAAAAGTTAGATTTGCTTATATATATCACGATAAACAATCCGAGTTTGTAAATTCATTAATACCAGGTGATATTTGAAAATGTTGATTTATTTAGGCTTATACAACTTGGCAAATAACATTGCAGATGGTGAAAACGTTGAACCGTTGTTGAAAGTTGTTATAATTTGGAGAAGAGATACTTCTCACATTAAATATGAATGGTTAGCCGCTAAATGGGAAGTGGAAGAGAATTTAAACGACACTGTCGATAAATTAGAAAATACCATAAGTCGGTTATTAAAATCGAGCGAAGCTTTAACATACGAAGCATTTGTTAAGGTAAATATAATTTTAATTTAATTGCCCAATTTGAAAATTGAATATTTTTAGGATTTATTCGATGAACATGCTAAGGGCATCATAGGTCGAATAATTTCTAAATTGATGATTTATAGTGAAAGGTTTTACGATGGTTTAAGTAAAGAGCAAATTTTACCTATACTTTCCATCATTGGTACTGTGATGTTTATAGTAGCAGTTGGTTACTTTATGGCGTATTTAGTGTAAGTATTAGATTTTTTGTTTATAATGATTTTTATTATCAGTGCTGGACTGAGTAAGGGCGAAAAGGATAAATATCTTCCCAAGCCCTCAAATAAATTAAACAACAGCATTTCATTCGATTCTATTATAGCATCGTTATTACTGAAATAAGAAAAGTTTATATAAATATATTATTTACTTTTATCAGATTTTGTAGTTAGGGACCGTTCATGTATTACGTAAGACGTTTAGGGGGAGGCGGCGGTAGCTTACATCTTATTTTTTCTTATTTGGGGGTAGGGGGGTCAAGACAATTTCTTACGTAAGATTTTTTTTTAATTGAATTTCAAAATTTGAAATTTATTTAATCTTTAGTGTACTGTGGGTAATGTTAATGGCAAATTTGAATATATGCGCCCCCCTCCCAAAAGATTCCTATCATTTTGAAAATTTTAAACTATTATTTAATGAGTTTTGTCGAGGTTTAGCGCCCCCATTGCGATGGCGCCTGAGTCAAAGCCTCGGTCGCCTCACCCTTGCTACGGCGCTCGCTTAGAGTAATGAAAACAAATTGATGCTTATCAGGATTCAGGAACTCATTTAGGCTGCCGGGTCTGGGGGGTATGGTACACTTAATTTATTGCGAAAGAAAAACTTTCACTTGGTATTAAGAAGAACGGTACTGAGATAGTTATGAAAAATATTACCTGCTGCCCCCCCCACCCAGATTAATGGAAAGTGTACCTGGGGGGTATTCCATAACCCCCGGTCGTGTAATATCAATTTTTATCGTTGGGAAATACGCCTAGTATGTCAGAATCACTGTTTCCATGGTAACGTAACGGAATCCCCTCCCCCTCCAAATATGGAGATTATTTTTATCGATAGGAATTTTTCTTTTCAATTTAAATATATTTGAATAACTGTCGCGACGATAACGTGATAGTTTTACCGGTTTCAGGATTTACTTCAGATCTGAAGTAAATCCTGAAACCTTGTTTTGTTTTGTTCACCATCAATGGTAAAGTTTAAATGTACGAAATAATTATTCAGAATATGAATTATTCAAAAGCTTTTCTCTGGATTTTCTTTTCAATTTATAAATAATGATGTAGGCAAATTTTCTTAATCTGTTTCATAGAGAAGTTTGTACTCTTCAATATTGAATTAATGATAATTTTCTCTAAAAATGAAGGTAAGTGAGTTGTAGGCGAAAAACTACTGCAGTGGATTAAAATCCCCACTTGGGGAAAAGGCCGGCAGGGAATTTTATAATTTAGTCAAATTTGAATACAGTGAAACTTCCCTAACTCGAATCTCAAGGGACCACCGAAAAAGTTCGAGTTAGAAAAACTTCGAGTTGGAGAATTGTATCAAAATTTTTTTTTTTATTATTATTAGTTTGAATAGAAAATAAAAAAAACAATACTAGAGTAATACTTTAATACTTTTAGTATTATTAGAGTAATACTAAAAATAATACTTTGCTAAGTTTACCTCCAAAGCATTTCTCATTTTTAAAAGCCAATGTTTTGTTGGGCAAGCATTTAAAAAAAGTCCAGTTTCGTCAGCGTTAAAAATATCATTTTCATTAAGATTGCGAATGATTCCAGGAAGAACATTTTTTTTCCAGTTTTCAACAGTCTGTACGTTCACAGCAGCACTTTCACCACAAACTGATTTTTCAACAATTGTGTCTATATTGTCCTATATATTGTGCCTTTTTTTAAATTTATCTAACCAGCCTACACTTGCCTGAAAATTTTGATGCCCTAAGGCAGTTGCAAACTCAAGTGCCTTTTCCCGGTATTTATACATAGCAACATCTACATTTTGGAATACACAAGGCTTCAATCTTTTGCGTTTGTGGTCATTCACATTGTTTAAAATTGTATCTCGGTTTTTTAAAATTGTTGAAAGGGTATTGGCTGGAATACCAAACTGTGCAGCAATTTCTTTTTTCTTTTTACCGCCCTTGTCTACAGAGTTGATAACTTCTATTTTTTCTTCAAACGATAAACACTTTAATTTTCTTTTTTCCATAGTGCTATAATAACTGAATAAACTAAACAAACTGCAGGATATTAAACATTAATTACACACCGTGCCAAATAAAATTAAGCAACTTGGTCACTTCAAATCTTGGGAGGAACTGAAAAGCTCATAACTGTTTTAATTATACGTATATAAATTTGTAATCGTATATTCATGAATTTTGCGTTGAAAGCAACAAGCAAATATGAAGTAAAGTCGGCATAACAATAGAAATGTGTAGGTACTTCTTGAAATGTACGCTACTGCATAAGCATCATTTTGTAGTAGATATAATTGCAATTTTTTTGACAGGTTGTTTTAGAAATTCGAGTAGCTGACTAAATTAAACTTCGAAACATAGAAATATTCGATTTATAGAAATTCGAGTTATGGATATAAAATTACACGTAAATATCTGACAAATCTATACTTTTTCGAAAAAAATTCGATTTATAGAATAATTCGTGTTAGGGAAGTGTCACTGTATATGCCTCCCCCAAAAACAGATTCTTATCTTTTTGAAAATTTAAACTATTATTTATTCGGTTTTGTTAAGGTTTAGCGCCCCTATTGCGATGGTCCTCAGTCGCCTCACCCTTGCTACGTCGCTGCTTTTTACGTGCTCTTGGAAATGCACGTAAAACGGTCCCCAGATTTGACAAATTCCCTATAGAGATTCGGAATGCTGAAGGTTTATATAGTAGAATTGAAAAAAAAAATTGCGGAAGATTAACATTTACTAGTCTAAAACAGCCCTTGAAGTTGATTAAAAATAGGGTTTTTTTTACAGAGTTCAACCATACGTTACAAATTGTTATATTGGTTTGTATATTAAAGCAAATTACCGAAAATACTGAACATTCTTTTGACCCGATTCGATCTGGCTTCTCATTGGGTAATAATTAATCTTACGTAATATTAGTGGGGGTGGGGGGAGGAGGGGGTATAAACTTTCTTATTTTTTCTTATTAGGGGGAGGGGGGGAGTCTAAAAGTAGGAAAAAACGTTTTACGTAATACATGAACGGCCCCTTATACTGAAATCTGCATTGCTCCTGGAAAAGCGGAGTCAAATAGGGAAAACTGGAGTCTTTGGATTGATCGGGTTCAAACGTTAAATTATTGTGTACAACTCTTTTTGTTTTTACATTTATTTTTATCCCAGCTCTAACAGGCCCATGGCTTTGATTATAAACTAGCCAAGATTCGCAACTCATGTGTTAAATTGTGTATCAACGAATTCCGCTCTCACTCCTTCTGTTTCTATTAAATTAATGCCTGTAACATATTGCCACCTACAAGTTTTGCGGTCATTTTATAAAACTTTTATAAGGTATCTTATCGGGGTTAAAATATGCCGGTTCATCATAATTAGAAATCTTAATTATTTGTATTTTTGTTTAAATCAAGTAGCCATTCCACCGAATTGAATGAAAAGGATGGAAATTATTTGTAAATTCTTCTATTGCTTCAATGGTTAAATGCCAGGCAAAGTAAGAGCTTTTTTGGTGTAATCTTTCTAGTAGTGGTTCTTAAAATGAAGCGGAGTACACATAGGGAACTGTTAGTTTCCTATATATCTGATAACATTTTACACCACATAGGGTTATCAGATGTCATGTTTGATATATTTCAGTTTGCTGGCGAAGAAGTATATAGCCTAAATCGCACTTTATCCGAGAAACAAGGTGGAACTCGCTTTAGCGGCAGTTCTTAGGCTTCTATACAGCTACCTTTCTGGTGTGGAAAGTTGTTATTATCTGGTTAGTTTTGATCGCCATATAATGTAACATCACATAATCAGATAATCTGCACCAATTAAATTTTTTGCGGTTGGTAATTATCATTTACTATATAAGTAATAACAATCAAACTTTTCCATTCTATTCGAAACTTTACTTCTCTGTAATGTTTGGTCCTTTTTTGAGGTGGACCAATCCTCTCCTTTCTCTTTTATTTACAACTTAACTTCACTAACCACATCATTAAAAAATTATTTTTTCACATCAAAGTAAAATAAAATACAACTACTTTTCTGGTAGTTGTGGTAGTGTACTTTTCTGGTAGTGTAAAACTACCGTTATGAACGTCGACATTTGGTTCTACAACGTTACCTACTTCAAGAACAGCTGCGTTTTTACTTCGTGGATTTTGTCGGCGAATTGCATGACTACGTGAACGATGTAATATTTGCGAAGTGGTCATGTTGGCAATTTGATTTCGCTTTCGAAATTCGCGTAATTTCCGGTCCATTTTTGAGGTGGATCCATCCTCTTCCTTCTCTTTTATTTACAACTTAACTTCACTATCCACATCAAGCCACTGCTGTGGTTAAAATAAAATAATAAATAATTAGTGCAGATTATCTGATTATGTGATGTTACATTATATGGCGACCAAAAATAACCAGATAATAACAACTTTCCACACCAGAAAGGTAGCTGTATAGAAGCCTAAGAACTGCCGCTAAAGCGAGTTCCACCTTGTTTAAGTTGGTGATCATTGCCAACTAAAATACTATATAATAATAATGCAAATTGGAATTAAATTCTTTTTGCGAATATTTTTGACATCGATACGATCAACTTCCTAAACTTGGTGAATTATATGTCTAACCCCAGCTTCTTCTCCACTGTCCCAAGACATACTCTAAGTAAATATTGAATATTCTTGGAGGTCGCCATATAATGTAATATCACATAATCAGATAATCTGCACCAATTAAATTTTTTGCGGTTGGTAATTATCATTTACTATATAAGTAATAATAATCAAACTTTTAAATTCCATTCGAAACTTTACTTCTCTGTAATGGACGGTCCATTTTTTGAGGTGGACCAATCCTCTCCTTTCTCTTTTATTTACAACTTAACTTCACTAATCACATCAAGCCACTGCTATGGTTAAAATAAATAAAAAATTATTTTTTCACATAAAAACAAAAAATAGCATTTTAAGTTCCGAGTTCCAAAAAAAATTTTTACAGAACGTGGCTAGAAAGTCGATATTAAATTTAAAACAAATTTTATTTAAGTATATATAGGTACACGATGTGTTTACAATCACAATTTCGAAGGTTCTGATTAGATTTGAATTATGCGGACAGACGCGGAGCCAGATCATAAGGGTTCTTGCTATACTTTGTATAGTAGCCTAACAAGTAGTTTATATAGGGAGACCCCGTTGAAAATATCTTTAACGTAGTAAATTTCTTTCGAACATTTGCGTATTTATAAATTGCATTAGCGAATCGAAACAACGGATTAACAGATTAACGCAATACTATATAGACGAAGTATTTACAATATAACAACGTATCAGTTGATCAACGTTATGATTGGCTCTGAAACATGCGGACGGACACGAAGCCAGACCATAAGGCTTCTTTCTATACCTTGTATAGAAGCCTAAAAGTAGCGCACTGGCTACCCAGTTCTTAGACCTCTATACACACAGAGTATTTCCAACACGATTTGAAACGCTCTGTATGTTTTTGAATTATGCGGACAGACAGACAGACGGACAGACAGACGGACACGGAGCCAGATCATAAGGCTTCTTGCTATACTTTGTATAGAAGCCTAAAAGTAGCGACTAAAGTCGCGAAATTGACCCAGTCAGTAAATCATTAAGTTTGTCCTAATTACATTACCTCCATTGTATTCTTCTAGGTAAGGTGGTTTTATTTTTCAACAATGCTGGAATAAGTACATAATTATTAATCAATGAGTTATATTGGTTAACAGTTACCACTGTTGCTAAATGCCAACATTGTTCTCGGAACAGTTAAATTTTACACTATTTAAAAAGGATTTTTAAAATCGGCAATATTTCGCGCGGATTCCTACGTCCTCAGGAGAGTCAAATCAAATAAAATTCCACAATAGTAGTATAAATATTTCAAATGGTGGTTTTTTTATAATTAATATAATACCAAACCACTTAAGGATTTACTTCTTCAACATTTAGTAGAACCTAATTTCTTAACGAAAACTTAATATTGAGTAGCCTAAATTAGTCGCAAATTGCAAACACTGAAAATTTGTCGCAATTGAACGATAAAAGTAGCCTAAATTGAGATCAATCGCGTCATGCTGTGGCAACCCTGAACCACAACGCAACATTTTATTAATCTCCTTAAAAACGGAAGACTAGTTAAAAAATAATTGTATTAATAATTTGAATGGTAAGGAAGCTATTGATCCGCCCCGTATTTAAGAGGGCCTATAATTTTAAATTGCCCCCAGGCCTTTTAGTTCCAGTCCGATACTGTTTCTTACCTTAGTATTTCCAGTCGAATCGAAGAAGAAAGTGTCCAGCAACAGAAGTTGAATTCGAAAAGTAATAAAGATGAAAATAGAAACAATTATCAGCCAGAATTGAAGTTACACGAATTGAGATCGGAGAAATATCACGGTTTGATACGTCGTTTACCTGGTTGTCGCACCATCGTATTAGTTCTCGACATGAAATCTAGGCAGCAGCTTATACCTCCATTTCATAAAGCCGTATGGCCTTATAGAAAGTAAGTTTAAAAAAAAGTTACTAAATATTGAAATCTTATGGCTCCTTTCTTTCTAGAAACAAAACTTTGATGTTTTCCTTCATGTACGTGGAACGAGGTTTAAGTTGGTATAAAAAGTTGTTACAGTTAGCTTTTACGGAAGATGTAGAATTAAATATTAATCCCAGAAATTGTGTTGGAACCGTTTTAGCCATCAACGGATACAGAAAGTACTTTTGTATGTTTCACGCAAAACATCTGGAAATGCAGAGGAAGAAACTGGTAAGTATAGTAAGTAGATTGAGCCCATGTATTTTATCACAATCTTTGATACTTTGCAGCAGAAAAAGTCTCAAGCGGTGGATGGTGCTGTGAAAGATTGCGAAGCGGCAGCTTTTATTGGTTTTGATAGTGAAAGTTCGGAATCCGACGAAGACGTAATAATGGAGGGCAACCTATTGGATGGTTTTTCCAATTGGTTAGATCGTTTATTCGAGGGTACCACTCAACGTTACCACATTAATTACTGGCCAGAATTTCCAAATAAATAATTTAATTTAGGTCAAATTGCGACTCGTTAGATAATTAGTGAATTGTACCAAAAAACTTAAATAAAACTTATCAGGGCCGTACGTATGCACTTTATAATCTTTTATAAAAAAAGTTTTGATGTTGATCGTTTAGGTTAGAAAACAATTTGGTTTTTACTTAGAACATTTTCTATAAGAATGATGACAAATCAGTAATAATTTTGTATGCTGTATTAGCTATAAATAGAATTTAAAAAAAAGGGACAGCATAACGTTTTTTCTAATTAAAATTAAAACATATCTATTTAAACACGAAATAGTGAAACGCAATTCTAGTTTTTTTTATCACGATATTATTAAGCTTTCTGCCATTCAAAATCTGATGCTACACTGATGTAAGAAATGAAGTGCCATGTAATTATAAAAAGTAGCGTTTTATTATTATCTATTAAGGATAAGTTGAATAATCTTCCATTGTAGTCCTGGGCAGGGTTTTGCTCAATTTTATTCTTGTTAAAAATTTATTGTAGCCATGTAGAGTATGCCGGAATTGAAATTTTGCAAGATTCTGCACGTTTTATTTAACTTTTAATAATTATAAATTGTATTTATCGAATGGGTGTGATTATATTTTATTGTGAACGAAAATATAAATATTTTATAAACGTAAATCAGTGTAGTAATCGAGCTTTGCCAAAGTTGAAATGATACCTGTTAATTATTGTTCAGTATTGCAAGTTGTATTCTAGTCTTGTAGCTATAAATTATTAAATAAATTGTTACATATTAACTGTGAATTTAAATTTGGTGCTTCCGCTCCACAGTTGTGATTATCATCTCTTTCAGAAAAGTTGCTAGGAAATAGGTAGGAAAACTTCGAAAGGAAGCAGGCAAGTGAATTTTAACAAGGTGAATTATATTTGTAATTCATTATTTACAAGCTACAATGCAAGATAATATAATTTTATCGAAGACTTGAAATGCAATCAATAGGATTATTAAAGTACATTTCGCGATAATTACTTTTTCTCTAAACAATTTACACTAAAAAAATCGTAGATAAAATTAACACTTTGCATCGGGGACACATGGCGGTTCCAATAATTTATTAATATCTCGCTCGCAATTTGAATATGCCATTCCTATCCCAAAGCCACCGCCCAATATAATTGGCCATTTTCGTTTCTTAAAAAATAATAACGAAACCACACTTCCCAGGACAGCTCCTCCACCTAAAATAAATTACAAAATCAGGATCATATAGGTTAGGATTATGACATAATAATTTTGATCCGATGCGAAAAAGGCGAACTCGAAATTGAAACGAATAAAGAAGAGCAGCTTACCAAATTTTAATAATGCATCCGTAAGACACCTGTCCCATTTACGACCATATTCGTCTTCGATATAAACAGGGGATTTGCCACTGCCTGCCATTTTTTTTTCTGAAGGGTCTCGAGAACACGATTTATGTCAGAGCGGAATATTAATCGTTTCTGTCGCTAAGTAGGATATAGATGTAAATTTAAAAAATATTACGATGCCCTTTTCAATATCATAGTTCTAGACAGTTTTCACATTTTACACTTAGAATTTGTTTTAATTTTGCTAAATGTAAGTCAAAAAATTTGTGGAATATTCAATAGATGGCGCTCCCCTCGAAATTCGCAAAAACTTTTCAAAATAATTAGTCGATTTATGAAATGCAATCCAAAAATACTCGATTAATAACTACTGTTATTCAAAATAATGCTATGTCCTTTAATTTTTCAAGGAAACTATTTTGGACACTTATAAAAATTCGATTGCCATGCTTTTTCTGTCACTTGAATTTGTTAATTTTCACACGGTGAAGTTTTAAAATTTTAGGCAAGAATGGAACGAAAAACACCAGCCATTCGTTTAAAAAATGCACAAATATTTTATAGAATTTTGCCTACTGTCAATATTCACTGGGATAATGTGAAAATTCTTAAGGACATGAAAACCATTTATGTAAGATATTTGCAAGAACTCAATAAAAGCGAACTCGAGAAATCTATTCCCAAATATTGGAAATTTGACACCGACGGTATATTTTATAATCACACTCAGGAAGAAGTTTATAGTTCCATTATGTCGCAAGTTTTGGATAAGTAATGTTTTTTTAAAGTTTTTCTACTCACATTAGAATTTTTTTTTTGTTACCCGTTGCAGTGTTGTGGCAGGTTGCAACGCAGTGGTTTTGGCGTTCGGACAAACTGGAACCGGAAAAAGTTTAACAACTGCAGGATTGCACAATTCGTTTAATGTAAGCTGTTTAAAGTGCTTCAAACCGCCAGAAAGAAGTTTTTCGTAAATATCTCATCAGTATATTATCTTATATTGCATCAGTATACTTTTTAATTTACGGCACACGATATGAATTAAAAAAATGTCAGGGCGCAAATAGAAAGAACAAGTTGTCTTCTTCATAGAATATTGCCTGTATATAAAATTATCTTTATGAGTGGCAAGAATTCCAAGTCTTGCAGATACAACGATTTTACTGCATACTTCCAATGTTCACTACACCTTTTCCACAAGTAATTCAGAAATCGTCAACCGTTATTCAGATTTGTCAATTAATATTCAGAAATCGTCAACGCTTATTCAGATTTGTCAATTGATATTCAGAAATCGTCAATTTTAATTCAGAAACCGACAAATGAAAATTAGAATGAAATGCAAAAGTGGGGCTTTTACAGAAAATCGAAAAAAATAACAATATTTTAATTTATTTTTTAGGCTTCTATACAAAGTATAACGAAGCCTTTTTATATAAATATTATAAGAAAAACATAAATGATTTCACAACAATATGTTAAAGAAATATTTAGCGAATAACTTAGCGAACTACTGGCAGGGACGTGCTCAAGCAACTTTTTTTAGGGGGGGAAGCAATCCTCAAAATGCCAATTGAATCAATTAAAAATTGCCAACTTTTTGTAAGTACAGTAAAACCTCGATATAACGGACTAATTGGGGGGAGGGGGTGTCCGTTAAAGCCGAAAGTCCGTAAAACGAGTATATAAAAATAGGTTTAAAATAAATAAAAAAAACTCGTTTTTTGAAAATATGTACACTGTATTTAGATATAAATAATAAAACCAGTGTGCTGCGTCGAAACATACGCGTTGTTATATCAGGGAATCCCCTAATATACCATCGCTCCGGCTATGTGCAGTGTACGAGCAGGACGGCATTATGTCTCAAATTCTAGTGCTAGACGTATAACGTGGTATCATGGCCGCTAAAAATTGTTTACATGCGGCGACACAAATAAGGTAGTACTGGTAGTACTATCATTAAGCCGAAATTGTCAGATTTTCATGAAATTGAAATCACTTATTCTACAAGCCAGTGGCGGACTAAGGTGTTAAGAGGCCCGGGGCGGCAAAAGTAAATGAGGCCTTTAGCACATATATCTTGCCGAAGGCGTCGCCGGAGGCGAAAAATTTTTGGGGTGCCACGCCCAATTTTTACCCAAAAGTCGTGAAAATCGTTTAAAAAAAAACGGTTTTGGCGTATTAAAGTGAAAAATTAGTAAGTTGTACTCCAAGGGTCCGCCCCAAAAGTATATCGTAAATGTAGTTAATGTTCTTGCTTTGGGAACTTACAAGCCTTGCGTGAAGCGTGAAGGTAAAAGAAAACAAAGATATGTGTATCGCAGCACCGTACCGCAAATAATACTTAAAGAGTATTTTATTTTTAGGCATCGAAATAATGACTCAGATACAGTAAAAAACCTTTATTCCTTGATTATAGAATAAAAATTAAACTTAATATTATCTAACTGCCAATTACAAATTATGTTTTCTGGTGCCGGTGACAACGGCCCAAGTGACAAGGAATATTCAAAATTAAAAATCCTTCGGTATATAGGTCAAAAAAGGGATAAGATACAAAATGTGCCCGGGATCTAAATTTCGCGTGGTTTGAAGAACTACGGACACGCCCCCAACATTTAATTTTGCAAAATTTTGTGTTTATTACGACCTTTTTGGCAATGTTTTGATGCGAATGTATAACTTTTGTCGTCGCGGAGGTGATCATAAAAAAAAATTCGAAAAAAGTGTGAAAATAACAAAGATGCAGCGAGTTGCAATAGTACGGGTCGCTGATGCACAACGAGGCTATGTGACATCGTCCGGCCGCGGTCCCTTGAAATCGAGTGAAATTTTTTCGCTCCGATTTGAAATTTTCTTTGAAAATCGGGAAGGTGGGGGTGTGATTAGTAGATATTAGTAATAAATATTCGCAAAAAAATGGAAAATAACACGTGTATTGCCGAAAACGTGAAAAAATTAAATTTTTAATTTTGGGGTAAATAAACATAATAAACGTTGGCTTGGCCAGAATTGTGAGCAACAAAAAACCTACCCTACGCTGCTCCGCAGCTCCGGGCGGTTTTTCATGCTCAGAGCCGCTACGCGGCAGAGCTAAAGAAACGAGAAGGCGCCACCGATCAAGAACACCGGGATTAAGGCAATCGGGATGTGAGAGACCCTCGAAATAGCATTAAAAAGTATAGTCGCGGTATGCGGCAGTTATCTATTACGTTTAACCCCCAAAAAATCGCGTAAAAACAAAAAATAATCGATGTTACATGTAGGAGAGTCGAGATGAATCTGCCGGTCCGTAAACGGCTAAGTCTAAGACTAGTTCAACTTGCGCGGACCGTCAACAAAATGAGTGAGATTCCACCCGCGCGTCAGTGAATACACGTAAAATTATCGATTTTCAAAGTATCAAAAGTTGGTTTATCCTCCTATAGGAGTGTTACCATTGTCTTTTAAAAACATTAAACTATACGAAAATCGCAAAAAAAATTGAAATTCCTTGATGGAAGAAAGTCACGCGTGCCTGTTTTCTGGCCTTCATTTTACTGAAGTTCTCAATAACTTGATTAAAGTCAATTTCTTTGGTAACCTTTCTTTCTATCGATAAAATTGATAAATTAAGCAAAAGTTCTTGGTGCATGGTGGTACGCAGATAGTTTTTTATTAATTTAAGTTTCGAAAAACTTCTTTCACACGATGCCACAGAAACACATATTGTTAAAAAATATTGTAATATAAGAGAGACATTTGGCAATGATTCACTAAAATCCCATTTTACAATAAATTGTAAGGCTTCTTCAGCCGTCCAGCTAGCACCTATGTCTTCATCTGTATTTGTAGCCTTCAGATGTCTCCGGTACCTTTTAATTTCTAGAAGCACTTGCTCTTTATTAAACTCATAAAAAATTCGCGATTCCAAATAAGAATGCGACCCCTGGTGGCAGAATTGAGAACAACTCGACGCGGGTACTAAACGGTAAACGAGGCTCATTGTTTATAAGTTTCTTTGCTTTAGTTGCATGTTAACGTGTTGCAATTATTAAATAATTAAAGCGTTTCAATAAATTTTTGAAATGTCAACCGTTGTTGACATTTCAAAAATTGACAACTCGTGTATGACGGCCATTTTGAAGATTTAACAGAGTCACCTATTGTTAATTTTAATCGCGAATACTAATGAGATTATTTACTGCTTCAACCATATTTTCATCAGAAGATTGAAGCATAAACTTGGGCTCAACAACTTGAAAAGTATTGTAGATCTTCTTCATTGCTTTAGATCTCTGGGATAATTCTGTAATAAACCGGTCAATGCATTGAAACATTGACCGGCGCACTTCTTCTTGAATTGTTAGCCCAACATCTTGAGCTAATTCACCAGGCAATGTTCTTTGTATTCTTCTTCTGCCTCGTCGGTTGATATCAATTCCCATATCATCACAGGATTTGGTACCAAAATTTATAGCATTATCCACTATGCTAACTCTTTCCGTAGTTAAAAACTCATAAAGGGCTTCTAGTAAAAATGTTTTGCAAAAAGAAAAATATTTTTTTAAATGAAAATATTGTTTAATTTGACTCTTAATAAATTTTATATTGATAGAAATAGGAAATAGGTATAATTTTATTCGGTGTGAGGCCCCTCCGAGCCCGAGGCCCGGGGCGGGCAGCCCCCTCCGCCCCCCCCCCTTAGTCCGCCACTGCTACAAGCTATTAGGAGCATATAGTTAAATTTTTATGACAATTGCCTTCTTGTAAGCTGAAATATTTGCTTCTAAAAATGCAAAAATTTGCATTAGGCTTATGGAGTATGCAAATAAAAACTCAATAATTATATTATAGATTAGAAACTAAACGTACAATTTTAATAAAAAACTAATAGAAGTTAACTTGGATATAGACAAGTAATTCAGTGAAAAGTAAAAGACATTTCCCTTCTTAGTTCATTAATAATTAATAAATATAGTTCGAAATTTGCTGTCTGAAATAAAATTGAAGAGAGAACATAAATCGGACGTTGCAACATCGCACATTCGATAATTTTTTCGAAATTTTTTTTTTCATTAAAATCGAAAATTTAAGTGATTTTAAACCCCTCTTGCGTAAAAAAAAATTTTTTTTAGCAATTTTAACGATCGTATTGAAGTTCAAAAATTGAAATATTTTTAAATTATTAAAACGCGGTAAATAATGACGTACATAAAGGTAAGCCAATTAGAAGCCAATACACTCCCACTATTGAAATTTAATTATTTTTAAATGTCAGTTGGTATACTATAACCTTAAAAGTTTAAATAATAATGTATTTAAATGTAAAGAATGAATTGAAACTATATATTATTATTTTTATACTTCAAAATGGGTAGCAATTAGAAATTAATTTTGAACAAGCATCATTTATTTATTTACAAATTGCATATTTTCATAGTGAACGTAGATGGCGTATTATGTATGCATGGTTGCCATGGTTATAATAAGTATTTAAATTTACGGATTTTTAACACTTTTTAAACACATCACATGGGTACACTCAAGGATGTAATTTTCGCATACATATAAACGTGGCATCGTGGTAAATGCAATTTTAATTGCGAATTGTGATTGGACGGCCTTTAGGTACGTCACAGAATGGCGACTTTTCAAACGTATACGTTTAAAAAAGGCACTTTATTTAATTAGTATAGCGTTTTAAAATTATATATTTGTAATTATATATAGTATTTTGCTATGGGCCATCGATTTTTATAGGTAAAAATTAAATTTTTGACAACACGGGACAACCCCATTCTGGGAGAAACTATGCCTTTTAAAATTTCTAGAGAGCTACTTATGAAAATTGATGCATAGACTTGCAGTGTTAAAACAAATTTCTTTTAAATAAGTTTCCGTTTATACCGCAAAGAACAATACATTTTTTATCTTGTTTACCTTTAGATTGAAATTTCTAACCAATTTAATTTGACATTGAATTACACAGTTGCCAAGTTTCGTCGAAATTATAATGCTGGAGTTGATTGGTTGAACTAGTACACTCATGTTAGAAAATATTCAGTTTTGATTGGAATAAATACATTTGTTAATAGTTTTGTAAACAATTAGATAACGTTCGATTAATTATTTTATCTCAACATTATTAAATTACATATTCTAAAATTGATTTTATATAAAAATTATTCTGAAATTTTGAAAACAATCGAAAATAGTTATGTAAAATTTTGGACGTGACTGTTTTGGTATAATTGCCTAAGTCATAGCGTACATAAAATATTAAGGCAGTTATTTAATAGAATACCTTTCGCCTAAGTCGATAGTAATCAATTTAATTAGTGTAATTTTCAGTTTTTCTCAATAATTATTTAGTTATATGCCTGTAATAACATTACATTTAATAATAAACTTGCAAAACAAAATTATATCCCTAAAAAAGGTTCCTCAGTAAACCAAATTCAATTTTGCCCATAATTTGTTTTCGCCATTATCTCAGTTTGACAAATATTGACTTAAGCACTTTTTCGCAATCAACACAGAAATATTAACAGGACGTTTTCAATTTTTTTACATTTGACCGGATTTTTTGTCCGTTATATCCGAAGTCCGTTAAATAGAGGTCCGTTATATCTTTGGTTAGTTATATCGAGGTTTTACTGTAAGGGAGCGTTCAAGTATTACGTAACGCAATTTTTGGAGATTTTTGACCCCCCCTCCCCCCATGTAACGCACCGTAACGTTTTTCTGTAACCCCCCTCCCCCCTTTACGTAACCACCAAGTGACCATTTTTACCTAAAAGTCACAATTATGTGCAAAAACAATGTTACGTAACGCGTAGTTCAAACCCCCCTCCCTCCCCTGTAACGCATCGTAACGTTTTACAAGACCCCCCTCCCCCCAAATTCGTTACGTAATACTTGAACGCTCCCTAATACATTGGGTATAAATTGGGACATAAAAAATAGATCATTTTATAAATCATAAAAATTCTTAAACTTAAAAAAAAAATAAAAACATTTTGTTTTAAAAAATATTCAATATTTTCAGGCCGGCCCGGCCCTGCAAACACGTGTTTTGTTGTTTAAAAATTTGTGTAAGAAAATTGCGAAAAAAATCCAAAATCGGTGTTCTGCGATTTTTTTCTAAAATGTGCTCTATTTAACAGTGCTGGCGTTCAGCAACTATTCGACTTAGAGAAAAATACCTTAGATAGAAGTTGTAGTAAATTTTATTCTCTATAAGATTTATAGAAGTAATTTTCGTCCTAAAATCAAGTGGCAAGGAAATATTGCGAAGAAATATTTTGTTTTCGCCATTTTTTTTTAAATGGCGGCACTTCCTGGCGATCGCTGAGATCGCCAACTCAGAGTTTTTATTAGGACCCCAAACCTCAAGACATATCCAAAAATCAGAACCCCCTGACCGTTTTTAGAAAACTCTTCTTTTCATGATTTCGAGGATGTTAAAATATTTTAAGCGTTTTTAATTTTTTTTAATGAGTTATGATAACAATATAGCTGAAATAGAAATTTGTTTAAAAATATTTTGTCGAAAAATATAATTTTCACTTCCGTCGAAAATCGCAGAAAACCGATTTTGGATTTTTTTGATCAAAATGTGCCCAATTTTCTTACACTAATAGCAAAACCGTGTTGTAATAAAGAAATTTTTGAGGAATCTTGCAACTTTCAAGACAAATATTTCGTGGGCATATTGGAAAAAGTGACCAAGTCAGTTTTCTCAGTCACGACAAACTTTGTTGATTAAGTTAATACTTAAATTAAAATTCATTATTACATTTTACATTGAATGTTGGTTTCAACAACTAAGCAAAACTTTTACGCATTATTTAATTATTTCAAAATTAGTAACATTGTGTAACTAGAATAGTTACAAAATATAACTAAACACGTTATTTTCTACAGTTGGTATGTACAGTACAGTTGGAGAAAATAGGCATATTATTTTTTTATTACTTGAAATTTTTTTTTTCTTGATAAAATTTTTACATTGGCTTTTGCCAACTTCGCCAACTTTTGGGTGATTTTGCCAACTTTCTAAAATGGGCACGTCTCTGCCGACTGGAATATCTTCCATTGATAAGGCTGCTGCATGATGTATTGTGCAGTGTTGCGCAGCACGAGCACAATCGCCTCACCGATCTATTATTTCCTCTAAGTAGACCAGTCGTTGTTCCCCAAGATTATGCCCCGCGACATTGGGAACTCGAATGTTGCTTTTGGCTTCTGCCTTGATTTTCGACCAAATATACTCAATGGGATTTAGCATTGGAGAGTATGGGCCAAGTTGCAACAGAGTTGCTGTCGTCCCAGTAAAGACCGTTTCCAGTCTTGAATGGCAAGGCGCATTGTCCACAACGAGTACTAAATCGGACAGTTGATTTCCCATATCGTTACATTGTTGCAGTAATGTCCTTACAAAATCACATGCTAATTGTGAAGTAAATGCACCTCTTCTGTGTTCCATAGCTACAACGCCAGCCACAGAAATTGCTCCAATTAAATGAATGTTAGTTGACAAATCTGAATTACAATTCACAATTTCCGAATATCAGTTGACAAATCTGAATTACAATTCACAATTTCCGAATATCAGTTGACAAATCTGAATTGCAATTCACGATTTCTGAATATCAGTTGACAAATCTGAACTACAATTCACAATTTCTGAATATCAGTTGACAAATCTGAATTACAATTCACAATTTCTGAATATCAGTTGACAAATCTGAATTACAATTCACAATTTCTGAATACCAGTTGACAAATCTGAATTACAATTCACGATTTCTGAATAACGGTTGACGATTTCAATTACTGGTGGAAAAGGTGTAGTAGTCCAGGTCATTTTAGACCGGAGTCTCACTGTACCATCTACTACTACCAAATAAAAGTTTAACTAATGGAAGTTGCTGATTTGCGGTTGGGTGTGTTTTTACGACAAGTGGACTGTAAATATAAAATTTTTTGTATTTTATGTAATCCCTTGTTGGAATCAATTAGGGCTTAAAAACTATCCCTGAAGCCCAACCAGTTGCAATAGTGAACTCGGTTTGAACCAATTGAATTAGTTAAAATTTTATTTGGTAGTAGTAGATGGTACAGTGAGACTACGGCCTTATGTGGAAATAACTCGTAAATACGAATTGTCTTTTATCATTTTTTAATATTTATCTCGGTAACCCCGACATGGGATTTTTTTATGAAAACTTCTTTTTGTCTTCTTTGACGCGCCGATGTTAAAATACCAAACCAACTACGAAATTTTGAAGATTTCCACTGGATTTCAAGTTTTCTCAAGTGAAACATAAAATGACTTGTATTTATAAACTTTTAAAAATTTGCAGGACAGAGGCGTAGCACCAAGATTACTATTAAATCTTTTTAAAACAAAAGATGTTTTACATAGTACAAGGAAGATGTCCATTCAGATGTCTTGCATCGAAACAAATAGAGCGCATGTTCGTGATTTGTTAAGTTCAAATCTCGAAGTACTCGATCCGCACACTTTAAAAAATGTTACTATCATCAAAATAAAATCCATACGGGAGGGCTTGGAACTACTCTTCAAAGGTATATAATTAATTTATCTGTTCAACATTGCTCGTTTTTTTCGCTTACGGAATATCGAGATTTTCAGTCTCAAGCTTTTTAAACTTTGTCGCGATAAGTTCCAATTACATATTCAAATTGTAAACTTCTTTAAGCTGAAGGAAGAAGAACTTTTTCCCAACTTGGATCAAAAAATCATACTGCTAATGGAGTGATAACATTTCACGTACATACAAAACCCGTCCATCAAACGGACCCTGTGATTACGTCTTCTAAAGTAAAATTTGAAGATCTCAATAATATACCTAAAACGTTATAAGTTTGTCCTAATATTTTACTTGTAGATTCATATTGTGGATTTGGCCGGAAGCGACAGTTACGGTAACGTAACATCACTGAAAAAGAATCACTTCGATGTCGGAAATGCAAATTTAGCAAAGTCTCAATTGGAGCAATTTATTATTACTTTATGCCAAAATATTTCTGGACATATTATGGTCAAACAAAAATTAAATGTCCTTATACAGTATTTAGGCGATTCTTTAAATGCTCGCAGCATTTTACGGTAATTTTATCTTACAATTTTAAGAAGAAGAACCAAATATATGAGCGGCATATTTTCACAAAAACTATGATAAATGAGATTTCAAATGTTTCAATAAGAATACACAAAAATGCAAGATTTTCAAAACAATTACAGTGAGACTTTTTTAGTCTGTCTATTCATAAATTGGTTTTTATCAAAATATGCCACAGGATTTAGACCTAGAATTGAAAAATAACTGGAAAGTTTCAATTAGAATGGGAGGCTCGTATCAAGGGATACCTTGATAAAAAACCGAATAGAATGCCTTTGCCATCACCGTTAATATTAGAAAGTTCATCTTAATTTTTAAATTTACAATTAGATTTATTGGCCATCTTCGAATCAATCTCGCTAATTTGCCTGTTACTTTATCCATGCTGCGATTTGGATACGTGATTTGTAAACTCAAACCTCAGAGAATTCAGCAAAATATATCGACAATCGAGGAAGAAGTTAAAGATCCAATTATGCAGGTACAAATAGAAACAAATTAAATTTTTATCCTATTCTTCATATTTTAATCCATTTCTGATATTGGTAGAATCCATTGAAGGGAGGGGGGGGTTTACGCGATTCACTATCCCCCTCAACTACAACAGTTATAGCGTATTACCATAAATAACTTTAATTAATTTTAATTTCGATTAAATTTAAGAACAAGTTGGAAGAGCTTTACAAGGAGAGAGACTTAAATGCAATGATAACAAACGAGACTTTGAAATCAAATATAACTCAAGAGCGAATCAAACATATGCAAAATGTTGCAAAAGAATATTTAAACAACAACACAAACGACATAGTTTTGTTAAACGTCACCGATGCTACCACGGTATTAAAAGTGTTTAAACATTTGTTTGAAGATTTGGAAATTGAAAAAGAAGAAAGTGTAAAGCGTGCTTATAATCAAGCTTTAGAGGACGCCAAAAGATCTTCTATCAAATCGGATAGTTTGACGGTAAAGGCATTTTAATGATATTTAAAAAAATTGATCTACGTTTTGACCATTTAAAGGGTTCCAGAAAGTTAAGCAAAAAGGGCGAAGCTCTTAAGGATGATTTAGGCGGCGCTATGGCACGTTCCGGTTCGGTGACAAAAGGCACCCGAAAATCTTTCACAAGAGATAAATCAAGTAAGTATAGTACAGGTTTCCAATTTTATTACTGAACTTTTATTTAGAAAATTACAATCTTCAGGTCATGGAGTGAAAACTTTAAAACGTTCCAGAACATCAAGTGCTATAATGAAACGATCTACCACAACCAAACGAAAATCTAATAGCAGTACGGTGACAGCTGGAACGGCTATTAACGAATCAATATTAGAAGAAATTAAATTACCAAGTGAAGTACCCGATTACGAAGAAGCTTGGCAATTATTTATAGTAGATTCAGATTACAATTACGAACAACTATTAGAAGCATTAAATATTTGCAAGGAAGAGGCAAATTCGATCAAATACCAATATTTAAGCGATATTCATTGTTTGCACAAGGATATCGCGGTTTTAGAACATAGGAAGAATGAAAGTCGCCAGGTATAGAGATAGCTTAAAAGCTCAAGAACCCTAATCTGGGCGAGGAGGATCCAAGAGGGCGAATTACGTACATATACGAATTTGAGTCTTCTGCGTCGATTTTTAGGATTCTTGAGCTTTGAAACTATCTCTACCTAATACTTATTAAGATAAAGCGCACGCCAACTTTAACATTTTATTTGTAGGCCGAAAGTCAAAGGCTTTTTAAAAAACAAAAGTACGACGACAGTGGAAGTCCACTTACAAGTAACGTGGAACAATTGTGCAAAGAAAATTTGGGAAAAGCGCACTCGCAACTTCTCGAACAACAAGAAAAGGTATTAAAAAGTCAAACAGATTTACAAGTTGCTCTAGAAAATTGCAAAAATTGTCAACATCAAATCGACGATCAGTTTGAACGATTTTGTCAAGAAAAGTATCAAGTAGAGGTGCCTCAATTGGACCTTCCTTCTATTTCGGTAATTTACCTAGTGGCGATTCTTGTTGAATAATTTGACAATACTTTGTTTAAAATTTATCCACAGGACATAGAAGAAACTATCAGGATTGTAGATGCATCCGAAGAAATATCGTTATTGGAGAAATGTAAAATTACCGAAGCTTTTGATTGTCTTCGAGAGCTTATGGAAAAAGATATTAAAAGGTATGAATTTGAAAATGCACATAATAAGAAATGGGTACAAAGTTGTAAAATGTAATAAATATGTACTAAAATTGTGAACGCTTTTCAATAAAATAAATTGATAGCAATAAAGTATATTTCTTTCTTCCACATAATACTTTCATAAAAGAAGCGGTCATGGCTTAAATTTTTCTTGACCTGGCAACAACAAATAATATGTTGATAAAGTCCACTATGTTCGACCATAAGAACATCCATAAACAAACTTGGAGATCAAACGACGGCAGAACTAGAAACCAGATTGACTATATAGTGATAGACGCAAGACATGGAAGTAATATGATGGACGTGAGAAGCCTTAGAGGGGTGGACGGAGACACAGACCACTTCCTGGTAAGAGCCAAAGTAAGATTACGAATTTCAACATATAAAATAAAAAAGGAAAGTGCAACTATACGATGGAACACAGCCAAATTAAGTAACGCGGAAGAGAGAAAGAAATTTGAAAAATCAATAGAAGAACAATTCGAGAAAGGTATACCCCGAGAAGACGTGGAAGGTGCATGGAAAGATATATTAGATGCGACAACTAAAGCAGCAGACAAGATCTTGGCAGAGAGAACAAAAACAAGAAGAAATCAAAGGGGTGGTGGGACGATGAATGTCAGGAGATTTTGAGAGATAGAGAGATGTACAGAAAGATAATGCTACAAAGAGACACACACGAAAATGTACAAAAATATACTAACGCTAGAAGAAGGGCAAGAAATACAATAAAAACTAAGAAAAGAGAATATGAGCAGAGAGTAATGAAAGAGATGGAGGAGAACAGAATCCGAAATTACCATAAAGCATTTTATGTCGAAATCTTCAATACAAAAACTGGTTTTAAACCTAGAGCAAAAACTTTTATCTGAAACCCAAATGGAGACCTTACATCAGATGTGGAAGAAATTTTACAAATATGGAAACGACATTTTAACGAACTACTAAACACAGAAAACCCAGAACTCTCTCATACAAAGGTATACCAAACCGCAGATTGGCCAACAGAAGAACCGGCTCTTCAAGAGATTACAATAGCAATAAAGAAGCTTAAGAACTCAAAAGCTCCTGGAACAGACGGAATGACGGCGGAGATGATAAAGTATGGAGGACAAACCTTGCATAAACATCTATATGATCTGATACTCAAATCCTGGAAAACAGAAAAGATACCATCAGAAGAGTGGCAGGAAAGTATCATAATACCCATCCACAAGAAGGGAGACAGATCAAACTGCGGCAACTATAGAGGAATATCTTTGATAAACACAGCATACAAAATACTATCAAATATACTACTAAGTAGAATAACACAACTAGTAGAGAAAAGCTTAGGAGAATATCAGGCGGGTTTTAGACCAGGAAAATCAACAACCGACCAGTTATTTACAATCAGGCAACTACTCGAGAAGAGCTGGGAATTTAACAAGACCCTACATCACATGTTCATAGACTTCCAAAAAGCCTACGACAGTATTAAGCGGACTAAACTTTGGGACGCAATGTTTGAACTCGGAATACCCCGAAAACTCGTCCAGCTCACAAAAATGTGCGTGGACGGATCAAAAACCAGAGTGAGAGTCGGAAATTTAACATCAGAATCTTTCGCAATGGATAATGGTCTGAAACAAGGAGATGCCCTCTCACCTCTTTTATTTAACATAGCCCTTGAAAAAGCTGTAAGACTGGCAGAGGTAGAAGTACAGATGTTTACAGGAGACGGACCTAGACTACTGCTAGCATATGCGGACGATATAGACATTATTGGAAATAGCGTGATCAGTGTAAAGGATAATACTTTCGTGAAAATAGAAAAAGAAACGGAAAAAGTTGTTTTGGCAATAAACGAAGAGAAAACCAAGTACATGTGAGTAAATAGACAAAAACGTAGAGACAGGATAGGACAAAATGTTGCAATAGACAATTATAATTTTGAAAGAGTCCAACGTTTCAAATATCTAGGATCTATAATCACCCAAGATAACGACCTGACAGAGGAAATAAAGCACCGCATACAAAGTGGAAACAGATGCATATACGGGCTAGCAAAAATTTTCCAATCAAAAAACATCTCGAAAATCTCAAAACTCAAGATCTACAAGACGATCATAAGACTAACAGTAATGTACGACTCCGAAACATGGACTATCACCAAGTTAAACGAGCTGCGACTTCGAATCTTTGAAAGAAAATTGCTGAGAGAGATCTTTGGACCGTCCCACGACCCTGCTACGGATTCCTACCAGATAAAAACTAACGCCGAACTTAAAGAATTATACAAAGACCCGGACATAATACAAGAAATAAAATCACAACGACTATAAGATGGGCGGGCCACGTACAGAGGCAACCGAATGACAGAATAATCAAAATGGCATGGGAAACAGTACCCGAAGGTAAGAGACCCATAGGAAGACAACGTCTAAGATGGCGAGACAATATCACAGCAGACCTCAAAACTTTAGGAATAGACGAAGATCAGATGGAGACACTGATGTCAGAACGAGAAAGATGGAAAGAGGTTGTGAAGTCAGCCAAGACCCACCCAGGGTTGTAGAGCTGCACGATTTGATTTGATTTGACATAGAAGAAACTATCAGGATTGTAGATGCATCCGAAGAAATATCGTTATTGGAGAAATGTAAAATTACCGAAGCCTTTGATTGTCTTCGAGAGCTTATGGAAAAAGATATTAAAAGATATGAATTTGAAAATGCACATAATAAGAAATGGGTACAAAGTTGTAAAATGTAATATGTACTGTTATGTCTTGGTCCCCCTTAACAGCTCTGGGAGACAAAGAACAACAAACTTCTGGACCTACCTTAGCACGCTCTTATCTCAGGATGAATCTTTTTTTAACATGGAACATGTTTTTACGGTCGTTACCTCGCAAAAATCGACACCAAAAACCGACATCAAAAACCGACACCAAAAATCGACACCAAAAATCGACACGAAAAATCAGCACCACATGTATAATTCAAATTTATAGTTTATAATTTGAATATAGAGTAGATTATCGAATAACATCTTCGCATTCACAATAATGAATTTTCAATAACAAAATTTTTATTAGGTACCAAAAATTTAAATCCGAAACCGAGCGCAAAAAGAAAATTTGCCTATATACAGTCGACTCTCGATAATTTGAACACTCGTTAATTTGAATCTCTCGATAATTTGAATTTTTTCCCTGTCCCTTGAAAAATACTCGATAAATTGAATAAAATCAATATTAAATTCTTTTAGAATTTTTAAATGAAATTAGAAATTTTTTCAGAGACGTTTTTCTCTGGTCCCTTAAGTTTCAATTTATCGAGAGTCGACTGTATATAGTAAATTTTTATTTATTTATTTATTTATAATCGAATCCTCTTTTACCCTAAAGTGTAGAGGCTGTACTACATTTTATGTTTACAATATAAATTTCCGCCATTCTTCTCTGTTTTGTGTGATACTTTGTAACGTTCAAAAGTGAACGTTATTTGCGACATACCCTATATAGCTGTTCCGCGCGATAACTTGAATAGTTATCAAAAACTAACAGGGATAAGCCGTGGTGAGATACGAGACAGAAAATGGTCAATTTTTGTAAAAGACTCGTAAAATAATATTAATTTTTAACGGCAATTATTAGCAATAATTCATTAGTTTTTTTATTACTACCTGCACGTCAAGTTGCTCACCGTTTTGGAGATCAAAACTGAGAACTTCAATTTCAAATATATTTAAGGAGAGTCGCAGTCGTAGCGAATATTCCTTTTGTGTGGCCGACTACATCTGGTTCCGGCAAGTCAATTCATAGTCGCGGGTAAAATTTTGGAAATATTATTTCGAGAGCTCCTACGAATCCGGAAGTCAGTTGGAATACGCAGGGTCAATTTCCAGCACGTGGGTCCTGGGGAAAAAGCACCATCGCCGGCATTTTTTTGCTCGACGTGTTGACGTGGCTATATTGGGATCACGATAATTGTGGCAACAATTTCATTTAATAGAACAGACACGCAGGGGAGTTGGTTTGTGTACGATAACATATGCAGCTTTGTATTTTTTTAGCCTTTTTACCTCAAGCTTGGATATAGCAGGGAAGACAGCCAGGCCGAATCGTCAGGAGCGCTCTTGTGATTTAGCAGGGTACGCTGACCTGCGTATGTAACATACTTATACTTTTTTTGTTCAAACCACCTTTTATCTGGAGCAGCTGATGGTAAGTACAGAGCTGTAGTTTTTTGTCTGCCGAACCACTCTCCATTTGCGCCCGGTTTTTTTTATCACGCTATTGGCGTATTCACCACATTGTCGTGCATCCGGATATAGCTGCGAGCAGCCGTCCATAGTACGATTTGAAAGGCAACGTCTGTTGCCGAATTATAGCATTTTTTTACCCTTCAGGTATTAGGCCCCTCAGGCAGACTTCTGTTTGGGACCACTGGTCCGGAATTTGTGAACCATTTGTTTATAAAATTGTGAATTTGAGTCAGGAGTTTCCTGAACTGTATCTTTCGGAGGTTAGTAAAACACCCTTTACCTCTCTTGTTTGTTTGTTTGTGCTAGGTGGATTGTATTCTAGCACTGTCGTGCAAATTCTAAACGAGCTCACGCCCAGTTCGCTCTCCGACTGTGTGGCTAGCTGTCCAGCGGACTTAAGAGGCGAAGGTGTCAGCAATCGACGCTACAACTTCTTGCTTGTTCCCAAGTAACTCCTTTACTTCTCAGAATTTGTTGAATTCCATCATTCCAACTTTTCGTAGGTCTGCCTCTTCTCCTCCTTCCCATTGGTCTAGCCATCCACGTCATCTTCACTGGCACATCATCACTCATTCTATTGATATGTCCAAACCATCTGAGCTGTTGTCTTTTTATTTTTGTTTGGGCCGATTCTATTCTCAGTCTCTCTCTAATGTCATCGTTTCTGATTCGATCCCTTCTGCTCAGTCCCTCGACTCTTCTTAAGTACTTCATCTCGCTAGCTTGCAGCTTACTTTTTGTTCTCGTATTTACAAGCCATGTTTCGCAACAATAGGTCAAAATCGGTAGATAAATCGATTTATATACAGTCAGTTTCGTTTGTTTCGATATCTCCTTTTTATTTATTATCGTTTTTTTCAGTGTTTGGAACACTCTTGCCGTGGTACCAATTCTATTATTAATATCCGTTTCATATCCCCCTCTACTCTCCAATATCGCACCCAGATAATTAAACTTCTTGACCTGTTCCACCTGTTTCCCTCCAATTGTAATGTTCGTTGTTATGTCTTCTTTAGGGGCCGTTCATGTATTACGTAAGACGTTTTTTCCTACTTTTAGACTCCCCCCCTCCCCCTTGTAAGAAAAAATAAGAAAATGTATACCCCCCCCCCCTCGCTAATCTTACGTAAGATAAATTATTACCCAATGAGAAGCCTAATATTAAACATTAAAAGTGAAATTAATGAAGATATTATGTTTATTTTATATTAAAAAAAATGTTATTCACACAAATTACTTTATAGTGTAAGAAAATTGCGAAAAAAAATCAAAAATCGGTCTTCTGCGATTTTTCGACGGATTTCGTTAGGTAATTGTTCGTACTTTAACATACTAAAAAACGTCCTCTCGGAACCCTGAGCTTACCGAATTCTTCGTCAGCAGTTGCAATTTTTTATGAAGGAGTGAAAATTATGTTTTTCGGCAAAATATTTTTAAACAAATTTCTATTTCAGCTATATTGCTATCTCATATAACTCAATATAACTCATTAAAAAAATTGAAAACACTTAAGGCTGCCGTCCTAGCAGTGCTTAATATATGGGAAATTTGTCGAGATTGCGGACGCACTAGGTAAAAAAGTATGCACTTTTAGGCAACCATTTTATGATCATTGTAAAGCTAAAGCTTGGCCCTTGGATCTGATATATTTTAATTCAAATCAGAAAATTAGAAATCTTGAAATTTTTGCTGTAAAGATGCTCTATTTCACAGGGCATAAAGGTGACCGTGCAATAATTTTTATAATTATTACAGTTATAATTACAAACTTGAAAAGTGTTTCACATCCAGGACAAATGCTTGACCTAATTTGAAAAAAAATTTGGTACAATTATATGCATTTTTCTAAGATACTGCGTCCGAAAATAATAATAATTTTTTCTTGTTTTGAACGATTTTTTTGAAATGGTGAGCAGAGTTCTATTGCATTTCTAACGAAGTTAGTTGGATCTCGGTTAAAATAGTTTGTCTATTCTATATCAGAATTACTTCTTACGGTTTATTGCTCATTTGTCTAATGGTATTTTCAATCGCCCATGCTTAGGACGGCAGCCTTAAAATATTTTAACATCCTCGAAATCATGAAAAGAAGAGTTTCCTAAAAATGGTCAGAGGGTTCTAATTTTTGGATATTTAAGGTTTGTGGTCCTAATAAAAACTCTGGGTTGGTGACTTCGGCGAGCGCCCGGAAGTGCCGCCATTTAAAAAAATGGCGAAAACAAAATGTTTCCTCGCAATATATTTCCTTACCAGTTGACTTTAGGACGAAAATGACTTCTATAAATCTTACAGAGAATAAAATTTACTACAACTTCTATCTAAGTTATTTTTCTCTAAGTAGTTTATTGCTGAGCGCCAGCATTGTTATATAGAGCACATTTTTGAAAATTTCAAAGCCGCTCGATTTAGACCTGACTTTTTTTATTATAAAAATTTTTTTTAAATATTTTTTATAATATATAGAGTACTATATATTAATAGACTTTTTTAGAGAGAGTAACCAAAAATTATTAAAAAATGTCTTTTTCAATAATTCTACTATAAAAACGTTCAGCTTTCCGAATCTCTATAGGAAATTTGTCCATTTCAAGTGAATACATTCGTGCTACTCCCGAAAATGTGCTTTTATTCATTTCCAACGTAAATAATTAATAGTATTGTATTTCACATTAACATTAATACCAACAGCACCTAAATTAAATTAAATAATTTTCAAATTTTGAAATTTAATTAAAAAAATAAAATCTTACGTAAGAAATTGTCTTGACCCCCCTTCCCCCGAGTAAGAAACAATAAGATGTCAGCTACCCCCCTCCCTCCTAAACGTCTTACGTAATACATGAACGGCCCCTTACTTACTACCATAACTTTCGTTTTAGAAGCATTTATTTTCATATTTCTCGAACTTAGTTTTTCACACCACCTGTCAATATTGTGTTGGAGATCCTTTTCATTACTTCCAAAAATCACCAGATCGTCCGCAAATGCACATTCCGAAATCTCTATCCTTTTCATATTTCTGTACCCTATCTGTAGCTTCCTTGTACATAGCTTAGTGTCTTTTATTATATCATCCATTAGTACATTGAACAGTAGGGGACTCAGCACTCCCCCCTGTCTCAATCCTTCTATTATGGTAAATTCTTCCGATAGAATATACATAATTTCTCGTATTCCCATATATGCTCTGTATTGCTCGCAATAGCTCATCATCAACTCCTCTCTCTTTCAGTATGTTCCATACCCTTTCACGCGGTACTCGATCAAACGCCTTTTCCAAATCTATGAAACACATGTAGACGGATCTGCTGTACCTTAGTTCTCTTTCTGAAATTTGCCTAATTGTGAATACGTGATCGTTAGTGCAGTGCCCTTTTCTAAAACCGCTTTGCGCCCCATCCAGCGTTGGATCAATCAGTTTTCTTAAGCGGTCTTCCAAAATTGATTCATATAGCTTAGCTGTTATACACAGCAGTGAAGTGCCCCTATAATTTGCACAGACTCTGTTGTCTCTCTTATTAAATATCGGCAAAATAACAGCTACCTCCCAATCTTTTGGTATTCTTCCCTGGCACCACGACAAGTTGAAAATTCTGTGTAGTTCCGACAAACCTTGTAAGATGCAACTTTTGAATTTGAACTTCGCGCCAACATCCTCTCCAGAAAACGCCATCTATTGATAACTAACAAAGTTCAAATCTAAAATCACACTTCTTCGACGACACGGAAAATACCCTGGACCACCACGTTGTGAAAATACCTACGATCGCCATCTAGTAACCAAACTCTTTCTTCCGGTGTACAAAACATAATGTCAAAAACAACTGTAACAAAACAAATGATTGCTCCGAAAGAGAGACAACCTATAACTTCCAACACAAATAAAACAACCAAATCTGGGCAATGTCAATTCTTTTATTATCGTTAATATTCTTGTTTGAGGAATTTAACCTGAAGCAAAGATTTACCTAACTCGTGACCTAATAAATCTGTAGATTTAATTACCCTGAAAGTCGATTTGTTTTAAATCGCTTTAATGATTTCGATAACTTTTAAATTACTTGTTTAGATTCAATCCTTCGGATTGTTTATAATCTTTTCTTTAAAAAAAAAACCTTTTAATCTACCTTTAAATAACCACCCTTGAATTACAATTTACTACCTAATTAATTGTAACTTATTTAAACTCAGTTGAAATAATTATTTATATTTGGCTCGCTGGTTAAAATCAAGGAATCCTTCGTTAGTTTTATATAGGCTAAAATATTATATATCTCGCCATGACTAACGTTCTTCTAGAAAAACATATATAGGTACAGCTGTTCAAATACAAATTAAAATCACAACCTAATTCAAACAAGTTCAACCATCCTGTATTTGAATACTAACGATACCTAATTTACCAATATTAAAACCCCAATCTCAGTAACCTGTCTTCCTTTAAGGAATCTCGTTAATCCATTCATGCGCGTCACTGTAAGTTATGATAACTTAATTAACAACAAATCTTTGGGAACAGTTCAATGTAATTTGCTTTATGGTTTGCATTTAAGCAGTATTAGTCTTGAGTAATTTATTTTCCAAGCTAATAAGGGGTTGTTTAGAATCTTTTACCCAAATTCGGCGAAGCTAAATGTACATGTAATGAAACCAAAATCATTGTTTTAAATAAGTCAATTATTTACCAAGATAGAAAGATTTGCGGACATATTTTTCATCACATTTTAAGCTGTTGTGTCAACTTAAAATATTACTAAATTCCTCCAATCAATTCTTTGGACTTGCAAATAATTAGCAATAACTTTGACCAACACCCTGTATAATAAAATTATTTTAATAACAGATTTCCCATTTTAAATAATGAAACTTCTTAATTTATAAATCTAAACCCATTTGAAATTAAAAACATCCTGTATATAATTAATTTTAGCATACTTTGTATTAATAAATAAAAACAAGTTACTATTCTTTATAAAATTAAGTGTTGGTTTAACAAAGCATCCCTATTTCTTTTGTTAAATGAAGCTGCCCAAAATATAACCTTGACAACATCTGTTTTGCACTCAAAGAAAATTACCCCATTGCCACATTCCATTAAAACTCTTCACCCTCTTTCTTTTAACCTTGAAAGATTATTCTTTTGTAAGTCCGACAAATTTCTCTTAATAATAATAAAATTATTAATATAAATTTCATTAAGCAAAACGAATTTAGATATAATTTAAAACCTTTAAAACCACCTGTTAAGATTCTATTAAGATATTTGAAAACAAGGAACAACACGTGACACAAGAAACAATTGAATTAAAGTCATTTTGCCACAAATTTGTACAGAAAACCGATTAAAATAATGCATAAATATTATACCTGTTAATTAAACGCCCACACTAAAAGAAATTTAACACTCTTAAATTAACTGTATTCAAAATTAAAGCAATGTCGAACAACTGGTAGAATGGTTCAACCACAAGTGAAGTCTTGTTACCTAAAAACCCACCAGACACGTGTAATCAGCAAAACTTTTTCCCTTAAGAAACCCAGAACCAATAGATGTCGCTTACATTGTGAATATACAGGACGTTTAAAATTTATATTAAACAAAACAAGCGGTAACTTTAAAATATAAATTAATTTCAAAAGTCAATATTACAACCTTGATCACCCATATATTTTATCATTTCAGCTCTAATGCCGTCATATCCAGATGCCTTACCCATTTTCATTCTTCTAATAGCGTTCTTTATTTCATCTACTGTGATTTCGTTGTTTTTCATTTCTGTTTTTTCCACATTCTGCTCTGGCACATACTCTTCACTTGCTTCCAGTAGATCCTCGAAATATTCCTTCCACCGTTTCATTATGCTTCTTTCTTCAGTTTGTTAGTACCAAACCATTGCTCTCTTTTATATATGTTTCAGTGGGTTTTGTTTATTTTGTCTCAAATTTTTCAGTATTTTATAAAACAATTTTTGGTTTTGGTTCTTGTTATTTTCCATATCTCTACCGAATTCTTCCCACGATAACTTTTTATTGTTAAGTACTAATTGTTTGGTTTGGTAAATTTTTATTACCAACACAAAAATTAAGGGATTATCCTTTTATAACCAACACGGTTACACAACTACGCCGCACTTCGGAAAACACTAAGAAGAAGAAACGAGATAGGCACCCCTAAATCTCGAGGAAAACTATGATAAACGGTTTAGTACCGAAAAACATGTTCCATGTTAAAGATATTAGTCGGAGACTAAAATAGAAGGAACCCGGGGGGTTCAGGGGGCGGAGCCCCCTTTTTTATTTGCTTATCTCACGGCAACAACTTAATTAGCATCAGCACAAAAGAAACTACAATTTGGTTCAGTTAACAGATTTAATAAATAACAACACATGAACAGATAAATCAAACAACAAACTTAAAATTATAAATTCACTATAGCTAACCTTAGAACTTTCTGGCTAAACGTGGCTATCGTCGCACAACACTTTTACCCTGGCACTCTCCTGGTCCAAATTGCTCGCCTTTTCTCTTTAGGCTCCTGCCTTGACTCGATCCCAGTCCAAATGCTGTTCTATTTCTGCTGGTTCCTTGGAGGACACAACCGTACCGATCCCTTTGTATGGGATGTAGTAGCGCCTTGGCTACACGCCCGTCTCGACTTAATTGTAGATGAACTTTTGCTCGGTGATCGATACACCCTCACTTCTTATATGTTCAATGAACAATTTATTTTGAATAAGTTAGGTCGCGAACTCGACACGTCTATCTTCAATGAGCTATTTATCTTCACTAACTTGCATTCCCGTTGTTACTCCTCGTTACGAATACAATTTTGTTTTCGTTTTGTTCCCGTTTGGATATCCTTATTTTCCTGTTTTTTTCTTGCACGTCTTTAGCCTACGCATTATTCACAACGCATTTTGTTGCAACAACTTAAACTGCATGCCTTATTTAAACAGATAACAAATAAACGTGAACAATACTTAAATTTAAACAATATGAAACAATTTTGAACATCGCCAAATTGTGTCGCCTTTGTACTGGCTTTATACCACTCAAACGGGTCACAACAGTACCTACTAAAACAGTAAATACTTTTCAATAAAATAAATTGATAGCAATAAAGTATATTTCTTTCTTCCACATACTTTCATAAAAGAAGCGGTCATGGCTTAAATTTTTCTTATTAATACGTATCGGCGTACTTAATTATTTATTGTACTACCTGCAGTTCATCCATCGTTATCTCCTATCGACCCTACGATTATTATCCAAAGTCACATTGTTCAAGTTCCGGAGTCTCTTCTATTTCGTCAAACCAGGAATCTCTGTAATGTTTCAGCCATTGCTGCTCTTCTGTAACATTCAGTCGTGCTACATCTTTTTCTATGTTTCTATGTTTATTGTTGTTTCTCAAGATTCTTGGTATGTTTGGCATATGCAAATTTTTACTTTGTTTCTAGCACTGTCATCTATTTCTTGATATTCAGCTGTTTTTAATCGTCATTCCATAACTTTAGTTCCTTCCTGCTGCTTACTTTCTTTTTCTTACCGAGCACTTCATTCGCAGTTTTTATGATAGCTACAACCTTTGAGGTTTTCAACGCATTAGAGTTAAGCTTTTCCTATTTTGACGGATTCAGAAACTCGCGTTCTAATTTCACGTTTTTTATATCTACATAGATCGCATCTGTACTTTTGTTTAATAAACAAAATAACACAAGTAGTGGTGCTATCAGAGATGGGTGCTATAGATATGGTTGAGAAAGGGTTAAAAAGGCATTATTTAAAGGTGTTTCAAAATTAGAGAAAGTAGCACTTCCGACTAATAACAAAATTTTAGTATCTTGCTGAAGGTGTATCACCTGCCAATAACCTACTTATCCTAATTATTATTACTGATGTTAAATTTTATAAATACAGGTTATGAAATTAGAAGGTTTTAAATTCGTGACACAGGTCAACGGCAAAACCCTGACAATTACCATGAAAATTTGCACGTTTTTATAGAACATATTTTCTTGTAATAATTTCTATTTTTAATACATCATCATATTATTCCTTAAGGAGTCTTCGAAAGAATAAATAGATTTGAAAGCATTTGTTGGATTAAAAATAAAAGTTTGTGAAAAATTTAAATGAAAGAACGCGACTTAAAATTGTGACAAGCGACGTTTAATTGTATGTGCATATTTGAATTTAAATTTAGCGCGGCGAAACAAGGAGGTCGTATAACCTAAAAGAGCGGAAGTACACCATCTTATAATTTGTGTGGGTACCGGTCGGTTAGCACATGTAGTTGTCGGTAGTTAATCACAAACGATTAATAAAAAAGTAACTAAAGACACTTGTACTCGATTGCAGTAGCCCGTTACTTATAGTGTATTAATAAATTGACGTGTTAGAAGAAATAACGAAATGAATACCGAAAAATTAAAGAAGTTGCAAGCTCAAGTAAGAATTGGAGGCAAAGGTACACCCAGGCGCAAGAAGAAGGTTGTACATTCGACACAAGCGACCGACGACAAGAAGTTGCAGTCGTCTCTCAAAAAATTGTCAGTCAACATGATACCCGGTATCGAAGAGGTAAACATGATCAAGGACGATGGCACCGTTATACATTTCAACAATCCAAAAGCACAAGCATCACTTGCGGCAAACACATTTGCAATCACAGGCCACGGTGAAAACAAACAAATCACCGAAATGTTGCCAGGTATTTTAAATCAGTTAGGTCCCGAAGGTCTGAATCAACTGAAACGTCTTGCGAGTTCGGTTGCCAGTGCAGGTGTTGGAAAAATCGTACCCGACGACGAAGAAGACGTACCAAATTTAGTAGGTAACTTTGATGAAGCGTCGAAAGAGGAGGTCGGCAAGAAGAAGGAAGACGAAAAGTCCGAAGAAACCAAAGAAAAGGAAAACTAAGGTTTTCTCTTCTTACCGGTTTAGAGAGTGCATACCTTTACTACTCAATCGAGTGTTGGCTTTATAGTTTGCTACTACAATTAATTTGTTTGACAATTGGACACAATTCAATAACCATCCGTTATTTCTATTTAAATAATTTATGTATAATCATAGATGGTTTGATAGAAAATACATCTTATTCTAATAAAATTTTGTCTTATTTATTTTTACTTTTTTATCTAAAGTGTTGAAATAAACAAAATTGAAGGTTTTAATTATTATTATTGTATTATTTTATCGTATATTTTATTGATACACAACATGGCATTAACACGCAAATAAGTTCAAAAACAGGGAAGTCATTTTAGAAGGTCATTCGTTTCAAATGGAATCAATTTTTCTTTTTATATTAAACGTTTATCGGTCGCGTAGTTATTTGGATTGGAATACCACATCTTTATTTCAAAATTAAAGCCTTGCGATACCTCTCGAATTTTACATTATTTGGACTGCATTTTTTTTTTTTGAAAATTACTTCATACACATTTTAGTACACTTGCGCGGAATTTCAATAGATGTCGCTAGCAAGTTAAATTTAATTTCTATTTTTGAGGATTCAAAAAGTAGTAAAACATTAGTGAAGTGTTTAACATATTTGATAACTTTTGTTGATCGCATTAAATGCTAACTAGTCGATCTAATTTCCATGTATAATAATTATTATTGTCGAGTAACAATTTGTGTAGTTGGAGCATAGAGGTAGTTGGAGCCCAATAAAATGTTATCAGATTTCAGTTAATTTGTAATTATTTTAGTAATTTCGGAAGCTTGTATATTTAATAAAGCTTAAGTAGCAAATTGAACTTTGCTTGCTAAATTTCAATTTTATTAGCATTGATGCTCGCACTAAAATTAATAAATATTAGTATAACGTCAACTTGAATTAATTGTTCCACACAATTCTCCGCATTTCAAAGTTAAATTAATTGTCTAAATTCTATTTCTGATGCACAAACCATTAACTGCTACTCGAACTGGCAATTGCAATCACAACAGATTTAATTAAATATTAAATCTTAGTTATAATTTCGATTAAGTAATAATTTTTGTATTTGTTTTCTTCTCGAATAGATTAATAAAATTTAAAGCTGAAATGCATACTAATTTTAATTAAACGACATTTTAGAGATATTCCAGCAATGTGGAAAATTAAACTGACGGTGAATGAAGATATGAAGCAATAAGAAAAGAAAAAGGGACGAACCATTCGAAAATTGAAAAAAGATAACTTACTGCAATATTGTTTCAGTCTTATTAAATTTCATAAGTGATATCACTAGAAATTTACAACATCTAAAAGATTTCTTAGATTTTAATAATAGGACAATTTTAATATTGTATTTCGCAAGATTATAAAAGTAGAATTATTTGAAAATCTGTTTTTGTAGAAAAAAAAAAAAAATTAAAATTGCCCGTTTATGTAAAATCTAAGAAGTCTTTTTAAGTCTCCTGTAAAGTTCGAGCGGAATCAAATAGGAGGTGTTAGCTAAGAGCTTCTAAGAGCCTCCGAGCTTAAAAATGGTCAGATACTTCCCCCTCTGAGTAAAAGCAAATCCTTTTAAACACGCTTAGACTAATAAGTCAAAGTGAAGAACTTCAGGGGTAGACCTACCTCGAAAACCTGCGGTGGCACCTTAATTCCTACTCAAAGGGTTGAAACGCGCACAATTGCATGTTTTAGTTTTGCTCAAAAACGGGAAGAGATAGAAACTTACGGTTTGCTCCAATCGACAGAAAATAAAATTTTACATCCGTTACGTAATTTTTAATTGATCAATAATTCAAATTTTTTCCCCATCCTAAAAAGTAAATTTTTTTTTAACTTCCATTTATTATTTACAATCTGTTACATTATAACATTTAGTAAATGCTTTAACAATAATATTTCATGATAAGAAGCACCCAATAGTGCTTCTCCCCATCCCTATTTACATTTTGCTATGGCTAGTCAAATCTATGGGTTAGTTCCAGCGGCTTAATACGTTTTAGTCTTCGTGTGTGGTCGCCATCATCAAGGAGACGCAATGCCAAACTATTAGGGTGTACACTTAGTCGTGATTGATATTTTTCACTGAATTTCATTATTTGGCTTTTAATTGTGTTGACTTCTAGGTCTTTGTGGATCACGTCGTTTGGTATGTACCATGGAGCGTTAGTGATAATCCTCAGGACTTTTGATTGGAATCTTTGCAATATCTCGATGTTCGAATAATTTCTTGCTGATGTGCCCCAAAGTTCGATCCCATACGACCATATGGGCCTCAGTATGGCCTTGTATAGCAACGTCTTACTTTCCAGGGTTAACTGTGATTGGGGACCTATCATCCAATACATATTTCTGAGTGTTAAACCCAGCTGTTTTCTCTTGGTCCAGATGTGATGCTTCCAAGTGAGTCATCTGTCCAGGTGCATACCGAGGTACCTAGCTACATCGGCCTGGGGCAGCGGTTGGCCATTCAAAGTTACTGGTGGACAGGTATCTCTCTTCATGGTGTACGTGACCTGTACAGATTTGGTTTCGTTAGCTCGGATGCGCCATCTCTTCAGCCAGTCCTGGATTTGTAGAAGGTGCGCTTGTAAGTGACTTGAAGCTACTGACGGGTTAAGGTGTGATGCCATAATTGCGGTGTCGTCTGCGTATCTTGCAACATTTGTATTTATAGTAATCGGTAGATCTGACTTAAACAAAAGATATAATATTGATCCCAGTACGCTACCCTGGGGTACGCCTGATTGAGTTGAGTAAAATTCAGATAGCTCATCCTGGTATTTCACTTGAAATATTCTATCGGTGAGGTATGATTTTAAAATTGTATAGTATGGATGTGGTAAACTTGTTTTTATTTTATATAATAGTCCGGGATGCCATACCTTATCGAAAGCCTGAGTTATGTCCAAAAAGGCAATGGTGCAGAATCTTTTGTCTTCCAGATCTTGGTTTATAGAGTTTACAACGCGGTGCACCTGCTCCACGGTAGAATGCTGCTCTCTGAATCCGAACTGGTGTTCTGGTATCACTTTATTCTTCAACAGATGTGGCTGTAGTCGCTTCAAAAGAAGCTTCTCAAAGACCTTTGAAAGGAGCGGCAGAAGACTAATGGGACGATAGGATGTTACTTGCTCTGGTGGCTTTTCTGGCTTATGGATAAGGATTATTTGTGCCACTTTCCATTGTGGAGGTACTATTTCCAATCGTAGCAATGCGTTATACAAGTAAGTTATCATTCTCACACCCTTCTCGGGAAGCTGTTGTAGTACTTTAGCCGTAATAAGGTCGTAACCTGGTGCTTTTTTGGGATTGGTTTTTTTAATTATGGAGGCAACCTCTTTAATTTTAATATGCTCAATTGGAAAGTCCAGTTGATGTGGTACTTCCAATAGTTTTGTAATTTTATCTTCTATTTCTAAGTTTTCCGCTGGAAATGGTTTAAATACGTTAGATAGGTGTTCTGAGAAGATATCTGCCTTTTCCCGACTACTTCCCGCCCAGCTTCCGTTTGGTTTTCGTATTGGGGGAATAGGTGTATAAGCTTTTTTCAACTTTTTTGTTGCCTTCCATAGCGAGTATATTCTGTTGCTTCTGTGGGTGTTAGACTTTTTAGGTAATCCTGAAGTTCCTGGTTTATATTGTTCTGTAGTATAGTTTTTAACGCCCTTGTTGCTTGATTTAGTCTAGCTTTATCGTTAGGATGTCGCGTGTTCTGCCAGATCCTCCTTAGTTTCCTTTTCTCCGCTATTGCTCGCATTACACTCTCCGAATTTCGATTGTTTTTCTCCGATTCTACATCTAACGATTCTACAATCTCACATTTTGCATCTATAAATCCAAATTTATCAATGAAAGTTATAGCTTAGGTTTTCATGATATTTGTTTAAAAATGCGAACAGTGTTGTACAAAGATTTTGCATTCCGCAAAATTCCTCACTGCTTTTAATAAACTTTTTTTTTTCTTTAAAATGAAACATATTGTAATTTTTTCTCCCATATCCGAGAGATAGCTCAAAATAGAACAGACGTCAAGTATTTTGAAGTGGAAAAACTAGATTTTTTGTTTCATAAATATAATGGTTGTTTATATAGTTAAGCGAATAACTTTTCTTTTATTGACTTGGGTGACCATTCACGGTCAACAGGTTAATTTAATTTTTTGTTGATAGTTCACAATTCACATCATGTGGAAGGTTATCATGTGTTTTTTTTTGTAATTTTAACACGGGGAACTTGGGACTATATTCTGTAATGAAGATGGCATGCGAGTGATACAAGCTTTCGAATACGCAAATTCTAACATTCATAAATTGGAAAACCATTCAAATTCTTTTAGAAATATTTTCAAAAGATTCTCTGTATGAAATTTATCATTTGTCTAATCATTCAAATTAATTTTTAGCAACAAATTTTGAATCAAAAGCCAAGTTTCTTTAGTGAAAGAGGCATCGATTAGGATAATTCATGTGATTATACAGAAACAATTATTAATCGTTGCCAAATAATGTTAGAATAAAACTTCTAGATAACAGTTTTCTCTTTAAAATGAAGAGAAACAGCTTTTTTTTTACAAAGATTTGCTACTTTACATCAAAAATTCCGAATTGTATACATTACTTTGTTCTCCAGGCAAGCTACATTTTTAGCTTGCAAGAAATCTGAGCCACTGAAATTTGGCAGGTATGTATTGCGGTATCGAGATACCACGTCAATGGAAATACGTCATTTAAGTTTCAGCAAAATTTTGTTATGAATAAAAGCATGTAAATTATCAAAGTAATCAGAAAAACTTCATCCGATACCAAGGAATTTAGCTTAAAGTCAAATGATTCGTTAAAACGGGACATAAAACAGGTTTGAATAAAATAAATTTGAAATGTATCATTTAATAATTGTCTTTGTTAAAAATGTTAATTTTATAGTAAATGAAAGATTGTCAGTAATAAGAAAGGTATTTTAAAAGTTAGAAATTTGTTAAATAATTGATAAATGTAAAAATCCATGTTAGCGTTAAATTTAAAATAAGTTTGTTAAATTATTACGTGAGTTCGACATGTCACAACTTAATGAACTGCGTATGGAAATTTCATGTCCAGCATCTTTATTTATCCAATCACTAAACACTTGAGAAGAAGACAATTCAATCTAAAAATAATAGAAAATTTTACTTATAAAATTTCAACGAACCACAATGGGCTTAGTCCATACCTGTACTGTGAAACTTCAAATAATATTGATTTTTCGATCGACCAATAAAATACGTCTATGCAAAGATCAAGATTGCGAGGAAATTCGGAAAGGAAAAATAAAACAATCGATAAAGGAGGTTGGTGTTAAGATTCACACGTGTATGGTGGCGAATTTAGATCGTCCTATAAAATTTTGATATTATAGTAAAAATAATTAGTGAAAGTGCGAAATACAAGTGTATAATTTAACAAAATAGTTACTTACCTACGAAAAACCATAAATAAGGTGAAAATCGTGAAGGATTGGAAATATTTTTAAAGAAAATAAACTTCACCACAAAACGAGGTCAACAAACTGCATCTGGAAGTTTTCCATGGTAAATGAACCCATCGAGTGTATTTTGATGCGCAATTGTGCCATCCCCAGTACAAATAACAGAAAACATTCCTGGATTTAATAAGGTATCGTGCACATTGCAATACAATTTTTATAAAACTAAGTGGAATTTTCGGACTTCATACGACACGTGTTTTGCGTTATTTTATGTTCAGAATTCTTTATATTAGATTTAATAATAGAACTTTTCAATATAACCAACTCTTTATTTATATTTGTGTGCTAAATAAAAACATTGATAATTGTGTAACGAAGGATATTTATTTAGACCTGTTCCGCACCATAATTTTATTTACAGCATTGGTAACGGAACGAATCCACCCTGTACAAGGTAAGATACATGCACTACGAAAGAGCTAAGCTGAGGCACCTTATTTCATCAAATTGTATTTATAAAATTTCACATACTTTTCCATTGACGGGGTACAATTACGTACACCCATATAAAACATTAACGACAAGAACCTTTAACCCTATTAGCGAGGGGGTACATAGCACTTTTTGGCTAGCACAACGTGAGGCTACGTCGGTACATAGCAATTTTGACAGCCCAACGTGTGGCTCGATTAATAACGACAAACCCCTCATAGCAGTATGTATATTTCGGCGTCCAAATTAGGGCCCCCAAAAGTCCCCTGTTGACTTTCCCGCTGATTGAGGATTTTAATTCCTGCAATGTGGTTTTTCATCAGACCAAAATTGAAGAACATAAAATTCTCTATATAAAAAAAAATTTTGCAGAATTTACTTCTGATGATAAGACCATAATATACAGTGTGCGCCATATTTTACTTCGGTATGAGAATATTGAATAACTTTGAAAAAAAAACCAAAAAACTTAAAATTAAGTTGTTATCATTTAATTTGGACCTTTACAATTTATTTGGATCAATTTCCGAATACAACATCAATTAAGTGACCGCCCCTATTGGTCACGGCAAAATGGGCTCTTATTGCGGCATTTTCCATCACTTTTTCAAGCATTTCGGCACGGATGTTGGCTTTGAGGTCGTCCAGGGTCTGAGGCTTATTGGCGTACACTTTACTCTTCACATATCCCCACAAAAAGAAGTCTGGAGGCGTTAAATCTGGAGTTCTCAGTGGCCAGTCAATATCGCCATTTTTCGACATCAAACATCCGTTGATGTTGAAGAAATAAGGCCCAATGATGGTTTTGGCGCTAACGCCAGCCCAAACACTCACTTTTTGGTCATGAAAGGTTGTTCATGGATCACGTGTGGATTTTCGGCACCCCAAATGCGACAATTTTGCTTATTAACGCCGCCAGAGAGTATTAAATGAACCTTATCGGTCATCAAAATTTGCTTCCAAAAATCAGGGTCAGTGTCAGCCATTCGAGCGACTGTTTGGCTATATTCCAAGCGACGTGAATGGTCAGTGGGCAATATTCTTTGTGTTAATTGCACCTTATACGGAAACAATTGCAAATCGTCCTTCAAAATGCGTCGCAAAGTTATTCAATGTTTACATACCGAAGTAAAAGATATGGCGCACCCCGTATAATTCGGGATAGGTAACAATTATTATTTACAAACTTGGTTCCACTTATTTTAATTTTTTAAAATAAAGCCCATATTATGGTCTTTCGGGAATTAGTTTTCCAGCCAGTTAACCAAAATTTCCGTACCTGGATTAGTAAGAAAATTTTGAAGAAGTACATTTTGTATGCGGTGATCGCTAATGATCGCATGCGATCACCGCATGCTAAGGGCTAAAGTATATATAGACAAGAAGCTGGAAAGAACCTAGCTTATAAGAAATAGAAAACAAAGAGTTGATGTCGAAAAGCTAAATATAATGAGACCTTCATATCAGGAAAAAATCGAGGAACAAGCGCAAACGATAAACACAAATGGATCTAAACAGAAAAATTACACAATGTATAATGACTGCTTCCGAAACAGTGGCAGGAAACCAACTAAGAAAACAGCAAAGACTTAGTCCAGATACAATAGATCTAATTACGAAACGCAAAGAAATGAAACGCGACGAGGTGAACATGATTGAAGTGGCAGAGATCAATAAAACGATTAAAAAGAAGATAAGAGCGGATATTAGAAATTATAATGATCGGCAAATAAAAGAAGTATTGGAAGAGGGGAGGAGCTTGAAGACTGTGATGAGATCAATGACACACGGGAAGCCTGGTATAATTAAACTTCTAGATCATGACAACAATGTAATAACTCGTAAAGAAAAGATAATCGAATTAACGGAACACTTCTATGGAACATTATATGAAACAAAAACAAATCCACCACAAGGAAAAACAGAAGTGGAAAGAACTGTAGTTCAAAACATAGGGTCAGAAGAAATACCGGACATAATAGAGGATGAGATAGCTGAATCACTGAGAAAACTGCCAAATGGACGAGCATCAGGCGAAGACAATTTGTTGCGGAAATGTTGAAATATGGAGAAAAACCAATACTAAGACTTCTCGAGAAACTATATAACAAATGCTTAGCAGAAGAAAGAATACCAGAAGACTGGAATAATGCCTTAATGATTCTATTATTCAAAAAAGGAAATAAATTCAAATTAAGCAACTACAGGCCTATTAGTTTGTTATCGGTATTATACAAGCTTTTCACAAAGATTATAACACAGAGGTTAACTGATAAATTGGATAGTTATCAACCACGAGAAAAAGCAGGCTTTCGAAAAGGATTTGGTACGTCGGACCACCTACAGGTGGTCAGAATGATCATCGAGAAAGCAAATGAATATAACATCACACTATGGATGACATTTATAGATTATGAGAAAGCATTCGATTCCATTGAAACCTGGGCAGTACTAAACGCTCTAAGCAACAACCGTGGTGTCACATTAATAAAAATCTGATGTGGCCATCGCATAACTTTCCGAACAGACGCAAATTTTTATATTATATTTTTAAATAAAATGGTTACATAATTTTAACAGTAAATCGATGAAAAATTTCATATTTTGCCAAAATAGGAAGAAAAAAACTTTTGAATGCCTATATCTTGCAAAAGAAGCATTTTTGGACCCATGTTATTAGAAACTTTTCATCTTATTTTCGTTAGTAGAATGCGGTTTACTATTTTATTTACAAATACAAAAATTTTTTACAAATACAAATTTTTTTGAAACGCCCTGTATATTTTAGAGAAAAACTTGTAGGACAAAAAATGTAGGAAATTCCATAGCGCTAATTTTTTGTTATTAATATTTTTACATATTTAATTTCGTTTCGAAGTTATGACGCATAATGTCATAATAGCTCCAGGTAAACCCCCCTTTCCCGTTACACGATTTAATTTATTTTCATCTGGCTTCGTCCTACGACAGGAAAAAGCTTATATGCAAAATTTGGAATGATTTGCTTGCTTCGTTTAGACGCTATCGTGTTCACAGACGTACATACACACACACATACACACACTCATACACACATACACACACACATACAGACATCCTTCCAAAAATGATAAAAATGGATTCAGGGGACCTCAAAACGTGAACATCTGTCAAAAAATTGGGGGGTCAAATTTTGACTGATAACAATACTTTCCTTACCTAGGGGTTCGGAAAGTAAAAATTAGTACGCGAGTCGCCTAAGCAAATATGCAAAATAAACATTATGAACAAAAGGCGATTAAACTAGAGTTAATGGAGAGGTTTCGGAGGCTTTGGATGTTTCTTTGGGAGTTCCGCAGGGAACGGTTCTTGGTGTGGTATTATTTCTGTTGTACGTAAATGATATGCATAATGTAATTAATAGGGCAAAATTAGTTCTTTTTGCGGATGACGCGCTCTTATATTTTTGTGGTGATGATGTGGATGACTGCGTTGGGGTTATTAATCAAGAGTTAGAGAAACTTAGTGTATGGTTTCAAATGAATAAACTAAAACTTAATTTGTGTAAGTCAAAATGTATTATTGTAAATGACAGTAGGGGTAGAACTCGTGATGTTATGATGGAGGGTACTCGGATTGAGGTGGTTAGTCAGATGAAATATTTGGGTGTAGTTGTTGACGATAAATTGAACTTTAAGAGTCACTTTGATTATGTATGTAAAAAAATAGCGAAGAAATTGCATTTTTTTTTGAAAATTAGGAAGAATATATCGGTTTTGAGCGCAATTAGGATTTTTAATGTGATGATAAAGCCTCATTTTGAGTACTGTTCGTCTGTTCTGTTTATGGGCAATGGTGGCATGTTGGATAGGTTACAAAAGCTACAGAATAGGGGTATGAGAACAATTTTAAGAGTAGGTCGTTTTATATCCAAAAGTATGTTGCTAGTCACATTACAATGGCAGAGTGTTGTAACCTTACTTTACATTAAAATACTCTTTTGCCGGCTAAGCCTGAGTCGGTTCGCAAATATTCAAAAAAAATATCGGGCGTAGGCTGTGTTAGCGATACGTGGAAAGAAAAACCAAAGAAACACACAAATAATTGGAAAACATATAATTAAAGTCCAATACAATATTTACACAGAATGACTTAACACTAATCACAAAAAAGTACAAAAATACGGAGAAATAAAAAACCTAAACTACTTTACAAAACTTAATAATAAAACAATTCTAAGAGCTTACCCAAACATTTATCAATTTATATACACAAATGGTTTACTGATGATCGATTCAAGTTAAAATTAAGACTAACATAAGACACATAAAATAAAAAAATAACTCATATAAATCGCACAACACAAAAAGATAAGAAATTAACACTCTTCGATAAGGTAATCGTCGCACCGAATTTTGTGCGAGAATGACCCTCTTTCTACCTAAAACCTTTCTTTTATCCCTTAGTTACTCACAATTTTAACATCTTGTGGTAACGGGATTCTAAAAATTAATTTACAAAATTTTATTGCTTTACCTAATTTTAGGGCTTTACAAAATTTTATTGCTTTACAAAATTTTAAGGCTTTACAAAATTTTATTGCTTTACAAAATTTTAAGGCTTTACAAAATTTTATTGCTTTACAAAATTTTATGGCTTTACAGAATTTTAAGGCTTTACAAAATTTTAATCTTAAAAGCTTTTTTTTTTAAAAAAAATCTGTTACGGATTGGGCACCAAACGTAACAGTGTTTATCAAAGAATTGTAGTTAATGTTTTGATGTTTGTTTTCAAATTGAAGAATAAGATGCTTCCGTCGTATTTGTGCGACAATATTACTTATGTGGCAGATGTGAATAAGTATCCAGTGCGTAATGCCCAGGATTTTCGTTTGAATCTGTTTAGGAATAATAGAACACAAAATATGTTGTTATATAGTGGTTTAAAATTATTTAATGACTTGCCGTTATCTCTTAAGATGGAGAAAAGAGTTGAAATTTTTAAGAGGAATGTTAAGAATTATGTTAGTTTGCATTTTACTTAGAAGGGGTTAATGATTTAATGTTTATTCTTTATTGTTTAGGATGGATATCTTTTTTTTTTTTGTAAACTGATTTTTTTATTTCTTTATTGTTTGTATGGATTTGTTTGTGATGTAAATAGTGGTAGTAAATTACCAAATAAAGTAATATTATTATTATTATTATATTAAACCGGATATGTCTAGCTTGCGGAGAAAATAGATTGATTTGCAGATTGTGCACAAACAAGTGTGGGGACAGGAGGTCTTCTTGGAAAGTAATTGAACAATCAATGAGTTAGTTACCTGTGGGTGTTAAACGAGTGACAATAAAGTGAACGGAAGCGAGACGACCATGGTCCTGATAAGAAGACTTCATTCCTTGTTAATAATGTAAGAATTAATTTTAAGTATTAGTGTAAGGCGTATGTAAATATAAATTAGAAGGTGTAAATAAATATATTATAGTCAAAATCGTTTTAATTTAAGAATGCATAAAAGATCCCTCACGAATTAAACGTGACAGTATAGACCACAGATATACATCTCTGATACAGAATATATGTATACAAAGACGCAACATCCCAAGTTCTTTTACATGAAAAAAACTAAGAAGATACAAATTAATCGAGGCGTTCGACAAGGAGACTCGATCTCTCCGAAATTATTTAATCTTGCCCTGGAGGACATGTTTAAGGAACTAAAATGGGATGAAAAGGGCATTGTTATCGACGGTGAAAGGTTAAATCATCTACGGTTTGCCGATGACATTATTATAATATCAAGCGATAAAGGAGAGTTACAACAAATGATAAATGAAATAAATGAAAAATCCAGAACGATCTGCCTAAAAATGAATATAACAAAGACGAAGTACATGACCAACGACATAACTGATGAAACAAATGAGATACGTAAAGGAAACCTTAATGTGGAAGATCAGATTATTGAAAGAGTTAACTCCTATATAAGGTATATCTTGGGCAGAAAATTATGATATCAAAGGAAAATTTAAAAGCTGACTTGGGTAGAAGAATATCACTGGCATGGGCGGCATTTGGAGGACTGAAGACACTCTTTAGATCTCAGATACCAAATACACTTAAAGCACGAGTGTTCGATCAATATATTGTGGTGTTCCGTTAGCTAAATTCCAATCCACGACAGATATTTTTTTATGAAAAATTAATTTTTTAACTTTTATTTTCTCGTTACACTCAAAATTGTGTTTTTTCTCATATGTGATAACTTTTTTTGTTTTTGAAATAATTCAATTCTTCAATTTTATTAATTTTTTTTGTTTAATAAAATTTTTTTATAATACAAAAATATGGTTTGGTTAATGAAATATGGTTTTTACACATAAGAAAATTAATTGTACCTCTATAAAATAAATTGTTCAGAGATAAAAAAGTCATTCAGTTTACAAACACACATGTGATTGTAACATGTTTTAAAAGTAATAAATTTCACTGGTTTAAATGTTTCAAAAAAATCTAAATACCTTGTCTTTTCTTTTAAATTTTGTTTATAACACTCGATTAACATACCAACTTCTTATGTAGGTTGATTTCCAATATTTTCCATACCAATTTTTCGTAAATCAAATCCAGAATTGAATTTTCCAAATAATTTGTGGTTAATTTTGCAACCATCGATTTTCATTAACATTGACCGCTTTTTATTTCTCTTAATTGTAATTTTCTTAAGTTTCCACTTCTAAAAACCATTTAAGGATCCACTTTGTAACTTTTCTTTGAATATCCACTTTTAATTCCACTTAGAAAATCCGCTTTTTAAAATCCACTTATTGATTGAAAAATCACCGCTTGATTGATTGTTCATTCCAGAACGAATACGTCCATGTTCTACATCGTTGCCGAAAATTTTTCACCACGCGTGTGCAATTTGCGATTCAGCTCTTCTGGTTGGTTGATTTTGTGGATCCTGGCTTGCAATTTTAAAAAGTGTCCTGTACTGGACGTCCACGAAAATTTCCAAATCTTGCGAGTGTCAGTTCGCGCACTTGTGTTTTTAAAATACACGCATGACTTTAGGCACATAATTTAAATTTAAAATTTTTAAATACAAATAATATTTTTATTTGTTTTAATAAAAACAAACTAGTCTTTTTGGAACATACTCCAGACTTGTAAATTGAATAAATTTGAAGAATTATTACAGTTTAAATTTATTGACCATTTAAGATTTTTTTTTTGTGTAACGAAATTATAATATTAACATTAGAAAAAATTATTTTATTAAATTTTGAATTTATTTTATAGAAAAAATTTTGCTAAATTGAGAAATTTTGTTGAAGACAGTTCAATATATTACCTGTCCTAACTTATGGTACAGAGGCATGGGCCCTTAACAATGCAATTGTAAAAAAATTGCAAGTCACCCAACTATCCATGGAAAGATGTATGATAGGGGTTGTTACACTTCGAGATCATATACCCAACACTGAAGTCCGAAACAGATCCAAAGTAACAGATGTAATACATCGACTATGTAAATTGAGATGGAACTGGATGGGCCACGTTACTAGATTGGAGGACAATAGATGGACGCGTCGAGTAATTGAATGGAGACCACGAAGTGAAGAGGACGACGTGAAGAGATATGTGGGAAGAGATTGGATGCAGAGGGCAAGGAATAGACAACAGTGGAAAAATATGGGGGAGGCTTACATCCGACGATGGATGGCATAGCTGTTGATGATGATGACATTTTGTATTGAAATTTTGGGAGTTATAGACGAAAACTATGTTGGAGTAACTATAACCCCTAAATGGGGCGGAGCTAACAGATTTGGGAGAATTTTAGGGCGATTATATGGCTATCAAATGTTAGCTTGCCCGGATTATTCGAAAGCTCTAGTTCTTTTTCATTGATTCTTGCCTAAACTATTGCTCGAGTTTGAATCCACGTTAAAATTGAAATGGAGTCCTCCAAACATAATCTAGATATGTTACACAAAGTCATACGATTTAAAATTTCTGTAAGACATTTACCTGCTCGTCAGCCGAGAATTAGGATGTGCTATATCCGTTTTGCATAATTGTGCAGGAAACCCGTTTTAATGCAATTTATCAATAAAAGTCTTATTACTGATTTGATTTTTATGGAAAGAGGCTCATACCAATACCTTGATTATTCTACATATTTTATTTAAAAATCGAGACTCTAGTATTCTATAAACAGAAAAGAGAAGCAATTTAATTTTAATAAAAGTGGATTTAGAACACAGAAGTCACCATTTAAGATCTTTTTGGGATGTAGAACAACATTGTCAGGATATAGAACAAAATATACTGGATGTAGCACAAAAGAGTTACGTCACAAATGTAGGCTTATAGCCCAATATCATACTAAATTTTCGTATGATGGATATAGAACAAAGTGATTTCAGAATTTAGTTTCGTATATTAACGTGTGGTATATACGATATAGAACAACTTTATACCCAAATGTGGGATATAGCACTTATTAATTTTCATTTCGATGCGATGTAGAACAAGATAATACTGAATATTGAGGATATGGGGCAAGTGATCTAATAAATATGAACGGATATAGAACAAGCTAATTTTTTCGAACAAAATGGTGTATTTAACTCATTTTTGCTAAAAAGTGGATATAGAACATCCTAATTCTCAGCTGACGTGCTATTAAATTATCCTTTAATAATAATAAAAAGTTTGATTAAAGAATAGAAGTGTTTTAACTTTCGGATCAATTTTTCAGCAGTAGTGTAATAATATTATTTTTATTTTTTATTATTATCAAGTGGTAAAACTCCATTGAAGAATTCTTGGAACTTTTTTACTTCCAACCGGATAGTTCAAAGACAACTAAGGAAAAAATTAAACCTTCGCGGATTTTCCATGGCAAAATTTATATTTTATAAATTTCCGAACTTTTCCAGGCATTCTAGACATTCCAGAAGACTGGGGATCCTGTTTTAGTTAAATCTTTATTATACCCAAAGGTGATGAGGTGAAAAGTCAATAATCATTAATTTTCAGGAACATTAATTCCAAATTGAAGAGAATCCCTTCTTTTGAAAAAAATGGGGGCTTAAGGATTATTTGCCCTAGAAACCCAGAGACGTAAAGTGTGGAAACTACACAGAGTTGTCTTGATATTTATTATTTTATTAACAGATAAACTTTCAGAATTTATATATTATGTATTACATTATGACCATTATGTACGTGGTTATAAAAATATAATTTGATAATTAATGACTATGTGAAATTCTACTGAAATAATTTTTTTCTTTTTTCTCGAAATCCAAACGTAATAGTTATCAAACTGAAATTTTGGCAGTACATTCAGAATAGCCAGTCTAATCAATTGGAGCAAAAAAATTTAAATTTTTACAAAAGTGGCCCCTATTACAATATCAATATTTTCTATTTTTCGAAATTGGTTTAGGCTTTGGTCAAACTGAAATTTTAGGTAGACATTCAGAATAGGTAGAACAATCTGCCAGAAATTGGTTCACATTTTTAAATTAAAACTTTGGCACAATATTCAGAACTAGCACCATACACTAAAGAAAAAAAATGATTAATTTAAAAATGGGGGTCTAAAATGAAAGATAGTTTTTTTTTAAATATTTTGCGGAAATTCAAAACAGAAACTTTATTTTAAAACCGGCACAACCTTTGCACAACACAACTATTTAAAAAAATTTAAGTAGGTAGGTAGGTACATGAAATAATAATAATTATTAACGATGAACTCTATAGAATCAGATAGAAGCAGAATTATTCTATTAAAAATGGAAATATTGGTGATTTACCTCTTTATACTAAGTTTTTTTATTATTAAAGAGTCTCTTATTACTGGTACTTAGGGAGCGTTCAAGTATTACGTAACGCAATTTTTGGAGATTTTTGACCCCCCCTCCCCCCCATGTAACGCGCCGTAACGTTTTTCTGTACCCCCCCTCCCCCCTAGTAAAACGTTACGTAACCACCAAGTGACCATTTTTATACCTAAAAGTCACAATTATGTGGCAAAAACAATGTTACGTAACGCGTAGTTCAAACCCCCCTCCCTACCCTGTAACGCATCGTAACGTTTTACAAGACCCCCCCCTCCCCCCAAATTCGTTACGTAATACTTGAACGCTCCCTTACCCATATTTACTATTAATATTTAAAAAAATTTTTTGTTAACAGAGTAGTTTTTTGTTAAAGAATGGTAATATGAAACTTTAATATTTTGAATGGAAAAGTGTACACAGGGTATTGAAAAGGTGGTACTAAATTTTACGAGTACCCAACACATCAAAACAAAGTTTAATTTTTATGAAGAAGTCTAATAGCGCAGATCAAATATTTTTAATGGTAGGATTACTAAACATTACACTCACACTATATAAAATTAACTTTGGTTCTTATTAATTTCAAGCTTTGCACACATTTATTTAGTTTAATGCACATTAATTTTGGTGATTTACTATAAATATGATAAAATTAGTGAGGTAACAGATTTAAAGTACTTATTTCCATATTTTTAAAATAATATTTATTCGTGAAAAGGTCGATTTTGTAAAAATATCACCGAAATGCTTTACTTTATCTTATGTGTATTCTCCTATCAATAACGCACTTAAAAATTACCAATACAGGATAGAAAATCAATATAGGAAGTAGGAACGGCATCAGCGATCCTCCAATGTGGGAATAAGCTTAAAACATAAAAATCTTTGTTATTTTAAATGGAATATTTTTTCGACATATTATTCCTTTTAAAATGCTCTTTTCAACGATAACGCATTTGCGATACTTTATTTTGATAAAACTTGACATTTAATATAAAATTTGACAAATTTATTCCAACATCAATACTCTATAATAAGATAATAATAATTAAAAAAAAGCAATTTGTTTAAATATATTTATTCGTATTGGAAACATAATTATATACAGTACAGATGATATGAATAATTTATGAACAGGATGGTCCAGCTATAACTATCCACCCTTAATGCCAATTTTTAAAGTTGATAATGCTGGGGATGAGGTCTTGGTTGGGCCCTCTTGCAGAGTAGCGATTCTTATCTTGTTTAAAGTCACGGAACCTTTTGATTATAAGAAAAACTTTTGGAACTTCAAAATCACAAATAATCCAGACAATGAAGTAGAAAAATGGGCAAAGCTTGCAATTACTTTGGGCAAGCTGAAATTTGGTAGACATATATGTTTTTGGGTATCAAAATGGAGCCCCTTAAGCTTCCATAAGCTTTTCTTCCAATTATTGAGAATTTCGACCCAAAAGTGTTTTGTTTTATTACTTCCTTTCATTTTCATTTTTACTAAAACTTCTCATTAGACTAAAATTTAAGAGCATAAAATTCTCTACAAAATTAGGTACCTAATTCACCTATGTATGTATGTCTAGTATTTTTGAAATAAAAATCAATTCCAGAAGGCGAAATGCCTTTTAATTAAAAAAAATTGAAATTGGAACATACACGTACTAGGTTTTGAATAATTTTTTTTACATGACATCTTCATCATCTAAAATAAATTCTGTAAAATGTAAAGAATTTTTTGCTTTTCAGTTGTGGCCTAATAATAATTTTTTCAGAGTTCCAGAAAAATGAAAGAGTTAAAAAGATGAAATTCTTGCAAATTTTACTATCGTAGTGTTAAAAGAAACTAATCTGGTCTTTTTTGAGCTCTTTGCTTTTAATATGGAAAATCAATCAATAAACAACTGCATCTACATAAATATAATATTATAAACTAAAATAAAATTTAAAAACTGAAGAATTGTTATAATATTTTTACAAGAATTCTTCACAAGAACATTTCGTGTAGTAAATTAAAAGTTCCTTTATGAAAATTTAAAATTCAACAACCAATTTATGAAATTTCAAGTTTGTTTTATTTTATTTGCTATATAATTATTAGTAACATTTCTGCAGATATGAAATGAATTTGCGTAGGTGAAGAATTTTCAACAAAAGAATATCAAAGAAATTTAACGAGCCTTTTCTTAACAAAAAGAGAAAAAGAAAATGTTATTAATTTGAATATGTAAATTTAAAATTTACATTGCAGGTGAAAGGTACAACATAGTACTAATATTTAGAAAATTATTAATAATTTAGAAACGTTCATCTTAAAAGCAAGTCCTGAATATTTAATCAGCAGTTTTCGGTGAAAACCTCACTAAAACCTAGCGAATGCATAAATAATGCTTTTAGAGATCCATACACGATTTCAAACTTCGATTTTATTTCAAGTGTTTTGTAAAACATAATCAAATTATTTAGCTATTCACTTGATTTTCTGCAGGCGCTGTTCGCATTCAAGTTTTATTTTAGCTTTACGTTTTTATCAAGTCGTCAAATTAATTATGATTCACCTATCTGGTAGTTGAACTTAAATTATTTACAATTTTAATTTTTTTTTCACAGTTTTGAGAGGATTTTTTTAAATAGAAGTTTTTTTAAATAGAAACAATAATCGCATTAGATAGCTTCGAAAAACTGCTTATTTGTTTTTCCGCTTAGCATTTCTTAATTCTTCGCTATTTATTTCACATTGCAGTAGTGACGATGGATATTCTAATATTTCAAGTGCGTCAACTCAAATATGTTGGCATAAAAATTAAAAAAAAAATGTAACAAAAAAATTGTGTGGGTATTGTACACTTTTAAATACATTCTGTGTAACTTATTTATTATCCACTTTAAATTTCGGAAATGACAAATAATCTGTTCTATATCATGGAAATCTACTTATTAATTTTGTTATTAATTTATTACAGTAAAACAAATATGGACAGTGCTTCCTTCTAACAACCGGTGAGTCAACATCCGTTATTTGAAATTAATTGCCTTAAAACAGAAGTGTTAAAGCTAATAAAGGATAAATTGGAACTATTTAATGGAAAACGTGAGGATAAAAATTATTTCTTTTAGACGAAATGTTGATAAAAAAATTATTAACTAAATTAGGTCGACTTGTAAGGACTTGATGTAAGAAGCGACGAAATCGGTTATCCAAATAATATACAAATTATACGTAAAAACTAAAAGTTGAAAAATATCAGTTTTCCACTTGTTCTGTAAACCAAGAAAAATTTCAGAGTTTTAAGAAATGATCGGTGTGGTGTTTGAAATGGTGAAAAATGATTCTGATTTCACCAAATCTCTACCTCTTACCGTTTACGAAATCCTCATTCATTTTGGCGTGATGGTAGGCCATGGGATCTCAATGTTGCGAGGTCGCATCTCGGATATTCATTTTATGCTTTTAACGTCCATTATGTGCAATATACAAAAAATAATGATAATTATTACAATGTAAAGAAAATAGCAAATTTTATACGTAGTTAATTGCATTTAAATAAAAAAAAATCGTTTTATTGTAAGTGTAGTATATAACTACGATATCTACTGTAACTCACTTTTCTTTGCGATTCGTTTGTGAGTTCCTTTCAAAGCCACATTATTTATCTTGTGCTTTGTACTTTGTAGCAAATTTTAATGGATTTTGTTTGCTTAACGTTGGTTCAAGACTAATTACAGTTAATACTGCATATTACAATATGATTAATTAATCATTGTGCGCAGGATCATAAAAAGAAGCCAAAATAAAATCAAGAATACTACTACTATAGTAGGTATAAGTAGATTGAAAATTTGTTTTAGTTTCTTTTCGCGCATAATTGGGGTTTTTAATTTTCTCATAGGACCACTGCCACGTATGAAACATAACAGGACGTCAGTACTAATATTATGCTCGATAATTAAAGGAAAACGTTTAATAGTGAATTTTTTATCGCTATATCACCATTATGCTCTCCGATGGAGTTAATAAGCAACCAGCGCAAAAAAATTCATGTAATATCATTGTAAAATTTTCCTTTTGCAAGTTATCGTTTTCATCTAGTTATCTACAGCATATTAAATTAACGAGAAAAGTTTTAAACTGCTTTTCATTACAAAAGTAAAATGGAACTTCAATATGTGGTTTCTGGAACGAAAGCAATAAAAGCAATTTTACATTTTGAAACTACACACTGCTGTATATCAGCATTTTATAGTTAAACTCGCGTGTTTATGGATTTGTGAAAATAATTCTAAGAGAGTTTATGGTCAAGTACATATATTGCATACATATCCGCGGTTTCATGTGAGGTTCTAAAATATTCAAAAATTTATTGTTTACAGTTAATTACTTTTTAAACCGTGATAAGCTAGGCATTATATAAGAACAAAAAAGGATAAAAACTGTTGTAAAAACGTTTGGAAAATTACAAATTTTATATTAATTGCAATTACAATAACACAATGATAATAAATTATTCAGTAAACTGAAAATAAATATAGGGTTTAGCGTGGGAAATAAAAAATTGGTTGATTGCCCAGGAACTCCTTTAGAGTGCCATTTCGTGTAATTTATTTTAATTGTTCTAATTTACATTTATTACATAAATACATGCACAGTAAATAAAAGTTTTATTATAATAATTAAACATTCATTTTGTAAATTTCAGAAAACGATTAAAACAGAGCTAAATTCTTATTGAGTTATAAAAATTTTATTAGTTTTTCTATTTTTCGCAGTAGTTTTCGCATATTGTTTTTTATCCTTTCTTATAATTAGGGCATATTATTGCACTGCTCCATCTGTTAAGCATGATCTCAGGGTTCCACACTTTGAAAATCGGATCATGCAGTCTTCCGATCAATTTTTCTCCTCCGTATTGAATCATTTCTACAGTTATCGCATTTTCTCCTGGTCTTTTATTGCTTTTGTTGATACTTCTTCCATGATGAGTTCTGCTGTTGGTCTCTGCTCGTAACATCTCAAATAAAATACTATTTCCATCTTTCTCTCATTTGTTCTGGTTCAGTCAGAAGTTTTCATTGTTATTTTTAAGCATGGGTGTGTTTTGTGTATGCTTTTGTTCTCTTCACTTTCTGAGGGAAAGAAAGTTCTTTTTCTTTTTTTGCTTCTGGACACTTGTTTCATTTGTTTTCTTATTTGGTTGTTAGGCTTCTCTGTTAGTTTCTGTGTTATTACTTAGCATTTAGTTTCTTAATTTTTTCTTCAGTCGGATTAGTTATTATCATTCTTTTCCTTTGTTTTTCTTTGCCTATGTATAGTTCCCTGTTTTCGCGTTTGCGTTTCCTAATGCCATTTTCGTATCATATTGAAGTACTCTTCTGGATAATTCTTCTAAAGTTTCGTAAAACATACCCTTCACATTTTCTTCTTTTTCTTCTGTGGGAGCGTGGAAGTTTATTAATGTGATATTTCTTCTTTTATCTTTCACTCGAAGGGTGCATATATTCGTTCTGACATTTCTTCAAACTTGAGTACTCTATGGTTCATTTTGTTTTGTATTATAAAGCCCGTTCCCAACATTCTGCTTAATCCTTCTCCTTTAAAGAAAGTGACATCCTCCACATTTATTATCGGATTGATTAGTTTCTTATAGTGCTAATATTTCGACGTATTTTTTCATTTCCCCAATCAGTCCCTCGATCCCTCCCTCTTCCAAAATTCCTCTCACATTCCATGTACCAATATAATTCAATTCCCCCTTTCCATCAGATCGTGTCTCTTGTGCATATCATTCAATCTTTTTTGTTCAGTCTCGTCCCAAGTAACATTTTACCGTCATAAATGTACATATACCTTACAGAAATTTCCGTAACGGTAAAGCATTGATTTGCCCCTTTTGCAGTTACTGTATTGATGTATCATTTATGCACATATAAGGTACAGGTATTTTCGCAACGGTACGGCATTGATTTGCCCCTTTTGCAGTTACTGTATTGATGTATCATTTATGTACATATACATTACAGGTATTTTTGCAACGGTTCAGCATTGATTTGCCCCTTTTGCAGTTACTGTATTAGTACATCGTTTTTATACCGATTATGTGTTGATTTTTTATGAACGAGATATTTATTTAATAGAAAAAATAATTTTTATAAAAGATAAAATTTTTGATTTTTAAATATTTCTATTTTTTACATACTGCTAAATTGTTTCCCTGTTGTCTGCGCCAGAATCTGAAAATTGACATTATAAATGTGATAATTTTTACTTACTTTTTTTTCCGAGGCCAGGTTTTGAACCCAAGCTGTACTGTACCTATACGTCTGAAAACCAACTGCTTAGCCAACTCGACTACCTGGATATACAGTATAAACTATGATATTTCTTATATTTGATGGTCAATTCTATTTTCAATTCATAGATTAAAAATATTACCTAATATTGAATTAAAATAAATCAAATATTTTGCTTTGGTACTTTAAAATTTATTACATTATGAATTATTTTAAATAAAAGTTGTTATTTTGCACGTGTTTTGAAGAAAAATGCTACGACGTCACTTTAATTCGAATCGACAGCGGTGGTGGGATTAAATTTATTTAATTTAAATTTATTAAATTTTAATTTCCTGACTTTTAATTTCCAGAATTTTTATTTCAAATTTGGAGATTTTCGAAGATTTTTGATTGTTATTTGCGCCGTAGTTTTTCTTAAAAATCCGTATTGAAGTAACGTCGTTAGAAACTTTTTCAATATTTAGAAAATCAAAAATGTGATACATAGTTGAAATAAAGATTTATGATTACTAGAAAGACATAAAAGACCGATTCCCCAACTATAATATTATTCCTTTCTCATTATAGGAAAAAAAAATATTGGAGAATGTAAGAAATCTCGATGGCGTAATGGTAAATAGGCACGATGGTACCTTTGGCAATCCGTTGTACAGTGGTTCAACTCCCAAGCCGGCAAAGTTATTTTAAAAATAAATTTCCTAATTAATTAATTTTTTAATATTTTTATTAATAAATATTATAAACACAGTCATTTATCGGTCTTAAAACTTTAAAAGGGCCTTTAGTTAATTAGCTATTAGAAAACATAAAATATTTAAAATACACGTTTTACATTAGCTAGTTAACTAAAGGGCTTTTTATATGGGTTGATAATACCGGACGTAAGAGGTTTAAAATTTCCGCCCCCAATTTAGAAATTTGACCGCCCTTCTTACTCCAATAATATCTCATATAATAATTATTGTAATATAAAATGCTTATCATAATTTGTAACCAATCAGAAACAAGAGTTTTTCTAACGGCGAAATTTTTTTTTATACATAATCTTGATACATAAATAACTATAATGTTACATATTTTTTACATTTCAATATTAATAAAAATTATAAAAAGCGCGTCTCGAAATTTAATTTAATAAAAAGGGACTTTGGAGAATAAGACGGATTTTTATTTATAAAATTATTATATTATACGAGTATATATTTCATAATATTTTATTATGTACTTATTAAAGTAGTCATGGACAATATCAAAACCGTGAAATAAATATCACAAAGTTTAACTAATAAATCATCTTTACATATTATATACCGGAATTGTAAGCGACTAAAACTTTACTATTTAATCTACACTTTCAGGTATCAAACCGGTGATGAAAATATCGTACCGTCCATCTTATAAAATACCTGTATATGTTAGACATTGCTTTTATTGTAACAAAACGAAACGATTAAAACATTACCTAATCGGTACCGTATGTTCAACTATATTTTAGTTAATAAACTTTCAGTGCCGATCCGATAAAGCAATTGCCTTCAGAATAACGGTGCGAAAATATGTACATTGAAACTATACCTAAACAGTACAGTGTAAATATGAACTAAAATTTATGTGCCGCTTATACATTTTGGTACTTAATTTTCAGGTAATAATTGTAATATAAAATGCGTATAATAATTTGTAACCAATGAGAAACAAGAGTTTTGCTAACGGTGAAATTTTTCTTCGTTCTGATTGGTTACAACTGTTTTAAAACGTAATTAAAATTCATTGATCTTTAAATTACTTATTTTTATAATAAATATTTTAATGTTACGTATGTTTCACATTTTAATATTAATAAGAATTATTATATTATATAATATATTTCATAATAAATATGTTATTATGTACTTATTAAACCTGTCATGGACATATATTATTATGTTGAACAATATCAAAACGGTGAGGTAAAAATCATAAAATTTAACCAATAAAGCATCTTTACATATTATATACCGGAATTGTAGCAACTAAAACATTACTATCCCATGTAGCACACATTGTTGGCGCAATATTGGTCCAATATTGAAAATCAATATTGGTCCAATATAGAGATGTGAACATTCTGCTATATTGGTCCAATGTGGATTTTCAATATTGTACCAATATAGATTTTCAATATTTGACCAATATAGCAGAATGTTCACATCTCTATATTGGACCAATATTGATTTTCAATATTGGACCAATATAGCAGAATGTTCACATCTCTATATTGGCGCAATATTGATTTCCAATATTGGACCCATATAGCAGAATTTTCACATTTCTATATTGGCGCAATATTGATTTTCAATATTGGACCAATATTGCAAATAAATATTGGTACAAAGAAAAAAAGATTTAAATTAACTTTTTACGTATTTATTTAGATACCTAATTATATAAATATTATTTCAGTCTGGTTTTTTCCTAATTTGTATGTTGCTACCTTTTTCTAATGTTTGTAATGTTGTAAGTTTTGAGCCTCCACTAAATGATATAGTTGTATCTGACAATCATATTAATTATAATTTTTTTTTCTTTCAAGTATCCTTTGATTGTTGTAGTACCGAAACATCATATAAATCTGAAATTAAATTAAATTTAAAGATTTTTTTTTACTTACCGCTGCCGGGGTTCGAACCCATGACGTTCCTTTGAATGTTTCCATAAGGCTCGACCGGTTACCATTTACCTATAGAAGCTTACTTATTGTAAGCTGTAAATATTATATATTTAAATTTATTTGCTCTCGTGATTTATGGTGTATATCAGGGGTGGCCAACTTTTGTGTACGTAAGATCTACTTTTTATTTTAAACATGTGTGGGATCTTAGTTGAAAACATATTTAAAAGAGAAAGCACAAATAACGTAAAAATTTGAAAATCTTGACTCAATTTGTTTCATTCGTAATCCGACGGCTCTTGCCAGATCAGTGTTACTACTTTTTCCCTATTTTTATGTAATTCGTAATCTCCTTTGCTTAATAATCTAAACACAACATTTAACAGTAAAAAATTATTGTACTCTCGCAAAGAAAACAAATCCTTTAAAATTATTATTGGACCACTGTATAGTAAAAAAACCGATACTCTGTGGCTTTCCAACTATCAATTTCATCAAAGCTCCGTGGTTTTCTATTGAATTCATTTGGAACCGTTTGACAACAATTTAAAGATCTTGCTGACATTTTTTTTCTGAAAGCTGGAAGAATTCTAAACTCGGACGATGATTTTTTCCAAAAATTTATAAGTTTTCTCGTAACCCCTAAGAACACAAGATGCATGGAATCTAAAGGAATGTGGCTAATAAATTTAAAATTTTTAATTTTAATTAAAAGTGATTGTTTTAAATGATGATCAGGTTGTGCTTGGTCGAAAAAATTCAATGTAGATTCTATTATTATATTGTAAGACAACTTACAATATTGTAAGTTAACAATGTATTAATTTCTTCTGCAAATTTCTCGAAAAATTGATCTACATCGGAAGGTTTTGAATTACCTAAATATAATGCTACAACAAACGGCGATATCTTAAAATTTTCAATATAAACTTGACACAAGATTGGCCAAAACGCGGCCAATTTTGCGCGGAATCTCATATAAAACTCCCGCTCGTCGGTCGGCTTTTACATGTTAAATTTGCTAAGTTCAAATTCGATTTATTCAAAAGTTTGGGCCCCTTTCTCGAAAAATATTTTTACAATTTACTATATTATAAACCTTGTTCTTTATTGTGTAGCACATGAAAATTTGATTTGAGTGGGGCTACTTATCGAACTGTAACCAAAATTTATATTTATAGCAAAACCGATTTGTATGTAGTAAAGCACATTTGGAGGAATCCTACAACTTTTAGGACAAATATTTGTCCTTTATAATCGCGACCCTAAATAAAATAATTATGAATACTTAAATTAAAATTTATTATTACATGTTACATTTAATGTTGGTTTCAACAACTAAGCAAAACTTTTACGCATTATTTAATTATTTCAAAATTAGTAACATTGTGTAACTAAAATAATGTGTTTAGTTACAAAATATAACTAAACACGTTATTTTAGTTACAAAATATAACTAAAATAGTTACAAAATATTAGAAAATAGGCATATTCTCTTCGATAATACGTTGGTTGTTTCAGTTTTTATTCGATTCTATATCCTCGTATATGTATGGTTTCAGTTGGTACTCTCCTAATCTTCTTAATTAAAAAATGCGTTTGAAGCTAAATGATAATCTGCTCATAATATGACGTCAAGATTGGGCAATGGCAATAAGTTTTGTTTTGGAAGCATGAACAAAAAATCATATTTTATTTATTTTTCTATCCTAAAATTAATATTAATAAATATTGTGGAGCGTAATATAACTTATGGCACAACAATATAATTATTAACAAATTTTATTTATTTCACATAAATAATGAATTTTATAAAATACAAAACTTGTTCAAAATAATAGTAAACCAATTTCTGGTGTTCTCATTGGGGGTCGTTCATAAATTACGTCACGCAATTTTCAGCAGTTTTATACCCCTCTTCCCCCCCCTCATCATAACACTTTGTCACAAAAATCTAGACCACCTCCAAATATTACGTTACGCACCCTTGCAACCCCCATATTTTATTATTTACCTTTTTAATAATGCCCAAACAACGAAAAAGTTATTATCGACTAGAAAATAGTTAATACATTTAAAAGAATTTCTCGAGAATAAAGTGCAGGATAAATGTCCGATTTTGTAACATACAGAACCCCCTTAAGGGGAAGTTCGGAAAAGTAGGACATTTACCCTTCACTTTTTTGGGAAAATTTTTATACAGAAATGATTTATATTTAATTTTGATTAGGATAAAACTATCCCGAAATTCCAATGTTGATTATTAAAAATATTAGCCTAATTTTAGTGGTATTTGAAAGGTTTCCTGTCAAAATTGGGATCTTGGGACAATTTTATTGTAATCAGAATTAAAAATAAATAATTTCTACATAAACATTTTCTCAAAAAAGTGAAGGATAAATGTTCTACTTTTTCTAAGTTGGCCACCATACAGAAGCGTGACGTCACTCATTTAGACACCCTCCCCCTAGCGTCACAAATAATAATCACGCAAGTTTGAATCCCCCCCTCCGTGCGTAACGTAATTTATGAACCTTGGTGCATGACGCCGATGGCGTCACAAGAAACCATGCGCAAACTTTTAATGTTGGTTTTACAACAGAACCAGTGTAAGATAGCATTCGGCGTGTCTGTATAAGTGTATGGTATAAGGTTAAAAATGTAGTAAAATGTTACCATCAAAACGCTATAAATTTTGTTACGAATTAGGGACAAACAATAAGAATAGACATCCATTAAAGCTCAAACGTTTCTCAATCGATTGATAACAATTTCATATTTAAAAATATTTAAAGGGGGGGGGGAGAAAATCCGTTAAAATATTGAAGCTTCAAGCAGCTTTTCACTACTGATTTTCCAATAACATTTATTAACTGTTCATAACATTATGAGTTTTTAATAATTAAACTTATATTTTTAGTTTTTAAACAGTGAAAATATTCAGGATTCAAATATCTTCGATCTTCGATTTAAGGTGATTTTAAATCGAACGCACATCACATGCATAGAAAGAGATGGGTCACGATGCTTCTGTCAAAGAAGCATCACGATTGAGGAGAGAGATCTTCGAAACAAAGCGGCTTTTCAAAAATCATCAAAGTAAAAAATATTTTTTAGAATATTCTTGAAAATTTTGTACCCTGATGATAATAACCCCTTTAAAATTTTCGCGGTCTAATTATTTGCATTCTTAGTTGCACTTAAACTTATAACGTAAGAATTAATGGCGCAACATCCAATTCGGCTCAAAACCAATTCTGGACCAACATTTGTGTAAAAAAATTGTTTGATGCAATATTTCAGCAGCCTTCAATATTTTCTTCGGTAATATTGGTTGAAGTTTGGCAGTCAATATTGGTTCAATATTGCACCAAGCTTCAGTCAATATTGGCAATCAATATTGGTTCAATATTGCACCAAGCATCAGCCAATATTGGCGCAATATTGATTTCCTATATTGGCGCAATATTGGAAATAAATATTGAACCAATATTGGCTGAAGTTCGGCCGTCAATATTGACAATCAATATTGGTTCAATATTGCACCAAGCATCATCCAATAATGGCGCAATATTGATTTCCTATATTGGTGCAATATTTGAAATAAATATTGAACCAATATTGGCTGAAGTTCGGCAGTTAAGATTGGCAATCAATATTGGTTCAATATTGCACCAAGCATCAGCCAATATTGGCGCAATATTGATTTCTTATATTGGCGCAATATTGGAAATAAATATTGAACCAAAATTGGCTGAAGTTCGGCAGTTAATATTGGCAATCAATAGTGGTTCAATATTGCACCAAGCATCAGCCTATATTGGCGCAATATTGATTTCCTATATTGGCGCAATATGTGAAATCAATATTGAACCAATATTGGTTGAAGCTCGGCAGTTAATATTGGCTATCAATATTGGTTCAATATTGCACCAAGCATCAGCCAATATTGGCGCAATATTGATTTCCTATATTGGCGCAATATGTGAAATCAATATTGAACCAATATTGGTTGAAGCTCGGCAGTTAATATTGGCTATCAATATTGGTTCAATATTGCATCAAGCATCAGCCAATATTGGCGCAATATTGAGTTCCTATATTGGCGCAATATGTGAAATCAATATTGAACCAATATTGGTTGAAGCTCGGCAGTTAATATTGGCTATCAATATTGGTTCAATATTGCACCAAGCATCAGCCAATATTGGCGCAATATTGATTTCCTATATTGGCGCAATATGTGAAATCAATATTGAACCAATATTGGTTGAAGCTCGGCAGTTAATATTGGCTATCAATATTGGTTCAATATTGCACCAAGCATCAGCCAATATTGGCGCAATATTGATTTCCTATATTGGCGCAATATTTGAAATCAATATTGAACCAATATTGGTTGAAGCTCGGCAGTTAATATTGGCTATCAATATTGGTTCAATATTGCACCAAGCATCAGCCAATATTGGTGCAATATTGGTTTGCTATATTGGCGCAATATTGGAAATCAATATTGAACCAATATTGGCTAAAGCTTGCAATATTGGGCCAAGATTCAATATTGAGCCAATATTTGTCCAATATTGCGCCAACATTGTGTGCTACATGGGATTTAAACTGTACTTTAAGGTATCAAACCGGTGATGGAAATATCGTACATTCCATCTTATAAAATACATGTACATGTTAGATATCGCTTTTATAGTAACAAAACAAAACGATCAAAACATTACCTAAACGGTACCGTATGTTCAAATATATTTTAGCTAATAAAATTTCAATGCCGATCCGATACAACAATTGCCTTCAGAATAACGGTGCGAAAATATGTACATTGAAACTATACCTAAACAGTACAGTGTAAATATGAACTAAAATTTATGTGCCGCTTAGGTACCATTTTGGTACTTAATTTTCAGGTATGAAAATATATGTACATATTCGTTATACTTCAATGGTATACCGGTATAAAACCGACGTTGATGTTACTTGGGGTAATTCCGTCTTCTCGCCAGTCCGTCATTAGTTTTTTTTGCGTATTTATTTTGTAGTTTTGTAATTTTTCTGCAAGCAGAGCCGGATCTATCGGTTTCTTTTCTACTAGTTTTTTAGTTTCACCGTTCCATATCATTTATCTTCCATTCATCACCATTTTGTCCTTATCCCTCTCTGCTCTTACCTTCTTTTTTATATCTATTATAATCCTTTTTATTGCGGGAGCCTGATTGCTATACCTGAACCTTTTAGTTCATGTATGTTTATTTTTCATAAGCTTCATGATAACATCCCAATTGTTCATTCTTACTACAATTCTTACATTTCACCTATTCGATTCACACTTTCTGCCGATCCTCTCTATGAAAAATTTCACTCCTGATTTTAGATCTTCCAGACTGCTACAACTTTCCTCTAATAGTATGCCAGTCAACACTATGCTGTTTCTTATTCTTTCCTTTTTGAGTCTTTCGAGTTTAATCTCCAGCCTCTCGTTTTTCTTTTTTATTGTTTCTACTTCTGACTTGCTTTCCTTAATATTCAGGATGGTGGTACTTTGAAAAATATTTCAATAAAATAAAATATGTGATTTTTTAACCATTGAAAATTAATATTAAATTAAGCTTTGAAATTATTATTATTTATTTAGGGTTAATCATGTAAATATTCATACAGCTAGTAGCTGCCTCTCTATTCCCATTTGCCATGCCCCCAGTGGCGTACCTAGGGGGGGGGGCGGTCCGCCCCGGGCCCCTTTACTAAGGGGGCCTCACCCAAAAATAAATAATTCCATGTTTCTCAAGTGAGCGAGCTCGTTCGTGGCTCAGTCGTTCAGAGAGCGTCGGTTTCGGAGCTGCGTTGCGTCGTGCTGAACGTCGTAGATTCAATTGTTCGAATTCGGGCTCTTACGATAAAACTTTTTATCAGTTTAACATTTTTAACAGTAATGATAATTGATGACCTATTATTTCTCTGCACAGGGCAATAGCTTATGGAAGACGATTAGATTAAGGCAAAAAAAAAGGCTAGCCACATTAAAAAGTGATAAATGACCTTTTTTGAGGGTGAGGGGGGGCCTACAAAATAAATCCGCCCCGGGCCCCAAGTGCTCTAGGTACGCCACTGCATGCCCCTCGATTGTGTGTCATATTTCGTCTTAATTGGTTTCCAACCGGGTTCCTAGGCCTGTTCATGGCAATTTTAGCAATTAGCTCTTTAGATTTTAATGAGCAGCTAACCCATCGCCCCAACCAGGAGGCGAAGGGTTGGAGGACCAGGTTAAATTAGATAACTAAATGCTGCCGATTAAAAAAATTTTGATTTATTGCTTAATTAAATAGTTAATTTTTAAAGTTTCGTTTATTAATATTTAAATAATGAAAACTGAGTTGAATTATTTTCTGTTTCTGGAATTTAACGACATTTCACCGTGGACAAAATTTAGAATGGGAAAACAACTAGAAATTACATTTCCATAGGAAATCATCTGTTTGGCAAACGAACGAGAGGAATATAATCGATCTAATATGTATAATGCATAATAAAATACATATTAGTAACATAATTCTTAGTTATTAAAAGTACAAAAATATAGGATTTGTAATATACTTAAAACAGATTTAATTTATAAAACAATTAAATCTTTAATCTTTTCTTCGTGCGGAAAACTGAAATCTTAAATTTCTCGGCGATATTAAAAAATCATTAATAATTTGCTCTATAAAAATAATTATCTTTGTTGCTGTTATTAATAAGTTCTCTTTGAATACCCATCATGCAAGACCATCTAATCGATTTTCAGTCATGGCAAATTAAATCCTTGTTTTAATCCTTCTTAACATTTTACAATATTCTCTATATAAAAGTGTTTGTATATAACCATAATAAATCATGGAAAGTGTAATGCTGGTATTGTACTATGCAATTTATTGTCAAAAATTATTTTGTTTCGTGCGCAAATTCTTGCGCTGAAAGGGCACAGTTTCTTATGCAATAAATTGCATAGTGTAATACCAGCGTAAAGTAAAACGAAGTAAAGATTTTAACGGTTACGTATTATGTAGTCTGGTGCAGGGTCGAGAAAGTTTAATTGCAGACTTAAATCTCAACTACAGCTAAATTATTTATGACGTGATTCGGATTCCACGTTAAGGTGGTAGGCACATGTGTATTACGTACATGCAAGTATCTAAAGTAAGTTTGTAAATTAAGAACTGTAAACTTGTAGTTATTCTTTATTGGTTGATCCGCAAATACCATAATAGTACGTAGTATTATAATAATTTATAACTATATAACTGCAATAGCTATTGTCATGGTCTGCTTATCATAGGGGGGTGGTGTGATGTAATTTGTCCGAAAGTTGAAACACTCATAAATTTTTCTGTATTAAATATAAGACCTCAACAGATGAATTACTTAGTTGTATCTGAGTTTTCTTTGATCAAAAGATTGATTAACTGCTTTGCGTCAGAAACCATAAAGATGCAAACGCTATTAGAATCTGAAAGATGGAATGAAGTTGTAAAAGACAAAATATTGTTGGTTGTTTGGTTCAATAAAATATAAGAAACAAATTAGATTTAATTTTGTTTATTTGTTAATGTAGGATTTTGTAAATAAAAGAAGTGACGATTTTGAAATTTGCGAGTGCGTGAGTGGGGAATTTAGTGAAGTTTTTGGATAAGGAGAACGGAGCGGGAGACTCGGAAGCGAGCCGTCAAAGTGTTAAGACGGGTCATGAGTATTTTTGAAATAAGTTTGAATAAAATTTTGGATGTTAATTTTCTTGGAATTAAGTTATTGGAAATACGTTTTTGAAAAAGTTTTGGATATTAATTTTCTTGGATAAGTTATTGGAAATAAGTTTTTAAAAATAAGTTTTTGGAAATATTTTTTGATGGTTATATTTTATGGATATGAGAATAGAATTTATTGGAGGAAATCAATCGAATTTCTAACCTGTCATTGGTTGCACGATTCCGAAGAGGATACTTGTTCATTGGTCGTTCCTACCTGTTTTTGTTTGATACAAGATCGGAAGCTGTTAGCCAACAATAATCTTCACGCTCCTATGCTCCACACGATACCGAACGCATTGAAAAACTTCGTAAAGACATTATATTTCGGTAAGAGTTTTTGTTTAGTGACGCATTTACTTTTTGATAATAGACAACTCGTCTTCTTTTAAAATTTCTGGCGCGCATAAACATTTGGGGGATTTCGATACAAATATTTCACATTGTAAAATTTAATTTGTTTGAATATGAGAAAACCAATATTTTGTTTAAAATATTTATCATGTTGAATAAAGTCCATTATTTTTCGTTTTGATAACGTTTGCTTTTCATTTCATATTAATAGCAGTAATAGATCAACGAAGAAACAGATACAACGTTCCATTATTTAAATAATCTTTATAAGAAAGATCAAAAGTAAGTTGACTTATGAATGTTCCAATTAATTCCATGAACTCACCTTTGACCCTGAATGTCTCATTTGCTAGCCGGTGCAAAATAATTAAGTGTCATGAACAGTAGCACATGGCACTATATTTTAATTTGACATCTTTTTGCACGTGTTAAAATTTGGTGACTTTTGAATAAATTTCTTTCGAGAATGCAATTTTATTCAATAAAATAAACATCTTTCAACCAAAAAAGGTAGGTTATTTACTTACGCATTACTATGCTTACATGAAACATCAAACACAAACTGCTGATTGAAACGTTGACTAAGGTATTATGTTGATGGCGAAACATCATGCCACCAGAATATATATTGCTTTTGGATACTACAACGAAACTTATTTAACTTGCTGATTGTAAAGCAATAGTAGAGAAATTGGTTTCCATTTAAATTAAACCAAAACAAAATGCCTTACGTTTATATTTTCTTTTTAAGAAAATCGTGATTTTTTTGTGTACTTCCTTTGTAGGTATACCATTGCGTGGCCGTCAATCAATATAGAGGTTTTCCGCTACCTACCTGATGAAGGTTCCTATATGAAATCTAATTATTTCGTCGAAAATTTTAACATTACCTCTTGTAAGAATTCCGTTGAATGACTTTCACAATTTTTTTAAAAAGGCAATCAAGGTAGGATTTGATAATGGTGTAATCGGAGTAAGTGTGTAATTTAGAAATATTTTATAAATCATTAATGTATAACTACTGCAATAAGAATAATTACATATAAGGAAAAGTTATACAGGATCCGACAGAAATTATTGAGGTGTGGTGTAAATACTGCTGTGCACTGCATGGAGAGAGCAGTTTGTGAGTAAATTGACTCTAATATGGAGAAATCAAATATTTGTTTCTGCGTTGGTGTTTCCGATTGCTAGCTATACTTCAGATTCATGGACTATCAAGAAATTGGATAACAACAAGATAAATGCTTTCGAGAGGTGGTTCTTCAGGAAGATTTTGAAAATATCATGGGTGGCGTACAAAACCAATATATTACAAGAACTGAATATAGCCAAGTGATTACTCGCCAGATAATACGGTAGCAATCTCATGTATATTTTGGTCATGTTGCGCGACGATAGGCAAAATGGAAAACATAATAGTACAGGGAGAAATTTACAGGCGACAATCAAGAGGACGTTCTCTGACAAATTGGGTGGACCAGATAAAATCGTTCATCGATGAGAACTTACCAGGAGCATTGTGGCGTGCTCAGGACCGAGCACAATGGACGCTAATAGTTAACAGTGTAATTTGATGTAATGTAATTGAAAATAGCAGAGAGAGAGAGAGGTCACCATCAATGCAATACTAAATAAGGTTCACAAACTATCGATGTCATATAAAATCCAAAATTCCTCGTTCTATTTTAACCTGTTGTGGACAGAATATGTAGTTGATGACCCCTTTTTCAATCCTGTATCAACACAATTACTTCAGATTTTTGTATTTTCTTGTACGAAAATCTTTTCTAATACGGATTTTTTTCTTTTTTGTTACGGTTAGTACCGCATCTCCGTCCTCAGTTTCCATTCTTCTCTATTTTGACATGCATCTTCTTCGAGACCTCGAGCGTGCATCCAATAAATCAATGATTTATTATATACGTATTATAAAATTCGACTCCCATACACACTTACCCCATTTCACGGTGAGAATGTATAATATGGGTATTGTTTAAAAAAATGTGAATATAATATAGTAAAAGGATATATTATGTAGTATAAAGTTGTACCTAATATAATTTACCTGCAGACAATACCCATAGGTGTATTTTGTTAAAAGATGAATTCGGTTGAAAATATGAACTATTAAACTTTTGCTATACAATTTACCCCACCTTACCTTATTTTGTAATAATTATTACCCTTACTGTTAAACATTTGTATTGCAAATAGTAAGGTGGTTGAACTGGGATCACCTTCACGAAATATGAAGTTCAAATTTAACATAATTTGAAGTGTCTGACATGCAAGTTAAATACGATATAGTGTGATAATATGTTAAAGAAGTTATTCTAATGTTTAAATAATATGTATAATAGTAGTACTTACGATATTCCAAAGTCACAAGATTCAACAGAGTTGGATTATTATTAATTATTAAATAATCGTAACGGAATTTAAAAGTAATTCACAGAAAATGAATTTCCTTAACAATTAATAATTATGAATATTGATTCTTTGTAAGTGTTAGATATAAAGGTAATGTTGGGTAATATTTGTTAAAGGCTCAAATTGACGTTATATCAAAAGCTTTAAATGTAAATCAATACTTGTCAGTACACGCCGACATTGCTTCTAATTTTGTTTACTTAGAATTTCCATTTTATTAACTTAAAGTGTACCACGCACAAATTTAACTACTAATGGCAAATTTAAAAATACAAAACTTCCATATTATCATAATCAATGGATTCGTGATTTACGTAGTGAAAACTTGATAATAACCATATCAGTACTTCGCAATCACCAAAAACTGCATCAAACAGTTTTCAGTATTGTGCAGAAATGCACAAAATTTCATAAATAAAATATACTGAGAGTACACTTTCAGAAAAGTTTTCGTTACACTGTGACATCATCAGGCGACGATGTATCAATGTGTCGCCCGGGAAAACTGAAACGAAACTATTGCATTGCAAAAAAATTTACCAATTTAAAAAACTAAAATTTTCCATGCAGAAAGTAGAACCAGGTTTCCTTAGGCATCGGTTACCTGCGAGGATGTAACGTGTGTGAAGCCCTAATAGTCATATTCCCGACGCTATCTCTGTGGGATTGTCATGCAAGTATTATTATGTTTTGTGTTTGACTCCTTTGAGTTCATCTTTTATATTGGTTGTTACTGTTATTGTAATATTCTAGTTCTTTGTTACAAACATAAATTGCTATTTTTAGTAGAACATTTTCATTGCATAAAATACTTTGTAACTATTCAAATTACTATTAAATTAAACTTTAACAGTCATATGCACAGTCAAATATCTGAATTTATATTTAAATACAAATTATAGGTACAATAGATAGCAATTAGCAAAATATTTTGATCTTTTATTGTTAAATTAACTGATTAAATTTTATGGTTTATTTTAATATATTTACTGTATCTGATTTTGATTATGTCATTAATCTCATCATCGATATTTTATAGGAATGACTTGTTTTCAAAGTTTGATTTCTTTTTTCATTGGGATCTAACATATTTATCTTCTTCTTTCGATGTATTTGGTTGCATGTCGTATACCTACCATTTCTCTTCATTTCCGGTGAACTTTTATTTGATATAAATTTATATTGTTGCCTGTTGCAACGCTTTGCAAATATCAACAACCTATCTCGCCTTTATCAAATAATTTCTCGAAAATTCCTATTACTGTCTCCATTTTTGCACCTCTAGTTGTTAGTACTAAATTGAACATTCTGGTTAGTAGTCTTCTTGACAATTTCATTTGTACCATATATTATTTTATTTTGTCGATTTATAAAAATCTCTGTATTAGCGAATTTTCACATCTCACATTTGGTACTTACTACTTTTAATGGAGTATATTTTGTCATTGTAGTATGATTTTATTGCTCATCTCTTTTCATTTCTCTCAATTTTCGTAATAACTTTAACCAGCAATGCAATTCCTCACTGTTTACTTTTATTGTTGAAATAGAAAAGTTTGATACAAATTTCTAGTGCGCCTGTGTTAATCAACTTGTTTATAAAATGTGGAAACCTACAGTTACATTACAATAACTTTTAATGTAAATAATTACAGTCCTTCGAAGTTATACCCTCGTCTGATAAAGTACCAAACAGGGACAGTTCAAATCAAGACTTAACGGAGTTAAAAGCTTAATTTTGGCGGAATGTAATAAATGAATTTAGACAACACTCGCATTGCCTAACTTGCAAGTCGAATGTGTTAACTTAATAGATTAAAACGTTTACAATTCAATATAATAATATGTACAAAGTCTTACTTAGTTCTAATTCTATATAACTCTATACATTACACAAACAAGCTTCTGCATGTGGTTACTTAAATCTCAAACAAATCTTAGTTTATAACTTAATTATAAGAAGGACAAACATGTTTTAGCATTTAAATTATTCTCAGCTTATTAGAGTTAATAATTAAGAAATACCATAATAATTATTCCCTGTGGACCGATAAGGAGAGAGTACCTGCGGGTTTTCGACGAGTTTGACATCTATCAATTGAAAATCTTAGTTTGGACCTTGCTAATTTTAGCCTTTGAATGCTGCTTATTTCATAAAGATGCTCTTCAATATCTAACGTCTTCCTAGGTTTTTTCATAACAGTTATCTCAAAATAATTTTTAATATTTTAAATAATAACTAATGTATCTAGAACACGAGTAAATTTTCTTTCCATACAATTTTGGGCATCGAAATCGTCAGTGGGAGATCCAAACATTCACTGCTTTAAGTGGTTTGGAAACGGAAAACAGTTTCAAACCAAAGGACGATATAATTTAAAATGAAAGTTATTACAAAAATATCAATTGGAAATAAAATTAGTTTTCACTTTTCAACGTAAATACGAATGCAACATTTGAGATTGTATTAGATTTTCATCATAAAATTTTATTGCAATAAATTACTTTTTAAGTGAAAATCATTTAATTTAAAAAATGCAAATTACGCTCTTTTTCTAATCTTTTTTTGTTGCAGCGTGCGTGCACCGAGAATAATAATTAGAGTGCACGAATTGTGATTTTCCGAAATGACATATGAGTATTTTTAAAGGATTAAAGAAATTAATCTTTGTGGAAAATGATTAATGTTATGCATAATTTGAAACACTCGAGTAATATTGGCATGACATGCTTTACCCTAGATTTCGAATATAACAATTTAATTATGATATTCTCTCCACGATCTCAAGCACGCACATGCACCATAAGTTAATTTCAAATGTTTGAGAAGTTATATAACTGAGTAATAACAGACGCCTCAAGTACACTTTGTTTGCAATTAAAAAAGGTCACTAATTAATATAAATCGATATTGAGTTTACATTAAAACTTTCAGTAAAAAAACTGGCGGTTATAAATGATTATAATTTTTATTTATTTATAAAATAATGACAAATAACTTAGAATTAGAGTTGTGAAAAGATGTTTAAATAATGGATGATTCAACTTGATAAGAAGGTTTTGTAGCACGATAAACTAACAAGATCTTTATAATCGACAATTTGAAATTTATTACCTATCAAATAATTTTTAAAACTTTATTATCGTTTCTTTACGTAAACGTCTTCTTTTGCTTTGAATCGTCATGATTATCATCAGTCCAGAGGGCGCGTACATATCATGTAGTTAATGCCGTTCTGGCGGGACTACTATGAAAGAATTTTTAATTTTAAAAACGGTTACGGATGACATTTTTCGAGCGCCAGTTTTTCGAAAAGTATACTTTTTTTCGTGGGACGTCAATTAAAGTGGCAAATTGTAAAAACGCAAATTTTGAAAAATTTCGATTTGAAATCGGACCCATTTTGCATATAAATATTTGCGCGCAATTTTAAGCGAAACGAGTTAGTTTTTCGGTTTTATTTGGCGAATATAAGCGCTACGTGTAAAAATTTTTTCATTTTCCAAAACGTTTTTAAACGCCTTCACATCATGCGCCGAAAGAATTGTTAGTGTTAAATTTTTAACGCAGATCCTTCACACTCGCGTCAAGGTATTGCGATAATTTTTGAAAATTTTACATCGCATTAATGTGGCAAATTGCAAAAATTCTCTTGGTATATTTCAAAAGTAAATCTTAATCTGTCATCACTAATTATTATTTATCACCTTATAAGGTCTACTACTGAATATGGCCTTTTCTCTACCGTATACTTTCCTCGGCACTGGGATAAGTATGGAAGGTAGGTTGGGGAATTTTATGCGTTGGTTGCAGTATTACATTTTAATTTTGCTACATTGTCTTATCAGAAATCGAACCTATTATTTGTACCTCAACTTTTCCGTTGGGTTAACTAAACACATTGAATTGAATGTGTCAAATAAATTGTCGGGATAATATTGTTTGCATGGTTTTTAGAAGTTACCATTAGCTGGTCTTAATATACTTAATATAACCTTTTGTTTTTGTTAAATTAATTCTGCGGATCTAAGCAAATAAAAACACATACAATTATTATTAAATTAATTAAAAAAGTTATTTAACACAAAAACGCGACAAAAACGCTGTATAAATACATAGTAACATAATATCTTATACGTATTCATAATATGTATGAATTATAAATCAAAGAATAGTATAAGCGGTTGAAATACAAATTTGTTAGATTATAAGTGATGCGTAAGAGGATAAAAGGATTTAAGCTTCCTTAGATAGATTCATGTTTGCGGAACGTTTAAAACCCGCATGAACAATACGTGGTTGAAAATTTGGTAGCTCTTAAGTGCATATAGATGTCACAAATACCTACATTCATTATTTAATACTACCAATTAAAAAAATTGTTTTTCGTTATGTTTAACTACAAAAAATTTAACAGCACTTTATTCGCAATTGTCACATCAATTATTCTTAATTATCACAAAACAAAATTTTATAGTCACTCCCCTCATAATATACATAGTTTTAAGTTTGATGAGCATTCACGTTTTTTTAATTTCTAAAAACTGATATGTAGTAACTGGGGCCAAACTGGGTTAAATACGAAAAGTTAAACAAAAAGATTTCAATTTGAACAAAAAATAGCATTTATTATAATAGCAACCACTGGCGCTAAAATTTTGAATTACTAAACAATTCAGTATCGAAATCGTTTACTAACTTACAAATTCGTGTTCTGTGGTCCTTGATCATGAATAAAAGTGGAGCTCTTATATTGCAAAGTCTGATGAAAAAGTTGATACAATTCAAAACATGTGGAGAGTTAATAAAATATTCAAATACAGTATAGAGAAAATTCAACCATCAATTAAGTTCTTGTAAAAAGTTTAGATAATATACCAAAGTATTTTACGACATTATCGTAGTTTGAAGTATTATAAGTATGAAACATTCGATTTGTAACATAAATATTTCACAAATCTATTTTGTACTTTTTCAATTCTATCAACATATTTATCGTAATAAGGGTTCCACACAATAGTACAATATTCTAGTATTGATCTAACAAGAGATATAATTATATAATATTATCATGAAAATTCTAGGCTTGCTAAATTTATTAAATTGCCGAATTGCTATACCTTACATTATATTGGCTTTGTTAGATTAATAAATTATGAAAGTGACCTGAAAATGTTTATTTTGAGTTCATATTATGAATACTCAAATCTAAATCAAAAAAGCTGTCAAGAAAGATCAAGATTTGCTAATTTTCTCAGTAATATAAGATAATGTGGTTAATATGAAAATCACTTTTTATTTCATCAATAGTGGCGTTAAAATACTAAGCACTTTTCAGCTGGTTGTCGATATAATCAATTAACTGATAGAGTATATTAACTATTAACTTTTCTTCAGTTATAGGGAAAATATAGAAGTCGGGGACATCATAAATTTAATTATTATAAGTTAGGAGGTTATCTTGAGTTCTTAAATTGAATATTATGTATTAAAAGAGAAAATATATAAAATTTAATATTTATATACCTAGATATTATTATATTGCCAGTTTCCGCAAATATTGAAACATCTGTTTATGTAAATAAAAAAATAAAATTTTATTTACTTGTTAGAATACTATTGCAATAAACACAAACAAGTAGTCGGGGATTCCCAAACCTGAATTTTCATTTGACGCGATATTCTAACGACTATAAATGAAATATTTTGTTTGTGTATGCATGTTTTAAGATTGACCAAAACTAGGGATCGTTATAATTTTTGCACAATTCTGTAAGAAAAATAATATATAAAATATTGGGCATTACTCATTAATGTGACAACGATAGGATCGAAATGGTTACAATAATAAAAAATAAGAATACAACCGAAAGATAAAAATTGCTGCAAGCAATTCCTGAGTTTTCCATTGACATGGCTTCGTTGTAATATTATCTACTATTTTGTCTTCCTTGAATTACATAAGAATTCAACTGTCAGCACTTCAAATTGGCCTCTGTTATCTTGTATTTGCTATGTAAAGTTGATTAAAATGTTCCAGAATATACCAAGACAATAAGTCAGATTGAAATGATGTGATTGTACGTGGGATCTACTAGGATGGGATGACATTTAAATCAACGTGTAGTATGTCTTGAGATACGTGACTGTTACCTCCAGAAATTTGAGAATTTAGATATTTACTTATTTAAAATAGCTTTAACCTAATTTTAATAAAATAAATGCTTTTATTGTCGTCATCCATTCAAATCGTAAATTTATTAAACTAATAATCTCAAATATCAAACTCGATAAGCTTTCAAAGTAAAATATAATACGGGAAGCTCTTTATTTCGTAATTTTACTAGAAAAGTTTTGAAAATGGAAGTTACATTGTTTGTGTTCAATTTAAAATTCTTTAAAATTTTCATCGATGATGAAATAAAAATGAGAGATTATTTTTCTATGCAAAAGATGCAGTGTTTTCGACTAACAAAAGCTGAAAAATAAACTCAGAAGATTGACGATTTGAATAATTTTTCTATATGAAACGCAAGGAAAACGTCGATAAAGTGACGGTTGCTTCCTTCAGTTTATTAGTATCATCTTACCTTACTTAATTAGTTACCTTAGCGCAATTTAAGTTCCAAAAATAAATTAAATTTTAATTATCTTTCAAAGAATGTGGATAGTACATTTTCAATGGTGTAGCGTTTTCGAAAAAATAGTGACGCCTTTAGATTCAGAAATGGCAAGTCTAACAAATAATGGTGTTTCTATTTCTATACTTTTAATAAAATTCAGCTACATTTCAAGAAGGAAATGCTTAGAATAAATATTAAAGTTTTCTTTTTCCTTATTGATTTCATATTTCAGCACATCAAAATTTAATAAAAGTGGGTATAAGGAATAATATTATTAAAGCTTAGAGAGGTTAAAAAAGAAAATATTATTTTATTATTAAAATTTGAATAATTCACGACAAAACAATATTTTTTTGATTTACCCTACTTAAACACCGAGTGCAATTATTTATTTATTTGTTATTATTACTTCTCTGTGTGCACCTATTTGTTTAGAACATCCGTTTGTATTTGTACGGGTAGACTTTCGTTCCGGACACATTTCCGGTTGATCAATAGAAGACTTGTTTTAGTCCAGTAGCGTTCACTTACGGAAATTTAAGGAGCTGCAAACCGACACTATTAATTTATTGATGTTATTACCTTTTGCCTTAATAAATATTACCCACGCACCTAAATCTATTAAATATTAAGTTCTGCAGTGAAAATTCAAGAAATAGTTTGGTATTCGCTAAACTTCGATAATTTAACCTATAGCCATTTGGCAAGTAATTGAGAAGTAAAATTAACATTGTCCAATTTAAAGGAGATAAAAAGAACAGACGCCAATCTGAAGTTATTTATTATTTAAACCCAGTTTGCGCACTTCTGGCTGTTAAATAAATAATATTTTTTGTTACAACTCAAAATTCTTTAAGATGTACCAACCAAAAATGTTATGATGATTACAGTGATTTGTAAATAAAATTATGGAATTTATACTTTAGTCGATTAAGAACCTGTAAGCATCCGTTCGACATAGCATACGAGTTTGAAGCTGAAGAAGTTTGAAGATGTCAATGCAATTACTATAATGGGTCTGGGATCAAATCTCTTTCTGAAGAGCTTCACGTAAGATGAGCTTTTTAACCACCGTCACTATTATATACACTTTTAATAAACGTATTGAATTTACTTAACCGAACTAAAGCAGAAATCTACGCATCCTTTGTACGTGACCAAATTTTTAATGCTCTTATATATTTATATCACGTGAAATCTAGCAAGACTTTCGGATTGAATTCGTTTGTTATAGATTTTCAACTAGAATATAAATATTTGAAATCTATCGAATTCTATTTTATGTTTAAAACGGAACCTATGCAGATTAAGAGTACGACAGGTGACAGAGTATATAAAATAAAAGGATATAAAAGCTCTTGGAGGGAAATTGTATTTTGCTACTATTAAACTTTATAAAACTGCTTTATTCTCTCTAACATGCTTATCTAAACTGAAGTCTTAATGTAACGTACACAAGAAATCACATTAAAGCACATTTATAGTAAAAAGCTGTTGTTTTATTAATGTTTTTTTTTTCGAAAGCTTTTAACGCAAAACAATGTCGAAAATGCTCTATCGAGTAGTATTTAGTTTTACCTTATAATTTGCGCATCAAACGATTGTAAAAGAACAATTAGAAAAGGAAACGTGGTCACAACTTTTAAATTATATTTCCACGGAAAACGAAAATTGTTTCAAGTGTAAATAACAAAGTTGTTGGAGTGGTCTCAAAGGTAAGCTAAAGTTAAATTAAAAGTCTGAAATCGTTACAAGTTAAATTGTATCGTGCATCTCTTTTTAAATATGTACCTCCCTAAATTATTGTCCGTAATATGATATTATTATCTCGTATATTAATCAAAAAGATTAAGTTGGTTGCATCAAGAAGAACTAAAAAGTACAGAAATTATTTCTTCTAACGATAAAAAGCTATATACGGTTTTTGATTTTTTTTTATAAAGAGACCTCTTTATGGTCCAAATTTAAAAAAAAATCATGTTCAAAATGACATCGCGGTTTACCCCCTTTCAGTATTTAAAATTCACTGCATTATTTTCTTTTTCCTTGTAATTTAGGATCCAGTCAGTCCTATGATCATGCATGCAGTGGGTGTGCAAAATTTTAACACACACATAGGGGAACCACAGTATAATGTCGGTTCTGAACTTACTGGAAATAAAATACATTTCATTTTGAGAAGATATTCCTAAGCAAATTACACCTAGGTGGTTTGCCTTCCAAGGGGAGATTGTCACAATAAAGTTCTTACTTTAACCAGGATTGAATCGGGTATCTCGGTAATAGTAGTCCTACGCACTAACCCTTAAACTATGGGGTGGATTTTTTGACGTGGGTTTTAGCTATTGGACAATAAAATAAGAAACTGAAAAAACCAAATATTCAAGCCGAAAGTTGAAGTCCTAGAATAGACATTATCACAAAGATACGATGTAAAAATTTTAATCGGCAAATAAATCGAAATAAATTTAAAATTCGAGAAATATGAATTATTGTAAAATATAATATTGTTTCCTTTATATTGAAACAGTTGCTTGTAATCAAAAAACATTTTGCAGTTTTCATGTGAGAATGGTATTTTCAGAGATACTAACTCATCAATCCATTCAATTTTTGCAAGATAGAAATGAAAAAAATTCCGATCGGCCAATGAAGCCCGCAGCTGCCTACACTTTTTTTTTGAAAAAACCTTCAAACGAAATTTGACAAATTTTATTTTGTCTGAGATTTTGAACATATTCCACACTATAGCTTCGGATGAGGGCACAACCTTTGGGTTTTTCACCCAAAATTTGGATGTCAAAAGAATGTACATGAAAGTAAAATATGACATGCTTAACCTTTTTCAAACGAACATTGTGTAATATTTTACTTTGTATCAATTTTTGATTTAAAGTACTCTGAAAATTGATTTCGGAGTTAAACTGGTTTTGTATGAAGTTTCAAGTTTCAAATTGCTTATTTGTAGCGATTTACATTTTTTACAATTCCTGTTGCAAATTTTAATTTTAACTTTTTTCAAATACATATGCCTACCAAGCAAGAAGGTTAAGGACATATTTTTTTAGACCTTCTTAGCTAAAATTTTATATTGATTCCTTCAAATGATTTTCATTTTTAAAAATTCCTTTATTGTATCGTATGTTCTGAGACGCTTCCTTAATTTTAGATTTTCAGAGATAGAAAACTCGTTATTGCATAAAAAAAAGATAATTAGTTGCAAACATTGGTTAAACATTAAATCAACCTGTTATAAGAAAAGTAGGTACCAAATGAAATACACCGTTTAACTTTATAGCTCAAAAACTTTGTTTTTTATTTGGTCGATTTATTGCAACTTAAAGTAAAATATCCCAAGTTTTGTTCTTTGAAAAGGTCTTGTGTGATTGATTACCCCGGTTATCAATTCCAGTAAATTGTATCAAAAGCAGACTTTTTTCGCCTACATATCTAAATCGGTTTATATTGATTTTTATTGTGTTACAAAGAAATTTTACTGTCAGTTTTTGCAAATTTATTAAAGAAAAGCACTGATGCTTTTATTAATTTCGTACTCAATCAATCATCATGAGTCCAATTCTATAATGTTGCCGATTAAGTGACCGGTATGCTATATTTTGCCATTATCTATAAGTTTTAGTAATTAATTTAATTTGTCAAGTAGCACTTAAGTAAGAGAAGTTTTAGTGAAAGTTAAAATTTAATTTTAACTGCATGCACTTTGCATTAATACATAATCAAAATTAGTTTACCTAACACGTTTAGTGTTCTTCATTATAGGAAACAAAGATTGTTCCGTTATAAAATGAGGTTTGACATTTTTCAATAAAGTAAATGCTTCTGCTGAAATTTATGCAACGTTTAGGAGAGGAAACAACTTTCTAAAATCAAATTTGTAACGCTTTGTGATATAACAGTCTACTCGTTATTTTTCAAAAGATGCTGCTTAACATTAACATTTTTTTAGTTATTCAATTGATAAGGCCATTTTCTTAAATTTTATGGCAATTTCTGGGCATCCTTTATGAGGGGGTAACGGGGCAGTTGCCCCAGTATCTGACTACGCGCTTTTAATTACAGTTAATTTAATTTTTAGATAGATTAAAAATCATAAGTTTTAATTATTTAAAAATTTACTTCTAATTTTTTTAATCTCTTCGCAGAGACTAAGTACATAATATTATAATAATACCATGGTAACCGTCAAAGTTCTTATGTGGTGCTATTGTACTATGTACAATAACTCGAATTGTGGATGCGAGATACTATTAGTCTTGCAATTGTTTAGAACACTTCCAGGACCCTTTTCTTTGTACAGGCAGTTGGTGTAGTGCATAAGGAATTGGGTCTCAAACCGTAAGGTTATACGTTCTATTCCCAGTTGCTACCAAATTATTTGAGGCATTATAAATTATTATAGTTCGTATTCAACGTTAAGCTGTAAATCCCTTATTTACGTTTAATCAGTAAGTAACAAAAATTACTAAGATCGAAACAGTGTTATTAATTTCTAATTAATTTACTGCGTAAAACATGTCGATACTTAATGACTTATAATTTGGTGTTTTAGATTTATCTAGATTGCAAGATGGTTTTATGTTAAAAAAAGTATACGAAGAGATTTTTTTAAATTCATTGCAGAGTGCCATAAGAAAGGTCCAATTGCTGTGAACGGTGACGAATTGAGGTTCTCGGCTCTTCTCTGACGGTTTCCTTCACTGTAATGATATTTATAACTGAACGACCACCACGATGACAATTAAGTGTTCTTTCAGTACTTGCTGAACCAGTTTCTTCAATTTTTTTAAATTAAATTTACAATTCCGCTACGAGAAAGTAAAATATCCCAAGTGTCTACCCAAAATTTTCCCGAATTTTGACCCATTTTGATAACGTGTTTTCACAATAACTATGCGTTCGTCGATCGTATAACGTTTCATGATATAATCGTATTATTTATAGATGACGTGTGCCAAAATGAGCGCTGTTAAATCTATAGAGCGGAAATGCCGCGGAATTCAAAATGATACCTCTAATTAAATCAGCCTTTATAAAGGACGCTTACATAAATATATAGTACATAATATATATAGACTTTTTATATTCATCATTACAATACTTGGTTGTTTTATAGTTGAGGTTATGTGAAAATTCGGAGGTGTTTAGAAAAATGGTAAGTTTAATTTTTTATTTTCAAGCACCAAATAATAGGTACATATCTGAAGAGACGAGTTTTGCGGGTAGAAACGTGGATAACGCCTAAACATGTAAAACTCTAAGGTTTCTTTGAATATATTGATTTTCTTGTTATTTTGTCATTTGGCGCTGATTCTGAATAGGGCCGGACCGTAGATTATTATGATATATTCCTCAACCATAATTTTTACGATAAAGTACTCAATATTTAAGTTACATTTACAAAATATCTGTGAAAATGTGTACGTGGAAGGAAACAGTAATCCTCTTATTTATGTCAAATAAAAAATATGAATGTAATAGAAAAGAAGTTAAATTTCATTAAAAGAATAATATTTCAGGATGATTACGAAGATGCTTCATGAGAAATAAAATATTTTTACCCATGTTACTATCGCTAAAAGGTTTTTAGAATGTGATTCAATTTTTTGTAGTAGATTTAAAATTAAATTTGCATAAATTGTGAATTTTGCCAATTTTATGAACCTCGTTAGTTTAAATTTGTTTATTTAGCGTTAAACTCAAACTTAAAATAGTCTTGCAGGTATGCACCGTTATTAAATTTAAAATTTTTTTTTATTGTAATCCTGAAAATAAATAAGCAACTAGGAAAGTTTTTTAATAACTCACGAGAAACTCAAATCAGTAACTATGTGATATAAGGGTAATTTATGTTTCGAGCAAACATTAAAGTTGCATATTTTACACAATGAAAAAAGTTTAGCAAAATGATGAAACTAAAGTTTTAAATTTACATCACAAATATTTACAATAATTGCTGACATCCACACACATCAGATTACTACTTTTAAATTAAGTATTAATTTCGTTTTAAATTGATCAAATTATATAAATTAACACGTATTTTTATCCATCTTCTCGAATTTAAAAAATTGATAACTAATTTTGTTTGACGACGGTAGAAATTAAACTCAAAATTCTTTTTAATTCCTTCTTTACAGATATTGAAGAACGACAAACTTTTTTAATTCACTTTATTAGTAATTCGTTAAGAGCCATTTTAATTAGTAAAGCTTTTAATTTTTAACTTGAAAAATATAAAGACATTTTTTACTTTGCTTTTAAAGTAATTTTAGTAATAATAAGTTGCAAAATAACAGAACTTGAACTAATTTATAAAGATCTAAAATTTTTAATACGTAATACGGGCTATTATTATTTGCTTCTTGCTTATATAAAATATGCACTACACATTATCTACTTGAATATTATTAAAACTTTTAATTTATTATTAGAGCACATTTTAATTAAAAATGAAAATCCTTTAGAAATTTAAATAAATTTTTATTAATACACGGAAAGTTTAGTTACTTATTCTTTGCAGATTTATCATAAATAATTTATTATAAATATCAAAAGCTGATTCTATATAGTATATAGATATCAGATTAAATCTAAACGAAAAAATTCTATATTGGGATTGCAACTATATTTTATGTGATCTCTATTTTGAAACATTTGAAATTTGGGCTTATTATAAAAATAAATAAACACCGAGATAAACCACAAAGTCCAGTTATAGAAGGTTGGTAAAATAATAATAAAAATAAATTGTAGTTATACATAGAGACGGACACCCACCTTTTGGTGAAACTCTTCAAGTACCACTGCCGAAGAATTTCCTTGTTTTTGCTGTGGATCGAACCGTTTCACTATTTGCTGTGAGTTTATCAAGGATAGAGGACGGTGAATAGAGAACCAAACTTTAACATTTAAAATTTTAGTTGTACAGAACTACAAGTACAAAGCTTGCTATAATTTAATTGAGTTATTAGCACCTTTATTTGAGATCAGCCTTATTTCGAGTCACCTGTAGCTTATTTCTTCATTGGCTACTTTAAACTATATTTTGTTTTTCCGTTAGGAAATATTAAATTGTACACTTGTAAGACTTAGATTTTGGAATTTAAAACTACGTCACATTTTTGTTTGTTTTATTATCACTGGCGCCCAACAATATGGTTGGATAGTATTCTGTCAGACAATCACCATAGATACATACTAGTACGAGAACTTACGAGATCCCCGATTCAGCTCAATATAAAGGTTATAAGCTAACCTCTCATCAAGGGTTTTCGAGGCAAAATGTAAAGCATAAGAAGCCTATTGTTGCTACAAACTGTAGATGATTAACAACCCTCTAATAGAGCGAATATTTCTATTATTACATTATTGTAGAAAATACAAAATGAGATGCATAAAAATTTATAACGGGCATTATCACATTTTTGGGATTATAAAAGTATCTGGAATTCGGATACATTTGCCACAGATCCATCTGGACGTAAACAGAATTTTGGTGGTTAAATTTAAAAAAGTACCTACACATTATTAAACTGATTTTAGAAAAAAAGTTAAATTAGCAGTTTTTCACATGGTAGTCGTATAATAATTTACATTATTTTTTTGTATACGTTACTGCTAAATTTATACAAAAATTAAAAACGTACTCAACGCGAGTTTTTTTTTCTACCGAACTTCATTAATTTTGTGACTCAATAAGTTCATATTGCAAATACTTTCCAAAATTATTTAATTTATATGTAAATTGCGGCGGGTAGGTTGTATTTTATGTTTATGAAATAAGATTCCAATAATATAAAATATTTTGTAAAATTTTGTAGTGCCCAAAGACAATTTTAAAATAGACGAAAGTTTTATTGAGGAAATTCAATACTGAGTAATTTCATTTTATGCGTGACTGACTTCCACATTCCATAAATTACTTCATCAAAATCAAAAGTTGTTAAGGAAAATTATATATTGCGTGATGTTTTAGTTAAACATTGAAAATAAAATAATTGTTTCAAAAAATTAATACAACAAAATATTTATTGTGTAAAAGGAACTTACAAGTTTAGCGAAGAAGTTTGCAGGTATGAAAAGAATGAGATCAATATTAAATAGTTCGTGACGCTTCGGGTTTACCTGTAAATTTTGGTAGAACGTTTCTAAATTGCTGAAACTTTTAATAATGATTATATTTTTCTGCGGAAACATACAATGGGTCGTCAAAAATTTAGCTAGATTCGAACATGTGGACATTTCAATGTCAGCGATTGTTGAATAATGTTGTTAAACTTTTCAAAGTTCAAATATTAATTAGGAATATGTTAAGAGTAGGAACGATCCAAGGACCCTTAGGATAGTAGTAGTTAGTAGTAAGTAGATTACTAAAACTTAAACACTAAAATGTAAGGGAAATTAAGCACTTTATGATATGAAACATCCCGGTAAGAAAATTTTATTATGTTACTACTATTTTATTTATAAAGAAAAATCTTGTTTGATCAATTTCTACTATTATACTAAATCACTAAATCATGGATAATCCTCACTGTCGGTATGAAATGTCTTATATGTTTTTTTACCTCAAAAATTTTCTTTCATTACTTTCCCTTTTCGGGTTGACATTATTTACACATGGCATTTGTTTGTGCCATGTATAATTAATTAATTCTTTTTATTGTAGAATAATACTTGGAGTAAACGTAAAGCCTTTCCTTTGTTTATTAATTTTATTTCCTTTTGCTCAAGTTTTTTTTCTTAAGTTAATTAAGTTGAATGTTATAAATTTATATTTTCCTTTCAGCTAAAGATGTGATAAAAATCAGTATTCAGAGCGTTCAATAATTTCTCAAAGAATTTAAAAAAAAGATAGTTCTTCTAAAAGACTCAAAGGCAGTGCAAAATATACCCCGACGTCAAATCTTTCATGTTTACAATTGGAAAAATTTTCAAGTTATCGAGATAGGATAAAAGCACGGCTTGGAGAATTTTTTTAATTGCTATTATTTTATTGGTAATTCAATTAAAATATGTTTTGTTAATATTTTAGTTTATGGCCTGACCCTCCCTTTAATGGGGGAGAGTTGTAAAGTTTAGAAATGGATCAGAGATATATTTCCCTAATGTTCCTTAATCTTTTACAAAATTTGTTAATTACATTTATTTTTCAAACAAAAGTACAATGGTCGTATAAACCATCATATTTATTAGATAGATATTTCCCTCACATACATAATCAAAGCTTAAACACGAAGTGATATTACATGAAGTAGCGCCATCTGAATATGGTACAAAATGCATACAGCAGTCGAAGAAATTTGAGTATATGTATCTGCACTTACAGTTAAAATTGAAATATATTTATTAGCTTTACTATTAGCGTTTGGATAAGTTCCAATTTGAGGTTTGTTTTGCTTGGTTAAGTTTTTGTTCAAATTTATAATTTTACCATTGTAGATACTATAAATAACACCCCGTCACTTGAAAATTCCCTCTTAAGTAGATTTCCAATATAACGTAAGTTGTATACATTATTCATAATTTTATTTAAGATTTTAGATAGCAGGAAATTTTTAGTAAAAGCTTTTTTGATTATAATTATTGTACGAAGAAATATTATAAAGTTAGGTAGGCAGATAAAATAGCAATTGCCATAAAGTATTCAAATTTTCTTCTTTCGCTTTCTTATCAGTTTCGAACGACTCATCACTCACGAAGTTTCACTCCGGGTTGTATTTTATTTGAAAAAATATTAATCCTTAGCTCAGAGGATTTTACTTCTATTGCTCTGCTATAGCACAGACAAGAGTTAAGAATTTACAATATTAAATCTTCTTTGTGCTTCAATGTTTAAGATTACATAACCTATTAGTTTTATATTTTAATACAAGTTTAAATATTTAAACGTATAAAAATATTTTTTTTCTTTGTGATTAAAAGTTAAAATTCAAAATCGACAAAACATAAAAATTCTTTAACAATGAAGTACATCAACACAACTTTGTTGAAGCTGTATAATGAATGAACTTTGTAACTATACATTGTTAGAAAATTAAGGAAAGTTTATAAGGGGATCATCATCAAAGATAGGAAAGTCATTAAAAAATACACTTGCAGAGAAGAAAAATTAAAAAAAGTTGTAGATATACACTTTCATTAAAAATGAAATTTTATTAAGTTAAATTTTTTGTGTTCGACCTCACAGCTTCTTGAATACGATCTGATTAATCTCGATAAATTCGCTAAATTGAAATTACTACTAATAAGTTAATGGAAATGTACAGAAAAAGATTTTTCAAACTTTCTGAGTGGTAAAAATGGTGAATAGTGGTCTTGAACATTTAGACGCGGCAGCTTTGGAGCAATGTGGTACAGCTCGAGTGCAAATTGCATTCTAACAAGGTTCATAAGAACGCAGATATATTCAAAAAGCGAAAAAAGAATGCTAATGGTATATCCATATTTTTGGTACAATTTTTCAAGGCAATTAAGTTTAAAGTAGATAGGTACTTACTTTATGCCTGAATCGATGTTTTACGCAATCCTCTAGGCCTAGGGAGTATTTCAGCAAAAAATTGTTCTTATTCTTTTTATTCTTCGTCTTCTGATTCGCGGTATAGGCCTTAGGCTTGTTCCGTGTCCAGCAAAATACGACAGATCTACACCAGAGAAGGTCGATGAAAAATTCAGCCGACGACGCAGGACTGGTAATCCTACTTGGCGGCGAATTAAATTACTCAAAATTTCACATTCTTTTTATTAACGTTATAAATTAATATATCACACATCATTTATCATTATGCAAAATGATATATTGCGGTTATCATAACCTCAAGTAGAGAAAAAGAATACACGTCTAAATTTAACCGATGTCCATGTTGATGGAGGCTTAATTTAAAAATCATGGAAAAGGTAAGTCATACGTTTATAGTTTAATACGGTTCCAAATGGTACAACGTCGACTTGGGTTTGCACTTATACGATAGAATTGAAACAACCGCTTCTTGGCTCCGATAATTTTTGTGCAATAATTACCGTTATCAAATGTCACTCAAGTTACGATATTAGAGCAAAGCTATTTAGATAAATGTTAAAATCCAACCTTTGATGAGGTTTAATATTTCCACATTAGCTAAAAGTTAAAAACTTGTGGTATATCCCGTATGCAATCGTAATTTGTTATAAAATATTCTAGCCTGACGAAGTTAACGATTATAAAGACATTCTGTGGCTTACTTCTTAATCACGTCAATTTTAAGTTAACTTTAGTGTATCTACAAGTTTGATGCATTACTTGAGAAAGTTCAAGTTTAACTAGAAAATGTAAAGGTAGGTTGTAATTTGTTTTACAAGTTGGTTTTAGGAATTTTAATCAAAATTGAGCTTTATAGTAGGATATTCAATCCAACTCAAATTTTAATAATGTATCTTTATTTTTTATGAATGCAGAAAAATTTCGAAAAATTTCTTTTTGTATTCTTAAAAAATTTATTGTTAAAGTTATCGTAATGAAAAGTTAAGCTACAATGGTTTAACACTTTAAATTGAATGTTTTTTCGTTTTACTCTCCGAGTTTTCAATTGGAATAGTTTTATCTTTGAATTAGTTGAAAGTTACTTTTCAAGTTTGTTCATATGGAACTGAATTTAAGTGACGAAAGGAAATTAGTTTAAGTAACTTTAATTATCGATTAAATGTATTAAAAATCTTTTAAAATATTAAAATAGTGGAAACAGTAAATTATAGATGATATTATGATTCTAAGGATAATTAGATTAATTAAGATGGATCCCCTCAACGACCACATCGAGGGAAAATCCTAACTAGGACTATATAAAAATTACTTTCGTCATCGATAATAATTTGTCCGGTAAAACTTTTGTTACTGCAATGCTAATATCAAGAAAACAAAATTTATACATGTTATGAATTTCTTTATCTAAAGGGTAAGGTAAAAACATCAAATAACCAGATCATAAGGCTTCTTATGATACTTTGTATAGAAGCCTAAAAAGAGACCTGTAAAGTATGTTTTTAATAACTTCCTTGCTTCCGATGGCTATCTAGAATTTATACTAGAAGTTGTAGTATTTGATTAAATTATATAATGTAGGTAATAACATGAGCAGTAGGTATTGAAAAAAACAATGCAAATGAAAATTTCAGTTTCTCGCAGTAAATAACGCTCAATTTACTCTTATCTGTTTAGTGCTTTAGGTAAAAGTATAAAACGAAGGTAGCGAATAGCGATTGATTCGCATACAATAGTTTTGTAGCCGTCTAGTGACTATTTGACCGTATAGCCGATCAAGTGCACTTTCAACATGAATGAGATTACGTCCTTCTTTCTGTACCTTAAGGGCTTCACAAGATTAGAGTTTCTATAATCGACTTTAGGAACCAATTCGTATCTACTCGTTGTAATCTTGTCAACCGATGTAGTTAATAATATTTGACCCGATTGATTTAAATTGTTATACGAATGATGGAATCGAAATTTAAAAAGACTATTCCAAACAATATAAAATTCTTGATCCGGTAACGTTTTTTATATATCTTTTCGTGAATAGGATTCAATTTATTAATTCAGCCATAAAAGATATTACCATCACAATTCAACCAAAATATGCAATCAATTTTGAGTTAAACAACGCATAAGCTAATTGAGCTTTAAGCTTTGATACGCCATTACTTTGGTTATCCAATTAAGGTTTTCCAACATTGAGAAAACAGAAAGTGACTAGCCAGATTACAAACCCAATAGGGTCACAAGAAACCCATTATAAAGTAACCTATATCAAATACATCATCACAGATTATAAAATATAATCGCATAAGCTCACTTATTTAAAGCTAACCAAAAATCATAAAAAATTATTTTTGCTCTTCCAAATTATAGGTGTAATAAATTTTTGTTTGCCGAATTATTCTAGCAACTAAAATGGTTATTATTTACAATAATATAAGAATCTACGAGGGGAAATCAATAAGTTCGGTAAAAACGGTACAAGGAATCAATATTTTTTAATGAAATAAATTTTATCTTTCGGCATAATCTGAATTAATTTTTCTAAATCACTGAAAAAAAAGAGGTTTCTATTGCCTTGCAAATTAGCTTTCCATAGCATAGTATAAGGTACATTATCGGCTCTTCATCGGTATTAAATTTCGTCTCGCGTAATCCTTTCTGTAAATTTGAGAATATAAAGTAATCGCTAGGGACCTAGTCTGGACTATTTATAAAGTGGGTGATTTACTTCTTGGAAGCCACACTTTTTAATAGCAGCCTGTGAAACTTTCGACTTGTGAACTGGTGCATTGTCGTGGAGAAGCAAAAAGTTTTGTTTCACTTTTCCCATTCTTATTGCTTGGATAGCTTCCTCTAATTTCTGTAATAATACTGCATAAAGATGCCCGTTATACTCTATTTACGACACAAGTAATCAATTCGCAGAATTCCCTCGGCATGCCAAAAAATTGTGGCCATAATCTTGCCAGCGGTCGGTTGAATTTTGAACTTCTTGTTCTATGTATATGTCTCAACACCTGTTATGTTATTTAAAATTTTTCTGGAATCAGCCCTGTATATTTCCAAAAATTGCCCTGGAAGTTTTGGCTCAAAATAGCGTCTGTTCAGGAGACACTTACGTAGCACTCATCTTGCACATACTTTTGATACACAAAGGTGATCATGTAGAATTGTATATCCTACCATATTATGATAAATTGATGTCTCGAGTTATTTTTATGATAGATAAACGTTTATCATCAATTAACAAATTTTCGACTTTTAGTACATTTACGTGATTAACTGCATCCGCAGGACGACCAGTCAATGCGGAGATCATTTTCTAAGGACTCCTGTCTTGGTTTGAAAAACCGTCCCACATGTAAATTGTTTTTAGTGAAGGTGAAAATTCCTTGTACACTTCAAACATATCGTTTTGAATTTCTTCTACACGTTTACCTTGTTTTGATAAAAATAGTTATCGCAGAGCGGTATTCGAGTTTCTGCATTTTTACAAATGTCAAAACTGATCAGCTGATCACTATTAAAAATCGAATAAAAATCCAGCGGTCACCTCAATCGATATAATTTTTGAAAATGGCCTTCTACATATTTGATTTTGTTACAAACCACTTTCGTTTTTTTTTTTGTAACTCATTTCTTTATACCGTTTCTACCGAACTTATTGTTTTCCCCTCGTAAATATAAAAAGCTTCAGCGTATATTATGAGTTTTCAACTCTGCAGAGAGAGATAAGAAAAAATTGGTAGGCATGTATTATGTACAGATACGAACAATAATTGTCTCTTGTGATGCAAAAATTGAAATCGCATTTCGGATATTGTGAAATTATGCTAGGAAGATTGCGGATTACATACTCAAAATAAAATACTACGCCCTTATTCGTTAGTGCAAAAACTAAGTACTTATTAAGCGAGAAAATCACGTAAAAAATAAACAAGAACATTGCTCACTCATACGAATGCGCTCTGCTTATAAGTTATTCAAAAGCTCGGAGCTGTGTAAGCTCCCGGACAGATCCCGGAATTGCCGCTGGAATAAACGATGTCACAAACATCTGACCAATGATATTTTCCATCGGTATTCTGTCTACTAGTTTCGCTTATTTAATTTAATTTTAATAAAATCTCTACACAACATGTTTTTAATTTAAATAATTGCTTGCAAACAATTATTATTTATATAACTAAATAAAAGATAAGAGATTTTAATTTAAAAACGTTAACAAACCCTGCAACTCATTTTAGTTGATTACATCGTGATTATTTGTTCGGAAACACAGTAACTTGCCTCGACATTTAATTTTTCATGATAACCTGATGGCATTAGTTTTAGTATAAAAAATTAATTTTGCATCTATTTGTCAAATACCATTTACTTTGTTTGCACAAACAATATGTTAAAATGCTTAGGTTCGGTTAAAATATAAAATAGCAAAGTTACAGTCAATTTTACCGAAAAGGAAAATAAACATGTGTTATGAACAATTCGTCAGGGAATACAAAATTAATATTAATTTGGAATCATTTATAGAAACTGATTTGATAATTTAGTTTACTTATGATTATGCATAGCAGCGAGACCGGAAATTGATTGGTTATAAAATCGAAAATTCTTTATGAAAAGGAAATTAATAATTCTTTACTGTAATGATCCTGATTAAATTTAGCATAATATAACTTAAACAATAAAATATTGAAAAATAACCTTAATAAAGTTTCACAAATTTTTATTCGATCGATTCTAGGTTTTAGTAAAAAGTATATAAAAATTTTCCTACCAAAAAAATAAGTGCTAAAAGTGTTTGTGTATTGTTTGGTTATTCTAAAATATCAATATTTTTTTAATATCCAAGTTAAATTTTACATGCAATAACACTTTTAGACCTCCCAATCGAAGAACAACAAATTTATTAATTTAAAAAATCATAATATTGTCCTATCCATCTTTGGATATTAGCTTTTTTTTTATAGTAGTACATACTTTTCTCACCATTGAGGTGGAACATGGAGGGACCTACAGTTTTATGTCAATTACTAACGGAAAAATTAGAGACGAGATTTTTAGGCATTTAGATTCCAGGGTTACCTAAACAGGTGAATTGTGTGCGGGTGTTTGAAACAGCAGCTTTTATTTTGCAGTAAGTAGCAATTTTGATTTTCCTACATAGTTTTTACCAGGAGGCGAACCTGGTAATTTCATTTCGGTAATCTTGTGCTCGACTACCGGGATAACCGCACAAGTCAGAGATAAAATCAGTTTAATTTGCTGGCTTAGGTACTGTCTAATTTAGAAAACTCAGACTAATACTGTTAATATTATTAGTTATTGTTGAAAATTATCAATTTATAAGAGATTAATTTAGTATTACAAAAGCTAGTGAAGTTATCTTCATAATTACAATATGAATTAGGTAGACATACAATTATTAATTGGATAACATAACAATGCAATCATATAGTATACGACTACTCATTTTGCTTGCTATTGTTTAGACTTGAAATACTACTTCATTAATGTAAGAACAATAATATATTTTTTTAATATTTCCTGATATTCAAGCTTTACATACCAATGTGGAAGTTGGGCTTTAAGTACATAATTATAAATCATGCTATTTAATGCTATTAAAATTTTATACTTAAATTGGTGCTAAAATCTTTTTTATAGTAATATAAGATAATTTTTTAATTCTAAATTTATTTCCAATGAAGATTATTAACAAAAAACCATGTTAACAATACTCTTATGATTATGAAGAATCTTCACATTTTTGAATAAGGCATTTCCAATCTTCTTCTTCAAGTGCCGTTACTGACTCTAGGCGTAGGCAACTTCTCTCCTGTGTACATAATATGTGTTGTTTGTGCGTTTGAACTATCATCATTATCACACACATAGGGAACCTACTGCTTAATGCGGGCTCCGAACCGCGGGAAGTACTTACACTTCAAGTCCAGAGAGGCTGTACTACTTAGGCAGATTACACCTCGATGATTTGCCATATTGCCTTCAGAAGAGAGACGGTCAGAATAAAGTTTTACTGGTTCTGGAGTCGAAGCAGGTATTCAGCCTTAGCAGCAACGCACTTAACCGCTTAAGCTGATGAACGTCGCATTTCCAATGAAATACATATATAAAAACATATAGCTTATATCGAAATATTATGACGCCGGATTTACTTTGTACTTAATTAATTGTTTTGCCGAAATCCGGCCCAGATAAACAAAAACAGATAATCCGAATAGACTGGCGCCGAAAAGACTAGCGCCGAATAGGTTAATTTCGTAAATCTTCGGTCAGTTTGCTCCTTTAAGCTGAACTGTAATGTAAATAAGATAACGATTAAACTAAATCAACAGTTTAATTAAATAATTGTTTCTACGACAAGGCAAATTATAAAACTTATTAATCCCGAAAGTTTAATGTCCTGGTGTATTTCTAATAATTAACAAAATCAATAAGCGAAAAAGCTTGCAACCATTTTCCACATAAAATTTAAATATAAAAATATTGAAACTGTAAATTTACAGTTTTTCCATAGATTGCAAAACGAGATTGATTGAATGACTGTTCGGCTTATCTTTTAGAATCAAATCAAACGAATTGTAATAGATGATGCCAGGATTTCCTTTAAAATAGAAACAACCCTAAACAATAATCATGGTATATAATATGAAACATAAATTTATATTCTAAGTAGGTCCTACTGTTTGGTAATTATAACATACATATTTTGCTTTAGAAAATCGGAAATCTTTCACGAAAAGCTTCGGCGGTAAAACTTCAATCGTCAAAAAATATATCCCTGCTCACGTTAAATTACTGCATTTGTGTACAACAAAAATATTTCTAAAAGTTTGTGCAGTTGGGAGATACATTATGTATATAGGTAGCTACTTTCATACAAACATACAAAATAAAAGTGTGTTGAATAAAATGATTGATTGCTCTAAAAATATATAAATATTTGTATTTGACTGAAATGATGTAATATTTCAACCCTCAAAGTTCCTAAATTATGTTATCATTTATCTTGAATTTTTAATTAATACAAAGCATGATTCATTATAGTTTATAGGAAACTATAAAAAATAGTTAAAATTTAGACAAGAAATTGTAAAGCAAACTTTAAAAATTTTTTCTCGATGAAATGCATTCAGGTGCCGATGCCGTCGACAAAGTGAGCTAAAAGTTGACGAATTTTTAAAATTGTGTCAAGTACCCGTAGGTACGTAGACGCTTAACTTAAATCGAAATAATTATAAGATTGCTGATGAGGTGACTTTCAATTTTAACATTTATAAATGACGCTGCAGTAATTTGCGCTAATAGAAAAATTCTATTTTAGTTTAAATTGAAGGTTAACATGTGATGGTTTATACGAATTCATGATGAAAGTTAACTTAAGTAAAGTTTTAAAATTAGCAGGATGTGTCTGCTTAACGATTTAAAGTTTATTTTACTTATTCTTACCAAATATTAAGTTAGTAATTCAAAAAATAACCGAGTGACATAACAATTTAATCCAGTTTTAATTAAAATTTAAATTGAGAGGCAACCATTCATTCAAAAACACGTTTCTCTCACTATAGCAGAAGAAAAATCATCAATAACAATCAATCACAAGTGTCGATCTTGTTTAATCGACATTTTATTCAGAACTTTTTCGTAAATTTTTAAATTAAATTATTTTATTTTAAATTTAAAATACTTTCAAAAATGAATTATGTATGATGATGTACATAGTATGTACGTACTATGTAGTAGGTACAAAAATTATTGTAAATCATTCTCGTGTGACTTTTAAATTAACAAATGTTCTCAGTTGAATTGTTCACTATTTATAGTTGGTTGATTGACAATGAGTCAAGTTACAATATTTTTTCTATTTATAAAAAAAGTATTAGCAAAAATGAAAGTTATTTTAGTTTAAAAGGTTTTTTTTTCTAAAAATATAGCATAGGTACAGAATTTTTAATTTTACTAGAATTTTTCGTTGCAGAAAATTCGGAAAATGAGAACAAATTCAATTATTGTTTCAGATATGAGCGGAAATTAGCACTTGGGAGTATATTTTGATTCGTTTGTTGTTGAACGATATCATCTGTTTGTCCATTGTCACAATTTGTCGAATTTGTCAGTGCGAAAACGAAATTACTAATTGCATAGGCTTATAAATTTTGTAGTTAGTTTACTCCAAGAATCGACAAATCGTTATAATTTTTTTAATAATAGGGAAATATAATGTTTTCTACCGTTTCATTAATTTTTTATACCAAGTTATGATGGCGTCACATAATGTTTATGTTATAATTCTTTTGAAAGTTTCCGATTTTGAAAAAAAAGAAGAAAAAATTATTTGTACTTACTTTTCTGAATATCCCACACTGGTTTAATTGCCAGAAGATGTTATTTTGAAATTAATTCGCTCTGTATTACTTATGTACGTTAAAACCCAAGATATTCAATTAATTGGTTTATAAATGCGAAAAATAATGAAAAAGTACAAGTATTTATATTTCATGCATAATATTTTGCAAAAATTTAAGCTTCATAATAAAAAGTCAAAATCATATTTTTAGCATTAAAACTTTTAAATACATGCCAGAACTTTTTATTAGCAAATTTTTTATAATAATTTTATATTAAAAGTTGTTTTTTTTTTATTATAAACGACATAAAATTTTACTAACAGTAACAACGTCTTCATTAAATATTTTACAACTGCAATTTTGCGTTTTTACAAAATTGCGTGGACGAACGACTTTATTGTATTAATAATCACCAAATTAACTTACATAAATAATTTATTGGTTTATTGAATTAATATATGTTGAAATAGCGAATCGAATTGCTCTCCCCCCTGCGTCAAGGTGAATTAATTCAAGTAAAATGTAACTTCTGGTGTTATACGCTAAATGAAATAAAATCTTAATGTGGCCATTTACCGAAGAGATATTAAAAGATTAACCTTGTCGACTGCAGTCCTACATTTGACAACGACGGATTGGTTTTTGGAAAAGAAATAAATTCCAAATAAAATTAGAAACACAATAAATTGGCAGGCTTAAAAGTAAAAGTTAATTGTATCAAAATTTAATCAAGATAATAACAGTTAATTAACTATGTAATTGATGAAGTAGGCAGTATGCAAATTAAAGCTTTCGTTTATTGCAAAAATAATTTTTTAAATCATAAACAGTTTGGTTAATTATAAACACATAAATTACAAAATCAAAATAAACTGGCGCTAATGACACTAAACGCCACTATTATATTAACAAACTTAACTGAATTTATGACTCAATATATTTGACACAATTTGGGTCCCTTCTATAATATTAAATAAGTACTAAAACATGATTAAAAATTTTTTCAAAACTTTTTTTTATTAAACGAATACTCGTGTATTATTATGCTTTATTGTACTTTTGAAAAGTCGACGAACCATTCAATTTAATCTAAAAATAATAAAAACAGCCGTTTCATTGATTACTTTCAACTTTTTCAATTTGAAATTCAAATTAAAATTAAGGCAGTTTGATAATAATTATTGATACGTATAACTTCGTATCACATTTTCCATATATCAAGACTAAAGAAAATGCTTTGTGTATAAGGTTTTTTAAATTTCCAAGCTGAATTAATTTTCGAACAATAAAACCATGAAAATGTGAATCGAAATTAAATAAAATGCTATAAATAACTGTAAGTTTAATAAACATTACAAACTTTTAAAGTTAACTTTACCTTGCGGATTAACGAAATTTAAATTTACTTCGTTGATGTTAAACAAAAAGGTAGAGGAAAGCATTTTGGAGATATTTAAGTAAAACTTTATACTTGATGAGAGCTTAAGATATTAAAAATATTTAATTCCGACATCAAGTCATTTTTGCGCATAATAATAGATGTTATAGCGTTGTATGTGTACCTAACCGAAGATATAAAAGCTCTCTCTTTAATCATTACAAATTTGTATTTGTGCAGTACTAAATTATAAAGTTAAATTACGGAAATCAGGGAACGAGTAATAATTATTTTTTCATAACGTTCCTACATTTTTGGGAAAAAAACTTCATGTAAAATTGGAAAATGTATTTACTTATGTAGTCTAACGGTCGCCAGCTTAGCGGTTAAGTGCGTTGCTGCTAATGCTAAATACCTGGTTAAACTCCGGGCTCAGTAAAACTTTATTCTGACCGTCTCCCCTCGGAAGGCAATGGCAAACCACCGAGGTGTAATCTGCCTGGTACAGCCTCTCTGGAGATGAAGTGTATACACTTCCCGCGGTTCGGAGCCCGCGTTAAGCAGTAGGCCCCCTATGTGTGTGATAATACTTCAAACGCACAACACATACATAGGAGAGAGGTCGCCTACGTCTGAAATCAGGCATGTCACTTGAAGAAGAAGAATGTAGTCTAAACGAAGAAATATTAAGCGTTCAAATAATTCACCTAATTTAAACTAGAAAATTCGTCAGACAAACCAGTTAGGGATTGCAAGAAACCTGCATTTCCGCGAGCAATTTTATTTGTATTTTACAAATTAAAAAGGCCATTACTCAAAAACTAATCGTCACATACATTTTATTTCATTACCAGCAGCATAATGCCATACACTAATGATCGGCTTAAGATTTCATTGTTTTTACAAACCTACGTCTTATTCTTTATTCAACCAGACAATGTTATAAAATACTGAAAACCTGTCCCGCAAAGTAATTTTCAAAATTTGGGAACTACTTATTTTTAATTTTTGACTATAGAATTGAAACTAAAAATATTATTCGTTGAATTCATAATTACTTAATAAATTAATAATACCTATATTTAATAAACACTTTTTTATTAATAATTATTATTATAATGAACTTCGAAAGCTACAGGATTTGCGAGATTGATAGATAATACACTATGCAAATATTGATGTTCCAGATTTGTATTTAAATGAGTGTGTGAGATAATGAAGAGAATGGTTTATTAATAAAAAAAATTTTAATTAGAATTTTAATCGCAATATTCACGATAATATATTTTTTTGAACGCAATTTGTAAAGATTTCATAAATCTTGCAAAAAATCTAATAAGTGTATATTCTTGTGTATATTAAATGAATTTTCACCAGTAGATGTTATACATTTATATAAATTAAATTGAAAAAACCTGCAGTAGGTGGAAAACATGAAAACATAACATTGTTTGGTTTTTCTAATTAATTACTTTAAAAAATGTAATCCAAGTTAAAAATATAAAATAATTTCGTAACTTGATATGTTTTAGGTGAGATACTTAAACAATCACATTAGCAAAGTTATTTTGAAAAATCAATTTAGCAAAATAATTCACTACATATATAAAAATAACGAGCCAAATTCAATTAGATTCTGATAAAGCCAAGTGTTTCGTTATATTCCAATTATTGCAAGTTTTTTCAAGTGCCCTACGAAAATTCAATTAATTTTATTACACGACGACTTTTTCGCAATGAAAATGACGGTAAAATTTTAAATTCATATTTTTAATTGTAATTTTTTTACTTTTTAGATAAAACTTCAATCCTCCGTCTTGCAATATTATAGATTTAAGTATCTTGAATGTAAAGATAGAAATGCAGATTTCGGATAATGTCTTAACTTTTCGTGAAAATAGACGATTTTTATGAAACCAATTTCACGATTCGTTTATTTGTTACAAAAATGTTATAATAGGCTCGTTCAATTTAATAGTTACAATAGGAGTCGCAAAAAATGTTAATTGCGCCATTAAAAGAAGTATTAAAGAAGTAAAAAATACTTTCTAACAATAATACGTATTAAAATTTGGGCAACAGTTGTTCATAATACAAATTTATTTGTAAATAATTAATTAAATAAATGTTTGTGTGTGCAAATTTGTTATATCTTAAATAATATTAATTCGTAATTTCCGAATAGTTTCATATTTTCAAGTATCAATTTTAAAATATTAATTTGAGTTGGATTTTTGAATTTTCAAAAAGTAACAGATTTATAAGCATAAATCTGTTCAAAATAGCACGGCGTTGCGTCGACCTGGAGGACCGTTTAAAGAAAATTTCCCAGGAAATTTGTGTGTTGGTCGACTCTTACGCTTTATATATTACATTTTAATAGTTTTCAACATTGTAAAGATTGCAAGTAAGCGTAGCTTAAGAAAATTAATAGGTGGAAGAAACTGGTATGTAAGTTTACTACTTATTTCCTACTTTGTACAAAACCGAAATAGCATTTTTGGGTAAGATTAATTTTAAAGCATTTCGTTTCTTAAATGTATCTAGACTAGGGGTTCTGGGATGCAGTTTTAACGTTGACAAATTTACATCTTTTAAGATTTATAAATGGACACTTTTAAAAGTTTTCAAAATACACGCCGAGAAAAATAATTTCCTTTTTAAAATAATTTGATTAAAGTAAAAAGGTATTAAAAAAAATAATTTGTAAGACTTTCCCGCAACGTGCATTAAGCCAAAGAAAGATGTCGTTTGAAGTTTAATGAAAAAAAATTCAAAAGGAGAGCTGTGTAATTTTCAAATCTAACACCGTTACATTGTTTAAGTATTCTGCACATTAATCTTAATATTTCCCTATTTTACAAAATGGACGAAAACCGCGCAAGATCAAAAACATGGTACTCGGTCAAGGCATAAAGCAGTCGACTGTAGACGCGCGCGAAGCGAACACGAAACAGTTTATCAGTTTATCACTTTTGTACCTAGTTAAAGTGCCAAAACTGACGAAAGCCAACGATAAATTAAAAAAGAGTAAAACCTTATTCACCAAAAGTATTTGTTCTAAAACTTATATCAACTTTAAAAAAGTTTGTACGCTGTAAAAGTATTATACCGCAAAAACACTTTGCACTTTTAAAAAATGACAAGAGCTTTCAATGAAAAATCTCTAATTTTCCTCTAATGGCTTTTAGTGTGGTTTTCAAAAACTCGAAACTGAATAGTAATTATAAGAACGCGACAAGATTAATTGCTGTTAACGAAAAAAAGTGAATAAGAAAATAAAAATCAGTGTTCACTTTTCCGTAACATACGTTACTTTTTTCTTAAAGAAAATAATAAATAAGGATGCGTTAACTGCGCCTTATGAAAATAAACAGTTTCGTAATTTTAAATTAAACATTTTGTGTAGCATAATTAACATTTTTTATAAGCAAAAATTAATGAAGTCGAAGATTTTTTTCAAAAATTGTAGATTACATTTTTAAATTTTGCTTTAAAATTTAAAAAAGCCGGTGATTATGTGCAACTATACATGGTTTAAATCAATTGTGATGAAATTATTAAATTAGATGTGGAAGTATAATCTCAGATTTAAATTTGCGAGCTTTTCGATGAAACTTGGCTGTCGTAAAAAGTAAGTAGACAACCAAAACCCTGTGTTTTGATATCCTGTTGCCTGCATCGAGCTTTTTAAAGCTTGTGTGACTCATAAAAACTGATGAGGCTTTTCATAACATTATGTTCTATTCAATAGTACGATTACATCTATCATTTATCTCTCCAATAATAATTTGTTCAAAATTTAATATGAAATTTTTAGTTTTTATTGCATTTCCATATGATGCAATGAACGGAATTATGCTCGGGTTTTTTAAATAAATAAATAATTGATCTGATAAAATCGATCTAAAAATAATTTTAAAATACTCTCTACAATTTTAAATTTAGAAACTAAAAATATAAGTTTAAATCATAACAATTAGGAGCAAATTTGCTTTCATTTTATATAATATAAGTTCCGACATTGACCATGACTGTTCATTCAAAAAAATAGTCAAGGATTTTATAATTACATGTAGATAATAGGTAACAAATAAAAACACGATGCTAAACAATAATAAAGTGATGTGAAGAAACAAAAACATAATTCGAAAACAAGAAATATTATATTTATTTCAAAACATTTTTTTTCAATTAAAACAAAAATGAACATGTTTAAAATAACGTTTCTTATTAGATACCGAAATCTGTACTAAATTAATGCAACTAATAAGTAGGTATTAGCTTTTAGCATTATTTAAGCTCGGTAGATAATTAATAAACTTACAACATGAACAAGCGACTTCTAAAACAACCAAAGAAAAAATGCTTTGAAGTCTTTTCAATATGCACAATGTCGGAGCTGAATTTTTGCTCTGTCCACCAAAAGTTTGTCTCATTAAGGTTGGCTTCGGATTTTGAAATTCTCAAAGGGGCTATGGTGTTAAGGTTTGATATACCTGCTCTTTGACGTAGGAGCTGCTAGGAATGAGATTCCGAAATGTAGGGGATCAAAAAGGTCCCAATGGGACGCTTTATTGCAACTAATAAAATCACACGACTTAATTTATGTTAAATTTACGGAATTATAAAATTCCAAATAAAGCGGAGGTGTAAACCTATTGGGAAAATTTATTGTTTTGCCTTTATTTCTTCTAGTTAAGCTTCGATATCAAAAGAAGTTGAGAAATCAAGTTTTAAGAGTTTTTGTTCATCCTACAACAATTTATTTAATCAAATGGTAGTTTAATTTATGGTAAACTTCGAGAACAATGTTTTTGAGAGAATAAGAAACCTCAATTGCTAATCATATCAATTAACTGTTAGACTAATTAAATAATTCAGTCGATAATTTGTTTAAAGACTAGTTAATTTAGTGACTAGTTAAATTTCTAGACCAACAAGCGGATTAAATATAGCCCGAAGGACAATTTGAATTGCTTAATTGTGTCTTAATTACAAAAAGTGTTTGGTAAGAACTAAGCGAGCTTCGTTGATTTACAAAATCTTCATCCTTTCAAAATTATATTAAATTCAATGTTTATTTTGTATTCTATAAAAATAATAAAATTTTCCACAGTGATAATATTGTAATTTCCTAATAAATTTACAGTCTGAAATTCAGAATAAAATATAATCATTAATTAATGCGAAATTGCAATTTTCTCTGAAAATCTTAATCTCCTTAAAATTTTGGTTTTTATTAAATGTAATTCCGGCATAAATGCTGTTTAAATATAAAATTTTACATTTATTAGGTTGCCTATTTAAAAAATTGTAGTACTATGCGTTACTAAAATTCTAACTCTAATTAAGACAAATAAATAAACTAAGTCAAGTGGAAAAACTTGGTTATCTTTCTTTAATATGTTTTTGGAGATAAGACGGTTTGGGCATTAAGGAGGAAGAATTAAATGTCAACAGAAAAGTTGTTAACACCTTGCGATAAGTAAAGATTTACTATTTTTGTAAGGAGAAATGCCTAAGCTTTTCTTTAGTTTTCTGATATTTTAGTTTCTCGACAGGCAGGTTTATCACAAATAGAAGAATATATAAATCTCATGGAGAACGAAATAGAAAATTTAACCAATTGGTGCATAATATACTAGGTACTTTATTATTATATTCTCAACTTGTATGAGATTATCGAAACCATCAAATATACGTCACCCTTGAGTAATACAAATATTTTAGTAGATATTATGTACTATAGTCTGCCATGTCCAAGAATTCCTTTTAGCTACAACCCCCTAGAAAACCAATCGACTGACAGTAAATTTCTCATCTTCATTGGGGAGGAGATTGCTTTTCATCAACATGATTCACTCCAAAAAGCAGTTTTTTAATCTTTTGTTATTTTTTTAGTATTACAACATTATAAGTAATTTCAGAATGTCGAGTGAAAATAAATGATATGAATTTCTCAAAATTAAATAGCACCTGACGTAATTGAAAACGCGTAGGTATGTTAATAAAATATTAAAAAAATTAATTCAGTAGTGTCTTCATTATTTATTGTGTTAGGAAACAATAATAATTTGAGATATTTTATAACATTTTCAGGAGTATTGCAAGAACCTATAAAATTATTGATTACAAGTTATGAAAAAAATTATATGTACTGTATGTATTATTAGTAATAATAGCTTTGGAGTAACGACTTTTATTTTATTATAAACAAAAGTCATAAATATTCAACTATGAATAGAGCAGCCATTATAATGTAATTAGAAAATTATAATCGATATCGAGAATATTTTAGTACAATATTTTTCTGATCAAATAAATTTGCTTTACTTGACCCGATTTTGTTGAAAAATTCCATTCCGCTAGGAATGCGATTAAGTGCCTAGCATTTAGGGGTACGTTTAGTTACTTTACTTTTTTGAAGCGAATCCCTCTCGTACTTATATCATCATGACATTCAAGATATATTTTTAAATAAATATTTTTTTAAATATTTACGTTTTCTAACATTATGCATTTATTTGAATTTCCTTCACATTTATCGCTGATATTTATTTTTAACTTTGTATATTTTTTACATTAAAAACAGAAAAATTTCGATTCAACTACTTGGAACGGAAATGCAAAAATTACAACTCTTAACTTATGTAATAATTGCTTCACTATAAGCCGTGTTTTTTAAATTTAATTGATTAGTTTTAAATAAAGTTTGATGCGATAAGAAATAAATTATAAGAAAACGACCTTAACCTTATGTAACATGTAAACAAACCTTATATTGTGCAATAATATTCACCTTTCAAAGTCTTTGAAAAGATATCTATTTTCACAAATCACCTAAGTGTAAAGTAATAAAAAATTTTAATATTACTTACTTACAGGGAAATGTCTCTCGTGCAGATTCCTGAAAATTTAACCTAAACATAATAATTGTAATTTTCTTATTCAAGTTAAATTAAAATTTTAATATTTAATTCAGCTCGGTGCACTAGTTAATTATTAATATTTTAATTATTGTTTTTCAAGAAGATAGAAAAACATTTCAAAGTTTAATTTCTCATGGGCACTAATAATAATTAAAGGATGAGGTTAACAAGTTCAAATATTTCAAGTCACCTAATATAGAAAGGGAATTATTTATAATTTTTATTTACGTACTTTACGTTCAATGAATATTTATATTCTTATAACATTTTTTTATTTTTTTTATAACATTTATTATAAAGGAAGATATTGGTTTATTAAAATCAATATTGTTGGGGTGAAGTATTGAACACATATTATGTACTTTTTACTATAATTAAAAGTTGAAACTTCTATAAGTTTAATATTTGTTCACGAAATTGTTTTAATTACAAATTGAAAGCGTTTTCATTGGTAGGAAAGTTTTTTTATCTTGGTAGATTTTTTTGACTAATAAACAAACAGTAAGCGACTTTGGCAAACAGTAAAACAATGCAAACTTTTCATCCTACGCTTATTAAGATGTTGGTTTATTAGGTTCACGATGATTTTAAATAACATATACACTTGAGTCACTTTATGTATATTAGCAATTAAGAGCGGACCCTTTGTTGTTTCATCAATTTATAATTTCTATGATGATTTATTTCACCAGACGATATTCCAATAGTTTTGAGATATCTCGGTTATACAAGGTACCATAATATTTACTATTGTTGTTTTAGTTTGTCTCAACTTATCGGACATTTACGGTGCAAAATGCAAACAATATATTATATATTTATCTACTAATAATTTGGTGTTATCGACAAAGCAATAATTATTAAAATTAGTAAAACGGTAACATTTTAAATATTATATTTAAATACACTTTTATAAATGAAAGTTTTTTATTTATTGTACAAATCAACAAAGAAAACAATTTATTATTAAAAATAAGAAACTCTAATTTAAAAATAACATTTTCTCTTACATTTCAAATTTGTAATTATTTTAGCTTGAAATTAGATTTTTGGAAAATAATATTTAATAAGTCATTATTTATTTATGAATGATATCGTATTATTCAAAAGAGAGCACAGCATTTATAAATAATATAGGGAGTGTTTAATGTTTGCTAACAAAACAGCGATCGTTTCGAACGTATTTCAAGCGTATGATAGATTCAATTAAATTTTAGTATTTTAATTTAAGTAGCAAATTTAATAACTGTCACAGGAGTTTATTTTGCGAGCTTTCGCGGATGAAATATTTTACAAAACTAGCAACTATCAATTAGCATTCAGAGGGAAGATATTAAAAATTAAAATTTGAATGGAAGGTGTACTCAATGTCTTTAGTTGTGTAAGGAATTTTAAAAGTAGGAATTCAAAATAGGAAGTCTCGTCGAGTAAAAACTTTTGCATAGATTTACGACTAACTTTAAGTTATACGATGCGATGTTCTTTACAAGGAGTGTAAAACGCTTGCGAAAGAAATATGAGAGATTCTTTCGTAGTGAGTTATTTCATTATATTTCTAATTTCGGTGTTTAAATTGAATGATTTAAAAAAGAAAACAAAAAAAAAATTTTAAAGTTGTAATCGACGCTATTTTAAATATGCGGCATTGCGAAGTTTTGGAAACCGACAGTTTTTGGTTTTAAATGTGTTTCTATTAACCGAGCTGCTATGAAAAGAACGATGAATATTTTAGTAAAATTGAAAATAACAAAATTTCTGGAATTTTTGTGAAACTAAAATCTGATCCTTTCAGCTCTAAGAACTGTAAGAGATATTTTTTAGCACGGGTATGTTATTACGATTCAATAAAATTTTATTTTCGTTCTTATGCTTTTCTTTCCTTCCTGCGAATCTCAAGTACTATACATATCAAGTTTAAAGAAATATTGCATCATAATGTGATATATACCGGGTGAAAGAAATCCAACAAAAGTTTCAAAAAACCAGACATTCCGCTCAGTTTCACATTTTATACATATTATACATTTTGTAACGCTATTCTACGTATAGGCTATAGAATAGGGAAAATTCCATACGACTTAATGGTGGATGACGGGAAAATATGATAAATTATGTACTTTGTTTCTAAAACAAACCCAGCATGAATTATCAATTGTGTTTATTGTTTTCAAGACAATGCATGCACATTTTTAGACAGTTCATAATACAAATTTATAAATTAAAACATAATTGTTAATATTTTTATCAGGCAATCCTTCTGCAATAAAATTAATTCAGAGAGTAAACTTTTATTGGTTATGAAAAAGCTTAGTTCATAATATTTTGCAAGATAACACATAAAAGACTGGCTTTCAATTTTATATTATACGTTAAACCTAGCAAATATTCGTTATTATGGAATACTTAATGTTTATTTTACCGCATCATCCTAGTACATGGAATAAAATATCTTTTGTAAAAAATGCTCGCTAGCGAAACACCTAAATTATTATAAATTCAAGAAAATTTTCTATCCATTTATCGATGTAGACAATTTAAATTAAGTATCTTTCCTTGGCATTCAGTAATTAATTTTTTTTTTGAAATCACAATAGAAATGCAATTAGCTTTTATTTTCTTTCGATATTGCAAACTTGAATATTTTTGTTATTAACGGATGAACGGGATTTCCATTATTTGCAAGAAAAGAAAAAAAATACCAAGACTAAAACAATTTGCAATTTTCTAAAAGAAATAAATTATTGTGGTATTCCGCACTCGACAAATTTATTATGTTCCAAAAGTATTCTAGTTTGATCTTGAAAATTTTTATACAAAAAGTGGAAGCATAAAGGGTAAATTTGGTTTACAGATGAAGTTCATTTTCATCTCGACTTATACGGTTTCTTTCTATGGGGATTTATAAAAGATCAATAGCATGTAAATAACTTTTACACTGAAAACTACTCAAAACTAAATCACTCAGGATTCTGTTTTGCCACCCCAAACGCATGTCAAAGCATTTGATCAAGTATAGTTTTTTAAATAATTTATTTTAAAAAACTCAAACAAAAATGTAAAATCCACAACACGGCGTTGAAAGTTATGACAAGTCAAAATTTAACATGAATGGAAAACTTTGAAAATGTTACTAAAGCTACACCTATAATATTGATGTTGTCATTTCAGTATAAATAAAAGTTTTACCAAAGTTGGGAATGGAAAAATGTGTTTAGAAACAAACTGTTTCCTGAAACAATTTATTTTCGCTTTAAAGTTTAATAATTTGTTTTATGATTATAATTTAAAACTTTAATTAGTTTTAAACGAAAACAGCAACAAATTAATTGAAATTAACAGTTTTCTGTTGTAACGGTTCTCAATTTTACAAAATTGTTAAGTATATACTTGATAATAATTTAATATTCATCGCAGATAAAAGTTATAAGTAAAACTTTCAGTAGCAACCCGAATTTATATAATTTTAAGAATTTAATCCTTTTATTATTTTAATTAAGGGATCGGCCAATGCTAAAAGGAAAAATCTTTTTGTACTAGTTTTATAAGCAAGAAGAAGTGATGCCCTCAAATTATTTCGCACCATAAAATTTCATATTTATTATTTATGGTTAATAAATTTCATAAGTGAAAGTAAATAAAGATGAAGGTTACTTGGAAATATTTTTAAGAAAATGTATTCTGGATGCTCGTAAATTTATAAAAATTAATTAAGCAAAATAAACAGAATTTTACAATTTAAAGTGTAAACAGGTATTTATTGTAGAATAATAATGTGACACTCCAAAAAGTAATTACAATTTAGTTATTTCGGTTTAATCATCCCGATTAAATATTAAAAGATTCAATTTGCAAAGGAATAATTTTATTTGCCACTTTTTCAACTAATATTATTAATTTATACTTTAGTTGAAAACATAAAAATGGAAATTGATTGCTTTTACGGACATTTTTATAAATTAAAGAGATTCTTTGATAGGTTTGGAAAAGAGATTTCTGAAAAGTCTCTTTCAGTTTTGATGCGGGTAAAAAATGTATCGCGGGTTAAATATTACCACTATTTGACATATATTTGTGTTTATCATTATTTCGGTAGGTACTATGAACTGTTTGCAACAGTAGAAAATTTATTGTAACATTAGAGACACAAAGAGTAAACAAAACTGTCATGCAAAAATATTATAGCCTGACAAGTATAAAACTTATACAAAAGAAAAAGTAATGATATGGATATGTAGGTATGTTTTACCTACATTCATAATATTTTTCTAACTTTGACGAAATAAACCATGTTTTATTGTAGCAGCGATTTTAATATAGTCAATTTATGTTCGTTGTTATTATTTGATTAAGTGGGTGAGCATTTTGATAATATTTTTGATTTGACGAACCAAATGTATTTAATATCATTTAAGTTTCTTGATTATTAACAGAAATATCGGAGACGTTACTCTCAACGTTACGTTTCATAAGTAATAGTTTTTCTTTAGTTAGGTATAAATAGACAAGGTTAGAGTGATTCACTACGCAGTACACGTACGAATAGTACCCTATTATTTATTGGTACAACAATTTGTACCGTGGTTCGGAGTTCACGTTAAGCTCTAGGTTGTTAATATACATATTTTATACTTATGAACGTATAGTCTGTAAGTATAAACTGCTAATTAGTTTTTAATAACATTTTTTCATATGTCGTATGTCCTCTCTATTTTCGAATATTTCTAACACCTTTATGCCCGGTTTCTGAAGATCTCTAGTTATACTCTACATAACTAATCTAAGGTTAAGGTATCCTTAGGTTAAAGTAAAATGGATTTCTGAAACTAATACAAACCTTTGAACAATAATTTGTAAATACTACACGTACCATCACCAGCTGTCATAATAAATTCGATACAATGTGCATATTCCAGAAAGTCAACCAACATATAAACCGTACATATCCGTATAGGTCAACTTTGACCAGAGATTATTTTTTGTTATAAAAACTCAAAATCTGCAGTTATACTAAGGTTAAGCTTAACCTTAATATAACTTGAGCTTCAGAAACTGGGCATTAGACAAGTTAAGTAGTTAACCAAAGGACCTATTGGATTGTCAGAATTTATGAAAATGATTTGCCCTTTCTTTGCGTATTTCTGCCCACCTCATGCAATATTTCAGTGATAATTTTCAAACTTAAATTTCTATATTTACTTTCTTGACTTATCTGGGTTTCACGATCACATTGAACTTGTCTACTTGAATTGCTGAAAAACTTGAATATATATTATAAAGTTCAATTATATTCAGGCATTGAGTTTTGTTGTTTATTATTTTCAGAATTTTCATTGAATTTACTTTTGTAAAGCTTCCATTATTTTAACATTTCATCATTCAATATTAGCCCAAACAATGTACTTAGTTTTGTTGTTTCTACCACTACCGATCAAATTTGTAGATTTAATCGATCAAGGATTGTTATAAAGGATTGAATGGAAAATTTAAACTAAAATGCCCGTCCAATCAAGTTGAAATTTAATAACTAATTGAAAGTCTTATTGAATTTATCTTAAATTATGTTTAAAGCACAGATTCTATTATAATGATTTGAAATTTTATATTAAAACAAATTTAAATTTTAAGTAAGCAATATTTACAGTAAAACTTTTAATTATATTCGTTCCGCGTTGAACGAGAACAAATAAAATTTCATTAATAAAGTCACGGAGGGTAGACGCAACATTTTAGTAATGTTATGATAAAATTGTTATTGTTATTTAATGAAGCAGGGCTGCAATTATTATTGTAGTGCAAGTTGTATAATTATTTTAGAGTAGATGGGCACTTCCCGTATTCAAAAATTAATGAGAAGTAGCTATAATACATAGAATATTATGTATGTACCTACAAATTTAATAAAGAAATTTTGTCACATAACAACTGTGCATCAAGTTCGATCGTCGTTTTCAGCTGTCAAAATGGTCGTAACTCATCAATCTTTAATATTAAAGCACGTTTCTATAAAAACCTTCCCACACAAAACCATTTCATAAATCTACTACCAACCTACTTATATTGATTTTTTAATGTCTTATTATTTTTGTTTCAAATTTTAGCATATCGTGTGTATATGCAAAGTACAGTTTTTCTTACATTTTCAAGTTCTATTATAAAACGTTTTATAGATTTCATAAAATGTTTTGGTCACGAAAGATGATATGCGTGTAAGTTGACTGTATAAATATGCGCATTGTTAAATAATGTTTCTGTTCTGCAAAACTTTAAATTTTTCTAATATTAAATATTTAAGAGCGGTTTACGATCAAAACCATCACTAAATTTCGACATCGGTCTATTTTTACAGTATATTTCCATGGTACAGTGTGCAAGATAAAATTTAGTAATCGTTAATATCAAATGGAAAAATGACGTTTTCTTAACGATTATTAATTATTTGATTTATGTGCATTTTATTCTTTTCTCAACATTTATGCTTATCTTTCTTCATCTTCATAGTTTTCAATTATAAAAAATGTTTTCTTAATGTAAATTTACATATTCTATCTTAAACAATAATTAACACGTTATACATTAAACCGATTCTCTCCTAATTCCGTATTCATATGGATTTGGATATAATCTGCTTTACATTACAATTACCGTTGATTTATGAAACCGAGTTTAATTTAAAGTTTGAAATGTGTTTGTACCAGATAAGAATACGAAACTAATGAAAATGAAGATGATAGATGATGATAATTTTTCGTGCGGTATAACGAAAAATTATAGAAAATATTTTACATAGATATTATTATATTATTTATGCTTTAAATAATCGATTTATCCGTAGTTCATGAAATGAACTAAATAGTATAATGCATAAGACACTTTTCAGAACTATGTATAAATAATATATTAAATACCGCAAAGCTTCTTCTGCACTTCACAGTTTTGGCTTGAAGTTCTTCTGTTTTTCTATCCAGCCATTTTCTGACCCTTTCTGTAATCTTCCGTGCAAATTTCATCTAGTTATTTCTTTTGGCAGTATCCTGTTGATATGTTGTGTCCATTGTTGCGTGCCCTCCTTTATTTAATCATTTATGGAATTAAATATTATTTTCATTATGGTCCGAATATCATTATTTCTTTTCTTGTTGTACAATGTGTATTATCAAAAAGTTTATTTTTGTAACTTGTTTTTGTTATTCGTCTCTTTCTTCAATGTCCACGTCTTGCTTCCATAATTCGAAACGTATGTTATTATTTATTAAAATTAGATTTTTCTTTATATTGCAATTTTATTGTCTAGTTAGATATCTGTTAATTGTACTACACATGGTTTGATATTTTTTCAGTCTGTTATTTATAGCGTTGTTTTCATATTAGTATCTTAGGGCACATCCTCCGAAGTTGAAGATTGATCATTGTTCTACCACTAAGTTCCTTTTCCATTTCTAGTTTACGTACAGGATTACTTCTGCTGTATGGTATTTTTTTATGACAGCTATGTTTATTTCCTTCTATTTCATTTCAGGTCTCAATTCATTATTCTTGTTCTATTCAATCTAGCTTATCCTAACTAAATAACTTGCCTTAGACGATTTCAATTCGATCCGTCGGTTTGTTGTTGAATGAATATATTTCATATTATAATTTTTGGTTATTCTACAATACTGATAACATTGATACGTTTTGTGCCTATCTAAGACGTAGTCCCCTTTGATAAAATAAAACTTAATGACTTTAATTAGGCACATTAGGGTGTTCGATATAACTAAATGTGTATGCCAAGCTATTTAAAGAATTCCTATTTGTTTGGCTATCAGAGCATATCCTAATCAAGCATTTAGTTTGATGGCAAGGTTAATTGCCATAATTGTATAATGTCACGATAGAAATACAGTAAATGTAATGTCAAAACTGTTAACCGCTTAAACGACTCAATTTAAAATATTATCTTATTAAATAAATCATGTAATGGTAAATAAGTGTGAAAGATTGGATTTTAATTGATTATCAGAAAAGCAAATACGAGGGTGATTTAATTTACAATCGAAATCATTGTGGAATGCCGATAACTTTTCTAGAATAAAAGAAAAATATTTACGAGAAACTTTCTCCAACTTTTCGTTGATTAAAATTTTTAAGGTTTTTAAATAAGAACCCTGTAAATCATTTCATTTACAATATTACTAATGGACAAAGTTCTATTTTTAATATCTTAATGATGAACATCAAATTGCTAATCAATAACTTGTAACGATTTTGAACCATCGCATTATTTTTTAATATGATATTATAACATATTTGGGTAGTACATTACAATTTTGAGTATACTAGTGAATAATATGATGCATGTGGCTTTTCAAGTGGAACTAATTTCCAAATAACATGTAAATAAATCATCATTAATTTGTATGATTGTCGCTTCTATTCCATCCATATTTATGGTGTTTAATTTTAATGATAAAAATTAAGTAAAAATCGAAAATTTTATTATTGCAATTCCAAATTTTACAAATTAATGTATCGACTTCTATTTGAGCACGTACTCGTACTATGTAGTTGAAGACAAAATTGGTTAGCTAGTAAAGCCTCATTCACAACCTAGAAATTAGCAATTTTAAAATTTGTATAAGCAATTTTCGTCAGCATCTCACGGTTCATTTGTATTTTGGTACGGAAGCATCATAGTAGTATAATATCGTCCCCTTAGTACTATAACTAGGTAACTCGAATTTTGGCTATTTTGAGTTAGCTACATGTGCCCACCTAATTTTAATCACTTTATTTAGTGCTATAACTAAAAATGTTCTATTATGTTTCTAAATATCAAATATCCACTTGCTAAAAGTAGATAAGTCCCAGATCCATCCCTTCAATGCTGTTATGTTATAAGTGCATAATTTGAGATACCTAGTTGTGCAAATTCCGAACGTTACGTATAGCAACGTATAGTACGTCCGCGACCTTCGCAAGACAGTTGAGATATCTATTTGTGCAATTGTGAAGTTTTATAGTTTAATTCTTTATAATAATTATGTATTTTCTCGATCTTATTTTGTATTATGTATTACTATTTATCAGTCGTTATGAATAAAACTTATTTTGAAACATACAAAGTTAAAATAAAATAAAAGAACTATAAATAAGTCTGATTTTTCAAATTTTTATTAGTGCTATAACTATGTAGATATCTTACTTCTAATTAAAAATTTCCTAAAATATAAAACATTAGACTGTGAGGGTATTAAATACATTTAACTTACATAAGTAGCTAAAGTTTTAAACGTTAAAACAAAAATAATTTTGAAGTTTAATACTTTTTTTTGCTATTGTAAACTTTAAACTCCATTTACTCAATATCAGTAATTTCAAGTTACCTAGTTATAGTATTAAGGGGACGATATATTATGTATGTAATTTCGTATGTTACGCGTACTTGTTAGTATTACCTTTGGTATTACAAACAAAGCTTTGATTATTTACTTATTGGTCTCTGTATAAGGTGAAGCAAGTTGATGAACATCAAGGAATCGTGAATGACTGGCTTAGTGCCCACCATTATAATTATACTACTAATGGGGGTTACTTTATAATTGTGATCTATAAAATGGGGTACAAGGTACAGAAATTATTCTAATTCGTAGTTTACAGTGTACATATGATTCGCATAGGGAAACATGTGTGAGCCAAGCTCACTTAATCTCCATCATCTGGCGATTGACGTAAGAACTGACATTGCATATTTATAGGGTTTAAATTCCCAAAAATGGCATACGAACCTTTACTTGGATGTGATTTACTACTAAGAGAGGGGTGGGGTGGGGGCACTGAAGGTGAGTTGTAGAAGGGGGGTAGATTATAAAAATAAAAATAGGAGTAAAAATTAAGAAATAAAAAGAAAATATAAAAGAACAAAATGGAAAACGAATAGAAATTAGAATAGCAAAAAGATTTTGAGTTTTGAGATAGTGACTATCATGATGACAACTGGGAAACAGTAAAAAATAAAAAAAGATGTAAAATGTACTAAGGATAGTACAAAAAGAAGGTTCTGTGGTGCATATACATACATCGAGTTACTGCGGTTTCGCCGGTGCGTTTCGTTAAAAAGGATACTTCGATCGACGGTTCTTGAGTGTTCAAATATGCAGGGTAGTACTCCACCCAATAAGATCAGAAAAGAAGGAATTTTTGAAGTAGTGACAGAAAGAGAGAAGAGAAAAAACAACTTTTGAAGGAAAAAACCCGACAAAAAAAATTTACGTAGGGAAAAACCTACACTTCCATCTGAAAAATAAAAAGGTTTTAAAATAAATTATACATGGTCGAGTGGAGTGGTGATAATGCACTTCGGTCTCTTATGGAGCAGGAAGTCTTTAACGTTGTATTCCCCCCATTTTCCGGATGAAGGGGTTCTCAGCGTCGCTGCTTCTCAAGTAGAGCTTCTCCGTAATCTTTCTAATGAAGTCGTCCAGGGTTTACCGTTTGCCATCTGCGTGGAGGTGACAGTTGGTCACGTACCAGGGGGGCGCTCAAAATCTTGCGAAGGTAAATTTTTTTACAAGAATAGTTATTTCGATATAGTTAGAAGACTAGTTGAAATAAAAGACAACACACATTACTGCAGAATAACTGCCATTTTCATTAAGATACGATTAGAGTAGATAAGATAAGGGTAAGATTTTATAGAATTCCCGAAGAATTTCTGGTTCTAGTGTTCCTTCTAGTTGGAGGTAGATTTACACCTTTCCACTATGGTTTCTGAGTCCTGATTTGTTGGCCAAAATTAATTAAATTACTTTAATAAAAATAATAATTACAGAAGGGTCATTTCATGTAAAAATTTCAACAATAAACACTATAATCGATATTAATCGAAAAAAATCGATTATTTCTTATAATCGATAATCGATTATGAAATTTCATAATTGCGCACCCCTAATATTAACCATATTATCAGTAATTTTAGGATATTTTTTCTGTTTTCTTTGTGTTCGGGCCTTTCAAATTTTTTACTGTAAACAAAAGTGACGGCTGCCGAAATCTTCTTCAATGTTTTTTCGAAGGACCAGTTGTGATTGTTTTTTGTAATCAATAAAATAAATATCTTGATGGACAAATACTTTATTTAATATACTATATTTATAATTTTCACAACACAAATTACTGCGAGCACAAACTTTTAGATCTTTTTGCCAAGTCACAAAAAAGCGTAGCGTATAGATATGGCTTGGGAGATGCTTGAATGATACTGAAATTCCCACATTTTTGGGTCCTTATTACCTTAAAACTAATTAAATCTACAGTAGATGTTGATGGCGTAGGTTCGCTTGCCTCAACAACAAAATCACCTTTAAGCCAAGCAGCGTTTTTATTTTGAAAATAATCCTTACGCCGAGAAGCTTTACACCATCTTTCGTCAAAATAGCGACACAAACGTCGAATTTTTTCCTCTATTAACTTTTCATTTGATAAATTAATGTCATCTCCAATCTTTCTCGTTATATGATCATCAAGTATCGAGAATTTTTCGTCTTTATTATCTCCTTGCAACCATATTTCTAACAGATCTTCGTTCTTGAAATGTTGCATGTTGTCTAGGAAAAAAAATCATTTTGTCAGAAGTTGCAACTAGTAGCAGCTAAACTGAATTTGAGATCAATTTATAGTAAATACTGAATATATTCAATCAAAAATTATCACCGCCAAACGCCGCGAATTTTTTGAAACTCAATTCAAAATCTCTGATTTATATTTCCCAAAACGGATATACATAATAAATTCAAATTAAATGTTTTAAAAATACATACCTACAGCATATAAAGGGTATTTCAGAATGTTTTTCGTTTTTAGATGTTAAATAAAAAACAACAATATCAATTAAAACTTGTTTTATTTATTGTTAAATTAAAGAGCAGTTCTTGAAGTTTATTTATGAAAAACAACCGTTTGCAAATGCGCACCATTCACTTGTTAACACTCATTTAACCTGGAGCTAAAATTTTCAATCACTCGCTGGAGCATCGCTCTTGGAATAGAGTTGATTTCTTCAGTGATTCTTTGCTTCAAAACATTCAGGTTGGGTGGTAATGGATTGTAAACTTTACTTTTTAGGTAGCCCCATAGGAAAAAATCAGCAAGCGTTAAATCAGGGCTTCTCGGTGGCCAGTTGATGTCTCCTCGGCGACTTATCACTCTTCCAGGGAATAAATCGTGAAGAGCAGCTAATGAGTCATTTGTAACATGAGAAGTGGCTCCATCTTGCTGGAAAAAGGTGTTGCGGTTGTAGCCATACTGGTTTTGCATTTCTGTAGCCAAAAAAGTCCGGATCATATGGAAAACGAAAAACATTCTGAGACACCCTTTATTAAAATAATGTATTAGCACATAAAAATTTTATAAAACACAATAAAGGCACACTTTTACACTTAAAATTCGAACAACTTTCTACTAGCAACAACTCGCACTTCTAGTACAAGTACATATTGCTGTGTACCCTCGGAGCTTTACTAGGGCTGCACGTTTTATATTGATGTTTTGTACGAGTGTACGTAAAAGTACCTCGTCAATAGAAATGTATGCTAAATTTTTATTCATAAGTGCAAATAAATTAAGTTTATGCCTCGGCTTAGCGATTTCGGTTAGCACTGACCTACCTTTTCTCAAGTTGGGCTCCTTCCTTGACCAAATCGTAATGCTGAAATAGACAAGTAATGGTCTTCGGAAATGATAAAATTATGCTCCGCTTTATAATGCAAATTGTGAATTTTATTAAATAAAATGTAATTAAGTTTAAACAAATCTTGAACATCAATTAAATAAAACCTTAATATTACCCCAACTTATAATTATTATTGTGTCGACGCACGCGGTAGAAAATTTTAAGTTCGCACTAAATTTTGTGTAAATAAAATTGTCTGGCTTTACCTTTAGACGAAATCTAGTTCTTTTCTGGTTACCAAGATGAATGACCATGAAACCCAGTATTAATTTCTTATCGATCGTATACGGTTGCTTGAATACAAGTGGGTTCGTTTTTCCACACGTGTAAAATCGTATAACGTAATTTGTTCAAAATATTGTGGATCCTTTAATAATTTTGATCACAAACACTTCCAACATAGGTAAGTTGACTTCACTTTTGTATTTAATAACTTTTCTCTGATTTTAATCACCAATTTTACTAATTAACTTTATCTTTATTAACAGCTACAAAAACTCGACCACCATTAAATTAAATTAAGAATCAACTTATTATTCTCCTCAATTGTTTTCCATAGTTACTTGTATTTTCAAAGCATTCCTGATTTCGTTCCATTTGGTCGATATAAAAATCAATATATTTGACGTAAAATTTCAGGTTCGTACTTGGCCCAAAATAATTTGTAAAATTTTTAATAAAATTTTTATGTTTCAGATTTATTTGAAGTACCAGCCTCTTCTGTGATCATCCAGTAAAGTTTTGAAGAAAAGAAAATGTTTTTCTCGTTCGTGGTACATTGAGTTTACGGCGCACTCCGACACGTATAAATATTTTCTTATTTTGAAGTTTTACGTTTTAACACATTTTATAAATTAACTTTGAACAATTATTTTGATTTCATTAAACATTCCTTATAATTAATTAATACAATTTATAATTTTAACAAACATTTTCATAAACAGAAATAAAACGTTGCATTTAAATTTATTTGTTATCTGGTTCCGTGACCTCTTCTTCATGTAAATTTATGACGTTAAATCAAATTTTTGGTATCGGATGAAACCTTTACGTTTGAGCCAATAAGTCTCGTGCTACCTTTATTAACTAAACAAAACTTTGAATCAAAACGTGGTCATTTCTATTGACGTGGTAGTGGTACATTGCAATATATAACGGTGCCTATATCGGGTGACGGGGGTGCGGAATAACAAAAACTGGTTTCAACCCTTGTCCATTGGGGTGTTTTGCTTCAACATTAACGAATAAAGATGCTATTTTTAATAATCTGAAAATTGATTTATGGCCAAGAAATTGCTACCTAGAAACCATAGTGCTTTCGTTTGACTTTTTTAAAGTTCATCCAGCGAACTTCGCCTATATTTTTAAGTATGGTTGTGGTAGATAGTAAACAAACTTTCCAACTTCCAAAATAATGTTGCTACTGATTTGTTCACTTTCCCCTAGCTTTTCAAGTGCTAACAAAACGTCGCGTCGCCCTGAACTTGTCTTTCTGCAGAACATTTTCCCTTTCTTGGAAAAACTATCTGTTACGTCTTCTCCGGTTACATCATGAAATCCAGGGAGAGCTGGAGATTTCTGCTTTCCTAATCTGTATAGTTTTTGTAGAAGCCTACATGGCCAAATTATCGTGAGAATATTTTCTTAACATTAGTGTCAAGAAAATATGTATTATCTTTATTTGAGTAGCTCTGTGAGCTGTAGCATCAACAGAGTGAAAAATCAATTGAAAAATTAATCAACAGAATCTTTGTATCGGCTTCTTATGACCGGCTTTAGCGAATGTACGCCAAGAAGAATTATATAATAATTTCCTGAAGCAGAATACATACAATGGGGAACCATAGACAACTCATGGATGCTTATCGCCGTTGATTATACTTAGTATAGTCTGCAAATCTACATTTCTTTAAGAACGTGATGCGATTAACAAACGAGCGAATAAAGGCTTTCGTCTTCTTTTAACCGAACTATTTTACCCTTCACTGTAACTGTGATAACATTTTTGAGATTTTAAATATTTTTTGGTTTAATTTTATCATAGACCTCCAAAAGTGAGTTGTATTAATTTTTATATTTTCCTGTATGGACTTTCAACATTTTGCCTTTTCAATGCCATTTATCTTGCAGACGTCGTCCTGCACTTCTTTATTTAAGACACTTTTGTAGTAAGGTTTAAAAGAACATCGCTGTGAGAAGCAAAAGGGTTCCGTGTTCATAGACAAAATATTGCTTACATTACTTACAATTTTACTTGAAAAATGAACCCATGCTAGTTTGAGTAACTGATTTTTATCAGTGCATTTCAGGGTAGTTTTTTACGAAGTTTCTGAATTTCCAAGTGTTTTTTTCCGGAAATGCGTGTATACCTTATAAATTTGACTCTTAAGCAACAACTATAACTTTAAGCGTTAGTGTAATCGGAAAGATGTCAATTAATTTATTTCGTTCATGTGTACGAATTCTAACATCTGCGTTCAATATTATATCGATAATATTCCATAAAATTGTCATCTTACAATTTTTGTATTGTAAAGTTTTACACAATGTAATTATTATTCTAGATCTTAGATAGAACAAATAAATTTAATTCCATTCAGTTTTACATCGGTAAAACAACTAAAACACTTTCTACATGTCGCGTAAAAACAGTGCAAACTCATCTACCTCCAATTAAGTCACAAAATTTATCTGTAATATTTTTCAAGTGGCCTTCGAACAATTTCGTGCTAAGAAATTGCATAAAATTTAAAAAAATTGTCTCTTACTTATACCTAACATTAAGCAGCACATTTTTAAATTTCTAATGTGATGCTGTCGCACTATTTAGTCAAATTTCGTTATTAATTTTTACGTGTTCTTAAAGATGTATACTCTTATCACGTACTAAGTAAGTAACCAACATACGTATCGGTATCAGCTAGTAGGTATATTAATTAACACCATACTAAAAGGTCGGTTACATAATTTGAAAATTGCTTTTTCATTTTAATGTAATAGATATGGTCAAAACGTGATGACAATTACTGGAAGGACTGTATAAGAGTTATACAGAGACTGTATAACAATGTGAACAAGTTAACACTTTGCTGTTAAGTGAAATTGTTAATTCGGCTAATTTCTAGGTTGTGAATACGGCTTAATAGCAAAAGAGCATAGAATTTATAATTTATAAAGAAATTAAACTTTCCAAGTGAAATTGCAAAGGCGAGACCCATGAATACGTTTACCCTAACAAAATAATAGAACATTCGTTTAAGTATACATAAGCAATTGAATATTCGACATTAAATAAGTTAAACAAATTTAAGGAACACATTGTATAATATAAATAAGCGAGTGAAATTTATCACTTCCTAACGAGATAACCAAACAAGTGTCTCCGACAATTTTTCTCTAACTGGGTAAGTAATTTTTTAACTTACCTATCTCAGATTGTGGAGCGACACACAAGCGTAGTCTTTATATTCTAAATTAAGCAATCTTTCCACAAAATGAGGGTTGCTTGAAGTTTAAATGTATATGCAGACATTAGGTATACGCTTTCAGTACAAAATGGTGAACGCTTAATCTTTTACCGTCTTATTATATCCCAAATACTATAGCTACTACGTAATACATACAAGATTTATAACGACCCAAATATTTTTTATGCAAATTCAAGCAATAAAATTCAAAACAGAAGATTACGTGAAAATTGTACTTGCTATTGTTTTTTCAGGGCAATATGAAGCAAAACGCGAGTTGAAATAAAAGCTTTTAAAAGTAGGTGGGTTATATTTTGTAATTGTATCAATAATTCATAATTTTTGAGTAAACTCATTAGTAGCTGTATAAAAATATACCGAAAGTAATAAAAATTATTGCTTGTATATTATCGACCGGTCGTAATAGCCTCAGTTCCCACCTGAAGTAGTATTATAAATAAATCGTAAAATTTTGTATCAACAGAATAAGTATTTTTATTTTATGTGTTTTCAAATTACCCGCTTGTTTAATAAAAATAAAATTCTCTCCACAAGGAAGATATAAAATGCAGTTGGAAATGGCGTTGCATATTTTTCTACCTTGATTTTATTTTATTATTTGGCATTATTTGAAATCGCGAATTACACTGTCAAGTTACATCCGGGTTCCGGGTGTGATGCATTCTGTCATGTGCGCTTTAATATTGCCATACACTAGGATCTGTTGTTTTTAAATTTAGGTGCTATCATTGTTCGGAATATACCTTCCGATGTGGATTAAATTTAAAGAAAATAACCAAACTTGTCGGCATATTTGAATTGTAAAATTTAGTTTATCGAATGAATTCAACGTAAACTTTTAAGTAAAAACGTGCCGATATGTTTATCTTATAAATAGGGTGGTTGGAGACTCGTTAATGCAAATTTAGTTAACTCGGTGACGTGCTAATTAAAAATTAAGTACTTTTAGAATTCTTTAAACACTTTAATAGAATCAATTTGGGTTTGTTAATTATATTGATGCAATATAAAAATGTTAACAATTATTACTTTATTGGTATTATGTATGTGTGTGTTCTGTCTATACGTAGTAGTATTATGTATTAGTTACTATTATACTATTTTATTGATTAAACTTTTGAAGTGCTTTATCGATTTTCGAAATAAAAAATGTATTTATATATTTCTATAGACCGCCTAAAGTACAATAGTCGGTCGTGTTAGTTTAATAAATTTTTAATGAGGTAAACAGTTTTTAAGGTTTGTTGGCAAGCTAAATGGTAATATCGATTTTTATTGAAATTCCACTACAACAGCCAGTATTAATCATGAAAATTTTTATAAAATTAAACAAAAATATTTCGCAATTTTATCCACCCAATTGAGATTTTATACCAAGTGTAAATAATGTGTAATATAAATATTGTAAATAATTTGTTTAAATGTTTATAGAATGTAGATAACAGCATAGAATTTTAATAGAGTATTTTGATTTGATTTGATTTGTGACGATTTATAGTGTTCTAGAGCGATTTAGGTACCTACTTAAATTAAAAAAATTAAATTAGAAAAAAAATTTAAATTCAAATATGGCATTGGGGGAAAGTTTTACGATGAAATGAAATGGTAATTTAAGCGAGCATTAAAGCAAGAAAAGTTCGAATAATTAAAATACGCGTAGTTTTATTGAAATTGCAACATAACTTACGCATCACTTCAGTGCTCGCAATAAAACGACGAAAGTAACTCTTCTGCTTTTTATATTATGTATTATTATGATGTATTATACACATATTATTTTCCAAGAAGTATATTTTACCAAAAATTTATGTGGTTTTGTAAAATATCAACGCAACATTTTTGAGACATCCAAATTTTAATTAAGGACTTTGGAGAGCAAAATGTTATTAACGATGACCGTATTAGGTTAAAAACCATTCAGCATTGGTCAGCAGATAGAGCAGGGTAGTGAGAAAACAAATTCTTCTCTGTTTTGTTTGCTTTATTTTATTCACGACATGCACGATTGCCTACAATTTTTAGTCTATGTAAATCTTTATTTGATTTGCAGTGTCCCGTTAAGATTATGAAAAGCAGAGACGTATTTATTCAGCAGTTTGTTTATGTTTAGATCAACCTTAAATATGTGTATATTTCTGTACCTATTGTAACGTTATATTTTTTAAAATCATCAATACACTGAAATTTTATTTTCCTCGTTGAGATATTTTCAATATTCAAAGTCCTAGCTAGGGTCATCTTAATTTGATAATGCAGCAATGCGCTAACGACAACTTTCTACACGATGAATTTGAGTTATTTAAAAAACTTCAATGAAGCCCGACAATGTTTCACTCGCGATACCCAGCATGATTAAAAAAATCGACCATCCTTCTTCTTCCGATAGACTAATTTGCTATTGATGATTTTATAATTTACCGCCATTATTATATATTGATTTATGAATAAGAATGAATTTGTTAAATTTGTCTGCTTTAGGATTGTTTCAATTTTGGATTCATTTAACTGCTATTTTAAATAGCTCACAAAAATAATTACATGATGAAAGGGCCCGGTGATGATGGTGTTCACATACCAGGATAGATAAAACATAATATGCTGTTGTGTTCAAGGAGTTTAAGGGTGTTCTTAAAAGAATGCGCTTTTTCCGGTATCTTAATAGTATATCCAATCACCAATTGGATATAATCGTTTCACATCTTTCAAAAGTGATCCAAACAATATGTTTTAATCAATTTTGGCCCCAGTCAGAATACAAATTAGGGCCGTGGATTTAAAATTTGATATTCTCACGAACACCATAACATTCTTTAGATGGAACTGTTTTGTGAATACATCCAATTCTTTAGCCGGCTGTTCGCGACTCAGACACCGAATTTTTCGTTGGTCATAGGCATTTGTTAGATGGAACTATGCTTCATCGAATGAGATATATTTTTGCCATTTATTAAATTTCAATAATCGATAAATGTTGTCTTTTCGTAACAGATGCTACAAAGATACAATGTGTCCTTGGTTTTTTCATTAATTTTAGGTTTAAAGTTTTATATAAATTATACTGAATATGTAGTACCTTCAGATACTTTTGAAATGATTTTCCATATATGATGTTGTGTCGAGGATTCTCTTTGGAAGGAATTTTCTTTAAATTCAGTCATTCGCGATTTATTAGAATTGGTTTTTTACCGCTACCTTTCTTTCGGGCTGTGGATTTATTTAGTAGAATAATTTTTTTTTCTACCTAAAGGGTGTTCCAAAATATCAAAATGCTAATCTTGATCCTTTTTTTCTATCATAGGAAAACTACACTTTTGTTCTAAATGTTGAAAAATTATGGTCTCTTGCTCTTGAGTCAACGCTTTCTTTGTAATTAATGTTTGAAAAAAAAACTTTATTACTTTATACCTACTTGAATTTAATATTGCAAAAGTAAAGGTTACTTGAGAAATTTAATTTTAAATTAGTTTAGTTTGTTTATTTGCGGTACTACCTGTATTCAACTTAAAGAATAGAGAGAAATTTTACAAATGTACTTCTTTCAATTTTGGCAATTTATATATTTCTTTCAACAATCAAAACTATTCTTCAAATAGAAGATGTATCGGTACAAAATAACAGTTTATCTACAACCCAAGAATAAATTATACTCGGTTGAGGGGAACCACTTGTCTGCAAAAATTATTCACTAGGAATGATGGTCTATCTCCAAAATGGTATCCACCTTGATCGATGTTTTAAAATTTCATGCTAAAATTAAATTGTCAATTATAACACGGTTTCTGAAACCCCTATTTATCATTCATCTGTTTATATTTAGTTTAAATTTTCAGAAATTGGTTATTCAGAAGCTTTAATACATGATATCAATAAACACTCTTAAATAAATCCCTCTATTCAACCCTCTGCCTTATATTGAATGTTGATTTGTGTGTGTAATGATTTGCAAACCAGAAGGGATTTCTGCTCTCGATATCAAAACGAGTTTTACCATCTTTCATTTGTTTTGCCTCTAGCTGTATTTGTGTGCCTGTACCAGGAGAAAGAAATTATTCATCTTCCAGCAAAACGGGATATAAAAAATGTCGTCCTTAATCATTCGAAATCATCACAAAGGACCTTAAAACAGCAATACCAGTTTTAAACTTAAAAAATTATAATAAATAATAATTAGCCCAATAAATTAAGAAAACTGTGTCAAAGCTTTGCAGTAAATTTAGACTTAATAAACTTTCTTACCTTGAACTAAAAAGAAGCAAACAATAAATTAGAATCTGAGCTTTACGTGGCATTGTCATACATCCCTAATTACTCTACCCTATGTACAATTTAGATTTATTATATGACATAATGTATGAAATAATTTATGACCTTTCAGCTATACCTGTTACAATACACCAAGGATAATGTCTAATTTAATTTTTCTAAATAGCTGGCTACATTAATTTTAGTTAATATAAATTTTCTTTTCCTTGGAATTTAATTTTTACTCAAAGTGAAAAACATTTATTGAAGCACACAAGACGAGATGGTTGAAAGGTGATAAACTTTACCTTTCGTCGTTTGACTCTTATCGATTTTTTTAAAGCAAGGCGGTATTTATTAATTTGTAATAACCAAAAATTACACAAGTCGAAATAAAATAATTGCTTAAACGTAGCATTGAAAAGGTTACATAATATAGGTAATTAGTTATAACATAAGGAATCTTTAAATGTTTTTCTCGAGAAAATTATGGTATTCGGAATGAGGTAAATGATAGTTTAACACGCATCTTGTATGTTCAAGCAAGAAATTTTATAAAAGTCAATATTCCGCCAAATTTGTATCTGTACTTGAAAACATTTGGTATTCGTAAAAGTTTTGAATTAGTACACTAACCTGCCAAATTATAAAATTAAATTTTGGTTTGATCATGAAAAATTGTAATACATCGAGTAATTATTTTAATATTATTAACCATCTAACTTGATACTGTTCAAAAGTTAATCAAATTATAAACAATTCATTTGTGAGACCCGGTATTCTGCAGTATAAAAATAGAATTTAGTAGGTAGATAGATACTCGAGAACATAATTTAAATTTTTTTAGAAAGCTGCAGTTTCGCGATAAACTTTGTTTATTATACATAGATAAGTGGAGAAAATTATTCAAGATGCTGTCGACGTCTTCGTAAAATTTATAAAATACATTTTATACGCTCAAAGAAATAACTTGAGCACAATAATTATTTTCTCTTTGTATTGCGATTTGCGACAATAAGACTTTGTATAGATAACTACAAATGACATAACTAAAATTTTTTTAAGCTATCCTGAAGCTCAGACGGTTCACATATATTAAAAACTCAAACTTCAAGTTCTTATAAATAAGACATTTTGATGAAACAAAAAGAACTATTATTTAAATAAGTCCTTTAATTTTTAATTAAATATTTGAAATTCGAAAATCCCACGTGATTAGCAACTCATTTCTCGGCTTTGAAACTGCGTAGATCTCGGGTAAAATCAAGTCCACGTAGTTTTAACAGGATTTTTTTTTAGCAGGGAGTGGAATTAAACCTGTCCATAGCGATTGATAGATTTGTATTACACGTTAAAACAACAAATTTACTTTTAAAATAGGTAGTAAGTTTTCGCCAAGTTTTACCATAATAATACTTATAAAAATGAATATAATATTTCTGTTTTATTATATACCTATACAGTATTAACTCGCGAACATAATAAGAATAATTTTTTTCAAATTATTAAACTGAAATGACAATAATAAAATTCAAATAAACATAATATAGGTATTTTAAGAGGCCAGTAAAACTCCTCGAAAGTTTATCAAATTTAAGCTGACTTTTATCGGAATTTTCTTCACTTCCACTGAAATTTTTAAAATATCTTTTTAAATTAATACTTGAAGACATTTCATTTTGAAATTTTATTGGCGACTTTTATTTTAATATAATTTTTGTGTGCACGAGTTGGGCGAGTCAATGGTCGAGCGGGTTAGCGTGTTAGTTTTTCGTGCCAAGATTCACGGGATTGAATTTCGTGGCGTACCATCTATAGCAGGATTTTTGACTCAACAAAATAATGTCTACCTGCTGTCTCCACGTAACATTATAAATTGTCTAAATCTTTGGCAAATACATCTAGTGCTTCGCTCTCTTTTAATGTTCGTCGTTGAACTGACATTTAAGATATTTCAAAAAAATTATGGATAATAAGCGTATACCACTTATTATATTACCCCTGAGAATAATCAATACTTATATAGGAACGACAGATATATCATCAGCAAATCAAATAACATTTTTTAAATGGTAGTAATATAAGTTATTACGTAAATTAGCAAACGATGTTAACATTATTTTGCAATTATCTTGCTTAGCCGGTGTTCAATGTGCCTAATTACAGATTTTGACTGTATAAAATTGCAAATATCCATTAAATTAAATTTGTAAAATAAACAATTATTTATAGTTGTTTTCTGCTTTCAGAAATAGCCGATATCATTAATGCTCATTCCAGCTCAAATCAACTAAAAAATAAGCAAATTGACTTGACCCACGCCAAATTTGACGAAACTTGACATATCACCATCAAATTAATGAATAAACAATACAAATTTAAGAATTTGTCCCACAGGGCATTTGTTTTTCTATTTTGGTCCTTCAAAAAGTTGGTGTGTAGACTTGTAGGAAAACGACTGTAACTTCATCCACTATGGTCTAAATTTAAAAATAAAATATGTTTTGTAAAGGTAAATAAACATTACATTATATTCAACCACATTTTATTTTTTCAACTCCTAAATGGATTAATTTTCTAACATTAACCCTATTTCAATCGCTGTTTCCAAAACGGATCTTTCTTTTTCATTACTTATTTTTAATATTTATTTTTGCAATGCTGAATATGTGTAATACCAAATTTGATCGTGGAACGAGGTTGCGTTCGGTTACTAAAAATAAATTAAAAACAGGGACAAGTTGACAACAATCAGTTTTTGCCGATTTTTAATTAAATTAATTAGAAAGCTAATTAAATTCTCTTCAAAAAATCTTCTAAACATAATTTTCGTGACATTCGTATTGACATAGTTGATCGTTGCGCGACAACCGATATATTTATTTAAAAAGGTCGGGATCGATTTTTAATTAATTGCATAGATTTTCAGCATAAATATTCATTATCTGAATATAACTTAACAAATTCGTTGTTTCCTGGCCATTACACGACGTTCCATGAACGATTCTGAAGGAGTCATTTGGGTGTCTTAATGGTGTTGATTCGGTGTCCACAGTTGTATTATCATCATGAAAGAGTGTTGACATATTCAAAATTTAATAATAAATTAAGCAGGAACACTAAAATTTAAGTTTGAATTGATTTTGATTTGAATTTGAATATTTTATTTAAATTCTACCAACCCCAGTTATTTTCCGTAATTGATGTTAATTGCAAAGTTTTAATACTTAGTCCAATGATAGCAGTTTGTTGCCGAAACGCGTAACTAATGAAATTATATTTTAATACACGAGATGAGTGCACTTTATTATTATAATTTATTATAAAAAACCTCGTAACTTCTCTCAATATTATAATTAATTTAGGCTAAATGCTCTTGCGATGTAGGAAGTTGCTTGGTGTGGCAATTTCGGGATCGAATCTCGAACTTCGCAGTATTAGTATTTGTTGGATTTTTAACCTTTGGTTTTCACGGTTTTATTATTTCCCGAAATACAAACCGAAATAATCTAGAAACTCGGTATGGGAGTTTTCACGTTAAAAATTAGGGAAGGGGAGGGGGAGTTAAAATTCAATTTTTATGTTCAACGTCACCGTAATAATTATCTTACTCTTACCTTACATTTGCTTTTATCGAGAAAAAACTAAAGCAATAAATTTAAAACTTTTTGACATTTTGAGAAATGCATTGTAGGTGATTTAATCACATAACAATCTTGAGTTTTCTTTACTTTATAAGAACGCTTTCTGGGTAAGGGTAACTTCACCGGAGAAGACAGTTTGTGTTATTAAATTTCATCTTTAGAACCACCAACCAACAAAAATAAATCGGATCGTAAAGCTCGACAATACAATATACTTTTGCAAATGTTCTCCTGAGGTCTTCACTTGGAATTCTGAATCCAAAATATATTGCACATAAATTAAATTTCCCAAGAAATATTTCTCGGCTACAATAAAGGTAAATAAAAAAAATTGGCTATGTGAACATTGCATAACTTTCCCCATTCTGTTCTAACGTCACAAATTATTTTTCGGTAAAACTCATGAATAATAATAAAAACACAATATTGTGCGATTAATACTATTTTTTCACACCCTAAAAAATTATAATAATATCCTGGTTAATTATATAAAAAAGTGGATATTTCTTGTTTTAAATTAATGTACTTCAAAGTGGATATTTCTTGAAAAACTCTAAAATACCTACCCACCCCTTTGTCATGATGTCAATGTTCAAAATGGACCGATGATGTATAATCTCATTATAAAATTCTCGGTGAACTATACGAAGTCGGTATCGAAAGTAATTTGCTCATAATTGCATAAAAGTCAAAGTTTTTTTTCGATTGTTTCGACAATTGAATTTTTATTTTCAAAGTATGAACCCACAATCGACTTTGAAAATAAAATTAAATGTAGTATTAGTTATCGGTTTGGAAGAGCTCGATTAATGTAAAACCTCGTTGGCATCTTTCTTAATAATTTTGCAAAAAGTTTTGCATTTGTCCTCGAGAACAACACATATTTCGTGTGCTGATCCTAGTTTGGTGTTGGCATTCACAATAAAATCCATATCGGTAACTACTATCGGTAACTACTAATATCGGTTTGCTACTGCGGTAGAAATTTTGACCTATTCTGCAGGCAACTATTCATAAACTGGTATCGTAAAATATAATCGCGAAACACTTTTAAAGTAATCCAACACCACCAAAAACATGTTACCGAGCAAAATTGGTCCGACTCATTTATACCGGGTGAAGTTGCAAGAAAAAGATTTTCCAATGGTGAAATTTATTCGAAAAATAAACACAAAGCGATTCGTCGCCTAAAAAGACCCAAAAACTCGTATTTATATTTCAATTTCACACGGACACCTCCAAAAAGTTTGGTTAATTTACTAATTTGCTCAGTCTAAATGACTTGTATTCACAATTTGCGTAAGTGGCAGCCTACAAATTCTGCACCTATTAGGTCCCTATTGAACGTAGAATGCGATTCGTCAAGTGTTCAATAATTTCGTTTAATATGCTGCTTTTTCAAATTTCACCCTGCACCGCCACATCGTAAATTTCAATCATTTCTTAAATTTCATTTGCTTTGGTAGAGATAAGTTGGGGGCGTAGCGAGTCGGCGCGAGTACGTACGCACTCGCAAAAGCCCAACTTGACTGACCAGGCCCATCAACGGAACCAAAAAGCTCGCTGCGCTCGCTTCCGAGTAGATTTATACAAAAAAGTGCTAAAATCAAAATCCATCAAACGACCTGTCAAAATTTATTAATTTTTAAAATTATCCGATATTATCGTTGACGTGCTTTTTTTTCTCTCTTTGTCGTTTAATGTGTGTGCGAGTGCAAAGGGAGAGGGTACGATTAAAAAAAGCATCCGGTTTAGTATGGTAAATGGTGGTCCAAAAGTAATAAACACCGTACTTTTTTTCATTTCGTTCACCATTTCCCTAATTTTGAACGGATTTTTACCATTTTTATCTGGCCTCTAAGTTTAGCCGTGATATACGTGCATACCAAATTTCATGACATTGTGTTTAGCGGTTTAAGCTGTGCGATTGATACTAATTTTTTCGCACAGAGTTACACACATACATACACACATACAGACGGACATCAATAAAAAATTGATGAAAATGTTATCAGGGCATCATAACGAATCATTTAATACCAAAATTTCAATTTTCGATTTTTGACCCGATGACAATACTTTCCCTATACATACGTTAATACGTATGGGGAAAGTAAAAAATGGTTAGTTAATTCCACGAGCTTTTGTAAAGCTCTATGGATCGGTTGGCTTAAAGGTAGGTAAGCTAATAAATGTTTATAAATGTAGCACAAGAAAAGTGTTTTATATCAATTACATATTCTCAATGTGTGAATACAAGAAAATCAAAATAAAAATTATAGAATCGCCTCTTAAATTTTGAGACACCTTGTAGAAAATATAAGTGTACAAGGTTTAGTAATAAATTTTAATTAAGACTTGATTAGCTAATTTTAATGTAATGTCCAATTTTCATTAAAAACGTTGATTACTAATTAGTCTTCTTCATATTAACTCAATTTGTTTCAATTTAATTGGAAAATTATTTTATTGTACCGAAACTTTAAATTGAAAAATTTTTACAACTGTTATAAAGACAACATGATATTATAACATGCAAAACTAAACTTTTTGAGTTTCGAGTGGCCTTAATTGAAAGTTCCTTTTTGAATAATAAAATTTGTATTTATGTTCAAAGTTGTTGGCAAATGACTGCGAAATTGTATGGAGTAAATTTTCCTATTGTAATCGTGTATGTATGTAGGATACACGTCTAATGTAGCAATATTTAATAAAAACTTGAAATTATACAACTGTTACTGGAAAATTTATAATTTTAATCAATTTTAACAAGGAAAGTTTTAAGGATTAGGGCATTTACTGTTCGAATTAAATTAAAGTTTAGAAATTGACAACCCAAAGCGTATGAAGTAATTTGAATTATTGTTTTATCTACTTACATTAGTTTATGAATTTTTAATATATTTTTAAAAATATTTAATATTAATTTGAACAAGTTATTAATAATTTGTAAATTAATATTATTTACCATTTAGTAATAGGTAAGTAGCTTCATGAATTTAAGAAAATTTCTATTTACAACTTGTAGTACATGCATTTTAATGTAATTTTATCGTAATTGCACTAGAGTAATTAGTGAGTCGATTGTAACGTAATCAACACGAACTAAGGTTTCAATTACATTTTGGCGTAAGAAAGTTTTATAGGGTAAACCGTTGTGCTGTAAACTAAACATACACACTTTGAGTAAAAATCAAAATTGTGTGTTGAGTAAAACTCAAATTTAAATTTTTGAATTGCAAGTATAACTCGTTCTACTTTTATTAAGATCTTGATGTTCGCTGAAAAAATTCTATTTATTTTTGTGCAAAAGATCAAATAATGTAGCAATTTTATGAAAAAAGACTTCAAGTTCAATCAGCAGTATAAATTATATTGCTTTTGATACTTTGAATATTTAAAATTTTTTTATGTACGTATATGGTAGGTGCATATATACATAATATATAGTATATTTTTACTTATGTGTTGACTTTGTTGCGTAAAGTATTCAATAGTACTATTAAACGTACTTAAATTTCATTTTGTTTAAACCGAAGGAATATAATTTTTAATTAAGATAACATCTTAAAATACATTTTTATTTTGGGTTTTATAATATTATAAAGATAACAAAATACAGACATTATAATTTTGAAAAAGTCGAACGTATTTTTTGATTTCCACTGGGAGTTCTTCAATATTGAAAATTTTTTAGGATAACAATTTAGCGCATAATTTAGTAAACGTTTTTATTTAATTTTTGATTTACAATCGGAAAGGAAAAATATTGAAAATTGAAAATTCTAATAAAATTTATTAGAGGACGGATAAAAAAATGTTTGACAATAAAATTTCAGAATATTATAGCAAATAAGAAAAATAAGATACTTTCGATTCGATCGATCGAGTACTGTTTGAATAGTTTTTCTTCTCTAAATGATAAAATACGTTTATATAATTTGCTTTACTCTAACATTTTCACTTTGATGTTTTATATAAAAACTCGTCAATGTTGAACCAAAGTTTAGGTTTCAAAGCTTTTGCTTATATTTTTCAATGGTGATAAATTGGTGGGGGTATAGTTACTTTGGTTTTCCATTTTAAGTGGTTTTTACATTAATTAATTAAAATATCGGATTTTAATGCTTTTACAAACTAACAAGAATTGATTTATGTTTAATTAAAATTCCAGTTAACATTTACGATATCTATCGAATTAGTCGTTTATATCTAAAAAATTCGATTTTAAATAAACACTTGTTTAAATTTAATTATACTGTAAATTTTCTTATAAGGTAAGGGTTCTCGATTACTATAATGCAGATAGTGCAATACAGAAAGTTCGAGAGTTAAGTCTATAGCGATTACTAAGAAAAGCTTCGTGTACAATTCTCTCATGTTTACAAATCCTGAAAGCTCCTATATAAATAAGTTTTTGTATTATTTGTTTATTGTTTAAACAAGTCATTGCATTTGTATTGAAAGTTATTTTAGTTGTTTAAAGAGTCGCATGATCTCTAGAGATTTAACGTTTCTGTGATAGTTTTTCATATCGCGAAAATTTTAAATTAAAAATTAATATTTAACTACTATTATACGTTATATAGAGTGCAAAATACTTGAAAACCGTGATCACAAATTCTGATTAAGTAAAGTTAAAGCTGGTAACAATTAAATAATCAAGTTGAGTTGCGAATTAAAATCATTCCGTTTACTTTGCTAATGGATTCGAGGATAAGTATTTTTGTTGTTGAAAATTTTAAACATTTTGAATAATTACTATATTATGTTAATGCTAAAATCTAAATTAAAAAAAAAGTTCCATTATCGTATACTTGAAAGGGTTTAATGATGGTTATATTTACGGTAAGTGATACTTTTTATCGAGCAGCATCGCGAAACTATTAAATAAAAATTTAAGCTTTCTTATAGGTAGTTCGAAAAGGGAACAAAGGGGATTCTTTATTGATATAAAATTTATTAAATGAAAAAAGTGAAACGATTTTCAATTTAGTAAACGGAGCACGCATTATGAAACTGATAAATTTTACCTTCTGCGTGGGTAAATGATCGTGTTTAGAGTGTTCCTAAATACAAATCAAATATTTCTTAAAATATATTATGTGGGATATAATAATTAATTAGATGTTGATTGGCTGTTTAATAATATTTATTAATAACGAAAAATATATACATAAGTAAAAATACGTAGTAGCGGCTTGACCGTCCTAAATTGTCAACCGCTTCGAGTCGCACGTTGGTAAAGACTGGCCAACCCTTGTTGGTAACCGATGGGTGCATGCCTTCAGTCACCCCTCTTAAGCACCACCCGCCGGATTGCATCTCTCTCGCTCCTACTACTCAATCCTACAACTCGGCCCTTCCTGGACCAGTAGTGTCGCCCTCGACACTTTCTTCGAAGGAATCTCCGTGATGCGCCACCCATGGTTTAATGTAAGCCAATTTTAAACCTGGACCCCATTGTGTCCGCTTTAGTGCGAGTAGGTCACTTTCTTCGTAGGATTTTGCTCGCTTTCGCTTTTTCTTATACCCCTTTAATGTTTTTACTACCGTTAACACTTCAAGTTCATTACCGCTACATTTTTCTACCGCCGGAGTGTAACTTACACAATTTCGCACCACTCCTTCGATCTTTTTACGCGCATTGGGAAATAAATAGTCTTTCTTTATTAAATGTTCCGTTTCACTCGCCGAACTATATCCTTTTTCATGCCGCGCTACCTGAGCCTGCATCGTTTGATTTAAACAGATTTGTTTGTCAACTTTCGTCTCACTCATTTCCGCGTTCGGTTGTTCCATAAATTCCATGACCACCGCTGTTTTGTGTGCAGCTGGTTTCACACTCCCATTTTCTGTTAAATGTTCAACTTTTGTTTCGCACCCGTAATTTGATATTGGTTCTTTAATCACCTCATGTGATGTGACCGACAACACATGTGTTGCACAAACTTCGTTCACAATGTCCTCCGAATATTTAGGTGTGACCATATCTGCTACGCAAACTTCGGACACGTCCTGGGCGCGCTCGATTTCACAGATGTGCGGTTTTTCTTCTTGTGAACCCCGACCGTTGTTTGACAATCTACGAATGTTTACTTTGCCTTGTCTGACAATTCTACTGAATTAAGAAAGTCAGACCCCAGCAACATGTGGTAACTCATAAATTTTGTTGGAACGACGTGTATGCTCATTTTATAATTTGTTTCGTCTATAACGGTTTCCGCTTCGAAGTACCCTATCGTTTGTGCTCCATTTTCCGACCCTATTCCACGAATCGATATTGGAATTCTTGTGAGAGCCGGTGCACCGATTTCAACGTATTTCTCGGCTGTGACCATCGTTATGTCACTGCCTGTGTCCACCACCGCAACAACCCGATTATCGTTCACCATAATGTCTTTAACAAATTTCCGTTCAACCCCCTGTAGTGTGTCACAAGTATTAACCGTGGATTCCGCCGCCGTTTGAAGTCTTTTAGCACATGTGGATGCAATATGTCCGTAATCATTGCATTCGTAACACTTAACACCCCGTGTTTTTGTTGGACAACGCGCACTTAAATGTTCATCCGACCCGCAATTGAAACATCTCTTCGGAGACCGCCAATTTTTTCCACGCACATTTCCATTACAATGTTTCTCTACCACCGGATTTAATTCCACTACACTCCGAACTGTCTTTTGTTTGAGTGAAATTTCTGCGAAAGCTTGAGCCAATAATTTGGTACTATTGTACCGCTGAATTCTCGCTTGATTTCTCAGAGTTTCATCAGGTATCCCGTCGATTATCACACTGACTAACTCGTCCTCGTCTATTCTCACCTGGTTACCTAAGATTATCTTTTCGTGAATGTAATCACTAAAAGTTTCTTCGGCTTTCCAACTTCGTGCTTCAAATTTCTTGCGTAATACTAATTTGCTTGGCCTATTGTCGAACATGGACCGCATTTCACTCAGCAAATCCGCAATCGGCATTTCAAGACATTCCGATTTTGAATTGAACCAGTTACGCGCTTTTCCACTTAGCCGCATGCCAATTAATATCCTCGTTAACCCTTCGTTCAGGTTGTACGTTTTTTGTAAAAGCTTAACCTGCTTTTCCCATATTCCGAAGTCTTCGCCGTTACCTTCGAAATAATTCAAAACGTCTGCAATCGCACTGATGTTTGCCTTAGGCGTCGTCGATTCACTCCGTCGTTCGCCGTTACCTGAAACCACCGCCCGAAGGTTTTCTAATTCGCGCCGCATTATCCTTAATTCGCGTTCTGCCAACTCCTTTTCACGTCGAGTCAGCTCCAGCTCGCGCACACCGTTTATTCCGTCGTTCCGTCCATCGTCACTAAACTGTTCGTTTTCACCGTTCGTTATATTATTTATTGCAGCACTTCCGCCGTTGACAGTGTTGCAATCGTCGTCTTCATCGTTTATTACATCATTTGTTGCAGCACGTCCATCGTTAATCGTGTTGCAACCGCCGTAGTAATTACCCCCATCGTTGCTTGGTAATTTCCATGACCCCGCTGGGTCATGCGTCATTAAGCGATCGAATAAAACCGCCTTGGATCCCGTCGATCGTAATCCATGCCGTCGTAGGATTTCCTTCAAATCGCTTAACTTAAAATCACTTGCCGTCGTTTTGTCCATTTTTACTTATACACTTTTCGATGAAAAAAAATTAATTATTATTAATTAATTAATTATTAATTAATTATCCCGGACGACGAGCCCCCAATTGTGGGATATAATAATTAATTAGATGTTGATTGGCTGTTTAATAATATTTATTAATAACGAAAAATATATACATAAGTAAAAATACGTAGTAGCGGCTTGACCGTCCTAAATTGTCAACCGCTTCGAGTCGCACGTTGGTAAAGACTGGCCAACCCTTGTTGGTAACCGATGGGTGCATGCCTTCAGTCACCCCTCTTAAGCACCACCCGCCGGATTGCATCTCTCTCGCTCCTACTACTCAATCCTACAATTACGTATAATTTTACCTATGGATTTGTATTGCCCTACTTTAAAATTAATTTAAAAAATATTAAACAATCATACTCCCTTTTAAAGTCCTTTTTTGAAAACCTATTAAAAAAATTTAATATAAACAGCATTTAAATATTTGACTCTTTTGAAGTACGTATGTACTTTTTATTTTATTTCTTATTGATATCAAAGTTGTCAAAGTAATAGAAACTTGTAAGATGTCTAATATATACGACGCCTCTCCCCTGTGTAATAGCTTTGATTGAATTGAAACCAACTTTAAAAGGAAAGTTCACTCAGCAATATTATATTATTAAAATTTAAATTTATCGTTTTTCTCCCTACCAAAATTTACAAAATAAGTGATTATTTAATTAAAAATTAACAGTTCTTGTTGTTAAATTTTAAATAAAAGGCTTAATGGCCATTCTATTGTTGCTTTATGTATTACGTCGTTTACAAAAAGAGATAAATAAAATTATTAGATATACAACGGGAGCAGAAGAGAATTTGCTTATGCTACATAAAACATGGGAAACTCAAACTATAATTTCCTATGAGATTTAAGATTACACTGTAAACAACTAGCCTGACCACATGAAATCCCTGAATAGCCTAATTAATAGTCAAATCGGACATTACCGTTCAATAAGTCATGGCAGCCCATAAGAATATCGGCCCACGAGAGATATTCCATCTTCTTTCAAGTCCTTCTATTATTTTGTTTAGCGTGTGCATCCATTAAAAAATAACAAATCCCTTGATAATAAATGTGTTTATGTAACGCATTTACATATATTTAAAAATTATGTAGGGCTAAAATAAAAGTCAAACTTTTCTGTTTGGCAGTAGCAAAAACAATTTCAAGTGTAAATAAAGAAAAACCCTTTTCAAGCAAATTTTAAAGTTAAACACTTTTGGGATCTACAAATACAACCTAGTTGAATAAAACTAAATAAAAATAGCGAATTAGAAGATTTTGTTACTTGTGTTTATTTGTTTTACCACTTTACATTATCCAAATTTTTTATATTAAATAAACCTCCATATAAAAATCAATCAAGGATACGACCGTTGATAACCTGCGACAAGTTTTTAGTGGTAATGAAGAATCGCCTAACTTAAATAAAATAAAAACCCCTTTCTGTGAAATTAAGTCCTTAGCTTTTCTATTTTTTACTTGGGAAGATAAAAATGAACAACTTAATTCCAAGATACCTTGAACTCGTATACTACCCCTTTTTTTAGTTGGGGTATAATTTAGCACACAATTTTATATTTTACGACTTTATTAACAAAAATTTTGTTATCAACACATTGGAAATTGTAAGTTACGATAGTATTAACTTGATGTTTCTTTTATACACGCAAATATTAGGGCGAGTTAAACTGACAAACGAAAATCGACCTGAAAAATTGTAGATGCTTATAATTAAATAATAGCAAAGAATTACTTCCAGATTTTACTTAAATAGTTTTAAGTTTCAATATATTTTTTCCTACGAACTCCATCGAAAACGACAATAAATTTGTTACAAGTTCTTACAAGTTATTGCGTGTACACCCAGCTCAACATTTTATTTCATTAGTTGAAGTAAAACTTACATATTGCGTGTTTTGATAACAACTATTTTTACTTTCGCAATTTAATAAAAAAAATAATTTCTTAAAATATGAGGTATAAAAGTTACCAAGGGCTATAAAAGCAAATTATCTTAATAAAAAACAGGTTTAAGCAATTGCGAAGAGTTCTGAAAATTGTCCTGTTAATGTTCTTAACAAAGTTAGAATTTCTAAATTTAAAATTATTTAGTCGTCGTTTGCATTCAAAATTACTTCAATTATAACAAAATTGAAACAATGCCTATTTGCATAAAATTTTAAGAAATTTAAATCAAATTTGTTAATTGTTTAGATTGTGTGTTGAATATTTTTAGATTATGCAGACTTAAATTGTACCAAAACTCATTTTCTACACGCACAATTCTTGTCATTCTGGTGTTCCTTAATCTCTGGGGATCACTTAGATCAGGTATGCGACAGGAATATATTTTCCAGTCAATTTACTTGCCGCATTTTGCTTATATAAGCAAAACAGATCGACATCGTTTAGATTAGTGAAGAACATTGATGGGTAAGGAGTTTATTTTGTAAGGTTGCCGATTTTAACGTTCAAGATAAAATTATAAACTTAAGAGAAATTATTTTGTTTCCACAATTTGTGGTAAAAAATTTTCTGAACAGAAGGCGAAATAAAAAAATAAGAGTTTTCCTTTTTTCGATTTGTTTATTCCTTATTCGTATTTTTAATACGTGCGGGAACACTTGAGGAGTCTTAAAAAGTAATTTCCAAAAGTTCACCTTGTTGTGCTTTTGTTCAATAACCTAACCAGCGGTTGTCATTTCCGCTTCAGGATTTATCCCTTTAGATATTAGTATTGCTCTCTTGCGTTACAAAATGAAGTTAATATTAAGTTTGTTGTATGCTCAAATATTTTTCTCGAGGGAAAATCCTATTAATCTTAGCTATCGTTAAGAAATGTTTTGATTTTTTCAATTCAAAACGAAATAAAGCGCAATTAGTTACTTATTATTTATTATATTATTATTTTCAAACTTGTACCAGTATTAGACATAAGTTTAGTGTCTGCTTAGCAAAAAATATGGTAAATATGCTATTGATTAATTGATTGTGAAATGAGATACTACAAAGGAAATGAGTAGATACGCTAACAAAAATGGGACGGGAAATTGGATAATGGTGTAATAATGGATGCGTAAAAGCTCTAAGATATTAAGCTAACAATAAAGTTAAACTAAATATAAAAGCGATATAAACGGCCATTTTACACTTAAACCGTCATTTAAATTGGAGCCCTTCACTGCTAATTTTTAATTACATTTCATTAAAACTCGAGTTGTAATTTAAAGCACAACTTTTGTCCCTTGCACATACAAGGTGTAAATTATAATCAAGTTATTAGTTAGGTGCGTATAATTAAAGTTAATAAAGTTTGTTTACTAGTATAATATAGTAACTTCATGTAATTTAAATATTTTAAACGTGTTTATATTACATTTTTAGTAATGGATTCAAGGTGACCGCAAAATGTTATTTAAATAAGTACTTTGTAAAATCTCGCACAAAAGGTGTTACAAGCCAAATCAGATAACTTTATTTGAAAATTATCAGTTTACTTACCCAAATTTCTTATGTTCAGTTTCTATAGGGTGGTACTAGGCACTTACTTACTACGTTTACTGATTTAAAATAAAAAATTGAACTTTGTGATTTTCACTATCGAAATTCATATTGAAATTAATGTTGAAAGCTTGCGCAAAGAAAATAATTTTATTTTTGTATTACTTAAATAACTAGTTAATTTTTCAAGTTCATTTTTAATCCCAAAAACGAGATCTCACTTTTGTAGTTAAATGAAATTAATATAGAGTAAATCTCGGGTAATGAACAGTCAAGTTATTATTGGCCCATTTCCAACTAGAATAATCCTTGTTAATTATCAAAACGTCGATTGTTTTATATTTTTTTTGCAATTACAATGCCAAACAAAACTTATACAATTTTACATTCTACAGTTGACAATTAGAGTTCTAGTGCATCTACGATAGAGGACCCCATATGTTTAGAATACTTTAAACTTAATAAATGATGAGAGCTATTAATTCCATTATATTTTCAAATACTTTTTATATTAGTACTAGTCTAATAGCTTTAATTCACAAACCATTACCTAGTCGCTATTAATAAATAATGTACTGTGTTCAGTAAATGTATAATAACCGAGCATTTGCTATGTGTTAATGGTATATTATATGCATAACTTGAAAAGAGTATTATTATAATATTAGCCAAGGGAAACCAGGCGCATGGCTATTGTCAACCGTGGTGTCTATACTATTTTTTCCATTACTAACACTTTAATCTTCTCATTTAACAATTTTTATGTTGGGGTTCAGCAGCCTGAGTTTCAAATTAAAGTATTTTTTTATACGCAACCTTGTAGTAATTATCTTGGGGAAACACCCGTGGGTAATAATAGGCGGCAGAAACGCAATACTAACCATAATGCCCATAGAATCACATTATACCGAACGACTTCAATAATAGCAGCTGTATCTGCTCCAAAGCCAGTGGACTTCTAGTCTGTAATGGTATTTTTGTAGAAAAATTGTAATGTTAACATTATTTAAATTCATTAGACGTTAATTTAAAATTTTGGATCATCCAAGATTTAATAAATTGATCACGGTTCAATGTTGACTCCATCTTATTCCGAAGAAAAATTTCAAATATTTCAAAAATTTTTAAATGCTTGTTTTTCAAAAATAGTAAGTTTTAAGTTAGTTTACGTAAAAATTCGATTGCATTTGTTTACGTATTCGCCAATGAAAACTCGCACTGTGTCTATTATAGTATCAAACAATGTAACATATGACGGATATCTTGTTTAAAATTACTATTTTTGCATAATTATTATAGTGAAAGGTCGCACGATAACGCTTCTAGAATTATGAATGAAATAATAAATTTTGAATTTTTTGAAATGTTGTTGATGTAAAGTGGAATGTATGTGTGAGAGTGGATCATTTATCAAGCAGACTTGAAGTAATAAAAAGATTTTCTGGTACCATAAGGTAGACATGGTTGACAAAATATAAACTGATTTATTGTTCGCTTTACATTTTTAACTTATTTTTAAATCGTCATATCAAATTCGGTTTGTTGTTTCGTGTTGTCAGGTGGTTATACACCAAAATATAAACCACAGTTATTATTTATGTTAATGTAAACTTTGCAGAATTTAATTTTATCTTGCCAGGATAAGAACCATCACTGAAAGCATCACTTGAAGGATGAAAAATGTAATATCTACACCTGAAAATTAAATAAAAGTTTTAATAACTTATATTATGTACGTAGATATAAGAAAATACTACAATATTCCGCTGCTTTTGGGTATATTAAACAAAATTATTCATAAATTTTCAATACTATCTTATATTTTTTAAATTTACATTTCAAAGTAGTAGGTATTCAAAATAATTTCTTCCCTGCAAGAAATTGCTGAAGTTCAGCATTATATTATGCGAGTAATAAATAATTTATACTTTTTTGTTTTTTTAGCACTTGAAGCAGCAATTACTTTATTACAAGGTAGAATAAAAACGTTTCCTTTTTGAAGTTTCCATTTTATTTGCGCAATTACATATGCTTTTCTGAAGTTTATGATTACAAAGTTTTAATTTTTCCGCAGGTACTATGGCCTTCTTGTAATAAACTTAAAAGCTTATTCGCTAACCCTTTTAGACTTCATAATATACTTATTTTAATAAAAGTTTAATTTGGGTTTGGATAAATTACCTGAGCAAAAAAATTAATTCAATGAATTGGGTTTTAAAAGTACATTAGCTTGTATTAAATTAAAAGTAAACAATATAAAACTAATATCACTTCATTATTAAGAAATGATTTCCATTTCATTGTGTTGTTTGCCTCGTTAATGTTTAAATTTAATATTAAATTTTTTCACAAGTCCAATTTATAGATTTTAAAGTAACTTATAAGTCAAGTTATAAACTGCAGGTAAGGCCTGCCTAAATGGGCTTTATTCTTTTGTATTTTATGCAAACTGGTGGAGATTTGAATCGTATATTTTATTTTTTATAATGACCGACGTACTTAAAAAATATTCAATTATAATTCCATTATAAATAAAAGAGTAAGTTATACAGTTATACGTAATTAAATACTTGATTAAGAGACGTATTGTTAAAAAGAAATAATTTTAATTAAAATGTGCGTTACAAAAGCTTCAAACTGGAAAATGCAAAAGCTGCTAGACAAGGATCAGAGGTTGTTTTTACTTTTTTCTCATTTTGCTATATAAATTGAAATTTCTAGAACTTCTCAGACAAAACAATTGAAGAGAAATATGTAAAATTCTCCTTATGAGGATTACGTATATTTAATTTAATAGTTCTACAAAACCAAGTTTCGCAAAATTACAGCAAAATACATTTTTTAATTATTACTGAAAAATAGAAGACGTAAATGAAAATTAATTTAAAAGTAATTTACAACTACTTAGAAGATAAGCGTTTAAAAGAAAACAAAAAAGTACGTAATGTCTATGGAAGGTACCCAATTAGCAATAAATTAATGCTATTTGAATCAAAATGCGGATATTAAATTTCTGAAATTCTAAATATTTCCACTTGTATTGCAAATAATGCTACGGATATTATAGAAACACCCCATTGTCCTCTGGTTAAGACTATAATGAAGTGATCGATAACATATTCCACTTGTACTTGGATTGTGATAGAACCTATCGTGTCGAATTTTTAAGGCCCAATGCTACACCAGATCTTTGTTTTATTAATTAACGTTTTAACAAGATACTATGTTTATTATGCTAAATATTTTGTTATTGAGGCTAAGTTTTATAATTGCTAAGGATTTCAATTTAGTTAGACTTAAAGCGTCTTAAACTATTTACTTCGACATTTCCTCTAAGCACCGCACCATAATGGGGAATAATGGAATTTAAATAAAAAATTGTTTGTTCTTCCTCTTCTGATGTTTAGGTAGTTATGCAATACATCTTCAATTATACGATTTGATGAGGTGTATCTGTTATATATGTTACCGTAAAAGTAGATAATGCAGTGAAAGTAAACAATTACTAGGGATTGCCGTTTTTAATTTGTACGATATATCGCGATAATTCCTAATCGATTTATCTTTGGGAAAAAACTTTGGTAAGAAAGTTGTTCGTAATATAGTCCACTCGGCGACGGTGCATTATTTTTTGCGATCCGTTCGACAGCGCCAAAGGTAGCTCCATAAAAGTGGGCGGAAATGTAATTAAAGTTAGCGGCGCGCTCAGCGCCCGAAACTGATCTACGACCTAGGTATTTTTTTGCAGAAATGCAAATCTAAATTCGAGAGGAAGCGAATGATACCAAAAAATCGAAACTTTAACCTGAAAATAAGGAAAATTGTATACATTTCCTAACAATACGCTTTCACGGTAACATATGTTTTTTTATTATTATAACTATTGCTATTATCAACAATCAGAACAAATTTTACAATAAATATAAATATTATAATGTTCTATAAGTTGATTTGATCTCTCTTGTCATGCGGGGGAATAGGCCCATCGGCGGTACCCGTAACCAATTAATTTATGGCAGTAGATCACGAGGCCATTTTCTTTTAAGACGTCTGAAAATATTTTCTTCTAGGAGTCGTGTCGTACTTTGATTTGGATGATCTTGAAGTTTCAGGTCCTATTTTTGTGCTCGTTTTTTGATTTCGTCTTGGATATAATTAATGCCTAGGTCAGTGTGAAGAGTCTGGTTAGTTATATACCATGGTGCATTTACTATCATACGGAGGGCCTTCGATTGGAATCGTTGTATTATTTTTATGTTGGACATGCTGGCGCATCCCCACAGTTCTATCCCGTACGTCCACATTGGTTTGATAATAACTTTATATATGAGTATTTTATTTTCTGTGGATAGAATAGACTTTCTTCCCATCAACCAATACATTTTTTTAATTTTTATGTCCATTTCCTTCCTTTTTTTCTTAATATGCGTTTTCCATGTAAGTCTTTTATCTAGATGTAGTCCCAAATACTTTACTTCTGTCCTTTGAGGTATCGTTACATCGTTGATGTATACAGGTGGACATTCTGTACGATTTAAAGTGAATGTAACGTGGTTTGATTTGGCTTCATTAACTTTTACTCTCCATTTAGACAACCAACTTTGTAGTTCAAACAAGTGTATTTGCAATAATTCGGGAGCGCGTTGAGGATTGCTATGTCTTGCCAATATGCCAGTATCATCTGCAAATGTAAACAATTCTGTAAACGGCGTGGTGGGTAATTCTGCAATAAACAGTAAGTACAATATTGGCCCAAGTACACTTCCTTGTGGAACTCCCGATGATATGCTATAAATTCCGGATAGATCTTCATCTTGTTGAACTTGAAAACTTCGATTTTCCAAATAAGATTTCAGAATTAGATAATAATGGTGTGGTACAGCATGTTTAATTTTGTAGAGAAGTCCTTTGTGCCATACTTTATCAAAAGCCTGCTTTATGTCTAGGAAAACTGCCGAGCAAAATTCTTTCCCTTCTAGAGTTCTATAGATTGTGTCTACAATACGATGGCATTGTTGAATAGTTGAGTGTTGTCGTCTAAACCCAAATTAATGAGTCGGTATCAAATCATCTAGCAGATTGTTATCATTTAATCGTTTTAGAATAAGTTTTTCCATCAACTTAGATATTATTGTCAGCAAGCTTATTGGACGATAGGATGAAGTATCCGTGGGGGGTTTGCCTGGTTTCAAGATTAGTATAATTTTAGCAAATTTTAATTGTAATGGCCAATGTGATAATCTTAGGATAGAGTTGAACAAGATTGTCAAAAATTTTATTCCTGTCTTGGGTAATTCAGAAAGTATTTTACCTGTTATTAAATCGTAACCAGGGGCCTTGGCCTTTTTTAATCTTCTTATCTCTTGCTCGACTTCAGTTTTCTTGATTTTACTTATTGGTAACGACATCTGCATCTAGGTATTGATCGATATTTTCATCTGGTTCATCTGAATAAGGTTGGAAGACTTCCATTAAATGTTGTGCAAACAGTTAAGCCTTTTCTATATTTGATCTTGCCCAAGAACCATTGGGTTTACGAAGAGGAGGGACGGTTGTTTGTGGTCTTTTGAACCTTTTTGTAGCATTCCAAATGGAGTTATCTTTCACCGACAGGTTACTTAGGTAATGATTAAAAGTTTCATTTTTTGCTTCTTTATTTAGCCTTTTTAGCTTATTTGCTAATCGATTAAATTCAGTTTTGTCTTGAGGATTGTTGCTTCGGTGCCATCTAGCTCTGGCTCTTCGCTTTTCTCTTAGTATTTGCCGTTTTTGCATGGGTATGCTATCCCCATTGACTGCTTTTTCCTCTAGAATGGGAGTCGATTTCCAACTAGCATCTTGAATTGCTGTAATAAAGTGGTTTGCTGCTTCTTCTAATTCCTGTTTTGTTCTAATGGGCAGCGTGAAGTCTAGATTTTGTGCTACTTGCTCTCTAAAATGCTCCCAGTTTGTTTTTCTATTATGTAGACTTGTTTTTTGTCGTTTTCTAATGACCAAGTTACTAATTGTCAAAAGAACAGGGGTATGATCCGAGGTCAATTCTAGGCTAGATTGGACTTCCATAAAAATCCAATAAGTCATGAATTTTATTTGTATCAGTAGGCCAATATGTTGGTTCGCCTGTTGAAACTGTATAATAGTTTTTCGCATTAATAATTCTTAGGAATTCCCTACCCTTGGTGGTTATCAATCTGGATCCCCAGTGCGTATGCTTTGCATTATAATCCCCACCCGCTATGAATCTACTGCCCAGTGACTCGAAGAATGGCTTCAGATCATCTTCCTTAATGTTGTGTCTAGGTGGACAGTAGAGCGCTGAAATTTTTAATGAATTGTGTAACATGTTTATTTGAATTGTAGTAGCTTGGAGATATTCAGTTTCATACTTGTCCATTTCATGGTGTAATAGGGTTTCTCTAATTATTATGGCGGTTCCTCCATGAGCCGTTCCATCCGGGTGATTAGTAGAATATATTTTGTAGTGGGGGATCTTTATAAATGATCTTTCAGTGAAGTGTGTCTCGGATATGAGCAGGATATCTATATTATATGCTTTCATGAATAGTTCAATTTCTCGAACTTTTGTTGTCTGGAGGCCATTAGCATTCCATAAGGCAATTTGTATGTAGTTCGCCATTAACGTACTAGTTTTTGGATGACTGTGTTTAATAAGTTCATCATCATGTTGTTCTGTTGCATGAGTTGTTGCAACATTTCTTTAAATTCGTTGAGAAATTTTGATAGCGGAATATCTTCGGGGTGACTTGTTGCATTATGAGGTGTGTTTCTTAATGTTTCGGAGTATGTTCGTTGATTATTTCTATTATAGTAGGTTTGAGAAGTAATAGGTTCATTTGTACGAATGGGTTCACTTGGACTTCTATTGTAGAAGGAAGGTGAGATTTGTCTATTCTTCTGTTGTTATTTCTGATCCTTGTTATATTTTTTTTGCAAATCTCGATAGACCAGACATCCTTTATAGCTTGCAGGGTGTGATCCGTTGCATAGGTAGCAAGTAGCTGGCATATCTTTTTCTTTTTTACAAGTTTTGGTATCGTGCGGTCCTCCACATTTGACACAAGCAAAGGGGCGATTACAATAAGATTTAGTATGATTAAACATTTGGCATCTTGTACATTGGACTATTTCAGTATTTCTGTGGGGTGGTTCAACTCTAATTGATTTATTTTGTAAAAATTTCAAATCATAAATACTTTTGTTATTGTCCGCTGGTTCGAGATCTACAAAAAATAATGGTAAGGGCTCCTTCGTTGAACCAATTGAACGTTTAACATTTACAATGTTTCTTATTTTGAAGCCTTTACTTTCCAGTTCATCTTGAATTTCTTTTATGGGCGTTGTTGGGTGAAGATGTCTTATTTTACAACTCGATATGCTCTTTCCTCTTTCAGTTGATATGTGTGATGAACTATATTATCATCTTTCATATGTTTTATTAATTTACGGTAGCTATCTATAGTTCTGGCATTGATTTTGACGACATTATTTGTTAAGGTCTTTGTTATAATTTGCTCTTGTTCCACTACGTCAGTAAAATTTTTAATCATTCCTTGGTAATTGATAACGCCATGTACAAAGATAGGAGGTGGTTTATCAATTTTGGGTTGTTGCGTTTGTTGTATATTATTTATTTCTGTATTAACGGTTGGATTATTGTCACTAAGGTTTACAAGTGGTAGGTACCTTCTTGATATTGTTATTGGTGGAAATTCGGTTTCTGGACTGTTAATTCGTTTTCTTTTGTTATTGGCTACTACTTGCCATGGATGATTAGAGGTATCGGTCATTTCCACATTGTCTATATTAACTTGTAGGTTGTTAGTTTGTGGCTGATCTTGAGTTAGATTTGATTGATTTATATTAGTAGCTAGATTATTTTCTATGTTTGTCGTCATGTTTTTCTGATTAGCCGTCCGAGGTACAGCTAAAGGTGTCTAAAATAATTAAATAATTAATGTTGATCTGTCCTCTAATTAGATTACTAGCAGCAAAATATTAGATATTCAAAGTTGTAATTCTTTCGAATTGAATAGGGTTAGGTATTCACGATAACGGAGCACTTTGAAACACGCCGAACACGCTTAAACACAAAAGTATCTGTTATATGTATGTATATTGTGCTGTGCTGCCCCGGAGCTTTATTAGGCTTGCACTCTGTGTAGTTAATGTCTTGTGCGAGTGTACGTAAATGTACCTCGTCAATAAAAATGATTGTAAAATTACTTGATAAATTGCAATAAAATAAACTTTCACCTCGGTTTTGACTATTTCGGAGAGCACTGACTTACCTAATCTCAAGTTGGGTCCTTTCCTTGACCAAATTGTGTTACTGAAATATAAATTACTGGTCGTTGGAAAATAAGGTTGTACAAACAAATTATGCTCCGTTGTTAAAAGAATAATAATTTTATTTTAAATAGTGCAAATGAAAATAGAAAAATGAAATAGAAATGTTTAAATCTATTGACAAAATCTTAAAATTAAAACTTTAAACGGGCTAACGCACGCGTATTTAAGTTTCCACAAATTTTCACTAATTTTTATGTAATAACTTTTAATGTGCATTTACCTTAATAAATGTAGGGAATTTCTTATTCCTAGTTGTTAACAGCATACAATAGGATGGTTTTGCCTGGCCGATGACCTTCAGTTACTAATAATAATCCAGATAAGTTTTCTTGTGTAGTGTTGAACCACGTTTTTATGCAGCACCCAAATTTTCAAAAATAAACACAATCACTTTATAAATTCAACGAAATTGACTTTTTTAACACGTAAGTAATTTTGCTTTAATGATCTCTTTACTTTTCATACGGTTTTAAAACAATTTTCTCACTATTTATTTAAGTTTTTGGAGACGCAAAATTTTACCACCATTGAATTCAAGAATCAACTTACTATTTATTTTTCATCAATTGTTTTCCATAGTTACTTGTCTTTTCAAAGCATTCCTGATTTCGTTCCATTTGGTCGATATAAAAATCAATATATTTGACGTAAAATTTCCAGGTTCGTACTTGGCCCAAAATAATTTGTAAAATTTTTAATAAAATTTTTATGTTTCAGATTTATTTGAAGTACCAGCCTCTTCTGTGATCATCCAGTAAAGTTTTTAAAAAAAGAAAATGTTTTTCTCGTTCGTGGTACATTGAGTTACGAAGCACTTTTAACACATGTAAAATTTTGTTATTTTAAAAGTTTTACGTTTTAACACATTTTTATAACTAATGTTTTGAACAATTATTTTGATTTCAAATTACATTTCTTATAACTACTTAAATTAATTTACAATTTTAACAAACATTTTTATAACAGAATCAAAACGTTGCATTTGAATTTATTTTGTCCTCTCGTTCCGCGACCTTATGTTTACATAAATTATGACGTTAAAGCAGATTCTTGGTGTCAGATGAAACCTTTACTTTCGAACAAATAAGTCATGTGCTATCTTTATTAATAAATAAAACCTTGAATCAAAACGTGATCATTTCTATTGACGTGGCCGTGGTACATAGCAATATATATCATTAGTATCATTAGTATTTTAATAGGGTGCACATTTAAACATAAAACTAGAGCTTCTTAATCCAAAAGCTTTTAACGTTAAACTCGAATCATCAATTTGTTATGATTGTTAATGTTAGCAAGATCAATTGGTAATGTAAGGCTGCCGGTTTGACTCTGGGTACAGCCTAAAAATTTCTTGACCGTCTTGACTGTGTTAATGATTTGACATTATAACAATAAAAAACAGGGTACATCGAAAGGCAAGATTAACAAGCTAACTGAGATGTAAAGCCCAAAAATGCTCATAGAACTAATTGCAAAAATTAGTAAAGAACAGGTCCTGGACCTACATATATTAAGAGGGAGCCTTCTTAATAAAAGTAGAAGAAGAAGACAGACACCAATGCTACATATAAACTCAGCTTTTGGTTACAAGCAAAGATTGCGTTAAAGCTGAAAGCAATTAGTTCAAAATACACGTTTCAGTTTAATTTACTTATCGGTGGAATGCAGAAAACAGCATACTATGGTTTACTAAACCTAAAATCAATTTACATAATATAAATCGAACTGGCCAACATAATTAAGAATCTATCAAAGACATTTTAAAAGAACATAACCACAATATAGTAAACCAATAATTTAGTTTTACAAATCGCTTCCTATTAGAGGATAGAACTAAATTTTTGTCACTGCATGTGCTTTCAATACAAAGTAAGTAGGTACCGTGCATTTTGTCTGTATTTTGTTTATTCTTTTACGTAAATGGTCCGGATAGCCAACTTCCAGAATTCTGAAGCAGCCAATTTTATTTGCAGGGTTTTGTATTTCTCATATCTTCAAATACACTGAACGAATCTTCCTTGATGGTAGCGAAACAATGTCACCCAAAAGTGATGTCAGTAGAATTATTTTCCATCAACAATATGTTTTCTGATAAGAAAATAGTAAAAGAAATTAAAAACTAATCTTAAGTAGTTATTTACAGCTTTTTAGTTCTTCCATATTTTCTGGATGGTTTTAATTTATTTCTGGTAAGTTTTGTATGTACTCGTATAAGCTATAGATAAAAATTGGATAAAAATTAAAGATAAAAAAAAACGTGAACTATTTAAATATTAGGTTTTTAACTAACAAACTAAAAAAATTCACTAACTGCTATCTTCAGATGTGTTAACATCCCCAAAAATTGGACGATTGAATCCTGAGTCCGTTACCTCAAATTGAGTTTGAAACTAAAATGTTTTCATTATCTTTGATAAATTGGTCAAAAATATAAATATATTTTGAAATTTTAATGGATCCTCAAACTAGGACAAAATAAGGAATGAAAAATGTACTTACCTTTTCAAGGAAGTAATTAGAACCTTCTTCCACAAAGAAGGTTTTACGGTAGATAAAATATTACAAAATGGTAAAAAACTTGAATCAGTGTTACCATTGAGCTAACAAAAACTTTAGCTTTTTCAAATATTACATATTATGTTGACCTATCGGATTTTAGTTTGATTAATGCATTTTATGAAATCACCTGAAATGAAACACAGTTTAATCTCTTTTCGAACTGGAAGCCACCACCCCACCCCGGTCTACGGCACGTAACAAGAAAGTTAAAAATATATGAACCAAATATTCTTGTTCTTCTTCGATTTAAATTTAAATAGGTATTTTAAAATTGATACCTTAGTAACGTTATCGAATTCTTTTTAATTGTAGCTTTCTACAATAGTTTTCGTTCTTCTTTTCAAAGATGATTTTCAATGATACTTGATCTGAGTACTTATAGAGTATGATAGGTACTTACGAAGTAGATGAACGAGAAAAGTTATTTTACCGAGTTGTTATGAATGCCTTCTGGTAATTCAAATACAAAGTTTATCTGAATTTATTAGAGGAACTTTAAAATATACTATTTATGTTAACATTAAACAAATTTGCCATTTATGTTTAAAATAATTCTATAATTAAATACATATTAAAAAAAATCAAAACAAGAAAACGTTTCGCCCTGGGATTCTTAGAGTAAATAATTGTAACTTAATTCTTCAACTTACTCGTACAATCCTGATTATGTTCTAAGAGCAAAAGTTGTTTCAAGATAATTATAGGAAGCTCGTAGGGTTCTGTCAAAATATACTTACATAATATAACACACCGATATTTCAAAACTAACTTAAACATAATTAATTATTATAATTTATGCTGAAGTAAGCACAAATTAACATATTAAAACAATTATAGGACTTGTTTCAATTATAAATTATTAAAATTCTGTTTATGCGAACAAAATTTTTGTTATTTTGTTAAATGTGTATGGATTTTTCATAAAATCATTTGTTAAATATCAAATTAAAATTATAAGTACTGTCATAAGAGCAAATGTGCATTTATTCAACTGAAAGCAAAATGGACAAGAGCAATTTAGCTTAATTTTAGAACTGTTATTGAAAAAACTGATTTATGTTTAGTTTCCTTGTATCTGAGTTTTGTTCAAAAGAACAAATCTATTTTGTACGTTTGTCATTGTCATGGAGTGTCGTACAATAAGAACATTTCAAAATTACCGAAAAATAATAAATAATCTACTAATAAGTATTGCGGCGTAATAAAATTTAATATAATAAAAAAAGGAACTGTGAAATAACAAAAAGAAAAATGCTAATTTCCTTTTATGTCAAGTAAAATTAATAAATTAATTTAAATTTTATATTGCATAACATACAAAGTTGTATTCTAAATTCATTAAGGGCTGACGGTACTGCGTTATATATACTTATGTAATTTACAAACCCTCTCACATTTTACACACATCTCAAGAATTTACGTTACAGCTTTTGATATTACCTACGTGTTTATTAACCTGACTATTGTACAAAATAATATTAAACTTTAAGCTTGATCCTTTACCTTTCGAAATGACGTATGCTGTAAGTACGAATTGTTATATGAAAAATAAATGTTTGGTAGAAATTAAAAACATTTCTCGAATTCCAATAAACTAACTTTTAAATAAATCCAGGAAGAATAGCACACAACTGCAATATTAATCATGCAATTTAATTTTATTATGGTTTTAGCAGTTTTGGGAGCTGTTCAACGTAGGTACATACACTTACCAGCATCATTTATCTTTTTGAAAGTTTAGTTTTTATTATACTTTATAATTTCATTACCATTTTTATACTTACGATGTAGATGATTTTCTGAGTGGTTATATCGATTTGAACAAAAAAAAACACTTTTATTTCATGGTTAATTTTTAAAATTTCACATTTTGCTATTAACGTTATAATTTTTTATTACGTTTTAAAACTTCTCATTTTTAAAGATCCTTAGGCTATGCCACAGTTCACTCATGTATGTGGAATGAAAATTTCAATTTTAACTAAAGTATTATAAGGTAGTACATTACATGATCGGTCGTAATCGTATAAACTAACATGAGAATTTCCAGTAAAAAATTGTCCATCATCATAATGTTACATAATTACACGGAAAGTTTACGGAAAGTTTCAATTCGACAATTAAATAATCACAAATCCCAAGTTTGAATATGGCAACTGTATTTATAATTTATGCAGTACAACAACTAAAACACGTTTAAATATCTAAAAATGTAAAAACAGAACAATTTAAAAAATTTCAATATCGGTAATTGAAAAATTCTTAAGCAAAATGCATTACTGGGGTAATCGATTTACTTCAACCGCTCTTTGTCAGGTTATGCAAACTATTTTGTAATTTATTGATTTCACAGGTTTCATTAGTTAAAAATTTAGGTTGACGCGAGAAAATGTGAGATTGATAATAGGCATCAATTAATTAAAAATCGTTAATCAAAAACTCTCGCGATAGATCTTATCCCGATCACCAAAATGCGTAAACGTTTTATCAAGTTTTACTTCCAACAAGACGGTTCGGAAAAGTTAAGCGGCCTGATTAAACTTGGTATATTTTCAAAACAACAATGTTTATGTTTAACTCGCGTTAAAATAAAGTGCTAGCTTTATCAAAAGAATCATAAATTCCAGTTTAGTGTTAAAAGGTCCTTTATATTGTAAAATGGATCTTGAGGGGATGATTCTGTTTCGATTAATGTGCTATAAATTTTAAGGGAGTTGGCTATTTTAATTTGAAATACCGTCATTATTTACTGCTCGCACTTGACCCAAAAATATTATCTAGCTTTAATATAATCGATAAAATTTAGGAAACCATCAAATTTAAATACATTGCGGATTTTAAGAAAAGTTAATTTATTGGTTGTGCTTCAGATAACAAAACTTACTTTATCAGATTAGGTACCTACTACGAGTATATGCATAATATGGCAGAAATTAAAAAGTAAAATAAAAAATGTTGCACAAAAAATGAAATATTCTAAATAGTAGATTTTCCGTTAGGGGGTATAAAAGACAAAATTTAATTGCTCTTGTAGTACAAATATCGGAACTAATTCCAAAGTCTAGCATAAATTTACATTTAAGACGAATTTGTGCCAAAAGTGGAACGTAATATATCAGTTTAAATCGTACAAAATTCCTAAATATATCTTAGTCTTCCGGTTTTACTATTTTCCACTTTAAAGTTTATTTAGAATAAAACTCGAAGCTAAATCACAATGATACCCACTTTATTTCATGGTAAAGTATCTAATTTTGCGGAAAGTATTCAGCAGCAGTCAAATCATAAAAGGTTCAATTTTAAAGGAAACCTTTAAGTTGATATTTTTCTTAAATTAAACGCTCTTTTGCGATTTCAACGCTACCTTAACCTTACGTTAAAGGTTAAAATTTTCACGGTTTACATAAAAACATTCCAATAGAAAAATGAAGCACACCCAGTTAACCGATTCCTTTTCCTATTTTAAATCTCCGGACTGTAAAGGAAGAAGTTAGATTATGCTTTTAACTTGTCAAAAGAAATGTGCGTGGAGTTTTATTTTGTGATAAAAAATGTGTGCTAGTTAAAACTTCAGATTTAACACGGATAGTTTCTTTAATATATGATAAAAGTTCTTAACATCGTAAAATCCACGTGTTGCAGCATTACTTTTTATCAAAATTTTGTAAAGTTAACCACAATATACCACTATACAATTTTAATGTGTCAGAGAAAGGCACCAACATGAATTTAATACCACAGATTTAATACATATCAATACGTAGAGGAGAGAAGTAATCGACGAATTAAGTTAATGTAGTGAAAATTGATATTAACCATATTTCTAGATATTTTAATATACTAATCAAGAAATGCTCTAAACAATTTTTATAACTAAAAGCACAAATTTTCAGAATTTTAGATTATGTTTTTGCCGTGCTTTGTCATATAGATAATCCATCGTCTGATGATGGCACAGTGTGACAAAAACGTTAGCGAAAATTATACTTACAGAGAACTATTTTATTTATGAAAATTTATGCGTTTTAGTTCGGAACAATGTTTAGTTAGTGCATTTTTTGGTTATTCTATTTTTTAGCTTTTTAAGTATCATAGAATTATTGTCTGTTTCAAATTTTTATTTCCCTGAGTTTCACTTAAAAATACAAAATTATAATATAATACCATAATATAACAAATTTTTATTTAAGGCACGTTTTTGGAATAAAACAGATGATTAACGTAATCAAAAGATATGTATATACTTATTTTATCAAAATCAGGGTTCCCACTCTTCTGGAAAACCTGGAAAACCACGAATTTGGTCCGCGGAAAGTCAGAAAAGTTTTTATTTTTAAGTGAAAGTTAGGGAAAGTTCTGATCTATAATCAATTCGGCTTTTAAAACATAGAATTCTTATAAATCTATGTTGTACTTATTGAATTCTATTAATGTTCGTGATATACTAAGGACACTGGATTGTAGAGAAATATTCCAGGGCTGATCTTACGAAAGCAGAATTATAACAAAATCAGTGAACAACCGTCAAAAAGCTCATGTGTAGATCTTTTAACAAAACCGAACATCTTGTTGGCTCTTGAAATAATGTAGTCAAGGTGATGGGTATAAGACAGAACTGGATCAATAACAATTCCTAAGTCCTTAAACGTGGACCACATTATCTAGCACCTGGCCATAGATATTGTAAGAGAAGAGTGCACTATTTCTCTTGCAAATGAACTTCATCGTTTTACATTTTTTGCCACTTATCTGAAGACCGTTTTGACACATCAGTGTGGTGGTTTATTAATGTCACTCTGAAGTAGTTCTGAATCTTTATTAGAAGAAATTAGTCGATATAATTTGTTACAACACGATTCGCATCCACGACACCTTTTCAACAGATATAAAAAAGGGTGGTTAGCTCAAGTCGCGAAGGGGGGGGGGTTGGGCTAAAAGAGCCAAAGGGTCGTGTGACGTGATGTCGCGAGTCGTATGTCTCCAATCGACGACCGGGCAATCCTCGATCGCGATTTGAAAAATGGTCAAAATCGGTGTGGATAATTTACACGAGGGGGTAGTATGTCCAAATCGGTGGGGATAATATACACGAGGGAGATTTGAATGGGCGCCACGCGTACGAAGATATGAATCTATTTGAAGAGGACGGAGTATCACACCTTCTAAGCTGGTACGCGACAACTTGATGATCTTTCTGCTGATTCTCACCCTGGAAAAGCCTCGTCCAATGACCTTACCTTTACAGGAGGCGAACTTTCCTTCGGTGAAAATAACTAAATAAACACTTACACAATAATAATAAAACACAAAAATGGGAAATAACATATATATAATGCAAATAATTTCACAGGGGGGGGGTTAACAAAATATATATACAAAATACTATCAAATTTACAGGTATTGTTGTACAAAATTCGTAGCGAATGGACAGAAAATTCCATACGTGAGGGGTGCGTATTGAATACCACACTCCATATAAATGGTTACTTGAATGTATCACATGCAACTTCGGAAAGTATTAATTACAAAAATTAATCTATGAACTACTTGTCCAATTGAATACAAAATTCCCATGAACGGGAAAGCAAACTTTAGCTTTAATATTAAATGTAAAATACTACGTTGAATAACTGTTCTAAACATGGACGTATTACTGGCTTAATGAAAGTTACGTTACCTTGAGGCACTAAAATCAATTAATAACAAAAGGAGTACAAGAGATTGCGATCGACTTCGAGGTTCGGATTGAAGACCCGTTAATATAAACGGTGGTCAGATTGACCACTTAACATTACAAATCTTAAAAATAGTCAAAGGTTTCTTACGTAATACTGTTGCTCGGCCTTCAGACAAGGTCTTTGGAACAGACCTCCAGAGGTGAGAATCTCGACGGATGGGGCAGCTGTGTCCTCCCAATACGGAAATGAGTTGACTAAAATGTCGGAAACCATACCAGCAAGTCGGTGTGATTTCCAGAATCCAAAATCTCTCCAAATCGTAACGTTGAAATGAATGGAACAACAGGGTGATTTAGTCGCCCCGTTTCCCGATAGAAAGGGGAAGCACGTTCGAAATAAGGCACTAAATAATTACTCACGAAACTGAATTTCTTTAAAGCCGGCACTGTAGGAAAGCACGTTATCGTAAATGCGGTTAGCGACAAAAAAAACTGCTTGAATGCAAATATGTTTCAATAATGTAACACCTGTCTTTAAAATTAGACGTTGGAAGCGAAACGTGGTCCGACCATCTGGGTAAACTGGAGTCGCGTGGACTATAATGCACGTAATGAATAGTCACCGTTGACGGCAAGTTATTTGCTTTAAGTCAATAGTGATTTAAATAATCTCGAAACTGATGTTAATTACTAAATAACTCGAATAAAGTCCAATAATTTGTTTAAATAATCTCGAAACTGATGTTAATGACGAAATAACTCGAATAAAGTCCAATAATTTGTTAAAATAAACTCGACACTTGCGTTAAATACTAAATGAGTCGAAATAATGTTCAATAATTTGTTTGAATACACTCGAAATTGTTTAAATGCGAAATAATTCGAAATAATGTTCAATAATTTGTTTGAATACACTCGAAATTGTTTAAATGCGAAATAATTCGAAATAATGTTCAATAATTTGTTTAAATACACCCGAAATTGTTTAAATAATACCTGTGTATGGTGACACATAACTTGAATGCACTAAAAATCTTGGTGTATTTGCAAGATAATTTTTACTTCCGTATTATAAACGAATTCACTAAACAGACTAGCAGCGATACACCCTTGAAGAGTTACATCGTAAAACTTAACTTTTAATGCACTCCGTAGTGCCTTTTATATAAAAATCCCTACCAGAATCGACAGATTTTGACGGACTTGCAAAATCCTGCACAAGCTTGCACGTGAAATCTGCAAAATCCCACTACGCGATTTTCTAAAGCGTTCCATTATTGGTCCTTAAAATGGCCTCGGATTTTGATTGGTTAAAACCCCAGACAGTGCAATATATTAAGCAAATTAAAAATATCGATTCGTCTGAATTTTAACTTTGAAATATTAAGATATATTAACCATCGTAACAAAATATATACTTTTAAAATATTTTACTGTGAAAATTTTACAAGGACGAAAGTTTTATTCTATCCTTGATTGTTAAAATGATTGACCAAGAAATATATACTTTTAAAAGTTTGATTTTTAAAAATTTAAAAGGATGAGAAATTTTTGTTGCATGATCGCTTTGACATTTCAACAAAGTTTTTAAATGCGCCGCTCGCGCGTTTTCAGGTTACAAATTTTAAGTCATCAGCAAAGAGTAGCAATTTCGAATATTTAGTGACTGGGCTAACGTTATTGATGTATGTATAATAAGAAAAAGATGGGATGCAAATCTCTTTCCATCAAAAACAAAATCATCTTTCTTAAGCCAATTTTGCGCAACTAATAAAGTCTTTAAAGCGCACCGTTAATTGATAACCAATATAATCAAATTATTATTATATTATTTGAAATATTTATGCATTTTATTTGAGATTTCTAGCAAGTCAGCCTGAAACACCGTCTTAGCATCGTACCGTGCACTTACAAAACGATAATTTAAAAATTCCAGAGTAACTTTAATAAACAATTTCATATGCCATTAGGTTCACGATACTTTGTTCTTTTACGTTATTAATGAATATTTTTTATTATCATTAGAAATAAACGTAGTATAGCGATGCAAGTGGACAAATATTGACCGCTGAAACCCAAGTACAAGTTATAAGTAAATTAGCATGCGCGATGTACATGTGTATTTAAATGCTTCTTGCGTGGTTCAAAAAAATTAATTTTAAGCCTTTCAGGTTAATTTTTTCTGAATTACACCTTGATATAAACGTGTCTTTTATAGATCTATAATCGATAAGTTTTATAGATTGGAATAGAGCCAACTTACTTTTGGGGTAATTTTTACAATTTACCCCCTACAACCCTGCAACACAGCACAATTTTTTGAGGACCTACGGAATTTTCATTTGTAACAGTCCCAGTTTTTAACCAGAAATTACTAATAGAAATCACAATTTGACTGTACTATTAAGGAAATACGTGGAGAGTTTTAATTTAGTATATTAAATAATTCATAATGATATTGTTCAGAATAATATTAGAAAAAAAGGAAAATAATTAATTTAAAATTTTCCACAAGTCCTGGAATAAAACCACATCGTTTTTGAAATTTAAAAACAACCGACATTATTTATTATCATTACAATAGGTAAATAAATGTGATTTGTTTTGTATGTTATTAATGAAAATTGAAAATAAATTGAAAAATTTTGTTTGTTTAGTACAACACAAAATTAAAATTTAAAAATAATAACACTACTATTAAATACATGCACTTTATTATGATGGGAACAATGTTCCTAGAAAGAATTCATAAAATTGAAGTTCCATCGTATTAATTTGATTTTATTAATGTTGACTTAAATTATTTTAATGAGTGATTTTCGCATTTATTATTTTCATACTTTTCTATTCACAAATCCTTCAATAATATTTTTTAAAACAAAATTTTAATTGGAATAATTGATCCGGTGTCACCGTGGATTTTTACCCCCGGTAAAATATCCCTAGCGAAATTTTACCGCCTGTAAAAATTCTTTAGGGGGTAAAATATCCCTAGTGAAATTTTACCCCCGGTAAAATATCCCTAGTGAAATTTTACCCCCGGTAAAATATCCCTAGCGAAATTTTACCCCCGGTAAAATATCCCTAGCGAAATTTTATCCCCGGTAAAATATCCCTAGCGAAATTTTACCCCTGTAAAAATTCTTTAGGGGGTAAAAATTCCCTAGTGAAATTTCACTAAGGAATTAGTAGTTTGTAATTAGTAATTTTATTAAATATTGTTGAATAGTGTTGAAGAACATTACGATATAAGAAAATGAGACAAAAAATTACGAATTTTATGGCGGAAAGAAAAACTGAAGTTGATAATTTTTCTGGAACTACCAATTACTTAGAAAACAGTCGAATAAGAAGTGATGCAGTATGGGCAACAGAAGTTGAGCTACATTTTACTGCGGCATTCATTGGATCAGATTTGTATTCATACACTTCCACAGATAATAATAAATCTTTCGGTTGGATACGTTTTCCCAGTACACTGCAATTATTAAGCGAACCCGATTACCAGAAACCTGCGTTGTATGTAAACCATAAAAATGGAAATCATTTTGAGGTCGTAGTTAAGGTAAAAAAGACTCTTCAATTGATATGAACAATTTTTTTTTAATTTAATAAAAAAGTATTATTATTAATAGTCCACTTAATTTAAGTTTTTGCCTTGGTTTTTGATTCAGAACAATTTTTAACGTCGGTAAAATTTTACCTCCTCGATAAATATACTCTAGTGAAATTTTACCCCCGGGGTAAAATATCCCTAGTGAAATTTTACCCCGGGGTAAAATATCCTTAGTGAAATTTTACCGGGGGTAAAATATCCCTAGTGAATTTTTAAATATCACGGGGGTAAAAATCCACGGTTACACCGGTTTCCTACTTGATAATTTCTAACGCAAAGAAATTTAAAGTGGAAGGTTTATATAATAATCGAAATAATTTATGCATGGTAAATTTAATTAAATGTAAAATATTTTACATGAAAACTTGGTCTCCTGTTGGTGAAAAACTTGCCTATGTTTTAATGAAGGTATAGGTACACCTTGTATTTTGAAACTTGCTTGTTAATATTAAAATCTAAAGCTATTTGACTTGCGAAACTAATCTTTGTTATAATATAATTAATGCTTAAATGTGCCTAATTGTAGGCTGATTTATTACGTTAACACGTTATTCTGTCAAAACTTAAAGTCATAAATTAATAACATTAATTATTATGTAAATTTTCTTCATCGTTTTACTTTTAATCGATAATTAAAAATATTAATGCATTTAAAAATATATACATATGGATCTAGGTACAAATAGCCGTTTCGTAGAAAAGCTTTTTTGAAAAAAAAAGTTCAAATTTAATAAAAAATTTTTAGTTAAATTATTTAATTGAAGCGGCAATGAAGACTAAACAATTTGAAGGGTTCATTCTATGTAATACAATTTATGAATTTCAAATGCTCTTGGAGATTATTCAATGAACAGTATTAATTTTATCAAGTTTGTACATTTCAATATTAAAATAACAGCTTGGACCAACTAATCATTGTTTTAATTATGCTCCGTATTGAATTTCAGTTATTTTCTCATGAATTGTACAGAGTAAGTAATAACTTCAAAGTTAAAATTTAGCCAGATAATTGAACAATAAATTAATCTAACAGTAAATGTAATCGCTTTAATGGAGTCAAAGAAGAGTTTTGAAAGAAAAGAATTTTGAAATATAATTTTAATTAAATATGTGAATTTTTGACTGAAAATTTTTTGTAAAAAAAAGAAAAGAAATCATTTCTCAGCAATGAAATGATAATGTCAAATGTCACATATTATTGCTTTTATTATGCAGTTTCTACAATGTTATACAAATATTTTACATGTAGGTACGTGTGTCGTTGGCACGATAGCACTGTCATTGTATTAAATTATCAATTGACATTTAAATCGTTTAAAGTGCAAATGTTACAATTTAACATCCTCCATACTGTCAATGATATCCTTCCACATACGTGTTGAATTTTTATAATATGTACATAGTAGTTAGCGTTCGCTAAAGCAATTTTAAACAGTTACTTCTTTCTATTAGTACTGAAAATTTAAAAATACACTAAAATGTAGGAAGGTAATTAACGAATTATTTATTTTGCTACATGAAACTAATACACGAAGCCCTCGCAACGGCTTGCCGCGGCTCCTGGTCAAATAATTAGTTCCGAGATTGCCGTAATTATTAATAACTAAAACGTAATTTAAAGAAAATTATACAGCAAAATAATTTTGACGTAGTTTTGGTTTTTAATAAAACCAAACTTTTTTTTATTACTAAACAGTTTTTTATTACTAAAAAATTTTTATTAAAAAATGTTATGCATATTTTTTTGTAGGGCTTTCTTAATTGTAATTTATAGCCCTAATCGTGTTTATGATTTAATAAACATTTTTAAACTTCACTTTGGTTTATAGCGCAAAGTTATCTTGTAATAAGAAAAATTAGTAGATACTACTGATATATTTTTATCATTGAGGAATTCCAACAGAGTTGTAAGAAAATAATATGAATTGTTCAGTATATTATTAAATATACTGATATACTGACAAAATTTCATTTTCGCAAAATTTTATTTTTCTTTCACTTCTCATAACTATTTGAAGAAATATCTCACACATCCATTTTTTAATTAAAATTAAATAAAAATAAAAAATTTAAATCGGATTAATTTAGACAAGAAAAGAAGCATGTTTATCTCACCTAACATGACTTATGTTTCCATTTAAAAATTTATTTACGATATTCCTTCAAATACTGAAAGTAGAAAGAGCTTATTTTATGTAAAATTTGTCTCTTTTGAATATAAAACTCAACGTGTCCAAGCTTTTTGCTCAAAATTGACATCTCTAGAAACTTAAATACTATTCTAATGTAACTACATCAATCAACGTCGTCAAGTTTCATCTATGCGTTAAAGGTAATTAAGGAAAGGATCGAATCTCTAATATGAAGAGAGACTTATCAACGAAAGAAGGATGTACCTACGAGCGGCATCATAATATTAGTTTACTACTCTGCTGACAATTAAACATGAAAATAAATAAATTATTACTGATTATTAGTTAGGTAAATAATTATTATTACTCTCGTTTACGCAGCCATGTTGGTATTGATGCCCCCCGACAGATAAATTTTTCGGAACTTTGTCTCTCATATTATAGTATCTATAGACAAATCAATACCGATCCGCTATGAAATATCTTATATATTTTTATCACTCTCTAAAAGTTGTTATTCTTCCTTTTTCTCTCTTGAGATAAAATTCCTCGTGAAAATATCTCATTGTGGATCCGTACCTTTAAAGAGATTAACTCCAGATTAAACGTTAGGTTGGGTTAACATCAGAATGATTTAATCATTTGGTTTATATTTTTTTACTTGCATAATCTCAAGTAACTCCTCGAACGATGTTATTCCGCAAGAGTAATTCTTCTTTTCTGTATTTTATTATTCAAGAATTAAATGTCAACATTTTAAAACGAATACAATGTTTAAAAAATCATTAGTGGTTCAATTTTCTTATACATTTCTACATTTTAAGTACGCATAAAAGTTTAGAGCATAATAAAACTGTTTATTTTTTATATCTGGCAGACTTGGATTGCTTTTATCATTGCAGTTAGTGGTGCATTGTGTATTATGTCGAATTGATGTGTGCTCAATACATATTCTGCATGAATATATTGATTCTTACTTTTGTTCGGTACCTACTGCATACAGGTATATCAATGTTTCAATTTAAATGTATTTATTTAAAAAGAAAATGAAAAAAGGTGTAGTTCAAAGACAACAATTTGAATAAACAAAATGAATCTTGTGGAAGTTTAATACAGCAACACAAACATAATATTCGTTCTTTTCCCAAATAATAAAGTAGGTACAATACCCGGCCTTACTAACTAATATTAAAAAGTAGTTTTTCTATTAATTTTTTCTTTTTATGTTGTTAATTATATCCAGGTATAATGGAAATACCATATATTGAAATATATAGTACTTAAAAATCATTAAACATAGAGGCATAATAGTGTGAATTTTAGAAAATGGCATCGAACTTTGGTGATCTTTACGAACGGTTTTTCATCTATGTAAATAAAAATTTAATTTAAATTTTGGTATTTATTATTATCTATATAATATATTATATCTATTATAATATGTAATATGAAAAATAAAAGTGTTAAATTTATCGCTAAAAAAGCAGGCGTGAGATTGAAAAATTAAATCGACTAATAAAATTTTAGTTTTTAGTTAGTAAAGAACCAGGCTTTTCCTACAATAGCTTTTCAAGTTGTGCGGTCACGTCTAACCAGAGCTTAAGCAAAGACTCTTATAGTTTAACGAAATTTAAAAAGGATTTTTTAAATAATACATTTTTAGTGAATCTATACGAGAATTTTTATATAAAAGTACCATGTTAAATTTTTAAAAATTTCAATGATAAAGTAGGACGAAGCCGTTCTTTCAATTGCAGCTTTTAATTTCTGAAAAAAAAGGTTTTACTCCGGGTTTCGGCTATATTAAATTTTCATTTACACTTTCCGTATAGCGTTCACAGTAGGTATTTTAAATGGGAATCGTAAATTATTTTACGACATTCTATATCATACTTTTTAGGTTTTAATATTAAAAGAAAGCCAATAAGTAATAAAAATAAAGAACAATATAGCATGCCACTGATAACATCTTTTTCTTTTAGTATCTTCTTAAACGAATGATCGATTGATGAAGATTTATACGATGTGGATTATTAGCTATAAATCAATTTCCAGAAAATACATAATATTATCATGATCGAAAAAATGAGAATTAAAATACTTTTACAAACATTGTTCGATATTATTTTTTGGCTGCATCACATCACTATAGATGATTTTATGACAGGAAATAAAGACATAAAGGAATAGTTAAAAATTCTGAACGTGCAACTTGACATAGAAGTGAAGAAATAACTACGTAGTGGAGATTATCGATGACAAAATGAAAACTATACAGAATAAAATTAGGCTGAAGGGTAGTCGACTGTTTATAAACAATTTTTAATTTTACCGTACAGGAAAAAAAATTCAGTCAAAACTATTGTGAATATTAAGACATCCATAAAGACATCCTTGGATGAGCCTGGATGGTACCAGTTGTTACAACACGATTCGCATCCACGACACCTTTTCAACAGATATAAAAAAGGGTGGTTAGCTCAAGTCGCGAAGGGGGGGGGTTGGGCTAAAAGAGCCAAAAGGGTCGTGTGACGTGATGTCGCGAGTCGTATGTCTCCAATCGACGACCGGGCAATCCTCGATCGCGATTTGAAAAATGGTCAAAATCGGTGGGGATAATATACACGAGGGGGTAGTATGTCCAAATCGGTGGGGATAATGTACACGAGGGAGATTTAAATGGGCGCCACGCGTACGAAGATATGAATCTATTTGAAGGGGACGGAGTATCACACCTTCTAAGCTGGTACGCGACAACTTGATGATCTTTCTGCTGATTCTCACCCCGGAAAAGCCTCGTCCAATCACCTTACCTTTACAAGAGGCGAACTTTCCTTCGGTGAAAATAACTAAATAAACATCTACACAATAATAATAAAACACAAGAATGGGAAATAACATAAATATAATGAAAATAATTTCACAGGGGGGGGGGGTTGACAAAATATATATACAAAATACTATCAAATTTACAGGTATTGTTGTACAAAATTCGTAGCGAATGGACAGAAAATTCCATACGTGAGGGGTGCGTATTGAATACCACACTCCATACAAATGGTTACTTGAATGTACCATATGCAACTTCGGAAAGTATTGATTACAAAAATTAATCTATGAACTACTTGTCCAGTTGTATACAAAATTCCCATGAACGGGAAAGCAAACTTTAGCTTTAATCTTAAATGTAAAATATTACCTTAAATAACTGTTCTAAACATAAACGCACGACTGGACTGGCGCACGAAAAGTCAAGTTACTTTTAGACAATAATATCAATTAAATACAAAAGAAATACAAGAGATTGCGATCGACTTCGAGGTTCGGGTTGAAAACCCGTTAATATGAACTGTGGTCAGTGTGACCACTTAACATAACAAAACTTAAAAATAATAAGAAGTTTCTTACGTATTACTGCTAATGGTGCTCGGCCTTCAGACAAGATCCTTGAACAGACCTCCAGAGGTGAGAATCTCGACAGATGGGGTAGCCACGTCCTCTCAATACGGAAGTGAGTTGAACAAAATGTCGGAGACCATGCCAGCAGAGTTGGTGTGATCCCCAGACTCCAAAATCTCTCCAGATCGAAATGTTGAAATGAATGGAACAACAGGGTGGTTTAGTCGCCCCGTTTCCCGATAAGAAAAAGGAAATCACGCCCGAAAATGCACTTGGACAATAATTCTCGAGTCCGAATTTACTAAAGCCGGCACTGTATAATGCGTATTATTATAGACGCGTTTATCAAAAGAATGCTTGAATAAAAATTCAGTAATCTGGAACATCTGTTAATAAATTTAACGTCGGTAGCAAGACACGGTCACAACAGATGTACCACTCCAGGTTCGCGGCACATGTGGTAAAATGTAATAAGTAATTACAATTAACACGATTCATTTACTCCAAGTTCGCTAATGTTTAACAATTGTTTAAATAATCCTCGAAACTTGCGTTAAATATGACGTGAGTCGAATAAAGTTCAATATTTGTTTAAATAATCCTCAAAACTTGCGTTAAATATGAAGTGACTCGAATAAAGTTCAATATTTGTTTAAATAATCCTCGAAACTTGCGTTAAATACGAAGTGACTCGAATAAAGTTCAATATTTGTTTAAATAAACTCGAAACTTGCATTAAATGTTTAAGCAAATGCAGCGTGATTGATTTTAAATACGATGAAATAATGTTTAATAACTGCAGCGTAATTGATTTGAAATACGAGAGTATTCAAATAAAATTCAAACAAAGTTTAACGTTCTTGCGCGAATCGAAAAACATGTGTGAATATTTAAATAACTAAATGTTTATGGCGTTATCGATAATACCTGCGTATGGTGACACAGAACTTTAATGCACTACGAATCTCAGTGTATTTGTGAGATTATTTTTACTTCCGTATTATAAACGAATTCACTAAACAGACTAACAGCGATACAATCTTGAAGAGTTACATCGTAAAACTTAAATTTTAATGCGCTCGGGAGCGCCTTATATACAAAAATCCCTACCAAAATCGACAGATTTTACTAACTTGCAAATTCCTGCAGAAACATGCACGTGAGATTTTGTAAAATCCCACTATGCGATTTTCTAAAACGTTCCATTATTGGTCCTTAAAATGGCCTCGGATTTTGATTGGTTAAACCCCATACAGCGCAATATATTAAGCAACTTAAAAATATCGATTCGTCTGAATTTTAACTTCGAAATATTAACCATATTGACAAAATATCTACTTTTTAAAATATTCTACTGTGAAAATTTTACAAGGACGAAAGTTTTATTCTATCCTTGATTGTTAAAATGATTGACCAAGAAATATATACTTTTAAAAGTTTGATTTTTAAAAATTTACAAGGATGAGAAATTTTTCTTGCATGATCGCTATGACATTTCAATAAAGTTTTTAAATGCGCCGCGCGCGTATTTTCAGGTTACACAGTGCAAGTCATATTGACCATGTTCTGATAGAGAGTACAAGTGAAAATATTATAGACACAAGCCTGCAGGGGTGCAAGATCTAGATTCTGACAATTTTATGGTGGGAATGAAGATTTTACGATAATTTTCTTATGTAAAGAGGACACAAAGAAATACGAAACAGAAGAGAATTAGAGGAACATAGAAATCAAGAATATTAAGAAAGAGAAAAATATCGGGAGGCAATACAGACATTTTTGGGAGATATAAGAGTACAACGAAATGTAGACGACATACTTAGATCAATTGAAACAAGCATAATTGAATTAACAAATGTTCAATATGCAAAAAGTAAAAATAAATAAAAGCAATTACACGACCAACAGTGTGAAAATGAAATAGAATAGAAAAAAAGCAAGGAATAACTAAATACAATTAACGGAAGAAACGAAACGATGCGATAATAAGAGAAAATATAGTTTTAAAGTACTGAAAGAACTGAAACATCGAAATCAGTTATCGTCAATACTGTTTAATATTGCTTTGGGAAATGCGATAAGAAAAGTAGCAATAAATAGATATCGAAGAATTTTAAGGTGAGAACATCTACTTCGTTTTTGCAGATGATTTAAAAATTACGATACGCACAAGGAAAAAACTAAAAGAGATTACAAAGAAGTTATTGGAGGCGACTTAAGATATTACCTTAGAAATAAAGAAAAAAGAACGAAATATATGTTATAGAGCTTTAGCTTGTTAGGAAAAAAAGTACATTAGTGTGGTACTAAGAGATAAAGTGTTGAAATATGAGGAAGCGAATGCCTTTACATACCTGATGAGAACGGCAATAATAGCAAGGAGACCAGGGTGTAAAGAAGATAATTATAAAGGTAGGAATGTCAGCTGTACATCAAGAAGGCTTTTTAAGTTAATCAAAACAAGACTGTAGAAAACGATCATAAGACCGTCAGTAAAGTATTGGGGCAGAGGTGTAGACATTAAGCAAGTGGGAACAAGTGATACTAAAGATGTGCGAGAGAAATATTTTAAGGAAAATATACGGACCAAAGTATTTAAATGGAAAATGGGTAATAAAGACTGATAGAAAGTTAAAAAAAGCTGCATAAAGAACCGAACATAATAATGGGACACCGGGTCCTCATCTGATGAGGATGAGAGAGGATAAAAGTGAGACGTGCAATGAAATTTGGAGGAGAAGATATTATTATAATATTACAAGTGCAAAGTTATTAGTTTCAATAGAAAATTAACAAATCTTGATTATTCTTATCAGCTTTGCGAGAAACTTCCAAAGAGAAGCTTTTTCAGGCCAATTTAATAATTTGTTTAACAAAAGCAATATAATGTTAGGTTTCATAATTTGGCAATATATAATGAATTTAGCGAGCCTAGAATTTTCATAATACTCAACTATATGATACTCATCTCTTGTTGGATCAATACTAGAATATTATTGCTTGGACCCTTATTTATTACAATAAATACTAGTACGTTGATATAATTTATAATTGGCAAAATACAAATAGTATTTGTGAAATATTTGTCAGTATATTACAAATTAATTACAATAATACAATTTATTTATAGTAGGTACTACGACGTAGTGTCCACCTTAATTTTTAACCACGCTACGTAGTGGAACCCACTTTATGGTTGTATTTATTATAACTTATTAGTAAAGATATTTTCAATACTAACTATCGTTAATTTGCTATATTCAAACCTGCGTATTCGTAAGTTGTATTATCATTGGAGATCATAACGTTGATGAGAAATTTCAGCCCTGTGTGGCAAGACCTGAATTTTGAATGATTTTTCATCTCATTGAATTTTCATGAGGATTAATCCATGTAAAAACACAAATTTTTAGCCACGAATTTGAGATTAACTGAAAATTAACAGACTTAACAGGATATCGCGATCAAGTTCACTTACCGGATTGACATAAATAATCCTATACCATTTTTTTCAAATGAAGGTATTTTAAGAATCTGTGGGCGTCGTTTTTCTAATAATTATTATTGAGCTTGTTGTTTATTGTAGATTGGTACCATATGAAAAATCCGATTCTAAAATTCTTATAATATACGCACAATAGACAGACTAATGCTGTTTAAATTCTGGTAATCTCTGCAGTTGTGAAGTAAAAATTCCAGTGCTTTTAGATCTTATTGACGATGGCGTCTATGTGGTTAATTTATAAAGCGGTGCACAAATTAGTAGCGAATTAAAAAAATATGTTACTACGTAAAATAGAATAAAACTATCAAACAAATTAGTCTAAAAGTGCGAGTAGTTATTTTTATAGAAGGTCCGATTGCAAGTATGATGCACCAAATTACAGAAATTTTAAAATTTCTAAAACGTAAATTCTATTCTAAAAAGCAATTTTTTAATTTTTGTCCATTACGAGATTTCTTTTTGTTTTTAAAACAAACATATCTACTGAAACGTAATACTAAATTTAAATGTAAAATCGATAATAAAGTAACCGGAAATATTTTGCCAAGTGAAATGAAAAATTTAAAATTACTCTTTACATACCCGCAATGCAAAAGGTTCTCGTTAAAATGAAACGTTTAAAGTTCAAATTCCTTCAGGTGATATTTGAAAGTTAATGTTTCTGTTGGAAGTTTAAAATATTTATACATTATATTTATAATTGAAAAAATAACATTTGTTTTGAATATTATTACTTCGTTTCCATTTAGGTGGTAGTACATAAAATTTTATTAATCTATTTTTTGATTGTGTGTGATTGGATGAATTTGGTTTTTAGAATTACTAAAGAAGCATGTGAACTTGCAAAGTATTTTTAGCTACTAATTTCAATGTTGGGAAAAGTTTTGTGAAAAACATCATTAACGCAGAAATGTTTTGAAAATGTATTGTAATTTTCATTTTAGCAATAACTTTCTGCTTAATAAGAAGAAAAATCGTTTAAGCGTTCAATGTACTCGCCCGTCAGGAAACAAACGTTATCATTAAAGCAAACTTGAATTTTGCTATCGATTAATAATTAGCAGTAAAAATTATTGTGATAACTTGGATCTAAAAAGGTTGCTGCCTAATTTTGAATCACGTTTTGAGCATGTACGTGCAAATGCCGACTATACCTGTATAATCTGTTTAAGTTAGCAGATGTTACTGTGTGGACCTAGTCGTTGTATTTTGGTTAAAGTATTATTTTATTGTCTATGTTTTAACTCTTAAGGACCTCTTGTCCCATATATTAAATATATTTATATCTGGAAATATTACAGCAATATGGGGAAGTGCACTTTATTGTACACCATCCGAGATGGAAACCACTCGAGAGATTTATTCTTACTCATTTTTGTACGATGAGGCTAAAAAATTAAAATAAACCTTTAATTAAATTGCATGTGCATAAAAATTTAATTCAAAATTTGTAATATTAATTAGGAAGCTACTGGTAATACTGGATTAAGTATTAGCATACGAGTTTCTGCTCCGAAACATTAACTAAATGAGATTTTCCACTTTATATTAGATGAGGTAGTAGGTATTTGGTATTTTATTAAATGAGCTTCTGATTAGATGAAGAAATAAAGAAATTAAAGGATATATAATTTCATTACATTGGGGCAATTTTATCTGGATTTGTAAAAAATTAAATTGTAATTTGCATAGTTTTGCATACATAATTTGCACATTTTCTTCTCTCATCTAAAAATATTATTTATATTCCTGCAATTTCAAAAGTGACATGGCGTTTTCTCCCCAACTTTAAGTACCCAAATTTTTCAAGATAAACAGAATATAGAAGATAAAAAGGTTTCTAAAAATAAGTTTTGGATATACGATGCAACGAGAACAAAATGATTGTGCATTCGAGTGATTCCATTTTAACAATAAGTTTTGTCGGCAGTTGATAGACAATAAAATTGTTTTCTTACTCTTTGTTTGTAATCTTTTAAGTTGGCGTGTTTTTCTAATGGGCTAATTTAATTCAAAATAATTTAAATTAATGTTGTATGATGTGGTGAATAATTACGTCTAGTCAAGATTGATTATAATTAACGAAGTCTTGATTTGCCTTACTGCAACTGTCAGATAAATAATTATTCTAGTGTAATAATTAAATTATTATCAAAACCGACTGTATATGAAGATAGGTAAAGCAAAATTGTTCAAAGCTATTAAAATGTGTTATGTAGATGATAAATTTAACAATTTACGTATAATTAAACTTTATGGTCCGGTCAAGAAACTGGGTATTCCGTAGAAACTCTCGTTTATTGTTTATAAAATTCGATAGAAAATTATGATCATCTACATTTTATTTTAGAAAAAATATTAATAAACTTTCAGTTGGTAGTTTTTACTAACAGCGCTTTCAGACTTATATTGGCACTGGTTTTAGTCTTTTTGTTAATTTAACTCCCCAAGTTATACACTACGAAGAAAGCCATGTGAACTTTTCAGAAGACTTCTCAAGTGCCTTTCAATTTTTGTTATCATTTACTGTTTTCTCAATTACAATATTAATAAATTTTCTATTAGATTCATATCTGATGATTTAATGGAAATATAACACAAAGAAATACTATAAAAGGAAAAAATTCAGTTCAATAAGATTACGTATACTATAAAAGTAGGCGGTTCAAAAAATTCAGAAATAAAATGATAAGCCGAAAGCACATCAAAGAAAATTTTTACAAACAAATTCAAATACTTTTATATTTTACTGTTAATAATAATAATAATATCCTTCTTTAATTATATAAAAATAATGTTCTGTTTTAATTGGAGCTGTTAGTAGCGCACAGGTTTAATTTTTTTATATACTTATTATTACTGCTTTAGGAGTAGTACTTGGAGTTTCTTTTTAGATGTTTTATTTTTTTAACTTCTATTTACATTTACAATCAATCAGCAAATTTTGTGTTATTGTCTATTGTTTTGTATGATTAAGCCATTTACCTCATACCTTTTAAAATTAGTTTAATACAGCTGTTTATTACACAATTGATTTTTATAAATTATTCGTGCATAGTACGGAGATCTGTTTAGAACCTGTTTAGAAATCTTTTTGTATCACCATTGTTGTCCATTAGCTTCCTTGCAAGCTGATTAGGATGCACTTCAAGGCGTTCGAATTATTTTTCACTTCTTCTTTCACGGAACACACGTACAAGTCACGTTGTATAATCGCGTTAGGAATGTACCATGAAGCGTTTACTATTCTATGTCCAGAGAGGCATAAGTATCGCCTTGTAGAGAGCAACTTATTTTCTGGTAAAAGTTATGAGTTGCATACAATAAGCCAGTATATATTTCTGAGCTTAATTCAGTTTATGGTAACAGTTTATTATTTAGAGTGACTGGCAAACAGTCGTATGGTAAATGTGACGTACGCTGACTTAATTTCATTAGCTTTAATGCCCCATCTATGGCTGCAGTCACAGTTAGATTTGGTCGAAATTTTGCTGTATCTGGCGAGATGCAGTTATCAGGTTCTCACGTGATACCATAGTGGTACTATCATTTGCAAAAGCAGCAACTGTGGTGCTCCTGCTGAGCAGCCGTGTATAGGAAATACACCACAAGTCCAAGCACACTACAGTGGGGTACGCCAGACTTCATTAGAAACAAGGGCGTAATTTCTTTTCTTTATCTGTCATATAAAATGTCGATTGGACAGATACTACTTCTTACCTGATATAAGTGGTGGGAAGATTCTGTTGTACTTTAATGATCTACCCCTCATGCCATACTTTATCAAAGGCTTGTGAGATGTCAAGGAAAGCTGCAGTGTCGTATATTTTTCTTCCAGATCTTTACTTATTGTGTTTACCACTCGATTAACTTGTTCAATGGTCGAGTGCTGCTGTCTAAATCCAAACTGATGGTCTGGAACACTATTTTTACGTAGGAGAATCGGTTTTAATCTGTTTAGAAGCAATTTCTCAAAAATTTGACGTAATTGGAAGTAAGCTGATCGACCTATATGACTCAGATTTATCTGTATTTTTTCCTGGTTTTGCTATAATAATAACAGCAATTTTAGATGCTAGAGGTTTTTATGATATAAGAAATTTAATCAACAGAAAATACATACATATTACAGTATGTAGTTAACGGTAGGAAATTAAATGATGTACTCGTACGTATACATCGTAATTTCAGTAAAATTACATAATAATCAACATATCAAAATACAATATAATGAGGAAATCTGTTTGATTTATTTTTAGTACAAAAATATATATTTATAATAAGGAAAATAAATTTTTTATTATTCTCCTCTCTCGTTCTTTGCGCCATAGTTTGAAATCGACGCGACGCGACGTTAAGCAGCAGATCTTATTTGCAGTTACCTCAATCACGCACATGCTAAGAAAATCTCATATGGAATATATCCAATAACAATAAGAACAATATTTCCTGTAATTAGATTAGTCTATTGAAAATCAAACAGATTGATATTATTATTATATCAATAAACGAATTTTTTAAGCGATAACAGTAACATAACAAAGTTAATAAACCCGGATTTCAAAATTGTGAAGAATTAATAGTATTAATAATCGTATAGTCAAGGAAATCAGTAACGATTTAAAAAAGATGTTGATAAACCTTTTTCTATATTCTGTAGCATTACCACTTAGCAGAGTTCGACAATGGATTAACTCTGAAGTATAGCTGACTACACGTACATTTATGCAGCTTATAGCTAGTTTTCATAAAAAGGTAGATAAAGTTTAGTCACTAGTTTTCTTGAAAAATGAATTGTAGTGTGGGATATAATAATTAATTAGATGTTGATTGGCTGTTTAATAATATTTATTAATAATGAAAAGTTATATACATAAGTTAAAATACGTAATTATCAAGTTGACCGTCGTTGAGTGTCAACTACCTCGAGTCACAGCTGGTAAAAGACTAGCGACCCCTTGTTGGTCCGAACCGATGGGTGCCTGCATTTAGTCACCCCTCTTAAACACCACCCGGCGGATTGCATCTCTCTCGCTCCTACAACTCAATCCTACAACTCGGCCCTTCCTGGACCAGTAGTGTCGCCCTCGACACTTTCTTCGAAGGAATCTCCGTAACCCGTCACCCATGGCTTTATGTAGTCTGCCGAAGTTGAAGTATTTTGCGGCCCCTCGTGATTTCCGACTTTGTGAACTAGGTCACTTTCTTCGTAGGATTTTGCCCGCTTTCGCTTTTTGTTACACCCCTTTAATGTTTTTACTACCGTTAACACTTCAAGTTCATTACTGCTACATTTTTCTTCCGCCGGAGTGTAACTTACACAATTTCGCACCACTTCTTGGATCTTTTTACGCGCATTGGGAAATAAATAGTTTTTCTTTATTAAATGTTCAGTTTCACCCGCCGAATTATATCCTTTTTCATGCCGCGCTACCTGAGTCTGCATTGTTTGATTTAAACACTTTTCACTTCCGATTTGTTTGCCAACTTTCATTTCACTCATTTCAACGCTTGATTGTTCCATGAATTTCATGACCTGCGCTGTTTTTTGTGCAGCTGGTTTTACACTTCCATTTTTTGTTAAATGTTCAACTTTTGTTTCGCACTCATAATTTGACGCTGATTCTTTAATCTCTTCCGTATAATTAGGTGTGACCACATCTGCTACACAAATTTCGTTCACATCCTGTGCGTATTCGATCTCGTATATGTGATGTCTTTCCCTTTGTGGACACCGCTCGTCGTTTAACAATTTATGAATGTTTACTTTGCCTTGCCTGACCCGCAATTCTACTGAATTTAGAAAGTCAGCCCCTAACAACATTTGGCAACTCATAAATTTACTCGAAACGACATGTACCTTTATTTGGTACGCCTCTCCGTCTATCGTTGCTTTAGTTTCAAAGTATCCCATCGTTTGTACTTCCGCCGCCGCTGGTCCAATCCCTCGAAACAACATTTTATTTTTTGTGAGCACCGGAGCTCCGATTTCAACATATGTCTCGGCTGTAACCATAGTTAAATCACTGCCTGTATCCACCACTGCAACAACCCGATTATCGTTCATTATAATGTCTTTGACAAATTTCCCGTCGACACCCCGTAGTGTGTCACACGTATTCACTGTAAATTCTGCCGCCGTCTGAAGTCTTTTATCACATCTGGATGCAATATGTCCGTACTCATTGCATTCGTAACATTTTATGCCTTGTGTTTTTGTAGGACACCGCGCACTTAAATGCTGATCCGACCCACAATTGTAACATCTCTTCGGAGACCGCCAACTTTTTTCACGCACATTTCCATTACATTGTTTTTCTACCACCGGATTTAATTCCACTACACTCCGAATTGTCTTTTGTTTTAGTGAAATTTCCGCGAACGCTTCCGCTAAGGATCTCGTGGTGTTATACCGTTGAATCCTTGCCTGATTTCTCAAAATCTCGTCGGGTATGCCGTCGATTATGAAGCTAATTAGCTCATCTTCGTCGATCTTTACCTGATTGCCCAGGATTATTTTCTCGTGCATGTAATCGCTGAAGTTTTCTTCTACTTTCCACTTTCTAGCTTCGAATTTCCTCCGCAGCACCAATTTTCTCGGTCTGTGGTCAAACATTAACCGCATTTCCCTCAACAAATCCGCAATTGGCATTTCGAGACACTCCGATTTCGAATTAAACCAATTACGAGCCTTTCCACTTAGTCGCATACCAATTAGTATCCTCGTTAAACCTTCGTTCAGGTCGTACGTTTTTTCCAAAAGCTTAACCTGCTTTTCCCATATTCCGAAGTCTTCACCGTTACCTTCGAAATAATTCAAAACGTCTGCAATCGCACCGATGTTTGCCTTAGGCGTCGTCGATTCACTCCGTCGTTCGCCGTTACCTGATACCACCGCCCGAAGGTTTTCTAATTCGCGCCGCATTATCCTTAATTCGCGTTCCGCTAACTCCTTTTCACGTCGAGTCAGTTCCAGCTCGCGCACACCGTGTATTCCGTCGTTCTGTTCGTCGTCACTAAACTGTTCGTTTTCACCGTTCGTTATATTATTTATTGCAGCACTTCCGCCGTTGACAGTGTTGCAATCGTCGTCTTCATCGTTTATTACATCATTTGTTGCAGCACGTCCATCGTTAATCGTGTTGCAACCGCCGTCGTCGCCGTAATTACCCCCATCGTTGCTTGGTAATTTCCATGACCCCGTCGGGTCATTCGTCATCAAACGATCGAATAAAACCGCCTTGGATCCCGTCGATCGTAATCCATTCCGTCGTAGGATTTCCTTCAAATCGCTTAACTTAAAATCACTCGCCGTCGTTTTGTCCATTTTTAACTTACACACTTTTCGATAAAAAAAATTAATTATTATTAATTAATTAATTATTAATTAATTATCCCGGACGAGCCCCCAATTGTGGGATATAATAATTAATTAGATGTTGATTGGCTGTTTAATAATATTTATTAATAATGAAAAGTTATATACATAAGTTAAAATACGTAATTATCAAGTTGACCGTCGTTGAGTGTCAACTACCTCGAGTCACAGCTGGTAAAAGACTAGCGACCCCTTGTTGGTCCGAACCGATGGGTGCCTGCATTTAGTCACCCCTCTTAAACACCACCCGGCGGATTGCATCTCTCTCGCTCCTACAACTCAATCCTACAGTAGCCACTTGGAATTCTCAAGTAGCTTATAAAATAGTTTCAACTACTATTTATTTCATTGGTCGCGTCACATTATGATGTGTGCATAAACACATATTAATTTTGGTTGTTCTGTGTGCGTGAACCTATCCTAGAAGTCAGTTTTCAAATTAAGAAATGTTTCCATACTGGCATTATTTTCGAAAATTTAAGAATGGATGGATATACGGTAATTAGTAAATCCTCGCAAAAAAATTAGAAGAATAATTGAAATCGGTAACCTATTTTTAAATTCTTTGGTTTATATAAAAATCTTACCTTAATAAGATGTGGCGTTTCCTTGTTAAAAACGACAGTGTTCTGAAAATCTTCCGTTCCGAAAGCAAATAAAAAATATCGACACCCTTACTTTTATTTTTCATTTTCTAAAGTAAAAGTCGAGATGTACAAATATATTAGCTTAATCTACTTTTTGCCGTTTGGTGGAAATTCATTCGATTTGTGTTGTCGGTTCTAAGCTAAAAAATGTACTTTTATAGCATCAAAAACTATTTAGGTATTTATCAGATTGCTTTAAAGTTTAATAAATTTTAATTAATTTTCGAATTAAATTACAAAATCCATTGCACTCGTTTTGAAAATGAAAATTATCCACTATAAATTATTCAGCTCAATGAGTGAAATATTATTAGTACCTACATATTTACTTTGCACAACATATTAATTTGTAGAATTCTATAATTATTATTACACAACTTGATTGTTAAGTCTCTCCAATTAATTTGTGAAATAGTTTAATTAAATTATTTCCAACTTTTAACAATACTTCCTGTTCATTATCTCATAAAACCACTACTTATCTCTTTTTAGTTGTCAAAATTCTGATTGTTTTTTAAAAGTTATCAAACAACTGGTGGCTCTAGCTTTCTTCCCTTTTGAATTATTAAAATTTATCAACTTATTTGTGTATTGGAATGGGATCTTGGGCGTTGGGAGCAAATGCAAAGAAAACGATAGATTAAATTCGACGCGTTTCGACGGAACGTTCCGCCATCATCAGGACTGTAATCAAGACAGAAATACAAAATTAAGATCGCCGTAACAAAGTTAATACAAGATCACAACAGTATGTACACAAGTGAATCGTACCTCTTAATCTAGATGGTATAGTAATTCTGTAGCATAACAACAATTATGTAGCGAGCAGTGGGTGCATATCAAACATCACACATCAAACAGGACAAGACAAATAGATACTAGCGTGTCAAACATGTAGCAACGGCGAGTACAAATTATAATAAATATAAACAAATTTATGTTAGTCACATACAGTAGTCCGAACAATAAAATCAACCACATGGCAACAGCCAAGCAAACAAGTTCAAAATCAAGCACCCAAAAGCAACCACAAGAACAAATAAAACAGGCTATAAGTCTAACTTCACACTGATGGCACTGGAACTAAAACGGTATAGTAAACTCGAACTACGGTATATAAGATGGCCGTCAAAACAAACAGCACCGGAACGGCGAGAAACACTTCAACTTGAGCTACATTATACAAAATGGACGTCAAAACAAACTACCGCGTACCGGCGAGAAACAATTCAACCACGTCGCCCCGTTTTGTTGTTAAACACAGTTAAGAGTGCCTTATAAGAACCGCTAATCGGCTCAAAATCTGTGACTTTGTTGACGTTGTCGACTTCCTCACCAATAAACGCAGCCTCCAAAAACGGGGAAAAATGCTTCATTCGCCAGAATCCTGACATCATCATCGCCGAAGGAGTGGTTGCATATTTTAAGATGTTCCGAGATACCGGTCTTACTGGAGCCAGTTTTACCATCATATCTATGTTGGCTTAGGCGTTTAGACAGCAACTGACCGGTTTGACCAACGTAAGTTTTACCGCATTCACATACAATTCTGTAGACCACACCACTCCTGTATTGTAGCGGAACCTCATCCTTGACGTTCGAGAAGACCAACCGCCCCAATCCAAACCTCGTATAGAACGCCAGTCCAATATGACCCTTCTGGATAAATTCCCTCAAAATGATCTTTAGTCTACTGGCCATCATAGGGTGGTATGTTATTTTGTGGTAACGCAAGTTCGTCAAAGAGGAAGCATCGGGCTCCACCCGTAACCTGGAAGGTGCCATATCCTTTCATTATTTGTGTATAATCGATCTTATCGAAGATATTGATGAAATTTCATAAATTGTCCCATTTATCTGTTAGGATATTAATTTTACTTACTATACTATAATCCCAAAACAAATACTTTTCGAAAACTTTGCTAAAATAACCTAAGTTAAAGTTTTAACTTTTAAACTGGAAAGGGAAAACTATACAAAATAAACGAATGCATGTTGAACGCATCATAATATAAAAAAGAGTGCAGTATCAAGTTCTGAATCAAAAAATTATTACACGAATTGATCAACTGAGATTTTAAATATTTTTTGTTACAAGAATTAAAACGTGCCCGTTGTTCTAAGTGTTCAGCAAATTAGATAAAAGTTTAATTTCAATATTTACTAATAACTCGACTATGTAAATTTCAGTTAATGTAATTTAAATATTTTCGATTAATTTAACAATTTCAAATCAGACACCAAGGTAATTCCTCAACCCTTACTTGTTTCACCGATAAATTTAATTAAATTTTATAATGATACGTAAATTACTGCTACCACTTCATCTTGTTATCCACTTTTCCCGTGCTGAAAAAATTAAATATTTTATAAAATATCACGTTTAGGTATTGTTCATTTAAAATTCTCAACATATTCAAATTTAACGTTACGAAAGTTTAGAATACTTTTAATACCGTAAATTGTATAAAAAGTTTTCAAAATTGATCAACAGGTCATCTTTTCGTCGAGTTTGTAAATCTATAAAATACTCGTATATCAAGCACATCAAAAAATTTAAATTGTGTGTAAAAATTGTCAATTTAGGAATATGAAAAGCTGCTTACAAACGCATAAAGCGTTTCAATCAACGTTTTAAATAGATTTTTTATCTGAAATTTTTATTTTAAACATTTTTATTGCAAAATATACTGTTTTATAAATATTCTATAATAATAATCATTAAGTCTCTGTTTATAAAGAAATTTTTAATCATTTAAGTGGTTTTCTTTCACCACTATTAAAGGTACAATATATTAATTTATAATAAATAGAAGAAAATATATAATAACATATTTATTTATAAAACATCTGGAGTAATTATTAGAAAACGTTAAATATTTCCCAAGTTCTAAAATCTGAAGTTAAGATTAGCAAAACACTTGTTGCGTCCACAATTAATCCTTACTTGTTACGTTTTACAGTCTTGGTAGAAGATGTTTGGATTAAGGAATTAATTTTAAAATTTATTCATTTTCGAATACAAATGATGGGGGTGCATAATGATATTTTTAATACAGTTCCTTCTGGTGGAATTTGGCTAAAGCTTCGTCGATTCTAAAAGATTTAAATTTTTAAAACACAAATTGAAAAATGAACTGCGCTCTATAATTTTGATTAAGGGGAAGAAATGATTCAATTTTTTGTCAGGGGAGTTATACAATTTATTACCGCCCGAAATTACAACTTCGTGCCCTTTTGTGATTTTATGATTGCAGTTCTTTGCTTTTGACAAGTTCTGATTTATTCAAGAAAGTTAAAATCTTTTATTGCAAATTATTATTTTAATTAATCGGTCTGTGGTTCTATTCTCATTCCATATATACCTACTTTATATAATTTAAAGATGAATATTTTTTATGTAACATTCTTTAAGCAAATTATAATGAATGTAATAAATATTAGCCCAGAGAAATATTTTCCTGACTGGACTGAATATTTTTAGTAACTAAACCATCTACATGTAACAAACATTTCAGTTGAATTATCTTAAATTGAAATAATTGAATTAACTAAAAGAGTTACTTACGTAAATATTGGTGTGAATTAATTTTTACGTTGATTGTAATAAAATTGTTTTTGTCATTTTATAAAATTGTTTTTTTATTAGTAATAATGAATGTTTGTCCTTTTTAGGAACTTGTTGCTGCCCCTAATCATTACTTAATTTATTATATTGCTAGCAGGCCATGTGTAGGTTCTAATATGAAAGGGTCATAATTTTTATTCGACCACACCCAGGGGAATCACGTCTATATACATGAAAAAGTCAGAGTTTTTATAAATTTAGCTTCATCTAAAGCTTTGGCAGTTAGTTGAGCTAGAGTTTTGTTATGGCGTTTTTCACCATTTTCCCTTCGTAATATGTCTAAAGTTTTTTAACTCTGTCGAACTTGGTAATCTTTTTTTATACAATCGACGTCTTCTCGCTTTGAAATTTTTTTTTTGTTACATAATTTGATTTCCTATTGAATCATTTGTTCTGTCAATTGGACAGACTTATGTAAATATGAAACTAATTCTTCTAGGCTTCTTCTTCTAATTCTAAAAAGGCGATTCTAACTCGGAACTTCCGCACTGTAACAACTCAGCCAGTGATCACACATCACACCAAGCCATTGCTGTGGGATCTGCATTATTTAAAATGTTCAAATAATGTGCTTCCTATGTTTATATTTATAGTAAATCTTATAATCTCATAATCTCATATGTAGGTAGTAAAATTTTAGTATTTCATAATCCACCGCCTTATTGCTTTTTAAGTTGGCAAACAAAATAAATCAAGCACAGGTGCGTTACCCATATGTAGTACATACTCGTACGTATATAATAATACATATATAGTACAGTAATTTGTGACCAATGATTTCTAATACTTCTTTTAATTAAAATAGGGGGACTAAATAAAAACATTTATAATAAAAATTATTTCATTAATTTTGAAAAATTGCTAGCAATTTAATAACATTAAAAGCATTTAACAAAATTAAAACGATAGTTAAAGGAGCTATTTGTTAAGAATTTTCATACAGACGGAGAGAAAAAGAAGTTTAATATAACTTATTGTTTTAACTCTTTTTCAGAGTTCCCTCGCGACCTGCCACTTTCGGAGTTAAATTGAGGAGGGAACGAAATGGAGTTAAAATTTCAACTACTGAAAATAGTTGTTTCAGTGCATAACAGAAAATATTTCCACCATAAATATGTTAAACATGCGGTAGTCTGTTACTACATGCAGGAATTAATTACATACATACTAAAGAAAGAATTAATGAATAAAATGTAAATTTAGTAAGACTCATTTTTTATTTATAGATTACTTTGCGATTTGGTGGATATTATAATATTTAATGTTAAAACCTCCTATAATATTTTCAAGTTTGTAAATTGTAAACATTGGCTGCATGCTCGTAGTATCTGAAATCTTCGTAGTAATTTTTGTTCAAGTTACGTGACTGCTTATCAGATTCGATATGCCTTACCACCTTTGCTTTCCGATTCCAACACTTTAACACTCGGTATACACTATTATTTTAACAAAACAGTTTTTTATAAAATCATTTCATTATTGAATAAATTTTATTCTGTTTTATTCTAAATAGATTAGAATTTCTGCGCATTTATTAAAGGCATTACTTTACTAGCTTGGTTCAACATGAAAGTTACCTTAAATATATTATTTAGTAATGAATAATTATTTTATTAAATAAACAAATTAAATTAAAACATTACGTTATAGTACTTACCGTTATATAATTTTATAAAATATAATGTTACAAATAATTTGTAAATGGTAATGGTATTTCTGAGCTTTTAATGCGTGTTTGCATAGTAGGTTATATTAAAGTTAGTATAAATATTTCAGTAAAAATTATATTTATATTTAATTATTATTATTTAATGTTGTTTGTACATTGCATTAAAATGTAATATTCAAAATAAATATGCTAACAAATTTTTGTTACTTGTGAGAAAATACACGAATTTGTTATAAGTCATCAAGTCACTAACTTTTGAAACCATTATTAAATTTTCTATTACATAGTATTTTTTGGCCTATCAAATTTGATGTGACAGTTTTCAAGTAAAATGTATGTTAATAAATAGTAGGGGAAGGTTACAAAAAAAGGATACTTAACGTTTGGGATGTTCTAGTCTTCAATATATTTACTAAAACAGCTGAAATTGGGGGGGGGGGCATTATTCTTTAAGCATGTGTCTATCAAATGCATATCAAAAATTTGTTATTTTGAATATTACATTTTAATGTATTATTTTAATTTGAAAAATAAGTGACGAAAAAATTATTTTTTTAAGAATGAGATATATCCCATTTTACCCATCCTAGGATATAAAATGGAATATGTATTTAAAATAGAAACATGTTCCGGTTTAAGAGTTTTTAATGTTTCATACGTTACTTCTTCAGACCAAGATTGACGGTTGGATTTTCTTATATATACGTGAAAGGCATCTAAAGATAAGTAAAAATAAATATTGAATAGTATGGGATACCCTGACATTTAATCGAGGTAATATGGGATCCTAGCTTATTTCACCTTCATGAAAATTTCCCGTTTTACCCATATTGGGCTAAAATTTTCAAACTTATTTCCTAAAATATAGGTGCCTTTTAGAAAAGTATTTCATATCCTATTCGATACCATCACCCCACGGAGTAGATAGTACAGAGTTCATTAACAATGCAAGATTACAAGTTATTTTGTAGCAGGAGCTTATGTCACTGATTCAGATTACTACAGTAATAATTAACAAAATCGATTAAAGTACTATCTAAGTATGTATTTTTAATAATGCACAGACTGCATTTTTAAAAATATACGGGCAACTCCAATGTTCACATGCACAAATTAAATTCAATACCGGTGTAACCGTGAATTTTTACTCCCGTGAAATTTTACCCCGGGGGTTTTTTTTTTCGATTTTTTGTTATGACTTAGATGGAGCATCCCGGCATAGCCGGCCTTCTCCTTCATCTAACTAATGTGAAAACTGGCTTTTGGAATTGTGGAGGCCGGTGGGCCTCTCGTAATATAGCGCTGAGCCTAGCTGGCTGGCATATTGCCAGGTTTGTGACTGTGATTTTTTGGAATCATGGTATTATTTCCAGGAGGAAAAAATGTACGTTGCTTGTAATTGGGTGTCGAGTTGTTAGCTCGTTTGCCTTTGCAGTGGGGAGCATTTGCTCTATCGCTTGCTTTATGCATGGGTTTTGGAGATTTTTTGGCGGGAGAATGTATGGTCTGGAATAGTTTCGTTTGTTCGCGGCTTTCGCTGTCGGGTATACTACCCAAGCTCTGTTTAGTTACTTGCTCGCGTGGTCTGTGTGGTTATTGCCTGGGAAAGAGCGCTTATGCACGCTATGGTGGACTCCTCCACCATAGTGCCGCGGAGTATTGAAATGACCGCTTCTAGTATTGAGTCAACTAGAACTACTAATTCTTCAGGTGTTTGTCTCTGGTGATTTGTCGTTGATGTTGAGGGTGGGTTTCTCACGAAACCTCGGCTTGGTTGGTGTTCGGTGTTTTGATAACCGCGTCTAACGTTCGATTTTTTGGGTATCGCTGTCCTTGGGTAGCGTGGGCACCCTCGGAAGTTTGCCGGATGGCGGCCGTTGCAGTTCGCGCACTTTGCGGGTTCGGTGGTACCCCGGGGTAAAATTTCGCTAGGGATATTTTACCGGGGGTAAAATTTCACTAGTGATATTTTACCCAGGGGGGTAAAATTTCTAGGGGTAAAAATTAACGTTGACACCTGTAGTTAAGTTCTAGAAGATGGAGAACAAACGATTTCCCATTTTACCTGTACGTACATATAGCTAGTATGTACATACATAAGAAAGTATATCATAGAAAATTACAAGAATAATTTATTCTAAAATAACTTTAAAAAATGGATTATTTTAAGTATTTAAGAATTATTCTGTTAAGCTTACCTACATTAGAAGTAAATTTATTAATTTAATAATGCAGCTTTCCAAAATAAAATAAACTTTTATTCAAAAGTAAATAAGTAGATGAGTATTAATTAATAAGTAATAAGGTACATTAAGTTAGGTAATTTATTTATTTTTGAATAAAACCTTCTTATTTTATTTTGCAAAACTGCATTATATGTTAGATTTTCTTATAATGTAGTGGGTACTTCATTAAAATTTTACTTTAAGAAGTTGGGTTCAAAGTAACAACAGTGGCAGACACGTTTCTTGTCTACTATTATAACAACTTTGTGCATTCGAGAATAATGAGATATTGCTAACTACGATTAAGTTGCAGTTCTGTAAGTTACGTCTTTTATTAATGATGTATAAACAATAGCAATTACTACGGGTTGGGAAAAGAAACTTGTAAACCGAAGAAATAACAATTTATTAACGTATGCGGTATATTTAAGTTTTTCTATTCGGCCCATTAAAATGTTTATATTACTTTTATCATGTTTGGAAACCTTGAAAGTTCCAGAAAACTGACCTGAACCTTAACTTACCATCATTCTTCGCTACATTAAAGTTCGACCTAGTTAGAAAGCTCATCGATATGTCTGACTTTAAAAGTTAAAACTATAACAGGATTTCTAGCTTGACACACAAGGCATTTTAGCATTACGTGCTGTGTATTGTTTTTTTTCCACAAAAATTAGTTCCTGTTTGCGAATCTAATAAAGGGAGATGGAACGACGTAAAAAGATTTAAACATTCTTTTATATATATAACATTAAAATATTACCTACTCGGTGTTCTCTAAAAAAAAGCTCTTTATGGTTAATTCAGAGCAACTAAATTTAATTATTTGTGTTAAACTAAAAAAAAACTCAATTAGGTATAAATTTTTTAACTCGTTTTATACTTTTTTCTTCGCGTTAATCAATTAAGAATATTTAAAATCAAAAAAGTTTTCGTAATTTCTCAAGTATTCGTTAAAAAAGTTTATTTCTAAAATAAAAATTTTAAATACGCGGTTAAAAAGATACGGAAAAATTATAAAATCACATCGTATACATTAATTTATTATTGATAATAATAATTTTTTATCAGTCAATATCAACCGCAGACCGCGTCAATTATTGATAAGTTTATCTTAAAAATATAACATATTTACTTAATAAATCCGAACGAATTTGTTGAAATTAAAATTTCTCTCGCGGTGTTTAATCGGACTTGAAGAAAAAATGTAATTCTTAAATATTATTTAAACCTAACGGTTATATTTAAGCAAGTTATGACATAATAATTCAAAAGGAGTGTGGTTGCATTATCAATTTGAGATTAAAATTTTAAAGTGGATTGACTGTTTTTTTATTGATAAAGTGAGAGTTGAATGAAAACCAGCTGCGTCTAAATTTGTCTCGTTAAGAAGTGATAATATGTTTAATTTTTCAATTACCCTTTAATTAATTAAATTTGTTTGTTTCAGGTTCATAATTTGAAAATTTAAAACGCAACAAAAAGGAAGAAAACGATGTCAAGTGCTTCAGAAGTTTATAATCAAATTAAGCAGAATTTGCTTTCATCGTGAAAACGGAAAAATCGTGTAGCTTTCGTTAAAAATTAAAATATCAAATATTGAAATTGATATGAATAAAACATCTTAAAAGATTTACTGCAGTAATATTTAAAAGTATAATTTGTAACAAAAGCCAGATTAAACTCATACATATTTATTATGCTAGCTAACTTGAGTTAGCTTAAGAAAAGATGATCCTTTATTAAGCATTATTCAATAAACCGTTAAGTAGTAAGTAGCGAGGAGAGCTTCCTACCAAGATTATTAAAAAATATTATGTGAAAATTTAAAGTTTAAAAACTTCATAATGTTAGAGTTTTAACATTTTTATAGAAATCGCTTTCGTATGGAGGCCAACATCACAGAATATTATACAAGTAATAACAACGAGACGACTGCAAATGACACGTTCGTTACCGATGGAAATGAAAACAGTCCAATTGTAAATGTTTTCATATCGATTATGTTTTTAATAATTATACTCGGAACAATAGTTGGAAATATTTTAGTGTGTGTGGCGGTGTGTTTGGTTCGGAAATTAAGACGGCCCTGTAACTATTTGTTGGTGAGCCTTGCCGTCAGCGATCTTTGTGTAGCTATCTTAGTTATGCCAATAGCTATGGCTACGGAAATAAAAGGAAAATGGATTTTCGGAGACATTGTTTGTAATTTGTGGGTTAGTTTTGATGTTCTTTGTTGTACGGCATCGATTCTCAATTTGTGCATGATTAGTGTCGATCGTTACTATGCAATAACTAAACCTCTCGAATATGGGGTAAAGAGGACTCCAAAGCGTATGATATTTTGCGTATTTTTGGTTTGGTTTGGTTCCGCATGTATTTCGTTACCGCCTTTACTTATACTCGGTAACGAACATAGAATTATAGACGAAGAAAATAACACGACCGAAGAAACTTGCCTTGTTAGTCAATCGATTGGATATCAAATTTATGCAACAATTTGTAGTTTCTACTTACCATTAGCCATTATGATAATGGTGTATTATAAAATATTTCGTGCCGCAAGAAAGATAGTATTAGATGAGAAACGAGCACAAAGTCATTTAGAGTCACATTGTTATTTGGAGATCAGCGTCAAGAATGGCGGTGGGCCTCCTGAGAATAAAATCTCCAGTCATAGTCTATCCCCAGGAAATCCTAACAAAACTAATCACAGATCTAGTTCCGCAAGTTCTAATACTATGGTGAGTTAATAAATGTTTTAATAAAACTTCTTCATTATTTCATTATTTTCCAATTACAACTTTTTTAACCATAATAAAGTTTATCACACTTAAAATTTTATACATACTTCCACATAATGAACATACTAAAGCACTCATAAAAAATGAAGATGAATATAAATGTAACCGTGTTCCAGTATTCCACGTTAATCTGTGGATATGTACCTACTAAAATCTATCAAGTAGGTAAATAATTCAACCGCTGTAATTGAAATATTTTTATTTAATAAAATATCACATCGACTTTTAATGCCTCTTTTCACAAAAGGATCGAATGAAATGTGTTGTGTATTTATTACAAAAGACTTTGCTAAACATTTTTCGGTATGGCAAGATTGAAACTTTACGCTTTGGAAGTAAATCCAAACCTTAATTTACAGCAATCAGAAAGTAACAGAAAACGAATATAAAGCTCAATTCAAAACAATCTAAGATAACTCAAGACAAAGGCTGTTATTTTTACAATAAAACTTTCGTTCTTGTTTGCTTCACTTAAACGAACATTTTATCTTGTATTGAATTTGGATAAAACAAATAAAATGGCGTTGATTACAATCTTTACCAATAAATTGAAATGTCATAATACTATGTTTCAAAGTAACATAAAAATCATGGTGCTAGAAAATGTACATTGGTGCTTAAAAACGGTTCTTTCATTTTAACCCGGAGTCTCAATGAAAATTACAATAGGTATCTGTTGAAATATCGTATAGTTAAAATGTAATGTTGATATAAAATATGCAATTGCTGAAATATGTATTTATTATTATAAAAGGAACACTTGCATCGCAAATAACTATAAATATACATGCTTGGTACCACCTCAACCCCATCTGTCCAGGAGCATACCGAGGGAGGAATTACTTGTAGTGCATATGTGCACAACCCCCCTCAATAATTCCATCAAACTAGGAGTTTAAACTGTAGATCACAAAAATCACGATAATATACAGTGACTCACAAAAGAGGTCGGGCACCTAATGAAATTGCAATAATTTCCATGTAATTCAAGTATTTAAGAAGAAAACAGCGGCGATACTAATAACTGATATTTACTATAGTTGTGACTTCAGTAAAGTGTATAACTGCATTTAAATCAAATTACAGTAATATTGTATCATTTTAGCAGCGCATATAAATATTATAAAATGCTGTGTCCGACCTCTTTTGTGACTATTATTTCCGGTGTCAATGTATTAAAACGTAATAATTTTTATTTATATTTTTTAAAGCTTTTTTTTGTGTTGTAGATGACCTTAAAGAATATTTTACAAATGACACGTCGACACCGCCGTTTTCTTCTTAAATAATTGAATTGCATGGAAATGATTAGAATTTCATTAGGTGTCCGATCTCTTTTGTGAGTTACTGAATATAAATGATATTTTGATAACCCCTTTACTTCTGATTGTATACAGAACTTGTCCTAGCGTCATAAAAATCGGTTGAACAGCTAGATCTGTGAGCTTAAGTTTGTATTTAACATTGGGAATTTCCCCGACATCATTACAAAAGACATCTTGAGACTCCTCAAATAATTGCTTCAATTTGACGTGGTTCTGGTTTTGTTTGACCTCTATTCTTAGTATTTCTTCTAATTTCACTCATTGTTTTATTAAAAGTATTTAACCTCGGGTCGAGTAACCTATTGTTGACCACTCCAAATAAATTGAAAATTTCATATTGCAAAGAGGAAGGTTTATATAGTATACTGATATAATTTTCACAAGCGATGATATAATCAAACTTTTGAGTGAATCGAATTTGAAGTTTGCAAATTTACATGTAAAATTTAACGAGATTCCGCGCGTCGCTCATTCTGTTGACAGTCCGTGCAGTTTTAATGACCCTAACACTTAGAGTATTTCGCACCGGCAGATGCAGCTCGTCTCTCGTACATGTAACATCGATTATTTTTTGTTTTTACGCGATTTTTTGGGGGTGAAACGTAATAGTTTACTGCCCCATACCGCAACTATACTTTATAATGATATTTCAAGGGTCTCTAAGCTCCCGGTTTCATTTATCCCGGTTTTTTTTATGGGAGGCGCCTTCTCGTATGTTTAGCTCTGCCGCTGAGCGGCTCAAGCCATGAAAAACCGCCCGGAGCCCCGGAGGGTAGGTTTTTTGATGCGCACAGTTATGGCCGGGCACTCCAAAAAAGTAATTTATGGTTATGGTCGTGGCTTAAACATGCATTTTACATGCGAAATTATGCTATTTTCAAATTGATTTTTCTCGAAATTTTATGTATACTTTCGCAAGTGAAATTTTTACAGTATACTCTATAAACCTTCCTCTTTGCTATAGGAAATTTTCAATTTTTTTGGGGTGGTCAACAATAGGTAACCGTCCCCTTAACCTCTACCAAATATCTCCTCAACTTTATCGTCCACAATATAAATTGTTCCCATCGTAGTTTTGTTTCTGAAATGTATTAAGACGTTTGCTATTCCTATTGATTGAGCAATATCACCGGTGTACATTGTTAACTTAGTATTTAATCCGTTTTCACCGCAATTTTACTCCTGAAAATACCTTTTTAAATTGATCAAGTGATAGTCGACATCGCTGCTCCCGTATCAAATTCCATTTGGCAGTGGTTATCAATTAGTCGTACTTGTATTATTAGTTGATCGTTATCCGTATTGATCAAGTTTATTGTTGCTAGTTTTCGTATTGTGAAGAAATTCTATTCTTTTGTGCCACTAAAGTTCTTCTGTGCCACCAATTCACTATTATTTGACGTTGCTTTTTGAATTTCGTTTCATTTTTCCCAGACAGACTGATTACACTCTTTATATATTATACTCTTATATTATACTCTTTTTTCCCGCACGCGTTGCATTTGCTTTGTTTAGCATAACAGGTATCTGTGTCCACATCGATAACACTACTTCTCTTGTAGATACGAAAGGATCTACCTCCTCTAGTACCTTGCGTTTTTCTCGAATCATTTCGTAATGCATTGATTGTAATATTTTCAAATTGCATTTGCTTACCTTCCTCTTTTGATATTGTCACCAATTATTTTCGTGCGGGATCTTTTATGCATTTTGAATTAAAAGGGGCTCGAAACTTTAACACTATTTATTTAAACACCTAGCAACAAATATTTACATACACCTTAAATCTAATACTTAAAATTAATTCTTACATTATAAAATTGGGGTGAAGTTTTCTTATCAGAGCCATGGCAGTATCGCTCGGTGGCCCTCGATTTGATGTTCACCTTTTAACACCACATAACTACTTCCTAACTGAACCTCACACTTTCAACTCCCATACCTGACTGCCTCACATCCGTTCATTTACCCCTTAAGAAAACCTCAAAACTTTTCCATCAATCTATTTTCTCACTATGTAATCATTTCCGGTGTATTGCCTTTTATTCGTAATGTTAATTTTGCTATAATTGCTTAGGCACCTCGCGTATTGATATTTTTATTATTCTTATTTTATTATAAATGTGACAATATTTCTATCGCATTTATTATTTTAACCATTTTGTCGAATTTGACCATAGTTTCCTGTTGGAGTAATTTTTCGTGTATTCCACCATCTGTGATATATCGGATGAATTGGAAGCGTACCTAAGTGCGTATTAATTGTCGATGCACTGCAGTCTTTGCACTTTAATTCGCAATTTATCGTCATCTTCTTGAGTTTTGCCACATAATCCGGAATTGTCTTATGTAGTACCTTCATGTTGTAATCGAAGCGTGAATTTATATTGTTTTGCTATTATACCAGCTTTAGGTGAGTTACTAGATTGGTGTATGTTTTCGTTTTATCAGTATTTTATAAACCTTTGGACTTAAACAAGTAACTAGAATTCGTATACGAATACTAGGGAGTCGATCCATGAATTAATTTTAATTCAAAATGGTTAGCTAGTTCTTGTTAGTATGAATCGAACGTTTCATTATTTTCCATGTACGTGCAAAATACCTTAAAATGTACGACCTTAAAATCTACATACGCCACTGTATCTTTTTTTGATTCAAATCTTGGGTCTTTATAGTTTGAATGTTCATCAGCATGTTTGGCATTTGTGCTATGACTTGTACCATCATAGTAGTAATTTTTGTAGGGCTTTTATTACTTTATGTACAGTTGTGGGTAATTAAAATCTTGTAGGATCCAACTAACCAGTCGCCAATTGTCATGTATGCTGAAAGGTTGAGACATGTGTTCAAATATCGTATAGTTGAAATGTTTATGCTTTTATTTCTTAGTTTTATTCTAAAAAATATCTCCTCACAAAAACTGTTAAGAATATTATCTTGTTTACAAAATTGGAAGAAATGAACTTCTTATGCTAACTCCTGCCTCTTGAAGCTTTTGAAATGTGGTCCTACAGGCGCATGCTAAAGGGTTCTGTGGACAGGGAAAGTTCGAAACTCTGAGATACTGCCACGTTTGCAGAAGGACACCGAGATTGTGGTCACAATTAAGAAGAGAAAATTGGAATATTTTGGGCATGTGATGAGAGGCAGAAAGTATCGGCTGCTACAAAACATAATGTTTTGTAGCCGAAGGAAGACATCCTGGTTGAAGAATATCCGAGTCTGGTATGACGTGAACTCCAGCACACTGTTTAGACTGGCGTTTGACAAGATAAAAATAGCCATGATGGTGACCAACGTTCTGAAAGGACATGGTACTTGAAGAAGAACATGCTAACTCCGGAAAAATGTCCAAAAAAGGAAATTTGTTCGCTTGATGTACACTCGCACTTCTCCATTCAATGAATAATTCAAATGAAAATCAAGTTCAAATATTAATTAGTTATTTAGTAAAAATTATTTTTGTATTAAAAACATTTGAAGATAAACCTTCCTGAAAAGTCATGTACAAATTCACTAACTGCTTGATTTCTACAGTTTATGTTAATATTAATTTCAATAGTTAAAACATTATATTTATATTTCAAATAGATAATAGTAAATAAATTATCGTGCACACTTTCAGACTGTTATCGTTAAAAAATTATCAACGGGGTCGGTAGTTAACCTTGATGATTGCATTCAATTCAATGCCAACATCTAGAATGAACTTCAAAACCAAGATCATAAAAATGTGCCGCTATGCAATCGAGGGATTCTTCAACCACCGTGAGGTTCAAAGCAAAACCAGGAGGATATTTCAAGGAATTTTAAGTGGAAATATAAAAAGGAGATTGCCGCTGAAAATCTTAATAGTTTTGGAAAACTTTCTAATAATTTCACAAAAGATAATCGAACTTTCAACTTTCGAAGCAATTAATCAGAATTGAGTGATAATATTCGAAGAAGCGGTTCATTTACATTGAATTTTGAAAAAAATATTATTTTACCCTTTTGGTGTGAATCAATCAATCGTATACAATATCGATATTAGTATAACCATAATAATCAGTTCCAAGTTTTACGACGTTGTCGTGAGTAGTTTAACGAGGACTAATGAAAACCATGCATTTAATATTTTTTGGTTTAAATAATGCATTATATTATATGGAAATAACCAGAAGACAAGTACATTAAAAATTTTGCAATAAATACTAACGTGCATTCCATTTTTATCACTTGAGGACTATTTCGATTACACCGTCTAGAAGTAATTGAAAATACTAGAAAGGTATTAAATAAATTCAAGAAAATGCGGAAAGCTTTATAATAATATAAAGGAACTCTGGAAATCGTATTAACTGTCAATTGAATTGCATTAAATTGCATTTACTAAAAATGCACATTTGCTATAAGAAAGCATCCAATGCCGGATATAATCTTTTAAACTTTTCAAGTGGTATAAGATGAAAACATCATTATTTTTTAATATAAAATTGATGTACTAAACTTGGCATTTTCAGTCAGTTTACAAAATTCATTATAATCGAATAAATTTACGCCTTTTAAATTTGTGATTTTTCGGTAGTTAAAAAAGTTGCAAAGTAAAAAATTTAATAATAATTTTGATTGGTAGGTAGTAAGCAAATTTAATATTATTCGATTATGTCACTACCAATGTGCTGGTTTAAACGACACTGATGATAAATGGGTTAATGATAAATCAATACATCAAACGCAGCGTAATTTTCATGGTTAAAATAATGAAGAATTTTAACGTGCGGCACTCACAACAAAACAGTAATTTTTAAATGTAAACTAGCGATGTATTTTTATGCTCACTTACCATTATAACTTAACGACCATTTTTTCTCCAAAATCGGTCATCAATTTTCAGTAGTAAAATACACAACATTAGAAATTTCTAATAAGTTTTCATTTTACCCAATAATAATGATTTACTTAATTTTTGATTCAAAAAATTAAGCGTTACACCTAATAGGAGTAGAATAGTAGAATGCTATTTATAAAGGAATTTTCAATTTATACTAATACAACATTTTTGTAGCTGAAGTTCAGTTTTAGTGGCATGCATTTGTCTATTTCCTCTAAACCAGAAGTGCTTCTGTTAAACTACAATTTTTTATCACTAAAAAATGTTCAATTTTCACGTCCGTTGTTTTGCTAAAAATGCAGAAAAAAACATTGTTGCAGTTAAGCACCCTTTATAATATGAGAGTCATCCATCAAGCCACTTAATGTTGTACTCTACACTGAGAGTGTATATAAATTTTCTTGTGTAATGTACAGTACTCAAATTTTCGATGCAACTTACTATAATATATGCACTTGCAAGTTATAAGTTCATTAAGCTAACAATTCGTAATTAGAAATTAATAGCATTATTAGTTAGTATCCTTTGTTTGACAAACATGATGGTGACATAACAAGCACGAAAAGTATTATTTCAAATACATATTAGTATACTTTATATTATGTTGTAACTATGTACAAAATACATATTTTTTAATTTATATTTACGATTAAGCTTTTTAATGAAAGTTTGTGAATATTAATATTAAAAAATTAATTTTGTCGGTAGCTTTTTAGGGTCTCTCAAATAAACTAAATCAAAATTTAAATAAAGAGCAACTTTTACTCACGTTTTAAAATTTATAAGTAGTAAGTTTCAAACTCAATTCCTTAACTTAATTTATTGTTAACAAACTTTAATGGCGTGTCAATTGCATTTCGACCTCAATTTTCTGTAACTTTATATTTTGTTTAATTTTTATTGCTTTGAAAGCTAACGTAAAGTTGGTTCTAACATTTTGTTATGGTTTAAAATTTTCGATCATATTTTATATAATAATAATATCTAATTCTGTTTTATTTTATTTTACAGTGTAGTTTAGAAAAAACGAGCTTGGGACGCTACTTTAGATCGCGACAGAGCAACGAGTCCCAATGTCCGATGTTATCAGGAAAAATGTCAGTCAAGCAACTGAGGAAAGACCAAAAGCAGCCAAAAGGCGGTTTTTTAACATCAATCAAAGCTTCCCCAAATATCAACACTAATCAAAAAAAATTGAGATTCCAATTAGCCAAAGAAAGAAAAGCCAGCACAACGTTGGGAATCATTATGAGCGCATTTATCATATGTTGGCTACCATTTTTTGTACTCGCCATTGCTCGACCAGGACTCGATAAAACTTCCGACGTTTATAATACATTATCGAGTTTATTTCAATGGTTAGGTTTCGCAAATAGTTTGCTAAATCCAATTATATACGTGACACTTAATAGAGATTTTAGAAAACCCTTTCAAGAAATTTTGTATTTCCGTTGCGGCAGGTTAAATCATATGATGAGAGAAGAATTTTATCACAGCCAATACGGAGATCCCGATCATCATATTTCAACGCGATGTCATGTAGATGATGAGGAAGGTGTTGAATATATTGAAGCGAATGGTGATGAAGTGAAGGTGCCAGAAATCAATGCCGCTCATGAATCGTTTCTATGATTGGATGCGGAAGTAGATTCTTCTGAATAAGAATGCTAGTGAAATAATTTTAAGTGTTTGTGTGAAAACTCACTTTAATAAATTTATAAGTGCTCTGCGAAAATTATGAAAACATTCGTGTATTTTTACGCAAATGAAAATCATCCCCGTGGCAAGGTAATTTATAAAAACTTATGTATTAAGGAGTAATAAAAACAAACAAACAATTTTTGAGCAATATTATCAAATATTGTACATAAAAATATTTAACAATATTGTCGATATTTGCAAGTGTTGTGATGGTGATCCAAATTTGTGATGACTGTTAAATAATAATTTATTTAAACTTGTAATAAATGGAAGCAATGCAATTTACACTTTTCTGTGGTTATTAAGTATTATTTAAATCAAGGATATTTTAAAAGAAACCAGCAAAAGTAGATGGTTTTTTTAAATTTCAATTTTAAATTTTAAAATAATAAAAGTGTACATAAGCAGAGATTATGTTAAAAAATGGAAAGATTCTGTGAAAGGTATGATTAGAAGATTTGTGGTATAACTTTTGCTGCTTTCATTTGAATTATTCTGTTTTCCAGAAAATTATGAAATAAAAAGTATAAGGTAGGCTAAAAACTTTTCTTATGTTTACGTAATTTTCCGATGATCTCACCTTTTAATAAATGGCGTTTTCTTTTTATAAAATATCTTCAAAAAAAAATGACAACCAAGTTCAGGATTGTAACAAAGAAATTTAATTATGTTTTTCCTTAAATTTTCCGTAGAACTAGAAATACAACTCGACACAATCTAACGGCATCTTGAGAAAAAATCTGTCTTACAAGTTACATACATCAAAATACTAATTGCAAATTAAGTCTTTTGTTAATTTCATGGTTGAGTAAATCCCAAAAGAGCTTCTTTCATGTCATTTATCCACAGGATGGTTCAATTTACAGTCAACAAATTTCCTTTTAAATCCTACTGCACAGATAGTTATACAATAATATGCAAATATATAAAAATACATCGTGAGTCAAATTTAATTTACCGATAATTTATTATTGAAATATTATGTAGTATAAAATAAAAGTAATTAAAAAGCTTTCGAGCAAGTTTTACATAAAAATATTATAAAATCAATTTTTGTTGCCATTACAATATCGAAGCACAATATTAATTTTTAAATAAATTCTCAAGATTTTTTTATGTTCATATTTCATCTTGTATAGATACGTATTATTCAAAAATATGCTTTTCAATTTTATTATTATCTTTGAAGTTGATATATTATTTGTTCAACCTATAATATATTATTCCAGCTAAATTAAAATTTCTTGCAAATTTCAGCCATGATATTATTTATTAAACCACTAAAATGCTTTGCAACAGTTTGAGTTTTATGTCAAATACATTGTTTCCGTCGTAATGTTCATTATGATATCTCTACAATATTATTATGCAATGTATCTTATCCTAAAATTTATCAAAATTTCCAATTTCCAAGCGCTAGAACTAATCGAGGCGTATTTTAAATAAGAACGTCTGGTTTTTGTAATAAAAAATGCAATACCACAAAGAAATTCAATCAAATATAAAATTTTGACTTGGTTAAAAATGTAATAAACATTAATTTTTACAAAATTATTTTTAAAATTTAGGTCTGCACACGGAATCGATAAACCTGTTTCTCTTTATTGCTTTCGTTTCTACTTTAGAATCATATAATTTGCACTTTATATAAACTTTATTGCCAAAAGCATCACCAAAAATTCGAGTGATTCCTAATTTAATTTTCTTTGTTAATAAAAATGCGAAAAAAATACGTTAATTAAAATCCCCTTCGGTGCTTAAAGGCAACTATCGTGGTTTGTGTTCTAAAAAGTGCTACCTTTGCATGATTTTCCTTTTTAATCAAAAAGATTGCAAATGTATTTAAAAAACCCTTCCCAGGCACACAAAGGCATTTAAGTAAATGCGCAACTAAATAGCTTAGGGGGAACGTTGACATTAGACAATGGTACACGAAGCTTTACGTAACGTTTTTAATTTATTTTGCTAAAGATGCATGCGTGTCGACTTATCGAATTTTGATAAATTGATTTGGAAACTTCAATATAATATTGCATCAAAATTTTCTATGATTGTAACCATTTCGTGATTGCCTTTTCGGTGAACCCTGTGTATTACGAAATCAAACAACTTCGACGATTTTTAAATGTCCGAACCAGACAAATTGTGCCGAGTTAAAACAAAAATTCATAATATCATCAAATAAAATCAATGCATGGTTTTATATTATTTTTATCAGTCCGATAGTTAACCGACCCATAAAATAAGAATAACCGACGAATAAAAAAATACGTGTAAATACATATTAAAAGGTATTTTACTAATTTAGATTCGGTGGAGGCGGCGGTAAATAAAACTTTTTGTTTTGGTTTTACATAATACAACAAAAATCAAAATTTCTTCATATCAAGGGGTAAATTAGAATTAACGCTCCCATTTTTTGTGTGACCTATACAACAATTAAAAGCAAGCAACACTGATTAATTACTTTGTTCTTCACAGTACATTTGCGTGAGGCAACAATTTTTTACGTTTTTCATAAGAATTCTGCGATCGATACCGCAAATTAATTATTCCAGCCGTAGTTTACTCTAGCATTAAAAATTTCTTTGTTACATCTACTTAAAAAACTTGTGGTAATAAAATTTAAATTTGAGTTAATCAATGTTTATTGATGTTAACGTAAACCATAATTGTTAGATTACATAAAAAATATTTAGACAATTTTAGATTGATCATAATAACTACTATCATTTATTATGTTAAATATTTTCTAGTCATGTAAATAATGTAATGACCAACAATAATAAAAGAAATAATAGTGTGTAATATTATTAGACGACAATCGATAAGATTTAAGACAAATAGACTAAGCGTTCTTCGTTCCTCTTCTAGTCAATTTTTACGCTTTTTATACTGCATACTTTGCGTGGAAATGAGGAAATTTTAAGACTGTTAAAGTATAGAGAGTGCACATTTTTGTCTAATGCCTGGCAAAATTAATGCTCAGACTCGATTTCAAAAAAATACATAAACATAATATGTTTTTTACCACTTCGTTGTATACTTTACTCTTAAGTAGGTGAAATCAAAATAAATCATGAATGTAGAAACATTAATGTTGAATAAACTTTTTTGAATTGTGTTTTTTAATTTTCACTTCTAACCTGTGCAGCTGGTTGATTTATCAAACACTTTAGATTTTTTCAAATAACGCACTGCTGTAGACCTCGCCATCGAGTGGTAAGTATATTATAAGTAATTAAATTAATAAATTGTAGGTTTAAGGGTAATGAAAAAAATTATAAATTTTTATAATAAGTTTGAACGAGTACAAGAAGAAGCGAAAGTTTGAAACTTCAAGTCGCAACTGGGAGTTTATTAGATCACATCACATAAACTTTATGAAACGATTATTTATGTGGTTGATCAAAGTAAATTTTATAAAATCACAAAGTCAAATATCTTTCAGGTATAAAATAAACACATAAATTTGATTCCAATAGAAAATAAAACTTTGATCGTATTAAAATGAGCAAGTAAATTACTTCCGAGCATTTTTGCATGAAATAAAATTATAGACTTTTTCAATTTTATCAATCTAATAAATCGAAGTTTAGTGTTGTAGGTATTCGTTCTGTAAACGTCGATCACATTTCATTTCATTTCATGAAAATTAAAGGTTCTGTTTTTGTATAATAGAATTCTACCGAAGGTTAAGTAATCATTGGGTTGCTATGTTGCTGTAAAGAATTTCTTTGTTAGGCAGTTTTCTCAAAGAAAATTGATCAATATAACCCAGTTTGCTTTACAGCTTCATTTCCCAATATTACGAGATAAAATGTAGAAGGCGATAACATTTTCTACTAATAAAATTTTCTAGATGAACAGGTAGGTAGTTTTATTATATTGGAATATCCTTCTTAAATGCAACCGCATAATATATTAAATTGAGTTTACTATTTAATTTACATGTTGACTTGAACAATTACTTTTATTTTATTTTATCAAATCTACTCTTTGGATTCCACCCTCAAAGTATGTGGCATTGCGGAACATTAAAACGCTATGCTTTACTATTTTAATTTTCGCAAAACAAAATATTTGAATAGGGCGTAGCAAGATTATATTACCATATATTTTCATACAAGTCACCCTCGATTATAATATCCATCGAGTTTTACGTCACATTAGTTTGTAACCAGAAAACTCATCCAAAATTTTACTAATCATTGACACACACGTAAATACATTATGCAATCAAATAATCTTAATATTTTGAATCGTCAATAGCTGTAGTTGTTTCTGCTGGCATATTCTGAAATTGTTTTAATAATAAAATATTCTAATGTACTACGTATGTACGTACCTGTAGGTATTCCAGCAATGAATAATTATACTATTTCGCCTGTAGGTACATGTAGGTATCTCGCTAGGTAGATATAGTTGGATAAAGTTTTGAGTAATATCTATTCGTGTTAGTTTGTAATAATAATTTAAATAATTCTCAATTATAAGCAACTAAATACAATATAAACTTACTTATGGTTATGATACGTTTAATATGGTTAAAATTCTAGGAATTAGTGAAATTTATACTTGATCCTTTGAAAGAGTTAAGTGTACACTCAAAGAACTGCTTGCTCAACATTTGATACATCAAGGAAGAACAAAAAATATTTTGACCATTTGCAACCGAAACACACTTCAAAAGCTTTCTATTCAATTGATTTAGCACATAGTTACTTTCATTTATTTTTACAAAAGAATACACCATGAATGAAGTGCGTATAGTAAAATGAATGAACAGCAGCGTAAACATAGGAATTCTTAAAAAAAATTATTTTGTTGTATTTTTAACATTCGCCGATTCATTCTCATCTTATATAAAATATAAAAATTTGATTGATCGATTCAAAATTTATGACGCAACATCAGAAAAGCAATAAATTATAATAATTTCTTTTTAGTTTTCTTCAATTTAAATTAAATTAAAGATTAATTTTTTTGTTGAACTTTTCGCTTAATTAGGCAGGCTTCAACCGGGTCCATAATTTAATAAACATATTTTTGAATACAAATTGAAATACAATTTCATTATGGTTGTTTTCGAAAATAATCTTAAGTGAAGTAAGCTTTATTTACGAGCTGGCTTATTCTACAATCGATTTCAACGTATTTCCTACTCTAATGGCTTCTAAATTATAGTTACGAAGGAAATATTTTCTTGGATTCTACAAATTTTACATCATTCTCATCCATTCTAATTCAAACTTATGTCTATGTTGTTTAAAACTTTTACACCGCTTTTTCTACGTTACTAAAGTAAAATTATTCACTTCAGTTTGAAAATGGAACACAAATTTTCTATATAAATGTAATTTAAACGAATCAAAAATAATGAAAGTTAAAGTTTCTGTAAAGAAGAGAAATGCTGAATGTCTAATTAAAATGAAAATCGTCAAAAATTACAAGAGGTTCTTTGCAAAATGCATAATTAAACTCTTTACATAACGTGAAGGATAAAACTTTGAGTGATGTGTTGAATATAAATTTCAATGAACCGCCTTTATTTTACCCAAAGTAGAGACAACAATGTTGAGAATTAATTCTGATTAAGATATCTTTTTTTTGCTAGTTTTCTAATAATATGCCAACGCGTGTTTGCTTTGGTATGTACATAATTATATTAAAACGAGTTGCGGTAATTGCAGTATGCAACTGCATAAACAACTATGAATAATTAAAAAATTTTGTCGCTTTCATGTTGAAAATTTTCATTTTTAAACACAATAATATTTTTTCTTAGTGGACACAAAAACTTGAATTTTTGTACAGGTATGCATAGGATGGACGAAAAAAATTGGATATATTTAATCAATGGTTCTCAATGAATCGACGCAATTATCATAATTTTCTTTCAAACTATTTTACTTCTTTCTTCTTAATTACTTAATTCTTTTTTAAGTAAGACTTCATGGCGCGCGCAGTCACATAATATGCAATGGTAAATTGATACTAACGAAAATCTCATTTAAGACATTTTGAATCCCTGTTGAATTAGTGTAGTCAAATTAGATCATAAATGGGTTCCCATCGGAATTATCTGGCACCAGCTCAATTCCTCCACTACCGCACTCGTAAGAGTTGTACATATTCACCTCAATAAAGTGAAACGAAAAATTTATTGTTCTAATTTCAGGAAGTCAAAGTCAAATTTCTTTTTTTTTTCGTAGATTCTTTTTACTTTACCTAATTGCGAATTACATTAAAACCAGAATAGATAAACTCATTTTGAAAATCGATCTAAAAGTGTCATCAAATTGCCTACGTACGCCATCGAAAAAATTGAACTCTCATTAAATGCTTTTGCAGTTGTTCTTGTCTGAAACTGAAAAATTTAACACAACAATAATGCACCCACATACAAAATTGAAAGCATAAAATTAAAACGGACCGTTTACAACAATCTCTTCATCTTCAACACAGATATCTTCTGGTTAGTTGGTACAACTCATTCATTTGCGCTTACAAATGAAGTATCTTTAGAATAATAGACAAAAACATGCAATGCAGATTACAGCCATCAGAACAGATGGAGAGCAGGTGGTTGAACAGTTTTGGTATAGTAATCGTTTAGAAGGACTGATTATTTGAGGACAAAAGTCGCAGGTCCTTCTTATATGAAACCAGTCTGTTGATAAACAATTTTCTCGCCTTAACGATCGTAGACTTTTATACATTGAAGTTTGTAATAGGCGATCCGTGGTCCTCGAACCTTTTATGTTTGGTTCACTTGGTAGTGTCATAATTTGTTTATTTTTGTTTACCGGTAATTTTAAGTGAAATTTTGTTACAAATCTTCTAATCTCTTTGGAACCGAGAGGATTGCCTAAAGGTGTTACAAATTTTTATGGTTATTGATATTCTATGCTGCATTATAACTATCATGCGTAACGATTATTAATTGGAAGCTTTACTTAATTAATTTTTCCAATATTTTTGTAGAGAAGGGTTTCATTGATACGCAAGGTTGAATGCCGTATGTCCAGAATGACTTCAGAATTTTTTTATAATAAAATATATAATAAAATATGTGAATTTTATTTTCAATGGAAAGCTTCGATTTTCATTCCAGCAAACATCATGATCTTGAATTCTTTTAGGTTCAATTAACTCGCTATTGATTTAACATGATTTATCTTTGTAAATTTTTTATCAAAAGGTACACCCAAGTAAATAGTTCCACTTCCGTTTCGGCAACTTTCTTGGAGTTATCGATTGTGGCAAATTATATGTCTCGCTGTGAACGTTATTTGCACTGATTTTCTCTAATTTTCTGTTATTTTTCATTTAGAGAAAATCTTAGAAAACATTGAAATGATGCTGTAGAAAATCCGTTGCGGTTAATGGATTGTAACTGATAGATAACAGAGCTGTATCATTTGTAAACGTATAAATAGTTGTGTGGTCAGTTGTAAGGATGTCCGTTGTATGCAGTATAAATAAGGAGCTTAACAATTGAATATATTATGGTTACAAGATGTACTAATGATATTTTGACAGATATTTGCGGATTTGTTCCATCATGTGATCATAACCTGGAGTGTTGTAGTTGGCAGACAACATTCTGTATTTCATTCTGCCCTTCCGCAGGAGTAAAAGATTTTATTTCATATATTACGAAATGTTATAGTTCATCGTCGATATTTGAATTTGCTGAAAATCGTTGCAATTATTATTGTGAAAGATGATTTGCAAAAAGTCCGATTTTAAATAAAAAGCAAATTTAAGATTTGTATAGTTTTTTCTCAATTATTAAATTTTACTTATTTAAACATTCCACTCGAAAGCAGGTATTTTATTTATCGTCGATATTTGAATTTGCTGAAAATCGTTGCAATTATTATTGTGAAAGATGATTTGCAAAAAGTCCGATTTTAAATAAAAAGCAAATTTAAGATTTGTATAGTTTTTTCTCAATTACTAAATTTTATTTAAACATTCCACTCGAAAGCAGGTATTTTATTTATCGTCGATATTTGAATTTGCTGAAAATCGTTGCAATTATTATTGTGAAAGATGATTTGCAAAAAGTCCGATTTTAAATAAAAAGCAAATTTAAGATTTGTATAGTTTTTTCTCAATTACTAAATTTTATTTAAACATTCCACTCGAAAGCAGGTATTTTATTTATCGTCGATATTTGAATTTGCTGAAAATCGTTGCAATTATTATTGTGAAAGATGATTTGCAAAAAGTCCGATTTTAAATAAAAAGCAAATTTAAGATTTGTATAGATTTTTTTCAATTATTAAATTTTATTTAAACATTCCACTCGAAAGCAGGTATTTTATTTTTCGCCCATTTAACCGATGTAAAATTTTACGGGAATTTATTAAAAACAAACTTTTTTCTCAATAAAATGTACGACTTTCCATCATTGAATTGATATTCAATGGGTTGTACAGGCCACACTGCCACACTCAAATCAAATAGTATGAAAGGTTGAAGTTTCCAACTCTTGATTTTATAGCAAACGCTAAATTCTAAAGAGTAAACTGAGCTTTTGACTATCTTTCCAATTTAATTTCAAGTTTATGATGAATTAGAAAAGCATGATGAAGGATAAATCTGAACTTATGCTTACAAGCCAAAAATTTATAATAATTAATAGTTTACTTTTACGTGCCCTGAACCGAATATTATTTATTTAACTATCCAAACTAGGTGAACATTTGTTATATCAAATACAAAAAGTAATGAACATTGTATGTAATATTTTTGTTTTATAGTTCGTTCTTAACGCTACAAAACTGGGGACATTATGTACATATAAATATGAACTTATATGGTACTAAGTGCTTGAAGTATGTAATATTTTCAACTTTGGATTCTGGACAACTTAGTAAAATTTAATTAAAATTGCAGGTTCTTACAGTTCTCTTCCATTGGTAAGCTTAATTCGTTGACAAAAGAACTGTAATTTTTAATATAGTTTATTTAAGAGATAATTAAAATATGCTGATGCGAAAGGTTATTAGTTCCATTTCAGAGTACAGATAAATTAAATATTTCCGCAATTTGTTGGTAGAATTTATGAACTTAAAAAGTAAAATCAAATAACTAAATTAGTTTCTGGTTCGCTAAGTCTCTTTCAAAGTTGATGTTTATTTCAACGAACCGGCAAAATCAACTTGAGTCTACACTAAACATAATCAGTAAATGTTAGTGTATTGCTGCTATCTAGTACGACGAGACGTTGATTAAGTTTAAAAAAATAAACAACATTTAATTGAATCGTTTTTCGAGTAAAACATATTTTAATTTAAAGTTAAAATTTCACAAAAGTACCATTACATAATCTATTAGAACTTTCTGCAAATAACTGCGTTGCTCTGCATTATTGCCCTTTAATTATTCTGATTTGGCATTACCAACTGTCCACTTACATGCGGTTGAGGTTTGTAAAGTTAAACACAAAATTAAACTCGCAACAAACCCGAAAGCCCTTTATAATAAGTTAATTAATTATTTCAGTTTTTCATTTATTACTTACTAGCAGAAAAGAATTTGGCTGTACAGAAAGTGTGTATTATTTTTGTATGTGCAGCAAATAATGCAAGCAGAATATTTAATGAAATACCTGATGGTGTGAACTTATGTAAATAGAAAAGACCAAATAATAAAATTTTATTATTAGGTCATCATTTATTACTGTTCGCAATTGGTATTTAAATATAATAGGTAATTATTTGCTTTGCTGATGTATCACCACAAACGTCATTTTGAGTCCCTGTGGGTATTGTATCGATCATTGGTATTAGGTTTTTGTACGATCGAAACACAGAACACAAATCACTGAAAAATTCAAAAAGTAATTAATATTTTTCGCCAATTTTTGTATTCACTTTATGTTATTTTATGAGCCACTTTATCAAACTTTTTGTTATGACCAAATTAACTTGTACAGTCTCCATATTGAACTCAACTAAGCACAAAATTGAGAGTTAAGTGTAACAGACAGCTGTCAGTACCCATTCTCAAGAAATTATTTTAGAAGGCAAAAATTTTTGATCAAATAAACAATTACTATGTCATCATAAATGAACTTGGATAAACTTGAATCTTGAAAAGTTTTATTCGCGTAATATTAAAAGTAAATTAACAATAACGCCGTATTGAACTTCATTGCATTGCTTTGAATCGATTTTAAGTTTATTTCTAACAGTCGTACATTTTGTATTTTTTTAAATCAATCAATTGTAGACGTCCGATTAAAGTATAGTGCGAAATAAAATTTACGATACCATCAATAGATAGATAGTCTTCAATAGAAAAGCTGATAAATCGATGTAGTTTATCCATAATATAATAAAATTATTACCATTCGATTTATCACTTTTAATTATAATTTATTTGAAAGTAAACAATACACAAATTAAGGAAACCGTAGTTAGGTTTAAAAAATACCTTGGAAATTTGTAGCTCTGAGCTTGTTCTTATATCCTATCCACAATGTTAAGAGAGATTTATTATTTTGAATATTGCATGGATAATTAAATTAGAAGATAATAATTATTATCGCTATGAGCAAAGTTAGTACGATTATTCAAATTAACTTATGCATAATCAAACGCGAAGCATCTTAAGATATTTTAATGGTAAATTACAGTATTTGAAACAATTATTATATTCTCTAATTATAAAATAATAACCTAATAGGTTTTATATTAAAAATATTGCGTTTAAACACGTCAACATTACTAGTTTTATTTATCTTAAGTATGTGATATTAAAAATGAAAATTGATATGGTAAAATTTTCATATTTCACACTTGAAAAAATTTACTTACTTTGACCCGAGTGGCGATCTATGATAAACAAAAATCCTGGCGATAGGACTAATAGTAGAAAAACGGAAAAAAATTAGATTCTTTAAGAGAAAGTGTCATATAGCAATATTTTCTCTTTATGTCTATGGGCGTACCATTAAAAGATCCCCTTTTCTCAATACTTCATACCATTCAACACAAACCGTTTCAAATCCACTAACAATAAATATAAAATTACTTGCTTTCCTGCAACAGAAAAGAAAACACAAATATATTAATTCCAACAGGGGAATTTAATTTTGGATAGTAATAAATTCTAAGTATTTATATAATTCTGCAAGAGAAGATATTATACCACATTATGAAATATTCAGTGGATCAAAATAAAATCTTAGGAAATGAAAATAACGACTACTGCAACTTTGAACTTTTAAAATATTTTATTCATGTAGTTGGTATTAAATGTTTTTGGTAAGAAAAATATTATTTTATAATTTGCAATGTACATATTTTAAAAAACGATTTTGATCTTAATTCTATCCTGAACATTTCTTCAGATTTGGTTTAATGCAAATACCGTAATAATCTAATAATATACCTTATTAAGAATAAATTTAATGAACGCGTACAACACAAAAAAATATAAACCGAGTTTGTTGATTTTAATTCAAGAATAGGATTAGGTATATTTTAGTCTGGGTTTTCAACTTGTCTATAAAGTTTAAACGAAAAAAGTTGTGTGCATAAAATTCGAAATCAAAACGAAATTAAAACTGGAGTGTGATCCGATAGAACCGAACTGCTTGAACTGAATTTGGAAGCCATTCCTTTTGTGCTGTAAAATCTAGTAAATCAGGATTTTTATTCTTCTGTAGGGTGGTAGGTACGTAGGGTGCACTGTTGACAGATGATTTACATTCTTGCTTGTTAACATTTTCAACAGTTCTCTGGTACGGAGATTAAGTGATTCTAGAACCTCATTCCTGGTGTTTAGCATTAAAGTCAAAATTTTTCTAAAAAAAGAACAATTTCGTCTTAAAATAATTGTGCATGACAATAAATAAATTCACCAATTTGCTTTAATGTAAAAGTTATGTTGGGTATTCCAAATTAAATTTAATTTACCTACTGTAAGAACAGTAGAAGCATAAATCCGCAATTATTTAAAAAAAATTAATTTTGTTCAAAAATTAAATTTTGATTATAAATATTGCAAAGTTTAATTTCATTATAATAAAATGAGTTTTTCTCAACAGGATGTGGTTATTTACTGGGTAAGCAAAGTCTTTTAAATATGCATTGAGCACTTAGGCACATGGGTGAGATTTTAATCAAGATATACAGACTCCTCCAACACAATTCCAACGTTGTTTCAACAAAATTAAAACAGCTTCGTGCAAACAAATATTTTATATTCAAAAATTAATTTTTTAAAGATGATTCCCTGGCAACTGCGATATTATTTAATGAATCAAGAGCTTTCTATAATAATACATAATTATTATATTTGCAATGATAAAAAATGTTTGATATAAAAAGATGAGAGAGTTTCTTTCATTCCTTGGTATTTTCCACAACAGAAATAATTAGCAACGTGGATTGTACTTTCGAGCTTTCAAACAAAATTGTCAATTTAAAATTTGTCGTTAACTAGAAAATACTTTTGAGTCAAAACCAATTTCAGAGTATTCAACTCGGATGTTGGACAAGGTAGTTAATTACAACTAACGCCATTTATTAAGTGCACGCCACTATACATACTTCAAAGCTTGGCAATTGCAGCACGTCATAAATTCATAAAACATTATTCTTTGTGAAAATTATGTTCACTTCAGGGTACGGGGATTATTTACTTATATCGATTTTCAAAAAAAAGAAGTCAAATATTATGTGTATAAAATTAATCCCGATTAAAAATAATAATTTATTGGCCAATTGAATATTTCAATATATTTTTAAACACTTCTATGTGTTACTAATCCTACCCTTAAACGCGTTTTAATCAGTTTGAAAGCTTTACATAAAAGCAAACTAACCTTTCAACCCTCTCCTATAACTAAGTTAAAATGAACTTGAAGTTAATGCCACTAAATACGTCTTAGAAAATATAAATCAAATATGAAGTTAAATTTTATAACAAGAAATGTTATTAAATTTAACGGTATAATTTATTTCAGCAAATTGTTGTAAATATTGGATAAAGCTGGTGAATGTAATTATAGCTTAAATCAATTAGGATGTATTTTCGACGAAGCAATTACATTAATTTGATAAATTAGTGAAGAAGTAGATAACTAAATAAATGTAACATTTAACTGCAGACAATTTAACAAATCATTAATCAATATTCTACATAAAATATGTCTTAAATAAAGTGTTAAGATTGTGATATCGGTCAGGCAAGAATGAAATTAAATCAAAAGATAGAACACGCAACCAAAATTTTGCTATGGAAGCAAAGTGATTAAGGCTAATTTCTTTAGTAAAACTTTGCATTCAAAAATTGTCAGCTCTTAAAACTTTATTTCCTTATCAAAATAGTTGATTATTTAATCTATAAATTTAACCGCACAATAATAAAAGAAATTATTAAAGGAATAAAAAATATGATCGGAAAAATGATAAAACAAATGAAGAGCTAACAAATAAAATTTAAAAATAAATATAAAACCTCTATTAAACGAGAAATAATCGATAAAAGAAATGAACTTAATATAATACATAAGGTAATAAAAAAAGCATTTTATGAATTTGAAAATACATTAATTAATATTAGATGAAGAAAATATGAGGTAAAATTTTTATGCAAACTAAAAATACATTTGTGTACAATGGAAGCCCCAATTCTCATCGGGCATAAAGGACTTCGTTACGAAAGTCTCGGTAACCTTTGAGGGTTAAACCTCACTCGTAACTCCATACACGGTTGGGCCAAAGGAAACTGGCCCATTGGTATGTTTTAAAACATTTTAAAGAAATCTCAACCTGAGAATTCTAACAACGACCTACATGGTTCTAACTTACATTTTAGATCGTAAAATTTTTAATCAGTTAATTAAGTAGGATACCAAAGTCATTTTATAAAAAGTATACAAATTTTCTGTAAAGTCACGAAAATCGTCATTGATATAGGAAAAAAATTAACCACATTAATCAATACCAATAAAGGGATAAAACAAGGATGATCTAATGAGAGAGTGGAAACATATAAAAGTGGACCCAGGTATCAACTTAAACCAATGAGTGTATTTAGAAACTATCTTGTTTGCCGATGACCAAGTTATTATATCAGATAGAAAAGATAAATTAAAATAATCACTCTATACGTAGACTCTATAAATTAAGTTCCAACTACAATCTACAAATTTTAACCGAAAAAACCAAAACTATGGTCTTCTTAAAACCACATCCAATGAGGACACAGATCTTAATTGACAATAACATTTTAGACCAGGTGATTTCCAATTTCTAGGCTGCGATGTCACATGTGAAGAAAATAAAGTTGTATGTTATAAAATTGGTAAATACAAAAGAATATATGTAGTACAATTAGAGGAACATTAGAAAGAAAGATAAAAACAGAAAACGCAGCTGAATTTCTACAAAGTAATGGTAATGAAAAACTGGACAACAAAGAAATGTGATATCCATAAGATCCAATCATCATAAAATACATTTCTAATAGCAGTAAAAGGGTGTACAAGGGAAAATAAAATCAGAAAAGATGATATACGAGAAGAAATGGGCATGAATTTGATTGTGGAAAAGACCCAGAGGTATATAAAGAAAACTGGAAGAAGCACTTAACACGCAAAATTAATACCAAAAAAAGCACTTGTATACAGCCATAGAGGAAAGACAAGCGTTGGCAGACCGAGAAAACGTCGATAAAGCCGAGACAGGCAAATTTGCCTAAATCTAAGTAGAAAGGAGCAAGAAGAATTTCTAATCAGTAAAAATTAAATTTTAAACATTAGGTAATAACCGCATGTATGGTCAACTTAATAGTTTTGAGTTTTTAGAACTCCAATTTTTAATTGCGAAATATAATTTTGTTCTCGAATACTAAATGCACTTGGATTTTCATTTTATAAACGTTTCACATTATCACACACTGTACTTTTAGCAATAATTAACAATTTGGAAATTTGACGGTACGATTTACCCTTGGCATTATGAAAAAACACCAACTAACATAAATCGAAACTGATATCTTTACTCTTTCGCCTCATTGTGTTTTAAACATTGAATTTAATAATTCCAAGTGATATTATTGTTTTTCTCATATCAGTAGAGTGCAATATCAGCATTATAAAAGTTTTTATGTATTATTTACTTTAGATTATAAAAATCATCGTAGCATTGAAAGAATGCAGTAATACAATTTTTGAATTTGAGAAGGTGAGGTAAGAACTCGAAAGAATCTGAAGAATGAGCTGGCGGATGATTTTCTCCATTCAGTATATCTATACTTTTTCATATTTGGACAATAATATAACATACAGAAGAACTTAATAGTATAGAGTAGTACCATGCATGTTAGAGAGTACAGGGAAGCATTTAAATCTGTTCAAGGTTGTTAAATTTACTAATTCCATCCTATTAAGATGAAATAAACGTTTTATACAGCTTTGGTCTATATATCTATTGTTATATCTAAAGCCCAGGCTATACAGCCATTAAACTATTTTGTAGTAGTTTAAAAGATTTAATAATTTTTAGCAAAAAGTAATAAAATTATTTGAAGTTACAAATTTTATATTGAGAGAGGTCGACTACGTCTAGAATCAAGTGCGGCACTTGAAGAATAATAATAAAATTTGCTATAATCAACATTCAGATACCAGTAAAAATGGTAGCAGCAGATATAAAAATATTTAGAAAATTCTGAGCAATAAACAGTAGAAGTTTTTTTCAGCAACAAGAAATAAGTGAAACAAATTTGTTGTTATAGTTAAGGATTTAAAATAATGTTATTTAATAGAAATGTGAACAGGTTTTTATTAACAGCAAACAAAACTTTAAAAACATAAAATAACAATTGCAAAAATTAACCAGTAAGCTGGAAGAATTCGTCAATGATCGCTACTGTGGGCATCGATCCTAGTACCTGTGCAGCATTTCTTCGTTGGATGTGTTACACTCAATACCCGAATTCGGGCAATGCCCGAAAAAAATGCGCAAAACTAGTTTTGAGCAACGAAGATTTCCCAAACCCGAAATTTTACTTTTACACGGCTATTGAGCGTTACAAAATAAGCAGAACTAGTTTTGCGCATTTTGAATTGTACAAAACTAGTTTTGTAGGTTTCTGAATGACCAGCACTAGTTCTGCTTTTTTCATTTAATCAGCATCCGAATAAAATAAATAACATAAACATAAAGGGGGTGAAACGTAATAGTTTACTGCCCCATACCGCAACTATATTTTTTAATGCTATTTCAAGGGTCTCTAAGCTCCCGGTTTTTTAGATCCCGGTTTTCTTGATCGTATGCTCCGCGTTGCACCCCTCCAGGGCGATTTTGACTCTGGTTACTAGGCTAAACATACGAGAAGCGCCTACGATCAAGAAAACCGGGATCTAAAAACCGGGAGCTTAGAGACCCTTGAAATAGCATTAAAAAGTATAGTTGCGGTATGGGGCAGTAAACTATTACGTTTCACCCCCTTTATGTTTATGTTATTTATTTTATTCGGATGCTGATTAAATGAAATAAGCAGAACTAGTGCTGGTCATTCAGAAACCTACAAAACTAGTTTTGTACAATTCAAAATGCGCAAAACTAGTTCTGCTTATTTTGTAACGCTCAATAGCCGTGTAAAAGTAAAATTTCGGGTTTGAGAAATCTTCGTTGCTCAAAACTAGTTTTGCGCATTTTTTTCGGGCATTGCCCGAAATCGGCTATTGAGTGTAACAGATGCACCAACTGATTCTCTGAATCAGAAAACTCTTTGCATGACTATCCTTTGCATAATTACTTACTCCACGGTCCCAGTGTCTCAACGGCAAAAGCTTAGATCAGAACTATGAAAAGGGGAGATAATGCAATATAGATAATATTACATCGTTATATTACGAATCTTCATTTCTAGTTTAAAATAAATAAATATTATAATTGCAGGTTACTCCTTGTAAAAAAATTTTAACTTGAAGAAAGTGTTATTTACTATTTAATCTACAAATAAAAATATTAATTCGCAATAACGATGTAATATCCTTTTGCATTATTATTAACACCGAATTTGTTAAAATGAATTTTTACGATTTTATGAACCCCTTTTTACACTTTTACGCTTTTACACATTTCTAATCTTTTTTAATATAGCTTATTTAGTCCTGCTCATGACAAATGTTAAATTAAATGTCTTTAGTAATTTTTTTAATAAAATTTCTTTATTTTGCAAAATTTTGGAATATCACAATGCACACTAAAAATTATTAACAAATTGTTTGTAAAAATGTTTATTTTAATTTTACATAATTTTTCTTTGAACTGCCTAAAACTGAAGTGTATAAACATCGATAAGTTAATTTATATGAGCTAAAGGCATAAACGAGGGGGAGTTTAATCAAGTTACTAATGCGGTCTTCTGCAATACTGTAGGAGCTTCTGATTAGGTGCCTTTATCAGCAAACGGAACCCGTTTCAATTAATTTCATGGGAGAAAAAGGATATACGTATGTATATAGGAGATGCCGTTGTTAAATACAATTTTTAGTTATTTATTAAAAAATGTTGAATACTATTTTGTTAAATAAAAAAAGCATTAAGTGAATTATTTACAAGAGAAAAAATTTTTTTTATAATCTTCATGTGGTACCTATCTACTTATATTTAATTTTAAAAATGATTGTACATTTAAGTACTATCAAAAAATCTTCACTTTTTGGGTAAAAGCTTTTCTTTTTTCCATCAAATTGTGGAAATTAATTTACGCAAATTAGCACAAACTAATACATATCAAATTACACCTTTCTAGATCGAACTTTAATTATATAGGATACCTAAAGAAAATTAGAAAAAAATGTGCTACTTATACGAGAATATTTTTAAATCATATTTTTATCAAATATAAAAATAAAAAATATGTGTACCTACCATGACCTAATAAAGGGTGATTCAATTATTAGTGGTAACAATTTAAATCTAGTATCAAAGCAATGGCAAATTTTATTATTTTTATCAATTAAGATTGATCATTTGATCAGCAAATTATCAAAAACCAATGTGTTTTATTTCAAATTTAAATTGTTACTTCCAATTACAATTAGTTAGTAGGTATATTTTTATTTAATGTATTTAAATGTTCTAATTATGAGAATATGTGTACCAAAGTTTAGCTCTCGAGGATGTGGAGAAGGGGATTAAAAAGGACTCAAAGAAGTAAACACTAACAAATACCGGTCATGTCAAGTCAAATAAAAGATTTTTATAATACAGACTCTCTTGTAAACATTGAATTACGTACTACTAAAAGTAAATGAGGTTCAGAAATATCTTGATATAAAGCAACTTCCATATTATATATCTGCATGCACATTTGTACCCCTGAAGCGGTACATCCTTTCCAGGATGAATTTTCAAATATTTTTAGAACCGCTGTGAAACTTTGACTCGACATTTTTTTATATTATGTCGATTCAAATTTATAATTGACAGATATTTATTAGCTGTAAAAGTCTTAATATCGAAAGATATAATAAATTGTATTTTTGTGTTCAACGAGAAACCTTTTAAATTTTTCCGTGAATAATTAATTTAATCAGCTGAATGAAATGCCAATTACAAGTTATCATATTTAAGAAATTTAAATTTTTGCTTAGTTAGTTTCCTAAATTCTCTCCATCGGCCGGAAAATTCATATTTTAAATTTAAACATAAATGAAATAATTTGCATTTGTGCTTGGTAATAATATGTTATGTACATTTCATAAAGTTATTTTAAAGGGGTAGTTGCACTATTATAACTATTATCTTAACTGCAAGTCAAAACTGAAACTAACACAATGAAACATTCACTTAACCTATGTACATGCCGGTTGTATTGCTTTTAGTAGGGGTACCTGCAACGTTTATTTGCAGCTTATGAAATACTGTAACTTTCATGTAAGTAATGTTTCTTAAAAACAAATTCATGTTGAGCGTATGATGCTGAAAGGATATACTAGGTACTACATACGTACTGTGTATACCCACTAGTGTTTTGTGATTCTTTTAACTTTAAACCAACTTTTACGTTTCATGGTTTCATAGAATTATACTGGCTTAATCATATAATAAAGAAAACTTAATATTAAAAATAAAGCTTCGCTAATGTAGGCTTTTTATAACTTAAATGAAAAAATATTCTTATGTTTGCAACTCAACAACAAAGTTTTTGTGTCGAGTCCTGCTCGCTAGTAAATTCAGTAGTCCCATCATCAATCAAATAGTGACGTATATGGATGTTTTTGGTGAAAGTTCAATCCATTTAACACAATCAAGTGGTGGATATAACAAAGAATATTCTGAAAATATGTAAAATTGTTAAAAACTTAATAATTTATTAAAATGAAGTTATATGGCCAACTTGTGTAATACAATAAAAATTAATTTTAATTTACATAATAGTATGGTGCTTATTACATACCTACTTATTATAAACATACCTACATACATACTATATTATTTATAAATTAGTAACGAAATAAGTTTTATACTTACTTTTATTGTGATATTTTAAGCTCCATTGCTTCATTGTTAAATGTTATGTAGCAAATAACTCCTAGCCATTTGAATGGTGAAAAATGCAAAGAACTTACAACCTGTCGATTTATTGATTTTAAAGCAGGTTTTGATAACTAATGGCTGTGTAATTTGGATATGCGAGTATTTCAGTTAAAATGAACATTCTTGCGGTACATAGCAATTTTATTATAAACTACATTCATTAATATTATGATGTAAATTTGAAACACGAATAAAACTAAAACTTTGGAAAGTTACAAAAGCGTTACTCGAAGATACAAAGTTTATAGAACATTTTGTAGTGGTGTACTTGCAAGGTGCTAATAGTTTCACTTAAATAATAATTTCCAAGATTATGTTATGCAATGGGTAACACGAGAAAAGGAGGAAAAGGTAAACAGCTGTTCGAAAATAAAGCTTGCCTGTATATGTCACAAACGCATAACTCGCAAAAGAAGTTTTCCCACAAACATACCTAAGTCATATTTTCGACTCAATATAATGTGAAAATATATTCAAGTTGCTCTAGTTACAAACCCCTTAGTGTTATAAAGTTAAGGGAGTTTTTATTATCACCCTGGGTATTACCACTAAAACTTGGCTTTCATATTATTTGTTTTATTAGAAAAAGTGCTTTTAGTACTTATGTTATATTAAAGTTTGGAAGGTACAAAAATTACTCCGTTTAACTCAAAAATTTTAGTTGGCAAAAATTATTACTACTCATTGCGTTATAAAGACAAAGATAAGAAATTTTATGGCAAAATTAAATTAAAGCTAAAATATACCTTAACTTTTATAATAACGTAGATATCTTTGAAAATATTACAAGGAGGAAAAGTTATACCGAAGAATAAGAAACTCCCGCACGTCATTTTGTAGTAGTTAATTTAGGATGTCTCGAGTTTGATAATTAAAGTGAATGTTGAGCTCGTTTTAAGATTAAAACACCTGAGTAGAGGCATTATTAAGCCCCAATTTTTATCTTTCTAAGTAAATTAATTAAATTATTATTTAAAATTATGGAGGAAATGGAAGGTAGGATTTTGTATTGCCTTTCAACTTTTTGCAATATAATTGTTGAAGTTAATTTATGAAATTTGAATATTTCGAATTTAATTAAATTTATATTTGATGGTAAACTAATGAAATAAATCCAAATTGCCTCTGATATTTTTTTAAATAAACCAATCGAGTAAAAGTTAAAACAAGCTTTATAATTAACGGAGTATTCGAAAAGAATTATAAAGATGAGCTTTCTTGATTTATTTAGTGTTTATGTTCATAATTTAAAAAATTTTAATTTTTACGTAACCAATTTGACCATCAACTCCACCAATTGATGATAATAACAGTGATAATATACGTACATATTATCGTTTTGGAAGCATCATACTTGATGAAGTTTTCATTATTTGAAAAATTATTTTAATACGAAATATCGACGAAATAATACCGAAATATCAACAAATGCAAAAAATATCGCTCCAACAGAGATGCTAATTATTTTATTAGTTGAGTGACAATGATTTGATTATTTCTTTCTAAATTACATTTTAAAGGAATTTCAAATTAGTTTTAATCTAATTATCAACCTTTGAACGTACAAACGACGGTCTACCTAATCTTGTTATTGTACAATCTTGGGTGTAATAAAATAGAATTTAGCAAGTTGAAGGAGATATGTGTCGCTAGAGAGCTAATCCTTCGTGCTGTCGCCATTTTGGCTGCAACTCCGACTCCTTTAATTATCTTATAATTTTATAGTTGTGCACTCCTTTGTTTAATAAAATTAACAATCTGTAAAGTTGTTGTACAATAATTATACACACAAAAAGTAAATAAAGCAAAAGCTTCTTTCACTTTATATTTTTATACTTGGCAACAATACCCTCTCATTATTATTATTATTAAACTTTCATGTTATAATGTTGCTGTTGAGAACCTTCATAACTGTTAACAATGTTCACTTTACTATTACGAACAAAGACCCGTAATAATTAAGTTTTGTTCTAGTCCTAAAAATCAAATTATTAAATGTCACATGTCAAATTATTAAACACTAGAGAAAGCTAAATAAAGCATTAATATTTTATAATAGATGACCAAAAAGGATAAGAAATCAAAGAAAGTGAGTAATGTGGAAATACTAATTGAAACATTGGAAGAACCTGTCCCTCCACATTGCTTAGCCGAAGACGCATTAGTACTTCGAAAATTTTGGAATAAAGATGAAAGCCCTAGAAATTGTGTACCACCTCCTACACCAAATGCTGATTACGAATTCAATTATAATTTTTACAAATTTCCACAAGTTTTTCCCGATATTAGCGAATTAAACGTACCTTATGTAAAAGAAATTGGTGTTAAGGCGACCATAGATAGGCTAGGACATTTTTTCCACTGTAAAGAATACACAAGTAATTTGCTACAGTTTTGGTTTCTGGATGTAATAACCTCTTCTCTTTGGATTACCCAAGATGATTTTCGATTTCCAGTTGAAATGCAAAAAGTTGTTTTATCTTGGATTTTATATTTCATCGATTTAATTAGAGGTTTGATTTATAAAAACTGACAGCTTTCAAAATCAACTAAAGTGTAAATAAAGTAGACGAACCAAACGTGGTCTCCATTCGGCTATTTTTATTTACATTTCATTAATAATTAAAAAATTTCTTGTTTAGATCGATCTAAAAATATAACCAGAAAGCAATTCTTTAAAACCTTTAAAGAAGCTATTTTGATAGCTTCCGAAGTTGTAGAAGAAGGCTGCGAGTTAGTACCTACTCCAGATGAATTGATTTTACTTTTGGAACAAGAAGAAGAAGAAACGGTAAGCTGGACTTCGTCAAGCACAGAATCGTCTAATAGTTCTCTCGAAATTTATCCTTGGGATTTTGAACCTACAAACTTGATCGAATTAGGTGTTGAATATCGTCGTAAATACGTTCTACCAGAAACAAAATGGAAATACAATAAACGTACTGATGTGGTAACCATAATTTATTATGTTTTATTAATTCATCTATTTAAGATGATTTATCTTCTGCTGCATCTTCATCTGAAAGTACCATTACGTCGATTGAATCGGAAGTGGAAGCAGAGGTGCCCAAAAAAAGAATGAAAAGAAGACTTAAACCTGTTGAATTTTATAAACCAGATTTTAACATGCCGTCGCGGTTTCTAGCACTTGCAGAAGAAGAAATTGAAAGCGAAGAAGAAAAGTCGGCGGACGAAGAGAGCGAAACTTGTATATGCAAAATTGAAGGTAAATGACAAATTGGTAACATTTTTAGTTTTACTATTTAAATATTTTTAGATGACGTCGTACATGTTTATGAAGTTCCAGGTATAAATTTTACCCACATCATTAACAGTTGGTTATAAAATATTACGCTAAATTTCAGACAAATTTCAAGTCGAATCTGTTGCCGAAAGCATCAGTACTTTAACCGAAACTGCAGGCTTAGTACGTTTAAGTTCAGAAGTAATAAATGAAACTGAAGTTACTAATGAAGTGCCACAAGAAGATGTCAGTAATTTAATTTTGGAAAACAAACTAAATAAAAAGATAATCAAAAGTTTAGCAATTCATAAAATGCAGGAACAGCGCATTGCTGATATGAATGATCCTAGAAAAGGTTGGATTCCGTCAGATATTCAATTAATTCCTAATGTGGCGCAACAAAAATCAAATGAAGATGAGGAAATAATAGAAGAATATGAAGTAGAAGAAGAAGAAGAAGAAGAGGAGGAGGAAATTGTCTCTTCCGAAGAAAGTGAAGGATCTGTGGATAGCAAATGGATAGATGCTGTTATAAATCAACAAAATGAAAAAACAATAGATAACGAAGATCGACAAATTATTAACTATGCTGTAATAAGAGCTATAATCGATGTTATACTTAAATAGTGAGCCAGTTTTATTTGCATTACTAATTTAAAGTAAAACGTTTTTCTCTCCAAGCTTTTATGAAAGTTTTCAATTTACTTTAATTAAAATGGCCTTTCAAGCAACTCCCGAAGTTATTTGTCAGAAACTCAATAAGGAATGGAAGATTCCAAAGAGAATCAAACAAGCCTTTGTAAGACCAAAGGAACAAAAGCCGCCTAAAGCTAAAAAAGGAAAAAAGGACAAAAAGGATAAAAAGGGTAAAGGTAAAAAAAAAGACAAAGGTAAAGGTAAAAAAGGTAAAGACAAGAAATCTAAGAAGGATAAGAAAAAACAAAAACCAAAAAAGTTAACAAAAGAAGAAAAAGCAGAGCTTGCTAGATTAAAGAAAGAGCAGGAACGATTACAAGAGGAAATACGAAAAATCGAAGAAAATAAAAGATTTATGTTTCCACTTACTGATGCGGCTACGGATGACTTATTTATGAGTATTTTTGAAAATTGGGTTAAAGTTGATTTAAGTAAAAAAAATAAGAAAGGTAAAGGAAAGGGAAAAGGAAAAGGAAAGAAATAAATTTTGATATTAATTTACACTGTGTATGCTGGGACAATAAAGAGATATTAAAACGTTTTAACGATATTTTAGCTAATTTTGTTTAAGTTTAGTACGATAAAAATGATTAATGTTGCGAAAATTATTAAATTTTAAGATAAAAAGGAAAAAGTTGATATTTATAAATCTGCTCTATATTTCCATTAAACTCGTTTTAGAAATTTTAATATAAAGCATCCTTTAACAATTTTTGTTTATTAAAATTTAATTGCTGCAAAATAGAAAATAAGCGTCTCTCATTATGTACTACCTACTTATAGTTTAATCTATAAATTAGTAATTAAATTACTAATGAATTAAAAAATAAAAAAGTAATTAAGGAATGTTTATTGACAAAGGAAAGTGTGTTTCATTTGGAAACATATTATACTAAAAGTTTAGTATGAGGCGGCAACTCTTCCCTGTAAAATAAGAATCAAAATACTCGGAGTACTAAAAATACTACGTGTTAATAAACGAGAACCTTTGTATGTGCCAAATAAAATATGTAATTTGTATTTTTCTAGCGTTCTTTTCTCTATGAAAAAATAAAATGTACATGAAATAATCAGCAAAATTGTTTCGGTATAAACAGCAGTCAAAGACCCGAAACTTTTTTGAATTACCAAAATGATAAAAAATTGATCGATAGTATAAATTTAGGTAGGTGCTAATTAATACCATCCTATTATCAACAAGTGTGTAAAGAAAAATTTTAAATTATTAACAAATTAGGTTTCGATATAATAGTACATTAATTTTCTAATAAGAATTTTTCACCAACAGATTCGCTGAAAGCACAAGAAAGTATAACTTGGTCCAATTTTGTGAATTTAAATTACTACGAAAAAACTGATCTATTATTTTGTTTATTTTAAAAGTACAAGCGAACTAAATTTTTGAATCCTTAAGCTCATAAACGTGTTAACGTTAAATTATGAAGTTAAGCCTGAATTTTGGCCTTCGGATTGTTTGGAAGTGTCTCAAGGTTAAACAATAGTTATAATATTGAGTTTTAACTTGTTGAAAATATTTGAATTTTATATTTACTTTTTTATAATGACCAAGTTAATGAAATCTAACTTACACGCAAAAAATTGTTTAAATATGGGAAACTACGATGGTTACCTGTCGAGCGAAAAAAAGGCGAAAAGACGTTAAACAATTTATTGCATGTAAGTTAGATTTCATTAACTTGGTTAATATAGAAAAAAAGTAAATATAAAATTTAAAAAATTGTTACACAACCAACTTAAAAGTTAGTTTAAAAATGTATCGAAATTATTGTAAGTATATCCGACTTGACCAAAAATAGATGTAAATTTTAATTCCATGTTTCCTAAATTATAAAGCGACTTGACAATAAATTATTCCACAAAACTAAAAGTGTAGTGAATAAATTTTTTACTATTATTTTATAAATTGTCAATTCACAGCTTTAAACATCTCAAATCCTTAATTTATTCACAGGCTAATCTGAAAATAAATATTTTTGTTTAGTTTCCAAAAATTCTGATAAATTTGAGTAAGTTATTAGTGGGATGCGCCAGTAAATTTTTCATTGGTATTACAAAATTGAGTTTAATTAATGATTATCTGTCGTCTTGATTTCGCTTGAAAATTAATGTCGTTCACACTTTTACTCTCTTGTGGAGTTCTAAAAGTCGTATTTTTATAATTTTATCACTAAATTTTAAAAATCTATTACAAGTTTTTCTAGACAAAGCATGACGAATAAGGGGCTTGACTAAATCGACAAAGACTTGGCAAGGAAAAGCAACTTTTATTATTTATAATACATCTTTAAGTTGAAAATAATGTTAAGGAATGGGAGAAACAATTTTGGAAGATGGTTTAATTTTTTCAAGTCTCGATGCTTACAATCAATAATCAATTTTAATGCATTTCCAAAATTATTGTAGATATAACCGAGAAGTAAACAAAATATGATGTAATATTATATATTATGTACGAGAACCGCATGTTTAATTAAAGTTGATTACATTATAATATCATTATTAAAAGTTATCAAATAAATTTAATACAAAAAAATGATAAATTGCATAAGTTTAATTGGAAATTGCAGGACTCAAATAAAATTAAAACTTGTAAGTTAATTATTTCGCCAGGTTTATCGTGTAATTTGTACAAACAAGTAAAAATTGAGTGAGCATACGTCATAGTATTGAAATTATGGAACATTTTATCTGGGTTCGAATTTCTATGACGAAATAAGTTTGAGGATCGTAAATTTGGTTTAAGCAGGTGCAGGCGTTAATATACTGATGGTGAACCATAGAGTTTATAAATAAAATACATTAGGAACAACTTCTTCTAAGACTATGACATTTCAGCAGTGCAAATATTAAAAATAGAGAAATATTTATTTTGGATGCCTTTAAAACTCGAGTAGAATTGAAAATAACTTATAACGTCATAGTTGTTACGATTAATGACATCATCAAAATACATTAGCAATCAGTTGCATCCCATAAAGAAATAGCACTTGTGGGTGCAATAACTGAATGAATACACAATTTATTTCTTATCTATTTTAGAAGCTTGAAATTTAACAAACATGTAAACAACGTCAGTCGGTTTATAAAAAGTTAAGTGAGCAAGAGTTTTTCAGTTCGATGAATTGGCGAAGAAATTATAATTGAACCTATGACCACGAGCGAACATCGAGAGCCCATTTACAAATTTTAAACAAAGCCGCCAATATAATGTAGAGATAGAAAATTTAAAAGAAAAAGACGCTAAACTCAGGCGACGCTTACTGTGTCTTGTTAATATCCAACCACAGTTCATAAAATAACTAAACAGCACACCACATCTATGTCCAAATGAACAACTTTCATCTGATAAATTGTGATTTTTTAGTGAAGTGATATAGTTTATTGATAACATTTTTATAAAATAATAAATATGGAATTACGAGTACCAGAACAAGCACCGCCGTTACCACCGAAAATTAATGTTCAACCACCTCCAAACACGGAACCAAAAACCCCGATAGACAGAGGAAGACGTCCACCCCGTCTGATTTTACCAAATTCACCCAATAATCTTAGTCCACTACCACAGAATCAGTTGTCGTCTAAAACTGGAAGTCCCAAAACTAACCCTTACGTTTATCCCTCAAATAATGGATACGAATTTATGAACGAACTAAAAGGTTTTGCAAAATCTGGTATGAGTATTGGAGAGAAATCTACAGTGTGGATTTACAATAAATTAAGTGCCTGGAGCAAAAAGTGGTTCACGCATTGTTTCTTAAGTATTGTTTTAACATTGTACACTTTTGGAGGTGCCCTGTTGTTTGTTGCAATTGAGGGTAAGTGGTTATTGGTAAAATCTTAATTTAAAATTTAGGTCATGAACCATTAATCGCAATTCAAAAACTAGAACGAATGCGACATTCTTAAAATTTGTAAATATAAACTTAGAGCAATAGTAATTTTTGCTTTCTTTGAACTATTTTGAACTTTTAAATATTTTATGATATTCATTGTAAAATGTAAAAAGATTTATCTAAGTTGCCAGTTTGGCACAAACAAATATTTATTTTTAACTCACAATAACGTTCCTTTTGACAAATCATTAAAATTCCGCTTAATTACGATTTCTGTATTATGTAAAATGTCAATAGCAAAAGTAATAAATAAATTGGCTTATGTAAACTCTGTTTGAATATCAGCTTCATAGATAACAAGAATTTAAAAATAGATACCTTTCGTGCCGAATTTTTAAATAGTATTTTTATTGAAAATTTAAGACTCGACGAAAAATAATTACAATAACTTGGTATGGAACACGATAAACCTAAGCAAGAGAAATTACATTCGTAGAATTCTACTTGCTTTCTTCCTTCCTCCAACTAATTTTTTAGTTTTCTTTAAAACAACCAACTTTACTATATCTTATAAGGTGTCGGTTCACATCCACATGTCTGTCTGCCTGTTCGAGTTCAAGGGTTCGGGCACATAAATATGTATAACCTGGAAAAGTAACTATTAAAAAATGGGTCCACAAGACCCAGGTAAGGCCCTTTATTGAAATTCAGTTTTGCTCCAATTTACTCTGTATTTTACAATATTAATTTTCCAAAAGAAAATTAAGGATCTAAGAAAAATATATATATATAGTACATGTACATCATAAAGATACGTCGTTGAAATTCCTGAAAACTATTTTAAATCTAATATAAGTAAATTCTATTGTAAACATGTTTTTGAAAATTACTTGAGAATGCGATCAGTAAATCTACATAAGCAGACATGTTTCTACATGTTTACATACATAATATGTTTTTCACCCTCAATAAACTTGGAACCTCGATAGATTAATGTTTTGCTAGTCAATTTTTATTATCAACGTATCATTTATATTAACTACACTATCGTGATCTATTCTAGTTTAAAATCGATATATGGGCTATGGGGAAAACATTGCATTTATCTAGTACTGCATTTATTCATCTAGGCTTCAACTAATTTCAAATTTTAAGTACATTTTCTGAAATATTTTCACATGATACATGGGGAATCTAGTGCTTAACATGGGCTTCGAACCACTTCATTATAGGAAAGGTAGTCCATGCAAATTACCTCGGTAGTTTTCTATGACTCTCTGAGGAAAGACGGTTAGAAATAAAATTCTCACCTCGCCCGGAGTTGAACCGGGTACTCAGAACTAGCAGGCATGCTGTAAACAGTCTCTCTTAGCTTCATTCTTCTACATTTTGATTCGCTTTCAGGCTTCTATAGTAAGCAATTTAACAACATTCTAACATGGTTGGATATAATTTTTTTTGTTTAGTACATATAATTTTAATTGTTATCAAATGCATTCAATCTCACATTCACATCTCTAGATACAATCACTTTCGCAATTTGGAGTTAAATTACCCCATGAGTACACTACTTCATAATGCTATAGACACTTTCACGCTCTAGCTACCTCAGAGGGGATATTTTAACAATTAATTAAGTTTAAATAATATAATAATAATATAAAACTTTTTTAAATAAAATAGGTAATTTAAACTTTTTAAAAAATGTTTATTTGAGCTTTCGGTGTTAAGTTTAAATATGAAACAATTGGATCAGTTTTTATCTAAGTTATGTAGGGCCAAAAAATTAAATTTCTCCTAAAAAAATATGCATCACAATTGTTTTCTGGTATTCATAATAATGATTATGTAAACGGTTACCAATAATTATTAAGTTGTGATCACCAAACAGTGAAAAAAATTGTAAAAGCACTGCAAATATTACTTGGACGAAAAAATAAACATTCTCTAAGGTCTAAGTGATTGTCAAAAATATTGACAGGCGTAATAATATCGTATGTTCCTTTTGAATTAATTTGACAATTTAAAAATTATTGATGATAGAAATTTACTAGTAAAGATCAGCTTTAAAATTGTAGTAGATTCCTACGTGCAAACTAAATTACATAATGGTACCTACCAATTTTATTTTAAATTTCATTTGAATAAAATATTTCAATTTTACAACTGTAAATACCAATACACTTCAGCTAAAGCAAATCAAGGAATCAATAAAGAATCAATAAAATATTATGCGACACTAATTTTAGAAAAGTCAAATTAAATTTTAATAATTCATTGAACATACAACCGTTCAGATGCTGAAAAGCGCAATTAATGAGATTTTCTTACTTGAAAAAGCAGAAAAGTAACCAATAAATATATTTTTCTTGACAAAGCACTTATTGACTATATTAAAGGTGCAAATTTACCAGGATTAAAGAATTGAATAAAAGCTATATAAAAGTCGAGACATCGATAATGCATTTGCATGTGTGTTGCATAGAAAATCTTATTTGCTACTATAAAGAACTCTTCCAAAATCTTTATTAATGTGAACATTTTTATTGAACAAATATCAACAAAGATGAATTGATATACAAAACAGCAATTTAAAAAATGTATACTATACGATTGAATTAATTTAAAAACACCTTAATGTACCCATTCACTTAGACGGATGCAGTGGGCCGGACGGGCCGCACTGGAAGGATTTTAAAATCCGTCTATGGCTGTCATATTTTTAAAATTATTATATTTACACAATTTAAAAATTATAAATTGCGATTACGTCTAAACTGTTAATGTTACAAGTTAAGACATCGTTTTTATCCGTTTTCTTAACGAAAGTGATTTTAATTTTCGTATTCGTACTAAACTACGTAATAATTATGTCAACATCAAAAAAGTTTAATTTAGTAAAAAGGTTAAAAAATAAGCGAGGACCTACGAAATGTAATTTTAGTTTTGAAAGGATTATAAAAAAACTAAGATATTATAAATCCGGCTGTAAATAACGAATTTGTACGAGAATAAATGTAAAATATCGAGGGATCCATCAGTTATGTACAAGACCCTTTTTTGAAGTGCTAGGATTTTTTTCCTTGTATCGAACCTACATACGTCAAGTCTGCGCAAAATTTCAACTGCATATTATGTTCGAGGAAATAAAATGTTACTTGTTATTCATTGGTAATTACTATACACTTGAAATTTTGCACAAACATAGGTTCGGTATTCGGTAGGACAAAAAATAGAAACACATAAAAAAGGGCTCCGTATATATTTGATTAGGGTCGCGAAATTTTTACCTTAAATTGTCCATAACTTCGTTATTTACAGCTGAATTTTGGATATTTTGGTTTTGTTATGATTCTTTCAAATTTATAATTACGTCCCCTTAAAGAAATTCATAGGTCCTCGCTTAATTTTTACCTTTTTTTAATCTTTTCACTAAATAATACTTTTTTTGGTGCTGACGTGATTAGCTTACTACGAATTTTAAAATTAAAATCACTGTCTTCAACAAAACGATAAAACGGATATAAAGGATGTCTTAGCTTTTTGTCGCAACATTAATAGTTTAGACGTAATCGCAGTTTTAATTTTCAAAATTGTGTAAATATAAACGCTCTGAAAAATATGATAGTCCTAGACGGATTTTAAAATCCTTCTACTGGGTTTTTCCAGTGCGGCCCGCCCACTGCGTCCGGTGAAGTGAACGGGTAGGTACCTTAAAATGTCCAGTAACTGCATAGTTTACTCTACATATACATACTAGTAGGACTTCGAATATTGCATAAGTTTCATCGCTTGGACTCTGTTTACAGGTGTATTTTTATATTCAGAGCTTCAGGGCAGTTCCAGTACACGAGTACTTTCAAATTATTTACAAGTACTATTTTCACCAATTTACAAATATTTAAATAATGCAATCGTTTTATTCGTACATCCCAAGTTAAAATTATGTTTTAAACAAATAAAATAATGTAAATTAAATTGAACGACTTTGAATATTTAATAAATACAACAATCTAAATATTTGAATGATTGAGTAGAGTATTATTATGCGTACACATCAGAATTCAAATACAACTAATATTTATTTACACCAATCAATGTTTAAAATGGTAAATGTAATTAAACTGTCGCAATTGTTTGCCATTAAATTTGCAGCCCCCATATTACATCAATCCGAAACAATAAAATACATTGTAGACAAAAGTTTAAAAAGTTTCTGCATAAAATTCAAAAATTATATTAATTTGCTTAATTTTAATGCTTTCAGTTTTATTACCATACGGTATAAAGTTTATAGGAGAGTCGCTAATAAAAAGCGTGTAATAAAGGACAGCTAAAACCATAAATTTGTAAGAAACGATTAAATGCGAGCTTTGGAATTGTTGTTAATTTTAACGTTATCGAAAATGGCGAATCTAATTTATATACATACTTAATGTTGAGTTATTTAAAACTCAACTTTTTAATTAATTTAATAACTTATTTAATTAAATTTTATTTTAAGTCTATAATTTTTCAAATGTTATGAAAAAAAATTTCAGTACTATACTCAAAGTATAAAGTCTTTAATCGATAGATTTGTGGTTAATGTAGTGAAAAATAATATTAAGCGTATCTGTATTTTATAAAAACAAGAAATGCACGAAACACTTTTCTTTCTTGCGAAAACTATGCTACGTACAGTTTATTTGATTTGTGTGAAAATTTGAGTTTCTTAGTTCTGAAAAAATTTTTGTGCATTTTATAGTTTTTCTAAAATACAGATATGTGGTTACAAAGTCTTTAAGTACTCAATTTTTATTCATATAATATAAAATAAGTAATTTTGTAAGTACATTTATGTTTTCATAATAGTTTTAATTTATCGACTTCTAAAATTGCATTTTGTCATATACGGTCAAGTCAAGCTATACACTAGACGAGAAGCTTAGTAAAATAGTAGAGTGCATAAATTTAAAGACCTTTATAAAGTTGCAAGAGGTTCAGTTAACCAATTTTAATTTGAAGCCTTTATAGCCCAAATAGTTTTAAAATTGGTTAACTCTTTAATTAAAAATCTGATGTGGCCATCGCATAACTTTCCGAACAGACGCAAATTTTTATATTATATTTTTAAACAAAATGGTTACATAATTTCAACAGTAAATCGATGAAAAATTTCATATTTTGCCAAAATAGGAAGAAAAAAACTTTTGAATGCCTATATCTTGCAAACGAAGCATTTTTGGACCCATGTTATTAGAAACTTTTCATCTTATTTTCGTTAGTAGAATGCGGTTTACTATTTTATTTACAAATACAAAATTTTTTTACAAATACAAAATTTTTTGAAACGCCCTGTATATTTTAGAGAAAAACTTGTAGGACAAAAAATGTAGGAAATTCCATAGCGCTAATTTTTTGTTATTAATATTTTTACATATTTAATTTCGTTTCGAAGTTATGACGCATAATGTCATAATAGCTCCAGGTAAACCCCCCTTTCCCGTTACACGATTTAATTTATTTTCATCTGGCTTCGTCCTACGACAGGAAAAAGCTTATATGCAAAATTTGGAATGATTTGCTTGCTTCGTTTAGACGCTATCGTGTTCACAGACGTACATACACACACACATACACACCCTCATACACACATACATACAGACATCCTTCCAAAAATGATAAAAATGGATTCAGGGGACCTCAAAACGTGAACATCTGTCAATAAATTGGGGGGTCAAATTTTGACTGATAACAATACTTTCCTTACCTAGGGGTTCGGAAAGTAAAAATTGTAAATTTAGGAGAACGGAATGAGTAGTATTGCTAACTTCAACCTCGCATCGTTTTAGTTGCATGTTCTCGTTTTGTTGTAAAGCTTAAACGTTGATTTATAAAAATTAATAGATTATTTTTTTCTAACACTTGGCGTTTCTTTATTTTTAGCTTATAAAATTGTTGATAATTTAATTCAATTAATTCCAGTGGGTACTTATTTATAGTATTCGCAGTTGTCCCTATTATATAAACGTATTTACTAACTTTTAAACTTAAATAATTTTATACGACCTTGTGTATGCTTTTGCAGGGCACCTACTTATAAAATGAAATAAAATTTATATATTTTTGAAATACTTTCTAAAAGTTATCGAGATTATTCACGTGTGTATTTGCAGAATTTCGATCATTAATCGTTACATATTTTTATTTATTTTTATTTTATTATTTTTAAGGTCACGGAGAGACGGTGGTTGTTGAAAATATACACGATGCCCGATACGAACTTATAGAAAACTTAAAAAATCTCTCGCAAAATTCTCCGGTCAAAACATCCGATTCGGAATGGATAGGAAGTGCGGCTAAACAACTAATCAAATATGAAGATTTCGTTATGGAGCTGTACAAAAACAAAAGTTTGTTGGCTGCAAATCGTGGACCAAAAATATGGACAATGTTTAATTCTGTTGTTTACTGTGCAACAATTTATACAACTATTGGTAGGTGAATTAATTTTTAATACTTTTAGCATACCTTAATGATTCTAAAGTACCTTAAATTAATGTAATAAATAAATTTCGGGTGTCTAAGGTATTTAAACTTTTTAAAATTGTAAAGAATTAGTATCTTGAAACAATTTCACACCAGGAGAGATAAGGATTTACAAAATATCAAACATAATATATGGAATCCCTTTTTTAAAAGCACCAGAAATCGTGCCAAAACATAAATAATTTGAACTTTCTTCGTGGCGTTAGTATTCGATTATAATCTACTTTTAATATTAATGTTTTAGAGAAATTATTATCGGAATTATTGCCAAGCATTTTTTTTATAAATAATTGCCTAGCAAATAATTTCGCGATGGTAGTCCAACTAAATTGAATTACTCGTAAGGATAATAAAGAAGTTAATGTCCTGATTTTATGTACCTACTACTTTAACGTCGTAATTAAATCGGTCATACGCTTGTTTAGTTTCCCAGGCTCCATCTATTTAAGTTATCTTTACTTATAGAAGCTCACAATATCGTAGAATGTCGGGTCTGCCGTTCACCATATCTAAATATAGCTTAGTCTTAAAATAATGGATTCCTTGCAAGCATCAGAAGAAATTGTCGAAAGTATCGTAAGTAAACATGACGACGACAACAACATGGAATTAAATAAACTGCAAGCTATGGTTACTCCGGAACAAGTGTTAAGTGCAACAGTTGCGCGACGTCGACGAACGTTATCTAAAAAACAAGGAAACCGGGCACGTGAACAGACACCTTGTAGAGAAACAAAACAAGAAGTAACATCCGATGAAGAAGTTGTTGAACAACGGCCTAAAACCCCCGAACGAAGACGTAGAAAATCTAAATCTTCGATTAATTCGTTAGAGAGATCGGAATCCATAAAGAAGAATCAACAAGAAAATAATAATTCTGAAAATGTAAGTACGAGTGAAGTAACCAATCACAATACACACGAAACCAAACTATTTTCAAATAACGGCGACGTCGATGTTAAAAGTAACAAAGACCACGAAGATAATTTTAGCAAAGGCTTAACGTCACCTAGAATCGAAACCAAACAAACAGAACAGCCACGTAAAGAAAGCTTGATTGATATTACTCAAGCGGAAGTTGTTGCACTATTTAATAAAGCCAAACGCAGCTTGACATCAGGAAGAGATCGTGCTAGACATAGGAACGTAGATAAATCTTCTGCAATTCGTAGCCAATCGGTCCCATCTCAATTTACAGAAGAACTATTAGAGGGATTAATAAAAGTTAAATTATTGGAAGACGAAAATTTACAAGGACATAAATTAAATCAAAATCAACCAGAGGCCACAGATGTGCAAATCACAAAGGTGGGAAAAAGTTATTTATCAAAATCTAGTAAGCCACAAGAAGGTGCGAAGCGGAAGAAACGCCAATATTCTGCAAAAGTGATAGAAATTTTAGACCCAAAAACATCCAAAGTTGTTAAAAAGATTAACAAAGGGATTCCCGAACTTGAGTTTAAATTTTTTGATTTTTTCAAAATTTTAAAATATCTAACTGTTAAAGATATTATAAAAAATTACAAAAGCTTCAAGCACGAATATTGTGCTGAATGTAAACGAATATCAAAACTAAGAAACAGATGTATAAGTGACGTGATGATCATTTTAATATTTTGTGGTTTGGGTGGAATGATGTTTAAATATGTGGAAGGATCATTCGAAAATTATTATAAATGTGGCGTTAAAAGAGTGAAACGTGATTTTATAGATGTTTTGTGGTATAGAAGTCACAATTTACGTGAAGACGAATGGAAGTCGCTAGCGAGAAATAAACTGAGATCTTTTGAGGAGGAACTTCACGTTGCCCACGAAGCTGGAATGCATTCGTACAGTGGGCAAAAATCGTGGAGCTTTCTAAATGGGGTTGTTTTTTGTTTAACTGTTGTTACCACTATTGGTAAAATTATATTTTGTTCAAAGTTATTGGTCTAATCGTAATTTTCGTTACAGGTTATGGTCATATTTATCCAAAAACAGTAACCGGTCAGGCTTTGACCGTGGTTTACGCTATCATAGGAATTCCACTTTTCTTAATAGCTCTGACGGATTTTGGAAAATTATTTACAAGATGCATTAAATTTGTGTGGTCGTTTGTACGTCGAGTGTATTACACTGGAAGTTGTCGTAGAGCTCGAAAAACCGCTCACATGGAGGTAACTCATGTGTTTATTACAAATTGAAATTAATTTAACTTTTTGTTGTTCGTTTTAGGATATACTTCACGGGGCTCAGGTGATGTACGAAATAGCAACATTAAGAAGACCGTCGATATTTACAGGCGGAGTTCCCGAAGAAGATGGTGTCGATGTTGAAAATCCTAAACCTCTCGATAGTGCACCTATTGGAACTGACGAACCCAACACTCCGGCACTATCTAATTTTGAAATTGACGACGAATTTAATTTACCTATCTCGGTGGCAATTTGTCTATTGATATTGTATATATTTACCGGGGCTGTTATGTATTGTTTACTCGAGGAAGAATGGAACTTTTTCTCTGCTTTCTATTTCGTATTTATATCCATGTCAACAATTGGGTTTGGCGATTATGTACCAACGAACCCGATTTGCGTCATTGCTTCAATATTTTATTTGGTATTTGGATTAGCGTTAATGAGCATGTGCATAAATGTTGTACAAGTAAAACTTAGCGATACATTCAAGGATGCATCAGCTAAATTGGGTGCTACAATGGGTCTCGAAGTTCACGCAGATGGCAGTGCATCTCCAATTGACTCTACGGATGGGCCCGAAGAAGTACCTGAAACACCAATTCCTGACGAATTTAATACTTTAACAATTACCGATAGCAAGTTAGAGAGGAAGAGCAGTTTAAAAGTTCCAAAAGATGGAAACGAAGAAAACGTTAAAACTATAAAAGAAGTTAAATTTTAATTATCAACGGTTTGACAAGTTATGCTTTGTGTGATATGTAACATAGGTACTTATAGTTTAGAATATACAATAATTATTATGATAAGAAGTGTATGAAAATTTTGTGATTAATGATAAAGTTTTTTAAGGAAGTTGTGCTATATTGAATTTATTTTATTAAATTTCACATTATAGTTGGCGACGACGATTTGGTGTAGTTTCTGCTTCCACTATTTCAAGAGTTCACTTTGCCCACTTTTAGAAAGAACGATATCGTTTACGAATTTTCATCAAAAATAATTTTTAATTAAAAAATTGCATTAATTTAATTTCATTTGCAAAACAGGGTGTTACTGCAATTTCAATTCACAATTATGACATGATGATTTGGAGTGCTTGCTTTAGCCACTATATTATGCTACTTATCATCAGTTGAAGAAAAATTATTTTTATTTGTAAGACGAAAAGAATAAACCGTTTAAAAACTCGAGTTGAAAATATGTATAATATAGGTAGATATAAATTTATGTAATAGTGAAAAGCCTATTCGTTTCTTTTGTGTATAGGGGTAGTACTATGAATGCGATGGAACCATTTTTCTTTTATATTTCAATGTATACTGAATTTATCTTTTATAATAATGCAAACATGAACAGCTTAAATTTTATGCAATTGAAAATATAATGGAACAAATAACGTTTCCATTATTGTCAAAACTATACAATAACAAAGAGTGAAAAAGTAAATTTTAATAAACAATTAAGTGGATTAAAATTAAGCTGTATGATGATTTTGCAGGAAACAGATTCTACATGTAAATAAAAAAATCATGATAAACTCCACGCTATTAATTACCGTGCAATTACCGTCGGTTAACATGTAATGAGAGTAATTGTTAATTATCCACTTGATAATTTTCAGAATTTACCTTCATTCTCCAACACAGAATATCTGAAATATCCTACGCAAACGTCCTCTTTGGTTTATAAAGCGAAATGCAGTTTTTGATTATGGATTTTCTGTCTACTCGTAAGTTTTCTGGTTACTAATATAGAATTCGACTGAAATTTTTTTACCAAGTCGTCTGGTAATGTCAATTTTGAAATAAATTTCATGTCCAATACCGATTACAATGTTTTCATAAATAAAAAATCGAATTACCAATATAGTATTCTGTTGGTACGTACATAAATATAAGGTATGGTAGAGAAAAAATAAATATTTTGTCTTTATTGGCCTTGTTAACCTGCTTTTACAAGAATTTTTCGTTATATTTCGAAATGGGATCGATATTTTAATTGGACGACAGAAACCTGTTGTGTAGTTAACATTTCCGACTGTAGATAACGACAGATAAAGAAAACATTATAAAATTGGGGTCAGATGTTCTGCTAGCTTTTTCCTCTGTTCTCTTCGCGCACTCAAACAAATCCTTTTAGGTGGACGTTATTTTTGTCAATATTTTGAATTTGGATTTTGCAACTTTTTGGAATACATTTAGCTTTTAGTAAATGGAATGCGATAGCTTCATCAACATAATAATCATGGGCGTGTAGTTAATACGAACACCATTCGACTAGTTTCGCTTTATCATCAGAACTGATCAGAACATAAATATATTATATACTTGCTCCACGCTGGATACTACGGAAGTAACAAAAAAATACTTGAATGTGTTCTACGTTGCCGAATTATACCATTCTATACATGTGCTTGATTGAATAAATTCACCTGCGTGGCAAATATAGTTATGTTGTATTCTTTAGTTCATTGAACGTTCAGTAAAATGGAACAACATATCATTGGAGGTGTAGAAGGGTGAGTAACTTATTTTTGAATTTATTTTTAAACAAAATCTAATCTAACTAAATTAACCTCTTATTAAAAATAAGAAACTAGTCTACTTTAATAAATTGAATGGTCAAGGAAATTATCATTAATTTAAATCAGTATGATTCGATGTATATTTACAAATATATTCAGAAAAATCAGTGGCGTAACCAAAACCTAAAAGTTTCACTTTCATAAAAATAAACATTGTTGAAAACTACTATCGTCTTTATTTTGAGATAATTCTAATAAATTTCAAGGATATAAAAAATAAGTAAACAGAAGAGGACCAAGGTTTAGTCCTTGTGGAATCCAAATCTATGAACTTATTTCATAGTTTTCACAAATTTGATGTCTTTCTAACTTTCTTCTGTTAACGATTCCGGCCAAGATTTTATCCTCTATACACAGCCAAAGTTCTTTAGTTAAAAAATTAAGATTTTCTTGCGGTTTTTCTCGCAACTTTATTCGCAACTTTATTCGCCCGTGAACTAATTTTTCCAGGGGTCCAAAAGGTGGGAAAATTGAATTACTGTTGAGTTAGAAAACCTAGTAAACAGATACAAATACAACATAAACATGGAACAAACTTTTTCGTTTTCGTTTTTAATATCAAAAGTCTCTGTCATTTAATTTCCAAACTTTAGAATAATGCAAATTTTATACTATTACAAGCGATTTTTGGTAAATTTACCATAAGGAAATATTCAAATATTAAAGTTGATTTTTATTTACCTACCTTTTAATTCTACAAATACATTCCGTAATATAAATAAATAGCAAGTCCAAGGAGCTTATTTTGTAGATTGTCGCTTTGCAGTGCGGTGCCGAAAATCATGATCAGGATAATTTATGAAAATCCTGATCAGGATAATTTATGAAAATCCTGATAATTATAATGTTTATAATTTTATTTACTTTAAGATTATGTTCAATTTTTACTGCTTTTCATAGTGCTAAAAGTAAATAATATCTTTAGAGATAGTCAAAACAAGGACAGTGTATATACGGCACAAAAACAACAACAACGAGAACCGAAAAGTTATAACGAGAGCCCTCTGGTATTATGAAAATTGTTTGTTTAATGTTTTTAAGTGTGGAAACTCTATAAACAAAGAGGAGACGTGTGGCGGTGATCAAAATTAAATGTTGGATTCTTTGCTAGTTAGTGAGTTTATTTTGCAGCACGCCACTGTCTAATATATCTATTAACACAAATTTATTATATTATGCTACTAAGATTATTTTTTAATTTACATGTTTGCAAATATTTAATATACTACGTGTTTACACATTTATTCACCTTAAAGCAAGCTGGAAATTAGTTACCAAACGTATCAGTTTTTTTTCAAGTAAACTTTAGTGTTTCTTACATAATCGTAAACATTTTAAATACCTACTTGAATGTCAAAAAGTAAGAGTGTAACAGAATTTACATTACAAGTTTTTACAAAATCTTAAAGGAAGATAAAGATAGAAAATTTTTTTTAAAAACGGATAATGTGTAAATGATCAATGCTGATGCTAAAGTTGTTTACATATTTATTTTGATCTATGAATCTTTAGAAATACCTATTATTGATTAGGAATACCATTTGGTTTAAGCCAAAAGTTATCAATAATAATTGCTTACATGTTATATATAATAACCCATAAATATGACTAAAATAAATAATTTTTATTGAATTAGTTTTTCAACGGAAATAATAACAATTTAAAATTATTTTCAAGTTCAATCGTCAAATAAAGTAAGAGAATTTCAACATGATTGAGCCTCACTCATAAAGCATGTACGGGTTAGATAGTACAAACTATGTATACTATTATTTATAGGATCTTATTAAGAATTTAAGAAATTGTAGTTTCACTTTACAAACATTACGTGAATTACTTATTATGGATTATCCTTAATTCGATAATCCTTCCAATAAGATTTCCATATAACAAAAACAAATAACAGTCACAACCAGGGGGTTTCTTCTATCCAATAAGGTCGAAACGTGTATATCGTTATTGGAATCTGACTTCTTAATTTGTTAACAAAAGTTTTTCTTTAAGAGGTGCCGAAAGAAATTACAACGTGTATTGTTGTTCGGAAAACATTTGAGATTGAAAATCAGTCTCAATTTCAGTCACACTCAGAAAATTTTCCAAAGAACTTAGAAGAAATAATATAGCAAGTAAGTACTAACACATTTTGGAAAACATGTGATTCCAAAACGACAGTACTGCGACATGCATATACAAGTCAGTACAAAATTTTGAAGACTGATGGAAAAGTTTTGCTCTAAAGAATTTGAAATTTGGAGACATTGATTGGTCACGATTTAAATAACTAGACGCCTTTTTGTGCATCACCTTAAAGAGAAATGGTATTTATTATTCCAATAAGCCAGCAACAATGGAGCAAATAAAGGATACATGCTATTCATGAGCTTACGGGAGAAATGCCACAACAAAGTTGTGAAAATATCGCTCCATTCAAGACAATCTTACAATTTAAAGTTATAACATAGATATGTTTTAAAGTTCGGCAGCCTTTGTTTTCCCAACAACAATTAATAAACGTTGCAAAGTTGTGGTAATACTCGTTGTCGCTTTAACGAAACATTGTGGTTTGTTGCTCCAATAAATGCACACATAATATACAGGAATTGACGACAATATCATAAGTATCCCTTTTCTATAGGACTCGCTATCATCGGAACGGCTGTTATAAAGGCTGTTGCAATTAAGTATGTAATTGGCCATATTAAACTGATTTTTATTGGTCTTTCTAATTGTGGAGCTTTCCATCTAAGCCAAGGAAGACATAATACTGCCACGCCGATACTTAGCTAAAAAAATATCGATTTATTTACGAACCAAAGCAAAAACTTATCGACGTACCCAGGTGGCGAATCCCACCTAGTTTATTAACGCAAATATATCAGAACTCGTGAGATATAACATAGACAACAATGCCTAAAATATGAATTGACACATCGCATTTATAATATAAAAATAATACCTGCTGAAATCATTCTAATTTATTTTAAGTCGTCACCATAACTAATACAGCTGGAGCTGGAATAAGTCTTTTTGTTTGAATCATGGTTAAAATTTCAGGCATTTGTCCTTCGCACGCTCCAGCATAATATAATCTCGATGACGTGAGCAAGATGCCATTAACGGCACCAAATGTAGACAGCGCCACAAACACAGGGATGATCCATGCCATAGGACCGAACAGTTTTTCGGCAAAAGCAACCGCTACTGCTTCAGATCCCACTACTTCGCTTGGAGATAAAGTCGTATAAAAAGCAATATTTGTTAACACGTAAACTATTGTTACTAATGTACATGATATTGCTATGGCCAAAGGGAGATTCCTGAAAAACGATTGCTTAATAATCAAAAATTAAATTAATTTAGTGGTAGCTACCTCACCGGATCTTTAAGTTCTTCTATTATAAAGTTTAAGTAATTCCTGAAAAACATGTTGGTTAGAAAAATAATTTTCGTATCTTACAATACAAAGAGTAAAAGGTTCCAGCCTAGCAACTGCCTTGGAACATAATCATTTTTCTAGTTATTATAAATAAAGGTTTTTGGAAGGACCTCTTCATTTATATTATAAAGCAGGTAATTTAAAAATAATGCAAATGTTTTTTTTTATATATACTACGTTAGGAAAGAAGTCAATAAAATCAATATTTTTAGACAAATGCGGACAAAAATAGTATATAAATAAAGTGTTTCAATATTAATGATGCTTAAATAACTAGACGCCTTTTTGTGATTCACCTTAAAGAGAAACGGTATTTATTATTCCAATAAGCCAGCAACAATGGAGCAAATAATAAAGGATGCATGCTATTCGTGAGCTTACGGGAGAAATACCACAACAAAGTTGTGAAAATATAATTAAACATACCATGAAAAGATATATGGAGCGGATGATATAATATTCCACACGTAATACCCAAACTTAAAAATAAAATTTCCAAAATAATAAAAGTAATTATTTGTTTGTTAACACTACCGAGCCAAGTCCATTACCTACCAAAAGTATTCTCTAGGTTCTACAAAGTTATCTTAATTTTTGAAATTATTTTTGTATCCATTTTTACTTATCTTTGTTTTACTTTCGACCCGCATAAGTTATAAAAAATTGCACCAAATGAGAATACCGATATGATTATTTAAATGTTATTGACTTATTAATCGCTTTACGATAACCTTTTCGTAAAATCGATTACTACAATAATTTCTCTAATAATCGAAAAAGTTTATTTTCAATTAAAATCATTTTGTTATGGTAAATTTCATATTCATAATAACCAAAGCGAGTATCGAGTTTGGAGGCCGTGAGCGCAAGAGTGGTGTAACCATCAAATATAACTTTTGCAGATATTCACCACTAAAGCTTTGAAATATGCATTACATTTATGGAATGCAAAAACATTGTATGGCTTCCATTTATTAGAATATTACAATAATGTTGGTTACATCGATTTTATTTCAAAGGTATTACTAAGACAGAGGCATTACACCAAAAAACCCAATTTTGGCAATTTGAGGGTTACACCACTCTTGCGCTCACGGCCTCGTATAATATTACTGTTGCATGCTAGCCAACAAAGTTATACTAAATTTTGATAAACTCGAAAATACGTAATTTAAAAATTAAATATAAAATTTATAATGACTTGGCTTAACTTTCAACAGTCTTACTGCCGAGATTACCTACTAAATAATTTAAACTTCCTTAAAGTTTTAAATGTCTTTTAACAAGAAATAAAAAATAAGTAGTATTGACTAAAAGATGTAAGGTATATTTTAAGAAATCTTACTATAATGAATTCTCGCGTGCCATAAGAATAAGAACAAATTAATAAATAAAGCATATTACAATTATTTTCCGCTCGCTAAACAAAATTACACGTAAATTTTACTACTTAATTAAGTATATATTATGCCTCTGAAGTGTATTTTATAAAGACACTTCAATTTATTCTATTCTAGGGGTTCAACCAGATGATCCATTCGGTTCTGCTGTTTTTAGTATGTCTAGTGACGAACTTATTAAATCTAAATTTGGCATTTAGATGACGGGACTTTAGAAACCGATTTTTGGTTTCAAACATTTAGGGTTACAATTAAGTTTTGATATTTTCAATAATTTTGAAAAACCAAGCCCAAATTTAAAAATTCTTGATAATAAAAATTGAACTCCTTTTAGTGCTCCAAATAAGGATGTAGCGATTCTTCCACTGATTGTCCAGAAAACCATAAAAGATATTAAACATTTTCCGATAGTTTAAACAAAATTAATCCTCAATGACTTTATTCGTTTTAACACATTGCGGCTTCATTCGAAATTTAACTTATTTCCAATTTGGAGATAATTCCTTTTAATGCCCACTATCGATTCTGCAACGAGAACTTATTTTGAAAAATTGTTAAACATCAAATTAGAGGACTCCTCTTTCAAACAAGCTTCTTTACTAATACGTTTTGGTAGTTTAGGCGTTAGAAAAACGGTAGGCGTGGCTCTTCCAGCTTTATTTCTTCTATTTACAGTACTGAAATACTCGTTGGTTCTATCCTTAGTCAATCCTTATCGAGTTTCGGGGTTTCTTAATTAAAAGAAGCTGTTGTAGCCTGGAAGACACTTTTGCCCGTCTGAAGATTTTCCATCTGTTTCATGCTCTCAGACAAATTGGGATATTCCAATTGTTAAACCCAACAGACCATGAACCGTGCGCGCAATTTTAATTTATTAAAAAATATATTATTGAAATGTGCTGTTTTACATGAAGACTATTTCAACATTAAAGGACATTTAAAAGTTAAAGACGGTTTAAAATATTTGGTCATTTCGGCAGTTAATACCCTAATTTTAGTATTAGAAGCAAGTAATTACAGTAGTAGATAAATTAGATAATTGCAGATAGTGAATCTGTACGTCATGTTTGCTCTAATTACTCGATAAGTAACATAAAACTTGAAAATTATCAGAAAATATTCTGAAAGAATTTTGTATTTATTTAAATAGGAGTAGCTTATCTTATTTTAAAGTAGATACAGATAAAAATATCTACTTTAATTAACAGTATTTATTATTTAGGGTACGAATTTATACTATTTTTTACTAATTTTTGGTTATGCAGGTACCAGTTTATTTAAAAATTAATATCGTCGACAATAAATTATACCTACACTACCTATATTATCATTAACTGTTTTGTAAATAAATTATATTTCAATTTAAATGAAATGGAAATTGGTTCCTCTTTGTTATCATCGGACATATCATAATCCAAAAGTTATGTTTGTACATTAGAGAAGTTTCTGTTCCATATTATTTTTAATTATTAAATATTTACTAGAACACTAAAAATTTGTTTGACGGTTATGTTTACATAATACGTTTGATTATCTTCATTAAACAAACATGGCATAAAATCAATTTTTACTTGTAAAACACTTAACATAGAAAATCCTGTTTAATTGCCCTCATCGAATTAAGTATTTACAAGGTTTTATATCTAAAAAATGATTTTCAGAATAATATAAGAATTTTTACCGGCATGTTCAACATGAAAAAATATTATGCGTACATTCATCGTAAATACATAACGAGCCTATTTTCAGTAATAAGGGTTTATTGGGAAAATATAACAATTCTGGTTTTGCCTTTCAACAAGGTATTTTGATGAAAACTTATCTAATAACTACTTTACTGGAATGTGTGTGATTATTATGAAATTATTATCAATTTAAATTGTATTCCATCTAATCAATTACCTCTTCATGTAATTATCGATAAGTTGGTAAATAAATTAAAAACGGATATTATTAGGTATAGTTTTTCAAAATTAAAAATTACTAATCCGACACAATAATAATATAATAGTACATCTACTATTTATAAAGTTCAAAGACATGTTGCAAGTTCAAGTTGGCACTTAAATATTATTAAACTTAAAGGGGCTCCTTAGACACTTGACAACATCCGCAAATTATCTTATAAGAAACTTCTTGCTCAAATTGCAATGTAGTTTTACTTTTTTTACATTTCAGTGGTGCTACTCATTCCACAATAGTTTTACTTAATTGTGATGGAAATATAATATCGAAAATAAGCGGACCTGGAACTAACCATCTACTCCTTGGCATGAAGGAATGCAGAAAAAGAATAGCAGAAATGGTTTATAAAGCTAAAGAAGATGGTAGAATATCCGAAGATATTCCACTTTCAGCGTTAGTAAGTACAGATTAAATTATCCATATATGTATTAAAATATCGAGTACATTTCAAACAATTTAATGTGCATTATGGTTACTTAGCACAAGTAATATGATTGCTACACTTAGTATGTAATATAAAACCGTGCCTGATGCTAGCTTTGCTACAAGATACAATTAAATTAATACAGAAGATGTTTTAATAAAAAAAGCAAATTCAATGACAGAAATAAGATTTATTTGCCGCAACTTAATTAAAATTTAAAAGCTAAAATTAGAAAACAACAAAAGATATCTGAAAATCATCATTTTTCTCTTCTATCAACATACTAAAGCTTGTTTTTATCGCCAGTGTGCATGTTGGTGAAATCGATTTTTCATAAGCGACTCCTTTACTAGTTACCTATTATTAATTAAGTTTTTTGTACAAACTAGGAGTTCGTCAGGAGCAGCACAAGTTACCCGAAAGAAGCAATGTATTTTACTTTTGTGTACCTACTCTTAATAAGCATTTATAAAATTTAAAAGCCATTTTACTTCCATAAGTAATTTTTAACCAAACAATTAGCTGCGCCTGACAAACCCATAGTGTGTTATTCTCCTGCGATGGGATAAATTACCAAACAACATTGACTAAAAAAGACTCGAAGAAATCCACGCAAATAGCCATCATTCGAAATTAAATTAAAAATTGTGAAAAGAATAATAATATAAAAATCATTATTTTGACATCCTATTTACATGCAAATTTAGAAACTTAATCGTTTAGATAACTTAATTGCATAAAAAACTGACCGAAATCAAGTAATTAATTTAAAAATGTTTGAGATGATATAAAATGAAAATTCAACAAAAAAAGCAACTCGTCATATAAAATTGACTTTCAATCCGTAAAAAAAGTCTACGCTCGTGACTTAAGTATTTAATTAAAATTTAGAAACTAACAAGATAAACAAACACAATAAAAAATACAAATTGAAGTGTAATATGTGAGTACATTACGTACATAGGTATTAGTTGATTACATAAATTACCCTGCAAAAATTCAGCTTTCCTGATTTCTTTATCTGACTATTAAGGTGTTTAAATAGGATTTCTACAAAATCAATAATAAATGTTTATGTATATAATATATACCATATTGACGTGTATAAAGAAGATTATTGATATTTTTGTGTAACATTTGGTTTAGATTGTAATTAACAAAATATAAACAATCATTACAGTTTCGATAAATAAGAGAATAATAATTATTATATTTTCATATCGACATTTCTCTCTACACAGTCGTATATGAAATCAAAAAGTGTTTTTCGTAAGAAGGTCAACAACCAATCGTTATTTATACTTTGATGCAATTGTGGAATTGTTTTTCTATAAAAAAAAACTGACACACTTTCAACAAGTGACCGATTACTTTATACTAATTAATTAATTCGTTAATAAAATGCATTATCAGTATAATAATGATTCAACAAGTTCATATAAATAATAAAAATAAGTTGCACTCTTTGTAGCAGATTTAATTATTTTAAATTATTAATTATATTCAAGTTGCCTTTTTAAAGTATTTACTTACTGGAGCCCCGGTTCCTTACATAATTTAATTTCATAATAGTAATTTACCACGTTCTTGTTCCTCCTTGTTCAATTAATAATATTAAATTACATTCAAAATTTTATATAATTCGACAATAACTTGGGATCTTTCTTCTTTCAGGGACTTAGTTTAAGTGGATGTGAACACACTAAAACTAATCAGGAATTAGTTAAAGGATTTTTTGAGGATTATCCGTCATTGAGTGAGCGATACTCGATTGGAAGCGATACCGAAGGATCTGTTGCTGCAATTTCAAATAAAGGCGGGATAACTTGCATTGCAGGAACAGGATCGAATACGCTTCTTATTAATCCCGATGGAACTAAAGTGCAATGCGGGGGATGGGGTTATCTGTTAGGAGACGAAGGAAGTGGTACGTATGTAAATTATTATCCTTGATAATATTGCACTTGTACATTCGATTGTGGCAAACAAAAAATTAATCTAACGGTGTTACAATTGCTGTATTTACTATTCAAGGTTACACGTGGCTACGATTTATAGATCAAAATTGTTTCGATCTAAAAATAATTTCTAAATTTTATCAGTCGCACGCCATTCAATAGGATAAAATTTTAACGAAAATTCGTTTTTTATTTCAGCCTGGAAAATTGCCTTTAGAGCAATAAAAACTTGCTTTGACGCTAAGGACAACTACGAAAAAGCACCATATCCAATCGAGAATGTCTGGAATATCGTCAAGGAACATTTTAATGTGCAATCAAAGGAAGACCTCTTGGATCATTTTTACACGACATTTGATAAGGCCTTCATAGCCGCACTATGCAAAAAATTGTCTGTTTGTGCGAGTGAAGGAGATCAACTTTGCAAATTTATATTTAACGAAGCTGGTGAATATTTGGCGCGTGCTGTAGCCGCTGTGATTCCGAAAGCTTCGAGTGAATTATTTACCAGGGATGGTGGTTTACAAATATTGTGCGTTGGTTCGGTTTGGTTAAGCTGGGATTTATTAAAAAACGGTTTTATTAATTGGTTAAACAATAACGCTAACGTTAACGAATTATCATTAGTTAAATTAAGTACTACTATGGCTGTGGGTGCTGCTTACATGGCAGCTGATCAACTAAATTTAAAATTATCTAGAGATTATCAAAATAATTATTCAATTTTTTATCATTACGAACGAAAAATTATCAAATGATGTAAATAAATGTTATAAGAAATTACATTTTATCCGTAATAGCACGTAAGGTCCACCATAGTAAACTCTTTTGTTATAAAAAGTTGTAGAAGTAAATTCCTCGTGCCAACGTAAAATTGATAACCACTTTGGCACAAATTAAAGTGAAAAGTTATAGTTAAAAATTTGTTTTTTAGGAAATTTATTATTACTATTTTTACAGGATGAAGCAAAAGTAATTTTCGTATTGCTTCATTCTGTTTTATCAAACTTGACACATAAAAATGTAACAAAAACTTGTCTTCTAACTCTACTACAAAGTTAACAGCCTTCCTTCTTTTTATAAATTGAAATAAAATATTTTTGTACACTTGGAATACAATTGTGCAGCCATGTATCAATTAATATGTGATAATAAAAGTCTACATGTTTTATAACTTTATTATACGTAAAAGTATGTGCTTAAAGCCACATATTTATTGTCAATGTAGGAATACTACACTTTGTTTAATGTCTCGAATATCGGATATTTAAATTATTTTACACTAAAATAAATGCCGGCAGTTATTTTTGGTTGTGGATTAAAAATATCGCTCCATTCAAGACAATCTTACAATTTAAAGTTATAACATAGATATGTTTTAAAGTTCGGCAGCCTTTGTTTTCCCAACAACAATTAATAAACGTTGCAAAGTTGTGGTAATACTCGTTGTCGCTTTAACGAAACATTGTGGTTTGTTGCTCCAATAAATGCAGACATAATATACAGGAATTGACGACAATATCATAAGTATTCCTTTTCCCGTTTCTATAGGACTCGCTATCATCGGAACGGCTGTTATAAAGGCTGTTGCAATTAAGTATGTAATTGGCCATATTAAACTGATTTTTATTGGTCTTTCTAATTGTGGAGCTTTCCATCTAAGCCAAGGAAGACATAATACTGCCACGCCGATACTTAGCTAAAAAAAATATCGATTTATTTACGAACCAAAGCAAAAACTTATCGACGTACCCAGGTGGCGAATCCCACGTAGTTTATTAACGCAAATATATCAGAACTCGTGAGATATAACATGGACAACAATGCCTAAAATATGAATTGACACATCACATTTATAATATAAAAATAATACCTGCTGAAATCATTCTAATTTATTTTAAGCCCTCACCATAACTAATACAGCTGGAGCTGGAGTGAGTCTTTTTGTTTGAATCATGGTTAAAATTTCAGGCATTTGTCCTTCGCACGCTCCAGCATAAAATAATCTCGATGACGTGAGCAAGATGCCATTAACGGCACCAAATGTAGACAGCGCCACAAACACAGGGATGATCCATGCCATAGGACCGAACAGTTTTTCGGCAAAAGCAACCGCTACTGCTTCAGATCCCACTACTTCGCTTGGAGATAAAGTCGTATAAAAAGCAATATTTGTTAACACGTAAACTATTGTTACTAATGTACATGATATTGCTATGGCCAAAGGGAGATTCCTAAAAAACGATTGCTTAATAATCAAAAATTAAATTAATTTAGTGGTAGCTACCTCACCGGATCTTTCAGTTCTTCTATTATAAAGTTTAAGTAATTCCTGAAAAACATGTTGGTTAGAAAAATAATTTTCGTATCTTACAACACAAAGAGTAAATGGTTCCAGCCTAGCAACTGCCTTGGAACATTATCATTTTTCTAGTTATTATAAATAAAGGTTTTTGGAAGGACGTCTTCATTTATATTATAAAGCAGGTAATTTAAAAATAATGCAAATGGTTTTTTTTATATACTACGTAAGGTAGATAGTGACACTTTGTTATACATCTTAATGTTTTGTAATGTTGACAGAGTAAATCGAGACATGCTATTAATAGGAAAGAAGTCAATAAAATCAATGTTTTTAGACAAATGCGGACAAAAATAGTATATAAATAAAGAGTTTCAATATTAATGATGCTTAATCACAAATGATATGAACTTATTTTATGAATGTTAAAATTGAAAATTTTACAAGACTTTACATAAAAATCATATTATGCAAGTTGACCAAAAGTGTTGATCAACTAGTTTAAATGGTAAATTAAGTTGGGTAGCAAATGTTATCAATAAAGAAAATAATGACAAAAAATCGAACTCTTCTCCTGTGTTGAATTTCAAGATTTTGTACCAAATCATCTTTTCTCCTATATGTACGTATATAATGCGTATATAGATATTTATTGTATATAATATAATATGGTGTGCATTCAAAGTGTACACTTCCTTTCGAGAGAGTTTTTTTAGAAAGATTACAGCTCGGTAGTTTGCTATTGCCTTCCGAGGAGAGACCGTCAGAATCAACTTCTTGAGAAAATAAAATTTAAGATTTCAATTTAGTACTACTCTCCATGTCCAATAAACTATGAAACTTTCTATAATGTTCCTTAGCATCTGATTAGTCTAGAAAACACATTTAAAAGTTTGGGCTTATTTGTTCTCACCAGCCATTGTAAGCGAACAACCCGGAATAGAATGATAAAGCCAGCGAAGTAACCTCAGTCTTTGTGTTGGTGAATGTAAAGTGCTCCGTATGTCCTGCAATCAGTGCATATCTGGTCGCAGATGTTTTTTACATTAACCCTTTGCTATATTCATAACTTCCAGTACCGTACTTATCCATTTGAAAGCCATAGATTCAAAATAATTTTGAGAACCTCAATTTTTTAAGGATAATAATATTAACTCTGCAACTTTGTCAGTCGATATCTCAACTATGTGTTTCCGAGCAAATTTCGAGAGGAAATTTTTTTGAGAGGTCTTAAATTCATATCTTAAAGTTGGTGATTAAACCGAGTTTAAACCTATGATTTCATTTCATTATACACATTATATACCACTATTATGTATAATTGACTAATAAGTGAGAAAAAAAACACCTCGTATTTTGTCAAAACGTTTGTGTTTAAATAAAACCTCTATCTCATTATAGGATTATTATATTAATAAAATTCGTAAATTTATAAAAAATCAAATATGACTTTAATTATTTTTATTACTTTTTGCAGGTTAACCAGAAAATTTAGTTTGATTAATTCAATTTAATTCAAATTTCGTTATTAAAATCTATTTACAAAAGCATTTATTTTGTAGAAATAAAGTTGTGGAAAATTTTTGATAATATTTACACGTAACCTATTACATTTTGATGTCGAGAAAAAATAATTTTGTAATAATACTCAACATGGCTTGGGTTTCTATCTAAATTAATAATACCTATTTTAACTATTTAAAGAAGTCACAACTAGAGCAGTCCAACAACATACATATATGTTTCAATCTTATTAGATCTCATCAGTGGCGTATAGTAGGAAAAACTCTGGTTATGATAATAATTTGCTTTTGCTTATATAGAACAGACGATTTGATTTTATACGTAATCGTTCGCTGAAAGATTAATAAAAATCGGTCAGTTTCAAACTAAATTCTGTGAGAGGGTTTACTTTTAGCATTTTTAAAATTATTTTATTCGATTTGTAGAAGGCTCCTTTCGGCATCAGCATGCGCCTATTTGTAAGTACGGCACCGATAATTGCGAAGTAAAACTTTTAATAAGGTATTTCGTCAACATCATTTTCAGAATTAAGCAAAAGGTTAAAGTAAACTAGAGAAAATAACAATACTTTAGGTCATACCATTTGCAAGTTGATAGGCTCCTGCTGCTATAATGACGAATAGAGCCACCAATTTCGCATAAGTGAAGATATCTTGAACCCTTGCAGCCCATTTTACATCATAACAATTTACAAATGTTAAAACACCTAAAACAAGCCATATTAATAAATTTTCAGCTATTTATTTACATTCAAATAATCAAGTTTAAATAAACAGAGAAAAAGTTAAAATAAGCGAACTTGTAAAACTAGTTATTGGAGTTTTAATTAAATCAACGTCTTAAACCGTTCAATTATTTTATTGGCCTGGTAATTTAACACAAACAATTTGTTTGCAATGAATACAGACTTATTATGTCCGGCCCTAATCCTATTTGCACAAAGAATGAGTCTAAAAATAAACTGAAAGAAATCGTAATGAAATCCAAAAAGGAATTTCATCAGCTATTGCGGTTATTTTGTTAGCCAGATAATAAAATAAAATTTTCAGTTTTCTTTGTAATTTCGAATAATCTTTTCACGAATTTGAGTTTAAAATATTTTAAAGTAATTAACCATAAACTATCTGGTAGACTTAATAAAATTAAAAATGTAATTGAATAATTAAATTATGTAGGAATTGATAATACTATGTAAAAACAGACTAGTTGAACACACAACAATGGAAAAACGTTGCCATCAAATTATACTATTAAGTAACAATAATGTAATAAGCCTTTACTACAATTACTCCATTTAACAATTAATTTTTCTGTCTATCCCACGCACTGCAATATTAAAAGCTTCTTCTGATAGGTTTTAGAAGAATCAAGTGATAAATTAATTTTTATCAGTGTTTCTTAAATTACAATTCGTGTTGAAAACTTCCACTTCCACTTACATATACAACAAGCTGCTAATAAACGTGCTGCATCATCGGGCGGTTGACATTCCGGAAAAAATGGTTTCATCACGTATACGCTAAAGGTAAGTGCAACAATTGCCTGAGAACAGGGTCGTACAATCATGCATTCTATCCATAATCGTATGAATGCTAAAAATGGACCAAAAGTTTCCATTATATAGGCATAATCGGCTCCACTTTTCCTTATCATCGTGCCTAATTCTGCATAACAATACGCTCCAATCTAAAAGGAAAAATCCATTTATTTGAGTATCACGTGATCTAAAAATATGTTTTTGTATTGATAGCATTTATACGCTACATTCTCCCACGTGACATTTTTCTTTAAAAATTGAAAACTGCAAATTTTTATATTGCGTTAGAAAATTTCAACCAAGGCAGACAGTTTCTAACCACAAATATCCTTCCCAAACAGATACAGTTACAAAAATTCTAAATTTGCGTTCTCAATAATTTTGCATTGAAATTGTAAAAATTAAAAGTCAAGAGTTTCTTGTATTTCAATTCGAGTAGAACTCCTGGTTTTTAAAATCAATCTGAGCAATTATATTTTACTCTTTCAAATTTAAGTTCTTTTGAGAAAATCTTCTTAATTATTAAATTAAATTATGGTGAACGACTATCAAAGGAAATTAAAAACTCAAAATGAAAACGTTAGAAACATATTTCAGTCGACCTTCAATTAACTTTTATTGCATAATGGCGTAAACGGGTTGGACGAAAAATGATGTAATAAATTACGGGATCTCGTTTAATTGTAAACGAAGGAAATTTTTGCAGGAAAATCGAGGATTTTGAAATCATTTTTGAAGGATTAATTGAAATTTTTGATTTGAAAATATTCCTAGGTAACCTTTACGCGGTGCGCAAAATCGTGAAAAATTCGGCTCCCGCCAAAAAATTTTGAAATAAAATATATTGTTTAAATTAAAATTTAAGAAAGATACGAGCGTATTGGCGTACCTGGAAGATTGGGAATCTTTATTTTGGCAATCTTCTTTTTCGTACGCGTGGATTGTACGTACGCAAGGAAATATTTTTAATGTAGGGTAGGAAATGGAGGCTTTTTATATTACATACCATAGAAAAAACTCCCGAAGCAGTCCATACTATTAACGAAGCATTAACACTTCCTGTGTGCATAAGTACACCTGCGGGCGAAACAAATATACCCGAGCCTATAATACAACCAACAATCACTGTTACACCATTCAATAGGCTCATTCGTGGTTTAAGGGTAATTTCATCATCACCTTTTTTGGTATCATCCATGGTGAACAAGTGACCGCGTTAAGGTTTGAGTGAACTCTTGAGCTTTAGCCTACAACCCTGCACTCTTTAGGCGAACTCAACAACTCTTGGATGCGAATCGATCAATAGCTGGACCATTCTTACGAGCTCCCTACTCACGCCCTTTTGGTATATCACGTGGTACTTTAAATTTATAATTCAAATAGAATTTGATATAATTTAATTTAAACTTACTTCACACAAAAATTAAAAGATTTGATTCACTTGATAAGATAATGCACCAAAACATCCTGTAGTGGTATAAACGTTACCGAGAAATCTAATTGTTACCTAATGAGTCTTGAGAAACTCACTAACGCAAGGAACATAAGGATGTTCCTTATAAACGTGATCGATATTTAAAGTTCGGCCTATTAATCCATAATACATTAACCCTTACAATAGATTCATTGTGCGATGTTTATTTTTATAATACACAGAGGTAATGTTACAATATAAAGGTCACAAAAAACACAAATTGTTGCTACGTAACGTGTCTTTTAAACATAATTCTAATGGATGTATTTTAACAATAAAATGTGCCTAGTAAATGTAGTAATGATTCTCATTATTTGTAAAATTTTATTTTCGATGTTACACGAAAAGCTTTTAACCCCACACCGTCGAGCGTCGAGCTTTTCATATGGAATAAAGTAAAATGTTGCGTGTGCCTAAATTATATTCAGTGACCTAGCTTTAGCAGCTTTAGTTTGTTCTAGTCACCTTGATCCATTTGAAAGTCTGCAAATTTAAATAAGTTTTTAATTTTTTAATGTAATACGTAATGGGTTGTTTTACAAGAAACTTCCTACAATTTCTAGATTTCCGTCAAGAGCAAACATATTTCAATTTATTTACGTTTATTTCTTAATTCTGTTATTCGTATCGTACCATTTACGAAAAGCTGAAATTTTAGATTTTTCTCGTTTATATTATACAATTCGGTATCACATTAATTGTATAAGTAATTATTTATTTATTATCATTGACAAATTATTACCTACCGATTCCTTCGTTCTTACCAATGAAATGTCAAATTAATATTTTCATTTTCTGTTTTTCAAATGAAAAATTGGAAATCTGAAGAAATCATCTGCAGTTTATATTGTATTGAACGCATTGAATTGACAGTAAAATAGCGGCTCGTCTACACAAATAGCAGAAATTCTTGAACTGGAAAATCGTTTAACAACATGTGAATATTTTTGTAGTACAACTGAAAGTCAAATTACGCGATTTCCATTACCTAAGCAAAAGAAAATGCAATTAAAATATTTTCAAATTCGTAATGATCTTATAAAACACTTTCGAAATCTTATTGTATTTTTAAGAGGAAACTTCGTATCAACTTCACTTGACAGTTGTTATTTCCATTGTGCTATTGTATTGATTTTTATATTTCAATATTTTGTATTACATTGTTGGACTTAATATGTCAGTAAAATATTTCATTATTTTGAAACTGGAATAATGAGGTATAGTAAATTAAATATTTGTGCCTCATAAAGTACTTTAATATTAAAAGGAACTTTAACCCAATTACTCCAATTAACGTTACAAACAAATTTTGAAAAGGTTTTTATAAAACTTACAGTTCAATTTAATAACTACATCAACGTGGACGTGGTAGCAAAATAACTAAAATCTTTTAATTGGAACAGAATTAATTTATTATCTGTACCCGAACATTTTTATGAAGCGTCATAAAAATTAAGTTAATTTTACGTTTTAATTTTGAAGATGTGCGATAGATAAGAAGAGTTAGAAATTTTTGCTAATGAAAAGTCTGAAATGTAGGATGCAAAAGACTGCATGATTAAATCATCGCATCACGCCAGCCGTTTAAGTCTTATTACGTAGTTAACGAAGGTGCTTACCTTACGTACAACAAATAAAATAATAAAAATCGGTTAGAATTATAACAATAGTGTAATGTTGCTAAAATGTAAGTTTTGAAAATTCAGAACCAGTTTGGTATTCTCATATAACCTGCTTGCACACATCTGCTTCTCATAGTAAAAGTTTGTTCCTCATTTCTCTTTCCATTTCTGTGGCCCCAAATACTAAAAACACTTCTGTCTAACACTTATCAATATAAAATTGTTTGTTTTCATTACATATTTTGATTATCAAATTATAATGCGGAAATGTGAAAGCACTACATTAATCTAAAAACCTAATGAATCCCATTTATATAAATTACAATTTTTGCACTGCAAGTTCACGAAAGTTAAAAATTAATAAATTATTTATGTGCAATCTATGTAAGGATTAATTATTATTAGAATCAAATAGTTATTAGTTAATATATTATTAAATTTTTATAACATTAAATTTAAATGAGGATGTCATATGCAAATCCCATAATACTTAATTATTTTATGTTAGGTTGTAGTAGGTGTTAAATTTCTAAGTATAATTAATTCCAAATTAAAATTTGGGTTACCATTTTCTATAAATAAAACGTTTTAAATGATTCAGTGAAGGGAATCAAATCTCAAACTCTATCATTTGCACACCTTAATAAGTACTTCCAGTTTTCTACTCGTAACAATCGAACGAATTGATGAGAATTCTTTCTATTGCTGCCGGTGATTTAATTTTTCGTAAAATAAGTCGTGCAGAAATTTTCTCGAACTAGCAATTTTTGTTAATGCATCAAAGTTATTTATTGTTTTAAATTTCAATTTTCTTAATTAAATCGTGACGACCTTCGCATGTGAATTAGAACCATCAATTTAAAAATCAATTGTAAAATTGGGTGTAAACATTTCTATTATAAACGTATCTACTAAAAATGCTTCCCTGCTTTCCTTATCTTTTTCTTTACGCAGTAACACGTTGACCTACTGTATTATGTAGGATGGTACCTGTATAGGTACCAGCGTAATAAATAATTTTTAAATCGTATTCGTAAGTAACGTAACTGTTTAGTAAATTTGATAAACAATTTAAGAAAACCGACTATCCTAAAAAAGGAGTAATTGTCATCGTTGCACCTGCTATTAATTGGTAAATCGGGAATCAATGCTGGAATCTTGGAATCCGTATAGAGAAATTACTTATCACTACATCTAGCAAACCACAATTATGAATGTTATTTTAATATCTGATTTAAAAATGAACTCCACCTCTCAATTATTAATTTAAACGATTGAAGCTTAATGCTTTTTTTGTCTGTTAATAAATATTATTAAAATTAAACCATTACATTGGCAAAATTATAACGCTTTAAACACGATATAAATCTTACTTTCAAACATTTTTTGCGACCAGTTCATAAATATAATGGCAGATTTGAAACGTTTAATGATTAATAACAAATAATATTGGGTCTTCTCAAAAGCTTAAAGCCATTCGACATGAAAGAATGAAGAACTACGACAAGAGAGAATAACCCTCCGGCTTCGTGTGAGCCACTTGATATTATTAAAGAAACTTTTTAGCAAATTACAAGGCAATACTTGACACAGGTTAACTTACTTTTCCTAAATGCATTTAAAAATAAATAATAATTATTTTACGAAGCTTTTTCAAATGAATTTTACTTTTTAATGAATTTTTTAAAAGAAATGCAGTATAATCCATCAGGTGTGAAACCGTAAGCACTAATCATTGATCCGATTATTTTGATTTAGCAAGTATATGACTAGAAAATTTAAATTCTGCAAAATGACGAATGTGATTATTTTCTTAAAAAATAAAATTGTCGGACGGCGTTATGTTATAATATTAAATTAATTTCATTAAGAAAGAGTTTCGATAAGACTACCTTTCTAGAATCTCACAGTTCTTCGGCAAAAGTATGTCAGTATGTCGGCCGGTGTAGTATCTCATCGAGATTCATTGTGTAGGCATTTATATCCTAACTTCCGATGTAGTGAAATGAGAGAGTGTGGTGATCGTATACGTAGGGAGCGAACAGCTCCCTTAAGCCCTAGGTTGGCTCTGCGAAGAGTTTTAGTTTTATCAGAAGGAAGACAATTTCGTGAAGCCGCAACAGTTTTAGCAAGATTAGGACCAACGGCTTTAAGTGCTATTGCAAGTGAACTACCCTTAGACTTATTGCTGGAAGGCTTACCACATTCTGCACAACTTTTAGAAACACTTTTTTCCAAGTAAGTCAAATAACCTTTAACAAAAGTGCGTAGCGGAATTTCTTTCAGAAAAAATTTCACTTTCTTTACCAAAATATTTGCTCGCAAAATATTAAGTAAATTATTGTGACACACGGATGTTTCAAAATAGGGCGGTTTTTTAAAATAAATTACAATATGTACGCAAGTCTGTCTTGCGATGGTAATTCCAAAATTCGTTCAATTGTTGCTTTTCAGCTGAGAAAGTTCTCACGTTAACGTGCTCCACATTATTTATGTGTAGTAATTATGATACATTTTTTTTTATTTTTAATATTCACACAATACTACCTATAATAAATTCATATTTGCGCAATTATTTGTATTGTAGCTTGTGTTGAAAAATTAATATTTAATTAATAAAAAATAAAACAATGTCACACGTTTGAACCTCTCATTGGTGATTGGATAACAAAGTTGAGTATTATAGTAATATGCATTCATTTTTTTAAAGTTTTCACTATATTTTTACACACGCATTAATCAAATTTGAAATTATACAATGATGAATTTCCAGTTATTTAAAATTTATAAAAATCTATATAATAAAGTAATGACTTTTAGAAATAACGTAATAAAAATTTAATGCAATTTGAAATTCGTACAAATTTTAAACCAAACAACGATATTGCAGTTAAAAATTCAATTTTAATTTTTTTTTAAATAATATGTAAGTTTTAGTTGTAGCTTTCATTTCTTCCCTCATATTTTGACTCTCAGTTAAAATAATTTAATCTCGTATATTTTTAGTTAGGTATTTTCTAAATTTGAATTTCTAAATGCATACAAGAATTTTTTTGAAATTTACATTTACCCATAGAGCTTTTTATTAAAATTGTAAGCAAAACATGTTTGAGCTTTTGAAAATTGTAAAAATTGCTCCAATTTAATTTTATACTTGCAAAAATATTGATGTTTATATAAATGTTATCTATACTTTTGTTTAAATAACAAAAATTAGAAACAAATTAAAATTTTCTAATGCATATTAGCAAATAATTAGACGACGATTGTAGTGGTTTCGTGTCTGCTGCTGCAGGTGATGAACCACTTAGTGTAATCCCACGTTAATTGCGGTTTAAGAATTTTATAATAAAATTTGATTAATTTTAAACTAACAATACAGCAATCTAAAATTAGTTGCTAAATTAAAAAAAACATTATTCACAAAATTATCGTTCAAAATGTTTAGCACATTTCCCCAAATTGAAAATTTTTATGATCTTTGGGATCTATGTTGCCCTTTGAAAAATTGTAACATAAGAGAGTGTAACATACTAGATATGACCAGAACCGGCCAATTGCATTTGGACGACCGGGCCGGATGCAGAAATTGTTAGAGTCCCTTCAGTTTTTATGTTTCTGTATATAACAGCCTAAAGGAATTGATAATATTCAAATGCTGCCCGAGAACAGTCATTTTGAATATCGATTTCCAATCGTACAAAATGGCTATCAAAAGACAACACGCCGAATATTTATCAGCTCCCGTCTGTTTGGGGAATTGCAGTCCGGAGGTAACAGTCCTCGGGCTGTTACCCTCCCCGCAGGGCTATAATTATTATTACTTCGTGGCGTTGGTATTACATTAATTGATTTGTAATTCTAAATTTGTAATTGTAAACTTGAGGAAAGAGTTGAAAATGGTTAAATTTATTATAAACGACTCGAAATGTCGTACAATTATAAATTATTTTAGTGACTTACGCCCTAACTGCAATTTTTTATTATCGAATAAATTTATACTAATTCTTGCTGAAAGAACACCTATTTAACGTCGCGTCGCGTCGTAGTGTATAATTTAAGCGGGAGACATGAAAATTTATTATTTTGGGGAGTTCTGAAAAATGTTCTTGCTTTTTCGTAGTGATCATACTGGAAAAATAAGGAAGATGGTCGAAGGATGTATTAATAGTAATTAAAATTGAGAAGTTATTATAGCGTAGAGAACCTAGGTACTTCATCTCCATATCGTATCCAAACAAAAATGCATGACAATAATAACGGAGGATTTATTGAATAATAATCGGCAGAATTTGATTTCACTGATAGCTTCAGAATTCACTTAGTTTCTTACAGAGTAATATTTCGTGGTAACTGAAAATACACACATAAAAATATTTCTCCGTCCGCTACTGTTACAAAAGCAACTAATTATCGCCATCTATTTATTTGCCGATTAATATAGTTTTGTATTAACGTATTAATGAAGGCAATTAATTTGATATAATATCCAAGTTTCGGAATAGATGGAGCTTCATACTCGATATACAAAACTGAATTTAAAAAAATTTAAAAATTCTTTTTTATACCTATACATACATAATAAAGTAAAATAACGATAATTTTAATTTTCATTACAGACTCCTGTCCTGCAATTTAACTACCAGTTTAAATGCGGAACCAGTTTTATGGCAACTTGTAAGGCTTTTAGCATCTCACGAAGATTCAGGATTAAAGACAAAAATTAGAAAGTTGGCGCAAGTTCTTATTGATTATCAACCGGATCTTAGACAACTTTTGACAACAAGAATAAAGGCATTTGAGCAAGCCATACAAGGAAAGTATTATTCAATATCAGTTAGGCAGAAGCATATATTTTTGATAACTGCTAATATAAACAAAACAAATAATCGTATGTAATAAAACGACAATAAATTAATAAAGTTTTGAGTTTTAATATACGACTTTATTGCCATTTTCGATAAAACATTTCTAGTTGTATTCTATAAGAAAATGTAAAAAAGTATCTACATTCTCACTCGAGTTACTATTTTCGTGGTAACATGAACAGTTTTCAGTAGAATTATCTGATAATGCTTTAGATTTTCTATAGAACTTCCATATTGTGTTATAATTTGCGTTGTAAAGAATGAAATAATAAATTAACTTTGTTTTATAGGATTGGGATGTCATGGTTTAACGGCCGACGCCGGCGGTTTAACTCATCTTCATGGAGCCCTTAAAACGGAACTTAGTCATCATATAGAAGCTTATAAATCGGGTTTACACAAATTGGACGAATTAGGGTTAACAACGAACACTCTTAAAAAACCAGTGGACGCATCCCATCACAGATTACTGTCTTTGCATTATGAAGATGTGCAACAGCGCTTAATTGATAACACCACATTATTGACAGTTTTGGACAAACCTACCTTAAAACAACTTAAAGTTTTAATTGACACGCTAACAGTTCGTGTCCAAAATGATAAGGAAGCGCTTTTTTGTATATCGCAACTTAAAAGGTTACTTAGAAGTTTGTTATTCTTTTTCTGACCGACTTGACTAAACACTAATACTACTGACTTACTAAACAATTTTTGACAAACAAATGATCAATTTCACTTGAATTTTTATAGGTAAGTGATAAATTAATTAGAGTACTACCTGTAAATAAAATTTAAAGTCTTCTGCTATGTACATAAACAAATACTACCTAATTACCTACATAAAAGGTGGTACATCGCTATTATAATCTTCATTGTTTTGCAGTTAGGTTCAATTCGTTTCAAAAAATTATACGTCATCAGAAATTGCAAAAATTTATAGTTTTCCTGTTCAAATTTTTCAAATCTTAACATAATTTATGCGGGGTGGCGCAAAGATACCTCTTTTTGTTGTTTCTTGATCATTTTAATTTTTGTTTAACTGTTGACAATATTTTTGTCGCTGTTCCCAGGATTTTCATTTGGATAATACTATTATGTTTAAATTTGATTTTCTTTAGCATCATCTGTAACTATCCTGGACTCCTCAAACTTGATAGCTAACCTTCGAGTTGTTAAATTATAGCGGAATCTCTAACCTTAGTCTGATACTTTCTCTGATGTTCAATAAAAATATTTCTTTTATTCTAATTTTCCTTTCTCTTTCGTCGCAAATCAGTAACAAATATTTACGCCATCCTTTAAAATTAAATTTCATTTCTTTCAGTTTAAATAGAGAAAGGAAATTAATACATAATATATTATATTAAAATATAAATGGTCATACTCTTTTTAATTCACTAACTATATAACCTTTGCACCACATATATAATAATTGATTTATTAGTAAACTATTGCGCTTAGCCAATATAGGTATAATATAATTAAAAATTTGAATATTCTATTTGCAGGAATTTGAATTGAAAATTTTGTAAATATTCTCTAAAACTTACAGTGTAAATAAAAATAGGTCTGACTTGCATTGGTTTGTTAAAAATTCTAATTTCTTCTTTACATTGTATAATACCTATTTCTTTCGTAATCGATGAATCTCATCGGGTGAAATGATAATTTTTAAAAACAACGTGTTGTAGATTACAACCAATAGACGAAGATAAACCTGTAGCTACGTTATTGATGTCGTTTTCTCGAGGATGTGGCGCCCTCTTGGAATTAATGCAAGCTCCGGAAAGTCCATGCCACAGCGATGGTTATCATTCTGAATCGGAACAGGAAACTGATAAGAGGTAAAGAAATTCCTACTGGAAACTTTTTAGTATTAGTATTTGTTTGTTAAAAAAAATTATAATGTTAGGCTTTGCAAAGTTTAAATTTTAATTAATACACGGGAAATTATAACAGAAGCATCTTTATAAATAATTTAATATAGTTCCGTATTTCGTGGCACATTCTGATAAATTGAAAAGAATAAATTGAAATAGATATTTTACTACTATATTGAATTGTCCATGAAAGAAAATTTCTTATTATGATGCTGTAAAATATCATAATATCTAATTTTATAATGGAGTACCTACCTACTACCTCATCTTTATAAAGTTTCCATTCAATATGAAACAATAAAATCAAGTTCTATCGATAAAACCTTTGAAGCAATATCTAAGCATTAAAAGTATCTGAAGGAGCTTAAAATTTTTGCAAGGAAAGTTAATGTATGATTTTTCATTTTATAATTTAAAATAGAACCCAATAATGCTTTTGTACTCAAATTTAATATTTAATAAGCAGAGAGCTATTAAAAGCAAAAAATTGAATCATATGCATTTATATTGAATAATCAAATACTAGCAATGCTGTACAACGATGCAATTTCATTTTGCAGTAATGCTTGTAAATATGAGCTTTTGAAAATAAGATAATAAACACAATCAGGAATGAAAAATTATCTGCAACAATCCAAATGACACAAAATGATTATTTTCATTTTCCTCAATCATGCATATCCTAAATATGGTCGAGCTTCGATTTTTATGTGTGAAACAAAAAATTGTTTAATTAATTAGAGCATTAGAACTAAACGCCTGCATTGCAAATAAAGACGTAACGATTTCATTCACAATAGCAGAAAAAGCGGTTCAATTTTTCAATGGTACACATGCGCATTTAGAAAAACAATTACTGATCAAAATATTTTACTAAAAAACAGCCAAATATGTGAAAACGTTCTAAATCAAACCTAAACTCTTTTCTTTTTAAAAATAAAAGTTTATTCTATCGAAGTGTAAATTTATAGTAAAAATGTTATTAGTATTACCTTTAAAATTAAACCGCTTTCTTGAAACTTGTAAATAAAAGAAAAAATTCTTAAATATTTCAAATAAAAATAATAAAATACAAAATTTTTATGATCTGAAGCGTAAAATGAAAATATAGAAATGAAAAACATATTTTAACAACATTATAAATTTTTCCCAGAACATGAAAGCTGTTTCGTCCTACTTATAATAAGATCTCTTGTTCTTTGCATTTCCGCGACCCCAATTTGCAAAATTTTTTTTTTCAACTTCGTCTAGTTACTTTAGTTTTTCAGTAGCTATTTTTATCGCGATGTGCTGTCTTTCCTAACTTGAATCTAGTCAATAAAAAACATTTTTTGTTCCGTTATTCTCTTCTTTCTTCTTTATGTTCTGTAACGTCGTTGTTCTTGTTGCTGCTTTGCTAGATTTAAAATAATTTTGTTTTTACATTATCACTTCGTAATTTTTAAATTTCTATTAATTACCTACTTCATCATAAGCAAAGAATGTTCTTAAAAGATTTTTGAAAAATCAAAATAACGATTAATTAGTTATGATTTTTACGATGGGTTCAATTATAAAATAATGTGCGTTCTAATAAAGCTTTAGCATACTTATTATTCAATAGTTTATTTTTGTAATTTATTTATATACATATTTTAATGTAGATTATAATGTAGGTGATTATTTTATTTAAATACACATTTGCAAATTAACATGTATTTATCAAAATACATTATCGCAACGCAATTCATTTCTGGCCTTTGACATTTATTACATTCTTGTACATATTATATGTATAACGATTCACATTTATTATTGTTTATTGTATATTATGTTAAAGACAAAACCTGATTTCAGACAAACAGATAACATTCATCTGATTTTTATTCTTTTTACTTGATAAGTTCATATAACTAGAAGGTCAGGCGGCCTGTAGGCCGTCTTGATCTCCTAGAGCGAGGAGGGCATAGTTGATCGGCCTTCGGTCTCACTCAGGAATATCGCAACCATACATGTAGACCATGATTTTTTTTGTCCATATCATTATAGTAATCGCAACTATGACCAAGATTTCCAAAATTAGACGGAACAACTAAATAGTTCCTAGTTTGAATCCTTGTTCTGTCAATATCGCATTGACGTCTATCTGTAAGTTCCTACGGCCAAGATGTACTGCAGGCATAATGCAATAATATAATAATTATGTATATTTGTCCGCTCAATCAACCGTTATAGTGTTTACTTCTATTCGTTGATGCGTTAATATTGTCTCGAATTTAATCAACGAAACATAATTATATTCATAGACGAACAGATAGAGAGCTTACACGTCAAAATCGGTTGAAAAATGTAGGAGGAGTACTCTGTATAAACTTTTGATGTAGCGTATGTAATATATATTTTTGAAAAGAAAGCTTGAACATTTTTGTCTTCCACCTGAAATTTTTATTAATCCTTTACTTTGTATTTTTGGCGTGTTCGCCGTGTTCATTTAAAACAATAATAATTAAACTCCTACGAAATGGTAATAATTTTTAAAATAAAATACCGAAATGTCGTATTGTAAGTTTTTGTGGATTAAGGCCTAATATGGACTTGACGTAGTCCTTTGGAGCAAAAATTAAAAAAAAAAGTGTAAACCATATAGTACTACCTAAATCAAAACATTTCGCATAAAAATATGCTATTCTAGAACAAATTAAATTTATCTTATCAAGTAAAATAACTGATGGAAATACCACAACAGACGTAGTACATATTATATTATCATTTACAAATTTTTATTGAATCACAATGTTAAGTTCCTGCTTAAGATTAAATATTAATTGGATTAAAATAAAATAGGGAAATTACATGCTATAATGGGCTATGAGAACTGCAGGTAATTTTAAATTGCAATAGAAATATCATATTATTATCAAGTATTCAATAACCGATATTTAAAAAATCTATATTGATTCATTAATCTTCATCGATTTTGAACGGGAGAAAAAATTTAGGAGGCAATATTTCTTAATTAAAATATATTATTAGGTAGTATTTGTTCTAACGAAGTGTCGAAAAGCTCCAGATTAATAAATCAATGTCGTTAATTAATAATGAAATAATTCATTTAACTTTTTTCCATGCTCACAAAGTGTTTTTTGCACTTTTCAGTAATTTTTTACGATTTATTGAATATTTCAGCTTCACAGAAACCGATTAATGCTTTGATTTCATTTCCATCGGTGGAAGTGGATTACGCTTTTCGTATATAATTATTTTTAAATAAATTCATATTGATTAAGGTTAACAACACTCGTGGCATATTAACATCAACGTAAATTAAAATTTAATGCAAAGTAGAACAAAAAAGCAATTGAAAATAATCAACATATTAGAAAAGAGGCGCTTAAATAATATGGCCGATGTTGAAGAAGTGCAAATTAATAGTGGATTTACAACTTGAAATTAACCAATTTGCGTAGGTAAGCTCTCAAGGATGTGACGTTTCAAATTGTAGTAAATTAACAATTTATTTATTTTCTATTTCATAACCGCTAAATAATAATTAAAATTGTTAATTAATCGTTATATAAATTATTTTATAATGTAACCGTATTTTTAAATCACTGTAAAGCTAACAATACGTCACAGAGAAGATTATGTGTAAATTAATTCTGCAATATGAAATAAATTTGAATTAATAAATACTTTGTGTGGGTGTTTGTATAATGCTTTATTAAAACATCTCTTTTTCAAAATAATTTCTAAAGCATTAGCATTTCGTAATTAATTATTTTAAAAAGTTTTACCATTTTCTTTGAAAAATGAAATTCGAGTTCAAAGCAAAGGCAAAAAATGCTTTGAGAAAATTTATTTCTAATTATCATTTTTTTATTCATCGGCGGTCTGTATTTATTCTAATTTAAATTAAAGAGCATTGAAATATGAAAATTTTATCGTTGTTGATATCCAGGACATTAAAGCTGATGCTTCCTTCCTTTTTAAGTAGGCCTTCCGTTTCATTCATTACATTTAGGGTCGTTAAGGTGAATGGCGTCTCCCGACCACGACCTATCTAGATTTTTTGTGAAAAATTTCCTATTTCAGCGTATCCTCGAAAAGTCCGGCGAAAAGCTTAGCTTGCTTCCCGGGGACCGCTGTTCCACAACAGTCGGGGAACTAAAAATTGTAAAATAGTGAAGACTTTTTCGGTGCTTGTTTGCTTATTTACAACTAATACGATTTGATGGGTGAAGAAATATGAAATTTTAGATAATAAATTGTTGTAATTTTTGTTTAGAAAAAATGCAGTTAGCCGATATGCTGCACTTTACTATCAAAGCAGACCTCGAGCTTTGGAAGCTTTAGATTCGCTGCCCGAACTTCAACATGCCACACAACTAAAATCAAAAATTCTATTTTCGGTCGTTGTTGTAAGTTAATTGAGTTGGTTACAAATTAATTGTAAATTAACAAAGTACCCCAGCTTGCTTTCAGGACATGCAAAAATTTACGTGATGCGAAACTAAGGGAAACTTTACGCAGTTTACATGTTGACGAAATAACGTCCGCGGCCAAAACTGTACGCGGCGCTCTCATGCGTTGTTTAGCGTCGACGGCAGAGTCTTTTCCACTTATTGATGTCGAACATCAAGTTTTAGCTTTAGTTTGTGATACTTTGAAAGAGTATAAATGTTTAGAAAGTTGTTCAACTTTACGAAAATACGTTTCGAACGCAACACGTGTTTGTTGGTTTATCGTTAATCAAGATCCACCTTATGACATGGATATGGATTTTCAAATTCCAGTGAAATTTCAATATGATCGACATAATCGACATCATTCCTCTGATCGTAATAGCGAATCTGTGCGAGCTTATTTATGGCCTGGGCTTTTAGCACAATCAGCTTATGTATATAAAGCTGTTGTTATTACAAGTGGAATGTAGAGTTTTCCTATTTTATTGATTTTGTTTATGGCTCTTTTTATATGCTAGACCTGATTCAATTTCAAATGTTAATACTAAAGCGATTCAATTTATAAGATTGTGACGATATACAAGCTAAACTTGTTTACGAATATTTAATCTGCTGGACAATACATTTTTGTAAGAAAATTGTTTGTTGTAACTTTTTATTTTGTTATTAGAAATAAACTTATTGTTTTGAAGTTCTTTTTTAATTTTACCTAACCAATATGCAGCACTTTTGTTCTTTCAAAATTTCTTGCATAACCTACCAAAATTAATTTTTATCAAAAAAATATTACCACCGGTATTATCACAAAGTAATTAAAAGTTTAGTAAAGTAAACAAGTAAGTAAATTTTTGCTTTTAAAAGAAACGATGGTTTCCTTTCTTGTTTAAATTCCAGATCTACCAACAAATCTTGTTGGCACATTAACACTACAATATAAAGTAGAAAGAACGGAAATTGCCATATAGCCATATACACAGAGTACAAACAGTTTGGTGTTGTGATGAAGGAGTTGAACTGTGGACCTAATTGCTCCCCAATTATTTGTTCCGTGGTTCGAAATCCGCGTAAATCTGTAGGTCTTATTATGCACATGCACGTATACTGCCGTCCTTAGTTAAAACGTCCTAACTAAAAAATTGATTTTCAGGAAAAAAGTCATTTAAGACCACGTTATAAACATATAATACTACATAAAATTATTTTTCTCAATTTGTTAGTCAAGACGTTTTAACTAAGAACGGCAGTATAATAAGTAAAACGGTGGACTTATAATTATTTAGTGTGGGTTTAATGCAATGAAATTCTTTATCCGTTGAAATCGTACAAAATAAATACAAATACAGAATTGGCACTTGAAAGTTGTGAAATAACCAGTCAGTCAAAACTGACTAACTTAAACAAATTTAAAGAATCTGAAATTTTCCTCAACATCATCATCACCATCATAACTTTGATCACAACCTCATATTTCTTCATATATTCATTCTTATATGCATCGAAAGGACTAGTTTCATCGTTAACTTTAGGTAAGTACAAATTTGGTCACCATCTGATTTTTAAATTAAATTGAATCGTAATTTGAACGAATTAATATTTAAAAATAGGAAGGTTTTATATTACAAGATATGTAAGTATTCGAGTATGCCATACAAAGAAAGTGTTATTCGATTCTTTATTGCCACATTCTGTTATACTCTTAAACTTTTAATTGAGTTTTTGTCAAGTCCATTAAAAACATTACAGCACAACTCCCTTAATTGACTGAAGTTTAAGCAAAGAGAAAAATACTAATTAATTATCTTTGTAGCAGAAAAAATAAAACAGACCGGGTGACAGTAGAAAAGTAGGATACCGTAAATTGACCCGAGTCGACCTATCAAAAGCACCCTTATTAAACCCTTTTAGTTAAATATGCATTCATGCATTTCATTTCTAAAAATCGTTCGTGAAAACAAAACACTTTCTTTGAAACTAAAAAATGAGAAGTTTTAATGAAAACAAAACCCTTGCGACAAAAGTTAGTTTAGAGAAAATTATATTATTTCAAAATCATTAATATTTACTTAACGTGGATTACGAACCATGGAAGTAGATAGTTTTTACACCGTAACCTTCGGGCCAGGGAAGTATTTAGACCATTTTGTTTGTAAGGTTACCCAAATGCGCTAACCGCTGGCACACTTTTTAAAAAGAAAAGGTATACTAATTCGCTACATTTTTATATAAGGAGATAACCACCCTTCGCCCTGGATCCTTACAAGTTTAGCATGTTACGAATTACTTCTGTCCTGATTTTTATGTCGTAATAAGAGAATGTAATATTTTACTTATGTATGTTTTTAAATGTAATTGTAGTAGCGAACAAAAGATCTTATTAAAATTCGGGGGGAATTGATTAGCCGTCCCAAATGAAGTTTATCTCGAGACACTTCGTGTCGAGTTATTTATGTATGATGTACATATATCACTTTTACCCCCCTTATTAATTAATATACTATTATTACTTACCGCTGTGAAAAATGACGACATCACAAAAAAAGTAGTAATACTTACCTACTAAATCATCAATAATTTATTACCTGTTGTAAAAATTTTCCCTTTGCAATATGATAACTTACAATTAGTTTAAAGAAATTAAGGTTATTTAAATTTCGGTAATTCAGTTAAAAGGATTCATAACAAAAAAAATTAATGAAAAATTTTGTTTATCTTTAAAATTGCCAAGCGAACTTAGAAAAAGATGTGTCTTTCAGCATAAAACTTTTCCAATATCTCAAATTGTAATGACTAAAACTGACGCTGCTAAGGTCCAATGATTTTGCATTTTTATGGTTAGCTATCTAAATCTAACTTTTTCGTAAAAGAACTGAAAAACAAACGCCAAACTTTTATCGAGATAAAACTTCCAAATTGATTATCCGAAAATTTAATTATTAATTAGTGGAAATTTTATTTAAGTTTTAGTTTAATTACGAAAGTTTTGCAGATGTTAAATTCTGAGATTTCCAACTAAATTTTATTCCTTAAAATCTCCTAACACGGTTTTAAGTGTGCTCGGTTATTAAAAGCTCAACTTCTTATTTTATATAGTAATATTATAATTTTATAATAGTATGTACTATGTATGTACATAAGTACTAAGATGCTGATGTAAAAAATTGAGAATAAATAAATTGTGGTCACCTATGTATAATATTTACAAGAATGAAATTGGAAAATCAAATAACGTTTACAACAAACATTATTATTTTCTCACACATTTTCTAAGAATAAATGACATTGAAGTCTTTTATTACTGAAGAAAATTACAATAAAAAATTTATACCTACTCGTGAAAATCGTACGTTTTATTTTTAGTGCATATATTGCGTTGAAGTTGACAGGTTGAAAGAGTTTTTATTTACAACTTCAGATATCTGTTACAGTGACATGAAGAATAGCAAACAAATATCAATAAAGAAGTAAGCGTTTAGAATTTTTTAAATAGGTAGCAGTCTGATGAATGGTTTAACTCGAAATCTGATTTCAGTAATCAAAAAATCAGTCGCTCACAAATCTATTTTAATAAAAATAAGGTTTATTACGTATTACGTATTATAATAAATTCCCCACCAGCCCCATACAAGATATTTAAAATATGAAATTAATGAATTGTTGGGCAATGTTATTTGTCTAAACTTTCCTTTACCACAATCAAACTTATCTAACCAAACTATACGTACCTACGTATTGTACCTAAACCAGTACGTAATAAAATTATTATAATGTAGTACGTGGTAGTACGTATATATAAATGTATGTATGATGTTTTGATGTTATGGCTAAAGTGTTTACTGGGTTAGTTTATGAAGTACCAGTTATTTTAGTAGAAATCAAAATTTCTGCTATAATAGCTGCAAATTTGGCTAGTTTATAAACTGTTATCTGGTAATCCAAAATAGCCAATACGTTGGCTAGTATATAAACTAAGCAAATTGAGTACTTAAATGTTAATTGAAGCTAAATTTTCATTTTCTAAAAGTAACCAAAATTTGATCGATTATAAAAATTTCTTGATTAAAAAAATTTACTTAAAATTCAAAATGTTCTCATCAGTACCCTTTTATAATTATTATCGGTTTACTTTATGTCTGTTTTAAATTTTCAACGATTTAAAATTTATATCCCTTTTTTATATTAAAACGTTTTATTTTTGAACATTTTGGTACAAAAATTTGTAGATTAATAGAATTATTTTTGCACTAATTAGTCCATAATTAAATCAATATCAGTTTACTGTCTACACAGTTTAAAATTTTTTTAATTCCCAGGAGTTCAAATAATCTTTTCCCTTTTTTATTAATGAGTTACTGAAAACATTTTGAGTTTTGAGCATGTTTTGATTAAATTTTCTTGATAATAAATTTGTATAAATCAGTCGAATTATGGTTATTTTAATAGAAAAAAAAATTCTACCATAGTAACTGAATTTGGCTAGAACTAGCCAAGTAAACACTTTAGCCGTAATATCGGTACACATATCTTCGTAAGGTTAGTTTTTAACATGTTGAATTTCTAAAGTTTCCTTTGTCATTTGGAATCAAAAAAATTATTACATTTTATCTTTGTTTTTACTTCAAATAATACGAAAGTGTCAACAAATTTTTATTTCACTCTAAAAATATTAAAATATCGTACCCCCTTTACTGCTGGGCATTATTCTTATTATTATCCTTATTCAAATTACGGTCCTGTTGATTACATAGGGTAATATTTTTATGCACCTACTACCGGCAGTGTCAGTGTAAAGTCGTGTTTGTCAAGTTGTTAAAATATCTGTAATTTACCTGCAAAAACATGTAATTACTTAAAATGCTTTTACAAAAACAAACTCTCGGTGCGTACTTGAAATGCTTGTGAAGCACTTAAAATACTTGTGAAACACTTGAAATACTCGTCAAGTATGACAGATAGAAAATATTGTGTGAAATCCCTCAGGATGAGTTCGGTTTTGCAACATTTTTCCAGCTTGCCCTAGGTGATTGATCTCTCCCAACAGATAATATAAAAATTATTAAATATCACGCTAATCCCTACACGATTAAAATCAAAATTAACTACCAAAACAGGAAAAATAGAAAAACGATTTTTTTAAAATAAGTCTTGTATGAAAACAGTTAGCTTTTAAAAGTAATCCCTGAATTCGCATCTTCTCCGATCGCTAGCCGTGACATGGAATCTAAACGTCTTCCTATATTACTTCAATCTGAAATTCGGTGAGTGTCACGTGGAAAGCTGCTTAATCGACTGTTTGTACTAAACTCTAAAATGTCTATTTTTCTAACAGAAATAAATTTGATTTGGCCCAGTGTTCTGCAGATTTAACGTAATTTTTAAAAGTTTTCGACAAATAAACAAATAATGTAATATTAAATTCTTAAAATTTGTTGTACAGACATTGGAGACAATTAATAGGAAAATGCTAAACATGCTAAAAGTGCAAAAACATTGTGTATACCTGTTTTAATAAATTATTAATTACATAATTATGTTGGAATGTACTGGCGGTTCCATACATGAATTTTTTTTCTCTTCCAAAGGAAATCTGGTTCACGTTAAACCAACGTGGAGGCATTACTTCTGGGGTCTGAGTGTATGAGTTTGAATTTTGAGTGTTAAGTTTGAATGTAGCACGTTCTACCTGTTTTCAAAGAGGATTATATATAGAGGGACAGCTCTTATGGTCAAATTTATTTTGTATATTTTCAGTTCGATAGATGGCTTTTTCACGCCACCTGGTGGACAGGGTTATCACTAAGTTATTGTTATCCTAAAATTTACAATATAGCTGATAATCACATAACAATAACATAGAGATAACCCTGCCCAGAAAGTGGCGTGAGAAAGTCGTCTATCAAATTGAAAAGTGTGCAAAATAATTATTTCAATTTTTAACATAATATTATGTTTGGCTCTCTATACGTATTTTTTGACTATAACTGATTAACTATTATTTTGCTTAAATTTTAACGAAAGACCAATTTGCGACTAGCTGTTAAAATTCAGATCCAAGCGTAGTGTGTCGATGATAAAATTGATATCAAGAAATAAACGATAGCAAATCTGAGTGGTACGTTAATATTTAAATAGCTACTTGATAGTCAGGATGGAGTAACTTGCGGCTTTCTACACTTCTTCAAACGGTTTCAATCAAATAAATCATAAACGCGCGTCTTCACTTCATTACGAAACGTACAAAATTGCATTTTAGAACACAGCGGTGGTGGCTTGTGTGAATACTGGTTGAGTTCAGAGCAGTAATTCCGGGTTCGAATAACGGACCTCGCGAAATTGCTTAGTTCGACCTTTACCGTAGGCATCAACGCACTGTGGATCAAACCGTACGAAAAAAAACCCTTATGAAAAAAAACCGTAAGTACCAAAAAATTGGCGCAAATAACCTAGATGTTGATTGCGTTTCATTATTAACAATCTTAAGTGTATTTTATACTAATGAATTTTGCACAATCATGGATGAACCGCATACACGTGTTTCAGATTCCTTAGTCATCATCAGTACCATATACATACACATGAAATTCCTGAATTGTGCAATATATACCCTTTTGATATTTTATTTCATACATTTTCTATCAATAAAATAATTGTTTTATCTTTAGGGATATAAATAAATAATACATTATTTGCATTAAAAAATAAATAATTTCTATAAATAAATCATATAATCTAAATAATTCTATACAGTAGTCCCAATTGTTATTCGACGTTTTTTAATTGACATTCCATTTTATTCAACATCTACTATACGCTCGTGGAAAAGTAGTAAGAAAAGGAAACAAATCATTTTTCACACAGTAGATACTAGATACCCTATGTGTGTGAAAACACTTAGCACGCACATTTAAGACTATCGTTTTCTATAAGTAGTATATTATAGTAGTAGAACCTACATAATTATGTATATTATTTATATTGTAATTTTCAGTCTCCTCCCATATTTATGTATGATCCGTCACGCTAATACCTCATCGGTTCCTTTTAGATCGGATAATCGTGACTCTATTGTAACGTATACATATTATATACGTCTATATGGGTTACCAGATTTAGGTTTTTCCAAAAAATTATTTTTGTACTTAATGAGGAATTGATAACACAAAACAGAATATTTATATTTTACCTCAAATTGTCGCCAGATTTCTTGGATGAAACATTAAAGCAATTATAATGCGCTACAATTTTATTATTAACTAATGAGAACTAAATATAAAACACAACAACTTTTTTTTCCTTGTAATTTAGTTATTTTATAAAACTGTAATTAGAAAAATTTAGCGGGCGGATCTAATATACAGAAGCTAATAAAGCTCTGACATAATATACGAACTAACAACGGCCCGAGAATCATATTTTTGTCATCATCTTTTAGGTGTCCGATTTATACCGTATTCGTACAGAATACAACTTCATAAGGGACCCCATAATAAAAATATTTAGCTTCAGGGCGCAAAAATGCTAGGTCCACCACTGAATTTAGTACATTTCAGCAGTAATAGTTATAAATAGAAATTTCTGTCAATTATCTTTTAGTCAAAATTTAAATTAAAGCAGCTACTAATTTATGCTAAGTGCTTTTTGTAAAATTTACAAAATCAATTTTACAATGTAGAGACTTTGTTCGGGGTCCACATTTTAAGAGTCTCTGAAATTAAAAAGGAGCAGTTAAGATGCCATAGGCCTAGATTCTGGCTAGTTAAGGTACATGGTGAATATTTAAAAGAATTAAATATTGAATGGAATCACTTGTGTAAGTTTATTCTGTAACAATACGGTACAAATGAGCGAAATTGATCTGAAATGCAACATAGTCACGATAACTTCCCAAACAATTTCCATATAACTAAACCACAACAATGACGAAGTTATTGGATAGAAGTACGGTCCCTCTTTGTTTTTTAAAGCATTTTTTGTTCCAACTCCAAAAAAACACATTATATTGGATATATTTATATAGTACTTAGTACATATTAAGGTATATGTAGGTATATTATGATAATCGATGGCTTCATCGAATCATAGTACAGTAAAACCTCGATATAACGGACCTCTATTTAACGGACTTCGGATATAACGGACAAAAAATCAGGTCAAATGTAAAAAAATTGAAAACGTCCTGTTAATATTTATACATGCTTAAATTCAAGTGTCGCCTGTAAACAATTTTTAGTGGCCACACGTCATACGTCTAGCACTAGAATTTGAGACATAATGCCGTCCTGCTCGTAGACTGCACGTAGCCGGAGCGATAGTATATTAGGGGATTCCCTGATATAATAACGCGTAGGTTTCGACGCAGCACACTGGTGTTTGCCACGCTGACCGGGGATTCACGCAACTCTACATCAGTTTAACTTGTTTACTCGAAGTGAATGAACGTATTTAGTGTACTCCAGTAAATAAATTTAAATTTTCGCAACCCTACCCTTTAAATATGGACAAACGGAAAAGAATCAATCTAACGATCAATCAAAAATTAGAAATTATACAAAAGTTGGAATGTGGATGTCTGCGTCTCGTATATGTGAACAATATGGCATAAAAAAGCAAACTGTTTCGGACATAAAAAAATAACAAAGGCAAAATAAATAAATTTGCGTTAATGTGTGATGTAGGAGAGAACAGCAATCCCAGAAAACGAATGAAATTGGCTCGTGAAACTTCACTTGAAGAATCAATCTTAAAATGATAAGGCCAACAACGTTCTAGTGGGGTTCCGGTTCGGGCAGTCGAATTGAAATCTGCTGCAATTAAATTAGCAAATCATATGAACATACCATTCAGAGCAAGTGATGGATGGCTCTGGCGCTTTCGCAAAAGGCACGGAGTCATGAATAAAAGAATTTACGGCGAAGCTTCAAGTGCACCAAAAGAAGAAATTGAACCTTTTAGGCAAAAATTAATAGAACATAATATAAAGTAACGAAATGCTATTAGAATCTCAGATTTACAATGCTGACGAAACTGGTTTGTTATGGCGTACTTTGCCTGAAAGCACACAAGGCTCCAAATATGAAAAATCGAATCCTGGAAGAAAAATTAGCAAGAACAGGATATCGGCACTGCTTTGTGCCAACGCCGATGGATCGCATAGACTGACTCCTGTAATTGTTGGCAAATCTCGTAAACCTAGAGTTTTAAAAGATATAATGCGTCATCTGCCCGTTTCATATTATAACTCTAAGAAGGCATAGTTCAACTCAGATATTTTCAAAAACTGTTTTTTTAAAGAATTTGTACCTATACAGTGAGAAAATTTCAAGAGAAGAAACTGGGAATACCGCCGGAAGAGGTGAAATGTTTATTGATTTTAGACAACGCTCCTGCTCATCCCTCTGAAAATATTCTACGTTCAGAAGATGGCAACTTTAGTTGTATGTTTTTGCCAAAAAATACAACATCGTTTATTCAACCCTTGGATCAGGGAATAATTTTGGCAACCAAACGAATATATCGCAAAAAGGTTTTAGATGAAGTAATGGTTGTATTGCAGGATGAAGATAATGCAGAAGATACAAGAGGACAGCGTACCTTGCAAAACTTAAAGTGTTACAATTTAAAATCAACAATTTTTAATTTTGCTGAAGCATGGAAAGAGATGAAAAAGCAAACATTAAAAAATGGTTGTAAGAATTTGTTTGATGGCCAAGATGCAGACATAGATTTAGAAAGGTTAGAAGTTCCTGATTTCTGTAGGACAATACATAATCATGCCGGAGAAGAAGTAGGAAGATGTTTTACAATGGCCAGAAGTAGATGAAGGTGACCCTGGGTATAATACATATTATAATATCATGACTGAAAGTGAAATAGCATATGAAGTTATGAACCTAAAAAATGAGGATGGAAGTGAAGATAGCGAAGAAGAAATAACACTGCAAAAAATGAAGTTATCAGTGGTTAGATCACATCTCGACGATCTAATAACATTTATTGACTATTCGTCAGATAACGACGTTGAATTATATTATACGCATTTTCGTAATTTTAGAGAGTTGATTATAAAAAATAGCAAACTTCAAAAGTGCAAACAAAACTTGATTCGTTTTTCAAAGCAGGATTACCGAAAGCAAGCGCGTCGATATCAAACAGCAACGTCACTTCGCGACGAGTGTCCGAAGACAATTAAATAGAATTTTGTGTTTTGTATTTATTATTTATATCTAAATACAGTGTACATATTTTCAAAAACCGAGTTTTTTTATTTATTTTAAACCTATTTTTATATAACGGACTTTCGGCTTTAACGGACACCCCCTCCCCCCCAATTAGTCCGTTATATCAAGGTTTTACTGTATATGTATTTTTAATTTAATCTAAAATTGCACAAAAATACTTTTCAGAAACTAAAAACCACAAATTTTCACAAGTAAATTACACTGTAAAATATAATTGCAAACGTTTTCATCACACTGCGACATCTTCAAGAAATAAGATTATTTGTGCTTTCTAGTTTATAGTATTTTGTAACTCCATAATAATTATGTTTAAGTTGCCGTGATTAAACAATTCACTTCTTCTTCTTAGTCTCTTCTTAGTCGTATTGTTCGTTTCCGAACTCGTGACCCATCTCTTTCTATGCATGTGATGTGCGTTCCAAGTGTTTTCACATACATAGAGGACCTACTTGTTTAACGTGGGCTCCGAACCACGGGAAGTGTAATACACTTCATGTTGAGATGGGCGCTCTTGGAAAATTACCTCGGTGGTTTGCCATTGCCTTCCGAAGAGAGACGACCAGAATAAAGTTCTTACCCTGCCCGGATTCGATCCTAGCGTTTCGCATTAGCAGTAGACGCACTTAACTGCCAAAGCTATGACCATCTCACTGTGAAACAATTCACAGCACGTTGAAATTTAAAATTTTGGAAAATAAATGCGCTGCACCACTTGGGCACTGCAGTCACACTTTTTTGTAATTTAACCGCATACTATCGCCGTGCGACGCGCGTCCATCCAAACAGCTTCAAACTTAAGTATACAGGGTACATCGGAATTAAATAACCACTCTCTATACAAGATAACTGAATTTTTACCGTTACAGCCCACCGTCATGCGCGACTGGGTAAACTCATCGTTGCTGTTTATCTGAATCAATTAAAAGAAAATACTAGTGTTTGTCTTGGTGGGTATTTATTTTTATTTTATTTTATGCAATTCCGGGACTTATCCCTTTTGTCAAAGTTTAAAGTTTAACTTTAAATCTCGAGGGATTTAAAGTGAATTTAAATCCCTAGGGACTTAAGTAAAACTAAATGCATTGTTTCCATGACGACCGCATGTAACTTGATTGTTAAGAAACGTCACGCTGATATTTATTTTTGAAGGACTATGTTGAAATTAAAGCATTGAATAAATATTAATTGCGGTTTAAGTCCTGGAAATGCATAAAATAATGTATTATATCTCAGGACTTAAGTGGATGTTCCCTCATGTGAGTGTTTGCCCAAAACTTCACACCCAGGATTAACAATGCACTTAAGTCCCTTGGTATATAATATACCATTATATAGGTGTATAGCATAACATTCAGTAGAATCGAGCTGTCCCTTGGGACTTACAAAATCCCTTTTTAGAAGGGGATTGGTCCTCTTACAATTTCAAATTAGTGTTCTTTGTCTTTCCCTAGAGCTTTCGTTTCATTTATTACATCTCTCCATTTGTTGATGTCATTCACTAACCGCCTCCACTCCCTTATACCCGTTTTCTCAAGATCATCCATTACGAAGTCCCACTATCACAGTTTGGGTCTTCCCTTGAATTGTTTACCATCTGGTTTCCACATCGTTAGCAGTTTTATTGGTTCCTCTTTGTTACTTCTTATTACATGTCACAGATACTTTAGCCTCTGCGCTTTCATACTTCGTAGCTCGAAATTCATTTTTGCTCTAAATTCACCTTCTATTTCTTTTCGTGGGTAATAGCAAAATTTAAAACTTGTAACTGAAAATTACCATCAGTAGAGCCGGTGTGGGCGGGGGGAGGGGGGAAGTCGCGCATGTTGTCTTATCAATGATGAATTAATATGATGTCTAAATTCTTGCAGTTAAACTTAAAAATAATATATCCTGCCGTGATATTATGTAGTTATTATATTCTTGAGAACTTCTTAAATTTGGGATTTGGTTAATGAAATTTTCAAATTAGAAAAATATTCCTAAAGATTCGGATACACTTTTTGCAATATTACGAGGAATTTGAAAAAAGATCGGGTAAAATATGTAGGCAAGCAAAGTTACGTAATGAAAAATTGAAAATTTTACAATAAACTTGGAATAATATATTTTATACGTAAAAACGATTCATGTAAAGCAACGCAAGATGAAAACGTAACTCTCTTTCTATTTGTGTTCGCTTTCCCTGTCGCTCATCCGAATCGGTAGTGCATAGAAGACGTGTTTGTGTGTCGGTTGCTTCTAAAACACAAAGTCAAGTCTCGGCGGTGTTTTTATTGCAAATAAGGGTTGCATGTACATGTTGATGGACACACCCCGGCGGTGTACAACAGTTTGAGTGAATGTCGGTTTGAAAACAATTTTTGATTTTCTCAGCATCCTAATAGCGCATTGCTTGCTGCATCTCATCGTCGTCCGTGAACCCGACCGTGATCCGAGGGTGAACGGGATATTTTTTTGTAAAACAAGAACACCACAAATGTGCAGGGTGCAGTGCTTGGTGTATTAAACCCCTAAACGAAATTTTTAGGGTCATCATAGATTTTTTTTTAGTTATAATTAATGGAAACGGGTCGTTTACGACCCGAACCACCGGGTAAAAACAAAAACAGTCAAGCTGGAACTAATGGAACTAGAAAATATTGTCGCAAACACTGTCTATCTCAAAGCACGAGAGGGTAGGTTCATTCATGCATTTATTTTCGTGTCCGAAATCAAAATTAATTTTATTGCCACTTTCTCTTTTTAGGTGGTTCCGATAATAACAAGGGCAAAAGCAAAAAGTGGCGTAAAATTTTACAATTTCCTCATATTTCTCAATGTATCGAACTCACCAATAAAATAGGCAAGTACATAATGTGTACATACGGGTGAGTGTGACACCCTCATTGTTCAAATGTTAGGTTAAGTTTTTTTTTATTTATTTTGGTTTTTTATTTTAGATGTAAGTTACAATTTCGTGATAGATAAACAGCCCATTGGTAAATTATTATTTAAACAATGGTGCGAAGTTGAGCGTACTCATTACCATCGCTGCATAAAATTCCTCGAATTGACCGAACGCTATGAAGTCGAAACGGACGAGCAACGCGTGGAACTTGCTTCCTCCATCAGAAAAGACTTTATGGTGGGCCCCGAAGGAGACGAAATTCTTTCTTTACCCGAAATAGGAATCGAATTAGCAGCCGGCGATAAATTGACCAACGGTCACAAAGATTCCTTCACGCAATGTGTACAAAGCGTTAAGGCGTTTTTAGCTGGTGAACCCTTCAAAGACTTTACAAATTCGATGTACTTTCATAGATATTTACAATGGAAGTGGTTAGAATCGCAGCCAATTACTTATAAGACGTTTAGGATGTATAGGGTTTTGGGAAAGGGCGGATTTGGTGAAGTTTGTGCATGCCAGGTGAGTTCTCAACTTTAAAACCAATGTCATCAACTGTGATTTACTCAAAGCTCTGTGAGATCTCATATATCGTCCCCCTTATGCCAAAACCACGAATGTGCAAAAATTGCCATTTTGACCTAAGTGCACTTTCTTTCTAAGAAAGAAAATTTTGTTTTTAAATTATCGTTATATTTCGGTTACAATATATTCGAATAACTATGAAAATTTTGTCTGAATTACAATTAAAATTGATTAATTTCATTTACTTCATAATTCAGTTCAAATACACTTGACTGAAAACTAGAAAATGCACATTCGTGGTTTTGGCATAAGGGGGACGATATAATTACAAAATTGTCAAATGTAAAATTATGTACAAATTGTATCCAAATTTACTGTGCCCAAAAATTTATTTTTATCTTGCTTACTTTTCACTCTACACAAACATTGAATAAGAATATAATATTTTTGAATAAAGTTAAGATGTGTCATACAGCCGTAAAAGTGCAGGCCTACCAGTTGTCCTAATATCCTCCCGGTCATATCCTTGGTCCTAAATTTAAGAAAAAATTGAATTCCCGAATTTAGGTTTGAATACACATCATACAGAATAGGAAATATTATTTTTGATTTGGAACCTATAATAAACCTTGCCATACAGATTGTAAACCTATATTAAGAAGATTTGAAATCGATCAAAAATGATTGAAAAGACCACCTCAATTAAAATTTAAAAAAATGTTTTAACTCTAAAAATTTGAAAATTCACATTTTTAGCCTTAATAATAGTATGAACTTCATTGATAGTTCCCTTATAGTTCAGACAACAATGCCCAAAAATTGACTTGAGCTTACAAAAAATCCGGACAAGCTGAAATTTGGAGTGTCTGATAGGGGTTTTCGCCTATAACTAATTTATTTTCACTTTTACGAAAAGTTATTAGACCAAAATTAAAGGCCATTACATTCTCTTTAATATGGACCCCCTTCTGCAATAGGGAACCAACCAACAAAACACCATTCTGAGTAATCGGCGTTTAAAGGTTTCAGTATCTAGCAAAACACATAACAAAACGTTGGTTCCCATAAATGCCTTTAAAATGGATTTATATTCTGGTTCTCTTTTGTATAATGGAAAGCATCAAAATGATTGTTGGAAACAAATGATTGGAAAATGGTTGGTTCCTTATTGCAGAAGGGGGTCCATATGTACTTTTTTTTAAGTTTTATATGACATTCCTTGATAAAATATGACAAGGAGGATTATTTCAGGAATAGTATGCCATAGAAAAATTTGGAAAAACTATATTACAGGGAATTTTATGCTTTTCAATTTGGTTTAATGCACGGTTAAAAGTTTTGTAACAAAATTTCACAGCATTTTAGTCTGAAAAATTAGCCTCTCTTAATCAAATCTAGTGTTGGACATATATCTTCCCAGTTTATCTCTTGGTATTTTCCTCAACCACTATTCTCATTCGATAACCTTCAAGTCATGCCACCATCTCATGTATGGACATTCTCTGTTTATGGTTTCCACTGTTGAATCTTTTTATTCCATCTTCAGTCAGGAAGTAAATAGTATGTACTTACTTTTACTATAAGTAATGGCATGTGGTGTAAAAAAGGCCTCCCATGGCAATCTTAATGAACAACTACGTATGTACCATACATCTGGATTCGCATTTAGTTAATTTGCCCAGTAGTAGTTTCTTTAGGTTTTTGTACAGCCTGAACTTATCAGAACTATGGCGATCGTTTAAGCGTTTCTCGGTACTTTAGTGCTGTCTGTTTATTTCTAAATCTCCATAAATCTTAAAATGTGGATCTATTTTGACTTTGTAGTAGGTAGGTGTATCTGACCGCTATGCGTCACCCTGAAACATGCATGTAGGGACTTGTGGACAATTCAAACTTGGAAAGTATACTTTCCTTTTTCAAATTCTGCCAAACGTATGGATAAGTCTCATTGTTTTCATTTTGGCCAAATATAGTGATAACATAGATGAATAATTATTTAAGTCCAGGGCAAAAAAGTATCAGTTCTCACAGACAAATAAATTATAAAATCTGCATCGTGTTTATGTTGGTACGTTCTATCTTAAAAGTAGCACTTTTCTCACTCATGGTATTGACTTATGTCTCCATTAACTTTCACATATTAGTTTCTTCTATAAAAAAGAAGTTATCAGAGATTGCTGAAGTACACTTGGCAATTTGTCCGTATAAAAGTTGACTTGTATTTTTTTACTTTGAAGATTATAAACTTCTATAATATTATATTAATTTATATTCTGTCAAGTATGTATCGAAATAATAGTCTTGAAGAACCACAAGTGTTCTTGTGTGCACCTCTAAAACGCGCTGGAAGTGCTTTCTATCTAAAATTCTTCCAATTGTGCTTACACTGTATAAAACTTCCCAAAGTTGGGAGATTAATTCATAGATTCTTCAAATCTGTCCAAGACGTCCCTATATAACTTACGTATGTGTATTATAATAACCCTATAATATAATTCACATAAAACCTGGCTGATGTATAATTTTTAAATTATTCTTAATTATTACAATAAGTTTTTCAATACAATATTTTTGAATTTTACTGAAATCAAGTGTGCATTGATAATACTATAGCAAAGAATCAGGAACATTCATTATCAAATGCACTTTTGAAAGGAATTACAATTTTTTGATAAAATACTAAAGAAAAAGAAAATTCTGATTTAAAAATGATACTTTTATAAACACAGTTCGAAATATTTTGAACTTTTTATTGCCCAATTAACAACCAGCCTGTTGCACTCTAGAATCCCAATATGATAAGATAGAACCCACCAATTTTCTGAGTAACATTGAACTTGTTTTTATTTTTTCTTTATATTTACAATAATTAACTCTTGAATAAAACTGTGAAACAGTTTATTTGAAAATGTATACCACTTACCTAAACTTTCACTACAGAATATCCTAAAATCCTAATTAAAAAGTGTTTTCTATTCTATTCCTGTGATAAGATGGACTCATATTAATGTTTAACTTATCATTTCAGGTTAGAGCAACTGGTAAGATGTATGCATGTAAAAAATTGGAAAAGAAACGCATCAAAAAACGAAAAGGGGAAGCAATGGTACTTATCGAAAAACAAATATTACAAAAAATCAATTCCAGATTTGTAGTAAATCTTGCTTATGCTTACGAAACAAAAGATGCATTATGTCTTGTGTTAACAATTATGAATGGTGGAGATTTAAAATTTCACATTTATAATATGGGTGGTGATCCTGGGCTCGATTTAGTTAGAGCCCGGTTTTATGCTGCCGAAGTTGTGTGCGGTCTAGATCACCTACATCAGCAGGTACTAGGAAGGAATTTCTATGACACACTTGAAACAAGGTTTTTAATTTTAGGGAATTGTCTATAGGGATTGCAAGCCGGAAAATATTCTATTAGATGATGCAGGTCATGTAAGAATCTCAGATTTGGGTTTGGCTGTTGATATACCGGAAGGTGAATCGGTTCGAGGTCGAGTAGGCACCGTCGGTTATATGGGTAAACGGGATTATTTTTTGGCCAAGTTGAAAAAATATAATCAACTTTATTTTTTTAGCTCCCGAAGTGATAGATAACGAAAGGTATACATTTTCTCCAGATTGGTTTAGTTTTGGTTGTTTACTTTATGAAATGATAGAAGGACAAGCGCCGTTTAGGGCACGAAAAGAGAAAGTGAAACGAGAAGAGGTGGATCGTAGGGTTAAATCTGAACCTGAAAAATATTCAAGTAAATTTAGCGAAGAAGCCAAATCTTTGTGCCAACAATTACTAGCCAAATCTCCTGCTCAAAGATTAGGTGGTAAGGTGGGACGTTGTGGTGCTTTAATAGTCAAGCAAAATGCATTCTTTCAAACTATGAATTGGAGGAGGTTAGAAGCCGGGTTAGTTGAAGCTCCATTTGTTCCCGATGTAAGTGAATCGCCCGATTGGTGATTATTTGTGAAAAATTAAAAATTTTGTTTGTAGCCCCATGCGGTTTATGCAAAGGATGTGTTAGATATAGAACAATTTTCTACTGTTAAAGGAGTCAACATCGATGCTACCGACTCAACATTTTATAGTAAATTTAATACTGGTTGTGTGTCGATTCCTTGGCAAAATGAAATGCTTGAAACTGATTGCTTTAGACAATTAAATGTTTTTGGTGTTGGTGGTACGTGTAGATCCCCCGATTTGATATTAAATGCAGTTAGTACTCCAGAAAATAACGGTTGTTTTCCATTTAGACGGAAGGTATAAATTTTGTTGTTTGTAAATATTTCGAGATTTGTGAAATGTTGTCTTTATTTTTAGAAGAAACAACCGGCACGTTCACGTCCAATACCCATCAATCCGACACTTCTCCCTCAGGGTACAGAAAGCTGATGTTGTCCCACTTGTTGTTCATTTTGGACCTGGTCATTTTTACAAATATTCCATCGCCGTCTTCCTCAACAACTGCACAATCACTCATTTTGTTAAACCAAAAGGAAACATAATATAATAATAATAATAATAAAATCTGTTTAGTTATTTTTGTCTGTCTGTATTTTGTACCTGTGCACGTATTTTATATTTCAGAGATTGACAAATTATGTTTACAATGTAAAGAAAACGAGTTCATTTTTTAGAATTTTGATATAAGAATATGTGGTTTTAATTTTTGAAAATTTGTCCGTAACTGAAGTATAAAAATAGTAAAGAATTAGTCGTCACTAATAGAAATTGTTTTTCCGTTACAAAATAAATGTTGGTTGGTATTCTCATTCCATTAAATCACAGCATATAGCGTACATAATAATATATGGTAAATAAGTAATCGATGTATTAAGAAGACCATTATATTGTTTTATTGTGATATTCATTTTTGTGTATTTTTTTGATTTTAATGTTCCTAATGCTACTTAATTATGCATTAGTTTATTAAGCTTGAAACTTAACATTTTTCAATAAATGCACAAAATTATAATTTTGCGTCTTTTTTATCATGCTTTTTATGCTTTTCTGAAATGTATTGAGTTATACATCCTCGAGTATCTGTAAGTAAGCTTTTTGCAACATCAACTGTAAGGTTTTGACCCGAGAAAGCTAACGGCGCAGTTTTTAAAAGAAAAACTTAAATTTTGCTAAGAAAAAATTATCTTTGCAACTGCAGGTATCTTGATGGGGCTTTCATGTAATTTTGATTTTTCATATTAATACATAAATAGAGTAGGACGGGCTTTCTGATACTTAAATCTGAGGTGGTTTTTCTAAAGAGTAACAAATAAAATCAAAAACATCTTAATGGCCCAACCTTGAAATTAAATTTTAATTAAGTTATAATTATTAGGATAAATGTCCAAATTTAACACCGATGAGTACAGCCCTTGATTGTTAAAATGACATATTTATAATTTCAAGATAAATAGGGGTAGAAATGCGCAGGTGTACAGTATGTAGACGTCTACAAATGAAAGGAATTTTCATTCTCACACTACCAAGTATTGACGCTAGTTCTCGCTAAATCGTATTGTTAACCATTTTCAGCGGGAAATCATATTTAATACATTTACGAATATATGTTTTGTTTGCTACTTTGTCATTTTTCAAGTATGTAAAATTTAAATGAATTTTCGGATTTAGTGGTAGACTTTGGGGTAATAACTTAATACCTTTGGAAATAACTTATGTTCACCGCGGCACATTTATAATAGCCATGATCAAAAATGTTCTAAACCATTACTTCATTGTTCTTCTTCTTCTTCCTTTCAAGGTATAGGCAGTGTTTGCCTGTTCCGACTTCATTGATCGCTCCAACGCTTTCTTGGGCGGCCGACGTCTCTTCTCCCCTTTGGGTTATATGAGAGTATTTTCTTTGGGATTCTCTTGCTCTCCATTCTGTTGATATGGGATCTCCAGTTTTCTCTATACTCCGAGATTTTTTGATTGATGGAGAAGATTTCCAGTTCATCGCGGATATCCTCGTTTCTTATATGATCCCTTCTTGTGCAGCCTTTAGCTCTTCGCAAGAATGTCATTTCCGCTGCTTGTATTTTTGATTTATCTCTCTGGGAAAGAACTTTGTTTTCATTTATAATTGAAAATTAGATTATGATCACAGATAATGAGATAAATCGAATATTGAGATTACTTTTGCGAAGAACGGGGCCGGCTGTATATGACTGTATAGAAAATCATCGTGTATACAATCAGTTATCAAAATTCGGTTTATGCAATAAAATTTTTGTTAAATTGCAGGAAAGCGTTGGAAGGTGTTCCGATTTTCAGACGTATTATAAATTTGCACGTTTTATAAACATCAACATATAAACCCGCAAAACTTATAGACAAATAACCCTAAAATTTTTGTTGAGTTTTCGTTTATTCGGATCATCGCTTATTGTGATAAAAAATCCGGAGTTCCGATGTGATCACATTAAACGGCGTCTCTCTCTCTCAGTATCCATCGCCCTGCGGAAGGACATAGTGGTATTATGCTGACAGCGTCCTCAAAGAGTTGTTCCACGCTTCCCTATCATGCGCTGCATGTGTTGCTTCATGTAGGGTTTGTCCAGTTAAAAGTTTAATTTGGTCCACCCATCTTGTAGGGGACCTTCCTCTCGGCCTCTTTCCTTCGATTTTCCCCTGGATCATCAGCTTCTCCATTACTTCAGATCTTCGAGCAATGTGGCCGAAATATCGCAAGTAGGACTGACTGATTTTAGTCGACAACCGTGTTTCGGCGTCTACTGTATTATTAATTTTAGTCCGAAGAGCTTATAATAAAATTAGACAAAACGTCGACAGATTAAAATTAACCCCATAGGAAATTAATGCCAATTTTTAAAAAAATTTAGACTTTCAGTTTTAATGCGTTTAACCTTGAAATTTCTCGAAAAATCGACTTCCGAGCTTTCCTTAATATTTTCATCAGAAAAAAGTTAAGGAGTCCAAAAATGAATGCGTCTATACAGCCTCTATAATGAACTTATTTTAATTGTTAACTGATCACATCATCATATGGTAGATCTTTCCAACTACACCTGCACATAATATTTGATAAGATTTTGCTTTTATTGCTGATATTACCGAAGTCATAAATTTACTAGAAAATTCTATTTAAAATTAAAAAGGATTGGTAGTGAGTACATTCTGTATATTTATAGTATTGCTTACTTAAATATATTCGTGATAAAGTGTCCGCACCAAACTGGCTTGGCTGCGTGAAAATATCCCATTCCATTTTTGCGTGTGTCACAATCGTGTTTTCGTCCTTTTTAATTAATTTGGTTTAAGGACCTTCTCTTAAAATATTGAAACTCGATGTTGGAAGGACAACAAAAATTCAAAAATGGATACTCATTTCAAAGATTAATATAGATACGTTCAGAAAGGTTAATAATTACACCATAGTCTCCTTTGACGTGAAAAGCCTTTCCATAAATAGTTTTTGGACATCACAAAAGAGCGCTTAAATTTTGGACATCAAGCTCGGACCGCAATAGGTGTAAATTTGCCGAAGAATGTTCCAAAAATCACAAAGGCATAAGTGGCCGTTTCCAAACATCTAATGTTCACAACAGGTACCTATTAGTAAAATAAAATTAAGCAAAATTGTGAGCAAAGGCTAAATAACAAAAATTCTTCTAGCGCCTGTAGTTTCTGAGATACAGCATTGTAAACACCTCGTTTTTTTTATCGATTCTTGCTCAAAATAACGTAGTTTTCAAATTTTGATGTAGACTTTTGTCCATCTGACACTAAAGTGATCCCCAGATGAGTAAAACTAGCGTCAGTTATCTTTGGAGGTCTAATAGGTCACTAGCTGTGAGCTTTCAAAGTTGATCGTTTTTTAATCTTTTCTGTTACTTTTTACAATTCTACAAATATCTTAATTTCAGTGCATCTGAAGTCTAAATTGAAAATAACTTAATATAGTATAGTAGAGAAGAAAAGTCAAAGTTCAACTTAAAAAATTCGAATGTTGCAACCTCAATCAATAGTTTTGGATATACGGTTTTCTAAAGCATCAAAATTTTCATTAATCTTTTGCTGAAAATTTTTAAATTTCATTTTTTAGAATTCGTTTTTTTTCTGTGAATCCTTATAAAGGACAATTGAACGTAATTTACATAATTGTCATCAATAAGAAATTTGGTTTGTTCCTCCGGGCTTATCCGCAAAACCACTATAAGACTAGAACAACATTTTTTAATTTTACGGACAGTTTTAGTTACTTTAAATTTTATCTTACATGCAATAAAAACGAATAAATGAGAAAAAATTGATAACCTGAAAAAATCTTTAAAGTGATCAGCTTTGAAAGCTACAGCTAAGGCTCTATTACTATTAGGTAGATTTTAATCGCAATTTTATTTAGATTAATTTAGATTACCTATACCTATTTTGGATATAGGATGCATGGGAAACGGCTAATTCAAGATTTTATGATTTTTAGACTAACGCAGTTATTTTTTAAATTTTAAGTACATAAATGGTAGGTATATAAAACATTAATGCTCAATGTACCCGTATAGTAGTTTTACCGGGTTAGGGAAATATGATAAGCAATGAACTGGTAACATCCAACTTTTTAATTATAACTTGAAATATAAAATAAATAGCAACTCTTTGTTGTTTTGTGCTTTTATATTGAAAGTTTTCATTAATGTAAAAATTTTAATTAACTATTGAATTTACTTTTGCTTACTACCTGCTTTTAACTTTATTAAAACAATTTTATTTACTTAGTGCATTTAATTTTTTTTTAATGACGATAAATTTAAAGAAAGTCAGGTTTACCAAAATAAACTGTAAACTTGAACCAAAATTTTCTTTCTCTGCCGTTTTTCTGTTTAGCTAAAGACATTATCATTAATCAATTTTTTATTTCTTATTTAAGAGATTAGAAATTAAACTTTTCGTTCCGTTCTTTTTCTAAAAAATGAAAAAGTGGAAATTTAAACATCAGTTTTTCCTCAAACGCAAAAAATGAAATCCCATCGTGAAAAATTACAAAAATAACGCGGTTATTATATGTTTACTCCAAATATTAAAAGAAGCATCAATATATTATATTATCTTTATTCATTCAAATTTTTCCGATAGTTAAGTTAGTTACATTAAGCTTTACGTGGTTATGCTTGCAAAGCTCGCATTAAAAATAACTACTGTGTCAACAAATTTGAATAAAATAAAATCTTAAAGTTTAGAAAAATTCGACAGATTTTACAGTAAAAATACCCAATTAGAGAAAATTGTGTCTAATTTTGTGTGCTTTCATCGCTTGATTTAAAATGTTTGTATAATGTAATATATTATTATAAATATAAATAATGTTTTTGTATAAATTATACGCATGTTATTAATTACATTCCAAAGTTATCTGCAAAGGTCATCAAACTATTATGTAAGTGCAAGTTGAAAATTAAAAAAGAATGAGGACTAGCATAATGTGGTACAATAATTAAGCATGCGTTAAAGCAGTCATAATTAGATTAAGAATGAAGATCAAACTCATTTTGATTATCTTTTTAGCCTTTACGTTATCGACATGTACTGAAACCAATCATACAGTCGACATAAAATTAAAACGTTCCGAATTAATAAAAAAACATTTAAAACGTTTAAAAAAAGTTGAAGGTGGAATTAAATTAATCGGTGGTCGTGAAGAATATGAAGGTACGTAATGTGTAGTAGTATGAAAATAAATTTGAAAAATTAAAAATAGCAAATTTCTAGGAAATGTTGAACTTTTACACAATGGTAAATGGGGTGCAATTTGCGACGACGAATGGGATGCTGCTGAAGCGGATGTTATATGTAGACAGTTGGGATATTCAGCAAATGTAGGAAAAGCAACACATAGTTCACAGTTTGGACTTCCAAGACGTATGAAATTAAATTATTCATTCAACTTATAACGGTCAATTTAATTTAATAGGTTCGTATTGGTTGGATAACGTATATTGCGATGGATCTGAAGAGGAAATAACTTTTTGCAGACATGACGAATGGGGCGTTAACGATTGTCAATCGAACGAAGCTGCAGGCGTCATTTGTTATGAAGAACAGTTACAGGAACACGAACCGGAAGTTTTGGAAAAAAACGAAATAATTATGTAAGTTATCTAACCTTAACGATGACAAAAGTTTTGGTAACAATTTTCAATTCCATTCAGGAGACCTTTACCAAGTCATCTACAAGTTCGACTTCAAAATGGCAGAATTAAAACCGAAGGCAGGGTGGAAGTTAAAACACGATTTGGAAAATGGGGACCAATATGTGGTAACGGTTGGTCTTTACTGGAAGCTTCGGTGGTGTGCAGATCGTTATCGATGGGTTACGCAAGTGATGCCATGCAAACAGATTATTTTGGCGGAAATTTAACTCGGCACAGTTTTTCTGGAATATCTTGTAGGGGGAACGAAAGCTCCTTGCGAAAGTGTTTACACGATTTTGGAAGTAAAGGAAAATGTGAAAATCGAAATGTGGCTGCGGTGTCTTGCGTTGATTATATGGCAGATTTGGTTGTCGATTATTACGAATTAATGACAAGTGCACACTTGGAAGACTCGGCTTTATTCTTTTTGCAATGTGCCATGGAAGAGAATTGCCTAGCTTCACAGGCTTATAAGATTCAAAAAGAATCTCTAGATTGGCATATCGAACGTAGACGCCTTTTAAGATTTACAGCAAAAATATTTAACGCCGGAACGGCCGACTTTAGACCATTACTTCCTAAACATTTATGGGAATGGCATATGTGTCATATGTAAGTTATTTCTTCAAGTCATTTTTATTTCAAAATATTAATTTTCCTTGAAGGGCGAGGTCGACTGTTTTATAGGTTACAGTGAAATCTTTTTTTACCGATCCAGTTTTAGTGTCGACATAAATTTTGTACACATACCTAAATGAAAAATATTTCGAATTCAAAACATATTTTTTCTATATTAACTTTATCTGGCCATTTTTATGAATACATAGAGTTGTTCCATAAATTATTTGGTAAAATGCGTCAGGAATATGCAATTTATATTTCACATTAAATGGATAAAAAATGTACTACATAGCGGAACCATTAAATTTTGATGTCCACTGCAAAATATTTTCGTGACGATATTTTTCTAAATAATATACGGGGTAGGCATTACTTATGAAATGATCATACCATTGTAATCATGTAAGTGCAATCACTAGTCCAATTTTCAAATTAAATAAAAAGGATCATCGAAGATCCGAAATGAGAGGTCAATTTGTGTTCGACACCATGTATAACTAACCAGACGGGTACGTACATACAGGGTGTCCCCGTGACCGTGGAGAACCTTTGAGGTGGTGATAAAGGACACTTTTCTAAGACAAATTTTCAAATAAAATTTTTGCCCAAGTCCAAACCCTTGGGGGGTACCTCCCTTTAAAGCAATTTTTTGAATTTCTGATTTCGAACGGCCATAGCTCCGATATTATTGATTTTTTAAGGTTAATGGATTAGAACTTTTTTAAAGATCATTCGCTTGTCTACAAATTAGGTTATAACCCCTTATCGTCTAGAATCAACGGATTTCGAGTTATAAATTAAATTAAGGGAAAAAATGTTTAAAAAATTCAGGTTTTTTTTTTAAATTTTCTTGTGAACCCCATATCTCTTAAACGAAACGTCTAGGAGAAAAACTGACGGCCCAAACCGGATAGGAAATTTAACGACCTACAACTTTCGTCAAATAAATTTTTTTGGGAAACCAACCGTTTTCACAGAAACTCTGAAAATAATGAACAAGGTGTAGGTAAAAAATATAAATTCACATAATAACTAAAAATCTCAATTTGATTTATAGCATTTGTTTTAATGTTTAAAACATTGTTAAAACGTATTAAATAATACCGTGCAACACCTTTTGAAAAGAGCACGCCTGTGTGCTGAAAATGAGGGAGGCCATTTTGAGCATTTATTAAATTAATTTTGTGAATTTATTTTTTTTACCTACTCCTTGTTCATTATTTTCAGAGTTTCTGTGAAAACGGTTGGTTTCCCAAAAAAATTTATTTGACGAAAGTTGTAGCCCGTTAAATTCCCTATCCGGTTTGAGCCGTTAGTTTTTCTCTTAGACGTTTCGTTTAAGAGATACGGGGTTCGCAAAAAAATTAAAGAAAAAAAACCTGAATTTTTTAAACATTTTTTCCCTTAATTTAATTTATAACTCGAAATCCGTTGATTCTAGACGATAAGGGGTTATAACCTAATTTGTAGACAAGCGAATGATTTTTAAAAAAGTTCTAATCCATTAACCTTAAAAAATCAATAATATCGGAGCTATGGCCGTTTGAAATCAGAAATTCAAAAAATTGCTTTAAAGGGAGGTACACCCCAAGGGTTTGGACTTGGGCAAAAATTTTATTTGAAAATTTGTCTTAGAAAAGTGTCCTTTATCACCACCTTAAAGGTTCTCCACGGTCACCGGGACACCCTGTATATACCCGATAATAATATACAATTGAGCTTCAAAGAAATTTTGCAAATTTACATTGCAAAATAATTTTCCCACGAGGAAAGGAAGCGTAAAGTGTCACGCAGGATAATTTCTGAAAGAAACTTTGAATTTGTAATTTTATAACCGTTTTCGTTAGGTTTTAGTTTTTGATAGAAAACAAATAAATTTTTTGCTTGCAGGCATTACCACAGCATGGAAGTTTTTGCAACATTCGATATTTACAACGAACAAGGAAAGCGCGTAGCCGAAGGACATAAAGCATCGTTCTGTCTTGAAGATAACCAATGTTTGTCCGGAGTAAATCGACGTTATGCATGTGCAAATTACGGCGATCAAGGAATATCGGTTAATTGTTCGGATATTTACAGATATAATGTCGATTGTCAATGGGTCGATATTTCCGAAATAATTCCCGGCGTTTATACTTTGAAAGTTGCAGTAAATCCAGAATTTAAAATACCCGAAATGAGTTTCGAAAATAATGCCGCAGTGTGCCAGTTTTACTATTCGGAAACGTCTGCAATCGTAACTAATTGTACATTGCAGAGACCTTAACGATTACGTATTAGCCTAATAATTAGTTAAAATTTTATTAGTCATGAAAATTAACGAATAAAATAAAGCTAATGTATTTAACGTTATCTACGAACATACTAATAATAAATTGTACCAGTGCCGAAGATAATAAAATCGTCGATTTCATTAATTCAGAATAAAATTGGTTAAGTAATGAGGTGAAATTAATTGTGAAAATGAGAGTAGTAAAATATACCTAATGCATGTGTGTAATAAAAAAGAAAATCAAATATGGCTTGGCTATAAAATAAAAAGCAAAGACTTGGTTTGAATAAAAATTAATTGAGTTCTGTAGTTTGTATTCTTATTGTATGTACATAGTAGGTGTATATGTACGCCATAAAAGTTTGCATGCAAAAGACAATTCGCGGTTAAAACTAGAACGATACGTGCTAAAGCGTTTGAAAGTTAACAAAGAATTACGTAATGAGGGTTGTTACCCTAAGCGTCGTATTGGGGCTTGTGAACTAGGATGCGCAACTCGTAACAGAGATCAATATAAGCACGCATCTTCGTCCGGGTCGTGCATGTGCCAGTCGGCATGGAACGGTGTCTCGTGTAGTTCACCTGGATATCATCTTCGTGGCCGCGCGTCTGCTGTTAGTTGAGGAAATGCAGCGCGATGATTCCGCCACCTACCGCCGAAGACGACTTGGCATCGGCGGGATCGTGGCTCGAATCAAATCCCACGCTCGTAGAACGTTGGTTAAGGGAACATGCATCGCACGAACTTATTCAAAGAATTCAGCAGGCCGTACTTCCTGTTACACCGACTCCTAAAAGAACCTCCGTAACATCGGACCTTTTCCAACTTTGGTTGGCGGCTTCACCGGCTAAAAATGACCAGCAAACTCAAAATGTCCGTCCTAGACGTGACCTTCAATCTTTGGATGAAAGCGAATTGTTTATGGAACTCATTCGCGACGTTGCTAATGAGCTTGATATTGATGTGCTGTGCCACAAGATTTTAGTGAATGTTTGTTTACTAACGCACGCCGACAGAGGATCTTTATTTTTAGCGAAGGGTCCAAGTGATAATCGTTATTTAGCGGCAAAACTTTTTGACGTAACGCACGATACAACTTTTGAAGAGGCCATCAGTCAAGTCCGATCCGAAGAAATACACATTCCGTTTGGTGTTGGTATTGCTGGCACAGTAGCGAAAAGTAAATTGCTCATTAATATCAAGGATGCGTATAATGTACGTATCTAATATCATAATTATTATTATTATTTGTAGGTATACTATTGTTGTTATCATCATCACCATCATCATCATTGCTGCGTTGTTTTTATTATCTTAACCTTATGATTTCAAATTTTCTAAGGTTTCTTATCCTTGAGAAACTACAATATTATCACATTAATTTTAGAAACGAGATTTAAGATTGTTATACATTTTGTGCAGTATTAGACAAAGGTCGAATGGTGTGATAATTTTTATCCGTTTTTGATCGATACACAATGCGACCTATATTAATATTTCTTTTATGTACCTAATATATACGCGTAATTATGAATTATATTGTTGTATTCGAAAATTTAATTACCAACCCAAGTAAAATAATAGTATGTTAATTGTAACAGGACTCTAAAATACAGTAATAAAAAGAACTTGGAAATCTCACGTTTAATTATCTCGCTGGAGAAACTGCAACCTTACACACATTTTCATTGTATAATTTCTTTTGATTTTCTCTGTGCAGATAATGCGAGAAATACAAAAGTTTAGACTTGCATAAAGGGTTTCTTTCGTGTTTAGTTTTCAATATAATATTGAAAATCCATTTGCAAGTACCTAAGCTTATCGACCCTTTTTCAGTGTGTCTTCCGATTTTTGTTCTTGAACGCAAAAAGAAATGCGATTATTATAAGAGCCTTATCGAAAAAAGAAACCGAATTTTAATAAATAAATTGAAAATCTGCCACAAATTTTAAAGAATTAATTTTTCGAAAGTTTGCTCAGGAGAAAACAATTTTGCTTGGTAATATCAAAACAGAAGCGGTGAAATGTTTACAGTGGAGCTTTTAAGCTCTAGTCAATTACTATAATTACTGCATCTAACTTTATGGAAGTACTACCTAACAAAAGTTACTTGCTTCAGCAAGTAGAACTTGATTTAATTAAGTAAAGTTATTATACATTATAATATTCAAAAATCTAATATTTTACCAGTAGTATTCTATGCGAAAATTGGAGCAGTTTTATAATGAAAATTTAACAAAATGCGAGTCTTTTTCACGCTAGAATAGAGTTTGTATTTTGACACACATTTTCAATTCCCTAAGAAAATATTTCAAGTCAAGGAAAAACACTTACAAAGGCATGATCTGCTAAATAAATAATCAGAGCACCGTTTCTTGGATGTGGTTTTGGGATAGCGATCACAAATGACAATTTAAAAATTTTTTTCCGGGTGACCTGCAATCAGAAAATAGATGTAATAATATAACAAGTACAATTTCGGATTTTAAGGTGTGGACTGTTGATGGCCCATTTTAAATCTACGAAACTCTGAAAATCATCTTTTAATATCCAAGTTGTACATTATATTTTGGGAATAGTAGAAACAGAAAGAGAAAGAAGTTAAATAGTAAAATATAGAAATAAAAGTGGCACATAAAAAACTAACGAGTTTTCGTTTCGAACTGAAAACTTTACTGGTAACGGAACAGCAAAAATTTAAATTTATGTCCAACTAAACGGTATTATTTTATCATAACGAAATATCGTACTGAACATTTTTTGCGTATTATTTGTGAAAAATAATTAAGTCTAATATTTACTTTTTAATAAAATTTATATTGCTTCCAAAAACCAATAAATTATGTTTTCCTAAGATTGATTGATTAACTCATTTTATTGTTGTTGGTTTATATAAAACACTTAATAAAATTAAAATGTTTATTGGAATTTTAAATGCGCTTCTCTGGTATAAAAATATAGTAGTAGGTACGGTAATTTTTAAATTTTAGTGATTTTCTGTTTTGATTTGTAATAAAAATAAACAATAATCAATGTAAAAATCTTTGCGGGAAATAATTTCTACCCCACGAAGCAAACAAATAAGAAACAACTACAGTTTAACGGTAGGGTTTCTTATGTTATAGTAGTATATCAATTTATGTTAACAACGCAGTTACTGCTAATACTTACTATGTAGAGATAGAAAAATTCAAAAATAACATCCTTCAGAATTTACATTACTTAAATTATTTAGACCGAAAGTTATAAATTCAATTATGTATTTTTACATTTTAATTAAGTGCCTCTGTGGCAAAGTAATTAATTATAAAGCTAAAATTTAACTAATTGCTACACAGAGCACTATATTTAGTAAATTTTAAGTGACTTTTATGTAATTAAGGTGCTCGTCATATAATGCTTATTAAAATATACTTCAATTAAATTATGTAATCGTCTAATAGCAAGAACAAGGATACATTGAGGTATTGTATACTAAAATGTCTCGCGTCCTTATCAAGAACATCTTGATAAAACTGCTGCCGTATCGATTTACATCCATTATCGTTTACTCTTATTACAATATTAGCCTTCACGTCCAAAAATATTCTTTTTAATTAAAGTGCCATCACAATATAGATTTTAATCTCTATTGGACAACATGCGTCCATCAACAAATTTATACCTTCGATTATTATCACAAATTTCCAAAATATTAAATAAATAATTTATTGTTCAATCAAAACCTTTTCCACTTAAAAGCCGTATCGTGTCATAATAAAATCGTGCGATGCCGTTACAAAAGGATCGAGTTGTTGAGTGGCCAAATTTATATGGTGTACTTTCTAAATTGACAAAACATGTAACGTTCGTAATCGTTGACAAATAACTTAATCGCACAATTAATGCTTGGCAAATAATGAAGATAAAAAGTTGAAGAGAAAACATAAATATTTATTTATGAATTTTCAAAAGAATCTGTCAAAGATTTCGACTTTTAAATAACCGTAATATAAAAAGCATATTCAGCATGAGAAGCTGCCATTAGCAGATACAGCATGCATTGTATTTAGATAAATGTCCACTTACGAAGTAATTCCAATCAAACAACAAACGTAGTGGTCTATCTATTGTTATCATTGTATTGCAAATTGCTTTCTGGATGCGCTGTAACCGCACAAGCACAATAATTTATAAAGCTTTACTTCGCTAGTATAGCTCTTATACTATTATATTATATTACTAACTTATTTATTACGGAAACTTAATATCAGAAACAAGTAGTTGTGAAATTTTGATAAGATAATACAAAGAAAAACGAGACGGTTCGAACCCGACAAAAGTAGAACTTTATTCTGAGCCAACGACAATGGTAAAACACCGAGGTAATCTCGCAAGAGAACCTTGTGTATTATGTATTTCCGTGGTTCTGAGCTCACGTTCATCACTACATTCCCCATGTATGTGCAAACACTTGCAAAGCAAATCACAAACATATGAGAGAATAAAATACAATTGGGAAGGAAACATAAAACAATAAGAACTAATAAACCACGAAAAGCTCAATTCGAAATTTCGTAGAAAATTAACATCCAATAACAACTTTTGATAAAAAATATTTTATTATTAAGTCAGTAATAACTTAAGTATTGAAAAATATTGGAGTTGGAAAAGTTGATATATGAATAATTGCAAATGTAAATTTAATGGGAGGAAAACAGATAAAATGAGACGAGCTTAAACACCCAATAAAATGCTATAAATAATAATAGAAATAGGCAATGAAAAACCCTTTCAACACGTTAGTTTTTTTTAAGTTTTCATTGGAAACACTTCTAATGAATGTTTTATTATAAAACATAAACGAAAGGAGGACTTGAACATAATAATGCGATATAAAGCAGACATTTCATTAAAATGGAAAAAGGTACGAATTAAGGAGTTTTTAATTAAAGGGGCATCGCTCATCCTTAGTATAATCGAAATCGTTCAAGTTACCATTTATTCGAGATTTCAAAAAAACTTGCGGAATTTTAAAACTTCGAGCGGAAAGCTTAAAATGAGCTATTCGCAAAAATTCATCTAATAAATTATGATCTGCAACATCGACCAACAAAACCAAAACGGAAACCAGTATTTTAATTGTAAATTTCAAAATTATCAATATTCTGATTAAATAAGCTCGCATCCAATTTAATACAAGTAATTAAAGGGAAATCGAAGTATAATTATGAAAGCTAAATGAGTAACGGTTTACCAGAAATTGGGCGTACATCATCATATAAATTTGTTGAGAAAGAGACTTAAAAACTGATGTATGTAGAAGTGTAAGTGCATGAAAATGGAAAAAGCGTGTAAAAACTAACGAAAATGTTAATTATGCCACGAAAGGTTTTTAAAATTTAATCTTCAATTAACACATTAAAAATTTAATGATCAATAAATGAAAATTGAATTTAATAATACAAGCAAAGTTCAATATTATTTAATAGCTTAGAACGATTTTCTCTAGAATTTACCTTCCAATTCTGATCCTTTTGTAGATTACATAGCAATTAACACATTGATTTACAGCCAGTAAATCAAGCTTCAATTATTGGAAAACTATTTACACATCAATAATTTTAACGAGTTATTAGCATTACCTAGATATTCAATATAATGAAAATAGGTTAAGTTTTTTCAATTTTGTAGCACATGTGATAATTCAACACTGCGAAACGAAAAGTTTTCTTTCTCTAACACGCCAGTGTTTCCAAAAATTTGAGCAATTTGGTGAAATAAATGTTTTCTTTTTCAGGATCCCCGCTTCAACAGTGAAATAGATTTGAAAACAGGCTACAAGACCAAACTTATATTATGTATGCCTATTTGTAATTACGAGGGAGATGTAATAGGAGTTGCTCAAATAATTAATAAAATTGATAATTCAAATGAATTTTCTGTCCACGATGTCGAGGTGTTTCAAAGGTATCTTACATTTTGTGGAATCGGAATACAAAATGCGCAATTGTTCGAGGTATCCGTTTTGGAGTATAGAAGAAATCAAGTAAGTATACTTCTTGTTTTCCATAAATAAATTGTTTTCTATCGGCATCGTGTATACCTTATATTACTGACACACCCAAAACACTTAACGGGTATACGATCCTAAATAAACTACCATTAAATTTCCTCAATATACTTAATCAATCTAACAGTAAACACATACACAATTTCGTCAAAGTTAATTGCTTTCGTTAATTAGAATTAAACTTAGGTATCGTACCTAGTCCATAGGAATTTATTTATGGTTTGTCAATACATAAAAGCTGAATATAAATGAAAAGCACAAAAATGTTAAGCTCTTTGAACAAACACAAACTAATTTTGTCAGCTGTGGGAATGTTTCTTATAATTCTCGTTCGGAAAACGCTTTCCAACAAAGCTTAACACAAACTTTATCAATAGAGGTCAGTACAAATTGGAAAACTTAATTCTGGAAAACTTAATTTTGTTTTTTGTTCTTACCAAGTTGAAACAAAACTGTAACACGGTACGTGAAATTTGTATTTAAAGCACATTTTTTGTGTAAATTAATTGAAAATTTTCCAAGAAATAAATAAATTTATTATAAATAATTGAATTTTTTATTTGTTTTATTATTTATTAAATTATAAATTAATTTATACAAATCAAGTTTACAACGAATTTCATACTTTTATTGTTTCCTTTCGAATAGATTGTCAGTGGAAATTTAATTAAGAAGAAATCGACCATATCAATAATAAAAAAATGCTTAATCTATTGATTTCAGAATCTTCATGCATATGCATAATTTTTATTTTCGTATTAGGCCAACAGATAAAGTTAATATTTCATTTTAACAGCCATCTAGTAAAAGTTTCGGTTCAGACTTTAAAACTGATTGATTGTTTAAAAATGAACAGAATTTGATGTGACAAATCGTGTAGGTACATTAAAATAAAAGCTTGCCTAACTCCCGCGTAATTTGTCCTGGAAATCTTTTAACGACGCGGTGTTCACTGAAAATCGACACTTCATTTTATCATTTAGCACCTTTTAATGTTAATTAAATCAATGGCACTACTTTCTAACCGTTTTAAATTACGAATTGGCGAATGTTTACAACATTATAATATATGATACCAATTAAATGATGTTTGTTGCTTTAGTATTTTGTTCCTAATATCTGAGAAGAAATTAAGTTTTCATTAATCACGTTCGTTTCCTAAAACGGTTAAAACTTTTTATAGATATTTTGATGGTACATGGCAGGCGACCGCAACAACGTTATTAAATTTCTAACTTTGATATATTAGAAATGCCAATTATGTTTCTAAATCTTTGTCACTTATTACCTACATAATAAAATGTAATAAATAAAAATAATATATAGGTATATCTAGATATATCTAGATATATAATATATAGGATGTTTAAAGATCTTTCAACGTCGCGTCGCCGCCGCGCCGGTCGGAAAAAGGAAACAAATTGAGTACTCGGAAACAAAAAGTTATTACATTTCTCTATGAGAAAATGAAAAACTATTTAACACTCCTTGAAGTAAAGCTTGCCGAATGTTTATAGATTATAGTATAGAAATTTTACATAACATGAACCCGTAAAAATGGTCTAAAATGTTATTGATTTTATCAAGTGGGTTATCCGGTGTTAATTTTTGACTTTGCTTGTCAACAACAAACCACTAATTAATTAAATCGATGTTTATAGTTAATTAACGCATTATTATTTCATTATTCTGAACCGGTGGTTATATACCAGGAACGTATTAATCCCAAAATTTTGATAATTGTGTTATTAATTATAACCTTTCTATATTACAGATTTTACTTAACTTAGCAAGAAGTATATTTGAGGAACAAAATAATTTGGAATGTTTAGTTACGAAGATAATGAAAGAAGCTCAGGAACTATTAAAATGTGATAGGTGCGCCGTGTACTTATTAGATTTAAATTGCTGCGAAGCCGTAAGTATTCTGATTTTAATGAAATTAGTATATCCTTTCATTAAAGAGAAGAGAAGTTGAAAAGGACATACTTCTTCGGATCGGGTTTATAAATAAACTAAAAGTTTACACTTGCACAACATAATATGTTTCGTGCGATATCACACATACTCAGGTATTATTGTGATCGATGATGATTAGGTCGACATCACAATAAAACTGAAATTAAAGGAAATCAAAATTCCTCACATTTTTCAGGACAATATTTGATGGTAGTACCTTATGATGTGCGATACCACTCAAAACATATTCTGCAAGTAAAAACTTACTTTAATTTACAAAGGGGCCGTTCATGTATTACGTAAGACGTTTAGGGGCAGGGGGGGTAGCTGACATCTTATTTTTTCTTACTCGGGGGTAGGGGGGTCAAGACAATTTCTTACGTAAGATTTTATTTTTTAAATTAAATTTAAAAATTATTTAATCTAATTTAGGTGCTGTTGGTATTAATGTTAATGTGAAACACAATACTATTAATTATTTACGTTAGAAATGAATAAAGTAACTAAAAAGTTTGATTACAGATAAAATGGTCTTCCATTATTAAAAGCAATGCATTTTTAAGTGTAACACTAGCATATCGCAAAAAATATTATTTTGCACTTACTATAGTCTTACTCTCATAGTGCGATATAATTTATATACCTAATATTGTAAAAAATTAGAAAAAAAATTTTTATTATAAAAAAAGTCAGGTCAAAATCGAACGTTTTTGAAATTTTCTAAAATGTGCTCTATTTAAAAGTGCTGGCGCTCAGCAACAAACTATTAGACTTAAAGAAAAATAACTTATTAGATAGCAGTTGTAGTAAATTTTATTCTCTATAAGATTTATACAAGTCATTTTCGTCCTAAAGTCAACTGGTAAGGAAATATTGCGAGGAAACATTTTGTATTTGCCACTTTTTTTTAATTGGCGGCACTTCCGGGCGCTCGCCGAAGTCACCAACCCAGAGCTTTTATTAGGACCACAAACCTTAAATAATATCCAAAAATCAGAACCCCCTGACCATTTTTAGGAAACTCTTCATTTCATGATTTCCAGGATGTTGTTAAAATATTTTAAGTGTTTTTTAATGAGTTATAAGTATGATAACAACATAGCTGAAATAGAAATTTGTTTAAAAATATTTTGCCGAAAAACATAATTTTCACTCCTTCAACTGCAGACGAAGAATTAGGTAAGAAGCTCAGGGTTCCGAGAGGACGTTTTTTAGTAAGTTAAAGTACGAACAATTATTACCTAACGAAATCCGTCGAAAAATCGCAGAAGACAGATTTTGGATTTTTTATTCGCAATTTTGTTACACTATAAAGTAAATTGTTTGAATAACTTTTTTTTTTAAATATAAAATAAACATAATATCTTCATTAATTTCACTTTTAATGTTTAATATCTGGCTTCTCATTGGGTAATAATGTATCTTACGTAAGATACGTAACCTTACTAGGGGGAGGGGGGAGTCTAAATGTAGGAAAAAACGTCTTACGTAATACATGAACGGCCCCAAACCAGACACGAGAAAGTATGTCCTCTTCTTTACCTGATATTTTTTTTGATTTCAATTAATCGCGTTACGCAATGCTATAATTAGCAATTCATGTTTTATGCCATTTACTTCCAACATTGTACAAAAATTTAAATCATCGCTGGTTTCCGTCAATATTGAAACATCATTATATTGAAATACAAACAGAAAATTTGATTTACCCTTTACAACAAAATCGGGTAAAATGAAAATTAAAGTTTGTGAATTTTAATTTTTATTATACACGATAGTCTAATGATGACATAAACTATTGTTTTCTTGTTTGCATAAATAAATTTTTCAAAATTGGCGGAATCTAGCAATTGCTTATTTCTGCGCAATTTATTGTGGAAGTAAATGATAGCACATGAGTATAGCACTGGACAACGCTCTTAATATTTTTTGAAAAATAAAACAACCTAAATTCTATTATTCTAATTCTCTTCAAACAAAATCTGGAAATAAAAATAATTATTGTTATAAAAAGATTCAATTTACCTACCTAAAATGTAACACATTTTCGTTTATTCAAAGTAAACGAAAACTAAATACAAATAATATTCGACTTTTTGTGTTAATAATAGATTGTCGAAATGTCGAATAATTCCTTAGGAAATAAATGCTTTTTGAAATCTCTTAGAAAACCAATTTTCCTGACTCTTTTTCGCTGGAGATGATAATAAATGAGCAAGACGTTTTTTCTAGTATTTTTAGAAAGTAAAAGTCACAAAAGGAAACTTGAGGTTGTATAAGGTTGATTTTTCAATTTATAACTTTTTCACGATAACTTTGTTTCGGTTATAAACATGACCCTACAAAAGTGATTTTAGTGACCTATAAAAATTGCTGTTATTAAATCTCAGATTATTTCTTGGGAAAACATTTTTTACGTGCAATTTTCAAATAAATCTAAAAATAACAACAATTTTTCCTCGAGGGATTTCGGTATTACTTGTCTGGTATCAAAGTTAAATAAACTCTTCCAACATCGATATTTTGTAATCGGAGTGTTTGTTCAAATTTATTTAGTATTTCCAATCTCAAGTAATTTTAGTAGTACAAATAATAAGCAATTTGTAATAATAAATTTTTGAATTAAAACTAACCAGGATTTTCATTAACGTTTGTCAAAGTAATCTAATTTACAGCTGATATCTCGAATTCTAAGAGATAAACAGTAGATTACATTGAAAACATCTCTTAATATAATTAATTCAAAGTAATTCCAACTCTTGTGAACATCAAGTCCAAAATATATAAGTCTTAATTAAAACGTCTCGACTACATCTTCGACAAAATTATTAAAATGGAAAGTTTACGTGATGTTAATTTCGTCCTTATTATTTTTCAGAGTCACTTAGAAAAAATTTTAGAACGTCCAAATGCAATAAAAATTGATAATCCTGTTACTAGAAGCAATGGAAGTTTAATTGTAGATAATCATCAAACGGCAAGTTTAGAAAATTTTTGTACATTTACGACGGTTTTTGAATTGCGTGCAACGGGAACGCAATCCTTAATGTCGAGACCTTCGTCCTACGATCTTAAAACTTCTACGTTAGCACAAATAGCAAGTTACACTGCTTGCACAGGAACAATATTAAATATTCCCGATGTGAAGGCATGGTTAAGAGAAAAGCACAACTATGGCGATGCCGAAGCGGCGCAAACAATTCTATGCATGCCAATAGTAAACGGACAAAAAAATATTATCGGTGTGGCACAATTAATAAATAAAGCAAACGGAATTCCGTTTACCGAATGCGATGTTTCGTTATTTGAAGCTTTTGCAATATTTTGTGGATTGGGCATTCACAACACGCAAATGTACGAAAGTGCTTGTAAATTAATGGCAAAACAAAAGGTTGCTCTTGAATGTTTATCTTATCATGCAACGGCAAGCAACGAAGTTACCGAAAAGTTATCCCAAGAAGAAATTCCATCGGCCGCCACTTATAATTTATTTAATTTTACGTTTATCGATTTTGAGTTAAGCGATGATGATACATGTAAAGCAGCGATTAGAATGTTTTTGGAATGCAATTTAGTTCAACAGTTTCACATTCCTTACGAGGTAAAATGTTTGATTTTGGTGCATTGCAGAATTTATTATAATTAAGTTCAACTTCACTAAGTATGTTATAGAATAATATCCATTGGTATGTTGAGATGAGGTATACGATTTTGCTTATAATGTGATTCTATAGATACTGTGCCTATAGGTAATACACTTTTTAAAAGTAAAATCTTGTGCGAACATCGGAAACCTATTTTTAAAAAATATAATAGAAACCTATTTTAGTCTGATATCCGGATTACCCGAACGGATTTTTTGTATGCATGTTTTGATTGTTAAAAGTAAAATTTTATAACGTGTGACAGAAAAAACCTTTTATATTTTTTATAGGTACTTTGCAGATGGATATTAAGTGTGAAAAAAAATTATCGTCCAGTCAAGTACCATAATTGGCGACATGCGTTGAATGTAGCACAGACCATGTTTGCCATGTTCAAAACGGGCAAGATGGACCGCTTCATGAGCGATTTGGACATGTTGGGTTTAATAGTTGCATGTTTGTGTCACGATCTGGATCACAGAGGAACCAATAACGCATTCCAGACAAAAACTGAATCGCCATTAGCAATTTTATATTCCACGAGTACAATGGAACATCATCACTTTGATCAATGCGTGATGATATTAAATACAGAAAGCAATAATATATTTCAAGTAGGTGGGTTTAAGTATTTAGAGAAGGTTAATTTAAGTTTTTAACGGCGTGTGTGAGCTTTCGGCAAGCGGGAACGTTGCCTAAATTGAAAACGTAACGACATAATAAAAAAGTGAAATTGAAAAAATTCGTAACTGTAATAATTTTTTGAGTTGCAGGTGCTCTCGCATATTTTAAGATAAATTGAAATAAGCAATTTTTAGGCGTTGTCACCTGAAGATTATAGAAAAGTTATGAAAATAGTCGAAACCGCAATTTTGTCTACCGACTTAGCAATGTATTTTAAAAAGCGAAGTAAATTTTTAGATTTGGTTGATAACGGAGAATTTGATTGGCAAAGCGACGATAAAAAAGAATGTAAGTGCATGGTATTTTAATGTTCAAGCTTTAAATGTTGTTTAATAAAGTGCAAAACGTATAAAGGTCATAATCATATTTTCATAACTCTTAATTAGAAAATTTTATCATATCTACTTAATATAGCGTTTCGTATTCAATTGAGTTATGAATTAGGTATATAATTTTTTATTCATTCAATTTTGTCAAGAAGAAATGTAAATTTTTTAAGAAATAGTGGAACAAATAATTAAAATAAACTGTGCATCTGTTAAAAAATATTCTAAATTTAAATTAATAAATAGCTATTAGCAGCTACGCGTGGTCGCTCCCCGAGTTGTAGCAGTAATATTGCTGAAATGGCTAACTTCTTTTAACAGGTTGCGAGCCAGATATCATCAGCCAGATATGAAGTAGCTAATTAAGTAACTCTTATAAAATAGGAACTTCATCGTGAGGTTTTACAACAATTCCAGATGAATTATATTATCTGACTTATTTTCTTGCAAATTCACATTGGTGAAAACATTTTGTCTTATACAACATTTGCCAAAACTACAGTGCAAAATGAAATTGCAATATCCACTTCAGCGATACTAAGCACGGTCCTACTTTACGTGGAAGCTTTCCATGCTATTTGTATAGATTGTTGGCTATGATGGAAAATCCTTTGATATATCAATAATCTTGTCGCTCTGGATTTTTTCGATACCAATTTTAGTTGGAAATGGTTTCTATTTTATTATATTTTTTACACCATCCACATTACTGGTAACCTTATAGTAACAGCTGAATATAAAAATTAATTAAAACGCTCAACCTTTTTGTAAGTTTTTAAATTCTCACTTTCACAATCCATTAGTGGTTTGTAATTACTCTGACAGTTTTTCCAGGGCTTTTCAAAGGAGTGCCGCTGGTTTCAACCTCGAATAAAAATTTTGCCAACTTACGTAGTCGAATTTCAATAGTCGAAGTTATAGTGGAGACTTGGAAGATTACATCGATACCGTCGTAGAGAAACCATTCGGTGTGTTATTTATAGTATACAGAGACTTACGTGGATTATACCGACTGTAATTCGTGGTGAAAAATATAATTCCACCAGCACCAACCTTTATTAACCGTAACCAAATTTAATTGTTGTTTGTGATCGATTAATGCACAAACTATCAAGAGTGCCTCATCAACGACCTGCACTATCGAAATTCAAATTACGTAAGTTAACAAAAATGTTATTCGACTTTAAAACCGATAGAACCTTTGTGGAAGCACTGTATAAAGCTAAATACAATTAAATTTTATTTCTAAAAATCTTTGGGGAAAATAAATTGCGTGTTACGTAAATAATTTTAATGTCAAATTATGCCTACCCTATGCCTTTGTACTAAAGCAAAACAGGATTAAACTTGAGGTGTGTAATGTTTTTACAATAGGAAATTTGTTTAATAAAGGCAATCGCGGAAAAACATAATATACGTATACATAATATGACATGAATATTAATTTAAACTTATATTCATTAAAATTTTCCAAAATATACGATAAATACTAAAAAGTTTTCCGGGAAAAAAAATCTCAACTTGCAAGTCATACAATAACACTCATTCATAGTCAATCTCGTAACGCCACAACCATAAATTAGTATTTAAAAATTAAATCGATTAATTAAAACATCAAAACAAACAAAAATATTTTAATTAAATTAAAACTTTACAATTTTTATTAAAATTTATTCCCTTATGAATAAATAAATGTTTGCAGAAGCAACAAACAACACTCCAAAACTTTTCTTTCAGTTTTCTACTCTCGAAATTTAGAGTTAAATTTAATCAAAACATAAAATTGCAGCTTTGGACAGATTTTTAACATTTAATGGAAAAATATTCCTCTACGACAAGTTGAAACCTTTTGAATTGGTATAAATTGTTCATTACCATAACAATTATTGTTGATGTAAAATTTCTTATATAACATTAAAATTATTTCAAGTGTTATGTGGAATGATGATGACCGCATGCGACGTAAGCGCAATAGCGAAACCCTGGGATGTGCAACATCGTGTGGCCAAAATGGTAGCGGACGAATTTTTTGATCAGGGAGATCTAGAAAAACTTCAATTAAAAGAACAGCCAGTGGTACGTAAAATTTCGGTAACTAGTTTGGAACTTTTAATCGAATTTTTTTATTACAGGCAATGATGGATCGTGAAAGAAAAGACGAATTGCCGCAAATGCAAGTGGGATTTATTGATGTAATTTGTTTGCCTTTATATAAGGTTCTGTCGGAAACTTTTCCATGGGTAAAACCATTGTATCAAGAAACTTTAGAGAATAAAAAACATTGGCAAGATCTTGCTGAAAAAGTTGAAATGGGCCTTACATGGATTGATCACGATACTATCGATAAACCAGTAGAAGCCTTTACAGGTATAATTAAATTCCCCCTTTCAAGATAAATTGATTCAATATATTTTACTTTTCGAGAGTGAACTGAAAAAAATTGATATTCAGGCATCCCTGTAAGTAATCAATTAATTTTTAAAGAATATTTTTTTAATACAATTTAGGAAAATTTTGAATTTGCCGCTATTTCATTATTAATCCACGTCAAAACAAAATAATATAATAAATTACTTTTGAAGTACTTTTGTACTCCACCAAAATGTTAAAATAAAATTATTTTAACTGCAAGTGAAGTGCATGGGTATATTTCAACCACGTTTTAAAACCACTCAAAAAATATTACAGGAAACTGATCTTAAATGAAAATTTGAAGGTATAAAAGCGGATATTTTGATAGCTTTCAACTATTGAAGACTCAGATGGAAGAACGACTTAAGTATATAGTTTTTCCATTTGATGAATATAATATGGCATCTTTATTATATTCTATGTTATCAACAAATATAGAAATTACCTTAAAAATAATTTCAAAAATTGCAAATTAAAAAAAAAGTTAAAATATTTTAATTTTAACAGCAAGTAAGAAGAAGAAGACAGAAGTACTATATATACACAAATGTTATTTAAAGCACTTAAAAAACATGTATTATTTACCACTTAAGACAAGGAATCCCTTTTTTTACTTTTATTATCTTTTCAAATATTTCAAGTGCTGTCTTGTCACAAAGTGATATATAAAATATAGTTTTTAAGTGTTTATAAATAAAAAAATTTTGCTTCTCACTTATCGTTAAAACTCAAATATTTTAGCGAAAGTATTTAAAAAACTTGAACAGAGATTACCCCATAACTCGGTTTTTTGGGTTAAATTGTTCTTCCACCCGAATCCTCAATTTTTTTTCGTTTTGTAAATAAAATCTCAGTACATATTTTTTGTGAAACACAAAATTACTACATTATACAGTGGATCAATTGCATAAGGTGGGGCCTTTAATAAAGCGAGCTAACGATTATAATCTTAATATACTTCTTATATTATGGATTACGAAGAAGTGTTCGATTGACTGCAAACAAGGGTAGTTTTAAATGCATCAAGTAATAACAAGATGAACCACCGATATACAGCATTGATACAATATATTTACAAAGACTCCGAGTCCTCTTAAGAGAAAGAACCACAACTTGATTGAGTAATATTACGACAAGGGAACTCCATCAGATCATCCAAATTACAATTTGGTATATTGTATAGGGATCGAATTTGTTTGAAGCATGTTTGGAGTGAGTCGAACCGAATATCTGTATCCTAGTAATAAGTAAAATTTAAACAAGATGGGATTCCAGAAATTAATTGAAATAATGTCCATCAATTAAAATTTGTTTGCATTTCAACATTAAGAAAATGTACCATATTTTAGTTAGTTCCTTTGTAAATTTTGATTTGCAAACGTGCAGGCGTATTTTGGTATAATATTTAAAAAGGTGAAAAATATCCTAACAGTCCAGTCATTAAGTCCTTTTGTGTGGAAATAACTCGGAAATATGATTTAAGTTTAAACCCTTTAGTTGGGTATCGGAAAAGAGATGATTTCGACAGTGATCGTTTTATAACCTTTTCTGCTACTTTTTACAGTCCTACAAATGGTTCAATTACAGTGCTACTTAAGTAAAAATTAGATATAACTGAAAGTATATGAAGGGTACAGGGGAAGAAGGCGGTTAGTCACATTTTGTAAAATGTTCAGGAGAGCGTTTTAAAGAATTTGAGCCTGTGCCATTTGCTTCATTAAGTTCTGAGCTTTGATATTTCGCACTGTATATCATTATAGTTTTCTACATCACTATGTAAAATTAAAATGGTTAATGACCTCTAATTGCTGAGAAAATTATGGATTTTCAACTTGACCACAACTTAAACATGCAAAAAGGGGGAATGTCAACCAAATTCATACACATACACCATAGTAAATAATTTTTTACTAACTTTTATAATCGAACTTAATTTTTATTTATAAAAAATACATGAAAATATTTTTTTTTAATTAATTTTATGTTTTCTTGGATTTTTTTGTTTTTGTTGCTGGCAACTGCTAAAGTTGATATTACGCATTCTTGCATTGTACCGCGTGGACATACCTCCATTTTGCTTTGTACGGATTATTTTCAAACCCTTATAATTCCTGACTGAACACATTTTTGCTTAAAACAAATATACCAAATCATAGTATTCACCTCTAGCTACAAGACAGCGCAAAAATTTAATTTTGTCATTTTACTGACTATCGTCTTCTTCCCCTGTGCCCTTCATATGGAATAAAATTCAAAGTAAAACGAAAAAATTTTTTTTAAATGTAACCCAGTAATTTTTGAAAAAAGGTTTTCTAAAAAAACCTAAATTTTCATTTCTGCTGAAAATGGTTCAATTTAATTTTTAGAAATAGTTTTTTTCTGGAAATCCTATGAATAAGTGATCAACGAAAGTTATAGGTTCATATTAGGCGATTTACATAATATTTTTGCTTACGTTTTTTTTATTCTTCCGAGCTTATCTCCAAAACTACTAAGGATAGATTTTTAGTGACTTTAAATCTTATTTTATACTTTTTCGACATGGGATGTACCAAAAACGAATAAATGATGATGAAAAAACTCTTAAAACCGGTAACAAGTGATCAACTTTGAAAGCTCATAGCTATAAGGCTCTATTAGTGTTAGAAAGTTGTTTTATGCATAGTTTTACATAGAATAAGAAGTAAACAAGTCTACATCAAAATCTGTGCCTCAAAAACTATAGGGGTTAGATTATAGGTATGTTTTTGGCCTTTGCTTAGAATTTTATTTAGTTTAATTCAGCTCATACCTATTTTGCACATAGGAAACAGCCAATTCATGATGTTATGATTTTTGGTTCCTTCTCCGGCGAATTTGCCTGTTCCGATTCGAGCTAAAGAGCTTACGCGAAAAAACTTCCATTTCCAAGTTATTACCGTATAGACCCATTTTTGTGATCTGGACTAGAATTCATTTTGACAATTTTTGGAAAGATGTCTGTATGAACGTGTGTGAACACGATAGCGTCTAAAGGAAGTAACCAAATCATTCCAAATTTTGTTTGCAGTGATAGGAAATCACATCAAAATAAATAAAATCGCCTAAAAAGAAGAAAAGTTTACTTGAAGCTATAATGGCATAATGCATCATAACTTGTAAATGAAATATATTAAGGACGAAAAATTATCGCTATAAAATTTTGTTGTATGAGGTTTTCTTCAGAACATTTTGACCATTTTCTAATGCCAAACCAAAAAGTTGAAGTACGAAATGTCATTTCCGAGATATTTCAACGCAGATCCCTCTTTCGTGACGCGATGACCAGACTAAATTAGCGAGGAAGCGTATCACCAAATTACCTTACTTACCTTAGGTTCTTTTGAAAATAATAACGTACCCAATACATTTTCAGGGTACCTACTTTTATAATTCTCTTCAGAAAATTAAAAATTTTCCTACAACTGTATTAAAATTTGTAGAACTGCATTTTAATTCTACATCAAAACCAGTATGTATCATGTACCTAATACTAATACATTTTTAGGATTTTTATGAAATTTTACTCAAATTCAGGATAACTGGGAGGCCTGGATATTGTTAAGTATTTAAATGTTCAATGTACACCAAATTAATTGATAACCTGAAGAATCTTTTTTTATTCAACCGCATGTTTTGATAACCAAGCAATAATTGTTTTTAAGAACTTTGTTATCATGTCAGGAGATTCCTTTAGCAGAAATATCGTTCAGCCTGCATTTAGTTTTTATTTAAAATTCTCTTATCCATAGTTTTTGGCAAAAATACCACAAAAACGGATGAAATATATTTGTTTGATAATTGATTAGTGGTCCATGTAGTGAAACTTCCACATCTGTATTTAGAATCGCCAAAAACTGTGCTAAACTTTTCAGAATTAAAATACACTAAATTTCATAAATAGATTACACTGTAAGTGTATTAATCGCTAACATTGCTAATTTGGTGATTCTAAAATACAATTATGAATATGTTTTTGAGTTTCTTTAAATGTTTAACAAATCTTGTTTGCAACTTCCAGACAAGTTAAGTGACGGTTGAGAGAACTATTAATAATTTTGATTAATTTCCTTCCAGATCCTGAGGAAACCAAGGATATAGAATTAACTGTTCAAACATTACATACCGTGCCAGTCTGTCAATTGCCACCTTTACAGCATAAACTGAAAAGAAGACACAAGTTATGCTGTCTTTTGTGACGAATTACGTTTTAACAAAGTTTTAAGAACCAAGAATTACTTGAAAATTGCATTTCCACTTTTGTTATAATAGAACATGTCGAGATGCGCAGCTTTTGGTAAATGGACAATCTAAACCTTCTGTTTGTGTACAATTAGACAAAAATTTTATAAATAATATTCTAGTTCGTTTTAGAATAAATAACTCATGCTTTCTACAATTTGTCATAGACAAACACTTGTGTATATATTTTACTTTGTATTTAGTTAAGTAAATTAAAATTTAAAATAAATTTAATTTTAACTGTAATTACAATTGGAAGTAAATATACATTTTAGAATATAACAACTTAATTTAATTCTACAACTAGCGTCACTGGAGGATTGGACAAAATAAATTATACATTGCTTGTGCGTGACTCCTTTCCAGAAAAAGCCTAGAAATAAATGCGGGCTTTTTACTTCTCCTCCTCTTTTAAATAAATATAAAATTAAAGTCCAACTCCGCCATATAAAACCATAATAAAAAAGTACAACCACGCACCTCTTAAAATTATTTTAAGCTAATATTCTTGGGTCTCACGGATATAAAAACTATTACTTTGTTAAACATAAATCGGTATTTCATTGTTACTCATTACATAAAAAACTCCTGCGTGGAGTGAGACAATGTCAGTCATGCATTGGGAGGTCGGTCCAAACAACTAATTTCTATTACCCTTAACCCTCTCATACTTGGATCAGTTACCATAAGACCTCTTGGTTGATATACCCGTTCGTTTTGTTCGGCTACAAATTTCGATACCTTACGAAGACACTAAAATGTAACAACCCGTAAAATATAACCCATAAAATGTACATAGAGCAACTTCCAACATACCTTTTCATAATGCGTTTCCTTACAGAAGTAAATTAAATATGCCGTCAAACAAGCCAAACATCCTTCACAATAAGACGAACAGCTTGCTTTCTCTGCAGTTGCAAAATATTCATTCAATTTGGCAATTGTGTGATCAAACGCTTGTCGTTCTATCTAAAATTTGCACACGTTAATCTATAGTAAATAAAATGGGGTAACCAACAAATGTTAAATTAAAATTTGGGTCCTCCAAGTCGTCTCCGTTAGCCACGAAATAAAAAACGAAAAAAATTTATGCGACATAACCACACCACATTAAATCCAAGTTCCACATGTCCGCGTGTAACGTTTGTTTACAAAAATTTGATTAATTTAGAAAATGAATACTTACTCGTCCTTCTAATTCGGTTGGAAAACGAGTTTGAAATTTAACTACAGTTCCTTCACTATAATCCCTTTGAATAAACACTTTCAGACACTGTTGTGTTGCCATTTGTTCGGTTTCGCCGTTGTGATGACTACCCATCGTCATACAAATTTACTTAATTACGATTATTGATTAATAATAACATAATCAAATTATTTATTATTCTAAATATTATATTAAGCACACATTGTAGACATTTTACTATTTACAAATTAAATGTCACCATATTTATGTTTACTTCGAAATCCTGCGTCGAAAACTTGACTCTGACAGCTACATCGAAATGATTTTAGTACTATGAACTTTCGCTAGATGGATATTTGAATCGGGAGCGCAAATTATTAAAAGTTTATCACAAATTAAAAGTATTTTGCTTTTATAATAGTACTTGTTCAGTTAGTTATTTTCTATATAATAATAAATATTACTCAAATTACACATAATTTTTATCAATACCTTAGCCAGGCGCCATCAAGTCGCAATAATTTAATTTATGTGAAAAATATTCTAAATACATTCTTTTTCATTATTTATTAAGTGAAAATAATATATACATAAATTATTATATAATATTGATTATATTATATCAAAAATCATTTTACTTTTTCAATATTTTGAAGTTATGTAATAAATTATAAATAAAAATTCGTCTTTTTCTCCAAAGTCCTTATTTTTAATTAAATATACTCATCGATTCTTGTTAATTTGTTGTTTGACAATTTGACAACTCTTACGTTTGTGTAAGTAAAAATGTTATTTGTTGATGTTTACATTGGCTAATTTCTATATTTGTACAGCCTCTATTATCGACCGATGATGAGAATATTGTAAATTCTCGAAAAGCGTCTCGAAATTTAATTAAAAAGGACTTTGGAAAAAAAGACAAATTTTTATTTATAATTTATTAATTATTAGATAAAATAATATGCACCGTACATTTAGTTTAACCCCCGTCGTTTAAGTCACGCCGTAGGAAGACTGGTCCTTGTGGGTTACGTTGTGCTGGTACGAGGGTGTACCAACATCAAGGCATCCCTCTTGTAAACCTACCCATCCCGACCACCCTCTAGTGTATCGTATTTATATCCTGCAATATATAGATTTTTAGCAAAAATATTTATCATCTAAATACAAATTAACAATGTCGTCATTTTTGGGTATTTCACGACGTTCTATAAGAAAGATTCTGAGAAAGCATTTGGAGATGTCATTTATGCGTGTTCGACAATGTTCATATTGTCGTCTCGATTGTTTCGATGTACACAGTGTCACCATCGCCGTCATTTCTGTGGAAAAATGTTGAAATCCAACAAACTTCTATTATGTCGTCGTAGATAGTCGATCGAGTCTTCGTATGTTACAACACAAGGGTAAGGACAATCTTTGAGTATTGTCCGAACCCGCGTTGCTGTTGCGATGATAATTCCGTGAAGAAACGCCACAACTTAAAAGCACAACATCACATACGAAAATCGACATTTCAAACGCCATTTTTAATGTCGAAAATGGTAAAACCAATTGACCATATCGCATCACAATCATTGGTAAAAAAAATCAAAAAAAAATTTCGTAAGTACCGAAAATAATGGAAGCATAATCGCACTAAATTTGTAATATAAAATTCGTTAGAAGTACATTGCTTTAAGTCAACTCGGGTGGGAACTAATGCGTTGAACCGGTTTCCTACATCGCATCGGTTGCGAGGTGCGTTAAGCTGCATTCACATAGGGTATTGTATGTGGATGGTAGAATCGGTAAGAGTTAAAACGCATTAACTCAGGTAGGAGCGTTCCTACTTTCTTATCGTTCCTTACCTGAACGCTCCTACCTGAGTTAATGCGTTTTAACTCTTACCGTTTCTACCATCCACATACAATACCCTATCTGTAGGCCGCTTTAGTCACGTATGTATTCTTTTACGCCCCACTACAAATATTCGATATTCTGGTAGGGTATTTTGAATATTTTTTATTTTCCAATATTAGTCGACTGTGCATGCGTCGTATCCATATAAGTACAATGTAAAATAGCCGCACGCTGATTGGTCGGAACCACTCTAATATGACCCTGAGTGGAATTATCGTCAATATACATTTAGTGCATGCCCGTCCTTGACAGTTACAGTTTCCACAAATTGCTGAGCAATAAGTCCAGCCTTTCTACAACTGCACGCTCGCTGACAACCTTTTGCATATCGTCATGCGATTGCAGAACAAGCTTAAGTCCAAATTTTTTGATTTTTGTTTTATTACAGAAAATAGGGAAGATGCATAAATTTTTTTTATAGCGTAGTTGGATCAAAAATAACTAAATATACTAATTAATGCTATTTAATTTATTTATTTTCGTTTTGATAATAATTTAAAAAATATTTAAAAATCCGTCAATTTGAATTGAACGAAACGACCGCGCAATTTGCCAAGTGACCTGTGACGTCACAAGTTAAATTTTACACTCATTTATATTATTTTTCTGTGGTTTTGTGCTTTGAAAGTTGAAGTTTGTTAGTGTTAAAAGCTTTTATTTATCATAATTAAATCAATTAAAAACAAGAAAGTTAAAAAAGTACTCTACACGAGTAGAATAAACATGAAAGTGAGGTTATAGTTATTGTGCCGGTGACTTCGTTGCGTTTAAGGTCACATGATTTATTTTAAATTATCATTGAATTTTAAAATGGATTATTTATAACAAAATACAATAAATAGAAGTTATTTTTGCTGATTTGATATTTAATATATAGGATTAATCGGAAAATACTGTTTTAACTAATTTTTTTTATTCATGCATGTTCCCCATTAAATCCCAAGTCCAAAATCCTAATAAAAATATAAGAATTCTTCACAGAACATTATAATCCTATATGGAAAGTATGAGAAAATTAAACCTTTCAAGTGCTCTCCTGTAAAATTTTATAAATGTTAGTTAAGCTAGTTCTGCAATCGCATGACGATATTTGCAAACCGGATTATACATACGGATGCTATACTTTAAATAAAAACATTAAAGAATACAACACTTCTTAATAGAATGGATCAAACCTGACTGTCAGAAAAGATATTCCAATATCAGTCCAAAGAAGAAGATGTGTTGGCCGCCCTAGTAAAAGAGTTGACAGGACCACTAATCTTATACATATACGTGTAGATGATGAAAATACGCAATTTGTCAATTTTAATATAATATTATCTAACTCTCAGCGTGAGAGCAATTTTTGGTTTGACTCCAAAATCGTTACGTGCTGCTGGCAATGTGATTCGGTGCGGGTTTTGGAGATTGAAGGTGTTGCTATGTAGAGTAAGGTCGCCTAAGAGTATGCACGATCTTCTGAGTACGTAGTGGTATTTTTAGTAATAATACATCGTATGAGTAATATTTGCATAAATAAAATAGCGTAGTTTTGTATGGGCGAACAGTGTTTTCATGAAGAGAAAAATGTGTCAAATTAAAGGAAAAATGCGAAAATTGCAAACGAAAATCCACTGGGATTATGCCCAGTTTGCAACGAGACCTATCAAAATTGATACCACGAAATTTGTACATCGTATGGGGGACTGGGCTTACTTCTATACGGTTTATGCAAAGAGTAAGTCCACAATTACTATATAAGAAACCTTCTTACGTACTTTTCCAATAGTAGCAATATAAAGATGATCCTTGGATTACAATTAACTCCAAGATTTCTGCTGTTTGATTAGTTAATAATCCAAAAAATTTAGGGTATCCTTGTGCTCACTCTTAGTTCTTTTGAGTTTCAAGAGGACATTCATTTACAAGAATTGAAAGTTTTAATTTTTGCTACTAATTTTATTAAGATTTGTTTCTGATTTTATTAAATAGAATAAATGTTATTTTATAAGTTACAAGGGTTATTTTGATGCTAACCTGCCCAAGTAACTGTCCACAATAAAAGTTAAGGGCGTACTCTTCTCCTAATAATATAAGAAGCTGTCCGAGCAATTTACAGAAGTTAATTTTGCGCGATTAAAAGTGCAGGTTCGCGAACTTGAGTTTAAATGAGTGTATTAGTACACCAATGAAGAATATTTCAGTGACCATATTTTCTAACTTTTTTCGGTTCAACGAGCTGTCGGCTGTCTCTGAAACGTTGTAGTAACTGGTTTTATCGAATTGAAAATTGGTTTTTACATTATTATTGTGTATATCACACAAATTTATTGTTTTGTCTTTGACTTAATAAAAATATGTACTTATTATAGGTATACTTACTTTCTTTCTATTTTATTATTAATTTGCTTATAAGGTAAATAATTTTATTTTGAACTTTCTGTGCATAAGAGTAAACAGACACATACGTTTAATTAAGTGGCCATAAATGACCAGTGCTTTATACTTATGAAAAATAAAAATTAAATTAAAAAATAAACATTTTGTTACTTTTCAGTTGCTACTGAAAATGTTTCCTAAAATTCGCTGAAAATGTTTTATTTTAAAAGGATGAGTTTTTAAGGATCCTGTTTTAGGTAATGGATATACATAAATATTTTGATCATGTTAATACGCCTTTTTAAAAATTTCATATTATACACACTTCAATAGCTACATCCGTTATTAAATCAAATTGAAAATTATATTACATTATTAAATTTTAAATTATGTAATTAAAGTTAGAATAACTGTCCTCTTTTCATTAATAAAATAAATTATTATGCAATATCTATGGTCAATTTTGCGTGTAGAAATTACATTCTGAAAGTATTTTTAAAATTACAGCATTAAAAATATATAAAACCGAATTACACGTAAAAAAATAATACCAAACACACAAAACATTTGAAACATTTTAATTTACACGATTATTAAATATTGTACATGGTATATGCACACACTACATTCAGTATCTATGTACGTAATATAAAACAATATGTATTTTAAATATGAATTTGAATATATAAAATATTACAATGAAAATGTATAACTACAATTTTGTATTAATATTCCAATATTATCGATTTCAGTGCACGGATAAAGGGGGTATACACAAATTATTTAAAATGTGCATTTTCACATGAATTTATACTTAACTTAACAATTTAATATCACAGCAGTTTATTTAAAATAGATTATAAAATTTCTACTTATTCGGTCACATATATCATATTTTCGTTATAAACAGAGAAAAATACATTAAAGTTTTATTATTAGCAAATGCAGTAGCGGGATCAGATTTTAAGGGCTCAATGAATAAAATCTAGGCTATTGCATTTTCTAACGATTTATCAACATTTGTTCACAATAAGAAAATATAAGATAAAACATTTAAAAAGATTTTTCTTTGTACCTACCGTTCCAAAATATATAACATTTACTCGTATCTAATTAACACAAATCACATTTTTTAATTACTTACATCTAAGGTATAATAATGATGTCCTATTTACTCTAATGAAGACATATTATTTTCTACACCTAAAATCTAATGTTTACCCTGCTCTTATTATCAATCTAAAGGCCATCAGTACAAAAAAAATTTAAGTTCGTCTACGAGAATTAAACATTTTTATGGATAATATGGTATAAATATGTACATAAAGTAATATTCAAATAGAAACTGCTTCTTATGATTAGAAATTATTCTTTCAATTTCACCTTTTTAATACAAAAAAATCATTATTATTTTTATCTTCGCTAAATTTACCCTTGCATTTTTACTACCTTAATAATTTTAACCCCAAATATGCCCGGCAATGCAATGGTTTAATTTTATGTTTAATGTGCGTTTAATTCTTGCAAATATTTACCGTCGTTTTAAATATTCGTTAAAGGTAATCCTGAACTTTTTAATTTTTGAGAGCGTAACGAGTGAATTTAAATTATAAAACATTGTCCAACGAACGAACGAGTTTCAAAACAGAGAGTAAATTTTTAATATTCCATTCATACGCAAGATTTGAGAGTATAATTAAAAAAATATTTTTACGTTGCCGAGAATAATTTAATTATTAAAAATCACTACCCCCTCGGGGTAAAGGTGGACTCAAGAGAAGCAAATTAAATGTTTTAAAAGAGGTGTTACGTAAATATGTTGTATGTATTATTTAAAAAGTTTTAAAATTGTCGGGTATATTTAGCGCAAAATTACACGTCAGATAAATACATAAAGGGAGTAAAAAATAATAAAACAGTAGTACTTATTATAGGTATTATTATTATTTAGTAGGGCGATTGAATCCTCTAAATAATATTAAATTTTGCACTTGGAGGAAGCTGAGAAATATTAGGGAATAGACAAAACAGTGTTCGAAATACACTTTACCGTATAGTAATTATTGTAACAGCTGTGCAAACAATTGTGGTTGAATCATCTACTGTAACTAAACGTCTCATTGTTATAGAGGCAAAAGCCACGATTTTAGACACTCTGGCTGTCTGACATTAACTTATATTAATTCTACTTCAAAAATGACGATAATTTATTAACCATTCAATTTTAGGCTAATTGGAAATCGAAAATGTGAAGTTATTCATTAGCGAAGGGTTTCTTCATAATATGCTCGTACAATTATTGGATCTCATGTTTGCTTTTCGTGTCCTTTATGTCACTATGTACGACCAAGTTTTACGTAAAAATGTAGTAAATGCATAAAATTTTACTAGAGATTATCGTATTTATTTGAATAAATAATAATTTAAAATATAACAGGTAACAGTTTTGTTGCACAAAATTTACGCTATCGGATTTCCTGTACCTACATGAAATAGGTACCTACTCTATATAAGTAGGTTTCGAGTAATAAAATGTGTTCTAAATAACAAGGTTCATTATAATTACTACATTACACCAGTTTGAAATTGGAGCAATAAAAACACAAGTTTGAAACTTACAGAACATTTAGATTGTTTGCCCAACTTACACCTTATTACGTCGGGTTTTGGTATATCTAAATAGCATTGTTTGTTAAGATTTGTATCATTTTATGTTACCAAGGTACAACCAAATAATGTTAAATTTGTCCCGGTTTGGTTAGTCGACAAAAAAGTGCGGGTAAACCGTATTATTATTTAATGCAACTCGAATACCAAAAATATAATTTCAGTTTTACACATCAAAGAAGAATACTTTTTTAGAATACGAGTCGCTTTATAATGGCATCAATAATCCATTTTATTTAAATAAGCCTCATATTTTTATGCTAATATAAAATAAATAATTTCCTCTTGTTATTTTAAGACAATGAACATTTTTTAAACGAAACCTTTTAAGAGAATAACTTTTTAAGATCATAAGAAAATAATCTTCTTAGCAATACTTTATTATTTACTATAGGAGAAAAAATCTCGTGAAAGGCTTACACTTTTTTGCAATTTCCATTTGAAAACAAATTCGGTAAGAAGTAGTTTCTATTAAGTGAAAATAAATTGTGTTAGTAAAATAAATAATATTAGTCGGCCAATAAGCAAGTTATTTACTTTAGACATTTGTTGCTGGTTGTAACACTACGGGCAGTCCATTTTTTGCAACTAAATCATTCGGAGTGATTTCCTTTATTTCGAGAGTCAAGTTTATGTTAGAACGAGATGTAAGCGTAATTGCTGAAGTAGAAACTTTACTAACTAGAAGACCTGCATCACACTCATCTTCGTTGTTGGGACAAATGGACGTGGCCCTTATCTGTTGATTCTTTTCAGAAATTTTCTTTTTACGTGGGAAAACACTATTTTCTAAATTTAAGGTAGCGTTTACGTCGCTGCCAGACGCACACGTGAAAACCTTCATGAATCCTTTCCTAAAATTGTCGCTAAGAAAAGCGTACAAAATTGGGTTTATTGCAGAATTTGAATAACTTAAACAGAACGCAAATAATTGTATATAAACTACGGCTTCTGATGGTCCCTGGTCGCTTGGTGTGTAAGTCGCGGCTATTTGAGTGACCCAATATGGCAACCAGCATAAGACGTAACAAGTTACAACTGTGAGAACTAACTTTGTGACTTTACGATGTGATCGTTTCTTTTCTTTAGATTTATTTTTAGGTCCTACGGTTTTAAGCCTTTGTATTACTAAACAATAAAAAATTAACGTCAAGCAAAGCGGTATTGCAAAACTGAAAACGAAGCTATATATAATAAATGTGGTCGCCCTTTGTTGACTTTCGGTAGTATTTTCGGTATGATTGTCCGACCATACAATAACACAAGAATTAAAGGTCTCGTTTTGACCGGGCCTGGAGTTTTCCTCTTGTTTTGAGTGACTAAAAATTGGTATTATTAGGATTAAACTGCACGTCCACGCAGCAAACGAAACTATTTTGGATATCATCGGTGTCCTCCACTTTTGCGACGCTACGGGATGACAAACTGCAATATATCGATCCGCACTCAATATAAATATTAATATGCTACTAGTAAATTGATTAATACTTGTTAAAATAAGATAAGTTTTACACATAAATTCACCAAATATCCAACTACCTTGAACCATCGTTATTAACAAAAATGGTATTCCTATTAGGAAGCATTCATCGGCTACGGCTAAATTTACAATGTACATGTTCGTAACAGTTTGCAATTTTGAAAATTTTATCACCACATAAATTACTAAAGAATTTCCTACCAAACCGCCCAAACATACTCCAGCAAATAATATTTCTTGTACGATAAACATAATTGAAGATGACGTCAATGTTGTGTGACCGTGGTTCCCACTGTTGTTTCTGTCGTTTTGTGTAAAATTTTCCAAAAACGACGCCTGACTGGGCGTCATATTTAAAGAGAATATCGTATCGTTCATTTTGATTCTCTTCTGAAGGGTCGTCGAAAATATTGCAGTACCTACGGTCTACTATGCGGTGTGATCTTGAGTTCTTTCGGTGCTCAATTGCAGATTTTTGTTATTTACCTAAAACAAAGCACCAACATTAGTAAATGCAATTTTTAGTTCGAAGGAGGATTTTTAAATTCTAGAACTTTTGAGAAAACTTTTTTTTAAATTTAATATCGATATAATATTATAAGTTAATGCCGAAGTAGCAAACAATTTCCTTTGAGAAAGAATCGCTATACAACTGTATAAAACTTTTCAGCTTACCAACTATAGCCTTTTGTTGCTTCATAAGTATTATTTGAGCAGAGCAAGTAGCAGTCTTGTTTATTAAAAAAGTTTTGTAAAAGTACAAAGCTTGGGCTTCGTTATTAAACTCATAAACTCCACAAGCATTTACTTGACAACACTTTATATTTTAACGTTTTGTTAAATCTTAGCCCATACGCAACGAAATTTATAAATCAGATCGTTTCCTTTTAATCGAATAGATATAGGAAACTTGTTCAGGTAAACCAAAGAAATAATATCGTTTCTAAAAATTGGAAGGTGTTACACCACGTTCTGCATCCACGACACCTTTCCAACAGGTAATAAAAGGTTGGCTAGCTCAAAGTCGCGAAGGGGTGGGTTGGTGGAAGGAATGAAAGGGTCGTGTGACGGCACGTCGCAAAGCGTGTGTTTCCTATCGACGACCGGGCAATCCTCGATCGCGATTCTAAAAATTGTCAAAATCGGTGTGAATAATTTACACAGGGGGGGAGTTAAGTCAAAATCGAGGGGGTTAATATACACGAGGGAGTTTAAATGGGCGCCACGCATACGAAGAAATGAATCTCTTTGAAGGGGACTGGTTATCACACCTTCCAAGCTGGTACGCGACAACTTGATGATCTTACAGCGAACTCTCACTCCGGAAAAACCTCGCTCAATGACCTTACCTTTACAGGAGGCGAACTTTCCGTTGGTGAAAATAGCTAAATAAACATTAACACAACAATAATAATAACACACAAAGTTGGGAAATAATAAAAATGTATTAAATAAAATAATATCAGGGGGGAGTTGACAAGGTTTACACAAGATGCTATCAAATTTACATGTCTTGTATAAAAATAAATATGTACAGTTGACGGAACCTTTCCGTGTGGTTTCCGTTGCGAAACTAATACTCGTAAAACAATTACTCTTACAAAAATACAAAAGGTTAATTTGCATGAAAGGGGGGGCGTACTGAATACAGCACTCCACCAAAATAAATAGTTACTTAAGCGCAACTTGATAATATTCAAAACTATGATTCATAAAATTGATCATGGAACTTAATCAATGCAATTGATCATCAAAATTCCCAACAACGGGACAAACAAACTTTAGCTACAATACTAAACTTGAAACGTTACGTTAAATTGTTTGGTTACATTCTGAACGCTCGAATGGCGTGGTAAAAGTTACGTTAATAATAGATAGTAATATTAAGTTAAATAAAAGGTATACAAAATGGTTGCGATATCGTCTTCCAGGGTTGAACTGAACGTTCATAAACACAACTAATGGTCAATAGGACCAATTAACATCACAATCTTAAAAATATAAAAAGGTTTCTTACTTAATTTGGGTGGTTGATGTTCGACCTCTAGGTAAAGTCGATGACGGGTCCTTCAGGAGTGAGATTTCGTCTTCAGAACGTAGAATGAAGCTGAATGTGATGTCTCAAACCATATCAGAAGGGCAGCGTAATAACCAGCTTCCCAAAAACTCTTCAAATCGGAAGGTGGTGAAATAACAGGGTGGTTCACGCACTGTATTTCGCGATAAAATAGGGGTCTCCGTACGAAATAATTCACTAAGTTAGTTGTTCGCGAAGTGACAAATAATCCAAGCCGGCACTGTCTAAGCAAGAAATGTTAATGTGGTGTCCGATAAAAAAAGACGATTGGAATGCACACATGGGTTGGAAGTGCAACACCTGTTTTGTACCATTCGATAAAAGCAATGTTACGTACTTGCCTTATGAGCGGCAAGCAATAACTCGACGTGATTAACGTGATAAGCAGATGGTATAAAAAGTCCGATAATTGATTCAATGTTTAGTAACCATAGACGATATTAATTGTTCGATCACTTATTAAATATTAGCAACAATTGACGATATACTGGTTCGATAAAATATTAATTGTTTATTACAATTGACGATATTCTGGTTCGATAAAATATTAATTGTTTATTAACAATTGACGATATTCTGGCCCGATAAAATATTAATTGTTTATTAACAATTGACGATATTAATCGTTTAACAACAATTGACGGTATTAATGTTCGATAAAATATTAATTGTTTATTAACAATTGACGATATTAATTGTTCGATAGTACCTGCAGTTGACACACACTAATTTTTAGCACCAATGACTTGTATTTATTTAAAGACCTCTAATAAATGTGAGACCTCGATAGTTAATTCCGCTTTTGGAAGCGCTAAGATACGAAAAAGGTAGTATCAGATTCCAAGTGAATCTCTCCGAATATGCAATTTGCAGCTCAATTTATGCATTCTCCCTACTCTGATCTGGGATTTTTCCCACTTACTGATTGATTTGGATCCTTGTAATTGGGTCCTATAAATTTAGGAAGAAGGGCGACGCGATTTAATTGGACAATACCTAGAGTGTGAGAGCACACTTTCTTCTTTCTCCATGTAAAGTGTATCGAGAAGTTTGGTACGACACGTGCGAGCAAAACAATTTTTTGCTCGTCTGGTTGGACGAGAAAGGTCTAACTTTTGCACTTTTTACTTGTTTTTATCGAAGTCTGTAATTTCGAAATCGCTATCCTTTCCATGTTAAACCCGAGCACATTTGGCCGCTTATCTGCACATGGTCGAGATAGCAAAACAAAAGGCATTGATTCTCACGAGTTTCAAACATGCACGTGTGTGTCCTTGTATTGACAACTGGCTCGTGATTATGGATCGTATAAAAGTGTCTCTCGATCCTACCTAAAATTTATAGTAATGCATTTGCCTATATTGACGTTTAGTTTGCAACGTTATAGAATAGAGAATTTATTGCCGATGAGGTGAATTATGGATTAATGCTACGTCAACATTATTAACACTTCCTCATCTACCGTATGGTTTATTGTACGTGTATTAAAATATTTGATGATACTTTCCTAACTATACCATTCTTAAGATTATTGTGCATTTGCAAAACGTAAATTTATTAGTTGAGCGAATGTTTCAATCTTTTATATTTACAACCCGACCTAAAAATGTTTTCTCAAAGAGTAATTTTCAACGGATCGATTCGAAATTTAACATATAAGTTTAATAGATCATAAACGCAAAATCTAAGGGTGCGCCCGATGCGCGGAATAAGGTGACACTCCCCTTACGTCAAGAGTTGTTATCCCTAACTACTCTTCAACTGGGACGCGCGCAACCTCAACCGAAACAAAAACTGTCCTACGATAAACCATCAACACTTATAGTGCTGCAACATCTACTCAACTAGTGACTAGACTATACGTATATGCCGGGAAAGAGAGAGAAGGTTCACCTAACCCTAGGCTTAATCAACCCGTGAGTCGTAGTGACTCCTACATGAGAGGGCGGTTCGCGAAATCACGCGATCATTCGCTGGCCGTGGGACCCACAAATGTCTGTGAAGACACCGGACTCTAGATCAAGGTAGACCTGAGCTAAGGTAACACTTCCTTGGCGTACTCATATTTACAAAGCCTTCTCTAAAATGGTTCAGTCGATGGGGACTGTCTGCCTTTTTCAATACGTTGAAAAAACAGAGTAAAAAAAGACGTGTGCTTGGCTGGATCATATTTACAAAAGCCGTTTGATGCACTTCAGTAGATGGGGACTGTCTGTTTTATCAGTTATCGTTGGTGAAACAGAGAAAAAAACTTGCGCTTAGCTTGATCAAATTTACAAAGCCGTTTGAGAGATCACTAACCTTCCTCATGACTTCGATCCGGACGAGATGATCGGAAGAGAGAGAAGAGGTAATGATGGGGGGGCGAGAAAAAAATTTGAGATGGGGTGACAACCTATGAGGGACAGTCGAGGGAACAAATCCTCGATTCGTCCGGCTTGATCACGGATGTACACGAAAAAAAAAAAAATGTGGGGCATAATCGACAATCCAGATCGGGATGGGGTAATAAACTACAAGGGCAGTCGAGGGAACTTGTCCTCGATCCGTCCGTGTTGTACCTTGATGTATACAAAAAAAAGAAAAGAAACATGGGGCCTAGCCATGAATCGGGTTTCCACTGAATAAAAAAATATTCGTGGGGCATAGTTGACGGTACGGGTCGGGATGGTTTGCTTCCATCAGTGTAGTCGAAGGGAACGTCCTTGAACCACACTGACGTAAACGGGAGCTTTCATTGAATACAAAAAAAACCGTGGGGCCTAACCGTGGACCTACACAATCTATCGCCTCACAAAAAAAATGAAGCTAGCACAACTAAGGTTGACTCTACCAACGCTAGTGGTGAGTTTTGATGTGCAAAAAAAAACATCGTCATTTATTGAGAAGTCCTGCGGTGATCGGCACCGGAGAAAACTTCACTCTAAATGTTGTCTTACACAGGTAGTGTTAGTGCAAGACGGGGACGTTGTACCAGTGGAACGTATCCACTAGGGTACAAGGCCACAAAAGATCATAACATGTAACATAAGGGGGGGGTTTAGAAGTTGAACGACGGCTGGATCAAATTTACAAAGCCGGTCCTATCTAATTCGGTAGGCGGGGGGGGTTTGATTAATTTAAACGGGACTAAAGTGATCGTTATACACGAAAAAAAAAATTTAACAACAAAAAAAGATATACGAAAACTGACTGAAATTCGAAATGGTGACAACCGTCCGGGTTGCACCTAAATGTTTGCTCAAAAATATATGAAGTGACTCTACTGTATAAAACTGACGAATGTGAGAAATAATTTTTCTCCAAAAGGTCAAAACGTAACTATGAAATTAACGCATGACTAATGATAACATTGGGTAATCAATTCAATGTAATCCTAGTCTCTACTTGATTCAACTGAGCGATTGATTGGGTGATTAGGCCAATGGCTCGCTAAGCGTACCCTCTAAATCCATAAACAATAATTTCTGAAATGGTTGACTGAAAATTCAAAAAAAATTCGAGATTACAAAATGACATGCCGGAAAATTCAAAAAAACAAACTCGAGATTACAAAAATGACTTGCGAGATAAACAATGAAGCAAAAAGAAAAAAATGACCCGTTTATACTTTGGGGGCACGTAGTTTTCTGTCGTACGATAGGGACATAACAAATATCTCCCTTAACCTTACTGACTTAAAACTAGCTTAAAAATACCCAAACTTAACGCTAACTAAACCGATAACTAAAATTAACTAAACCGAAATCTAGACTAATCCTTACGTACTAAAAGCGCGAGAGAAAAAAAAATTACACAGAAAAAAAATGTTCCACGTCCCAAGTCTTAAACAAACTTAAGCCGTTGTGACCGTTGCGAGAGAGGGCGGTTCGCGAAGTCACGGGATCGTTCGCTTGCCGTGAGACCCACAATCACAAACAGAAACGCTGAACTCTAGCTTGGGTTGGACCCGAAAACGTGGTAAAAGTTGGGAGGCGTCAAAATATACGCCTCTGGGATGAACGGATCAAATTTACAAGTTCACCCCTAATGGGTTTGTTCTTCCTTAGACCGGCAGGTGTTATGACCGTGTAGCATAGTTGTAGTCAATCTATTATTCCCTAACAAAAGGTAAATTTCCCAGAGTGTTGCTTCGAGTTATAACCCCTTACTTCTGTACGAAATTCCCTTACTAAGAAGGTTCCTTTGGGGCAGATTTTCATCCGCCAAAAAAAATGGGACGATAATTCACCGGGGAATGGACTAAGCCCACGAAATTACTTTATAACCCTGGGGTTTGGATCGTCGTCCATATGTGGATCGACGTCCAAAAAAAATGTTTATCTAGCAGTGGAACCATGTCCAGCATGATAATTCGATAGCTCGATGAGAAGTGGGTCACTCTAAACAACTATTAACTATGACAACCTTACTACAAAAAATAAAATTCGGTAAAATTTTCCTTCCAGGGTGTGTTAAAAACTTCCCCTAAAGGGTGTGTTGCGACAAATGATTTGTCCGAAATTGGACACAAGTCCAAACAATACAACACGGCGTGAGGCAATGTCTAATGCAATTGCATTCTCAGCCCTGATCTTAATTTTAATTTCAAAAACGAAAACGAAAAAACTAAAAAAAATCTATTTTAAACGGTACTCGATACCAGGAAAGAACGGTGAGGGATGGTGGGGGCAAGTTAACGTCGTGCGATTGACAATAAGACAGGATCAGTGTGTATGAAGCGACAGTGACACATTGACCTCAACCCGAAATGATAACTAGATGTTACCCTACCACTAACTTAAAGAAAAATGTCTCAATGGACTGGGATTCAAAAACTATGCGTTAAACTTCAAAAAACTTTAAAAAACTTTAACTTAAATTCAAAAAAACTTTCAACTGAATTTGAAAACTTTCAATCTAATTTGAAAAACTATTAGTCAAGTTTGAAAAACTTTTGATTAAATTCAAAACAACATTCCATTAATTTCAAAAAAAAATTCCCCTCAATTCGAAAAAACTTTTCGTTAAACTGAAAAAACTTGGCTCCAAAGGCCGATATTAAATTCAAAATGTTTATCTTAATTCACGAAAAAACTTGACGTCAAACTAAAAAAAAATTTAATTTAAGTATCACTATTAAATTTAAAAATGTTTACTTTAATTAACAAAAACTTGACGTTAAATTCAAAAAAAACTTTAATTTAAATGGTAACATGAAATTCAAAATGTTTACTTTAAAAAACTTGAAGTTAACAATAATTTAAACTGCTCTAGATCAAACTCAAAATTCGGAAATACGTCTGCAAATGAAATTCAAAAAAAAACTTTTACTATTCCACTAAATGTGTGCGTAAAATTTCAAAACTACACCCACAAAACTAATGTCGAAGATTGAACCTTGAAACTAAATTCAAAAAAAAATTTTAGAAAAACTTTACGTTAAATGTCCATACAAAAATTCAGAATATTTAAAAAAAATAAATGCGTAATCTAATGAAGTGCGTAAATGCGTAAGTGCGTGACCCGTAGTCAAGCGTAAGAATGCGTACGAAACGCTTTGTGTCTTGTTCGAGACAAATGAAAACAAAACAAAAAAAAATGCGTAATAAGTGTACGGTGTTACTAGCATAAAATACGTATGGAACCGAGTGCGTAAATAACATGCGTACTTAAATATACACGATCTAAATGTAACCATGTGTGCTAGGCACAACAAAAAAAACTTTCTATCGCTATTTGCTAAAGATGGAAATAAAAAACAAGGTTCGCTATAAATGGTACGCAATGATAATGCGTAAAGGTGCGTAGAAGACGCAGATCAAAATCTTTCATCGTTAAATGCTGAAGGCTAATAAAAATTTGTTACTAAAATTTCCGATGTGAGGGAGGGTGGCATTGCTAAGGGATTGTGCGTTAGGGTGGTTTTCGTTCTACAGAAAGGGTTGCGAAATACAGGGTAGACTTTCAACGTCCGATATAGACGGTAAGGGTTCACACAAAAAAAAATGGTGAAACGAAAAAACTTTAAACTAAGTTGAGTGACAAGTAAGAGTTTTCAACAAAATTTAAGGGTTGCGATATCATCGCCACGTTAGGGCGGTAAGGGTGTTCGCAGTTTTACGTCATGCACGGGACAATAAGGGTTGTACACGCCAAAACGGCATTATAAACCGGTAAAAAAATGTAAGTTGTTTCGGTCTACAGTCAGCGGTGGTCCGCACCAGACCTGACCTCCTCGATTCAACCTAATAAACACGCAATAAAAACAAAGCGAAATGTTATGGCGACATTTCCTTAAAAGTACAAAAAGCAAGGTAAAATGTTATGATGACATTTTACAATACGACGAGAAAAAAAATTTAACAATAATGACTAAGGACTAAATACATTCGCAACGACACACACGCACTAAAAAAATTCATTCATACATTCACACGAAAAACAAACACACACAAAAATCTTAATATTAAAATCGGGGCTTTAGTTTCTCTTAATTGGAGCATTATGCCCTGCAACGATTTTTTTCTTGGTCCTACTCTGTCTGGGGTTACAATGGGGACAAGTTTTTGTGGTCTCATCTTTTCTCCCACAACGATAGCAATATATACGTTTCTGCGGAACGGTACAACGCAACGCTAAATGTCCTGTGCCACCACAATTCCAACACAAAAGGGTGTTATTATTTGTCTTATTATGAATACGGCTCTTACACCCGAATTCACCATTACTTTGCTCGTCATTACGCGGTCCGCTAAAATTTTCGGACTCGTCCCGGGATAAATTTTCAATTTCTCTTACTGACATATTTTCTTTTGTCAGTATAGAGACGTTTTCGACCTGACCTGAAATTCGTAAGTGAAACTTCACGATCGGGGTTGATATTTCGAAATTTCTATTCGAATTCGCCGCTTCGACGGTACCGCGATCAACAGGGGGTTCTTTTGTAATTTCCTCCACGGTATTGGACCTAAAATCTCTCTCCGTCCGGGAGTCTGCTAATAGTAAGCCATAAGTTGACCTAAATTCCTCCAATTGATCTAAAATCCTAAGTTTGGAGTCTTTATCTTTTATTAATACGGGTTTTGATTTAAATAATCGATTAAAATAATGCGTTAGTTTCGTCTCTATGTTCATTTCTAGATTGGGTTTCTGATCACGCGAAACTTCTAAGCGACCAAGTAACTTTTTAATAATTAACACGCCTTCTTTTAAAGCTGCTAAATCTTCCGCAAAGGAAAACGGATACCATAATAGAATGTATTTTTCACCCTGTTCCTCTTTCATAAGGGCTGATACTAATTCATCGCGTAATTCTCTTAATGAACCGTGAAAAGGTAAACCTCTAATTTTTAATTCGTACTGGACTTCGTCTTTACGCAATTTGTCCGGTACAATCCTGAATGCCATTATTAATCGAAATGAATAAATTTAATTAAATACAAAAAAGGATTCGCGGAACACGACTCTACTTTGTTCTCTGAACAACTAATGGTAAACGGAAATACAATATTTGATCTTAAAATCACGATAAATTTTACTTTTAATTATAAATAGGGGGGCGTCATGGAATCTCGTTAGTCCATTCATGCGCGTCGGTACTATTTTTAAAATTGAAATCTTAATTCAAAACTTCGTGATTTACAAAATTTGACGTAATATGCCAAAAGGGCTTTATCGATAGCTACTAAGTTGGGTGCCAAGTTATATTTTAACCTACAAAAATTAATTTGGAATTTACTTGATTTACAAACAAAAATTCGATATGATGTGCCAAAAGGGCTTCTCGATAGGCCGGGGTTTCTCGATAGCCCCACGTTGGGCGCCAAATTATTATCCTGTTACACCACGTTCTGCATCCACGACACCTTTCCAACAGGTAATAAAAGGTTGGCTAGCTCAAAGTCGCGAAGGGGTGGGTTGGTGGAAGGAATGAAAGGGTCGTGTGACGGCACGTCGCAAAGCGTGTGTTTCCTATCGACGACCGGGCAATCCTCGATCGCGATTCTAAAAATTGTCAAAATCGGTGTGAATAATTTACACAGGGGGGGAGTTAAGTCAAAATCGAGGGGGTTAATATACACGAGGGAGTTTAAATGGGCGCCACGCATACGAAGAAATGAATCTCTTTGAAGGGGACTGGTTATCACACCTTCCAAGCTGGTACGCGACAACTTGATGATCTTACAGCGAACTCTCACTCCGGAAAAACCTCGCTCAATGACCTTACCTTTACAGGAGGCGAACTTTCCGTTGGTGAAAATAGCTAAATAAACATTAACACAACAATAATAATAACACACAAAGTTGGGAAATAATAAAAATGTATTAAATAAAATAATATCAGGGGGGAGTTGACAAGGTTTACACAAGATGCTATCAAATTTACATGTCTTGTATAAAAATAAATATGTACAGTTGACGGAACCTTTCCGTGTGGTTTCCGTTGCGAAACTAATACTCGTAAAACAATTACTCTTACAAAAATACAAAAGGTTAATTTGCATGAAAGGGGGGGCGTACTGAATACAGCACTCCACCAAAATAAATAGTTACTTAAGCGCAACTTGATAATATTCAAAACTATGATTCATAAAATTGATCATGGAACTTAATCAATGCAATTGATCATCAAAATTCCCAACAACGGGACAAACAAACTTTAGCTACAATACTAAACTTGAAACGTTACGTTAAATTGTTTGGTTACATTCTGAACGCTCGAATGGCGTGGTAAAAGTTACGTTAATAATAGATAGTAATATTAAGTTAAATAAAAGGTATACAAAATGGTTGCGATATCGTCTTCCAGGGTTGAACTGAACGTTCATAAACACAACTAATGGTCAATAGGACCAATTAACATCACAATCTTAAAAATATAAAAAGGTTTCTTACTTAATTTGGGTGGTTGATGTTCGACCTCTAGGTAAAGTCGATGACGGGTCCTTCAGGAGTGAGATTTCGTCTTCAGAACGTAGAATGAAGCTGAATGTGATGTCTCAAACCATATCAGAAGGGCAGCGTAATAACCAGCTTCCCAAAAACTCTTCAAATCGGAAGGTGGTGAAATAACAGGGTGGTTCACGCACTGTATTTCGCGATAAAATAGGGGTCTCCGTACGAAATAATTCACTAAGTTAGTTGTTCGCGAAGTGACAAATAATCCAAGCCGGCACTGTCTAAGCAAGAAATGTTAATGTGGTGTCCGATAAAAAAAGACGATTGGAATGCACACATGGGTTGGAAGTGCAACACCTGTTTTGTACCATTCGATAAAAGCAATGTTACGTACTTGCCTTATGAGCGGCAAGCAATAACTCGACGTGATTAACGTGATAAGCAGATGGTATAAAAAGTCCGATAATTGATTCAATGTTTAGTAACCATAGACGATATTAATTGTTCGATCACTTATTAAATATTAGCAACAATTGACGATATACTGGTTCGATAAAATATTAATTGTTTATTACAATTGACGATATTCTGGTTCGATAAAATATTAATTGTTTATTAACAATTGACGATATTCTGGCCCGATAAAATATTAATTGTTTATTAACAATTGACGATATTAATCGTTTAACAACAATTGACGGTATTAATGTTCGATAAAATATTAATTGTTTATTAACAATTGACGATATTAATTGTTCGATAGTACCTGCAGTTGACACACACTAATTTTTAGCACCAATGACTTGTATTTATTTAAAGACCTCTAATAAATGTGAGACCTCGATAGTTAATTCCGCTTTTGGAAGCGCTAAGATACGAAAAAGGTAGTATCAGATTCCAAGTGAATCTCTCCGAATATGCAATTTGCAGCTCAATTTATGCATTCTCCCTACTCTGATCTGGGATTTTTCCCACTTACTGATTGATTTGGATCCTTGTAATTGGGTCCTATAAATTTAGGAAGAAGGGCGACGCGATTTAATTGGACAATACCTAGAGTGTGAGAGCACACTTTCTTCTTTCTCCATGTAAAGTGTATCGAGAAGTTTGGTACGACACGTGCGAGCAAAACAATTTTTTGCTCGTCTGGTTGGACGAGAAAGGTCTAACTTTTGCACTTTTTACTTGTTTTTATCGAAGTCTGTAATTTCGAAATCGCTATCCTTTCCATGTTAAACCCGAGCACATTTGGCCGCTTATCTGCACATGGTCGAGATAGCAAAACAAAAGGCATTGATTCTCACGAGTTTCAAACATGCACGTGTGTGTCCTTGTATTGACAACTGGCTCGTGATTATGGATCGTATAAAAGTGTCTCTCGATCCTACCTAAAATTTATAGTAATGCATTTGCCTATATTGACGTTTAGTTTGCAACGTTATAGAATAGAGAATTTATTGCCGATGAGGTGAATTATGGATTAATGCTACGTCAACATTATTAACACTTCCTCATCTACCGTATGGTTTATTGTACGTGTATTAAAATATTTGATGATACTTTCCTAACTATACCATTCTTAAGATTATTGTGCATTTGCAAAACGTAAATTTATTAGTTGAGCGAATGTTTCAATCTTTTATATTTACAACCCGACCTAAAAATGTTTTCTCAAAGAGTAATTTTCAACGGATCGATTCGAAATTTAACATATAAGTTTAATAGATCATAAACGCAAAATCTAAGGGTGCGCCCGATGCGCGGAATAAGGTGACAAAGGTCAGCAGGTTGGCGTATGTAAGTCACTCGAAACCAACTAATCGTGCAAATAAAAAAATTAAATTTATAAAAATAATAAAACCTTATTAGCGCAATAGTCACAATTAATTAAAAAGAAATGTGTAAGTTATGTACATTATATTTTTCAAATTTATTTGAATGTCATAAATTCTCGGGAAATTTTGGATATAATTTTTGGTTAATAAATTTTGAATTACAGGATCTGTTTATGACATAACAAGTTATTTAGACATTCAGATACTACACAAATCCGGGGTTTAGAATTTATTGACCGCTTCACTTAATTTGACATGCCGGTATAATTTTGGTACTTTTCTTTAATTCAATTCTGTTTGTGCACCACGGTTTGAAGATTCATTAATGGATCATTTATTTTTTAATTCGTAACCGTCAACTAATTATTAATTTGATTTCAGTCGAAAAATTATCAAACTAACTGAAATAGGCTTTAGTAATTGACTATACAAAGAGTAACTCGCTAACATTGTGATAATTTATTGTTGTTTAGGTAATTTAGTATTGTTAATTTTAACAAAGAGAAAGTTTAACAGATGTAGAAAATGTATCCACTTACAAAAGTAAAATTTAACTTACTAGCATTAATATCTATAGGTAATATTATATCACTTCCATTTTTTGTTGCGAATTATAGCTCAAGTTTATCAATAATCAAGAGAGCTAAGAAGGTGAGTACTTACTATATACCGAATGATGAGAAAATACATGAACTTCTACCTCTACGCACTCGACAAAAAATTAGCTATTACCAACCTACTTATTTTATTGCCTAGACCCTAGATAACTCTTATAAGTTTAGGTTTTATGTCGTTCTTACATTATGATGCTTACAGCATGGCTTATGGTTTTAAGGAATTGGATAGTCAACGGATTAAAGGTGATGATGTGTTGAATTTTTTGTTCACCATCAATCGGATATTATACTGAAGCTTTCATTCAAAGCTACTAAGTATTTATAATCACCACTCGACGTTATTACGTTAATCATAAACTAAAGTGATTCCATCACAGTAATCCAGCTTTTATCAACGAGACACACAAGTCCCCTTTGTTAAATAACAGATCAACTTATATGACAGGCTTCTAACTTTAAGGTAATTCGGCATTCCAACAAGATCAGGATGTAAGACGGATTCGAGACAGGGAAGGTCTAAATGACTCGTTAGAAAATCGTTCTATAGGAAACATGCAAGATAATCTGCGACAATGCCTACAAGTAGACCACTAGGCAGAAACCTTCGGTGGCTGGAAAACAATGCCCTTATTTTTAAAGGGATTCAAAGTAATTACTGATGCGCTAAAATTTGGGCGGCTTAGTTAGAGGGATCACTTTTATATCTTTTTTCTTTCAAATTGAAATATTTTGAACAATATTTAGCTTATCTGTAAATTGGTATACTAGTTTTTACTCTTCTTTACATGCGTACCTATACAGAAAGTATAAAAATATGACCTTTCATATTTCAGCACATCAACAGACCTAAAACTGATATAAATTCAATTTATTGAGATTGAAAAATATTGGAATGAAATAAAATTCATAAATCTAAGATTAATTTCTTTTTCGAATTTTATTAAAGAAATCTAATACTATTTACCAAAACAATTTAGCGAATGCAAAGAAAGTAAATGAAGAACACGAGCAAATTAAAATAAAAAATTACCGTAAATTTAAAAATAAGAAAGCAATCTAAATAAAAAAAGTTAATTTTAAAATGCTGTTGAATTATCATGGCGTCTGTAATAAAACAAGACATCAAACATTTTATGTTTAGCGTTTTGCATTTATTAGCTACATTGCACTAAAAACTTGAGACTTTTAATTTAAAATTCCGCAATTTGCACGTAAGTGTAAAATGCACCAATTTTTTTTAAAAACAAATTGAATTTTAACGTTAATTCTGTTGAGTTTTTCAATCCAGCTTTATTAGCGTATAATGAAGTCAAAATAATCGGCGCAGAAGTTGTATTCCAAAGCTTTTGTTTAAAAACATGAAAAGCAAAATTATAGTGAAGTATTAGTGAAGCAGGATCCATCCTTTGAACTACCAATAAGATCAAAACCATAATTTTAAATATCAATTAGTTATGAATTCACTGATTTATTTTAAAGATAGTTGTATTACATGAAAACAGCGTAATTTTTATAAATACAAATCTATAAACACCATGGCCAAACAAAACATCTGCATTTGAATTGTATGCACAATTTGGGTACTTATTACACAATTTTTCGTAAAAATATTTAATTTTTTAAATGAATTTTGTAATTATCAATGTTCCAATGAAATTACATAATACGAACATAATTTAACACAGATAAATTATTACAGATGAATAAATTAATAGCGTCCAGTTTTAATAGAAATGGATTTTCCAATTGGTAATTTTAAGAGTGGCTTTATTACATTTCTAATATTAAATTTGGTTGAATTGAAATCATTGTTAAATTAATTATTGTATTATTACTAGTAATTGAGAATTATTATATAAATAATATAATATTATGGTTTAAAACAACACAATGTAAAATATAAGGACTGAATCCCCATCTTATTCTATTATCACTGTATGTGAATTTAAAAAGAAATTAATAATTATTATTTATGTATATTGAAATGTGTCTTTGTTATATAATATTATAATAATCTTATATTCTCAAAATCCGTCACGTTATTGTATTTTAAAGGTACGATATTATATGGGTTTTCTCATTTCTTTAATCAATATTATACCTTGTAATTAAAAAAAAACAGTATTTAAAAAATAGCAAATGATGCCTCTTTTTTCAAAGAACTTTAAAAATATTATCACTAAATACCAAAGTGATATCTTGAGTGGTTTCCTATGACTTGGAAAATATTAATATAATAGGGGTATGTTTTATTTTTCGAAATCATATAAGAAACTCAAGATATTATTTTGAAATTTGGAGGTTTATTTTTCAACTAATTTATTTTTCAACGAAAGACACCAGCTAATTTTTATCAATTGTTTTTAAATTACGAGGTAAGGTATTAATTTAAAAATGGAACGAATCCATATATACCTTACCCATAATTTGATGATTTAAAGTTGATTTAAAAGAATTGAAAAAATCGTAGATGAATTATTACACTCGGTATTAAAAGAGCCATTTTAGTCCCTCACTATGTATTTGTAAATTTATACATTAAAAAATTTTGATTTTTGATCTGCGATTATTGTAAGAATAATGGACAATAAAAATATTTAAAAGAATTAATAAAATTGTACGTGAAAATTGTAAAATTGAAAGTTATACTACATATTAAGAGTTGTAGCAGTAAAACTACGTAGCTTCCAATAAAAGTTTGCATTTAAAATTCTCGATTTGCAATAACTATTCAAATTCAGCAGTTAAAAGGAAGTGTGAAATTGGTATAGAGAAAATTTCCTGACGTGAAAATAGTTTTAGACATTATGAGATTGCTTTGGCTTCAATATAAAAAAATTTCAATGAAGTCGACGTATAAATTGCAATAGAAATTGCAATTTTATTAAAGAGATTGCACCATCAATGTAATTTTAAATGTAAAAGTAAATTGCATCGATAGTGTTGAATAATTTAAACGTCAGAAGCAGCTTATCTTGTTTTGCATAAAATGCAAATTCTTTTAAATTAAATAATTTAAGGTATTTAAATAAATTTTCAAGCTTTTGAATTGCTTATGTTATGCACATATTCGGAAATAACAATTTTATATAAAACTTTTACAAAACTCATTTCGGACAAAAAATTTTACATTTTGAAGCGCTCGAGTATGTGAACAAATAAATTAAAAACGAATTTAAAATTAAATAATATTATATATCCTTTTAAAACATTGTTTTAAACATGTTTTTAAAGGTTGAGTGGATTTTAATAAAAAAAAGTTATGTTTAACGAGCAATTATAACTATAATACTAGAGATTATTAAAATATTCCTACAACGTTGAGCTCAACTTGGAGGATAGGTTAAGGACATTTGGTCCCTAATGCTTTTAATCATGTTTCATAACAAGGTACAACAAAATTTGTATTAGTCCCTAAAGCTTCAATTTATCCTTAGAATTTACAATTTTTAATGCAAACAATTAAATTCATATAATAAAGTATTATTTTGCACAGCATGCATTAAATTAATTATATTTAAAGTTCGTAGTTATTAATTATGATTACAACACGTATCGAATTTAATTTAAGTCATGCAAGCAATTTATCACATCAACTTACTCCCAACAGATATCTTAATCATAACAATTTTTAACGCTAATTAAAAATAATAATTAATTTTAAAAGTAAATTTTCTATTGCTCGAACAAACGGCGAAAATGTAAAGCCACTGTTTTAAGTACTTAATTAACAATTATTAATTAAGTGTCTTATTTAAATTACAAAAATTATGCGGTCTTATATAATAAAAGGTTTAATTAACCAAGTTTCCCTCAAAATTACCGCAAAAGTCATTACACGCTTGGTGTAAAGTTTATGTATTTCGGCTGAAAATGTATGAAACAAAGGGAAAACTATAATAATTAACTAAAACGAAAATTGATTTAAGTTTGCTTGTCGAATTTTTCACTTTAAAGTAACTTATTTTTATTTTTCCAAAAATCACTAAAACATACCATCCAATTTTCTGATAACAATTTTATAAAGTTCATAATTTCTTTACCGATAAATAGAACGAGGTGCCTTTATTACTTAGAAAATTCTTTAATCTGTAGGTACTATGGAAGTTTATGCAAAATTGAATAAACTTTGAAATTCTTAACGTGAGCTTCTTGCAATATAAACATCTTTCAAATTTATATTTTACGACGATGAGACTACCGGAGATTTGAAACCCGGAAATGAGCAATATTTCGATGTTTAAACAAATCTTTAAACAGAAATATTTCGTTTGATTTAGTGTTACTTGTAAAACTTGTGTAATTAATTACCAAGTCGTAAAAGTACTTTTAGTGAAGCAGCTTATAAAGGGCGTTACTATGTGAAAGTAATCCAGAGCACGATTAATCCTTAACCGCTGCATTATTATTCAAACCGCCTAGGTCCACCACATTTTCCAAGATGCTCCTTAAACTTCGCAAATCATTATTTTAAAACTCGTAAAATTCATTCACAGGTACGTAGCTACGTTGATAATACGTTAACAACTTTGGCATGATAAAAGACGCCTTGATACATTCAATTTAATTTTTAAGCTTTGACACCAACAAATTTGTATCAATTAGTTTGCGTATAGTTTAGTTACACTGAGATTTACTTTCTACATTAGGAACAAAGAAGCAAACAAAGGAAACATTTAATTCTACTCTCTTCTTCACAATGAAGTAGGAAAAAAGATAAAAATGCTTTAGTAAACTGAACACAATGTAAATTTATTATTGCGTCTAAGAAAATTTCAGCATCTTTTTTGCTGATTTAATAGAAATAACTTTTCTTTCTTTATTGTAAAATGAAAAACCAGGAAAAACGGCAAAATAAATTATTTAGTAAAACCCGAGAAAAAAAATAGCTAAAATAATTGAAAATGTTAACAGTTTTTGTTCCAATCATGCAAAAATTTCTCGACGTGAGCCTTGAATTGATTATATATCATGAATTCTGGATTCGAATATTTGAAATTCATAAAGAGGCCAAAAGTATAACGAAGGAATTACAATTTTAATAATTTCTTCTTAAATAAATAATTTTTAAAATTCGTTACAGATCTTTAGAAAGAAGGCTGCTCTGTCCCGGCGCTTTAAAAAGAAGAAAATTTTAAATGAAATAATTTAAACTAATAACTAAAAAAGTGGACTGTATACTAACTAATTAACTATTAAAATCTAACGAACTAAAAGGTACTTATCGATGAATACGGGATATATGGTATGTAACTAACCTAATCTAAAAAACCATATTGAATGTAAACTAACCCAAGGGGTGCCGGTTGGTAATCCCAAAGTGACGTCAACGGTAAAAATCCAAAACACCCACACATGGTAAAATTCAAAATAGGACAGGGTCGGCGTAAGAATATTACTCATGGGGTAGAACGGTGACGGCGCGGCGGGACGAAACGTTGACCATAGAAAAGTACTCGACTGCGAACAGCGAACGTAAATAGTGAAATTTTATTATCAAAATCAGCATGTGCGAAAATCTCCTAGTGAATCAATGATTAGACGTTTTATTAGTCGTTTTTAGACCCAGGGTTCAGTTAGCGACCTTCCACGTATGGACAGACCTTGTTCCGTTAGGAACGAAGCCACAGTGGAGTGTCTTGAAGAAGACCCGACCACATCAACGCGAAAGCGATATGGACAGGTTGAGGTTCTCCCGAACATCGCTCCGGTGTATCCTGAAATTCTGAAATCTTCATCCTCGAAAAATTTAGTTAAAGACCCTAGATTATGCTCAGAGATTGGAATATGCAGGCAAGAATTAGGAAAAGAAAATCTAGAATTAATTAATTCATAAGCTGATAATGTCACATTTTATTTAAATATCTTCATCAACTAAGAAAACTGTAGGATTTGGGGGTTGGAAAATTCTAGGGCAATTCAGTCTTGTGTTCAGCCGGTACAGTCTTGTGCGGAGTAATCTCAGAAAAAGCGATTGGACCTTATTATTTTGAAGGTTCACAGGAGGTAAATAACGGTCTATAATCCAAAACCTTGTACTTCCTGCCGTTCGAGATCAAACTGATGACATGTGGTTCCTATAGGGCGGTGTTACTGCTCGCACAGCAAAAGCCACAGTCGAACTACTAAAACAAATTTTCGATCAAAAAATAATTTTTCGTTGGTGAGTAATAATTTGGTCATCGCGATCCCCAGATTTGACGGCTCCTAATTACCTTCTGTGGAGCTATCTCAAGGAAAAAGTTTATGTTAACAAACCTCAAACACTTCAGCAGCTGAAAGACAATATTTTCGCGGAAATCAGGGCACTGGAACCTAATACGCTAAGAACTGTCATGGAAAACACTTTAGAGGGGGTACGTTTGTGCGAGACATAAAATTGACGCTATTTACTTTGTTTAATACTAAAATAATTATTAATTTAAAAGTAACATAAAAAAATTATTAAATACTATAATAACCATAACAACCCCTCCGTGAGGTGATAAGGGAGCTGTTTTTTTGTATTATTTATTTGTGGTAATCTGTACAGAAATAAATATAATTAGGTACTATATATTTTATAACAAACTGAATTAAACTGCCAATATAATGGTATTAATATTATAATTATTATTATGATGAAAACTTTATCAAAATAAATAAAATACTTTATTTATTCAGTAAGTAACTTAATTATATTTTATTAATTTTATTAAACTTATATAAACAAAAATTTAAGCATAAAAAGATATTTAAAAAACATATTAGGTATATCCGCACATCGAATGGTTAGGATCCTGTAAAATGGCTGTTTCTTTGATATATTTTTTAACGGAATTGGGGACGATATAATAAAAAATTTTGTGTAATTATTTTTTATTAATTTATTTAGGGTTAATTATGTACATAATATTATCATACATAAATACAATAATCATGATCATACAGCTAGTAGCTGCTTCCCTATTCCCATTTGCCATGCCCTTCGATTCCATCCGGGTTCCTAATAGGCTGGGTTCATGGTTCAATAGCAATTAACTGTTTTATTATGAATATGCAAATAAACAACTATTATAAATATTAATTAGATGAGCAAAATAGTACGTGTAACAAACCAATAACAGAGGCAATGTGACGTCACAATTTCTTTGAAACATGCTGTTAACTCCTTTAATTTAAAAAATTTGCATGATTCATTCGAGATGTACGTTTATACCATCGAATTGTGCTAACAAAATTTTGATTCCAGAACTGTTTTCTCCTTCAATATATAGAATTTCGTTTCTCTATTTTAAAGTGTTTCGTTACTCTATTTTAAAGTTTTTCGTTTATTTTATTATATTATTTTCTTCATTAATTTCTTTGGCAATCTTGGCCAATTTTTATTTTAAAATGACTTACAAGTAGGTATTAAAGATTTTTCATTATGTTTTAAGTTTAATTTTGTGATTATTTTATTAAAAAAATAGAGACCAATAAAAAAGGATGTAATATAATAATCATAAACAAAGGTGCTTTGCTTCTTACTTTGATCTCAATATGGATTTCGTTTAGGTTTTGAAGCAATGTGATTGAGTGTCTGTGCTGAAATATTTTTAATTCGGCATCAACGACGAGGAAATTACAGTTACATTAGTTTAGTTAATTAATTTTTGATTTATGAAAGTCACCTTTTTTTTTCTAATAATTGACCCAAGTTTTGCTTGTAAAAATTATCTGCTCAATTTAAATTAACTTAACTGAAAAGGCAAAGCTAAAAACTTTTCCTTGTGTTATTAAAGAATTATTTATTGTCTTTGCAATTATTTATTTTGTTTTTTCCATCCGAATGCATTTCAATTAAAAAAAATTCTTATAAAAAGTGGAAATATTCCTTTGTCGTGGTGAGTTTTTCAGAAGCTTGATTTTTCATTTGATGTTTATGAATGTTGCTGACTCTTTGTGTTATGCCATATTTTCAATTTAAGGACAACTTTTTTTTATAATTTTGATATAGGTGCATCAACTACTAGGTTATTAGCACCTGTGTATGTACGAGTACATTAAATATTTACAGTTTATTTATCATGCCTATTTCTTGAATAAATTTTATTGTTTGATGTATGTTATTTTTTTCAGGATTGAGCGCTTCTTCCATTTGTTGTTGTATTCCAGATCTAATTCTTTCGGCTGTATATGCAGGACATTCAATTAGTATGTTTGTGTTCAACAGTTAGTATTTGGTCGTATGTTATGCAATGTGGAGGTTGTTCCCTATCAAGTATTGGCTGATATTAAGTATTATTGTTTTGTGTTATTTTATTATTATTAGGTTTTATCTGATTGAAGGGATTTTTGTTAGTAGGATTCTTGGCTTGATGATGGGTGATGAGTATCTGTGTTATTACTCTGTGAAGGACAACTTTTAAAAATGAAAAGTTTAAATATTGTATTTTATTATTTTAATTTTTATTAACTGTGCCATAATAATGAGTTATACAAAACTTTTATGGCTTTAGGAACATCAAAGCAGCAGGCTGAATCTTTGAATAGATTTTCAATATCACAGGATATTGTTTATGGTAAAATTATAAATTAAATATTGCTGATATGAAATTATTAAATATTGGTTTACCAGTGACGTTATAGAATAGTAGTTGTAATAATAACATAGATTTACCTTTGAAATGACGTTATTAATTTTATTTGTTTCTCATTTGTAAACGTCAGTTTCCAAAAACACAATATTAATCAAGAAAGTTTATTTTATCAAGTCACTAACTTGTAAAACTGACAGTTAACTTGCAAAATTTTTACAAGTTAGTAGTATTATTTACATTGTTACAATTTTCGCCAGCAACCACTGGTCATCAGGAGCATGTAAAAGAAATTGTTCAACCTCTTCTTTACTTAATACCTTGGCCTTTTTTGGCGCATAACGCTCATTTTTTCGTTTCAGAAACGCTATTACCTTTTGAAATCTGCAAATGACAACTAAACGTCATATTTTTCAATAAATTTTTTAAACAGACATGTTCATGGCAACGCTTCCATAGCTTACGACATTTGCGACAAATTATTGAGATTTTTTTGGAATTTATCTAACCTTTTTACAAATGAGAAACAAATAAAATATAAAACAATGCACGCAAGGTAACGGGTTTTACTGGCTCAAGGAGGTAACTGACTCGCCTGCGGCTCGTCAGTTATATCCTCCATTCGCCAGTAAAAACCCTCTTACCTTGCTAGTAATGTTATATACTATATCTTTTCATCTTATTAGTGTGTTTGATGCTAGACGAGAAGTTTTATTGTTATGGTAAACTTCCTTGTCAATTCAGAACTCGCAGCATATTAAACTTGTACCGGTGTTCAATGCAAACTTGGAATGCCTTAATTATATGGAACTCTCACAAGTTGGCTAGTATACTATTAAATTGTAAACGAATCTGCTACATTAGATTTTCTTAGTTTAATTATAAAGGTTTTGAATATTTTATAGTTTTTGATGCTACTTATTTAATATCGCAATGTAACCGAATGACTTGACCAAACTTTAGGGGCGTCTTTTACCCACATCAAATGATCGTAACATTTCTTTAAATATTGTACGGAAACGATTATTTAAAAAGTGAAGGTCTTACAATTCGAAAAATGATAAATAATATTGAGCTTGCATTTTTAATTACTTTTAAAAGCATCACAAAGATGTTCCACAAAATCATAATGAAATTATAAATGCGATTTATTCAAATGAAGTAAAGTTTTGTACTATTTCACTCCCATGTAAAATTAGCACAAAATCCGAAAGTTAACCTGGTCTTCATTTCCATATAAAGCTAAGTAATAAAATCTCGGTTAGGTAAAGCATAATATACATGATAATTATTTGCTTGACTTTTAAGTGGCCATTTCTATTCAGACGCATTGTTCAAAATGAATCTGTTTAATATTCATTGTGCAAATCGTAGTATTGCATTGTTAAACTGCGCGACTTTTACAACGCCATTTAAAGCGTGTGTATGTAGTTGAAACTTTATTCATCGATGTTCCAGGTTAGATTAAGTTGTAAAACACTGATCAAAGTGTCAAAGATTAAGGAACCAATTTACTACGGTGGAAATACAAGAAAAACGTGTATATACTCCAATTCTGCCGTATGAAAAGTTACTTAATTAAAAACTGTCATCAAAGCAAAACACAAAAAAGCTTTTACTGAAAATACGTAATATTAATCACAATTACGACACAACTATAAATCAGATGTTATAAACGGATCTTGTAACTTTTTTTTGCAAAGTTATCAAAATTTAAATGACCACCCTAGCATGCACTTACTATATAAAAGTTACTTTAAGCAGGATGAAAATAATTAATAACGGTGATTAATTAAGTTTCGAAAAAAGTCTCACTTAGTTGACTCGAAGGAAACCTCCACATAAGGATATCGAGAAAAATTTACGACTTTCTAATAACGACGTCTATTTTTTATTATTTGATATTGCGTTTTTTTTTGTTCCCCAAAGATGAAAAATTTTCATAAGGTACTTTTTAAGCAATTTGGTTTTTCGTTCAGTGAGGCTGTTTTAATAAAATAACAATTTTTTTATTACTTCTTACAGTTATCTGCATTTTACTTTAGTGGGATAAATGACGTTTATTCCAAGAAAATGGACTTTAAAAATATTTTTATATGTTTTATTGCTTATTATAGTTAAAATTTAATTGTTTCGGATACGTCGCCATTTCAAATTTTGGATTCAAAATATACTAAACCGTAAAATTTCAATATCAGCTTTTTAAAATATATGCGGTAATTAAAATGTTGCTAATACATAACTCCAGTTTGTTTATTTTACGTATTTTCTTTATAAATATTTTTTGGAATGGATAAGGTGCGCTCCGAACAAAAGTAGTAAATAAATTATTAAATAAAATTACATTTTCAATTCTCGTGAGCAAGGAAGTATAGGTTCAAAAATAATAATTTCATATTTTCCCTAAAAATAATTTAAACGTCTCAGTTCCCGGGCAAGTTACTTTCGCATTCGAAGTAAATTACACTGTCACAAGAATAAAGTAGGTTACACTCAAAATAATTTTCGTAATCAACCACTTTTATATTATCTTCTTAGGCGAAGAGATTAACAGGTTTATTTTAATTTTTGAGTAATAAATAAGTTATAAACCAAAATTCCATTTCCAGCATTTCAATTCCCATGAGATAAAATTTTAAACAGCGGTCGGAAAAGCAAACATAGTTTAAATGTAACAGATTGAGAAATTATACGTATGAATAATATAATATTCCCTTTTGGAAATATTATTTTATCAACACAAAAATTATGAATTCAATAACTTTCCAGCGTTCCAAAGTTTTTTGCTCATTTTAAGTGATCAATAACAATTATTGGTGTGGCCAAATTTTCAATTGCGGCCCATAACTGATTATAAAAGATGAGGAATATTAATCAAAAAACGTAACCGTAAGCTAATATTTTAAAATTCTGCAGTGAAAGCTTTTGTAATATCGAACGTCAGCAACTTTTATAAACAGGCGTAAATTATATTTACGTTGAAAACAATGAGCACAAATTACAAAAATATTATTTTTCCAGCACTTATAACACCAAAATAAAATAATTGATTGTTTCAGTATTAAAAATGTTAATTTTTGGCTGAAAAAGAAAATAAAAAAAGTTGTTCAGAATTTTTAAATATCCATTGGGATTTTCAGTACCTACTTTTAGTAGGATGTTAATCAATTATGATTGAAGTAATCTAACAATTTTTTATTACCCAAGATTTTTATTTTGAATGTTTTAAAACATGGCAATAGCAAGAGAGTCCAAAGTTAATTTTAATTAAAATTGTTGTGAATGCGCAAACAAAACTACAGCGCTTTCTTCGATAACAATTCATTACTTTTATCGAATGCATAGTGAAAAATAAATTATTTAATAAATGGAATATTTTTTATAATTTTTGTGTATTGCAGCAACACGACATGAAGTTAACTATATATATTGAAGAAGTGCCGAGTGACATAAAATTTTACTTCAAAACAATAATTTCACACAATAATGATTAAAAATTGAAGTTTGTAGACCCGAAATTCTTGCCTAGTTAAAAAAACAGAAATTAAAAACGTTTCTTATTACTTTTTAATAATAAGTTCCCCTCCGTCGCATAATATGATTGTATAATTTGTTTATTTGGGAACTTTACATTTCAAATTATACTCAATATTAATAATTTTTAAACCCTTGCCTTGTTTAGAACCAAGACGATCGAACTTTTTATTTTTTTATTTATACGTATCGAACGTATAGGTACTGAAATATGGAAATGTCAAACTTCCCTAGTTCTAAGAAATGGTGTGATCTCCGAAGGCCTAGAGGACCGGTAACCATCCTACTTTAGAACTTTCGGTAAGATACTCCTAATACATAGCTTAAAATTTCCCTCGTCCTACTTGAAAGTCAAGTTTTAATTTGCGTTACGATAATATCTTATATGAATCATTAAAAATAGTATATTTTCTGTCCCATTAAAAACTTTAGTCACATGAAATGTTCATTAAACCCGCCTAAGTCTTACACCAACAATAATTACGATCGAAATTATGGTCATAATCTGCGCAGAGACGAGTTCAGAAATTTGCGCATTGCGCATAGCTTTCTGCGTAGATTATGGCCATAATTACGATCGTAATTATTGATGGTGTAAGTCGGCTTTAAGACGGGTTCATAGATAAAAGGACAGGTTTAAAGAAATATAACTTTTTTAAATTTTGTTTATTAATTTATAACTATGTATACTTACTGGAGGAAGTGTCGATACGATAAGCGTTAATACGTGCCTATCACACAGTAAAGCGAAACGTAGTTAAAAGGTGCATAAAGCAAATTTTAATTAACAAAAAGTGATCGAATCCGAAGTTTATCAAACGAAGAAGACGTGGACAAGAGAAAAATACACGCAAAAGAAGTGTAATTTGTGAGAATAATAGTTGAAATATACGTAGAAATAACAACAGCCATTAATATATAGCAAGAACGCAGGCGCTTTTGTTTACTTTTCAAAGTAAACAAACTCCAGTGGCGTAACATTGAGGAAACCCTAATGAGTGACAATAATTACGGTAAAAGAAACAGAATAAGCGACTCACCGATTGAAGAGGAATCACCTTTTCAGAGAAGTAAATTAATGCAAAGATCACCAATCAAAAGCGAAAGTGAAAATAAGACAGAAACTATACCGAATAACGAAATGGAGAAGATATTGGAAGAAATATCCAGAATGACACGCACCATAAAGGAAGAAATAAAAACGGGTAACGAAAGTATGCTAGAGGCCTGGAAGATACAATTTACGGCCCAAATTGCCGAGATTAAAGAAGAAATCCAACAAACAAAGGTACAAATGAACAACCAAGTGGAGGTCTATCAAAGCGAGAGACGACAATGGCAAGAAGAGCGAAAAAACCTAGAAGTGCGGCTTACGAAAATGGAAAGAAAAATGGAAATGGAAGAGAGAAGAGTCAGAAGAAACAACGTGGTAATTGTTGGAGTCGAGAAGTTCCTGAATGAGAGAGAAGAAATCCAAACCCAGGTAGAAAGTTGGATCAGAGAGAAATTAGAAGTCGAACCAAAGATAATAAAAGCTTACAGAGTGGGTCAAGATAAATGCGTAGTCGAATTACAACAAAACGAAACCAAAATTGAAGTAATGAAAAATAAGAAAAAGCTGAAGGGTAGTGAAATATTTATTAACGATGACTATACGGTCCAAGAAAGAAAGATCCAGGCTCAGATAAGAACGAAAGCCAAAGATGAAAGAAAGAAAGGAAAAAAAAACAACAACTGGATACAAAAAACTTTGGATTGACGGAAAACAATTTATCTGGAATGAAGAAACCAACGAATTGCAAGAGAAGCTGATCGATCCAACAACAGCAAAAAACTGATAAGCACAAAACATCCAACAATTAATAAGACGACTAGGCGAGAAAGCGGAAAAGAGATAGGAAAGCGAAATGTTAAATTGAAAAGTAATAATGTAATTTTTATGGCAACATGGAATGTAAGGGGAACCTATGTAGCGGGAACAATTAAACAGATAATAAATGTTATGGAAAAATATAAGGTTGATATCTTAGCATTACAAGAGACAAAACAGGACAACAACGGTATAATGGATATGGAAGCAGGATATACCTTCTTCATGAGTAGCGGGGAAGATCGAAGGTTGGGTACAGGTTTTATAGTAAATGAAAGAATTAAGGCAGAGGTGATCAATTTTACACATATAACAGACAGATTGTGCCTCATCCGACTAAGAGGCAAGTACAAGAAAATAACCATAATAAACGTTCATGCACCGACGGAAGATAAGGACGTCGAAACCAAGGAAGAATTCTACGAACGACTAGATAGAATATATGAAAAAATACCCAAATACGATGTAAAGTTGGTGGTGGGTGACTGGAATGCCAAACTAAGACAAGAAACAATGTACCAACCTACAATTGGAAAATTTAGTCTACATAAAGAAACAAACGAGAATGGAAGATTTGCAATAGAATTCGCAATGGAAAAAAATCTAAAGATCAAAAGTACCCATTATCAACACAAGCAGATACATAAAGGTACATGGTTGAGCCCAGATGCTAATACTGTCAATCAAATCGATCATGTAATGGTGGAAAATAAAAACGAAAACTGCATCACCAACATAAGAACGTACCGAGGAGCGGATGTAGACTCAGACCACTTCATGCTGGGAATAAAATTGAAGCAAATCGTACCGAGTACAAGTGAGAAAGACAGAAGCAGGAAAACGGTATCGAAAAGAATACAACTGAATGACCAAAACGCACAAGAAAAATATCGAGAAGAAATGGAAGAACATCTAACATCAGAAAAGAAACATGAAAACATAGAAGAAATGGCAATAGCAATGAAGAGGAGTATACAACTGATAGCAGGAAGATTTACAACACCTAATAGCAGAATTAAAAACGAATGGTTTGATCAAAGATGTAAAGAAGAGATAAAAAAGAGAAATAAAGCAAGAGAATCAATGCTAAACAATAGAACAGAAGGCAACAAACAAAGATATGAAGAACAAAGAAAACGATGCAAAAGAATAATAACTGAAAACAAAAGAAAGTATAAAATTAAAAAACTGGAAGAATTAGAAGAAAAATACACCAACAATGAAGTGAGAAACTTTTACCAGGGTACCAAGAGAATAAAGAAAGGATACCAAACAAGAACATCATTCTGTAGAGACAAGAGTGGCAATCTGGTCGGAGCAAAAGAAGAAACAATCGAGAGATGGGCAGAATATTTCCAAGAACTCCTGAACAAACAAGAAGAAAATAATGAAAAGACCACCACAAGACAAGAGAGAAGTAAGGAAAGAGATAACAATGAGGAAATTCTTGAAGAAAAAGAGATAATGGAAGTGATAAAGAACTTGAAAAATAATCGAACACCAGGAGAAGACGGTATACAAGCCGAACTAATCAAATATGGAGGGAAACAACTACATAAAATGATCATCAAAATGATAAGAGCAATATGGATTAGAGAAGAGATGCCAAAAACATGGAAAATTGCAGTGATATGTCCGATTCATAAAAAAGGAGATAGAACCAGATGTGAAAACTACCGAGGCATAGCGCTGTTGAATGTAATATACAAGATCCTAGCTACATGTATAAAAAACAAACTGAGAACATATGCTGAAAGAACACTAGGAGAGTATCAGTGTGGGTTTAGAAAGGAGAGATCGGTAATAGACCAAATCTTCACATTAAAAGAAATACAAGCAACGAGCTACGAGCTTAAATTAAAGACACATCTACTGTTCCTGGATTTCAAACAGGCGTACGATAGTGTGAAAAGAGATAAACTATATGATGCTATGCCAGATATGGCGATACCAAATAAACTGATCCGCTTAGTACAAATGACACTAGAAGAAACCCATAACAAAGTGAGAGTGGGAGGTATGAGTTCCAGAAGTTTTGAAATAAAGACAGGATTAAGACAGGGAGACCCCCTCTCCTCAGTTTTGTTCAATTTGGCTCTGGAAAAAGTAATCAGAAGAGCGAACATAAACAGAAACGGAATATTACACCAACGAAAACACCAATGCTTGGCATTTGCAGACGACATAACGTTAATGACAAGGACAAGGACAGAATTGGAAACTATAACAAAGAGGTTAATAATAGAGGCAAAGGATATGGGACTGAGTGTGAACGAAGAAAAGACTAAGTACATGACATGGGAAGATCGAACGTTTACAGCAAAGAAGTTCTTAACCGTCAAATGGAGAGAAGACAAAGAGTTGAGATTCGAAGAAGTTGAAAGTTTTATCTATTTGGGAACAAACATCACAAGAAAACCAGGAGGAGATGAGGAAGTTAAGAGCAGAATTGCAGCAGGTACAAAAAGCATGTTTGCACTACGGTCAATGATAGGTAGTAAAATCTTTGCCAAAACAATAAAAATCCGAATTTATAAAACGATTATAAGACCAACACTATTATATGGATGCGAAGTATGGACCCTGAGAAGGAAAACACAAGAAACTCTGAAGATATGGGAGAGAAAAATACTGAGAAAAATATTTGGAGGGAAGAACGTTGATGGACAGTGGCAAAGAAGAAATAATGAGGAAATATATGAACTATACAACGAACCGAACATAGTGAGTGTTATAAAGGCGCAGAGAATAAGATGGCTGGGTCATGTATTAAGAAGAGGAGAAGACAGAGTATTACATCAAATATGGACGTCAGAAATAGATGGGAAAAAACGAAGAGGAAGACCAATAAATAAATGGAGAAACGAGGTTCGCGAAGACCTGGAAACGATGGGTGTCCACGATTGGAGAGAAAGAGCGAAAAATAGAAAAGAGTGGTCCAATGTGGCCAAACAAGCCAAGGGCCTTCTAGGCCTGTAGAGCTACCTATGTATGTATGTATGTATGTATACTTACTACATTTTCCTCTATTATAGTATCTGCAATTACAACATTACGTAATATAAACAGGCAGAAGAAGTTTAGCGTTCAAAAGTTGGTGACATTTTCTTTACAAACAAATATTATTTAGAAACTCTAAAAATGTCCTTTTAGGTACTTGCTCGAAAAGAGAAAAGATGAGAGAAAAGTCTCATTATTGAGTATCTATATTAAATCTTTTTCTGTTTTTGTATTTTAAGGAGAATAATGAGTTCCAGTTTTCTTTATTTAAACTAATGAATAATGATGGAAAAACAACACAATAATACGATATTTTTCGTTTTCAGAGTTGTAAACTTTCATTACACGCCCCACAACTTTTTATATGATGTTAGGAAGAGGGTGGTTCCTGATAAGGTGTTAATTTGCGGCCCGAAAGAAAGATGTTATACGGGAGGGGAGGGATTTTCACAGAAGGCGGTATGGCAACCGTTCTGTGTAAACCTGTGCGGAGGACTAATGACTGTTAATATATTGTAATGTAGTATATTGAAATGATAATCTAGGTGGGTTACCACCCTTTATAAAAATTTCTAATTTCACTTTCCACGTTCAAATCAAGCTCAGCTTAATTAAATTTATTACTGTTCTCTAAAAATAAACGCGGCTGGACTCCGAGTGTCAAATACCCAATCCTTTTCGCTATCAAATAATATCGTATGTATGTTCACGCGTTATCCAAATTAAACATTGACGAATCAACAACTTTAACAATTTTAGTATATTTGTATATTATTTGACCTTTTTAGTTAAATAATAAAATTTTTATTGGGTATAGGTCTTTATAATAAATATTGTAATAATATTTTCCTTTCCATAGAGGCAATTAACATCCATATGAGTCATAGTTCAATGAATGATAAAAGGGATGTTCAATACTTTCATGGTGGATACAAATAAATACAACATAAAGATAATAATTATAATTCACGGGCAATCTATGATTTTACAGCCTTTTAGGAAAATAAATTGACAATAATTACTTTCAATCCAAAAGTGTTTAATTAATTAATTGATTATTTATTTTTTGCCTGGCAAATGAATGGCCAAATTTAAATGGGCCGAAACGTTGGAAAATATTATGAAGACCTATACCCAATAAAAATTTTATTATTTGACAATTTTAAATTGCATAAATAATTTCCAATTGAAAAAAAAGCAAAATACATAGGGTGCCTGGTATATATCACAGCAAATGAAACACAATATTATAATAAAATCTTACTAAGATTTTAATCAATTACAAAAATGAAGGATTTAAACAATTATTTTATCAACTTTAATGAAATTGTAATAAGGTTTAACTTATTGACTGTACCTTCACAATTAATAGAATTTATTACATTCCTTTATTTTCAAGTTCGTACTTATGTTTATTAAAATTATAGAAAATTTTATACCTCTAAAGTTAAATTCCTAACTTTAAAATTTATAACACAAAAGTGATGTGCGAATACCTCCCTTGTTTGATTATATTTCTCACACCTAAAAGATACTTCTTTACCCGATATGGGTCACAAAGGTTATAAAGATTGAGTGAAAATAGCTTTTAACATAATATAGTTTGGCAACGGTTAACAAACTTTATTGCCTTCTTTTAAGAAATACACCCCTGTGTTTAAGATGTCATAAAACGTACTTGTTTGACTTGTAACGTATAAAAATGTAATAAGCTTTATTACATGAATGTATGGCAAGTATATTGCGTAGAAAAAGATATAAATTGTTGACACAACTTCACTCATATACCGCATTTATATTTATTTTGTATTTTAAGATATTAAATTTTAATGTAGCTACCATAAGGTATTACTAAATTATTTTCACAATTTAAATAAAACTTAACAAAGGCGCGGGTTTACTTATGTATGCATAAGCAACTAATAACTCAACTGACGTATTAAAAATTTTCATAGGTTGAAAACAGCCAGATATACAGAATTTTGATAGCTTAAAAGTCTCTATCATTTACACCTCGTAAACTATTCATGAATACCCGTGTGACTTTTTTGAGAAAATTTCTAAAATAAAACCTGGAAATATTCAGTTGTTAGTTACATCTGGATATATTCAGATAGAAAATATTCAGATATGGCATGCAAGTGAGATATAGTATTGCATGGGATATATATATGTTATACTACATATTATACCATAGTATTTTTTTAACCCATTTACTTTCGTCTGCTATATAATTTCCTTTTCTGCAAAAGAATAAAAATCAGTTTTATATTTTTAATTAAATTTTAAATTGTCGAATGATTACATAAATATGTGTAAATACTCACGATACATACTTGTTTGGCATTGGATGAAATTTAAAAAAATTATTTGATTAGTAAAAATTTTTAGATAGCAATAATCGCTTAAAAATGTTTTATTTTACTCTGCTAAGAATATTCAAGTAAATGTGGATATACGAGTATGTTTATCCCATTTATAAGAGTTCAGGCTCGTTTTTTGATAATCTTACCCATCCATGCAAAGCTCCATAATTCAGAAGGCATCGTTTGCAGGTTGAAGATAGAAAGATAGGTAACGATATTATTTTTTATTAATTACTTAACAATCTTACACTAACTCGTCCTTTTAAAACTAAGCTCGAACTAATATTTTTATTTGTAACGAATTCGATTCTTTGTTTGCTAAATTTGTACCGCATGATCTATTTTTCCAATAAAATGTAAATGCTCTATTACTTGAGATTTTATCAACCGAAGTCGATCGGTTTGTTGCGATACCTTGAACTTGTGATTTTTCTATTTGTAAATTTAGATTACAAATTTATTAGAAAAATGTCCGTAAATTTAGAATTTTCACGTAATCGACCCTTTTGGTTAAACAATTATATTACTTGAAAAGTGAATCGCTTTTCAGAAGAAATCTGTTTCTTGCAGTTTTATTCACTAGAAGCACAGTTATTGGCCTGGTTTTTTTAACCTGACTGTTACAGATCCTGATTGTGAAAGCGAGGTTCGTAATTTTTGCGTTCAATCCTGTTGACTGTTGAGAATTCAAATAATTTTTATGTTAAATATTGGAGTATCATCAATACTGCTAATAGCTTAACCAGGTTAAAAGAAGTGCAAATGGTGTATCTAACGAAAGAATTGCTACGTTAACATTTTTTGTCAAATAGGATTTGAAGACAATTATTTTTAACTTTTGCAAGAACATCATTTTTAGCACGCTAGAGGAAGTTTTCTGTATGTAATAAAATTTACTAACGTCGTTTATAATACCTAAGGTAAAAAAGTTTTCTACCACTTCGGCAAGTCTTCGTTATATGATAATTATACATACATACCTAAAATTTCAAGAAAATTTGTTTTATTAATTTTATGTTTATTATTTTTATTTTACGAGTTTTATTATTGAAACGAAGCAATTTAGAACTGTGCCATAAGTAATAAGTTACTGGATTTTGTAAACAAATCGTTATTAAAATTATCGTGCTTCTTTGTTAATTTTCATTTTACCATCGACTTACTACCCTTACGTTCGCATTTTAACAGATAATCAGCAAATTAATCGTGTCCGGCACTTTACTGGATGAGTTAACAGGTTCCAGGATGAAGTACAAGACCCGGAAGGTGGTGAATCGATGACCACCAATGAATGGCAGGAAAAATATTGGTCCATTTGATGGTGTAGTGGCGACTATTTAAGGGCACAAAATAAAAAAAAATGAATTTATCACTATGAAACATTGTAGATAGTATCACTTTGCAGCTCTAATTCTGTAAACAAGTATTTTCCAATCTAAAATGTGATGAAAAACAGCTGAGTTTCCGGACGGTCTCATGAAAAAAACCATTCAAAGTTATCCTAGAAACAAATCATAAATTAAAACTGTTAATGATATACCAGTGGTTCTCAAATGTTGCGAGTAAATTAAAACGAGATTGTATTGTGTAAATATTGGTATTTATAGGTAAGTTTATTGTCACAGTGCATGCTGAAAATATTACATTAGAAATAATCATGTTTAAGGTGTAGAAATACTACTTTTCATTCCTGAAAAGGGCCTTTTTGGATAAATCTTTATTTTTCTGTAAAATTTTATTCAATTTTTATCGGTTAATTTTTCGTAAAAGTTTCAGTTTTGTCTTGTTTCTAAATATTAATTACTACTAGACTGCTTTTATTTTAATTTAATTTTGTACAGTAATTAAAGCAAAAATAAATGAGTCGCTAATTAATAAAAAATGCATTATAAAGGTCCTGTCAGTAAAACAAGAACCGCATTAATAAATTAAGTAAATTAATAACGTAAAATTAATTTCATTGTAGTTTAGTTTATTGTATTAAAAATTGTAGAAGCAGTTAAATTCATAGCGTGGTTTAAATGTAGGAATATATTATTTATCTGTCTTCTGAAATGGTGGTAGGCGTGATGAAAATTAAAATATACGGCAAAGTACACTTAATCACCAGATATAAGATAAAACAAAGAGGTTCATTAGAATTACACTTCTTTAACGTTAAAAGAGCATTAAAGTGTTTAAAATTTTTACGTCGACTCGATCTTTTTATTTATTTTACTCCAAATTATCGAGTCTGCAAATCTTAACAAGTTTAACTGAAAAATCTTGTCGGGTGTGTCTTTTAACTGAGAAAAGACAATTATTTCGTCCTTCTTAATTTACGAAAGCTTCTTCAGCTTCGGTTTTTACGATTATTATTGAATGTGACCTGACTTGGTAAAAATAAAGCGGAAAAATCAACTGCTTTAGTTAAATTACACATTGACAAGTGGTGAGGTGAGCGATAGTGAGCAAAACTCATCAACTACCAAAAATAAAAACAGTACAAAAGTTTTTTTCAAGAATGTTTTAGCAAAATAGTAATTAAATAAGTGCACCGATATAAACTTTGTAGTACTCGTATCCACTTTGAACTTCTGGAAGACTTTTATCTTTTTATGACTTCACTTAGCTAGGAGTAGTTTGAGATTATCAAGAATCTTTTCTATTTTGAAGTTTTAAAAATTTTAATATTCCGGAAATGCAAATATGTGCAGATAAACCGATTGTGCACATTTTCGTATAACTTTAAATGTTATAAAAATTTAAATTAATACTTGCTCTTCTCTTTCATGCTTAAATAACCAATAACTGCTATACCTATTAAAATGCAGTCAACGAGAAGATTTTAGTGATGCAAACTTTCTCTTCTACCTCTTTGGGTGAGTAATAAATATATTTCTATCACATACATACGTACTTACTTGGTAAAAAGTAGGTCGGTAAGGTAACAAACTCGCAAACTCCAACTTCCATTACTCTCTACGACGTGCCTAATTTTGTTATTTAAATTTTACTATCAACTAAGTTCCTTCATTAATGAATTACCAGACGAACTTCATTTTTAAAGACGTTAATTTTTATTAAATTATGCAACTGGAAACCCAACTTTACCTTTTCCATTCGTACTTAAAGTTGAGCATACATTTTTAATAAGTTAATTAGAGAATGGATCGAATGATCCACTACGTAGTTGTCATTTCATTTAAAATTATAAAATTAACATTCTATAAACTATAAATTAAGCACTGTAACAATAAGAAATACTTTAACTGGTTCTCTCTCTGTACTTGAGACTTTTAAGCAATTCAAGTGAAAGTAATAAATGGTACCATAAATAAACCAAAAACATTGTCTTAATTTAATTTATTTGTACGTTTCTTTTTTTAACGTTAATTGAATTGTTTCTACTTTGTTAAGACTTATTGTAATCTGATTTTCAGGATGCACGATTAGAAAAACTTGGGTTTTCCGCATCTTTCGAAGGTGTGACGCCACCACTCCTTGTTTACAAGCCTCGAATATCTATTTCATTATTGATCGATTTCCTTAATCACGTTGAACTTAAAACCATAAAAACCAGATTGAAATTGAAAACCGATTGTAATTACCTAGCCAAATGTAGATTTACGCACTTTGTAGTGATTAATGAAAATCTTTATTTAATTATTACTACACGAGTAGTATATTAACAATTTTTTAAATACGACGATAGTCTAAATATAAAATAAAATTCAAATCAAAAATACCATCAAATAAAAAAAATATCACTTAGGTACAACTAACTCGACAAATATGTCATCGTCTAAGAAAGAAGATTGTTTTCGACTAAAGTTTTAGTTTTATTTGTTTCCAAAACTTTAGACGTTTACACTTGGGGTGACTTTTCTATAAGGAGTTCTTATTTAAAACTCAATAGAATAAATTTGTGCCATTAATTAATGACGATTTAATTGTTTTTCTGATAGATTAAAAATGTGCTTGTCATTTTTAATAATCAGGTTTTGGGTAGGTACATACATCACTTATTAGCTAAATAAATGCTCTAATTACTTTATCTAAGTAGAAACAAGATTTAGTTAAATTTTATGCATTGCATTGGTTCCAACTACGAAATTAAATACTGCCGATTCTGAAACACTTTTAAATTTACATTTACGAATACAATTTAACAACTTGCAAAATTTGTTAGACACTCGAATCAAGTCCTTGTCTCATTACAGCTAAAAAAGAATTGGAGATAATTTTTAAGAGCTTCCCGGTGGAGAAGTGGAAATGTTAATATCGAGGGTGAGTTGATTTATATAGGTATATACCGAGTGAAAACGGATAAATGTTAAATCGAACTTTTTTAAATATACTTATACACAGGTAGAAATGTTTAATATAGTCCAAGAAGCCCCTTCCGTATTGTATTTATTTGAAAAATTCAACTGTCAGGTATTCAGGAATACAATTTCATTATTGCTCGTATATACATTTAATTAAATTTGAACGAAAAGTTCCTCTTGTATTTATGTTTTGAACATTTTAAACAAGACAACCATTTAAACTTTACGGTTATGTGTTATTTATATTTCAAAACGTTTCCCTAAGTTCACAATAAATTTTATAATAAAAATTTTAGTATTTTTTAAACCTTTTCTGAATTAAAGTCAAAGATGTATTTCTAATTGTCAAAAATAATTAATTTTTCCGCGTTGTAGCAGTATTAATGTAATAGAACAAAAATGTTTATTTAAATTTTATTATTAAATAATAATTAATTAATTACAATAAGTATTAAATTATACAGGTTGCAGAAAAGATTATTGAAATTCAAATCAGTTAGTGAAGGTAGGCAGTATATAAAAACAAAATGAAGTGAAAGCAAATTGTAAAAATTCGTCGATCACTTCAAATCAGCGATCCAGAAATGACAAACATAAAACTCGACAGGCGCTCGAGATCGTCTTTATTATATGGTTTGAAAAAGAACTCGCCAGATTTTTTCGCTAGAGTGATTTGTTAAAAAAAACTTAGAAATCGTTAAATTAAGTTAAAAATGGCGAAAACTAAACTTTACCAATAAAAGTGTGCCGTTTACGTTTTAATAATGGTGGAATTTATGTGCGTTTAGTTACATTAAATGAGTACTAAAGTGAGGCTCATAGAGAGCAAAAGCAGTATAGTGAAGTTTTAGTGGATAATTCTGAATAATAAAGTGCAGTTATGGTTTTTATTTTTATGTTAATTAGGAAGTTTATTAGTTTTATGGCACACTATAGGATTTACTAACTCGTTTTGGATAGAAAAGCAAAACAAAGCCAAAATAGCGTTGCATATTCGCCACGTAAGTCGTTTTAAAAATTTTCCAAAACTTTAAAAAAATTGGTACTTTTGAGTTAAATTTCTATTCATAGTTGTTCTACTTACATTTTATATATATTCAAGATTGCTATTCTTGTGAAAAATAATTACAAATGTTGCATTTGCCATTGTCCTAAAATTTCTCTTCGGTAATCGTGAATTTCAAATAAACAAAATTAATTTTTAATGTTGTATATTATATTCTACTCGTGTATACGTACTAGTTCCAAAAGTATTACACCAAAATGGAAAGTAAATCGTTCGTTTTCGTAGATTTTACTAAATCTGAAATTAAGTTTTTGCTAATAGAAAGTATAATTTAGGACAAATTTCTTCGGTATAGCTGACGCTGATTTAGTTCCATCGGTTGCTAATAGTTGACTTTTAGGAACCTTTTGATTTCCTGTTTTAGTGCGATATCTTCTCTCACATACCTATAGAGAAGGATCTAATTTATCTCTTTCATTACGCTTTTAAAACCATGGCTTTCTAGCACTGTAAACCTTTATTGAATTCATTCAAAAACCGTAAATGATACGGTTTTGTAGCGCATTTCTTTAACAAAACTAGTTCGGTTTACTTCATTTTCAATTCGTACCAATTAATACTTACGCTGGCTGCAAGGCAATTTTGAAATCTTTTATGTCAGGTCGTTCAACTAGACCACGTTAAGTGTCTTAAAAAATAAAACAAACAAAGCATTGTAAAACAACTTACAGTTCAAATTATTTTAATGTCTGTTACCGTAATGAAGTACACATTACGACTACCATAATATTTAAATGCAATTATTGGTTCCTTGATCAAAATTAAATGATAAGTTTAATATAAAATTTATTGTAAGGCGCTTATAAGCACAGATTTCATTAATAATAATCGACAATGAAAATATCAAAGACGAATTAGTACATCAAAATGTAGCACACGTATTTTTTGAAAATCGGTTCGAGTTTTAATAAAATCGACGCCAAATAATATTTGATTGAAAAAATTTCATCCAAGCAAGACTTGAGTTATATTAAATTTGGTTTCGGAATTAATGAAATTAATTATTTTTTACTTCTGCTTCGCCTCAAAAGTATGGCCGAATGAAGCGTGATAAGAAGGTATTTTTAATTTAAAATAAAATTTTTTCTTCCATATCCTCTAAAGCTTTTAATTTGTGGTATCGAGGAGGTCATCAAATGGAAGGTTTTCGAAATAATGCTGAGTATGGTATTTGATATTGATTGCAATATGATTATAAAACTAGTACTATTAGTAATAATCAAGCGATAAGCTTTTATATAATTCCATCGTTACATGCAAAGTTTAACCTCGGCAATGAATACCAATGGGTACCAAGGCTATCTCACCTAAATAATGTAGTTACGTGTTGGTGATCTCAATGTGAGGAATACTAAAATTTTTCGCTTTACATATTATGTTATCAGTTTTTTTTTATGTTTAATATAATAATAAAAATAATCGCATAAAATAATTTAAAGATTTGTTTGCTCGGTGAAAATCCATCGACAGGTGAATTTTGTTAACAAGGTTTGTTTTTATTAAATTACTGATGCATATAATCTTAACTCTACTTGGACGCAAGGTTATATTAATAATGAGAGTAAATATTAAGTAGTACCAAAAATGTATAAAAAAATTATTTGTAATTTTGATGGCTTTATTCCACGATTTATGTAATTAAAAATATTTTCAATTTAATTAATCTCGCTTGATTATTATAATGTATTCTGGAAAACGATAACACAATACTAATAATAATTATTTTAAGAAAGCTACGTATTTTTATCGGTCGTGCTCAGAGAATTAAATAAATACTTGCAGTGCTGGTTTATTTATTATTATTTTTATAGTAATATAATCGGAATATTTATGTGCTGACGTAGTTGTCAATAACATAACGGAAACAATTTCATTAACATAATTTGTCCCCATATTAATAATGTCGAAACGAATCGCTTTTTCTAAAGCGATTACGCGTTACTTCTAAGACCCATCGAAAATTTCCTTTTAAATGTTTTTTAATAGGGGGCGTCGCGACGCCTATCAAATTAAATTGTATAGGTATAATACTCGTATATTAACACGGAACCGTGAGTAGTGCTACATTTGTGTCTTAATTTTTGCTTACTTAAAAGTTTGTTTATTTCAGTAATGAAAACGCAATTTAAATTTTAATGTTTAGAAAACTTTTTATTTGGCTTTTAATATTGAATTTTTAAAAATTTATTCGTTCATGCTACCTTGTTAATATTTGATTTAATTTTAGCTCCAAGCAAATTGTTTTAATTACGTTTTAATAATTTAAAGTAATTTAAAAATTATAATTTGGTTAGGTTTGATTAATGATTTTTTTTAATTGGTACTAAAAAATACTTTTTTGGAGACTCGACTAATTTTAAATACGAGTATTAACTTACTTACCAAAATGTTAACACCTTGAACTTGATCCTTGAACATTTTGATTTTTCTTTATATCTAGAACAAATTATTTTGGTTAGTCTATGCTTTTTCAATATTCTTTTTTAGTAAAAAAATGTTATATAAATAGCATATTCATTTGGAAATTCAGATAAGAACGAAAAAAGAAAATAATCGACGTAGCTGGATGGATATTGATAATATCACACATATAGTAGGTCATAGAAAATGACCTGCGCCAAACCAGACCCGTCCCAAATCGGTTCTGCATCGAAAAATCTTATACCTAATCGCTTGCGCCGAATAGGACTTAATCCTGTATTTTATTTGACAAATTTCATGCATTTTACTTCTGTAAAGTCTTAATCCCGTGAATCTTGGCATAAAAGCTAGCATGCTAGCTGTTCAGTCATTCACTCACATATTCATGAATCTTCTTCTTCTTCTTCTTCATATTATAGGGCAATGTCCTGTTTTTTCCATACTGCTCTCATACTCCTTTAGGGGTTGCTATCCTATGACGATGATGTCCAACTTTCGCACCATCTCTTATGTGGTCTACCGGGTAGTCTCCTAGTCTCTGGCCTTCGGGTTTGCACCACTCTAGCAAAAGTCTTCCTTTTCCCATTCTCTCAACATGGTCACTCCAACGTCGACGCCTATCTCTGGTCCATCTGACCACATGTTGCAAGGTTCGCGGATTCTTTCACTTCAGACCCTGTTGCGAAGACTGAGATTGGTGATGGCTCGTAAAGTTTTCATTTCAGTAATGATATTAAATAAATAATTTTAAATATATAACGCGCTCTCTGATGGCTGTAAATCCGTAACCACTCAATTAACTAGAAAAAAGTAAAGATATTTTCTCTAGATAATTTAGTCTACTTTATTTTCAATATCTCAAACATTTGCTCTAAAATGCACTCACACCGAGGTATTCACAAATATTCGTAAAAATGTCATTCTTCGCGTGGGTTTTCTACTATGGCGACGAAATCCGGGGTCTCTAGAGGGTGCAAAATTAATATGTCTATTTAAAGATCCTAATAAAGATAATAAAATTTATTCCAGCTCGCCTCCATTTTCTTACGTAATAAAACACTTATCGACTAGCCTATAAAAGAAAACATCGAACATTGAAAGTAAATTGTGTTTTCCGTTTTATAATTATCATTTTTATCGATTGTAAGTTAATACTGATATTCAAAGTGGTTTATTGAATATGACAATTAGCAGCACACAATTTAAATTCAAACCAATAAATCAAAGTTTATGAATTGAAGATACAGTATAATGTAAAAAAGAAGTACCGTATAAGAACTTACATTCCTTGATTAATATTATGTAGAAAAAATAAGGAAATGGATAATACGGAAAAACTAATCCAAGTACTATATAAATATAAAAGGATAACCAAAAATAATGTAGAACAATAATATACTCGTAAGTATAAATAATGTTGATGGTGGTTTCAGGGAAATGTAAAATGACAGTCTGGAAGAGAGGATAGAAAAAATGGAAATATATAAAATGTATTTAAACAACTTCTGTAACTATGAAGGGAAGAATATTTTCTTTCATACTTTCGTAGGATTGTAGGCAGCTTTCGATAAAATTGGGTTGAAATATTTCAATTATGCAATTTTCGAAATGCAATGTCGCCTTTTCTAGTATATGGAAGTTATTATTGCCCCATATCCCCATATTGTACTTATTAAAGTAATCGTTTAGATGGAAATTAGCGTCATAGGAGAACTATTGTGTTATTAATAGAGCAAAATTGTCATCCAAATACCGACCGTACGAATCACACAAATGAATGGGTCAGGAATCCCTATCTCTGTACGAAATCAAATGCATTAATGGAATTAAACTTTGTTCGTACTAAATTTTAAAATACTAACTTAAAATCTGTATTAGTACATCTTAAATTAAAACTTGGTCATAATTACCATTTTAATCGAATTTTGATTGGTTTCTTTTTCTTCAACTCCATAACTCGATAACTAAAAGTCTCATCGAAATTATCAAGTGCTAAATTTGAAATAGTATACGTCGTAAATTATGATGACAATTCGTTTTATATTTGCATTTTATAATTGGGTCATTTTTAGTGTTGGGTTAAATATTTTATTTAATTCGATTATAATGGTGAATTAAATTGACATATTTAGTACTTCAAGTTTGATAATTCTGCTATTATCATTAGGCCGTATTTTGTGGTTAGGGAATATTGAGGTTTCGAGGGTTTCGCATTTGAAAATTGAAATGCAAAATTGTTCATTATTCTCAACCTAAATAATAAATTTTGTACTAAGCCCCTGACCCTTTTCCTACAAGATTTTCATTTCCATCCGAATTATCATTTTAATACGGCCAATTAGTTGTAATATTGCAAACAAGTTTCCAAATTTTCTTTATTAATAATTTAATGTGTTTTTTCAGATTTCGTCGCATTGAAAATTATTAAAAATGGACTACGATGATCACGTTTTCGAAGAAGCAGCTTACAATCACTCAAATTCAACAAACCTACCCGAGTTATATAATGATTATTTAGTACAAGAAATAATACTCTCGGTATTTAGTTTAATAGGAATACTAGTTAACATTTTATTTATTTATGTTATTTGTTACTTTCGAAAATTACACACAAGCATAAACATTTATTTAGTCAATTGGGCCATTGCCGATACGGGTTCGTTCATCATAACCGTTACGACGTTTAGAATATTTACGCCGATGTATAATAATTTGCCTGACGAAGTATTGTGCTTTAATTATGGATTGGAGTGTGCGTTGGTTTTTACATCAATTTTAATTATGTTAATACTAACCATAGATTGGTGCTTGACGTCGTATTTTCCGAGACCACTGGAAAAGTTTAGAAATTGGACCACAATAATTATCGCTGTGATATGGTTAATAACAGCTTTGTATTCGATTACGTCCACCGTTCTGTGCTCCGTTTCCGATTACTTTTTAATATTTCACTATTGTATACCTATTATTTATCTAATTTTATTTGGATTTGTAATAATTTTGCATATTATGAATATTGTTCGCAAAATTAAGAGAACCTTAATTTATCATCCAATATTTAATTTACTTATACCGACAGTTTTTGTGATTTGTTGGTTTTTCAGTTGGATAAACATTTTCTTTATGCAACTCGACATTTATATGATTACCGATGTTCCAATATTTTTACATCCCTGCATTAACTTTTTTATTGTACTTATGATCGACAAAGATTTCAAAGTTTGCTTTTATCAAGTTTTCAACTGCTTTAAATGCACCAAATCTAATCAAAATTCTCAAATTGAAGATGGTAATGTTGCCAATAATGAACCAACATCGTTTACTAACCAAATGGCACAAACTTAAATTTAGAAACTTGTTTTTATAAAATGAGTTATTTGTAAGTATTTTATCTGTATAAATAAAAATATTAGTTGATTTATTTTAATGTTTAAGTAATCTTTTACCTACTACAGGTACCGTCTCGTCTTACCAAATCACGGCCATAACTACTTACTATGTACATAATATATAATACCTTATAATGCAGGCTAACGATAAATTGATATCGTGCAAAAGTTTTTGCATATTTAATTGAGAGAAGCATAATATGTCGTTATAAGAATCGTTTATTTTTAGTTTAGTTCAGTTTCACCCTTAGTAACATTTAATACAGTTTTAATAGTTTCTCTACAACTTTAAACTGCGAGACAATTTTAATTCTACATTATTCTCTGTGCTCGACTCAGATCTACTTTGAAAAGATTTTCTATTAATTTTTAAAACATTTAGGCACTACAACTTTAAAGTGCACCAATTGAAAGCATTTGTCTTTGGGATTTTCTTTAAAAACTACTTTTTCTCTAAAAGTTGTTTTTAAATTATGTAGTACTCTTTCCATTCATGCAGAGCTGAAACTAAATCAACAAATTGTCAAAATTAATTTCATTTTAATTGTGACTTGCTTTAAATTTAAATTAATTGACCAATGGCTTAACTAACATAAAAGTTATTAGCCTACACTATAATTAAGTTGCTGTAATTTAATTACACTGTACATCGTTCTTAGCAAATGTAAACAATCAACTGGATAAATATAACAATGTTTGCTATTTCTAATAAAATTATAATTTTGGCTTACCTTTTATACCTTTTTAATGGTGATAAAACTAACTAGCAAAACCTGTAAAATGGTTGAAAGTAACTGTAATTTTAGCAGAAATAAAATTTAAAAAAGCAGAAAGCTTTTATAAACTAAAAGAACATTAACAAAAAGTATTAACGTAGCTTTCGGTTTAGTAGGTCATACGAGTAAAAAACTGCATTAAAGGTGTTCATCGTCAAATTTATTGTTTTCTAAAAATTCAACTTATGTTTAGTAAGTCTCTGAACATAAGCTTTTTTAATTTGTTGCATAGTTTCAATAAAACCCGTTTATTTCTTCTTTTACCTAATTTAAAATATAAGATCTAATCAAATTTTTGATTAGAAAATCGTATGTGGTTATTGAAGCTGCTGGTGAACGTTGATTCATTGGCTGTGATACATCTCCTTAACTTTTTTAACCTTTGAATCTCTTAATCTTCCAATGCACGAGTTCCACATTTTTTCTTTTCCACAGTCAAAAACAGGTTCAATCCAGTCAGCCAGTTCAGCTCAGTACCAACACCTCGAGGCCCACCGGCCTCTGCAACTTCCCGCAGCCAGCTTCAGCATCCGATGAAGGAGATTATTGGGTCCAACTACGATGCTCCGTTTAGGCCAAGAACAGAAAATCAAAAATCGATGCACGAGTTGGATTCTTACGCGAAGCCATATCCACTATATCGTTTGCAAACGTGGTAGTTGTCGTAACATTTGATGTTAGGCTAGCTGCATATTGAACTGTTATTTTCCTCCCCCAAATATTTTGATTTTGCATCCAAGCTGAGAGCATTCCAATTTTTTTAATCTACTGCCGCACGCTATGTTTTCTTTTTTTTTGATCGTGTTACAAAGACCTATAAAATATGAGAGACGACGCATTTCGATCCATTTTCACTTGCGGAGTGGTACGATCGAGTTAAGGGTCGACCATTTATTTTCTAGATAATGAATTTATTATTGATAAGTTTACATTTGCCGCCATTATTTTGTATGAATTTATGAATGTCTTTGCTTATTTCTTATTAATATGTGCGAGGTATCGGAGTCGTTTAAATTCTAAACGACTAAACGACTAAAGAGATTTTAGTAACGAATTGACTTAAAAATGAAAACGAAACGTTCCTAATTCGAAACGGTATCCTAATTGGTGTTCTGATATTAAATTCTTTTCCGACAATATTGACTGAATTCTTTACAGCAGCGGTATCTTAAGTACTTTTGACAATACAGATAAAAAACTAATAAGTAATTGGTCTGTACGAAGTTCGTTCGTGAGGTGATTTTCCTAGTTTAGGTGGGTTGTGGAGACCAAATAATATGCGATATACCGCAAAATGGTATCCTAGAACTACCTTACTTTATACTTTGATATATCTACTCTTTGGAGACAGCTATTCCACCACCATATACATCAAGACCAATAATCCAACATACACCACACTCCTACTCATCACTATGAAATTAGGTTAAGGAACTGTATACAAACAACTTGGTTCAGATTTAAATGTTGTAAAGGCTTCAGGAACCTATGCGTTAAGTTATGCAATCAAACACCAGAAATTACCAAGAGCTTTCCTTTGATACACTTCAAAAGAAAAGTGAGAAAACTTCCGAAAGAAAACGCGCTGTGTACGAAGTTTCAGAAATTTTCCAATCAGTATAAACGCCAAGTGATCTCTACTGTTTAAGTTAAAATTTTTTTATCACTTTAATTTATCTAATTATAAATTGTTTATTGGGACTAAATAAAGATTATTATTATTGTTAAGATTATTTGTTCAACTTTGCATTGCAATTTTGCTCGGAAGGTATGCGTATTTCTTACTTAAAATAAGACTTGCCCGACGGTATTATAATGTAATTTTTATTCTATCTTTTAATTTTCATTAACTTCAACCCCCATCCTGTATTTTATATTATTTTTTCCGATGTTTCTATTTTCTTTCTGAAATTGTTTAACATTATTTTGTGATGAAGTCAATTATTTTGTCAATAATTAGATTTTTTAATTTTAAAATACTCTGAGGAAATTATATCTTCATCAAAATCCACTGTTTGTGCGTTTTGCAAAACAAGGAGATACCCGAGTACAATAACCAATGCTTACAAGAAATTAAAGAATGTTGAGAAATGAGAATTCGAATTTGTACAATTTGGTGTGGAGGATTCTTTGTACGATTGTCAAGCCGCTTAACCATCATATCAAAACTTGACATGTTTATCCCGAAAATATTGCTAAAACGTCAACCAGAAATCTGTCTTCGCTTATAGGTAGAAAATACACCAAAAATGAATAACACATAATTTGTAAGAGAATTAAGTTTTACATAAAACCGTATATTCACTTTGAATTATAGTCCATCTGGTTTTGGATTGCAGTAGAGGTCGCCTTGAACGGCAAGTCAGATTTACACTGGGAAACGTCAAATAATTAAAGTGTATGAGTGACAAAAACCAAATGTCACTTATTTGATACTTGAAATAATCGAGTTAAAAGTATTTTTTTATCAAATAGCAATTTATCTTGTACAAATTATTTAAATTTGCCAGAACCTTTTAGTAAAAATATTCGTGAGTTATCAATCGCAAATAAAATTTTGGCAGTGTAAATCTGTAAAAATTTTAACCAATCACGTTCCGAGTTCACAATTTTAGTACAATCTAGTTCTGCATTCTTAAAACGGATGGACTATAGTTGTCATACTATACACAAACATCGTGAAAATATAAAAACAATTGATAAATCCTGAAGGAGCGATACCTATGTGCATATTTAAGAAGCGTGTTGGGAACTACACCTCTATTGCTAATGCATATAATACATTAATTTATTAATCCGTCAATTCATTATTATGTTAAAAAATGGTTTAGTGGAAATCGTAAGCAGCTGCATTGAGGAGTCTTGGATTTGAATACACATCCGCCCGTTAAATGAACGTAATAACCGAAGTAGCACGTAGTAGTTACAAGCAGTAGTAATTCATAATAATTAACAATAAAATAATAATGATAATAATAATACTTCAAGATACTTTGAGAAATTAAAAATCATCTATAAAATATCTAAAATTGCAATATAAAGTCCATAATAAAAATCCTTGAGATCCTCGATCTACCATCCAAGTAGTTGTATGTGTTTTCTTATTTTTCTTATTTAGTTAAAAAATCTCTTAACTAGGTGATATTGTAAAATATTAACTAAATGGGTCAAGTATTTTAAAGGGGTAATAAGTGGCATAAGAAAATTTTTAATTATGCAGCATTCATTTTTTTCCGTAGAATAAATTTTGACATACTCATAACAATTAGTTATCCATATACGAGTACCATGTACATTATATAGTTCGGATTATTTGAAGATATTTTTAAAAATTGTGTACTTTAACGCTTTATTTTAAAAATATTCAAGGCTTTCGGTTATAAAATGTGTTATAAATCAGTGAACTTTTTTAATTTGTTTTCCACTTATTAAAATAAATTAAAATTTTTAAACGACGACAGAAACTTTGATTGATTATATTTTCATAAGGGTCGCGAGTAATTAAAATTAAGCTTGAGAAGTGTAGTGATAATTAATGTGGTTTTTCAGCTTAAAGCTGTTCAGTTTCTTCGATTAATTGCTCTTTTTTTTAATTTATACAAAGCTTTTGAATAATATTTTCGTACAAGCTTCAGGTTAATAATAAAAAAATTTCTAAGAATGTTTTAAGAAAATTTATAATTGTGATTGTCAATATAATGACAATTAATCAATAAAGCTTCTTATTAATTTTTAAAAATTTTGTTTTTACCGATCAAGTATATCTTTAATGCTAGCTTAGACATGTTAATTTGCTAATTTTTCTTTTCTTAATTTAAATTACAAGTCAACGTTTGATGAGTACCGTAATTAATGATAGCTATAAGACTAAAATCGCTCTCGATAAGAAACATCTGGATCCTAAATGATGCTGGCCTGTGGCCACGCGATAAGATACAATTTGCACTGCTTGTTAACTTTAGGTTAGAGGTTAAATCCACAGGACTCTATAGGTAATTAATTAGCTTTATAACATTAATTGAGATTCGTGAAATTGGATAAGGTTTTTATGCACAATAGATATTGAGTTAAAGAACGAAATAATTGAAACATTTCATAAAAATATTTATTTTCAATGAGAAACAAAATGAGGAAGTCTTAAAAATTTCAAACTACTTAACAAAAGTAGTTTTGTTATAAACTTTCAAGTCATTTTTAAGTTTGGTAATAACCAATTATAACCATGAATTATTATTATGACTTGTTTTACTTCAAAATAATGAAAGATCTTTCACTGAGAAAGGAAACCCTTTGGGAAAATTACTACCGACGACCGTTGAACAAAAACCAGAGGACGTTTTCCAGTATTGGTTTGTCATGTATCCAATAATATTAATTTACTTAAACACATATTAACATTTGAAAAATTGGAAATAGGAAGATATTCTTACTTAATCACAGTAGCAATTGTATAAATCTGTTAATAAACCGTGTTCCAGTTTAGAACGTTCTTATTTTTAAATTATTATACGAGTACCCATCAAATATTATAATAGAGTGCCCTATTTTAAATGGCTCAACATGTAGATTTTGCATAATACTACCAGAGAGTCAGATGCAGTTATATTCAGAATAAAGTGTTTGCAATAAAAGGACGAATGAAATGACGTACAATAGAAATCATAGAATTTCTAATAATTCCACCTGGTTCAGGAGCTAAGTATATAAGAAAACAATATCGACTAGATTTTTATAATTTTTGAGCTATTTACTGATATACCTATATTTATTCCATACTATATTTATTTCTCTTTTATTTGATGAAATTTTAAACTTCAAATACATATATTTTGTATTATTTCCACTAAAAGCCTATAAATTGCTACGATTTTATTAAATAAAATTGAAAAAGGCGTGTTTTTATATTTCCTATGTGGCATATTATTTAAATTCCGTAAATATTTATAGAGCTTTGTGCGTGATGTCAATTTCGACGTATAAGGTTTTCCTTAAATTCTTAATATAACATTTAAAAAATCTAAATACTTCTTTCCACGTGTTTATTAATTAAACAATTTTACAGTTCACAGTTGTATAAATAAAAGTAAATTTAATTCGAGTAATTTTACGCTAGTTAAACAGATAAATTAAGAAGAACGTGGTAGTTAAAGTTCAAATTTAATTTAAAACACAAGGTAGAAAAACTTTGAAAGGGTTTTTATTGTTATTGTATGAAAGGTGTAAGTAATTCGATACCGTAACCAAATAATACATTACTAAACTTTTAAGCAAATGAAAGATTTCACATCAGTTTACGGTAATCTTAATGATTAATTAAAACACAAAATTTAAATACACGTTCAGCAGTATTTCGCAATACTGCTACAATTGAACAGAGAAAATCCATTATTTCGATGTGGTTGTAAAATTTGATGACGCAAGATTCAAGTCAGTAGTACTATTTGCAAAAAACTTCATTACAGCACATGGGATTTAAATATACGATATATCGTCATTGCGATATTAGACAGAAAATTCTTTAATTTTACAGCTTTCAGAAAGAATAATGAAAATATATTTTTACACCCGTTAAAGCTGAAAGGAAGCAATGGAGATGTTCGTGCAACAGAATTTTCTAAAAATGTTAATAATAAACACAACACGTTTACTGTAATGTAATTATTTGTACGTGAAAATTTTTAACTCTGGAAAAACTGGAAAAAGAGAAGTAAATTACACACGTTACATAATATTTGGATCTTTACTTTAGTTTTATTAAGTCGAAATTAGATTTGAATCGAATTACCTTTTATATAATATATAACTGTTAACATACAATAAAGCACATTTTGCAAAAAATAAAAAGAACCTTATAATGGCCCATAAAAGCAAATAGTCGTAGCAAGTGACAAATATATTAAGTAAATATAATAAAAAAATATTTTTCGGATATTTGAACTACTCAAAGAGCTTTTATGTGTGATATACATTACGATAAAAGTAAAAGCACCTATTTACAAACAAAATAGCTTTACTTTTAGTTTACAATTATTACAAAAATATATTTTATATAAATCTTTTACTTTCGTAGGTTTAAATATTTGACGAATAATATCGACAATTAAAAGTAACGTTGGCGTATGTTGAAAATGTTTTACATTTTTTCTTTAATTTATTATAAATACATTTAAATTCTGCGATTTAAAAATCGTTATTTCATTTGAAAGTTTGACTATACAAACAAAGTAGTAATAAATAACCTTTTGTTAGTTGTACTATAGTACTTTTACGGAATATGCTCTCCAAAATATGGATAGTAAATACAAATAGGTACACAAATGTTATGACTATTGTTACAAAACACAAAACCAAGTAGTACTTCTTAACAAAAAGGGTCACGTTTTAACAATTTGTTATATCTCTAGAAACTAGAAATAAAAAGTATGCTTATGAGTAGTGGTACCATACTGAAACTGGAATCATCCCCACTGCGCATGATCGAAAGTATTGATTAGGGTCAAGTATTGATTATATTATATTATTGACATAAGGGGTTGACAAAAGGGTATTTAAATTAGGGGTCACTCCCCTTTATTAGTAAGGTATTTAAATTAGGGGTCAGCCCCCTTTATTAGCTTGAGTATTAAAATTAGGGTGTGAGCCCCCTAATAGGTATGTATTTTTAAATAGCAATACATCACTAAACTGCGCATGATCGAAAGTATTGATTAGGGGACAAGTATTGATTAATTTAGGGTTCCTTACATTATTAAGAAATTATTATTATATGTTATAAGTAAATGCGAAGGGTGTGAATATTTATTACGATAGGGTGCAAACCCCCATTGAAATCTAAGGTAAGGTATTTAAATTAGGGGTCAGCCCCCTTTATTAGTAGGGTAATGAAATCACTAGATCATAAGGTGTTATTGTTATATATTGTTATTGGTATTGCTAGTGTAATTTTATATATAATAATAATCGCTTACACTTTGTAAGAATACAAAAATTCTAATTTATAGCAGGTATTGATCACATCACGATATTAGTATTTGCTCTTTGCAATAAAATCAGTAAATTACCTATTCTATATTTAGGGATACATATTATCTTAGACAATAATAGTATTACATATTAGACACATTATGTGAGTAATTGTATATGGGGTGTAAAACTTGCAATTAGAATATGTTCTTACTGCAATAAAAACCAGCGCATGCAAGCTAATATTATAGGATTAATTAACTTCATTCACTATATAAGGCTGATAACTGTATATATATAAAACTAGTTCTTCGAGTCTACTGGTTAGGTTAACTTCGGTAACGCATATTCTAGAAGTCATGGAAACTAAAACTTCATTGAAGAGAAGATCAGAAGGATCCGTACAAAGTAAGTTCATAACAAATTAATCTTTACTTATTTTAATAAACTGGTATTAGAGTTAGGTGAGTGCTCATTACTTGTAATGAGTACTTACCTAACCCTCAACCAGTTAATATTGTACAATTGATAATTTTACCATATATACTTGTACTAATTTTTTTCTTTTTATGTAAATTCTAGTTGAAAAGGATTGTAAGTTACCTAAAACCTTACAACCAAAAATGGTATTCGAAACTAGGTATTGGCTTAATAAGTCAGAAACAAAGTTTTTGTCGGTGGGGATCGATGTTGAAGAATGGATACCAAAACTACGCTTAGGAGGATCAAATGGATTGGGTATCTCATTATGCACCCAAGATTGGGATATTATAATGGATAAAGAGGTATCGATTACAAATTTTTTAAATGGTGGGACTATGGATCACATTGTTATGAATCGCAATACTACAACTTTAAAAATTTCCGGTCAAAAATTTCAAAACAATAATGTGTTAAAATTAAAAAGAAATGATTTTTATATTTACATAGGGAAGGTAACCGTGGAGAGGTTATATGAAATATCACCGTTAATCAACCAACGAATGAGAGAAATTGTTAATATGGAAATCAAAGACTACTATACTGATGTTTTATTTGCATGTATTCAGTTAGGAGGTGATCCTTTTATGAATACAAAAGAGGTGATACAATCTACAGGTGACTATCAAGGAGTCCATTCATATTGCATCTTGGAAATGTTCTACATGTATCCTGAGGTGATTAAACAAAACTTGTACGATTTACCTTAAGTAATTCTTATATGCAATGTATATGTATACTGTATTTTAATATAATTTTATAATAATGTGGGGTGTAATTTTTGAAATAATCTACCATTATAATCCTACGAAAGTAAAATTCTATCATTTCTTGAGATATTCAAGCAGCATAATGAAAACTGAATGATTTTATTAATCCATACCTCCCCTATATACCTAGTCGTGCCATAAGTTCTGATACTTGTGTGGAAGCCGATTTTAGTGATTTTAAAATAAAAAGCCTCTATATAAATTACTACATTTTATTCGGTACATTCTAAGGAATTCAATTTTGTACGATTTATTCGAAATGGTCACCTTTTGACTTCACAAGGGCCTTTAAACGTCGCGGGCAGTCATCCATTGTGGCACGCACTACTTTTATTGGTATAGATGTTCCAACCTTGATCAAATTCCGTTTTAAGAGCTCAATATTTTTATGGGGTACTTTGCAAGCTTGTTCCTCAAGAATAAACCATAATTTGTAATCCAAAGAGTTCAAGTCAGGACTACCTGAAGGTCAGTCTTCCGAGGCAATAAACTCAGGTAAATTTGTTTGTAGTCATTCGTTGGGTCGTTTTCGCTTTATGCGCTGGTGCAGAATCTCGCTGAAACACCCTATGGTTTTAACGAAATAAGTTGTAATTTAGAGGGTTAACTACGATCTGTAACATTTTTTGGTATTTTTTCCCCCGTTATTTTTCACGTTTTTTCCCCTTTTTCACAAAAAACAGCTGCGTTACTGCTTCATACGACACACCTCACCAAATCATTACTATTGTTGGATAATGGTCATTTTTCACCCCTGAAATTTTTTCAGGGGCTTCATTAGAGCTGTAGGCCTACACAGGATCGATTTTCATGTTGAATTTTTCTTCGACTGTGAAAATTTTTTCGTCAGTAAACAAAATATTTTTGTGATCTTCATACTCGTGCCGGTCCAGGAGTCGTTTTGTTCTTTCTTGTCTAATATTTTTTAGAGCAATTGTAAGACGATGTATTGTAATCCTACGATAAGCCCCAAGTTTTAAGTCATCTTTTAACACGCGAGAAATGGTTCTTTTCGAAATTTGAATTTCCTAGCCGTAATTTTTTGTTTCCTCAAGGGATTTCTTCTCATTCGCTCGCGAACTGTTTTAATAACTCCAAGAATTCTTACCAATTAACAGAATCCAACCCGATTATTTTATACAAATTAAGATTTACATTCCGAACGTAATTGAGACAATCGATATGGAATATATTATTGGGGGATATGAATTTATTAGTTGAAGATTATAAACATTACATCTACGGGTTCATAAGAACAACCTGTCAACCAACCCGACAAAATAGGTTCATATCAAACAAACAGGTGCATAACAATCCAAACACGTTCATACAAATCAATTATAGGCGTTCCATCAAGATCTTCAATGAAATAAGTTACAGGTTTACCATAATTAATTTGTATAATTTTAAATAACTCTGTAGTCCAATTAGCATTGTAACCTTGATCAAATACCTATTTATACTTCGAAATTCACACGAAATCACCAAGTTTTAAATTTTATTCCCCCAATATCAATATTTTCATTATACACGCTTAACTTTGGGTATGGTTAACAACATAAGGACGTATCATAATTGGGTGATGTTTTCGGCGATTATAATCCTTAGTGACAGAATCCAGTATATCGATCCATTTATATTCATTATTATAATTTGAAAAATCGGGTATATCGTTAATTTCTGTTCTTGAATCAGATTTATCTAAAGTTTGCATTAATTTCTTTGAACATGAATTAAGATTTCTAAAATGCGTTGAAACCTCGTAAAGATTGCATATTAATGCACGTCAACTCTAAAGATATAGTTTTACCCCTACAAGATTAAGAAATTCATTAACCCCTATTTTTCTTTGTATTTTATTATTATGTATAAATATATATTTGAGAATGTTTACAGCTAATAATATTACATTAATTACAAATATTATTATAATATATTAGGGAGCGTTTGACCCATCCTAAGTACCAAGGTCTCTATTAAAATATTATAATATTTTAAATACAATATTAAAAGCGCTATCGAAGTTTTAGAATGTAAGTTTTAGTGTAAGAACGAGAGAACGGTCTTATATACTTTTGAGAAATTTAAGTAGTTTGAATTTATCACATGGAGAGGTGAATAAAAAATAACATGAAACAAATGCTTTTTATTTATAAAATAATCTTTATAAAATTTATAATATATTATATATTAAAAATATTAGTACAAATTAAAATACAAATTACAATCTATTATAAATATACTATATGAGCGATCAGCTATATGTCTATATAAATTACTACATTTTATTCGGTACATTCTAAGGAATTCAATTTTGTACGATTTATTCGAAATGGTCACCTTTTGACTTCACAAGGGCCTTTAAACGTCGCGGACAGTCATCCATTGTGGCACGCACTACTTTTATTGGTATAGATGTTCCAACCTTGATCAAATTCCGTTTTAAGAGCTCAATATTTTTATGGGTACTTTGCAAGCTTGTTCCTCAAGAATAACCCATAATTTGTAATCCAAAGAGTTCAAGTCAGGACTACCTGAAGGTCAGTCTTCCGAGGCAATAAACTCAGGTAAATTTGTTTGTAGTCATTCGTTGGGTCGTTTTCGCTTTATGCGCTGGTGCAGAATCTCGCTGAAACACCCTATGGTTTTAACGAAATAAGTTGTAATTTAGAGGGTTAACTACGATCTGTAACATTTTTTGGTATTTTTTCCCCCGTTATTTTTCACGTTTTTTCCCCTTTTTCACAAAAAACAGCTGCGTTACTGCTTCATACGACACACCTCACCAAATCATTACTATTGTTGGATAATGGCCATTTTTCACCCCTGAAATTATTTCAGGGGCTTCATTAGAGCTGTAAGCCTACACAGGATCGATTTTCATGTTGAATTTTTCTTCGACTGTGAAAATTTTTTCGTCAGTAAACAAAATATTTTTGTGATCTTCATACGCGTGCCGGTCCAGGAGTCGTTTTGTTCTTTCTTGTCTAATATTTTTTAGAGCAATTGTAAGACGATGTATTGTAATCCTACGATAAGCCCCAAGTTTTAAGTCATCTTTTAACACGCGAGAAATGGTTCTTTTCGAAATTTGAATTTCCTAGCCGTAATTTTTTGTTTCCTCAAGGGATTTCTTCTCATTCGCTCGCGAACTGTTTTAATAACTCCAAGAATTCTTAGAGTTCGTGGTCGACCACTTTTTTTCGGTTATCTACTCCAGAAGTTTCATTCTATCGATGGATAGTTAAAAAGAAAAAAATTTGTAATCCGTAATTTTTTTTAACAAATTTAAAATTGCACTAGTACTTTTATCATTGTTATGTATAGCAATTACAACAATACGATTATCGTTGACATCCGAATTCATGTTTACTATTTAAGACTTGAATTTCAACTTTCGCCCACTTATATAACCTGCAAATGATCTTTCCAAAAATACCATTAGCAACCCCCATCCCGTAATCTTCATAGTAAAAATGAACGGTGCTTTGTTAGTATCAGAACTTATGACACGACTAGGTAGTATTATTATTATATAAAATTGAAGAGATTCCTATCAGAATGAATTCACAACTTAAATCGCATACTCATAGAAGTATTGGTAAGATGAAATGATTTATTTCCTCATAATTTCAATTCGTTGTCAGGTAAAATTTTTTAAACAACAAACTGCACGAGTTCAATACCGGTGTAATGACTTTATATCACTAAATATGTGCTAGTGAAATAAAGTAAATTGACTTATCTACATTTATATATAATTGAATAGTGAAGTATAATTACTTAAATCTCAACATAAGCAGAATAAAGTAAGGAAAAAGCACTTACAAGTGGTAGTCCTGATGAGTTGGACATAACGTTTAATACTTAAAGTAAATTTTTTAATAGAAAAGCAAATTGTTTTATCCTACAATACTAATTTTCAATGATATTCTTAAAAGTATATTGAATAAAATTTATTAAAAATCTGGACCATAAGAGAACGTAATTTTAATATGACGCATTTTTTCCATCATCGTAAGCACAACAAAAATTTTTTAATTTGGGTGGAACCGGTATCATTCTATAGAGAAAAATTTGATGATTCCAATGATATAAATAACTCATTTTTAGCAAAAATGTTGCTTAAGACTTTTCGCCTTTCCACCATCGATTATGGACATTGTCAAAAAATTTTTATAGCACAGATTTACCCGAAGACAATATTTATTCATTTGTTACATGTGTATAAAAATGTATCATATTTGGCTATTTGAGCTCTTCGACAGGTTCGTTATGCTGTGGAGGGATTTTCATCAATCACGCTCGTCGATTGTATATGAATACATGTTGGACATATTAAATTTACCCTTTCGTGGGGGACCTTTTTTTATCACCAAAATATTACCATGAATAATATAAAATAATATTTTGAGGTGAAAAAAGGTCCCCCACGAAAGGGTAAATTTAATATGTCCAACATGTATTCATATACAATCGACGAGCGTGATTGGTGAAAATCCCTCCACAGCATAACGAACCTGTCGAAGAGCTCAAATAGCCAAATATGATACATTTTTATACACATGTAACAAATGAATAAATATTGTCTTCGGGTAAATCTGTGCTATAAAAATTTTTTGACAATGTCCATAATCGATGGTGGAAAGGCGAAAAGTCTTAAGCAACATTTTTGTTAAAAATGAGTTATTTATATCATTGGAATCATCAAATTTTTCTCTATAGAATGATACCGGTTCCACCCAAATTAAAAAATTTTTGTTGTGCTTACTATGATGAAAAATATGCGTCATATTAAAATTGCGTTCTCTTATGGGCCAGATTTTTAATAAATTTTATTCAATATACTTTTAAGAATATCTTTGAAAATTAGTATTGCAGGATAAAACAATTTGCTTTTCTATTAAAAAATTTACTTTAAGTATTAAACGTTATGTCCAACCCATCAGGACTACCACTTGTAAGTGCTTTTTCCTTACTTTATTCTGCTTATGTTGAGATTTAAGTAATTATACCATGAATAATATAAAATAATATTTTGATGTGAAAAAAGTTCCCCCACGAAAGGGTATATTTAATATGTCCAACATGTATTCATATACAATCGACTAGCGTGATTGGTAAAATCCCTCCACAGAATAACGAACCTGTCGAAGAGCTCAAATCGTCAAATATGATACATTTTTATACACATGTAACAAATGAATAAATATTGTCTTCGGGTAAATCTGTGCTATAAAAATTTTTTGACAATGTCCATAATCGATGGTGGAAAGGCGAAAAGTCTTAAGCAACATTTTTGTTAAAAATGAGTTATTTATATCATTGGAATCATCAAATTTTTCTCTATAGAATGATACCGGTTCCACCCAAATTAAAAAATTTTTGTTGTGCTTACTATGATGAAAAATATGCGTCATATTAAAATTGCGTTCTCTTATGGGCCAGATTTTTAATAAATTTTATTCAATATACTTTTAAGAATATCTTTGAAAATTAGTATTGCAGGATAAAACAATTTGCTTTTCTATTAAAAAATTTACTTTAAGTATTAAACGTTATGTCCAACCCATCAGGACTACCACTTGTAAGTGCTTTTTCCTTACTTTATTCTGCTTATGTTGAGATTTAAGTAATTATACCATGAATAATATAAAATAATATTTTGATGTGAAAAAAGTTCCCCCACGAAAGGGTATATTTAATATGTCCAACATGTATTCATATACAATCGACTAGCGTGATTGGTAAAATCCCTCCACAGAATAACGAACCTGTCGAAGAGCTCAAATCGTCAAATATGATACATTTTTATACACATGTAACAAATGAATAAATATTGTCTTCGGGTAAATCTGTGCTATAAAAATTTTTTGACAATGTCCATAATCGATGGTGGAAAGGCGAAAAGTCTTAAGCAACATTTTTGCTAAAAATGAGTTATTTATATCATTGGAATCATCAAATTTTTCTCTATAGAATGATACCGGTTCCACCCAAATTAAAAAATTTTTGTTGTGCTTACGATGATGGAAAAAATGCGTCATATTAAAATTACGTTCTCTTATGGTCCAGATTTTTAATAAATTTTATTCAATATACTTTTAAGAATATCATTGAAAATTAGTATTGTAGGATAAAACAATTTGCTTTTCTATTAAAAAATTTACTTTAAGTATTAAACGTTATGTCCAACTCATCAGGACTACCACTTGTAAGTGCTTTTTCCTTACTTTATTCTGCTTATGTTGAGATTTAAGTAATTATACTTCACTATTCAATTATATATAAATGTAGATAAGTCAATTTACTTTATTTCACTAGCACATATTTAGTGATATAAAGTCATTACACCGGTATTGAACTCGTGCAGTTTGTTGTTTAAAAAATTTTACCTGACAACGAATTGAAATTATGAGGAAATAAATCATTTCATCTTACCAATACTTCTATGAGTATGCGATTTAAGTTGTGAATTCATTCTGATAGGAATCTCTTCAATTTTATATAATAATAATACTACCTAGTCGTGTCATAAGTTCTGATACTAACAAAGCACCGTTCATTTTTACTATGAAGATTACGGGATGGGGGTTGCTAATGGTATTTTTGGAAAGATCATTTGCAGGTTATATAAGTGGGCGAAAGTTGAAATTCAAGTCTTAAATAGTAAACATGAATTCGGATGTCAACGATAATCGTATTGTTGTAATTGCTATACATAACAATGATAAAAGTACTAGTGCAATTTTAAATTTGTTAAAAAAAATTACGGATTACAAATTTTTTTCTTTTTAACTATCCATCGATAGAATGAAACTTCTGGAGTAGATAACCGAAAAAAAGTGGTCGACCACGAACTCTAAGAATTCTTGGAGTTATTAAAACAGTTCGCGAGCGAATGAGAAGAAATCCCTTGAGGAAACAAAAAATTACGGCTAGGAAATTCAAATTTCGAAAAGAACCATTTCTCGCGTGTTAAAAGATGACTTAAAACTTGGGGCTTATCGTAGGATTACAATACATCGTCTTACAATTGCTCTAAAAAATATTAGACAAGAAAGAACAAAACGACTCCTGGACCGGCACGCGTATGAAGATCACAAAAATATTTTGTTTACTGACGAAAAAATTTTCACAGTCGAAGAAAAATTCAACATGAAAATCGATCCTGTGTAGGCTTACAGCTCTAATGAAGCCCCTGAAATAATTTCAGGGGTGAAAAATGGCCATTATCCAACAATAGTAATGATTTGGTGAGGTGTGTTGTATGAAGCAGTAACGCAGCTGTTTTTTGTGAAAAAGGGGAAAAAACGTGAAAAATAACGGGGGAAAAAATACCAAAAAATGTTACAGATCGTAGTTAACCCTCTAAATTACAACTTATTTCGTTAAAACCATAGGGTGTTTCAGCGAGATTCTGCACCAGCGCATAAAGCGAAAACGACCCAACGAATGACTACAAACAAATTTACCTGAGTTTATTGCCTCGGAAGACTGACCTTCAGGTAGTCCTGACTTGAACTCTTTGGATTACAAATTATGGGTTATTCTTGAGGAACAAGCTTGCAAAGTACCCATAAAAATATTGAGCTCTTAAAACGGAATTTGATCAAGGTTGGAACATCTATACCAATAAAAGTAGTGCGTGCCACAATGGATGACTGTCCGCGACGTTTAAAGGCCCTTGTGAAGTCAAAAGGTGACCATTTCGAATAAATCGTACAAAATTGAATTCCTTAGAATGTACCGAATAAAATGTAGTAATTTATATAGACATATAGCTGATCGCTCATATAGTATATTTATAATAGATTGTAATTTGTATTTTAATTTGTACTAATATTTTTAATATATAATATATTATAAATTTTATAAAGATTATTTTATAAATAAAAAGCATTTGTTTCATGTTATTTTTTATTCACCTCTCCATGTGATAAATTCAAACTACTTAAATTTCTCAAAAGTATATAAGACCGTTCTCTCGTTCTTACACTAAAACTTACATTCTAAAACTTCGATAGCGCTTTTAATATTGTATTTAAAATATTATAATATTTTAATAGAGACCTTGGTACTTAGGATGGGTCAAACGCTCCCTAATATATTATAATAATATTTGTAATTAATGTAATATTATTAGCTGTAAACATTCTCAAATATATATTTATACATAATAATAAAATACAAAGAAAAATAGGGGTTAATGAATTTCTTAATCTTGTAGGGGTAAAACTATATCTTTAGAGTTGACGTGCATTAATATGCAATCTTTACGAGGTTTCAACGCATTTTAGAAATCTTAATTCATGTTCAAAGAAATTAATGCAAACTTTAGATAAATCTGATTCAAGAACAGAAATTAACGATATACCCGATTTTTCAAATTATAATAATGAATATAAATGGATCGATATACTGGATTCTGTCACTAAGGATTATAATCGCCGAAAACATCACCCAATTATGATACGTCCTTATGTTGTTAACCATACCCAAAGTTAAGCGTGTATAATGAAAATATTGATATTGGGGGAATAAAATTTAAAACTTGGTGATTTCGTGTGAATTTCGAAGTATAAATAGGTATTTGATCAAGGTTACAATGCTAATTGGACTACAGAGTTATTTAAAATTATACAAATTAATTATGGTAAACCTGTAACTTATTTCATTGAAGATCTTGATGGAACGCCTATAATTGATTTGTATGAACGTGTTTGGATTGTTATGCACCTGTTTGTTTGATATGAACCTATTTTGTCGGGTTGGTTGACAGGTTGTTCTTATGAACCCGTAGATGTAATGTTTATAATCTTCAACTAATAAATTCATATCCCCCAATAATATATTCCATATCGATTGTCTCAATTACGTTCGGAATGTAAATCTTAATTTGTATAAAATAATCGGGTTGGATTCTGTTAATTGGTAAGAATTCTTGGAGTTATTAAAACAGTTCGCGAGCGAATGAGAAGAAATCCCTTGAGGAAACAAAAAATTACGGCTAGGAAATTCAAATTTCGAAAAGAACCATTTCTCGCGTGTTAAAAGATGACTTAAAACTTGGGGCTTATCGTAGGATTACAATACATCGTCTTACAATTGCTCTAAAAAATATTAGACAAGAAAGAACAAAACGACTCCTGGACCGGCACGAGTATGAAGATCACAAAAATATTTTGTTTACTGACGAAAAAATTTTCACAGTCGAAGAAAAATTCAACATGAAAATCGATCCTGTGTAGGCCTACAGCTCTAATGAAGCCCCTGAAAAAATTTCAGGGGTGAAAAATGACCATTATCCAACAATAGTAATGATTTGGTGAGGTGTGTCGTATGAAGCAGTAACGCAGCTGTTTTTTGTGAAAAAGGGGAAAAAACGTGAAAAATAACGGGGGAAAAAATACCAAAAAATGTTACAGATCGTAGTTAACCCTCTAAATTACAACTTATTTCGTTAAAACCATAGGGTGTTTCAGCGAGATTCTGCACCAGCGCATAAAGCGAAAACGACCCAACGAATGACTACAAACAAATTTACCTGAGTTTATTGCCTCGGAAGACTGACCTTCAGGTAGTCCTGACTTGAACTCTTTGGATTACAAATTATGGTTTATTCTTGAGGAACAAGCTTGCAAAGTACCCCATAAAAATATTGAGCTCTTAAAACGGAATTTGATCAAGGTTGGAACATCTATACCAATAAAAGTAGTGCGTGCCACAATGGATGACTGCCCGCGACGTTTAAAGGCCCTTGTGAAGTCAAAAGGTGACCATTTCGAATAAATCGTACAAAATTGAATTCCTTAGAATGTACCGAATAAAATGTAGTAATTTATATAGAGGCTTTTTATTTTAAAATCACTAAAATCGGCTTCCACACAAGTATCAGAACTTATGGCACGACTAGGTATATAGGGGAGGTATGGATTAATAAAATCATTCAGTTTTCATTATGCTGCTTGAATATCTCAAGAAATGATAGAATTTTACTTTCGTAGGATTATAATGGTAGATTATTTCAAAAATTACACCCCACATTATTATAAAATTATATTAAAATACAGTATACATATACATTGCATATAAGAATTACTTAAGGTAAATCGTACAAGTTTTGTTTAATCACCTCAGGATACATGTAGAACATTTCCAAGATGCAATATGAATGGACTCCTTGATAGTCACCTGTAGATTGTATCACCTCTTTTGTATTCATAAAAGGATCACCTCCTAACTGAATACATGCAAATAAAACATCAGTATAGTAGTCTTTGATTTCCATATTAACAATTTCTCTCATTCGTTGGTTGATTAACGGTGATATTTCATATAACCTCTCCACGGTTACCTTCCCTATGTAAATATAAAAATCATTTCTTTTTAATTTTAACACATTATTGTTTTGAAATTTTTGACCGGAAATTTTTAAAGTTGTAGTATTGCGATTCATAACAATGTGATCCATAGTCCCACCATTTAAAAAATTTGTAATCGATACCTCTTTATCCATTATAATATCCCAATCTTGGGTGCATAATGAGATACCCAATCCATTTGATCCTCCTAAGCGTAGTTTTGGTATCCATTCTTCAACATCGATCCCCACCGACAAAAACTTTGTTTCTGACTTATTAAGCCAATACCTAGTTTCGAATACCATTTTTGGTTGTAAGGTTTTAGGTAACTTACAATCCTTTTCAACTAGAATTTACATAAAAAGAAAAAAATTAGTACAAGTATATATGGTAAAATTATCAATTGTACAATATTAACTGGTTGAGGGTTAGGTAAGTACTCATTACAAGTAATGAGCACTCACCTAACTCTAATACCAGTTTATTAAAATAAGTAAATATTAATTTGTTATGAACTTACTTTGTACGGATCCTTCTGATCTTCTCTTCAATGAAGTTTTAGTTTCCATGACTTCTAGAATATGCGTTACCGAAGTTAACCTAACCAGTAGACTCGAAGAACTAGTTTTATATATATACAGTTATCAGCCTTATATAGTGAATGAAGTTAATTAATCCTATAATATTAGCTTGCATGCGCTGGTTTTTATTGCAGTAAGAACATATTCTAATTGCAAGTTTTACACCCCATATACAATTACTCACATAATGTGTCTAATATGTAATACTATTATTGTCTAAGATAATATGTATCCCTAAATATAGAATAGGTAATTTACTGATTTTATTGCAAAGAGCAAATACTAATATCGTGATGTGATCAATACCTGCTATAAATTAGAATTTTTGTATTCTTACAAAGTGTAAGCGATTATTATTATATATAAAATTACACTAGCAATACCAATAACAATATATAACAATAACACCTTATGATCTAGTGATTTCATTACCCTACTAATAAAGGGGGCTGACCCCTAATTTAAATACCTTACCTTAGATTTCAATGGGGGTTTGCACCCTATCGTAATAAATATTCACACCCTTCGCATTTACTTATAACATATAATAATAATTTCTTAATAATGTAAGGAACCCTAAATTAATCAATACTTGTCCCCTAATCAATACTTTCGATCATGCGCAGTTTAGTGATGTATTGCTATTTAAAAATACATACCTATTAGGGGGCTCACACCCTAATTTTAATACTCAAGCTAATAAAGGGGGCTGACCCCTAATTTAAATACCTTACTAATAAAGGGGAGTGACCCCTAATTTAAATACCCTTTTGTCAACCCCTTATGTCAATAATATAATATAATCAATACTTGACCCTAATCAATACTTTCGATCATGCGCAGTGGGGATGATTCCAGTTTCAGTATGGTACCACTACTCTTATGTGCATCGTAAAAAAAACGTATCTTGTTTGGCAAGCTTTGTTGCAAGTTATCAGAAACCAAAAATAATCTATTATGTGACTGGTGTTTTGTTTCAAGTTTTTGAATTTAGATTGTTGTGAAAACAAAAATATGCTCGAAAAAGTTCATCTTTTACTCGGAAAAAAGTATCCAGCGAGAAACTAATTACATAAATTTTTTTACATTCAATTTGTAAAATTAGTTCGAGGTGCATTATAAAAGAAAAACAATAGATTAGGTAGCTCTCAGTTGTGGGAAATAAGAAAGCAGGTTATAAATTGTAATCCAGTAAATGGCCCAGTAGTTAAACTGAAATAGCAATTTTATTCCTAAGCTTTTGCTCGTAAAAGAAAAACGAATAGTCGTCTTTTTTGAGTAGACACTTATTTGTATAACTTCACTAAAAAATTATTTTTGATGTTGTTTTTATATTTTTCTGTTATTTCAAATACCTTTATTGTATTAGCTACGCAAAATGGTTACTTTTGAAGCTGTTTCGGGTCCGCAAAATTCTATTTTAGCGGCCTAGTACTTAAAGTCGTCTTGACAGCACTTTAGCGGATTCAAATTTGTTTATTCCAAAATCTGGCAACCGGTTGCTATAAACATTTTCGCACAGCCTTCTAATATACATACATATGTTATTGATGTCTATTTAAAATGAATATTTTAATTCAAGAAAATATTTTTTGCGAAACTAATACAATAAAACGTTGTATGCAATACGTACGCAAATAGTTTTAGCAGACTCATCTTCATGTTACGGACTCGGCTGGCGCCTCGTCCGTAACATTACGATTCGTCCACTAAAACCATATTTTGCGTACTTATTACATAAAATACTATTATAGTTCAAATATTACAACAAATTTTCAAATAGATCAAACAAGCTTGCTTAAATAAATCTCTTTGGAAAGTAATTCTCTTTGTCGAGTGATTATTGTTAACAAAGGCAATGGAATATTATTTTCAATTTAGCAACATTCCTAAATATGATTGATTCTAAATAAAACAAATTTTTAGTTGTTTTGTTAAACGGAAACAACTACATATTATATTATATCATATTATAGTCATTTTATACTTTTTTTCTAATAATGCTATTTAAAAGTTTCACAAAATTAAATAGTATGCACTAGAATAAAAATTTCTGGAACAAATGAAATCAAGAAAGAAGCTATCTGTCAATATTGCGCCTATTCGGAAAAGTGAAAAACTTCTTCACGAGAAAAGACTAAACTCTTTTATGAGGTTGCCTATAGGTTACGGAATACACTGCGTATAGGAATCTCGTTGATGGTAAGTTAGAAATTTGGTTAAATACGTAGCAAGAATTCTCAACTCTTGAAACGCCAACAAAACAAAAAAATCAAATCATGTTTCCAAACTCGGAAACTTTTCATGGTTTTCAGTACAGTCGGAAAATCAAAATTTTTCAGTTTTCGTTTACTTTGCATATTTTATTATATTGTTTATTATTAGTGGTACCTCCAAACGGTTTAAAAATTCTTAAGCCATGTTTTGTGCAGATTTTGAATTTCTGTTTAGATTTTGATACACGATTGAGACTTCAAGGTATTGACATCAATTTTGTTATAACCATCATAACAACGCGGGGAATAAAAATGACGATAAAATTCATTATCAAACGCTCGTCAAGTCAAAACAAAATCTTATGTGTAAAATAAGAAAGAATTAAATTAGGCATACATTATTTTTATCGATTTACCGCTTAGTGTATTTTATAGCAGTAAACATTTAATTTTGAACTTGTACTCTTATACCTTGTAAATAAGTTCTTTCATTTCGATAGATTTTATTGACTGGCATAAAGCTTTTCAACATTTTTTAGCTTTAATCCCTCTTAACATCGACACTCCTGTGATTGGTGGAGAGATATGCACACATAAAATATATGTATATTTACCTATAATCCCACAGTGTGATAAAATTCGATAGTTTGTATGCTAAGACACCAACACATCTGTGTCAAGATTGAATTCATAAATAGAAAATCGATTTATAAAATTCAGAATATTCTTTGAGAAAAATTGGCAGATCTGAACTTTGTGTACAAAATAATAACTTAGAATTTCGTTTACGCCGCGATACCGCATTGAGCTTAAACTAGAAGTGATTTTATATTATCCTTATTTTTGGAATTATTTAAAAAAGCATAAAATTAAAGTGAGACAGGAAGTTTTAATATACATACGAGTACATATAAGTGATTGCGTGATAAAACGTCACAAAATTTAAATTTAACTGTAACATTTCTTGAAAATAAATTGAATTAATTCAAACTCCATTTGATTAAATTCTCTTTAATGCCACCATGATAACCTCAGTGTAAAGATTAAATGCTGAATGCGTATGTTAGTGTCGTTCAATAGAAGCAAATCCTACACGATATAAAGTTCATGCTAAATTCTGCAAAACATTAAGTTGAAGATAATTGAGTTATTAAGTTGTAACAAAGGAAAAATACGTATTTTTAACGTGCAAGAAGGTATTAGATTAGATTTGAACGACGTTTATATCAAATGTTAAATTCGAGTGCTCCTGTAACCCATTGTTAGATCGAAATCATCAAAGCTTTGTACGCTATTCTTGTGAGTATAATAATTATTATCATCACTTTTCATTATTAATTACCCACTTGTTTCAAACATTATTAACAAAGTAATAATTTATTAAACCTTGCGGTTTATGAAAATTTAATATTTTTCATATTAATATTTCGCATAATTTTTCTTATTTACAAATTAAACCGTCACTTAGGTTGGTTAATTAAGTTAATCGACAATTACGGCAATTTTTAAAAAGGTTTCGGCAGCAAAATGTTTGTAGTTAAAAATGTCTTCTTTTCTTTGTAGATTTTTCAAAATTTTGAATTTTGACTCAATTCCGACGCAATGGATTACGAAGAGGTAACAAATTATACTAACACAACTGATCTGTCACCTTCGTCGTCGCTGAAGTACATAATACCCGAAGTTATCTTTTGCATATTTTGCATAGTAGGAATATGTGCGGATAGTTTAATAATTTACACGCATTTGAAATTCCAAAGACTTCGTAACTCCACAAGTATGTTTTTGGTCAACTGGGCAATCGCCGATTTATGTTCGTTAATTGTTACGCCTAGTGGTTACAAAATAGTGTCTATATTAGATCATTTAACACTTTCTAGGACATTTATGTGCGTGATGTTAGAAATTGGTTCGGTAATGCATGCTACCGTAATAATGTTTGTAATCATAATCTCGTTCGATTGGGCATTTTCGTGCTATTATCGAAGAGCTCACTTGTTTGTCAAAAAGTATTACAAGTACATCATCGCTGCAGCATGGTTCTTAAGTTTACTCATGGGGAGTGTTCAAACAGGTGTTTGTTTAAATTTTGACTTTTATTACTCGGGCTTCGGATTACTTTTGTTATTTTGTCTTTACTGTGCTGCTTTACTCGCTGTGATCATTTTACAATTATCTGTAATCATACAAAAATGCAGAAGGAGACCAACGGATCACTCAACATTTATGTTAAACTTAACAACTGCATTTGTTATCAGTTGGCTGTTGTCCTTCTTCAACATGTTATTAATTGTTTACTTTTTATCGCAACTGTTTTTCTTATTAGTACTAAGCGAATGCTTAATGTTTTCGAGCGCTCTAGTAAACTTTACTTTGCTGTATTTTTATAATCAGGACTTTAAAGCTTGCTTGAGGCAGGTTGTAAAATGTACAAATAATAAATATCACGAATCGACTACGGAATTTGAGAACCCCATCGTACATACCAATGGTAAATCGTCAGTCCAAATTAATTTCAATAATCTAGACGAAGAACTTTTGTCGAATGATTATTCGAATTTTTGAAACGTTAGGTACTTCAAGATAAAATTTATTGTAAGTTTTAAAAATAAAATTGTAAATTAACATTCTTACAGAATATACTCTTAGAAGACATTATTTGTTATGTTGTAATGCGCAAAAGCCAACTATAAACAACAACACCATTTATTAATTTATACCAAACTGTTTGATAAAAGTTTTTTATATCGTTATTTATTTATTACATATTGTTAATTATCTATTTAATAAAATAATATTATATATATACACGTTTATTTTTTAATTTTGAGCATAAAAATAATTTAAATTAATTACTTACGAATAAGCGTAATAATCGCAAATTATAATATTTCAAATAACGTAAAACTAAAAGCACATTAGTATTTGTGAAATATTCGCATTAAAACCAAAGGCTTTCACACATAAACGTTTTCAAAGTGCAAAAGAGAACTGCAAAAGTAAAATGCTGTGCATATTTTTCCAGTCAATGCGCTCAATTTCCGTTTCGACCGTACTTATCAGGTGTGTGGCTGCTAAAAGTTTAAACATTGAATCAATTAAATTTTTTAATTTAAAACTTAAAGGCACTAATTAAATTCCCATACCTACATTATTGCGACAACACGGCAAACATTTACATTTTCTGGTCCATGTAATGAATTTTCAAACCTATCCTTCCATCAGGTTATTCAATTAATATCCAAATACAATTATACAGATATTCTTATAATTGTATAATAATTATCGTTTAATATTATATATTTAGGCAAGTAATAATTATAATAAAAATAATGTATTTCAGTCAGATTTGTATTCATTAATCGTTACAGCTAACAGATACAGAATTAGTTTATCGTCTTCCAGAAAATTAATGCTATACAATTACAAAAAGAAACTGAAATCTACGCTTCTCTTATATATCATTTCCCTTTGTATTTTGTGTGATATCTCGACGCTAATCGTTTCTTTTCAGACACATTCAATTTGATTATCTAGTACAAAGTTGGTCAACCAAAAATCCACTAGAGGCGAAAGCTCTCAAGAAAGACTCATAATTCTGATTTTGATAACGTCAAAACGATTTAAAAAGTAAAATGGAGCTGCATACAAAATCTTTTAAATGTAAAAAAGTTAGATAAGCGACAAAAAGTAACTTTTTTGTGTAAATCGTAAAGTTTTATGTGTCACACTTGCACTGAATATTTCAAAAATTGTCTAGCAATATTTTTACGAGTACGTGTTAATGCTTCGTGCTTGAGTACCAAAATTTTAAAATATTTTATCTTAATAAAAGCGCAACGTATTAAACGATGCTGTCGAGGAAAAACTTTTTTTAGACGTATAAAAGTTTATGGGCTGGTCGCTTTCTCCTAGCTTGTTTTTCTTAAGAGACAGTTGAAATTTTTTATCGTAGAAGAAATTGAGCAACAACAATTAGATGTTATTTTGGTAAACAGCTTTTATATGTTCAGATAAAAGCAAATAGATTATGGTTTTTTTGAATACAAATGTGTCTATCGTAATCAAAATAATAATATTATTGCGATAAAAGGGATATTTAATATTATTTTAATAATTATTAATACAAGAAAACGATAATTTTAAAACGCCAATTAATAACTCGCTCAAAGAAAGATAAAGTGCGTTTACAATAAGCAAATTGCATAACATAAATTATGTATAAAGTGTGGATTAATAGTCATTATCAAGTGTAGTTTATGTAAATTTTAATCGTCAATTTGCATTTTAATGGCGTAGAGCTATAAAATTTTAGGCACATAGGCCTAACGTTAAGCAATTATATTTTTTGCACTAAATTATTGTATTTGTTTGTTTGAATTACAACAACGTAATTCATAAAGTTTAACACACCAATTTAACACGAAAACATTTTAAATTTGTAGCTCTATGATATCTTGGTAGTACTTAAAACAAACTTGAAATTGTAACAAAATGATAACGTTTGAGAGGATTCCCAGTCTAACTTTGAAAACGCGAATTCTGAATAATAATGCTGAAACATCTTATATGACACAAAACATAAATTGAATGTAATCATTTCATTTATCGCATTGATGCATAAAATGGTACCAAGCACCAAGTTTGTCAACTAATTTCTTAAATGTTTCGTGTTACTTGAAATAAATGTTGTAATAATACTTTAACGTAATTTTCGTGGAAGTAAAACCATTATACTCGTATACTAGAAAAAAATTAAAATTAAAAAAGCAAAATAAATTACCTACAAAATTAAATATTTTTTTGTTTCAGAACAACTTGTAAATATTATGGGTGCATTAATGAGCAGTCGTATTGGACCTAATGGTCGCGAGTTTAAATATCAGCTACTCCTAAATTAATTGTACCATGGTCTGGAATCCACGTTAAACTGTAGGTTCTATTATGCACGTACAATAGCTTTTATGTATATTTCCAGGTTTATAAAATTTACACAGAGGTACTACGTGGGGGACATACAGCGTAACATGGGTTCCGAACCGTAAGAATAGACACTTTTAACAATATCAGTCAAACAAAATCAAACTGCTGACATAGGGTTTCCCGGTTCGACTCCGGGTTTGAGCGTAAAATTTTCTTGAGCGTTGTTGGGCACGTAAAACCGTCGGTCCCTCTGTGCTAAGGATTTGCCTTCATAATAATAAAAACAGGGTACAGGCACATCGTAGTATATACATAGTATATACCTAAGGTGTAAAAACTAATTATGCTCTTAGACCCGTTTTACATTACACTAAATTTTTCAGTACTAAAAATCCAATGCGCGCGTCGAATCATGACACTGACAACAAGAAATTAGAACATGCTCTATTTTCTTGTTGTCAGTGTCCTGATTCGACGCGCGCATGATGTAAAATTAGTTTCATAATTAATAAATAATTTACAAGTAACATTGTAATAATTATCACAGCCGCAGCACATAATTTTTTTCTTTTGCTAATTTGCATTTTTTTTAAATTATTTTAAATCACTTTTAAACACTTTTAAATAACAAACCAATTGACATTTGACAATTTACCTAATGCGCGCGGCGCATATTCAGTTGCTGAAAAAGTTAAAATCGTCAGTTGTAGTTGTTGTAGTTGCAAACAGGAACGAATTATAACAAGTTTTCTATCTTCCTTATTTGACGCGCGCATTAGATTTTTAGTACTAAAACTTTCAGTACTTAAAAATTTAGTGTACTGTAAAACGGGTCTTAGAACTAATTTAAAAAGATATTGGTAATACGCAGGTCCGAGATCTAACGTGGCAGGAAGAAGAAGAAAAATTCCAGGCCAGGAAAGCCAAAAAAGAACATTAATTTATACTGGTACCTGGTAAAGAGGTAAACGGGTAAACATTTGGTTTAAAAATAGAGTCGAAAAGGTGGATAAATATTTGAAAAATAGTAATAATAAACTTTCTTAGAAAATTATTGTTTAAAATAAAGATAGTTGAGAAAATTTTTATATTACTTTAACCTAATTGATTACGTAGTTTGGTATGATAAACTATGGAACTCTGATAATTAGCGATATTTTATTGACTCTTATTTTTCTGTCACTCAGTTGTAATCGGGTGCCCCAAAGTTTCTATAGCTAAACCTGCTAAACAAAGTAATTGCTTTTGATTACCGAAAATTGTTTAAATAGGTTCTAATTAATTAATAGCTAAATTGAAAATTACTCCATTAAAACAGGTTAGTATAGTTTGAAATCTTCTGGATACGCAGTAATTTGTATTGTAAATAGTTTTGTTACTTGTTTTGGAGAAAATAATTTTCTTTTATTGAAAAATAATGTGCTATCTTAATCGAGTAAGAAATTAGCTTTTCGTTATTTTGTTTTAAAAAGTCATACCTCTTTTAAAATTTAATATAATTTATTTTTCACAACTGAAACATCTGTTTCGTTCTGCCCAAAGCTCATTTATCAATAAAAAATAAAGAACTGTCAGGCTGTGTTCAAATTTTAAAATAATTTTATTTGTTTTAGTACCCGTAATCACTCGTAATGGATTATGAATTGGTAACTAATACGAGCGATTTCAATGAAGAAGTAATATCAGATAATCCTAAAAATTTTCTGGCACGAGAAATAATCTTCAGCATATTTTGTGTAATAGGAATTTGTGCAGATGTGATTATAATTTATTCTATTTTTCATTTCAAACAAATACGTACAATTTCAAATATTTTCATAGCAAATTGGGCAATTGCGGATTTATGTTCGTTAGTGAGTACACCTAGCGCTTACAGATTAATTTCTGTAATTGATTCGAATGTACTTTCTACTACATTTAATTGCATGTTATTTGAAGTTGGAGTTATTATGCACAGTGCTGTATTAATTTTCGTTGGCGTATTGCTAGCAGATTGGTGTTTAAACATATATTTTTTTAACGTGTACGAGAAATATAAGCTTCATTATAAATGGGTAATTGGAATTACTTGGATCATTCTAATTCTAGCTAATTCTACAGCAATTGGTTTGTGCTTGAGTGGTTCATTCTTTTTACAAGACACAATCTTCCTGATTATTTTTTGTGTCGTCTTACTGGCTGTGCTAATCATTCAAATAATAAATATTGTACTGAGAATTAAAAAGATAAACGTAAAAAGTAATAATATGTCCTTAACATTGTCTACCGTGTATATAGCGGTATTAACTATTACGATAGGTCTTATATTATGCTCGTATGATTACATTTATAATGATTTCTTATCAATTGTATTAAATTGTGCTTTATTTTCAAATTCCATAGTAAATTTAGCGATATTATACTTTTTCAATAAAGACTTTCAAGCGTGTCTAAATCAAGTCTTTAAAAACGCAAACGAAAGGTACGAGGAGGCATTGATAGAAGAAAATGAAGAAACCAACGAAAATACAAATGAGAATAGAATTAGCGTTCCACTTTAAACAAATTTGTGCTCCTAAATATGCAGTTAGCAAATGCATTACATAATAATTCGATGTTCTTGGCATCTCCATTTATAGAAGTTATATTAACAAAAATTTGATGAAGAAAGCGGTGGAAAATTTTCATTTATAAAATGATAACTTTTCGAGTTGTAGATTTTAAATTTTTAGAAAAAGTATGCAATGTATGTGTACCTACATGATTTTTATTGTTAAAATTTCTAATAATTTTTATTAAATTGATTATTCTTTAACTATCTTTTATTATTATTGATGTTTAACGGAAACATTCTTTCAGTTTCAGAAATGTGTATTTGAAAACTTTGAAAAACATTCCAAACTTTTTAATTAATTAGAAGAGACAATTTAAAAAAATTTGAACGATGTTAAAATGGAATTTTACAGTTTGCGCGAGCTTCCGGTTTCTGATGTTAGCAATAAATTAATGGTGCTTTGTTTAGCGGAGTTAACCACCTAAATCAAACATTTTAGAATGGATTTGCTTATTGCTAACTTTTTTTAAATTAAACCATTAAAGTCTTTCTTGCTTGTCCTCCATTTCGCTGAACTATTTCTGATGCCTTGTTTAAAAATGAATGCTTTCCTCTTTAAAATTATATTTATTTATTGATACAAAAGCTTTCATTTTGTAAGACTTCTCATTGTAGTCATTTCTTTCGTAATATAAATGTGGTAAACAACAAAATTTTGAAATGAAATTTAAAGATCGGTTTGTCTTTGAAATTTAGAAATATACTAACGAAGCTTTAATAAAAAATGAAGTACCTACGTATGGATATATAAGGTATAAGGTATAAATGTGACAAATTGTTAACAAAGTAAATAAATAAATATAAATTTATCAAGAAGCAAAGAAAATTTTACTCCTGACTGGTGAAGATAAAAAAAACAATAAATAGAAATAAAAAGTGTACAAAAGCATAATATAACCCAATAGAACATTATTGCAAAGAAAAGTAGTAAATAGCAATATTGGCACTTGGCTGAGACCATGGGTTTCCAACTGTTTAGTTCGATTCTCAAAGGTATCGAGTTTTATTTTAGTTCAATATTCAATAAAATATTGTTATGCCCAACAATTCCTATTGAATTTGGTAACTCTATTTATTCCATAGAGACTCTGATTCAATGTTGTGAGGTTATTGCTCCCAAATCTATTATAAAGAGGAAAGGAAAGAGAGCGAAATTAGAGAAACAAATAATGTAAAAAAACGTTCTGCTACCCCAGTTTTTGTATGTTCATATAAGACTATGTTTGTAAATATTTTTTCATTAATTTGCAATTAGCTTCACAATTCGTGTTTAATTTCTGCTTTATCTGCGTTTACTCATCAAGTTCAAAATTTCAAGAAACGAATGTTGACTTGGCAATTTCTAAAACGTTGATGCATTTATCAATTAATAGTAGGTAATTTGTAAACAGAAATTACAAAGGACGGATGAAGCTATTTACGTCAATTCTTCAAATTGTACCTACACATTCAAGTGTATTAATAAAAATTGAGAAGATTCAAACTATTGCTCTTCGTGTGAGATACGGCACCACGTGCTAAAAAATTGTGAGTGCGTATATAAATTGGGCGTATTTATTATTCTCATATTTAAACTTTGCATGGTTTGAACAAACTGACCATTGCAGCCAACAGTGCTACATACTAACATAGTGCTTTAAATGAATAATTAATCTAAAAAGGTAATTAATTAAAATTGTTCTTTATACTTGCAATTATTTCTTTGTTGGTTTTCTTTTGTTGTTATTTTGGTACATTTTTACAATTTAAAGAGAAAGCTCTATTTATAGAGCAGTTTATTTTATTTCGAATTATGAAAAATATCTAATGGATTTTTTATTTCATGTTGTACACATACATATTTAAATCTTTCAAATACATCTTACAATAATGTTTGTTTGGATTTTAAGATTAATTTGATTTAAACAATTTATTTTCTAACGAACGCCACTGGTTCTTTGTGATTAGCAATGTCGCTAAATGACGCGAAGAATTTTAATTAAATATAATCTGCATTACAGCAATTTATTAATTTTGTAATAGAATAATGGGCGGATAAACAGATGTAAATTAAGTATTATTTAATTATTTCAGCTACAAAATATAAATTTTCTGAAATTGTTTTGATAAGTCAAAATAATTACGTTTGTGGCTTCGGAAGCACCGAAAGTTTTATAATAAATACAATTACTTACGAATTTAAATACTTTTAAAATCTTAACAAAAGCTTTTTGTTACAACTTTAAAATTCTTTGCATTTTTTGGCAACAAGATGTGAAAGTTTTTTTGTTACTAAAATGCTCTTATAAGTTATGCCTTGCATTTTTCTGACATTTTATAAAAAATTCCTTAAAACTTTTATAAATTCCACCTTCATCTTATAAATTATAACTTTGAAATAAATTAAAAGGTTGTTGTGGTCTTATTGAACTTGGTATAATAAGAAAAATTTGAAGACCCACATTTTTTTAAAACCTTGCCAGTTCTATGATAGATAACCCTAAGAAAGTTTGCGAAACACCACAAATTTTTACTTAATTAAATTTCTTTTTCGCAGAAAATCTAAACAAACAAAAATGTCGACAGCAGAGGAAAGCATTTCAAATATAAGTGGTGCGACGTACGAGGGATCAGCGCCAGTGGATGAATCCTTGAGCTACCTTTGGGCAGAAATATTCTTTACGTTGTTTACAATTGTGGGGATATTTGCCAATATTGCAATTATTCATACTATTTACCGATACAAACGTTTACAATCAACAAAGCACATTTTTATTGCAAACTGGGCGATCGTGGATTTGTGTGTCTTGTTCTTAGCGCCTAGCGGTTATAGAATCATTTCTACCATAATTCACGTTAATCTTCCTGGAGAAATGATGTGCATTTTATTTGAAGCAGCTTCCACTTTACATTTGACAGAAATACTTATCGTAATTTGTATCACTCTCGATTGGTTTCTGGGCGAATTTTTTGAAAAAATTGCCGAAAAGTATAGGCCTCATCAAATTAAAATTTTGAAGGGTTTATGGCTACTTACCTTAATTTTTATTTCCGTTACATGTTTGTCGTGCGTAATAAATCTATTTCCTGTTTATTACAAAGGTATCTATCTTGCTTTTTCTGCTTTCGGAACGTTAATAATTATTGTACTATTTCAGATTATTAGATTAATTCAAAAATTACGAAAGAAACCTATTAAAAATTGTTTCACTTTGAATTTGGTGACCGGTTTTGCATTCAGCTATTTACTGAGCTTTTTAATTGTTCTTTTTACCGGTTTAGCCCGCTTCTATCACCCTTTTATAGATATTTTAGCGATGTGTCTAATCTTTAGTAGTTCGGTTGTTAATTTAACTATATTGTATTATTTTAATAAAAGGTTTCAGTCCTGTTTCCTTCAGACTTTAAAACGTACACCTAATTATGACGAAGAATTTACCGATGCAGACAACTTTGATGATATTCGCGTTTCATTTAACAATCCGAAAGAAGAACTGCTAACCAATGCGTATTAAATTATGTAATATATTATTTCTAAAATGTATGATTGTATATAAAATAGATAGGCAAAATGTCTTACCAATAATTTGTACTCGACAAAATTAAGTTTACCATTTTAGTTTTATAAGGAACCTAGCATTATGTGAACGATTTAATAAATTTATGGACTGAATCTGCTTATGTACATTTATATCTGCAATGCGAGTGATAGCCAAATAATTACTTAACTAAATTGTGTTTGCTGATTATTCTAGTCAAGGGTCTGGCGTTTTGTTCTCGATATTAATTAAATCAACGACAGGAATGACAAAATCTAATTAGTATAACTTGCGACAATAGGGTAGTTAAGTAATTTCAAAACTAAATCAATATTTAAATTTCACAAAAAATTATATTGTTATAAGTAGTGGGCATTGTACAATATTATTAATTATAGTTCGTATAAATTTCAATTTTTAGAAATTAAAAAATAAAACAAAGTTAATGTGGTTCAAATTAAATCACTATACATACGTTATGTACATAAATATAACATATAGGTATTAGTATAAGAAATACTTTTGTGAATAACATTTTAAATTTAGTTTTCTTTCTTTTGCTAAATTTTTATCTACTAATCATTTTATCCACGCTAATAAAATTGTATTTGCAATTACTAGTGTAAACTTATTCAAATGGATAAACTTGAAAAATATTTTGATAATAACTTTATAGCAATTTCATTCATTCATTAACTTTCCATCCGCAGCTGATACAAATAAGATGACAATTGATATCTTTGGTCAAAATTGGAAAATCATCACTGTTTTGGAATCTGCGAAAACTTCTAGAGCGCGTCACGGCAGGAAAAGTCTATTTCAACACATCTAAATATCAATGTGAGCACTAGTGTCAAAGCAAACAAACTTGCTAAATTGCGAAAATCATAGCTCGAGTAATAAAACCTAAACACCGTGTGTGTATTATGGATTCAAAAAAGAGGTGTTGATTGTCATTGTATACTAGACAAGAAAAATAAACCAGGAAGTTTTTATTGTGAAAACTCGCAACCCACAAAAATATACACTTTTAGCATGATGATGTTCTGAAACAATTGTGCACATAGTTCCCCAACTGAACCAGGCGATTCAAAGTGGAATTTTTATTGGAATAGGTATTACATTCACTACGAACATTACCAAAGTATTTTAAATATTATACAGATACAACTTTATCTAAGGTCATGTTATTTGCAAAACGCTCTTAACAAGAAAGTTAAATTAATAACAAATAACTAATACTCGTACATACACAATATTGTAAAGAGAGTAATTTAAAATTCGACAATAAAATTTAATAAATTTAAAAATACAACACAAATTATTGCAAAAAAACTGAAAGTTCTATACTAATTGGTAGGGGTCAGTGTGATTTACTGGACCACTTCTTTTTAAAGCTGAATAAACCGTTATTTTAAAATGAAATTTAGGTTTTTTTTCATACTAAAATCATGTAATGTCAGTAAATGTATTTTTAATCATGAAAAATCTAAATAGTTAAAATTTTAAACTCTAATTAGTTATCTAAATGAAAATTATAAATAATAATTGGTATTGTCAAATACCAACAATATTAACTAAACTTTCAGTACAGGGAACAGGATCTCAGGTATGCGGAACAATAAATAAAACTATGTTATTTAAGTCGACGTTTCGGGACCAAATTGTACCCATCCTCAGGACTCAAAAACTAGATGGACTGGTTGTAATACATACATTGGAAGAAAACAATGTCGCAGAAAGCCAAAACACTATCGGTTGAGTCAAAATAAAACAAAAAATATTTAAAAAGAACATGAGATCCGTGTAAACCGTTTCATGACGAGATCGGACGAGATCGTTTTCTACATAAACTTTCAGTATTATCGGCAGAGAGATCCATTTAAAAGACCATGCAACTTGATAATAGTTTAGTAATTTTTAATTCAAAAGGAAATTTAATCTGATAGTCCAGTTAACCTTGCCCTATCTGATAATCCCACTGAGAACTGTTATATTACAGTGGAAATAGTAATGTTCATTTAAAATTTGTTTCTGTTTGCAAGCTCTAATCAAGTACAACTCAAAATGTTTTATCAAAATTGATTATCTAATAAAGTTGCTCGGTTTAATATAAAATTTGAAATCCAGCTCGCTATAGCTGTGCTCGCTCGATACATTGTTAAATTTCGTATTATAACTTTAAATATTATTAATTTAGTTTTACTAATACACTTCTCGTTGTATTATAGTATATACAAATATAGTATTAGTAAAACTAAATTAATAATATTTAGATTCTAATACGAAATTTAACAATTTATCGAGCGACAACAGCTAGCGAACTGGATTTCAAATTTTATATTTTGAATTTTACATTAGAAACATTATATTACAACATTAACATACGGTTAATCTCTATTTCCGAATTTGCTCAATTGGTAATAGATATTTACGATACAAATATTGTAAATATTGTAATATTGTTAAATCCTAGGATCGAAAATTTAATGTTTGAAATCGCCAAGTATTAATTGGATTGCGTACGAAATATTAATCAAATCTCGATGTGAGTAAACTGCCGCCTTAGCCTCTTTTGATAAATTCACAAAATATTATTTGTTTAACAACCAATCTCTTTTCCTTTAGTTTCTTCTTCAATAATTGACACTGAGAACATAATTTCAGTAATTCTTCAAAAACGTTCCTATTAGCAACATTAGAATATTTTTTGTTAACAATTTACTTTTTCATACTTACATACATCCTCTTATGTCCTATGGAATTATCAGTTGAGCGAAATAATGAACAAGAACTTGATATGGATGAAACACAAGAAACTCCGATAAAGGCTGAAATATGTGTGATATTTCATGCACAATACACAAAAACTGCTTACTTACATAATGTATTTTGAAGATTTCATATTAAATTGCACAATTTTAAGATTTAAATAAAATGTTGACAATTGGCTGAATTCGGCCATTGAGGCCAAGAGGCTGGTTTCTATACCATGAATAAAGGAACATACATAATCAAATATAAATTCACGATAAATTATTAATAGTTATATTCGAGAATTCAGTATTTATAGATTGATAAATGCCTTCCGTCTTTAAATTTTCAAGATTCGAATATTTTCAAATATTGACGTCATAAATTAATTTTTTATTTTTACCGAGTAGTACTATTTGAAAACTTGAAGTATGATTTTCAATTTGGCATTTTAAAAATTCAACAGTATGGGTACTTAAATTTAACAGGGGTTCCATATCATGATGATTTCCTCTTTAAAAACGCCTAATGCATAAAATTTGTAAATGTTAAGAATGAATACGATCGTTGTTCACTTATTTAATAAATAATTTATTTAAAATCAAATCGGACGTTATCTGGAGTAAATATGCATAGTGCATATTACACACGTATAGTTTTAGTCTTCTAATAACCTAGAATATGCGTGTGATGCAAGATCCAACTTACAGTCTTCCATTTATAATTTTTAAATAAAATTATGCAAATAAATTATAATGTTATTGATATTTTCAAATCACATTAATGTTAACACAAAATGAGACTCTTTGAATAAAAAGCAATTGTTCACATTTCACAATTAAATCGTTAAGGCTTTGTTAAAAAGCTTTCGATAACTTTTTTAATATTAGGTGGTGAATTAAAATTCATAATGTGAAATTTATTTCAGAAATTGATGCTTCTTGTTGATACCTACAAGTTTAATAAAATAAAACTTACGTAAAAGTTGTTCAGTAAGTTTTTGAAACTTATCTTCTTACTCGGTAGGTTTTAATTTGATTACATTAATTTGCAATTTAAACCTTTATTTTTTTAATTGAAGGAAAAGGCATGGAAGCATCTTTTTTTGATGTTTTCTCACGATATTTTCCAACTGCTAATTCTTACTTAAAATAAATATTTAAAAAGGACAATACCCAATATGAATTGTTTATAGTTAAGCTGCTATTCGGCTACAAGCTTAATTTATAAAAATGTTCTTCGCTCATTACTTTGCAATGCCACATTGTCATTTTTTTACACTTTTTGCAGATTATTGCTGTTATTATGGAATTAGAAATTTTGTAAATAAATTACAAATTGATTTTGGTATTTCGGTCAATATTAAAACTTAAATAGACTAAAAAAAAGAATAAATGTTTTCTTAATTTTACTAAAAGCCGAACGTTCAAGTAAACACGAACTTGTTAAGTTAATACAGTATGAGAAGAAATAGCAATTACTGAAATAATAACACGAGAATTTTCTTTTTCTTTTATACATTAATAAACAATAAATTTCCTAGCATATCAAATTCAAAACACGTAGAAATTTCTTTTGTATAAGAGGAAAATAATATCTTATTTTTGGTTGCAACCTAACTTTTTGTAACACAAGTAAAGAAGGTTTTTATTTTAATTACATCTACAACGCGTTTGCTAATTTTAAACAAGCAAATATTTCTGTTTAATTAAGTGAAAAATAGTGAAGAGTATTTAACGAAGTGGAAGATAAATCAAAAATTTTGTTTTGATAATTTTATGCACCCAATTTGAAATTAATTCGTAAAGCTTTGATCATTTCTTAAAATTGAAAATATTACAAATTTTCCAATTAGCCCAATTATTGAGAGATCAGTTAATTAAGAATAATTATAAATTATACTCGTTTGAGTTTAGCTTCGTCGAAATTTAAGCGTGTTCCGACCTTTTCCTTTTAAACCCTTTTCTAAAACCATTAAATCATAAAAAGGGGTTATTACACTGTAAACGTACGTACATAAATAATGAGAACAATTCACGCAAGTAAAAATTTTAACAAAAATATATGATTATTGTCAGATTTGCTTCCGTCGCGTCGATGTAAAAATTCTTGATTTGGTTTTGCTTTAGCGAATTATTAAGAAAATTAGCACGACTAAGAAGAGGCACGACTGGGGCTTAGCCGATAAATCCAGTTTGTGGTACAGTTTACCGGAAACCCAAGACATATTAATATAAACGCGATAAGAAATGAAAAAAATATTTCTAATAATCTGTGTCAAATTTGACAAAATTTATAGAAAAACTCTTAACCATTCTTGTTCATTTAGACATTCAACTATTTAATTCGGTGTTCCAAAATACCTTAAATACAAATTTTAAGTCTAGGATTAAGTGTTAAAGGGCTGTAGAATTATTTTGCAATTATAGGGTTTAGAATTTAAAGGATTGCAAGCTGGAAACGGTGTTATTGATTTAAAGAGATTTACTCTTGTCAAAAGTAAACCCATTTTATTTATAAATTATTCATTATTAATATTTTTGTAATTTCCCATTTTCGCTATTTTACAAGACGTTTTACAAGTAAAACGCAATTAATCAAAAAAGTTTTAATAATTTTTATTAGATAAATGCAAAACGCTTAAAGATGATGATTGATTTCCTTTTATAAACTTGAAATTAATAATAGTGATTTATGGATAATCTTCCGTTGACGTTTACATTAGTCTATGTACTGTCGTAATTAGAATCGATGTTTAAATCTGAGTTTGAGATAAGCACTTCCTATCGTGACATATTTCCATCGACATGCAAAACCCTTGTCCCATTATCAAATAATTCACACTTCTAAAACCGTGATCAATAATCATCTATCGCTTAGCTTTTAGTATGCATTAAGCAAGGAAATGAAATATTCATTGTACAAAAAAGCAGATTCTCTTTGGACGAAATCAGATATCTTCTGAATCTTGACAGGCCATCAATATCCAATGTCGTTATATCAAATGTCGTTACATCAAGATGACTTGGCCATAAATAATATAATGATAATGTCAAAGTTGGCGTCTACATGAGTTGTTATTACTCAATATTATTCAAAAGTGAAAACTAAATCAGCAACATAAAGGTAAAAATGTTGTCGACAGGAGTGCCAGCAGCCTAATCGTATTTCAAACAAGTGTATAAACCTATGCCGTGCTTTCATGCACAACAGAATTTCAGATACCGAAACTTTCATATTTTTCAATATACTACTCAACGAAATTTTATATTTTAATATTCCGAAAATGTTTTATATCGCGATTGATAAAATCGGCGGAGTGTGATGTGTTTCTGTACTTTTAAAATGAAACCAACCTAATTGCTTTCACATAAAAATTAATAGTACCTACAAAAACGATTGTAAATATGTAATCTATTCGGTAGTTATGTACTCGTACATACTACTACATAAATGAATAATCAAGTTCAATGGATATTTTATGTTTGGTCAACGAAGATATCGAGGTGGGTTCTATTTTTACAATTTATTTCCTCTGTATTTTCAAAGTTAACTTTTCTATCAGTTTTAAACGTTTAATATTTGAGGAATTATTTAGAAACACTTCATAATCAACATACTTCAAAAAATTACAGTTCAATTTCGAATAGGACGTGAAATTACGAGTAGGTGTATATAATCTGATAATATTGATATTATATAGATAATAATTAGGCTGCGCTCTCTGTCGCCCATTTAAACTTAATATTAAAAATGTTTATTTAAATTTTAATTCGGAAAGCTACCAAAATGTTTTGAGATTAAAAATATGGAAACAGGTATAACGATAATTAAAATTTTTACTACCAATCTAAACTTTTCCATAAAATATACTACAAACAAAACGTGTGAACCTATTATGAACATAAATGTAACAAAGTAGTAATACAAATACGAGGAGCCATGTGCACGTTGTTGCAATAAAGAAGTGCAGCAGTGGTGTTAAGCATTATCAACCTCCGAAATTGTATAAGTATCTTTATCAAAATATAACAAGTTTCATCACAACAAAATTTAAAAGAAAATTAGAAGACGTTTACACAAAACATTGAAAATTATTTCAACTTTTGAAAATGATGCTTCTAAACCAAGCAATTGGGTATTTTTATTAATTTGAAATAATTAATGTATTTGATAAATTTTAGTTTTTTTAATAAAAAGCTCTCATGTATTATTTATACAAGAAACAAAATTATTTTATTATGTATTAAATTCGTATCTTTTTGTTGTTTTGACTGCTAATCACATTTCCTCTCCGTTAAAAAATTTCCAGATACCACATTTGCTTTTTATAATTTTTTATAAACGGCGATAAAATTTTATTAAAAAATATTACAATCAATATAAGTATTTCGTATTACATTTACCACGTATTACATTTACTACTATTGATACGTTGTAAACTCGTAATTTGTGTGCTTCAGGCTCATCTACTCCTCAAAACTCTTCAATGTGATGAAATTAGTTTAGTGTAAAGTTAAACGTCAACGAATGATTTCACTTAAAAAGATATTTAGCGTATACAAAATACAATTTCAAGCGTTTCCGTATATCTATTCAACTTTCATCGAAATGTTTAAAACTGTCTTTGAAAAAAAACTTTAGTTAAATGTTTAATAAATCCTTCTTCAGAATCTAGTTTGAAAGTATATTTTAAAAGCTATCAATCAGAGAATAATAGAGACGTCTGTATTTTCGAGATGTTATCAACGATTGATTTTGTATTTCGAAGCAATATGAAAAATGGATTCGTTTTGAGAATATTTTTATTTACAGCAAATTGTACCACATTTATGTACATAGTAGTATTACATAATTATCAGGGGTGATTCAAATGGAGGTAAAAATTTAAACTTTAAGGGAAACAAATTGGTTTTTGCTAATTTGCTGATATTTTTATTTTAATATAATGTTAAGACGTTGACATTAAACATGAAAAATAATATCGGTCAATTTCCCATTACTTTTCGGCATAGATCCTGTGGTAGTTTATATATAACGCGTCCTTAAATTCTCGAATCGTTCGGGGATCATTGGCATACACATTTTGCTTCACATATCTGCAAATAAAAAATCCAACAGCATGATATCACACTATCTTGCTGGCCAATTTTAGTCGCCGAAACGAGAGATTACGCGGCCGGGAAACTTTGTGTGCAATAACTTCATTGTTTCCCGCGCTGTGGTGCATGTAGCACCGTCTTGTTAAAACCACACGTAGTCAAAATCGATGTCGTCCAATTGGCGCCAAAAATAATTTGTTATTTTTGCAGTGCCTTTCTGTGAGTGCATTGGTTATTTCTAAATAGCTCGTAGATTTTCATCACCCCAAATGCGACAATTTTGTTTGTTTACGTAGCCATTCAATTGAAAGTGAACCTTATTCGCGATTTCGATTAAGGAAAATCACGTGACCAAATATTCAAAATGGCCGCTTAAAACGGGTAGTTCTATATGTTTTGCCATCATAAGCAAGGTTATTATATGCATATTAACGGGTTCAGAAACGTGTTGTGGTTTGTTTATTATATTCGTTTGTGTTTAAATAATATCTAAATATGAATAAACAATTAACAATAAACAATATTTTGAAATTCTGTGGGAGTTCTGAGGCTAGAAACTTTTTCTGAGGGTGAAACTTTGGCAAACGCTAAGCACGTTGTGTTGTGTGGGAAAACGCCTAGTAACGACGGATTCCATCATATTTATAGCTTAGTTTTACAAACTACAGCTTTGTCTGCACCGCCTCATGAGATATCAGGGCTAATTGACAAAAAAAGCTTGTTGACACAACCATGTATTTTGTAGGCTCCTTTCCCATTTTGAAGCTTTTCGTCCACGCTTTTCTGCTATCAATTACTTCCACCTCACCCAACGGATTTGTCCATTTCACTTTGAATTTTCGTTTCATGGGAAACTTGTGGAAACTAAGGTCAGAATTCTTTCTAGCGCTAGAATTACATCCGTGAACACAACAAAACGCTCTTGATTTTGATTTACCTGTATTCATTTTGTCGTTTGCCTAATAACAAATTAATTTCGGAGGAATTTTCAAACACAAGCACTTAGAAGCAATATTTAACGTTAATACTGGCTATAAACATGCACTAGATGCACATGTAAACTTATGACAATGCCCGTTTTAGCGAGTTAACATTTTTGCCGCCAGACGTCGCTTCACTTAGCTGTAATCGCGAATCGCTGAAAATAATTTTGTTTGAGAAATTGCAAACAAATTTAGTGGTTCTCTAACACCCAATCAACGACGTCACAAAGCTTTTTATGGTCTGATGGCTTCAATTTTTGAGTCAATTGGATCTTGTATGCATGCAGATGCAGATCTATTGCTAAACTGCGCTGTGCAGAGCTGTATGAAAGGTCTAATTGCTGGAATCGATGGCGAATTGAGGTTGAAGGATTTTCACGAACACTGTCACTCTCTGCAGCGATATTTTTGTGTGACCGACCACTACGAGAACGCACTGGTCTTGGCACACCCAACACTGGTTCGGTTCGATCGAATGTTTCGATTAATTTCTTAACCGAGGCATGATTTGGTCGGTTATGTACACCGAAATTGTTTCGCAATACGCGAATCGTGTAGGTGAAATTTTCTCCATTTCGGACAAGGGCCTTAAGAATTGAAATGCGTTGTTCTGTCGTATACCACTATATTATTATAAATGCCAATGCTAAATAATCACACATGTCAAATATTAATTGTATATCTTTGACAGAAAAACAATGGCACTAGCTTTAAATTGTTACCTCTAATTGAATCACCCCTTATTTAAGGGTTACAATTGACCTCGATAACGTCAATTTACGTTTTTTAATTATAAACGCTTTGATTCCAACCAAGTTCAGATTTTTAACTAATCACATCGATGCGATGGTCAAACGTTTGTGTTTCGTTAACAAATTGAAACGGGAAATAAAACTATTCCAGTTAGATAAATTTATTTTCGTTTGAACCTTCAAATACAGAGAAAAGTTTTATTAAAATTATGTAACCCATCTGTTTTCCCATATCGAAATAAAAGAAGGATTTGAAACAATTTTGAATTCTAATAGAGTTTTTCTTCGACGAGATTTAGAATATACCTACTTTTAAAAAATTTAACAGGATATTAAAATTTCATTTAGCAGATTTTACTGACAGTGAATGTTTAAATTTAATTTCTCATATCATACTTGAATTTTTAAAAAGCAAGTTAATCCTTCTTCAATACAAAACGTTGCTTTTTCCATTAATTTAATTTACTACATATTTATTACAAACTGAAGTTTAAAAACAAAAGTAATAATTAATTAGTTGCTTTTGATTTTATCGTTCAAGCGGTGTGACCAACCTGAAAAGCGTGACTAACGAATAAAAGTTTTGCGTTAAATGAGTTTGCTTAGATCTAAAACAAGATTTAAATGATTTGTCAAATGTCTAAAATTTCCCATTTAAATAAACCATTTCTCAATGATAACACTACGATAATTACACTTTTAAAATACAAATAATGAGAATTATGAGTATTATTTAAAAAAAATCTTCAACATACAATAAAGCAACATATTCTGAGAAGTTTATAATATTCGGGTTTTTCTCTTTGAATTTTTCTTACAAAAAGACGTAGTAGCTAATATGAGTAGGAAGGTAAAGAAATGTTATAAATCTGGATATAAAGATAAGATTGTAAATAACCAAAATACAATGAATATCGCACTCAACTTTACTTCTGAAAGAAAATGATATTGATTAATAAAAATAACATTCTTAAATAGAAAGTTTATAAAATACAAAAACGCAAATTTTTTTATGATGGTGTATAATAGCGATACAATACAAGAAAGTTTATGTAAGTAAATTATTATTTTCCAAGTACCTTTGTAATATATATACTTTTAATTGGAGACAATATCTAATAATAAATTAATGCAAAAGTCTGTTGCAAGTGCATTTACTAAACAATCCATGCGCCTATTTATTTATTTATTTTTTATATAGCTTTCTTGAAATGAATAAAATGGCAAAAATTGATGGCATTACCTGCAAATGTAAATTACTTTTCTTTTTAAAGTTTGAACATTCAAAGAACCTGATTAAACAAAACCAATCAATACGCTGAACAGATATGACATAAATGGTAAAGTTTTTAATTGAACCGGGAATATAACCAACCTATAATAGGAAACTAACAAGATTTCTCTTCGATGAAGCTCTAATTCAAAAAATATTAGAATGACTTTTGGTTGTATTAATCCAAGGCTCAATTTTCGGCCTGTTTCTTCCAAACTCAATTGCAACATTTTCTATTCCATTTAAATCTTTTGCAATTAATTGTATAGTTCAAGCATACAAATTAATATTACCTACTAAAGCATACTATTTTAAATAAACAAAAATAATTATTTCGTTTATTTATTTTCGTTATACTCCAAGATTAAATTTCTCAACGTTTTAATTAGACTTAACCTTTCTATTGCAAATGGATTTGCGTGCTTCGAATAATTAAATTTCCGATACGATTGAGATAAATTTCAGCAAGAGGACTGGTATTCTAATTGTTCTATGTCTTTGAAGTAATTAAAATTTTCATAAAATAATATTAATTAAGTACTAACTGTGTACACATCTAAAATATTGTGCTCGCGATTAACGAAAGGAAAAGTATTTCCAAAAAAATTACACCAAACGAAGTTTTGCCTTTTCATCCCGTTCGCCCGTATTTGAAAAAGTTATAATTAATTTTTAACTAAAGTTACTTGCACCTGACTACTTCAACCGGTGAAGCAATAATTATTGTTTAAATTTTATTTAATTATTTATTTTATTTTTATCTGGCTGACGTAAGGCGTTTCCTTAATATTCGTCAATTAAATCCATTTAAGAAAATGACACAATTTCATTCGTCAACTGAAAATTTGCGATCGTCTTTATTAGTAATCCTTATAGGTATACCAGTGAATAATCCGAATAAATTGTTTCTCAAGCTGATGATTTTTCTATTTAAACGTTATACTACATAGACAGTACACAAATATAAATATTAACAAAGTCTCCAATTTGAATTATGTATAATATAATATAAAAAATTAAAGTAAAACAAAAGACCAAGCCTTGAATTTTTAATGTCACTCAAAAGTATTCCTCATTTATTCAGTAACCGCATAATTAATACGGAATTAAGTGGCTAATCTATTTTTAAAATTGACGTTAAATTAATTGCTTATTTTTCAAGCTTATTAAAAACGAAAAAAATATTTTAAAGGACATATTTTTGTACCTTTGGTCCATATTATGCAAATAACAAAATAGGAAACTTTTTGCACAACTTTTTCACTACACTTATCAATTTTATTTAAATTTGTTTTTATTTCTCAAAGAAATAAACATATAGAAAACATGTAACTTCGTCAACGTGACGTTATTTTACTTAACTTTATATATTTTTATAAACGATCTTTTTAAAATAGTAGGTATATTACGTGCGTATATTACATATATGACAAATATAATATTAAACTTTGTATATTACATTGTAAGACAATGGAATTTGTTGACAATAATATAAAATATTGCGCCGAGGTTAACGGTGCTCATTTATTATACCCTAATATATTGCGATTTTGCTATTCCTAATAATATGAACATAACGGTAAAGACGTAACATTTTTTAAGGATTTAGTAGATCTTTAAGTATCTATCACCTATGCTTTTTACTACCAAGATTTCCATTTAAAAGCGAAAGAGCTTCAAGTGTTTTTGTGCAATAAAGTTACGGTCGGTAAGTCCATTGCACATTTTAATGGAGGTTGGTTTACGCAGGTACAGACAGACAGAATGAATGCTACAGCTTTACTGCAATAGATTTAGTAAAATATTGGCAATTAAAAAGCGAACACTGAACCTCGACTAGTCTCTTCGATCGGTTTTGTAAAGATTTTCTTCAGTTTGTAGAAACTGACACTTGCACGTATGTAACTGCATAGCGAATACCTAGTAAATAATAAAAGTTGTTTTATTATGTAACATTTTGACCTGAATATCCTTATCACTCAAATGCAAGCTATTTCATTCCTTACATACAACTGCTACGCCGTTAGTCCATACATCAACGTTGTTAAAGATAAAATCGTCATACATTAACATATAAACTGCTTTTTGTTTAAAATTTCATTTTGCCATTTAACTTAATATAAAAATTTATTATGTTTATTTAATTTGCTTAATAAATACTTAATTAGAATATACATGTTTGTTCTAAATCTGAAGACCCTATTTGAATACAGTTTTATGTTCAAGTGTTAGGAAAAAATTATTATTGAACAGATATTATGTAAATTATTACAATATAGCCAACAGATTGTAAAGTGGACGCATTATCAGTTGCCTTATGATTTAAATTTCCATATACAACCACTAATCTAAAATCGTTATAACCAGAGTCCTGATCAATAATACTAGGACGTCTAACGTAATAGTCAATAATTCATGGTAAGTGCTGCTTTTTGCCAGATATTTAAATTTTAAATTCGATTCTTTTAGAAAAATTGTCTTATAGAAATATGGCAATTTAAAAAACTTTTACTTAGGTTTGCAGTTTTATCGATAGTATGGACCAATGAAAAGCAGCTTACATTTCACCGTAGCCAAAAAATTATCAAGATATGATTAGGTTCGATAGAACAATAATAGGAATATATGAAACAAACTGGAAAGCATCTAAAGATTATAATCCACTTCCAGACGTTCCATGAATTTTCAACTATGATACTTAACAAGGAGAGGGCTTAGGTTTATCCTAAACGTGTAGTACTCGACTCTAATGTAATATTGTGTGCTTTATGCACTTTGAATTGCTATTATGATGGTGGAATTTTCAAGTTGTATTGGAAAAATTTACTTAGGGTCAACGCAAATACAGCAACCTTCATAAATTATATTATTGGAGTATTAATTTTGCTAATGTGTTAAATTATTGGTATCTGCTAAATTTAATTATTAATTCTGAGATACTTAGCTTATTCTAGCACCAGTTTCAAACAAAACTCAATATTTGTTAACATTTTGATATCAATACAAAGAGAGTCAAGTCGGACAAATTAATTAAATTAAAAAGTAGATGTACATGTACATATTATCTACTGGTAAATAATTATAACACAAATTTGCACTACAAACTTTTGAAAGACCCAGAGCTTTTACTAAAGCTTTGATATAAAATAAGTTTTGTTATATTATTAGATTATATAATATAGTAAAGTTAAATTACATCGTATTACTACATATAGAACTATATAATTAGTAAGTAATTCGATTAATAATAAAACTAATATCGCATCCAATTAAGTTATAATCTCAAAGATTAAGTAACAATTTGTTATTATAGGATATAATTTATCCGTACATCTCGTTATGGGAAATTCTGTTGTAATTTGAAGATGTATGTTTTCCAATTCCAGTATAGTTTCAATATTTTATAAGAAGTGTTATACCTATATATAAATAAATATAATTTCTATTATAATATATTGCTTTCTCTTCCAGAAAGTTTCATCAGTAATTTAAAAAAATTATATAATATGTATATGTAAGTTGTAGTATTTAGTGTTAAAATTATTGCTTCTAATGAAGCGTCCTTATGTATTTTTTTCATAAAATTTTAAACCGTATGTAAAAATAATTTAATATTTACTCCTCTTTGTGTGACTTCATTTTAAATAAAACAATAATACTCTGCAATTCTAAACAGGTGCTTCAAACAGCAAGTGTTTGCCATTACGAATTCCATACCATTTCACACTAATTGCCTGTATTTCAGTTTTAATTTTTTTGTAAAAATTTGTAATTGTTTAAAAAAAAATTTATATGCAAAAATGCAAAAAAGAATTGAAAATTTATTAAACCAAAAGGTTAAATATAATAATTTCCTATTGAAATTAAATTAAATTTACAAAGGTAACAAATTTATTACTCCAAATTTCTACATGGTGAAGTTATATCTGTGGTTATTCTTTAGATGTTCGCCAACTGTCCTTTCGGCAGCTGGTTGTTAAGTATTTAGCAAAATATCTCAACCACGTCTCGACAAAAAAATAGTTATTGCAGCTTTAGGTTTATCTAGCTTGAGCTTGTCGATAGCATGGTGGTAAAGTGCGTAAAGTGGAAATGTCAAGTACCTACCCAGTTTGATTCTAAAAGAAGCAAGAAATTTAATTTATTTACTCGATTGAATGCTTATTCATAAGAAATGCATTCTGACCTTTTCGAATGAGAAAAGGCACTGGCAAACCATTGAGGTGTAATACTGTAATTTGATTCGCCACGAACTCTCAATTTTCAAATCATAATATTATTAAGCCGAAGTCAAAAGTAACCAACTAATAAATTTGTCTGTTATTATGTCTGTAATAACATTACATATTATTATAATAAATATGCATCAAAAATTATAATTATACTCTTAAACTATTCGTCAGTACACCAAGTTCAATTTTGCCTAAAATTGTTTTCGTCATTAGCTCAGTTTGACAAATATTGACTTAAGCACTTTTTCGCAATCAACACATAATTACTCCTGGAGATGCTTTAGGTTTATCGACAAAAATCTAATAACTTTTCTTAGCCAAGAAGCTGTATGTTAGGCTCAAAAGGTTGAAATAGTTGTGGTCATAAATTACTACGGAGCAAACTATCTTTGAAGCGTCTAAAAGCTGTCGATGAAAGCAAACTATTTATTTGTATTAGATTATAAAACATACAATAATTTAGTAAATAACCATTTACCCAAATGAAGCAAAAAATAAATTCCTATAACGATTTATTCCTTTCAAGGTGGTTATAGATTACGTGGTTTTAATCAGTCTTTTCTATTTCGGTAGTTTAATTATTACTGTCAAGCACCACACGATGTTGGAAAACCTTAACTGAAATCTATTTGATTGTATACGAATGAAATCAATTCGCTAAAAAGAAATTGAATAGTTTTGACACAAAGAGACCATATTACACTAACAGGAAAGATTTATCAGCTCACTTTTTAAAGTATTGAACTTTTAAATAAATATCATAGCTAGCAACTTTAAATGCATTTTGCAAGATTAAATCATCTGTCACATAATACGCTTTTAATTGAATTCTTTTCCTTTATTAATTAATTTTATTTTGTTTTATAATTAAAATTTAATTGCTTTCTGTGGTATCATTTAGCAATATTTAGACTAATCGATATTATTAAAATAATATTTCCTTTAAAACTGATTTCTTAATGAATAATATAAGTATAAAAAATAAATTTATACCTAATGCAAATAATAATACCTACTTTTCTATTAAATATTATGCAAGTACAAAATCTGAAAACAATTATATTAATTAAATATTGGAAATCATAATTAGTTATGCACTCATTATGATTAGTATGAATTACAGGATAAAACATAATTAGTATTAAACACTCAATTAGTATTTTCTCGTAATTAAGACGAAACCCTAGCGTAGTTCTTATAAACACTTATACTATTTAAAGACTCAAGAGAAACAAACTACCCAAGTTTGTGTATTTCCTTCACGAAAATGTTTCAAATGGAATTTTAAGTGTAGCAGCCTCTGGTGTTTCCGTAATTAAGACATTCATTAGTATTGTTACTCGTACGATTTTTAATATAATAATGATCCGCAAAACTACTTTTTGTAATTATGTTCTTCCATGCAAATGGAAATTGATTAAAAGAAGCTAAAAATGTAAACAAATTATTTTTGAATAAAAGTATCCGTTGGTGAATGAACCGTAAATCTACTTTATAATATGATTTACATTTTATTTGTTTGAAAAACTCGTTTTCTACCACGATCATCAATCATTCTTAAATATTATGAAATTTTACATATGTGCATACCTATCGTTAATAGCGATTAAAAATAACTTGTTTATTAGCTCAATTTAAATTTAAACAAGTAAGAATTTTCAAATATTTATAAACAATTATTAACCCCGTTGATTTTTGATAAAATGAATTAAATAATTGTTCATTATTATCTTTGAATTCTTTTGAAAATAACGATAAAGCTATATTTAATAAATTACGTTAGTGTAACAAAAATGTTAGGTATCAAAGATTTCCAATAACCAATTCTTTCGACACATCTCGTAAAATTTATTGTTCAATAGATAACAACTGTACTATATAAGGTTATTCAGAAATTTTTTATTTATTTTCGGTTAATAAAAACAATTTTTCAATAAATTTTCTCGTTAGATTTTTAACGATGACTATAAATTATATTTAACTGGAGATTTAAGAGATTTAAGACTACTTTATTAACCACTGATAGTTTTGTTACAAAAATACCATAAATTACAATTATTTTATAATAAATTAATTAATAAATAGTTATGATTGAAACTTTGCCAGTACTTAGAAAACAACAATTAAAATATAAAAGGGTAGTTGGAAAATCAAATAAAGAAGAAAGCATTAGAAAACTAAATTAAGTTTGAACGCACAATTGATGAAAGATTTAAAGTTTTCCAGCAAAAAATAAAATTACAAATTTTTTAGTGTGGGAATAGTTTTAAAATTTAATTGGCTTTTTGTGGTTCACGTAACGGTGTAAAGGCGAGCTTTAGGAGCTTTCATCAAACGATATGACAATTTAAGTTTGTCTAAGACTTTGTACAAAAGCTTCTTATTAATTTCGAAATAAACTTGACTAAATATTAGCACAAGTTTTGAACATAAAGTGGCCTTCCCTTAATAATGAATGTTAACGATTCTAAACGATGCAAAAGATTATTTTGGATAATTTGTAAAACGATTGTTTCTTCCAAGTCACGAATTTGATAATTCGGATGGGTAACTCAATTGTCTGGTCTCCTTTTCCGATTTGTTCTTATTCCAAAGATATACCGTAATGTATCGCTTGCAATTTATTTTGTTCTTATAAGTTAAAATATTAAATTTATTTCCAATTTTTAAAATTAGAAAACTTTAAAGCTATCGGAAATGAACAACTTTAGTGGTTTTTTGTGCTGTTTATGAACAAATTTAAAAGTACATTTTTAACAATGAGAACTCCAGAAAATTTGCAATACAAATAGTACGCCTTTTTTCAATACTCACTAGATGTACTTACATACGTACGTATGTAGTAGGTATTGTGATGCAAATTTAATGTAAATTTATTCTTTGAAGGTGTCCATTACAAAACATCAGCTATAGTACAACCCGCCAAGTACTATATTATAAAACGCAGAAATATGGTTGTGTTTGTTCATACTGATTAAGTTTCTCAAGGGTTAATTGGGTTAACTTTTTTTTAAATTTATCCGAATATTAAATTATTGTTTTTCCAGAAATTTGCTTTCGTATGCTGTATTATTTCTGCCAATTCCATATTATGTTAAAATGTTAAGATGTTAAGAATGGCTAAAAGTTGTAGTGTTTCAATAATTGAATAAAATGTTTGAAAATAAAACAATTAATTAAACGTTATGGTTTAATTAATTAAAATTTAACTGTTTATTAATCTTTCCAAATGAAAAGCTGTAATCGTTTGGTAATTATTTTTCACTTGAATATAATAAAATAAATTACCAAATTTTAATTAAAAATTTGGTTCTAAAACTCTTCGTCTGAAGCTTTGCTGATAACAAAATAAAATAAATAAAAGTATGTAGTATTAAAATAATTACTTACAATTAAATTAAACGTTTTATTAATTAAAGAAAACCCCTTTAAAAATTTCGCGTGTTAAGCAAAAAACTTATCCTCAATTTATTCGTTTTCGGTATAAATTTAATATTCTCTAAATCATAAAACTGCTTTTTAAAATAAATAGGCAGGAATGCAATTTTTTATTATCAGTTCAGTTTCTATCTCTTTATCACTAATGCTTCTGATCTTCAGCAAAGTTGGCGCAAATTCACAAGCTTTGACATCGATTTAACACATGTTGCAAGTGTTCTAAAATAATGGAGAGACGAGAGGTCGACGTGACGTGAAAGTATAATATACGCTTTGCCAAACTTTCTGCTATAATAGTCAATTTTAGGTTTTATATTAAAAAATAAATTTAATCAAAGTGTTTTTAAAGCATTTGCAAACTCCTACAAAATTCTCTGACTCGAGCGAGATTCAAAACTATATATTCGACCACTCAGAAAGTCGGCGAATTAAACGAAGAATAAGAAATAAGTTTACAGGGAAAACTTGAGAAATTTATGAATAAAATAATTCACAACTGATAAACATACTCAAGCTATGCAATTTATTATAATATTAATTAATTTAGAGAAATTTATAATTTAATCGGCCGGCTTCAATTGCCACATTTTACTGCCAAGGTACATATTATGTATAAATGTACGTTAATGAGCCACCAATCCTTCGGGCTAACTAAGTTAATAATATTTCTTGTAGAATGTAATCCCAATTAATATTAGGATATATGTTTTTAGATTTGTGTTCTTTAATGAACAATTTTTGCCGCCACCTAAACAGCGATATTTTTCTATTTGAATTTATTGCTAAACTAAATGGAAAAGTAAAACTAATAAGCAAAATTTAACATTTCTTAAATGTGTGTATGTGTACGTACTACTAGTTGCTAATTAAAATGAAATCAAATTTCATTTTTTGGTAGAACGCATTCCCCTATTTATACAGCATAATTACTTCTATAAAAAAATTATCTGACAAATTCCATAGGTACTCTATTTGCTTATGTAATTAATATACCAAAAAAACCTAAATGTTTTATCAGCTGTTACTTTTGTTGATAAAATTTTATTAAATAATTAATTAATTAAAGATTAGATTTTTATTATAATACATGCGGGCGAAAACATAAAATGTATTTTTTGAATATTTTTAATCCTTATAATATATTGTGTTTCAATACAAGCGATAAACTGGTAATATCTGTTGTTATATAATGCTCAAATGATATTGAACCGAAATAAACAAAAATTTAAAATAATAGAAAGCATTTCCTTTATGAAGATGTTGTCCTTTTAGTATATTTTGTACATTATTTTGCTGTAGGTATAATATATTTAGATTTTTAATTGCACGATATTCTTATTTCAAGTTTTATTAGCTCTGTCAACGAGTTCTATTAATCTGCAAGGTTTTAAAAACTTTTTATAGGATGATGTTTTCTAGAACACCTAAATGGTACTGCATATAAAAATATAGTCACCAAAAATTAAAACAAAATTGTGAACAACAAAAAGTAAGCAATGAAGGCGCTATAAAAGCTTTAAAAGCCATTGGTAAATTTAATTTTGTATACGTAGTAAATGAAAGGTTGATGAGTTAAATTGCAATTATGTTTAAAATTTTGGAACAGGTACCGACATTACACAAATAATTGCCAATTGTATTTCTAAGGCTCCTGTGAAAACAAGATTTTAAATTAATGATTTTGTTTAGATTCAAAATTAATATTTGTTTAACATTCATTTTCAACTTTAGGGTTAAACCAGTGCTAGCTACTTCATAGCACAAAAATTTTACATCAGTGGCGAATATTTTATTAAGTATTATAGGTATAATATATACTTTATTTATTTATTTATTATTGGGTTTGACAATATTTTATCTTTTTATATTAATTAATGTTTCAACGATATCTTCTGAAAAATTTCCTATAAGTAAACTTTATGACACAACTTTATATTGTCAATACTTTAGGATAAACTGGAAACAAATGGATTTTTAGTTTCTTAATTGTTTATTAAACTTAATGGCTCATTTGAGAAATATATTCTACGACATAATGAACACATTAAACTTATCCTCGTATTTTGATTACACCTTCGTCTTAATTAATTATAACAACTTTAACTTATTCGTATCATGCATTATAAACCTATTAACTGTTTACATTATATTTGCATGATTAAATTTTGGTTATTGTAACCTCTTAATGTGATTAATAAGGCACTTTCCAGAAGTTGACAAATTAATTAAGGTGGTAGAGGAAAGTTACTGGTAGAGAATGTATGTATAATTTAGAATTTTTGTAAAATTTGAAACACCATAAAATCTTTTACCTGCTTCCTTTATAATAAGTACATATTATATAGGTAGTATAAGTTACGTTTTGAAATTAGTATTACTAATTTTAATAATTAATCAACATGTTTATAAAATAATGAGAAACTTACGTCTTTACCTATCTGATGTAAAAGTTGAACTTGTAATTAAATGTTTCTCGTGCACGTTCTATGAGTATAATAATAGAGTTAGAGAAAATTTACAACACTAAAGGATAGTTAAGTAATTTTAGCATATGTTAAAAGCTTCCATATTAAATTTGTTTAATAACTTCTACTCTAAACTTTTATTACAATTTTCTCTATCGTGTGCAACTCGAGGAGTTTGCGGGTGTTTTCCAAATTATTCTATGTCAAGATTGACTTACCATCTTGTAAATAAAGTTGCTCTTCTTTTTCAAGTTCCTCATATTTAATTTCGGGCTTTCTAATAAAAAAAATTAAATTAAAATCATTGTAGAAGTACTACATAATATAATATTATACTATATACCTACATAATTTTCACAAAAAATCATTTTTTAAGTCAACATTCTCCAAATCAAAGTGTACATAAGATTAAATTATAGCAAACCTAAAGGATTAACCAAACACATTGTCTGCTTGCATACAATCAAAATGAGTAGGTACATAATAAACCAACAAAATTATTAACACTGGAAAAGTAAACAACTTTCAAACATTTGTAATTTGTATTGTACGAAGAAAATTTATTAATTATTAAAGAAAATTGAATTAAAAAGAAATTTAAAATGCGTGAGCGAGGTGCAATTTTAAAATTTAGCATAATTAACTTAAAAGATTCTATAAAATATTATGGAGTCAGTAAAATAAATTGCGAGAAATATTCCTACCTTATTATTATACATAATATAAGTAAAATCAAATAAGAAGTAAAATCAATTTTTTTTATTGTCTGTTTAAATACGCAAGAGCTTTTACTAAATAGTATACATTAGAATAAGGTAGCGCTTTCTAAATAAGATAACAGTTTATCGTTCCTTTCAGTAATGTTATCTACTTTCCAAGCCAAGTAGCTAAGTAATACGTTCCACATAAAGGAGGTGGTTATGATCAAAAATGTAACAGCTTTGTCAGTTAAAATGTTATTAATTTTATAACTTAAAATTACGTTTCAAATTTTATTTCTTAATGAAATGTAAAAATAAAATAAGAACTTACATTAATGTTTATGAAATTATGCTTTTAATTATCCAAAAAACCTTGACGATGATGGTGTAACCTTATAGCGAAACGTTGATCCAAAGAATACTATTCTGGAAATTGTTTCTTTTCCTTTTTCTCTTTTTTCTCTTTTTTCTATTTTCTTTTTATTGCATTCAAAGGTTAGAAAAAGTCAAATAAAATCTGCCCTTTCTGAACGCACAATTGGAAACACGAAAGCTAACAAAACAGTATTTCAACTTTACTTTCTGGTATTTAAACCACAAACAATGTTTACACAACTGTTGTTCCATTCTGTATAAAAAATATTAAATTACATCTTTCTTTTAAAAATTGAAACCCATGGATTTTCAATTCATATTTAATTATTGTAATTTTTGCCGAATGATAAATTTGCTCGCAATACTAAATCAGAAATATTGATGAATGGTTCGTTTTTCTTTACAAATTGCTTTATAACAGCCACCTAGGAGATATCATACATCAAAAGCACGTTTATTTTTCTATAAGAAAGCACAGTACTTTTCTTTTCAAATAATAATTGGAAAAAAAATTACTAAACTAATGAATAATAATAATTATAATAAGGCGTTTATTTAATCATTTAATCACAGGAATAAAATGCTGCCGTGCAACAATTCCGCAACATTATCGTGACTCCAATACTAACTTAACAGGTAACTTAATTTTGGTAGTCTTTAGATAATTCAAAAACAAGATTAAATCGGGATTAAAAGTCAGCAAAACCATTGTGCCTTGAGATATCTTTTTGTGTGATTTTTAACCTATTTTGAATAAGTTATGCGTATTTTTCTAATTAATTAACTAGATACCATGGTACAACATATTTTATATAGATAACTCAAAGTAGCCAATATTCGGGTTACCTAATTATTGTATTGCTGTGACGATATTATGTAGCAAAAGTACGAACTTGAATAATGGAGTTTAAAGTTTCAGTTGACGGTCATATTTCTTATAGTTGCTTCGCTTAATGTAATATAGAACTTACATAATATACTATATTTATGTACAAACGTTGTTTTGAACAAATTTCTTTCCTCGTTTATTTATTCGTTATAGAAAAGTATCAAGAATTCCAACAGCGACCTACTATGTAACTACATACTACCTATATGTTTTAGTCTTCTGGAGAAAATTCATTCAAGCTATTAATTATTGTACAATTTTCTTATACAAACTATACAGTGTTCATTTGAAGACTTGCCAGTTTCAATAACTATCGATTTTTGGTAAATTTGATTTAAAAGAAACGTTGATGTAGATGTCAAGGGGTTCAAAACCAATATTCAATAAATTTTAGATAGACAACTGTTTCAATCTTAATTGCGATTTTACTGGTAATACTGGTATCGGCAATTTATTTTAAAAATTGATTTATAGCGGGACAATAAATTTTTTCTCCAGTCGGTAATAACTCACTTAACCCCTTATCATATAATGTCCTCATATGGTAATATAAAAATAATTTGTTACAGGTCTACTTAAACATAAATTTTAGTGCTTAAAATTTTTGAATATCTAAAAATAGCCGAAAATTAATTCATCCACTGTAAATTACATTTAATTGTACGCCGCCTGGCCAAAATCCACACCAAGCAGTGCCTTTCTGTGAGTGCATTGGTTGTTTCTAAATAACCGCTAGATTTTCATTGCCCCAAATGCGACAATTTTGTTTGTTTACGTAGCCATTCAATTGAAAGTGAGCACATCGTTGAAAATATGTAATTTTGTTTGAAAATTGCAATTAACTTAGTGGTTCTCTAACACCCAATCAACGAAGTTAGGACGCTTTTATGGTTTGGTGGCTTCAATTCCTGAGTCAATTCGATCTTATAGGCATGCATATCTATTGCTAAAATGCACTGCGTGGAGCTTAAGGAGAGGTCTAATTGCTGGGATCGATGGCGAACTGAGGTTGAAAAATTTTCACGAACACTGTCACTCACTGCAGCGATATTTTGTGTTACCGACCACTACGAGGACGCACTGATCTTTGCACATCCAACACTGGCTCGCTACGATCGAATTTTCCGATTACTTTCTTAACCGAGACACGACTTGGTCGGTTATGTACACCGAAATTATTTCACAATGTGCGAAACTTGTTGGTGAAATTTTTTCCAGTTCGGACATGGGTTTTAACAATTAAAATGGGTTGTTCCGTCATAATATAGCACTGCATTATTACAAATGTCAATGCTTAATAATCACACATGTCAAATATCAATTGTTTATACGTATATTTTTGACAGAAAAACAATGGTACAAGATTTAAATTGTTACCTATAATTGAATCACCCTTTATTTCCATATTATTTATCCACTTAGTTTATTGCATTGTTTCAATTAACTACATAACAGCTTTTAATATAGCGACAACAAAATACATAATATCTACTTTTTCTCTAAATCTTCAAAAGCATTTTTGATTTGATTAACTCTGGTAGTATAAAAAATAGAGCACAATGCTTCAATAACGAGCATAAATCCTCAAAAGTAATTAAAACATAGAGCAATTTGTTTCAAATACTTATGTACATAGATATAATAAGTATTGATTTTTACTTGAAACTGTTTTTTCAATATTGAAAAATATTTTGAACGCAAATGTCAATATTACTTCTTAAGTGGGCTGACTATGTTTTGTTGATTTTAACTTGGGTTTCTCTTATGTTTACACAAACAATAATATTAAGAAAATCTTAGTTTTTGCGTTAGTGCTTTAAAAAATCAATTCGCTATTGTTGAATATGAAAAACACGTATAATACCCAATTTGTTACATTAGGTATACTTTGCGAATTTTTTTAAATTTGTAGCAAGTATATTATTACTTATTATTGATCAAAAGTCTACCTAAGTTTTTATTACTTAGAAATAAATTATTTATAAATAAAATACAAGATAAAAATCTTGCTCTAAGATGTTACCGACTTATCTGCATGATTTTCAGATACATAACATATTTTATATTGAAGTATATTTTTACATTTTATAAATTTTAATTTTATATATTTCTTTCTTAATTAAACACTTCTTAATAACCTAAACTTTATTTTCGGACACCTTTTACAAACTTTCAAACACGTAATGCCCAAAACAATTTCAAAATTATAACTTTTTTTACAAATTTTTGCATACATTCCTTTTACAATCAAGGTTTAAAAGCAACTCTTGTACAAATTTTTGGCGTAGCCGCCTCGTCGAGGGTCATTCAGACACTGACTTAAATTTCAACTTCACTTCTCGCATTATTGCCGGGAAATATTATATAGTGCCAACAGAAATAATTAAATTCTACTAACAATAACTTTTCAAATTCAAATAAATAAAATAATTCATATTAGCGCAAAATCAAATCTTGTTAGAAAAGTCACGACAATATATTAGGAACCAATTCGTTAGAGAGCTTATGAAAGCGAAAGACACGGTAAATGACTGGGGCTGAAGTGGTTTGGACATTTAATGAGGATGAAAGAAAACCGATGGCCTAAACGAGTTTATCAATGGCAACCACCCGGAAAGAAGAAACTACGAAGAACCAAGAAGAGCGTGGTACAAAGAACAAACTCGGAACAGAGAGGAATGGCGAAGGGTAACGGATAAACGGTTTTCTGGCTGTATAGTGAGATACAATGTAACATTAATGTTTATTATTGTAATTTTACTAACTCGAAATATATTGTACTCTACAACCCCTAAATTTTAATACAAATGCCCCACGTTGGCCAGCGTCAAATAAATGTCATACAAAGCAACCCTTAAATGATTGTTTATACTTACATTCACCTTGCTCCGGTCTAGCTCAGCCCAACGATGAACAATTTATGCAAAACTTAGAAATGCTCTCAAAACAACTCATCAAAACCTTTTGAATGATAAAAATTTTTACTGTGGATTTCTCCCAAACTCCCACTTTCAAGCAACGAATAAAAAGTAATTGCAAAGAAATTTTTATATTCAAATTTATAAGTATCATTGATTTATAGAAAATTTACCTGGTACCAGTTTGAATTACAAACTCAATATTTTACAAATTTAATTTGGGAAATTCCCTTACAAAGAAATAAATTCGTTGAAATTTTGCTGGATTCTCTTCTTTCTTCTTTTTTGAGTTGACGCACTGTCAACGCAAACGTAAAATGTTCTTTTATTTTTTAAATTCGCGTAAAATTAAATTCAACAGTCTTTGTTGCTGATTAAATGAATAAATTTATTTAAATGTTGATTGGTAGTCACTAATTTTACCCTTGGGTCAATCGTGACGCCGTAAAGTTCAAAAATTTTGTTTGAAAAATTTAATAATAAATTCTGTTCGAAATACCTTTATCTACAAGTGCACCTGTTGTTAAGCCATGACTCACGCTTGACATCTGCGCAGGATCGGAGCTTGATAAAATTTCCCTCAGTTAGTTGAGTGTTGATCTCGTAAGTGCATGGTGTCCATTAAACTTGTCCACATTCTTTTGGTGTTGTAACCTCCAAATTAATGAAGTGCTAACTTTTAAAATAGCTAAATAACAAAATCACTAGCGGCTTGTCTTCAAAGATGTCGAATTGCATCTACTTCACCAAAACAATGCATTTAGCAAAAGGATAAATTTACAGTGAAAGGCATCTCAAACTTAAGAGCTGCATTTGTTTTTCATCTACGAAGTTTCGTTACCATCGGCGAGGTACAAAGTTTCTAACCTCCAAATTAATGATCCAAAAGTTAATATTGGTTGAGTTCGATTGCACGCAACCACATCGATGGAGTGCACAATGCATACTACACTTCACAAAGATACAAAATTAATAATATCCAAATATGGGATCCAAAATCAATAACGATCCTCATCGGGTGAGTGCTAATGGCATACTAAAATAATTTTAACAGCACTGAACTTACTCTGTTGAGTGCCAATGGCATACTCAAAATTTTGTGATTTTGTCAAAATTTCCTAAAATTTTGTGTCTATTGTACCATCTTCACTTCTTAATTCCATCCAAATTTTCCAAATGCCACGCTATGAAGTTAAATAAACGTCTGTAGGTAAGTTTTTATGTGATTTTCTCGCTCTTAGACTATTTTAAAATGTTTTGTATTGCAGAATTCACCATTTCCACCGAGATGCAGCGACGAGACTGGAGTCACTTCCATTTTTTGTACAGACGACCTTTTTTTTATCACTCCTCCACTAAACCGCACATAACCAGCTTTTGAATACTTTTAAACAACACTATGAAGAATTTCTCAAAGAATGTTATACCTCACAAGTTACAAGATTTGTTATTTGTTACAAAATTTTACATTTTAGAATCCATGTGATTTTAGGTTAAGAGATAACAAAGTTTTACAAGAATTTTTGATTTTCCTTGCAATTACCTTGCCCTTGTGAAATCTGAAGTGACAAATTTCTTCCCGAGATTGACCAGAGAGCTTACAACACATTTAAAAGATATCCACAGTCTTTTTTCTTTACTTATAAGAAATCGTGTGAAGTCAGGATTTTGATTTTTGAATTGTACCCCTTTGAGACCCTTCTTGCTCTGCTGCTAAATCATGTTAGCATAGTGCTGCTAATTACTGAGCTCAGCCAGACCCGAACAAAGCTCCTGTTTGTACAAAACATAAATGTCATTGCATGAGAGAAAAACCTTATTAGCTTGTCAGGCCTTTCACCCATATGAATTTCAAAGGACCCAGCAAAATACGACAATATATTGCTGTGTTGCTTGACTAATTTTTAATATTTCCAAGTTCCAAATTATTCCAATTTATTATTTTTAGATCATATAAATTTATTCTTCTTTCAAATATAATTTATCCATTTTAAGGCCGTATTCGGTCTGGCACTTTTTTCGCTTTATAGCTACGTCAATGCACTCTGAAAGTTTGATTTGGGTTTTTTACGCTTTCAAACGCTTTATCCGCTCTCATCTCAGAACTTCCCGTGTTTTAAGCTTCTGAAATGGGCGGAACTACGTATATAGCGTTTGCAAGGGCGGAACAGCTCCAAATCGAGTTATCAGAATAATGTTCGACGGAGCTTCAAAGCGAAAAAAGCGCCAGACCGAACACGGCCTAAATCAAACGTACCTTTTTAACTTTATTCTTTAATTTATTTTTATTTAAAGTCAAATATCATTTTTAAAATTGCAAAACAATCATCAATTACGACTCACGTCCTTTCCCTTTGGCGTGAGTGATCCCCTTCTTTTCAATAGAAATTTTACAAAATTCAATTCAACATAATTTAAAACAAAAAATCAAAAAATATTATGGCAATATAATATGTATTTGGTACATATAACACTATGTATAATATAGGAATTACCGTTGATTCCTTCAATCAAAGGTTTTTCATAAGTTAACTATTGCTGCCAAGTTCAATCCTTTATAAAGAATTGAAAACTTGAGTTCCCAATCAAGTTTATAGAAAAAAGCAAGTAAAGGTAGTAAAATGATGAGCAATTTTTTTTTAAATTACAAACCTGTCACTTAGCAAGGATTGATTAATCTGTTAGATACTTACAGGTAAATCAATAAATAATAACGTACAATTGGACCCCCTTCTGCAATAGGGAACCAACCAACAAAACACCATTCTGAGTAATCGGCGTTTAAAGGTTTCAGTATCTAGCAAAACACATAACAAAACGTTGGTTCCCATAAATGCCTTTAAAATGGATTTATATTCTGGTTCTCTTTTGTATAATGGAAAGCATCAAAATGATTGTTTTCTAAAAAATTATTTATGGATATTATTTAATAATAATATTTAACATTTTCTTTACTTCAATAAATTACGAATTTTATTTAATTTTCAAGTCAATCGATATTATTACCTATATAAGCATTACAAAAATAATATTTAAGTAGTACATATCTCGATTTCTGCGCTATTAATTGCTCGATGAAGTGAAAAGTAAATAAAGTTTATATTATAGATATCGCATATTATTTACTTTAATTTTGTGAAATTATTTATTTCTGATTAATTACCAAGAAATTGTAAAAGTTGTAAGATTTTGAATTTATAAAATTTTTAAGATATTTAAATACAAAACCAATATAATTTGGCTAGACTAAACACATAAAATACATTTACATGAGACGCGACCAATCAACAAATATAAACTTTACATTGTTAAACAAAATTTAATTTAGCTAATGGTTTAAGTAGAAAAATAAAGCTAATTTTCTTTAAAGATTATTTATAAAAAGAGAACAAATAATAAACCAAATTTTATTGCAAGTTGCTAGCAACTTATTTATCTCTAACTGGCTTTAATTTTATCACTTTCTTGATTGTTCTATTTCAGACGTGTACCTGTTAATTTTCTAATTAATGAACAAACTTAAGATTGCTTTTCCAATTTACTTTTATAGCAAACGTAAAAAGTTAGTAGTTAAAAAATTTAATAAGTATAAATTGAAAAATATTGGAATTTTTGTAATCTTTTTCTTATTAAAGTTTCATTTAAGTAAATCATGGAGAAGGAACAAATTATAAATATTTACGTTAATAGAACTGTAGGAAGTACACATCAGATTAATTTTAAGTTTGAGACTTGCTGAAAAATCAGCCTCAATATTAACTAGAAAATCTTGTTAATTTTTATTTCAGACTATTTTTTTCTGTTAACAGAAATTTTTTGAAATCACTTTTGACCAACTGTAATTCAATCGAAAGCACAGGCTGTTGAAGTACTAATTAGGTTCAATTTGCTGCTTGATCCCTTCAGTTTCCAGTATAGCGTCATCTAAAATACTTCCAAGGTATGTTTTTATTTCCATCGAATCTTTTGTGATTCTTTAAATAACAGTCAAATATTGTATAAAATTCTCTTCGGAAAAGTTAGAAGGGAAATTAAATACATTTTAACTTTATTATTTGTTAAAAAAGTAAAAATTACTCAAATCAAAGAACACCTCAGAATAATTTTGAAAAATTACATATCCAAACAAAGTTTCTCTTGGCGAGCAAGTTTTCCACAAGTTGCGCATTTGAAAACAATACTATACTTGCCTAAAAATTATGAATATTCCACTCATGTAAATCGGTAAATGATTTTATGTCAAACTTTGCAAGAAGTAAGAACACGATTAATTTCAATGAAAAAAAAATTTGTTTTATTAATGACTTCACATTTAAATGTTTCTCACTTAATCAAATTCGATTACGTTTATCGTATCTCTATTTTAATTTCGTTTTCTATTAAATTGTGCATAAATAAAAATGTGTTCGATAATTAGTAGAACAAAAATGTTATCTTTTACTGTTAAGAAACATTTAATTTATTATAAAATACTGGGTTAGTTTTATTTTGTAGGTATATTATTATGCTTGTAGAACTGATGAAACGAAGAGTCGTATAAATGTTTCACAATGGAAACATGAAAAACGACACTTCAAGAAAGATTTAGAAATTTAATTCCTTGCAGATATTAAGTATCTTACTTGACAGCAGAAACAAAAATAATTTTATGAGATTTACTTGGATTCCTAAATAATAGAAAATAAACTACAAATAGTGCTTAGATCCTTAGATAATAAATATTTCATCGAAAATCATTAAAATGTAAGGTGTTAATGCTTCAGTGGAAAGTATTAAATCAGAAATGAAAATTATTGTAAATAAATTTGGCGAAAATTATTATGCGATGATATAAATATGAGCAAACTGAAAGGATCATAAATATAAATGAATAACTGAAAATTTGTTTTTGACATGAAAATGTTAACTTTGGATTTTTTTAAATTATATTTTTAGAATGATTTAGTAACTATGCGAATCGTACGTCTTTCTGAAGTTTGTACGTTGTGAGAAACCATCGATTTTGGTATAATATCTCAATCATAAGGAAATTACTTTTTTCAATACGCAGTTTTTTTCTCATTTTCAGTACACTTATACCTTACAATGTTTTAGATTACATCGTAAAACTGTCGTTATCGTTACGTTGAAGAATATTGCCCATAAGAGAAAAATAGCATTGTTCTTGAAAATTTGTTTTTACATGAATATTGTGGTAGCAAAAGAACTCTATATAAGATTCACAGTGAGGGGTAATGTGGAACAGAAATTTATTTTTGTGGATATTCATTCATTTGTTATTTATTCTAATGACAAAATATTTAAAAAATAATGCGAACCCAAAAAGCATTAAAAACAATACGTATATCAAATTTTTCTACGCCATTTATTGTATCGTAAAAATATATATATAAAAAAAAGATATTCTCATTTGTGCCAAAAATTTATTATACTTTCTTTCGGTAAATTTGGTTTTCTTGTTTAATTTATAACATACGTCTCTCTTTAGTTTACATTGTATATACACGTAGCATGTAACCGAAATATGAAGATAAATACACCCTTGCAGAACATTAACCAGCAATCTCAGTATGTTAGTTTACCGTACATTTCCTTTTAACAGATTAAAATTCGCGATAAAGCTGACAGCCAAAAAACCACAAAAATTTAATTTTCGTCCTTACAATTTATCAAAGAAAAGAAATAACGATATAATTTAAATTGAAGGAACAACGAGTATATACCAAGTTGACATAAATTTATATTTCCCATTTTAAAGCAAAATCGAATCAATGCTTCGCTTGCTACGAAAAACACGTATCGATACATCTAAGCTATTATTCAATTTTAGATTGTTTAGGGTCAGACGTGACTGAAATTTAAGGTATTAAAAAAATGTACTACACATTTGGTTTCTTTAACTCCATAGGAAAATTAAACATTTGCAACAAAATAAATATTTAAACCTGCACATTTGGTCTTGTGTGTGTAATACGTACCTAATGTTACATGGAGTTTTTGGAAAAATTACCGAATCGCACAAGAAATTTAAACAATGAAGAGAAATATCTTTCTAAAATTATTGTGTCTTACATTAGTAAGAATTTTTCAACATTCTAATTAAATAATTATTGTATACTCGTATAATTCTACATACATGTTAGCGCGAGCTTTGAATGGGCGATAAAATTAAATAAAATTAAACACAACTCACCGATATCGAATATCACTTTTATTACGTTTACTCTATCTCTCTGACAAACTTAATAATCTTAGTTACTTTTTACTTGAGTTATCCAGTTGGAGTAGGTTACCAACTTGATAACTTAGATAAAAGTAAGTTTTACACATTTAATCATTTGTTCATTTCAAACGTCCTGATATTGGCCAGGACCGGCTCTTGCATAATTTCCATCTTGTTGATCAGTGTCTCCAGATACTTATCAGGGTCGGCTTTCGTAGGATTTCCATTGGCCAGGACCGGCTCTTGTATGATTTCCATCTTGTTGATCAGTGTCTCCAGATACTGATCAGGGTCGGCTTTCGTAGGATTTTCATTGCTTCTAACATACATATTACATGAGTTTACCTACTTTCATTAAAAAAAGTCACAAGCTCGACACAGAAAAATTTCATCCAAATTTTTAGCATTTGCTAATTTTTATTCGTTCCACCCATTAACTTTTTTAAATACTTTTGAATGTTTGTTAACTTTGAATAAAAATTCGTAACTAAAATTATTTAAACCATTTTAGCCTTTTTGAATTGGATTCGGTATTAAAATTTCTGTTGCTACCTTATTTGTTTCTAATATTAAGGACCGATATATTCACTTCCTGGAACTTTAACTATTAGAAGTAAAAAAATCGACCCTTATGAATTAACGAGGTATATATAAATATGTAAGTAATTATTTCAATGGTGGAGTGTCCGGAGAGGGGGTTATACTTAGACTTGGTTATTGTTTGCATTGCTATTCGTTACAACAAACTAGAGCTAAATTATACCAACAACTTTCTTTTGCTATTTATTGTAATTTCTTTTTTTCTTATACGTTTCAAAGTAAACAATCTTGCACAGTTAGAAACATTCTACATGTAAGCAACGTGAAATTTACTAATTAAAGCTCTGGTAGTATCAAGATGAGAGAGAAATGCCTGAGGAAATCATTACAGAAATTCCTGTTTAACAAATTATGTCTATTTTAATATCGTCATTTCATAAAAGTCCTTTTATATCATTTGTTTATTTTTATTTATTCACATATTTACGGAAAATACATTTTGCATCAAATTAAAGATTAAATTACAAACACGTTTACTTACTTACTATTTCAAATATCAAATCTTCATGTAAGTTTTTGCAATATCAAATACTCGCATAAAGTATTTCAAATAATAGTTATACAAAATTTGCCTAAAAAGATATTATAAAACTTTTCTCATTTCCCATTCGCACAATATCAATAAAGTGATCTCCATTATCTTGTTCTATGGTTGAGATTCTTTTGTAATGCCTTCGGCAATTACTTTACAATTACTAAACTTATTGAAGTAAGAATATTTTAAATAAAATAAATGTTTCATATACCATTCATGTAGTACATACCTATTTCAATTACAGTATTTAAAATATTTGTGAAGTATTTCAAGTAGATGAGAAGGTGGTATGGATGCTCCTTTTAATATGGGACATAGGACCCTATCTAACTACGTCATTGCAATAACTATTTTTCGAGTTTTGACTAATTACTGTTTTTATAAAACACTGTTGGAAAGTTTTAACTACTATCAATAAATATGTTTTATTGTGTTTAAAGGTGTTCTTTGGAGGTGATTCTGGAATAAGAGCGAGTTAAATAACGATTCTTTACTATAGGTAGTTTTGTTCCCGATTCGCTGGTTATGGACCCCCCCCCCACATTACACGCACTACTGGCTTTTTGTTTTTAAATTGTTTCAGTTACGTCATATAGCACTCTCTTGCTGAAATAAAAACTCAATAGGAAGCAAAGGGACAAATTTTCTGTGACAAAAACAGTTAAAGCTGTCAGAAGACTTAAAGAGACAAGAAGATGTGTATGAAGAAAGCTGCCAGACTATCTGATGTACCATGTAACTCCACCTTCTCCTTAACTTTTAAAATATATAAATATCAATAGATACATATTACATGCAGTAGCAATAAAATTTAATTAGTAAATTGCCATATTTTTATTTGAAATAGTGACAGCTCTGCACACAATGTTTTACGACAACTTGAATCCACTTTAACGATGTGTTCATAAATTTGTCCACAGGACCAGCGTTCACACCAGGTAAACTATGAACGTATGATTGTATATAACCTCGACAAGCTACTCGTATAATACTGTACACAGCACGAACTCCGAACAGCCCCATCGATAATATACAGTCATTGAAACTGAATTAGCCTCACTCGTCACTCGGCATTGAGAAAATAAAGTAAAATTATTTAACATATAATTTCCAAATAAAATTAGGCGGTAGACTACAACACGTAATGTGATATTACTAGATGAAGAAAAATCGCAATTTTTCTTATCTTATAAAAATGTAAGCGATAAAATTCTAATATGATGGATCTCAGCGCGAAATTACATTAATCCCACACAGTCATTATTATAATATTTCAACGCAACAAGAAATAAAAAAATTTGTAGTGAAATAATAAATCTTGTAAAATTAACGAATATTACTTGTAATTTTATATTTCTTCATCAATTGTTGCAACCATTAACTCAAACTGGGGAAAGCGGTATGCTTAAAAATAAGAAGAAATTGCTAAAATTAAAAGTGTACAAAGATCAAAGCTTCTCCAATAGGAAAATTGGAAGAATAATAAACAGATCGCCGAAAGTGATTAATAATTTTGTAAAGCTGGAAGATAAATATGTCAAAAACCGTTCAAAAAGAGGAAATTCAAAGTCTAATAAGAGACAAGACGGCAGTCATTGGTATAGTTGTTGGAGCGATCAACTACTGATTCTATAGTCATTGGTTCGATTCCGAACAGAGCTAATCTTCTTTCTGACCTTCTTTCCTTCAATGACCATTTTCCCTCCAACCGGGGTTGTTCAGCGTGGTAGGGTATAGCTAAAATCCTTCTCTGAAGGGAAGGAGGTCTGCTTACTAGTATAGGATAACTGGAAGTGACGAATAAGAGAAAAAATTCGGCAATTATTTGGATAGCTGTTTCAAGAAAAACATATGCATCAAAAATTAAAAGCGACCTAACCCTTAAACATTGCTAAGAGTTAAATCAAACATATTTTGAAAAATTCAAATCGATTTAAATGGCATAAATTCTTGCAAAATCTTTTTTTGACCAACTGACATAAAAATAATAGGATGAAATTTACTGCAAATCATGTTTAATAAGAAGAACATAATATTCCCGATCGAAAAGGTTAATTTAGACGGCCCTGATGATTTTAAATACTACTGGCATGGATTGGAGAAAAAGAAAAAATAAAATGAGTGGAAGCTCTGGTGGTGGAACTACATGAATTGGGCTGCATTTTGTCAACATTCATAACCAATTTCCTATTCATTGAATATCAACAACTTTGGTTGTTACAATAATTTACTTTTACTTACATATAGTATATAGAAATCTTACTTGAACGTACGAGTACATTAAATCGTAGTAATGATAATCAGTAATTCACCATAACCAGTAATTCACGCGATATTTATAAAGTGAAACTGACCGCCTATTATTTTTCAATAAACTAATGGTATATTAAATTAAATTAAAAATAAAATTCAGTCATACATTAAATTAATAAGATGGCAATTTAATGTATAACAATTTGACAACTCTTGCGTTCGTAATTAAGAAGGACTTTGGAGAAAAAGACTGAATTTTATTTTTAATTTATTAAACAACTCTGAAATATTGGGAAAAAGAATTTTTCCGGAAATCGTCATTGAAACAACATTTCCCTGCTTATACACGCGCAGGGAAATTGAACTTTACTGACTAGTCCGGTAATAATTAGTAAGGTTAATAATAACAAAATAAAATAGACAAATGTCAATGTCAAAAAATGTCGTTCAATTAGTGTTTTAAAATTTCGATTTTAAATTTCGATTTTTTACGATTTTCGGAAAAATTTAATACAAAACATGTCAGTAAAATGTCTCACTTGACTCGGAGCTCTAAAATACTCGGCACGAAGTGCCTCGTATTTCAACATTGCCCCTCGTCAGTAATATGTCATTTTCCTGACTTTTATGTAAATAACTATTGATATTAAAAGTTCATTGCTGTACAATAGAAGTCCTAATTCAAATGATTGAGGTTCAACCCTCAACGCTCAACGAGAGACTATAGCAATGAATACGCTCCTGAATTTGAATTAGGGCTTCCATTGTACAGCAATGTACTTTTAGTTTAATGACAAAAAGATTTTTTGAGGTATTAAAGGCAAAAGAAATTCATTACAAATTGCAAATTAGATCTGCAAAAATAATTTCTAAACGATTACTTTTCCAAGGAAATTCATATTTCCTAAAAAAGCGCCCAATTATTTTATGCATTTCAACAATTATGAAAGAGGAAATAACAAGTGTTGGGTATCTTCAGACTTGGAAAACAAATCTCTTTCGATTGATACAATTTTCATTTTTATCCACCACAATTGAAAGCAGGAATCTTAAAAAACTGATCTATACCATGCTATTTCCCTATGCTGTTCGCGTAGTCGACTGGCCATCAGGTATAAAATAATTTCAATTACTATTTTTAATGACATTTTGTTAGTTTTTTTTTATAAAAATTTACTTTGCAGCTTTTGCTTCAAAATAAAAAGTTAATTTGTTTGAATAAACCTATGTCAACGGGATTCCTAGAAGACTTACAAGTGACATTACTGTCACAAAAATAGCTCCAATGGATCATTGTATTTGAACACTTAAATTGTTTTCGCATTCTTTTACTTTGAGATTTTGTAAAATACAAAATGAGCCAATTTATTTCTGATTATTTTTATTATATTTTAACAATGCAAATGCATGTAACAATGAAGCATATTTTACAAAAAAAATACAAAGATCAGAGGCATTTTCTTTACAAAGGAAGTCTCTTTTCTATTTGGATATTTTCGGTTCATGTATAAATAATTTTACTACTAGTATTCTTATTTTATCAAAACCTCCATTACTATTGAAATAAATTTTAATTATTATTATAGACCGTCATAGATGAAAATGAATTTTACGACGAAATAAACTTTTAAGTGCTCTTTCTGTGTAATATTTCAATTCCAAATTCGTATTTTTTTATTGCTGTCTTCGAACGAAAGTGTTATAACTGGAACATTCTGATATTCATTTTATGTCTAGCTTGTTAGGTGCGTATTAAACTAACATTCAATATCTGTATTTTATAGAAAAATAAGCCTATAGTAGTCAAAATTCCCGTGGGATCTTAACCTAAATAACGTGTACCTATCTTGACCGTAATATCCTTAAACAAATCGGTCCGAAGATTCCAGCTGCAAAGGAAACGGATAAATTCGCTTTTATTTAAATGTTATCGGAAGGTATAATAAACCTTAAATAATAATAAATTCGTAAAATTGCAAAAATATGAATATGTTTTATTATTAATAGCTTTCACAATATAGATAAGAGGAATAATTGGTAATTAAGTCAACAATTTATTTTGATTAGTTGTCCCCAGCACGATATATTGGGGGGTATTCCCAATAGGTTGAGTTACCACTGTGACCTACATGTTTCGATCAACGACCCGGGCATCGCGCCAACCCTTACTAGGTTTTACTTTAGGGTCGTATAGTAGCAATGAGATGTGATATTTATCTCTTGGTTTATTGTTAGATTTAAAAGAGCGTTTACTTATTCATTTAAGCAATAAAGTTCGTATAGCCGAAAGTATTAAATGGCTCGTAAGGGACTACTAATTATTGCTCCGATTTAGGTAAACGCTATTTCGTCTGCAACATTTAAAGACATTTAAATTGAAATGCTGTTCAGAAATTTATCGCAAATCTTTTAAATTGAATATATTGCTATTGCATTTTGATAGACTATAGTCAATTCATCTAACGCTGAATATATAACTAACGCTCGGTATAATACGTTAATATCGTGAAAGGATAAACAATTTTTTACCTTTTATATGAGTTTTTTAAAGCTTTTACTAGATGAAGTAAATGTAGGTAATTCATTATAAATGGGTGACTTTCAAACGTCGAGACTTTATTGATCAGCCGATACATACTGCAGTTAATTTAAAAAAATCAAAGCTGGAAAGCATTCTAAAAGGTGTACGATGCTTGAGATTATTAAAACTGAAAATTGCTAGTTAGTAAGAAACTTTCAGCTCGTATCATATCATAGATACACGCCAACTCTTCTAGTACAAAATGTTCAGTAACAGAATCTTTGAACAGAATGTCATAGTTTAATGTCGTACACATGTATTTAAACAGTCTGGGTCACGACATCAGATAAGCCACCCGGCCTCGATATAATTTTCACGTTTAACACTCATCCATGAGGATTTGCTAAACTAAACGTTTACACAGATTAACAAATTTTGTACAAAACAAACCGCATTTTCACACGTTTACAAATTCATAAAAAAGAGAAATCTTAAAACATATTCAATTTTTAACTACACTTACGGTTTGAAGGAATACAATAAATTGACAACATTGTGTGTAATTTTTAATTTTTTTGAGTATCTTGCCTGGCCTTTCTGAATAATTTTAGCATTATAAAATTTCATTAAAAGTTATTTCGGTATTTCTGATCCCAAGTAATTGTTGAGGTTAGTTTTAACGTTTTCTTGTAACAAAAGAAGGCATTATTGGCATCTGGCTTCTGTAATACTCGTAAAGATGCAGAAAAAGGAGGCCAAAAAATTATACTACTGAAAGTTAATACTCGTAGAACATAAAATTACAGACAAGTGTCAGAGCGAAAATAAATTATATAAAAATATATTATAATATTGAGTTGAAAATATTTTTATTTTATATTTACTTTATTTAATAACCAAGTTAATGAAATGTAACTTACAGGCAATAAATCGTTTAAGTTTCGCCCTTATTGGGACTCGTCAGGTGACCGCAATATTTTAAGGAAACCAAAGAAAAATTCTTAAGTTACGAATAAACAAATATATTTTTTGTTTTGTTTAAAATATTAAACTACTGCTAAAAATATTTATTAAAATATGAAAATACAAAATAACCCATTAACAATAATTCATTGCTTGTAAGTTACATTTCATTAACTTACTTATTAAATAAAGCAAATATAAAATTTAATAATATAATATTTATAAGGTATTAATAATAGTAGCACACTACTTCAAAGTATGACAAAAACTTTGGATTCGTATCTGCATCTAAGAGATATACGAAATCAGTTAAAGATTTCCAAAAATCGCAAACTTGAAAATCAAATTTAAAATAAAATACTCGATAAGGTCAACCATAATTAATATGAGTGTATAGGCGATAAAAAAATTAATTAAAATTTTATTTTAATAGATATTCGTACTTGTGAATTAGCATAAACAAGAGATAGGTATTATCAGATAATATGGAATCGGTAAAGCATAGCAAAACTAACTAAACATTAATCTACATTTATATTACATCCCAATAAGTTCAACATGTGAAATTTGACACAATCGATTAGATAACCTACCATTGTGCAAATCCTTGATTTTAAGGACGTCATAAAAATTAACATACAAAATATTATTGGTTGTAATTTAAACAAAACGTTGAGTAAATGGTATTTTCCTTCTTTTCCTCATAACGTGTTCGTCGAAATGTGCTTTGAACAGCCAATAAACGTACAATGTGACCCTAAACGCAATTTATTTTCTAGTGTACAAATTTAAATATTTTCTAGAAGAGAAAAAATACACTGAAACTAAGTGCCTCTATTTCTAAACCTGTAGTAAGTATTTTTCAGAACTGCCATACTTTACAAAAATTACACGTCTATTGTGAACAATTATTTTATTGGTTTTTAACTGCCGTTGTGACCAAATAATGAATTATTTGAAATACTGAAATAAATTGCGTTACTACATAAACTTTTTAGGGGAAAAAATGAAAATTTATGCGTGCATGCTTGAGTACAAAAATTGTTATGCAAATTTAAATTCTTTAATGGACTTATTCAAATTTAAATTATCTAAAAAAATTTTACTTTTCACGCTCTTAAATTTCAGTTTCAGAATGAAAACAGTTTGTCAAGTAGCATGTTTTTACCACATAACCGCTTTCCATATGATCTTAATTTTAACTTTTACTTAATTTTTGCAATTCGGCCAACCTCTAAAATCCAGTGCCCCTGCTTCTTTTCAAAATTATTCCAACACATGTTATAAAGGTGAAGTAATCTAAGGTGAGGTAAATAGCCTCCCTACTCAAACAGTTCCATATTAATTCCATCTAATCCGCATGCTTTTCTATTCGTTTCTTATTCTATTTTAAATTAAACTAAATAAAATTGTGAGTAAAACCTAAAAGCATATTAATTATCCTAACCCCTATAGTTTTGGAGGTACACATTTGCAAAGAACTTTGTTTTATTTCGATTTTTGCTCAAAATAATGTAGTTTTCAGATTTTAATGTAGACTATTTTACATGTCCATCTGGCACAAAAGTGACCCAGAAATAAATGAAATAAGACAAAATTATCTGTAAAAATTTGTATAAACAACATTCTAACCATAACAGAGCGTTAGTTGTGAGCTTTCAAGTTATCAATTATTCATCAGTTTCTCATCATTTATTCGGTTTTGGTCAAAAAATATATAAAAAGATTTAAAGTAACTAAAAATGTGCGTGAAACTAAAAAATAGATTGTTCTGGTCTTATTAGTGGTTTTGGAGATAAACCCGCTGGAACAAATAAAAAATGTTGTTAAAATGTAAATTGCGCAAAATTAAATCCTCTATAACTGTCCTTGATCACTTTTATTAATGAGATTCCCAGAAAAAGAACTAATTTCTTTTAACTTTTGTTCAAAATTTTACTTAGTTTACTTTTCTAATACCTATTTTGAACATTGAATGGTTGGAAACAGTCACTTAATGCCTTTGTAATTTTTAAGACCTTCTTCGGAAAAAATACCCTTATTCCGATTTGAGCCTGATGTCGACAACTTAGGGGCATTTTCGAGATGCCAAACTAAAAAGTTTAAGCAAAAAAATCGTGTTTCCGAGTTATTTCCACACAAAAGTACCTAATAACTAGACTTTAAATGTTTTTTGAAAGTTGATCTTTGAATAATTTTCTGAATAGTACTTTGAATTAAAAGATAAAATTTGATTAAGTATATAAATCAAGTTAAACTTATTCAATTTATCATTATAAAGGAGAACATGCAAACAAAATTTCAAATTGCTAATTTATTTTCTATACAAAATTTTTACATTAATTTAGTATTGCGGCAGCCTATAAAAGCAGGTGGTTTTAAATACATTTCTAAACGGTTAATTTCTAGGTAATGTTGTTAGATACATTTTGAGCGCACTTTGAATATTAATTGCGTTTAAGTAGCGTTAAACGTAATAAATTATTATATTAATTGATTTTAAATTTGAAATAAACCTGTTGGCGTGGTAACTTAATATGTAGGTGCCTCTAAGCATTAAAGTAAAACTCGGTAACTCATATTATTAGTAAACTTCATTAGGCTTCATTTTCGTATGTTAGTCTATGGGCCGCATTCGGGCTGAGAGTTGACGCAGTTTTGGTACCAATTTGTACAAACCGAATTTATGTATTTTACTATTACAGCGTCAACCTGATGCACTTTCTAGATAAAATTTGTATTTTGAGCGTGTGAAAATGGCTCAATACAATAGCGATGTTGTAGATGGATTTACGCTACGCTGTAAGAGTCGAAATTATGATACTAAATGGTGCAAACGTTAGCTTTAGTACCAACACGTTAAGCTCCAAACCCGAATACGACCATAGTCTTCTTATTCGCACTTGATCCTTCCAGTGTTGGATATGTAGCGGTCCTAGAATTAGTCACGAAATATAGAAGTTCGGCGCTACATAAACTAATCGCCTCGGCAGCGCAGTTGATAAGCGAGCGTATTCACACGTATATACGCTTGAGTTTGAACCCAAGTTGAGGAACATATTTTTCAACATACCATCTTGCTTATGACATAGTTCTCCCTTTCTTTTTGCGGTCTTCAAGATCACGCGTAGTGTTCGCTTCTTCCCGGTATTGTATCTCATTATACCATCTGCTTATCGTTTTGGTAGTCATCCAGTGCTTCTTTACCAAATTTCGGTATCCAGTTATTAAATTCGTGTTCCCATCTTCCTTTTCTATCACATCTGTGGACGCTTGTTCTCCGATGAATTTGCTCACAGTTTTATTGCTAAATATCACAAAGAAGAACTACCGTGTAACCTAGACTCCAATCTACGGAAATCATAATACACTTCTTTTCGGGAAGTCTTATCGTGACAGATTACCTCGATGGTTTACCATTGCCTTTTGTAGATATTCATAAATCAGTTTTTATATCTGACAAATAGTCTTAAATATCACAGACCATCAGTAATTTCTACTCTCAAAGCTTTGGTACGTCTTTAAAAAAAAGTACTGTTTGTTTCATATTACCCCAGGCGTATTATTTATTCCCATTCTACGTAGCTTACACTGAATCAAATAAAACTATAGGAAAGAAAATTTGAAAAGATATCTACGAGTATAATCAAGCGTTAACACAAAGGATAATAGAAGACAATGGAAACACTGGAGTGCTAAAAATAAAACTATTCTTAGGAAGAAAACAAATTAATAAATTGGCGATACCCGACGGGATAGGTTGAAATGTTAGCAATTTATAGGTTATATTATCCGGTAAAATCAATTTTATGGTATAATTATTTATGAAAATAGCCTATTTTTAAATTATAAAAAGAATGAAACAAAATAAGATAGTAACAATGAATTCGAGCAACGCATTTATTTTATTCGTTATTAGGAAAGTCATTTTTAAATTCATGAAAACAAGAAAATAGAAAGATGTGTTTTTATACTTCAGTAAAAATTTAAATAAGATGTCCTATTCGAGAGTTATTTTTGTATATAGAACAAAAATATAGATATCAAAGCACAATAGCCGTAAACGGGAAGTAGAAATTTAAAAATCGGAAAATTCAGCGGAAATCCGTGTGTGCATTATAATATCTGCTTTTGATGTGCCTTAACAAGTAAATTTAAGAACAAATGAAATATTGAGTTGATTTTAAAAGATGTTTATATTACTCAAAATATACAAGGTTTTTAAGTTTAGATTTAAATCTCCAATGTTTACAATAAAAGTAAAAACCGTTAAAAATAAATGTTACGTGTAAAAGTGACAGAAAATATATTGGAAAACATCGTATTTTCAGCGTTTGCTAAATTATGGAACGTATAAACTACTTTTGAGCACGAGAAACCATCACGATATCCATATCCTTACTTCATGATTTATTATTTTACAAATAATTTTTCACTCTTGACAATACACCCGAAAGGAACTTAAATATTTATATCGCTTCATGAATTGCTCGTATAAAAAGAAACCCTGTAAATTTTTCCACAATAAATTTCGCCGTATCATAGCAATATAATTTTTTTTACAAAAAATGCGTATAAAATTAATAAACAAGAGTGAGAAATTTAACAAAAAATTGTGTTAGGTACTGTTGATCTACGGATGCCTTTGCGAAAATTTTTCAGGTTTAATTATTTTGGAATTTGTCTTACAAGTACATATCCTGTAGGATTATTAAATTTATATTTCCTTGCAAACATTTTATTTCTATTGCTTACAACTTAAAAACTCTTGACTTTATTGGAAAACAAAAATCATCAATAATTACCACTGTTTTAAAAATTTATTTCGAATTAATTAAGTAATAGCATTTTAATGCAATTTTCAAATATCGTTTCATGTTCAAACAATTTAATATAATAACAAAAGCTCTGCTTATTACAAAAACTTTGGAGTAAAGATCCAATGCGATCCAATGATAGTCAAAAATTAAAAACGATATCACTTTAGTAATTCTTGCTTTTTATTTAAACACACAAAAGATGATTTAAATATTTTTAAAATATATACAAATTGCCGAGAATAGGAAGAGACTAGAAAAGAAACATAATGATCAGCAGTGAATGAAATTGGCTGGATAATGATGTAAGCGACAAGTTTTATATGAAAAATTTTTATGTATACTATGTAGTGTTGTGATACGCTCTATCCGCGTTGAGGATATGTTGTAACCAACAAGGAGCGAACAACGATTGGAAACGGTGGTTTCAAACACATTGTTGACATGTGTTTTTTTTTTGTCGTTAAGTAATTTTAAGTTGTTCGTGTTGTATATTGTATGTAAACATTAGGTACAACATGCGGAAAATCAAAGGTGCAGATAACCGGCGGACATATATGTAAACAAACCGGAAATAATAAGAAGCTCCGTTTTGAAAACAAAACGGATTTGGTAACGGAAGTTACCAATGATAAACAAGAGAGTCGCATCCAAATCACTGTAAAAGTGATAGTCGCATAAAAGTTACTGCAAGAAGCAGTCGATTGAATAATTGCTTTTCAATTTAGATATAATTGAAATAAAATTATATTGGCGAGTTATAAAGTGGTGCTACATAGGGAGAATAATTTTCCCAGGCGATTTAACTTCCCTGAAATAGTGGAAGTCGGGCGTGTTCGGCAACAAAGAATATTGTTGATCGAAAATCCTTACGGTACGGGTAACGTACGTGAAACCCTGATAAAATATATCAGGTCGAGTGAAAGAAATTATTGGAATAGTGGAACGAGAATAGTAGAACGAGCGTGGATTGTGGAGTCCAGATTTGAAGAAGAATAGAGATTGGAAGAAGACAAGAGCGAAGAACCAAGATTGTGCGCACTGTGCGAAATAGCAGGTTAGCTAGTATCAATTATTTCAGTGCGTAGATAGAATTATAGTATTTTAAAGATTGTTTTGAGTTGCGTTGATTGAATGTTAAAGTGTGTTATATTATTAAAAAACTTGTTAACTAGATCCAATCGTGTTTACTCTTTGTTGGCATCGAGAACTCGTCAATTCATAAGCTTGTATACTAAAGTGTCGTTATTAGAGTCAGACCCCGACGTATTTATCCTGAGAAGTAGAGAGTCGAATTAAGGTAGGTGACCGAAAGCTATTGTGTGTGTTCTCGTGGACTTGTCAAGTACACCAGGCACTACAGTAGTAATGTTTATTGATTTAAAAAACTAATTATTAAAAATTAGTTATTAATAACTATATATTGTTGTGTCCACCGTGTTACCCCTATTATCGGAGAACAGTGCAAAGGAAAACAATCGGAGAGTTTTTTAAATGCACTAGTTAAGCTTTTGTTAGAGTAAGTTTTGTCAAATAAAGTTTTTGTGATAAATTTTAAACGCCTGATGAGAACGGTGATAGGCAACCCAAAAAGACGGAATAAAATGTGTGAAAAAATCAAACAAGATTAAAAAAAGAAAGAGTAGTAGTCAAGGTGATAAAAACAGGAGTTTTTTGGATAAAGATAAGCGACAGGTGAGTCGCAAATTAGAGTTCGATAAAATTATGGAATAAATATAGTCGCAAATCGCGAGTACAAATTAAAAAAAGGACTCAATAGAGTATAAATTCGTGAGTACGAATATATAAGGCGACAAAGAAAAGTCGCAAAATCGAGTCCCTTTTAAATAAGCGACTAATATAGTAGAAAATCGTAACCAAAATTGGAAGAACGAGTTTCTCCCACGGAGAAAATTGCGGTGAGCACGACAAGTGCATTGGAATTGTTAGTTTGGAATAGAAATTCCAAAGCGAAGGCAGGAGAAATTGAACCATTTGGACAATTTGAAACGGCAGGGTCGAGAAAGTGTATGTGCGCTATATTGTCCGTTGAGCCGAGTTACAATCAACAACACATTAAGGTTAGCGTCGTTAATTGTTATAATTTTAAGTAGTTGTATTTTGTGTTTATTTATATTTTGATTTGTTGTTTTCACGTTATATTAATGTTATTAAATATGTTTTTGGCTATCCGATTGTTTTTCTTTTGACTGTTGGCCTGTAAGACGTTTTTAAAGTGAGTTTAAACCCTGAGATAGAGAGTAGTGTTCGAAGTGAATTCTTCCTTGGTTATTCCTCTAATAGCCAAGAAGGGGATCACAACAATATATTATAAAATGGCCTCACTGAAAGGTCTGAACAACGCTTTACCACCTATTATACTCTTGGGACCAAAATAAGACAATTAATGCAACTTACTTGTAATTTTTTCCATATTGCATTAGACTGCATTTCTCAAAAAAAAAACCAAACTGGGAACGTGAATTTTAACTAGGAACATGATAGCAACAGCTGTTTTTTGGCATAACAAATATTATTATTAATCTTTTAACAAATTAACAGATTGCTTGTTTTCTGTGTTAAATTTGATTATTCAAGTATAACATTAAGTTAATGAATTATATTTTAAGTACCTTTTATTTTTGGACCCACATACAATGTGGAGATTAGAACAAGATGGGGATTAACTCCAACTATCCAATTCCTTAGATTTTTTTGTTATTCTTGTATAACTATAGTATAAGTTTATTTGTTTAATTTTTTGTCATACTCTACGTAGTACTATATAGTAGGTAAGTAATACATTTTATTTCATTATGGTATCATAACCTTGCTTTTTAGCACGGAAATGGGGGCATAATATGGCTTTTATAGCCCGAGGGCCTATAAAGTTGCTAAGCAATGACAACAATATCAAAACAAAAGAGTTAGTTCAGACTCGGTTTTTTTTTGCGCGATCGATCTGAAATTTTGCATATGCCTTCCTACCGACAATTCACGAGGGGAATTTTTCGATATCTACTGCCGTTTTCGAGTTATTGCTAAATAAAAAAATTAATTCTCGCCCCTCCAAGTTTCTCGCCATAGGAACCATGGCACACCAAAAATTCATAGCACAAACAAAATGACATGATATTTTTTCTCAAAATACTTAATTCTTCAATTTTGATAATTCAAGTACCAAGTACCAAAATGAAATAAAACGTTGTATATACCACGGGCACAATCAGATTATAACCCTCGGGCAATTTAAAGCCCGACGCGTTACCCTCGGTGCTATAATCTATTGATTGTGCCCTTGATACATAAATAACTATTATACTGTGAAATTTGAAATAAATTTTCAATTCTGAGAATTTAAAAGTTTCCTGACAATATATGACACGTTTCCAAAATTACTTTTTCGGTATTTGTACGATTAATTTAGAAGATATGTCTAATTTTGACAAGTGGGTTTTAGATTTGCAAGATACAACACCAGTCGTCGATATTACAATCGGCACCAATAAAATTTTTGTGACACCTCGTACACTCGTCATTTCCATGGTTAGTGCCGCGTACCTCTAAACTTTTTCTTTTTCAATATATTTTATGTAATACATTTTTGAATAGAGGCACAGCATCATTTATGATGACTGCATGTCGGTTTCGTTTGTTAATTAGGATAAGGTCAGGTCTATTATGACTAATTTGCCGGTCTGTTAATATTAGCCTGTCCCAACAAAGAAGAGAGAGATTTTCCTCGAGAACAGATCTAGGAATATATTTATAATATGGCCTAATATCTTCTTCTTCACTTCAAGGATTAGGTTCATGTGACCTGTTCCGGTGTCCATCTCTTCCTCGGCCTCCCGATATCTCTTCTTCCTTTCGGCTTATAATGCCATGCTTTTAGAGGTATTCTTTCGGATACATTCATTCTTTCTAGGTGGTTACTCCATTTTAATATATTTTCTTTTATTGTTCCGTTAAGCTCGTTAATTTTGAACTCGTTCCTTATTTCATCATTTCTATTCCTATCTGACAATCTGTATCCAGCTGTGCTTCTTAAAAATCTCATCTCCGCGCTTTGGATTGGCCTAACATTGTCCATCAAATTGAATTTCTTTCCAATTTTCTGGTGTAATATTTTACAAACCTGGTTATGTCTTTGAAAATAGTCGGTATAGGAACCAAATAAGAGCACCCAGCAATGATACGTATATACTCCATAGTTTCGTTGGGGACATAGAATTTTCGACAACGATCTGAAACTTCCAGATTCATCATGTGCTTCTTGTAATTATTAGTGGCAATTACACAATCTTGCATACCACTTATTAATCATTCGCAACAACCCCCGCTTCAACCATTCTACTGATATCGAGAGAGCATACAACATGATTTTCTCATCGTTTTACTTGAAAAATTTTAATAACGATGATAAACCTTAGCATAATTTTTGTAGACGATGTATTAAAAATATCTCCATAGTATTTTACAGTTAATTAAAATAAAATTTAAAGTTGAAATGTGGTGTTGGTGTTATAATAAATCACTAACTACAATACATTTCAAGATAATATGTAATACTATATAATTCTACTTTACATTTTTTTTAAATTATTTTTTCTTAACGTAACTAATTATTTTTTTACGTGGAACACATTTTTTAGTTTTAGTTGACTTTGTTCCTTAATTTTTTCTATGCGAATTGTGTTGTAGGATGCTTATCTCAGAATAAGAACCAAGCAAAAACTTGATGTATTTCTTGCTTAAATATATAATAGATGCGTTTCCTAAATCATCAATTTAGAATTAACGATCAATAGATGTGTAATCCGTTAGACATGTTTCGTGCTTATCTTGCACTTTTCCAATAATCCTAATGTCAGCTATAAATCTAATTGCATTAAAATATCCAACATAATGTACGCTATCAATAAATAAATTATACATTATTTATATAATTTTAAGTAACAATTTACAGTAGATTTAAATAATAGATTAATATGTTAACATACCTACTCGTATTAAGAAATAAATTAAAAACTTGTTATCGTGGACTTGCAGGGTTACATATCAATAACAAAGATTTACAATATTGTACTAATGTGGTAGGTTATAAACCTTTTTCAATTAATTACAAAATAAGTTTTCGACGCACAATTTTTTGCTCTCAAAGTTTATAAGATAAATCACCCCGACGATAAAGTAAGCAGATAAAAGATTATATTTACTTTTAACAACCAATTAAAATACATTGTTTGCAACAAACTTGCTTTATGTTACGATGTTGTTAGTCATTACCTTTTTTAAATTTGCTGAAAGATAAAAACACAATTAAAATTTACAATGTAAATATTGATAAAATTAAATTAAGGTGAACAAAGGTTCTGACGCAATAAGTTGTAAGAGTAAAACAACTTCCAGACAAAAACAGATGAACAAATTGGTAACAAAACTAATTTTCTGAAAAGTTATAACACCGTGTACCGCAAAATTTGTACAAAACTAAGTATTTATTTATTTCGTTACTCGTTTTATCACTAAATTTTATAATATACGTAATTTTGACATATTTTTAATTTTCTTTGTAGCTACATTAAATATATCTTCAAAGAAATAAAAAATAGTTTTTAATCAAAAAATTAAAAACGATGGCCAATTGCGCCTATTTTATTTATTTGCCCATATAATTCTGCAAAGTTAATTTCCTGTGCTAATTTTTCTTCCCTTAAATTGTTTATTTGATTCGCTCCTATCTATTATTATTCGTTAACTAACTAAAAATTTTCACTTGCCTTTTCCTTTTAACCATAAAATTTCATTGCCTATATGCTTCATTCATTTTACATAATTAAAATCCACTACGAAAATGGTAGATCTGTGAAAACCACATATCACAAAATTTCGGATATTTTTTATCGTTATAATCGTCCTTCTGAAACAGCTATTAAAAATTTTGTGGTTAAATTTGAGTCTACTGGTCCGATAGGAATAATATACCAATAACAGCACCTGTTCACCCGGTCGTTCAGCTGAAAATATTGCTGCTGAACGTGAAAGTGTTGAGGATTTGAATTTCGTAAAGATTTGGGTTGGAAACCTTATAAGGTTTTGTTGGAGCAGAAATTAAAACCAACCGACCACTCTGTTCGTCACCAATTCGCTAATTTCACCCTTCAAGAAGGGGATGCTTCTCTGAAAAAAATCATCTTTTCAGATGAAGCTCATTTTCATTTGAATGGTTACGTTAATAAACAAAATTGCCACATTTGGGCTTCGAAAAATCCAAGAATGCACTTTTTGGTCTGGAGCAGTGATTGGACCGTATTTTTTTTATGGGGCAGGAAAACGTCAATGGATTGCGTTATTGGGACATGTTGTGAATGTGGTTTCAGCAGGACAGCGCCATAGCCACTACATAGCCACTAAAACACTGAATTTATTCGAGGGGTTTATCACTTATGTAATAGTTGGGACAGGTCAATCGTAATACTAATGTGCTAATACCATGTAATACTTGTGTAAGACAATGTAATAGTGTAATACTTGGGACACCTATTTTGAGAGTGATAAACTCGAATTTATTACGAACGAAATTACCCGATCAAATAATTTCGCGTAATTCTGCAGTGAATTGGCCGCCTAGACCGTGTGATTAAACGCCGTTGGACTATTTCTTGTGGGGCTATATGAAAAAAATCAAATCTATGCAGATAATCCAAAATCCATTGAAGCATTGAAAAACAACAACCGACGCGTAATTGGTGAGATAGAGCCGCAATTATGCAAAAATGTATCGAAAATTTTCACAAAAAATCGACGTCTGTATTACGTGATCTTGGTGGACATTTGTCCGATATTATTTTTCATTCATAATTTGTAGACTTTCTACATTAATAAAGAAATACAGAACTTTTGTCCAAAATGTGTGTTTTATTTAAAATTTAAAAACAAAGTCGTTGCTGAAAAGCCCTTTACAATGTTTGGTTTGGTGAATCAAGAAAGTCAAATTTGTTGATCTGACTATTTATTTAACTCCAAACCAAGGCAAATAAATTACTGGTTAAAGTATTTTAAGTACTTGAATAATGTGGTGTGTAATTAAACTAATCGAGATTTTCTACAAAGTTTAAGTGGTAAATTACGTTCAAAGTTATAAAATTAACAATAAGGAACGATTGCTAACAAAAGCTTTTGTTAAAAAAAGTGGAAACCTCTCAAAAACTTGAAAGAATATTATTATAAGAATAAACTTTTGATATGTTTTAAATGATTTCAGCACCCTTGCCATATTACAGCAGCTTTTATGCGTGTGCTGTTTTTTTTGGCAACCATAAATTAAAACAGAAAGTGGAGCTGATCATCTGTCCCCGATTTTAACGCACCTTAAACGTACAGGGGATGCTCTATAAAATATCCTTAAAAAATTTACAATAATTAAAATATTTTAATTATTTGCAATAAATTATATTCATTATTATTTTGACGTAAGATGTCAAGAAACGTGCCCTAAAAATCTAATAAAATTACATTTTATTATTTACTTATCAATTTTCAACTTTTACAATTTTTTTTTCAGTTTAAAAAGAAACTTGTCAATTTTTAACTTTTAAAAAACTACTCGGTACGTACGTAGATCAAGATCAAGATTTATATTTAAGTTTGCATAGTCTTCGATGTCTGGAAAAAGTTAAAAAGTTGTCCTAGTCATAAAAATCTGAGCCCTGATAATCCATTAAGACCACAGCAGTACTTCATAATTAATAATGGCACTGTTTCTTCTTCTCTTCTTTATGTTTCAAAAATACCTCAACGAATTAACAAATTGAATGGAGAAATACTATTTGTCTAAATTGTATCTTTGAAATATGTCATAGCCGTTGTAGAACGCTAAATAATATTACACAAATGACAGATTTACATCTGCTTGCGTAATATCTACAAATGTATTCACGACTATAGCAGTAATTAAAGTAATGAATAATAAAATGGAACAGATATTACTACACACGTTATATAGTAAATTTCAGGTACCTAATTGTAAACTGGGTAGGTAAATGTAATTAAGTTTAGATCAAACAGAAATATTAAATTAAATATCTCAATTCGTTAATATTAAATGCATATTAATCAAAATTAACAGAAAATATTATATTTGCCATTTCTTCTTCAACTGTGTCTATTTATTTTCATATTCAAAAGAGGAAAGAAAGTCTTATCTTAAAGACTTTTTGCTAGTAGTGAAAATATTGTTTTACTGCTTAAAAAATAACAGTGAAAATCTATAAAACTATTTTTTTAAAAGTGTATCTATCAACAAAAACGAAAGTTTTCTCAATATTTTATCAATTTTCTCACTCACACTTAACGAGTCGAGTTTTCTTAATTGTTCTCCAAGTTTACTTACTTAGGGTTTATACATACCTACCAAGGAAACAAAAACAAAGATTGATTTTTTGTCTAAGCTTTTCCGGAAAATTCAAAAAGCATGAGTAAGTTTGTTTTCTAGCAATATTTTTCTTACATGTGATTGCTCAAGCAAGCGAAATTTATAAACTTGTTTTTTTGCTAACTTTTTCAAAAAAAAGATTACGTGCCAATAGTTTTTTCGATAACTATTTAAATATTTTGTTTTTGTTGCATAAAATCATAACCGAGTTAATACATAGTACTATGAGTTCTTTTTATTACCTGCTTAATTTCGTAATATAGGTTGGTACATTTGCTAAATTAGTTGGATAATGTGAAGCACGTGCAGTAAAACAAGTGGCAATTCTCACACATTTCAATAATAATTATTAGCAATATAAAAACATTGTAAATGGGTCATTAACTTACCTTAATTGAAGAGAAAAATAACTTTTCTATTGCCTGTTGAATATGGTAAAATTACGTATCGCGAAGGTGGTCAACATCGACGTCGCTGACGTCCGTTTTTAAAGGCGCGTCATAATAATTCGACGCTGCCGAAACAACTGACACGCTTTTCTATTATCTAGATTATGTTGAGCGTCGAGACGCGCATATTTAGCCGAAGCATGCGCATCAATATTAAAAATAATTTTTAAACAACATAAGATAAGTGTGGGTGTCGAAAGTTGTTGTCAAATGCGTAGGTACCATTGCTCATTCGTAGCACCATCTTGGTTGTTACCATTTGCTTAAAACTCAAACCAATATAATGCAAAAATTTAAGATAATATAAATATCAAATTTTCTATTAATAAATATTCATTCAAAAAATCAAATATTATTTGGAAAATTGGGAAAAGAAAAGTTTTTCCATTTTCTTGAAATTCCAACAAAGGCAAGGATAAGTTCGACCGGTCCCAAACTTTGATTTCGTTTCGATGTTTTTTTTATATAAAATATTCCGCCTAAATATGTAATTATTTAGATCATAGATTTAAAATATTTTACATTTGATTACTTGAAATACGTTTAATCGTATAGGTAATGTTTGATTCTTCTTTAAACCTGCAGAGTTACCTTCATTTTTACAGGCATGTAATCATTGTTATTAGGTCAATTACCAATTATCTTTCGGTCCCTTGTAGCAATATCCTGCGATGTATTTTCTCCTAGTATCTCCTTTCTAACAACTTTATTAATTATTATTTCTTCTCTCCTATTTGTGATAAAGATTTCAATTTAATTTGTGTTTTATTTAAAATCACTGCTTTATCAGCATATTTAAATTTTTAGGTACTAACACTGGCGTTTAAAATTTTGACTACGTTGATGACTTTAATTCGCCACTCGTTATTGGTGTGCCAAAATCACTTATTAGTTATGAAAAGTAACTACAAATGGTTGGTTTATATGAAATTTCACAGACTTATTATATAATATATTGTACTATTTTGCATGTAGGTATAATAAATTTTAAGGGATGGCTTATCTTATAATTTGTGAATACAGACCAGGTTTACAAAAGCTTCTATCTCGAAGGAATGTTTCTATAATAAATATTAATACTTACTGGACTTTTATAGGAAAAAAATTGATAAAAATTATGTTTGATGTAATGCCTATGTACATAATATTATATAGTATATATTATATACCATCTACATGAGCATATAAATGATTTTTTATAAAACCATCTACATTTGCACTTGCAAAGCGGATGCAGCATTCTGTTTAGAGATCTCGATGTGCGCTTGAATAACCGCAACATCAATCACAATTCCTGAGGGTTAACTTCATGCTCATTCACCCTTTCACCAGTCACTGTTTACCGGATATACTTCAAACGCCAACCAAAGAGCGTTGTAAACAATAAGCTTATAATTACTCAACTGGGACTTTAATTATTTAATTCAACTTATAACTCGGCTTTGGTCAAATTTCACCATATTTCATAATAATTCAAAATTCAATTTCGCTTATCTCTTAATAAACAGCGAAATAAAATAAAAATTTTGCTTTAGCCATATCCATATCAATTATGTATGTAAAAAACATTTAGCGTTCAATTGACGTCACAAATTTAATTACTCTTTTTGTAATTACGATTGTTCGCGATTGTTATCAGTAAAATGGAAAACTGAACTGAAATAATCAAATTAGTGTATCTGTTTACAAAATATCGCTCTGCAGATTACAGAAAGATCGCTCTTTTCAAGAACAGAAACCGACCAACTATTTTTCTACGCATCCATAAACTGTAAATAAATAGGAGATAAATTAAATAGTTGGAGTTTGTAATCGAATTATTTCTAAAATTTATTTTCTTTTGAACATCCTAAATAAATATTTTAGGTTCAAAATTTGCATTAATAAGGCGATCTAATTGCAAATACGGTCATTAGTCATTTGTTTTAAATTTCAAAAAGTTGTAAATTCCGTATTTGTCCGGTTTTCAGTATTAGTTAAGCTGAACTGGATGATTTATTTAATTTTACTTGTCAACATCAGCAGAAAAATAATTTACGTTTTAATACTTTTTTAAATTGAAAGGTTTATGCGTGTTATTTATTTTTTGGATTTATCTTTTCGGACGACTCAACAAAGCATGAGAAGGTGTGGGTTGTGTTATTTCACCGTGCAATATTTAGTACAAAAATATATCGAGTATTATCTCATCGAATTTGAAAAATGTCAATGACGCTTAAAATTAGCAACCAATATGTATAAATGTATTCATTAACTTACAGTGCAGTTCTCATTGACATAACATAGGCAGTTTTATTATTAAAACGTAGGATCAAATCTAAGGCCTTTACGATTTACCTCTGATTATATGGATATTTTAAAAGTAGATTTCAAAAAAAATTCACGAAAAGGGAAAGCTGTATACTTAAATAACATCAATGTAGAACGACTTCAACTTATAGACACAGAGAGAGCAACATATTGTTGAATTTTTATAACCATATTTACAACACTGGATACTTACCCAGGGGATGGTTACCTTGTAGTGATTGCAGGCTGATTAGTCTTATGAGTCATGCATTAAAACCTTTTTTGAAATAATAATAAATTTATCTGTGGAGGTAAATCGAGGAAACAATAGAGAATATTCAATTTGGCTTCAGAAATGGCCTAAGAACGAGAAAAGACCTGTTTTTCACACAAATCTTAGCACAGAAGCGACTTGCTTGGTTCTTTTGACTACGTGTAAGCTTTTGACAAAGTGAGACACGGCATTCTCATTATGCTACTGTGGAAAATAGGTCTAGACAGCAATGTTTATACGAAACCTATGTTGGTGTCAATCGGCTCAACTCAGATTCGGAGATGTTCAACTCACCACTCCTTTTCAATTAATAATCAGAAGCCATATCTGAGGAAGCTTTCGAAGAAATTAAACACGGAATTGAGGTAAACAGAAGATTCATTAATAATATCAGATATGCAGACGACTCCCTCATTCTTGCCGACAGCTTTGAAGGTTTGCAAATATTGATAAACAAAATAAATGAAACCAGCAACCCATAATGGTATCCGCATAAAAAAACAAAAAACCAAAATAATGGCAATAACAATAGGATCAATAAACAACATCTTCGGCTGCACGAAGATTGGAATCCAGATATTGAGATCAAGAAATGGATAGAGATAACACGCAACTCCTTTTTTAAGACGAAGACCTTGTTATGTGGACGGAAACTAGACTTGAAAACCCGCTGGCGTGTCGCAAGCGTGATATTGTCCTATCAATACTTTTCTATGGCGTTGAACGATGGACACTGGAGACTTTCAAAATGTGAATGTACCGAAGAATTTAGAATATTCTAGGTTGAGCATGTCACGAACGAAGAAGTTTTGCGTCCTATGTAGTATAAAGACAGAGAAGCTAATCACTATTAAATGGTAATATAAAAATCTTTAAAGATAAAATCCTGGCTAGAAAATATGAGCCAATGGTTCGTTATTCGGGACGACGCAACATTAATACGGCTTGCAAAGAATAGAGACGAGTACGCTGTCATGGTAGCCAACCTCATGTGACACGACGGCACTCTAAAAAGAAGAATATAGTAAGTACAATTCGCAGATTTTTTAATAAATAAAACTGCAAGCGATAGAAACAAAATTAAAACACTAAAGGCCAGTTGTTCAGTTTCGAATTATCTTTTAATCCGGGTTATTTTCTATAGAAATGATTCTTTTAAGAATTGAATCTATGGAAATTAATTCAGGTTAAAAGATAACCTAATACTGACCAACGGAGCCTTAAAAATGCAAAAGAATAACGTTTTTGGTCCAAATTTGAATTATACCTTTTCGTTCAATATTTTCCCAAGTGTACACAACAGACCGTAAATTTAGTAACTCTTTCTCTTGCTCATTTATTTTGATTCGGTTCGTTAGTTTTGAAAGGAAATTGAAATCAAAGTCAACTTTGGAAAGTTACGAAAAACACATTTTAATCGTTTAAATTGATTTCATTAAATCTAAAATATGGTAAATTGCATGTGCAGATAATGTGCATTTATTCAATAAAAATGTTGAAGCCAACATTTTATGTTTGTATTTTATTTTAGAAAATAATAAAATTGATTTTTTGCGTTTGCACGACAATAAAATTTAAATAATATACAGCACTGGACGGGTGGCATTTTAATTTCATGATTTTCTACAACTGAATAAAAAATTCCCGTTCTACATTCGGTTGATTGCCAATATATGGAAATTGACCCAATCCTCCGACGTTGTTTAATTGAATTAAAAATTCAGAATATCGTACTTGGCAATAAAATAATTGTTGACAAAAATGATCAATCTCAAGTTACATAAGCATAATTGGTATTAATTAACTTGGTGGTTTCTTTTAAAGCGAAAATTTCTTATTTACGTGGTTTAAAGAGTTCTTAATTTTAGAATAACCGATCTTAAAAATATAGTTTCATACATTGTTGTTTTCAGTTTAGTATGCCTATTCTTATTTTATAGTTATGATAGGTTATTTAGGTTGATATATTGTTGCGTCCTGGTCCTCCTTTGTTAGCTCTGGTGACGAGGAACAACAAACCTTATTAAGCACTTACCTTGGCGGCTCTTAATCTCAGGGTATCTTTACCGTCGTTGCCTCACTTTACAAATTTGCTAATAGCAGCAGCTCAAAATAAACACAAATCGGTTCAGCTAACAGATTTATTTGGGATATTAAACACATGAATGGAACATATAAATCAAACTCAATAAAAAATAAACAAACTTAGAACTATCCTAAAATTAATTCAAACCTTTTTTTATGATGGTGACCCGGCTGGGCGTATACCACAACAACAGACGCACATTCACTTTTCTTCTTGATTAATTATCGCCTGGTCCAAATTGTAATCTGCAATGGCTAGGTCCCTGACCTGAGACAGTTCCAGTCCAATTGATATTCCAAATCTTTCCCCGTAGGAAGAAACGGAACCTGAGTCCGTACGAACAGCCTTGTGAGGAACTTCGTCTTTGCTAAGTTTCTACTCACTTCTAATCTTTTGTCTTCTAATCAAATATTGATCAGATAATCAATATTTATCTTTATAATCGATGATGCGTCACCCCCGAACTCTAGTTGATTAATTCAACTCACAAAATTTAAATTTTTGAAAAGGAATTTGAACACGTCCGTCCGGTACGCTCTCAAATTAATAACTGGTCCTATCATTTATTATTTTTATTATTATCCTTTTTTTGTTTTCCCTTTTGATTTGTTTTTTGGGTATCTCTATTTTTTTTATCGTTGTTACTTACGCGTCTTCCGGCCTACGCATCATTTCTAAGCATTTGGATGCACTACCAACTTAAAATTAATATATTAAAATTACAATTTATTATGAAACATTAACTATTATAACTTAACAAAACATCCCCGATTGTGCTTCCTTCGGTACCTGGCTTTCTTATATTCCTTACCGATCAAAGCGGGTCACAACAATATATTATATATTATGTATAGTTAAAATTCCAGATATCCATTTGTTAGATAAAGAGTTTGGTTATTTTGTGTTATTAGTAGCATTTCCTCTTGAATTATTGCAACAGGACACATCACTAATCAACTAAAAATCTCATCCAACAGATATACAGAGAAAAATAATATAGTCAAATTTTTACTTCAACTATTTATAGGGGAAAAATATTAATTGTACGCACCCTGGTGGCTGTAATATCAACTAAATATTTGACGTCACGATGATGCTAAAATAAAAATGAATTCGATGTTAAATTAATTAAAATACGTTAAATTTATTATTTTTTATTAAATTATTTATTTATTACTTAGTTGTAATGTATTATTATCGTTCAAAACCAAATCAAAGTATTTCTGAGCGAGGTCAAGCGAGGTTATATCATTAGCGTGCATTAGCGCGACGTCACGTTTGTTGTTGCTTACAGCCAGTGGCGTACCTAGGGGGGGGCGGGGGGGGCGGTCCGCCCCGGGCCCCTTTACTAAGGGGGCCCCACCCAAAAATAAATAATTCCATGTTTCTCAAGTGAGCGAGCTCGTTCGTGGCTCAGTCGTTCAGAGAGCGTCGGTTTCGGAGCTGCGTTGCGTCGTGCTGAACGTCGTAGATTCAATTGTTCGAATTCGGGCTTTTACGATAAAACTTTTTATCAGTTTAACATTTTTTACAGTAATGATAATTGATGACCTCGGACTGCACGAGTTTGTTCCCTTATTCTATCTATTATTTCTCTGCACAGGGCAATAGCTTATGGAAGACGGTTAGATTAAGGCAAAAAAAGGCTAGCCACATTAAAAAGTTTTTTTTTGAGGGTGAGGGGGGCCTCCAAAATAAATCCGCCCCGGGCCCCAAGTGGTCTAGGTACGCCACTGCTTACAGCGCACCATCGGTATTATTTTATCCCTATAGTAAATATAAATTGGACATTTTACAATAATTGAAGTATTAATTGTTTCACGCGTATAGTAAATATTACTATCAGTTTGATGTAATATCATTTTGAGAAATTTTTCTTCGACTATAGTAAATATTTAAAAAAATATAAAAAATGTAAAAAATTCCCTATAAACATGTACTTTAAAATTAAATATATTATTTGAGGATCTAAACATAATTTATAATAATTGTCTGACAAATGTGAAGAATTCCAAAATTTCCATCATCAGTTGAGATGGATGTCATGGATGTTACGTCACAGAGCAGAGAGGAACGACAGATTTCTTTTTTTCATACCTATTATGATTTAGTTAAAAGAAAGTTATAATATTAACGTTAAACAACCGGATATTATGAAATTTGCATGACCAAGCGGGCGAAGAATCTCGTTAATCCGCGTCCGGGTGATTTTCCTGAATACTTGGAAAACTAAGGAGGTACACACAAAACTAAAAGAGGTACAAACAGGTACAAACGATTGAGATCATTTTGGATCCGAAATACGAAATAGGGCAGGGGCTAGCATTTTGCTAGCCCCCCTCCCCCCAACGAATTTTTAAAATATCTCAAAAACGAAAGAGGTACAAATAGGTACAATTGAGGTGGTTTTTCAGAAACGAGCCATTCGTGTTTTGTACGATTTAAACTGTAGAGATTCATGGGTGAATTGAAGTGAATAAAAAGCTTCGGTGATCAAAATATTGCACTAACAGAAAATTAAATCGTATTTAGATACGACTTAACATTAACGTTAGTGTTACTCAAGTATTGAACAATAATATAATTTTATAAATTTACTTAAATAAAATAATATCAAAGAAGATAGTTCGTTGACCATCACCTCTAGGATAATATTTTTTGAGAATATTCGATTGATTCAGGATAATAAATTTTTATTGCGGTTTGAAATAAAAATCAATTGTTTTGAAGACATTCGATATTTTCAATTATAAAAAAATGCCAAAAAACATAATATGGCAGAAGCATCGTGGGTAAACAAATAGCATAACTAAAAATAGATAAATAAAACAATAAAACTTTAACATCGAAGGAACTTATTGAATCTTATGCATTGTTAAATCGATGAAATAAATTCGTAAATATCGAAATTATTTCGATTGTGTATGAGAAGCAAAAATAAAAACAATGATGTAAAGTCAAGCTTGCAACAACAAATATCTCAGAAGAGGTATGAATGCTTGCGTATTTTTATTTATGCATAATAAATTTTTATTTGTATGGATAAAAATTGAAATAAAGTTAACTTAATCTTGGTATGGAAAAATATACGGGTGCTGTTCCGTTTCCTTTTATAGTGTCGCGTTTCGTAAGGTGCATAAAAAGTAACTACTATAAAATAAAAACTTATAATAAATTACATTATTAGTGCAGCTAATTTATTAGATATCTAATAAAAAGTTACAAAAATTACCACTAAAAATATTTCTAATTGACAAATAAGTTTGTGTTTTGAATCATGAAAGCTACTCTGAAACCTATTCGGATGTCCCAGTTCTTGACAAACAATTTCGCAGTAGGTGACACATTTATTTCATTAGTGTTGGGCAAAAAAGCACAGAAACAATGTCATTAATTTTGCAAAGGATAAGCTCTGAAACTTAAAACTTTCATCAAGATTCCAATTTGAACAAAAATGAATCAACAGTCCCGTAGCTTTCCATAATTTTTGAACATTTTGTACTAAACACCTCAATCGCTTGTTTTTAATTTAAATTGTTAATTTTATAAAAATGTATAAATTGTTTATCTAATAATTATATAGTTTGGCGATTGGAATGCGGAAGATGTCGTGAAATATAACAAAAACCCCAAATATATTGCCGTGTTCAGCTACTGTATTTTGAAATTTATATAGCGAAAAAAAATAAAAAACAACGGCTCTTTTTTTTAAATTGCCTCGGCCAGCCTGCATGAGAACTCTTTAAAATTTTGGGTCGAAAAGTGGATTGCTAAATCAGTAAAATGCTCAATGTAAGATACCTTAATTTAGTAACTTTGCAGAAACGAAAAACAACAAACTTATTGTGCCTTACACCTATTTTTCCTTTCCTCACTGCTGTTAATTAAATTCAATCAAAAGTAATTATTGTACACAAGTAATGCATTTATTCATAAACATAATTATTTAAGAAAAACAAAAGATGGATATTCAATAATTGGAATTAAATCAAATTTACAAAAACAATCAATAAAAATTTTATAAATCCCCCCACTGTTTTTACGCGCGAGCTCGGTTATTTTAAATGTTATTAAAATTTTGTCGACCAATGCTTACCGCTCAGTTTTTCGTGCACAACTGACGTAGAACCAACAGCCGATAACCAGGAAAAAATGAATATGCGATTGAAACCAATTTCCATACAATGAAGATCCAAACAGAATTACTGACAAATTGAATTTTCTCGTCTCTCAGGATACTCGCTCAGGTAGGTCCATAAAACGTTAATCTTCAATAACATTCCAATAAGCAGTAACGGAACCATCAAAAAACGTGACCATAAAATTCTATCAGCGGTCTCCAAATTTTTCCAAATATCTCAAAATAACAATCAACACTTAAAACTTCTTCTTCTAACTTCTTGGATCATCAATAAACATTTTATTCACAACTTAACAATCGATCATTCAAAACAAATTCCAAAATTCAACTTCTCAAATTGACGTTTTCTCTCTACGGACATACAAAGAGAGTCCAAAATTACGTCCTTACTATCTCGTGGACGGAACCCAACCTACTCGTGCATTCTTTTTCCTGGCCCCCACCAAATAGTCTTTCTGACTGCGCACTCGTTTTCAAAGACACAATTATTTAAATTTAAATGCCCTATGCTTTTACAAATAAAACCTTACTTTGTTTTAATTCCAAACTTTTTCTAAATTAAAACAACTAAATCTTCTTTTGTCTTTCAACATTATTGAGCCTTGTGGGTACAAAATAATTACATTTGTTATTCTTTTATAAATAAAGTGATTCAAGCAGTTTATTCCGGAGTTAAGCAAATTGTAGGTGCAAGTTTTTTTTCTATCATCATGGTATCTGAAATACTATCACGATATGAGCATTTCACAGATAAACACCTAATTACGCCAGACCACCCTATCTTACAAGCGGGACACGACAATATACATAATTTGTGTCACATAATATAAAAAAGATTTTCTGTATGTCATTGAGAGTTTTCATTTTTTCAAATTTTCTTTAGTTTTCCAACAAAAGATGTTAACGGCTACAGCTTAACGAAAATTCCGAACCACGGGAACAGACGATTTTTACAATGTCTACTCCGATCAGGGATGTTTTAGCCATATAAATGTTGTCTAGGGCCAGCAGATAGACATTTTCTGAGCTAAAACCACTAAAACTCCTTTTATAGATAGCACCTCACAGGATTTGAACCTGTGAATCTTGGCATGAGAATCGAACTCGCTAACCTCTCAGTCATTTGCTCATTTATTACTGTTTTTATTTACTATCTACTGTTTTTCTACCGCCAATTTCTAACAATTTTATAGATAAAATACGTGATTCTAGAGCCAATATTGCAGTCATTAGGAGAATTCCCTGTGGTGCACGAGTTTCTATATTCAGTAGGCTCTCAGGAGTAATAAGAAGATGAACATAATATATTGCAATGTTGGGGTATCACGTCAATAGAAATACGTTTATTAAGATTCGGGAAAATTTTGTTATTAATAAAGCATGTGACTTATCAAAGCAATCAGACAAACTTCGTCCGACACCAAGAATTTGAGTTCAATATCATTTAATTTGAGAAGAAAGACATGAAGCAGGTTAATAAAAAATAATTTAAAATGTAACACTTAATAACTTCCGTTGATATAAAAATGTTTATTTATAGTAAAATTAAAATTGTTTAGTCATAAGAAAGGTATTTCAAAAGTAAAAATATTGTTAATTACTTAATTAAGGTGAAAATTTGTATTAACGTTAAATTTAAATAAGTCTGAAAATTATTACGTGAGTTCGACGTGTCAAAACTTAGTGCACCGTGAAGGTATATTTCATGTCCATTATCTTCAATAAACCAACCAAGAAGTAATTGTGAAGAAATGAATTCAATCTAAAAATATAAAATTTTTCATTAAAAATTTCAATAAATCACATTGAGCTTAATACAAACCTGCAACCTGAAATTTCAATAGTATTGATTTTCTAATCGACCAATAGGAAGACGATTATGCAAAAATTAAGATTGCCATGAATTTGGTGGTGAGGAATTAAAAAAAAAACAATCAAGGAGGTCCTGTGTGTAAATTTTGATGGTAATGGCGTGGTAAATTAGCGTCAACACTAAAATTCAATAAATAGTAAAAATAATCAGTAAAAAGTATATAAAAAGGGTGAAAATTATTAAAGTTTATGTACTTACCCACGTACAAGTGAAAATAATTCGAAAATCACCAAGAATTGTGAATATTTTTAACAAATTGGAAATCGACACCACGAGGTCACCAAAGTGTAATCTTGAAAATTTTAATGCAGATGAAGTCATCTGTTGGATTTGTATGCGCAACTACATGGTTCATGGTATAAGTGATAAGAAAATCCCTATATTTTAAATAAGGTAACGTTCACATTAACTATTTTCGTAAATAAAATAAGTGAGAATTTTTGGACAACACGACGCGTGCTTTTTGTCGTTTAAGTTAGATATTTTGATATATAGGATTAATATTAAAAACATTTTATTTGATAAAATATTTAATTACATTATTGTGCTTAATAAAATTATAATTGCTTTCACAACGGAAGATTTTTTTTTTTGACCTGTTCCGAGTCCAAAATTTGATTTCAGCATTACAGTATTGGTCCCGGAACGAATCCATACTGAGTAAGGTAAGCACATGCTCTACGAACCAGCTAAGCCGAGGCATTATTATCATTACGTTATTTGTAAATTGTGTAAAGTTAAATATTTCTATCGACGGGGTATATTTATGTTAACCAGCAACAAAGCATTTAAAATTAAAACGTGTGGTCCTATTAGCAAGGGAAATATCAGAGCAATATGTATACTATATGTTATGTACAGGTAACCCTCGCACAACACGGTTAATTCGTTCCGTGCAATATCGAAACGTGTTAAGCAAAACCAAGAAGTAATGCAAATCAGAGGTTCCGTTCCGTGTTTTATCAAAACCGTGTTCTACACGTCCGCGTGTTCTATCGAAACTGCATTAAGTTTAACGTAGAAGTAATGGGAAATGCATTCAGTGTAATATCGAAACTGTCTTTTAATGACTAACATAATAAACAAGACCAAGTTTGCACAATTGTTGCCGATTTTCTTGAAAACCACTGCTCAGATTTTGATGGAACTTTGACTGTTATTTTACTTATGATTTCAGGAGTAACATGGGCTCATAATTAAATAAAACGATTACATTTTTTCGTTCTTTCGCTGACGTCGTAACTTTTTTTAGATGCGTTACAGGTAAGATGATACATGATAACATGTGGTAACGCTGTTATAGGTAATATGTCCACTATAATAAGTAGTAAAGTACCGAGATACTGGAGATTTACACTAGTGCTGGTTTCTTAGAAGTGCAATATCGAAACCGTGTAAGAAGTTGTCGCAAAATTTACTGCGTGTACTATCGAAACCGTGTACTCATAGTCCCGTGCTATACGAGGGTTTTACCTGTATATCCGAAAATACACAAGAACCTTGGGAGAATGGGTTTACCTTTTCTTACAGAATTTTTCATGTTCAAGATAAAGGCCAAGGGAGAAAGGAAAATGTGGCTAGCTGGTCAAATTTCGAGCATCTTTGTTTTAGATCAAACATCGCATTCTAAAAATGTGGAAAAAAAATATCAGATAAAGACCTTTGTGGAGCTATTCGCCCATTGTCATCAAATGATGTTTTGGCTCCTGATAATTTAGAAACGCTTGCAGACCTACAATCCAAAAATCATTCTCCGTCACGTATTCACTAATTTCCTGGCCCACCTTCAGATTCAGATCCAATAAGTCCTATAGTTAAAGAAAAACAGGTTTTTTAAGCTATAAATTCTTTCAGAAATGGTAGTACTGGACATATTGATGGCCTACGTCCTCACAATCTGAAAGTCCTAATAACCAAAGCTACCGGAGAGACCGGCACAACACTACTGCTAGGCATTACTAAATTATTAAATTAATGTTAAATTTAATTTAATAATATTAAATTTTTATATTGCGCTTCTTTTATAGTATTATGACGGATTTTGGATTCTACATCCGTCATTATCAACCTTCAACAATCAATTTGTTTGGCCACTGCCATTTCATTTCAAATTTATTGGGATGGTAGTGGAGACTCTTCCATTTTTATCTTTTTCCGGAGCGCATCCGAGCTGCGCGAGGCATCGGGGGTCATGGGTGAATTCTCGAACGAGAAGGTCGCCTTTGATGTACTGTGAAGTGATTATGGGGTTGGTTTCGAATATTACAAGATATGGTTACGTTTGGTGAGGGTTACAGTCCAGCAATCCGAATGTTTTATTTGGAATATTGTTTGTTTTCCAACCCAGTAGGGGATTTTAATTCGTGGTTGTAGGATGATGGATTTTTTCCCGTACCGTATTTTCTTGTCGGACCACCCTTGCCCATTCTTTCTGGGAAGGATTTTATCCGTTTGCATTGGTAAGTCACCTAATTCTTTTGCAATTACTTCACAGATATTCGTATTCAATTGGCCGATTTTTTTGCTCCGAACACCAGGAGCTCGATGACGATCAGATTTGCCCTTGGCTCATTCATGTTTTTTTGTTATTATGTTTTAACATTCTGGTTTTCTTTTGTCTTGCATTTTTTTATTTGCAGAGTGGTTGCCGAGATTGTGATTGCGTTGCAGGTTGTGTATTGCTGCATCGTAGTGATTAAGGCAATCTAATCTCTTTTTGCGTTCGCATACGTGGAAATAGATTGATGTTTGAATTTTTATGTTGAAGACTTATTAATTATTTTTTGATATTATAATGTTTTATTAATTAAATTTGAACTGTGTATTATTTCCATTAGCATAACATCGAACGGCGATGGCTTAATGCATTGGCAAGGGGATTCCAGAGTGGTCGTCGTACGTTCAAATCTCGTATTTGAAATTTTATGTTCGACATTTTTTTTTGTGTTTATTTTTGGTTTTTATGTTTTTTTTATGAAGGCTGCGATGTGCGACCTATGTACAGGGTGCTGCATTCCATCAGGGTCGCTACCGGTTGGTTTTATCGTTGGGAGTTCGATGTGGTTCCATCTTGGTGGAATTTTTATATGACCACTCGAACGTTCGGTTGGTGGATTTTCGGGGGGTGATTCTTGGTGGCAATGTTGTGCTACTGTACCGAGTCTGGTCGGCTAATGCACTTAACATCCGACATCGCTTATGTCATTGCCTTCCGACAATGCACATCTTATTGTTTATTTTATCTTGTTGTTAATTTTATTTTTGTGTGCGTTAGCAAAGCTGCTTCCTTGAGTTTCTCCGGGGCGTTCTTTTGACACGACCCGCGGCCTTCGCAGACCGACGTTAACATCAACGAGCTAGTTTACCTAAGATCAGGGCCCCACGCAAATTAAAGTAGAGGGTTTTTACCTTCTGCGTGGACATTATCTGTTCCGAGCTCTCCTCTCATTAGGGATAGTGAGGAAAGATTTTGTTTCAGTATAGCACTTAAGAACAAAGATGGAAGAATTCGACTTATTATCGCAGTGAGTTCGAACTTTGGCTGACTTACCTCAAAGTTATCCTGCTTGATAGCAGTGAGGTTACCTTGCACACTCTAAGAATCTATTTCCGAATCGGGATGAGTCGATAGACGTAGTAAAGTAGGCGTGAGAAATGCTTTTAATAGTATCGAAAGAGCTTTCATGCTATTTTAGGTGAAAATAACGATTCTCCGAATATTGCCCTGAACCTTCTACACTATTTTATAAAAATACTTTAATTAAACACTACTGTAGGGATTCAGTACGGGTTCACCCCTACTGTAAGGGTACCGTAGGTGATGCATTAGGCCCAGCTGTTTTTAGTTTGTGTATTGACAAACTTAGTAAACCTTTCTCTTCGGAGTTTAATATTTGGTATTTATAGATGACGAAACTAGTAACATGAACACGATACTTTTAAATTTAAATGAACTGATTTTTGGTTTCAATAATTACCTGGTATTATATAGAAATAATCTGTAAATTTTAACGACTAAGTTTTATGAAACCGTTTTATAAAACCGGTTGTTACAATTCACAGATCATTTCTATTGGCTTCTTAGTAGTAACAGGCGTTTTCTATTGATTGGTTAAATTTAACGGCTTGTTAATAGTTTTATGAAAGCGTTAGGGTTACAATTGAATTTGTCAAAATGTAAAATATTAGCAAATAGGAAATTTCGAAAAATTAAGTACAAATTAAAAAATTCTTGATAGTCAAAATTTAACTGGAACCCTTCTTGGTGACCCAATTAAAGATGAAACGGTTCTTCCTCTGAAATATAACCCAAAATATATCAAAATTTTCCAATCGTTTAAACTAAATTAATCTTCACATGGATTGATTAATTTTAAGACATTGCGACTGCATTCTAAAGTGAACTTATTTCTTACGTACAAACCAAACCCAATTTGGAGATATTTTGATTGAATGTCGACCATCTACTTAGTAATGAGAACTCATTTAAAAAAATTTTTAAACATCAAGTTAGAAGACTTCTGTTTGAAATAAACTTCTTTACCTTCTTTAAAATATGTTTTGGCGGTTTAAACGTTAAAAAACGATAAGTGTGGCTCTTACAACTTTTATTTCTTCAATTTACAGTACTGAGATACTCAGTGGTTCCATCCTTAGTTCATCTTTGTCAGATTTTGAGGTCTCTTACTTAAAAGAAGCTGTTGTAGGCTGAAAGACAATTTGCCCGTCTGAGGATTTTCCATCTGTTCCCAGACAAATTGGGATATTCCAATTGTTAAACTTATTCGCTCATCATTACTGAATAATTTAATAGACATCAACCGTGGCTGCCTCAGAAAAGGAATCTTGTGCGTGGCTAGAGGAGTATCCTTCTTCTCACTTAGGTACATAAAGGGTGAAACAGAGTGAGCGTCCTTGTTGCTTTCACCCGATTAATTTTTACTTTACCTACTGTAAAATCCCCTGGCTAGCTTTTCTACGGTAACAATGGAACATCTTAACTCAGGTGCAGGCAATAGATTTGTACTGATACAAAAATCTTTCCTTACTACTCTAATGAGAAGCAGTTTGGAAAAGATAATGTCCACGCAGAAGGATAAACCATCTACTTTAATTTTGCGTGGGGCCCTGGTGGTCGATATAAACTAGCTCGTTTATTGCGGCGGCGAGAGTCATTGATCGTGTGAAAGAAACGCCCCGGAGAGATCAAGGAAACAGCTTTGCTAACACAACACAATTAAAATGGACAATTGGATGTTAATTGTCAGAAGGCAAAAAAGATATAAACGATATCGGATGTAAATAGGTGTTAGCCAACTAGAATAAGTACAGTGGCAACGACACTGCCACCGAGAATCACTCCCAAAAACAAACCAAAGGCACGTTCGAATGGTTAAATAAAATTCCCACAAGAAGGTGGAACCATATCGAACTCCCTATGATAAAACAAATGGTAGCAACCTCGATGAAATGCCGCACCCTGTATATGGGTCGGACATCGCAGCCTTTCATAAAAAAATAAACATAAAGCAAAATAAACACAAAAAAAATGCTTAACATAGAATTTCAAATATGAAATTCGAACCCATGTCAAACGCTTAGGACTTTCAAAGTCGTTGCATTTGACCAACGCCGGTTGATGTTACCTAGTGAAATTTAAATGCACAAATAAAACTCAATTAAGCACACATAATCATATAATATAATTAATTAAAATAATTATCAAAAAGTAAAGTTTAGCATTGGCATTAAAATTCACGTATTCGAACGTCGGATAAGATTACAGTTAATCGCTTCGAGCAGAAATGCGAAACCTGAGGCGTATCATTTATCTCGGTCAAACATTCAAATAAAAATGCAAGACAATGGAACCCTATGTAATAAAATATCACATAAAAAATATAAAAGTAGCCAAGGGCAAATTAAAACGTCATCGTACTCCAGATGTACGGAGGAAAATTGGCCAAGTCGAGTAATGCATTTCCCTGTGAAGCAATCAGTTCAAATTAAAGAACTTACCGAACTGAGAAAAAAATATCCTTCCAGAAAAATATGGACAAGGTGGTCCGACAAAAAAGATAACGACCTGGAATACATCCACAATTCCGCAAACACGAATGTGAAAAATCCCCATAATGGGTTGGAGCGCAAACCATCCAAAACAATTCATGATGCGGAAAGGGACCCCTCACAAAATCGCCACCAATATTTTATCAAAATTGGAACCAAAATTATTTTCACTTCACAGTAAAACACAAAACCGACCGCTCGCCTCGAAAGCTAACCCAAGACCTCTTTATCATAGCATGCGCGAGTCTAATCTCCGTCAAATACGTTCCATATACAGGGCGCTACGAAATTTGTCGCTAAATGTTATAAGTTGAATTTAATAAATTCAACGTTGTTGCGAAAAAGAGAAATTTTTTCGTAACAGTACTAACTTCCAAGACACACAAGAAAACACAAGAATGTGAATAAAAATATTTAATTTAATATAATAACAACTTTCCAGGACCTAAAAGTCCTGGATCGATACACCAAAAATCCAAATTTCCTTTACAAATTAACCTAATACTACCATATACAAAATTATACCTTAAAGCTTAAAACAAAACAAATTATACAAAATGAACAAAATGAACAAAATTATACCTTAAAAACTATCAGCTTACCCTAATTTAACGTAACCAACAACACCTAATTGCCCTTATCACTTAACAAACAACACCTAATTGCCCTTATCACGGCCAAATCGAAACAGATGCTGCAGATGGACCTGTCTTGGAAATGACCTCCTTTCGTCGCACTTTAATGCTTGGTGAGTCCCCAATTATGAATGTACTTTAGGTAAAATGTACGAACTTAACCATTCTATCGTTTATTACCTACTTGGATCCTTTTAATTCAAATATAGGTTGTTTTATTGAGTTGAACTCTCGAAAGTTTTCGAACTGATATTTAATTTAAATACGAAATTTCCCAAAATAATCGATATTTTTCTTTAATTGATTATTGAGCACACCAAATTTGCCTTGTAATTTTCTTAACTCAATTTAAAACTTAACCAAAGTTTCCTCATTCATCAGACCTAACGAGCACAGTCCATGAATATTTGCATGTTCGCGTTGTCTTAGTTTGACCTGCATTGCCTGATCTTTGGTTTCGTACCCTTACATATAGCTTTTTAATTTAGGGGACAAACATATTCGCCTCTCTATTCGACAAAAGAAATCACATCCTATTAGACTACCATATGTTTGAGTTCTACAAAAATGACCGAAGTTTCTTTGATTATCTCCGACTACCATAAATTTTGGGTTTTTAGGCGGCTATAGACCGTATTTTTATTTTAGAAATATATGGAGCATTACATCGTAATACGCCCTACCAGAAGGCCGTTTCTTTGTTTCACCGCACATGTGTGAAGGTGCAGATGGTCAAGTGGCGGCGTTTTAACATATGCTAATCTCAAAATGCCATTTAAACTTGAAACTGAATATTTTTACATTGACTACATTTAGTTAATTTTGTGAATAACGATATTTTTAACTTGAAAACACATGAGTGACCAATCTGGACAAAATTAATATCTTTTGGTCCCAACTGCCACAAAATTTAAGTAACTTTATTCACAAAATATACTTTTTAAAAACAAATGCGATGCACACCCTGATTCTACATTTTGAAATTTTAAAATAAACAAACCGTGAAGACCACAGTCGTAACATCCTCGAACGGCGTCAAATGTCAAGTGTAAGTTGAAATGCGTATAAATAGGTTACGTTAGCGGCGTCACAGTAGAAAGTTGAGCTTCTTACATAGTGCAAGGCGTCCGGCGCCGTACATTGTGTGCACAGTAACCTATTTACACGCATTTTAACTTAGACTAGACATTTGACGCCGTTCAACTGCGCTTATTCTGTTTCACGCTTTATGCACAAATGTACCATGAGAATTAGGTATTCAAAGAGCTTAAATATGAAAACCCAGAGAATTTCAAAAATTCCATAATTTGGAAAATTGATCTGCAATCTTTCTACATTGCTGTGCTGTGTTTGAAGTCTAAAAATACAATTAATTAAATATTACTGACAAATATTCATTCTGCTTTTAATACATTATAATTACCAGCTCTTACAGTTTCTAGAACTAGCACAGAAAACAGAAATGGCAGAATTTCCATTGATAATCTAAAACTGTAGTGCAAGCTTTTAAATAATGTTTCTCCTGTTGCCATAAAATTCAAGGTTAATAATAATCAGTAATATTGCAAATAATTATTTAAAAAAATAATAAAGTCAGAAAAAATAATAATAACCTAGTTTTAGCCGATATGCTTTCACGGAAAATAGTGTGTGCTTTTCAATCAGGGGCTCAACTTTTTTAATAAAACGGGTTTTCCAATAAAACTTCAAAAGTGTTGTAAGATGCAACTTTTGAATTTGAACTTCGCGCCAACGTCCTCTCCAGAAATCCGCCATCTCTTGAGAACTAACAAAGTTCAAACCTAAAATTACACTTCTTCGACGACACGGAAAATAACCTTGGACCACCACGTTGTGAAATACCTACGATCGTCATCTCGTAACCAAACTCTTTCTTCCGGTGTACAAAACATAGTGTCAAAAACAACTGTAACAAAAACAAATGATCGCTCCGAAAGAGAGACGAACATTAAACTTCCAACACAAATAAAACAACCATATTTTGGGCAATGTCAATTCTTTTTATTATCTTTAATATTCTTGTTTGAGGAATATAACCTGAAGCAATGATTTACCTAAATTGTGACCTAATAAATCTGTAGATTTAATTACCCTGAAAGTCGATTTGTTTTAAATCGCTTTATGTTATTTGATAACTTTTAAATTACTTGTTTGGATTCAATCCTTTGGATTGCTATAAACTTTTCTTCATGTACTTGGTACATTTTAGAAGATTGTGGGAAGCTATTATGTGTTTTGTTTTAACACTAGCTGTTAATGGAAAAATACCTTTTAAATCTACCTTTACACCACCACCCTTTAAATACAATTTACTACCTAATTTACCAATATTAAAAACCCAGATCTACGAGTAGCTTGCCTTCCTTTAAGGAATCTCGACAATCCATTCATGCGCGTCACTATTACCACAACTTAAATGAATACAAGTTTTGGGAACGGTTTAATGTAAACTTGCTTTATTGTTAGCCTTTCGTGGCTATGCAGTACTGAGTAGTTTATTTCCAGCCTGCCAGGGTTTGGGCACATTCATACAAGAGTCACCGGAAAGCTAAATTGTACTTTATAAACCGAAACCAAACCATCGTATTACCTAAGTCAAAATCTACCATGTATATAAAATTTGTGAACACCCGGTACATTATTTCCTACACCTTCTTTATAATTATTGTAAATAATGATTAATTAATTTGAAGCAACACCCTGTATATGAGACATAAATTAATTTAGCAACAGAAAATGAAACCTTTTATTTATAAATTAATCTTAGTTGAAATTTACACTCTTCTGGTATAAAATATAAATTACACTTCTTTGTATGAATAACAGCTTGCATTGATAACATTCAATGTAAGTTTTATTTCTAAGAAAAGTTTCTGCTGATGCAATAACCTTGAATTCCACCCACCTACCTACAAAGATTTGAACAAAGAAATGTCTCAAAGAATTCATTAAATCATAACCCATAATAATATTAGGATTTGTAAATAGCTTTTATAAATGAAATGAAATGATTTACCTTTAACTAATATTTAATAAAGATGATTTGTATTCTTTAAATTGATCTTAAAGTAAAACATAAAATAACCTGCAACAAAGTTTTGTTGTAATATTTGAAAAACCCTTAAAATAATATTAAAATCAAATCAATCTCATTGCCAAAATATAGATCAAATAATTATTTAAATAAAGTTTTATACCTGATTATTAAAACACCACTGTAAATTAACAAAATAGAATTTATCTAAATTGAACACACGAACTGTTAAAAAGTCAAGCCACAAGTGATGCTATTTACCGCTCGTTGTTCAGATCTTGTCGCGTTCTCCTACGATCGTTACCGAACTAAACTTTTGATACTACAAATATACATGGCGACATAAAATATTCTAACTTAAAACAGCGGCAAATTTGAAATTATATTAATTTCAAAATTGTAATCTTACAGTGTCCACACTCTTTCTTGTGAAATTTTTGAAACTTGCTGGGTCTTCATACTTTAGCTCTCGCACAATGTAAACATAAAAACTGTTAGTCATGTGATATTAGCTGTATTCTTTTTACCTATTTTAAGTGAGATGTACTGAGATACTCAGTTGACTCAGTTAAAAGTGTGTTCTTTTTACCGTTGTACATTCGTCAAACGAATGTGCCGTGCCGTGCCGAATTGAGTTTAAACTGAGAAAATTACCTCCCACCCTATACCAACTGATCTTGCTATTTCGAAGTGTTACAACTGAGATAAAGTTGGAAATAGCTCGGATTGGTCGATTTAAAAAGGTTAACGTAATCTCTTTCGTCATATTTCGTCTTTTTGGAGGTTATGTAATTTGTGAGCTAATTTGTAATAAACATCGTAATAAACTCGTAAATAGACTTCGTAATAAACATTTGGTAATTTATTTAATTAAATTAAAGATTAAAGAGATTATCTTTGATTGATAACAAGCTTATTCTATATAAGCGTAACATTTTATTTTAATAAATACAACTTCCAAAAACCTAAATTTGTAATCCCAACATATGTATTTATTTTGTTACGTATAACTTTTTGTAGAAATAAATGGAAACCGGGAAACGAGTCATGTGGACTCATGAGGAAACGCTAGCTCTAATTGCTAGCGTCGAGGTAACCAAGGATCACTTAAACCACGTTACCAAACGACGCCAAGTTTGGAGTAACGTGAGTAACGACTTGATTAGTCAACAATTTGTTTTCTCCGAAGAAAATTGTAGAAAAAAATGGTTAAATTTGGTAAGGACGTACAAATCTTGTAAAGATGCCAAGTGTAAAACGGGTAGGGGACCTACTCGTTTTGTGTTCTTCGATAAAATGGAGGACATACTTGGTATGGAACCAAATTTCTCTTCGCCACATTTATAGAATGTGGCGAAGAGAAATTTTATCGAAGAACACAAAACGAGTAGGTCCCCTACCCGTTTTACCCTTGGCATCTTTACAAGATTTGTACGTCCTGACCAAATTTAACCATTTTTTTCTACAATTTTCTTCGGAGAAAACAAATTGTTGACTAATCAAGTCGTTACTCACGTTACTCCAAATGTGAAATGAAGAAATGATCGAAGTTGAAAATTTTCTAGAAGAAGTACCGCCAGAAAGTAGCACCCCGGTTGTCGCTCCAAAAAAACCAGCAAAGAAGTTAAGCAATGCTAAACTTCGACAAGAAGTGAACGAACTAAAAGAAAAATTAAAAGAAAAAAATGAGTTGCAAAGTAAAAAATTACAATTGTTAGAACGCAAACTACAATTGGATGAGAGAAGAGTTATAGCCCTTGAAAAGATTGCAGGGATAACTAACAAATCAAACGAACACTAAAATTTATTAAATTAATCTTGTATATATTTGAATAAAAAATAAAATTGTAATAATAAAGAACAGAACGGAAGAACAATTTTTAAATCTAGTTACATGTTAAATTTCTAAATACTTCCTCTCTTCGTGTCATGCCCTCTTCCCACAAAATACATCGATAAATCTTTTATTGTTATCGACAACACCCCAATTATATCATGTGTAATAAATATTTCACGTTTCTAGTTTACTAGTAGGTAGTTATTACAATTTTTAATTACAAAAATTTAATTAAACTTGTCACTTACTGCAATCGTTTTAGCATCTACTGAAGGTACTTCTTCGTACATCTTGGTTTTAATATTATTGTACTTATTTTACTTCTTTAATTTTAATTGCCGGTTGCAATAAATTTCTATTTTGTATTTTTAGAGGTTATGTAATTTGTTTTATGTATTTTGTAATATGTAAAGGTAAGGTCAGACTAGGCTACTTTTGCTGCGCACGCTTTTTACTCTGGCTGCAAAAGCTGCATGTCAGGCTCACACACAGAGTCAAAGTAGCCTGCAGCACGCAGCTTTTGCAACTACGGCTGCAAAAGCTGCGTCAAAAGATACAAACCTACTAACAAATGCTCACACATAGCTGCTTTTCCTTCGGCTGCAAAAATTGCAACGACTGCAACCGCTAAAGTACTTTATAGCTAATAATTATTCGTGAGTAGGGGTGCGCGATTATGAAATTTCATAATCGATTATCGATTATAAAAAATAATCGATTTTTTTCGATTAATCGATTATTAAAAATAATCGATTATGAACTCATAGTCGATTATGAACTCTTTGTCATTTTTTGCACTACATTAACTATTATCGAAACCATGCATTTCTCCAAAAAAAATTCATTAAGAATAATTTATTGATTTAATACTTTAATTTTTTAATACATGAATTTTTTATATTTTTCTAATTTTTAATAAGGTCAAAAATAAATTAAAAACCAGGATATAAAAATCTCGGAGCGATTCCTGTCAGTCGAAGAATGTAGTAAGATTTTGCAAACATCGCATTCAAGAGATAAATATCACGTGTTGGAAACGTGTTTGTCAGCAAACAATTTTCTTAATGTACACATGTCTGCCAAGAAGCAAGAAAAAAATTTCTTAGCAAGCATGTTTGTAAAATTTGTAATTGCAGGTTTATTTTCACAATCGATTATTTCTATAATCGATTAATCGATTATTATAATATCATAATCGATTATGAAATAATCCATTATTCGAATTACGGTGACGATTAATCGATTATATGCGCACCCCTATTCGTGAGTATTGTGCGGTCGTTTGAAACAACAAAAATTGTGTGTGTTATTTGATTATATAATATTATAATTATATTATTTATAATTATAGATTATATATTTGATTATAGATATAGCGTATTCGTATTTGATTATATATAGACCGCGTTCGATTTGGAGCTATTTTCGCTTCGTGGCGCCAACAAACACTTTTTGCCCGTTCGGTTTCCCACTTACTCGGAGGCATTGTAAATTAAAAAGCTGCACAGCTACTCGCAGCAAAATATTAAACCAAATGAATATTTTTTTACTGCGATAGAATATATGGTTTGTCAGGTGCATTTACTGAATTACGTTTACTCAGCGCATGATGTCCCCAGGACATTCCCCGGAGCAGCTTATCAGTTAGGTATCAACTTACAGTAGGCAACTTAATTACAGTTGCGAATGCAACACATAAAATTTGCACTCACACTAAACTTCTTTTAACAGCGTACGCAGTACACCACACGTGCAGTTTTATGAATGAAATTAACAAATAAAATCAAAATAAAATGGATTGGTCAGGAAAAATTGATGATTTAATCAAAGATAAAACCTACGAGCAACATCGGAGGGTGCATACAAAAATAAAAAATTATATTTTATTTAAATGTGATAAAAGCTGCACCGCTACTCGCAGCAAAATATTAAACCAAATGAAGATTTTTTACTGCGAATGCAACATACAAAATTTGCACTCGCACTAAGCTGCTTTTAACAGCGTGCGCAGTATACCACATGTGCAGCAGTGTGCACTTTTATCGGTTGCAGTGGTGTTCACACACAGCTACTTTTGCTGCGCGCAGCAAAAGTAGCCTAGTCTGACCTTACCTTAAGTTGTTCTTTTTACCTTATGTTTTTCTCACTTTGACTCAGTTAATCTCTGTTCGGCTCAGCTCACTTCGTCTCAGTTGCGTAACTGAGATGGAAATAAAACTTGTAAAAAGAATACGCCTATTCAGTGGCGTACCTAGACCACTTGGGGCCCGGGGCGGATTTATTTTGTCCCCCTCACCCTCAAAAAAGGTCATTTATCACTTTTTAATGTGGCTAGCCTTTTTTTTGCCTTAATCTAACCGTCTTCCATAAGCTATTGCCCTGTGCAGAGAAATAATAGATAGAATAAGGGAACAAACTCGTGCAGTCCGAGGTCATCAATTATCATTACTGTTAAAAATGTTAAACTGATAAAAAGTTTTATCGTAAGACCCCGAATTCGAACAATTTTCTTGAGAAACATGGAATTATTTGGGGGCCCCCTTAATGAAGGGGCCCGGGGCGGACCGCCCCCCCCCCCCCCCCCCCCCGTATGTACGCCTCTGCGCCTATTAGCGTTTGTTATGATTTTAGTTATGATTTTTCGTAAGATAAAGTCGCATGATAAATGACATAGTGTGAACCAGATTTTAGTGTAGGACGCAACTTGTGTTGATACCTACTTTAACCACATAAGCGTTTCGTACCAGATAGCCAGCAATGGGAAAAGCGGAGAAATTCAAACATCAAAAATATAGATCAGTAAATAAAAGACAATTACAATTTCTCAGCCCTTGCTGTCGAGACACAGGCACCCTGGAGTAATGACGCAAAGAATTTGGTAGATAAGATCGGTCGTTTACTAATTGTTGTGCCGAGAGATAACCGCGAAAATAGTTTTCAGATTGCAAGATTCAGAGAGAATCGGTTCGTGCATCCAACGAGGGAATGCCACAGCGGTCCCACAGTAATGATGGACAAATAATTCTTCCAACTTACTGATCCATTTTTGTAATAATGTTGTTGGATGTTTTAAAAATTTATTATTTATACTGATTGTTAATAAGTATGCTAAGAAATAAAAAGATCTCAATTTATTATAATAATATTATTATATTATCATAATTACTTATTCTGATTTTCAAATATTCATTCCTAGCTTCCTAATGTTCATAATGATGGCTTCCTTTTTGGAATATAAATAATGGTATAGTACAACAGTAGCGAGAACTAGCGTAAAGTTCCAGGAACTTTTCAATGTAAATTCCTTTCGTTTCTAGACAACTGCGGCTGCAGACAAACCGTAACACTATCTCACTTCGTTCTTTTTGTCTTTATTATTTTTCCAATATGGCCATTGTTGTCCTGTGACGTTTCACCTTCAGACTTAATATAATTATTATAGCACACCATTTAAATACAAGTCGATTGTCGATACATTTCACTAAGAAGTTTGAATGCAGAAATAAATATAAATTTTAATTTCATTGTGTAAACTCCAAGAAACGTAGTAATCAAGCAATCGACATTTTATCAAATACACTGTATAATCTGTCAGGATCTGTCAGAATTTTGTTTACGTCGCAATGAGCATAACCTCAAATTAATCATCTGCAAAATTAATTTCTAAAACCTTTTTATAGTTAAAACTGTTCATTCTTTAAATATGAGTCAAGAAAAAGTTAGTATATTGAGATATAGAGGTTCAAAATTAAATAAGATCAAAGAAATCGACATATTCCCAAAAGTTGAAGAAAACTACAAGCAAACCAACATAGTAGGCGGTGTTCGTAAGTTATTTCGAAAATGTATTCTCTAAATTAAATACCACTTAATTCTTTAGTGTCGTTGATTTGTTGCTGTTTAATTGCTGCTTTACTTTACTCCGAATTGAACCTATACTTCCATAGCAAGTTGGCTTTCAAGTTCATACCTGATACACATTTCGATGAAAAGTTAAAAATTAACGTTGATATAACTGTTGCTATGCCTTGTTCGAGTACGTATTTTAATTTTGTGATTATAATAGAGTATAATATTTTATGTTTGACCGTTTTGAAATTAGGCATAGGAGCGGACATATTAGATTCCACAAATCAAAACACATTTAAGTTTGGAACATTGGAGGAAGAAGACACTTGGTTTGAATTGGCGCCAAATCAAAGAAGACACTTTGACCATAAAATTCACATAAATTCTTACATTAGGGAAGAATATCATGCAATTCAAGTAAATTCCTTTTACAGTTTTTAATTCGTTAAATTGTTACCAGGATTTTAGGAATTTTTATGGAGAAGCAATCATCCAAACATGTATACAGATTTGCCGGCTCCCAGTGAAACACCGAAGAGACCATTTGATGCTTGCCGAATTTATGGCTCTCTAATATTAAATAAGGTTGCTGGAAATTTTCATATTACTGCAGGGAAAAGTTTAAATTTACCTAGAGGTCATATTCATATAAGCGCATTTCTTTCAGAGACTGAATATAATTTTACGCACAGAATAAACAAATTAAGCTTTGGTGACCCCAGTGCCGGTATTATTCATCCATTAGAAGGAGACGAGTACATTACAGATAGCAGTAAGATCTTTTTCTACATTTAATTGCCCACTTGTTTATTCACCCATTTTCTTATGAATTTATTGATGTAGGTTCGATGTTGTATCAATATTTTATTGATGTGGTACCGACTACCGTTACAACAATTCACATGGGTCAATTTTCGACCTACCAGTACAGCGTTAAAGAATTGTCACGTCCAATTAATCATTCCAAAGGAAGTCATGGAATGCCCGGTATATTTTTTAAATATGATGTGTCAGCTTTAAGGGTCATTGTTAAATTTGATCGAGAAGAATATTACATATTTCTTTCAAAGATGTGTTCTACTGTTGCTGGAATTTATATTATTATAGGTAAAATTTGCAGTAAAAACTTGAATGCTTTTTAATTTAATGTCATTTTAGGCTTCATTAATGCAATAATACAATTTGTAGTTGGTCCAACTGTGGCTTCCAAGATTATACTTAAATAAACTTATATTGTTATTATTTATATTTCTACAATGTTTTTACCTTATTTTGCCAATCCTTGCTCGAACCGTAGTTATAGATAAAGAAATAAGTGATACTACAACAAAAACCAAACCAATGATCAGATGTTTATCCAGCAAGAGGAGCTTTTGAACATTTTTGCAACTACAGGTAACTTGTTTGCCCGTTGCATCTTCTGGCGTTTAGAAATCAGAATTATTTGAGCAACTTTCCATAGTTGAAAATATTACTCCAACCATTGCATTGTTGATGCACCTATAGGTGTGTGATAAGTTTCTTTGCTTTCATTGATCCTTTCCAAAGAGAGTAATCAGTAAGCTTAATTGGAGAGAGATTTTGGAGATAACTACTCAATGGATAATAACTATTCAATATTTGCTTTCCAAAGTCTTGCAACGTTTTTTGAGATCTTTCGTTGCTTTATTTAATTTCTTCATTTAATGAATGCTTCAATATGGAAACAAATTAAACTTGCCAAAAACTTCTTTGCAGGTTCTAAAGTTAAAAAGAAACTAACTGACTTTCAAAACTCATTTCCACGGAAGCGACTGAAATTACTTTCCACACAGTTGTTATAGTCATTGCCACGAAAGTTGACATCTCGTCATAAAAGCATAATCGTCTGAACTAAGCCAATACTCCCTAGTCAAATGAAGTGTATTTTAAAATAAGAATATATTGGTTATCTTTTTTTTTTAATTTTCTTTCTCACTTTCCTTTTAGTTTAACAAATTTGAACTTGTCACCTGTCAAACCAAATATAGGTTATGCTGAAAGGAAACTTTTATGTTTTTATTGTCGCTTACCAAATTTATTTATTTATTAAGCAATAGTTATGAACAAATTCAAAATAAGACACAGCATAAGTATAGGTATACAGCACCTGTGCAATGCAAAAGCAAAACAATGAATGGCAAAAATTGCGATTTTGAGATTTTTGTACCGTTGCGTTGATAATTTCTTTGTCAATCTGTTCAGAGCTTTACTCAAAACTAACTTTTGGCAATTACATTGTTTTGCCTTTTCACACAGACCTGAAGAAAAACAAAATTGTGTAACACCCCACGGCGTTAAAGAGTTGAATTAATTGAAATTTTTCGGATTAACTGCCACCACATCGAAAATTTTTGGTTACTTTACCTGAAACCTGAGCTTTACGATGAACACTCAATTTGGGAATACGTAGCGCTGACCATGATCGAATTTCGGAAGTCGTAGGATGATTAAGATTAAACAACGTCTTAATTATTTCAACAATAAAAAAAAAGAATCGCTCTAATTTAATTATTTATTAATTATCAAACAAAAATAATTAATGTTTTGGACATAAAAATTGTACATATTAATTAGCATTAATTAGCAATAAATAATAATTTTACAACAAAATTTCTCGTATAAAAAAGGTGGAGAATTTAATTCTCTACAAATTTGGTTCTCACCATTTTTAGCGAGAAATGCAAAATACTCCTGCAAATTACAAAACAAAAATCCAAAATTCCGGAAACAATCAGTCGTATTCACTTTCTTCAGAATCACTGGAGCCATTAGCATGGATGATAAGTTCATCGACCGTTATATCTAAAGCCTTTTCTCGCTCATACCAATCTTGTATTACCTTTTCGGTGTGACAAACACAGTTTTTCCATACTTCAGGAGAACAATTTTCTAATGCTTCATTCCACATATCAATTACGTTTTCATTACCATAACCATCTCTTCCAATGTGCTTGTTGTAGTAAGTTTTACAATGAGCCCATACTAATTCAATTGCATTGAATTCACAATGGTATGGTGGTAACCGTAAAACTTCATGTCCGTGGCTTCTTAATAATTCGTCCACTTCGTAGCGTTTTTCTTTTTTATGTAGTTTAGCTAGAGCTAGCAATTCTGGTTTAAAGCAGGACGGTTCAAATTCAATATTGTTTGCAGTTAACCATGCTGCAATATTTGGTTTTGTCCATGCCGAAGTAGGCATTTTTTCTACTACAGTAGAATGATACGATGCGTTGTCCATAATTATGAGAGATGGTTCTTCTAAATTGCATATTAATTTTTCAGCAACCCATTTTTTAAACAGTTCACCATTCATTTCACCGTGGTAATCCTCTTTTTGCGATTTTGAAGCAAACACTAATGAGGTATTATTAATAAATCCAGATTTTGACCCAGCGTGAAGTACAATGAAACGTTTTCCATCATAACCTTCTTCTTTCCTAACGCTTTTTGTAGAGCCATCTTGCCACGACATTCCAGGATTACCTTTAGAAAAAATCCATGTTTCATCTAAAAACACGACATCACGTTGAAACTGAGAATTTAAATTATTTCTATAATTCTGAAAAAAATGAATTCGATCTATTGCAATACTGCTTTTTTCGACCAATGCTCTTCGATTATTTTCTTTAGCAAATTTAAAACCAATTTCGTGCAAAACACGATTTAAGCTCCTGTTGCTTAGTAAAATATGCAGCTGTTCAATCTCCTTGTTTAACAAAGCAACGGTTAAATGTCTTTCTGCAAAAAATACACAAATTACATTTTGTGTTAATTATAAATGACAACAAAACTTACTTTGACTGTACATGTTATAAATTGTGTTTCTAATGTTCATTTTCGATGATTCTGGTAAATCGCTAGTTTTAACTTTCCTACGTTTTCGGTTTTTACCGGGACTTGATAATTCTGGATTTAGTGAACTACGGTTTCTAATCCGGGCAACAGAAGATACACTGATTCCTAAAGCATTGGCAACACGCTGCAATTTATAAAATATTTTATAAATATAAAATTAATGTAAAGTAATCTTTTTATATTCACCTCTTGAACACACTGTAATGGAATTAAACTGCCCCCGTGCTGTTTTTCAAGTTCAAAATAATTTAATAAATTTAAAATCAACTGTTGCGATTGAGATTTTAATGTTCTTCCACGTACAGAACTAGACATTTCGAGAGTTCTGAAAAGAACTAATTTTGTATTTTGACTAATTTTGACAAGCTTAAATCCACAAACCGAAAACTTAAACCACGAAAACTCCAAACTTCAAAAATACTAAAAGTGACAGAAATTTTATATAAATTACTACGCGAATCAAATTCTTTTTCCGGTACTAGTTACGACATGCTATGAGTATATCTGTCTTTTACTATCGTCTAACAAACGCAACAGCGTATGTCGTTACTGGAAACACGTGCAATATATTTTCGTGCTTTGTCATATCAATACAAAATGACTGGTAATGCTCATAAGCAATACGTCGTTGCTATATTCAGTCAATCTATGACGAGACGTCTTCTTTCATGGCAATGACTATACTTATCATTTGATTTTTGTTATTGGGTCTGAAGAGTTGAGCCAATTGTAATCATCAATATTACAGTTGAAAGAAAATATTCGCCATGAAACGCAGGCATCTTTCAAGCAAGATATGCCAACTTCTTTTGGAGAATTTCAGAATTCAGTTGGAAGAGTGTCATAAACCGTGAAGGACGTCATCATGATGACAGTAATAAATATTTTGTCACTAAGTGCACGGTCTTTTTGCTATAATTTTTCCAAGAATGAATTTCTTTATGCTACACTAAATATTTGCAAAAGGAATTGTGTAATTCATGCAGAATAAACTTGTGTGTTATCGCGAAAGGAGAAGTTTTCTTAAAATAAGCAGTGACGAATTTTTATAACTAGTTTTTTTGGTGAGCAAAAACTCCTAAAGATAGCACCTCACAGGATTTGAATCGGTGAATCTTGGCATGAGAAGCATGTAACCATATTCTCTCATTTACCTCCTTCCTGATTTACCTTCTCGGTAATTACAGTATGTCCCAATTATTAGTATTTTTCTACCCTTTCTATTTTCTCGCTTTTAGCTGTAATGAATTGATTATCATCTTCCTGATTCGTCATATACTGATGTATTCTGGAAATTTCGTTGCAGTACTACAGACACCTTCTCAACAACATCTATACGGCCTATCAGTTCCTCTATGCTTTGGACAAAGTTAACTATATCATCCGCAAACCTAAGGTGATGTGTTCTCATTAATACTCACTCCTCGTTTACCCAACTCCGCCATCTTCAAGGCGTCCTCTAGTATCATAGTAAATAGTTTTGATGACATATATATATAAGTACGTATCATCTTGTCAAACACCTCTACCTATCTTAACTTTGTCTGTAGTTTCGTGAAATTGAACTTGGCATGTTGCATTTTTTGTAGATCTGGTTGATTAGATTCGTGTATCGATGGTCCCTTCTAGAATTATTCAGGACATTTATCAGTGTCCACGTTCCACTGTATCCAAGGCTTTCTATATTCAATGAACCCAATTAAATTTGGTTTATTGTACCTACTCGGTTGATTTTTCAGTTGAGAACTATATTGGAGTTGACGCGGTTTGTAGATGTTATATTGTACTATACATAGTTCTTTTTAAATACGCCTTGCTCTTTTGGTTGGTAGAAATCGAGTTTTTTGGTTAAGCGGTTTATTATTATTTTAATAGTAAAATTATTTTTTTAAAACAATATTACCAAGTTATTAAACATTATGCCTAAGTTCATTTACTAGTGTTTTTATAGCAAGTTGAAGCATTCTGACGAGAATTTAAAGAATTCGAAACAGGTTGTTATGCTCTTCTTCAATTGTCGCGTTCTTCGTCGAGTTAAGTTGGATGGAACAACTCTTTCAGCATGAGTAACTCTTACAAAATTTCCAGTGCGTGTTGAACTTTTTCAAGATGTTAGCAAGAAATAAAACACAGGATGGTTGGAACAAGTTTATTTTTTATTTTTACACTTAATTATGGGTGTTTAACGAATCGGACATCATGATATTAAAAAATTCTGGCGAGATTACAAAGAAAGTTAATACAAATTTATTGGTTTACATAACCCACTTTTTTATTTTACAATCAGTAGTATTCCAAACCCTCGTTCATGAGATGCAAGACGAGCTTAATTCACAAACTTAAAATTTAGTCACAAAATTTGCCATACGTCAAACTAATGGTCAATTTATGCACTTGCATAAATTGACCATTACGCTAAATACTTTATATAATTTCAACTTCAAACAGATTTTTCAAAATAATTAGTTAAACTTATCAAAAGACGCGTGATACGGATCACTCCTTAGTCAATAGACTAAGGAGCGATTTGAATGGCTATAATCAACTGTCTTCAAAAATGAAATATACACGCAAATGTAGGTATAAACTTTGTTTTCCAGCATGGACCAATCATTTAACACAGGATATATCAGCAGATCCATCCAAAAATTTCAAATGAAAACAATACCTACTACCTTATAATTTTAACCAAGTATTAAAACTTATTTTTAAGACACGACTATAAGCAATAGATTTTATAATCATTTTCCGGCATATTAAAGCATGCAGCATAAAATTGAAAGAACAACCCTTACTTAAAGATTCAGCGAGTACATGTTTTAGCAAGGAGATTGCACGAGCGTAGCGCACTATGTTAAAACAAAACTACAATGTATTTTAATCGCTAACTGCAGAAAGGGGACATGTCACATTTTTTGTGAAATTAACATTTTGAAATTTTAATGATCTAGATGCCTAGACGCACAATGTACTGCAAAAATGATAAATCTTCTATTATTACCCTCGACAATATGGACTGATAAAGAATTCGATTACTGCATAAACGGGACTTGTCCAGCGACATATCTCTTTTCTGCAGTAAAGTGATAACAGACTGTGAGCATGTCGACAATATAATACGAGTGCAACATGATATCATAAACCATTATTACCATATTAAATAAGTAAATTGGATTCATTGGATGCAAAATTGATCTGCATGTTAAAATGAGTAGCACAATATGCACTTTCGGAATCCACAATTTAAAATCAAAACATATGACTTGTTATGTATACTACGAAGGCGAAGCAGGCAAAGGGGAAAATGATGTGTGTTCTTTTCTGAAGCATTATATTGTTCACGTAGTTGAAGAAAAAATTTTAAAAACTACTTATTTTCTGCGATAATTGTTGTGGGCAAAACAAAAACAACACACTGATTCGATTTTTGATGAGCCTAGTGGAGTTGAATAAATTGGAAGAAATCCAATTATATTTTCCTATGAAAGGGCATTCCTTTATGCCCTGCGACTGTGACTTTGGTCTTATCAAATTAGCGCTTGACTAAATTGAAAAACTTTACACGGTCAAAGAATACTGCAAAATATTATCTAAACGTCAATTTAGATTTTACATCATATAAGATATACATTTATTTTTTATATACATAAAAATTCTAATAAATTCACCATTGTGGAAGTTTATAGACTTAGTTTATGATTTTAAAAGCTGCAGGCCTGAATTTATAAGAGGACTTGCCTGAGCAATGAATCTAATGGAAAAAATGTGCCAAGACGTGAAGAAAGTCATTTTTGATCTCTCGATCCATACCACCACATGAAGATTTCTGCCGCTCAAGAAGTGGTGTGTATGGAATTTATCAATAGCTTTATAACAGAAACATTTAGAATACACAATACACGACCAAATTTACAACTTCCCCACAGAGAGAGCTTTTACAGCAAAGCGACCAAGAAATAAAAAGAGGATTGCTGATATAAAAAATACGATCAAATTAATTCCAGTTGCTTATGAATGATATTGGAAAGAAATTACAGCGTAGTCAACTAAGGACAATGAAGACGACGACGAATAACTGTTTTTTAATTATTTTTTATTAAAATACCTTAAAAATAATACTTTTTTGTCACATTTTCTGTCGTGTATTTTTCATACATGTCCATATGTCTAATTTGGCAGCTGATCTAATTGAGAACACAAATATCAAATATATTATATTATACTCATTCATTCCAGATCTTCTAAGGCATGTCCTGCCGAAAATTTGAGTAAAAAGGGTGGACATTTAAGATATAAAACAGTTTTTTTTTATTTCCTGAACATTTCTAGAAATGTGACATGTCCCCTTTCTGCAGTTAGCGATTCATTTAATTAAAATTATTTTTAAGACACTATAAGCAATAAAGATTTTGTCCATTTTTTAGCGTATTGCATGGAGCTTAAAATTGAAAGGTCAACCCTATAATTTACCTATTAAGTGCACATTACACGGGGCCTTTTTTCCATCCAATTTCCGCGCAGAGACGAGTTCATAGTATTTGCGCTTTACGTATACCGTTCTTTAAAAGTTACTTTTCCATTTTATTAGCATAAATTTTAGTTTGATCACTTTTGTGATACGAAATTCCTATTAATAAATCTAGGAATTCCAAAAATACCACTTATGGTCAATTTATGCACAAAATTTAACGTAACGGAACGGAATGTAGAAAAGATGGGCTTATGCACTTCCATAAAAGCGTTCATTCCGTTCCGTTACGTTATGTTACATTAAGCACAAACGCTTTTATGGAAGTGCATAAGCCCATCTTTTCTACATTCCGTTCCGTTACGTTAAATTTTGTGCATAAATTGACCATTAGACACAAGTACATTACAAGGGTCCTTGGGGCCCTACAGAGAATTTGCAAAACTATCCTCTATTACTTCGAATTATATATTATAATTATATCAAATCCTTTGTCTTTCTTTCTAAATTATGTTTTTTTTTCTTAAAAAAAATGTTTCTTTGACAAAAATGACAGTACTAAAACTGGCCGTAACAAGGTTTGTCAATGTTTTTATTCATCTGAACAAAAATTAGTATTTTGAATCTTATTTATTTCAATTGGGTAAGCGTTTAATAACTTGGAAATATTTTTTAAAAGATAAATTTTACTATTATATTTTCAACAAGTTAAAAATTCAATTCATTATTATTATTTTAGTGAAGAGCTTGTATATGTGAGAGAGAAGGCTTATAGGTAATGGTGTTCCAAATGTTCTATGCCATTTTTTTATGTATAAATATTGCGAGAGTATTTGTCTAATCTATTGGGATATCTTCCTGATCTAGACATTTATTGTAAAGGTTGCTCAGTTCATTTATTAGCTCTTTTCCTCCATTTTTCTGCATCTCGGTAGAGCGGGAGAAGATGGTCCCGCTCCTTTACAATTTTTCATTTTCATAAGTGCTTCATTAATTCCATCCTCATTCATTGGAGGAATTTCTTTAGAGTTTACATTTAGTACTTTTCTTCTTGTTGGTTCGTCATCTAAATCGTTTTCCTGTTTTGTTTGATATACGTAGTAAATCATCGTAATATTCCTTTACAAATTCAAGGAAAAAATTTGTATCCTTTAGTTTTACGATTTCCTTGCTATTAGCTACTCTTCTTCTAAATATATTTACATCTTTATTGTTTTTTGGACTTCTTGAGCTAATTTCACCTTATACTTTCTCACGTCCTCTCTGGACATTTTCTTTGCTATTTTATTTACTTCTGCATATCCTATGGTATTTCTTTTGCTTTTCTAGCATTTTTCTAGTCTAGTTGATGAATTTACTTTTTCTTACTACTTGCAGCTAGAACCCCCTCTTATTGTTTGTAGGATACTTGTGTTTGTATCGTTATGTTAACTTTTTCTACTTGTGCTGGTGCGGATCCAATTTTCTCACATACATACATGTGGTTGTTTTTTAACTAATCAATGTCTATTTTTTTGATTGGAGGTCTCTTCATCTTTTTGTATCTCTCTAGCTTTATATTGATATTTTATTGTTGCTCTCACCAATCGATGGTCGCTACCGGTGCAAAATCGGTTCAGTAAAACAATAATCTATTTTATTCTTGGTATTTCCGTCGGGGCTTATCCATGTCCATTTCAGACTATTATTTTTCTCAAAGAATATTGGCATTAAATAGCATTTCCTGTTCGAAAATATTTACCATCATCGCCCCCTTTTGGTTTCTGCCACCTAGTGGGTGTTTACCAACATACACCTCTCTGATACATTTATTGGTTTTCCTACCTTGCAATAAAGTCGCCGATCACCAGCACTAGTTAGTTTCATTTTCTCTTATCGGTTATGTTATCTTTTTATATAATTTCTCAATTTCTTCATCCTGAAAACTATTTATTGGGAGATATACCTGAACTATCTAAAGTGAAAATTAGCTTGTTTATTCTAATGACTGCGTATATAACCCGGTCCGATAGTGCTTTATGTTACGTTAAATATCTTGCATGAACTCACTTTAAGCAAAATCCAGATCTGTGCGATATGCACAATAAAATATTGCTATGTGCTATTTATTTTTTTATTATCGAATATAGGTATGTCGTTATTGTAAAGTAAGTTGTTTGATTTTGTTGGTGATTTTTCTGCTCTCTTGAAATTTCACTCTTGCCGAATGGCGCATTGAACTAACCATAGTGGGAAACCTTTGTTTTTTAAATAAGTAGGTAATTCACATTACTTGGTTAGGTGCTTTGTACCTTGAACGATTTATTTTGAGAATGAGGAGGAAATTGTTTTTAAAGCTAAAGTTGCTTGCTCTTTATTTTCGCAGCTCGTAAATGTTTAGGGTATATTGGTAATGCAAATCAGATGCAGTAATAATTAATTATTGGTCCTCTATCTCTATGGGTGCAGATTCAACATGAGTGATAGTTCCAAAACACTACAAACCATACGTCTAATTCAGCATTGGACGACCATTGCAAGGAGAAATCCATTGTAGACGCGGTGTGGTGGTGACTGCTAGGAAAATTTTGCAGTGTTACCTCTAAATATTATGGGAAATTTGCTTTTTTGTCTTTTCCAGTTTGGATGGAATTAAACAACACAAAACTTTCGTAGTACATACATTTATTAAAATTTTAAATACTTGTACGTTTATCTTCTTACATAACACCTTAAATTTAAATTATAATTACATATCTTTCTGTCTAACTAACAGCATCTTAAAAAATGTCTTTTATAAATTTCTTATAGAATAAAAATTATAAATTACAACAAATAAGCTAGGTATACCTATATTAAAAATGTAAAATAACAATCAGTAAATAGATATAATTTGTAATTATAAAATTGATTGGTCCTTCACAAAATACATAATAATCGTTAAATATAAAATTTTTCTATCTTTTAAAAACATTTTTCGTAACAATTCATATTTAATTATTAAATATTTTAACGTCTCTCATGTATTGCTTTATAAAAAGTAATAATTAAAGCTAGTAATACTTTAACTACCGTAACACATTCTTCTTTTAATTTTTTAATAAAATTTTATCTAATTAAATAATTTTTTTTTTACATAAATTACATTTACCCTTGTCGGAATTTGATTTTACAGCGTTTCAAAAAAAGTAGATACAATAAATAATAGTTCTTTGGATTTTGAATTTTGATATTAAAGCACAATATAGAATTAAGATGGATTACTTTTTTTACCTTAATAATTTCTTTAAATTCAATCTAATACACAAATTTTCAAAAATCTATCATACAATTGATAGAAAAAGTCTAACATCACATCGATATACAATTATTAGTTCTACATTAATTTAATATTATAAATTTTGATTGCTTTACACTTATGAGCTTAATTTGAGCTTTTTACAGACTGTATTTATTTAATAGTTTGTTGTAGTTCGATATAAAATTGTAATAAAATGGTGTAGTGATAACGACGCGAAAATGTTAAGATGATTTTGGCAAAAGTAATATTCTTTTATATGGAACCAGTCATTTTGTTTATTAAATACTATAGCTGTTTACTTATACGTATATAAATAATATATATGTAGTTAGTTCCGTTACAAAAGACCAAAACATCCATTGTGTATGTATGATATTAACTTAATGCATTTTTTACGTTGTTATTATTATTTTGGTGTTTAGTAACGTTTCCCATCATTCATGTTAATTATACTTTTATCATTTTGCTCTGCGCTACTTGGCGCAGTTGTTGAATCCTATAATCGTTCTGTTACATACACTTTGGTGTCAACACGCAATACTTGACTACGAACAGCATAAGATACCAAAATACCAAGTGCAACCAACACCATTGCAAGCGCATTTATTACTATACCTTCAGGTATCCATCTTGTATATTCATCTCTGAAATTTGTTAGTAAAGTTAGTAATAGCCATTTTAAATTTTAAAAAAATAGTAGATAAGAACAATTCAAACACACCTCGTCTGTTAAGGCTTTATTTGTAATGTTAGAAAAAATAAATAAAAGTAGGTAGGTATACTATGTATATTTTAGGAAAAGTTAAAACCTCAAAACAGCCCACACAGGTACATTTCACAAGGTCTCAAATTTTAGATCCTAATAAGCCGAATAGTAAACCACACGACTGTAAGTAGAAGTAGGCTTATTGTTTTTATTTTAATATCTACTTATAATGTCGATTCACTAAATATATTATCCAATTGTAAAATTTCTAAATACTCGGACGCAAAATTTTACCCAACAGTTGATTTATCACACAATTTTGTACTTTAAGCACCCCTCCCCCGCCCTTAAATCAAATTCTAGTAAAAGATGTCAAATATCGCTTGCCTTACAAAGTTTCAAGAAGTATACACCGTAAAAAGTATTTGGTTAGTCTACTAGCATGCAATTTTCTAGAAATGACAAATTAATTTACCCGTAATAGCAAACTTTATTTATTTTGGTTAATCGAAAATTTTAAATTCAAAATGTTAATAAAGCCAAGAATAGGTCAAAGATTAATCTAAATTTTAATTTTATGGAAAATTGAAAATAAAAAGACTTTAGTTAATAATTTATTTTCGACTTCAAATAACTGTTTAGTATACTAATATAATTTTCAAAATGTATAAAAAAATCCTTAGGTAAATAAAATTATGTATAATTAAATACCTAATAAGTTTATAATATCAAAAATATGGTTTAAAGTGCGTAAAAATATTACTTGAATCTATTTTAAGTAACAAACTGAAAATATATTTTAATAAAAAATATTTTGCTATGGATGAAAATCTTGCGGTCTCGCCATTTTCTTTATTATTAAAGTACGCGATGTAAAATTACTGTATTAAAAATATAATATTATGTAATTCATTTTAAGTATATCACAATTTAAATCGAGGACTTGGCGGGGGGGGGGGATTTAAAAAAGTATCTGTATTAGTCTTATTGTGAACTAATTAAATTGACTTGAGAAAAGCTAGACTTTTAAACAATTTATATTCTTCTACATTCCGTCTCCTGATCGAATGAGTACGTGTGCTCTGAATCGAAATTCTTCCCTTTGGAGAATGTAGTGAATTATAATACCAATTGCCACTAAAACTGTGGCTATTGTATTTACGACAATGCCTTCTTTTGGTAGTCGTGTATAATTTCTGCATATTTCAAAATAAACCAAATTAATTAAAACGCACCTTTTCATTTTTCCATTTAATAATTAATTTCTAATCCTCTAAAGGTACTTACCCAATAGAAAAGAACGCTTTTTCAGTTAAACCAGTAAGGCTAGCTGCAATTGCTAGCATAAATGTAGTCAAACCAAATGAAGCATGAATTGGAACAAGAGATGCACGAAATGCGGATGTTGCTCCTTCACAACACAACAGCACTAAAAAGCTGAAAAATCCCACGACGAACTAAAAAATTGTGTTACAGTTTACAAACCAACGAGCAATTTGAACTTTAAATGCTTGACAAATTTCAGATTACCTGTTTTTTGCTAAATCAAAAAAAATGGAAACTTGGGACCAAAACCTACATTCTCTAATTTCCTGCGAGGGGATTATTAAAAGTAAGTCATCTTTAAAGATTAGAAAGTGCGGTTTTGACTTGTTTCCAAATTTTTAAAACTTTTATTAGCAACCAATTATACAAATTATCTTTAAAAATTAAGCAAGTGTTAATGCACATAAACCTTATTTAACCTTTAATTCGACAATTACTTTCAATTTGAGTTAACGTGTGGGTATGAAATATTCCTAACCACAAGATTATTATCGCAAATATTAAGAAGTGAATAAAGCATGAACAATTTTTAAATTAGGTTACATTACTTAAAAGAACGTTTAATTGCAACAAAGAATTTTGTAAAATTGTCATGGTATTTTTCACTATTTTAGCAAACAACGGTTTTATGAGTTTGTCAAGATTTCGAAGATGTTATCTGTGGTTTGGTTTCCAATTGAGATTTATAAGGTTTTTGAGACTCTAGTATGTGTGTATTATCTAAATATTTTTATCGATTGAACATAAAATTTCAAATACCCTAAAAACTAACATTGGCCCTATTTGAAAATCACATAGCCATGGCATTTTAAATTTTCCTTATTAAAGCTTGAAATGTCGAAAATAGTTTTTGTCTTACCTGAATTGCAAATAGTCCCATCGTAACTAAACCAATCCAACTGTGCATCGAATAAAAATTGGGAATTTTCTTTTTGTCATTATTGTGATACTCGAAAACAGCCAAAAAGCCTATTACTACACATGGAATTGCAATTGCGTGGAAAACTGTGTGGAGAAGTTTGACGTATATTCTTCTACAGCATCGGCAAATTCGGTATAACAGTATTGCTGCAACAATTTTCTAATTTATAAATTAGGCATGCAGTAAGTAGCGCATTAAAAAAATGTTTGAGTGAAATTGGTTTTTTCTATATTTATATTAACGTCGATGAAATGAGTTTTAAATTTAAATTTCGGTACCATCTGTGCTTAAAAGTTACTCCAACTTATTAATGTGATCGAATGAATCAAATTGATTAATTTAGCAAACCGAAATTTATGCGGAAACTAATCTTCAATCTCACTGGTAACTTACTTTCCAAAAATTTAGATTAGTGCACTTTAATTATACGCATTATCAATTAACATTATCAAAAGTGCATTTGAAAATATATTTAATTTTTGTAGTAGAATGAATTAAAATTATAACTACAAAGTCGTTAACCTGAATTCGAAAAGGTGTCCTACTATGAGAATAAATATTTGTCACTTTTTAGAAAATATTTTAGTAAAAAATGCAGAAAGTAAATTTAACTAGGTGGATTTCAAATTAGAAAAGTTAATGTTACTCTAATGAGAGTTTTTATATCTTTTTAGCTTCTTCGAAGTTTGAACTTACAAAATCCACTAAACGTTATAAATCCTGCTATCATTAAAACCGGATGAAGATTAAATTGTTTGTCCGGTTCGTTGGCGTTCCATCCAAACCCTCCGCGATATTGCACCACCCAAAATATCGTAAGTGCCACGGCACCAAGAAGTAATATACTGGCTAGGACTACCACCAATGTGTATTCGAACCAACTACCACAACCCCATTCGTTCTCTTCTTCGTAGTGCCGATGTCTGAAATAGAAAAGTACGGCATTAGAAAAATTTAAAGAAAACCTTTTTCCTAACACAAAAGGAACTAAGACCCTACTTCTTAATGGAGCGAATTTTTGCTTTTAAAATTTCCTGTAGGCTAAATAATTTATTCACGACAGCTCTTATGCTTTAGAAAAATTTCTCGTTCGATTTCTATGTCACTTGGTCAATTTATGAATTTATTATAAAACGCTCGTTTATCAACTGTTATAAAAGCGATAAATAATAAATTTTACAAAACACTGTTTTCCGTAAATTTTTATTCTCCCAAGTGAAAAATCGCCTATATTTTGAATTGTACATAGTAGGTACGTACATAATATTATGATTTATATTTTTATATAATGCAACGGAAAACCTTGAGGTACATAATATTATGTATACCAAGTAGGATTAAAGTCTAAATTTATGTGCAAGCCCTTGTGTTTTATTAATATAACCAGCCCAGCAGAGCGGCATAGTGGGAAATAGTTGTGGGTTTGAATTCCACATCCGCCTGTTCAATCTTCCAAGAGTGTAGGTACTATAAATATACTAAATATGTGTAATTTAGTGTAATTTAGTGGTGAACAAAAAATCAAGATTTGCAGTGGAAAGTATTAAAAATTTAACAACAAAATTAAAAAAGTAATGCGGAATCTAATTTTTTATTAACAAGTACAGTGTACACAAACAAATTAATATCGAAAACGTCTGCACGAATTATAATTTTTATAACCGCAAACGACGACATTTCGCAACGTCGCCGTCGCGACGTTCTTAAATGTTTTTTATTCTAAATTCAAATTAAGACATATTCCAAAATATTATATTATACTTGGTGTCGACTTGGAGGTTGTAGAGTTTATTTCACATTTATTCCTTTTTTTTAATACCATTGTGAAGAATGTGAAGCAATCTTACGTAGTAGGTATTTAATTAAATTAGTTCAGTTGTAGTGTACGCTCTGAGCGTACTTAAAATTCTTGAAGGTTGTAATTTTTGTGAAACTATTTTAAAAATTATTTAGTTATTACCCATAAATAAAATAGTACATTATAATTTTGAAATTTGCCTAAATATCGAAATCTTGATGTGATTGTTTTTCTGTTGTAAGTATATGGAAAAATTCTTCGTTGTCCTTCTTTTGGGATTTCTAACCAATTGATTTTAATGAATGCAATAATTGGCACTTCTTCAACAACGGATACAAAATTTGTTCACAAAAGGACTATGCTTAGTATGGCCCGCGTTGTATTCAATCGCCCTTTGCTGGCAAAGTTTGCTATTATACAAAACCTACTAATATTCTGCTCATTACATTTTCCACACGATACGTACAATCTTTCATGATTGTGCATTTAATAGGTCCGTTATTGTATCATCAGAGGTCGTCTAACAATTTCAATACATAAATTTAGGTATTATCTTTCACTTCACGAATGCGTGTCAAAACAACAATGAAAGTGTTTAATAAGATTACCGTTTTATACCTCAGCGTACGGAAAATTTAACGAAACGGAGCGTTTAGCATTCACGCGTTAAGCTGTAAAAAGCTAAAGAAACAAATGAGGTCAATAACTTGATTTCTCGAAACCAAAATGTACAAAAACTTTTTAAACAGAATTTATGTTACAGTTTATGTGACAATTTTTCCAATCCGATATTCCCAAGAAAGTATAAAAAGGGAAAAGGGACGATTATTCCCCATTTGTATATTATGGTAGTAGGTAGCTACCTTTCCATGTAAATTTAAGTAAAACGATAGATAAACTTTGATTACGTAATAAATTAAAAAAAGTTTTACAACTTTTTTGAAAATCACTTTATTAACTTAATTACAGGTGTGGAATGTAACACAAAGTAAATATTTTATTACTTGATATACTTAACTTTACAAATAGCATAAATTAAAAGATTATTTTTTTAAGTAATTTTAATTGTGATGTCAAATTTTACTCCCGTCCGTAAAAAGTTATTTACGTTAGATTTCCAACGACTTTAAGAGAATATTAAAAATGAAAATCATCAATTAGGTCCTTCTTCTCGGTATGCAATAAATTGCAATTTAGTTCAATAAGACATGAAAGAAGTGGGTGAATTGTGGCAAAAGTTTTTCTGTTTCAAAAAAAGTATACCTATATAATACATTTTTGCTTGACTACCATTTTTATAGCAATTTCAATTGAAAAGTTATCAAACTCTTTAATATCCTCAAATATTTGTTAAAGGAAATAAATATATTAAATTTTCCCTCATGAACAATAAAATTGTTATTCCATTTCAAGTCGACTTGGTATACAAACAAAATTAAATTAAAGTTAAAATTTAATAATAACATTTCCTTCCTCAACTCAAAATTGTTACGTTATGAAAACTTTAGGAGGAGAATAGCCCTATAATAATGAATATAGCCAATCTGAAAAAATAAATTTAATTCCTATTTTATAAAATGAGAAAACCAGCTAAGAGCGTAAATTTCCAGAAAAACTAGAATAATTCACCATTTAACTGATGATGTTAATCAAGTTTTCCCCGTTGATAATTAATTTAAAATCGGTACTACATTAATTATTGTGCAGTCCACGATTTTACGCAATTAATTTAAAATTACTAACTCTGCTCTTCTTAATTAGTATCTCAAGTTATTTTATTATGTAGAAAATAATTAATGTTATTATTCCAGGAATTTCATTAGGTATTATAATAAACTTTTATTACTAAAATTGAACATTATTATGTTTACCTATTATGCAAATCTGATTTATTCTACCTATATCTATCAATTCTATCTTATAATTTTATTTTGCAATAAAATCTTCTTTTTTGAAAATCAAGACTTTTCAGTTTTTAGAGATTATAGTGTAAAAACAATAAGTTATAACATCATTTCGAATAAAACTAGAGAAAACTCGTGGATTCTAATTCGTAACGAAAATTTACCCGATATTTTATGATCAATTTATGTGTATAGCACCATTATGTAATGCTTGCGCATAATTCAACAACAGTATCATCGTGAGATTGAATAGAATGGACGCTATAGTTAAAAATGTTCTCAATCCAATTAGGTTCAATAAAACTTCAACGATCTAAATAGTATCAATTTGAACTAAATGTTTGTTTAATATCTGCATGATATTATTGTCGTTCTATAATTTATCACTAAATTTCGAACAGAGAAAATCATTGATAAAGTTTGTCGATAAAATTCGAATTACTTATAGCAAATAAATTTATAAGGCAAGAAGAAAATTGTAACTAACTTTTAAAGCAACGTTTCAGCTAAAAGAAACTCTAGTGGTATTTTATTAGGTTTCGGTTTGGAAGACGTACATGCTTACACTTCCATGACGAAAACTATTTGTGCTGAACATCCTGGTGACGATTATATAATAATTATTTCACACGACCATTTAGTTTAAGTTATAACCCACGCGTATTTTTAAAAAATTTCAAATAAGTTTGCAATAAATTTTATTCGTCTACTTTTGCTTCACCTTTTTCAAAAACGTGCACAAGATTATCAATTTAAGTTCTGAAAGTATATTAGAGAAAAGCGTGAGAAAATTGAGGAAGCTCGGTTTAAGAAACATCATCTCATCTGGTTAGCTAGTTGCGTTCTAAATGTTACGGTCATTAAATTTAAATCACTTTCTTGATCAAACCTCTGTTCATGACAAGCAGATCCTAAAGAAAGTTTTTAAAGGACAAATTTAAAGTAACTAAAATCGAAAGTGAAATGATAATAATTACGGTTAAATACGAACGCAACCTTTGTTTTAAAAAATTACCAAGTTGCCTAATCTCGACCATAATAATTGCAATAATTACGCTTGATGATATTTTAAAGTGCAATTTTGTAAATTATAGAAGAGAAAGTGTGGCGAGAACATTGTAGTTTTAAAATTTTGTTGAAAATAAAAATTTTAATTTATTTTTAAAAAGAAAAGCTTCTGTTGTTTTGAAAAATTAGTCAAACAAAAGCGATTGACGTCTCACCACAATAAAAAGTTTGAATACAACACAAAGCTGGAAAATCCTTAAATGAAAATAATAGCGTTTGAAAACATGTTTGCTGAAAGCAGCTGCTCAAGTGGAAGAAAAATGAATACGACATTTAGGAAAATTGATAGGTAAAAGAATCAAACCTGTCGACTGTAATGTGATATTGGCGTGTATAGCAAAACTCACAAAGTTGAGCACCCTGTCATCGAATAGACCACACAGTAGTAGGGTTAAGTACAAGATGTTGATCGAAAAACTTGTGCTTCCAGATAATCCCTTGTATTGTTCAAATCTTTCATAAACACGCTATTTCTGTTTAGTATAATATCGATCACTTTTAATAACGCATTCATTATTTTAATTTTTTAATTGTGCCGAAAGCTTTCGTTTCCTTCACAATGAATATAATATTTGAATTCTGGCGAATTTATTTCGAAACAACAAAATTGTTGTTAACAAGAGAGTTCTTCTTTCAGAAAACAGAAGAAAACTGCGAAGCGTTATTAGAAAGTAAATTAAAATGTTAATGAATAACCGTGCATAACAAATTTTCAAAACTTGCAAAATGAATGCTGTAATAATTGTAGACCACACCTTTGTGATCATATTATAAACAACTCGAAGAACACATGAATCTTTTATAAATTCATAGTAGGAAATGCATGCATCGAACACCAGTTGTTTTCGCAACAAGCCCTAAGGTTTACACGAACTCTGCATTATGTGATGTTAGTCGATGCTACCTACCCATAACTATAATTTTTACGGCAGAGAAATAATAGCCATTATTTATTACAATCACCTCACGCACACACCTGTAGAACTAATAATAGAAAAGAGTCATTAAATATGGAACGACTAAGAAGTACTTTTAACGTAATTAAAATAAGAAATTTATACATGTGTGATTTAAAATTTTCCTATTTATATATTGTATTCGTAATACAATATTCTCTTCTATTTTGGGGTGGAAAACAACATATCCACGTGTGCTTCCAGATTTTGAAAATTCTAATTCTAAAATTCAGCCTTTCTCTCTGGATTCTATCTATGATTATATCCCCTACTTTCATATTAGGGATATGTTGGAAGTTGGAGCATTGATATTCTACAGCTACGTCTAAGAGCATCCATTTCTAGGGCTTGTAATTTTAGGCTATTTTTTTTCGAGACACCCGCCCCACACCTCAGAATTATACAAGGCGATACCTTCAACTATTGTCTAATATATCTGCGCTTTCTTGTATAAATTTTACACAAAATTATGTTTGTAAGATTGCAACCAAATTCGTTAATTGAAAACTACCAATAAATAAGAAAATGAATGTACCTAATTTATACTGAAATACGAGTATTAGTTGAGAATGATTTTCTTGATAATGTTTGGATAGCTATAGTTAAATACGAACAAATGCCGAATAAAAACTGAAGAAAAGTTACCTTTCTTTATAATTTCACATTATTATTATCCCATCAAAGTTACGTTTGTTGCCCTCTACATTCACTTAACGTATGTCAACATAAGGTAATATTGATTATATAATCATTATTATCACACCAAATAAATGCAAGAAACTTGAAAGAATTTTCACCCTGCAATTTTTCTCGTGAGATTTTCGTTTGGAATCAAAATTGTTATACGCTTATAAATAAATTCCTTCTTATTAGCGTAATTCGACTATTATAGTAAGTGATCAAATTTTTAATGAAAACTACATGTACCATATGAATTATTAAATTGCGCACTTTAAACATTGTGATGTCATCAAATGTTTAAATAATATAAATAGATAAATGAGGGAAGTTTCAATGATATTATGCACCTAAATTAAAAATTGCAATTTTTTAATAAAATTTAATCGAGGGGTAATCGTGGATCGTATTGGTCTATATTATTTTAACGTAAACAAAGCCATTAATAATTTAATGTAACAATAATAATAAAATCTAAAATTAATTTAATTTTTAATTCAATTTTACCCAATTGTGGAAAATTGATGATGAGAACGTTAATCAAATCCAATAGAGTACGAGTATTATAACGATTTCTTGCTTTATAAAAATTTACACAAAATACCATATTATGTTAAATTAAGGAATTACAAGAATAGCGCAGTATAAACCGATTCGTTGTTTTTTCAATCCCAAGGAATATGAACGAATATAAAAAATTAAGAATTGTCGTAAAACTCTATACCTAATAGGAATTATCAGTAGTCAACTAGTCAGTAATATGAAATAATTGAAGAAGACTCGTAATAGACAGCGGATTAAATAATGTATGTGTATTCGTAATAGACTGTAGGACAGAATCTTCGATATTAATTAATCTACTTTATTCCTTAAGTTATGGATATAGGTTTTCCTAATTTTTTTAATAACAATTTTTATTTCTACAAAAGCTGTACGCTTCAACGTTCAAGAAAGCTTATCCAGTTATCTCTGCACAAACAGGCATCGTAGTGGTAGGTACACAGTAAATGTCTTAGAACTTGATGTGCAATTAAAGTGCAACTAAACTGGTTATTAAAGAATAATAGAGCAAAAGTAGCCGGGAATTGTTTAATTGCCTGAAATTAACCGCTACCGGTTTATTTCTGTGGCCATCTCTAATTTTAGTACCCGTATGACCATATTTTAATGAGCACATCAAATTTAACCCCATAATACATTGAACCAATAATACAATAAAATTCATTTAAAATTATTGTTATCATTCAAATTTAATTTCAGTGTGATGGGTGTGATATTTTTTTGTACAAATAGTACGCTAACGATCCGATATTGATAAATGGGTTCGTACACGGCTTCGTAGTATTCAATATTGTGACTATTTGAAAGCGACTTCATTACTTGATTGAAGTTATGATAAAATTATTGTTGATAAACATGACGTAGCAAGAAACGTAGAAAAAGGTCGTTGCCTTTTAAAGAATGAAAATTCTAGGTTTGTGTTAGACAAGAATAATTTATTTTTGGTTTTGGCTTATTTAAATCGTTCGGTTTGATAAAAATTTGATGCTATCGTTTGAATCTTCGGCACTCATAAGTCAATCCTTTTAACGGTTGATTGTACCGTGTACTAACCCACTTGACTTAATCCATTTAATTATAAAAGTCGTACGTTCGTAGTCGTTATACTACTGCTGCTATTAGGATGTAGTAACACAAAGTTAATCTAAATATTTACACGTTAAATAATTTATGTAACGTGTAAATATATATTTTTTTTTAATTTATTTATAGATGTACATAGTACCTACACCATGTACGGTTAACATTTTTCAACGCGGTTCAACGTTTGCGAATCTTTTTGAATAAGCACTTGATGTTTTCCTCCTGTACATCAAACATCAAACGTACTGATAATTTAACGTTCCTAAATCTCAAAATTACTAAATAAATTTTCGAAGAAGCAACGATTCTTGTTTTATAATTCATTTCGATCCACTGCAATAAAAATTTGGCCTTTTCCAATCAGTAATTTGAATATTTTTGAGTTTCTCGGCAAGATTAATTTTTGTGTGGTTAATCTTGGATTTTCAAAGGTCCTTCTTAAATACATACTTATAGTATTAGCATTAAAGATGAAGGAATCAATTTTTCGAGTTATGCCTTTAGAAATATTTAGAACTACATTAATGTCCATATATGTTTATGAAAAGCTAATTACGTGAATAAATATTTGCATATTATAACGAATGCTTATTTTACGACATTATTTACAACAACAGGAATGTATTTATTGTTTATGTAATCGTTAAAATCTTTATAAATACGTGCAATTTACCATATACATACGTCATTATGCAAATAAACATTGTTAATTTTAATAACCAATTAATTAGGTAGGTACCATTTCGTTTCAAATTTGTTATCATTGAGACTTCAAAGGTAGAATATTTTAACAAAATACTTTAAGCATTGTGTAATCATCAATCAAGTTCATTTTAAATAATGCGGTTACAGTTAATGGTTGACTGATAATATAATTATAAACAAAGGCAGAATTTGCTTTACCCTATTCATCTTTTACTTTTACCTTGTTTATTACGTAAATAAATTAATTTAAAAATGGTAATTACTATACACAGACAATTAAACCAATTCGTTTTTTAAAAATGGTCACACTTTTACGTTTGTTTTCTTTTTTAATTTTAAATCGTTTTGTTGTAATTTTATACCGTTAAGATAGGTTCAACTTGGCTTTAAAAATGTATTAGATGTTAGGTGTATAAAAAGTACATCGATGACCGTATGTGTAAAAATATCTGTTTAGTGGTATCGACCATCACAGAATCAGGTTTTAATGCAGGTAGCCTGAAGTTAAATTTCACAAAAGTTACATCAAGTCCTTTATAAACAATATGAAATAAAACTTAAATCGACGGAAAATATGCAAATATTTTCATAACTAATGACTAGTAAATTTTGTAATATTTTGTGATTTTGTATAGGCGGTTGTCATGAAAATTATTATAAAAAAAAATTAAATAAAACTAAGTAAAAGACACTAATAAAAATGCAAAGTAAATTTCAAATTTGCATAAATATTTCAAAGTGTAAAGTTTTGAATATTCTCAAAGGAAATATTTGTTTAAGAAAATCAGTCGGAAGTACACCTACTATAAAGAAAAATGGATGAAATTTTTTTGTAGACATTTATTTGAAATTGAAAATGTTTGATATTATTCTTTTTCCATTGTAATTTTTCACACGTATGAATTTTTTATAAATGTGAAAAATATAAATTTTGGAAATTAATCTTATTTTTATGAAAATTCTTTTTTCATAATATTGGTGTGAGTTGAAAACCCGAGTTTTCTATTGCTTTTATAATTTTTAATAAATCAATAAATTTTAAACGTTTATTATTACTTGAAATATAATCTAAACATTTACTTTGCACCTTTAACCTATTGTGGAGGATGTGTTATGGAGTTTGTTTTGAAATACTCCAATTATTTCAAGTATTCTTTAACGACTCCATAATAATTTTGTTAATTCAATTCTGTATTTTAAATTCGCTTTAATTTCGGTCAAATTTGTTAACGTTTCTTCGGCAGATAATGATAATTATGTGCTTCTGTTTATCGTATATCACCTATAATATTTTCTAATGTAATTAAAAATAAACAGTGGTAAATGTTAGCTTACAATAATCAATTATCCAAGTTATCGTACAGTAAAAATAAATTCCAAAAGAAAATATACATAATATGCGGAAAGGACATAAATTTAAAAAGCAACACTTATGGCATTAAAGATGTATTATAAGGTTTCCTCTATTCTATTGTTGATTAAAGTATGCGTTCGACCAGAACCGGTTTTCATTTTTACATTTTCAATTTAAATCCGCGAGTTGTTTTTAAACAACAGTTAGTCATGAATTACCTAATTGTTACTTTTCATTTGAATTGAAGATGTATAAAAATTGCGAATAAAAGAAACTGCCATTCTAATGGTATATTGAACCCCACCCTATGAAAAACGGAAAGTGTAGGCTACTCTGCCAATTTGATCCAATTTAAAACGACACTGTCCTTTTAAATTACTTTTAATATGCTACCACTTTGTTTTAATTCATTTCCGTCTCATTTTAAGGCTTAATTAGTTAAAATATTGTATATTAGAAAACCTACATTAACTTGAGCAATTTATGTTACGCCTATGGTTAAATTGTTTTTTAGTATTAGTCACTAATACTAATTAACGATAATGTGTATATACATAAGTATTATATAGTTAATACAATTTATGTAATATTATGTATACATAGGTACTCATATTATGTAGGTAGGTACATTATTTTATTGAAAAATACAACAATTTGACCTTCAATTTACTGTTATTTATATTTTGATGGGCTCCCCCACTTTCGAATTTATTAAATTAATAAATAGCAAAACAAGTTTGACTAGAATATGCCACAACTGCAAAACTTGCATTTCAAAATTTTTTAGATTTTGCGGGGAAGTACTCAAAAAACTTACGAATGCAATTTATTCTTCGCCATGTTAGTATCCACACAAGTGCACACAAGAAGATAACCACCTAACTATTTATAATGTTAATAGCACTAACACACACCGCAACACCAGTGAAGGAGAATCAACAATAAATGTAAGTTGCATGGAATAGGAGGCGGGAAGTTCATTTTACTCATTTCAAGTTTAAGAGCGGGACTGCGCACGCATTCAATTTATGCGTAAACAAGTTTTGATTGTGGTCATTTACCATTGAGGAATTCATATTCATGCAAAGAAGAAAAGAAACACAAAACAAACCGAGAACACTCTTATAATAATTAGTTTTTACCCTTGTTTGTTCTAGTTAATGCTCGAAAAGAGTTGATGATTTAGTTGAAAATATTCCAGGTTTTTCATTTTGAGTGTAATTTTGAAATTGGTAAATTTGGAATGTTTTGCCGAACAAGTTCTCGGCAGATCAAATTTATGTAATAAAAAATTATTTACATATATATTTATTTTCTAATTAATTATTCGCCAAGAAAATACAATTATATTGGCCTTCACAATTAATTACAAATTAATGAAATGTTACTTATTTTTAAAATAACATTAAAATGTGTTTTATTTAAAAATTGTGACGCAGAAAAAATAATTTTACAAATTTGTTCAATTTTAATTTATGTAGTTCGGTTTTTCTAACGTCAAGTCTAATTCATTAATTACTTCTTAAAACTTATTTACCTACATAATAATATAAACGTTGGAAGCTTTTGATGGCAACCGAAACTCTTTGCCGAAAATCTTAAAAATATATTTGACAATTATTTTAATTTAGATTATAAAATATGTGCACTTATAATACTTATAATTATGTATAAATATTCGTGAATATCTTGGGGTTTCAGGGCACTTTAGAGCAAAACGTTAAGTTATTGAAAATAAAGTACACTAAATTGTCTAGAGAAAAGATCTTCTACTTTTTTCAGTAAATCGAACGGTTAAGGAGTTACAGCCATCAAAACGGTGAATAGAATATTTAAAATTATTATAATTAATAAAAATATTTTGGGGAGCACGAAACAATGGCAAATATATACCCTGCGTTCTAATGGCTGTAACTCCGTTACAGCCTGTAAATGGCTTTCCCTCTGGGTTGGCGAAATCCGGGGTCGCTAGAGGGTGCAAAATTAGTATGTCTTTTTCGAGGTCCTAATAAAGAAAATAACATTTCGCACCCCCAGTGTCACAACTCAAAAAATGACGATTTTGAGTTATGAACACTAAAATATTGGTTAACTTATAGTCTAAGGTTAACTTCAATATTTTATAGTGTAAAAATTTTAAACTGTAGCTTCAATATTAAACAATGGGACCACTTTATGACGGTGCTATGTTTAAATGCAACATGAAACATTCAAGGCTCATTATCTCGAAACTATCGTTTTTGAGTTGTGATAGTTTTACACTGGGTGTGCGATTTATTCCAGCTTGCCCTCATTTTTTAAAGCAATGAAATACTTGTCGATTGGCCTATTATTTAAGGGATAGGATCTCCTAACTTCAATTTTTTTACTGGCGACATCAAAAATCACATTTTTCCTCTTAGGGCGCCTGCCGTACTTAACGCCGTAAAAAGGGTGCAAATCACCATTCTTCTTCTTTCAGTCCTTCTCCTGTCGGAGGTTGGACATCATCATGACTATCTTCACTTTACTAACAGCTGCTCTGAACAATTCCGTGCTGCTGCAGCCAAACCATTCGCGCAGGTTCCTCAGCCAAGACACTCGACGCCTACCAACGCTTCTCTTTCCCTTTATCTTCCCATTTTATTATTTACCATCTTCAAAAATGGAATAGTTTAGAATTTGTAACGTTTTATTCCCGAGACTAATAATTAGATAAAGACTAAAGATTATTTTATTGCTTTCCGAAAACTTCATTGTGGCGAATACTTTTTATTTCGTAGATTTGTAAATTTGTAGAAAGTTTGCAAAGTATGCTACCTAATGAAAGCAATCGACATTAATTAATAATGTTCTTGAAAGTTTAAGAACTGTCGTCTAACCTACAATGATAAATTAGAGCAAACAGCATAACGAGGCAATAAAACTAAACAACAATCAACTATAAATTTTGTCATCTAACGATGTCCTTAGCTTTTCAACCTGCTGTATTTTATTTTCAATTTTATTGCTACTGTTGGAATTAGTAATAAAATTGTTTCAAAAAGTGAAACCACTGTAATACAATTATTTACTTACTATAAATTGATAGGTACAGAATAAGTACTAGTACCATTGTTTGAACCTTAATAAGGGATCATTCATATAATGATCTTTCATAAGTCGAAATTTAAGAATAGCTGTTCTTATAATTGAACTGATAAAACTTATTCGCAATTTTATTTATTTTACCCTATGTTTTCTTCGTCTTCTTCTGCGCGTATTAGGTAAGTAGGTTACATACACCCGTTACGACACCTTTAATCACTGGCGCTTCAGTGTTTTCTTGGTCTTCCGACAATACGCCTTTCTATAGGTTTATATAGGTATAATTTTGCTTGTTTTCGTATGGCTAATATTTAACGCCATAAAATTTCGATGCAGGAAGATTTTGTTTCGATGCAGTTTTATCGGGGGAAATGTGTGTATTTTTTCGTGGCTTTGGAGCCGCTAGCACATTCCTTTTAATTCACTTATAGGAAGGAGTTTTTTTACTCAATTTTTCAGTTTATGGTGGTGAATTGTGTTCTCCAAATTGATTTGGAGAAACACTGGCCATCTTGGGATTTTGGTTTTAATGAAAAAGACTTGAATCAAACAAACTTTGGATTCTTTGACGACCTTTTTCGTTTCGTAACAAATGCAATTTTACAAGTTAGATTGTAATATTATCATACTTAAGAACATATTATTATGGCGACGTATTTAAGTAACTCTTGTTATAAGTATTGAAGATCCTCTTTCGTCCATCATCTTATCTTATAAACTACTAATATTTCATGTCCAATTTTCTTGTTATAAGTTTTTGCATCTTCTACATTAAACATACTAAAGATATTTGTAAAATTAAAGAACGGTTTAATGCAACATTTCGTCTGTTTTGATAGACATTAAATCGACACCTGATATGAATAACATTGTAACTCAAGTTACAATGTTATCCAACTATGCTGTAAACGGCTTCCCCAAAGAAAAAATTATAATTTTGGTTTATGAATCGTCGTCCTATCTCAATTAAAAATACTGTTAATTTAACAAAATAACATCATTGTTACTGCAAATTATATGTAGCAAAAAATCTTTAAAATGCTCTCCTGTAAAATAAGCAAAATAGAGTTTGTTATTACTATCAAGTGTCGAAATAGCCACATTTGCATTTTAGAATAACCAAAAAAATGCACCAAACATTTTTCTAAACTATTTATACGGTGTAATTCGTCTGCGGTATAATGTCTGTTTAAGGTAAAAGCTACGTTTTTTTAAATTAAATTTTGAATTTTCAAAATAATGCTGTGATATATGCTGTTAAATTATCTTATCCAATTCCAATAAATTATTTTTCCAATTTATTCTTAAATCACTTTAAATTAAACACTTTTTTACTTTTAAACAAATCAATTTATTTCTTCAAATCAAAAATTACAATTTATTGTGACATTAACAACTTTCTCATAAATTATTACTCTCCACGACTCACGTGCATTCTATGTATTTCTTCGCTCTTGCGTGAGTCCTTTTCGCGCCTCCAATTCAATACAAAATTTTCAAAATTCCAAATTAACCCCTTTCAACAAACAAAAGTTTAAAATTTTTATTAATATAAAAAAAACATCAAAAAATATCATGGCAATATAAAAATAATATAAACCTACAAATAAATTATGCGAAACTTGTAGGGAAAACAAGCATGACTTTCATTTAATATTACAATAAAATATAATAAAAACCATAATAGAAGACCTTTATTTTGTTATTAATGCCGATATACCACAACACCCCCTAAACTATTAATAATAAATAATTATTTTGTTACTTCATATTGCTGTGTGGGTCTTTGCCTCACTGGAGCTAAACGTTTTAATTGTAAATGTCTTGTACGAGTGTACGTAAATGTACCCCGTCAATAGAAATGTATGTGAAATTTTTGATAAATACAAATAAATGAAATTGTACCTCGGCTTAGCTATTGCGATGAGCACAGACCTACCTTCTCTCACGTTGGGTTCCTTCCTTGACCAAATTGTAATGCTGAAATAAAATATCGTGGTCTTCGGAATGTGATTACAAAAATTATGCTCCGTTTTAAAATACAAATGGTAATTTATTATGATTTAGTTTTTAAGTGATTTAAATGCAATAAAATTCTTATGCTAATTAACAAATGTCTTATTCTAATAAACTTGAAACGTATTAATGCACGTGTAAATTGGATCGCAAAATTTTCACTAATTTTTATGTTCAATATAAATTTTTAATGGGACGTTACCTTTAACAAAATCTGGGGTATTTCTGGTTACGCAGTTCATATACCATGAAACTATTTATCTCCACTTGATGGATGACCTTCGATGCGTATAATAATTCAAGATGCAAATTTCCTTGTGAGTGCATTTACCTCGTGGTGTGACCAAATTTTTCCAAATTTAATCGTAATCCTTCGTTATCTTCTACCAATTTTACTTTTCAAATACGTAAGTACGTTGCTTTTAACTATTAATACACTTTTTTCTTGAATTTCTTTAAAATTTTCACTGTTTTATATAATTTTAGCTGGACGCACACAAAATCACCACCATTAATCAAAAATTAATTAACAACCCTCTCTTTCAATTGTTTTACCATCGCTACCGTTGTATTTTCAAGGCAAATGTGATTCTTCTTTATTGGTCGAAATAAAATCAATACTATTGACGTTTCAATTTGCAGGTTCGGCTCAAGCCCAATGTGACTTTGTAAAATTTTAATACAATTTTTATGTTTTAGATTGAATTAAATTTCTTGCATCACCTGTGATTGTTCAGTAAACTTTTTGAAGAAAATGTCCTTTCCATTTGTGATACATTGAATTGCGACGCACTACGATAGGTGTAAAGATTTTGCTTATTTTAAAATTTTACGTTTAACACATTTTTATAAACTAACATTGAACAATTATTTTGATTTTAAATTACATTTCTTATGATTAATTAATTTGATTTATAATATTAACAAACATTTTTATTAACGTAATTAAATCGTTGCATTTTGAATTTATTTTGTTACCTCGTTCCGTGACTCTTTCTTCATATAAATTTATGACGTTAAACAAATATTCGGTATCGGATAAACCTTTCCGTTCGAACAAATAAGTCATGTGCTCTCTTTATTAATAAACAAAATTTTGAATCGTGACGTTATCATTTCTATTGACGTGGTGGTCAGTGTTGGACATTGCAATATACATAATTATATCAGACACATTACGCTGTTGTAACATAAGTTACTACTTGTTAATAAAATCTTGGATCTTCATAGAAAAAGACTTCCACGATGCTGTTCATGTAAATAAATCATTTTGGTAAGAAATTTGGGTAAAGTCGACTAAGGTTGACCACTCCTATTAAATTGAAAATTTCCTATTGCAAAGAGGAAGGTTTATATAGTATACTGACATAATTTTCACAAGCGAAGCTATAATCAAAATTTTGAGTAAATCGAATTTGAAGTTTGCAAATTTACATGTAAAATTAACGAGATTCCCGCGCGTCGCTCATTCTGTTGACGGTACGTGCAATATGAATGACCCTAACACTTAGAGTATTTCGCACCGGCAGATGCAGCTCGTCTCTCTTACATGTAACATCGATTATTTTTTGTTTTTACGCGATTTTTTGGGGGTGAAACGTAATAGTTTACTGCCCCATACCGCAACTATACTTTTTAATGCTATTTCAAGGGTCTCTAAGCTCCCGGTTTCATTTATCCCGGTTTTTTTTATGGGAGGCGCCTTCTCGTATGTTTAGCATAGTAACCAGAGTCAAAACCGCCCTGGAGGGGTGCAGAGCGGAGCGGCGCCCCGAAAGGGTAGGTTTTGACGATGGATAAACCTCCCTATCGAATGCACACCCCAAAAATCGAAGAAAAATTCGCTAAATTTACGTACTTTCAAATTGATTTTTCTCAAAATTTTGATTATATCTTCGCTTGTGAAAATTATGTCAGTATACTCTATAAACCTTCCTCTTTGCTATAGGAAATTTTCAATTTATTTGGAGTGGTCAACCTTAGTCGACTGCCCCCAGAAATTTTAACAGTTTCTTATCTAAACTAATACTAGTACTACTCGTATATCTAATAAACATAATATTATACCTACAAAAGCTCTTGTTTCTAGTAAAATATCCTATTGGTTTTATGAAATGTGACAAAATATAGCAACCAGCCTCCTAACTGCAAATAAAAATAAATAAATTTTGGAAATGGTAAATATATAATTATATATATAGTAGCACTACGGGCTTTGTAGACCCATGGCTATAATTAGTAACCAATAATTAATCAATCAAACGAACTTACCTGTGAAGTTCGATTGTAATTATATGAAACGTCCGGTCCGAATACATAACTTGCCTACAAGGTAGTCCACCTTTCTTTCGTGCTTCCCACAATATTTTAAAGATACCAATCACACCCGACTCTCGTCTCCTATCGGGTCGTGGTATGCCGTGATACTGTCACAACCTGTCATTCGTTGAGTTTAAAGGATGTGTAGCAGATTCTTGCAACCTAGCGGGTTGGGTTGGGAGGGTAGTTATGTATTCGGACCGGACGTTTCATATAATTACAATCGAACTTCACAGGTAAGTTCGTTTGATTGATTAATTATATTTCAACGTCCGGTCCTCTACATAACTTGCCTACAAGGTAGATGTTTAAAGATGTTTGGTTGCAAGAAAACATGATTGTATAATTACTTGTAGAACCATTATTTTATTTTGATTATACATAAGAAAATAGAACTCTCAATGGGTTACATCATGTATTTTCAAACCTTAAACTATTATATAGCTAAACACGCTGATCCTTGTTTAGGTTGAGGATGTTGGTAGCAAAAGAATCGTTTTCCACTAAGCGTTGATTGTAGAACCGTGCAAAAGTAGAAGAGTCTTTTGTCCACCCGGCTGTTTTCAGAATGATGTCTACCGACACGCCCTGTTTCAGAGCTGCTGAAGTTGAAGCATGGCGCGTCGAATGCGGTTTAAACATGTCCGTGTTTATGCCGGCTAGTTTTAGTATGTCTTTGACCCATCGACTTAAGGTTTGTTTCGTTGCTTTCCTGTGTGGCTTTTTGACCGTAATAAACAGAAAATCGCAGTCTTTGGGTCGTATTTTTTCAGTTTTCTTTAAGTATTCTTTTAGGGCGGAAGCCGCGCATAATTTTGGCATTTCGCTGAAGTAAGGTATCGTGAGGCATGGCTGCGTCTTATTAATTCCGGAGGTCTTTATTCTGTCCGGAATAAGGATTTGAAAGCCTGATTCAGATTCTAGTAGGCCTGAGATTCTTGTTACACTGATAGTTTGTAATCTCTGACCCGTTACTAGTGCCAATAGCGTCACTAGTTTCTTTGAAGCGAACAGGAGGTTGTCTTCTGTGGTATTAATGAATAGATTTAATACCTCCTGGGGGCTCCAAGTACAATCATACCTTGGTTTCTGAGGTCTCAGTCTAGAGATGCCCTTCAGAAACCGAGTTAAGATTGGATTATTTCCCAAGTTGATCTGGAGAATTAATGCTAGCGCTGATCTGTGAGAATTGAACGATCCATATCTGTTTTTTCCGGTGTCCAGTAGATGTTGTAGAAAGCTTATTACGTCCTCTACTTGACCCTGGAATGGTGATATGTCCTTTTCCTGACAGAAGTTCCACCATGATTTGTACGAGCTATTGTACTGCTGCATGGTGGAACTTGATAGAGACTGTAGGGTTGTCTCCAGCGCGCATTCTGGAGTCCCTTTTAGTTTGAGGGCCTTCCTGATAGTCTGGCGGCTACCAGGGTAAGGTTCTCTGCTAGAGGATGTTGATCCTGTCTGTAGGGCGAAAAGAGTAAGTTAGTGTCTGGTGGGAATATTATGGGGGTGGCTGACATTAATTCCCTGAAAAGTGGATACCAAGGTTGCGACTCCCATTGCGGTACTACTACTCTACTACTATACCTGACGCTTTATCTTGGATGATTTTTTGGATAACTCGTAAAATCAACGAGAAAGGCGGAAATGCGTAGAAGAACTGTTTTTCCCACGACATAGTGAACGCGTATACGGCTACCGCTCCTGGATCTCTAAGCCAGGATACATAGGTAGGACATTTGTAGTTGTCCTTAGAGGCAAATAAATCTATTTGGGGATGCCCAAATCTTGTGACTATTTTTTGGAATGCCGATTGAGCTAGAGACCACTCCGTTTCCGAAGGCAAAGTTCGAGACTCTTGGTCTGCTTGCCAATTGTTTTTGGAGCTAATATAAGAAGCTACCAACCTAATGTTTTGGTTCTCACACCATTGCCACAATCTCTTAGACATATTACCTAAGAGGGCATGTTGTACGCTTCCCATGCGATTCACGCACGCCATTGCCGTGGTGTTATCAGTTCTTATAAGGATATTGCAATTTCTTAGGTCTCGAGCGAAGCATTGTAGACCTAAGAATATGGCATTTAGTTCTAAGAAATTTATATGCCTGTGTTTATCTTCCGCGGTCCACCAACCGTGGGTTCGTTCGTTACCTGAGCAAGCTCCCCAGCCCGAGAGTGACGCGTCAGTAAAGATTTCTTTCTCAAAAGTATCGTATTTTATATCATTATAAACCGTATCGATATTTTTTGCCCACCAAATTAGGTCAGGCATGATATCTTTCGGTTGGTACATGAATGCGTTGTAATTTCCGTTATTTAGTCTTAGTGCCTTAAGTTTTTCGCGCTCGAAAATCTTTGTGTAAAGCCAACCGTACTTATTGGCTGGACATGCTGATACCAAAATGCCAATGAATTGTGCGAATTTCTGAATTTTGAAGCGTTTCTTGGATTGGAAAAAACGAATCCATGCTTTTATTTTTTGTCGTTTTTCTTTAGGAAGTTTGATTACTAAGAACTTTGTATCTAAAATGAACCCCAAGAATTTACATTGTTGTTTAGGGTTTAGTTGGCTTTTTTCTTTTATTTTTTCGTTTATGGTGACGCCTAAATTTCCGAGGATCTCGAGGGTCGTTTTTAAATTTTTAAGACAGTCTTCGAAGGTTTTCCCCATTATTAAGAAGTCGTCCAAGTAATTCACGCAAGTGATACCCCTAGATCGTAAATTTTGGACAATGGGTTTCATTAACTTCGTGAAAACATACGGAGCCGACGATAAGCCAAACGGCAGGCATGAAAATTCATATAAGCCGTGTCCGAATTGGAATCTAAGGTATTTCCTGTCATCGGGGTGGATGGCTACGAGGAAATATGCATCTTTTAAATCGATTGACCCTAAGAACCAATCTTTTTGAATTAGTCTTAAGACAGTTCTAGTGTCTTCCATTTTAAAATGGGGGGTCTCGATAATTTTATTTAGCTGTTTTAAATTTAATATGAAACGCTTTTTTCCGTTTGGTTTATTTGCCAAAAAGGTTCTAGAAATAAATTGGTTTGGGTGAGCTTTACATTTGTTAATGGCGCCCTTTTTTATTAGTTCGATTATGGCGTTATGCATTTCCGCCGTTTCGGTAGGGGCCCTCCTAGGAACAGTAGGCGCAACGGGTTGCTTCGGTGTCGCAATGAAGGGTAATTTGTATCCCCTAATCCACTCCAAAATTACAGCATTGGAGGTTATAGAGGTCCACTTTTCATAGAAGTGTGACAGCCTTCCCGCAAAACAACTTACCTGATTTAAAACCGCCTGTTGAATCTGTCCCTCTTGTCTTCCCTCGGGGTTTGCCCTTTCAAGGGTCTCGCCTCCCTCTGGCGACGGACCGGGCGATACTTGTTTAACTGTTTGTAGGTGGGTCTTACCTGCCCCCTATTATGGGCTCCCCCCCCTCTTTGGATTCGATCCACCATTTTTGACGATTGAGGACCACTGTAAGATTTAAGGTCCTTGCCGGCCGTTTCGAGAGATTTTGCTTCCTTGATCTTTTCGTGTAGGTTTGACCCGTAAAGCAAATCGTTTGGAGGAGATTGTTCCACAATTGATTTGATATTTTTATTTAATAAAGGAGCGATTAACATTCGTCGGGTCATTGAAAGATCATAGAACAAATTCGTGAAAATCTGGCCAGAATCGCACAGAGTGGTCAAGATTTTGTCTTTTGATTCCTTCGGAATTTTTTCCGATTCATTCATAAGTATATTAATGCTTTTAGCTAGAGCGGACAAACCCCTGCCTAATTGGTTTTGTTTGTCTCTATGCGCCTCGTCCCTGAAATTTCAGGATTTAGTAAAGGCGCTGTTAAGCTTTTGCAATTACTAGGAGATTTGTAGGTGTTAGAGAGCAAATTCTGTGACTCCTTATCAGTACCCTTGGTTATTGTGATGGCCCAGCGTTTTGCCAGCCCCTCGTGAATGGCATCTGAGGAATCACTGGATAGGTCTGGGTCTGCGCCCAGTATACGTGATAAATCGTCCTCTGTTTCTTTGTCCTGTAAAATCAGGGTGTCCTGATTTCTATTATCCCATTTAGGACTATTCGATTCTGATTGCTCTGAAAGAGGATCCGAGCCACCCGGGCTGCGATCTCCCCATGCAGTGTTTGCCGCTTCACTCGGAATGCGATCTACACTTGATTCTAACCTATCGCCTGTAGCGAGGCTAGTATGACGTGATCCGCGCTCGATGTTTTCCTTTAAGGAAGGAGAACGTCTACGTCGCACATTCTTGTGCGATAATGGCGAACGGGATCTGTGCACATATTCACTCCTAGTATTTCGTTGTTCCAACATTTTTTCCAGTTTTCTAATGCGTTTAAGCATATCTGCATTAGCATCGTTGTCCCTACTACGGGAGCGATGCTTATGTTTAGATTTACCCATATTATCTAAGGAGAAATTATAATATGAAATTACTTACGTAAGTCGTGTACACACAGTGGAAGCACAAAAAGGCGAATGACAGGTTGTGACAGTATCACGGCATACCACGACCCGATAGGAGACGAGAGTCGGGTGTGATTGGTATCTTTAAAATATTGTGGGAAGCACGAAAGAAAGGTGGACTACCTTGTAGGCAAGTTATGTAGAGGACCGGACGTTGAAATATAATTATAAAAAAAAGTCAGATCAAATTGAGCGTTTTTGAAATTTTAAAAATTGCGCTTTATTTTACAGCATTGCCGCTCAGTACCTATTCAACATACAGATAAAATATCTTGAGACAAAAGTTGTAGTAAATCATGTTATATATATAGCAATCGTTTTCGTTCTAAAGTCGACTGGTAAGGAAATATTGCTGAGAAACCTATTGTTTCCGTCATTTTTATTAAAATGGCGACACTTCAGGGCGGTCGTCGAGGTTGACAACTCAGAGTTTTTATTAGTACCCCAAACCTTTAAAAACATATCCAAAATTCAGAACCCTTTAACTACTTTTAGAAAATCCTTCTTTTCGTGATTTTGAAGTGTTAAAATATTTTAAGTGTTTTGAAACATATTGCAATGTTGGGGAACCACGTCAATAGAAATACGTTCATTTAAGGTTCAGAGAATTTGTTAATAACAAAAAGCATGGACTTGTCTGAACAAACAGATAAACTTTCGTCCGACACCAAGAATTTGAGTTCAGTATCATTCAATTTGAAAAGCGAGGTTTGAAACAGGTTAATAAAAATAATTTATAAGGTAACGCTTAATTAACTTCCGTTGACATAAAATGTTTATTAAAAATACAAAATCAAAATTGTTTAGTCATAAGAAAGGTAATTCAAAAGTAAAAATATTGTTAATTGATTAATTAATATAAAATCTGTGTTAGCATTAAAATTTAAATAAGTCATATAAAAATATTACGCAACGTTCGGAGTGTTTCGATTTAGTGCACCAAAAACGAATAATGCATGTCCATAAATTTCATGAAACCAATCACGAGGCAGCGAGGAAGATTTATCCAATCTAAAAAAAAATTATTTTATTAAAATTGTAACAAGTCACGATGAGCTGAATACAGACCTGTAATCTTAGAAGGTCAAAATGGTATTGATTTTTGCATCGACCAATAATAAATAATGACGAAAAATCAAGAGGCTATGATTTTCGAGGCGATGAAAAAAAAAACAATTGGGATCGGTCGATGTTTGATTAACGATAAATGGCGTTGTGTTTTATGACCACTGCGAGTAAAAATAATTAAAAATACAGAAAAATTAAGTAAAGTCGACAAAAAGTAGTGAATATTAATATAAAAAGTGTACTTACGTGGTAATAAATTATTTTCCAACCGAAATTATAAAGGATTCAGAATATTTTTACAAAAAACGAATTAAAACTACACGTGGTTTGTACAAGGCACCAAGAAAGTGATCCGTTGATATCAAGATAAGAAATAACCATCGGCGTGTTGAAGTTGAACAATCTCATGGTCAAACATCTTATGCATAAGAAAAACCCTAGAGCTTAAAGGTAAATTCCCATTAAACTTTATTTTCGTAATAAAACTCAGTGAAAATTTCGGACAACATAAACGCGTGCTTTTCTTCGTTAATGTTAAGAATTTTTATTAATAGGATTAAAATTAAGAACTGTTTACTTGATAAACCTTTTATTTACTTTATTTTGTGTAATAAAAATATAATTGTCTTTGCAACGGAAGATATTTTTTTTGATCTGTTCCGAGTCCAAAAATTTGATTTAGCATTACAGTTATTGGTCCCGGAACGAACCCAGGCTGAGAGAGGTAAGTCCATGCACACCGAGACAGTTAAAGCCGAGGTATTATTATCACATTATTTGTAAATTGTGTAAAAGTTAAATATTTCTATCGACGGGGTACATTCACGTGCACCCGCACATTGCAAAAATTTGTCACAACGAGAAACCCTATTAGCTACGACTGAACATTGCACTTTTTGACAGCCCAACGTATGGCACTTTTAATAGATTTGTGACGGGCCTAAATTGACCCAAAGAGAGGGTACGCGGATACGGGACCAGTTGCACGACGGCTTGCTCAGTGGAGTGGTCGTGGTCCAATTGGGTATTTGAAATACTCGGGGAAACTGGTCGGCGTGTAAGGGACTTACCTCTCTTTTTATTATATGGGGGATAAGGATGGGCGCCACCAAGACGATGTAATTCGCCCACACTTTCCAACGGTCCTGCGCTCGCCGTCCTGGGTGCGAACGAAGGGGAAAAAGCGTGGACTAACGAATAATTATTAATTAACGACGGTAACAAAATTTATTAACGGACACAAGAACTTAAATTAACGGACTAAAATTACCCGAACTTATTTAACGACGGTAACAAAGTTTATTAACAAACACAAGAACTTAAATTAACGGACTAAAATTACCCGAACTTATACTACCAAAAATGTAACAAGATTAACAAATAAAATAACTAGTGAACATAATAATCCAAAACTAAACGAGAAAATAACATTGGTTAACGACTAATAACTACGGAACATAATAACAACTAACTAAACAATTTGGATTTCAAGGTTTAACAATTTTTTTTTTAAAACAGAATTCACGATACCTTATAGATGTAGAGCCGCAGTGACTTTTTATTCTCCACAACTTGGAGTAGGTTACCTACACGTAACCGGCGAGTACCGTAGGAACGACGAACTTCGGTGATAACTTTTGCGAAACGCAACCACCCCACATACACAAGACAAAAACTTGCCGTTCCCGCACTCCCTTTTACAATTGCACTGCCCCTCAAAAACTAATCAAAAACCTTCCTACAAAACAACGACCTTAATTTTCTGACTTTTATTATTCTTTTTTTCGAGCCTTTCGACTCGCGGAACTCGTAAAGGTATCGTTGCCACCTTTCACTAGAAAGGATACGGCCTTAGAGGCGTTTAGGCATTCGGAAAGTGCAATTGTAAAAGGGAGTGCGGGAACGGCAAGTTTTTGTCTTGTGTATGTGGGGTGGTTGCGTTTCGCAAAAGTTATCACCGAAGTTCGTCGTTCCTACGGTACTCGCCGGTTACGTGTAGGTAACCTACTCCAAGTTGTGGAGAATAAAAAGTCACTGCGGCTCTACATCTATAAGGTATCGTGAATTCTGTTTTAAAAAAAAAATTGTTAAACCTTGAAATCCAAATTGTTTAGTTAGTTGTTATTATGTTCCGTAGTTATTAGTCGTTAACCAATGTTATTTTCTCGTTTAGTTTTGGATTATTATGTTCACTAGTTATTTTATTTGTTAATCTTGTTACATTTTTGGTAGTATAAAGTTCGGGTAATTTTAGTCCGTTAATTTAAGTTCTTGTGTTTGTTAATAAACTTTGTTACCGTCGTTAAATAAGTTCGGGTAATTTTAGTCCGGTAATTTAAGTTCTTGTGTCCGTTAATAAATTTTGTTACCGTCGTTAATTAATAATTATTCGTTAGTCCACGCTTTTTCCCCTTCGTTCGCACCCAGGACGGCGAGCGCAGGACCGTTGGAAAGTGTGGGCGAATTACATCGTCTTGGTGGCGCCCATCCTTATCCCCCATATAATAAAAAGAGAGGTAAGTCCCTTACACGCCGACCAGTTTCCCCGAGTATTTCAAATACCCAATTGGACCACGACCACTCCACTGAGCAAGCCGTCGTGCAACTGGTCCCGTATCCGCGTACCCTCTCTTTGGGTCAATTTAGGCCCGTCACAAATTTTCTTTTTTTTTCAATTTTTTTTTTAAAATCCCAGCCCTCCCATTTTTTTTTATTAAATATGAAAATGTGTCCCAAAAATTGAAACGAAGGTCACAGATTCCGTACATTGCAATATGAAACTTCATTGTTTAGTTAAAGTAGAAGTGAGAATATGATAGAGAGTATTAAATACTCTCTTTATATAATAATAATAAATAAATTTATTTTATTTATTTAAAAAATAAATAAATTTTATTTATGTATACATCTGTTTTTACAGCATTTTACATCTGCCGATTTCTTTGTCTGTTCTCGTTGCGTGTTGAAAATGTGTGACGTGCACCGATGACCTACAGCTTAACGTGGATTTTGAACCACGGGAATAGACGATTTTTACACCGTCACTCCGATGAGGAAAGTGTTAATGTCATTTATAATATAATGTTACATGGGGATAGCAGGTAGACATTTGGTGAGCGAAAACACCTTCTATAGATATAGCACATCCCAGGATTTGAACCAATGGAGCTTGGCATGAGAAGCTAACACGCTTCTTTTATATTATACATTTTTATATGCATAAATAATCGTAAAGCTGCAAGTAGTGCACATGTTCCAACGAAATTAGGTTAATTTTCTATGTTTTCAATGTTGATGAAAATTATTATAAAACACCTTCTACAACATAAAAATTTCAGAGCTTTCTTAGGATCAGTTTCAGGAATGTTAAATAAGGATTTGAAATTATAATTAATCAATCTCTGATCAAATACAATGGTTTTTAATTGTTGTTACTATGGTTATCGTTTTTAACACAGGCTAAAGTTAATCAACGTTCATGAAATTGGACATTTTAGTGTCATATTTAAAGATTATTATAACGGCTATATAAGCATAGCAAACAATCAAACAAAAAAAATAATACAAGATCAAAAAGAACTCCCGAAAACAGAACTAATAGTTCAAATTAGTGTGCAAGACTTCACTGTATGAGTGTAGTCCATAATAGATTCAGAAAACCATCCCCTGTTCGTTTCATGTGAAGTCCCGAAGTTTTATGTTAAGTTAATTTTTGTTTAACTTTCAACGGAACTTTAAAAAATAACAGAAAAGTTCTTTAAAATTATACGTATTAGTGTGGTGCTGAAATGTACTTAATTAAATTGCTGGCGTTTAATAGGTAGTAATAAAATATGGCCATTTAAAAAGACGAATAGCAACCCTTAATCGACTTGTAACGAGCGTACAACCACCTCCGTCAGTGAGTAATAGACACAAATTTAGAAACGAGATTATAACAAAACGGTACGAGTATGTTTACCAGTATTATTAAATATTTGCTCATTTTTAACATAAACTCTAATTTTCTGTTATACCATTAGTGAATTGCAAAGACCATATAAGCGGAATAAGCATTTTAAACGTGTCACTACTACAATAGAGAAATTGATATGACATGTGACTCGTAATTTCGAATAGGCTAAATCAATTTCAAAGAATTTATAATAATTTAACATCTAAAAACGGCTCTAAAATCAACACGAAAGGTCTTTAACTATACGAGTTGCTATTTCGCACGGCGTCTCACCGCGGTCTATAGCAGTCTATACGTCTATAGTATTCACCTAGTATTCTATATTAGTATGTAAAGATGGAACCATATAAATTGGCCCTTGCGTCACGAGTTTCTGATTAAAAAAAGACATCCTGCATATAATTTATAGGCCAATCGACAAGTGTTTTAATGCGTAAAAAATGGAGGCAAGCCGGAATAAATTTTATTCTCTTTATTAGAACCTCTAAATTTTGAACCCTCTAGCGACCCCGGATTTTGTCACAACAGAGGAAAAATCACGTGAAGAACGACAGTTTTACGATTATTCGTGAATATATCGGTTTGAGTGCATTTTAGAGCAAAATGTAGGGTTATTGAAAGTAAAGAACACTAAATTGTCTAGAGAAAAAAATTTATACTTTTTTTCTTCTTAATCTAACGGTTACGGAGTTACAGCCATGAAAACTTGTGGTATGTCTTTAAAATTTTTTATTCGTTAATGTCATTAATAGATATTCCGCAGATCCAAAAATATATACTATAATGCATGGTTTTAAACCATTTTAACCGATTAATATTTATATCAACCATGATCCTCCTCAATGTATCTGCAAAGGATAGGTAGCGAGTGACTACAAACAGAAGAGCAGGTCGCGAGACATGGAGGAATCAGAACATGCCAACCTATCACATATCATGGGTCTGCCTATTATTAGTATATTCTCAAAAGTGGTGAGCATTAAGGCCCTCCTGGAGGTGAAATTATATTGCAGAATCATAAATGTTAATGTCATTGAAGAGAAATTGAGTTCCTATGCGATTAAACCGGATTAAACATTGTCCATAACACAACATTAGCAAATATTCAGTCTAAATTCGGTAGTCCCATGAGCTTATGTGGCGTATTTTCCTAAGGCAAACAATATGTTCAATATTTATTTATTTCAATATAATACCTATAATTGCCGCGTGAATCGCCTTCGAACGCGAGATTGAATGGCTGGCTTTCCAGCACTTTCCTAAACATTTTGCATAATGACAGAACTACCTTAAAAATGAATTGAGATTTTCCGAATTTGGTGCAAGTACAAAACAGGCGCGACTGAGCATGCGGATACCATACCGGTCCCGAAGAAAATATTTTTGAACAGGCCAACCGTTCTCTGACGAAAAATTGCTGTGCGATCGAACCGTGCACTAGTTGCTCCAATAATTAAAACTGTAATAAAAAGATAGAGTTATATTAAAATGAAAAGAAAAGGTGCATTTTAAAACGCACTTATTTGACTAGAGATTTTAAGCTTAATTCGTACTATTTTTACTAATGACACAGATGCCAATTTATTTGAGCCCAACTCTACATACATTAGATCCAGGACTTGCCTTTTGATTACTTTCCAATAGTTGCAACTTATTATCGATCTATGATTTGATACTATGATTTATTTATATGAAACTTGGAGAACCAAAATATATATTGTTATGAAATACAACACGCCTAATTTCAATTTTAATGGCAATGTAATACCACAGGTAATACCATAATAATTAAGCGGTAACTCTTCGAAAAAATGCAAACTCAGTTTATATTTCATTTAGCAATAATTAATACATTGTAGTAAATTAAAAATGATTGCAAATCAGACGGTGGGGCACTTGTAACTTAAAATTGAAAATTAATTTGTATTATTTGTATCCAAGACACTATGTAAGAGTCTAAACAGTCTCTTTTATTTTGGATATAAATTAAAATGAATAAATTTCACTTTCTCTTCTATAATGTTAATAATTTCATCTAATAAGATTTTAATTGTGCATTATTTGCAGGCTTTCATACTTATAGAAAATCATTGCAATAAACTTGAAAATTGAATAACGGAATATATTTTATGGATTCGATGAGTTTATTACGAAAATGAAATTAATGTAATGTACAGGTTTTCATGACATTTTCAGCTAATTGAAATTTAAGGTGTAGGTATATTAAGGGTTCGAGGGTTCTACAATAACTGTAATTGCTTATCCAATTGTTACATTCAAAATCCTAACATTAATTTGACTTAAAAACAAGTAATTAGATTATCAAAAGATTAGAGTACCAATAAAGCTTGGATATCTACTATAATCTTTCTCGAGATCGTGCGGTTAGACGACCCAACGAACAATGTTGGATTTTCATAATAAATTTATGGTAAAAAAACCTCGACTAAATTGTTCTAAAGTTTGCACAAATTCTTCATAAAACTTATATTGTCTACTTTTCAGCATTAAGTAGAACAAGACACATTTTAAATTATTTTGATAATGCCATCAATAAAATAATACTAACACCATAATTGGGCATCATCAGGGCTATTTAATAAAATCCCACGTAACAGATAAAATGCAAACAAATTATAAAAACGCTTAATTTACATATTTTAGCCCTCTAAAGTTGAACTCCAAACATAAAATTAAATCATATTACTCGGGTACGCTAATTTTCTGAAGAAAATTTGATTAATAAATTTTAAAAGAACGTCATAAAATCTTAAAATTTGCGTTACTTCAAAAAGGTAATTAATTTTGAAAATGTATTATTAAATTATGTTTCATAAATGTAAACAGGTAAATAAATATATATTCCAAGAATTCTTAGTAATGAAGTGATTAATGAAGATGTTAATGATGAGCCAGTTCCTGCTACAATTATTATTAAAATATTTAACTTTGTCATCAAATTAGTCACAACTTATTATTTATCTATTTTTTTTCTGAAATTTGTTAAAACTACTTAATTCTCACGTGCAAGAGAGTGTTGTAAAGTAATAAACTGTCTGACGTTATTGAGCTATAAATCGCGTTTAATTTCTTTATCTTATTTGTAGAAGAATTAATTTCTATTTTTAATTATTTTTTAATAATTAAATAAACTAATAAAATAATTTCAAAAAATATGAAACATTTAAACATTTCTTGAAACATTATAATATATTATGTATATGTATACTATGCTCGATTTTTCTTCAATATCAAATTTCTAATTTACTTCTCTTTTCTAGAAATATTTTTATGTTTAATATTAATTTATGTAAACATGAACCCACATAAGAGGAATAACCAGGGGTTGTCGGGACACATTCCTCTATGGGTGGTTGACGAATAATACGTTACATATTATTGTAAAGTCAATGAGTTATTTTAAGTACTTATTAGTATTACTCAATATTCAGAAGGTATAAATAACATTTTTCGATGCACTTTCGGTGTGAAAATCCAGCATCGAAATAATCAGAGGTGGATTACGATCAGGTGCTGTCTAAGTCCAGTCAAGATAGCTAAAATATTAACCAAACTCGGAAATAATTAGCATAAACATGAAACTATTTGTATAAACTATAAAAAATTTGTGTTCAGTATTAGTGTAAGAAAATTGCGAAAAAAAATCTAAAATCGGTTTTCTGAGATTTTTCAACGGATTTTGTTAGATAATGGTTCGTATACTTTAACATTAGAAAAGTCCTCGTGTCTGAACCCCGAGGTTTTGGCAGACATCAAATTTTTATACTGTAAATATTTCAAACAAACAAAATGTTGATTCTATAACATAATATCTTCGGTTTGTTCTAAAAGAATCCTTTTCCCAACTAAATTTTGATATAAAATATATTTTTGTCTTAATTTTATGAAAGTTTACTTTTCGACTTATAGTAATTTTGAACAAAAGTTTTATACGTCATCAAGTTTTGTAATATTTCTTGAAATGCAATTTAAAAATCGCCCCTAAGGGAATTTTTCAGCGGGCTTTTCACAATAAGATATTTAAGGAAAATAAATCATTCTTGACAACTTATAAATTGACTTTTATTTTATGTTTAAATTTGAACTTATTTTCTATTAGTTTTATTTAATTTTTTAAATTCAATATTGGTCCGGTGCGGGGGTCTGAAGAAATAAATTGTTAAACGTTATAAATAGTCCGGACGGTAAGGAACAAATTTACATTAGAACCTTGCACTTTGTGATAGAAGCATGAAATTTGGCACAAGTGTAGATTCAAACCTCCTTTACAAAATAAGATGTGACGCCACGCCGACCCACGCCCCCTTCAACCCCTAGACGCAAAAACACCCCCCAAATTTTAGTTTATCCTATTTATTTCGTAAACCGCTCATCATACGGTAACAATGCATCAGAGAAAATAAATTTATAATTAAATTTTAAACAAAAAAGGTTCTAAGGATATTTTTGATACGACTTACGGTTTCGATAGAATCATCACGTAAATTTAGGTCAAATATTGCGCGCACTACCGAAACTCGCGGATTTTCATAAGACGGACTCGTAAAGAACAAAATGACTATAGAATCTTGAACTTTGTAATAGAAGCATAAAATTTGGCAAAATTATAGATTCAAACCTCCTTTACAAAACAAAATGTGACGCCACGCCGGTCGCCGCCCCTTCAACCCTTAGACGCAAAAACACCCCCAAATTAGTTTATTCTGTTTATTTCGTAAACGGTTCATCATATGATAAAAATACATCAAAGCAAATAAATTCATAATTAAATTTTAATCAAAAAAGGTCCTTGGGTTTTTTTCATACGAGTTACAGTTTTCATAGAATCGTCATGTAAATGAAAGTCAAATATGGCGCGCACTGCAGAACCCGACAATTTTTCCCAAATATGTCGTGCTTCGCCACTTTAACATTTTTAACATAAAAAATTACTGAAATAGAAATAAGAAAGGACAATTATATATCTGTAATGTTAATTGCTTGTTTGTCAAAATGTATTTTTCATAAGTTTTTAAGCACTATTGTACATAATAAAACTACACATTTTAGACGAAAAATTTATTATTTATAGCTAATATTTTAAAAACGACCGCCATAAATACACAGTTCAGTACAATTAAAATTTGCTTTTATGCATTTGCACCGTAATGCTAATTGTTTTTTACATCCAAATTTAGTTACTGCAATTTTTCTGATTAGTCGGAAATATAATATTCCTTATTTTATGCGATATAACCGCGGTTGTCTATTGCTTACAGTGCAATCGGCTACATATTATCTCGTCGACTTTTTCTTAATGTGTAACGTGTAACTCATTTTGTCATCTGTGCCCTTTGCATAAAGAAGTAATAAATTATTGGCGATTTACATTACCGTTGGTGGCGCCACCAGCAATAACAACATGGCTGTGTTTAGACGTATATTTCATAATTTAAAGTCATATTCTGGTAAAAATTTGCGAAGAGTTCAGTATGGGGTTAAATTTATTGTAATATGTTTTGTTAATTAATTGATTTTGTTATGTTTTGAGCCTGAAAAACGAATTTTTATTTTCATATAATACGTCATTTACTAATTTGAAATTCTTCCGCATGGTGGCGTTTGCTTAATGTAAATTGCGAATAGTGAATGTGATAAATTAATTAATATTGAACATAACCAACTGATGAGTAAATAATGTTTTAAGCGGTGATGGTCTTATAGTGAGTAAGGAGTGTTCATTTTACTAATAAGTGGACAACTTGAATTACCTGTAATAATTACAATTATCAGCCGATATTTGATCTAATAAGATTCTGTATAAAAGAAATGTTTTTTTAACACACATCACCTTCAGTTATCAGTTTTGTCAAATATATAACGCCATGGAGCGCATTTCAGCGCATTTAAATTGACACCCGGAAAGTTATCTTGCAAAAGTTGTGTTCCGAAAAATTATCCCTAAGAAAACTTGCGAAAATTGTTAAATGCTTAAAGTTGGCGGTTTTCCAAATTATTGAAAAACTTGAGGAGTATAATACGCTTGATGATTTTCCTAAATCTCATCATGGACAAGGGTCTATAAATGGTGTAGCTGAAGAAAACGTTTTGAAGCTGTTCCGTTTTGAACATCGTTTTGAAATCGTTTTGAAATCCAAAAAGTTCTTCTCTGTACGAAAAATTATCAAAAACTTGGCAGTTAATGTTGGTACGGTGCAAAATATTAAAAAAGACACAATATTAAAACTTATAAAACACAAAAAATATCTAAACAGCCTGCGAAAGAATGGCAAAGTTGAAAAAAATAGTCCAAAAAGTGCTGAACTCCGTCTTATTGAGAGATGCTGCGCTTTAATTAAAAGATATGTAAAAAAGAATGCCCGGGAAGCTGAAACTCTGCAAAAATTTAAAAAATGTGGAGCGGAGCAAGTAGGAAAATTTGTGTTTTAAGTATAAGATGAAGGATAAAAACCATTTCTCATAGTATAACTTTAACTAAATACTTATAATCGGCATTAATATTAACAATTTACTGACGATAATTAGGTAACGATTTATTCAAATGTTGTGTCTTATTATACAATAGTGCTTAAAAACTTTTGAAAAATATATTTTGACGAACAAGCAATTAACATTACACTCATTACAGATAGATAATTGTCCTTTCTTATTTCTATTTCAGTAATTTTTTATCATAAAAGTGGCGAAACACAACATATTTGGGAAAAATTGGTGAGTTCTGTAGTGCGCGCCATATTTGACTTTCATTTACATGATGATTCTATGAAAACTGTAACTCGTATGAAAAAATTCTAAGGACCTTTTTTGTTTAAAATTTAATTCTGAATTTATTTGTTCTGATGTATTTTTATCGTATTATGAACTGTTTAAAATAAACAGGATAAACTAATTTGGGGGTGTTTTTGCGTCTAGGGGTTGAAGGGGGCGGCTACCGGCGTGGCGTCACATCTTGTTTTGTAAAGGAGGTTCGCATCTACACTTGTGCCAAATTTTATGATTCTATTATAAAGTTCAAGGTTCTCTAGTAGTTTTGTTCCGTTTTGTTCTTTACGGTCAGGCTTATTTTTATACAATAGTGCTTAAAAACTTTTGAAAAATACATTTTGACGAACAAGCAATTAACACTACAGATAGATAATTGTCCGTTCTTAATTTTCTATTTCAGTAATTTTTGTGTACGAGTGGCGCAACATGGGGAATTTGGAGAAAATCTGCGAGTTTCGGTAGTGCGCGCCATATTTGACCTAAATTTACGTGATGATTCTATGGAAACGGTAAGTTGTATCAAAAATATCCTAAGAACCTTTTTTGTTTAAAATTTAATTAGAAATTTATTTGCTCTGATGTATTTTTATCGTATGATGAACGGTTTACGAAATAAATAGGATAAACTAAAATTTGGGGGGTGTTTTTGCGTATAGGGGTTGAAGGGGGCGGGGTTCGGCGTGGCGTTGTGTTGTGTTCCATAACGTCCGGACTATTATAAAACATCGTATAGATAGATACCTCTACTATATAATAAAATAAATTAGTACATAAGATAAATCCTGAGAAAATCCCGACTAACTACTTTATAAAAAAATAATTAAAGTTAAATTAAATCCGACGTTATAATATTTTTGGTCAAGGGTTGATTGGTCAAATTAATTCATGCTTATCGTATACAATAATCTACATAAGTAGCCTATTAGAGGAATCCCCGTTATGAAGCGTGGGAGGTAAGGATGACTGCAATAGAACAGTTTATTCAATGAGGAAGAACAATCAGTTTGCTTTATACATTAATTGTCATTTAGAGCAAACAGACAGAAGAGTATTGCCCTTGCATTTACACAAAAAAGTGTTTGTAAAGCTTTTCCTTCGTGTTCAAAGATTATAATAATTTTGTAAAAAAAATTTATACAATTTAGATTACAAAATAAAATTTGTCATTTATTTATCAACTACTATATTTTTAATCAAACTAAAGTGGTAATTCTTGTATTACCAATATATTTTTTGGAAAACAGGTCAGACATACGATGAAATTATTAAGAAAATAACCACAGCAATGTTTTGTCAATTGGTTTTAAATGTTGATTTGTTGCTTGATGTTTGTATTGCGTTGGCACTTCCCAGAGTACTCTGCCCCTCCCACCCCGAATAGGTTCTGCACGCCACTGACGTTTCCATCCCCTCAAAGTTGCAACCCGTACCCCCAAATGGGCATAAGTATTATTTTCAATGCTAGAATCTCGTTATGTTTGGATAATGCTGAGTTTCCATTGATTAACTAATATTATACAGATTCGTTAATTTTAAGTTATTTTCTTTTAGCGGGTATGTACATACTGCTGGTAAAAAAAAGCAGTGCAAACTATGTGCATTGTTTATTTGGCTCTGGAGGACTGCTGAAGTTTTTTCAGCTTCGATACATTACAGCCTTATCGTCTGAAAATGTTGCCAAAATATTGTTGTTGTCGGTTGGCACATCAAATTCAATAGTTTCAAACAATGTATCAAAAATTATTATACTAGCGTTTCTACATAATAACTCGAACTAAATATGTATACCAACAATCCAAAAAGTAATAAGGAAACAAAGCAAATCTACACTAAATAATATATTAACTACATAATTATTGTTAATTTTAAACGTTTTGTAATAATTCTTCTTCTTCGTGTGCCATATCCGGTCCCCCGGACGTTGGCGACCTCTCTCCTATTCATGTGTAATGCGTTTGAAGTATTAGCACACACATAGGGGACCTACTGCTTAACGCGGGCTCCGAACCGCGGGAAGTGTATACACTTCATCTCCAGAGAGGCTGTACCAGGCAGATTACACCTCGGTGGTTTGCCATTGCCTTCCGAGGGGAGACAGTCAGAATAAAGTTTTTATTGAGCCCGGAGTCGAACCAGGCATTCCGCATTAGCAGCAACGCACATAACCGCTTCAGCTAACGACCTTCTCGAATTGTATAATAATTACAGAGATTAAATTAAATAAAATTAATTTAAAAGATTAAATTTTGAAAAGTTTAAAGAAACGTAAATTTTACATTAGGGTTTCAGCAATTTAGGCAAAAAAATTTTAATTTTTAACACGATTTTCTAATTAATCAACCGATAATATTCCAATAAAAGTGTATTTTTTTAAATATCTATTCGATTTATTGAGTAGGAAATTAATATTTTTAACTATATAAATAAATATGGAAATTGATTCTACTGCAATATTGTTATTTAAATTTTCCTAAATATTTTTTTAAACGTTCTGACCCTTAGATTACCTGTTTAATATGGGGTGGTATCGACGAGTCATTTAATCATCAGTTATCGACATGTATAAAATTTTTTGTGAAGCGACTTCATCAAAATACAAAGTGATTAGATTGACAGAAGTACTGAGTAAATATAATTCGTACATTTTCAAAAATAATTAGCTTCAAAAAAAAGCAAGCTGTAAACATCATAATAGAATTTGATTGGAAAAGAGATAGCAAATTGATCAAATTTCACCAATGAAAATAAACTTTCAGAAAAATACAGTGAAAATAACGATCTTTTGGAAATACTAATAAAACAATTGAAGTCATAACGAGCCTTAAAATTTGTTTAAATATATTAATTAGTATATTTCATTATTTAATAGTTTTATTTTATTATATGAAATACAGGGTTCTGAATTCAAAACTTGCCATTTTAGAAAAATATAGGATAATCCATAAGAATGTAGGTAGAGAGTTCGCGAACATTTCTAAAATAGGTTGCACTTATTGTCTAGCCAATAACAGAAATACATCTAAAAAATTTAATTTGATCAAATTTTAATTATTTTCGGAATAAAATTATTAGTGGTTTACAAAAAACAATAATATAAATCTTGAAATTATTCCTGGCCCACTAACATCAACTGTTGGATCAAATTTGTTTTAAAACTTTTAACACTGGCGCAGTTCAGGGAAAACAGAATTCTTCATTTTAGTTGTACGAAATGCTTCAACATTAAAGTTGTTTTTTTGACGTGTATTATGCCCATGTATACCTGAGACGTATTTTAAATTAAGTTGTAAGTATTCAGGGACCAGTTTCATTCTAATTTTAAATATAAGCATCATTGTGTTAAATAGGACCCTCTGCCTAATACTCATTAAATTCAATTTTTGTGACATCGATACAATTGGAGTGAAACTATCACATGACCAGTACGTTTCGCATACTACATCGATTCTGGATGCATTGCAGTTCTTGAAAACGGTATATGCCGGCAAAGCAAACAAAATGGTAGAACAATATTCAATATGTGGCGAAACGATAGCTTTATATAACAGGAATCTTGTACCCATAGAAAGATTCCTACCTATTCTACTCAGGAGATAAGCCTTATTAGACATTTTATTCATAACATAGCCTGAATAACTATGAAAATTAAAATGTCGGTCCAATTTAACTCCCAAGTAATACTTAACTTCACTGGAATACTCTAGTTTACAATTATTAATATAATCATTTAAATTTAATAAGTCTGCACCACTCGATTCGCCTCTGCCTGTGAAGACGATGTACTTGGATTTACTGACATTAATTAAAAGTTGGTTATCGCAAAGCTATTCATCTACATTTTCTAAATCAGAATTTAGTTTCTTCAACATAACACCAATATCTTTTCCCACAACATAGTAAATCATAGTATCATCGGCAAGACGATCAACTTCACAATTTTTTACAGTTGTCTGTATGTCATTTATATAAATTACAAACAAAATGGTTCCCAACACCGTTCCTTGTGGAATTCCATGAAATACACTTCCACCTTGTTAGATATAATCCCCCTGAATTTCACCTTTTGATGCCTATCCATTAAAAATTTCATTAATAATAACGAGAGATTTATAGTTTCAAATACTCTCCTAAAATCTAAAAATATTGTCAAAACAATCTCACCATCATCAATACATCAATACTTCTAAACCATTTATCACAGACGTTAATTAGTAAAGATTCGCATGAATGACCCTTTCTAAAACCTGACTGATTTGATACTATCACCTTATACTTTTTCAGGAGAAGCAAAATAAATTTTTTTTAATTCGTTTTTTATAGTGGTATTGTGTCCCAATGAAAGAGAGTAACGTATATTTTTAATTTTAATTTAATATTACTATAACTTTCGATAATATGGCCTAAAAATGATGTACGGTGCAAGAACGGGATTGTTACACACATAATTTTGGATCAAATCATGTTGACTGCAAGAACGGGATATGTAACACAAACATAAAGGCTGAAATAAACTGAATTTTTTTATTAAAACTACTACTAGAATCTTGATAAGGGTCTTCCACATCAACTACACTTCCGTCGGTACCACTCATAATTTTAATCTTAAATTTAACTAGAAAACACCGTAAAACTACCATGAAATTCAATGGTTTATTCCAGACTTCTAATTGCACCTGCACGTTGCAAGAAGGGCACATGATAACATGTGTAGTATAAACAACAAATATTAAGTGCAAGAATGGGATATGTTAAGTGTACATATCCCGTTCTTGCACCTTTTTGTACGAGGGGATATGTTATTTTCACTTGTAGCTCCGAATTTATTTTAAAAAGAAATTCCATAATTTTACCAAGCGAAGAATGTTCGTTTTAGAACCCAAATCTCCAAAAATCTTACTTTTCAAATTTTTGTACATATCCCCTTCTTGCATCAGGGTCTTCAATTATTGTTCTTTGACCATCAACTCTAATATTTTTTCGTACACAGGAACCGTATTTATTGGTTTAAATTCATCGCACAAGATTTTTTTGTTAACTCTACTCTAGGCACAATAATGGATGTTTTCCACTCTGAGAGAAACATTCCTGATGAAAACAAACAGTTTATAACATCCACGAAAAGATTACCTATCACTTCAAATGCACTTCTTATAATAATGGTTGATACTCCATTCTCGCTACCAATAATATACCAATATAATGCAGGGTGTGCTAAAATAGTATATTATGCACCAAGGTTGAAAAGAATACTATTATTGCCGAGGGCCAAGATTATACAAGGCCCTCGGCACTAATAGCCTAATAGTATTCTCAAGCGTGATGGTGTATATACCATTTTTTTCACTGCTAGAACCTTAAATATTCTTATTTAACAAATTTTTCATCATTGATAATAAAATTTGTAGCCTGAATTTCAAATTTAATTAATATTGCTCGTTTTATGATTGACATTTTTAAAAAGTGAACAATTTAATTTGACGCATGACGTTCTGTTTTTAATTTCGTATTAATTGCTACTTCATCAGTAAGTAACAACCATCTAAAACCTACTGATTTGAATTAAGAAGCTAATAATAGTATATTATAGGCCAAGGTTGTGAAGGCCGTCATTATTGCCCTAGCGCCAAGATTATATTCCTCGGTGCTTTGCACCTCGGAATATAATCTTGGCGCTAGGGCAATAATGGTCTTCACAACCGTGGTTTATATACGATTTTTTCCACTACTAGATTTATTACCATTTTTTAAAATTCTTTTTAATAAAAACATTTTCAAATTTAAAATATTTATTTCAAATGACAGTTTTGTTTTGTTGATTTGACAGTTGTTGACAAATTTAGGTTTTGTAATAAAATTTATTAAATCGCGTCTGTCAAATCATTTCATTGGTTCATTTTTTACCTTGGTGTATAATGCAAACATTATTGCCACTATAGTCCATCCGTTTTAACAGAACTAGATTGTACTAAAATTGTGAACTCGGAACGTGATTGGTTAAAATTTTTACAGATTTACACTGCCAAAATTTTATTTGCGATTGATAACTCACGAATATTTTTTTCTAAAAGTTTCTGGCAAATTTAAATAATTTGTTGAAGATAAATTGCTATTTGATAAAAAAAATACTTTTAACTCGATTATTTCAAGTATCAAATAAGTGACATTTGGTTTTTGTCACTCATACACTTTAATTATTTGACGTTTCCCAGTGTAAATCTGACTTGCCGTTCAAGGCGACCTCTACTGCAATCCAAAACCAGATGGACTATAGTCTAAAATACGTCACTTCACATGTGACTTGGATAAGTAATAATAATAATGGTAGCCTATATGACTAGTAGTGGAAAAAAGGATTTTTCTTGCATTTAATAAGTGAAATTCCGAGACTTAAGGTACTTCAAAGCGAGAACAAAAAAAGCATGGTCAATAATTATTGTATTATTGACCAAGTGAATAAAATTCAATTTCTCCGATTAATAATCGGTTAATAATGGTAGGGTTTATAAGCTAGTAGGGAAAAATAATATTATAAGCAATTCTTTCATAAAACCCTTAAAATTTAAAAAAATAGTTTGGTCTGTCTGTCTACAATGATCCGTTAATGCATTATAAAATGCACCTTTCATATTTTAAATAGAACAACACCACAACATTGTCCATTATAAGGAACGTATCTTTACACATTATACCGCATTACATTCCGATTGGTATCCTAACGTGCCCTTTTATTAATGTTGCTCTGCGAAAGAAGTTACCGAAGCTTTCTTATTTTATTAGAGGCATCCTGTATAATCTTAATTGTAAGGGACAAATAATTGTGAACATATCTTCCATGAATCTCAAGTTTACCTGAATTGAGAAAAGCATAAAGACCGAACTGTGCCAAAGGCTCGATGCTCTAGTGAAGGTGGGGGGCAATTTTTGTATGTGAAATTTTCGCGAAAATATATGGCGTACAATTTATCGGATTAATTCGATGAAATAATAGTTATCTTAAACAGTAGCATTCACGTAATGTCGCTATCCCGATAAAGTTAAACAGTTACGTTCTACACATATAGCCTATGGCCAAACTATGGCCTTTGAGTATGGCGATAATCTCCCAGAATGAGGCATAAAGCTGAAAAACTATAACCTTCATGTATGGTTGCAATCCCCTTGAATGAGGCCGAATAAGTTGTAGTCGCCACCCGCCTGAGTCAAACCGAAGACAGAACAACAACGTTCTTCAGGTATTTCCTAAATTTCCTTGAGTGCGATGGCAAAGGCCGAATTACTATAATTGCCCAAATGTAGAATAGAAAGTTAGTTTGATCTATGAACGTATATGAATATGTTGATTATATTATTATTGTACGCTGCTACGACATTTACAGATAGTGAACGAATAACTAAGCAGCTAAGGTGATCGCTTCTCATCCCAAGATTCACATATTCGAATCCTGTGATGCACTGTTTATAGAAGGATTGTTTGCCCACCAAATGTCTACCTGCTGGCTCTAGGTGCTATCATATATCGCCAAACACTTCCCTGATTGGAGTGGGTGGTGTAAAAATCTTTTATTCCCGTAGTTCGGAATTCACGTTAAGCTATACTCGTATAAGTCCTTTGTGCTCGTCACATATCGGACGAGCACAATAACGTTGGCTATCAATTGACCGAAGAATGTCGTAAGACGTTAAAAATCGAATGCATAATAATTTACAGTTAATGTTAAACCATTTAATTTTAGGGATACACCCACACTAAAGAATTACAAAATCCGCAGTTTTAATTACACACACTAATATATTTATACTTAGATAATATACATGATACGACCTACAACTTAACGTGAAATCCGAAACACGACACAATTAATTCGGGGTTACAAAAGAATTCGTTAGGTACTATACGATATGTGAGCCTCCCGGTATACGATATCGATAAGTCAATAATGTATTCCTAAATTTTTGAGCAGGTGCTTCGATTCTTAACTACCCATGATATACATAGGTAGTTATTGAATCAAATTAATAATTATTAAGGTACTGCCGAGAAATTTTAAAAAACGTTTAAAAATAACATTCAATTGTTCGTATGTACGATAAATGCATGAATCTAATTAGGTAGTAGAGAAGAGAAGACAAATAGAATATGATGTTAGAGGCTTCAATTAGCGCACAAGAGAAAAGGTTTTAAAAAGTTATCCCCTTTCTGACCTAAATATATGTACACATATTAATGAATTTCTTACAATCGATAGCAGGTAGAACGGAAATAAATGTAGTTAGTAGAGTGTCACTGTATACAATTAAGAAACACAAAAGTAATTATGTAAACGTACTATAAAAAAAATTTGAAGTAAAATATGGAGCTGATTTCAGGACAAAATTCAAAGTTTCAAAGATTATGACTAACATTTCCTTTTTAATATGTTTTAAACATAATAAAAATTTCATCAAATCCAATATACTATCCTAAAAGAATTTTTCACTACGATCGAGAAATATAATAATTAAAACAAACACACCAAAATTTAATTTAAAAAAAATGATAACTCACTCTTCTTCCTTTTTTTCGTCTTGTACTGTAACTGTTGTTGGTGGAGGCGGTAAATCATCTAAAGGAAGTGTTTCTTCCGGTGGGGTTGGGGGAGTTTTATCAAACTCTGCCATAGGAGCCAATTCCGGCATAGGGGACACAGAATTACTATCCATTATACGATTGTAATTGTTTCGATTTTATATTAAATTTTATTTAAAATCGCACTATATTTAACAAACTTTTAGAGTTATCCGTAATAACTTACCGAAAGAATGCACAAACGAGCACTGCTTTTGTCACACGAAGATATTTAATTTAAAACGATTGCGTTGTTTTCGAAATATTTAAAACCTGTAGCGTTTGTACATAATTTTTAAATAATTAGTTTGTTGTATAATTTAAAGTTGAACTGATAATTTAAATGTTGGCACGTTGTTTGATATTTTCATTTTCGAAGAAATCCTAGTAAAATTGAGCGAAGTATACTTGGCGCATGGCAAACGCTCCACAGTTCAATGGGGTTCAAAATTTTCTCTGGAAAAAAGTAAAAGTTATTACTAGCTTCATCTACCATGTAATGTATTATTTATAAAATTATTTACGTTTTTAATTGGATGAAAGTAGAACTACGTAATGCTTTGTAATTACAATTCGATTGAAATTGAATGTTAGAAGTTTCTATTATTTAAACGGTAACTGCTACACACGGAATTATTTTTATAATAGTGCAGATATCAAAAACATTTCTTGTAAGGAAAAATTTTGTTGAGAGTTTTCAGAGATCAATTTTCTGCCTTATTTATAACAAACGGGCGAAGAGTACATAATATAATATGTAATTACTTCCGAGATTTCTTATCTGCCTCTCATATTGCATTCTTCATTTGTTTCAATGGAGGATACCTACATAGTATGTATATAAATTTTTAATTTGTCTGTTTCAAAACATAATATAATTGGTTCTTTCTATTCTTGTACAAAACTTTAATCATTCTTTTAGGCGCTTATATTGCTGTTTTCTATTTAAGCAAAGTTTTCGAAGCTCCGTGTGCAATCCAATGTAGTACAGGTATATTCAGCATGTTATATAGTCGTCGCTCCTGAAACTTTCTTGTTTTGGTGAACGTACTACTAAAAATATAAACTAGCAAAGAATTTTTGTTTTATGCATGGTTTTAGGTAATGTATCTTTTTTAAATAAGTATTTAAAAATTGCTAAAACCTATCGAGTAAACGCACCAATACGTAAAACCTATTGCCCCCTTTGAATTAAAATTAAATTTCCATAAGCACATTATAAATAATTATAATTTGATATTTTCAAAGTTATAAACCATCAAATCAAACTAGCGCAATTAAATAGGAGTTTCAGAGGTAACTATGAATTTAAACACTTATACTTAAGGAATGCTAATTAAGATTGTAATACTTGTGGTGGTACTCCAAACCAAATTACAAGAAATTGTTACATTTTAATTTGTACATTTAAATGATTGACGTTATTGCTTGATTTTTGTATTGGCAATGTTGTGGATGACATCTGATAGTCACTTCAAAATTTAATATCAATGGCGTTTCGCTGTTATAACAAAGAACTTCCTCTACGTATGTTTATATAGTTGAAATGCTATGTTTATTCCATTTACTCAATATTTAAAAAACAATTAAAAATTAAACAAATACCTTATATATAATTAATTTCTCAACAATAATGATAAATTATCGATTTGATTAATAAAACAATAAATTTATTGTTTCGTCATAACATTATAATATTATACTACACAGTAGTATTTTGTACATATAGCAAATGATTTTTCCTCATTTTTTAACTAGAAAAATTATTCCTAATAATACTAAGTACCTAAGGAGATCTTTGAATTTCCTGTGCGGATATACAAAATTATAATTTTAACTTTTAAAATCAAACTCGAAAATCAAATTAAATAACTACCCCCAAAAATGAATTTTCAATCAATTAACACGGTCATTGTTTTAAGGTTAATATAATTATTTAATAATCAAAGTGCAGTTGCACACTTTGTCAATCTAGGAATGTAATCAATCATCGACTATAATTATTTTAAATTAGTAAAATTACCTATCCGGTATAACTTGTTGTAATAATTAATTATTTTATATTTAGTCGGTTCTTGATTAAAATTAGGAAAATGGTAGTTCGATATAGTCGATATTCCACATTTTGATGAAAGGTCGGCTTTCAATATTTAATTTTCATTTATGTGCGGCCCAAATTTTTAAATTAAAATTTGTTATTAAAATCTTATCTGTAGTAATATTTTCGATTGCCTATTTCAGTTATTTAATCAGATTGCTTTAATTATACAATTTTAACTACTTTTCATTTTTTGTTTATTTGTCGGAAAATCTTTAAATATACAATTCTCCGGTAGTCTTCCAGTATTAATTCAGGTTTTGCTGGAGAGATCGCACTGAAGGGTGTGGCATTTGCCCGGGGTATATGTTGCGTTTACACGGGTTTACACAAAAACGGTTAAATTAAGATTTTGAAAAAATAAAAACGATTAATGCTTTACGCACAGAAAACTTGGATTTTAAAAATGTTGCTACAATTCGAGGTTTGCCCCAACTTGCGGTATAATATTAATCAAGCTATGCTTTTAAAAGAATAATTTAATCGAAAATCCCTAACTTCTTAATGCATTAGCTTTTTGTAAATTGCCAAAAACAAAAATAACTTTTTGTCCCTCTTTTGTTTGAGTTCGTTGGCCTTTGGGCTGCTGGATTTCGGCGCAAGAATCAAGTGCAGAACATAGCAAAAACTAAACCTGCATTCCTACAATTTTCCCTTTAACAAAGTTGAGTTTTACCAAAACTTGGACTAGAACCAATAATAAATTGCATATTATAAATTAGTTATCAATGTAGATCAATTAGATTAATTAATTGCCTAAATTTTAATCACCTATTGTACGATTTATCAACGGGAACTTACCAACAGTAGCTAACTACTGTACGATTTAAATTTTATAACATAAAGCCGACATGCACTTAAATTAATTTGTAAAATTAACCAAAACATTTTAATTGAAACTTTTAAATCTCCAACTTGAAAAAATAATACCATCTTTATATTTATGTAATTGATGGGTTCCATATGTTTAAATGATATTTAGATAAACATTCAACAGCGAGTTCTAAACAAAATTTTTTATTCAAAATAATAAAGTCGCATCATTTGACGATTTAATGATTTCGAATAAATTGTTTTTCAAATTTTCTAACATGTCAAAACACATAATTACTTCTTACCTTTCAGTCTGGCCTCCCTTTCGTTTCTAGAACACTATATTTTAATGATAAGAATAAAACGCGTAGGCATACCTTAATAATTTAATAAGGTGGATTGGTAATGCGAATCCGGAAATCGCGCAATAAAAACAACCAATTCCGGTGTTAATCCCGCCAAGAACTAAGGGGATGTACACGAATAACGGCGAACACAACGATAGGAAGTGACGGTGCTGAAACACATCGCGACGCGTTCATCTTCAGCATCCACGACGCATTCGCAGTTTCAGAGCAGTGTCGTTTCTATGGTTACCAAGTCATTAAATCATCGGCCTTGTCCTATGTATGTACTTAAATGATATATGATAAGGATATTATGTTTTGTTGTTTACATATTGTAATGGATGCATAAAACACCAACCATCATCACGTCAAGTACCTACACAACCATACATTTTCAATTTTTCTTGAAAGAACAATAATTTCTTATTACTAATTCTTTTAAGATTTGAATAACCAACTCGAATAATTAATTAAAATACGTTGCCTACTCAATCAAATAAGTTCAGAAAAAATATATTGTCAAGTTGGTGGAAAAAGTGGATCGTGTAGTAAATCTTTGCTATATGTATTCTAAAAGATCAAGCGATTATTATTTGATTTTTACAAGTTCAAGGATTCATTCTCTTCTCTTGCCATTTCATTGCTACAAGCACTTTAAATTTTTTTGTTATAACACTATTTACTTCAATTGATTGTTTCCTTTGCTGCTCACTGAGCACTGTATTACAGCGTTGCACGCTTTATATTCTCGTAATTCGGTTGTGCGTAACACGCGGCCCGCGACTATAAACGAATAATTTACACAACCTATGCGTAATATTAAAATTTGAAATGCAATAAGCTACAAAACTTTGAGACTATCGCCCAATGATTGATTTATGAATATTATTAGTTGTTGATGTTCCATTTATAAACTGCGCGTTGTTAAACAAGTGCGAACATTTACTTAAGGGTCATTCCATATTATCAAATCGACCAAGACGTATTTTAATGTCACTCTTCGACTTTGCTCAAATTTAGTATATTTTTTCTAAGTCATGCCAAATAAATTGACCCGTATTTTTCTGTTAGGTCCTAAAGCTGCCCGTTTACATTGTACAGTCCTTCAAAATAAGTCAAATTTGGCTTGTACGTATATAGAGCTTCGATAGCTTATTTCTACTAACCGAATTGTACCACTAAGGCTCAGTTGTTCAGTTTCTGGTTATTTTCTAACCTGGGTTATTTTCCATAGAATTATAATATAAGGCTCTATATACATGGAAACAATTCTTGAAACAATCGTTTCTATGGAAAATAACCCAGGTTAAAAGATAACCCGAAACTGAGCAACTAGGCCTAAGACAGTCAATGCATTCTGCTGGTTGTATTTGAGGTTTTTTTCACGCTTTCAAATGCTTTATCTGCTCTCATTTCAGAACTTCGCGTGTTTTAAGGTTCTGAAATGGGCGGAACTATAACGTTTGCAAGCGCGGATCAATTCCAAATCGAGTTATCAAAATAATTATGTTCGACGGAGCTTCAAAGCGAAAAAAGCGCCAGATCGAACACGGCCTTAGAGACACGTTTTTTTACGAAATGAAGATATTGAATAGGCCTTTTCGGTGAGTTTTTGTATGTAAATAATTAACGTCACAAAATGGGGGCCCTGATCAAAGTTTGGCTTTGAGTGCCCCTACCTCAAAAAGGAGGTAATTTAAAATTCTCAAAAAGTTACCTTGATTATACTTTTGGCTACTTGCGTACCAAATTTTAGAGTGGGCACGCTTTACGTTTAGGAGTGACATCGAAATGAATTATCGTGGTTATAAATCGTCATAAATCATAAAGGTGTAAAAACTTATGAAAAAAATGTAAGATATAATTTGGTTAAAGTTAAATCTCATACTAAAATTTTATTATTCTAACTTATGCCTTTTCAAAATTATTTTAAAAAATGCTACTTTTAGCAATCGTATAATATTCGCAACTTTCATGTTAGTACAGGTAACCCTCGCACAACACGGTTAATTCGTTCCGTGCAATATCGAAACGTGTTAAGCAAAACCAAGAAGTAATGCAAATCAGAGGTTCCGTTCCGTGTTTTATCAAAACCGTGTTCTACAAGTCCGCGTGTTCTATCGAAACTGCATTAAGTTTAACCGTTGGTTTAACGTAGAAGTAATGGGAAATGCATTCAGTGTATAATATCGAAACTGTCTTTTAATGACTAACTTAAACAAGACCAAGTTTGCACAATTGTTGCCGATTTTCTTGAAAACCACTGCTCCGATTTTGATGGAACTTTGACTGTTATTTTACTTATGATTTCAGCTCATAATTAAATAAAACGATTACATTTTTTCGTTCTTTCGCTGACGTCGCAACTTTTTTTTAGATGCGTTACAGGTAAGATGATACATGATAACATGTGATAACGCTGTTATAATATGTCCACTATAATAAGTAAAGTACCGAGATACTGGAGATTTATACTAGTGCTGGTTTCTTAGAAGTGCAATATCGAAACCGTGTAAGATGTTGTCGCAAAATTTACTGCGTGTACTATCGAAACCGTGTAGGTACTCATAGTCCCATGCTATACGAGGATTACCTGTACATAAAAGTTTTTTGTTTTTCTATACATTTGCATAAAATTTATGTGGGGCATAAGAAAAGTACACTCTTTCAAATACTACAAACTTATTATTATTTTTTTGGTAAATGCTTGATGAAAAATATAAATTTCCATTTTTTTCATATTTTATTTTCAAAATTTGGAAACAGGCACATATAATTTGATTGAAAGTAATTTCCACAAAAATTATTTATTTAATTCATTTATTAACAATAAAAAGCTGAGACTTTAAATATTGGGTTGATGCATACATAAGTTCGTAGTTTTTTTTTTAAATTCAAAATTTTTAAATACCTTAATATCTACATAAACTAATCAATCTAAATATATAAAAGAGAAGATCTGTTTGCGTGTTTGCGTGCGTGCGTGTTTGTTTGTTCGCTATACGTTCCTAGACCCGTGGACCGATCTCAACCAAATTTTGCACAGTTATTTTTTAGCTCCAGGCGCAGTTTTTTTTATAAAATGGAGAAGAAATTTGCTCGGGGAAAAAAGTTATTCGCTTTTTTCGAAAATCAAATCACAAGTTTGACAAAAAATTAGTTTGTCAAATAATTAATGTGACGTACAGTCAGTGATTCAAAATACTGTCAACAGATGGCGGCTTTAATTTGAAAAATGCAAACCACTAACAAAAAACCACTAACAAATTAATCTGAAAATACTGTCAACAGATGGCGGGGATGGCGGCTTTAATTCGAAAAATGCAAACCACTAACAAAAAACCACTAACAAATTAATCTGAATGCCGCGAATAAGACCGGAGCACTTTATATAGGTCGCAGAACTCGCCGGAATTGTGCAAGAAGACGCAGATCCACCTCTTCGTGGAAGATCCACCTCTTTGCGGAAGATTTAACTTTACATGAAGATGTAACTTTACGTGAAGATTATGTATGTATGTATATATTGCGATGTCCCGCTTATAAGATAGGGTGGTCTGGCGTAATTGGGTTGTTTTCTTGTGAAATGCTCGTGTCGAAATAGTCACTTAAGAGACCATGATGAAAGAATAAAACTTACACCTGCATATTTCTGATACTTCAATAATGAACTGCTTGCAACACCTAAAGCTGATACATAACAAGCGTAATTTTTGTGTACACAGATATTTCAAAAGAATGTGACAGAAAGCAAAAGAGGGTTTGTTTGTTTTATTTCAAGTAAGTTTTGGGAATGAATTAAATAGAATTTAATTATTTGTAAAAGTGTAGGTAAAAATTAAATTGATATGTGTGTGCGTTAAAAACAAATTTAGTGCGCCGCGCCGGCCTACAGACAATTTCGGGGGGAGAGAAAATTGATAAGGAAGCGTGAGGAATCGTCCCGTCCATGAAAGCGGAAGGACGGAATTGTGGTTTTTGAGTACGTCTGGGAAGACGAAAAGACGTAGTTTTGAAGCAAGTTGAATGCTGGAAGCTGTTTGTAATAATTTACTTATTCATTTATTTATTGATGATTCATGTAATGTGTGAAGTGATCGGAAGATTAGTAAAAGTTTCGATTGATATTTTTGAAGGATGTTTGGAAATGTTGGTGACCGCTGATAAATTTCATATGGTTGCGTTTTTTGGATGGTTGTGTTACTGATTGTTGGAGAATTATCAAAGATTACCAATTTATGAACTTACCTGAGCATTTAATACTAAGAGAAGAAGAAAATAAATCAGTTATCGATCCTGTCTGGAGTCTTCACGGTGTGAAAACTGGATCCAATCGCATCGTAATCTTCACGCTAATTTGTTTCGCTCCTCATACAACACATCGATGGTAGGCGACTGCATTTGACTTCGGTAAGCAAATTTTGTGTCCGCGGTTTTTAATAACATTTAATGGTAAAATAGACAAGTTCGCGCGCGTATTAAAAAAAGGGGGATTTATAAACTTTACTTTTATTGTTTTTGTAAATTTAATTTGTTCCATTTTGATAAAAATCAATCTTTTGTTTTCTTAATGATTATGTTTGTTAATAAACTACAATATTTCGTTATGCAGTAATTGCGTTTGATTTTGATTCAATTCTATAGCAGAGAAGACAAAAATAAGCAGGTGTAAGGCACAATAAGTTTGTTGTTTTTCGTTTCTGCAAAGTTACTAAATTAAGGTATCTTACATTGAGCATTTTACTGATTTAGCAATCCACTTTTGACCCTGAGAGTTCTCATGCAGGCTGGCCGAGGCAATTTAAAAAAAAGAGCCGTTGTTTTTTTTTTCTTCCCGCTATAAAAATCCTAATTCAGTAGCTATACACGGCATCTTTATTTTTCTCCAACAATCAGTAACACAACCATCCAAAAAACGCAACCATATGAAATTTATCAGCGGTCACCAACATTTCAAAAAAAGCAGAGACCAAATTTTATTTATCAATAACAACTTTTAATTCTAAAGCAAATTTTATCCTTATCAAATAGAAACAATTTTAATTTTAAAATAATTTTGCAAATTTATCAACCGTTATCTTTATCAACTTTGTCTTTTTAACTATAGCATTCAAAAATTTTTAAACCTTTTCAATTTTAAAACTATCAAATTTTTTGAGAAAATTTTTGTTTTTAATTCTTACTGCCCTCGCTTGTAATCAATACAGTAGCTGATGGCCCCACGTTGGGCGCCAAATAAAGATGCCGTGTATAGCTACTGAATTAGGATTTTTATAGCGGGAAGAAAAAAAAAACTACGGCTCTTTTTTTTAAATTGCCTCGGCCAGCCTGCATGAGAACTCTCAGGGTCAAAAGTGGATTGCTAAATCAGTAACATGCTCAATGTAAGATACCTTAATTTAGTAACTTTGCAGAAACGAAAAACAACAAACTTATTGTGCCTTACACCTGCTTATTTTTGTCTTCTCTGCTATAGAATTGAATCAAAATCAAACGCAATTACTGCATAACGAAATATTGTAGTTTATTAACAAACATAATCATTAAGAAAACAAAAGATTGATTTTTATCAAAATGGAACAAATTAAATTTACAAAAACAATAAAAGTAAAGTTTATAAATCCCCCTTTTTTTAATACGCGCGCGAACTTGTCTATTTTACCATTAAATGTTATTAAAAACCGCGGACACAAAATTTGCTTACCGAAGTCAAATGCAGTCGCCTACCATCGATGTGTTGTATGAGGAGCGAAACAAATTAGCGTGAAGATTACGATGCGATTGGATCCAGTTTTCACACCGTGAAGACTCCAGACAGGATCGATAACTGATTTATTTTCTTCTTCTCTTAGTATTAAATGCTCAGGTAAGTTCATAAATTGGTAATCTTTGATAATTCTCCAACAATCAGTAACACAACCATCCAAAAAACGCAACCATATGAAATTTATCAGCGGTCACCAACATTTCCAAACATCCTTCAAAAATATCAATCGAAACTTTTACTAATCTTCCGATCACTTCACACATTTCATGAATCATCAATAAATAAATGAATAAGTAAATTATTACAAACAGCTTCCAGCATTCAACTTGCTTCAAAACTACGTCTTTTCGTCTTCCCAGACGTACTCAAAAATCACAATTCCGTCCTTCCGCTTTCATGGACGGGACGATTCCTCACGCTTCCTTATCAATTTTCTCTCCCCCCGAAATTGTCTGTAGGCCGGCGCGGCGCACTAAATTTGTTTTTAACGCACACACATATCAATTTAATTTTTACCTACACTTTTACAAATAATTAAATTCTATTTAATTCATTCCCAAAACTTACTTGAAATAAAACAAACAAACCCTCTTTTGCTTTCTGTCACATTCTTTTGAAATATCTGTGTACACAAAAATTACGCTTGTTATGTATCAGCTTTAGGTGTTGCAAGCAGTTCATTATTGAAGTATCAGAAATATGCAGGTGTAAGTTTTATTCTTTCATCATGGTCTCTTAAGTGACTATTTCGACACGAGCATTTCACAAGAAAACAACCCAATTACGCCAGACCACCCTATCTTATAAGCGGGACATCGCAACATGTATGTATGACAGATGACAGATGACAGATGACAGATGACGGATGACAGATGACGGATGACGGATGACGGATTGACGGTGGTCCTCCCTCTGTGAGGCCGAAGGCCGAACAACTATGGCCTACTCGGATCTATTCTGGGTCTAGATGGCTAAGGGCGGCAGATGCCGCCCGTGCCAGCTAGTAATAATATATTCTCCTGCATTGTTTATGATTGACTCCCAACGTTTTGGCAGTTTTTCGATTCCACGCCGTTATTAAATAAAATTGAATAGAGAACGGAAAAGATGAAAATTTGGTTGAGCAAGATCAGGAGAATAGGGCGGAGATGGAATAACCTCTCGACCGAGGTCTTGAATAGCTGCTTTTGTAATGTTAGCAGTATGCAGACGGGCATTATCATGCTACAAAACCACTTGATGCCGTCTTGCCGGTATCAAAACGTATGGTACCCAACTTTTTAACTTTGCCCATGGAATGCAAATGTCATACGATAGTTGATTGGTCACAATTCATCATATTGCCCAATTCCGAATTGATTGACGTGGATCATCACGAATTGAAGTATTTAATCGGTCTTCATCAACGCCGGATGGTCTCCCTGAACGTGGGAAATCATTCATATCAAAATGCCCCTTTTTGAAACGAGAAAATAATTTTCGTTCAGTACTTTCCACGATGGCGTTCTCTCCGTAAACGGCACAAATGGTTCTAGCGGCCTCCGATGTCTTAACTCATCGGTTAAACTCAAACAAAAGCAGGCCCGTAGCCAGGATTTCATTTGGGGCACTTGTAAAGGGGCTTTCCCTTTTTATTACAATTTTTTTAAAGTTTTATTTATTTATATATTAAACTATACTTTATTACAAATATTTTAAAAGTAAACTTTTCGGGGGTTCCCCTTCCGAGAATTTTTATTACAAACAAATTTTTCAATATTTTATTTTTCTTAATTTATTTTTATTTAAAACAAACGTTATAGTCCAGGCAAGGAAGGTTTTTAGCTTGCAAAACATTCGGGCAAGCTGAATTTTGGCAGAGATGTACATTGGAGTGTTCTAATGAACCCCCCAAAAGTCCCATAAAATCCCACGCCGGCGTCCCCACAATCGGGGGTTTTAGCTCCTCCAACGCGATTTCTTGCCGATAACTCGCTTATTTATGCTTGTATCAAAAAATTATGATCAGACCATAATTGAAGAGCATAAAATTCTCTATAAATAAGTTTTTATCATATTTTTCCATGATGGCACACTAATACTTAAATTATTGACCGAAAACACAACCCACGCTTAAATTGGCACAATATTGATTCGTTGCAAGGGGAGAAATGTTTTCGGGCACGGGAAATGCTTTTAATAATAAATTAATTGAAATTGTGGCCAAGGTTGGAAAATGAAGAGGAAAATAGATTTTTTCAAAATTTGCCCAAGTTATAATATCTTCCAAGTAACGAAACCGAAATTTTGGTTTGAGCTTACAGAAGATCCGGGCAAGCTGAAATTTGGCAAAGATGTATATTGAAGTGTTCTAATAAACCTCCAAAATGTCTCATAAAAATCCCAAGCCGGCGTTCCCCCAAATAAAGAATTTAGCCCCCCAAGTGCGGATTTTGGTGACCGGACAGGTGACCACATGACAAGTGAACGCACGACAAGTGAACGCACGACATCCGAACACATGACAACTGACCCCACGGACAACTGAACACACGGACAACTGAACACACGGACAACTGAACACACTGACAACTGAACACAATTTTTAAATTTAAATATTTGTTATTTATTTTTATAATAATGAAATAGTAAATTTGAGGTTTACGATTTTACAATTATTGTTTTACATGCTAATTAAAAATAGCCAATAGTTTTTCAATTCTTTTTTTCAAATGATTATTTTCAAAATGACGCCCCACAAGGATGGTCCATTTTAGCTAATAATACAATAAAAATAAAACAGACTTTGCATTGTTCCTCGACAATTTTGCAACGAGATCTCTCAACTTTCGTTCATTTTCGCCATCGATGTCACAACAAAGAGATGCGAATTTCAGATTTTTTCAAAAAAATGTCAACTTTGAGGTCATTTTTTTGGGTCGTGGAAGAATAATATTACTAAATGTTTTTTGACAAAAATTCTTAGAATTACTCGGCAAATGAGATTTCGTCGTTAAAATTTCGATTTTCGAAGAAAAAATTTTGCAATTTAATGTTCAAGAGGGAGTGCCCTTCAAAAAAAATTTGAAAATTTTGTTTTTCATTTTACAGCTTTGCGGTGCGAGATACGAAAAACAGCTATAGAGGTAAAATTGTTTAGGCCCGGGGTCTACTTGCGATGCCGGTAGAAAATTAAAAATCCCTTCGTAAATAAGGACGCTATGGCCGTTTGAAAAATTTTCTAAATTTCGACCTTAAAGTCGTTGTGGCGCGACGACTATGAAACAATTTTTAATTTTAAAAACGGTATTGGGTGGCATTTCTCGAGCGCGAATTTTTAGAAATGTATACTTTTTTTGTGCGGCGTCAATTAAGGTGGCAAATTGTAAAAACGCAAATTTTGAAAAATTTCGATTTGAAATCGGACCGTTTTATATATATAAATATTTGCGCGCAATTTTAAACGAAACGAGTTGGTTTTTCGAAAAATTGTATTGAACACTTTCCGTTTTATTTGGCGAATTTAAGCGGTACGTGAAAAAAATTTCAATTTTCCACAATTTTTTTCAACGTCCCCACATAATGTGCCGAAAGAATTGTTGGATTAATGTTAAATTTTTAACGGGGATGCTTTATACTTACAACAAAGTATTGGGATAATTTTTGAAAATTTTACATCGCATCCCGCAATACTTTTTAGCCGTCGAGTTTGTGATTTTGTACAGTTTTGGAAGATCTTTCTACATTTTGCAAAATTTTTGCACAAAGGAAAATTAATTTTTCCAAATTTTTTACATCGGTTATCTACGAAAATGCTCACTGAAGACGCTTATTCCGTTAAAATAGCAATTTTCGGAAATAAAAACTTCCGATTTAGTTTCCAAGAGTTAAAGATCCCGGTGGGGTGTATGGATCATCTACAGGGATGTTTTAGCTGTTGTAGGTAATGGGGTAAACCTCCAATTGGGGAAAGGGGGCCAAACCCCCTGGCGAGGCGCGAAGCGCCAAGTTTACATGTAACGTCAGTTAACGTGATAAATTGCAAAAAATGAAAATTTGTAGAAATTAAATTCGAGATCGAGTTGATTATGCATATAAATATTGACTAAAAACAATGAAATCTCCGCGAAAAGTTAAATCTGCCACAAAGAGGTGGATCTGCCGCGAAGAGGTGGATCTGCTGTTAGGTTAGTGTTAGTTTTTGATATTTCTTTAGAAAACTAATTAAAAACAAACAAATCTCCGCGTAAAGTTAAATCTGCCGCAAAGAGGTGGATCTACCGCTCCCTCGAAACTTTTTTCCAAGTTAAACGCAAAAAGTGAGAATGGACTCAAAAATAATAATAATTACCCCAAAAAGCTAGATCCATTACGATTGTGTTCAGTTGTCAATAATTATAAAATCGTAAACCTCAAAGTTACTATTTCATGATTATAAAAATAAATAACAAATATTTAAATTTAAAAATTAAGATTGTGTTCAGTTGTCCGTGGGGGTATCACGTACTTACGCCTAAAACTTTTACGCCTAACACACTTACGCCTAAGTCAATACGCCTAATCCTTTACGCCTAAAGGAATTTATGCCTAATGGTTTTAATGCCTAAAACCGACTACGCCTAAAACTTGAACGCCTAACGCAATTACGCCTAATCCTTTACGCCTAAAACATTTACGCCTAATGCTTAAAATTTTCTAAAAATCGTACAAACATAAAACCACTGCTCCGATTTTGATGGAATTTTGGCTATTATTTTTATTATGTTCAAAACGGTTACTTCTTGTTACTTTTTTTTTAAATAATCGCAAACGTTTTTGTTTTTCAATGAAATTAAAAAATCAAATTTGAAAATTTAATTTTTTAAAAATTTTTTTGTGTTGGTAAGAAATTAATTTACTTGGTCTTATATTATAAGACCTACATAACTTTTAGTAATAAAAGTAACTCATTCCTAGCCCTGATTAAGTTTAAATAAAAAATGGTTCTTACGTTTATCAAAAGTCGAAAAGGGAATGATCAATTACTACACAAAAGCTTCGTGTATACCAAAAACAGGAATGTTAACGATAAAATTTTTTTGGAAATGTGTAGAATACAACAAAAGTATATGTCTAGCCGTTGTTCACACAAAAGGTGAATTAATCGTTTATGAGAGTGCTGAAGAGCACAACCACGTACCACGGGCAGCGGAGGTCAAAACCCGGCAAGTCCTGGCAGAAATCAAGGATAAAGCTCGGAACAGTCAAGACACACCTCACCAGAATATTGCCGTAACCAGTATTGGACTTCCAGCTGCGGTAAAAGCCGCACTTCCTTCGAAAGATCGGTTGAAGCGCAACATTCAAAGAGCGCGTCAAGTGGCTGGGGCTGCACTTCCAACACCTTCGAACCTTACGGAACTTGAAATTCCAGATTATGTCATCGAATTTAATCCGAATGGAACCATTCAGCAGTTCCTTATTTTTGACAGTGGACCTGAAGAAGATCGCATTTTAATATTCGGTACTCAATTGGGTTTAGATTTGATGGCAAGTTGTAGTCATTGGTACGCTGATGGTACTTTCAAGACTGTGCCGCCATTATTTGAGCAACTTTTCACAATTCATGGTGTCAAGTACCGCAATGTGATTCCTTCTGTGTTCTGTCTCTTGCCAAATAAGCGACAGCAGACCTACGTCCGAGTTCTTGAGGCACTAAAGAATATAAAACCAAACCTTGCTCCAACTTCCATCATGACAGATTTCGAGAAGGCTCAGATTAACGCTTTTCAACACGTGTTTCCTAATTCACAGAACAGGGGTTGTTTCTTCCACTTTAGTCAAAGTTTGTGGCGAAAAATTGCGTCAATACCTGATCTCAGAGAAAAATATGCCGATGTGGTGAACCCAGATTTTTCTCTTCATGTAAGAAAGTTGGCTGCACTTGCTTTCGTCCCTCCCGATGATGTAGTTATGGCATTCGTACAATTAACTGAATCTCCATTTTATGTTGATAATGGAGATATTCTCGATCCTTTTCTTGAATATTTTGAGGATAACTGGATTGGCCGGCTTCGTAACAACGGAACCCGAAAAAACCCCAAGATTGGTTCCATCCAACTCTGGAACTGTTACGAGGCCAGTTTGAATGACCTCCCCAAGACAAACAACTCGGTTGAAGGGTGGCACCGGAGTTTTCATTCTTTATTGAGTGCATGCCATCCCTCTATTTGGAAATTTATAGAGGTGTTAAAAATGGAACAGAGTGCAAACGAATTGAAAATTGAGCAGTACGTGGCAGGATTGGAACCTCCAACAGGTCGTGTGCGCTACCAAACAACCGCTGCCAACATCAAGAGAATCGTGGAGTCCTATGGGGATGGTCTAGGTCCATTGAACTTCGAAATCGACGTTTACCTTCGAGGCATCGCGCACAACTTTGAGCTTCAAGCTGTTTAACATTTGTACTTTTTTTGCTTGTAAATAAATTATTATTACGATTAATTAATTATTGTGAATTATTGAAAAAATAATAAACTATGAAAATAAGTATCAACTGGTTAAAATTTAAAAAATGATTAAGTATAAATTTTTTAGAAGTAAGGGCTTGTACTATTAATAAACTTTTACTATAAATCTCATATTATCTCGGCTTCTAAATTTTTTTATGTTTGTACGATTTTTAGAAAATTTTAAGCATTAGGCGTAAATGTTTTAGGCGTAAAGGATTAGGCGTAATTGCGTTAGGCGTTCAAGTTTTAGGCGTAGTCGGTTTTAGGCATTAAAACCATTAGGCATAAATTCCTTTAGGCGTAAAGGATTAGGCGTATTGACTTAGGCGTAAGTGCGTTAGGCGTAAAAGTTTTAGGCGTAAAGACGTGGATCCGTCCGTGGGGTCAGTTGTCATGTGTTCGGATGTCGTGCGTTCACTTGTCATGTGGTCACCTGTCATAGAATCGTTTCGCCTATAGCTCACGTATTTTTACTTTTACGAAAAATTACCAAAATAATGTAATGTAATACGCTGTAATAAAATTATATTCCTATATAATTTTATTACAGCGTAAGCAATTATTTGGCGAAAATTTTATAATTAATAATTTTACAATGCTTCGCATACAATGTGTTACGAAAAACTTCGTTGATTATGTGGGAAATTCCATAAATAAAGTTTATACTTTATTCATAACAGCTACTATGTTTACCGTTATATGGTTTTTGTATTAAATTAATTCCATGGCTTTCAGGCAAAAAGGGATATGCAGGGTCGGCCCATAAGCCGACAAGGTAAATAACAATGAATTACGCCAAATAGATTTGGAAAAAACCTTTTTCCAAAATATACCTATTTTATTTTCGAAATTCAAATGTTTTACTTTCAAAATTTTTGTTTCTTTTGAACATTTCGGGGGGGGGGGGCACGTGCCCCCAGGTGCCCCCTCCTGGCTACGGGCCTGAACAAAAGGATTTTCATTAGCCAACAATTACCCCTAACTTTCTACTAATTGAAAAATTCAACAAGTGTTCTTTTATAAAAATAACACAAATTTTGAATAGCGCGATTTTCATTTTCCTTATATGACGTGACGTGTTATCGTTTTCCGAAGAAATTAGTATGTACATACCTACTTTATAAATAGTTGTGTAACCGTGTTGGTTATAATAGGATAATCCCTTAATTTTTGTGTTGGTAATAAAAATTTACTATATTAGCAAATTTTCTTTTTGCGATCGGTTTCGGATTTAAATTTTTGGTAATAAAAATTTTGTTATTGAAAATTCATTGTTGTGAATGCGAAGATGTTATTCGATAATCTACTCTATATTCAAATTATAAACTATAAATTTGAATTATACATGTGGTGCCGATTTTTCGTGTCGATTTTTGGTGTCGGTTTTTGATGTCGATTTTTGGTGTCGGTTTTTGATGTCGGTTTTTGGTGTCGATTTTTGTGAGGTAACGACCGTAAAAACATGTTCCATGTTAAAAAAAATCTGATGTGACAACACATTACTTTCCCATTTAGTAGATTGCACTTTATTTTATATTGAATATTAATAAAAAAGATGTTAATTCTAAAAAAAAATTTTAACTCGATAAAATACACAAAATATTAGATATATTTTCAAGAAATATTAGAAATACTGAATTTCGAGGAAAACGTTCCTGACAAAAGTTGTAGCAAATCCATAGTGTAATTAAGAAAATTGTTTGAAATTTTAATATTCGTGAAAATTATTATTATTAAGAATTCATAAATATTTTCTGTGTTCCTCAAGAAATATTACAAATACTGAATTTAGAGGAAAACGTTCCTGAAAAAATTTGTAGTAAATCCATAGTGTAATTACGAAAATTGTTTGAAATTTTAATATTCGTGAAAATTATGATTAATTTATAAATATTTTCTGTGTTCCTCAAGAAATATTAGAAATACTGAATTTAGAGGAAAACGTTCCTGAGAAAATTTGTAGTAAATCCATATAGTGTAATTCAGAAAATTGTTTGAAATTTTTTTTTTTTTATTTATTGTTTTTAAAGGTGCGTCAACTTCTAAGGTTATTAGCACCTGTGTATGTACATTATATTATTTACATTATATTTTTATTTCTATTTTTTGTATGTAGTTTATTGTGTGTTGATTGTTTCTGGATTGAGTGCTTCTTCAATTTGGTTTGGTAATTTGGTGCTGATTCTTTGCATTTCGAGTCCTGGGCATTCGATAAGGATATGTGGAACTGTCAGGATTTCGTCGCATGTAATGCAAATAGGAGGTGGTTCTTTTGTGAGTCTGTATGCATGTGTTGCCGCAGTATGGCCCAATCTTAATCTTGTTATTATTATTTCGTCCTTTCTACTAAGTTTTGTTATGCTTGATTGACGCCATGGTTGGATGAATTTTTTAATATCTTTTAGTTTTTGTCTTGAAATAGACCATTGAGTTTGCCATTTTTGGTAGATGTTCGCTTCTAAGATATTTTGGGCGTCATTTAGTAGTTTTTTTTTTTGCTTTGAATAACATTTTATTAAATTTAAAAAACTACATTACATTTATATCACCCTTTATAAATCACCTCTTATCGTTCCACTGCTTCTTTAGTTTCCCTATGCTTATAGCAATAGTTGCCTCATAGGCCCTTTCTGCAAAGTATGACCAGCTTCAAGAGCAGGGATGTTCGCAGGATCTTTTACATATTATGTGGATGTTGTTTAACTAACTTGGAAAACAATGCTGGTATTTATGGGCGCCAGGTGAGCATAATAAAACAATTAAAAAGAGTCTTGTTTTATTATCACACCAAAATAAAGTCAAAAAAGATGGGTTTGATGTGTGCTTTTGAATTTAATATCTTACAAATACATAAAGATTAATTTAACAAATAACAAGTTTAAGTAGGAACCAAGCTGATGGTTCGACCCTACAGAAAAATAATTAAAAAAATACAAGGGAAAGCTGAATTACTGAATTAAGAGAAATAAGTTGCTGAGAAAAGTTGTAGAAAATCCATAGTGCAATTAAGCAAAATGTTTTAAATTTTAATATTCGTGAAAATTATTATTAACAATTTACAAAAATTTTCTGTGTTCCTCAAGAAATATTGGAAATCCATTTCAAATAACCTTTCAGTTATATAAATAAAGTATCTGCATAACTATACAGACATAAGTTTTCATCTTATACATTTTTTAATACGTTCATCAATTAATGCACGCTCGATTCGTCAAATAATCCACCGTGCGTCATTTCGAAACATGAGTTAAGTGTTGATCAGTTACTTGCATAATTTTCAATAAAATGCTTTGCAAAAATTTTAGTCGTTACTTTAAACATGAATAAATAAGAATCCTAAATTTCAGCTCAATAGCTGTAACAGTTTTCTCAAATTTAATTCCTAAAAACCAGCTTGAAAACGACTGTTCACAACCCTTAAACTTAAAATGCAATCTTCTTATATGCACCTGGGTGTTGGGCAGCAACGCTATATTGAGAAATTTGTAACTACAAAATTTCAAATATACAAAGATTGGTAATAAAAACACATAACTTGAAGTAGTAGGTGATACGTCAGAAAGTGTTTTATGCAACGATTCCATTCCATAACACAAAAATAAATTACGATAGTTTTAACATCTTTAGTATCCAGTCTTTTATTAATTGGGCGATGCACATCTACATTCCATGACTAATTACATTAAACTTAGACTCGTCACAAAAAAGTACTTTTTATCAGTCTTCTGTTGTCAACTTTATCCATTCCTCCGGTATATTTTTATCATTTTTCTTGACAGTTTAGGTTTGTGCGTTGCTGGAAGACCAAATTGAACTAATCTTCTGAGGATTATTGTTTCCGCTACTGAAGGTTCTCCTATTTCCTAAATGGAAATATAGGTCCCGTAACAGCCAACATGTTCAATAATTGAAAAAAAAAATATTATTACTGTTGATTTAAATAAGAACATGTGTAAACGTATCTTTAGTAACAACTCTAGCGCCACCTATATATTCAGGTGTAGGTAATAGAAAAGGTTATATTACCATGTGTGAAGTTATGTATATTGTTATTAGTTAAATATAGTTGTTATGTTATTACGAATCAGTTATTTCAAGAGGTTATGGGCTCAGGCAAGCGATGCTTATTTACGATAATTGATTAAGTTAAGGTGATATATTTTTTTGTGTTCAAGCATGGCTTCAGGAAATATAAGCGTGCTCGGGATCGACAAACTAATAGGAAGGGAAAATTACAGCACGTGGAAATTTGCAGTTCAAGCGTATTTGGAACACGAGGAACTATGGGATTGTATCCAAGGTACTGAAGCAGATAAAACGAAGATAATAAAAGCCAAGTCAAAGTTAATCTTGTTAATCGACCCTATAAATTATCCGCATGTACAGAATGCAAAAAATGGTAAAGAAGTATGGGATAGTCTGAACAGATTATTTGAAGACTCGGGATTAACGCGTAGGGTAGGTTTACTACGGTCACTAATAAGTACACGGTTATCGGATTGCAGCAATGTAGAAGAATTTGTTAACAAAATAATCACCACCGCACATAAACTTTCAAGTATTGGTTTTAAAATCGATGAAGAATGGATAGGCACCTTATTGTTAGCAGGTCTTCCGGAAGAATATAAACCAATGATCATGGGTATTGAAAGTTCGGGTGTGACCATCAGTGGAGATTCGATAAAAATGAAATTGCTTCAAGACGTTAAGAACAACGGTAGTGAAAGATTAGATGAATCGGCACCGGCATTTTATTCTAGGAAGAATAATGAAAACAAATGGAAAGGTCCTCGTTGTTATAGATGCAATCGGTTTGGTCACAAAGCGCATGATTGTAACACAGAAAATATTAACAATAACTCTAAATCAAAGTACAATGGTTTTTGCTCTGGATTTACAGTAGAACATAAAAATGATGATTGGTACATAGATTCTGGTGCTTCGACTCACATGACCAATAATGACAATTGGCTAATCGACCGACTAGATTCGAAAATACAGAAGATCAACGTAGCAAACAACACTAGCCTACCAGTTGTTGGTGCAGGTACTGTAAATATTAAAAATAAAGATGGCGATCCTATAAAGATTTCAAACGTTTTATATGTACCCGGATTATCAACCAATTTGCTTTCAGTCAGCGAATTAGCAAAAAAAGGTTTAACCGTTTATTTTAACAATGAAGGCTGTAAAATACTGCATCAAAAAGTATTAATCGCAACTGGTTCTTTAATTAACAATATGTTTCGGTTAGATCAGCAGAAGAACGTTAGCTATATGGTAAATATTAAACTTGAACAACAAACATGGCATCGTAGATTAGCTCACATCAATTATCCCGATTTACAAAGATTGAAAAATGGAACGGCAACAGGCATTGATTTTGTGGAAAACAAAGAAGTGAGTACGTGCGTCGCGTGTTGTCAAGGTAAACAAACTAGACTTCCATTCAAAAGTTCAGAAAGTAGAACAACAACGGTTCTAGAAATTATTCATTCTGATCTATGTGGACCGATGGAAACAATTTCTAACGGTGGTGCCAAATATTTCTTAACCTTCGTTGATGATTTTACAAGAAAGGTTTTTGTATATTTTTTAAGATCAAAACACGAAGTGTTTAGAAGTTTTCAAGATTTTAAAAATCTAACTGAAACTCAAACAGGAAACCGGATTAAAATTTTACGTTCAGATAATGGCAGCGAGTACTGCAATAGCGATTTTAAGAATTTCTTAGTGAATAATGGAATTAGGCATCAGACAACAAATCCTTATACTCCAGAACAAAATGGGTTGGCTGAAAGAATGAATCGAACATTAGTTGAGAGGGCAAAATGTATGATTTTTGAAGCAAAATTAAGCAAAAGCTTTTGGGCAGAGGCGATCAACACCGCATCATATATCACCAATCGTTCACCTACCACAATTCTACATAAATTGAACAAAACTCCTGAAGAGATGTGGTCAGGTAAGAAGCCAGATTTAAGTCACATGAAAATTTTTGGTTGTCGATGCATGGTTCATGTCCCAAGTGAAAAGCGAAGAAAATGGGACCCCAAATCAAAAGAACAAATATTCGTAGGGTATTGCGAAGAAACAAAAGGCTACCGTGTATTGGATCCTTTAACAAGAAAACTTACAAAATCTCGAAATGTGACATTCATGGAAGACATGCTTTCTGAAATTCCTGAAAATAGAAACAAGTCAGTCAAATTAATGCCGCTAAATAATATACTTCCAAAAGGCTCTATTAATAATGACGTTGAAGAAAATTTGGATGAAGAAGAAGCTGAAGTCGAAGTAGATAAAAAGGTGGAAGGTGTTATGATAGAAATAGAGAAACCAGAAGAAAAAATAGAAGCTGACGTAGATGAAACGAACAATTTAAGAAGATCAGAACGACAACGAAAACCCAAAGAAATGAATGATTATGTCACTTACTTGTCGAATACCAATAATGAAGAAAGTGATCCTCTAACAATAACAGAAGCCTTAAACAGCAACAATAGCGAACTGTGGAAAAAGGCTATGAAAGCAGAATATGAATCGTTAATGGAAAATGAAACTTGGTCGCTAACTAACTTACCATCAAACAAGAAAGCGTTAAAATGCAAGTGGGTTTTTAAAACTAAAAGGGATGGTAACGGTAACATATGCAGATATAAAGCTCGATTAGTAGTTAAAGGTTGTTCACAAAGGCGAAATATTGATTATGCAGAAACTTATTCGCCGGTAATTAGATATACGTCTGTAAGATTCTTAGTGGCATTAGCAGTGAAATATGACCTTACGATCAATCAGATGGATGCCGTAACGGCGTTCTTGCAGGGAGATTTAGATGAAGAAATCTACATTGAACAACCAGAACAGTTTAATGAAAACAATGACCAAGTTTGTCGCTTAAACAAGGCAATGTATGGACTAAAGCAGGCTAGTCGACAATGGAATAAAAAATTAGATACTACATTGAAGACAATAGGATTAAAACAATCATGTATGGATCCCTGCATATATTACAAAATGGCAGACCAAAAAATGTTGTTCGTAGCAGTATATGTCGATGACTTGCTTATATTTTCAAATAATTCAAATGAAACTAATCAACTCAAGGATGAATTAAATAAATGTTTCAAGATGAATGATCTCGGAGAAGCCAGTCATTGTCTCGGGTTAAAAATAACAAGGGATAAAGAAGGAGGTAAAATTTGGTTAGATCAAGAAGCATACGTGAAAGAAATACTAAAACAGTTTGGTTTGTCTGAATGTAACGCAGTTAAAACACCTTTTGATCCCAGTCAGCAATTAACGAAGGATATGTGCCCACCAGAAGACAATAAAATGGAAGGAATACCCTATCAAGAAGCTGTTGGATCACTTCTATACTTGTCACAAGCAACAAGACCCGACATTTCACATGCAGTGAATACGGTGAGCAAATTCAACAACAATCCAGGTCCGGCTCACTGGGCAGCCGTTAAGAGAATTTTTAGATATCTAAAAGGCACAGCGAACACCAGATTAGAATTCTCAAAATCAAGCAACAGTACGATTATTGGATTCTGTGATGCAGATTGGGCCAATGATAAAGATGATCGACGTTCATGCACGGGATATGTATTTACATTATGTGGAGGGGCGATCTCCTGGAACAGTCAAAGGCAACCAACAGTAGCATTGTCGACTACAGAGGCAGAATACATGGGGCTATAGACAGCTACTAAAGAACTATTATGGCTAAGGCAGTTGCACAATGAATTTCTACCGGCAAAGGAGCAATTACCCATTACCATATACTGCGACAATAGAAGTGCAATCGCTCTGGCATCATCTAATGGATACAACGCAAGAACGAAGCATATTGATGTTCGACATCATTTTATAAGATCGAAGATTGAAGATGACCAATTGAAAGTAGAACACATTAGTGGGGAAGATATGGTAGCGGACAGTTTAACAAAAGCAACATTTTATCCAAAACATATCTTTTGTTGTAACAAGATGGGACTCCGGGTAGAATAGCGGGGAGTTCTTTTTAAAGCTACGTTTACATATGTGTTCTAGTGGGGATGTTGATTTAAATAAGAACATGTGTAAACGTATCTTTAGTAACAACTCTAGCGCCACCTATATATTCAGGTGTAGGTAATAGAAAAGGTTATATTACCATGTGTGAAGTTATGTATATTGTTATTAGTTAAATATAGTTGTTATGTTATTACGAATCAGTTATTTCAAGAATTACCTCCGTTAATTTCGTTTTAATTTCTACATGCCATGTCCACAGTAACTTTTGACTTCCATTACACTTTGTAGCAGAAGATCCAGCATCGAGAACGGAAAATTTTTGTAGTAACTTGCGCAAACTAGAAATAATAATTATTATTTTACTTCATTTGATATTCCGATACGTTTCTTTCTTATTACAGTTATGTTGTTTGAATGAAAAAAATTACAAAAGCATCTAATCATACTTTCGCTTAAACGGCGTGGTAATTTTTTATAACTTCCAAAAAACTAAAAAAAAAAGAATTTTAATTAACTGTTGAAACAATCCACACCACTTATTCTTCTTCTTCTGTTGTTAGGGCTCGGCCCTGTTAGTTAATCACAATGTTGCCCTCCTGGGATACAGACGTCCAGCTATCCCTCCATCTCTTTGGGGGTGGTCTCCTGGTATTAGGTCTCTGTGTCATCACAATCTTTGCGATTCTCGCATCGCTCGCATCATCCATCCTATCTACATGGTCTCTCCAAAAACCTTCTTCTCACTCTAGCCCATCTGACAACGTCCTGAACTCGACATCTTTCGCGGGTTATCTCACTTCTCACTCTATCCCACAACGTTACCCCTGATATCGCTCTTAACGTCCTCATCCCCGTAGATCTCATTGATTGTTTCGTTCTAGATGTTAAATCTATTAAATGTTTATAATCAATCATTTTCTATGAATCATTTGCAAATTTTGAAAGTAAATGCGCCTGAGAGATAGGCAAAAACGCTACATGAGACATATTCAGACATATTGAAAATGTAGGGATAAATTTCAAATATTTCGAAGATTTGTAATAGGATCACATAAGTTGAAGAAGGCGTTACGTCAAAAGTATTCATGCAAAAATAATGTGCATCCAAGTGGTGGGATGGTGCTGTTCGCAAAACGAACTGAAAAACCTTCAAAAATATACAACCTATAAATTTATAATCCCCCAGTTTTTTATTTTCAAAATTGTTTGAATTGTGCATTTTGAAAAGCGTTCTTTAAGCATAACGTTATAAGGTAAACATTACTTTTTATTGCAATTTTATGTTTATTTTAAAATAATATTTAGTTCAAGTAAATCTCGAAGAATGGCAAGAAAAGTTCTGTACCCGAGAAGTAAACTGTCGTAACTACAAATTTTTCGATTTTCGGATTATTAATGAAACTGCATTGTCGTGGTGTACATATTTGAGTGGTAAATCTCAAAGATGCTGAGATAATCTATGAGAATCAATCGTATCTGCCTTGGTGTGATAAAGGTAAACTCGTGTAGAGGGGTGGGCTGCCAAATTTTGAACAACCGGCTCGCTATTATTTCGAAGCAAAAAAAACGGTATATAGAAGAGTGTAATAAATTTATATTACGTAAATAACAAGGTGGCGTCATATTCCGGGGGAAGTACAGACTTAAAAATGTAAATCCCGTGCCACGGGTGACACCACCTTGTGGATCCAGGGTTAAAATGGCTTATTTTTTGGTTTTAGGGGTAATTTAACAAACGGCTCGCTGAGCTTCAAAAATTTTAAGAACCGGCTCGCGCGAGCCGGACCGAGACGGTTCCAACCCACCCCTGCGGTGTAACTGACATACGAAATGTTCCCCTGAACATTTTATAAAATGTGACTTACGACAGTTTATACCTCGCAGGTACAGAGTTGACCAATAATAATTTGAGCTTTCTCCAACCAAGTACTTGTAGTAAACCAGATGTAGTACAAGAAGATTTAAACTTCGTTTTAATTTCTACATGCCATGCAATGCCATATCCACAGTAACTTTTTACTTCCGTTACACTTCGTAGCAGAAGATCCAGCATCGAGAACGGAAAATTTTTGTAGTAACTTGCGCAAACTAGAAATAATAATGATAATTATTATTTTACTTCATTGGATATTCCGATACGTTTCTTTCTTATTATTACAATTATGTTGTTTGAATGAAAAAATTACGAAAACATCTAATCATACTTTCGCTTAAACGGCTTGGTAATTTTTTATAACTTCCAAAAAAATCAAAATAAAAAAGAATTGTAATTAATTGTTGAAACAATCCACACTACTGATATAAATTAATGCTTTTATAATCATTTGCAAATTTTGAAAGTAAAACAATCAAAATTTTAATAATTAAAGTTAAAATATCTTCTTATCTACTTACTTAGCCACGTTCTGATTGAGTGTTGATTCCTTGCTTTACGGGCGCGTACATTTATTGGAATTTATAATATAAGAAGCGGTTTGTAATTAATCTTCTTCTCGACGTACTAGCCGTTGCTGGATGTTGGCGACCTCTCTCCTGTGTGTGTTGTGCTTTTGTAGTACTATCACACACATAGGGGACGCACTTGTTTGACACGGGCTCCGAACCGCGGGAAGTGTATACACTTCTTCTCCAGAGAGGCTGTTCTTGTCAGATTACACCTCGGTGGTTTGCCATATTCCGAGGGGAGACGGTCAGAATAAAGTATTTACTGAACCGGGCATTCAGCATTAGCAGCAAAGCGCTTAAGCTGATCACCATCTCTTGTAATTAATTTACAATTGTTGTAATTAATAACACTTATGTAATTTGAATGAAAGAAATTACTAGCGCATCAAATCATACTTTGGCCACAGCTTTGGCTTACAGCAGCGAGGTACTTATTTTATGACTTCCAAAAAACTAAAATAAAAAAGGATTTTAATTAACTGATGAAACAATCCACACCACTAATTAAATCTATTAATGTTTATAATCAATCATTTGCAAATTTTGAAAGTAAATGCGCCTGAGAGATAGCCAAAAACGCTACAATCAGACATGTTGAAAATGAAAATGTTGGGATAAATTTCAAATACTTCGAAGATTTGTAATAGGATCACATAAGTTGAAGAAGGCGTTACGTCAAAAGTATTCATGCAAAAATAATGTGCATCCAAGCGGTGGGATGGCGCTGTTCGCGAAACAAACTGAAAAACCTTCAAAAATATACAACCTATAAATTTATAATCCCCCAGTTTTTTATTTTCAAAATTGTTGGATTGTGCATTTTGAAAAGCGTTCTTTAAGCATAACGTTATAAGGTAAACATTACTTTTTATTGCAATTTTATGTTTATTTTAAAATAATATTTAGTTCAAGTAAATCTCGAAGAATGGCAAGAAAAGTTCTGTACCCGAGAAGTAAACTGTCGTAACTACAAATTTTTCGATTTTCGGATTATTAATGAAACTGCATTGTCGTGGTGTACATATTTGAGTGGTAAATCTCAAAGATGCTGAGATAATCTATGAGAATCAATCGTATCTGCCTTGGTGTGATAAAGGTAAACTCGTGTAGAGGGGTGGGCTGCCAAATTTTGAACAACCGGCTCGCTATTATTTCGAAGCAAAAAAAAACGGTATATAGAAGAGTGTAATAAATTTATATTACGTAAATAACAAGGTGGCGTCATATTCCGGGGGAAGTACAGACTTAAAAATGTAAATCCCGTGCCACGGGTGACACCACCTTGTGGATCCAGGGTTAAAATGGCTTATTTTTTGGTTTTAGAGGTAATTTAACAAACGGCTCGCCGAGCTTCAAAAATTTTAAGAACCGGCTCGCGCGAGCCGGACCGAGCCGGCTCCAGCCCACCCCTGCGGTGTAACTGACATAGTGACTTACGACAGTTTACCTCTCAGGTACAGAGTTGACCATTAATAATTTGAGCTTTCTCCAACCAAGTACTTGTAGTAAACCAGATGTAGTACAAGAAGATTTAAACTACGATCAACAGCGAAACCAAGAGGCTATGAATGAACCTTATACAGAATCACCATCACAAGGTTTGTATAATATGATTTATTGAAACTATTTGTAAAATTAACTTAAAAGATATTTTAGCAACACTTCTTCAAAAGATCAATGTATTGAGATCAGCTAAACTCGTACCTAGGGCAAAATTAACGTATAAAGAAAAATACTTCCATTAAAGAGACAATTGAGGAGTTCTAGAATTAGAAATTCGACTCTTGAAGAAAAATTTAGTAAAAGAAACCTTTTTTCTCAATCAACTTCGACAATGAGAAGGGTTATGGACTGAGGAGAGTGTACGAAAAGTCTAAAAATGATAAATTTCGAATTGTCATTATTCAGCAAAGGGAGCGTTCAAGTATTACGTAACGAATTTGGGGGGAGGGGGGGGTCTTGTAAAACGTTACGATGCGTTACAGGGGCGGGAGGGGGGGGTTTGAACTACGCGTTACGTAACATTGTTTTTGCCACATAATTGTGACTTTTAGGTATAAAAATGGTCACTTGGTGGTTACGTAACGTTTTACTAGGGGGGGAGGGGGGGTACAAAAAAACGGTACGGCGCGTTACATGGGGGGGAGGGGGGTCAAAAATCTCCAAAAATTGCGTTACGTAATACTTGAACGCTCCCAAAGGCTTGGATGTTTGCATGTTTTCAAATGGATGTTATCCGATCCGTAGACCTGAGCAAAAACGGGTATCCTGCGACGACGTATTCACGTTAAACGATACAACCATGTCACCGAACATAGCCTATTTTAATTTGTTAATTGGAAATTGCTAAAAAAGAAAAACTCGAAGCATAAGATTTACTCAAGAAGATAAGCAAAGTGGTGGTGCTTATAAGTTTTTGTCAAAGTTGTTTTCATTACCATCAAGGAAAACATTGATAAAATTTTTAAGAAGGATACCAATCTAATCCGGTATTAACGAATGTGACTTTAGAGTTTTGGCAAGTGAAGCTAAATTGATTTAAAACAAAACATTTACAATTTTGTTTCCATTTCTGACCATGGGAATATTTTCTGTAAATATTTTTTTATTCAAATGTTGCAACACTGATTTGTGCATTATTGAGTTAACAATAATTAAGTTAACGTTGGGACTGTTTTGTTGGGTGTGCTCCGTCAGAGCTCCCCAATTCTTAATTGGGGAGCTTTATGTTGAGTTACTTCTTCCAGGTCATTTCAGCTTTCCCTTGTATTTTTTTATTATTTTTCTGTGGGGCCAAACCATCATATTGCTTCCTACTTAAACTTGTTATTTGTTAAATTAATCTTTATGTATTTGTTAGATATTAAATTCAAACAAACCCATCTTTTTTCACTTTATTTTTGTGCGACAATAAAACAAGACTTTTTACTCTTTTTAATTGTTTTATTATATTTACCTGGCACGCATAAATACCAGCATTGATTTTCCAAGTTAGTTAAAACGACAACCATGTATATGTAAAAAATCCAGCGAACATCCCTGCTCTCGAAGTTGGTCGCCCTTTGCAGAAAGGGCCTATGAGGCAACTATTGCTATATAAGCATAGGAAAACTAAAGAAGCAGTGGAACAATAAGAGGTGATTTATAAAGGGTGATATATAAATGTAATGTAGTTTTTTAAGTTTAATAAAATGCTTTTGAGTTGATGTAAAATATTGCTACTTCATAATCATGAATGTTTTTTGAGTAAGTAATGCATCCACTTGTCAATCATTATTACTTTGTGGATATACCACTCGAAGGTTTTATAAAATCTTTAATGATTATGAATTCGAAACTTCTAGAAAAATATAATTTCGAATAAGAATCCTCCAAAATTGCACGTGCGTTATTGTCATAATATTATAAAAAATAATTATTTAATTACGTAAATAATTTATTCACATTTGTTACAAATAATATTTGAATGTTCGCTGCATACATCTTTAGAACATTTACAACAAACGGTGCCACTTTTTCTATCTTTTGGAGAAGGTTATACAAAATATCTTTTCTTCTTTTTAGCTAGGAATTTCATTTTCATTAGGACGTTTTCTGGAACAACTAAGTAGCTACCACAGTCTCTCATCCACCGTCATGCACCAACCCGGTGTAAAAGCATCACGTAAATATTCATTCCACATTTCAAAACATGCTCTAATGGGTTGTAATTTATCAGGAGATCTATGCACACCGCTATAAGATGCGTGGTCAAGCTGTAAAACTCTTAAAATCCGCTAATACCTACCTATTTCTCGACATTATATCACGAAACAATTTTCTACCGTCTTCAACGCTCCATAGAACTTTCACGACTTCGTTTTTGGATTTGTAAACTCCAATAAGAATCATAACGCCAATAAACTGCATAAGTTCCTTTACAGTCATTGGTTCCCAACTTCTATATTTTTTTTGTAGCACCCCCCTGATTGCACTGCATTGGAATTTTTAACCATTCTTCGAGTATATTTTTCGATAAAAACTAATTGTTCGAATTTGGCACTTCATCCTATTTCACTTTCGCCACTATCACTCCTTGTCACAATTATCTCAAGTTCATTGTCTATTTCCTGCATAAGAAGATTGGATTTTAACTTTAATTAAATCCGCAAATTAGTATAAATGCCATAGAAAAATTAGAAGATGCCTGGGGGAGATCGATCCTTATCTCTTTTACTTTACAACTTAACTTATCCACAGAATGTTAATGTTCAAGGGAAGGCCACGCTAAAAAATTGCGTCAAGTGCGCAATTCGAACCCACAGTTTCCGCACTCCAACTAAACCGGCGATCACACAAAGCCACTGCCGTTTCTTGTTTCTTTTAATATTAGGTGCCATAACTTATTCTTTTGTAGCAGCACGTAAAATATGCAAATGTAGCCTAGTAGTTAATTTTTTCATAAAATTGTTGACTCAATAAAGTGGTCTACAATATTTTTTGGAATGTGCCGATGAAATAAACCAATCTCTTTAAACACATAATTTCTCTCCCTTTTTCTCAAGTCGGACGTTATTCTTTTGGCATTCTAACCATAATTATAAATAGATTACTTTTTTAAGTATTGATAATAGTACAGTTCCCTAATTTACTTGAAATTTTCACTCACAAGGAGAAGCCCAAAGGAGCATATCAGCAATCAAGATCTCCTTTTTTTGGCTATTCTAAATACCAAATAAATTATTACTGTCTTTGGATTTTGTCCAATGACGCTTGGTTTTTGAGTTGTGAATTTTTGAAAATAGGGTAATTCTATCTCGAATCAACTGCAAAATTTACTCGACCCCCCCACCAAATTTGAGAAACTTTGTACTCTCCATCTTTTTTTTTCCTGCAGGGAAGGGGGAAACCTTCATAGGCACCACCCCATCAGGGAGTACTCTCCTTCTTACAGTTAGTAAGATATAAAAAATACAAATTTAAGGATTTGTCCAGAAGGGCATTTGTTTTGATCCTTGTGTCCTACAAGTGTAGATTTGTAGAAAAACGACTGTAACTTCATTCACAGTTGCTTTGACAGTGGTCTAAATTTAAAAATAAAAAATGTTCTGTAAAGGTAAATAGACATTCTATTCAAATATTCAACCACATTTTACTTTTTCAACCCCCAATTGGATTAATTTTCCATTAAAATCCATTTCCAGATTTTAAAAAAATAAATTAAGTATAGCGAGACGGCCAAAAACAAATAAACAAATGCCCTTTTGGACAATTCCTTCAATTTGTATTTTTTATTTCTTACCAAGATTATGCACCAAATTTGGTGCGGGTCGAGTAAATTACCCACTTTTTAGGTAATAATCGATTTACTTTACTACATTTTAGAGAATTTCTAAACTTCCCAAAATTCCGTTTGGTTAGGATATTTATCAGTCTGTTAAATTTTAAGTGAACTTATAGTAATTTCAGCCACTGACAAGGGCAAATTTAAAAAAATCTATTTTGCTCTGCAATTTTAAACCATTGTTCCAATTTAGTGTATTTATTTTTAAACGCATTTCTCCATGTGCAACAAATCAATATTGCACCATTTTAAGAGAGGGTCCTGTTTTATGCAAGTTATTTCAGGTATAGTATGCCATATAAAAAAATTGAAAAAGTATATATCTTGTAGAGGATTTTATGGTCTTTAATTTTGTTCTGTTGATAATATTTATAAAGTGAAAATAAGCTAATTCATTAGGACACTCGAATATAATTTGCCAAATTATTTTGCAAAATACAAATGTTCCTTCTGAACTAATGGGGTATAGTGTAACGAGTCTATAATCATTGACTATAGATAATTTTGTAGAATAGTTGTAAGCCAGCAAAAATCTGTATTGCAAGAATTGCTAGTAGTAATCATCATACATGACATTATATAAAAAAATCACATTTTATTATTTTCTTTATATTATTTGCTAATACATACTCTTTAAGACATAGGTAGGTACTTATAAACTAAAAATTTTGTACATACAATACGACATTGTAAAACTACAAAAGTACTATAAGCTAATGTTAGGTTGACCTGCTTTAAATACTTTCTAGACAACAATTAATTAAGAACGATGTAAATCAAAATTTTTTCAACATTTTATCAAGAAACAATAAAATGTTGGAAAAAAAAATTTCATCATTTCCAAAACTTATAGCCTACGAATTAGCTACTCATTTAATAAAACTTCAGATCCTTTATTAACAAATATCGTCGTTAATTTTCCTTTACAATTAGTTATGTTAAACCGAAGCTTTATAGCTATTTTGTGATTATAGAATAATTTTATTATTAATTTGTAGTTTTCTTTAAGAGTTGAAAATTTTCTTGCTTCTTCCAAGTCCACCTTGAGAAAAGCAAAGTTTGGGCTTAAAAGATGGAATTTTATCGACAACTTTCAACTCAAAAACAATAGCGCCATTTAAAATTGAGGCGAGAAACAAAAATATCACATTTTGAAGAAACAATAAGAACTGTCCTTTTGGAAAATAAAGCCCGTTTGTTATATTGAAATGATTATTCGTCAAGAAATGGTCCCCCTTTTTGTGGCTATTAACACGTATATTTTGAGCAAAGGCACATCTTAAGTGACTAAGACAGATGCAAAACTAAATTTAAACATCAATTAAACGAGAGAGTGTAAAAATTAATCGAGCTTATTTTATAGGCTACCACTACATTTATCAATACTGAGATGTTATATTTAAAAACGACGCGAAACTACTTTGACTAAGTTTTGTACAAAAATTACGAATCTCCACTTGTCACAAGATGTGATTTTAAAAAATTTCTTCTAAGCTATCATCCAAAATAAATAAAAAATGGACAAGAATTAACTTTCAGTTAATAAAAATTATTTACATTATCACCATTTTCTTCATACAGCTCATCATTTCCTTACACTTAATGGAATTGATTAACTACTTAAATATTACTAATATTTTGATCTTTAATCTGAAAAACCAATCGTGAAAAATAAATCGTAATCACTTCCCGGTACAATAAGTATTCACGTTAACGGGTAACATTTCATCTCTCACTGGTTGTACTCGTTCTTTTAATCAGTTGCAAAATTTTTCAGTCTTTAATTTTACACAATTTTTGGCGACTTTTTCACTAACTCAGCCACTCGAAAACAATTTTTGAGTGCTACACACTAAAGAACATGCTTATATTTGTCTATATTAAAACAAAAAAAAATGTGTGAATGGAGTAAAAACAACCCCAATATCGACTTTTGAAAAGTACGGGAAATTAGTATCGAGTATGCGGCAGACCCCGGTCAGACGCTGTACAATTGAAAGACGGTCCCTTGAAAATGCGTAAAATTTTTTCGCTCCGATTTGAATTTTTCTTTGAAATTCGGATAGATGGGGGTGTGATTAATGGATATTAGTAATAAATATAATCAAAAAAAATGGAAAATAACCCGTGTATTGCCGAAAAAGTGAAAAAATAAAATTTTTTTTCCCTTCGAATTTTGGGGTGTGCATTCGATAAGGAGGGTAATCCATCGTCAAAACCTACCCTTTCAAAAGTTTGAGCCCCATTCACATTTTTTATTATTACAATTTGCTAAAATATGTGTGTTCTTTAGTGTGTAGCAGAAGAAATTTAGTTTCGAGTGGCTGAGTTAGTGATAGAGTAACCCAATTTTTTGCGCTTCCATTTCTTCCATAAAAAATTCTCAACACATTATCGATTCCTCTTATAAAGAACAACATAAATTAGGTCTCCTATTCATCATTTTCATCATCATTATTATTATTATTAGTCTTAAGTCATTAATGGCCTACTACATACACATTTGCTGCATTAATACAACCGCAGCGATCAAATTGCTAATTTAAGCAACTCACCCGCCTTGGTTATTATCGAAAAACGGACATTTTCTCTAAAGAACATAAGGTTGCATAAAATACCTAACAAAACTTAGATATTTATAATTAAGAATAATTGCTTTTCTTAATCTTGTACTAGGTAGATTTTTCTTTTCTTGTTACTGCTCATGTGTTGATAACGAAATAGCTCTTTTTGAGCCAGCGCTACTTCAACTCGTAAAACCTCTTTATCGTCTTCCAAATCTGCCTCCTCGTACCCCAAGGGATCGGATTCCTAAGCAAATACAAATTTAAAAAACGCCTTTACAAAAACTGAGCAAAACCTCCAGTTATTTATTTCAAATATTACATAATATCTTGTCAATTTTAATGTATTATAAAAAAAACTTTGTTCCGATTCGACGAAGAATCCTTTAATTCTAAATTACCTCTATATCGATATCATCTTCCGTCTTAAACACGTGAATGCCGAAAAAGTTTGAGTCACCATTGAAAGTTTGTTCGATTTCAGTTTCGGTTTCCACTTCCGTGTCGGAACCCTCCTCTGCGCTACCGCACGAGTCTCCAAACGTATCGGCTTCCTCATACGTAAACTTTAATTCTCCACGTTCTAGGGATTCCAAGTTTTCTGGAAGAAAAAGCAAATATGTAAATTACCAACCCGTGTAACCATTCGCAATACCATTGTTTCATCATTAGGCGACAGAATCGCTTGGAGAGAATGAAAATTTGCAAAAATGTACATACCTGGATTCACCATTGCTTTCTTAATGGCGATAGGATCTTTCCTCGACCATTTTTGTACTTCTTCATCCATCTTAACAATTTTGGCAGGATTCATGGCCCACAAACATCCCTTACGTTGTGCACCATTAATTGCAGGCTTCTCGATCTTCTCGAAACACTTATTTAAAGATAAATTGTGTCTAACAGAGTTCTTCCATCCGTTTGGAGCAGTTTTAAAATATGGAAAGTGCCTACACATAAAACTATAAATTTCGGATACGGGTAAACTACCGGTCACACTATTTTTAAGAGCCATCGCAATAAGACAACTGTAGCTGTAAGCCGGCTTTGGATACTGCTGTTCATTTTTTATATCACATAATCTACTATTATTAAATTGTTGCTTTCGATTGTGACCTGCAGTTATGGTTCTAATGCTACTAATAAGCGAGTGGGTGTTTTTAAAAGCAAACATGGTGCTAGTTTTATTAACAGTCTTCACTATGGGTTTAGCTATAATGGGAGTAATTTTTGGCATCATTCTCGTTTCGCTCTTCCTATCCTCACTATTTATCATTTTATTCAAGAGATTCTTTTTAAACGTCGTAGCATCACTTTTTACGCTCGACACTTTAATGACGTCGGGAGAAAACGTTAAATGACTTTTGGTTAGTTGAGGCGAAGGCGTTCTTATATTTTGTGCGAGCGATAGAGGCATCACAGTGTTCGGATTAACCATAGTCGAACCGTCTTCGCAGTCAAAATCAAAATTTAAACCCGAGTTTGAATTATTGGAGGGTAACCATCGAACGTCGTTAGATGTCTCTAAATCTAGAGGTGGAAGATCCGAAAAATTTAAACCCGATAAGTCATTGTGACCTCCCACTAATATTTCAATTTCTGATTTAATGTCAATGTCCAACATTTCCTGGAGAGACACCGAGTCGCTCAAATACATTTCCATTGCGGTTGACATAATGGGAATCTGTAAATTAAAAATACAATAAAATGTAAGAAATGTATCCATCGGTTGGATTCTATTAATATTTAGAATTCATGACAAATTGGCCAGTCATAGTTAGAGAGATCAACTGCTAATACAAGGTTTCCGGTTCAAATCCTGATAGAATCAAATTTTTTTTTACCGTTTCCTTGCTAATATTTAAAAAACAGGATCACAGGCATATCCGAGATCAACATTGCCAGCTTCCTTCTTAGGTGTGAAACTATAAAATTATGCCAAGTACTCATTGTAGTATATTATAATTATTTAGCAAATATAGATCTTCGACTCAATTTAAGTTTAAGTAGAAGACAAATCGGTATCTATATTTTTAATTCATTTTCATTATATAGTAATTATATTATATTTTGGTCAGTCAAAAAATAAATTATCAACTTAAAAAATATTACGTTGGATGAAGTTATTATTTTTATAATAAAAATATTCAAAAATTTTATAAAAACTTTATTAATTGTTTTATATTTAACTTGAAACTATAATATAACTAGCTGGCACAGTCGGCCTATCGGCCGCCTTTAGCCATCTAGACCGTATCGGATGTGTTTGTACTAAAGTAGCCTATGTTTTTCGTAGCGTTGTAAATAACTTCTACACCAAATTTGGTTAAGATTGGTCAAATAGAAACGTAAAGTACATGCACGCGTATTTGCATTGTCGATCGGTTGACAGTTTGACAGCATTCATTATTGTTTTAGGCTTCTATACAAAGTATAGCATGAAGCTTTATGATCTGGCTCCGTGTCTGTCCGTCCGTCCGTCCGCATAATTCAAATCTAATTTATATATTAAGATAGGTTACAAAAATATTCTGTCTGCGCAGTCGATTTTTCTTCTCTTGGTGTTCACCAGAAAAGAGTCTACCAAACCCTCTTCTAAACGACGTTTTACTTTTAAGAAGGAATGTTACTCCACTTATAAAAAGTCCATAGTATTCAAAAATGCTTAGAAAGTACCGCTATAGGCTATAGCGCCTAATTGTTAAAATTTATTATAATTAAATAATTATTATAGAACAAACTATTAAAAAATAGACATACTAAAGTGTGTTTTACACTAACTAGGTAAACGGGTCCCCAGGTAAACAGTCCTCTTAACCTACGTGAACAGGTAAATGGGTTTGCGAATCGAGGCAACTTGCTCAACTTCCACTTCACGAAACTTTTAAATCAATTAAATATAAAGGAGAAAGGCCCCCATGGTCCCATAACCTATGTAACGCGTACTTGTAAGGTATCATCGAGCCACATTTGATTTGAATAATTTGAGGATGGTACCGTCCCTATCAACCACCTAAGTATATTTTTTTCGCCAGAACATTTTATAAACCTTGCTTTTATTTCAGATAGATGAAAGTTGTTTGTCGAGTTGTTGAGAAGACGTTCTCCGCGAATCTCTTCAAAAGCCGCCTGGAAGCCTCCACCTGATATGATTGAGACGCTCAAAAGCATCCTTTTTTCTGATACGACCATTTTGACTTTTAAGGTTAGATTTATAGGTTGATTTTGTTAAAAAAGAGATAATTTAAGTTCATCATTCAGTGTTTGTATGATCATAAGTTTCTTACATGCCCAACATTTTTAAGTTTGTAACTGGCCCGTTGTAAAAAAAAAAGGATGCTCATCGCTAGCTTAAAGCAAATAGCAACTGTATCAAACTGGCGCATTGGATGTTAGCATCCAACTCTCTTTTAAAGGCAGTTCTTTTATTGTAATTTTTATTTCTACTGTTATTACTTTCGTTTGTACCCCACCCCTATATCCTCACCACCCACGCACTCCACTGCTTTACCCCTTTCTACGTTTTTTTACATAAAATGTAAGTTTCGGCTCCAATGCCATTTGTCGGGTTATTAATCCCTCTAGAATAATTCGAAATCGGTTAACACCAACGCCAGATGAGCATGCTCGACTTCGCGAATAGTGCTTGCTTGCCGAGGATGGTACCACTTGCCAATGCGTGCCCCAATGACTTGAGTCCTCTTATATGCAGGGTGACAAACACAAACAACGGTCACACAATAAGGCAAATGTGGTTCATTTTTTGATGAGCTACCTACTATGTATGTTTACAACTTATATAGATAACGGTGTACTCGTCTTACACTTAAGCTTCGGATGTTTTCACAATAATTGTGTATTCGGCTAACATACTTGATGATTCTAGAAATGAATGGCATCAAACATGAATAAATTATTAAATAAGAATAAGCACTGGCCATTGATCTTGAAAGTAAATGCAGCATTTAGCATAAAAATGAATCTGATCATCTTTTTCTTTGTAGGAAATTTAATGTTTATATATTTATTATGTTAGGGATAAAGTGCTATTTGGTTATTTTAGTAACAAATTTTTAGCTTGGTTATTTTAATAGAAAACAAAATTCAAATGGTTTCAACTTTATGCATTAAAATTACGCTTAATGCAAATTTTACGTCTTATGTTCATTGTGAACAAGCACTTAGGGGCCGTCCATTAATTACGTAAGGATGATTTTTGTAATTTTTGACCCCCTCCCCCCCCCACGTAAGGGTACGTAAGATTGTGGAACCCCCCCCACATCTTACGTAAGGATTATTTAAAAGAAAATTAATTTTGACCCCCCTCTCCGCCCCTAATATTTATAAAATATGAATAATAATCTATATATATAAAAATGGATGTATGTGTGTATGTATGTTCCCTATAGACTCCTAAACCGTTTGACCGATCGGAACCAAATTTGGCAGTTATTATGTAGGTTCTTGCGCATGTTTTTGTATTGAAATAGTGCAAAAATTCGCAAAGGAAAGGAAAGTTAATTTCAAGTTGAGATTCCTTAAAGGAAGGCAGGCTACTCAAAATCAACTTAAAAAACAATAATGAATGCTGTCAAACTGTCAACCGATCGACAATGCAAATACGCGTGCACGTGCTTTACGTTTCTATTTGACCAATATTAATCAAATTTGGTGTAGAAGTTATTTACAACGCTACGAAAAACATAGGCTACTTTAGAACCTTGGAGTGAGGCCGAACAACCACGGTCTACACGTATGCCTGCGATACCCTTGAGTGAGGCCGAAGGCCGAACAACTACATCCGACACGGTCTAGATGGCTAAAGGCGGCCGGTAGGCCAACTGTGCCAGCTAGTATATTATACTATTATGCCACTATGTTTAATGATTTTTAAAGGCGCTGATACACATGCTACTTACTGGCACGAAAATCATGCTATTATGACGTAATTGTCGTAAAATTACGTCTATTATGACGTAAATGTCGTAAAATTAGGTCATAATAGCATGCTTTTCGTACCAGTAAGTAGCATGTGTAACAGCGCCTTTAAGTACTATATATTTCAATATATTTGATTTTTAAATTTAATTTAAAAAAATATTTTAAGAAACTTACATAAGGAATATAGTAGCAATTCACGTCCAAATAATTATTAATATATGGGATATCGGGTTTGTGGACAGAATAAATAAAACAATTGTTTTTAAAGTTTACGTTTCGGCCTCAAAATGAAAGCCATCTTCAGAACTAACATAAGGAATACGTCGGACCCCTCCCCCCCCTACGTAAGGGTCCGTAAGATATCCAATACCCCCCCCCCAAAACCCTTACGTAATTATGACCCCTTAGCCGTAACATACTTATATAATTTTTTTCATAATATCTCATACAGTTTCTGCAGGGTTTCAATGGAAAGCTCACGGAAATTTACAACTCGACTAATAATTTATCGGTCGCCTATCGAGTAAAACAATTACTTATTGTGCTAATTTTTAGATTTTTAACAAGAGTGCGACCTTGGCATCTAAATAATTCGTGCAGTTGCATCCAGACATCTCCGTAACGTCACACGCTGCTTTCGGATACTTAATTTAATTTGAATTTCATTATTTAATTAAATTGCAATTAATTAAAATAACATGATCAAGTAGTACATCCTAATATAGATCGAATATAACCCAATAATTATGAGCGCCATCTTCGTTTCAAAACACATATTAGACCTGTCTGATAAACTCATTGGGGAATTTATGGAATTTTTATTGTTTATACAATTTTTGAATAAAATTCTACAATAATATGTATATTTCGAAGCATGTTTTCATTTACGCAATGTAGACGTTTATAACTCGCGGGAATAAAAAATTCCGACTGGGACCAAATATTATGTATTAGTGTTGTAATAAATTCCATTATATTTATAACATTAAATATCGTAAAATAAAATAAATGCGCATAAAAGCACAATGACAATCGGCACTTGCTAAATGTTTTCCTATATAAAATAGGGGTTAGCGAGGCAGATGTTCAATTTTGTATGCTTTGGTTGGGCGAGGCAATAATTGAACTACGGACGACTACAAGAAAAAAATATTCCTTCATTATATTTGTTAATCTAAATTTAAAATTAATCAATTTATCGATCGGAGCCCAATATGGGCGGTATTTTCTGCAAAACAAAATTACGAATCCGGGACTGTTCTATCGTGGTAAAAATATATTTTGTGCCTACTGCAAATCGATTAAAAAGACTTTTATTATTGATATCGCAATTAAAATTAATACATATTTCCGAAATAAAACAACTGTTTTGTTGTCACTTGTATCCGTTTATGGCAGGGCAAGAAGCATCGTCTTTTGTTAATAAATGAAGGTAGAGCCTCTATCGAAATTTAAAATCTGTTTTTTTATAATATTTGTTAGGCGTAATTAATTATTTTAATGTGAGAAGAAATAAAAATATAATCTACATTTTCATTATTTTAAATTGTAATCGAGAATAATAAACAGCGATATTCTTCTAATAGAACTTGTTTCCGTTCGAAGCTCAAAACTTTCTTCCCTATTGTGATGACCTTGAATGAGGGAGATGATCTTGCCGCCTTTACACTTTTTGGCAATTAAATTAAAATCGGGTGAAATATTAAATTGTTGTCACAATTTGAACGGCAAAAATTTGTATTGATGATTTTAAAATTAAAAAAAGGCGAATGAAGAACGAAAGGAGCGGCGTAAAATTCACGTAAAAATGGGTGTAGGTGTTTTATTTGAATTTATATGGAGATGCAATTTTGGATTATCGCATGAAATAACCGACGAACATGGATGGAAAAACTATAAAAAAGCAATTTATCGGCGGCGATTAATTAAAAATCCATGTATAACCTAAAATTTTAACATTTAAAGAAATGACATGTGCATCACAAAGAGCGGGATAGTTTCGGCGGGTCAATCCATTTTACTCTGCTAGTATAGAGGCAGACCAATTTTCACGAATTATTGCTTTATATTAACAGAAATTGTACAAACTGACGTTTGTAAAATTTTCCAACAACTATTAAAATTATTTTATATCGGTAAATCAAGTTGTCTTACCGTATTTTCATTAATTTCTTGATTAAATTGGATTACAGCTATCACTGACAGTACATTACACTCAACGGAATATACACAAAGTTAAATGTATAGGGACAAAGAACGGAGGGATTTCAAATCCCGCGCCGCTGATTGGTTGTCCCTGGTCACGAGTATTTCCCGCCGAATTGTGATTGGTTATAAGCGTACGGTGCTAAGCAAGTTTACAATCGAACTACATACACATGGTTATGGCGGATTTAATTTTTATATTCGACAAATTTACGCACAAATGCACCATTCCCTCGAATTAAACCGTCACCAAAATTATCGGTGAAATAAAACAAACGATTTGCGTACAATTTAAAATCGTGTTATTATTTAAAATACGAAATCGAAATTGTTTTTTAAAGGGCAAACCGCTCTCGCATTTTGCCGGGAACAAACTAACAACTGTCATGGCTACCGCGCAAATTTAAAAAAAAGTCACCCTCGAAAAAATTATATCGATTTTAACATAAAAAGCAATTATTGTAATTGAAACATAATTTTGTGTTTAGGATCTTGTGTAAATTTCTTTAAAATATGCGTTTCTTGTAAAACAAAAGAAAAATCGATGATGTGGGAAGGATCCACTTCGTTATTATGCAAGGGGAGGACGCTTCTTCGGCACTCTCCAATGATTTTACTAGCACGATGCGATGAGAACATTGAAAAACCTATGAATAAAACGAAAATACTTTTTATTTCGTAGCAACATTTTTACTTACTTGCGTTTTATTTCAAATTTGCTTTTTGCAATTTGAATTTTAAACAAAGTCCGATTTTTATTCAATCAAGTCCCAATTTCGATTAAATTACATAGGACATAATTACCTGCGGCGTCTTCCAAAATAATCAACATTGGCATGTTAAAAATTGACGTTCTATCCTTTTGCCAGTTTAAAATTTTCTCTCCAACATCATCTGCTAATAACATTTTTAAAAATCAATAACTGGACAACTTCAATGTTGAGAGCTGCAATTTGTTCTTCGCCGACACCTGATACAAAATCAATCGAGTAAACCCTGGTTTTCAATAAACCACAAAATATCAGTTTTCAATTAAAAATATAAATTGGTGGCAACAAGTAAAACAATCGGGTACAGTGTAAACACTAAAACGAATTTATTATTATACTACAATTATTACATTTTATAAAATTAATTAATAGATAATACGAATACACATTTTATATAAGCCGTTCATTAGGATAATAATAAATTATCCGAATAATTCTAATCGCTTCTCAAAATGATATGTAATCGGATGAAACAGAATACCAAGTTTTAAAATCATTAACCAAAACTAAGAAATGTATTTCAAGTCGAAAACAGAGTTTGTGTGCAGTCGTAGTTCTAACCGTTTCGAAGGGTTTAACTCTCCAGTACTAACATATTTTTATATAACACGAGTACTAACGTCGGTCTGTGGGACCCATTCTAGTTTTTAATTTTTTTTGCAGTGGTTTGCAACGTACTAAACTAGTTGATTTGAAGGTACTGACAACCCCCATCCCTTAGCTGTTATCGTTTGAAATTTACAGTTAAAAATAGAAGTCGTCAGTCTGTGAGACCGACTGTTAGTACTGGAGGGTTAAGAAATAAAAATCATTATTACAATAATATGACGCTTTCTGCTTTATAACAGACTGCTCTTAATATGCAAACAGTTAAAATATTGCAAAACTACTAAAATCGCTTTATTGACACCTTTCTTACCACATATATTCTAAAATACCTCAAACCTAAGAAACCAATATTATTTTCCATTTCAGCACATTTCCACAATAAATTATCACAACGTTCAATCTACTAAAATTATACATAACAATTGTTTATAAAATGCAAGTTACAAAGTATTCTCTATTACCCATTTTGTTAAAAAATTGGAGGAAAAGACGCCACGCCACAAACAAACGTGTCATTAAATTTCTACATGCTTTTTCCCTAAAACACCTACAGGCTGACAGCACCAAATCAAACGAATAACCACGTGATCCCACAGCGTCGCAGAAGTCGTTTCGGCCAATTGGGTTCGTCGCTCGTCAATTATTATTATATTATAATATAAAACATTTAACGAAAAATAACAATTTTCTAATCATTTTTTTGCGAAAGCAGATACACTAACTTCAAGCAACGAAGCCCAAAAATTGGCTTGGGTTGCAATAAATCCGGTCAAGCTGAAATTTCTCAGGTATGTACATTTTGGAGTATCCTAATGAATTTCTCAAAAGTCCTCGAAAATCCCAAGTCGGCGTTTTCCCAACTAGAGATTTTAGGCCCCCCTATTGCGGTTATAGGCCGTAGCTCGCTTATTTTCACTTTTACGACAAATTATCATCAGACCAAAATAAATTAAAGATCATAAAATTTTCTGCAAAATGCATGTTTTGCAAAATTTTCGTACGGCATGATATTCCTGAAATAACTTACCGAAAACAAGACAACAAAGGAAAACGGGAGTGGGTATAACCTATAAACAAGGTGGAACTCGCTTTAGCGGCAGTTCCTAGGCTTCTATACAGCTACCTTTCTGGTGTGAAAAGTTGTTGTTGCTAGTTATTTTTGGTCGACATAATATTTATAATGTAACATCAGATAATCAGATAATCTGCACCAATTAAATTTTTTGCGGTTGGTAATCATCTCTCGCTAATCCGGCACTATTAAAAACCAGAGGGTGCCGGATTATTGGAATCTTCGGATTACCGGATTGTATAGAAAAATGCATAATAAATAAAATAAAGCATTTCATAAAGGGAATACAATGTATTTGTGTTCATGTTCTACACGTTTTTTTTATAACTGTAACATATCTCAAAAAAATTTGGAAAATTTTCCATGATTAATTTTGAATTAAACACGGACGGAGGGTGCCGGATTATTGGACGTATCGGTCTATTGAAGTGCCGGATTAGTGAGATTCTACTGCAATAACAATCAAACTTTTCCATTCCTTTCGAAACTTTACTTCTCTGTAATGTGCGGTCCATTTTTTGAGGTGGACCAATCCTTTCCTTTCTATTTTATTTACAACTTAACTTCACTAATCACATCAAGCCACTGCTATGGTTAAAATAAATAAAAACTTATTTTTTCACATCAAACTAAAACTAGAAAGTCCATTTTAAATTTAAAACAAATTTTAATTTTTTTATACATACGATGTGTTTACAATGAGAATTTCGAGGGTTCTGATTAGGTTTGAATTATGCGGACGGACAGACGGACACGGAGCCAGATCATAAGGCTTCTTGCTATACTTTGTATAGAAGCCTAAAATCATTAGCAATTTAATAGAAAACAATTTGGAGCGTTCTGATTGGCTCTGAAACATGCGGACAGACACGGGGCCAGATCATAAGGCTTCTTCTGTACTAAGCCTAATAAAATCAGTATGTTGCTGAATTCCCGTTTTCCCGGTTATTCTGGGCAAGTTTAATACAGGGAAATGTACTTTTGAATTCCTGGCGGTGCTCCTGCCAGGAATTGAGCTCATTAAGGCTAAAACGATTCTTGGTCGATTGACATCAATTTTATAAAAAAAAATCGCGATGAGGGGGCTGTCGGTTTTACAGCCCCCCTCCCCAAAGTTTTCGCGAATAACTGTGCGATACATACGATTAAAACAATTTGAATGGAAACTCATTGGACCTCAAACGATTCTCAAGCGTTTGACCAAGTTTGACATTAATTTCATTACAAAATTCGCGATACAGAGCGGGCGGCGAAATGTACCTCTGATTACCACACCAATGGATTATCACATCAACGGATCATCATATCAACGAATCAACATATCAACGGATCAACAGATTAATGTATCATCGGATTAATAATCTATATAGGGATCACGGTAGCATTATTTTAAGTATAGCAATTTAGTTTATTTATGCCATAACGGAAGGAACATATAAACGGATTAATGTATCAGCGTATAATAAACGAATTATTGTATCAACGGATCAAGAGATCATCCGGGTGTCAACGAATAAAATGTCTATATAGGTAGAAATTCCCCAAATAGTATAATATATCAGAGTTATCTGAATTATCAAACTTTCATATGCAAAAACATCAAAATGTTCTACTTCATGACGTTGGAAAATGAAATTCTATTACATCCCAAATACTTTGGACTCTGTATAGTGGAAAACATCAAAAATAAGTTAAACTAGAAAGCCCTTTTTTTAAATTTACAACAAATTTTATTATAGATACGATGTGTTTAAAATGACAATTTCGAGGGTTCTGATTGGGTTTGAATTATGCGGACGGGCGGACAGACAGATGGACACGGAGCCAGATCATAAGGCTTCTTGTTGTATAGAAGCCTAAAAGTACAAATTATCTCACACTTTTTACCACAGCATAGAAACACTGTTTACCATTAGGTTAAAAAACTAATGCTCGGTTTTACAAAATGTTTAACAATCCGTTCAATTTCACTAACCAATGGAAAATGTATGTTAGCATTAACAGGCCAATAGAAATCATCCGTTGATTTTATCGACTTGTTAAAGGTTTTATTAAAGCGGGCACGAATGAAGCAAGAAAGACGCTTCGAAATTTTAAAACTAAACTTTGAAAATTTGAAGATAATTCATCGTCTAATTTTGTAGGTAAAGCACGAATGAAACATCATCGTTTGAAATGCGTTAATATCAAATCCAAAACGGCAGATTGTGATAAATTGTGACAGGTTACTTTTTACTAAGAAGAACTCATCATAATACTGACCAACCTTACAAACATAGTAGAGGAAGTGCATACTTCAAAAACTATAACGAACTTAAATTACTATTAATTGTGTAAATTTTACTTTTCTAATAAATATATTTTGATTTTCCATTCCAGAACTTCTCTGTAATGTACGGTCCATTTTTTTGAGGTGGATCAATCCTCTTCTTTCTCTTTTATGAGATCATAAGGCTTCTTTCTATACTATGTATAGAAGCCTAAAATTAGAAGGTGTTAACTTCGCGGGTCAAACCTGTATTGCCTGCATCAGAACCCAGGTAAAAACCAGCCCGATGAAGGAGATAGGATATTATGTTGTTTGATTTGACACTGACCCAGTTACACCTGTGGCTTGGGTAGCCACGTATTTCAACCTAATTTTTAATTAAAAGTTATTTGGGTCGTATTCGCAATTTACATTAAGCAAACGCCACCATGCGGGAGAATTTCAAATTAGTAAATGACGTACTAAATGAAAATAAAAATTCGTTCTTCAGGCTCAAAACATAACAAAATTAACTAATTAACAAAATATATTATAATAAATTTAAGACTATACCGAAATGTTTGCAAATTTTCAACAGACTATGATTTTGAATTTCGAAATATACGTCTAAACACAGCCATGTTGTTGTCGCTGGTGGCGCCACCAACGGTAATATAAATCGCCAATACTGTAAATACCTTTTGAGACGACCTACTAGATGTTTTTTGAGCATTTATTTCCGTAACCTGACCTCAATAGGAGTGGCGTAGCTAGGGGGCGGCGGACCGCCCCGGGTGCCACCCGTTTGGGGGTGACACCCGACCCCAAATTAACTGCCTCCCATCCTGCCTCATAGCTGTTTCCTTGAGTGCAACCCCTAAAAAAAAGCGGGGGTGATACCCATTAAATCCGCCCCGGGTGTCACCCATGCTAGCTACGCCACTGTCAATAGGCTACCTATTGAAATGCCTAAAGGGTGAAACAGAATGAGTGCCGTTAAGCGGCGTCAAATGTCAATAAGCCTAAGTTAAAATGCGTGTAAATAGGTTACTATGGACACAATGAACGGCGGTGAACGTTGCACTACGTAAGAAGTTGGTTAACTTTGTACTTGGACGGCGTTCAACGACGCTCATTCTGTTTCACCCTTAAACGACGCGACGAGGTTACTGGTCACCCAATACACAACATTATATTGATGTCAAATACAATTTATAAAGCAAAGTTAGTTTTGAAAATAAAGTACTCGAATTTATTTTTCATGCTATGAGTGGTGGAATAATTGAGAGAAACTCTGGTAGAGTAATGTGAAGAAATAAATTTATTAAAAATTGAGGGCCTTAGAATATAAGGGGTATAAGTGCACTTTTTTAAATTTGAGATTATTACACAATATGAAACCTTAATGTCCATATTTGTTGGTGCAAAACAGATGCAAGTGATATATTGATAATTAGGATATAATAATAAGGGTATAAGTACTTTTTTAAGTTTTGGCACATTTATGATAAAGTTTTTTTTTCTACTTTTATATTATTAAAATTTATCATTTATTAAGGAAATAATAAACTTTATATATATATCTAAGCTTTTCCTGGGAAATTTTTACCCTGCATTAGAGGATACAGTAAAACCCGCAACCGTGCCTGAGACAGGTTTTATTGAGTTATACGCTCTTTTCATATCCGTAGTTATGTGGGTTGCATAACTCGCCTCCCTCTCCTTTAAATTAAAAAATTTACCCGCGTTTTTGTGTTAGGTGGTGTTAGGCTTACATGTAATCGAAAAATTTTATACTTTGTTACAATTTTGTGATGGTATTATAAATCAATTATAATTAAACAGCAATTATTCATTGCTACAATAGAACTGTAATACATAATTTTGTGCAGGATACCGGTAGTTTTGTGTTTTATTTTAGGTTAAATTTTGGATTTTATTTACCTCTACCATGGATTCGTAAGAATTGAAACAATAACTTGCGAAGTATGCAAAATTACATTACAATTATTTTTTAGTAGTGTATGCCCTCATTGCCTTAAAAAGTTCTATGATATTTCTACCAAAAATCGACATATGAGAAAAATTCATTCGATTGCAGTAGCAGAAAAAAAAATTACAAAAGGGCATATATTTTGTCCAATCTGTGTCGAAGAAAACAAGGTAAGTATTGGAACTTATTTTTTATTAATGAAACATATTACAGACACACATGATAAATATAGTAATCGAACGGGAAAAATTACATTTTGATACTTGCCAGGATTTTCAAAATTGGAAGGCACTTGAAAAACGAGAAGTAAATTATGCAAAAGAGAACATAGTAAAAAAACTCAATGCAAGAATAGAGTATTACAACTGTAATCGTAGTAATACGAGAGGTAACAGGTTTTTTATATGAAAAATACTTGGTTTAATTAAAATTATTTCATTTAAGAATTTAAAAGTAATTGCTCTAAAAGAACAATGAAATGCGAGGGAAGCATTAAAATTGATGGCATTTGTCCGTCGCGAATAATAGTGCATCACAACAATAATGGTAAGCTCCCGTTGTTTTTCTCTTTATAGGCAATACATTATTGGCGTTACAATTTTTTAGGTGAAGTTAACGTTGATTTCATTAAAACGCACGTAGGACATGATGAGGATGGATTTAGAAATCAACGCTTAACAGTTAAAGAAGCAAATGGAATTGCTGAACAGATGAAAGCTGGAGTATCGACAGAAAGGATTATTCAAGATGCAAGAAAATTAGAGGATAATAAATTACAACGTATTAATTTATTAAATAAACAAGATTTGACCAACTTACGAAAAAAATTTAAAATAGAAAAGCGAAGAGATCCGGATGATATGGTGGCGGTCGCAATGAAAGTACTAGAATGGAATTCGAATGGAAAAAATTATGCATTTTTATTTAAAAAAATTGGTAATTATTTTAGGTGTTTTATTTTATTGCTTTGCTTGGGGAGTGGTTTTATATTATGGAATAAGGGAGAGGGCAGTGAATAATTAGTTATTGTAATATTTTGTTGTATATTTGTGTGGTGGGGTGGTGGTAAAATAGTAATATATGGGATGGTGGTGGTTTATTTTAGGCGACCCACATCCTAAACTTGAAACCAAGGACTTTGCATTGGCATTTATGAATAAGAGCATGGAAACGAAGCTTAGAGATCACAATAGGATTATTTGCATGGACGGGACACATGGCACGAATAACAAAAAATTTGATTTAACAATTATGATGGTTAGGGATAATCAAGATGTGGGTTTTCCTGTAGCTTTCTTTTTATCCAACAGGTTAAATTTATTTTAAAATACCTTCAAAAACTTTATGTAACACCTTCATATTGATTAACAGGCAAGACCAAGTTGTTCAAGAAGTTTTTATTGAAGCATTTAAAGAGCGTGTCGGAGAAGAAATCAAGCCAGAATTTTTTATGACTGATGATGACATAAAGTATCATAATGCGTGGGTGAAGGTAATGGGAAATACTCCAAGAAGATTGTTGTGTGTATGGCATATTAGGAAAAATTGGATTATACAAGGGAAGAAGAAAATTATAAATGCAGATTTAAGAGATTCGATGAGTGGCGATCTAGGTAAAATTATGGTTGAAACTAATGAAGAGAAATTTAGGAATTTGACAAATGATTATATCAAGAAACTTGAAGATGCAAATGAAACAAATTTTCTTAATTACTTAAAAAGGTAGATTTAATTTAATTTTATTGATAAGGTTTATTAATTTGTTTATTATAATAACATATAATAATATCAAACATTAAAATGTTCCACAATAACTAGATCCTTCTATTCTGTATCCAAACTGTTATAAGCATGTTAGCCTGTAAAGTTTTGTTTACAGTTTCGTATCTATTATTTTTAATACTGCATAAGCTCTTATATCTGGTTATTATTTCATTAACATTTTATTATTTTAGATTTTACTTTTGCGATGATGAAAGAATAAAGATGTGGGCTTATTGCCATCGGCTGTATGCAGGAATTAACACTAATATGGCTTTGGAAAGTTTTAACAAAACCTTAAAAGATTTACTTTCCAGAAATGCGAAATCGACTGTGGAAAAATTATTGGATACGATAGATCAAGCTGTGGAAGGGAAAATATGGACAACAATTGCTAATAAATATCGCCCTACATCAAATGATAGCAAATCAAGAAAAATTTCTAAAGCACATCGAGCCGCAGTACAATGTAATGTAAATGAATATGTAAAACTAGAAGAATTTGGAAAATTTAAAGTGAAATCTTCAACAGGTGAGAAATTTTATTCTGTTTCATATGATAATGTAGCCGTGTGCAACTGTGAGGGAAACAGATGTTATATATGTTCAATTTGCATGCATACGTATAAATGTGAATGTGTGGAATATGCTGTGAAAAAAATCATATGTAAGCATGCACATATGGTTTCTTTGTACGAAAGAGGAGTGCTGCTGGCGGCTTCTGTTTCAGGTGAAAATAATGAAGAGACAGAAAATTCATTACGCATCGAGGAACCTTCTGGAGATATGTTAAAATCAAATGAAGCTATTGCTGAGTTTATCGAAGAAAAATGTGGAACATTAAATGATGGGAATCAAAATCTCCAAGGTAACATAGACAAGGACACACGGAAAAAAATTCTTATAGAATCATGGAAAAACAATATATTGAAAGGTTTGGAAGAATCATATGATTTGGATGATGCATCGTTCGAGAAATTCGAGGTGTACTGTAATTCGGTTGTAAATGGTATTTCCCGATTTCGGTCTGAAAAGAGAAAGATGGAGACACAGACATATTTCCCACGTAAAAAGCAAAGAAGAGAGTAAAGTATATATTTCAAGTATTTTAATTTTCCTTTTAACTGTAATTCTAATTTTTTTCAGAATTCCTTTGTGAAGTAGATAATTATTTATTTTTAGAGTAATCGTACTGATTTGTTAATTGTTTTTTGATGTTTTTAAAACTTGTTATTTATATTTATTAGATAGTACTTTATAGAATATTTGTTAATTTTAAGTTTAATAATAAGATAATTTTAAATTGTATAATAAAATAGTAGCAAAATAATTAACTATTGTATACTTAGTAGTAAATAAAATTTGTACTAGAGAATTGTACAACTGTTAATTTTTCGAAAATTACACATCTCGTTATTAATTTTTAAATTTTGATCAATTTAAACGTGTTATGTTCATACGTACCTACCGAAAAACAACATTGTAATGCAATGTTATATACCTACCCAATTAATACCTAAATAACTTACGAATGCGTTTGTTTGACTAAAAATATCTAAAAGAAAACCAAAGTAAACTAAGTAAGTAACGTACAAAAACATTTGAAATAGAAAGAGCGGGTAAATTTTTTAATTTAAAGGAGAGGGAGGCGAGTTATGCAACCCACATAACTACGGATATGAAAAGAGCGTATAACTCAATAAAACCTGTCTCAGGCACGGTTGCGGGTTTTACTGTATCCTCTGCATTAGCAGTAGACGCACTTAACCTAGTAAAATAACACAAAAGAAAAGACATTTGGTTTAACTTTGAATGCAAATATCTCACAATAATGTAAAATGCACTTATACCCCTTTTATTCTAGGGCCCTCAATTGTTTTAAAAAAATTAATGTTAGGAATATGTTTTGAAATACCCTGTACGTATTAAAACTGACAGCAGAAATTGAGTAACACCAACATAACCAAACATAACCTACGTATCGTTCACATTTTGGTTCACATGTTTCAATAATATGTAATCCATAAATTTATACATTATAATGAAAAGCACGTTTTAAAATGAAGTACGAAGCAGGTGATGATGTTTTTTTGTCATCTCGTTCCAATTTTCAACAAATTATGAGTAAATCGCTTGGTGATTTTACGAGCAACGTGAAAATTAAGAAAAGGAAACGAGAAATGGTGAGTGATAGCGATTCGGATGTTAGTAGGAAGAGTAAGAAAAACAAAATGAAGAAATTGGACGGGGGTGATGTACAATTTTCTATTAAACAAGAGAGAATTTCGGATATGGAAGATGACTATTTTATTGGCAAAAGTAAAAAACATAAAAAGTCAAAAATTAGAGCTAACGAGGAAGAAATATGTGAAAGAGATGTTGGGGAATCAATTAAAAGAAAGTCAAATGGAAAAATGAGCAACGAATCAAGTTTGTTGTTGATCAAAACATCGTTGGCCGATGTTCAAGACGATAATACGTTTAGGGAAGAAACAAAACGTAAGAAATCGAAAAAATGCATTGAGGAGCAATTTAATTGCACCACTGGACAAATGTTTGAAGAACCGGTTAAAAAGAAAAGTAAAAAACAGGATACAGACGAGGAGGATGTTCAAAATAATGAATCGATTGGTGAAGCAAAAAAGCGTGAAAAGTCTAAAAAAAGGACAGATTATGATGAAATTACAATAAATAAAGATTTTGATGACGTCGAACAGAAAATGAAAACGACCAGTAAGAAAAATAAAAAGCAAGTTAATGATTTACTTGCACGTTCTTCAAATTCTGTGAACGGTTTTGATGAGGAAGTTAAAGCTTATTTAAAAAGAATTAATTGTACCGGAGCTTTTTCCAACAGCAACAACGAAGAACCAACTAAAAATAATCACAAAGAGTTTTACAGGGAACATTCGTCATCTCGGAAGCAACCCATAAAACCTCCAAGTGCAGAATATGTGAGGGGTATAAATAAAATTTTAAATACTTTTGAAAATGAAAATGAATCGTTACAGAAAGTATGTTGCGAAGATTCTTACATAAGTAGTCTTAATTCAAGTTCGCCAGTTTTTATTGTTCAAATACCGACTACTCTAAATCCCAATGATCTTATTGGAAAGGAAATTTCCTTTTTGAGAGAGAAACCAATTAAAACTGGCGATGGAAAATACATCACCACATCGTCCGATGATGTTGAACCTGTCATGCTTACAACAAATAATCAATGCATGCGTTTACATCCCACTCACATTGTAACTTTTGAAAAATATTCCAACTTTGATGATTCTGATACATTTAATGTTGCCAATTTTGCCAATAATTTGGATGTTAATGTTATCGATCCTGCCGGTTTAACAAAAAAAAATCCCATAATTGGACTGGAAAAAGAAGAATGTGAAAGAGTTTTAAACTCGAGCGTAGAAAATAAACTGAAGGCTGCCGAAAAAATGTATAGAAAGTATAAGAACAAGAAAATTAAAAAATTGTTATCTACCGAAGGTGGAACGAAGCAGGAAAATATAAAAGACGAAGAAATTTTCAAATATCTAAGTCAACCATCTCAATTGATTTAAAGGAAATTAGTAAGTTTATTATATGTAAATTCTTTTGGTCATTGTGTTTCTTGTGGTAACTACTTGTAGGGTTGTGATGGCAAATTTATGTTCACTTAAGCACAAATGATTAAAATTATCAAGTTTGCGTAAAGCCTTTATTATTAGCACTTGCACTATTTTAGATAAATAGTCATCGACTACAATTTACTTTTCTGTTAAGTTTATGATTAGCATAAAAGGGGTTAGTAATAATTTGTTTTTTTTGCAGATTCACATCAGCTATAGTATATTGGTGCCTATTGAGGTGAAAGCAAGTATATCGATGCTATATTGATTTCAATAGTTAATTATGTTATTATGTAAATATGATTTTTTTACTACTAAAAAATTATTGTAGGTACCTACCTAATAAAATTTTAACTTTTTCATTAATAGACTTTTTTTTATAAGGTTTATATAGTATTACAAGTTATATTATAGTCATGTATAATTTCTTAGGTTATTATAGGCCAGTCGAATTAGACTGATTTTAGCATTGAAATGGAACTAAATCAGGAGTCAATCAAACCTGAGCCATTCAATAGAAAAACCATTTTGAAATTAAATAAAATAAAAGTTACATGAAATTAATATTCACCCTGCGGCGTTGCGTTGAAACCGCTGCAACAACGATAAGGAATACCAAATTTTCTATAGGAACAATTTCGGACCCGGACAACTGGGCGAGTCAAACTGGCCGACGTATGACTGGGCGACAGGTAAACTCGGCGACGTATGACTGGGCGACTGGTAAACTTGGCGACGGGAAAACTGGACGATGATGAACTCGGCGATATTCCGATAACTTTTGATAACAACAATAACATCGATTATTTTTTGTTTTTACGCGATTTTTTGGGGGTGAAACGTAATAGCTTTTACTGCTATTTTGAGGTTCTCTCACATCCCGGTTTCCTTGATGGGTGGCGCCTTCTCGTATGTTTAGCCTAGTAACCAGAGTCAAAACCGCCCTGGAGGGGTGCAACGCGGAGCGGCGCCCCGTAAGGGTAGGTTTTGACGATGGATTACCCTCCTTATCGAATGCACGCGCCAAAATTCGGAACATTGACAAGATACATAAATATATCATATTTATGTCGCCTAGTTGACCGTTGCCGAGTTTTCCCGTCGCCCAACTAAACGTCGCCGAGTTGATCGTCGCCCAGTTGACCGTCGCTCAGTTGTCGCGTACCGGAACAATTTTGTGGGTAATTAAATTTTCTACAAAAATGGCTTATTACACTTGTGTTTTTTTAAATGGCACCTTATATTTTTTGAGCAGATTCATATTTTGCATGAATAAATAAACAACTTTTGTTGGAAATTTTTTTTTATCCGACATTAGGCTTTTCGAGTAAAATGCATTGCAACAAAATAAAAACGTTTTAATAAACTGCAGCTGATTATAATCGAAGTTTAATTTTTTAAAAGTTAGAAGGCTGTTATTGCTTTGCTTTTGTTATTATTCAACTTATAATTTTAGGACAATCAAAACAAAACACTGTCACATAAAACAAATAAATTGACATTAGGGGTAGAGTGTCTTATTATCCACCACCCCAAATAAATTGAAAATTTCCTATTGCAAAGAGGAAGGTTTATATAGTATGCTGTTAAAATATTATGTGTGAAAGTATTATCAAAATTTTGAATAAATCGATTTTGAAGTTAGTAAATTTAACATGTAAAAGCCGACCAACGCGCGGGAATCTCGTACGAGATTCCGCGCGTCGCCATTCTGTTGACGGTACGTGCGGAATGATACACCCTAACACTTAGAAAATTTCGTCAGATGTTCAAACACATTTTCATTCAAACACATTTTCATACTAGGGGAAGCACTCCTCCCCGTTGAAAAAGCTGGGTGGCCAGAAAGTGAAAAATTATACGACATATACGGCAAGAGATACCGTGAATACACCGATGGATATGTGAGAAACGCGGCAACAGAAGAAGACCTCTATATAACCTCCTCGGAAGCAGAGTCAGAACCCGAATCGGAGGGCGAAAGCTCACAAGATGAGGGGGACGACGCGGAAGAAGGAGAGAAAATAGAGTACACCGCAAAAAGGGCGCGCAGTAACTCAAATGAGGAACTGGACAAGCTCGAGTACGAGGAAAGAAAAATAAACCTCGCGTACGATAACGAAATCAGAGACTTCCTAAGAAAAACCGCGACCAAAGAGGATCTCACAACAGCGGGGGTAGAAAGCATCGAAAGCATAGACCCCCAAATCGAAGAGGACGAAACCTGCGCATCAACTGGAGAGGCAGAAGTCCCCCCCCCCCTATCAAATCGAAAAGGAAACCCGTAGGCACGACGTAGCGGGGCCAGAAAAGCAAGGGGTAGAATAGAGAGCAATCCCTCCGAACTCCTTGCAGGAAGGCTCCGACGGTAAGGGGACGAGGTCGCCCAACAAGAGAAAATCAAACTTCCACGAAGCCATCGACTTCCAGGCCAGAACACTGAAAACATTTCTCTCCTTGCAAGGAATCAATATTATGCCATTTTAAGGGTGATTCGTGTTTTGGGTCAATTATTTCAATATTAAGCCCGTCTTACATCAGGTTATTTCTGGCGCCATTTCTTGATCCATTTCTTGAGCCAAATAAATTGCCTAGTTTAAAACAGCAAATGTCTTGGAAAATGTCCTGGCTCGAAATGTCCTGACACGTGCTCTATTTTTGAACAATTTGCCAATTTGTTTTTGTTTTTCACTGAAATTAAAAAATCAAATTTGAAAATTTAATAACCATTGAAAATTTAATTTTTTTAAAAATTTTTTTGTGTTGGTAAAAAAAATAATACTATTATGTTTGCTGCAATCACATTTTCTGCAATTAAATCGCTTTCTTTATCCATTTCAATTTTTATGTGTAGCACAACTTTTCACAATTTGACGTTCGTTTAATTTTACTGGGCACGCTCGCAGGTAAATGGCGTTGAAAATAGCCTCAAAATAGAACGGGTTCTATATATTTGGCCTACAAAATGTTTCAGGTAATTTGCAAAAATTACCTACTGCGCAAGATCAGCGCTAGAAATGGCGGATGAAATGGCCTGATATAATACAGGCTTTATATTTGGATCAAGAAATGGCGTCATTTCTGGCCCAAGAAATGGCGCCAGGAATATGGATCAAGAAATGGCGCCAGAAATAACCTGATGTAAGACGGGCTTTAGTGAGCTATGGAAAATTTGAAAAAATATCTATTTTATAAAGAATTTTATGCTCTTCAATTATGGTCTGATAATAATTTTTCATACAAGTGTAAATAAGCGAGTTATCGGCAAGAAATCGCGTTGGAGGAGCTAAAACCCCCGATTGCGGGGACGCCGGCGTGGGATTTTATGGGACTTTTAGGAGGTTCATTAGAACACTCTAATGTACATCTCGACGAAAATTGAGCTTGCCCGGATTTTTTGCAAGCTGAAGCCAATTTTTCGGCTTCGTTGCCTGGACTAATGGGGAACATTTTGAAAACTTGTTATGAAAACACTCGTTTACAAACATTTTTTCCACTGTTTAATACTAAGACCCGTTTTACATTACACTAAATTTTTCAGGACTGAAATTTTCAGTCCTAAAAAGCCAATGCGCGCGCCGAATCAGGACACTGACAACAAGAAATTAGAATGGTCCCGTTTTACATTACACTAAATTTTTCAGTACTGAAAGTTTTAGTACTAAAAATGTAAAGACTGAATATGCGCCGCGCGCATTAGGTAAATTGTCAAATGTCAATTGGTTTGTAAGATTGTAAGTGTTTAAAAGTAAATTTTCAGAAATCAGAGAGAAAATGTTAAGTAATTAAAATTTTGCAATTTAAAAAGGAATTACTAGAGATTCTAAAAAAACACCATTATTTTGCATTATTTTGATGTTAAAAACTTAGGAACGGTTTTCTGATACCAAGCGCAAAAAAATTGGATTTCCTAATTATTTCATTTCATAATTATTATAACATTAATTATGGCTAAAAAACTTCCCCGATTTGAAGATTTCTTGCAATCATTTTCCGAATTGGGATTTTTTACGCCTTAAGGGCTGATCGATTCCTTTTTACTAAAGAAATTAAAAAGTGTTTTGTATAAATTCAAAAAATAAAATAGAAGCGTTTATTTCTGATACATTTTAATTATTTTTAGTAAAATATAAACGTAGATACCTATTATTTATTACATCTGCAGATAAACATTTAGTATTTTTCAATTTTTCTGGTATCGGCGCATCACATAAACGTGATTTTTAATTTTAACATATCAAGACAAAATTTCCTACGAGTTACAATTTAATTTCTTCATTTTGTAAAAAAATTAATGTTCCAAAAAAAAAATCTCGTTTAAACAATAGGTGTCTTCCAATGATTTGTTCGCGTTTGTTATTTTTTTTGTAAAATTATAAGAAGCTTGTACTCTTATAAAATAAAATCTCGGGTGTGAGGGTTGGGATAATAAAACAACTGTTAACAATACCTACTTATATAGTAGGTATATGAAAAGATGCATTACCAACCTTTTGCCATTACCAAGAATTTTGAATTTTAAATTATGAAACTAATTTTACATCATGCGCGCGCCGAATCAGGACACTGACAACAATAAATTAGAACGGTAACCGGACAGAACAGAACATGAAAGAACAGAACATGAAAAAACAGAACACGAAAGAACAGAAAATGAAAAAACAGAACAGTGAAAAAACAGAACAGTGAAAAAACAGAACAGTGAAAAAACAGAACAATGAAAAAACAGAACAATGAAAAAAGAGAACACTGAAATAAAAGAACATTGACAAAACAGAACATTGAAAATTCAGAACAACGGGAAAATTTAAAACGCGAAATTAATTATGTCATCAGTATAATAAATAATTAATATACCTACTACATAATAATGATATTACTAAATTTGTAAAATTTTGCAATTAAAAAAAATTGCTTAAATTAATGCAACACGATTTATTAATTTTAAATTAGTTTATTATTATTATATTAAATTACTGCAGATTTGCCATTCGCTGCAAAAGCCTCAGCTTATCCTCATAATTTCCGTATTCTTGTACAACGGCTGCGTATTTTACGCAGCCGTTGCAGCCACCCTAGCGTATGGAATTTGCTGGACGGATTAAGGCGAGACATTGCTTGCTAACGTTTGTTACTAGCCAATGCACAAACTGGTCGCCCAGAAGTACAGAAAAAGAAGTATGAGAACCTCAACAATCAAGTGGCAGCCGTTGTACAAGAATACGGAAATTATGAGGATAAGCTGAGGTTTTTGCGGCGAATGGCAAATCTGCAGTAATTTAATATAATAATAATAAACTAATTTAAAATTAATAAATCGTGTTGCATTAATTTAAGCAATTTTTTTTAATTGCAAAATTTTACAAATTTAGTAATATTATTATTATGTACTAGGTATATTAATTATTTATTATACTGATGACATAATTAATTTCGAGTTTTAAATTTTCCCGTTGTTCTGAATTTTCAATGTTCTGTTTTGTCAATGTTCTTTTATTTCAGTGTTCTCTTTTTTCATTGTTCTGTTTTTTCATTGTTCTGTTTTTTCACTGTTCTGTTTTTTCACTGTTCTGTTTTTTCACTGTTCTGTTTTTTCATGTTCTGTTCTTTCGGATTCGGATTGGATTTTTAGGACTAAAAATTTCAGTCCTGAAAAATTTAGTGTAATGTAAAACGGGTCTAATAAATAGCCTTCTAAAACTTGTAAATATTAAATTTTGATTAACAATGTTGATTATTTATTTTGTTTCAACGCATCTTACTCGAAAAACCTAATGTTGGATAAAAAAATTTTTCCAACAAAAGTTGTTTATTTATTCATGCAAAATATGAATCTGCTAAAAAAAGTATAAGGTGCCATTTAAAAAAACAAAGTTGACCTTCAAATGACCTTGAAAAGGTCAATAAATTAAAAAAACAATTATGCCATATTCTTTCCCCCTCGCTATCATACAACTTTTGTCCGAAACATTTTTTCATCTTACTTTTGGTTTTTGAGATATTAATTGCTGGAAGTTTAAAAATGAACACCTGGTATATTTAGCTTGGAGGGGTGGGAGGCATCTCAAGTCGCACAGTTTGAAAATCATTTTTAACTACTTTGCCCAGCGTACTTTGTAGTTTTAAAATTCAATATTGGTACTTTTACGGTGTAGAAAAAACTTTTTCGCTGAAAATTGTAACTTACTATAATGTCAAATAAATTTTTTTTAGCACGGCGTCGGCCGCTCTTTACAATTTAAATTTCTAGAAAACTATTTATGGTAGAACAAATTAATGATGTTTTTAATTATTTTATAGCAAATTTAGTGTTCTACAAAATCGACCACTTAATATTTTGTAAAAAGTTTCACAGTCTTGGAATTACAGCTAAATTAGTGAGTCGCCTTCGTTTTATTGCTTCCAAAGAGTGTTAACAATTTATTTTATAAACACCATCTATTTTTTTTAATAATTTATTTAATAATCAATAAAAAAATAATTAAAAAAAAAATTAAAAAATTTTAATAATTGAAAGCAATGATTTAAAAATAAACGAACATTATTTTTATTAGTAGTGTAAGAAAATTGCGAAAAAAAATCCAAAATCGGTTTTCTGCAATTTTTCAACTGCCACTTATCAACTTGCACCGTGTAAACGACTCATATCTGTACGATCCCACACGGATAGCAATTTAGTCAAGTAGTAAGTGATACCTGTGATACTAACAAATTATTTCGATTATTTTGACATAATTATTTCGGTTAGTATCTTAGCAATACTTGCTACTGGACTAAATTACTAGCCGTGTCTGTACGACCGCTGCTTTAATCACACAAAAAAGCTTCCGAGGATTCGCAGGCGATGCACGCGTGCCGGTCGCCCTATAAAATGAGCCGCCACTGCTAAATAGTCGTCTTGCATCTGCGTCAACCTTTCGTGCGCGAAAAAATTATTTTATTCATATTTATACGAATCGTGTTTTTTGCGCGAAAACTTTTCGTGCACCATAAAATGTTCTAGTCAGGATAATCTGTGGTCAGGACAAAGCATAAGATTTGAATAATGTAATTAATGTATTTTTAACCTAGAATTTTTGAAATAAGGTAGGTATGCGAATTTTATAATTTTAGACGGTTTTAACAAGTTAATTTCAGATGTTGTTTTTATACTTAATACTAACGTGCACAATTTTGCCCATTTGTTATGGTAAAAAATCGATAGATCCTTCACAATCAAGTCGGACGAAACGGCTCAATGGTTATGATAACGAATGGATAGATCCCCACGATATATTTAGTGATTCTTCACAATCAACTCAGACGGAACGGCTCAATGGTTATGGTGGAGAATGGATAGATCCCCACCATATATTATTTAATGATCATCAATCAACTCGAGCGAGATGGGTCGCAGAAGAAGTGTCAAAATCAAAATATAAGAATTCCTGTGCCAACACAATTTGTATGGCACATTATAGGCGTTTATTAAATATCTTATTGAGAATTGCAACCGAAAAAACCACAGATGAACTTGCTTACAAAGGAAAATTATTCATCGAAATACCGATTGAAGATTATAATATTCTCAAAGAATTTGCAAGCTCTGTTGGAGAGGTTGATATGTTGCAACAAATGGATTCAATCTTAACCAAAGTTTTGTTAACAACTTCTAGCCGAACTAGTAATTCCATTGAAGACGATTCTTTACCGAGTTGGAGCGATTATATGCATATTAAATTTTACAATGCCAATACTTTTATATGTCTAAGTTGCCTTTTTGTGCTTTTACTAAGTTACAAATTGTTGAAAGCAAATTTAACACTAGGACGTGTGTTTAAATATTTATTATTCCTTGGGTGGATTGTAGATTTTTCTTTCCGTTGGATTAGTCTATTACAGGTGCGTTTTTATTTCATTTTTTTTAAATTGTAAAATGTCAAGTGAGACCAATTAGGACCACTTTTATAATGTTCGATTAAATCAATGAATAGGTACTTCCATCAGTAGTTACTACTATCCAGTAGTTAAACTGACAAAGGGAAAGCACGAAGTGCGACTCGCCAAATTTATTTAAAATTATTGTATGTGCAGGTGATGGACTTCCATTTTAACTGATTAAGGGCGTATTCCATTATTTTCACTTCAAAAAGTACATTTTTTTATATACAGGGTGTCCCCGTGACCGTGGAGAACCTTTGAGGTGGTGATAAAGGACACTTTTCTAAGACAAATTTTCAAATAAAATTTTTGCCCAAGTCCAAACCCTTGGGGGGGTACCTCCCTTTAAAGCAATTTTTTGAATTTCTGATTTCAAACGGCCATAGCTCCGATATTATTGATTTTTTAAGGTTAATGGATTAGAACTTTTTTAAAGATCATTCGCTTGTCTACAAATTAGGTTATAACCCCTTATCGTCTAGAATGAACGGATTTCGAGTTATAAATTTATTAAATTAAGGGAAAAAATGTTTAAAAAATTCAGGATTTTTTTTTAATATTCTTGCGAACCCCATATCTCTTAAACGAAACGTCTAAGAGAAAAACTAACAGCCCAAACCGGATAGGGAATTTAACGGGCTACAACTTTCGTCAAATACATTTTTTTGGGCAACCAACCGTTTTCACAGAAACTCTGAAAATAATGAACAAGGTGTAGGTAAAAAATATAAATTCATAAAATTAATTTAATAAATGCTCAAAATGGCCTCTCCCTCATTTTCAGCACACAGGCGTGCTCTTTTCAAAACGTCAAACGCTACAATACGTTTTACCAATGTTTTAACATTAAAACAAATGCTATAAATCAAATTGAGATTTTTAGTAATTATGTGAATTTATATTTTTTACCTACACCTTGTTCATTATTTTCTCCAAATGACATTTCTTTAGGTGGTGGGCATTCTATCTTAAAAAATAATAAACCGATTCAATTGATTCTTGCGGCATTCAATTTTATATAAAATTCTCTATCGTCTGAACTAAAAAAAATGCATTCGTACAAAATTTAGGTGCTTTTTTGTGGTTTCAACTTGGGAAAAAATGTAGAAAATTTCAATTTTTTTTTTGAAAACGCTGCCATTTCCTATGCGATTTTTTTTCTCTTATGATTGTAGTAGGGACGATAGCGACAACTCTGTTGAATACGATAATCTTTCGTTTTTTAATTTTGGACAAATACAAAGGACCTGAGCTTGTCCACCACAAAAATTTCTATGTTGTTTCCTTTTTGTACAAAGGAATCCTGAAAATTGCCTAGATTTATGTGCAAAAAAGTGGAATACCCCCTTAAAGGAAAAAACTATAGGCGAGGGGTAAATCACGGTAAAAAATTGTGTACACCAGACTACCGACTACCTCGGACTACCCGAGAATACCGCGGACTACCCGAGACTACCTCGGACTACCCGAGACTGCCCGAGACTACCTCGGACTACCCGAGACTACCTGGGACTACCCGAGACTCCTGGGACTACCTCAGACTTCCTTGGACTATCTCAGCAGACAATCCGACCATATTAAATACATTTTTATTTCTGTACTACCATATAAAATCTAAAACTACCTCATATGTATATTTAAATGCCTTACCAAATTACTTAAAATTTTAAATTAATTTGCCTTCCTATCGACTAGCCGGTAGATACGGTTTGAATGATAATTTAGAACCTCGAATTTTCTTAGAAATCGTTTCATGAAAAGTCGTGAAAAGTAGGCTTTTTCAAATAAATGGTCTTAAATTTTGGTGAGGATGTCCTATCACCCGTCATTACGAACTAACTTGTAACCTTCCTAATGGAAAGATGAAGGTTTATATAGGCCCCTACAACAAAAAAATTCTGATAAAGTATTATCAAAATTTTGAGTAAATAGATTTTGAAAATCGTAAATTTTAAATGTTTCACTGACGCGCGGGTGGAATCTCACTCATTTTGTTGACGGTACGTGCACTATGAACTAGTCTTAGACTTAGAATATTTCGCAGCGGCAGATGCAGGTCGACCGTCGTACATGCAACATCAATTATTTTTTGTTTTTAGGCGATTTTTTGGGGGTTTAAAATCCCGGTTGCCTCCATCCCGGTGTTCTTGATCGGTGGCGCCTTCTCGTATGTTTAGCTCTGCCGCGTAGCGGCTCTGAGCATGAAAAACCGCCCGGAGCCCCGGAGGGGCGTTGGGTAGGTTTTTTGTTGCTCACAATTCTGGCCAAGCCAAAAATTAGAAGGCAAAAAAAATTTTAATTTTTTCACTTTTTCGGCAATACACGGGTTATTTTCCATTTTTTTGATTTTATTTATTACTAATATCCACTAATCACACCCCCATCTATCCGAATTTCAAAGAAAAATTCAAATCGGAGCGAAAAAATTTTACTCGATTTCAAGGGACCACGGCCGACCGATGACACAGCGACCCGTGTCGACCGCATACTCGATGCAAATTTCCAGTACTTTTCAAATCGATTTTTCTCAAAATTTTGACTATACTTTCTCGGGCGAAATTTTTACAGGACACTCTAATAAGGTTCCTTTTGCTAAAAAAAATATTTTGGGGTGATTTCGGGTGACAGGTGATAGGTAATTATCCCCAATAAGAGTGTCACAGGCGGCACCTGGAGATGATAAAATAAAGAAAATTGCAAAATCATGCCGTTGCACTATTGCTAATTGTGCGGATTAGTAAATCAAGAGCAACTACTAAAAAATTTTGTTCGGCTATTTAAAAATTGTGACTACTATCGAAATTGATAAATCTGCAAATTTTATGCTTATAAAGAATTTTATAGTCCGGTCAAATTAGACCAAAAAATAGGAGTGAGGTTGCAATAATTCGCAGCCAGCTGAAAATTGGTAGGATTGTTCAAAACACTACCATAAATGAAATCTAAAAAGTCCTCATCGATCCGCCACCTGGAAAAAAATTTATTCGGGGTCAAAGGTCACTAAAACGGGGTTTTCGCGATTTTCAGCAAAACGGTAAGTTTTATCATAAAATTATTCCATTCAAAAATTGTAGATCAGATAATTATCTATAAAAAATGTCTAAATACTTTTTTTCCTAAGAGCCACCGTTTTTGAGATATAACGATTCGAAAAGTTGAAAGAGTTGTAATCGTCATTTAGGTGCAAATAAATAAAATGAATTTGTGGAAAAACTATAATGGTGCCAGCTTTCATATTTGGGTGCTAGCTCTAAGTATCCCAGTGCTAGGTTTATGGGTAAAAATATTAACCGGGGGGGGGCTAGCGTTACTTTGCCCCCCCCCGGTTTCAAAGTCGATTTGTGAAAATACTGTAATTGTGCTAGCTTTCATATTTGGGTGCTAGCTGGTACTAGCTCTAAGGATCCCAGTGCTAGGTTTTTGGGTAAAAATATTAACCGGGGGGGCTAGCGTTACTTTGGCCCCCCCCGGTTTCAAAGTCGATTTGTGGAAAAACTGTAATGGTGCTAGCTTTCATATTTGGGTGCTAGCTAGTGCTAGCTCTAAGGATCCCAGTGCTTGCTTTTGGTGTAAAAATATTAACCGGGGGGGGGGGCAAAGTAACGGACCCCATATTATGACGATTACAACTCTTTCAACTTTTCGAATCGTTATATCTCAAAAACGGTGGCTTTTAGGAAAAAAAGTATTTAGACATATTTTGTAGATAATTATCTGATCTACAATTTTTGAATGGGATAATTTTATGATAAAACTTACCGTTTTGCTGAAAATCGCGAAAAACCCGTTTTAGTGACCTTTGACCCCGAATAAATTTTTTTCCAGGTGTCGAATCAATGAGTACTTTTTAGATTTCATTTATGATAGTGTTTTGAACAATCCTACCAATTTTCAGCTGGCTGCGAATTATTGCAACCTCGGATGTCTAAATTGACCGGACTATTATGAATTGTTCTGATTGTATGCCTACTAGGGCCTCGACATTTTATTGTTTAAAAATAATTTACACTGTTATTTTATCTTAACAACGGATTAATAATTTATTGATATATTACGATCGATTACGATGTACCTACTAAAAGTTTAATGATTGATCATATTTAACCTCTTATAACTCGAAAGCTCCTTTTTTTAATATGAAAATGATAAAACTCTCGTTATGGATTCATTCATTATTTACTTTGCTATCGGAAAACTAGCTGAAGCTTTCCTAAATTTTCGAAAGATTATCTTAGAACTTCCCGGGACTACCTGAGACTACCCGGGACTACCTGAGACTACCCGGGACTACCTGAGACTACCCGGGACTACCTGAGACTACCCGAGACTACCTGAGACTACCTCAAGACTTCCCCAGACTACCCAAGAGCTGTACACCAAACTACCTGGGTGATTTACCCCTCGACTATAGGTGTAGTTTTAAAAAACACTATGCGTTTATATTACTTTTAGACTAAAAGAATCGCAAGTTAAGTGCGATGGTGTAATGGTAAGCGATTCTAGTTAGTAATTGCTAGGTCCCGAGTTCCAATTACTCATTTAGTTTTGCCTGCTGGTCAACGCAGTTGCCCGGGGCGTGGAATGTGGAGCCATAGGTGAGAGTTAGGTACTTTGTGAGGACCAGTTACTAGAGAACATTTCCCATATGTATTGTATGCTTGATGTGACTATCTTAGTAAAACATACTACTTCTACAACTTATCCCATACACCCCTATTCGTAATTTACATTAAGCAAACGCTACCATGCGAGAGAATTTCAAATGAGAAAATAACGTATTAAATGGAAATAAAAATACTTTCTTTAGGTTTGAAATATAATCAAGTTCATTAAGTAAGAAAACACATTATTACAATAAGATTAATAATAAATTAAACTTGAAAAATAGTTCAGGCAACGAAGCCGAAAAATTGGCTCAAGCTTGCAAAACATCCGGGCAAGCTGAATTTTGGCAGAGATGTACAGGGTGGCGCGCGGCAGACGTATGGATTTGAAGAGGCAATTGCTCCCTTTCTAACAGTCCTAGACGGTTGAAAGAGGGGGAAGGGAAGTTTATGTTCCACGCGGTGTCAGTCGCGATAATAGAGTGGTTCGTTGAACTACGTGTTTTTTTGTATGCAGACCTATTTTTCGAACGCCCATTCGATCATCCGCGTGCAGCGTGCCTTCCGTTTAAGGTTCAATATAGCCCCCCGCGGCCGAATTCTTGCGTGGGTTAATGCATTCCAGGATACCGGAAATGTGTCCACGGTAAGAAGAGGGCCTCAGTTTACCGTCTCTGCCCCAGAAAACATCGAGAAGGTTCGAGCTGCGCTTCAACAAATCTCCCAGGCGTTCAGTTCGGAAACAGGCAAGTGCCCTCGGCATTTCGAGACGTTCCATTCAACGAATCGTTAAAGAGCATCTTCATTTGCATCCCTACAAGATGGTTGTCGTCCAAGAATTGAAGCCACGTGATTTTGAAGCCAGAGCACTCGCTAGTGAAAACATGCTTGCTGCGTTGCCTCGAGACGGTATCGTTTTCTTCTCTGACGAGGCACATTTTCACCTCAGTGGATGTGTCAATAAACAAAATATGCGGTATTGGAGTGACACGAATCCCAGGGAGCTCCACCAGAGACCCCTGCACTCCGACAGGGTGACAGTATGGTGTGCAATGTCAAAAATTGGGATCATCAGCCCTTACTTTTTTGAAGAAAATGATCGAGCGGTTACAGTCACTTCTGCACGTTACCTTACCATGATCCAGGATTTTTTCTTGCCTCAGTTGGAAGGTATGGAGCTGGAAGACGTCTGGTTTCAGCAGGATGGAGCCACAGCCCACACAGCAAGGATTTCTATGGACTTTTTGCGAGACAGATTCCCCGGGCGCCTCATCTCTCTTAGAGGCGATTTGAACTGGCCAGCACGCCCGCCTGATTTGGCCCCTTGTGATTTTTTCCTGTGGGGATACCTAAAATCCTTAGTTTATAACGATCGTCCCAGGACCCTGGAAGCCCTCAAAATCAACAAATCGCCGAAATTCCTGTGGCAATACTTCAAAGAGTGCACGAGAACTTCATAAAAAGGCTTACTCAGTGTTTGGAGTGTGAGGGGCGCCATTTGGCCGATACTTTGTTCAAAACTGTGTAAAATTAAATTTCCCGTGTTGATTAAACGGGAAAAAATAAAAAAATTGGTAATTTTGTAACAGTCTGCGTTTTATTCCATTGAAGTGTACTAATCAACCCCCCAAAAGTCCCATAAAATCTCACGCCGGCGTCCCCCAAAATCGGGGGTTTTAGCTCCCTCAACGCGATTTTTTGCCAATAACTCGCTTATTTAAGCTTGTATGAAAAATTATGATCAGAAATTTTTCAGAAAAGACCCTCGTGGTAAATAAATTGGGAGTAAATTTATTGCAGAAAATTGGATGCACAATGCTACAATATTTCTGTACCAGTTCGGAACAACGGCCTAAGTCCATTTTTTCACATTTTGAGATATATATATAAAATTTTTTGTTTTTTTATGCTGTATAATTATCTCAAAATGTGAAAAAATGGACTTAGGCCGTTGTTCCGAACTGGTACAGATTTATTTTGTTCAGCTTCGCTTCTATTAATGTTTTACCACATAGAACAACGTGCCCTGCGTTTAAAACTGCTTTTCGCCTTCATAAACACATCCAGATGTTTCAGACCCCTCTAAATATTTGAGATAGTCAAGAAGACTTAATCTTAATTCGTAAGATTCTGACATATCTGCAAATTTTAAAAATTAAACATAAAACCCCACGTCGAAAATAAGCGATCTAAAATTCACCTAACCGTATATATTATTTAACTGCAGGAAGATGAACTACTAAACAACACTAACCGTAATTTGTCTTAAACAAAATAACAAGTTCACTTGGAAAAAGGAATGAAAAACTCATAAAATACAACAGAACACAAGCACCACTGTCACACGAATGTGTTTTAACTTAGTTCATATTTTTACCCAGCGGCCTGCGATCTTAATCTCATATCCCTATACCGTTGCCTTATTACAAAAAATGTCAATGCTTAATAATCACACATGTCAAATATCAATTGTTTATCTTGGACAGAAAAACAATGGTACTATACCCAACAAACATTTTAGCTGTTAACTAGCTAATAGCTTTGTTTAGCCTCTAAATAACCATTTGATAGCCGATTTACAGCTAAAATGTTTGTTGGGTAGATTTAAATTCTTACCTATAATTGAATCGCCCTTTATTTTAAAATAACTATTTTTTAGGAAGCCGAAATTAACAATATGGTAGCAATGAAGAAATTTGAATCTGTACCAGCGGATTGTAATCCCAAAAATTTATCAATTTGGACGTATATTGCGACTTTTTTCCGTAAGTAGAATTTGTAATGAGAAAAAATTATTTGGCAAGTTTCTTAATTTTAGATTCATCACAGAACTGTAAAGAATACCATCATGTTCTGCATAAAGATCACTTTTATTCCGTTTCTCCTTTAGTTGTATTTTCTCATCAAATAGGAATTATTATTCACACTCCCGCTTCGAACATGGGGCAAGCATTGGGTAGTTTTACATCGGGAATATTACGTAAGTGTTTGTGTAAACAATTAACCCAACTAAATTGTAAAAGTTTTATTTTTTAGAGCATTTACCTTGGGGAGTAAACGTTATACTATTGCCATTACTTTTAATATTTGTTGCAATAATTATATGCATAAGTTTAACATTTTTTACGAATACATCTTTCGGTATTAATATAATGGGAATTTTTAAATTTAATTTTGGCAACAGTAATTCGCATCGAGGAGCTGCTCAGGATATGATAAGTGGTGACAACTTATCTACATTAATTAATAATTTAACCCAAAGAAATATGGTAGAAGATGTTAGACCAACTGCCCACATATGCAGTATAATTAATTCTGAAGAATGTACTTGTAGTGAAAGGGAGGTTGAAACCAATCAAGCCGGAAAATTAGAAAGTATAGAATTAACAACTAACATACTGGAAACTACAAATGAAGGAAAAATTGCAGATGAAACAAAAGAAAACGTAGTCCATGACGGTAGTGGAGATTCTAAATAAACATTTGTAATATTTTATTTCATTTGTTTGTAAGATTTGTTTTTATTAAGTAAGTATTAAAACTTTTATAAAATATTTAATCGAGGTGTATAAATTTTATAAAACCTGTTGTGTTGCTATATTAAATTTAAGGGTATAAAAAGAAAATAATCAATCTAAAGCCGTGTGCTTCATTTGTATATTTTGTACATTTTGACTTTTTGGCGTAATTATTATATTGATGCAATGTGCCTTGCTAAGATTAAAGTACATTTTTAGATCAATAACATGCAAGCAGATAAAACAGATATCTGCAGTGAATTCTTTAGTTACAGTGTACTATCAAGGGGTGGATATGGAAATGGTGCAATCAATACAAACATTTTTAGTTAATGGGCAATGACGTCATTGTTTTACTACATTTTGTTGCATTAAATAATTAATAAACTGCAAAATTGTAACACAAGTTAAAAAAATAAAAATATAAGTGACAAACAAGACAAAAAATGACTTGTAATTTGAAAAAGTGTATTAATGGGTGATTACTGGGCTTAATCTCCCTTCTTTTTATATATATATATAAGAATAATTGAATATTTCTTTAAATTACAATGCCCGAACAAAGTAATGATTATAGAGTGGTTGTATTTGGTGCCGGTGGTGTTGGTAAAAGTTCTTTGGTATTGAGATTTGTTAAAGGAACATTTCGTGAGAGTTACATACCTACCATTGAAGACACTTACAGACAAGTGAGTGTTTACCTACTTTTATTTTATTCCATTAAATATTTGTGTATTTTAAATTGTTCATGGAAGTAAATCAATCACAACTTTTGAGGATTAACGCTAAAATTTGTAATTTATTTCATTTCTTAGGTAATAAGTTGCAACAAAAACATCTGCACATTGCAAATAACGGACACTACAGGTTCTCATCAATTTCCTGCAATGCAAAGGCTATCGATAAGCAAGGGACACGCATTTATATTGGTTTATTCGGTGTCCAGCCGCCAAAGCTTGGAGGAGTTGAGACCCATTTGGGAACTTATCCGTGAAATTAAAGGACAAGACCTTAGTCAAATTCCTGTGATGCTGGTGGGAAACAAATGTGACGAAAGCGCCGAACTGAGAGAGGTACGATTTTATAACAAAATTAGTCTAGATTTTTATTTCGATAAGAAAATTGTTATCAATACTTATAGTACCTATGTATAGTCAAATTAGGATTTTCATCGGAATTATCTGGCACCAGCTCAATTCCTTCACTTAGACCAGTGCTTAAACGTGATTTTTGGCCAAAACCTCGTAAGGGATCGCGAAGAGACCAAACTCGGTAGTTAACTGTAAAATAATAAATATAGAGAAATAGAAATCAAATTTTCTGGGTCATCCAATATACCTGATAATACCATACCCGTGCTTCTCTTCATCATAATAAGCAAACGTGATCTACTCGGCAAAAATTGGTGGCAAAATTATGATCACTAGTGATATTACTGTTAAAAATTAAATCCATACGAATAGTTGCAACTTGCGTTTTAGTAAATCGTAAAAAAAGAGAAATCTGACTGTATTCGACTGCTTCCCCTTAAGTTTGGACAAAGAATTTTTATGGGTCTTTTTTGAGGTGAAACTACAATCAATTACGAACACGGCAGTGCCAGATAATTCCATCCATTTAGATGAATCCAGTTTTGATCTAATTTGACTATACTATTATTAGTACCAAAATATGGATTATCATTTAAAAAAAAATTATTTCTTTATGTCATAATATAATCACAAAGATTATTATCAAAAATTGGAATATTTTTTAAATTAGGTCACAACTTCGGAAGGACAAAGCGAAGCCTCAGGATGGGGCGTAAATTTTATGGAGACATCGGCAAAAACTAACCATAATGTGAAACAATTATTTCAGGAATTATTAAATATGGAAAAAACACGTAACGTAAGTCTCCAGATTGGCAATAAATCGACAAGTCGTGTTGCAAAAGATAAGTGCGATCTTATGTAAGCTTCTTTCTTTGTCGAAATTTATGTCTCAACAAATAATATTGTTACATAATTTAAACAGTTGAAATTTAATATTTTGTGTATTTTTGCTGAAAAGGTGCACAAAATAGTATTAAAAATTTGAATTATTAAAATGTCTGACAAAGTTTATAGTTAATGTTAAGAGTAAATAAGTTGAATGATGAGTTTTCCTTTAAAAAGTATTTTCATTTTTAATATCAGTAATGCAATTCGGAACTCATCATTTAATTTTGTTTAAACTGATAAAATAGAATTTAATATGTAACATTATTTTTGCAAGAGTGTTGTTGGTAACCTGATGGAGGGGTTTATTAAAGCAGAAGCTAAGTAAGCGACACATTGGTTTGTTGCTAAGTATAAGTGCCCATTTATGGACAATATAAGAGTTATTATTCTATATAATAATAATAATCATATGTTCCTCCAATATTCTTCGTACCAACTTTTATTTAAATATTCGTTTGACTTATTTAGCTTCTGTAAGTAATTATTTTAGCAAAAATTTGAACTGCGTCCTAGTTTCCAAGTTTCAATTTTGATGTATTTCGACTTCTTACTGTGATATTTTGAATTTCATTTATATACTCACACTTTAGTATCATGTAGGACCCTCTGACTTTTCTAAAATCAATGTTTAAAATTTTAATACAACGCAATTGAATCTTAATGATTTGAGATAGTAATTGAGAAAATTAATTATCACACAATCGTTGTGCACATTATTTTATAACTGCATGTATATATTTCATTAAAGTTTATCATGTAACATTCATTTTACAATCTCAGGAAATACAAACAATAATAATTTCCACAAAACAAACCTTCCAAGATTAATTTTAACAGCAAACTCTCTTAATTTCGTAATGAAAATGAGAAATGTCCGTAAAAAGTTAACTTTATTCTGATTGTCTCTCCTCAGAAGGCAATGCTAAACCACTGAGGTAATCTACCATTAGAACACATCTCGAAAAGCCCACTTGAAGCAGTAGGTCCCTTATGTATGTGAAAATACTTCTAATGCACATCACAAACATGGCAGAGAACGAGTCGGGAGACATTCTTATTTTATTAGGGGCCATGCAATCGGAATACCTTTATTTTACTAACTTTATTTTTCAAAATTTATAAATACTTTTTTTTCATAAAAATATTTATTCTGCATTCATTTTTTTACATAATTTGAAATTTATGAAAAGAAATTGTTTTGTAGGTACTTTATTCAAATTAAAAACGGGCACATAGCCTTAATCTAAAAAATTATTGCACCAAGCTAATCAATTTAATTTAAATATGAATAATTATTAATTTGTGAATCCTGGATTCTGCACACGTCACATAAAGTTCATATACAACGATTTTGATTACTCAAATCAAATGTATAATGTATTTTAACAATATTGAATTTGTTAATTAGTAAGTTCGAAATTAACACTTAAAAACGACTGTGTTGATATTGTCAAAGTTACTATTATGAAGTAAAATGTTTTCAGTTGTATGATCTAACATGATTTCATGAATATTCCTCACTGTGTGTTATATTGTTATGTGTGATAAAAAAGTAATATTTATATTAAATCATGATAGCTCGTACAACTGAAAGATTTTTAAGTTCTAACTTTGATTTTGATTTTTGATTTTAAGTGATGGTATTCGCAATTTACATTAAGCAAACGCCACCATGCGGGAGAATTTCAAATTAGTACATGACGTATTAAATGAAAATAAAAATTCCTTCTTCAGGCTCAAAACATAACAAAATCAGCTAATTAACAAAACATATTACAATAAATTTAACAGCATACTGAAATGCATGCAAATTTTTACCAGACTTAAGACTTTGAATTTTGAAATATACGTCTAAACACAGCCATGTTGTTGTTGCTGGTGGCGCCACCAACGGTAATGTAAATCGCCAATAAGATGATGGGCGTAAACTGATTTTCAGCATTAAGGTACCCGTTGACTTAGATCAGTACTGACTTAGACGGACGCAACAGAAAAAAATTTTCAAAGCTTTTAATATTTGCAAAGTTTAAAAAATAAAAATTGCCATTACGTCTAAACTATTAATGGTACATAAGAAAGGTAAGGCATCTTTTTTGTTTGTTTCATCATTTTCCTGCAATGATGGCTCTTTCCAAATTCGTAAAGAAAAATAAGGGTTGCAATTAAAAATATTTACGATGACGTCACAGCTCAAAAACAAAACACGGTGAATATGTGTCAATGGCAGAAAAAAGTTACGTTTAAAAGAAGTGTCCGAGGATTTTCTGAGAAAATCCTTCTAAACATTTTTATCGAATTTGTTCCAAACTTTACGAGCTCACTGCAGAGGTGTTTTACACTTTTGTGGTGTTGCAAGGACTTTTGTTATCGTTCACAATGAAGTGGTCTTGTGTTGTAAGCCATGTCATGACATTTACATATTTTTTACAATAGCTGTCAAATTTTCATCGAAATTAACAACGTTCTTCATTTTTTCAATTTATTGTAACATTATCACAATCAAGGAATATAACTGAAGAAAAATATAATCAGCTGTTCGTTTATGTCGCCATATCATAGTGCCCGCGCTATTGGCGATTTACATTACCGTTGGTGGCGCCACCAGCAACAACAACATGGCTGTTTTTAGACGTATATTTCGAAATTCAAAGTGATAGTCTGTAGAAAATTTGCAAACATTTCAGTATGGTGTTAAATTTATTATATAAAAATAACGAATTTTTATTTTCATTTAATACGTCATTTACTAATTTGAAATTCTCCCACGTGGTGGCGTTTGCTTAATGTAAATTACCAATAGTAGGCCAGTCAATAGGTATAAAAATTCCGGATTTGCCGGAAAAAATTGCAAGAGTTTTGAAAATTAGTGGAGATGTACAATTTGACCTCCTAATCAACATACTAAAAGTCACCATTCCTATTGGTTGTGCTTTCGCCGCCATCTTGTTTCAAAGGTACACAAAAGCGTTTTTCTGCAAATATCCCGTTTTCTTCGATTCGGATCGTGAATTTACTTATTATGAATAATGTTCGTTATAAAATTCTCTACAAAATGGTACCCTTACTTTTTGTCGTAAGTCCACTGGTTCCATCATGGCGGCCCTTAGAAGTCGGTTAACAGTGAAATTTCAAGCAATGAATCCGCAAATCCCTCATTTTATGGTTGATTATTAACGTAAATAACATTATTAACAAAAGAGAATCATCACTTGAACAAAATTTACTAAATCTGATGTTGGGAATTTATTTAACTAATTTTTTGTAAATTATATTTTGAACAGTTTTAACATTCAGTGAATTTATGTAAATTTTTGTATTCGTCACGATTATCTTCAAGGAAGTTATACATCTCTTCCATACTCGCAGCAATATCTTCCAATTCTGGTCGATCTCGTTTTGTAGTCAATCGGACCGCCGAAAAAAATTTGGTCATGCATTGATTATGGTACTTAGCTTCCACAGCAACCAAATCATGGACATTTATCACACGAAGAGCAACTTCTTGGCCCCATTTGTCCTGTCGATTTTCTGCTACTTCCAAAATATTAGATCTCAACGGAAGGCTACGGACAAAGAAAATAGCTTGCCGTCTATTCACCGATTTTTTCTTCTCTTTTCATTCAAAATCCGGAGGAATTTCTTCAGCACAAAACAAACATTTCTGAGCGAAATCGAAAGCCGGGACGTCGGATCTTCGGCATCTAGAGGCTTGTATCTCCACGTTTGCATCTTCAATCAGTTGCTTGATTGCTGCAGTTATACAATTGCTCGATGTGTAGGTTTTGCGACACCTAACATGAACGATTATAGATTTTAAATCGTGGCATTCATTAAACTTGCCATCCTTTAGTTTCTCACCAGACCTTTTTCCTTCACGATCACTGTTTCACCTACAGCTAACAAGTCCGCACAAATCAAACACACTTCGCCCGCCATAGTCAATCGGGATTTTAATTGCAAATTCGTAGGATAAAATATATTTAACGCGTTACAATTATCAATACAGCGTATATAAACATGATTTACTGCGCATCCGTAAATTGTCAACTAACGTTGAACAAAAGCTAGACAAACAATTGACTGCTTTTCTTTCGATAAATCGAATATAGCCGAACTGAAATACAACCTGAATTAAAACAAGCAAAACATATAAGGGGTGGACTCATATTTCCAAACTCGGGATTATTGATCTATAAAGTTAGTTTTTACTAATAATCATAGCTAAAGGCATAAGTTATGAGCAATTCATTGATGCAGAGCGTATACAATGTTATTCTCGTTAATAATCAACCATAAAATGATGGATTTGCGGATTCATTGCTTGAAATTTCACTGTTAACCGACTTCTAAGGGCCGCCATGATGGAACAAGTGGACTTACGACAAAAAGTAAGGGTACCATTTTGTAGAGAATTTTATAACGAACATTATTCATAATGGGTAAATTCACGATCCGAGTCGAAGAAAACGGGATATTTGCAGAAAAACGCTTTTGTGTACCTTTGAAACAAGATGGCGGCGAAAGCACAACCAATAGGAATGGTGACTTTTAGTATGTTGATTAGGAGGTCAAATTGTACATCTCCACTAATTTTCAAAACTCTTGCAATTTTTTCCCGCGAGAAATACCCATTGACTGGCCTATAGACTACATATTATATTCATGCTTCAATTTGATTGAAGCTTGCGCCGCTTGTTTTGTATTGCGAGGCAGAAAGTTTGGACTTTCCAAGGTTGAACAAGGCAACACGCTACGCGTACTTCATTGTGAACGCTTGCTATGATTAACACAAAGTCTAGCTTTTCTGCAAGACTTCAGCGCTATGCAACACAAGACAACTAATCCCTATGTGAACGTTACTTAAAAGAATCATGCAGATACTACACCCAAGGAAATGCCTATGAAAACATAAATACTTTTGACTTTTAAATACTTAAACAAAACATAAAAATTTTTAATAAATATAATTTGACAAGTAAAAATAAAATGCAGTGGAATATATTTATATACATATATACATGTTTAATTTTTTTCAGAAAAAATTAAAAACTTGTTTTACAGAAAGAAATTGGTATGAAAACACAACAAAAAAATTCTAAATGAATAAAGCAAATATTAACAGTTAGTCTTATCTCGATGTCTTCAAATCACGTCATAAATTCCATTATATTCTCTAGGCTTTTGTCGGAATTTGATGATTTCCTTTCATACTTGATTAATTTCTGATTTGAGCGCACCCACTTTAACAGTCCGAAGCTCTCCATACCATCGGCGATCCTCCTCCGAAATTACGACTGTACTTTTTCTTTCACAAGATTATGTCAGTAATACTGCATCCCATCTAAATTCTGAATCATCTAATTTCGTCTCTGAACATAACATAACGCCATTTTTCTTCCATGACATGTGTTTCTTTGCAAACTCTAATCTAGCTTCTTATGATCTGACTCGAGAGTCTCATTTTTTTACCATTCATTTGACCCATTGTGGAGAATTGAAATATTTTAAATTTTGTCGAATTCGCCTTACAGTAACTGGTAATTCAAAATTGGCGTTGATTTGACCAGCATATAGTATAGTTTTTTTACATGACGCTGTTGAAATTCTCAACAGTTCTGTTCTCTTAATTGAACTTATAATTAACTATGATCAATCTTGAAGTATTTTCAGCTATTTAGCGTATTATCATTCCACACTCCCTATACGTAGAAATCTTACTTCGCTTTTCTAACGTAAGCTTTGCCTTTGCAATCAAAAATGTTTAAGGCTGTGTACCCCCGCTCCCGAAAAAGTTTTTACAATTTTTTGACTTTATTTTTCAATATTTATTAATTAATGCTTAGAAATATAGTCTGCATCGAGTTACGAAGCATATTTTCAGATAATCTAAAATTTATAAAAATAAATTTGCATTAAAAATACATTTTTTTGCGACGATAGGTACTCGATTTTAAATTTAATATAATAATTATAAGCATACTGTAAAAATGTAACCCGGTATTTTGAAAACTAAAGTCACAAAATTTAAATAAAATTCATTAATATCAACGCTAAAATTCACGCTAAATCTTTTTCTTTTTTTTCAAAATCTGCTTTGGTCAAATTCATTGTAATTATGCTAGTCTGTTATCGTTATTATATACCAAATAGTGCATATCTCACCTGATCGTTAAAAGCTGGCTCACAGTTAATTGAAGTTAATTATTGGTAAATGAAATTTTGTACTTACTTTCTTATTGCAAAATTGTGTGGAAAAATGGTTTAAATACTAAAAGAATAATTACATTGTAACCCAAAGTACACTGAAAGGATTAAAATAAAATGCATGTAGTCCTATTACCGTTAGTTTATATGTTTTCATAGCTATTTCCTTGCGCGTAGTAATTGCACTAAATAATTTTGTTTCAACTGGGTTTTAGGAGAAAATCTCAGACCTCAGAGTCCTTTAATTTTGTCATAAAAATCTAAGAGGCCGTTGTCTTAAAGGACTGTATAAACGTTTTCCACGCCAAAATGTTAGTGCTAGTCCGCTTCCGAATGTGGGTATTGAACACAAACTTTTCCTTTGCTGTAAGACATTAGGGATCAAGTGGTTATAAAAACCCAAAAAAAAGTCGATGCATGGTAGTACAATTGTGACTGTATAAGAGGAATTAAAAAATAAATAATAATATTATAATGAACAATTTTAAAATTAAGCTTGGAGTTCGTAGGGTATAAGAAAAACTATTTGGAATTCAAATTTTATTTGTTTTGCAAACAAATATTTTGCTTAAATTTGTCGGTCCATTGTATTTTCAAAATCAGAGTAATATTTGGATGGTTAGATTCTTACAAGTGTGCCTGAAATTTTCAATTTACACAGTAAAGAGTATGCCACTACGATTTGCACTTTTTGAAATACTTTCAGTCTGAATTTTAAATTTAGTGAATAAGTACATATATTAAATATCGCATATCAATTAAAAAAAACTTCCTTATAGGTATTAATTATTACTATTACTTATATTATAAAAAAGTAATAACGGCTACTTACTTCATAGTGCTAAAAGTTTTGGATATAATATGTTTAGTAAGGGCTGTAATAATAATCGAAAGAGATTTAAATCTAATTGTTACCTCGTTCATCTTGTTAACGAAAGTAAAATAACGAAGCACATTTTAATTTTTTCGTGCACTTTTTAAATTGCAACATTAAATTCGAATAAAATTTGCTGTGACTTTAAAAACAGCCTTTTGTAGATTGGGTGCTGCTGCGTGTTGCTGTGCAACATAATTTGTTCATGTTATCTAATGTTTGTTATTCACAACGCTTTATAGTGTTCGGTATATGAACTGCAATTGTGATCAACTTATTACATATTATATGCAACGAATATACATGATTAGAGTAGCAAAAAATTGAAGGTGAAACTTGTACTCATAAGTTTTGTTAATACTATGCTTTAGAACAGTGCTTCTCAAACGTTAGTGTAGCACGGAGCGGGTTGTATGCATAGATAATATTAGTATGTTGTATGCTCCGAAAGGAGAAATAGTTTAGACAATTTTTAATCAAGTTTGAGAAGCATCGCTTTAGGTAATGCATTTGAACATAGTGTTTGGTACTCGAAATGAAAGAAATAAACATTTTAATGTTATCTAAGCAATTTTGATAATTTATTACTTAAATAATATCTTTTATGTAAATGAAAGTTAAGGGTTCTTTTTCATCGACTTTTGTACATAAACATTTTTTAAGCTATAATAACCAATGCATGCGGGATATTATAAATTAATACTACTTAGATAGTAAATATTTTGTTTAATAATTTATTTGTATCACACAATTTGGGAAAATGAACTGTTGCATTTTGCGAATTAGTATTAATTTGATTTTGCAATGTTCCAAATAATTATTTTGTTAACACAGCTAACATCAGTGTTATAAGAATCACAACTATTCGCTTTTTCATAACTTGACAAATAATGTGGTTTTCAAAAATAAAGGAACCCAAATTTGAGATGAAATTTTTTTTTCTATATTTACTTTACGCGGTAGGTACTAATAATGTCAATTTAATATTTTGCTCATTAGATTTAATATTTTGTCGAGAGCGTTTTCCAGTGCTATGCAGAGTTTTATGTCATTTACTTCCAGAATTGTACAAAGATCAAAATAATCGTTAGTTACCGCCAATATGGAAACGTCTCTTTATGCAAACTGGAAAAAAGATTAAAATTATAAAATCATTAAAATATTGCGTAAAATGAAAATTGAAATTTGGGAATCTCAAATTTCAGTTTTCATTTTAGAAGCCATATAATATGTCGTATATAGTCAGTATAGCATTACACAATGCTCTTTATATGATTTTTTAAAAGTCTCCTGATGATAAGTCACCATTAAATAATTATTTGTTTTCACAAGGCATTGGAAAGTCAAATTTTGGATGATAAAAATTTAGAAAAACTTATCAATAATTGAATTGCTTTTAAATAATCAAACTTGCCCTTAACTTGCATTGTAAATACGAATTTGTTATTAGATAGAAAAACCTAAGGATCCAATTTGTATACTTGTAGATAATTTTAGAATTTTACTCGCAATGTATATTTTATCTTAACTGTTTTTATTACATACCACCATTGATTATAAATAAATTTAAAAACGATATTTCAACCTTGTGGTAAATTTTGGTTGTTCTCAATTTTCTCATAAAATTGCCTATCGTATTTTCTAAATATCCATATTGTTCCAAAATTTATAGTCAACAATGCTGCGCTATTTTTAATAAAATTTATAGCATATATTTATTTTGCAGCAATTGCAAAACTGAAACTTATTAGACCTTAATATACAGGGTGGCTTTCAGTTTTTAAAGCGAAAGTTTTTGTTAGGTATTTTCGCGGTAAATATACAACATAAAAAAAGTTTTAAATTCAAAGCGAGTTACCAATTTTAAGTGAACATTATTCAAAAAATAGAGTGTTTTGTTTTTGAGGAACATAATAAATTATCAATTTATTTAACTATCTTTATTACCACTCCTTTGTTGTAATGAATTTGGATAAATAATATTTTGGTAACAAGTTAGTTATGACTTGATTAAAAATAAATAATAAGGAAAAATCTTATTAATTTTAGGAAGGTTTTAAAACAATTAACTGATTGGAATGTGTCCATCAGAAACGGAACATTCGTGCACTTAAAATCAAAGTTGTACTCGAAAAACTCGCACTGTATATTCTAAAAGAGTGTATGCGTTCTTAATTTATTATTACAATATTAGTATGAAATAATAATATGCTCTATTACCGTACTTATGTAGTACATTGATTAAACTGAAAATAATTTTTTTCTATGATATTGTATTTTCAGGAAAACCGAGTGACTCTACTTAGGTTTTGCTTTGCTTAATAAATTGTTTTTGAATTTATTCATGAATTTTACAATTTAATCCAAATAATAATTAAGCAACTGAATTAATATTTTAAATATACTAGAGAAAGGGGCGACGCGACGCGGTTTGAATTGTGTGGAGGATGAGGCTTCGATGTACCTTTGTGATCTTTGATAAATTCTTACAACACAACATAATGTGCTTGTATTTTAAAGCTATACAATCTAGTGACATACATATTGATATACATCTTTTTAGTCTAACTACTTAATATACTCGTCTTGTGACATTTATGCAGCGTAAACTAACACTTATGCCTATATATTTACCGATTTTGGTGGATGGAGTTTTTCCACTTGATATTTAATTTTATGAAAGCCCTTTCTAATGAATATTTTTTTTTTCGGAAGGGACCTAAATATTTTGATTTATTTTAAAATCACAATTTTAATTAAAAACCAATTTTTTTAAAAGTCTTTGATGCCCATCGTTTTAAATATGGTATAACCACAACTAAACCGCCTCTGCGAAGTAAACCATACACGAACTGGTTACTCAAATAAAAAGATAATTACTAGACAGTACTGACCAATTATTTTCTTAAATAGGTACTAGGTACCTTAGATCGAGATTGCCAAACTTTTTCACAATAATAATAATTATGTTTTTGAAATGTACTTCTCCAGTCCTAGTTGCGGGAGCGAACTCCGATAGTACCCAGGGAAACTATTTAAAACAAATTCTCGGTAATTCAATTCAAATTGTGTAGTACTAAAAGTGACTTTTTCAATCTTAAAATGTAAAAACTTATTACCCTGGTTCTACCTTGGATCCGAAACTACACCTACTCCCATATTTAAACCCTTTTTATAGTAGCTATATATTTTTAAACTCTTAACAAAAAGGTACGGTACGAGTAGAATATTAGCATCGATATTATTAGATATTGTTTGTACTATTATAAATTTGTAAATAATTTTAGTTGTACGTGTTTATTCATGTTAATAATATTTGTTTTATACTATACAGAATGCTTCAAACTTATCTCGTTCGTCTAACGAATTTTACTTGTGTAAATATTAAATAATTTTTTTTAAGGTTTGAAACATTCGGTAGAATTTTTTACTTGAAGAATTTTCAATATTTGATTGTTTCTTGTACTATAATTGCAATTTTAACTAATACATACCATATTAGATAAACATTGGACTTTAATTTTAGCTTTAAGTTGCTTTCTGATTATTAATTTTGCGTCATTCGTTTACAAAAAACAAATAAGTATTAAAATAAACAACAAAAAATTAGTTCAATTAATAAGTGGTTTTCACGTCACCACTTATTCTAGACACAATATTTTGAATCCGTTTACATCCTTGTGAAGCATTACCACGAAATTCAAATTTTTTTGTTACATACTTTTAACTTTAACATTTAGATAAAGAGACCAAGACTAATTTGTGTAACAATAAAAGTTTATTTATATATCTGGAATAATAATCTACGACATTTAAACTATGAACTTTGAAGTTGAGATAGTAAAAATTTCGTAATTCATCAGTTTGTTTCATATAAATGATATAATTAATATCTCAGCTTAATTATTAGTTTAAATTTATTAAGGAAATTACACACCTGAATATAATGATTTTGCAAAACAGTTCTTCGGTCTTTTTATACACTTTAATGTATGTTATGAATCAAAGTGCAATAAGGGAAGATGGCGCGTATAATTATTATTACACCGACATGGATAAAGGTATGGTGTTGTATGTTTTCTTACTACTATTTACATTATAAAAAATAATTTCCTTTAGTAACGAATGCTACTAAATGTTACGGCAGTTACGGATGTTTCCAAATTTCGCCACCATGGATTTCAGAACACAGACCAGTTTCGTTGTTTCCAGAGGAAATAAGCAAGGTAAGATTTTGTCATTCAAAGTTATCAAAGCAAGTCCCTATAATTTACCCAAACTTAGGTTTTCGGAAACATCCTTTCTGTAATATAAACATCAAATAATAATCATAGCCGTGAATGTAATTAATTATTATCACAAGTAATTTTATTCAAGAGACGGTCAATGGCATGGCGGTTCAGTGCGTTGACTGCTAATCATCCGAGGGTAATTTTCTTCCTCTTACGTTAGGTCTGGGAACTGTGAGCATAATTGATTTTTACAACTTAGGTAGCTTGCTAAGTTGCCTCTTGATATGCCTGTACCCTGTATATTTATTGTTATGAAGGCAAATCGTTAATACAGAGGGACCGGCGAATTTACGTGCCCTCCGAAGCACGGAGACAGTCAAGAAATTTTTACACTCAAACCCGGAGTCAAACCCCTATATGTTGGCAGTTGATTGCCCTATCGGGCCATGACCGTCGTCTCTAGATGTAATCTGCATAGTAAAATGTTCTCAAAATTAAGTGATGTGGAGAACACTGGGGTTCACGTTAAATAGTGGGTTTTTGGAACGTAAAATTTAAGAAGAATTTTATTGCAAAGTAACTATAATAATTCAAATAAATACATTGTTTTTAAAATAGTGTACCTCACCGTGTAATATGAATCACGGACGTGTAATTTGAACTACGTACCGTAAAAGTTTACCGTTTACAAAAATGTTGTTTTTTTTGACTATTCTGCAAGATATGGATCACAGAAGAGATTCCTATCCATTGGCCCGGAATGCTTTAATGACACTTTTTATTATTGATAGATATGCTTAAATTAGTGTATAATTATTATTATCTATTACATTTATTGTAACATCAGGATCAAGTGCCACCGATCTAATCGACTTTACTTTTGATAGTCTGAATTACATGACAAAATATATCGTATAAAGCCGTCTAATAAGTTGAAGTAACATGAAACGAGTCCGAATATTTCCAATGGAGCTATAACATTGTTATCTGCGTAGTATCTCGTGGGCCAGCTTGAATTTATTTTCGTTTAGGGATTTATAAAAATTCATTATTCTAACACGATTACAAAAACATGGAAAAAATATCCATTTTTTCGCCTACTCCTAAAACTGTGCCACCACAACATAGAATATGGGAGAAAGAATGTTCTTTACATAGGCTTTTGCGTCCCGTTGTAAATTAAGTAGTCCAGTCCAAATTACACAATGGTCTAAATCTAAAATACACCCGTATTTTTTTAATATTATTGTAATCAATATTTTTTAGGTAGAACCAAACTACTTTTTTTTTTCAAGAAAAAATCCAATCGATCCCATTTTCATTGACTTGGACGACTTTGATTTTGTAGAGTCGATTGGAATCGATCCAAATTTACCTCTTTATACGGTAACGCACGGATTTATGGAAGCTGGAGATGTAGATTGGGTATGTTGCTTTTCTACTAAACGTGTATTACAAATATCATTACATTTCTTTTCGTTATTAGATAAAGCATTTGACCGCGGAACTTTTGATACGGGATAACTGTAATGTTATTGTAATTGATTGGCACGGTGGCTCTTCACCTCCATACTCACAAGCGGTTGCTAACATTAGGCTTGTCGGTGCAATAACTGCTCATCTGTTAGCCGATTATTCAAGACATACTGGCCAGAGAAAATTAAAGCACGTGCACGCTATCGGACATTCACTGGGAGCACATCTTAGTGGATATGTAGGATATACGCTACAAAAGGTAGGTCGGAATAGAAGATGTTTTTCATGGAGATACAGAAAAGTTTGTTGACTTATGCGCAGGGGTGGGCAAAATACATTTCAAATGTATTTGAAATACATTTTACAAAATACACTTATGAAAATACAAAATACAATTGACAAAATACGGTACATATTTCAAATACAAGATGCAGTATTATGTTATAATAACATAATAATAACATAGTATATAATATGTTATAATGACATGAATAAATGGATTTTGTATTTCAAAAACTGCATCCTGTATTTGAAATTCTGTATTTTGTATTTTCATAAATGTATTTTGTAAAATGTATTTCAAATACATTTGAAATGTATTTTGCCCACCCCTGCTTATGCGTAATAGATTTTAGTAAACAATTAAGCAAATATAAAACATAATATTATGTAGTCTCAGTACGTCGTACTAACAAAGAGACTTTTCTTCGATTCTTTATTCTCGTCAAGGATTAATAATTTATCCTAATAATCTATCAACAAGGATTGTTGATTGATAAATCATTACAATACAGGTAACCCGCCCCATATAAATATATAATACGATATTGATAAATTACGATACTGTTTACAAAACACGGCAAACTAGTTTCGATTTTTGAAGATCCAGCTTGAAAGACTGAAACTATACGAATTAGAATAAATTAGAATAAAAAACACCGCGCAGTTTAGGAAATTTAGAAACAACTATACCTATGAGAATGGTAGAAAAACTCGCATAGTACGGGTATTTTTAAGATTTTGTGCGGATAAAACCTTGCCATTTATCCTTGCTATGGTTTCCTACCGTTGTCCCTGAAAGTTTCGTATTTTATTTTTAAATTTCTTCTAGTATAATATACTATTTATTATAAAAATTAAATGGTGTGACGTGTTTGTGACTGTTTTCCAATTTGGAAAACATCATTTAATTATTATATACTATATTAATCGGTTCAAAACGTTCTACGCCGTCTTCCGATACCCAATCTCCATTCTTCTCTGTTATTCCACATATCATCCTCTAGGCCTCTTTCTCTCATCTCTCCATCTATACCCTCTCTCCAACTCTTTCTGGGTCTTCCTCTTTTTCTACGCCCTGTTGGACTCCAGTTCAGCATCTCTCTGATAGGTATCCTCTCCTCCTTCATTCTCTGTACGTGACCGAACCATTGTAGCTGCTTTATTCTTATATCTTCCACTATTGTACGAGGTACTTCCATTATTTCTCGTATTCTTTTATTTGTGATTCGTTCTCTTTTAGATTTTCCCGCGGCCCGTCTCCAGAAGTTCATCTCAGTGGCATTTAAGAGTTTTTGGTTTCGGTCTTTTAACGGCCATACCTCACAGCTGTATGTCGTTATGCTCTTCACTATTGTGTTATATATTAGCCTTTCATTTTTCTTGGCAATCCTTTCGTCCCATAATATGCTGTTCATCAATGATATGGCTTTTCTTCCCAACGTGTTTCTTTCTCTTATAGCTTCGTCCATGTTTCCATCCTGGGTGATCTTCAATCCTAAATATTTATACTCTAGACATTGCTGAATCTTTTGTCCGTCCTCTAGAACCAGGTCTTGCTGTTGTCCTCATATGCACATGTACTTAGTTTTCTTGGTATAAACTTCCAGTCCCCATTTGCTGTACTCTTCAATAAGTTTACGAGTCACGTATATCAGGTCGTCGTAGTCTTGGGCCAATACAATCTGGTCGTCGGCAAAACATAATGTGTACAAGGTGCTGTCTCTCAAAGGTATTCCCATTCTCTTATATTTCTTTTTCCATGTCTTCAATGCGTATTCTAAATATATTTTAAATAATGTGAGTGAGATGCAGCATTCTTGTTTAAGTCCCTTGGTAACTTGGAACCCTTCTGTAAGTTGGTTTCCCACCTTTATCCTAGCTCTGGTGTTATCATACATTGCTTGTACGGCTCTTATAAGGTTCAAACTAATGTTTGTTTTTTCTAGGATTTCCCAAAGTTTTCCCCATGGGACGCTGTCGTAAGCTTTTTTCAGGTCAACATACAACATGTGAACCTCTTGGTTAAATGCTATCTTTTTGTCGATTAGCTGGGTTACACAAAATAGATGGTCAATTGTCGATCTACCCGCTCTAAAGCCAGCTTGCTCCTCTGCTTCCATATCTTTGCATTCATTTTTGATCTTGTTTTTTAATATCCTTCCGTAGATTCGACTGATAGCATTTGTAACCGTTAATCCCGCGATAGTTGTCACAGCACTCCCTACCACCTTTCTTATAGATAATTGAGACATAGGATACCTTCCATTCGTCGGGTGGTTTTTCTCCATTGAGGTACTTTTGAAAGAGTTTTCTGAGGTGTTCAAATAGCTCCTCCGGTCTATACTTAATTAATTCCGCTGGAATATTTCCAGGTCTAGTCGCTCTTCCATTTTTTTGAGATGTACATACTGTTTTAACTTCTTGCATCGTTAGTAAAATTGGTGAACCTATTGTTACAATTTGGACCTGTGTGTTGTCGTCTTTCACTTCTTTGAACTCCGCTCTATTTTCTGTAAGGAGTTTCTTAAAATGTTCGTCCCATTGTTTTAGGGTAATCGGTGAAATTATATCTCTCTTCTTTTTTCGTCGTATACTTTTGATAATTTTCCAGCTCTATTTAATTATAACGAAACTTAAAATAAATTATGTATAAACAATAATAATTATGAACTTACTTATCAACTTAACGATCGGGGGTTTCAAGAAGCCTTTCTTGGCGAGATCATTTTGTTACCAAACCGAACTTGACAAATCAAGTTATCAACAAACAAGGGAATTAATGAAATCCCTATTTTAATTTTCTTTACTGTCCAAGAAGGCTTCCTTAACCCCTCCAATAACGTTTCCTTAAAATCCATTCTCGCGACCTTTCCAACATATTCGTCGGGTCACTTGTCTAGCTGTATGCAATTAATTTTTTTTTTAATTTGATTTATCGACGGATATTCGCCTAAACGCTTCGGAAGACTTATCTCACATTATTTAACTTGTCAACTTTTCTAGACGCTGAAATAGTGTATAGGATAACTTAATATTTTTGTTAACACTATAAACTAGAATTACTTATTTATAGGAATTTAATTACTTTTAGGATTTCAATCTGAAACTTGGACGCATATCGGGCTTGGATCCAGCCGAACCACATTTTGCAAAAGCTAGCGCACCCGTGAGGTTAGATAAGTCTGCAGCCGATTATGTAGACGTAATACACGCCGACGCGAGTGCCTTTATTCGTTTCGGTTTAGGCATTACAGAAAGAATTGGTCACGTGGATTATTATCCAAATGGAGGAACAGATCAACCTGGCTGTGACCACAGTGTCTCTCAATATATTTCTTTAGAGAGTGGAAGTTTTTTTAGAGGCGTTAGAAAGTTTTTGGGCTGCAATCATATAAGAGGATACGAATATTTTATTGAAAGCATTAATCCAACTTGTCCATTTACGTCAATTTCTTGTAATTCGTATGAAGATTTTAAAACGGGAAAATGTTTTGAGTGCGGAAGAAACGGTCAACATTGTGTGGCTTTCGGTTACAATGGAAAATTTCATTATGATGAATTATTAAGAAATAAAACAATTCAACCCCAACAACATTTGATACAATATTTAATGACTGGCGATAATAAACCATTTTGCAGTGAGTGACATCAAGTGGTTATACATAGGTACCTGAAATATTGAAGTAATGAATTTATGCTTTTAGGGGCTCATTATAGAATAAAAGTCGAAACATCAAATTCGACGGAGAGCAAAAAACATGGTGGCGAAGTTGGGCAATTAATGTTTAAAATGCATAGTACACGTGATGGTAGTGGCGAAAATTCCGGTTCGGTAGCATTAACCGAACGAGGATATCATGGGCCGGGTATGGTCTTTCAAGCAGTTGTACCTGCACTTGCTATTACTTATCTAAAAACAGTGGAAGTTGAATGGAAATATAAGACCGACCTTTGGAATCCATTTACATATAGAATTTTACACGAGCCACGAGTTTTTATATCAAAAATTACGATCGATTCGCTCGAATTAGGGCAAAGGTAAAATATTCAGATATTAATTTCAACAGCTAAAAATGCGGCGCTTGTAAATTGGGCCAGGCGGTCAGGTTCTTTTTAAGCCTACCCGTAAATTGGTCCAAAAGATTATAAGGGTCCCATGTAAATTGGGCCAGACACCACTCGTAAGCGTAACATGCACGAAAGGTTACTGTTTTGTCGATTATTTTTTGTTTTATTCGATTTTTTGGGGGTGAAACGTAAAAGTTTGCTGCCCCATACCGCTACTATACTTTTTAATGCTATTTCAAGGTTCTCTAAGTTCCCGGTTTCTTTTATCCCGATTTTCTTGATGGAAGGCGCTTCTAGTATGTTTAGCCCAGTAAACCATTGTCAAAACCGCCCGGAGGAGTGCAGAGCGGAGCGGAGCGTAGGTTTTGACAATGGAATTACCTCCAAATCGAATGCACACTTCAAAAATCGAAAAAAAAACACCTAAATTTACGTACTTTCAAAACTCGATTTTGGAGTTGTTTTTAAGGATTTCTCGAAAAATATTTTTTCTATAGACTATTTAACCATGTTCTTTAGTGTGTAGCACAAGAACATTTTGTTCTTAGTTGCGTTTTGCGATACTTACCTAATATATACAATTGAATATATTTAATGGCTTTACTAAGCTACCCAGGCCGACCGCTGGCCCAATTTACAGGTTTTCTTAAGCTACCGACCAAAATAATTTTAAAATACATTGACCACTGGCCCAATTTACTATAGTCCTAAAAATGTATGTATTTTAAATTGATTTTATATCTTCTAGTATCACGGTGTGTCCAAAAAATGAAGAAATGGTAAAGGCAAATCAACCACAATTGATGATGTCTTCGTATTGCGATTAGAAAATTTATTAATTTTGATTTTCTTTATTTGAAATTTAGAATGAAATTGATTTTGTTACTTTCGGATTCGAAATTAATTAGCATTCTAACGGGTAGAGCTCTTGGACAGGAAGAGAAAAACTCCCTAACGGAATAAATAAATATGCAAATGTGGTACCTACTGTGGCGGTGGAAAAAGTGCTTTGCTGTAGGTATTAGAAAATGCAGTTTTATTGATTGTGCTGCTATGACTTAAGATTTCTAAAAAAAATTGACTAAAATTTGTGTACTTAACAGTAAAATGTTAATTTTAGTTTTTGTGATATTATTTATTTTAATTTTTAGGTTTTTACACATTTGTGGGTATAAGTTGGATAATTATTGATATATTTGTAACATTATAAATAATAAATTAAACTAAAAATTGCAATTATTAAATTAATTAAACAGTAAGTTAAAATAATGATTATTTTTTGTTGATATCTTATAAGGCTTTGGCAAGAAATACCTAGGTATGTATTCTTTCTACAAAATTTTCCATTTATACAGAATGATTCACCAAATGAATTTGTTGCAAGCTCATAGAATGTCTTTTATTTAAATTTCTTTGTAAAGAAAATATTAGCACAAGTTAAACATTTTTTAAAAAAGAATAATATTTTTCAAAAAGTAATAATCCCCCTAAGAGCTCTGCTGTAAGATGTATAAATTCAGTAGGTAGGTACTATGGGACGAAACCATAAGAAAAGAAACAAAATAGAAACTATAGGCTAGTGTCATCCAAAGCATATGGAGCAGAAGTTTGGTGAGTAAGGTTAACGAAGCTACAGAAGATCACGCCTAGAGAGAGTGAGAAATGAGGTGATCAGAGAAGTTGTGGAGATGGAAAGTAATATCGCACAGGATATTGAGAGAAAACAACTCTCGTGTGGTTTGGACATATGAAACGAATGGACCAAGATAAGTAGCCTAGGAAGATTTTAGAATGGATTCCTCCAGAAAGAAGGCGACCCAGAAGAAGCTGAAGAAATGAAATAAAGAAGGGGATGCAAGCTAGGGGGCCTGAAGAGGTTGTTTGTTATAATTAGAGTCCGGATTTATATGCGGTAAAAAACATCAATATAAGTATTTTATATGCGGTTAAAATTAGTCGATATATGCGGTAATATTGCTGAAATTTGGATAATATGCGGTTAAATGAAAACAAAGGAATATAATGCAAAATCGAAATTTTTAATATTGTATAGTAAATAAATAATATTTACATATTATTTACATAATATATAATTATTAATTTAGGAATTCGCAGAAATATTATTTATTGAAATCAACCAAATTTTCTGGATTGGACAGGTTAAGAATAGTTTAAAAGTTACAAAAAGATGGTAATATTTTTCAGACCCCAATAAATAAGAAGTGATAATAAAATTTTTAATTTATTGATTTAAAAGGTTTCAGACGTGGTAATGCGTTATTTTTTTTAAATGGAACATGTTGCAAAGGATAGAAATGGTCCAGAAAACGTGTACCCATAAATAAATGTGTTTGACAAGGTTGGATTTTGTACCACATTTTTAACATTAGGATTTTATTTTAAAAAAACTTGCACCTACATATAATCTATATATATAAAAATGGATGTATGTATGTTCCCTATAGACTCCTAGACCGTTTGATCGATCGGAACCAAATTTGGCACAGTTATTATGTAGGTCCCTGCGCATGTTTTTCTATTGAAATAGTGCAAAAATTCGCAAAGGAAAGGAAAGTTGATTTTGAGTAGCCTGCCTTCCTTTAAGGAATCTCGATAATCCATTCATGCGCGTCCCATAGGGACGCGCATGAATGGATTATCGAGATTCCTTAAAGGAAGGCAGGCTACTCAAAATCAACTTAAAAAACTTTAATGAATGCTGTCAAACTGTCAACCGATCGACAATGCAAATACGCGTGCACGTGCTTTACGTTTCTATTTGACCAATCTTAACCAATTTTGAGTGAGGCCAAACAACCACATCCGACACGGTCTAGATGGCTTAATTTAATTAATTTAAGAGTAATTTAAGAGTAGGATTAAAGGATTAATTATTAGGATTATTATATATTTGTTGCAAGAAATTATTTATTTTATTTATTATCTGCTATTTCCTAGTACTTTTTGGTAGTAGTTGGTAATATTACTAGATACTACCACGTGCATTATTAAAAAAATGCGTTAAATTTTTGCTTTAAGTTACTAAATTGGCAAAGTTCCTACTTTACCTCCCGGAATTGCAAAAAACAGTATATGCACAACGGGAGTAAAGTGACTTTTGGCCCATGGGTAATTGTTTCACTCGGCTGGCGCCTCGTGTAAACAATCCTTTACCCTGGGGCCAAAAAAAATGTCACTTTGCTCCCTTGGTGCATAATCTACTATTTTATACCCAATTTGATATTGTTTAGTCCCAATTTGAAATTGTTTATAGTCCCAATTTGATATTGTTTATCCCAATTTGATATCGTTTAGTCCCAATTTGATATTGTTTATCCCAATTTGATATTGTTTAGTCCCAATTTGAAGTTGTTTATTCCAATTTGAAATTGTTTATTCCCAATTTGATATTGTTTAGTCCCAATTTGAAGTTGAAAAGCTATACAAGTTCTTGAACAGGGGGTATGCTATGCAGATATTTATAAACTCAAACAGATTTATTTGTTGAATCATCCTGTACGCTTATAACAAGTCAAGTTACTCTACTCCCAAACTGTAATGGTCAACATTTTAGTTTTATGGTTATCAAATTTATCCATCGTTTTAATACTATTCAATGCAAATAATCCAATTCCCAAACCAATGGAAAGAATGAAGGATACAAACAATCCCGACCAAATCGGCACAGTTGTAAATGGCACGCAATCATATGCATCGCCAAATCTGTGCGTATATGCATCAGGTTGAGCTTGTATTTCAAACAAATACAACTCTATATCGTTTTCTGGATCTGTAAATAAGACATCACCGCCGCAGTGATAAGAAAACGATGCCGGTGCGCTTACTTCATGGTTTAGAGTTAAATTAAATTGTTTTGCGTCGTTTCCCACAAATTCACCTTCAACGTAATTCAAATACCAGTAACCGCCTTGCCATTGAAACTTAAATCTCAACGTTATTTTTCCATTTTCCACTGGAATTGTTGCAATTAATCGCGTGTAGGTATCTCGAACGGATACCTTGGAAAATGTTGCATCGCCTAAAAATATGGATGTAGCGTTCACTTTTAAAAGTGGTGATTTGGATGAGAAAATCATGGCTTCTATATTTTTATTTGATTCGGACGATGCACTATATAATACGGGACCTCCTGACGGTTTTTCGTAGGGAGTTTCTTGCGGTTCAGTTATTGAAGTGGTCGTCGAAGTTGAACTGACAACTTCAATTTTACGTTTTATTCTTTCATTTTCATGTATGTTTAAGACCACCAAAATATTATCATTTTCAAAATTTTGTAAAGCTTTTTTTATGGTATTGTGGTCGACTTCATTTTCACCAGTTAAATCTTAAAAGAAACCAAGAAGTTAGTTAAGGAGCACTTGAACTTATTCGGTTTTGAACTATTGTAATAATTAATAAATATTATGCTAGATAATATTGTGTATAAAAATTTGTATTTTTTAAATCTGAGCAACCAGAATCACCGAAATTAATATTATAAGAATATTTAAATTCTTCACTCACCTTGTACATAATCTTCGATGAATATTTTAGCGTTCGGAATATAAGAAGAAGTTTGGTTATTTAAAATTTCAATAACAGTTTTTGCAGAAATTATAAAATTGCTGTTAAATGCGACAACTTGTGGTTCGCCCAATTCTTTTACTAAATTTTTAAAATCGTTATCGTTGAAATTTCCAAGTGCGGGAATTTGAATGTCTTTATTTGTTAATAACAAGATAGACGAATTTGCTGAATTTATAAATAAACATATGAATATTAAATTGCACTTTATAATGTTTATAACCATTGCTGATATTATATTATTTAATGTGAATCACAGATCAATACACCATCGAGTAACTCGAATAACAATGCGCACGATCATTCAATTGCCATCTACTGATAATCAGACAAATTACAAAAATTTATCAAACCTGAGTATAAAAAAATCATTTTGAAATTAAATAAACAAAAGTTACATGAAATTCGAGCCCGGGAAATATGAGAAAATCTAAAAACTGAAAACCAATCACCCAGCCACCTTGCGTTCATATCGTTGCGTTGCGACAAGGGTATAGGACTTTTCGGCGCAACCGAATCGGTGCGACTTTTTCGGCGCAGCACCAACCCTGCTCGGTGCAATCCCTTTCGGCGCGAAGCCCTTTCGGCGCAAAATCCTTTCGGCGCGAAGCCCTTTCGGCGACATCTGTTTCGGTGCCGGTTTATTCGGTGCGACGCTCATTCGGCGCGAAGATCATTCGGCGTGAGGCTTATTCGGTGTTTCAGAGCAGTTTTGGTGCTAGATCTGTTATTGATATTAATAAATCTCCGCGTAAAGTTAAATCTACCGCAAAGAGGTGGATCTTCCGCGAAGAGGTGGATCTTCCGCAAAGTGGTGGATCTACCGTTAGGTTAGTGTTAGCTTTTGATATTTCTTTAGAAAACTAATTAAAAACAAATAAATCTTCACGTAAAGTTAAATCTGCCGCAAAGAGTTGGATCTTCCGCGAAGAGGTGGATCTTCCGCGAAGAGGTGGATCTGCCGTTAGGTTAGTGTTAGTTTTTGATATTTCTTTAGAAAACCAATTAAAACAAATAAATCTTCACGTAAAGTTAAATCTGCCGCAAAGAGTTGGATCTTCCGCGAAGAGGTGGATCTTCCGCGAAGAGGTGGATCTGCCGTTAGGTTAGTGTTAGTTTTTGATATTCCTTTAGAAAACCAATTAAAAACAAATAAATCTTCACGTAAAGTTAAATCTGCCGCAAAGAGTTGGATCTTCCGCGAAGAGGTGGATCTTCCGCGAAGAGGTGGATCTGCCGTTAGGTTAGTGTTAGTTTTTGGTATTTCTTTAGAAAACCAATTAAAAACAAATAAATCTTCACGTAAAGTTAAATCTGCCGCAAAGAGGTGGATCTTCCGCGAAGAGGTGGATCTGCCGTTAGGTTAGTGTTAGTTTTTGATATTTCTCTAGAAAACCAATTAAAAAGAAATAAATCTTCACGTAAAGTTAAATCTGCCGCAAAGAGGTGGATCTTCCTCGAAGACATGGATCTGTCGTTAGGTTAGTGTTAGTTTTTGAACGTGAAGATTTCGCAGAGGAACAAAGTAAAAATATTCGGAATGGAATGGATAAATAAGCTTTTCGCCAAAAATATTTGCATCGAAATGACATGGGCCTTTGCGCCGAAACGGCTTAGCGCCGGAACGGCGTGCGCCGAATGTGGTATGGCGCCGAAAAATACGTGCGCCGAATAGTCATGCGCCGAATCGGAGTCGCACCGAATCGGCTCTGCGCCGAAAAATCTTGCGTCTAATCGCTCGCGCCGAAAAAGTCGCGCCGAAAAAGTCGCGTCGAATCGGCTGCGCCGAATAGTACCTAATCCTTGCGACAACAGCAAGGAATGCTAAAAATTACATAGAAACATTTTTGTGGGTAATTAAATTAAATTTCCTACAAAAAGTTTCCTTACGGCACATGTTTAGTTATGCTAGTTATTGACGAAGATTTGTTCGTCTACAATGCAAAAATAGAAGTTATACTTCAACATTTTTTCCTCAGAAAATTCCGAAAATTCCGATGGTGATCTATCGGTAATGGCAACCTCTAGTATGTTTTGTTTACAAAAGCTATGCACCGCTTTCATCAGGGTAGTTACGCCGCTAAATATTAATAATAATAATATAAATTCAATCCTGTTAAATTACAATATATAGGACAAGTCACGCAGTACAAAAGAAAAAATACATATACAAAATGCAATTACAGACATTTCAACAGATCACGAAACTCCTGAACCGAGTACACACAGTGCTCCATGAGAATGCCCTTTACGGCCGCTTTAAACGATAGTGCCGTTTTCGAATTTTTAATTTTTACAGGCAGTGCATTGAACAGGGCCGTTCCCACCGCCACAGGAGACCCCCTCGTCACACTGGAAAGGTGAAGTGCAGGACGGAAATCGTCCCTACCGCGAGTGTTGTGGTCATGAACATCGGAGTTCCGCTGATGAATACCTTTGGTTCTATAAACATAGACAAAGAGCTCGAAGATGTAAACAGAGGGAAGAGAAAGAATTTTAAGTTGTTTAAATAACGGTTTACACGAGTCTCTAGATGCCACCCCCGCGATACACCGAACAATTCTCTTTTGGGACACAAAGACCTTCCCAGCCATCGGAGAACCACCCCAAAAACAGACCCCATAGGATAGCCTAGAGTGCACATGCGCATAGTAAAACACCCTCAGAATATGTACATCCACAACACTTCTGAGGCATCTAATCTGATAACAGATGGAACTGAGGCGCCCCATAATGTATCTACAGTGATCCCTCCAGTCAAGCACCTCATTCACATGCAGCCCCAAGAATTTTACGCTGGACTCCCGCGGAATCACACAATCATCCAGTCGGAGATCAAGGTCCAGATCCCGTCGACTCCGAATGTTGTGGAACATCATATATCCAGTCTTAGCCAAGTTAAGTCGAAGCCGATTATGACCAAACCACCCACTCAGCTGTGCGAGAAGATGATTAAGAGCACCACGAACCTCCCCCAGAGACCCATCCGACACCACAGACGATGTATCGTCAGCATACATAATGGTCATAAAGTCAACGAAAGATAACAGATCATTGACAAAAAGTAAGAAAAGAATTGGGCCCAAAACTGACCCCTGCGGCACACCAATGTTGATAGGAAGGAACGAAGATCTAAAATTGGACCGAACACCATCCGAACGGGTGTAACCTATCTTCACAAACTGAGTTCTACCAGACAAGTAAGAACGAAACCACTCAGCAACCACTCCCCTGATTCCATACTTAGCCAGCTTCTCCATCAGTATAGAATGATCAACACAGTCAAAAGCTCTGCTCAAGTCACAGAACAAAGCCGCAGGATGCTCACCCCTATCAAAAGAATTCATAACCACCGTCATGAAAGAGTCGACAGCCGTCATAGTAGAGCGGCAGCTACGGAAACCATGCTGCTCTCCCGCAAGAACATCATGCCTCTCCAAATGGGACAATAGTCTATTCAGCATCGCGTATTCAAAAATCTTCGACATGGCCGGCGGCAGACATATGGGGCGGTAATTCGAGGGAGATGTTATCTTGCCCCTCTTATGTATCGGAACCACCGCAGAAACCTTCAGGCAATCTGGAAATGCACCCAAAGAGAAAGACAAATTCACAAGATATGTGAGTGGCTCGATGACAAGATACAGGACAGCCTTCAAGACACTGCAAGGCAAACCATCAGGACCCGACGACGATACCCCACGCATCGCAGACAAGGCAGTCAACAACTCCGCCTCACCATACGGCAGAGCACACATGCTCTGTACAATTCCCGAGATCCGCGGGGGAGAATCCCGAGGCCGGGGAATACTCGCAACAGTCTCCTCAACCACATCGACAAAGTAAGAATTAAGCTTATTAGATACTTGCTCCGGATCATAAACCACAACATCTCCAAACTCTAAAAAAATATTACTATGTGACTTTGGCTTACCCGTAACCTGAGCAATGACAGACCAAGCCGCTGCACTCCTGTTTCCAGAGTTCAAAATCTGTTTATTATAATAATCGCGCTTGGCATTCCCAATCAAAGCACCATGCGCCCGCCTAGTCTCAAGGAAGACCTCTCTCAGAGCAGGAAAACGCTTCTGCAGACAAAACCAATTGCGAACCTCGGAACTAGACTTCTTAATTTCGCCACTAAGCCAACCTTTTGATGGTTGTAACTTCCTCTTAACAACAGGAAAACTACAATTAAAATAATACATAAAAACATCATAAAAACACTTGAAAGAAGCCTGCAGATCATCTCCACATAGATACAGCTCCGACCAGCTTTCGTTTTCAAGTAAACCCCTAAAATTATTATAATTATTCTCGTTGTATTTGCGAGATTCACAACTCCCGACAGAATTTAAAGTGCTGGCCGAACCGAAAACTACTATGTAGCGATGATCAGAAACGACACAGTCCGAGACCGTACATGACAACTTAAAATTAAGATTACATGAAACAAATACATTGTCAAGCACAGAGTTATGACGCGTAGGCATATCAACAATGTCAAACACATTGTAAGATGACAAAAGTTCTCTCAATGCAAAAACATTACGATTAGCATTACCATCCTGAAAGTGCACATTAAAATCACCCAGCAATACAAATTTCTGCCTACCGCCATTATAAAAATTCTCAAAAACATTAGACAAAACTTCAATAAACATATCCAGATCACCAGAAGGGGATCTATAACAGACTACAACAAAAACCGACTCCTCCGGAAGACACCACACAGCCCCACAGAGCTCAATCACAATCTCGCTACAATAGGCACTCAGATCAACAGGCACAATGTTCAAACCCGTCCGAGCAAACAACGCAACACCACCATGCACTCTCTCACCTCTACACGTAGCCCACGTCTCAGTTATACAAATAAAATTTGGTTGCATATCGCAAAAGTCAACACTCATTTGATCAATCTTTGCAAAAGTCAGTCCTTGAATATTTATTAAAATGAAATCACACTTCAGGCCATCAGAGATTACATCAGTTGACTCCAGCCTCTCACCTACCGCAGCCTCCGACCCCGACGAGCCAAGGGAGGAAGCCCGAAAAGTGATAGCAGGCCCTATCCCTGCTCCTTCACCTTCATACTCTGCGAAAAATCCTGCCGAATCTTCGGCCTCATGTGCACATAGCGCTTTATCAATGCTCCAACAGGCCATATGGTTGGGTCCATAATCTCTTCAAGATTCTTAAAATGCACCGTTACTTTAAAAGATGAATAGTGTTGGGGAAATTTAGGTGTTATGGTTTCACACTCAACTTCAGAGAATCGTTCCATCAACACAGAGGTCAACGTCTCTGTCTTCACCCCCGGCAACAATCTCGAGACAAACACGAAGGCCTTCTTAGGTAGCGCCTGAATTTTCGATTCCATGTTACTGCCAATTACGACAACAGACTTTCCCCCAGATGTTCTGCGACCCCGCTTTGTTGTAACAGACTTCCACTCCACATCAGCCTCGCCATCAGAGGAGCCGACATCTACAGGTGGGTCACATGAGTTTCGCGGAGCAGGTGCAACCACACCCGACTTCTTATTTTTAGAAGAAGAGTCAATCTTGATAACAGCTCTTCCGTTTGCCGCACCAACGGTATCTGACCTGGTCCTAACTCTGTTCACAGGTCGTTTCGACTGACTTACTAGTTGCTTGATTTTTGGATCATCAGGCAGCGGCATACCATCACCAGCCACAGCAGAAATCAAAGAAGTTTTATCAACTCCAGAACCATCATTATAAGATTTATTAGGACCCTGATTAACAACCATATTATTCATTAAAGATTTCAAATCGGCCTTCAATTCCATAATCAAATTTCCTTGGTTCTTAATAATCCGCATACATTCATCAAACATATCACACACATTCGACCTCTTATCAAGCGCACCACTCAAAGCAAATTGACCCATATCAGCACAATATTTATTGCACAATATTGCACAATATTTCGACGTCGCTTGTACCATAAACGGTGGCACAGATTTAAAACACTTTCGAAAGAATATAAGAACACAGGTAACACTAATGCCGGCCCTGACCTGACTGACCGAAGATAAAGGACATCACCACCCACTCAACATTTTAAACCGATAAGTTGTAATACCAACTTATCAGATTAAAATAAAACCAATATACCCAGTAGACATGGACTGAAGAACAGAAGAGCAACAGAAGTTAATCGTAGATAGTATTTTTATCCTAAGAAGAGTATCGTGCCAACTATTTTAGTGTTTATTTCGATAATTAGTAAATAAAGTGATATAGTATCTTACATCAGAAGTGGGATTAGAACCTTCGTTTAACCACGACAACGACAGATAAGTATCTACAGTAATATTTTTTTTCTTTCCTTCCTTTGTTTTAGCGTTATTGAAATCCAATTCCCAATGGACCTGAGTAAAAAAACCCACGACCAAAGAGATATCCGATTTCGGCAGCAGAATGACCAACATCGAAAGATACATGGAAATTTTTCTCATGGGGATGAACGAGCGAAACGGCACACCAAGAAACGATAATCAGGGAAACTCTTTCAACCTCCCGATACACGACCCAGACTACAGTACGCACTCAACGGAGGAATGGATCAACCGAAGTGTAAAAACGATATGATACTCAAGAGGTGATGGCCAACCGAAAACCAAAGGATGGCCCTGTATGTAGCTGGTGTAAACGAACGGAGCATGACGAATCGAAGTGTTTTAAAAAGACTGGATATTCTCAAATACGTTGCCTGAATACTTCTCGATGCGAAATAATGCCCACCGCAAACGCCTTGAATGATGGTCAGAACCAAAGTTTCACGTACGTAATAGATTCGGGAGCAGATTGTTCGGTAATCAGCGAGAAGGTAGTAAAAGCAATCAACGGAAAAGTGAGTCCGACCAGACTAACGATGGAAGGATTTGGAACGAATGTAGAAACCATCGGACGATGCCGGCTGTACGTGGCCCTACGAGAAGCGAAACTGGAGATCGAATTCATCGTGGTACCAAACGGAATCATCCCTGGTATGGATGCACTGATTGGCTGGGAAGCGATCAAACGCCCTGGACTCGAGATAGTTGTGAGGAAATACGGACTGGATTTAGCATTTACTTCGCACGCGAATACCAAGATACGAAGCATACAACAAAAGAAAATATGATCAGGATTGGACGAGGAATGGAATGAGCGATTACAGGCACTATTAACCGAAACTTTCGCACGAACACCAGAAGCAGTAGCCACGGGTCAACTAGAAATATCACTGACCGATGATAACCCAATAGCCTTCCGTCCTAGACGATTAGCATACGCCGAACCCACCGAATTGAAAGTAATCATTCAAGATCTGCTGGATCAGGATATAATCCGAGAAAGTTCGTCCTCTTACGCCAGCCCCATTGTTTTGGTCAAAAAGAAAAATGGATCGTTACGACTCTGCGTCGACTATAGGGAAATTAATAAGAAAATTAATAATTCGGCCTCACAGGGCGGACCATAATAGATCCGTGAAGGTCATAGTTGTTCGGCCTTCGGCCTCACAGGGGGAGGACCATAATATATCCGTGAAGGCCATAGTTGTTCGGCCTTCGGCATCACAGGGGGAGGATCATAATAGATCCGTGGGCGACGATCCCACAAACGACACCACCCGAAAAAAAATTTCGTGTGCTGCACACTAAAGAACATGCTTATATTAGTCTATAGAAAAAATATTTTGGGTGATAATGTTATAAACAACCCCAAAATCGACTTTTGAAAAGTACGGGAAATTAGCATCGAATATGCCGCGACCCGGGCAGACGCGATACAATTCAAAGACGGTCCCTTGAAATCGCGTAAAATTTTTTCGCTCCGATTTGAATTTTTCTTTGAAATTCGGATAGGTGGGGGTGTGATTAGTAGAGATATTAGTAATAAATATTAATAAAAAAAAATTGAAAATAACCCGTGTATTGCCGAAAAAGTGAAAAAAATAAATTTTTTCTTCTTCGATTTTTGGGGTGTGCATTCAATAAGGAGGGTTATCCATCGTCAAAACCTACTCTTCCGGGGCGCCGCTTAGCTCCGCTACGCGTTGCACCCCTCCAGAGCGGTTTTGACTCTGGTTACTAGGCTAAACATACGAGAAGCGCCTTCGATCAAGAAAACCGGGATCTAAAAAACCGGAAGGTTATTTCTAGGGACCCTTGAAATAGCATTAAAAAGTATAGTTGCGGTATGGGGCAGTAAACTATAACGTTTCACCCCCAAAATATCGAATAAAACAAAAAATAATCGATGTTACATGTAGGAGAGACGAGCTGCATCTGTCGGTCCGTAACCTTACCTTACCTTACCTGATATGTATTTGATGGAGCATCCCGGCGCAGCCGGCCTTCTCCTTCATCTGAAAGAATACATTAGTGACATTGGAATTTATAGAGACCGGTGGGTCTCTGGGAATTGGCGCTTGGCGGACTGACTGGTAAAAACCTGAGCTGTGACTGTGAATATGTAATATGAGAAGAAAAAGAAAATTTTTACGTTTGCCGATATAGTAGAGTCCCTAATTCGAAGAAAGAAATTATGAATTAATTTCTATTGATGACCTCGGAGTGAGTGGCTTCTACTTGGAACTAGTCAGAATTGGCGACTAGTGGGATTATAGTGATGCTATGGGGGGTGATTTAACGAAGCTTGTGATAATTGATCGAAAAATTACACAAATCTAGTGAATAAATTCACTTTCGAAGAGAATTTGTGTAAGTTAAACCTATGAACATACATTAGTCTGTGTGGGGGTGAGTTATGGTCAGGAGTTGTCCGTGGTCAGGAGTGATTTGGGACGGGGAATGAGAAAGTCAGCTGGGTTGTATTGACCTAGTTGGTTTACTAGTGGGTTTTCTGAGAATTTGGATTTGTTGTAGAGATTGGTGGCATGTTTACGATTAAGAGTGTTAATTAGGTCTAGTTTGGCGTCTGCATGTAGTCGTCTGTTAGTGACGTAGTAGGGGGCGCTGAAAATAGCTCGGAGATTTTTGTTTTGAATGACTTGAAGTTTATTTATGGCCCTGGGGCGTGCATATCCCCAGACAGGGGAGGCGTAAATCATTGTCGGGCGGATTATGGCTTTGTATAATCTTAGTTTGTTAGCGGGGGACATGGTACTTTTTGCGTTCATGAGGACGAACAGTCTATTGAAGAGGCATTTGGCTTTACCGGCTGCGGAGGAAATGTGAGCGTCCCATTTGAGGCGCCGGTCCATGGTAATGCCAAGGTACTTGACCTTGGTTTTCCAGGGGATTTGCTCCTCGAACATCCAGACACTGGAGTTGTGAGGCTTGCAACGATTTCGAAACATGATCGCGGAACTTTTGCTCGAGTTAACCTCGATGCGCCAAGTTTCGTACCACCTTCCGAGATCGGTGATCGCCTCCTGGAGGCGGGTTGTGGCTATGTCCGGGTGGATTGAGGATGTGTATATTGCAGTGTCATCTGCATATAGTGAAATTTTTGTTGCGGGATCTAAGGGGGTTGGAATGTCACTCATGAAGATGTTAAACAGTGAAGCTGCAAGGATCGAACCCTGGGGGACCCCGGAGGTAATGGGGCGCTTTGTGGATCTGGTGTTCATGAGTTTGACTTGGAGATTTCTGTCGTGAAGGTAGGAGGCAATAAGTCGGACTAGTGGAATTTGAATTTTAGATTGAAGCATTTTGAACAGGAGGCCTTCGTGCCAGACCTTATCGAAAGCTTTCGATACGTCGAGTAGTACTAGGCCGGTGAATTCTTTTTTGTTGAGTGCCTGCGTGACGTGCTCAACTAATCGGAGGGCTTGGTGGGTCGTGCTGTGTCCAGCACGGAAGCCGAATTGTTCGTTTTGAATAATACTGTTATCGAACATGGCTTCTTGGAGACGGATGAGAATGACTTTTTCAACTACTTTTCCGATGGAAGGGAGCAGGCTGATTGGTCTATAGCTTTTCGGAAGTTTGAGATTTTGACCGGGTTTGGGGATTACCACTACGTCAGCGGTTTTCCATATTTGTGGGTAGTAGTTGAGTCGAAAACATGCGTTAATTATGCCGGTGATGGCAACTTTGGCTTTTTGGGGGAGTTCTTTGAGGGTAGTATTGGTGATGCCATCGGGACCTGGGGCTTTCCTCTTTTTGAGGCGTTTAATGGCAATGGTGACCTCCAGAAGGGAGGCGGGGGTGATATGTGTGTCATCGGAGGTGTTTAGGGTGGTGGTAACATAATTTTCGACCGAATTAATATGGTCTTGGTCTAATCTTGTGGTGTTGGGGGAGCATTGAGCTTGGAGGCTGTCGGCGAAGATTTCAGCCTTTTCAAGATCGCTCCGGGCAATAGTGCCGTCAGGGCGGGAGAGAATTGGGATGGTGACTTTCTTTTTTCCCTGGAGGGCGGCGGCCATGCGCCATGCGGACATGTCTTTAAATGAAAGGGAGTTAATGGTGTCTAACCATTCATTGTCATGAAATTCTTTGACTTTAACGTCTACTTGCTCTTTGAGCCGGTTGTATGACCTTTGGTCATCAGGGTTGCGAGTTCGCCGAGCGAGTTTCCTCGCTCGGTTTTTGGCTCTGATAAGATCTTTGAGGGAGGGAGTGAGTTTGTCTCTGACGTCCGTGGTGTTAACTTGAAAAGAGGTTTCGTCAACGGATTTTTTGATGTTGTCTTGGAATTTGGCAATGAATTGGTCTAGGTCAGTGGGGGACTCAAAGAATGGGATTGGTCCAAGGTTTTTTGACAGATTGTCTTTGAAAGAGGTCCAGTCTGTTGTCGTTCTCGTGGGAGGGCCCTTTGGGGGTAACAACGGTCCGAGTGTCAGAAGGACCGGGTAGTGATCTGAGTTTAGTTCTTCGCTGGTGGAGATATCGTATTGGAGTTGTACGTCTTTGAAAATGGCTATGTCCAAGATGGACGGCGTACCTGCGTTAGAAAAGTGGGTGGGGGAGGTGGGAGCGATGATCGCGAAGTCCAGCTCGTCTGCTAGTGAAAGTAGGTCGCGTCCTACATGGTTTGTGTGTTTGCACAACCAGTTGGAGTGTTTAGCATTGAAATCGCCGGCGATGATCTTCGCGTCGGGGCCTTCGAGGAGGGTTTCTAGGTCCTCTTTGAGGATGCGTTGCTGAGGGCGATTATAGACGGAGGAGATTTGCAACCAACCGTGATGTGCGGTGTGGATGCTCACCGTAGTGATTTCAAGGTACTCTAGGTCGGGGGTCGGTATTGCGACGTGTTCGATGGATGATTTTACGTAAATTGCGGTTCCGCCGCCGCGTCCGTCACGGTCATTCCTATAAAGTGAGTAGCAAGGGAGTTTTGCCAGTTGGCCAGCTCTGAAGTGGGTTTCGTTGACCAAGATTACATCAAGGTCGTGATGGTGCGCGAACGCGAGAAGTTCATTTCGTTTGGCTGAAAGGCCGTTGGCGTTCCAAAAAGCCGTCTGCAAAGTGGTGGGTTGGAATCTGGGTTTAGCCATTAACGGGTGTGAAATTAGTGGCTTTGGCGTTCATGATTATTTCAATATTGCGGACGAGTTCAGCATTGGCATTGAAATTACGAAGTTGTTCAAAAATTGCTTTTGTTTGTCGGGAGGGAGCCTCATCGTAGGAGGTGGTGGGCGTGGGGGTGGGATGTGTTGCTTCCCTGTGAGGGGCATGCTGGCTAGCGACTCCTAGATAGGATGGTCGATTGGGGCCTTGGGAGGAGGGGTAATTGTAAGTGGGGCGGCCAGCGAAGCGGGAAGATGCTTCGCGGGCTGAAAGTTCTCGCCGCTTGGGCTTGGGGAACATAACGCAACCTTTATAGTTTGCGGGGTGGTTTCCTGTGCAGTTAGCGCAGGTGGCGGGGTCCTCGCGGATTTTTTGGCAAGCCTGAGTGAGATGATCCCCTGCGCATTTGACGCATTTGGGGGGGGCGCGGCAGAGGGTTTGGGCGTGTCCGAACCGTTGACAACGGTGGCATTGACCGACCTCTGTACGTTTGTGGGGAGTTTCGGTGCGGGTGTTTATTGACAGGACCGAAGTCATGTCGAAAATTCTCTTGGCATCTGAATTGTGGGTTAGATGGACAAGGTATAGTGGCATGGGTTTTTTGTCGCGACCTTGGCGCATCTGGAAAACGGACTGAATTTCGAAATGTTGAGATTCGAGGTCTTCCTTGACCTCGGCAGGGGTGATTGTGATCGGAAGACCACGGATGACCACTTTGAGTGGTTTATCTTGGGGGAGGGAGAATGAGTGTGAGGGGAGGGATTTTTCCTCAAGTAAACGGCTGAGGGCCCGGTAGTCTGTCTCGGTGGCTGGCTGGATGGAGATGCCATCCACGAGAGTGCGAATTTTAGTTGTGGCGATTTTACGTTCTTGATGGATCAAACGGTTAATAGCTGGCCAGTTTTCCTTTGTCCGTAGGACAATAGGGGGGATTCGGCTGGCGGAGGTGTATGTTGGGTGTGATGCACCCTGGGAGTTCGAGAGGGGGGCGTTAGTATCGATTGGGGGGCTGGTAGTGTCCATGCCGTCATCGTCATCGCAATCGGCTTGGGTGTCGGGGGGGGTGTCATCTACCTGGAGACAGGAGAACCTGTTCTTGGTAGCAGGCCCTGAAGTTTCACTGTCATTGCTGACATTGGAGCGGGCGCGTTTTAAGTTTCGGTCGCTGGGGGTGACGAAGGTGTCACCACCAGTGGAGGTGGAAGCGTGGGTCTCCATTGCCTCTGAGGGAGGTTGGGCGGTGGAGAGGGTTGGTGCAGTCTTGACTGCGGAGAGCGAGCGTGTTATCGGCTTTGAAATACTGGATTCCATAAGGGGGCGCGGTGGGTCGGCTTTCTTGGTGGTCGTGGCTGTTTTAGTTGTTTTTGTCTTTGGGACTGTCTTTTTGGCGGAGGTAGTCGGTAGAGGGGGGAAGGGGGTCTTGTCCTTCTTTTTCCCTGAAGGGGCAGTCGGGCGTGTTTGGGTAGTCGGGGGTGATTGTGCTACCGGAGGTGGTTGCACGACCTTGGGGGGTTCGTCTCTGGCGATTATCAGAGCGGTTAGTCTGCTGACTTCTAAGCTTAGGCGTTCAATTGTGGCAGCCTGGGAGGTTGAAATGGCTAATTGTTCGTCAAATCGCAGGAGAAGACTTTCGTAGTTTTGTTGGAGCGTGTCTTTGTCGGTCGTCATTTTTACAAATAATTCAATAATAAAAATAAATTTTTAAAATAATATTATGTTGTAAAATCTGTAAAATATTTAAAATGTTGTGAGGCAACCTTAAATTTATCTACTTGGTCTTGATTTTAACTGAATGCAAAAGAATTTGCTGACTTGAAATAGTTTATTTAAATGCACTTGAACTTGAAAAGAATTTGATGAATGAAATAAATTTTAATCTGAATGAACTTGAAAAGAATTTGATGATTTGAAAATATTACGTTATGTTGCGATAATATTATCTGAAAATAACCTAGGTTAATAAAAGTTTACTGACCTGATTATGTACACTGCTGTACATCGGCTGATGACTTCGAAGGGGGAAGGGGCAAAAGAACGCGCGATCTTATTAATGTGACGTAGCAAGCTACGTCACTTAACAGATGGTTTCTATTTTTGCCGGGAAAACTGGGAGGGTCACTTATAAGCGTTTTTAAACGCTTTGTCGGCGAAATTTAAATAGATAAGGAACTTGAGGTGTCACTATTCACTTCTATTTTAAATTACGTTGAGAGAAAAGCAATGAAAATTGCTATTTGAACTTAATTCGTGAAAATTAAAGAGCGCAAAAATTGACGTGCGGTGTAGTCGAATGCAAGCAAGCGACTGACGGTCCGTAACCTTTACCTTTACCTGATATGTATTTGATGGAGCATCCCGGCATGGCCGGCCTTCTCCTTCATCTGAAAGAATACATTAATGACATTGGAAGTTGTAGAGACCGGTGGGTCTCTGGGAATTGGCGCATGGCGGACTGACTGGTACGGTCCGTAAAACGCTAAGTTTAAGACTTGTTCTTTCTGCACGCACCGTCAACAGAATGAGCGACGCGTGGGAATCTCGTTAATTTTACCACTGAATCTCGTTAAATTTGCTAAGTTCAAAATTCGATGTATTCAAAAGTTTGGACCCCTATCACCCTAAATATTTTTACAATTTGCTCTATTAACTATGCTCTTTAGTGTGTAGCAGAAGAAATTTTGATTTAGGTGGTGTCGGAAGTGGGACTGTAGCCGATCCGTGAAGGCCATAGTTGTTCGGCCTTCGGCTTCACAGGGCGGACCATAATAGATTATATTTATATGCCTTCGGCTGCCTTGACTGCTAGTCGGAGATTGCTATTCGCAAGCATAAGGGGTTGTAGCTCAAGAGCAGTGTCATGAGATGAGATCGCAAATTCAAATCTAAATGGATGTCTCTGTTGGTTCTCATGGTAATTTTATTTTTATCTACAGTTTCGTTAGTCTTGCTTAGCGTAGTTCGAACCTTTTCTGAACGGAATAATGTGATGGCGGACCTTCGCACCGAATCTAAACGATTATTTGTGTGGTACCGATCCGAGATTAATTCTTTTGACAGAGCTATAGGTATTGGGGTGTTCTTGCAGTGTTGCCATAATTTTGCAACATCGACTTTTGAACTTTCGACGTTACTAACCAATTCGCTGGGCGGCGTCAATAAGGCGTTCAGCCATTTTTTAAAAAATATTTTCTTTCTCTTGAAACCACTCTTCGTCATGATAAACTGTGACAGTTAAAAATGGATCAACACATTCGAAAGCGGTGCGACAGGTTTGCTTGACAACGGTTTTGCTCACTTGTTTAGATCTGAAAGTTAGTCGTGCTCTTTTTGGTGAGGTCACGTCGGCATGAAGTAGAAGTCTTTTTCTTGATTTGAATTCGGAAACACCGTTTTCGTGTGCAAAACTGGGCGACAATTCAAAAGTTTCCACCCGTCCCGCGGAATTGTCTTTGGTGTAAGTTTCGGTACTCACATTGCTCTTCAAAATGTAAGTATCAGAATTTAAATTGCCGGCAACGTAGGTTTCCGAACTGGCTATACGATTTTGTTCAGAGTCCTGTGAACCCATTGGTTTTCTTTCGGCCAAAGAAATATGCGTTTTTCGGCCCGTTGAATGTGTCTCAGGAGTAAATTTTTAGTATTCCGTTTTGACGGGCGTAAACGTGAATAGGGAAGACTCAGGTTTGAACTGTAAATCGCCTAACTTTGGAGATGTTTCAAAATTTGTAGACATTAGCTGCCTTTTGATTGGAGTTCTTTCCAAGCTGTCGTTACTTATGTTAAGCGATAAATTTTGGTCCAAGTTTGAATTTTTCACTATAAATTTAATGTTCTTCGTCGAATTTCATTGACATGCGACTGTGTTTTGATGTTGAAATTGGCGTTTGAGGCAGACTTAACAACTTCTTTTTCATTAAAAATCACGGTAGGATTGGGATCGAATGGATTAAAATTCTCTTTATTTTCTGTGTAGAAATTTTTAGTATTACCGAAAGTTTTGCTCGATTTAGGAGTGCACCTTCTCGTGAACATGGATGATTTAGTTGTGATTCTTCCATTTTTGGTTTTCTAAATTAAAAAAGATTATTTTTACAAATTTTTAAATGAAAAAATACTCGAAAAAACTACTACACTACAGGGTTGCCACAGTATTTAATCAAAAGTAAATTGAAAATTTTTGAACATTTTTATCTTTTAAGGTATTATAATACTTATTACACAGTTTTACAGAACGAATTTTTATTGGCGACAAAATAAATGCTTAAAACTCGCTGAACTGCCTCCTCATTAATAATCACGCAAGAAGATATCAATGGAACTTCCATGGCAGTCTAATCACGGGTTACTTCATACGTTTGGCATCTGTTAGTAAATGTGGGAGTTCGGCCCTGTCGGCCGGCTTAAGATGCGTTTCGCTAATCAGAATGACGTCGAGATCGTGTCTTCTCGCAAAGTCAAGTAACTCGACTTTACGAGATCTGATCCCGTTGGCATTCCAATAAGCTACTTGTAAAGATGAGGGTTTAACTTTTTTGCGTAGCATTTTTAAATGTTTTTAGAATTTTTCGCTTTGTTCTGCTTTGCAGTTGCAGTTTTCATCGGTTTAGCGACTAAGGTAAGAATAGCAGCTAATTGTTCAATAAGAGCCGGGTTTAAATTATGAAGGTCAGATAATTGAACCCCTGGTTTCCCATTGACTTTATTGTTTGCGGGACGGTTCGTAGATGCCTTTTTATTGCGGTTTGAATTTGAATTTAAGTTTGAGGACGCGGGCTTCCTGTTTGACCAGAGCGAAAATTTCTAAGTGTTAGGGGTATATCTTTCTGCACGGACTGTCAACAGAATGGCCGAGATTCCACAAATTTGCATCATGCGCATCACCGAATGTGTAAAATTTGAGATTTTCAAAATCTTATTTTTCATATTAAAAGTCCATCATCCAAGAATTTTTTAATTTAATTATACTCTATAAACCTTAAACTTTACCAAACTCAATAGGAAAAAATCAATTTCGGAGTACTGGTTAGAGTGCTTTAACCGTACTTGTTCCCCTCGAATAACAGCTGTCCCATGATCTGGGGCCACTGGCGACATCCTTCAGGACGAGCGGCGCGGCGGTGGGATCCTGGTTAGTTTCGGCAGGACTATTGAGGATTTTTTGGGGAGGGGGAGCGATTAGGATGGGGAGGGGTGTTAGAACACATTACTGCAGCACTGGATATCACGCGGTCGGTCTGCTAGCTGCATCTTGGCATCAAAATTAAATCGTTATTGTTGAGTAAACCTTCAACTACGGCAGGCGGGAATATTCCGAACAACCTTCACTTGTAACAATTCAATAACTCCAAAACAAATATACGGCTGTACGCTACTTATTATTCGTTTATTCAGTTAGCAATTGCTTGAAGATATGTTGAAAATTTCTATAATAAATTTTCAATAATAATATTCATAAATAAATAAGTAAATAATAAATATAAATAATAATAATAAGTAAATCAATAATAAATAAGTAATTAAATAAATAAGTAAAAGGTACTCACAATTTCTGCTCTTACCGCGTTCACATGGTTACTGGTCTTAAAGTCACTCTTCTGCGCTATATATAGGCCAGTTAAGGCTTTTTTTGTGTGGCAGTTGGTAAGGGCAGAAATTCAAATTCAAAATAAAAAATAAATTTACAAATGATCGTACGCAGGGGCGTACTATCTTCGGCGGGTGACCAGGTCCGTATCGGCGATAAATCTAACGACCAGCCAAGGCTGGAGTTTCTGCGACATGCTCCCCTTCGGTACACTGAACTTCTTCTGAAGAATTCTGTTTACCCAGTACGTCCGGAACGGTGGCTTTGGCGGCAGATCTTTCATACGTACCCCGTGGCGTCTTGATCGTGACGCGTTGAACCTGATTAGCTTAATTTGATTGGTTGGCTTCTCATTGGTAGTCTTTAGCAAGAGTATTTCGCTTTCATAACAAACGGCTTGTGCTTGGCGGAAAATCTCTAATTCGGCTTCTTGCGTTTCTTCTTTAACTAGTTCTCCTTTTCCGGTTCCTATCCTAGCTCTTCGTGTTTTCTTAAACCATCTTAAGGCCCATGCTTGTGAACGCAGACAACGATTCCACCGTGAGAGGCGTTCATATTTTGGCACTAGGTTTGACGTCGTACATTCGGAATGGAACGCCATTGTGACAGCTTCTTCCGTAGTTTCTGCATCTAGGTTACTTGGCCTGTGAGCCGGCCATTCGACTTCGGGCAGATACAAGACTTCGGGTCCCGTGAACCACCGAAATTTTGAATTTATCTTTGGTTGCTCTTTCCATTTGGTACGTTCGTTTGCCACATTGTATCTTGTAGGAACCCAGCGCCATTCGTTTAACTCTATCAGATCAAGAATTTCTCCTACCCGAAATGCTACAAATTGTCGATATCTCCGATGTTCTGATTTCAGCCATGACAAAACGTAGATGGAGTTCGTCCAAAAGAATTTCTTGTTTGGTTGCACTGAGTGACCCATCATAACCGACTTGCTTAATCGTGCGCCCAAGACCGCGGTCTGCAGTTCTAATCGCGGAATTGACATTGGTTGTTGGGGAGCGACCTTGGTTTTAGCGCTTACGAGAGTGAACGTAACTTTAAAGTGACAATCTAAGCGAAAGTAGACCACAGCTGCGAACGCGTTGATCGAAGTATCTACGAACACATCAGTGGCGGCTCGTGAGATATATGTTTGGCTGTTCTGCATTATAAAAAAGGGAAGGCATCAGTAAAATGCTAATCTCAAAACATAAACGTACTTATTGCACGTTTTTAAGTATTAATGGCGTGCGCCGGTGCTTGCTTGTGGCAAACTTAACTTATCAATAACTTTTTCGTTGAAATTCAATATTCCCGAGATAAATTTTTTTTCTATTGACAATATCGAAAGACACAAACGGAAAACAAAACAAAGCGTTCTTATACGATTACAGCCACAAATCCATTTGTTCCGTAAATAAATATTCGTATTAAATTGTCTTTTATACATTTTACCCCGACTTGTATATACCGGCAATTTCTTATCACTAATTGTTCTTGATAACTAAATTTAAAAATTACATTCATTTTTAAAAACAACCTTCTTCGTAAGAGATTTTAAAAACTACTAAATAAAAAGCCTTAGTTAGCTTATCACGTCATAATAATTCTGCATATTTGTTATTTTAAAAATAGAACTTATATGATTTTGTAATTTAAACAGCCATTTGAGTTCGGTTCGAAATAAAACAAACGACGCAAACATTTTTAAAACAATAAATTTTATGTAAGTCCAAATTTCTTGATCTACATTTTATTACAGAAAATTATAGTTTGAGAATTGTTTTACAATGCAGAAAAATCTCAAGTCCAAAATTATTATAAAATTTTATTAGGAATATTAGTAAATTCATAAGCATTCATTTTATCTAGTAGGTATAGAGGACATTATATCCATAATTTCAATTAAAGTTTATAATACAAGATCTTTCTTTAAAATATAGGTATGCTAGCACCGGTTAATACTCGAGTAAATATCTAACTGCACTTATAGCTGCGTCCAAGAGCAGCCACTACATGCGACTTTACATTCGATGCGTGTACGTATCACGAGCTTAAAATAAGAATTATTATTTTATAAAAATACATAAATTTTAATTTTATGTATTCATAATTTTATTTAAAGTTGCAAAATCCGTCAAAAAACAATTTAACTACTATTTTGCTATAAATATGTGCAAGAAACTTGGTGTAATAGGGAAGATGCATAAATTTTTTTTATAGCGTAGTTGGATCAAAAATAACTAAATATACTAATTAATGCTATTTAATTTATTTATTTTCGTTTTGATAATAATTTAAAAAATATTTAAAAATCCGTCAATTTGAATTGAACGAAACGACCGCGCAATTTTCCAAGTGACTGATGACGTCACAAGTTAAATTTTACATTCATTTATGTTATTTTTCTGTGGTTTTGTGCTTTGAAAGTTGAAGTTTGTTAGTGTTAAAGCTGTTATTTATCATAATTAAATCAATTAAAAACAAGAAAGTTAAAAAAGTACTCTACATGAGTAGAATAAACATGAAAGTGAGGTTATTGCAAGCAAGCAAGCAAACGCGTTGCGTTTAAAGTCACATGATTTATTTTAAATTATCATTGAATTTTAAAATGGATTATTTATAACAAAATACAATAAATTGAAGTTATTTTTGCTGATTTGATATTTAATATATAGGATTAATCGGAAAATACTGTTTTAACTAAATTTTTTTATTCATGCATGTTCCCCATTAAAAGTTTTTAAACAATTTATTGCTTATGCCCTAATTTCACTGCAATTTGTTTAACAATTGATGAACTAATATTAAAATTAGTTTTTCTTTTCAAAATTCGAATTCTAAACTACATACCTCGAAACAAAATCATAAAATATATACCACGTAAAACTATACCAATTGCTAGCATTGTAGTCTGCGTTTCATTACAGCTCGCCGGCTGCGCACAAATGTATAGCGTTCAAGTTAGACCAACATTTTGATAGCCGACTGGACGTGTCTTTATTATTACACTATTTATGTGACTAGCTGTTAAATTATAACTGATATGCTAGCGAAAATGAGAAACACGCTTTCAAAGCAAAGCTGATAATGCACCATTCTTTATAATAATTTAAATCTGATTAAGGTTATAATTATATAATTAATTATTTAAGTATTGGTATTTTTATTGTTATTTTTGGTGGTTCTGCAGCTCTGCAGCTCCTATGGTAGAACCGCCACTGGAACACATGCATTTGCAAGTTTGTATACGAACTTGGCGCGTAACATCTAGGAATCTTGATCTCTCGAAGCTTCGGTAGCGTCCCCGTCCATATCACCCATTTTTCGTGCTGTTGCTTGGTAAAGGGTTGATCGCAAGCCACTGCCAAACGCCATATTTCTTGCAGAAGGATCTTAACGTATACCAGGAAGTAAGAGACTAATCCTGAAGGATCGAAGACCATCATTAAAGTTCGCAGGACCTCGCGTTTGGTGGGACTACTTCGACCGTCTAGGATATCAGGAGGCACTTGATCGACATTCATCGCGTAGAAGAAGGAGTCGTCTTTGGTTGACCACCACATGCTGAGAACCTTTTCCCCATTCGAATTGCCGTCAAGGTTCAGGCTTCCGTCCACCCTCTCGATTCCCAACGATCTAAGTACTTCAGGAGAGTTTGAAGCGAAATTCCTGATTTCAAATCCGGCCGAGGCGTGAATTCGTACAACGTCCCTAGCTCTTGTAACTGCTTCTTCTTCTGTGTCAAACCTGTCAAGCCAGTCATCGACATAGTGGTTCTCTTTAACCGCCCGGGTCGCTCGTGGACAACTTATAGCGAACTGTTCGACGTTCAGATTCTTGACATAGTGAGCGGTGCTTGGTGAGCATGATGCGCCGAACGTCATTACTCTCATCACGTACACTACTATTTCGCCATTTGGATCACCATCTCGCCGCCAAAGAAAACGTTGAGCTTGTTGGTCTTCCTCGATTACGTTTACTTGGTGATACATCTCCTTTATATCTCCGGATATCGCGATTTTGCGTCCTCGAAACCTGAACAAATTTTCAGGAAGAGAGCAGAGGAGATCGGGGCCTTTCAACGAAACTCCATTGACGGTTGCCGCCGCGTCCCACACCATTCTCACTTTCCCTGGCTTGTTAGGGTTGGTCACCGCAAAAAGGGGTAGATACCAAGTTTTGGGAGATGTTCTGGCGACTTCTTCCGGATCCAGCTTCCGCGCATATCCCTTGTCGATGTACTCTGTGATTTGCTGGCATAGATTTGCAGCCAGCGCCGGTTCTCTTCTCATCTTCCGTTCCAGACATATTAAATGCCTTTTCGCCATACCAAAACTATCTGGCAGTTTGATGGCATTGTAGCGCCATAATAAACCGGTCTCATATCGATCATCCGCCCTGTTCGTCTTGGTATGCAGAATTTCCAACGCGCGTTGATAGTCTTTTGATATAAGCGGTTCGCTTGGTTTCTTTACTCCAAAGTTTTCCGTCGAAAGGAATTCTTTGATCTGCTCGTGAAGCTTTTCATCCGATGTACATTCGTATTCGTAGAAGTAATGCCGTTCCATGTTTGAAGTTCGGTCAATGGTCTGAAAGAAGCCGAAGACTGTCCAACCCAGTTTCGTTTTTATAGCTACGGGTTCTCTTTCGGATCCCTTTCTTACCTTGAGCGGTAAGCACGGTTTATAATTGTTTAGTCCAATTAGAAGCCTGGGTCTTGCATATTCGTATTCGGAAACTGGCAACCCTTTTAAGTGTGGGTACGGAGAATGCGATTTGTCGTACTTCAGAGTTTGCGCAGGGAGGTTTAGTGATTCCACTGTTCTAACATCGTTCAAATCAAACCTTTGGTTTCCTTGTAGCACCCCCGATATGGCAAGCGAAACTTGTCTACTATTTGATTCGTTCCTCGTTATATCGGATGTCCATTTAAGGTGTAATGGCTTCGCTGGACCTTCAAGTCCCAGGATCTCTGCTACTTCGTCGTCGATCATAGTAATGGTGGAGCCTTCGTCTAGGAACGCGAACGTACGGTACTCACCTTTCGGACCATACAGATTCACCGGTAGGATTCGATATAGTACCTTTGAAGTGACCAATCCATGGTGGGACACTAAGTTAGCGGTGCCGACAGAGGGGGGTGTATGGATAGCCGGGTCATGCAATAACGAGTGGTGCTTCAATTCGCAGCCGCTGATTTCACAAGAACTTCTAGACTTGCATCGCGAGGAGTTGTGCTCGTTGAGGCATTTCCGACATAGGTTGTAATCGTATAAAATTTTCCTTCGTTGTCTTATTGGGAGGTCTGCGAATATTTTGCATTCGCTAACATGGTGACTTCCATCGTCGCAAACCAAGCAATTAGATCGCCGTTGTTCATCGTCATCCATTCGTCTATTTGGCAAACCTCCTAGGTCGTCTTCTTGAACCGCATGTGCAGCGTGAACATCGCGGTTTCATCTTTGTGGATATTGGTATGTCTTCTCAGGTTTCCTATCTTCGAATCTTCTAGTGGGTATAGACTTGGCGGTAATAACGCTTCCCGCTTTGTCGGCGAGTTGAGCTAACCATGAGGCAAATGTAGACAAGTTCGCTGTATCAAAACTTGCCTGATAGTAGTCCTCCGTGGTGCTTGATACTTCCCCCTTATACTCGGCCCATGATAATTTAAGGGAGCCCGATAATTTGCCAACGAGGTCTTGAACTAGTATGGGGTTATTAAGATATTTTGTTAGACCCGAAGCTTTCATGGTGGCCACAACGTGTTGTACCGTTACCGAGAAGTCCAAAATCGACTCGATTCTATCTTGCGTTACGTGTGGGTGGGATTGCAGTTGTTCGTTCAGCATCGTCAAAATTTGTTCGGGTCTGCCGTACTTATTCCTCAACACGTTCAAGACTTGTTGCAGCGTTCCTGGATAGAACAAGTATCCCTTCACCGAGTCGAGTGCCGCCCCGTGTAGGCATTGTTGAAGTCTGTTAAGGTTTTCGTCTTCACTGTAGTTACATTCTGTGGACGACCTATTGAACCACGATATGAACATGGGCCAATCTTCAGTTCTTCCTGCAAATTTGCGCATATTCGAGGACATAATTTGCCTCATGCTAAGGTGTTGCATTGTTACTTGGGATTGGACGTTCTGGGATTCGGCTTGACCGGTTGGCTTTGCATTGTTGCCGCTAAACCAGTTCTTACGGTTACTGGCCTTTGCTTGGGTGTTGATTTTCGCATCGGCTTTTTCACTGGTACCCTTTTCCAACCATTCTTCAACGTTACTTAGCCGCTCTGCTTCTGAAACCTCCGAGGCCTCGGAATTTTCTTCTTCGTCGCTTGATTCAAGCTGTTCTTGTTTAATCGCGGACACTTGTTTTAGGTGTTCCAACTTAAGTTTTAACTCTTGATCAAGTCGTGCAATTTCTAGTTCCCTTGAGGCCTTTGAGTTTCTCGATTTGTTTGACACACTCTTTTGACTTGATTTTGCTCGTTCTGATGGTGCTTTCTTTCTCCCCTTTATGGACTGCCGAGAGGGAGTCGCGCTGTGTGCCGGGTTACTTGTCAATTCTGCTAATTTCGCTTGCAATTCGCGGATCTGGCTTTGGTGATCATGGTCTTTTCTGCTACTACACGGTTCGCACGACCATGGTATTCTTTGTATCGTTTCGTCGACTTGAGCACATTTGAAATGACACCAGCTGTCGCAATCGTCGCATTGCACCATACTATTTGTATCACGTTTATTACACATGTAGCACGAGGAATCGTTTTTCTTCGGCGAGTGTAACATGATTTTTGGTCTCTTGAGTGAACACAAATTAAAGGCACAAGTTAAGAGTCACAAGTTAAGAGTCACAAGTTAAGAGTCACAAGTTAAGAGTCACAAGTTAAGAGTCACAAGTTAACCTCAAGTCGTGATGTTCTTCCACGTGGAGAAATTAAATTTTCAATTTGTTGAGTAAACCTTCAACTACGGCAGGCGGGAATATTCCGAACAACCTTCACTTGTAACAATTCAATAACTCCAAAACAAATATACGGCTGTACGCTACTTATTATTCGTTTATTCAGTTAGCAATTGCTTGAAGATATGTTGAAAATTTCTATAATAAATTTTCAATAATAATATTTATAAATAAATAAGTAAATAATAAATATAAATAATAATAATAAGTAAATCAATAATAAATAAGTAAAAGGTACTCACAATTTCTGCTCTTACCGCGTTCACATGGTTACTGGTCTTAAAGTCACTCTTCTGCGCTATATATAGGCCAGTTAAGGCTTTTTTTGTGTGGCAGTTGGTAAGGGCAGAAATTCAAATTCAAAATAAAAAATAAATTTACAAATGATCGTACGCAGGGGCGTACTATCTTCGGCGGGTGACCAGGTCCGTATCGGCGATAAATCTAACGACCAGCCAAGGCTGGAGTTTCTGCGACAGTTATAATATGCAATCTAAAAAAAAAGACATTAGGTACTTTATAATATGTAAACAAACCGGCTGTTCCACTTGTATCCCGCTGTGAAGACGGACGATACTAGCGCCACGGTGGTAGTGTTACCTCCCAATAGATAACATAAATGCGTGAAATTAAAAGTTCAAAATATTGTATTCCCCCTGTATATTGCAGATACGTTAGCAACAAAAGACATATTTGTAACGCCATTAAAAGTGCCAACTTCAATACGCCGATTTGATATATTTTGGCATTTTACATTTTTTGAAATATAAATAACCGAATTCATACATTGGCGTATTTTTTATTCGCAAAAGTATATTTCGTTTTAATTGACAATTCATTTTATTTGTTCATTTAGTGCAAGTGCAGTGCTTAGTTTATTTTTTTGAAAACGCCGTGCTTTCTGCAGCCCATTATGTATTAATTTTTAGCAAAACATGGATATACCACAACCACCACAAGGTAATTTTAATTATAATCGGGGGGTATCGAATTATTTTTATATCGTAAAATTTCATTTCCGCAATATTGGTGCCAAAAAGTGAGGTTAGACTAACTATTTTATTTTCAATTTAGACACCGAATTAAGAAATATAATCGACAAATTGGCGCAATTTGTTGCTAGAAATGGACCCGAATTTGAACAGATGACGAAAAATAAACAAAAAGGAAATTCCAAATTTCAATTTTTGTTCGGCGGCGAGTATTACAATTATTACCAATATAAAGTCAACAACGAACAAACAGGTGAGGAGGTTCTTAGTTGAGATGGACGTTTCTTAAATTATAAATGTCTATTTTAGTGTTGAAGCAGCACAATTTAAATGGTAATTCTCAGAGCGATTGGAATAAGGGTGTAGTTCACGATAGCGCAAAATTGGAGCAATTAATTCAACAGCAGGAGGCGTTACGGGAACAAATTAAACAAAGCGAACAAAATTTAAATGCACAACATACGGTAAGTTATAATCCTTATCGAAGAAATTTTTGCCGAGCTTTCAAATTATTAGGTGTTGCTTCAACAACAACAAACACAAGTGGAAAGTGCGGTGGCAAAATGTGAACTTTTAGATTTGCAAATAAAAGCTGAAGCGGCTGGTGTACAGTTAAATGAATTGTATTCGGTATTGCAACCTATCATTAACAGTTGCACCAAAGATAGCATCAGTAATGGTAAATCTTGGATATTGCAACATACGACCAATCAGCAAAACGCCGTTTGTATTGCGGAATGTTTGCTTTATAAAGTAATACACGGCACTACTCCTTTTAATCATAAACTTCATGTCATTTATTTGGTCAACGACGTTCTTCATCACTGGTAAGAATTAAGCACGATATGGTTATAGTCAGATGCTTGTGTTTGGAAAGTTTCAATTTTATCATTGCCATTTCGGTTGTAATTCGCAGAAAACCAATATAATAGGTATTATATGTGTTGAAAATTTTGTAAAAATGGAATTTTCTGACAAAGAAGTTTATTTACAGATTCATTGTATCTGTCTATAACTGTCATCGTGAATTATTTTAAAATATTTGTTTGATAATTTAAATATAATAAAAGTGTGTGATTAGTGCACGAAAAAATGCTACGGAACTTAAAGACGCACTTGCATCTGTTGTTATTCCAATGTTTTGTAATGCAAGTATTGGCGCGACGGAAGACCAACAACAAAAACTGGACAAGTTATTAAAACTGTGGGAATCGAAAGCGAATTATTTGGATTCGGAAACTGTGGAAAAATTGCATCAACCAATCGCTAGCTATCAACTGTTTAAAAATGAGCAAGTGACGAAATATGCAACGGAGGTGGCACCACTTGCTCAACAGACCAAAACAACATATGACGGCTATCAAGCTCAGCATCAAGCGTTTGTTTGTCATGCCATGCAACAAATATTGACATTACAACAACAGAAACAAACTTTAGAGAATCAAATGCAAAATCCGTTTTCAATTCAAAATCAAATTGACGTTCAATTACCATCCAATAATGAAACTCAACCTACAAATTCAAATATTATACCTTTGGACGCACTCCAAGCCAACTTGCAACAAACTATGGCTCAACAACATAGCGTGTCAGAAAATGGAAATCAACAATTGGCGTGTATGAATCCACCAAATCCCAATTTAATGCCACCCGATAATACCAGTTACTTGCCACCATTAATCAATCCAAACGTTCCTCCTCCAAATTTGGCACAAGCGCCACCAAATTTAGATTGCAATTTACCACCTTTCAATCAACCACCGCCGGGGTTCTTTCCACCACCCACCGCTGCCGCCACAGTTTTTCCAGATTTCTCAAAACCGCCGCCAGGATTTGCACCGCCGCCGCCACCGCCTGAACCTGTCTCAGAAGAATTGTTACCAACGGTGCCGTATTATGATTTACCAGCAGGATTAATGGTACCTTTAATTAAGGTAGGTACAAAAATATTTTTGTCATCAATTTAAGAAATTAAGTAAAATAGCACCAAAATAGTAGTCGAGATGTTTTGAGCAAAGTATTATGCTGATTCTAGTTGGAAGATACCTCTTTTAAACCGTTAGATCCTAAAGATATTAGGTTGCCACCACCACAACCGCCTAGCGATAGATTACTAGCCGCCGTTGAAGACTTTTATGCGCCACCCACGCACGAAAGACCTAGAGACAGGTAATGTAATTTTGAATGGTAGAGGACATAATTTGTTCGTTTCTGTTTTTATTCAATCCATTTGAATTATTATAATGGAAACGGATTCAATACTACAATATTTTTATAAAAATATTTTTTTAAAGTTACAGCAAGTTATATTTGGATTGGTTTAATTTTGAGAAAAATTTCAACAAAATTTATATATATCGATATTTAATTATAGAAGCCCTTATCTTATCATCCGGTGGTAAATGTCAGGTGATTAACTAGTAAACTGCTTATCAGATTTTGAAGCTTTTTTAAATGTGTCCTGCATAAGTGAGCGAATGGCTGTGTGGTTTAGCTTCTCATGCCAAGATTCATAGATTTCATTCTCGTGATATGCCATCTATAGTTAAACATTTTACTCCTCAAATGTCTACCTGCTGGCTCCAGGTAAAATTATAAAACCTTACATGTTTCCCTTGTCTGGATTTGGTGGTTTCAAAATTGTCTATTCTCATGATTCGGAATTCAAGTTAGTCCTTAGCTGTAGGTTTCATACATACACTAGCTAGCAAAAGTATAGTAACAAAATGCAAAGAAGTAATTTCTTTTATGTATCTCCTGAAAACTTCAAGATTTACATTGTTATTGTATTGACATTGAATTGTAATAATTTCAATATTACATCACGGAATATTGAGACAATTCAGATGACATTGATTTTTGAAAAATTTGAAATAAGAGAAAATAATCAGAAACACGCGCGACAAAAGTAAAGTAGCAATATCAAAAAAAATTTATTTGGTATTAGCAGTAACATGAAATATGATCAATAATTTATCGAATAGCCATTATTATTTATAATTTTTTGGCAACGTGCGGCAGTGAAGATATCAGGTTTTGAAGAACACAATAATTAGAAAGGTTTATCCACACTTCATTGATTTTATTAATAAGCGATTGTTTATTTGGCATAGCAATTGTGCGGGTACGTCGTTTATTTATTCCCACAAGTTCTCTTTTAGAGTCAAGTCGGGAGATTGCGTGGGCCACTTCAAAACCCAAACATCGTTCTCTTGAAACCATTCCTTAACAAGTTGACAAGCCTCTGTGCCTGATCATTTATTCGTTTCCTTCCTAGTATTCGTCTCATTACCTTCTTTTCGAAAACTCTCATTTCGTCTTCCTCGTTTTTGGTGAGACACATAGTTTCCGCTGCATATGTAAGAATCGGGTCTTATTAGTGTCTTATAAACCTTTATCTTTGTGGCTTTGGATAAATGTTTGTCACTTAGTAGGTGTTTATTTGCATAGTATGCCTTATTGCCCAATTGCATTCTTATCTTGACATCTTGTTGTCTTTCGTTAATATACTTTTGAGTATATTCCTGTAAATAAAGCGATCCATGGTAACATCCATGAAGTGTGCGTAATGGGTCCACCCCATTTGTAGAAAATACGTATTAGAAAATAATAAAATCGAAGTAAATAAAGCTTAAAAATTGAGAAAATTTCAGCAATTTCAACCGTTCCTTGTGTTGTCATTATGCTCATGTAACGCTCGTATTTATAGGCCATAGTTTTGCTTACAGTACGTGGAACACTTCTTTGAAAAGAAACCCTTCTTATATTCTTAGATAAATAGTTTCCATTTTCTAAAGTTAAAAGTTTTCACCTGAAATCCTAATTTTTAAACTTTTCAATCAGACCAGTGTGGTGATATATAATCTTCATTGCACCCTGACGACTTAAATTTTTAATTTCACTGCCAGTTACTTGTTCACCAGATGAAGGAATTGAAACGTGCCGAGCACTTAACATACTCCCTAATGCCACCCCTATGCTATGCAATTTTTAAAAGATATTTTGTGGGCAGCACAAATTATCACTTTTTGAAATTGAACTAAATGATGCTATTGTCTGAATTTTTATCCCTCGCCTTTTTTGTGTAATTCTTAATATTGTTTCATTCATTCTGGATTTTTATAAAATTTTTGGTTTTGATTCAAGAATATATTATGCATTTGTACTAATATTTAAAATTTAATTATTGTAATATTAGTCTTTTCTAAAAATATTTTATTAGCTAAATGAATCTGAGAACTATTTTTCTTGTTGTACATTAGGTTTAATTAAGGTTTTCTGAATGTTGAAATTAGCGTCGCAATCTGTGGTTTAATTGTATGGGCGAATATTATAATTTGCTGTAACTTTGTTATTAAACAAATTTTCAAAAAGTAAGTGCTTTACAATTAAATTTTTTGTGTGCCATCAAGTGTATAGCTATATAGATATAATTTGTATCATTTTAAATAAATTTAATGTAAATTGCGAACCCAGTGAGGGCTGGGAAAAGCTAGGTCTATTCGAATACTACAAGGCTAAAAATGGTGCTAAAAAAGAAAAAGATGACGCAATACTTGCGGGTATAAGGGATAAATCGAGATCTCCCAGTCCAGTTGTCGTCCCCATGGAAAAAGAACCTTCGCCTCCCAAACGGCGTTACACAAGTTTGTCGCCATCGCCAGTGCGTGTTCAAAGGTCGCGGTCGCATTCCAGAAGTCCCCGTAGATCTCGTCGTCGAAGTAGCAGCAGAAGAAGAAGCAAAAGAAGTTCGTCACATTCTAGATCTCGTTCACGGTCTCATACGCCGCCTGCACGAATTTTAAATCGATCTCCGTCGCCTACTCCACAGCCATCATTTAGGTATTTATTTTTAAATTTAGATAAAACAATTTTGGTAATCACAAACTTTTTGAAAAATCTACAAAATTTTAGTGACTTGTTAGTTTTTGAAACCTAATTATTATAATTACTTCAGAAATGAATAAGCCAATTTAATTTTTTTCTCGAGAAATACAATGAACTCCCGATAATTGAGGAAGGTTGACAAATAAAATTATATATAACCGTCTATTCCACAATGTTCCCATTTTAGCTGCACAAAAAATGTTATTATAAGCCTCCATTTAAACGCAAATTTGAGTGTATTTGATTATTAAATAGTAGTAACTAAAAAATAATCTAAAAAATTAATTTCTGCAATCGAGGGTTAATAAGAAAGCAAGATTAATTTTTATGGTCTCGTCCTGTCAATAAATTTTTGGAGTAAGTCCAGTTGTTCCCCTTTGCTTCTGTTAATTGCAATTTTTATTTCATTTTATTACTCTTTATATTAATGTTGAATGCTGAATAGTAATGTAAATATTTTTTTTTATCGACATTCTAAATTTACAATCTGCTGCCAAAAATATTTAGTAAATGATTTAGGTATGTCTTAAGCTTATCATATTTCTTGATCAATTGCCTGGGTAGTAAATTGTGTAAAGACAAGAATTCTGTTTGATACTGATTCAATTTCTTGAACAATAAATTGATTCGAATTCTGCACAGTTAATTTCAGTAAATTGTGTTCAAAATATTTAGAATGCGCTCCATGTTTGAGACACTTTTCAATGCAATTTGACTGCGAGCGTGTGTAGTACAGATGAAATGAACGCTATAACAAATCTGCAGTGAGATCCCAAACTCGAAGCCACACTAACTTGTGCTATCTTTTTCCCCATTATCTTGAACTTTTGCGAAAACGGTACCTTTAAACTCTGGTATTCCGATTTAATAAAAATTAAATGTTTGTTTTTATTCAGTTTTACACTGCGTGTGTGTTACTGTCTCGCTTAACAATTTTATTAGTAAATGTAGAAGTTTTAGGTACCTACTCCTTTAAGGTAGTTAGAGCGAACCAAGGCTAGTTTTTAAGTTCCTAATTCATAAAATATGATAAATATTTCTAAACATAATCTTAAATTAAGTTCGAGTAAATGTATCGTGAACACCTATGGGGGGTTACGTACATTGAACTTTTTTAAATTAAAATAACTTAAATTAAAAATCTTGCACGAACTCACCATTATATTCAAAACGAATATCTTAGAATTAAGTATACATAGTCTCATTGTAACAGATTAATTTATTGAACATTTTTCAGTAACTCATTTGACTTGCATAATAAAATATCACCTATGATATTTTATTCTCTCCATTTCGCTCGAATGCACGTTAAACGGCGGAGACAGAAAATCCGTTACGTCGGTGTTCGAATTTAGAGAATTCTAGAAAACAACATTGTGCGTGCGGTAAAATTTACGAAAATTGTTTTTTACGAATTTCTTCTTTGTCTTGTTTTAAGGGGGTACAACACTGTAACAGCTCGAAAAGTAGTGGTATTGTAGGGAATTTTTTATAGGAAAAGTACACAACGAATCTTTCAAATTTTCAAGACATTTTATTGATTATATGTTACAATAGAATAAAATTTTTTAGGCTCATTTGTAGCCCATCTGGTGTTTAGGACCCGGAAGATAGTACTCCAAAAAAAAGGTGACTGCTTCGTTGACAGCGATGCGGCCATATGGTTAGTCTGAAATAAAAATTTCAAAAATATTTACAAAGTATATACCTATGACTATAGTCTGACGGGGGTGTTTGATATCTAAAAAAATAACGAAATGGCAGACCTCCAAAATTTTTTTTTTTAAATCGAGTATTTTAAGCACTTTTATTGTGGATACAAGTAAAGAGGAACCACCAATTTAAAAAACCTCCCGTCAGACGATAAAGACGTATTTTGTGAACAAAATTACGTGTTAGCCATATTAATTGGATGTACAGTTTTTTTGATTTTCTGTCAACCAGGTTAAAATTTGTCGTTGCGAGATATTCGCGTTCAAAGTTTTGGTTGCAGATTAATCGTTAATAAAAATTAAAAATAATTAACTCACCCCTAATCAGCTATCCCTGGACCATATAATAATTCCTCAGAAGCAGAAGAATCGTCATGATCGCTTTTATACCCCCGTAGAGCATGTAAACGACCCTCATGTGTGCTTACTCGCGATCTGCGTTCAGCCTTGTCTACACGATTTGTACCTATCAATTGAGGAGCATAGTTTCAAAACGCAACATGTCCACAAAGTACACATTTGGAGTTAGATATGGCAGCACATAGTTCAAAGGTCACTTTTTTCGAATATGAAGTTAGTTCCCTTCAGAAAAATACATGTCAGTGCTGTAACCATGACAAAAATTACATTTTATTTCAAAACGTAACAAGTCCATTTTGGATATGCTTCAAAATGCTACATGTCCAAATTGGCCAATAGGATTGCAGGGCTACCTCATCCTTGATATATTTTGCTATTCTAATAAATAATGTAATTTTAAAAAAATCATTACGCCGAATGCCTATAGGCAAATTGCTGTAATACTTAAGAGTTATTAATAAAAAATGATAAAAAAATCATAATAAACATCATTACCATTTTGACTTTTGTTACTCAATTTCAAACAAAACGAAACATGTCCATCATTATGATTCAAAATGAAACATGTCCATAATTATATTATTTTTAATTAAAAACCTGAAATGTATGGCAAGATTGTAATAGCACTGCTTGCAAGAATTATATTTTGTCATAATTGTCACCAAAAAAATTATACTGTAAGATGTGCAAAACTCTGGGAATTAGTTTTTATTGAATATCTCAATTGTTGTGTTAGTGGACATGTTGCGTTTTGAAACTATGCTCCTCAATTGTAGTACAATATTGATATAAAGTTTCGCCAATATGTGGACTCCTAATTCTTCTAATACATGCAGCAATCTTGTATGACCCTCGTTAAAAAGAATTGTGGTAATATTTGCAGCAATTTCAACCGTATTAGTGGCACTAAATGATGTTTTCATTTTTTCATTGAAAAAAAGTCCATGAAATCACAAAACTTTTCTGCTCCAACTAATGATATTCCCAATAATCTCATAGCAAAAATATATCTACGATTAATTTCGTATGCATTTTTTATTGTTGGACAGGAAGAAATTTCTTTTGGTGCACATACATAATATTATGATTGGCACTGTATCACTAATTTAAATCCAAGACCTCGTTTTCTTTCTCAACAAATTTCACTTCACTTTGACACACTTTACAATTATTGAATCGGTGAGTGGAAGAATAGTACATGTACAAAACCTTCATTTCGAGTAAATTAAAAAAAACTGTTTTACAAAAAAACTATTGGGTATTATGTATTTTGATGCATTGTAAAGTTGTAGTATTTATGTTGCTTGATAACATTATGTAAAAAAATTTGTAAAAATCTATCGTTGTAAAAAGATATATAAAAAAAAAACTGCGTACTTGTACTGTTCTTTCACTCAATTAAAAAACGGGAAGGAAAAAATGATTGAAAACTCCGTATTTTATATAGTTTTATTGTATTAACACCAATAATTATTGTTTACAATGTTAAAAATCTTTATTCATAAGTATGATTAGTAACTTTACATGAAATAATGTGATAATAAAATGCCAAAATCTTTTTTTTTCATTAATAGGAACTGCTTCTTGATAAGCTTGTCTGTAGTGCGAAATAGTAAATTTAGTAACATTTTCCGAGTAACCGATTGATTTCGATATTTTTTTTATAAATGTGGGACCACCAGTTCTTAAAATCTTGTAATTAATAGTAGTATCAGTAAATGGTTTGGTCTTTTGACAAGTTACTATCATTTTTTCACATTTTTCAGTGAGATAAATGCGATCAGCTTTTCTTATAACGTTTTCTTTACGTTCCCAAAATCCCTATCGCAGGGTAAAAACGAGTGGCCATGAATAGGAAAATAATGAAGAATCTTTTTGAATCATTTGGCAGCTATTAGGGTCATTAAAAATCTCACCATTGTATTATTGTGATTTTGCCCTGGGAATCCGTCTGACAATATGTGGAGTTTTGTTATTTCTGGAGGTATATATTTTGAAATATAATCCAGAAGAAAACTCCATACTTCGTCAGGACCTTTGTGTGCCTGACCCTCATGGTAGGTTTTTCTAGCTGTATTAATGTATTCTTCTCCATGAAGACGAGCAATTTTCCTTTTGGTTTGTTTCCATTTCTCAAGTTGTTTCGTTCGTTTTTTATAGATCTCTTAAGGCCGTATTAATAGACAAATAAGTGTTACTTACACTTACAAATTTACTTGAAAAATTAACCCCTTACTACTTGAGTAACTGATTTTACTTTCCCATTTACGTAGTAAAGGAAAGTATTGTTATCGAGTTAAAAAAAAATTTTGAGTTAGCATTTTTCCCATGGTCTATGAGCCCATACGAATTGTTTAAGACCAATTTTGGAATGATGTCCGGATGTGTGTGTGATGTGTGGTGATTTTCTCGTCAACGTTTTCAGACAAACGCGTGCACCGATTGAGTTGAAATTTTATACACTAGTTTGAAGTAGCTGTCTAAAGAGCTGATTAGATTTTGGTTGAAAACCGTCCATTTTTAACCCCTATTTTAGGGGAATGAAAATTGTTAAAGAGCATTGCCGCTTCCCGGTGGAACATATGAGATTGAAAATCATATCAATCGAAAGAGATTATTTTTCCGCATCTTTTGATACCCCACACTTGATATTTCCCTCTTAAATTATTGTTAAAATGCAAAAATAAAATAAGGGCTATTAAATGAATATGGTTTGCCTTGGATAATTTTGATCTGTCAAAGTGATTTGTATTGTTCATTACTATAATTTAATATTTTAACTAATTTACTTGTATTAACATATTATGTAGTTAATATCAAACGAATTTTTTAATTACTTATAAAAAATTAATTCTGACGTCATTACGCCCATAGTTAAAATTTGATTGCATATAGACGGCACGGCATTCCGCAAATTTCTAATTTTTTTTGGAAAATGTCAATTTTAAAAATTTTTCAATGCAAACATGTTATATAATAATTGTTAAAATGAAAATATAAAATAAGTGCTTTTAAAAAATATGAGTTACCATGTTAAATTACAAATTAAATTTCGTAACTTTGATATCTCAAAGTAATTTGTGTATTTTATCGAGTTAAAAATTGTTTTGTGTTAACATCTGTTTTATTAATATTTAATATAAAATAAAGTGGAATCTACTAAATGGGAAAGTAATGTGTTGTCACATCAGATTTTTATCAATGCATTTCATCTTAGTTCTTTTTACTAAGTTTCTGAATTTCCAAGTGTTTTTGCCCGAAATGCGCCTATGCAATATACATTTTTACCCTTAAGTACGTTCTTATACTTAAGTAACGACTATGAATTAGAGTGAATTAGAGTTCTACTATAGTAGAAATAGAACCATCCCTACACGTTTTACATTAATAAACTTGCCAATAACAAATAATTTTTTCATAAAATAATTCGACTGCAAAGTTACCTGTAGAGTAAAGTCGGGGATTATGGAATACCATTTTTATTTTTGAAATTATTTCGAAAAGTATTTATTAAAATATAAATAAAAAGATGGTAATGGCAGGGCCAAAGTGTTTATTACATGGAATAATGGTTACAAAGTTAAAAAAATACAAAAATACAAAAATATTTTATGTTGATTAAAAAAAGTACTTTTCCGACTGACGAAAAAATGGTCGGGTAATATGAAATACGTATATGAGGTAATATGGAATACTATTATATTTTCAACAAAAAATCTGAAAGTCTGAAAAGGGTGGCACGAGGCACATTGAATGATTTGCATGCCTTCAAATAACCCATTCTTTTGCTTCTAACTGCTATCACTGCTTTTTTCATGTCTTCCTCATTCCACTTTTTACGTTTTGGCGATGCGGTTTTAGCCATTTTTGTCATGTTCGTAATCGTTCGAAGCATTTCTAAAGAAGAAATTCAATTTTAGAATTTTAGTTTGTAAGTCTGGTAATATGGAATACTATTTCATAATTGCCGCCAATATAAATTTGGAAGTTAGGTCGATTAAAAATTACAAAGTATCTAAAATGAGCGATATCTCTGTATTAAAGCTTTCATACATAATTCATCTACTTAATTAAACAATAAGATCAGATAAAAGCACTTTCAAAAGTGTTTAAAATAAAACTTTAATGTACTAACCTAAAAATAATACGTGCACCAAAATCACTTCCGATTGTTATAACATCAAAACAGTTAATGTTTATAGACTACGCACTCTTGTGGTAGAACTTTGAACTCATACGAATGATAGTTTAGCAAATGAGCATAGATAACTTTAGTAGTTTTGCTAAAAACATGGTATTCCATATTACCGGGTATATTCCATAATCGCCGACTTTACTCTACATAAGCTTATAAGAAAACGAATAAAATGACATTACAGATAAGAATGATTGCTATATTGCATTTTTAGAAATAATTATTATTCTGTAATGCATCTAATGAGTGAGTGGTAAAACAGTACAAGAGCCGCACTTGTATTGTTCTTCCACTCAATCAAAAATACATGGTCTTATATTAAAGACAGAAAGGCGGTATAATGTACGGTCATTTTGCTCATTGATAGAAGATATACGTATTACAAACATTTTGGCTATCTCACTTTAAAATGTCATTTTTGGCGCTTGTACGGTTCTTCCACTCACCGATTCAATTGAGCTGCTTCTGTGGCACCAAGTTTGGACGCTGTATTTTATACTAGGTATTTCCAGAAACATAGCAATTACATATTTTAAAGTAGAAATAGTTGCTTTAATATCAGATCACCTAAGTTAAGAAAATTATTTCACTTCTACATCATTTTTGTTGTTTTTATAAAAAGATTATTAAATGGCGTTTCTCAGTGTTACTTTAAAATGTCATTGGTGTTTTTTACATTTGCCTATCACGTAAATAATTGTTCTTTTAACGATATACTGTTCAGGCCCAATCAATGCGGCTTGAGATAATCGAGAAAATTACTTTTTATAGCACCACACCTTTCAATAAATTGGAACCGCCTCAAGAATTGGATTCAAGTAATAAAGGCCACCAAATGCTATGCAAAATGGGTTGGGGTGGTAGTGGTTTAGGTGCTAATGAACAAGGAATTGATTCTCCGATTTCGGGCGGCGAAGTTCGTGATCGTCAAGATCAATTTAAAGGTATCGGCTGCGACCTTAACGATCCATATGAAAACTTTCGTAAAAACAAAGGCGCTGCATTTATTACAAGGATGAAAGCTCGTGCCGAAGAACGTGCTAGTGAAAGTTGGTATTTTTATTGTTTTATCAAGAATTTTACCTAACCAGTGTCTGTTTCAGATAAAGTTTACGATTAATGGTTACGAGTTTTTCGTTTTTGTTTGTACTGATGGATTTTGTAATTTATAGAAAAAACATTTTATTAACTGTGTTTGTGTAAATATTTCAAGACGATTCCATTAATAAATTAGGAGATTTAATGAATCATTATGTATGTACTGAGTTCTTTATAACCCGTTCCTCCTATATATTAGTATTTACTTCTGTCCTTGCTGTTTTATAAACAAATTTTTGATACATTATAATTTTTTTTTTAAATTTAATTTTATGAAAACTTTACAATCTGTACACCTTTTCCAGCAGTAATTCAGAAAACCTCACCTGCTGTTCAGAAATCGTGAATTGTAATTCAGATTTGTCAACTGATATTCAGAAATCGTGAATTGCAATTGACAAATCTGAATAACCGTTGACGATTTCTGAATATTAATTGCCAAATCTGAATAACGGTTGACGATTTCTGAATTACTGACGGAAGTGCAAGGTACACAGAGAACTAGATGCTTTTGCCTTGTCATCACCCTGGACGTAAGAAACGCATTTAATTGCGCAGGGTGGAGGCACATACTGAACTCGTTGAGAGCCCGAAATATCAGTCCCAAGATCTTCAACCTGGTGGCCTGTTACCTTGAAGATAGAAGTCTTATCATCAACGGTGCAACTAGGGAAGTTACCAGCGGTGTCCCACAGGGTTCAGTACTTGGCCCAACCTTGTGGAACGTAATGTATGACGAAGTTCTCGGGCTGGTATACCCAGACGGCACTACGCTGTACGGCTTTGCCGACGACCTCACCCTCATCGTTGTAGACAGGGAGTCGCCGGCCTTGGAACCCAAAGCAAACGCAGCGATAGCCACCATAAACACGAAGCGAAGGATGTTGGGCACCGTCGCACAGTCGGTGATGTTGTACGCCGCTCCCGTTTGGCAAGAGGCCGTCAACGTCCAGCGTAACCGTAAGAGGCTGCAAGCGGTCCAGCGCAAGATGGCACTTCGAGTAACTTGCGCTTACAGGACTGTGTCTGGCGAAGCCGTGCGAGTCTTGGCCTCCATGCCTCCCATAGAGCTTTTAGCTAGAGAGAGCAGACGTACGAGCGGGACCAGACCCCACCATTAAGCAGCGGACGCTCGACGATTGGCAAAGGAGCTTGTCCTCCGGCACGAATGCCGCTTGGACCAGAAAGCTCATTCCGGATCTTCGTCCTTGGGTAGCGAGAAAGCACGGAGGTGAACTTTCATATAACACAAGCTCTCACCGCCCACGGATGCTTCCAGGCATATCTCCACAGGTTCAGGCTGACCGAGTCACCTGCCTGTCGTTACTGCGGGGACGAAGATACGGCGGAACACACTCTTTTCGGATGCCTAAGATGGGAGAGGGAGAGAGTGATGATTTCGCTCCGGATGGGCGACACACTAAGCCCGGACAACATGATTGCTTTCATGCTGTCCGGCGAAGACGAATGGCTGGCTGTGGCGGTCTTCATCAGTCAAGTGATGAAGACCAAGGAGGGGGACGGACGAGCTGAGCAAGCCGAAGCTCGAGTCCTCGCCCTACAGTTAAGTCAATGACAGCCTTTTAAAGTTCCCGCGAGAAGTTCCTAAGAGAATTCCCGAAGAATATCGTCATTAATCGGCGGGTCGGGTCCGGGTCGAGTAGTGACGGTCGTTCGACGGGGTAGATTATTGTCGGTACGACGATAGCGCGTAGACCCTCTGTGGACACAAACTCTCGTGCTAATCCAGAGGGGGACGATCGCGAAAATAGTGCCGTCAAATATAAAGACGAGTGGACTGGCACTTTGCCAGCGACCACAAGTTTTTCAAGATGAGCCGGTCGCATCGCGCTCTGTGATTTAATATGATTTGCAGGGTTGCTTGGGGGCTCGGAGTCTCCGGTATGGATGACGGTCGGCTCGGCCTTAATTTTGTCGCCGGAATTTCCGCCTATTAAGTTAATGACGAGTGGACTTTCACCTATACTGACGATCACGGACCACTAGGTGACCCGGTGCGACGCGTTGGATCGCGGCGAGCGGTGTGTCCGGTTCAATTGAAAAAGTAGAATCAAGTGATAGTGCCTGACCTTCCGGACACAAACTTTCGTTCTAAACCGGGAGGTCATCGGGAGCCTGCATCATCGATGCAGCATGGAAGATCGCAGACGACAGCGGAAGTAATGCCGAGAAGGTCAAGCCCGCTGTCGTCGGGGAGGGGGTTTTGGTCAGTAAGAATCTGACACTACCATCCCTGATGGGGTGGTGCCTATGAAGGTTTCCCCCTTCCCTGCAGGAAGAAAAGAAAAAGAATTACTGGCGGAAAAGGTGTAGTACAATATGTAAATGGTGTGAAGATAAAACAGACATAATAATATAAAAAGTGCTCCAATGAACACTCTATAATAATGTAACAATAATGTTATTGTAGACTATATAGATTAGAACATTTGCATAACACTTCTTAGTTCATATATATTGTTGTGTTCACTACAAGCTCCCTCATAAATGTGTACGGGATACACAATCAAAATAAGAGGGAGGATATGTCCATTTTATTTATAATATTTTGTTCAGTATGAATGTGAATAAAAATTAAAAATGTTGCTAGATTTAAGTTTGGTTTGTAATGATAATAAAAAGAAACACGTAGGACAAAGCGGCATCGTTAGAAGAATTAAAAATAAAACATAAGCAGTCAGATGCGAGTGGTAACCAGGCCAATATAATAAAGAGCGGTAGAACAGTTCCAAAGTAGATGACCCGCAGACTGGTTGTGTTTAGAGGAGTTCCTAATTAAATAATACGAGACCAGTTGTGTTTGAAGAGTCGAGAAATAGATGACCTGCAGACCGGTTGAGTTTAGGCAGTTCCTAATTAAATAATACGAGAACAGTCGTGTTTAGAGAAGTCGAAAATTAGATGATCCGTAGACCGGTTGAGTTTAGAGAGTTCCTAATTAAATAATACTTGTACAGTCGTGTTTAGAGGCAGTCAGTAAATAAATAATACGTGTACGGTCGTGTTTAGAAGAGTCGCTAGTTAGAAAGAAAACGACATGCAGAACAGTCGTGTATAGAAGTGAATCGATAAAGGATATGAAGACCATTTATATTTGGATAACGTAATCGATAAATGATACGCAGACCGGTTATATTCGAAGAAGTTAATTGTTGTGAGATAAAAGAAGAGTTAAGTGGATTGCAGTTTGAGAGTAAAGGAGTGTTGGAGAATTGGACCAATTTGAAGTGAGAGAATTGGATAACGGAACGTGTAGAGCTAGTACGTGGAGCAAATTGGGTTCAGAGTTGAATATCGGAACGTGAGAAGCTAGTACGTGAAGCAAGATAGAAGAAAGAAGAAAGTGTATTCAGTTCGTCAGTGCGGTAGATAACGTGCGACGAAATTAAGGTCGGTCGACAAAAAGAACACAACAAGGTAAAGCTTTACAATATCATAAAGAATATAAGTAGGGATTTTAAGTAGTTAGTTATCTGTTGATTTATTTAGAAATTTAATTGTATTGTTGTTTGTTGTGAAAGGAGAATGTTTATTAATAAATTGTGTTTGATGTATCCTGTTTCTTATTTGATTGTGTATCACGTCTGAAGGATCTTCACAAATAAGCGACCTTGAGAGCGAGAAGAGGACACAAAACGTGGCGCCCAACTAGAGGGCGAGAAGTTACTCGGAAGAGGACACAAAAATATATATATATATTGTGATACGCGCTATCCAGGTTGAGGATAGGTTATTATCAACAAGGAGAGAACTACGGTTGGATACCGTAGGTTCAAACACATTGTTCGCATGTGTTTGTTTTTTGTGTCGTTTGAATTAATTTTAAGTTGTTCGTGTTACATGTTGTATGTAAACGTTATATACAACATGGCAAAAATCAAACGTGCAGAGAACCGTCGTCCATATACAAACAAACCGCGAATATATGAAGCTCCGGTTTTAAAACAAAAATATATAGTAACGAAAGTTACCTAAAGTAAATAAGACAGTATCATCAAGATCCCGAAACGGGACGGTCGCACAATAGTACTGTGAGACACAGTCGTGAAATTAATTGAGATTCACCTCAAATATAACTGAAATAAATTATATTCGTGAATTAAACGGTGGTGCTACAAGGGGAGAATAATTCCTCCAAGAAATTAATATTCCTTGAAATAGTGGAATACGGAAGGTGTCGGCAACAAAGATTTGTGGTCGAAATCGTATCATACGGATACGTATGTGAGATCCGGATACAAAATTATCCGGTCTATTAGAAGAGGTCATAGAAATATTGGGACGATCAAATCCGCACGAGAGTGGATCGTGAGAAGATTGGAAGATAGAAGAGCGAAGAAAGAAAATTGTGCGCACGATACGATTAGCAGGTTAGCTACAATTTATTTATTCAGTGCGTAGAAGATTAGTTCAGATAAAGATTGTTTGTGTTACATGTTGTATGTTAGAATTTGTTCAATTTATTAAAAACTTGTTAACGGAATCCAACCGTGTTTTATCTTTGTTGGAATCAAGAATTCGTCCGAACATAAGCTCGTATACTAAAGTGTTGTTGGTTGAATCAGATCCCGACGCATATTTAGCCTGAGAAGTAAGAGTCAAAATAAAGGTAGGTGACCGAAAACCAATTGTGTGTGTTCTCGTGCAGTTTTCAAGGCACCAAACGCTACAATATATTGGCGAGTATTTTACGGACTTCTCCGTATCTCGCATCTTGCTCTCCAATCCTCTCTATCGGTCCAGTCTCCTTCTAAGCCTCTGGCTTCCATCGCCTCCTTCACTTCCTGAGCCCAGGTTCTTGCTGGTCTGCCTCGCTTTCTTCTGTAACCTGGAGTTCATTGCCATATTTTTTTTGGCCATCGAGTTGTGTCCATTCGCTGCATATGGCCGAACCACCTCAGCCTCTTGCCCTCTACTGTGTCCATTATCGAACCCTTTATCTCCATTCTTTGCCGAATATCGTCATTTCGTATGTGTTCCAATCTGGAGACTGCGCAGCTGCGCCTCCAGAAGTCCATCTCTAGGGCTTGCAGTTTGCCTCTATTTCTCCCGTTTACTACCCCAACTTCCGAACCATAAGTCGATATGCTTTCCACGATTGCTTTGTATATATTCTTTTTTGTTGTTTTCTTTATTTTATCATTCCATAATATCGGGTTCAGTTGCTTTATAGCTATTCGTCCTTGACCTATTTTATTTTTTATATCTTCATCGCCATTGCCCGAGGCAGAGAAGGTAACACCAAGGTATTTGAAGGTTGGGGTGTAGTTGATTATACCTGTTTCGATGTTTAAGTCTTCCCCTTTTTCACCCACCACAAGATATTCTGTTTTCTTTATGTTTATTATCAATCCCCACTTTTTATATTCTTCTGCTAGCTTTCTTAGCATAATATACAATTTGCGTCCAGCTCGTCAGCAGCTACTATGACCTGATCATCCGCAAAGAAGAGTGTAAATAGAGTCTTGTCATTTATTTGTATGCCCATGTTCTGGCACTTTTTTATCCACTGTTGTAAAGCTTCGTTTAAATAGATCTTAAAAAGTGTCGGTGCTAAACAACACCCCTGTCGTAGCCCCTTTGTTATTTTGAACTGTTTTGATATTTTGCTTCCCATCTTTATGTTGCTCACGCAGCCCGTATATAAATTTCTTATTGAATTTACGTATGTATTATTGACACCCATTCTTCGCATGCAGTTCCACACCTTATGTAGCGGAACGGTGTCGTACGCTTTCTGTAAGTCAACGAATACCAAGTGAGTCGCTCTCCCCCGAGCAGTGTACTTTTCAATGAGTTGCCTATTAAGCACAAATATATTATCAACGCACGATCGACCTGCTCTAAACCCACTCTGCTCCTCCGGTTCCGTTATGCATTTCTCTATTATTGTTTTCATCACCCTTCCATATAGTCGCGCAATTGAGGAGATGACACTTATACCTCTGTAGCTGGTGCATTACCATCTGCTTCCCTTCTTGAATATAGAAGAGATGTGAGCTGTTTTCCACTGTATGGGGGGAGGCTCTCCAAATAGACATTTATTAAAGATGTCAGCCAACAGCTCCAAAAGGATATTTGGGGCGGCTTTTATTAACTCTATATGTATACCACCAGGTCCTGCTGCTTTCCCGTTTTTCATTCCTTTTAATGCTCTCTTTATTTCATCTATACTTATATCTTCTGGCTTCTCACTTGTTTCTGGCGATTCCTCTTCTTGTTCTTGGCCTTTAAACTCTTCTCTATCCTCATTCAGCAATGACTCGTAGTAATTTCTCCAGGATTCCATACTAATAATTGTGATTTTTCCTTTATCTTTGTTTTGTGTTCGTAGGGCTTTTAGTATCTTCCATTCGCGGCTCGCTTTGGTATTTCCTCTGCAATTATTTATTTCATCACAGCTTTTCTGCCACAGATTATTTTTTGCCTCTATTACTGCTACGTTAACCCTTCTTCTAAGTTGTTTGTATACTGTAGCATCATTATTTGTGCCCGATGACAGCCATTTTAAGTAGGCCTGTTTCTTTTGTATTATTATCTGCTCGATATCATTATTCCACCATAATGGGTTTTTTATTTTGAAATTATTTCTATCTAGTTCCCCTAGGGCTTCTTTGGCAGCTTGGTGTATGCAATCCCGGAGTTGTTCATACGTTTCTTCGGTCGATCCGATGCGTACATTTTTTAATTTATTAGCCAATCTTAATTGATACAGGAATTTTGTTGAGTCCTCTTCCAGGCCTTGCAGGTTATATTTGGGGTTATTTAGTTCTTCTGAGTCTGTATTCGTGTCTCGGGATTTTTCGAATTGTATGAATGGAAACTGAATTGAGGCTTTCAATAGGTAGTGGTCCGACCCGCATTCAGCGCCTCTCTTTACTTTGACATCTTTTACAATAATACGGCTTTTTTGACGAACAATTGCGTAATCTATTATTGATTTTAGCTGACGAGTCGGCTGCCTCCATGTATATTTATGGATATCCTTACTTAGCCAGAAGCCGTTAGTGATCTTTAGGCCATGTTGTTGACACAGCTCTATAAGTCTTTCTCCGTTATTATTTAAGACGGCTTCTCCATAGCGGCCGACAATTGGGTGGTTTATCTTCGCCCCCGTTCTGCTATTGAAATCTCCTAGCATTATGATTTCTTTACGGTTACTTATGAGGTCCAATAATTCTGTTATTTGTTCGAAGAAATTTTCTTTCACGCTTTCTATTGCATCATCGTTGGGCCCGTATATGCCAAATATTACCAGATCATGTCCTTTAATAGCCATTTCCACCTTTATTATTCTTTCTGAAATCTGGCTCCAGCTTTTTATGCATCTTTTCAGGGATTTCTTAATTATAACAGAAACCCCGCATTTTGCTCTTTCTTCTTTCGGAACTCCACTGTATATATGGATATATTCTCGGCGCTCTTCTGTTCCCGTGCCCTTCTTCTTAGTTTCAGTAAGAACTGCGATGTCGATGTTGTAGGCTTTTACCTCTTTGAGTACTTCTTCCAATTTATTATTTAAACTTCTTGTGTTCCACGTGCCAAAATTCATAGTCCTTTTTCGTTTGCGATGTCTTTCTTCATTTTGACTGTCCTTATTCCGAGGCTTGGTAGCAAGATTTTTAGCGATTTTTTTTTTACGGTGTGAGGGTGCTGGCCTCACGCCCAACCCGAAGGAAGTCTCCCTCTCGCGTTAGCCCTGTAGATTCTCCCCATCCACCGAGGTTGGTTACCCGATCTCTGGGAGTCCTCCGCAGGTTACCAGGGACCACCACTTGGAGGTGCGAGTAGGAATTGAGTGGGAGAGGCTGTAAGAGGCGCTTCACCACCCCATTTAATCCCCCTTCTTAGTTCATTACGCTCTATTTAAATCGAGTAGGTATAATATGTCCATCAATTTCAGTCTTTAGGCGACGCACTTCACCGGTGTTGTCCAGCAGATCACTTGCCAGTTTGTTTGGATGCACACTCAATCTATCACAGTATTGTGGTATTTTTTAATTTCTTCTTGGACAGAAGTTATTTTGATGTCATTGGTTGCCATTGTCTTCTAAGCCTTCTTTTTTTAGTTATTTTTTCCTTTACTACGGTAGGGCAGGTTTCTCGTATTAGTATTTAATAATAATAATGTTTATTAAGCAATAGAAATATATATATTGCTGTGTAGTTTCGTAGCCTCACGTTGGGCTAGCCAAAATTGCTGTGTAGCCTCGGAGCTTTACTAGGGCTGCACGTTTTATATTGATGTTGTGTACGAGTGTACGTAAATGCACCTCGTCAATAAAAATGATTGTAAAATTATTTGATAAATTGCAATAAAATAAAATTTCACCTCGGCTTTGACTATTTCGGAGAGCACTGACTTACCTAATCTCAAGTTGGGCTCCTTCCTTGACCAAGTCGTGATACTGAAATACAAATTACTGGTCGTCGGAAAATAAGGTTGCAAAAACAAATTATGCTCCGTTTTCAAAGGAATATTAATTTTATTATAAATTGTGCAAAGAAAATAGAAAAATGAATAGAAATTCTTAAATTTACTGACAAAATCTTAATATTAAAACTTTAAACGAGCTAACGCACGCGTATTTCAGTTGCCAAAAATTTTCACTAATTTTTATTAAAATAACTTTTAATGTGAAATTACCTTAATCAATGTAGGGAATTTCTTGTCACTAGTTTCTAACAGCATACAATAGGATAGTTTTGCTTGGTTGATGACCTTCGGTTACTGATAATAATGCAGATAAGTTTTCTTGTGCAGTGTCGAGCCACGTTTTATGCGGAACCAAATTTTTCAAAATAAACACAATCACTTGATAAATTCAACGAAATTTACTTTTTAGATACGTAAGTATATTTGCTTTTATGATATTTTCACTTTTCATACGATTTTAAAACAATTTTCTCACTATTTATTTAATTTTTAGGAGAGGCTAAATTTTCACCACCATTAAATTCAAGAATCAACTTCTTCCCTTTTTTTTTAACCAATTGTTTTTCCATAGTTACTTGTATTTTCCAAGGCACTTCTGATTTTGTTTTATTGGTCGATGTAAAATCGATATTTTTGATGTTATAATTTCCAGGTTCGTACTTAGCCCAAAATAATTGTAAAATTTTTAATAAAATTTTTATGTTTCAGATTAAATTGAATTAAAGTTCTTTTATCTTTGCCGATCTTCCAGTAACTTTTGAAGAAGATGTTGTTCCCGTTTGTGATATATTGAGTTACGAAGCACTTTGACACATGTAAAATTTTGTTATTTTAAAAGTTCTACGTTTCAACACATTTTTATAACTAATACTTTGAACAATTATTTTTGATTTCAAATTACATTTCTTATAACTACTTAAATTAATTTACAATTTTAACAAACCTTTATTTTATAAACAGAATTAAAACGTTGCATTTGAATTTATTTTGTCATCTCGTTCCGTGACCTTGTCTTTACATAAATTTATGACGTTAAAGCAGATTTTTGGTGTCAGATGAAACCTTTACTTTCGAACAAATAAGTCATGTGCTATCTTTATTGATAAATTAAAACTTTGAATCAAAACGTGATCATTTCTATTGACGTGGTAGTGGTACATTGCAATATACACAAGTAATAAAGATTGCTTAAAAGGCAAAAGTTCAGCAGAGCTGTTTTTCAACCATTGCCTATCATAAAGAAGATCCTTGGGTTTGATTCGTCATCAGCAGCTCCTTAATATGTGCTTTAAACGATAGCTTCGAACTGGCATTCAGGTATTGTGAAGCAAACTTATTGAACGTGTGGAAGGTTCTATACTGAAAGGATCCCTCAAACTTCGAAGTCCTATGTGTAGGCACCGACAGAGCTCCATTATTGCGTAGGTTCAAGCCATGACAAGACGATCTTTGATTGATGAGTTCATGCAAGTAACCTGGACGACCAGACTTGTAGACACTATAAAGGAGAAGAGCATCAAACTGTAGTTCACAGCGTGCCTCAATCTTCAATATTTGCTGTGAATTGTAGGTTGGAGTGACATGGTCCCATAGATCAACATAGAAGGCGTAACGAAGACATGCATTCTGGAGCACTTGCAATTTATTCTTCAAATAACCAGTTAGGCACCCATAATAAACTGCGGAACAATAGTCGACGTGACACAATACAAGACTTTGGATCAAATTCCACTTGACTTCTGAAGGTAAAAGATGCTTATATCTAAATAGCGATTTTAGTTTAAAATATCCCATGCTGCAAATTTTATTTACATGATTTTCGAAGGTCAAACCACAATCCCAAATGACGCCAAGATTTTTTGTCTTTTCACTGAAGTCGATCACGTTGTTGTCTAGGAGAATATCTGTAGATTTTACATTATTAGCCACTGCTCGACAGCGTGAGCTGCCGACACAGAGACAATTGAAGTTTATTTATTATATAGAATAAAAAACGGATTAGCATTGCCAATCTAAAACTTAATCCTGCATATTGGCAGGACATTCATGTTGTCATAAAAATAAAATAATTTATCAAAATTAATATTGCTGGTTCAAGTAGGTTTCTGTATGAATTTTCTCCGGGTTTCAAACCGTGTATCGTATTTACTATTGTAACTAACAATTAATCTGCCTGGTTTTTGTGTAGTTTGTGGTTCTAATAATTTTTCTTTTTTAGGTTTCCATATCGGGATTGCGTGGGCATTTTTCCATCGTGACTTGTTTGTTAAGTATAAGTTTTTCATCTATTGGTTTGGTGTCTTTTTTCTCTTTTCATTTAATCACTTTTATCGATTTTTAGGTTACACCCAAACCTTTTTCCTTGTCGGGTTGTTAATTTATATGATTAGATCTTCGTTTTCAGTTATGTTGATGGTCTTGTTCTCGAGGAACTTACACATCAGGTCGGGTGGTGTTTCTTCGTACAGCTCGTCCAGTTGTGCAGGGAGATGGATGCCATGATAGGCCGCCAGCTCCAACTGTTCTTGCATGTACAAATCGCACTCCCGTATCCGATGTGTAGGTTCATCGAGAATATCGCACGCCGGACATAGTCCGTCCACCGATTTCCCCAATCTCTTGAGGTGTCGGCCAAACTCGCCATGTCCGGTTAGCATCTGCGTCATCTGGAAGGAATTGTTCATTATTTTATTACTTACCTTGGGGATGAATTGGTAGATAATTCTACCTACCAGTCCATCGTCCCATCTTTGTTGCCATTTTTTTTGGATTATGTCCTCCATTTTTCTTTTGATGTCCACTCTGTATTTGTAATCTTTCGGGTCTATTCTTACCCCCATAAAGGTGGTTACTTTCTTGTTTCTGGCTTCACGCCATGACAGTATTCGTAAGAGTTCTAAGTCGATTGGGTGGATACCTGCCAAAACACCCGCGGCTATGGCCGACACAGTCCTATAACATTTTGCTATCACGCGACATCAAAATCCATAGCACGATATCAGCCGGGCCAACGTGTGCTTATCCCCTATTCTATGTATACAGATCTCGCTTCCGTAAGCCAAGATGGGGACTACCGCCCCCTGGTAGATCCTTCGCATAGAGTTCGAGGTGTCCAGGTTCCAACCGCTTTTTGCCATTCGATGCAGCGCATGGACTAGTTTACTGGCTTTGCCGCAAACGTAGTTTACATGCGGTTGCATCGATAGGTTTTCGTCAATAAGGACCCCAAGGTACTTATATTCCCTTACCACCTTTATTTTCTTTCCGTTAAGTCTGACATCTAAATCATAATTATGAACACGCTTCGGATACAAGCACATGATCTTCGTCTTCGTTTCCGAGAGAGCGAGTTTCATGTCCTTGCACCATCCGCTTAATTCGTTGACGCACGTTTGAAGTTTTTCTTGCAGTTGGATTCGGGAATCCGCCGTGACGACGGTCGCGATGTCATCCGCGTACGCGAAGGTATGAGTACCCTCCTGTTTGTCTTTCTTTAGATAATGATCCAGAAGTGAGTTCCACAGGATCGGGCCGAGGACCGAGCCCTGTGGACATCCCTTCGTGGATCTTTTCCCTACCTTTGAGACCCCGGAGGTGAGAGTCACCTCCCGGGCTGAAAGGTAGCTTTTGATCATGACCTTTAACCTGTGAGGGAGCCCTTTTTCGCTCAGCGAGCGGAACAGGGCTGGCCACCACATGTTATCAAAAGCTCCGGAGATGTCGTAGAAGATTACCGCGAGAAAACCCTTGGCTTTCTTCCGCTTCATCTCCGTAGTATCTATTTTTTCGTAGAATGCCTTAAGGGCGGTTGTGGTACTCATACCTTCCACGAAGCCATATTGGCACCGATCGTGGTAAGGGGTATTACTTTCTAGAATTCTTCTTTTCATTATTTTTTCCAATATTTTGCCGAACACCGGCAAGAGGGTGATCGGCCTATAGTTCTTGATGTTGCTTGTTTCCCCATCTGGGTTCTTGAGTAGGATCTTGAGGACCCCCCTCTGCCACAGCTTGGGGAAATAAGCAACTTTAATGCACGCGTTGTAAATACCCATTAACACGTTTTTGATGACAACATAGAGTTTTTTAAGAAAAGATCCCTGAATGTTGTCAAAACCCGGTGCCTTTCTGGCTTGCGTCGTCCTGATTAGGTCATCCAGCTCGTCGATTTCGACCTCCCTAACCTGCGCCATGTCCTGCACGCCCCTCAGATTTTCGAAATCCGACCGCATGGTTTGGTGATCCACCGTTGCATCGGAGTTTCGATCGTCGTCGGGGAGTAGACCGTTCATGAGGTAGGTTAGGGTCTTTTCCGGCGTTTCCGTTATCCTCCCGTCCCCGCCACTGAAGGTGGTGAGGATGTTTTTCCCCTTATATTTTCTTGCAGCTAATTTGTAAGTAACCCCCCAGGGATTAGGTACAAGGTCGTCCTCGACGAACTTTTGCCAACTGGTCTGTTTGGCCTTTTTCAATGTTTCCAGGAATTTGTCCTTAGATTCCATCATTGCAATGTACAGCCCGTTCTGTTCGTTCTCAATGCGGTTCCTATACAAAGCCGTCTTCCGCGAGAGATACTTCTTTCGCGCTCTTTCAAGATTGTTGGTCTACCAGTCAGGACGGCCAACGTAGATCTTCTTCATTTGGGCTTTCCTATTTATTAGATCCTGGATCCTTCCGTGCAAATCGGATACCATGTCCTCGATTTCGTTTTCGGTGGTTAGATTGTCCGACCTGGGGCCGTTTTCCTCTACCCACCGAGTTAACTCTGTCTCGATGGTTTGCGCTTGGATGGTATCCGGGTTTCTATTCCTACTAATCCTGATGGGATTATTAGGTGCACCTATTTCAAATGTGATGGCTTTATGATCAGTGATAATGACATGTTCCGCAATGTCCCATGAGTGGGTTGCATTGACGGTGTCGCAAGTGCCCAACGTTAGATCTATGTTGCTCTTCCTGCCGAGGGAGTCCTCGAACGAAGGCGGTTTGTTAGGTCGATTGAACACGAAGAGCTCGTGCTGCACAATGAATTCCTCCAGTGCCTGTGCCCTGGAGTTGGAATCTACGGTGTCATACCACACCCTTGATTGACAATTAAAGTCTCCGCAAATATAGGTCTTCCCCTTTCCGCAAACACCCAGTGCTTTCCGGAGGTCTTCGAGTGGAATTTGTATATCCTCTGAGGGAGGAAAATACGTGCCTATAAAATAGTAGGTCACTTTGTTACTGAAGGTAATTGACACGACCGTTACAAACTTGCTGGAAACTTGCGGGATGAAGGAGAACGTGAGTTCATTTCCTACCGCATCTTTAACCATGATGCAAGTTCGGAAGTGGTCGCCGAAGATGGCTGCCGTCCGTGTGTTCGGAGAGAAGGGAAGACGAAACCCTCCTGCTGCCGCGGGGTAGCAGTAGGGTTCCGAAAGAATGGCTAAGAGAATTTCTTCCTGGGCAACAAAGCGTTGCGCGTCGGCTGTAATATGAGAACTTTAATGCTTAATTTCTTCTTTGGAACTACTTATGCTTTGGTGGTACCTTTAAATAATAACTAATGTTGCTAGCATTTTGTCTTTATTTGTTATAACTTATAGAATACATACGTCTGTTCACTTACTACTATTCGCTACTACTCTACATTCGATACTACTCATCAATCATACCTAATTAATATTTACTCTCCCCACTACTCAAGTACTTTATTACCACATCTCCTTGGGCAAGGAAGAAGAATTTAAATCCTCGGAATTTAAATTCTTGTCCTCTTACATATTTAAGATATGTGATAATTTTATCTTAAGAGATTAGGGTCTTCCTCTCCCTTTTTTTTGTAAATAAAACTAACCTGTCAACACTCGACATTCACACATTAATATTAAATTACAATTTATAGTATCCTAACCTAGCCCAACTAACCTAGTAATACAATTTAGCGTAATCTAATGTAAACAAAACAAGAAGTGTCTTATTATCACTTATAAAACCAACGTAGAAATATGATAATCTTATTTATAGTAATGTTTCGTTCTATTTTTATGAACTACGTCCACTTTACCTTTTTTATTCACAAATTTTACGTTCGGAGCGCAGTCCACTAACACTTTAAATGGTCCATCGAAAACAGCACTTAATTTAGGTCCACTTTCACTTTTTATTAAAATTAAATCGCCTGGTTTATCACATATTTCATTTACATTCTTATCATACAAATTTTTTCGTTTATGCTTATTCCTAATTAAATTATTTCTAGCCTCTTCCCGAGCTCTCTGCAATCTATATTTTAATTCTAAGGGATAATTATCGAAACTATACAGTGGTTCGATTTTTCCCATGACATTATTAGGTATTCTACAAACTTTACCAAAAACTAGTTCATACGGAGTGTATTTCGTCTCTGTATGAACAGTTGTATTAAAAGAAAAACACCAATAAGGCACCCAGGAACTCCATTTCAAACTTTGGTTTTTTGTTACCGTTCTTAAATAAGCTCCTAATACTTTATGAGAATTTTCTAAAGCTCCGATTGTTTGATGATGATACGCAGTACTTGCAATTTGATTAATTTTTAGCAATTTGCAAATTTCTTGCATAGTACTCGCGATGAACTCCGTACCCCTATCTGTCGCGATCTCCATAGGGATTCCGTACCTCAAAATAAAATTTTCTACTAAAGATTTAGCTACTGTTAAAGCGTCTTTCGATTTTATCGGATAAGCCTCTACAAATTTCGTTAAGTCACATTGTAGTGTTAAAATATATGAAAAACCCTGACTATCTGTTGTAATCGGACCAACTAAATCTAAAAATATTTTCTGAAAAGCTTCGTTTGCGGTATCCGTGATAATCATTGGTTCTTTTACATGTCTGGAATGTTTATTTCTTTGACAACTGTCACATTTCTTCGCATAATTTTTCACGTCTTCGGTCATACCTGGCCAATAAAAATACTTTTTAATGTTATTTAACATTCTCTGGAACGCACAGTGCCCCGCGGTAGGCAACAAATGGAAATTATTCAAAATTATTTTCTTTGTGTCTCTATTATTTATACGTTTAACTCCTTTAATAATACAAATTCGTGGTCCGGACCAATTGGAATTACTTTTTATACTAGCGCTTAGTTCTTTTATAAATCTTACGTTATTTTCATTTTTAATTATAACAATTTCCGGTATATTAGCTTCTTTGCATAGACTCTCCAAATCTTTCAATAAAACATCTCGTGTTATCATTGAGTAAGTCTTTGGATCTATGTAAATAGCCTCGAGAGACGGTATATATAATAACGCATTTGTTTTCGTGCTAACGTGTTCCATTTTTCTTAAGTTCTCCATTTTCTTAGTTGTTTCTAATACGAACTCGACACTGTCTTTCGGTTTTTTGAGTAATTCTACAAATGTTGGTTGATCAGGCCTACTGCTCGTAGAACTATTCAAATTTTCCCTTTTGGTTTCCTTCTTTCCGCTTTGAGCTCGTGTCATTACATTTAAAATATTTCCACTCATTTCTTTCAATTCTTTTGATGTTATGATTATTCTTGACAATGCGTCGGCCGTTACGTTATCCTTTCCTTTCACATATTCGACATGGAAATCATACTCTTCTAACAGTAATCTAAATTTTGTCAAACGACTAGACGGATTGGAATGATTAAATAAATACAACAATGGTTTGTGATCTGTCAAAATTTTGAAATGTCTTCCGAATAAATAAGGCCTAAAGTATTTTACTGCCCAAATCACCGATAACAATTCTTTCTCAATTGTTGCATAATTCAATTCAGCTTTATTTAATCCTCGGCTTGCAAAAGCTACCGGTTTATCGTCCTTATTAGACAAAATTGCGCCCACTGCTATCCCTGATGCGTCAGTTCTCACAATAAATTCGTTTTCTTCGGAAAAATCTGGGTAAGCTAAAACTGGAGGTTCCGCTAACGCGTCCCTCAAAATTGTAAACGATTTCTGACACTCAGCTGTCCATTGGAATGTTGCAAATTTTCTAGTTAATTTATTTAGTGGTGCTGCTATTTCAGCAAATTTTTGTATATATTTTCTGTAATAGTTAGCAAAAGCTACAAAACGTTTTACTTCTTCTCTGTTTTTTGGTATCGGGTATTCGCGTAAAATACGAATTTTCTCTTTATCCGGTAAAATACCTTCGGATGTTAAGACAAAACCTAAATAGTTTATTTGTTTCTTTAAAAATTCACATTTTAACGGATTTAATTTCAAATTTACTTTTCTTAATCTTTCAAAAACGCTTATTAAGTTAGCATTGTGGTTTTGTAGATTTCTACCAAAAACAATTAAATCGTCCAAATAAATGAAGCATTTTTCGTAATTTAAACCTGACATTGCTAGTGTCATCACTCTAGAGAAACTGCGTGGACTGATTTTCAATCCCATCGGTAACCTTTTTAGTTGGTATTGTGCTTTATTAGTTGTAAATGCAGTATAAGGACGGCTCTCGCTATCCAATTCCACTTGGTAGTAACCTTGGCTTAGGTCTAAATGACTAAAATAAATCGCTCCCGATAAGGAATCTAATATCTCTGTTATGTTCGGTAATGGAAATTTGTCATCTTCGATTTTAGTGTTTAATTGTCGATAACTTATTACGACTTTCCACTTTTTATTTCCTTTATCACCCCCTTTTTTTGGCACAATTAGTAGGGGCGCCGACCAATCCGAACGGGTTTCTTCTATGACGTCATCGTTTAACATTTTGTTAACCTGTTTTTCCACCTCCTCTTTCTGACTGTGAGGTAGCCTGTAGGGTTTTACGTATGCCGGCGTTGCTCCTTTCCTTTCTTCAACCTAATTTTTTCCTTACAAATGTTAGTTGTCGATAATTTATCTCCGTCCATGTGGAAGATATCTACGTATTTAGCACAAATGTTCTCGATTGCTATCCGCTCCTCTTTATGTAAACCTTGTAAGTCGATAGATTTCAATAGTTGTTTCACTCTCTCAACCGTTACATCCGTATTTTTCTCAAAATTACAAATGGTATACTCGTCCAATTTATGACTTTGTGGTACCCAATTTTTTAATACTACTGAATTATCTCTTGTATTAAGAATTTTGATTGGAATTTTCCCTTCTTTGGGCGTAGCTACTACAGCTGCCAAAAAAACACCTAAACATAATTCCTTCGGTAATATCACACAACACACAATCCTCCTTACATTCTGTTGTTACGTAATGAATACTTTCTGATCTCGCTGGTATTGTCAGAATACTTCTTGAACTCGCATGTAAATTTAAAGTTACTTTTTCTGTTTTGTTTTTTAATGTTAATAAATCTTTTTCGTAATCAATTGTTCCTTTAAATTTTTGAAGAAAATCTTCACCAATAATACCTTTTGCCGAACAGTACCTTTTTTAATTCGGTATTTTGTAAGAAATAAATATCCTTTGCTTTTAATTTTAAATAAACGTAACCTTCCGAAATTAAATGTCCACCTACACCTTTAATTTTTAAACGATGTCTCTGTATTTTGCTTTGCTTATCTAAGCAACCTAACGTAATTGCAGACAGAGATGCACCTGTATCGACCAAAAATTCTAAATTTTGCTTGTTAACTTTAAATTTAACGCGGTTCATATTGTTAATTGCATACATGTGATTAATCGTCGTCCTCTCGAAAAAACTGAATCACTTCGTTACGTTGTTCATTTTCCTCAACTTCTGCCAAATTAATGTGATTCTGGTAACGCCCTCTTGTACTCGCCCGGTGTCTACTAAAATTTTTCCTTCTATTATCATTAAAGAACCTGGTACCCCTTGATCTATTTGCATATGAATACTGACTACCTCTTGCTCTACTAAAATTTCCACGATTAGATCCTCTAAAGTACCTATTACCTACGTTATTGTTAAATTGTCTGTAATTTGATCCGTAGTTTCTCCTATAACTCGTATTACCCCTGATGTGATTAAAATTAGCTTTATTGTAATTCATAATTTGCTCTGTATTAGAATTAGATAAGATTTCTTCATCCATAGCTGCTCTAATTGCGTCTTTTAGGGTAGAAAAATTTCGAGCCGCTATAATAGTACTTAACTTTTTATTACGTAAGCCGTCCGCGAATCTTTTTATCGCATTCCGCTCATTTATTGGTTTTAGAATATCATAGGCACCTTTATTTTCGTCCGCTTGAGAAATGGTTAAGTCAATAAAAAGTTCCTCCAATTCTTTCCCAAAATTTTCCAATCTATTACCCTGACTTGAGTTTAAAAGTTTCGATTGTAACGCGGTATCAGATTTCTTTGTCAACAAGTGTTGTCTTAAATCGCTAACTAAAGATCTGACCGTAGTATATTCCTGTGATAGTCTAATTTTCGCGCTCTGATTAAGTCGTGTTTTTAAAGTAAAATTAATCAAATTCTTTTTTGCGTCATCGTCAATCATCGATTCGTATAATTGAATCCCATCGATTAATTGTTTTGTCGTTTCCTCTGTACCATCTAAAACTGGTAACAGCGAAATTGCTACTTTTATATCAAAGTTTGGCATGTCTGAAATTTTTGTGGTTGAACCTGTACTATTGTAATCTAAAATATCCTGATAAAATATTTGTATTACACCCTTTATCTCAATGATCTCACTTAACACGCTTTGATCAATTTCTTCCTTATCAAATTTTTCGTATACTAAAACAAGTACCTTATTGAAATCTGAATACAATTCTTGCGCCTCAGCTGTTTTATTTAACAAAATATCCCCTTTTTTCCTTCTGGCTGGGCCAAGTTTCCTTAAATATATCCTAATATCATTCAATTGTTTCTGAATTCGTTTTACCTTATCTAAACCCATTGATTCCAAGTCACCATATTATGAAAAATTACTATTAGATATTAAATAATTTAACCTAAATTAAAATTAATACATTCTAAAACAACCCATAAAATTTATTTATTGATTCATAAAATCTGCTTGTTATCGAATAATGCCTTAACTATGCAAACTTAGTATTTCCTTTCGAAATCTGAACTATTATTTCCTGCAAGTCTATTAATTTGCATTTTAAAACATTATTGTAAAATCAAAGTTCAATCTTCTATATATATAAAAATGAATGTCTGTTTGTTTGTCCTCCATTTTCTCCTGAACCATTTGACCGATTTCAACCAAATTTTGCACAATATCTTATTAGGACTCGGAATAGGTGTCTGTGCAAAAATATCTTGAAAAATTTGAGAGAGATCGCATTAAATTCGCAAAATAGAATACTATTGGCAAAATGTCATCGACAGGTGGCGCGGGTGAGATTCGGTTTACATTAACTTATAAGTTATAGTTAACTTATAAGTTACGACGTGTACGACTACAACATGATTTATCCGCTGAATGTTTCGCAATATAATATCCATATCAACTTAATATCTATGTGGCGAACCCGGTATTTAAATTTTTTCAGTGTTAATTTAATCCGTTAATTCCAAACTTTTAGGTTGGCAAATAAGTCGATTTAAATTTACTATATAAGCAAGTAATTTGGAAAGAAAAGATATATACAAATCACTAACCAAATTACCAGCGACCCAACAGTTTCAATAAAGATATACAACAACTAAATCTATTATGCCGAAACGACAAGCAATTGGTCGATCTACATCTCAAGCACGCAAGAAAAGGCCATTACGAGCTTCACAAACAAGCGAGGAACGAGAAGCTAGACTGGAAAACGTTCGAGTACGCATTGCTGAAGTCCGGTCGAATGAAACAAACGAGCAAAGGGAAGCAAGATTGGAAGGCGTTCGAATACGCACTGCTGAAGTCCGGTCGTATGAAACAAACGAGCAAAGGGAAGGAAGACTGCAAGACGATCGAGTACGCACTGCTCGATCCAGACGAACAATGCACGCTGATTTGAATCTTGCAGCATTCCATTACGATGTTAATTATGATTACAGTCTTCATTTGCCACATTTGCAAATATGTCAATAAAGGAAGCGATATGGCAGTTTTTAGCGTAGGAAATTCAGACGAATCTATTAATGAAATCGACCAATATCAACTGGGACGCTATATTAGTAGCAATGAAGGAGTATGGCGCATTTTATCATTTACGATCCATGGACGACATCCAACAGTTGTTCATTTAGCAGTACACCTTGAAAATGAACAGCGCGTGTACTTCACAACTCAAAATGCACGTGCAAGGGCATTGTCACCACCGCCAACAACGTTAACTGCATTCTTTTCATTATGTTCGGATGATATGTTTGCAAAGACGCTACTTTATTCTGAAGTGCCAAAATACTACACGTGGAATCAATCAACGAAAAAATTTCAACGTCGCAAACAGGGTGAAGCAGTTTCAGGACATCCCAATTTATATTCGGCCGACGCGTTAGGCCGACTGTACACTGTTCACCCAAACAATTCAGAATGCTTTTACTTACGATTACTGTTAGTCTACGTGCGTGGACCTAAATCCTTCCAAGAATTGAGAACAGTACACGGTCATGTATGTGCCACTTATCGTGAAGCTTGCCAAGAATTACATCTTCTTGAAAACGATGCACATTGGGACAATTCACTCGCTGATGCATCGGATACTGATCAGCCACAGCAAATACGCACGTTATTTGCAATCATATTGACAACGTGCTTCCCTTTCAATCCAAAAGATCTTTGGGAAAAACACAAAGAATGCATGAGTGAAGATATCTTACATCGTTTACGTGCAACGAATCAAAATCCGTCCATTCCATTCACACCAGATGTGTATAATGCGGCATTGGTTTTGGTTGAGGACATGTGTTTGGCAATCGTTAACAAATCACTGGTGCAATTAGGAATTCCTGCACCGAATCGATCTGCAAATGACCTTTTCGACCGTGATTTACGACGAGAAACGCGCTTTGATGTGGACGAATTGGCTACATTTGTTAAAAATAATCTTCCAAAATTAGTTCCAGAACAACGCGTAGCGTATGACCGAATTATGCATGCAATTAGAAGCCAAAGCGGTGGATTATATTTCCTAGATGCGCCCGGAGGCACAGGTAAAACTTTTCTTATTTCACTTATTTTAGCAACCGTACGATCACAAAAACATATTGCACTGGCAATCGCATCATCCGGAATTGCGGCAACTATGTTAGATGGTGGCCGAACAGCGCATTCAGCACTGAAATTGCCGTTGAATATACAAATCATTGATGCACCAACATGCAATATCAAGCAAAATTCTGGAATTGGTAAAGTACTCCAATCATGTCAACTCATTATATGGGACGAATGTACTATGGCGCACAAAAAATCATTGGAAGCGCTTCATCGTACACTAAAAGATTTGAGAGGTAATGAACAGCTCTTTGGTGGCGCACTCATTTTATTGTCTGGTGATTTTCGGCAAACTTTACCGGTAATACCACGTTCAACTCCCGCTGATGAACTTAATGCATGTCTCAAATCATCAGTTTTATGGCGAAACGTACAGAAGTTAACTTTGAACACCAATATGCGTGTACGACTACAACATGATGCATCTGCTGAATGTTTCGCAAAGCAATTGTTGGATATTGGGAATGGGAAAATGCCAATCGATGGATCCTCACAGTGTATCACATTACCAACAAACTTTTGTACAGTCACAGCAACCACAGACGAATTGATTAGCAAAGTTTTCTCAAATATCGCACAGAATTTCGAAAACCATCAATGGCTCAGTGCACGTGCTATATTAGCGGCAAAAAACAGCGATGTCAATGCCATCAATTTCAGCATTCAAAACGAAATACCAGGTGAAGCGACAACGTATAAGTCCATCGATACTGTTATGAATCAAGAAGAATTTGTCAATTATCCAATTGAATTCTTAAATTCACTTGATTTGCCAGGTATGCCGCCACACATTTTGACATTGAAAATTGGCATGCCTATCATTCTTCTCAGGAACATCAATCCCCCACGACTTTGCAACGGCACCAGGCTTTCAGTGAAAAAGATGATGAACAATATTATCGAAGCTACAATTTTAAATGGAAAATTTAAAGGAGAACATGTACTATTGCCACGCATCCCAATGATTCCGACAGATATGCCGTTCGAATTTAAACGTTTGCAATTTCCGGTGCGACTCGCATTTGCGATGACCATCAACAAAGCACAGGGACAATCGTTACAAGTGTGTGGATTAAATTTGGAAAATCCATGCTTTTCACATGGACAGCTATATGTGGCCTGCTCACGCGTCGGAAAGCCTTCTGATTTATTTGTGTACGCACCAGATGGACGAACAAAAAATATTGTGTATCCAAAGGCCCCTCAATAAACAAAATTTTAACACAAACATTTTCTTGGATACGATTTTTCATGTTGTGATTTATGTATTTAATTTAATTAATCTTTTTAATCCTTTGATGTACAATATTTATTTTATACATATATCTTTTATAACTTTTTGTAATGTAATGGTTAAAACGGTATTTTATTAATTTGCAATTCGATTGTAATGTTGTATGTTCACCTCATGAGGTTACGTAAAAGAACTTATAAAATAAATAGTTATAAAATAGTTATAAACAGGCACGGGCCTGTTTCTTAGTATAATGGATCTGATATAATTATCGATAGATGGCGTGAGTGTTGCAAGTACATTGTAATGTTTTACGTACAGCTCATGATAATTAAGTTCATTTATTATTATTTAATTATACCCCCACACAGACTAATGTATGTTCACAGGTTTAACTTACACAAATTCTCTTCGAAAGTGAATTTATTCACTAGATTTGTGTAATTTTTCGATCAATTTTCACAAGATTCGATAAATCACCCCCCATAGTATCACTATAATCCCACTAGTCGCCAATTCTGACTAGTTCCAACTAGAAGCCAATCACTTCGAGGTCATCAATAGAAATTAATTCATAATTTCTTTCTTCGAATTAGGGACTCTACTATATCGGCAAACGTAAAAAATTTTCTTTTTCTTCTCATATTACATTTTCACAGTCACAGCTCAGGTTTTTACCAGTCAGTCCGCCAAGCGCCAATTCCCAGAGACCCACCGGTCTCTATAAATTCCAATGTCATTAATGTATTCTTTCAGATGAAGGAGAAGGCCGGCTGCGCCGGGATGCTCCATCAAATACATATCAGGTAAAGGTATTATTTAATTATAATTATTTTTATTATTATTTAGAAATTAGAAATTTGAAATTTATTATTGTGAAAATGTCACAATTGGAAAAGGTCATACAAGAGGCTTTAGCGAAGGCTATATCATTTGCCAAGTATGAAGATTGGCAAGTAAAATTAGAGTACACCAATATTACCGCACAATGTTTAACAGAGGTACTAAAACAATTTTGCGAAAGCGACAATTGCCGTCTTAATCTCAAGGTTGCGAAAAAAAAGTCGCAGCGCAGCGTATTCGAAAGCGAAAAAGTGATGAGGAATTGGCGGCTGACTATGCAAAAAAGAAAACAAGGTAGAACTCGCTTTAGCGGCAGTTCTTAGGCTTCTATACAGCTACCTTTCTGGTGTGGAAAGTTATTATTATCTGGTTAGTTTTGATCGCCATATAATGTAACATCACATAATTAGATAATCTGCACCAATAAAATTTTTTGCGGTTGGTAATTATCATTTACTATATAAGTAATAACAATCAAACTTTTCCATTCTATTCGAAACTTTACTTCTCTGTAATGTATGGTCCTTTTTTTGAGGTGGACCAATCCTCTCCTTTCTCTTTTATTTACAACTTAACTTCACTAACCACATCAATAAAAAATTATTTTTTCACATCAAAGTAAAATAAAAAAACCAGTTCTTAGAAACGCTCTGTATGATTTTGAATTATGCGGACGGACGGACGGACAGACGGACACGGAGCCAGATCATAAGGCTTCTTGTTATACTTTGTATAGAAGCCTAAAATTGAATCATTAGCAATTTAATAGAAAATAATTTGAAACGTGCGGACAGACAGGCAGACGGACGGACAAGTAACAAGACATGGAGTGAACACCTCGAAAGAATGGCAGAAGGGAGACTGCCACTAGCAGCCAAGCGATATAAACCACCGGGAAAAACAAGTGTGGGAGGAGCAAGAAAAGGATGGGTACCGGAACAAGCAATAACGCCTACACCGCGAAGTGAAGAAGAAGAAGGTTTTCCGTTGCCATCTGCATTCCATGCCGTTGACCATATTGCTGGATTCGTCCGCGTTTAGGAATGATTTCTCTATCCAAGGACAAGAAAGTGCCCTATACTTGCTTGTTCATCCATCCGAAGCTATCGGTAATACAATTAAGGAAGTTGCTTATACCGGCAACCACTCGGTTATTGCCATATCTGGCCCCTCACTTAGTTTCGCCTGCGGGTCAACGCAGTTCCCAGGGTGTGGCACGTGGAGCCATAAGTGAGAGTTGGGTATCATGCGAGGACCAGTTACCATCAAGGACCATCTTCTGTTATCACGCTCGATGTGACCGTCCCGGTAAAAGGTACTACCTCTGCAGCATAGCCCCTACACCCCTTACCCTTATCCCCCTGGATAAGGTAATAAATAGAAATAAGTTTGAATAGAAATATTTAGAATCAAAATATATATTTGATTAAAAGATAGATAGCGTAGGTCGAAAATTTGATAATTTTCACTTGGAACCTAGTTTGAACTTTGTTCGATAATTTGGCATCTTCATCGCTGAAAACAAACGTGATAGCTCTTCCCACAGAGTCAAAACGACTTGCACGAGCAACACTATGTAAATAACTATCTGCATCGGATGGCATATAGTAATTGATGACGGTGTTTATACCAACAACATCCATTCCACGTCCAAAGATGTCTGTCGCAAATTAGTTTAAGTTAATTCTGGCCCAAAGCGGCTCTTGGTAAGAGGAAATCGATGTGTAGACTCCAGTAGCTGACACTTCGAAGTTGGAAAAAATCGCATCAATTTGCGTGCCATTCCGCGTAGTGGGTATCGCTGGCGACCGAATTTGGAGTCCTAGTTCTCTAAGAGCATGTTGTAGGCCATTACTTTCTTCCTTGCTGAAATCCTCATTGAAATCTCCAGTAACCAGAGTACGTGGTACTAAGTATAAGCGAGACATCTGCTTTTTTATTAAAGAGATCATTGTGTTGGAATTAAACCCTGGTGACTTGTAAACGACAATTATTCGGATGTTAAAGAAGACAATAGAAGAAACACTGCAGGAACCTTGGGAGTCGTATTCTATTTCGGAATTGGTGGCTATAATACATTCATGAACAGACGGACAACAATACACACGTACACCAATCGGTCGACGCACATCGTTACTATCTATTGATGCAGCAAGAAGATGATCTCCTAGCGGAAAATTGTCACTTGAGAGCGTCCATGTCTCCGCCATAAGGATGATATCCGAACTCTTATAGACCTCATCCGATGCATAGAGACTATAATGAGCAGGAAGTGACTGGACATTGTGAAAGGTGACTTGTATTTGTCTGTTGCTATCATCCCTAATTCGCAAATGTTCAAATGAAGGAATTAGCTTCATCTCCTGGTGTCGTTTGAATTCAATAGATATGGGATCATTCTCTTGTGGCATTTTTGTCTTTTTAACGATTCCAATAAGAAATAATCCTGATGCCGTTGTTGCTCGTGAACATGCGACATACAGAAGAGCACGCTTGATTCCAGGAGTAAAATGGACAACAACGAGCTCGTATGTGGATCCTTGGGATTTATGTATAGTTTGAGCTTCAGCTGCATTAAGTGGGAATTGCGTCCTTGTTACCTTTGTGACCGAATTCGATCGTGGCTGGATGACGACCGTACATGGTGAGATGGGAGTCCATTCCGAATCAATTTGAAGTTGCCGACTGAGGTTAATATTGCGCAAACGAAGCTTCTGTCCACTTCGGGAATTTTCAAACTTGACCCAGAGACGGAGAGGCTTTTGTCTAGATGCATCCAAAGTACTAATACCAAAGTCAATTCTTTTCAGAATGCATCCCACACCGTTAACCAAACCGTCACTTGTGTCTACATTCACTGTCATGATATAACGTCCACCTTCTTTGAGAAAGAGGCTTGTGTGAAGTCCCTGTGTCTTAGATAGAGGTGCAGATGCTATCCAGTTGAGGAGTGCAACTTTGGATGCCTCGCTCGTGTAAGCAGAAAGGGAATCCTTGGCGGTTGAGATGGCTTGATTTCCTGGCAAACAGGATAACGCAAAACTATTGTGGGCATCAACTGCTTCATTCGTGTAAAAAAGATGAATAGGGCGTCGGCTTACTATTTCTTCAGGCGTAGTTGGAAACTCACGGGATTTGAACAGTTTCAAATCATCATCAGTCATCGTCCCTGACGCCATATTGTTTAATGCAAGAGCAAAAGCTGCATCATCGCGTTGTCTCATAATTGTGGTCAGTTCATGAACAGTAAACATGTGCCATAAGGGTTTGTTGAAAAGCGACGAAATCGAATTCGACATTGTTCCAGCCAGAAGGGATGTTGCCATAACAGGTGGCAGCTGCCTGAAGTCGCCAACGGCTATGACCGATATACCACCGAAAGGTTTACATCCGTCACAGAGGTCTCTCAATCGTTTGTCGATCATTTCCAAAATATGTTGACCAACCATACTAATCTCGTCTATGATAAGAACACGAAGTTCTGAATAGAGAGTGGCCATTGTATTAGAGACGCTGTCTGAGAGCTTGCTAGCTTCTTTTTGGTTCACGGGAAGTTGGAATGCGTTGTGAATTGTGAGTCCGAAGATATTAAATGCCGCTAATCCGGTAGGAGCCGTCAGAAGGACAGAAGGTTTATCAGGATTCGAATTAACTTTATCATTGAACACTCTAATTAATGCTTGGTATAGAGTTCTAATTACATGAGACTTTCCTACACCGGCACCTCCCTTTAAGTAGGTGTAGATGGGGATATCGGGAGACCTTTTGAAGTGATCAAGCAGGTGAGTTACAAAATCCCGTTGTTGAGTATTCAGCGATGAGAATAATTCTTCAAACTCTTTATTGGGAATTCGATTAGGAAGCGTAAACTTTTCAGACATTGGGCGTATCACGTCACCACCAAAGTCAATGGCACCAGCAGCAACGGGGTCGATTAATTCGAATTCCTCCTGAATCTCTTCCGGTATGCTATCAGATTTGTCATCGTCAGATTGACGATCCACACTCAATGCGCTATCCATAGCGACATCCAGAATATCTTCTTGAAAGGCATTAAATTCGCGACGATTGGCAGAAATTGCTTCTATATTATCAGTCGCTATCTTCTCGCAATCTTGATTTATAATTTCGGTTTCCTCATCCCTCCAAGGAATATAGAGCATCACTTGTTCGCGGAAAAAGTTGTGACGATCTTTATTCTTGTTGTAGCGGACGTGGCGAATAATTTTTGGAAATGTTCGCTTCCAAACGTATCCAGGTTTGCCATTCTTTAGCGGAAAATATTTATCGATACTTTGTACGTCTTCAGTTTCTACAATATCATCGTTTTCTTGGGCCATCTGTGTACTTCCTCGTTTTAATGAAAATTCATACCAAGCTGAAAATTGGGCAAGATTAAGGTTAGATAATGCTTCTGGTCGTGAACTATATCGTTGTAAAAGTCCGTCTACAAAGACATCTTCAGAGTCCGGACTGAGATTTTCTAACTGAATATTAGTTTTAATCATTCTGGTTCGTTGATCGGCTGGACCTGTTGGTATAAAAATGCATGCCTCTGTGCATCGGCTCATTGGAATCTGAAGCACGTTATAAGCAGCCTCTTGAGCAGAGAGTTCACTGTTCATGTGATGAGCTGCACCAAGAGCCTGAAGACGCTGAGCCAAGGACTTGTTTCCGCTTCTGACATCTTCAAGAACCTTACGCAAGAGGTCGCTAGTTCCACGATCACTCTTGTTAATGTAGTCAATGATGTAACAGCAACAAGCATAGGCGTCTAAAATAAACTGAATATCCATGTTAGATTTCTGGAGTCTCAGGATTTTCTCACTGTATGGATTTATGTAAGTCTCACATGGCCGCCTCCGAATGATGATTTTAGGTTTTTTCAAGGAGCTTTGAATAGCAGAAATGTAACGATTTCGTGTCATGGATAATTCTTGTAGAAACCCCGCAAATGTCATATCTGAAGAAAGTGGCAGTTCATTCGTATCAAGATAGTCACGAATCTTTTTGTAATCGCGTTGGAAAATCTCAATTTCCTCCTGTTGCTCCTCGAATGGATGGAGAATAGTGGTTTCGTCCATTGGGAAAAATGGAATTCCAAACCGACATTTGACTCCTTTGTGGCTTTTCTTTCTACATGTGTGGGTGTGTCGATGAGTTTGAAGACACAAAAGCTGGTGAATGGGATCATATTCAGGCCAGTCCGTGGAACAAGTTATAATTTCGTCAACAAACCGGCAAACATCTTGAGTAGAAGATGAGTTGGAAGCATCAAAGTTTGGTGCGCCATCAATCCACAAGATCATATGGACGTGTGGACTTCCTCGATGTTGGAACTCAATGCGATGATAGGAATGCTTAATGGATCGGTTTCCAAATGGGCCTTGAGAGTTTTTCCAGGTCTTGAAAAGAGCAGAAGTGCGATGTTCAAAATATCGAGCGCAAGTCACGGGATCGCGCTGAATAAGTAATTGTTTGTCATTCTTTGACATATTTTGTGCTTCTTCTTCAGAAATTGTAATTTTGTCAAGAATTTGCTTGAGAATCACAATCAACTCGTTCCATTTTAGCTCAGCGGCACTAATAGTGATGAAGAGATGAGGCAAATTGAACTGACTGACCATCCTTCGGACTTTAAGGCCTTCTTGATGCCAATGATGACATGAATTTCGTACTCCTTGTAAAACCTTAAAAGCATTATCATCATTAACTAACCCATCCACAAAATTAGAATGACTAACTTGTTCCGCAGTGACTCGGATTAACTCTCCATTGCGTCTTCGTTTACGAAGACACACCTTGCGATTATCTGAAATTCTCTGAATTTCGAGAGATTTGGCCAAAAACAGTAAGAAATCGACATTTTCAACGGCACGGCGATCACTGTTACGCGCCATTGATTTGACAAATTCGGAGCGGCTTAGTAATTTACCATTACTATCGGATGGCTTCATTCGGTGCCCAGCAAATATTTGGGGAAACGTAAGAAAATACGAGTCAGGATCATATAGAATAGAGATTGGTTGGTTCCCTTCCGCTGGAGCCAGCCGGATTCCCTCATCACTAGTAATTAAAGTCTCTCCTCTACCAGGATTTACGTCATCGACTTCCTCTTCCTCTTGAACATCCATCACAATTTCTTCTGGGTTTTCGTGTAATGCCACATCAATTTGATGCTGACATATCTCGGTCCAATTGCTTGAAAGAGTGATTCCGTATTCACGGTAAAGCGGAGATCGGGTAAGAATTTTAGCGGCATCCATCACACAAGCCGGACGAATGTTACCAGCTGTATAATTTCTCGGAACTTCAATTTGACGGGCGAGTCGGATGTGTAAAACATCGTCCTGATTCGGAAGCCTAGGAAGGGATTGAATGGTATTATCTATGGAGACTGGGACGTTAATAATTCGTCCTTTTGTTCTCATCTGTCCATGCATTCCATATATAGCCCAAATGGCCTGAAACACATGTCGAGCTGAGACCAAACGGGCTTCCAAACGTGTCAGATTCTTTACACTTTGTGGAACATAGGGAAACTGCAGATCGTTGGAGAGACAGAGACGTGGAATCCGGTTTTGCTGGATAGATCTGTGACAAGTTGAGCAAAATTCAGCGAGGTCTGAAGTGGGTGGGACTATAATTACTGAGTCAATGAAGGATTGCTGCTTTCCAGCTAAAAGGAGTTCGGTCATGCTGTGAGTTTTAATGGAGTAGTGAAAAAAAAGTCCCCCACATGAATGAGATACGTGAGTGCAGCCTTTGCGAATTTCAGCTTCAAATCGATTTATTTCATCTTGCCATGAGCCTTGCTCGCGAATTCTACGGAGATTATGTTCGTGGATGCGCACGTCTTCATCAAGACGAGCCTGGCGATGGTTTTCGGTGTCGCGAACTTGTTCCTGTAAACGAAATGAAGGATCTTGACGGGCTTGACGATGGCTTTCGGTGTTGTGAACTTGTTCCTGTAAACGAAACGAAGGATCTTGACGTGCTTGACGATGGCTTTCGGTGTTGTGAACTTGTTCCTGTAAACGAAAAGAAGGATCTTGACGGGCTTGACGATGGTTTTTGGTGTCGCGAACTTGTTCCTGTAAACGAAACGAAGGATCTTGACGTGCTTGACGATGGCTTTCGGTGTTGTGAGCTTGTTCCTGTAAACGAAACGAAGGATCTTGACGGGCTTGACGATGGCTTTCGGTGTTGTGAACTTGTTCCTGTAAACGAAACGAAGGATCTTGACGTGCTTGACGATGGCTTTCGGTGTTGTGAACTTGTTCCTGTAAACGAAAAGAAGGATCTTGACGGGCTTGACGATGGTTTTTGGTGTCTCGAACTTGTTCCTGTAAACGAAACGAAGGATCTTGACGGGCTTGACGATGGTTTTTGGTGTCGCGAACTTGTTCCTGTAAACGAAACGAAGGATCTTGACGATGGCTGTCGGTGTTGTGAACTTGTTCCTGTAAACGAAACGAAGGATCTTGACGGGCTTGACGATGGCTTTCGGTGTTGTGAACTTGTTCCTGTAAACGAAACGAAGGATCTTGTCTAATAGTATGTTTCCTCATAGCATCCTTCTGGCGTCGACGGGCAGCTGCTGCTTTTCGCTCTTCAGGTGTCAACTGCTTTCTAGGCATTACGAAATTGTGTGGTTTTATCTACTTTATATTATATAAATAATAAGCTTGAAGATTTAATATACCGTTTGTATTATCGACGACAACCTATATAACATTTGTTGATCCGATGATACGTTGATCCGTTGATACGTTGATACATTGATACATTGATACGTTGATACCTTGATACGTTGATACATTGATACGTTGATACTGCAATGATATTTCCTTGGACGCATTGGCAATTCAAAGGTGTGAACAAGCTTTACAGATCTAAAGTTAATTAAAATTGAAAAGATGAGAAATCATGGAAATGCGACGTAACGATTGTATCGTTATATTATAATTATAAAATTATATCATAAAAATTGTGTTAATTGTTAATAGTTGTAATTAGTTTAATAATTTGTTAAAAGTAGATAAATTAGGATTAGTAATGTTACGCATAAAAACGGATATGCTTTGAAAAACAACAAAATGGATGTTTTTCCTGGGTAAAAAAAAATTTTGACAAGAAAAACAACAACGGTAGTTTGATAAAATGAAAAACACACGTGAATTTGTGCGAGGATAAATAATGTAACAAATTGGGAAAAAATAGTGTTAATAACAAGAATTAGGGTTAATCGAATTCGATTAAGGCTATAAAAGGTAAAATAGAGATAAATGGAAAATAATTTAGATGAATTATAAAGCTGGTTAATAATTTATGGAAAAATATATGGTTGAGGAACATAATTTGGACCAATTATAAAGCTGGTTGATGGTTTATGGAAAATATATGCTTGAGGAATATAATTTGGACCAATAATAAAGCTGGTTGATAATTTATGGAAAAATATATGGTTGAGGCACATAATTTGGACCAATTATAAAGCTGGTTGATGGTTTATGGAAAATATGGTTGAGGAACATAATTTGGACCAATGATAAAGCTGGTTGATGATTTATGGATAAAACATGGATGTTTTCACGATTGAAGTAAATAGGAACGATGGTTGTTGGTATAAGTAAATGATTTGAGCACGCAGAGAAGGAATTTGCTATGAACTTTTGAAAAGTGGGTAAGAGACAATTTTTTATTTAGTGCGGGATAGTTTCAAACGTTAGACTATTCAGAGATCGTTATTATTTGTATAAACATTTATTTCAATCATAATTTAATTTAAGAAATTTGTTAAAATTAGTTTATATTAATTGAATGCATGTGGTAATTATTTAATTTTGTCTCCATGACAACCAATTGTTACATTTATAATTTAATATTAAAAGAACATTGCCATGATATAGTTATTTATGTATTAAGGGAATTATGAGGGCCTTAATTACCGATGGCAAAGTTTGCGTCCCGAGGGCCTCTGGCCCGAGGGACAGCAATTGCCAGAGGTTATTAAGGCTCTATAATTCCCGTGGTACATAGATAATTTTATTTTTGACCGATTTTCATAACAATATGTCCATATTTAGAACGCAATAAATGTTTAAATTCATAATTTTTCTGGTATATTTGAATTAGGTAGCGTTGATTGTAGCATTGTTGGTTGTTGCTAGGTTGTCGCTATGTTACATGTTTATAAGCAAACTTTATTTATCAATCAATGTTTTTCCGTTAAAAACGTGTTTATTTTTTACCACAAATCGACGATCTTTTTCTGATATAATGGAGGATATTATAAAAAAAGCGGAAAAAGCAAGACAATCATTACTTCCATCGAAAAGTGAAGCCCTATATCAAAAAGAATACAACTTATATCTGAAGTGGCTGACACAGAGAAATGTTATGTCAAAAGATGCCAACGAAACTGTCTTTCTGGCATATTTTCAAGAACTGGTAAAGTATTTTCAGTATTTTCTGGTAGATTTGGTAATAATTGTATTTATTCGTTGCAGTCAGAAACGTTTAGCCCAAATTCGTTATGGACTAAATGGTCAATGCTCAAATCGATGGTGACCATATATGAGAAAAGAGATACCACCAAGTTCAACGAACTAGAGGCTTTTTTGAAACGGAAAAGTAAGGGGTATAAGCCGAAAAAGTCTGCTGTCTTATCTCCTAAAGATGTCATCAAATTTCTAAAGGACGCCCCTAATGAAATTCATTTATTGCATAAGGTAATTTTTTTTTCAATTTTCTTTTTCGTTTGTTTATGTCGTTTTATTTGTTATAGGTTGTTCTAATTATGGGTTATTTTGGAGGATGCAGAACTCAGGAACTTCTAAATATGAGTATAGCAGATATAGAGGACCGGGATACTGTTATGGTAGTGAACGTACCGGAAAGTAAAACTGGTGTATCGAAGAAATTTACAGTTGTGGATGAAAAAGAGTTCTCTGCTTTGCCTTTATTGAGACTTTATATGTCCTTGCGTCCTGAAGGTACAAAACGATTTTTTTTGAGCTTCCGACAAAATAAATGTACAACTCAGCCAATTGGAAAGAATATGTTTGGCAAAATTCCCAGCAAAATCGCAATGTATTTAGGATTGCCAAACCCACTAACCTATACGGGACATTGCCTTCGTCGCACTTCTGCTACTGCCCTAGCCAATGCAGGAGCAACTATGACAAACTTAAAAAGACACGGAGGTTGGAGAAGTTCCACGGTGGCAGAGGGGTATCTGGAGGACAGTATTGAATTGAGAAATAAAACGGCGCGTATGCTGTCTACTTTGCCATCAGAAGAGGCAGGCACCTCGACTGTAGTGAACAGCAACAGCACCACCCATAAAAAAGAAGAAATTGTTTCCAGCGGCGGAAGTAATTTTCAGGGAACATTTGAAAATTGTACATTTATTATTTGTAATGACGTGAATAAGGAAAATATGTCTTAGTTTTCATTACATATAAACGTTTATAAGCATTTCTTGTATCATTTTCACCTGTAAAAGGTAAGAGGGAGTTTTTGAACTTTAATATCCCAAGGGAGTTATGACCCTCATTATAGATATCGTAACTATGACGATATAAGCTTATAATGTCACTGTCAGAAATAAAATATTTTATTGAATTTAAAGCAAGTTTACCAAGGTGTAAAATTTATAAATCTTGTTCATTGTGGAGATGCGCAAATGCGTTAAAGGAAAGTCACAACAGTCAAATCATTTCTCTCATCAATTTTGGGCTAGCTGAGGTCAAGTACGATTTGTTAATTGTCCACGTAAGTTATCATTGTGATATAAGCATTACAGGTAAGGGCAAAGTTCATCTTAAGCATAAACTAATAAATAAAGGTGAGGGAACATAGCAATACATTGATACGTTGATACGTTGATATGTTGATACATTGATACGTTGATCCGCTGATACGTTGATCCGCTGATACGTTGATCCGCTGATACGTTGATAGGTTGATCCGCTGATACGTTGATACGTTGATTCGCTGATACGTTGATCCGCTGATACGTTGATACGTTGATTCGCTGATACGTTGATCCGCTGATACGTTGATCCGCTGATTCCTTCATCCGCTGATCCCGTGATCTGCTGATCCGATGATACCATGATGCGCTAATCCTATGATACGTTAATAAGATTCTATACTTTGATTCTATCGCTTCTACACTTCTTCTTCTTCTAGTGCCTATCCGTTTCGAATGTTGGCGATCATCATAGCAATGCGTACCTTATCTGCTGCGGCTCTAAAAAGACCCACTGTTGTTGTATTATACCATGTTCTCAAGTTCTTCAGCCATGATATTCTTCTTCTTCCCGGTCCTCTCTTTCCTTCTACATTTTCTTGTAGAATTATTTATAGCAATCCGTATCGTTGACTATTTCTCATAATATGCCCCAGGCTCTCTTCTTATCCAGTCTTTCTAGAACAGTCTGATTGGTAACACGGTCTGTCCATGGCATCTTCAGTATACGTCGGTACAACCACATTTCAAATACTGCCAATTTTTTGCAAACAGCTTCTGTCAAAGTCCAAGACTCAACCCCATACGCGCTTCTACACACACCGAGAAAAATATTAAGTAGGAATTTGTGTTGCAACAGTTTGAAATAATTATTACATTAATTGTTGTCAAATTTACTTCATTTCTTGTAAAATTGACATCAAATTGATGCGAGACGAAATTGCACTTCAATTTGAAGTAAAAAATACTTCAAATCAAAACAATTTTTTCTCTGTGCAGAGAAATTATTTCAAATTGTTGCAAGACAAATTCCTACTTAATTTTTTTCTCGGTGTATACTTTGTATAGAACCCTAAAAATATTTAACGGATAATCTGTTTTTTAAGTTGGTGATCATTGCCTACTAAAATACTATATAATACAAATTGCAATTAAATTCTTTTTGCGAATATTTTTGACATCGATACCATCAACTTCCTAAACTTGGGGGTGGTTGTATGTCAGTGGTTTAACTCGAGGATTAGCCAAACCTTATTCAAGTGTTGAACCAGGATCAACGCCAATGCGGTTGTATGTAGGGCGAGTCAACTAATCCGAGAGTTATCATTAAAATTTATGTTGGTACTCCTGAACAAGACATAAATCCCTAGAAAAACAATGATTTTTAACATTTGACATTCAATGATATTAGATTGAAACTGAAAGTTATACCTTATTGCCTGGGAATCAAGATTTAGTTGGTTTAATATTATTTGAATCGAATGTTTCGTCAATCTAAATCTAGCAAAACTTTCCTTATCTGACCAACTAACAAAATGATTTGAACGATCACGAAAAACTTGAGAGTTTCTTTGAATGCTTTCAGCTAAAATTTCGATAAAGTCCTTAAAATCTTCGTCGTCGGTTAATTGATATTCCATAATAACGTAAAGTTAAAATAAATAAATAAGTTATAATAAAAGTTATCTCTTATTATAAAAGGCCAAGTCCTTCCTTCCTTCTGTCTGTCCCACGGAAATACCCGAAGCAAACCGAACCGAACCGAACGCATAATTTCATAACCAATCGGATGAACGTATCATCGTATCAACGTATCATCGTATCAACGTATCATCGTATCAACGTATCATCGGATCAACGTATCAAGGGATCAACGTATTTAAATTTCCTATATAGGTGAAAAATTATGTAAATAAAATATAACTTATATTTGGTCTGCATTGAAAAAACAGATCAACGTATCAACGTATTTAAATTTCTTATATCGGTGAAAAATTATGACAGCTATTTCCAAAAAAGCATTATGTGAACTTCCATAATGGATAATGAAAATTTTGAAAATCCTGCTGTAAAGCGACGGCGATTGAATCGTGAGAGAAAAGCACGTACAAGAGCTAATAACACAGAAGAACAGCTTCGATCACAGCGACAAGCTGACGCTCGGTCTCATGCGATACGTCGACAACGTGAAACTTTGGAACAAACTCAAGCGCGGCAAGCTGCTGACGCTCGGTCCCATGCGATACGTCAACAACGTGAAACTTTAGAAGAAACTCAAGCGCGGCAAGCTGCTGACGCTCGGTCCCATGCGATACGTCAACAACGTGAAACATTAGAAGAAACTCAAGCGCGGCAAGCTGCTAACGCTCGATCCCATGCGATACATCGACAGAAAGAAAATCGATACCAAAGTCAAGCAATTCAACTCCAAATAAGAGCATTGAGATTTGATGAATCTCACGTTACTCGACACGATTGTGGAGAAATGAATTCCATCTGTCAGTTCTGCGGCTCCAAGAATTTCGCCAAGGAGCGTCCAGTTGATAAACAATTTAACAACTAGCTGGTAGCCCGTCCGAGGACGGGTAGCTAGAAGGACGGGCAGGCAGCCAAGGTCATATGGCTTTTGGATTGCACTGAGAGCTAGATGATAGCCCGTCCGAGGACGGCTAGCTAGAAGGACGGGCAGGAAGCCAAGGTCATATGGCTTTTGGATTGCACTGAGAGCTAGATGATAGCCCGTCCGAGGACGGGTAGCTAGAAGGACGGGCAGCTACCCAAGGTAACTTAAGTTGAATGAAGATTAAGGAAAGCTCTGTGCAATCCAAAAGCCATATGACCTTGGCTGCCTGCCCGTCCTTCTAGCTAGCTAGAATAGCGCACTGGGTACCCAGTTCTTAGACCTCTATACGCACTGAGTATATTCAACACGATTTGAAACGCTCTGTATGATTTTGAATTATGCGGACGGACGGACGGACAGACGGACGGACGGACAGACGGACGGACAGACACGGAGCCAGATCATAAGGCTTCTTGCTATACTTTGTATAGAAGCCTAAAAGAAGAGCAGGAGGAATTGTCAACGTAGCTGCGTGCCTTCGAAATATTATTAGAAGAGGAAGGCGAAGGGGCGGAGGAAGGGGAGTTGGAAGTTCAAACCTAATTTGTTAAAACTTTCAATAAAATAATACACAAATATATCGTAAATGTAAAGTGAGTAATTATTGTGATTTCATATAACAAATTTCAAACAAATTTATTCAAATTTGGGCAGGACAACGTCTGCCGGGTCAGCTATAAATATATAAATTTTATCATCCATTCTACCCGTTTTAATTCTTTTTTTAGAATGTTGTTGCACGAAGTCCAAGAGCCTACATCAAAATACTTCAGGCATAAGCAAAGCGTTTTATTTTTAATAAGACCCCGGGCAGACAATTAAAATTCAAATTTTTGATATTCTCTTTTTCAGGCAAAACAACGTTTGCCGGGTCAGCTAGTTACCTATAAAATTCTTCCATACGCAATTTTAATTTCCTGTTTCACTTTTTGCTACGTTGCCCTTCGATCGGAAAATTTTTCTTTTCTTTTCTAATGAACTTTAGTTGACCTCTTTACTGATGCACTTTTTTCTTAATTTTCAGGATTTCGACGCACTATTGGAATTCCATTTTTGATTTTTATTTTTTTTTTCACTTACTTAACTTTTAAATTTTTTATTTAAAAAGACAAAAGTGCAAAGACACACTTAATAAAATTTTTTAAACTTTAGATTATATTTTACTGTTGTCTGTTTCCACTTATCATACTTTACGTTAACTAAACAATTGGTCCACTTAGCACTAAACTTACTAATTTTGTAATTAAATATACTGTTGAAGTAAATTTGGTTGGCTTTTTTGTAATTCGTTGCGATTGAGTTCTCTCCGAATTGTAATTTTCATTCCTTGTTTACATTTTTGCCAAAGTATGTAAATAGCAATTATAGCAATAATTCCCAATAAGATTACCAATATCCACTCGGTACGGCTTATCGATTGCGAAACTGATGCTTGTCCACTTGCCGTTTGGGCGATCACTACATCCTCTTTAGATTTTGTAGAACCCATATTTTTTAATATTTTTTATTATGGTAATACTAGTACTTTTTGAAAAATAAACACTTATTTTTGCACTTTTGTTACACTCACGAGTCCAATTTTCACGGTCTCATGTTCACGGTCGCCATGTAATATGAGAACTTTAATGCTTAATTTCTTCTTTGGAACTACTTATGCTTTGGTGGTACCTCTTTAAATAATAACTAATGTTGCTAGCATTTTGTCTTTATTTGTTATAACTTATAGAATACATACGTCTGTTCACTTACTACTATTCGCTACTACTCTACATTCGATACTACTCATCAATCATACCTAATTAATATTTACTCTCCCCACTACTCAAGTACTTTATTACCACACGGCCGTGGCGGCCTCCGAGTTCCTCAGGTTTACCTGCAAGACTTTAAAGGGCTTACTCATTTGCGATGTCGGTAAGCGTTAAGATTGAATGTGCGTAATCCATAAGTCTCGCTTTGTAGACCCTACATGTGTTCGATCCTGTAGTGTGCCTGGCATCGCTATGCTTAGCTCTGACACAGTTAATGCACGCATGTTTCGCACAATCATTCTGCACCCCACAGGCACGTGAGGCGTGTTCCGTGGAGGAGCAAAATGCACATGCTTCACTCCCTTTACAGTATTTAGCTGTGTGTCCAAAGCGCTGACACTTCGTCACCTCAGAATTGGTTTGTTCTATCTCCTCGCAATTGCATATCAAGAAAAAGTGATTTGAAGTTTAAATATCATTATAGTTGAAACCATATTATATCTAAAAGTTTTAATTAGCATATTGTCTTTTATATGTTAAACCCTATCACTTATCACCAAAAAATATTTTAGTATTAATTGCCATCAGTACTAAATTAATTAAATTAAATTAAATGCAATTGGATATAGAACAATGTCTGTTATTTATGAACGTTCTTTTAAATTTTTCGGGATATACACCAAATCAAACGACAATTCTTTTTACATATTTTTCTGTATTTTAGTTGTACACATTACAAAGCTGCTATTGTTTTTCGAACATAAACAATAGATAAACATGAACAAGTATTATTTATTAAGCAAAAATTGATTTGTAATAATTTTTATCACATTCTGGCATACAGGATAACATTGATTTTTAATCAGCTATTTTATCATTATTCAATTTTACATCTTGTCTTAAAACATGAATTTTTGGCAAAGTTGGTGTAACATTGGTTTTTCTAGTTTTCTGATTTTTTATAATATTTGCAGTTTTTAATGTTAAATTATCAAAAGTATCGTTAAAATTAATTTTGAAAGGATAATCTTTTTTGTAAGTTAAATGTTTAATTTTTGAATAAGGAATATTTACAAAATTATAACTCGCAGCTGCTGCTTGGTAATTACAAAAAACATTATTTTTATTTAATTGCATTATTTTCAATTTCACTTTTGAAGATTTTAGATTTGTAAGAATACGCAACAAACTAAGCGGGCTATGAATTTCTAAATATCTTATATATTTTTCTATGGCGCTATGTACAGCATCTATTTCCTGTAAATTGCTATGACCTGGTTCTGAAAACTTTTGTTCGATTGTTTCTATAATGCTAGAGTTATTAATAAAATCAATTAAAGCCATAGACGTAAATGAATTTTTGTTTTGAGGAACACAAGAATCTGACCATAATATTATTTTTTTAATAGATGGATTGTCTTTAACGACTTCTTTTAAAATTTTGATTAGCCCACTAGCAATATGGTTACCAGCTCGTCCGCTAATAGTTTCGTTCCAAAAACTGCAATAAGTTATCCCATTAATATTACAATGAGCTGTCAGATTGTAACAATTCAGTTTTCGTTTATAGAAAAAACTTGCCGCATTGGCCTTTGGTAAAGGGAAAACATTTTGTAAATCATAAGTAATTACAGCAATATCAGGATTTTTAATTTGTCTGTCTAAATTCTTTTCATTTCTGCTCCATTCTTTACCTTCAAGATGTTTGTAATACTGATGAGATTGGATATAGAACAAAAAACTTTGTTATTTTCTTCTAGGATATAGAACAATTTTGATGCGGTAGCTTTAGAACAAAACAATTCTAAGAAATTACTTCAGTTTTAGGATGTAGAACAAAAGTGATGCTAAAATATACTACTTCTGCTTTACTTTTTAAAAATTTTATTATGGATATAGAACAAACCAATAGTATTCTCTCAATTCCAACTCTAAAATAAATAATTTTAAAAAATGGATGTAGAACAAACCAATTCTGAGGTGACGAATTGTATGTGCGCTAGCCATTGTAATTTGCTTTATAGTTGAACTGATAGTCGAAGCAGTTGTAACTGCAGCGGTAGTTTTTGCTATTACATCGGGGACAATAACGTGAGTACCCAATACTGCGTTTGCGTTACGTAAATTGTGCAAGCGAATGCTTTCTGCGGTTATTTACAGCAGCGAGATGAAACGAACAAGTATATTATTTACAAACAGAAATTGAAATGTTAAGCTCAAGTATCTACCTGCTAAAAGTCCTTCCTCGGTTTCATTATTTTTCTTATAATAAATCGTGATTTCTTTCAGATATTCCAAAACGATGGTTCGTATCCAAACGCATATGTTTGTAGCCACCACGTGCATAAGTCCAAAACGCGCAATTACTTTAAAACGATGAATGTTTAACTGAAAATTAAAGAATAGATAAATTCATGAAAAGTTTCCGGCCAAAGGTGACTTACTCGAGAGTTCATAAAAATAAAATACATTTGCATAAATGTGAAAATCATCTGTAAAACTGGATTAACGCCACGTAAAATCATATAGCAACGCGAGTAAACTGGAACTTCAAAAAATGATCCAAATTCTAATCCGTTGTATTGTAACGTTCAAAAGTGAACGTTATTTGCGACGTACCCTGTATAACTGTTCCGCGCGATAACTTGAATAGTTATCAAAACTAAAGGAGATAAGCCGTGATACTCAGATAGAAAATGGTCGATTTTGGAAAAAGACTCGTAAAATAATATTAATTTTTAACGGCTATAATTATTAGTAGATAATAATTCATTAGTTTTTTTTTTACTACCTGCACGTCAAGTTGCTCACCGTTTTGGAGATCAAAACTGAGAACTTCGATTTCAAATATATTTAACGAGAGTAGTAGCGAATATTTCTTTTGTGTGGCCGTCTACATCTGGTTCCGACAAGGCAATTCCTAGTCACGGGTAAAACGTTGGAAATATTATTTCGAGAGCCCCTATCCGAATCCGGAAGTCAATTGGAATACGCAGGGTCAATTTCCAGCACGTGGGTCCTGGGGAAAAAAAAAACCATCGCCTGCATTTTTTGCTCGACGTGTTGACGTGGCTGTATTGGGATCACGATAATTGTGGCAGCAATTTCAATTAATAGAACAGACACGCAGGGGAGTTGGTTTGTGTACGATAATATATGCAGCTTTGTATTTTTTAGCATTTTTACCTCAAGCTTGGATATAGCAGGGAAGACAGCCAGGCCGAATCGTCGGGAGCGCTCTTGGGATTTAGCAGGGTACGCTGACCTGCGTATATAAAATATCCTTTTTTTTTTCAAACCACCTTTTATCTGGAGCAGCTGGTAAGTACAGAGCTGTATTTTTTTGTCTGCCGAACCACTCTCCATTTGCGTACGGGTTTTTTTTATATCACGCTATTGGCGTATTCACCACATTGTTGTGCATCCGGATATCGCTGCGAGCAGCCGTTCATAATACAATTTGAAAGGCAACGTCTGTTGTCGAATTATTATAGCAATTTTTTTTTACCCTTCAGGTATTAAGCCCCTCAGGCAGACTTCTGTTTGGGACCACTGGTCTGGAATTTGTGAACCATTTTTTTATCAAATTGTGAATTCGAGTTAGGAGTTTCCTGTACTCTACTTTCGGAGGTTAATAAAACACCCTTTACCTCTCTTGTTTGTTTTATTGCCTCCACGGCGCCCAAACCGCAACATCTTAATTTTTTCTTTCAGCTAGGTGGATTGTATTCTAGCACTGTCGTGCAAATTCTAACCGAGCTTACGCCCAGTTCGCTCTCCGACTGTGTGGCTAGCTGTCCAGCGGACTTAAGAGGCGAAGGTGTCAGCAATCGACGCTACAGTATATCATAGTTCCCAATCCAAAGGCTGCAAAACATATTTTTAGCATCAAATTGAAGTGATTGTCTTAAATTGCGTCCACATTCATCGTAACTTAATTAAGTCAAAAAATAAATTAAAAAACCAAGGACAATTTTGACTTGGCGAAACGTTTGTCCATGTCGATGGTAATGGACAAAACACTTTTAAAATCCTTTAGTTGAAATAATGAATGCCAATCAATGGTCCTTAATTTTTCAACTTTTTGGGTAAACACTGATATTATAAAAGTTGAATAAAATGACGGTTAAAAAGAAACGGACACCCAACATAGATTTTGGACTTACCGATAGCACCAATTCTTAAAAAAAAGCTTCCATGACTGTGATCATTCTGAGTAGTTTTTCTTTTTTGAAAGAATTTAACAACAATAGGTCCAGCCTCAATATCAGCCGAAGGTGGGGGCGGTGGCGGAGGTTGCTGTAGAGGTTGACTATGTTGTTCCTGCTGGATAACAGGTGGGTCAGAAGAGAGTTGCGCGCCAATCTCCGCGACGGGTACCGGAACCCCGGCGAGACCCGCGTCAACCACCCCTTCGGAGTTGCGACGATATGTACTCTAACCCCGCAAACCAAATAACCAAATAAGAAAAAAGCAAATTATAAGTAGACAAAATAAGTGTGATAAAGTGCGCTACGTTTGTGCGTGTATTGGGCGAAAAATATTTTTAGGTGAAACACAGGATAATTCAAACAAATTATCAGAAAAAGTCAAAATTTAATTTGGGCACAAACTAGCTCTTTGTTTTTAATAATATCTACATTGCCAATTGTGTAAATAAGTGATAAAATGTAGCAAGAAGAACACCACCGAAGCAAATAAAAAAATATAAATAAATTTTTCATTACAACTTCCTTGCTAATATTTTTGTCTATTTCAAGCCGGTAGATAATTAACTACATAAAAAAATCTTTAAATACCACATTTCGAAAAGATCATAAAATTTTTAGTGTTGTGCTAGCTAATAAACTCAACGGAATGTAAAAATAAATATATAAACAAAATAAGCATAAAAAGCGCAAATTTGCATCCTGTGTTTCCTTTTAAAATGTCCGAACTAATTATTGACGTTGAAGTCGACGTTTCGAAGATAGAAAGAAGAAGAAGAAGGCGTAGTAGTTTTAGCATAAATACTTTTGGACGTAACGTTTTAAAAGTTCTTTTGAGTAGCGTTTGATTAAAAGAAACAGGGCAGGTAAAGTACCAACCAATCTTTGCTCACCTGGGAAAGTGAAGTCGATTTCTGTTGAACCATGTCCTTCATCTTACGGGGAAACACCTCCCTCTATACACGCACAACAAGCTCAACAACACAAAATAATTTAAGCAAAATTAATATAAATTAAAATTAAATAATAAGAAAGAAAAATAGATAAAAAATAAATAAATGTTAAATAAAGTTTAAAAAAAAAGCATTGAAAAATAAGTACCCACCCCGTTATTTGCTCAACTAAACCTGCTATTTTCGCACTCGTTATGAAAATTATGCACATTTATTGAATTAACACATTCAGAACAGCTGATGAAAATTAAAAAAGCGGTGTTAAAAATGTTAACATATTTCGTTGTTTTGAAAATGCATACGAAATTCATAATATTATGATAATCATAATTTTTCTTACCTTCTCCTGCTTTTTATCCTTCTTTTTATCTTTATCTTTATCTTTCTCCTTTTCCTTCTTCTTATCTTCCTTTTCCTTTTTCTTCTTCTCTTTTTCGTCCTTTTTCTTTTGCAACTCTTCTTTCTTTTTCTCTTTTTCCTTTTCCTTTACTTTTTCTTTGGGTGGTTTTTTAACTCGTTCCTTCTTTTCGTTCGAACAACACGTACTTTCTTGTAACAGGAAACAAAAAACATAAAGAAGAAATAGTATGCTCATCCCATACAAATACGTGAAGAAACCTTCGTAATAATACAATGGAATGCTGTGTGTTACTACTTCCGATATTACGTATGCCAAACAAATTACTACTAAAAGTTTTGCGTACACAAAACTCATTATAATGAATAAAGAAGTCCTGCAACAAAATATTAAAATTTAGGATACTTGATGTATTTCGTTTCCTAAATAATTTCTAAAACTAAAATAGTAAGAATCGAGTCTACACTATTATACACTTCTTTACTATGCTAACCGGTAGCGAGCAAATTCTAAAAATACATTTTAAAATTAGGGTTTGGATCATGGCAAATTGAGAAAATTATATTAAGACGTTACGCATACACGCATTTTAATTTATAATAGTGTAAAGGCGTTTTGTTTGGGAAATAGTCTGATGAGATTTATTCGTATCATTTTTTCCATTTTTGTCAAAATTCTAAATTTTTGAATTACGGAAAAGCAGTAATGTATTAATATAGATTTTCAGCGAATGTTTACTGTTCTAATTGTATTTCTGAAATAGTTTTATTGTAATCTAATATAATATGTTTGCAAAGTTTTGGCACAGAGAGAGAACTATTAAAATATTATTTAAAAATACCTAACGCACAAGATCCCACAATTTTCATTAGACAGCGCTAGGGTGGAACTAGGGGGATGGTTTAGTCCCCACAAAATTCAAATTTTAGTTGCCTGCAGTAGTAATTCGAATGACTGGTAAAATAATTCTTACAATTATTACAAAAAGAAATATTCTTGAAATCATCGGGTTTGAACGGAAGAAAAGAAAGTTCGTGAATTGACAATTTTTTATGCATCCTATGCCCAAAATAATTATTATTAAAATTAAGCGAGATACAATTTTGAGTAAACATTAAGTTTTCAATATAGTATAGCAAAACTACGTACTCGTAGTTTACTTCAGGTGGTTTTGGAAATAATTATTTTTCCTGGGAATCCTATGAAGAAAATTGATAAACTGAGGTTGTAGAAAACTTAATTCTACGCTTTATTTTTTTTTATACCAAAAACGGTTTTTGTCTCTAAAACTGCTATAATAACTAGATCAGCTAACTTCATCCTTTGATTTTTACCTAAATTTCATTTACTTTAAATAAGCAATAGAATTCGCCTGCGGTGCATCAAAATCGAATAAATCTCCTTCAAAGGAGTAAAAAATTATGAACTTTGGAAACCTCCAGCTAGGGCTTCATTACGGCTAGAGAAATATGGAATATTTAGTTTAGTTTCACTCAACTATGGATCATTTATTCGTCAGGCGAATGAGGAAAAAGTTTTACGTGGAAAACAAGAAAGACTACGTTTTTGAACAAAAATCGAAAAGAACAATTTTAGCCGTTCCAAAATGTTGGACCTAGTTGCGCCTGCTCAAGGATATCAGATGAGTCGGTTTGGATGGTTGATAAGTAAAAGGAAACACGGAGTAAACAATAGTAAAAAATTCACGGTAATATACAATAAAAAATAAGTTATTCGAAAATTTATTGTTTAAATTTTGATTTAAAAAGTTTGATTTTTTAATTATTTATGCAGCATTTCGGTTGAAAATTTTTCCGTGGATATAAAGATTGAAAATTCATATTTATTTCCATCTTGAAAATTTTGTATAGAGTAAATTATAGTATGTATATAAAATGTATATCAATAAACAAATAAATAAAGCATAAAATGAAAAATATTTGGTACGCTTACATACTGCAAAATTATATAGGCATACAAATTCTGCAAAATATATCTACTTATTGATAAAATCAATAAATGAGTTTGAATATAATAGTAGAAAGGTGCCTATAGGAGATAAGGTACAAAAGAAGAAAAGATTATTTAATAATTTAATATTTAATTTGTTCAAATTGCCACACGAACGAGAGATAAGATAAACTCAAGTTTTACAATGGATTTACATGCTACTGGATAATAATATAATATGATCCCATAAACTCCACTTTGAATTTCAGTAGCCAACGCCCCCTACCTTTGTATGTACATATTTTCGTTTAAAGTGTTCAATTTGAAATCTTTTGAGATAGGATTGCCTGGATAGAATTTAATCTGCTCACGAAAGAAAAATTTTCTTTAATTTTCCAACTGCGCTAAATCAGATGAATATTTAAAGTTTGGACGGAATTGGCTAGATCAAAATAACGTTTGAAGGTGGGAAATTTTTAATAAAATATTGTACCTGGATAATATAAAAATGTAGGTTGGTGTGGTTTTTCTAGTTTACTAATAGCGCAATTGCATGAATTGAACGAACAAAGAGGGCTAATTTGAAAAAGTAATTCATCTAAACGAACAAAGTACCTTTTGTCTGGCTTTGGTTGAACTTTTTTAAGTTCCATCTCTTTATTAGCAGCATTATTTTTTTCTGCCAGAAGATCGTTTCCACCGCCGTGAGCCCGCGAAACCGGAAGAGTAGCCATGTTGTCGATAGACTCCACCTCAACAGTGGAAACCTTGACTTCGCCGCCACCGACCATTTTATTTAAATTTGATTTCCAAAAATACTTAGATAATTCGTTGTATCGATCACATATGTGCACATGTCGATGTGGGTGGCCGGAAGAAAGTTGTATTCAAATTTTTTCGCACAAGTAAAATAAATCACATTTTCTCAACTTTTTCACCACTAACAACTATTTTGTTAATGAACATAGATTTAAAAAAAACATAACGTTATGGATTACACTTTTCAAATTCGAAATTGCCGAGCTTTTTAAATCTATTTTCCCGAAAGCTTATACAGGAAGATACTATGGAGAAAAGCTCGCAAAAGCGTCATAGAAGAGAAGGGATGCTGCAGGGTTGTCACGTGAAAAGCACGAAAGCTCCGATTGGACTATGAAGAGAGCTGGTCCCGGGATTCGTCCCAGTAACCTCATATGACCTCGTGAAAACACATGACCTATTGTTTAGATTTTTATGTACTAATTAAATACTTAACCATATCAATCACCTTTGAATGTCGTTTGGAATAATATTTGATTGGCAATCAAAAAAGTCGATTTTTTCCTTGTTCGGCCCTAACTGAAAAGCTCGCGGATTCCATTTTTGCTTATTACTGTGCCCCAGTAATTTTGATAACAAATTGAATTTCATATTTCATTAGGTTAAATGGCCATCTAGTTAAAACCTTTTACAATTGGGGATGCTGGGTACAGTAGCGTATTGATCTTACAAATAGCACCCCCACTTCTAGCGAGGGCGTTAGCTACCATCAGAAAGCTTCACGTTCAAAGAAGTTCTAAATTGAACTAATTTTTTCAAAATGTTGATAGGTAGGTACAGAGGCCACAAATAATTATTATTATCAATTTTTGAAAGGTAAAATTTTATGCTATTTTCTAAATGTTTCTATTTATTACTTCGTAGTGACATCAAGAAAAAATCTCAGGGCGAAGTAGCTGTTAATTTAATTAAAAGATAAAGAGATGTCTGTTAAATTAATTCAGTGATTGGATGACACGGTCGTGCTGGGCCATTATATCAGACATCGTTTAATCCTCAATGGTTTTCTTACTCCCACGTCAGACATCTCTTTAATCTAATCTTATGAATATCTCAGACATTATTCAATAAGGCGCTTAGTCGGAAATAGCATCGTTTAAAACTTAAACGATGTGAGAAATTACTGTGTGAAACTTGGTGAAACGTAGAAATCTCCACCGACGAAAATGAAAAGTGCGATGCGTGTAACCGATTCATCACGTTCAGAAAATACAATGCTTTGAGGACTCGAAAATTTCAAGACAAAATTAAAACATAAATTTAGGTGTTAAAAAAGAACATTTGTACGTACTTGGCATTTTTTGGAAAGAACGTTCTCTCCACACATTTGTATTCATCTTCAGGCTCTCTAGGCATCAACGGTGTTCTATCGGTTCTTGTGTGTGTAGGCGAAGTATGAGATCCATACCCATCGGCATTTAACTAAAAAAATTCGAAATAAATTTCCTCTTCGTATGGTATAACCGATAGATTAAAATAACTCACCTTAACTACTGTACCTACAGGTTGTTGGTCCATTATGAGTGGTGGAGGTTGTGGTATACTTTTTAAAATTGGTTCCATAGGAATTTGCTCTCCAAGGAGTCTCTCTTTCATTTCGTGAATGTACGGACACCTCTGCATACTTGAAACTCTATACTGAAATTTTTTTTAAATTAACTAAAATATTTACCTGAGAAGAAAGCGAATATAAAAAATTGAATTTTCCGTTACGAGCAGCATTCGCAAAATGACAACCGTAGATGTTTTAAAAACTATAGATTTGTTATATTTATTTTAATTTTTGATAAGCAAATTTGATTTAAATTCAAATTGATTAGTTCTACAAAAGCTCTTTTTATTATATTAAGCATATTTGTTGAAATAAATATAATTTTGTTAACAAACCTCGATAACATTTTTATAAAAGTAAATTAACACAGGAAAAAATAAAAAAGTTTAACATTTAAGCGGATACAAAGTTTTTTTGAACAAAAATAATACGATAAGCATTAAAAGGCTCGCCAAAAGCATTAAAAATAACCGTAAGAAGATTTTTCAGATTTGGGTAATATTTTTTTCACGAATAAGTTACAAATTTGTACAACTACAAACAAACCCTAAACCAATATTAACCGAACGCATCCGTAGGAAGCTTGGAATGAATTGCTAACCCCAACGCAACCCCCTGTCTTAAAAGATAAACATTTTAAAGTGCAAAAACAAACAGCAATAATGAACTTAATTTGAACATAATAAGTTTGAAACTTGATCTTCCAGTAATTTTGCATAACGAAAATAAATTTTTATTGTGTCCATCTAAACGGGTCTAATGCACCTGAAAAATTTAACATGCGTTAAAAACAGGTCACAGTTTAACGCACGTGTTATTTCTATTTGAAGCAATTTCAGAATTAATTTGCGTTGTGGATACCAGGTTTTCTTATCCAAAATTATATTATTCCGTACTATTACAAGATGTTGCAAAAACTCTATTGTACATTTTTTGCATAATAATAATATACCCATTCATAAATACCTAAAATCTACTACTATATAAAATTTAATCTAATAATTATTATATAATTTATACAATATATTTGTAGTTTTTATGTATTGGTTATTATATTATGTTGTTAACATGAGGAAGATCCGTGTAACTCAAGGAAAAATTTTTACATTGTATCAACCCCATAAAATTCTCTCATCATCTCACGGCCCTGAGACGATTTAATAATAAGGCTATTCTTTGGATTTGGAAGAAAATAAAAAATTTTAAATAAATTTAATTTTTTTTATTCATTTCATAACTATTGTTAAAATACGAGTTTATGTAATTATTCATAATTCTATTTAATATGATTATTCTTTGGACTTGGAAGGAAATTAAAAATATTTAAAAAATTAATTGGTTTTAAATTTTTAATATACGAGAAAAATACAATTATTCATAATTATACTGGCAATTTAATTCACGTCAGGATTCCCACTCTTTTGGAATACCTGGAAAAGTCTCGAAATAGGGAATTTAGAAATGAATTTATTTGGGAATACTTGATTTTTAAGAAAAAGTCAGGAAAATTAACAGGCAGTCAAGGAAAATTCTTTGAAACTAGAAAAAAGTTTAAAAGTTATGTTTTTTCAAGTGCCCACTCACGTTTGATTTTTGGAATCGACCCAAGTTTCAAAAAGTCAGAAATTTTCTTTTAGAAAAGTCATTGGAAACCCTAAACTATCTTTGGAGTAAATTTCGAAACCGTTGTATTATCCGAAATCAACTTGACACAGTTCATGAGGATCTAATTGTCAGATATGCTAAATATGATAAGAAGAAACAAATTTATTCCGTTAATTGCAAAAATATATAATTTACCTACCGTGTTTTTAAAGCGACATATAAAAAAAATAAATCTAGCTTAAAAATTTGCAATATGTAGCCTCAAAAGTTCCGCAAAGTTTTTAAATGTTATGAAAGGATTTTGTGGCCGAAAACGTTTGGGAAACGCTGGTGTAGGTGAAGTTTGCTCTACCAAGCATTGAAAAGTGAAAAGTTTGTCTATTATTGCCGGGGGGGGGGGGAGAGTTTAAAAACCCTTCAGTCCTAAAATTAACTTATTTTAAGAAGTGGAAGTTTCACCTACAAAATTGGAAAACAAACACCTGAAAATAGCAATGAACACTGCTGAAAGTTTATGTGCAAAAATAATTTTGATTTAGTGTTTAATTTATTAGTTAATTGTGAAAGTTTAATTTTACTGCAAAACAGAAATAATTTTATAGGATTTGCATTTTTGTTTTTATTTTTTTTAAATTTAAATTTAAATTATTACACAATATGAAGAAATTGTTCAAACTATTACCCATCCAATTTAGTTCGATGAGCACTTTAGATAAAAAATCAGATCTTATGAAAAAAACCTAAAATTAGGGTTTTTTTCACCAGCTATTTGAGCCATTTCAAAGCCGTGGTCAAAAACTTATTTTCTTATGCAAAGAACCTTTACTCTATAGAGTGCATTTGCTCGATACGTCTACACTATTAATTTTAATTTAATCTTTGTTTTTGCATACCTTAAGACCATGCTGATTACTTGCAAAATAGAAAATTCTTGAGTTCAGGTACCACACAAAATTGATAACTTAAAAATGTTGTACAGTAACGACCGACTAAATTCCGTATCGATCAGCAGATAGACTAAATAAAGTTTACTTTAATTTGAATTAAATAAACATAATACCTACATCTTACGTATCACTGGTTCACCTTGCAATTTTTTTGCAAGTAAATATTATCTAAATACAAAAAAGTTTGATTAAATAAATTTCAATAAGTAAACGTTATGTCATGATGGTATTTTTAGCAATATTTTATGAATAAAATTTGCAAGAAAATCCGGAAATTATATAGAAACACACCTTTTGTATATCAACTTGAAAGAAATTATACGTGAACAGAAATGGTAAAGTGTGACGAAAAATTGTCGAATATTTTATTGTGATTTGCATTATGCAAGACCATAATATATTATTTTCATTGGAAGGCGAGGTGCATTGGATCGGTCGCACCCTGTATTTTGTCTTCCTTAAGTGCCTTTTTCGTTCCACAGAGTTTAACATCCCTACTGTTCTGTGAGGTATTGAATAATTGATAAACTGCAAATTTTCTCGCAATATATGATTGATAAAATAACTAAAAAAATGTAAGCTTTCCAAAGTTCATTTCGTAGGCTTGAATAATACAAATTCGAGATATCAGTTATAAAATTTATAACACTTGTGACTATACGATTAGTATCTTCTCATAATGAGATATTTTTTGTTCTTGTATACGCATTAACCAAGTGTTCACTAAAAATAGCTTTACTACCCTTTTCACTAATTTGGTTAAGCTGTATAAAACTATTTTAGATTTAAAAATAAAATTTAAAAATAGTAATAAAACATACAACTCTTTATTTTATTTAGGTATGACTATCATAAATTTTAAATTAAATTAGTTGAAACTGAGATTTATATTATATGATGGTATTGATTTTATATTTAATTTATTAAATATTTGTTCGGAACAATTATTTATAGGAAAATATTCTGAAAGTAACATTAAAAGTTTCACTACAACAATTTTCAGTTTCCATTCTGTAGAAAGCTTTTATTACTATTAGAAGAAAGTCTGAAGCTTCTATATTGGGAAATGTTATGCCAACAGGAAGAGCGAATGTTTAAACGGAAGATCGTTGTTTGCATTAATAAATTTTACGTGACCATTATTAATTATAAAACCTTCTTAATATACAAATTTGTTTTCCATCGATTTTACGATTTTGTCAATTTCCTGTTCCACAAGCGCCGCGTTACCGCCAAGTTTTCTTTTACAACAACTAATTGATTGCAGAATAATAATCAATTAATCACTAGGTAATTTTATAATATTAAAATCGTCGAAGTTCTTCAATAATTTACTATCTTGAAAGAACGGATCACGAATACGCATGTTATGGAAGGCTAAAATTTAGTTTACCTTTCTGAAAACTAATTTCGTGCTGGGCCATTATATCAGACATCGTTTAATCCTCAATGGTTTTCTTACTCCCACGTCAGACATCTCTTTAATCTAATCTTATGAATATCTCAGACATTATTCAATAAGGCGCTTAGTCGGAAATAGCATCGTTTAAAACTTAAACGATGTGAGAAATTACTGTGTGAAACTTGGTGAAACGTAGAAATCTCCACCGACGAAAATGAAAAGTGCGATGCGTGTAACCGATTCATCACGTTCAGAAAATACAATGCTTTGAGGACTCGAAAATTTCAAGACAAAATTAAAACATAAATTTAGGTGTTAAAAAAGAACATTTGTACGTACTTGGCATTTTTTGGAAAGAACGTTCTCTCCACACATTTGTATTCATCTTCAGGCTCTCTAGGCATCAACGGTGTTCTATCGGTTCTTGTGTGTGTAGGCGAAGTATGAGATCCATACCCATCGGCATTTAACTAAAAAAATTCGAAATAAATTTCCTCTTCGTATGGTATAACCGATAGATTAAAATAACTCACCTTAACTACTGTACCTACAGGTTGTTGGTCCATTATGAGTGGTGGAGGTTGTGGTATACTTTTTAAAATTGGTTCCATAGGAATTTGCTCTCCAAGGAGTCTCTCTTTCATTTCGTGAATGTACGGACACCTCTGCATACTTGAAACTCTATACTGAAATTTTTTTTAAATTAACTAAAATATTTACCTGAGAAGAAAGCGAATATAAAAAATTGAATTTTCCGTTACGAGCAGCATTCGCAAAATGACAACCGTAGATGTTTTAAAAACTATAGATTTGTTATATTTATTTTAATTTTTGATAAGCAAATTTGATTTAAATTCAAATTGATTAGTTCTACAAAAGCTCTTTTTATTATATTAAGCATATTTGTTGAAATAAATATAATTTTGTTAACAAACCTCGATAACATTTTTATAAAAGTAAATTAACACAGGAAAAAATAAAAAAGTTTAACATTTAAGCGGATACAAAGTTTTTTTGAACAAAAATAATACGATAAGCATTAAAAGGCTCGCCAAAAGCATTAAAAATAACCGTAAGAAGATTTTTCAGATTTGGGTAATATTTTTTTCACGAATAAGTTACAAATTTGTACAACTACAAACAAACCCTAAACCAATATTAACCGAACGCATCCGTAGGAAGCTTGGAATGAATTGCTAACCCCAACGCAACCCCCTGTCTTAAAAGATAAACATTTTAAAGTGCAAAAACAAACAGCAATAATGAACTTAATTTGAACATAATAAGTTTGAAACTTGATCTTCCAGTAATTTTGCATAACGAAAATAAATTTTTATTGTGTCCATCTAAACGGGTCTAATGCACCTGAAAAATTTAACATGCGTTAAAAACAGGTCACAGTTTAACGCACGTGTTATTTCTATTTGAAGCAATTTCAGAATTAATTTGCGTTGTGGATACCAGGTTTTCTTATCCAAAATTATATTATTCCGTACTATTACAAGATGTTGCAAAAACTCTATTGTACATTTTTTGCATAATAATAATATACCCATTCATAAATACCTAAAATCTACTACTATATAAAATTTAATCTAATAATTATTATATAATTTATACAATATATTTGTAGTTTTTATGTATTGGTTATTATATTATGTTGTTAACATGAGGAAGATCCGTGTAACTCAAGGAAAAATTTTTACATTGTATCAACCCCATAAAATTCTCTCATCATCTCACGGCCCTGAGACGATTTAATAATAAGGCTATTCTTTGGATTTGGAAGAAAATAAAAAATTTTAAATAAATTTAATTTTTTTTATTCATTTCATAACTATTGTTAAAATACGAGTTTATGTAATTATTCATAATTCTATTTAATATGATTATTCTTTGGACTTGGAAGGAAATTAAAAATATTTAAAAAATTAATTGGTTTTAAATTTTTAATATACGAGAAAAATACAATTATTCATAATTATACTGGCAATTTAATTCACGTCAGGATTCCCACTCTTTTGGAATACCTGGAAAAGTCTCGAAATAGGGAATTTAGAAATGAATTTATTTGGGAATACTTGATTTTTAAGAAAAAGTCAGGAAAATTAACAGGCAGTCAAGGAAAATTCTTTGAAACTAGAAAAAAGTTTAAAAGTTATGTTTTTCAAGTGCCCACTCACGTTTGATTTTTGGAATCGACCCAAGTTTCAAAAAGTCAGAAATTTTCTTTTAGAAAAGTCATTGGAAACCCTAAACTATCTTTGGAGTAAATTTCGAAACCGTTGTATTATCCGAAATCAACTTGACACAGTTCATGAGGATCTAATTGTCAGATATGCTAAATATGATAAGAAGAAACAAATTTATTCCGTTAATTGCAAAAATATATAATTTACCTACCGTGTTTTTAAAGCGACATATAAAAAAAATAAATCTAGCTTAAAAATTTGCAATATGTAGCCTCAAAAGTTCCGCAAAGTTTTTAAATGTTATGAAAGGATTTTGTGGCCGAAAACGTTTGGGAAACGCTGGTGTAGGTGAAGTTTGCTCTACCAAGCATTGAAAAGTGCTTAAGTTTGTCTATTATTGCCGGGGGGGGGGGGGAGAGTTTAAAAACCCTTCAGTCCTAAAATTAACTTATTTTAAGAAGTGGAAGTTTCACCTACAAAATTGGAAAACAAACACCTGAAAATAGCAATGAACACTGCTGAAAGTTTATGTGCAAAAATAATTTTGATTTAGTGTTTAATTTATTAGTTAATTGTGAAAGTTTAATTTTACTGCAAAACAGAAATAATTTTATAGGATTTGCATTTTTGTTTTTATTTTTTTTAAATTTAAATTTAAATTATTACACAATATGAAGAAATTGTTCAAACTATTACCCATCCAATTTAGTTCGATGAGCACTTTAGATAAAAAATCAGATCTTATGAAAAAAACCTAAAATTAGGGTTTTTTTCACCAGCCATTTGAGCCATTTCAAAGCCGTGGTCAAAAACTTATTTTCTTATGCAAAGAACCTTTACTCTATAGAGTGCATTTGCTCGATACGTCTACACTATTAATTTTAATTTAATCTTTGTTTTTGCATACCTTAAGACCATGCTGATTACTTGCAAAATAGAAAATTCTTGAGTTCAGGTACCACACAAAATTGATAACTTAAAAATGTTGTACAGTAACGACCGACTAAATTCCGTATCGATCAGCAGATAGACTAAATAAAGTTTACTTTAATTTGAATTAAATAAACATAATACCTACATCTTACGTATCACTGGTTCACCTTGCAATTTTTTTGCAAGTAAATATTATCTAAATACAAAAAAGTTTGATTAAATAAATTTCAATAAGTAAACGTTATGTCATGATGGTATTTTTAGCAATATTTTATGAATAAAATTTGCAAGAAAATCCGGAAATTATATAGAAACACACCTTTTGTATATCAACTTGAAAGAAATTATACGTGAACAGAAATGGTAAAGTGTGACGAAAAATTGTCGAATATTTTATTGTGATTTGCATTATGCAAGACCATAATATATTATTTTCATTGGAAGGCGAGGTGCATTGGATCGGTCGCACCCTGTATTTTGTCTTCCTTAAGTGCCTTTTTCGTTCCACAGAGTTTAACATCCCTACTGTTCTGTGAGGTATTGAATAATTGATAAACTGCAAATTTTCTCGCAATATATGATTGATAAAATAACTAAAAAAATGTAAGCTTTCCAAAGTTCATTTCGTAGGCTTGAATAATACAAATTCGAGATATCAGTTATAAAATTTATAACACTTGTGACTATACGATTAGTATCTTCTCATAATGAGATATTTTTTGTTCTTGTATACGCATTAACCAAGTGTTCACTAAAAATAGCTTTACTACCCTTTTCACTAATTTGGTTAAGCTGTATAAAACTATTTTAGATTTAAAAATAAAATTTAAAAATAGTAATAAAACATACAACTCTTTATTTTATTTAGGTATGACTATCATAAATTTTAAATTAAATTAGTTGAAACTGAGATTTATATTATATGATGGTATTGATTTTATATTTAATTTATTAAATATTTGTTCGGAACAATTATTTATAGGAAAATATTCTGAAAGTAACATTAAAAGTTTCACTACAACAATTTTCAGTTTCCATTCTGTAGAAAGCTTTTATTACTATTAGAAGAAAGTCTGAAGCTTCTATATTGGGAAATGTTATGCCAACAGGAAGAGCGAATGTTTAAACGGAAGATCGTTGTTTGCATTAATAAATTTTACGTGACCATTATTAATTATAAAACCTTCTTAATATACAAATTTGTTTTCCATCGATTTTACGATTTTGTCAATTTCCTGTTCCACAAGCGCCGCGTTACCGCCAAGTTTTCTTTTACAACAACTAATTGATTGCAGAATAATAATCAATTAATCACTAGGTAATTTTATAATATTAAAATCGTCGAAGTTCTTCAATAATTTACTATCTTGAAAGAACGGATCACGAATACGCATGTTATGGAAGGCTAAAATTTAGTTTACCTTTCTGAAAACTAATTTGACCAAAGGTAGCTTGGCGTGATCAGTGGTTAAGCCATTAAATCATAGACCTTATGGAGTAAGTATATTATTTTTTATATAAATCTGGCCAATTAACAGACGTCAAGATCAAAAAAGGAAGAAAATACTTGAAATCTGCACAGCATGTGTTCACATAATAAATTTAGAATTATGATTGTTTGGCAAATATAATATGTAGGTCATGCAGACATTAATATGTTATGCGACGTTTCGAACACTATATTAGTTCATCTTTAAGGCTATAAAATATAATTGGTTGATTCGTGGTTAATGTATCCTGAAAAGTGATATTAACTATAAATCTGTATTTTATAATAATAACCACAAAATGCACAAAACACTCCAGTGTTTTGGAAAAAAAATGTCGCTAGGCTGTTTTATAGCCCTAAAAATGCACTAATAAAGTTTCGAACACCGCACAATATACCTATTGTTGTTACACTGACCAATTCCTCAACAATTATAATTCCAACAGGTAGATACATGAAATTTTTCAAAAAATAGATTTCGACACTTTTCATTTTCTATTTCAGATTTAAGTGAAAAACTAGTAAATGTATTTTGAATTTCCGATTTTTAAATTACAAATTTATTATATTTTATCTCGTCGAGACGAGAATTTAATTAATTTAAAAAGTAATCAATTTTATAAGATTTAGCAGTCTGCAATTGACCTTATTTTCCACACGTGAACTTGGTAAATTGAAATAAATTTAAATACACAAGACGATTCATTAAAACTTACCTAAATCTATACATAAGTATTTGTCAAAAGCTTCTTTTTATTGTCGTAGGAAAATACAATGTGATAATCATTCGGGGGTTCTGAAAGCTCAAACTTTTCTTTCTTCTATTCAAAAATCCTTATATGAAAAGCATTGCAACCTCTTTTTGAATGAAGCTATTAAAATGTGGGTTACTACTAAATATATTCTGAAGTGCATGTCTGAGGGTATTACATCTAAGTGTAACGGAGTAACACAAAATACCGGAAATTAAGTTTGTTATTTACGAAACAATGTGTAAAAATCGTGCTCACAACTGGTCTAGAGCGATTAGGTCGAAGAACTCGCGACCGGAGTCGGTACGTTACTACGGTTACGGTTCGAGTGCGATCCTCGATCCGGATTTATTCCCGTAACCCTATACTCTGCTTTTCCAACATGAAAAAGTAGTACTATCATAAAAGAACACCATTGACAACACGCAATCCGACAAAAACAGAGTTTCTAATTTTTTGATGATATGATGCTGAACCATCTAATGCTAAAGAAAGCAGAACATATTCGTTTAATTACTCTTAATTCAAATTGGGAAAGTGAGAAATTCAGATGCAAAAAATTAACTAACTGTATAATGCTGTTAATTTGTTAGTATGCTTTTGGCCGAAAGCCATACTTTTTTATCTACAAAATTTAAACTTGTTTTTTCCAATTATTGTGTTTTCAAATAGTTGATACACTTAACTATTTTAGTTATATTAATAAATTTGCCATTGTAATTTTAGTTTCCTCTACAATTTAGTGGGAATTGAGAGTAAGAGGTAGCGTCCAAAAAGTTGTACCTTGTTGAATAAACATTTCTCAAAGAGATTCGAAAACAAGTTTGCCACTTAGAAATGTTTATGTCTATTGTCTACCAGTAAAATTATATAACTGTTTTTTATCACAAGCTAAGGATGCAAAACATTTCGGCATGCGTCTTGACAGGAGCCTGACATGGTGAAACACATTTTCAATAAGCGCAAATAACTTTGAATCAAATTTAGACAACTGTATCTACTGGTTAATTAGAGAAAAATTTCAATTGTCTCCGACAAGCAAATTAATATTTTACTTATGAAGCTATAATTTAAATCCACATGAGCAGGTGGACATACGACATCCAATTTTAGGAGATTCCTGGTTGTTGGAATTATAATAAAAGTGTTACAAAACTAAACCACTGTAATATGATATTTTCTCATAAAGCGGTTTCCAATGCTAGTTTAATTTGTACCCTAAAACTATTTTTAATGTTCCGTAAAAATATAAAACTGAGATTATTAATGGTGCATAAAATGTCCTACGCTTAATCAAAGAATAAATTATAATTGAAAATAAAATTAGAAAACATTTTGTTAGAAAATGAAAAATTAATTGAAGATTTGAAGTGAAAAACTTAACTAAAGGTAAGAGAATAAAATATTTAGAAAATAATAAAATAAAAGAAAATTGATTCTTTGCTAAAAATGATTAAAATGAAAAAATTACAAATAGTAAAATAACACAGAAATTCAAGAAAGTCAACTGAAAACTGATCAGAAATGAATAACTTTGAAAAAAATTCAGAATGGTTTCAAGAAGTAAACCCTTACTAACGGTGAATTGTTAAGGCCCCAACTTCACAAATAATTTTATAAAATTTTATAAATTCATCATAATTTTGAATGAGATTTAAAAATTCCATTAAAAATTAAACAACAAAACAATTCGATATCGCTATACGAATAAATTAAAAATTTCAATTAAAAAACAAACTTTTATTATACATAGATCTGATAAAAACGTGGTATTTTAGTACACATTTTTTGTAAATAAAATATTTTCATAAAGACTAATATTAAAATTATTAAATTGTAACTATTAGTACAAATCCATGCATTCTTTGCTAAAAACAAAAATGTTGTTACAATTCAGATTTAATGAAATAGTATTACTAATTTAAAAAAGAGAGAGAGAGGGGGGGCAAAATTGAATTGAAAAATTAGAAAAAAGTTTATATAACTTGTACTGTTACTGTTAAATAAACAAATTTTAAATTCCGCATTTATATTTTATTTTTCTCTATTATTTTTCCAACGAGGTGAGCCTTACTTTTAAGCTTCTTCTTTTAGTTATACCCATGTCCATTCATTTGGTACTGAAAACCAGGGTTGCTAGGAAAGGGTTGCGCGCAAAAATATTACCTTTTTATGTTTTAGGGGGACCAAATAATTCACCATCGCACACCTACAACTCCGTTATTTATGAACGGATTGTTTATCTGGAATCGAGATTTGTTTTTACATAAAAAATATTATGGTTTTACATTATGGCGACCCAACTGACAAAAAGCGGAGGTGGCAAAGTAAAAATTAAAAAATCTCCTGCGGCCTATATTACGATAAAAATTGTTACGTAAAATAAAATAAATTAGAAAATATTTCCTGTAATTTATTTTATCGTGGCCATTATTTTGTATGTGATGAAAGAATCTATAGATTACGCATTTTCGCAAATAAAAATAGTTTCAAAAATACTAATATGAAAAAAATGTTAAAATAATTGAATTTCAACTATTAAATCAAGTGCATACATACATGTTTTAGTCAAAACCAAGAAGTGAAAGAGCGAATAAACAATTATAAATATAACCTAAGGGGGGGGGGGGGGGGCTAAACTAAAGTTTAAAAAATAACGGAATAATATTTACGTAACGACATTTCTGATTTTGAAGGTTCGACAAATCCTGAATAACTATTTTTCTAAATTTTCGGTTTCTGGTATAAAAAATTAATTGTAATTAATTAATCTAATAAAATTACGGTTTTCAGCATTCATTAAAGCATTATTAATTATTGCTAAAATTTCAAATAAAAAACTAAAATATTCTATTTATGAGGAGGCAAATCTAGATTCGAAATAAACAAATTCAAATGAAAAAATCAAGATTCCATCGAATTTAGGAGTCCGATGGTGAAATATTGAATCGAATTAAATTTTTGTCCGTATTTATTGTAAAAATCTTTTTTAGAGTAGACTTTGAGGCGTTCTAACGTCACAAATATTTATTTTACAAAAAAATTAGCTAGCCAAGATTATAGGAAATTTTTTTAGATCAATTCATTACAGGACTATTTTGATCGTAATATGAACCGGAAAGGAGATATCGTCGAAAAACCTTTTCGTCGCCATTTTTGCAATATTCAAAATAACTACAAAATTTCAAAAACATCAGAAAACTTTTCTAGCAAAATTACCTAATGACCGAACTAATTGGTGCTTGTATCTGTTATATAATTGGACAAAAAGGGGCCTACAAATTGTCGTCGAGACACTTCAATCTTAATAATTAGAATTTTTCCCTCTTTAAAACTCATTTGTTCAAAAAAATGCCGTCTCTTTAGAATTATGCACTTATATTATTTACATGCACAATCAATCAATTTATAAATTCACTTGTAACTTGTGACCTACATTATAATTTAAAAAATGCATTAAATATTATACACATGCTCTTAAAAGTCTGATATTTTGAAAAAGACCATAACATCTAAAGTCATAGGATTTTTGTTTATTATTTTATTTATTGAGATCATTCACAAAATACGAAACTCAAAAAGAAATAACAACAATAAAACTAGACTTACGAGTTTAACCCTACATTTAATAGTTTTTTGAAGTCGAGCGTTTTCTTTGTTCATTTTAACAACATCGACTCGTTAATCCATCAAGTTTCATTTTCTTTAAAAAAAATCATAACGTTAACACAGGTTTAGGAAATTTAAACATCAAAAATTAGGACACTACTGAAATCATTATTAAATGTGTGTTACTAGATATAGCTTGAAAGTTTGCCGTTGGACGTCGCGGGAGCGCCACTATCTTATACCGAAAGCGTCGTGCAGTCTGCCACAATTCGCGCTTTGTTTTACGAAACCTCTATTTTGATCTCTTTGTGTGCAACCCCTTTGCGATATGAAGCAGCGGGGTGTGAATAGTTTTATTGGAAAAAAAAATATTAAGAAAACCTGATAGAGAAGTTGAGTGAAATATTGATGAAGAAACAGAATTTGTGAATTCTAAGCTCCAACAATTATTACGATAATGTTGATGCAAAAACCGGACATTTGAAAATAAATAATTTTGGCCGACAATTATATCAAGTAAAAAATCTTACATCCCTTTCAAGTTTATGGTAAATTACCCATTGAATTAGTTTGTAAATTTAATTTGTAACGCCACTGCTTCAAAAGATAACTATTTCGATATCACCTGATGATTCGTTTAGCATAAATTGTGCTCAAATTAGAAATCATCGTGATAAAAAAAAACAACATAAAAATTACCTTTGTTGACCACACGCTGGGTCCAAAAATTGCTGAAATAAGTTGTATGGCGATGATGGAAAACTGGGCTTCAGTGACATCGATTTTTCCAAACCTCAACGTCCCCGAAACATAAGTCTGCCAATGGGCGCAATAGAAGAGCGTCATTGCACAAAAGCACTAAAAGGTGAAAAATTAGAAAAACAACAAGGCAAGATTGCAAGTCGACTCACTTGAAAAAACATCCAACCTGGATAATACCCCAATTGTACAGCTATGCACGCCGATAAGGCAACGAAAATTGTGGATATCGAATCGCACCCATGATCAAATAGTTCACCCAAGGGTGATGCTGTATTAGTACGTCGGGCTTGTTTTCCATCTATCGCATCCAAGCTCTGATAAACAAATAATCCTAGCGCACATAGGAAGCACGCCCATCGTGGTGCTTCGAGTTTTGCGTCCGGAGAGTACCTTAAATGGCAAGCGATGAGACTATAAGAAAGTGTTCGTGCGTGCGTGTGTGTGTGTAGGAAAGGAAAACTCACCACACCAATATAAGCGTTGTTAATATGTTTATAAGTAATCCGACAACTGTGATTAGGTTAGGTGCCAACCAAAGGGGCACACGTCCAACTAACCATGTCCACCAAGGTTGTAAAAATATGTCGCATATACTATTACTACTACACGAATATTTATGTTCACTTAGTCTTTTTAACTGGACGTTTGATAATAATTTTTGTTTGTAAAATTTCATCTTACAACTAACGACCTAATTTATAATAAAAAAGAAACACTCGCACACATTCACGAGGAAACCTGTTTAATTTACTGTTAAGTTGCACTAATTTTTTTAATAAATGCGTTAAATAAAGCGTAACAAATGAAACGTCAACATTGTTGAAAAACTTGATAACACAAAATTTCTTTTCCACTTTGGTACAGTCGGTATGGTCGTATGATGTATTCTGTAACGAAACTAAACGATTAATCTTGGGGCGATTTCGTGATATTTGCGAACAATTCGCTATCTCCCTTCGTCTCTTCTTCGTGTCGTTATCGACATCTCGCTCCTTCACGAATAATCTTAAATAAAGCCCCATTTACATACATACACGCGTAGCTTTTTTCTAATGGAGAAATTTCATCAAAACAAACCATTTCTTATCTGTCATTACTCATTATTGTAGTTTTGATTCAATTTTTATATTATTCCTGTCATGTATTTCCTGTTATCAAAATTTTTGTGACAAAATCAGGTCTATAATTTTCAAAAATAATTATTTGAAATATTGCAAACTCCCAGCCATATCATAGAGGAATAGATGTACGAAAATTGAAAGCCGAGTACTGCTCATGATTCGAGCGGTAAAATAGTATATTATAGGCCAAGGTTGTGAAGGCCGTAATTATTGCCCTAGCGCCAAGATTATATTGCGAGGTGCTTTGCACCGAGGAATATAAGGCGCGGAGGCAATAATGGTCTTCACAACCGTGGTTTATATACGATTTTTTTCACTACTAGATTTATTAAAACCATTTTTTTAAATTCTTTTTAATACAAAAATTTTCAAATTTAAAATATTTATTTCAAATGACACTTTTGTTTTGTTGATTTGATAGTTATTGACAAATTTAGGTTATTAAATAAAATAAATCGCGGTTCGTCAAATTAACAATGAATGGCGTGGCGTTGTCACTTGCTGTCACATTTAATTCGATTTTTTTAAATTTTTAAAATTAAATTAATGTATGCGAAAATAAATTGAATTTATTTTTTTGGGAATACCGAAAGATGGCGCCACATTTAGCAAATTTGGTCAACTTTTCGTGTGAAGTAATGATAAGGACCATCATTGCGAATTTTGTTCCCACCACGCCAGATGCCATTGTCAGATGAAGGAGAAGGCCGGCTACGCCGGGATGCTCCATCAAGTTCATTCCAGAAACCATTTTGTTCCCAAGTGTCAATTTGACAAGTAAATTTTAAGCTAATTGATAATATTGTAGAAATAATATCATAAATCAGTTTTTATTGAGCAGCTCCATTGTAGTGAATGTTATAAAGCCTTTCTGGTTAAATACACAGTGAAATCAAGTTTAACAAGTATAAATCTCGGCCGTAAATTCATTCAACTGGCGAACCCACCAGCCAATCCCAGTATTTCATCCCTCTCGGATAATGACCAATCGTCCGATATACCTTCAAACTTCGAAACCGAAATACAAAGCAGCCAACACAAGAAGAGATTAAGACGTACTATAAATCACGCAAAAAGACTTAAGTTAGTAAAACCAAAGCTCAAATGTAGTGAAAAAGACACTTCAAATAATATTAAGTCCCTCAAAAACGTTAAACTCGATACAAAAACAAATCCTATTCAAGTAGACAATAATAGTGACAGTGATTTAGCAGCAAATGCCATGGCCGATCCACCTATCATCCCGCTACCAGCCCTAGTGCCACCACTCCAGCAGACAGTAGACCCTGCAACACTCATGGACATCGGAGGAGACTCCCAGGCCAGCTTAGCAGCACTCACGCCACTATCCATACATAACAGATTCGGCATCCTAGCCGACCTGCCAGCCCAGCGTGACAGAGACCAATCCCGCCCGAGTGGTTCACAGTGGACCACAGTTCGTTCCACCCCACGGCAACGAACTGCAAACAAGCCGCCACCCCTCATAATCACCAGGCCCATTGGAAACCTGAAGCAGTTTGTCGAAGAATCCCGTCCATTCATCAAAGGAGAAATTCGAGTCCAACACGTCCGGGGACACTCATGGGTCTACTTGGACAATATGGATGATCATCGAGCCCTCAAAACCGAGCTGTTTTCAGGCGGAGTTGAGGGCTACACATTTACCCCAGCCAGTGAGAAGGCCATAAAGCTCATCATGAAAGGATCGCCCTACTTGGACGCCCCCTATGTCAAGGAGCAATTGATGGATACCCACAAGATCGAGACCCAAAACGTAACCCAACTAAAGAACAAGTACGGAGACGTCACCGGCTCCTTCTTGATCTTATTTGCCCCAGCCGTCACCCAGAACCAAATAAAAGCCGTCCGCCATGTTGGTGCAGCTATGGTAAAGTTCGAAGAATACAACAAGAGGAATATCCGTCCACAGTGCCATCGTTGCCAGAACTATGGTCATGGTAGCTCCAACTGCAACGTAAAACCTAGGTGCGTTAAGTGCTTAGGAGATCATCTCACCCACAACTGTGCCCGCAAGGAAAAAGATGAAGAAGTCCGCTGCTGCAACTGCAATGGGAACCATGCTGCCAACTACTCCCAGTGTCCTGCCTACCTCAAATATGCATCACAGGTGAGTGCAAACGCCCAACGCCGTGCACAACATTCAATTTCAAACACACAAAATTATTTGCAACCCCAATCACAACCAACAGCACCCACACTTAATAGACAGAACTTTCCAGTACTACCGACAAGACAGACGTACCCCCAATTTCAATCCCCGACAGCAGAACGACTAACCTACTCTCAACAATTACAGTACAAACCTCAGGACGCTCCTCAAGCAACACGGACAAACCCGACCGGTGACATCAATGGCCTACTCAAAGTAGCTCTCGAAATTAGACAAATGATTGACATTCCGAGGTTAATGGCAGTCATGATACAATGAACTTTTAAGATATGATACTAAGGAGTCTCAATTGCGTTCGGTTCTGCGCATGACGTCACGCGGTAAGGAGACGCGACTTTATTTAAATACAAGTATGGAAATTATATGGCAAATAAGATCAAATAATGAAAATTAGTGATTATTTTTTACTTTAAATCACAAATATTCTGCGTCATAAGGCAGTAAGTACTTTATTTTCGAAATTAAGTATTTATATTTACAGCTTTTTACGCAGATTTCAAAAATATAAATAACTCAATTTCCAAAAAACAGAACTTACTGCCTTCTTCCTTATGACGGCAGTATTGAAATAAAACACATTTAGTAATAAGATTATAAAATAATATATATTTAATAATATCCTAAAAAAGAAACGGTTTACCACAATAAAACATGTTTTCTTCTTTTCAATGAAAAGAAAAAAATCTAAAAGCATACATTTTAAAATTTCAGAAATTAAATGAAGACCTACATTTTATTTTATAACTATTTAATTTTACAAACTACATTAAGCCCTAAATTTTATTTTATACATTGTCGTGTTTTTATTTATTTTCTTCACTACAAACCAAATAAATTCCCTTACGGTTGATGTTTTGGTCACCAATCAAAAGATAATTTATATGAAATTTTTATAGTTAGCTATAGATCAATTTAATCTACAAACGTCAATGAAATATTTACAAGTAAGCGTTTGAACAAATAATTGTCTCAGACCGTATCCAGAGTTGTTATAAATCGAAAAATAAGCAAATCATCAATGAAGTCGAAGACTTAAATATATTATAGCTGTTTCAACTTTAAACACAATTTTTTTATTTTAATAATCTCGTTTCGCACTCTTTCCAATAGTGCATTTCTGTAGCCAACAATTTTCGTCTATTAACTGCACTAAAATCCCACACTTCTGCGCACTTCCATAATTTTATTTTATAACTTTATAAATTTTATGAGCAATTGTTAAATCAGATGCGCTAGTAATGTCTAAAAGCTTCTCAATGACATTTTTGTTAATTTCCTTGCCTTCGATTATAAAACCACTATCAACAAAATGATTCCTAATTAATTTAACGAGGTGAGGGACATCGGCAAATACATAAATTCTATGTTCGTTCGAAGGATTTTTAAACCAGGTTTTTTCTGGGGTTATTTCCAATTGATTATGTAATGATCTATTCCCTCCCCCAAGATCACTGACCATACCCACAATTTGGAAACCTATAAAAATACAACGATTAAGAGCAGTTAGGTACATGGTTTGTTAATATTACTCACCGAATTTTCAACATAATTTATGATTTCAAATAAAAGATCCTTAGTCGTTTTACAATCGAGGTCATAAAATATTGGTTGTTTCCAATTTGAAAATAATCCTCTCAGCATGACAACTTGTGCATAGGTTGATGGCTTTAATGTTTCATCGTTAGCCTTGTCATACAAGTGATTTTGCGAACTTTTATTTCATCGAATGACAATACACATACTTTTTCCATATTGTTCATCTCTTGCAGTTTGATCACATTAAATACTGGTCTTTACGGCTGCAAGCTATTTTCCAAGCCTTACAAAGTCCTGGGTCAGTCGGAAAGCAGAAAAACATCACATCACCTTTTTTATAATTTTTGGCTCCATCATCCATATTACAACCAAATATTGCACACCGCATTATTAATGTAACGTAAATTACTGATTCACCACAAAAAACGAGCAAAAACAATAACACAAAACTGAAAAATTTCAGCTACAACAACTAAAACCGTTATGCGTTCGGAGTTACGTACCACAACAACACTTTCTTACTTACATGTGACGTGACGTTTTAAACAAGATGGCGCGGGACCTGCGTAATATCATACCTGGTAAATTTATTATATCATGAATGGCAGCAATCTTTGGCAGCAATGGCAGTCATGCTCGAGATTCGTGAGCGAATGGCAGGGGTTCATGACGTCATCGAACAGGTCAACATCATGACAGACATTGCTGCCAAATACAGTAATTAAATTCAAACAATTAACGCAACTTAAACTTATTACTTGGAACGCTGACGGAATCACCCCTAAATTTAACGAACTTCAAGCCCTGATAAACGAACGAGACCCAGACATAATACTAATACAACAATCCAGGTTGAACAGACGAAATCCCTCGAAATTACCAAACTACAACCTTGTAAATAATCCAAACGGACAGTGCCACGGACTACTGACCTACATAAAAACTACCATTAACCACTCGACTTCAGACGCTACGCCGACTTTGCTAGCCGAAACGCAGACCATCGCACTCGACGGGCTCACAGTAGTCAACTGCTACCTGTCACCTGTCCCCATCGACGACGCACGATACGAACGAACTCGACACATTATTCAACGCCGCTGATAAAGTCGTCATAGCGGGCGACTTTAACGCAAGACATGTGCTATGGAACAATACCGTTACGAACCAATTCGGCCGCATGATTTACAATTACATTCAGAACAAACCCTTATTTTTAACCGACTTCAAAAAAGGAGGAGGTTATCAATTCGTCTGTATGTTTTTTTTTTTATGTTTGTTACCTCATAACTCCGTCATTTATTAACCGATTTTCAAAATGTTTTCACAATTCGAAAGGATATAGTTTCAGATTGGTCCCATTTAAATTTCATCAAAATCGGTTGAGTACTTTGGTTTTTATAAATTAAATAAGACGGTCATCTGCAATTATTATCCCACCCTGACGAACCCACCCACATAAATTACAGCGATCAAGTCCCCTCAACCATTGATTTTGTTATTTCCAAAAACCTAATCATCCATTCCATCACAACCCTTGATAAACTCAGTTCCGATCACCTTCCCGTAGAATTCATAATTGGCTCCACCAACATCCCCGTCAACCCTCCTAGACCACTAACGAGGACAAATTGGAAAAAATTAGGCAATGATTTACAAAACATGAAAATTATACACGACATTAAAACGAACAAGGACATCGACGATGCGGTAGTCGGCTTCACCGACCGCATCAACGAAATTTACGAATCCAATACCACTAAAAACCCGCCCCCAAACCACAAGCTCCTCCTTCCCCAGGACATACTTGACAAAATTTCACGCAAAAACAAATTAAGAAAAATTTTCCAACGATACAGATTCCCTACCCTAAAAACTCAAATCAACAAACTTACAAAAGACATTAACAACGCCATCAGCGCAATCAAAATCAAAAACTGGAACAAAACTTTATCCGACATCACCCCACAAAACATTAAAAAAGTTTGGACAATTACAAAAGCATTAAAAAATAAAAATTACGACACTTCCTTCCCTACCCTCCAAACCACCCAAGGTCCTGTCACATCCAACCTGGACAAGGCAAACACCATTGCGACGATGTACTTGTCCCATCACAACCTCACAGCCCACCTCTCCGATCCGGTCACAAATTACAATGTTCAAATTTCAAAAAATATAGTAAAATATAACCAATTCCTCACTCCTGATGATGACTTAACTTCCCCTCAGGAAGTTAAGCAAATCATCAAAAAACTTAAAAACAAAGCTCCCGGATCGGATAACATAGCAGCCATCCTAATCAAAAAATTCCCAAGAAAGTCAATCCTCCAACTTTACTACATCCTTAACGCCTGCATTAAAAATCAGTACTTTCCTTCCGCTTGGAAGAATGCAGTCGTCATCCCCATCCCCAAACCCGGAAAACCAAAATCCAACCCTTCCAGTTATCGACCCATCAGCCTTTTACCTACCCTCTCCAAAGTTTTGGAAAGGGTCATCCTCACCCGTCTCCAACAATTCGACGAGACGAATGACACCATAATTCATGAGCAGTTTGGATTTCGGGCAAACCACAGCACGGTCATGCAGCTAGCTTTGCTCGTTGACCAAATTACCATGAATTATAATATGAAGACAACCACCACGACAGTCACCCTAGACATAGAAAAAGCTTTCGACACCATTTGGCACGACGGACTCATCCACAAACTTTATCAGCGGAACTACCCACCGCACCTCATCAAAATTATAGCCAGCTTCCTCGACAACAGATCTTTTCAAGTTAAAATTAAAGATTCCCTTTCAACCCCCCAAAACATCCCCGCCGGAGTCCCACAAGGCTCCATCCTATCCCCAACCCTGTTTAACTACTATATAAATGGCATACCAAAAAACGAACGGACGAAACTTTCACTTTACGCCGACGACACCGCAGTGACATCCCAATCCCTCCAAAAAAACAAATCCATAGACTATTTACAACGACACATAAACATACTAGAAAATTATTATTCAACCTGGAAACTCAAAATTAATGAGGACAAGACGACACTCACGGCTTTCTCACAACGACAAGACCAACTTACTAACAGACTCAAAATTAACGGAATTGACATCACACAAACCCCTACAGTCAAGTACTTAGGGGTCACTTTGGATGAAAGACTCACTTTTAGACCACACTTACAACAGACTGCCAGAAAGGCACAAAAAATCATGCACGCACTCTTTCCCCTACTGACCTACAAAAATCAACTTGACCCTAAAATTAGACTGACGATTTATAAAATGTGCATAAGACCCATACTACTATACGCTGCCCCGATTTGGAGTAAAGCCTCCAAATCAAACCTCAAGACTGTACAAATTGCCCAAAACAAGTGTCTCCGAGTCATTTCCGGAGCTCCACGCCACACAGAAATACACGACCTTCACGAACTTGTTCAAATACCCCGACTGACGCATGTTATCCGTGACACCGCCTATAAATTTTTCACTCACACGGTACGGCAAAACCGACACACATCACACCTTGCACACAACACAGACTGCTACATCACATCCTCCTTTAATAAATTTTTTATTTTTTTTTTACCACGGCGCGGGGTTTTTTGCACTCGTTTTTGCCCCGAAATACCACCCCTACCAACCCCCATTCCTAATCATCCTTCCAAATGAACCTGTTTAAATCCCCTGGGATAGGTACGGTTAAAAACCTCAAGTGTAAATAATATGTATTTTGTAAATAAATTGTATATAATTTTTACAACTAATATGTAGCTAAGAATTTGTAATTAAAGAGTATTTTGATTGATTGATTGAATTTTTGCCCCGCCTTTTTCGGGGGGATCTACTCTCCAAAACAGCAACTCGGGCTAAAGTTGTTAGCATGATGTTCGTACAGTTTTATTTTGCGCGACAGCCCTCGCGCAAGCGCTCGTGCTGTCAAGGCAAAAAAAACTGTACTCGATCATGCTAACAACTTTAGCCCTAGTGCGCTACGGTCGCTCGGATTTAAACTACGACATCGATTTTTAAACAGTCTATAAAACACTAGTTGCCTTAATAGCTATTATAATACTGAAACATAAAAAAATTATTAAACAAAATACATTCAGGCTGAAAGAAAGTATGAAATATATTATAACTGGCATTAATTTTGTAACCGGCAAGTTCAACAGCGAGTAATGAACCTTTTTCTCAAATATCTTTTTCTCAACCATAATTTTTAAACCAACCTTTTTTGTAGAAAATAAAATTATCTACAAAAATGATCTTTGCAACTTTTATCGTCAAGTCCGTCATTTCGTTTTGCGTTCAAGTTCAACGTGCGCGTTTTTCTGCAACATTGACAGAATTGTGGAATTGAATGTGTGAATTGAATTGTACATTTTAATTATGGAATTGAAAATCCACAAAACAGCGCATTTTCTGTGCCCTCAAAAAATATTTTTCGTGGTGCAAACGATTTTTAAACCTTCTTTTGTATATCTTATAGCTATTATAACACACAAATTTTACTATTGTGAAGTTGTCTCTATATTACCTATGCATCTTCTCGAGGACGAAATTTTCAACAAACAAAGGTCCTTGCAGTTTTTTAGTATAACGAACGTAAATTTTTTTATTATGCGAAGTTATGCACATTCGGACGATGCTGATTTAAACTGAAAAAATTATAATTTTTTGTTTTTACGTTTTTCCTTTATTTTCGTAGTCTTTTATGTAAGACATGCATAACACTTTTTTAAAATTAAATTAGCTCGAAAACGCGAGCGATTTAAAACCCCCATTAAGTGAGCCGAGAGGCCGAGTAACCATATCCGACTAGTATGTTATTAGATTATTTTTCAGATATGGTTCGTTAGATGCAATGGATGGTCAGATGGAATATTGCTCAACTAAAGTTAGTACCTAATTTTGATTCTAATAATAAAATGTAATAAAGTAAAAAATTTATTTTTAGGATAAAATTCAGCTTGGCGAATTATTTCCTCTCATAGAACGTGCTCATTGTGACTTATCGAAAGTTATTGATGTGATGGAAAGATGTAACTTGGAAGTTACTTCGTGTATATGTAATAGTACCGCAAATGAAACGACAAAATCGATACCAACAATCACAATATCGGAGTCGCCTTCCCAAAATCCCGGTGCTTCAGGTACTATACCCAAGTTAGTTTCAAGATATGATTGGCGAGACTCAAAACCTTTGCACTCTACCTCGCGAGCAAGCTCCTGCCCAGATACGATTGCTTGCTCGCAGGGTAGAGTGCTAAGGTTCAGCAAGCAAGCAAGCATGGTTCGCGAAGCGAAGCACGTGCTGGGCGGAGCCCAGCTTTGTCTCCTCCAACGCTCAAAAATTGAATAAAAAACTCTCTTGAAAATGTAACATGGGTCAAAACCCTGAAAAGGCGTAGAAGCCGGTCGCATTATGCCTTGAGAAAGGCATGATATTAGTAGAATAAAATGAGAAAAAGATAAATTTTCAGACCGCCGGGTGAGGCCCGGTTGTCCATGATCCATGCTTGATGCGAAGCGAGAAGAAAAACGGGACGAAAAGCACCTATCCCAAAATTCATATCATATGGGGACGCATAGCACCTGTCCCAGAAATAACGGGACGAATAGCACCTATCCCAAAGGGGAGAGAACGGGTTAAACTTCATTTAATCTGAAACAGAGTTAACACGCTGAAATAGATTACAAAAGATTAATCGCTGAAAGAGAAGTGGTTATCTTAATAAGTATCGCATGAATTGTTTGCTACCAGTTTATCCTGTATTTCTTGGAGTCAAGATGCTTTTCGGCCTCTTAAACCTGTGGAAATCGACGATTTCGTATTTCCCTAGTTGGTTTACTAGAGGGTTTTCGCAGTCGTGACTCCGTTCGTACAGTTTTTCTGTTAGTTTGTATATCATCTCACTTACCTGTTCCGTCTTTGTATCCTGATGGATTTGACGGTTGGTGACAAACCATGGCGCGTCCAGTGCTCTGCGCAGGCAGGTGTTCTGAATTGTTTGTAGCCTCTCTAACTGTCGTTCACTCGCGAAGGCCCACGCGGGGGCGGCGTACGTGAGGATAGGGAGGATGATCGCCTTGTAGACTCTTATCTTGAGATCTTTCGACATCGCCCCTTTGCGACCTATCAGGGGGGCCAATGAAGACATTAGACCTCTTGCTAGAGTCACTCGTTGGTCGATGTGCTTCACCCAAGTTAATCGACTATCGAGGGTCACACCAAGGTATTTGACGGAGCTGGTCCATGGTATCTCTTCATCGAATATTTTAACTCTCTTGTCCAGTTTCGGTCGACGCCAGGTGAACATGATTGCCTCACTTTTGTCAGAGTTTACCTCGATTCGCCAAGTGCGGAACCATGTTTCCAGGGCGTCCATCGATTCCTGCAAGTATTTGATTGCCATGACCGGGTTAAGGGAGGGGGCAAGGATCGCGGTGTCGTCTGCATATAGCGCGATCTTCGTTCTTGCAGTCCTCGGGATGTCACTGACATAGATGCTAAATAGCGTCGGAGAAAGTAGGGAGCCTTGGGGCACTCCAGCCTCGGCTACTCTTTCTTGAGATCTTGTGCCGTCGATGATTGTCCTAAACCGTCTGTTTTTCAGGTAGGATGCTACCAGTTTTACAAGTCCCGGTTTGACGCCTGCCTGTAGCATTTTGAAAATTAGACCGTTGTGCCAAACCTTATCGAACGCTTTCGCGACGTCTAAGAAGACCGCCGCTACGACGTTCTTACGGTTCCACGCACCGGTAATCTCTTCTGTTACTCGCAGTATCTGTTGGGTGGTGGAGTGCCCCCCACGGAAGCCGAATTGTTCATCTTGGATTATGTTCTTGTCGCTCACCTCTTCGTCTAGTCTGGTGAGGATGATCTTTTCCGCTATCTTGCCTATCGTTGGCAGCAAACTGATCGGTCGATAACTTTGCGCTAAGGTTTTGGGTTTTCTGGGCTTATGGATGACGACCACATCGGCCAGCTTCCATTTGTCCGGAAAATACCTCAGTCTTAGTGCTGCGTTAATCATCCCCGTCAGTGCTGTGACGGCTTTCTTGGGAAGCTTCTTTAAGGCTTGGTTTTTAATACCATCCGGCCCCGGTGCTTTCTTCGGTTTAGTTGCCCTTATAGCCAGTGCTACTTCGTCTGTAGATGCTGGCTTTATTGGATCCGGGTCAACTTCCTCTAATCTTCTCGCGACTTCCGTGTCGACGTGGCAGATGTGGACCCCATCTGCGTCGTCGTAGTTGGGGGTGCATTGTTCTTTGAATGCGTCAGCGAAAGCTTCAGCTTTTTCTTGATCGGTGACGGCAAGGCCGTTGTCACTGTTTATCGCTGGGATTGTGGATCGGGTATTTCGGAGGGCTCTTGCCATTTTCCAGACTGAATTGTCTTCGTAGGAGAGGGAGTCCAGTTTCCTGTCCCACCTTTCGTTGCGAAGATCTTTCAGTTCCTGGGTTAACCTATTTCTTAATTGGTTAAAATACCGTTTGTCTTCCGGGTGCCAGGTCGTCCTGTATCTTCTTTGTGCTCTTCTTTTCTCCCTTATCAAGTCTTTGATGTCCGGGGGTAGGCACTCGTTGAAATTCCTTTTTAGAACTTGGGTGGTCGCGTGGTTGAGGGACTCATTTATCTTGTCCTGAAATTTTTGAGCGTACTCTTCCAGTTCGACTTCCGAGTTGATGATCGGAATTTTTCCCAGGTTGCGAAGTGCATGGTCGTGGAAAACCGGCCATGCAGTTCTCTGGACGAATTCGCGATCATCCGCATCGTTGTCTCCCTGTGAGTTTCCCAAGGAGAATAAGACAGGATAATGGTCAGAATCTAGCGGCTCACCAACTTCTAGATGGTGTAAGATGGGTACGTCCTTGAGGAGGACAATGTCCAGGACGTCGTCGCTTTGTGGTCCGCAGGTTGCTTCGTGCGTGATTTCTTCTGGTGCGTCTACCACAAAGTCGAGCCGGTCGGCTAATCTTTTCAGCGCTTTGCCGGCAGGGTTGTCCTTTCTTGAATGCCAGTCTGAGTGTTTCGCGTTTAGGTCACCCGCGATTATCTTCGGCCCGTTTCCGCTGAAAATTTCTTCGATTTCTTCATTGGGTAGCGGTAGGCGGGGGGGTTTGTATGCTACTGTGAGCTGTATGTCCCCGGCGTGTCTCATTTGTACGACTATTCTAGTCGCCTCCAGGGTGTTGTTCCCTGTGATGGGTAGTTCGTGGTGTCGCAACGTCCTCTTGACGTAGATTGCCGTTCCACCACACTGCCCATCTCGGTCACACCTATACAAGTTAAAGTTTGGTATCTTCGCTCTTGTGGACGGTCCCCAGAATGTTTCACAGACAAAGACGATATCCAAATCGTGCTCGGAGATGAAGTCTATCAACTCGAGCCTTTTTGGTGCCGTCAGTCCGTTCGCATTCCAGTAGGCCGTCCTCAGGAGAGATGGTACTTTCCTTGTTACCTGTATTGGCATTTGCGGTTGAGAATTCTCGCTGGATGTTGGCTTCGGGCGTTTATTGCGCTGGGGCAATCACCCTGAGGTTCTTCAAGGTCTCTTCAATCAAGGTTTCGTCTAACCCGTTCTTGGTCAGGGCCGCCAGGATGAAGGCCAGGGCCTTTGGCGTCACCACTGCCTTTTGGTCCTCCCCCTCTTCGTTGGCACCTGTCGGTTGACCTCTCGGTTGGGGGGGTGGTCGCACGTATTCGTCTCTCTGGTGCCCTCTCGGTTGAGGGGGTCGGGGCGCTTGCTTTTCGCGTTCTTCTTCTCTTCGGGTTTCTCCGGTAGTCCTGTCTGCGTAGGACTGTCCCGGGGTGGTCCGATGTGGTTGAAACCGCGGTTGACTTCTTGGTGGTTCTTGATACCGCCATTTTCGGTCTGTTGCTCGTGGTTTTGGGTATCTCGGGCAGCCTTGATAGCTTGCGGGGTGCTGTCCTCCGCAGTTGACACAGGTTGCTTTTTCCGTGTCCGGGATGTTGCATTCTGCTGTTAAGTGCCTGCCTGCGCACTTAACACATCTCGGATCACTCCTGCAACATCTCTGTGCATGTCCGAATGCCTGGCATCTGTGGCATTGTCCAATCTTGTTTTTCTTGTGTGGAGGTTCAAGATCTATCGGGATGTCTAGGATTTTTCTTATTTGGAAAATCTTTTGTGACACTTCTTCCTTTGGAAGTGTTACCATGATGAGGGACGAAAAGTTGACTTGCTAGTAGTAAACGTAACGCCATCTGGCGGAATGACCTACCCAAATTAGGACGAAAATAAATAAAACCAAAAATTTCAATGTAATAAACAAAAATTTATTCAAAGTAAAAAAAAGTACGTTTAATTTGACGTTTAAAAGTCACTAGGATGAATTTATGCGAGTAAATACATCACGTGATCAAACTCAGCTGTCAAACGAGCTTGTATGACTAATTTAAATTCGACCTAAATAGTGCATCGTTTTATTTGGTTTAAATCAGTGTAAATTAAGTGTAAAATTGAAATGGCTGCAAATATAAGTGATTATGTGAAATCGTTAAATCCCATTGTACAAACGCGGTATATGGAAAAACTTCAGTACACTAATAACTTGGACCCATATTTATTAATCGATAAAAATTCATGTGTTAAAAATGTTCGTGATTTCCCAAAAGTTGAATATTTTGATATCGTGAACTATTTTGTATTTGAGAAAAGTGCATATACCCAGGAACAATTTAGAGCACATAAAAGTTTGGAGGCCTACAACTATTATTTGTGCAATTGGGTGAAAGATTTGTCGGTGAAACCAATACCGCAGTCAGAAAACGTGCTAATTTTATCTCAGGTAAGTGTTGTTAAAAATTAAGTTAGTATTGTTATAATAAGTATTTTTTCTTTTGTAGGTAATGCACAGCCAAAGGTTGAATTTGCCATATACAAAAACTTGGTGTGTGACAAAAAAAACAGGACAAATACTTGCGGGTCACTGTGACTATTTGCAGTTGAAAATGCTGTTCGAAATGTTGACGAGGTATCCGTAACAGGAACAAAAGCATATTGGACCGTGCCAACTTGTACTTGTACAGTTGGAGAACCAAGTCGTATAGCGGATGTTAATTACTCGGTTACAAACAATGATGTCGACGAATGTAATTCTAGTTTAAGTTCAGATGTTTCTGTAGAATTTACCGAAGAAGAAAGAACAGTATTTTTGGATAAGTTAAATGCGTTGGATAAAAAACCTGCTCTTCTTTATACTATGCCACCTTACTGCTTTGATCTAGGTGCAGAAAAAAATGAACCCCAGGTACGAGAATTGGGAAAACTTTATTCTGCAGATAATGTTGATCAATCTTTGGAAGACTTAATAAAGATGGGGAAAATGGTTGATCTTGGTATGAGTGATGACGAATGTCAAAATATTGAAGTGGAAACCAAAGGGCAGAGCAAAAATAAGGTGTGGTTTAAATATAGAGAAGGCCGTATTACTGCATCGTTATTTAAAGCTTGTTGTAGGACAAATATTGCTAAACCCGCTTTAAGTACCATTAAAGCGGTATGTTACAAAACCAAATTTTACTCCAAACAAACAAGTTATGGATGCCATCATGAAAACACTGCCAGAAACGCGTACTTGGAATATATGAACGAAAGACATATAAATTTTAAAGTATTAAATTGTGGTTTGTTTATTAATTCCAAATTTCCATTTTTTGGAGCCAGCCCCGATGGCTTAGTTAGGTGTGATTGTTGTGGAGATGGTTGTTTAGAAGTTAAGTGCCCATATTGTGCACGCAATGTAGGCGTAGAAGAACTTTTAAAAAAAAAGGATATGTGTATAAAATCTACTCTATCGGGCAACATTAATGAAATACAATTAGACAGAAAACACGCATATTATTATCAAATTCAAATGCAAATGGCTATATCCAATAGAAGTTTTTGTGATTTTGTTGTGTGGTCTTCGGAAAACTTTTATTATGAAAGAGTTCATTTCGATCATGAATTTTGGAACTCTGAAAGTCAGAAAGCGGAATTATTTTTCTACCAAGTTATTATGCCAGAACTTTTGGCCAAGTATTTTACGAGAACGGCAGTTGTTTTAAAAAATCAAGCGGAAGCAATGGAAACACCTTCAACGCAAAATGAAGAGTTGTTGTGCACATGTAAGAAATCTGATGATGGAAATATCATGATTCAATGCGAAAATGAAAATTGTAACATCAAATGGTTCCATCTAAAATGTATTAAAAGAAGAAGGGTCCCTAAAGGTGCCTGGTTTTGTGATGAATGCAAAAAAATAAGCAAATAATTAATTTTCAAAAATACTTTTAGAATATTTTATGAGTTTGTAATGTTGGAACTGATTTTAAATTGATTATTGAATGTAGGTACATATTTTCGTTTTGTATTTTTCATTTGGAATAATTACAATTAGCTATTTTATTTTATTTTTTATTAACTTAATAACAGTTATTAACATATCTTATGTATGTATGTATGGGTTTTATATTTATAAAATAAATAGGTACATTATATTATTTTTCCTGGTTTCTCAAAACCTTTAAAATTTTTTTATTTCTGGGCGTAGTGCTGATAAACCAAACACAAGTCGTCGGCCTCATGTGAAAATTGCATAAGTCCATGGACTTAGATTGGTTGGACATGGACATGAGGCCGACGAAGTGGACCCTCAAGAATATTCGCTGACAAGGGTCATCTTATCGCAGTCGAAATTGTACTTCATCTTCAATAGTGAACGATGATTGAGCTATAATCTACAACATAGTAAAAGAAAAGAAAAAAAGTAAAAAAACGTTTTATTAGGGAATTCTAGAATTAAGATAATATGAAATAAATTAACAGGACAGGACATAAATTAACAGGACAGGACATAAATTAACAGGACATGACATAAATTAACAGGACATGACATAAATTAACAAGACAGGACATGACATAAATTAACAGGACAGGACATGACATAAATTAACAGCAGGAATTAACTGCAACATTTAAAAATAAAACATAAAATTGCAAAATGCTATTACAAAAAAAGGAAATGTTTATAAAATGAAAGAGACATAACACTAAAGTTACTAATGTACAACAATAATTTATTGTTTATAAAATTAGAAAGGCACAACACTAGGGCATAAGTTAACTAAAGCACAACATACCACAATAATTTTATCTATATCCGAAACTTTCTTTGTTTTGCTTCATAACATTTGAATTGTTAATCTACCACTGCAAATTGTATATTTACGACGTAAAAGCCCTATTATACGTTCAACATGAATGCGGACATTGGCTAGCTTCCGCGTTTCTTCAATTTCTTTCGGTTGAAGCTGTTTCTGTCCTTTTAGAAAGGCTGGTACATGAACCTCAGCCATACACATTTTAACACTGTCGGAAATCAAAAAACCTCGGTCTGCCAATATAACATCACCCGGAAGTAATTTCTCTAAAAATCCAGAGTTTTCAGTCACAAACTTGTCGCTAGCACGACCAGAAAAACCTTTAGAAACAAACATTATCGTGCCTTGAGGAGAAATGCCAATCAGATATTTTACCGTGTTATGATGTTTGTATTGCGAGAAATGTTGCGATGCGGCTTGTTTATTTGTCGGACGTTCAGTAAAAATTTCAAAACAATCAATGATTGTTGTAATTTTTTTCCCGAAATTTTCAAGAAAGCATCGAGGCATAGTAGAATGTAAGCTTTCTCTACTTGGCCAGTACACGTAACATTTCAGAGCCTCATGCAATAAATTTAAAACCTTAAAAAATACTCGACTGCTAGTACTTCTGGATATATTGAAACGATATCCTAAGTCGGTGAAAAGTAAGTTCAACCGAAGCTTCATTAACGTTAATACTAGTTGATTAAATTTTGACAATCTGCTGGAGTGGGTGATTTTCATTTTGGGTTCTATTAATTCGTAAAGGGCTTTCAGTACTTCAAATGATAGGCCGGTATAAAAATTGCATTTGTTCTGGTTATGCTCAAAATACTCCAAATCAAATTGGTGACGCATTAATTCTTCTCGTAACCTGTGAATTTCTTCATTTGTATTTAGTAATGCTAAATTAAGTTCGGTCGAAGAAGGTTGGTCGAGAGTAATAGTTCCTGGTTCATCAACGATATTCATAACTTCATGATTAATAATTTCAGTTTCTGGCACATCGCTGGAAGCATTGCCCATTTCGTTATCCTTAATATTTTGCAAACCGAACTTTGAAACCTTCAATAATTATTATTTAGTTAAATCATATGTACATAAAAGTAGGTATATAACAGTCTGTTGAAACTGTGGTAATATGGAAACATTCTATTATGATCAATACATAGTAGGTAACCCTGTTACTAAGCAGTAGTATAAATAACAGTTTACAAATAAACAATTAATTATCACGTTGTAATTCATTCTATTATTATTTCTTACCAAATATTAAAGCATTAGTTGAAGTTAATATAGTTATATTTAATTCAGCGATCTACAAAATATCACAGGTTATGACGCCCAGTCTACGCAATTAAAAAAAAAAGTGTTTATTGTAAGACATATCAATTTTTAATAATATCATAATGTCAAATAATAAAGAAGGGTCGCTAGAAAAATTAAAAGGCTCCGAAAACTACAATAATATTCTATGCAAGCGCTGCTTGAACTACATGATTTAGAAAAATGCATTTCGGAAACTGATACCGAGAAAGATGCGAATAAGTTAAAAAAGGCAAAGGCGAAATTAATTTTAGCAATTAATCCAGTTTTGTATGTGCACATACAATCATGTGCAGCAGCAATTAATATATGGATGGTGTTAAAAACAATGTTCGAAGATAAAGGCTTAACTCGTCGCATTGGTTTGTTAAGGATGTTAATATCAACGAATTTGGAATCGTGCTCATCGATAGACGAATATATTAACAAAATTATTGGAACGGCCAATAAATTAACAGAAATAGGTTTCCCCATTTCCGAAGAGTACATTGGGTCATTTTTATTAGCTGGTCTTACAGACGACTACAAACCATTTATAATGGGCATAGAAAGTTCGGGAATAAAAATAACAGGCGATGGAATAAAATCTCGATTATATGAAATTGGTCCATCGGTAAATGTAAAAGAACAGGCATTTTTCGGTAAGAAATTTAAAGGAAAGAAGAAATCACAAACGAAAGTGACGTGTTATAATTGTAAAATGCAGGGACATTTCGCCAATAAATGTCCAGATAAACTGAATAAAAAAACTAATAACGCGTTTAGTGTAGTGCTCGCGTCAAAGGGATTGAATAAAAACGATTGGGTTTTAGATTCTGGTGCATCACAGCACATGACTTTGAACGAACACTTATTAATAAATACTAGGTCTACGACAACGAAAAGTATTTGTGCTGCAAACAACGAAGAGTTATTAGTAAAATGCATTGGTGACACTAAGATAACTTGTAACGATGAAGTTATTACAGTGAAAAACGTACTATTTGTTCCAGGTCTCGCCGCGAATTTGTTATCTGTGTCGAAGATAACTGAAACCGGTAATCAATTGAAATTTGATAAAACCGGGTGTTCAATAATAAATTGCAATAACGAAAAATTTGCAAGGGCAATTTTGATTGATGGTGTTTATGTATTGAAAACGAAAAACGCGTACGGAATGATTGCGAAACAATCGGACAATTTAGTGATATGGCACAGAAAATTAGGCCATTTGAATTTTAATGAAATTCAAAAAATGAAAAACGATAAAGTTGGTGGAATCTCGTACAATTCAACTGGTACTAAGATGAATTGTGAAATATGCGCGAAAGCTAAACTAACAAAATTACCTTTCAAACGATCAGAAAAACGAGCAAGTAATTTTTTAGATTTAGTGCATAGTGATTTAAATGGACCAATGGAAAATGAATCAATTGGTGGAAAAAAGTACTTCATGACATTCATAGACGATTTTTCAAGAAAAGTTTTTGTATACTTTTTAAAAAATAAAAGTGAAGCTTTTGAAATATTTTGTGAATTCAAGTCGATGGTCGAAAATCAAACCGAACGAAAGGTAAAAATATTGCGATCAGACAATGAAGGTAACATAGCTAGATACAAAGCCCGCTTGGTTGCAAAAGGATATGCACAAGTACCAGGTTTAGATTATGGTGACACATATTCACCAGTAATAAGATATGGATCAATTCGTTACTTAATGGCTATAGCTGCAAAATTTGGATTCAAGGTAGATCAAATGGATGCAATAACCGCATTTTTGCAAGGAGATTTAAACGAAGAAATTTATATAAATCAACCAGAAGAATTCAGTAACGAAACTTCACAGGTATGCCGGTTGAAAAAGGCCATGTACGGATTGAAACAAAGTGGAAGACAATGGAACATAAAACTAAATGAAGCGCTAATAGATCTCGATTTCAAAAGGTCAAAAGCAGATCCATGTGTGTATATGCAATTGAAAAACGAAAAAATTGTTATGATAATCGCTGTTTATGTAGACGACTTCTTAATATTTTGGTTAGATGAAGCAAAAAGGAACGAAATCAAAAATTCATTATCTACAAAATTCAAGATGAAAGATCTAGGAGAAGCAAAGTGTTGTGTTGGATTGAGAATTTCCCGAGACGATGAAGGAAATATTTATCTCGATCAAGAAAATTACATAAAGCAAATTCTTGAAAGGTTTAATATGAAAGATTGTAACACCTTATCAACACCATCTGATAAAAATCAGAAGTTATCTAAACAAATGTTCCAAGATTCTGAGAGAGAAGACGAAGAATTGAGCAAAATACCATATCAACAGGCAGTTGGAGCATTGTTATATTTGGTTCAAGGAACTCGTCCTGATTTATCATTCGCTGTGGGGGACGTAAGTAGATATAATAATTGTTTTAATCGCGCCCATTGGTCAGCTGTAAAACGTATTATGAGATATCTAAAAGGTACCGAAAATTTAAAATTAAAATTTAACAAAATTGGCTCATTAAATATCGAAGGATATTCAGACTCAGATTGGGCCTCCGATTTAGATAAAAGAAGATCTTGTACGGACTATGTTTTCAAGTTACAAGGAGGAGCTATTTCATGGGGAAGTCGCCGACAACCAACAGTGGCTCTTTCATCCACAGAGGCTGAATACATGGCATTATCATCAGCCATTCAAGAGGCTATTTGGTTAAACAAATTTGGTCAAGAACTTGGATTAAAAATAATGTTCGAGGAACCAATAAAAATTTACTGCGATAATATAGGGGCAATCTACTTGACAAAAAATGATGTTTTTCAATCGAGATCAAAGCACATTGATATACGCTATCATTTTATTCATGATGCTTTGGAAAAGAAAACTGTTAATGTGACTTACATACCAACTGAAGAAATGGTGGCAGACGCATTAACAAAAGCAGTTCCAAGCCCAAAGCAAAAATTTTGTGTCAACAACATGGGTCTAGTTGATATTAAAAATTTGAAATAAAGAAAATTTTCAATAAGTGGGAGTGTGGTAATATGGAAACATTCTATTATGATCAATACATAGTAACCCTGTTACTAAGCAGTAGTATAAATAACAGTTTACAAATAAACAATTAATTATCACGTTGTAATTCATTCTATTATTATTTCTTACCAAATATTAAAGCATTAGTTGAAGTTAATATAGTTATATTTAATTCAGCGATCTACAAAATATCACAGAAACCTTCAACTATAGTTGGAACCTTTTTTGGTAAATAACGAATCTGTAAGTAAATGCAAGCATAATGAGAAAAATAATAGGTAGGTATAACATTGCATAGGTAATATAGAAATGGGCGTATTAACAAAACAAAACTTTGCATACCTATTATTAATCTTACATTAGTTCAATAAATAAGTACTCTCAACTTTTTTAAAACTCTTACGGTTTGTATTGTCCTATTCTTTTTCCTTAAATATCTATAAAGGCTGACTTTTGGTCCCTTGTACCCCATATTCTGTGTTGGAATCCAATCAGGATGATCTTCCTCTTCCAACTTAGCTGGTTTACCTTCATTAAGTACACATTAAATTTATAACTACATCATAATTTAATATAACAAATTGTTTTTTTATAAGCTTACCTTGTATAAAATGTTTACCACATACCAGTTTATACTTAAGTTGATTTTCCGTTAAGTTTCTTCGTTTCGTAGCTGCAATCCACGCCTCGCGACGTTTTTGCTTCTTGGAATCAATTCGCTTGCGAGAGTCGTATTTTGAAGGATATCTAAAAAACGATATTTTGTCCCTCATCCCATTGCTTCCACAACCCACTATTGCACAAAAATTCGGCATATTTATAACTTAAATTGATTTAAACTATCATAAACGATGCCAATATTAACGTTGTCGCTTATGGCAATACGTAAAAGTTGTCCTACACGCTGTTTTGACAGTTGAGTTTGATCACGTGATGCGCGCGATGTATCAATTAGCATTTCTTGGTTATTCTAAATCATTTAATAACAACATTTTTCTTTAAAATAGTCGCCAAGTTATCAAAAAATGTCATTTTGTTCATTATTAACCAGTGGTTAATAATGGAAAAATTGTTCACCACTAGTCGAAAACGTGTCACTTCTTGAGCAACTAACCTAAGTAAAAATGATAGCCTATATGTATGGTGACCATATGTACTTATTTTAGTAGGACAGTACTCTTTTTTAGAACGATGTCCTATGTACTTAAAAACTTTTCCAAGTACTTACAAATGTACTTATTTTTTGTACACCCACCGGGGTGGGGGGGGGGGGGGCACCCGACGCTGCCTCAAACCTCATGGTTGTTTCCTTCAGTGCAACCCCAGAAAAAAAAAGGTCATCAATCGTAATCGTCGTATATTTAGGTACGCCGCACAGTGTGGTGAAATGGGGTTTTTGTGGACAAACGGTTGTTGAGCCTTCAATTTTAGGGCAAAAAATCTGGAAGTTGTCTTACTATATCCTTACACCCCTATTCACTAACTTCAATCGAAAACGTTTCGATCATCGAAAAGTAGGCGATCGAGATGTGTCATTTATCGATTGTGGTAAAAATTCGTATTCTGTAACTACACTTTATCGATATGGAAAATGCCAAAAGCTTAACGTTTGGCAACACTGTTGTAAACATAATCATAACCTATAAAATAAAGAAATCTGAAGGGAATTTCGAAATTTAAAAATATTAGGTTGGTAGTTATGTCATATTATAATCTTTTGCAACTACATACATAATATAATATACCAAATTGAACTTGAATATGTAAATTATAATATTGAATTAGTTTATATTATCCAGTTGTGATTGTGATAATTGCTAAAAATTGTTTTGTTGATCCAAAATGTCTGCAGCAATAATACGTATTTAAGATAAACAAATATAATCCCAATGATCCCAATGCTATCAAATCAATAAATCCATTATAAATAAATAGATCACTCACTTATCAAATTATCTACAAGGTAGTAATTTCGAAAAGTTTAAAATAAATATTGACAAACAGGTAAATTTAAAGGTTATTTGACTATAATGCGCACGGCACTGGACTTTTCGATAGATCGAGAAGCAACAAATATAATCCCAATGATCCCAATGCTATCAAATCAATAAATCCATTATAAATCAATAGATCACTCGCTTATCAAATTATCTACAAGGTAGTAATTTCAAAAAGTTGAAAATAAATATTGACAAACACGTAAATTTATAGGTTATCTGACTATAATGCGCACGGCACTGGACTTTTCGATGATCGAGAAGCTTAACGTGACCCTTCTCCGTCACGAGAAAACATTCGATCGATCGAGAAGTTTTAACGATCGACCGAACGATAACGTCTCGATTCGTTAGTTACTGATTACGAATGGTCACTCTTTTCGATTTATATCCCATAGGGACGCGCATGAATGGATTATCGAGATTCCTTAAAGGAAGGCAAGCTACTCAAAATCAACTTAAAAACAATAATGAATGCTGTCAAACTGTCAACCGATCGACAATGCAAATACGCGTGCACGTGCTTTACGTTTCTATTTGACCAATCTTAACCAAATTTGGTGTAGAAGTTATTTACAACGCAACGAAAAATATAGGCTACTTTAGTACCTTGGAGTGAGGCCGAAGGCCGAACAACCACATCCGACACGGTCTAGATGGCTAAAAGCGGCCGGTAGGCCGACTGTGCCAGCTAGTCCTTAATAGAATAGAAGAAAACAATAATTTTTGTGTTTTCCCACAGAATATTGCATAAGCCACGATTCGAAAATCTAAAGTTCGTAATTTTAAAATAGTTTTCAATTGTTTTTAATATCTTTCTGTATCGTCCGTTCGGCAAACAATGCCATGTATTGTTTACATGGGCATTTGGGAAAAATTTATTGATTTGTTAATCCAATAATATCTTCGGTAAAAATTGGACAAGTCTCAGTAGAAACACTCTTGTGTTCGCATCTGCAAGTATGTGCAGCTGAAATTTAGAGGGCAAGTACTAGAGATACCAATGATACCATAAAAAAATTTCGGTGTGTCTCATGCGTTCTCACACAACTAAAAGTTTAAGAGAAATTAACATTTAAAAAAATCGAGTTTTTAGGTCGAAATTAGGTCTACAAACCGTTAAAAATGTAATTCTTTGTTTTGTTTTGGCACTTGTGTGCTAGTAACGAGAAACAGAAATAATATTTCAACTTTAAAACTGAAAAAAATCAATGAATTTTCGTTTTTAAGCAAAGTTAAAGTACCTATGTATACGGTACATAATGTATATAAAAAAGGTTGACTTTGCCCCATTTTTTCGACACTTTCCAAGCGCATTTTTTATGATTTTTATTGTGTTCCTGAATCCTTGGGATGTTCCTAGCGAGAAACTATTATTAAACTGACCAAATGAATTACTTTAAAAATTTGTCCGCCTCCACCACACTGTGCGCCGTTGACCTTTTTTTAGGTATTTACCGTGTTTCGCCGAAATGTACTTTTTTTCATAAAAATAATATGGTCACCATACCTATATGACTAGTAGTGGAAAAATTTTTTTATTATTTTGCACCGCATAGCGACCACAGATTTGGCCGCCATGGTGGAAAACCACAGGAAGAATTACATGTTCACGAAATTTTGCGAATATCTCGATTTAGGGACACTTTTGGGCAAAATGTCAAGTTATTGAAACTAAAGTAGATTAAATTATCTACAGAAAAGATCTCACACATTTTTCTTGTTAATCAATCGGTTAAAGAGTCACAGACATCAAAGCGCGCATATACATTCATAATTATGGACCTGTGGCTTGACGCGATTTTTAATCAACTCGGTAGTTACGTGTAAAATAATGTAGAGAAGTAGAAATTAAATTTTCTAGGTTTCCAAATACCCGACAAGTTTGTTGAAAATTAAAAACCGAAAAATTTAATTAAACAATAATAAATGTTTATCTAATACCAATCTAATGAAAAAATCAAAAGGGATTTTTTGTAGAGCATGAAATTATGTAAAAAAACAGTTCCCAACAACACATCTCAGATAAGGACCTTCTTTCAAAGTTGTCCTCTTGATACGGCATTTTGTGATAGAAGCATAGATTTTGGCACAAGTGTAGATACGATCCTTCTTCGAAATTTTTTATTTGTCCTGCGGCATTTTTGTTATCATCTCCAAATCTTGCGATGCTTTTCAGGACGATTTTTAAGAATATTCTTCTTGTTATTCGGCCAATGACCCAAACTGTTCGAAGTAACCTTGCGTTGCTTTTTCAAGTGAAAAAATGCATCTTCCAAACTTTTTCACAAAAATTGTGTAAAATTTTCAGTTTTCAGACTTTCAATTTTTGTTCTATCGGAAAAGCAAACTTTGTTTTTGGGGAAGATCCTGATTTCAATTTATTCCTCTTTTCTTTAAATTTTCTTGTTTCACCTGAAGGTTCATTCTTTTAAGTTTCCTCCTGATAAAAGCGCTACAAAAACTGTAAAAAAATACGGGTAAATTTGTGTAAATTAAGAATATAAATTTTTTCTCTAGGCATTATTGAAATTTTGGTAATTGCGGAATTTATTTTCCACCTCCATATCTTCATAATCAGGGGGGGATAACTAAACCCCCCCCCATGAATTTTTAAATAAAAGATCGAAATTTTTTTCTTGAATTTGCCCCTGATCAGAATTTAAATAAGTCGTTTTTGGAGTTTACGCTAATTTAATTTTTTACACTAATTTAAAGTAAAAAAAATATTGCTGTGATAACGTTTAAATTTGTGGCAATCATGAATTTGCTATGGCAATAATTGAATATTTCAAAATATCTGCGGCATTTATTTTCTACCTCCACATCTTGAATGAAAATGATTTTTTTTTTGGAGGCAGCACTAATTTAATTCTTTACAGTAAAATTTAATGTAAAATAAACATTGCCATGGCAACGTTTAAATTTGTGTAAATCAGGAATTTAAATTCTATCAACATGTCGTTGGTTGTTACAGCAATGATTAAATTATTGATAAATCTGTGGCATTTTTTTATTTCTCACTTTCATATTTTCTCTCTTTTATTCTATCGGAAAACGGTTTTTTTAGGCGGCACTAATTTGATTTTGTATTTTCTTTTTTTTACATTACTTTTTTTTTACACAACTTTTCTTACATTATTCCCTTTGAATATTGAATAATCTTGAATAATTTCCCCACCCCCTTCACCCTTCATAAACTTTTCCTAGATCTGCCCTTGTTCAATCATAAATCATTTTTGAAAGTAGTGCCAATTTAATTTTTACATTAAATTTTTGAAAATCAGGAATTTGAATTTTATCTCCACGATGTTGGTTGCTATGGCTATAATTGAATATTTGAAAATATCTGCGGCATTTGTTTTCTATCTCCATATCTTCAGACTTGCGTTTTAATTCTATCGAAAAAATGATTTTCCAAGAGTAAAATTGAATGTAAAACAAAATATCGCCATGGCTACGCTTAAAAGGGTGTAAATCAGTAAATTAAATTTTATCTTCACGTTCTTGGTTGCTGGGCGATGATTAAATTATTGGTAAAATCTGCGGCATTTATTTTCCACCTTTATATTTTCTCTCGTACTTATTCTGTCGGAAATTTTTTATTTTCATTTAATCTTCAGAATAAAGGAGGGGGGTAACTACCCTCATAAATTATCAAATAAAAACCGAATGAAACATCGAATAAAACCGATTAAATGCAGTGAAATTGTTAACAAATTAGAAAATTAACTTTTCTTGTGTGAATAACTCCCCCCCCCCCCCCACATGAACTTTTCCTGGAATCGTCCATATTCAGAATTTAAACAAATCATTTTTGGAGGTAGTACCAATTTAATTTTTTACAGTAATTTAAAGTAAAAAACTCAGTATTGCTATGACAACGTTTAAATTTTTGCAAATCAGGAATTTAAATTTTATCTCCGTATGCGTATGTTGGTTGCTATGGCAATGATTAAATTATTGGTAAAATCTACGGCATCAATTTTCCACCTACGTATTTTATTTTTTTTTATTCTGTTGAAAAACGGTTGTGTATTTTTTATGTACACTAATGTTTTATGTAAAATAATGTAAATTAATGTAAACCCAACATTGCTATGATAACGGCTAAATTTTCAGCGTGAACTGAACAATTTGCTTTTCCATCTTTAAATCTTTTTACGCCCTTTTATTAATTAGTAGGTCATGGTTGTGCGGGCTTCAGGCCGCACTGAAATTTTGTTAGGTTGGCAAAAACAATTGGCCAATCATTTCCAAGTGATTTCCATCCTCCAACATATAGGAAACAATTTTTTTCTGACCTACCTTACTTAGATTGGTAACTAAATAAAACTAAACCAATGAGAAGTATCAACGAACCTTTTACAGAGATGTATAGAACTACTTTTTATAATTGACACCCTTCCAATTCCAGGCTCAAAACCACCCCCGCGGTTTTAGTTTATCCTATTTGTTTCATAAACGGTTCATCAGACGATAAAAACACATCAGAATAAATAAATTTATAATTAAATTTTAAACAAAAACGGTCCTTAGGATTTTTTTGACGCGGGTTACCGTTTCCATGCAATCGCCACGTAAATGAAAAACTCGCCTCTGTCACCTCACCCTTGCTACGGCTCTGCACGCATTTACCAAGCTGGCAATTTACTGTAGGGTAGTACAAATCGTATGGCACTTGTTTGTGTATACACTCTAGTTGTAAATCAATTGCTACATATTGGCAATGAAACAAATTTGTAATCAACAGTGGTTTTCATTTCTGGTACTGTTAATCTTGTTTTAATGGTATCGGCGGAGGCAAAAATCCATTAGTCAAAATTCATCGCATGCTGCTTTTCATTGGGCTACAGCCCTCTGGATTAAAAGAATTTGACAACTTGTAATAAGTATTGTGATCCCCTCATATGTTGGCTATAGGTTATAAGTTATAAGGTATATAAGGGCAGAAATTCAATATATTATGGAATTTAAATTTTAAATCTTAAACGTGAACCAGAGCCAACAAGATATAATTTATAAAAAAAATAAGATTGGACGTGACGTCACACGGAAGCATACCTCCCCCCTCCCCACCTTCTCCATGTCACACTTTGTCACAAATTGATGAACCCCCTTCTCCCCCACAAATGTGTGATATCATTTATATAGGACATACAACTCCTATACTTTTACAATTCTTCTAGCATAGAAGACACAAAGAACTAAAACTTCGATGTCAGTGTCTTTAAGTTACAGAGCCAGCAACATGCTGTATTAAACTTGTATCTGCTTCTGCATGGTTACAATGCTTCGACTGAAGCTGGTCGAGATTAAAACAGCGGAACTGAAAGTACAAACAAGTTCTACCTATGGAATTTTGACCTCCTTCGTGCGCAATGCTAGCATGTGGAAGAATTAACTTTTATTTTCAGCCTTTCGTAAGAAGCTTGCCTATAATCTTTTTGGCATTGTTAGTAACACAGAGGTGCTCGATTTCCTCAACCATGTGATTGTGGAGGTTTTTCGAAATTAGATAAATATAAATAATACATTTTTTGTCTAAAATAGTATGTATGTAGTGTTTTTAACAATAGACCTAAAAAAATTTGTTTTAAATATAGGATGAAAGATAAAAATCGTCGCCATATCGAAATATTTATAATATAATTTATTGGTATTAATATTAACAATTTAATATAAAAATCGATGAAAATTATAGGTAACTACTACACCTTTTCCAGCAGTAATTCAGAAAACCTCACCTGCTGTTCAGAAATCGTGAATTTAAATTCAGATTTGTCAACTGATATTCAGAAATCGTGAATTGTAATTCAGATTTGTCAACTGATATTCAGAAATCGTGAATTGCAATTACAATTGACAAATCTGAATAACCGTTGACGATTTCTGAATATTAATTGACAAATCTGAATAGCGGTTGACGATTTCTGAATATCAATTGACAAATCTGAATAACGGTTGACTATTTCTGAATTACTGGTGGAAAAGGTGTAGTTCAAACTAGTGCTTGAAACCATAAATAGGTAATTTTTTGTTTTTTATTTTCTTTTTCGGTACTTTGTTTTGTTTTTTAAAATGGAGATTTCCATTTTGTTCCAATCTGGATGAACGATCCAACAATAAGGGAACAAAATCGTAGAGAATATTATTACCTACCACAAGTATAAAAATCAACTTCATTCTTTGGTCAAACCTCTCGGGATATTAACAATAAATTGGTGTTGATTTACCATTCTTTACCATTCTAATAAAAGATTTAATTAAGGTGAAAGTCATTGTTTAAATATGTAGAAATTATATTATTATGGTGTGAATTTGTTCAAATTTTTAATTTCATATTTACGTTATTTCCACCAATCTTAAGCAAAAATCACGAATGCATCTGAAGGTTGACATACCTTCGAAAGGTTCCCACGACTACACTATTTATCTAAGATAGGTGCTCGGGAACCTTTTTTTATATAATTTCATGCATTCGGGATCTCTTTCGAGGTTTTGATCAAAAATCGGGGCTAAGCACTGGCCTATTTGCTTTCGGTTTGCCAATTCCTACTTCAAAGCTGGTCTGGTACCATTGAAGGTAAAATGAAAGAAAATGTCTTTTCTATTATTTATTACGTTTAATACAGAAATATTACACAAAACATTACTTAAATATCAAATATAAGAAAGTTTTTACGAAAAAATATTTAAAAAAATCAATCACACTTTTAAGTAGGTAAGTACTTTTTGGTTTGGTTTTAGAGAAAAACGTCTAACATTTAGAGAAACGGCAGTGTTGAGTACGATTTATATGAAGCCCACATTCTAAATATGTCGTAGATTTAATTTTAGTTGGACATTGTTTTGAGCACACGAGAAAATGTTCAATTTTCTAAAACTATGTTGCGCTTTATTCCATATGACCTATAGCCTGTCTTTCAAAGCTATAGAAAAAATTGAAAATTATCATTATCTTCCTATATAAATAAATAAAATTGTGTAAAATATATATATATATATACTATATTATATTTAATATAATAATTATGACTAATTAATATTTTTTTTCATTATAATCTGCAACATGACATATTTCTATTATTATAGAAACTTTAACACATCCACACTACAGCACAGAAAAATTATTTTTTAAAATTTATCAAGTATGTAGATATTTCTATATTATGTACTTTATGTTACATATTATATTTCAAATATAAATCACAATTTTAATTAAATGCATTGCGCAAAAAATATGTACAAACTTTGGTAAGTTTTGTCACCTTATTCCGCGCATCGGGCGCACCCTTAGATTTTGCGTTTATGATCTATTAAACTTATATGTTAAATTTCGAATCGATCCGTTGAAAATTACTCTTTGGGAAAACATTTTTAGGTCGGGTTGTAAATATAAAAGATTGAAACATTCGCTCAACTAATAAATTTACGTTTTGCAAATGCACAATAATCTTAAGAATTGTATAGTTAGGAAAGTATCATCAAATATTTTAATACACGTACAATAAACCATACGGTAGATGAGGAAGTGTTAATAATGTTGACGTAGCATTAATCCATAATTCACCTCATCGGCAATAAATTCTCTATTCTATAACGTTGCAAACTAAACGTCAATATAGGCAAATGCATTACTATAAATTTTAGGTAGGATCGAGAGACACTTTTATACGATCCATAATCACGAGCCAGTTGTCAATACAAGGACACACACGTGCATGTTTGAAACTCGTGAGAATCAATGCCTTTTGTCTTGCTATCTCGACCATGTGCAGATAAGCGGCCAAATGTGCTCGGGTTTAACATGGCAAGGATAGCGATTTCGAAATTACAGACTTCGATAAAAACAAGTAAAAAGTGCAAAAGTTAGACCTTTCTCGTCCAACCAGACGAGCAAAAAATTGTTTTGCTCGCACGTGTCGTACCAAACTTCTCGATACACTTTACATGGAGAAAGAAGAAAGTGTGCCCTCACACTCTAGGCATTTATCCAATTAAATCACGTCTCCCTTCTTTCTAAATTTATAGGACCCAATTACAAGGATCCAAATCAATCAGTAAGTGGGAAAAATCCCAGATCAGAGTAGGGAGAATGCATAAATTGAGCTGCAAATTGCATATTCGGAGAGATTCACTTGGAATCTGATACTACCTTTTTCGTATCTTAAGCGCTTCCAAAAGCGGAATTAACTATCGAGGTCTCACATTTATTAGAGGTCTTTAAATAAATACAAGTCATTGGTGCTAAAAATTAGTGTGTGTCAACTGCAGGTATTATCGAACATTAATACCGTCAATTGTTGTTAAACGATTAATATCGTCAATTGTTAATAAACAATTAATATTTTATCGAACATTAATACCGTCAATTGTTGTTAAACGATTAATATCGTCAATTGTTAATAAACAATTAATATTTTATCGAACATTAATACCGTCAATTGTTGTTAAACGATTAATATCGTCAATTGTTAATAAACAATTAATATTTTATCGAACATTAATACCGTCAATTGTTGTTAAACGATTAATATCGTCAATTGTTAAACGATTAATATTTTATCGAACCAGAATATCGTCAATTGTGGTTAAACAATTAATATTTTATCGAACCAGAATATCGTTAGTTGTTTTTAAACAATTAATATTTTATCGAACCAGTATATCGTCAATTGTTGCTAATATTTAATAAGTGATCGAACAATTAACATCGTCTATGGTTACTAAACATTGAATCAATTATCGGACTTTTTATACCATCTGCTTATCACGTTAATCACGTCGAGTTATTGCTTGCCGCTCATAAGGCAAGTACGTAACATTGCTTTTATCGAATGGTACAAAACAGGTGTTGCACTTCCAACCCATGTGTGCATTCCAATCGTCTTTTTTTTATCGGACACCACATTAACATTTCTTACTTAGACAGTGCCGGCTTGAATTATTTGTCACTTCGCGAATAACTAACATAGTGAATTATTTCGTACGGAGACCCCTATTTTATCGTGAAATACAGTGCGTGAACCACCCTGTTATTTCACCACCTTCCGATTTGAAGAGTTTTTGGGAAGCTGGTTATTACGCTGCCCTTCTGATATGGTTTGAGACATCACATTCAGCTTCATTCTACGTTCTGAAGACGAGATCTCACTCCTGAAGGACCCGTCATCGACTTTACCTAGAGGTCGAACATCAACCACCCAAATTAAGTAAGAAACCTTTTTATATTTTTAAGATTGTGATGTTAATTGGTCCTATTGACCATTAGTTGTGTTTATGAACGTTCAGTTCAACCCTGGAAGACGATATCGCAACCATTTTGTATACCTTTTATTTAACTTAATATTATTATCTATTATTAACGTAACTTTTACCACGCCATTCGAGCGTTCAGAATGTAACCAAACAATTTAACGTAACGTTTCAAGTTTAGTATTGTAGCTAAAGTTTGTTTGTCCCGTTGTTGGGAATTTTGATGATCAATTGCATTGATTAAGTTCCATGATCAATTTTATGAATCATAGTTTTGAATATTATCAAGTTACGCTTAAGTAACTATTTATTTTGGTGGAGTGCTGTATTCAATACGCCCCCCTTTCATGCAAATTAACCTTTTGTATTTTTGTAAGAGTAATTGTTTTACGAGTATTAGTTTCGCAACGGAAACCACACGGAAAGGTTCCGTCAACTGTACATATTTATTTTTATACAAGACATGTAAATTTGATAGTATCTTGTGTAAACTTTGTCAACTCCCCCCTGATATTATTTTATTTAATACATTTTTATTATTTCCCAACTTTGTGTGTTATTATTATTGTTGTGTTAATGTTTATTTAGCTACTTTCACCAACGGAAAGTTCGCCTCCTGTAAAGGTAAGGTCATTGAGCGAGGTTTTTCCGGAGTGAGAGTTCGCTGTAAGATCATCAAGTTGTCGCGTACCAGCTTGGAAGGTGTGATAACCAGTCCCCTTCAAAGAGATTCATTTCTTCGTATGCGTGGCGCCCATTTAAACTCCCGCGTGTATATTAACCCCACCGATTTTGACTTAACTCCCCCCCCGTGTAAATTATTCACACCGATTTTGACAATTTTTAGAATCGCGATCGAGGATTGCCCGGTCGTCGATAGGAAACACACGCTTTGCGACGTGCCGTCACACGCCCCTTTCATTCCTTCCACCAACCCACCCCTTCGCGACTTTGAGCTAGCCAACCTTTTATTACCTGTTGGAAAGGTGTCGTGGATGCAGAACGTGGTGTAACAGGATAATAATTTGGCGCGGCCAACGTGGGGCTATCGATAAAGCCCTTTTGGCATGTTATGGTATCGAATTTTTTTTGTTTGTAAATCAAGTAAATTCCAAATTAATTTTTGTAGGTTAAAAAAATAATTTGCGCCCAACTAGGCGGCTGTCAAGAAAGCCCTTTTGGCACATTACGTCAAATTTTGTAAATCACGAAGTTTTGAATTAAGATTTCAATCTTTAAAATAGTACCGACGCGCATGAATGGACTAACGAGATTCCATAACGCCCCCCTATTTAAATTTAAAAGTGAAAATTATCGCGATTTTAAGATCAAATATTGTATTTCCGTTTACCTTTAGTTGTTCAGAGAACAAGTGGAGTCGTGTTCCGCGAATTCTTTTTTGTATTTAATTAAATTTATTCATTTCGATTAATAATGGCATTCAGGATTGTACCGGACAAGTTGCGAAAGGACGAGGTCCAATACGAATTAAAGATTAGAGGTTTACCTTTTCACGGTTCGGTAAAAGAATTACGTGATGAATTAGTAATAGCCCTTGATAAAGAAGAAGAAGGCGAAAGTTACGCTTTAGCGTGGTATCCGTTTACCTTTGCAGAAGATCTGGTGGCATTAAGAGCCGGCTTATTGATTCTTCATAGACTACTTGGTCGCTTGGAAGTTTCACGAGACCAAGAACCTAACGTAGAGATCGAGGTAGAAACGAAGTTAGCACATTACTTTAATAGATTATCCCGATCAAAACCCTTTTTAGTAAAAGATAAAAATTCAAAACGAACAGTTATGGACGAATTAGAAGAATGTAGATCCGCGTACCGCTTATTTGTAGCAAATTCTCGAACGGAGCGAGATTCATTATCGAATATCGTGGCCGAAATTAGTCGAGAGACCCCAGTAGAACCAGAAGTAATCGTAACTTCAAATCCAGTTTCATTAAATATTAACCCCCCTCCGGTTGAGGTAGGGCAGAAAAGTTATTGTACGAAATCAACACCTGTTGTCAAGTGGCGATTAAAGTTTTCCGGTGAAGCAAGAAGTATTTCGATCACTGCATTTTTAGAAAGAGTCAATGAATTAATTGTTGCTAGACGTGTAAATTTAAGTCAACTCTTCGAAGAGGCGATTGACCTGTTCGAGGGTAAAGCATTATTGTGGTTTCGCGCAAATAGAAATAAGGCATCTACTTGGTCAGAATTAGTAGTATTATTAAATGCACAATTTCGACCAGCTGACTATGACGTCAGATTACTTGAGGAAATTACACGTAGAACTCAAGGGAACGAGGAAAATTTGGCAATGTATGTAGCAATGTTAAAAACGATGTTTGCTCGTTTAGTCATCCCATTATCGGAAGAAAGACAATTAAGTATCGCATTACGAAACTTAAACCCCTTTTATATTGCACAGTTAGGTTTTACCGAAATTACGTCTTTTGATAGGCTAATTGAATTGGGGCGCATTCTCGAAGCGCGTAGGTTGACCATTTCCAATTACGCACCGCCGTCAAAGAGGAAAAACGACTTAGAACCAGATGTAGCTTATACCCACTTGAGTGTACCGACTCAAGAAAATGATCGCGCATCGCGTGCCGAATCAACGCTTTTTAATAAATCACGAAATAATAAACGATCTGTAAATAAACCGACCTTTAAAAGTCGTAATAGCGCTGTCGAAGTTTTTAGTAAAACTTCAAGTAATAATTCTTGTTGGAATTGTGGTGGCACAGGACATTTAGCGTCGCGTTGTACCGTTCCGCAGAAACAAATATATTGCTATCGCTGTGGGAGAAAAGGTGAAACAACAAAAACCTGCCCCCACTGTAACCCCAGTCAGAGTAGAAGGAGTTCGGAAAACTCTTCCGGGACTCATTAGGACGTGGTCACCTAGTGAACTCCCGCAAGTTTGTAAATTCGACCCATTTTCATAAGATGTTAGCTAAACGTAAAGATAAAATTAAAACTATATTAGATTATGTATTAGAGGATTCAAGACATGATAATCGTCCCCATGTAAGAGTCAATGTTCTCGGTTGTGAAATTTTAGCCCTCCTGGACTCAGGAGCGACCAACACGATTTTAGGCGAGGAAGGTTGGAATATTTTACAATCTACCGGTGTAAAAATTCAACTTGACTCCACGTTACGACCAAAGTGTACCGTAGCCGACGGTGAAATTATAAACAGTATCGGGATAGCTCAATTACCCATTAGATTGCAGCATCGTGTCGCCCATATTTCAGTCATTGTGGTACCAAAGTTTTCACACGCACTTATTTTAGGTGTAGATTTTTGGGAATCCATCGGTTTCGTCCCTGATTTGAAAAACAAATCGTGGTATTTCGGGAAACCCCAAGTTACATCTGTAATTACCGACAAGAAAACACCCTTAGGAAATCTTTTCAATTTATCAGTTGAGGAACGTCAGCGTTTAGATAAGGTCATTGACCTACATTTTCGGACTAAGGTCAAAGAACTCGGTTGTACTGACCTAGTGCAACATGTTATTAAAACCGACTCAATGCCGATTAAACAGCGTTATTATCCGGTTAACCCTAGTGTACAAGCACATATCGATAAAGAATTAGATCATATGCTTAAGTTAGGTGTAATAGAACGATCATCTAGTGGTTGGTCAAACCCCATTTTGTTAGTCAAAAAGAAAGACAAATCATATCGATTTTGTGTCGATTTCAGAAAATTAAATCAAGTATCCGAGAAGGACGCGTACCCAATCCCGTATGTGTCCTCAATTTTAGATCGTCTTCGAGACGCACGGTTTATAACGTCCCTGGACATTAAGTCAGCGTATTGGCAAATTCCTGTCGAGGAAAATTCCAAAAAATATACCGCCTTTACAGTACCCGGACGTGGATTGTTTCAATTCACCAGGATGCCCTTCGGGCTTCATAATGCTCCTGCTACTTGGATGAGGCTGATAGATCAAGTTCTAGGTCCCGATCTCGAACCCTTTGTATTCGTATACCTGGATGACATCATCATCTGTACATCCACCTTCGAAAAACACCTCGAAGTGTTACAGGAAGTTTTTTCTCGGTTACGTACCGCAGGTCTATCATTAGGGAAAGACAAATGTTACTTTTGTCAACCCGAATTGAAATATTTAGGATACGTGATTAACGCAAATGGATTACTTGCAGATCCAGATAAGGTAGCGGCAATTACGCGTATACCAGCCCCTCGTACGGTTAAAGAAATTCGGCAATTAATAGGTATGGCTTCGTGGTACCGCAGATTTATCCCGCAGTTTTCAACAATCCTTGCACCGCTCACAGCGTTGTTAAGAAAAAATTCCAAGTTCATTTGGGATGAACCTTGTGAAGTAGCGTTTACGACTATTAAGAATTGTTTAGTTTCAGCCCCTATTCTATCGTGCCCTGATTTTAGCGTCCCCTTTACCGTTCAGACAGACGCATCCGGTTTTGGACTCGGAGGAGTCCTCAGCCAAACCATTGACGAGAAAGAACAAGTCATTTGTTATATTAGTAGGTCATTAACTCGTAATGAACGAAATTATTCCGTTACGGAACGAGAATGTTTAGCAGTTTTGTGGGCAGTAGAGAAATTAAGACCCTATCTCGAAGCTTCACATTTCACGGTCATTACCGATCACCATTCCCTGATTTGGTTAAATAATCTGGAAAACCCCTCTGGACGTTTATGTCGTTGGGCTCTCAGGTTACAACAGTACGATTTCAAAATCATCCACCGAAAAGGAAAGGATCATTTAGTCCCTGACGCTTTATCGCGCACTGTTCCCGAAATAACGTCAGTATTAGTTGACCCTGTTCAAGTTAGAAAGTCACCCGATAAAGTAAAGAATCCAGTAGATAACGACCAACCCTTAATTAACTCGCATACCGATCGTTGGTACTATCGAATGTTGAAGAATGTCAGAAGAGACCCCCTTCAGTTTAGGAAATGGCAAGTTATTGATGATGAATTATTTAAACAAGTAAAAGTTCGATATCCATCTCTATCGGATAGAGAGTGTCAATGGAGAACAGTAGTTCCGAAATTTCGCAGAAAGAAAATCATTTCCGAGTGTCACGATAAACCTACTTCCGGTCATTTAGGAGTTTTAAAAACATTTGATCGAGTAGCTCATGAGTATTATTGGCCGAAGATGAAGACCGATATTACTCGTTATGTAAATAAGTGTCCAGTTTGTAGGGCTCATAAGCCTGAACAGCAAAAACCCCGTGGTTTTATGTCCCGTCATCCCGTAGTAACTAGGCCATGGCAAATGATATCCATCGATATAGTTGGACCACTGCCTCGGTCGACTAAAGGTTACACTCATATTTTATCGATTGTGGATTGTTTTACCAAATTTGCATTATTTTATCCATTACGTACAGCTACCGCATCTCAGGTCATTCAAAAACTTGAAGATAACGTTTTGTTAGTGTTTGGAGCCCCACAGTATATTTTGACTGATAACGGAGTCCAATTTAGAAGTAAGGAATTTCAAAAAATGATACAGAAATATAATACCCGAATTATCTTTAATGCATATTACCACCCCCAAGCGAATCCTGTTGAAAGGGTGAATCGTGTTCTAAAAACTATGTTAGCTTCTTACGTTAACGATAATCATAAGAGTTGGGATACCTATCTCCCCCAGGTTGCTTGCGCAGTACGGACTGCACTGCATGAAGTCATCGGAATGACTCCGTATTTCGCAAATTTCGGTCGAGAGATGATCATGTCCGGTGGACAGCGTATCGAAACAGCTGATCAGAACACGCTGAAAGACATAACGTTTGCCGATCGTGACGAACTTAAACGACGTGCATTAGCACTAGGTGATGTTTACGATGACATCACCAAAAGATTAGAAAGCGCTTATGAGAAATCTAAAATTGTTTATGATTTAAGACGACGTCCGTCGAATTTCGATGTTGGTGATACCGTGTATAGACGTAATTATGTTTTATCCGATGCATCGAAGCATTTTAATGCAAAGTTAGCTCCAAAATTTGTAGGACCTTTTGTTATTCATAAGAAACTTTCGAACACCACTTTTGTATTATCAGATACCACAGGAGTGAGACCTGGTGCATGGCATGCCAAAGACTTGAAGTCAAGCCCCGATTAAAAGTTCAGGTTAGGATTTAAGTATGTTTTTGTTGAACTTAATTTTGAAGTTCAAATTTTCTAATTAGTTTATAGGTACGGTTTGGAAGTTTACGCATCCACCTAGTGGACCCGTAGAAGGTTGTTTTTGACTTTCACGTAGTTAATTTACGTCAAGTTTTTTTTGAATTCAATACCGACCCTTAAGGTAAAGCTTTTGGAATTTTTTTTATTTAGTACCGACTTTTACCGTAGAGCTTTTCAATTTTTTTTGAATTTAGTATCGACATTTACCGTAAGGCTTTTAAATTTTTTTTTGAATTTAGTATCGACATTTACCGTAAGGCTTTTAAATTTTTTTTGAATTTAGTATCGACATTTACCGTAAGGCTTTTAAATCTTTTTTGAATTTAGTATCGACGTTTGCCGTGAAGTTTTTCAATTTTTTTGAATGTAGTACCGACATTTATAGTAAGGTTTTTAAATTTAGTTGGGAGTTTAGTTTGTCGAATTAAGTTAGAGTTTTCTTTTGAAAGTTCTTTTTTTTCTAACGCACCCTGTAAGGAGATTTTTTTTTGTATCGAATTTTATTGTTGTAGTGCGGTTGCGTTTGGTTGATAGTTGTTTAGAGTAACCCGCTTCTCATTGAGTTATCGTATTATCAGGCTGGACCTAGTTCCACTGTCAGATAAAATTTTTTTTTTGGACGTCAATCCATTGTGGAATGTCGATCCAAACCCCGGGGTTATTGAGTAATTTTGTGGACATAGTCCATCCCTCGGCGCATTATCGTCCCATATATTTTTTTCTTCTCGTAGTTTGGCGATTTATAATCTGCCCCAAAGGAACCTTCTTGGAAAGGGAGCTTTGTACAGGAGTAGTGGTTAAACTCGAAACAACAACCTGGGAAATTTACCTTGTTAGGGAATAACAGATCGACCACCATCGGCCTACGCAGTTAGGACATCTGTCGGTCCCCGGAAGGACAATTCGATCATTAGTTTGTATTTTTTTTTCTCCCCCCCCTTTTTTTTTTCTCTCTCTCCTCTACGACATTTGGAAAATAAATAGAAAATTAGGGATGAACTTGTATATCTGATCCATTCATCCCAGAGGCCATTGTAAATTTGATCGCGCCTTTCTTAAATTTCACCTTAGATTCGGGCCCAACCCAAACTAGAGTTCGGCGTCTCTGTTGTTAATTGTGGGTCTCACGGCAAGCGAAGGATCGCGTGATTTCGCGAACCGCCCTCTCTTATGACAGTCACAACGACTTTAGAAGTGATTAGGACCTCGAATATTTTCCTTGTGTGTAACTTTTATTCTTTTATTGTGTAATTAGCAGTTTAGGTTGAGTTTCGGTGTAATTAATTTTAAGGTATCGATTTAATCAATGTTAAGTTTAGATATTATGTAGTTAGATTGAAGACGTTAGGGGAAAGGAAGTTATTTAACGGTATCTCAAGCGTATAGAGTAAAATTACAGACCCAATAAGTAATCAGGTCTTTAGTTGGTTTTTTGTTTATCACGCATGATGGTAGGAGTCGCGAATTTCGTTTTTTTTATCGAACATTTAAGGAAGTAGTTTACGCGAAGTTAGAGGGTATACTTATCGGTCCATTGGAGTAACTACCCAATAAATCGCTTAGGTAAACCAAGTATAGATTGGTGTTGCGGTGGCTTAGTTACCCAACGTCCTCATCAGTCATACGTTAATTTTGTGGTCAATTTTGATTTTTGTTTGGAAGAACGATTGTGTTCTCCCCCCCCTTTTTTTTGAATGAAATGTAGTAGAGTCACTTCATACGTTTACAGTAAACATTAGAGGTGCAACTCAGACAGTTGTCACCATGTCAAGCCCTGACCAAGTTACGTTTTTGTGGGAATATTTTTTTTTCTCGTGGGTAAACAACAACTTTAGTCCCGGTTTAGTCAATTAACTCCCCCCCGGCTACCGAATTGTATATAGAACCAGCATTGAAAAATAGTCCGTGTAAGACATTAAACTACCCTTCTCACTTTTAGTTTTAGGTTTTTAAGATTTTGTTCTCTCACGACGTGATAGTTACGTCCCGAACTTTATGTCGCTGTTGTTATGGTTTTGAAAAATAGTCCGCGTAAGACGTTAAACTACCCTTCTCAATTTTTACTTCCAGATTTTTCAGATTTTGTTCACGTACAACGTGATCGTCACGAACGTCGTGTTACTGTTGTTTCTTTTTTTGGAAGTGTCGGTGTTTTCCGACGCACGTCCAAGAATACCGGTATAGGAGTATCTGAAATGATGCGAACATTTTTTTTCTTTTTCTTCTCGTACTCTAGTGCATAGGTGCTCGACCCTTGCATTCTTTTCTTTAGGATTAAGGTATAACGCTCAGTATCTGTGAACATTTCGTTCATTTTGTAACGACATTGGCTCTCGGTTCGAGCCAAAATAAGTTCCCGATATTTTTTTGGTTTTCAACCATGTTGACTCTCGGTTGATGTCATGGTACTACCCTGGGATCCAGGCACTTTACAAATTGCCCGACTCCGAAGTATTATGTCACCATCTTGGAGCAAGACCCTCTTGTTACATTCCTTACACTTTTGTGACATATAGCTCTGGTGGATACGTTCCACTCATATGGTGTCGCCATCTTGGGCGAGCATTGTCGCTTTGCGCGATTTGCACTTAGATTGGAGATTTCCCCCGGTGTCAGTCACCGCTGGATTTCCCGATCAACCGCCCGTGCAAGACACTAAACTACCTTTCTCGTTTTTTTTTTTTTTTTTTTCACCTCCAGATTTTTCAGGTTTTGTCGAGTGTGGTATGTTCATACTTTGCATAGGAGGTACAGGACTCCACCGAATATGGTATATTCATACTTTGACATACTGGTACAGGCGTTCCTTGGATTGGAGTTTCCAGTCGGCGCTTACCGCCGTTGGACTCCACCAGTCAAGTTGACGTCGGGTATTCTCAAGTAGGAAGTTTTTCCAAGTTTTTTTTCATGGAAATGTCCCGATCATTTCGGAGTAGCGTTCTCGTTTTCGTCGGTGTAATTCGGAGATTCGGTCCCTTCGGTTATACTGACAAAGACAATCCCTACCCCCGTATAGGGTTCAGTTTTTCTGGTTTTATTTCATATTTGATTGTATCATTGTTGACGACTGATACTCCCGTCTCGTCAACTCGAGCTCTGTAGCGTAAATATCTTTTAAAAAGTATCGCATATTTAGTTGTGCGACCACGAGTTGTGTAACTTGTACCTTTTGATATGGGTGTCGGTTCGGTACCGTCCCACTCTCGTCCCGCCGGACTCCATATCTCTTATATCGCGTCTTTCGCGAATATTGGATCACGCCTATCGTGATCCTTTACTGGTCTTTACTTGTTGGTTCGGAGATTCAGCCCCTCCGGTCAACACGATTGACGCGGCATTCGTGCCCCATTTTTTTTCTCGTGCTGCACGCTCTCGTGCGTAGATCCGTGTTCAACCCGGACGGTTCGAGGATTTGGTCCCTCGACTGTCCCTTGTAGGTTGTCACCCCACCCTAATTTTTTTTTGAGAAAACCCCCCCCCTATTTTTTTTCTCGCGTTTAGATCCGTGTTCAACCCGGACGGTTCGAGGATTTGCTCCCTCGACTGTCCCTTGTAGGTCGTTATCCCGTCCCGTTTCGTATTACGATTTATGCCCCACTATTTTTCCCGGTTGCATCCGTGTTTAACTCGGACGGTTCGAGGATTTGGTCCCTCAACTGTCCCTTGTAGGTTGCTACCCCTCACTTTTTTAACCCCCCCCCTCCCCCACTCTTATCTCTTACCCCCCCATCACTACCTCTTCTCTCTCTTCCGATCATCTCGTTTGGATCGAAGTCATGATGAAGGTAGATGGTCTCCCAAACGGCTTTGTAAATTTGATCAAGCTAAGCGCAAGTTTTTTTCTCTGTTTCACCAACGATAAATGATAAAACAGACAGTCCCCATCTACTGAAGTGCCCCAAACGGCTTTTGTAAATTTGATCCAGCCAAGCACACGTTTTTTTTTACTCTGTTTTTTCAACGTATTGAAAAAGGCAGACAGTCCCCATCGACTGAACCATTTTAGAGAAGGCTTTGTAAATATGAGTACGCCAAGGAAGTGTTACCTTAGCTCAGGTCTACCTTGATCTAGAGTCCGGTGTCTTCACAGACATTTGTGGGTCCCACGGCCAGCGAATGATCGCGTGATTTCGCGAACCGCCCTCTCATGTAGGAGTCACTACGACTCACGGGTTGATTAAGCCTAGGGTTAGGTGAACCTTCTCTCTCTTTCCCGGCATATACGTATAGTCTAGTCACTAGCTGAGTAGTTGTTTCAACACTACAAGTGTTGATGGTTTATCGCAGGACAGTTTGTGTTTCGGTTGAGGTTGCGCGCGTCCCAGTTGAAGAGTAGTTAGGGATAACAACTCTTGACGTAAGGGGAGTGTCACCTTATTCCGCGCATCGGGCGCACCCTTAGATTTTGCGTTTATGATCTATTAAACTTATATGTTAAATTTCGAATCGATCCGTTGAAAATTACTCTTTGGGAAAACATTTTTAGGTCGGGTTGTAAATATAAAAGATTGAAACATTCGCTCAACTAATAAATTTACGTTTTGCAAATGCACAATAATCTTAAGAATTGTATAGTTAGGAAAGTATCATCAAATATTTTAATACACGTACAATAAACCATACGGTAGATGAGGAAGTGTTAATAATGTTGACGTAGCATTAATCCATAATTCACCTCATCGGCAATAAATTCTCTATTCTATAACGTTGCAAACTAAACGTCAATATAGGCAAATGCATTACTATAAATTTTAGGTAGGATCGAGAGACACTTTTATACGATCCATAATCACGAGCCAGTTGTCAATACAAGGACACACACGTGCATGTTTGAAACTCGTGAGAATCAATGCCTTTTGTCTTGCTATCTCGACCATGTGCAGATAAGCGGCCAAATGTGCTCGGGTTTAACATGGCAAGGATAGCGATTTCGAAATTACAGACTTCGATAAAAACAAGTAAAAAGTGCAAAAGTTAGACCTTTCTCGTCCAACCAGACGAGCAAAAAATTGTTTTGCTCGCACGTGTCGTACCAAACTTCTCGATACACTTTACATGGAGAAAGAAGAAAGTGTGCCCTCACACTCTAGGCATTTATCCAATTAAATCACGTCTCCCTTCTTTCTAAATTTATAGGACCCAATTACAAGGATCCAAATCAATCAGTAAGTGGGAAAAATCCCAGATCAGAGTAGGGAGAATGCATAAATTGAGCTGCAAATTGCATATTCGGAGAGATTCACTTGGAATCTGATACTACCTTTTTCGTATCTTAAGCGCTTCCAAAAGCGGAATTAACTATCGAGGTCTCACATTTATTAGAGGTCTTTAAATAAATACAAGTCATTGGTGCTAAAAATTAGTGTGTGTCAACTGCAGGTATTATCGAACATTAATACCGTCAATTGTTGTTAAACGATTAATATCGTCAATTGTTAATAAACAATTAATATTTTATCGAACATTAATACCGTCAATTGTTGTTAAACGATTAATATCGTCAATTGTTAATAAACAATTAATATTTTATCGAACATTAATACCGTCAATTGTTGTTAAACGATTAATATCGTCAATTGTTAATAAACAATTAATATTTTATCGAACATTAATACCGTCAATTGTTGTTAAACGATTAATATCGTCAATTGTTAAACGATTAATATTTTATCGAACCAGAATATCGTCAATTGTGGTTAAACAATTAATATTTTATCGAACCAGAATATCGTTAGTTGTTTTTAAACAATTAATATTTTATCGAACCAGTATATCGTCAATTGTTGCTAATATTTAATAAGTGATCGAACAATTAACATCGTCTATGGTTACTAAACATTGAATCAATTATCGGACTTTTTATACCATCTGCTTATCACGTTAATCACGTCGAGTTATTGCTTGCCGCTCATAAGGCAAGTACGTAACATTGCTTTTATCGAATGGTACAAAACAGGTGTTGCACTTCCAACCCATGTGTGCATTCCAATCGTCTTTTTTTTATCGGACACCACATTAACATTTCTTACTTAGACAGTGCCGGCTTGAATTATTTGTCACTTCGCGAATAACTAACATAGTGAATTATTTCGTACGGAGACCCCTATTTTATCGTGAAATACAGTGCGTGAACCACCCTGTTATTTCACCACCTTCCGATTTGAAGAGTTTTTGGGAAGCTGGTTATTACGCTGCCCTTCTGATATGGTTTGAGACATCACATTCAGCTTCATTCTACGTTCTGAAGACGAGATCTCACTCCTGAAGGACCCGTCATCGACTTTACCTAGAGGTCGAACATCAACCACCCAAATTAAGTAAGAAACCTTTTTATATTTTTAAGATTGTGATGTTAATTGGTCCTATTGACCATTAGTTGTGTTTATGAACGTTCAGTTCAACCCTGGAAGACGATATCGCAACCATTTTGTATACCTTTTATTTAACTTAATATTATTATCTATTATTAACGTAACTTTTACCACGCCATTCGAGCGTTCAGAATGTAACCAAACAATTTAACGTAACGTTTCAAGTTTAGTATTGTAGCTAAAGTTTGTTTGTCCCGTTGTTGGGAATTTTGATGATCAATTGCATTGATTAAGTTCCATGATCAATTTTATGAATCATAGTTTTGAATATTATCAAGTTACGCTTAAGTAACTATTTATTTTGGTGGAGTGCTGTATTCAATACGCCCCCCTTTCATGCAAATTAACCTTTTGTATTTTTGTAAGAGTAATTGTTTTACGAGTATTAGTTTCGCAACGGAAACCACACGGAAAGGTTCCGTCAACTGTACATATTTATTTTTATACAAGACATGTAAATTTGATAGTATCTTGTGTAAACTTTGTCAACTCCCCCCTGATATTATTTTATTTAATACATTTTTATTATTTCCCAACTTTGTGTGTTATTATTATTGTTGTGTTAATGTTTATTTAGCTACTTTCACCAACGGAAAGTTCGCCTCCTGTAAAGGTAAGGTCATTGAGCGAGGTTTTTCCGGAGTGAGAGTTCGCTGTAAGATCATCAAGTTGTCGCGTACCAGCTTGGAAGGTGTGATAACCAGTCCCCTTCAAAGAGATTCATTTCTTCGTATGCGTGGCGCCCATTTAAACTCCCGCGTGTATATTAACCCCACCGATTTTGACTTAACTCCCCCCCCGTGTAAATTATTCACACCGATTTTGACAATTTTTAGAATCGCGATCGAGGATTGCCCGGTCGTCGATAGGAAACACACGCTTTGCGACGTGCCGTCACACGCCCCTTTCATTCCTTCCACCAACCCACCCCTTCGCGACTTTGAGCTAGCCAACCTTTTATTACCTGTTGGAAAGGTGTCGTGGATGCAGAACGTGGTGTAACAGTTTTTTGTGCAAAGTGAATCTGTGAGAAATATAAAAGAATTTAATAAGGGGATAATAATATCACAAAATTTTAATATCAACTTTTTGCTTAAATAAGAAAAAGAGGCAAAGGGAAAATTGCCCTCTTTTTCGTTTTAAGACACTAAATTAATTTTTGAATTTTTCTTTTGGTTTTAGTGTCTTTGGGGCGAAAACGAAAAATTGACCTTAAAATGAATAATATGGCACAATTTTTTGGGAAAAAATGTTATCGTAATAATTTATTATAATATCCGTAACCTATTACTCAATAATAAAATTACTTGCTTCGTATCGAACGCTTGCTTCTAAGGCGAAGCGCACACTTAAAAGTTATAGTTTCAATTTGAAAGCAACTCGTTAGTTTCATGCAATGTGAAACTACAACGTTCGGGATCGATTATTATAATATTATAATATGAAGTTGCGATGTTTGTACTTACATTTTCAAGTAGGCACAACTCGCAATGGTTTCGAACTCAAAACCATTTCGAGTTGTACTTCGAGGAACGATGGATAATGCAACTAATGTTAGGTAAATATTAGTAATAAGTCTCGAGTTTCGCATCACATAAAACCAGTTCCTTTGATGTAATTAATTAATTATTATTAAATTTTTGAGTGGAAAAAGTGAAAAATATAATGTCGTTACAAATAACTGGCCTTTTACTTAATGGTCCACATGAATTACATCCAGTACATTTGAACAACTACTGACTAATTTAAATCTCGTTTTAGTTTAAAAGTAGTCTGTATAAAAGTAGAAACGTGAAATTTCTATATTATATTAAAAGTAATGTGCACTGTAAATAATTTGTTATGATTTCAAATGTGATGAGTAATTGCTAGCTACAAATTTTATATCTAATAAATTGGGCGTGATAAAAAATTTCGAGTAGTTTGAAAAAATATACATTGGAGTATTAGGCGTATATTGTTTGCTTAGACGTAAGTTAGACTTTTATTCAATTTAAGATAATCATTCTTAAAGTTTTTTTTTCTACGCTTCTAGTAGTTGTAGTCTAATTTGTGTCCAGTCAAAACCTCAAATAAAGCACATCCGTAACGTAATCAAAAATAATCACAATTGTTCTTCATTAATTCGACTTCTCGGTTCATAAGAAACGTAAGCTTTGCTCAGATACATTTTACGATTAAATTACAGACGTCTTATCTCTGCGAAATTTATTACTTTTTGAAAAATAATCATTTTTAAGTCTGATTTGTCCTTGTTAAAAAAAATTGATTAGACGTGATTCAACTTTACTCCAAACGTATAGCGATAAGATTCTATAATATTCATTTAATGGCCTTTGGCATATTAGATTTTTTTTAATGCGGACAAAAACAACATTAAGAATGATAAGTTTTCGAGCGATTTTTTGTTATTACCAGGGATTAGCATAAGTCAACAACTAAAAGAAAATTCTAGAGTAGTACTATAAAGGACGCATCGCGCACCAAACAAGCCGATTTTAACTAATCGATCGTCGATAAAATTTTCAAACTCGGTGTGCGTATTATTTAATACTTTTACTACTACAATAGATTGTGCTGGTTTTAGGAATTTTCCGTTGTACGAAGCCATTTGGTGCACGATCCGACTTAATATATTTTTGAGTTTAAGTTGCGCGTTAATGTAATAATTTTGTTCCGACAATTATTTACACGCAAAAAATTATTTCGTAATAATTACTTTTTCCTTATTTTAATAATAATTTTAAATTGTTAAAACTTCTATAAACTATTTCACATTTAAGTAAATACTGTGTATATGTAACGATGATTATGATTTTTATGCGCTATACCATTTTTTGAACAAACATGGATGGCTAATTTTGTAATAATATATTATTATTTGTAGTAATCAAATAATTTTATATTTTGAGTATTTATTATAAATATTAGATATCTAATGCTACTTTTGTTGACTCCTCCCAGATGTATCTTTAACAGTGTAAAGGTTTTAAAATGTAAAAAATAAATATTAATAAATAAAATTAAGGTAATATATACTAACTAGGTACATCGATATGTGAAAATATGTACAAATTTAAAAATATACAAAACACGATTTACCATTAAATTTAGTTAGACTAAAGCGCAGTTAGACCTTCCGAGCGATCGATCTAATTTCGAATTTCGTCTAAGAAATTTTAGTTTGAATTTTTCGTGTTCACAATTAAGTAGGTAAAACTGAAAGTTGCTCGTATAAAATAATAAAAATATTATGTGCTAGTTCGATCGTTTATTTTTTATAGCAGAGAAAAATTAATTTTGTGGGTGAGCAATATCAGACTTTTAGTTTTTGTTCAATTTTACTTAAAATTTACGCAAGTGAGCAAAAAATTTTGTATTAAAGTCATTAGTGTGTAAAATTTGTTAATCTCGAGTTCTTTGAAATTATTCAAGTCTTGCTTTGTAGCTCGTCTTCCAAATTTCGGCTAATGTGACTGCGGAATGAAATCGGTGAAATATGCACAATGGTAAAGTTACACGTTGAATGATAGACCATGCTAAAAATCCATAAAATTCGAGTTGTACTGGGTTGGCTTCGACCTTTTGTGCTTCAAAGGTGTATATTATCCACATTGTAACGTTACATATCAGCAAAAATGTTACGATTTGCCGACCTGGCTTAGATCTATCGTGTTCGGGCAAATGGACACGGCGACGAGATACATCAGAAATAAATAAAAGTTGCAAGATGACCTGAAATTTGTACAACATAATAAATAGTTCCTAGCATTTGTAATTCAGTGGTTTTGATAGGAAAGTTTTCTGATGTTTTCGAAATTTTTGCTTTGCCACCTAGGTGTTTTTTTATTAGCCGAACCGCTATATTGAAAAAATAAGTTTTTCGTCAATATCTTCTTTTCGACTCATATTACGATCATATACTAAACTAGAGAAAATTTCCTATAATGTACGTCTAGATCATTGTTTTTGTAGAATAAATGTTTGTAGTGTATGAGTGCCTTAAAGTCTACTCTACCTGGAGCCCTATTCTCGAACCCATTCGATTCACCGAGTCGAATGCGAAATTTATCATCGGTTAAAACAGATATTCTCGAATTGAATTCCACACAGTCGTGCGAAAAAACGCCTGGACGAACTGTATTGTATCGTTATAATTACTAGAGACCTTTAGTTACAATCAAGGACAGTCAAGTAGGCAATGCTCTGTAGGGCAAAAGAATGTACATAATTATTGTCAATGAACTGCATTACCAATTCCGTTAAAACACTACTACAGAATGACGAAATGCTGACGTTTGGGCTTGTATCAAAACCGGCAGAACAGACTGGCTTTAGAAAGAAACAAAGAGATACCAATCTGCCTAAAAATAAAATAATTGGATCTGTGTGTTCTACAATAATGACATACAGTGTTGAGACTATGGCGTTAACAGTGATAGAGAGAGCTTTGTTGGAAATTAGTCTGGGATATACGATCAGAAATACGGAAGTATTGTGACGTTTTTTTGCACCCTTAGAATTTTTCGTTGGCAAAAAATTCTTTTTGTCAACAATGTATATTTAAGTTTATGACACATATAATTTTTCTACCATCCTTTTAAATTGATTTGATTTTTTAAATCAACTTTCTTCAATTTTAAATGCCGACAGTTATGCAACCAACGCAACATCACTTTATTTGAATAGAAGCGCACGCCGCTTGTTCAAAGAAAGTCGTTGGCAAACGGTCAAAGCGACAAGATGCATGAAATTTATGCTCTTCGAATTTTCGAGTTTTTCAAGTTTTAAAAAGCATTTCAACACTCAAATATAATTTAAAGTGACGAAAATGTTGTCGTGTGTGGTATGATGGTTTTTCTTTTTCACCAAATGATCGGCACGATTTTTAATCGATTAAATGGTTTTTATGAATTTTACTAACGCTATCCACCATATTGGAAAATGGTCGTTCGAAATTTTAATCTGGTTCTTTCGGCAAAAAACCGCCAGCCAAATGGCCGATGTCACCTTTTTGTTAAATACTTCCGACGTCGACAATTTTTGGGCAACCCAGAGAGATGTAGGACATCTTTAAAAGACAGATCTAACTTTTATCAGGTCAATATGTCCACCAGTTTCAAACGTTCAACACTGCGGTCGGAACCCGTCGAGTATGGGAGCTCATGGAAAGCCGCGAAGTTTCCATGGCTTTTGACGCTTGACAACGTCGATCGAACCCGTTGGATATGGGAATATGGAAGACGTAGTGACTAGTTTCAATCGTTAAATTTTCCAATCCAGTAAATGTGGCCAGCTTGATTTTTTAATGCAAATTGCAACCCAGCTGACAACATCAAGCCCATCTGTTCGTATTCGACGATAAATTTAATTATCACATTTTTAATTTTCAATATAATCAGCTATGGTTTAATTTAATAACAATTATACATGTGCTTTCTTAAATACTGTTTTAGATTAAACTTTACGACAGAATTTTCTGTTAACCACCGAACGAATGAAGGACATGTCACTCAGCTCGTATACCTTTTTAATAACGTTACACCGATGAATTTGTAAGTATTTAAAGAATTGTTTACATGTAAAAGTTGTTAAATTTAACCAATGCCTTCAGCTTAAATATAGCTAAAATTTCATATGAAGAATTCGTTCTACCGGTTTACTAATCACCTTCTGTGATAGTAAATCTTTTACTTGCCTGGTTTATCCAGTTTTAACTGCGTTATTTACACGCCATCCTTTTATAAGGATATTTAGATTGGATCGATAAAAATCCAACCCGAACAACACGTCTTACGAACTTTATTTGATTTTGTGTATATAAATATTTTTCTTTCCATTCATTTTTGTAATTTTTATGTGTGTGAAGTCAAGAGATTGTTCTATTGTTTACGTTTTCTTACCAATTAAATTTTATTTCAATAAAAGTGTGTATTCCGATCAAGACAGTCAGTTTTATTTTATTTTTTATTTCAATTTTTTGTCTCGAGAAGAGCCTCTAGGAATCGACAGTTTAATCGAGACATGGCGCCCAAAAGGTAGTGACATTTTAGCAAAGCAAGTTTTTTAAGGATCCACGAACCTCTTTGAGGTACCCACGCTCTCATTGGCTTGGTATGAGAAATACAGAGCCTAGCCGATACGTACTCTCCAGCTGCGATCGCTAAAAAGGGCAAGGTGAATGCTGAAACTCTTTTTTAGATGACCATTTGCCGGGTCATCACTTTTTGGTATTCGTTTACGAGTTTTGAGCATATCAGTATGTTGTAAGGAAGCTAACAAGTGGTCGACATAATAAAAGAACAACAAAATTGAAGTGGAGCTGAGTAGAACATGGCACAAAGAAGTTATACGAAGAACGATTCGCATTTCCCAGCAACGCATCTCCAAACCCCGCACTAAGCAGATCAATGGATTATCGGCTCAACGGATAAATTTAGCGTACAGACAGATATATAGATAAATTAAGAATATTACTGTTTTAAAAAAATTAAAAATATGGGGAGGGGGGCTTGAAGACCCCCCATAATATATTTATCTTCAGGCCCCGAGAAAGCTATGTAAATAAAGAATTAATTTTTTTTGCAGAAAAAAGTAGTCCAGGATTTTGTTGAAACTTCAATACTATCACAAATGTCGTTGGGTAAAAATTATTTTTTAAATTTTAGTTTACTTTCCAGCTTTCCAGTTTGTCTGGAAATATTTTTTTTATCCAAACTTTGTATACTAGACTTTAAGTGCTCGTGCGTCATAAATATTTATTTTACAAAAAAAATGATCAAGACGTGAATAATTATAGGACATTTTTTCTAGTTTAATTTATTACTTAAATATTTTTATCGTAATATAAGCCGGAAAGAAGATATTCCCATATCTTTCAGTTTTTCAATACCAGAAAACTTTTCGGCAAAACTGGGAAAAAGGTGCCCAATTATGGGACATTACCTGCGCTATGGATAAGATTCCAGTAATCATTACTAGTAAATTTGGCTCCTTAGTCATAGCATTGAGCGATCCCGCTATTACGCTAAAAACGGCATAAGCGAATAATCCAAATGCCGAAACGCGTAATAAAATATCGTTCAAATCACTTTGCTCTTCTACTTTAAATTTCAGTTGTTGTACCCTACAATTAATGTCCGAACGTGAAAGGCAATTTCTTTGATGATTATATGTGCGATGATTGTGCCAAAATTATAAAAAGAAGCATGAAATGAAAATTAACGCAATTAATAAAGATTTAAACAAATATATAAGTACATAATAATATAGCAAAAATAATAGTAATTCATTAAATGGATAGTTTCATGTGGACTTGGGATAAGTGATAAAACCAAAATCAAAAATAAAATTAAGCAAAATAATAATTAAATCCATTGTTTACCTGATAAAACCGATGATGATGGCGAGAATACTCAGAGCCATCAGTCCGCAGTGAGACACGTCGGATAAATAAATAGCCAATAATCCCAACACGGGATGTTGGATTAATACGAAAAATAATATAAGACATATTAAGGATCCAACAAGTATCAGTAATCCAAAAAATAATCCTTTGGATGCTCCAACACAATCGACCCGCCCGTGTTGAGCGTGAGCCATCGCAACTGCTCTACGAGATAACATCACTTCTAAACGATGCTCCAGATCTTCTTCACTTATGTATCTAAAAAAAGAGACAGTTAAATGGCGGGAAAAGATTTCGACCTGTTTTTACCTAGGGTTGCGACCGATGTGTTTCCACATTACGTATATAACCGCAGCACCGATAAGCGAATATTCGATTATGAATGGGAATAAATAGGGAGCCGAATCTTGGACAATTGTTCCCATTATATTCACTCTTCCGCAGCTCAGCGGATCGCTGTTATTATCTAAAGTGCTGGAACTATTAAACAATGAAACAAGAGCTTGCGGATAAGCGCTTTCGAATACAGTCGATCCGTTTGATTTATCGGAAACTGAAAATATCACAAGTTTGTAAACGTACTCGATTAAAAACTTTATGAGATTAGTACCGCATACCATTAGCAATGTTATTATGATTGTAAGGGCCCCTATATTCAAAGAAATTTCTGTAGGGAGCCGTAGTTAAGGTTGTGGTAGCGGCTCTCCACGCTGCTCTAGTGGTTGTGGTAGTTAAGGGAGTTGGTTTTGTTAAACCCAGCGTGGTAGTTTTATTTAGTTTCCATAAAAGTGTTGGAATTGTTTTAGAAGTTGTCAAGAAACCTTAAGGGGTTGAAAAGTTGTTAGTGGGTTGTTTAGGCAGGCAGAAGAAATGAGACAGAGAAAATTAACAGAATAGAAGTTTCCAGTATTACAGTCAGGGCTGGGCAGTATCTCAGTTACTGGTATTTAAAACTACATTTGTATTTTGTTATAAATATAAAATAAATTTAAAATTTTCATTTGAAATACAAAAAACAAAATAATAATATTATTTACATGTACCTATGTATTTTGCCCACCCCCGATTTACAGTCATATTTACAACGGCAGCGGAAGCCGTTCTTACGATACGCAGAAAAAAATTGAAAATTTGGCATTTGCATATAATAAGAGCGGTTTCCTATTTTCTGTTAGTTTTTCAATCCAATTAGCAAGCAATAAACATGGTGTACTACTCACGCCTAGCTGTAGTCGTGGTAGGAACCGTAGTAGTGGATGCACGAAGCGTGGTAGCAATTCTTGTAGCAGCGCGTGATTGTAATGTGGTCGTGGATGCGGTAACTTTTCCAGGAAGCTCTGAACTTCCCGTCCTTAATTGCCGCTTCCCTGACCACGGGGTGAACCTCCAGGATCCACTTGTTATGTGTCTTACCCTTGGAGTGCACCGGGTTGATGCTCCTGAGCCAGGAGCTCCCGGCCGCTTTTGTTGCTTCGGGGTAGTTCGCGGTGAATTCCTCAACCACCCTTTCCTTGGACATTGACTTATCCACCATTTGGATAGAGATTGATGGCCAGGTAGCTGAAGGCTCCCGGGCCACCAATTTCTTTTCTGTTAAGAAGGAATTGCCGATCAGATTCTTGAGTGACGGCTGAGAAGATTCAACCATCACTCCGTTATTTTTGATGGGGTATACCCTATCCGGTTTTATTTTGAGGTCGGCCAATTTAATACTTGTCAGTTGGGCTTTAGTATCGTCCGCCGATTTGCTTATGTTCCCTTCGTCAGGGTACACAATCACCTTGTACTTCTTGGCAGGCGTGCTACGAGGGCCGCCAGCGGCTGCCTTCTTAGCTTCCTCCAAGTAGTCCCTAGGAGGGTTTTGCTTGTCGTTAGTGTTTGCCAATGTATTATCTTTATTGCTTTGTGAGACCTGAAGGGTCGGCGCTATGTTCATTGAGGGGGTGGTCTTGCTGATGGCCTTGACCACGTCTTCTATAATTTCTTTCGTTTGAGGAAGGGAGGCTGAAGGCGCTCCCGTCACCAATCTGTTTCTTTTAGTTACTTCCAGGCATAGTTCCTGGATCAGCTCCTCCATGCTTTTCACTCTCTCGAGGGCCTTTTCCCGAAAGTTGAGGCCCTCCTTGCTCCTCATGAGAAACCTACGTATCTCATGAGCATCGTTCATCACTCGTTTCGTTGCGTCTTTTAATTTCTGATCCGTCCACAGGTCTGATAGGGAGTCCAATGTTTCGTTACTTACCAAGATCGGAGTAGACGTTTCTGTCTTCTCCGGGCTTCCGTTCACTATGGCATTATCTTCGTCACCTTGGATATTGATTTTTTTCGCTTCTCGTTCTTCCTCATCTTTTTGGTGTTCTTCGTCTAATTTTCTCTTTCTGTCTTTTTTTCGTTGGTTTTTTGTTCTTTTCTTCTTCTTTGTTTCGTCGCTATCGGTTTTTTGGGCTAGGTCTAGTTCCTTCTGTTTTTCCTTTAGTATTGTTTCCAGGTCATTTTCTTCACTATCTTCACTGGACGTGGGGTCGGTTTCCATTATAACTGCGGTTTCTTTCTTTTTCTTCCTCGTTCTTTTCGATTTGATGAGGAACGGATCCTCCGAATTTTCCGATTTTTCTCTCTCCCTTTTTATTTTCGCGATTTTTCGCGCGTCTTCGATACTATGGCTCCGGGGTTCTTACTGATTCTGGCGGTTTTTTCTTGGGGCTATTTTCTCCACTGGTGTCTCTACGGTTCATTATGATTCTTGCATCAAGAACTTTTATTTTTGGGATTTCCGATACCATATCGTCGTTTTTTACTTTCACTTCTCCAGGCCGACACAGAGACAGACAGTTTTGCTGGGGTTAAGGAATAGGCCATTTGAAGAGGACCAGCGGAGCACCAGTTCAAGACAAACATTTACATCTCGGACAATTTCATTAATAGACGACGGTTCGCCTGAAATATTCAGCTGAGTGTCATCCACAAACTCATGAGAATTTGTGCCTTCTGGTAGCACCTTGGGAAGGTCAGCCGTAAAAATAATGAAAAGAAGTGGACCCAGTACACTACCTTGGGGAACACCACGAGTAATTTGGAGATACTCGGATAAGATCGAGTTCAGCTTCACACATTGAGATCTTCCTTTAAGGTAGTTGATGAGAAATTTCAGTGCAGACTCACCACATCCATAGTGTACCAATTTAGCGATTAGAAGATCATGATCGATTACATCAAATGCCTTGCTAAAATCAAGAAGTGCCATTACAGTGACTTTGGAGTTATCCATGTTGCTAATCACATCATTTAATACCTTAGATAGAGCAGTATTAGTGCTAAATCCAGAGCGAAATCCCGATTGGGTGTTAGGTAGAACGTCAAATTTTTCAATATGCTCGAGCAGTTGAAGATGGATGAAGGACTCAAGTACCTTCGAGAGAGCCGGTAAAATGCTGATAGGTCGGAGATCCCCAAAACTACAAGCAGTATTGATTTTCGGAAGAGGTACAATACTTTTTCCACACGTCAGGAAAAGTTGATGTCTCCAGGCAATAGTTGATCAGGTGAGTAAAAGTGTCCACGCAAAACGGCAGGACAAGTTTTAGCATTTGAGATGAAATGTTATCGATACCTACAGCATTCGACTTAAGTTTCGAGATAGATCTAACAACGTCATCCGGGCTGACCGAGCAGAATGTCAATTTTTCGGTGATCCGAGGGTGGCAACTATTTCTAAATTCATCGATAGTTTTCGGGTTGATGGTGGTCTTAGGCGCGGAATTGGCAAAGAACCTATTCAACAGGTCAGGATCAGCGTTCACCAAATCCATTTGGTTTTTGGATCTAGCATGTATGTTGGCACGATCAAAAAACTTCCACAGCTTCCCAGGACTATTTGAGCGAATATTGACTTGATGTTTGAAGTAGGCTTTCTTTTCATTAGATATGGCTTGTGTGACGTAGTTACGAATGTCTTGATAGCACTTCCAGTCAGAGGACTTCTTAGTTTTGACATATTTCTTAAAAGCTTTTTGACGAAGCTTAATCATGCACCGTAAGGTATATGTTAGCCAAGCTGGCTTTTTAGTATTGATTCTAACCGTAGAAACAGGAGCGTGCATATCAAAAAGGTGCATATCTTTGTGGTCTGGTGTTGCTTGCCACGCCGCTTTTTGAATTGCTTTAGTGAGATCTTCTGTAGCTTTTTCAATATCTGTTTTCGTTTTCAGCGGTATTTTTAGAGTAATTAATTCATCTAGGTTTTTTCTAAAAGTAACCCAATCTGTTTTCCTGCTGGTGAGTGAAGGTTGTTTTTCTATTATTTTTGAGTGCAGGGTTATAAGCACAGGTGAATGGTCAGATGACAAATCTAGGGATGATTCGGCTTTGATTTGTCTAATATTCATTCCTTTTGTGATACAAAAATTAATCACGTCTGGGATCTTTTTTTTATCAGTCGGCCAATATATTGTTGGCTGTCCCGTTGAGATGGAATTTCCCCTCGACGATACTAAGGGTAGGTGTTTTCACCCTGAATTTCTGGGAGCAGGTGCTTTCGTTCCAACCCCCTCGCGACCTTCGATAACAGCGGCATTTTTATTTTGTGAGCCCACACTTCGCATCAAGCATGGATCATGGACAACCGGGCCTCACCCGTCGGTCTGAGGATTTTTATTCTTTCTTCATTTTACTCTATTAATATCATGCCTCTCGGGGCAAAATGCGACTGGCTTCTACGCCTTTTCAGGGTTTTAACCCATATTACATCTTCAACGAGAGTTTTTATTCAATTTTTGAGCGTTGGAGGAGACAAAGCTGGGACCCATCCAGCACGTGCTCCGCTTCGCGAACCATGCTTGCTTGCTGTTCGCTCTGCCATAAACCATAGTCTTCGTCCGATAAAGACCTATATTATGTACTCATGACATAAATAGCTATTATGGGTTTACAAGAAAACATAACTCAAAGAAGTGAGCCATTTTTGTTTTTTTTTGTACTTTCACGTACGATTTACCGTGTACGTTTCCGACTATCATTCCATTATTTGTTTTAATTCGCGATTGGTATCATTGATTATGTCAAACGTTTGTTGGTGACGTGTGTTAAAAATGTATTCGTTAATTTTCTCACTTTTAGCTTTATTTTCTATTGCAAATGCTTCAATTAATACGCTAGTATTATTAGATAATCAAGTAATAAAAGAAACTCATTCGATTTTCTTCAAATCACTGCAAGGTTCGTCTATGCCGATATTTTTAAGGTTATTGTGCCGGTAATTTTTTTCTAAATGCACCTTAAATTATAGATCGTGGTCATCAATTAACGTTTAAAATTGCGGACGATTCATCTTTGCATTTGTCTAAATATGGTGAATATTTGTTCCAAAACTTAATAATTTTTGCACCGTCGGTGGAAGAATTTGGTGGCAATTTAGGGGTGGATGCCATTACGCAATTCGTTGATGATGGAGGTAACCTTTTGGTAGCAGGTAGTAGTGTTACTGGAGACGTTTTGAGAGAATTAGCTTCAGAATGTGGTTTTGAGGTAATATATATTATGTACGTAATAGACGAGATTAAAAACTGGGAACCTTTTTTTTTTGCATAGGTCGATGAAGAAGGAGCTTATGTCATTGACCATTTGAATTATGACGTGACAGATTCAGGACAACATACAAAGATTGTTGTTTCGTCTGAAAATCTCATAGATGCACCAATTATTGTAGGTTCACGTAAGGATTCTGCACCACTTTTATATCAAGGGACTGGAATTTTGGTGGATCCCGAACATCCTCTTGTTTTGCCTTTACTAACAGCCGACAGTACCAGTTATAGTTACAATCCTGAACATTCTATTAAGGAGGTAAGATTGTTTTCTAAATTAATTTTAAATTTATAGCTACTTTGTTGTGTCTGCAATTCTTCAAGGGCTATATCTTAATATTTTTAGTATCCACATGCTGTCGGTAAAAGTGTAGTTCTTATTGCTAGCTTGCAAGCGCAGAATAATGCCAGGGTTATTTTCTCAGGCTCTCTTTCTTTCTTCTCCGATGAGTACTTTACATCTTCTGTACAAACAAGTAGTGATAAAGAGCCAATACATTGTGGTAATGAAATTGTTGCGGAATTGATAAGCCAATGGGTTTTCAAAGAAAGAGGACAACTTGCAGTACGTTCTGTAAAACATCACAAAGTAGGTGAAAAGAATTCGCCCCAGTCTTACACAATTATGGATCAAATAGTAAGTTTATTTAAAAGTTTTGATTGCAATTTTGTAAAATTGTAATTTTAAGGTTTATTCCATTGAAATTGATATTTTGGAAAATGGTGTGTGGAAACCATTTGATACCAACGATATTCAACTGGAGTTTGTTAGAATTGATCCATTTGTTCGTACCACACTTACAAAAATATTTTCTGGCCAATACGAGGCAAGATTTAAAATTCCGGATGTTTATGGTGTTTATCAGCTTATTGTTGATTACGATAGAATTGGATATACTCACCTTTATAGCTCTACACAAGTTCCGGTTAGACCATTGCAGCACACGCAATATGAAAGATTTATCTTCAGTGCTTATCCTTATTATGTTAGTGCCATTTCAATGATGGTTGGTGTATTACTTTTTTCATTTGTTTTTATTCATCATAAAGATGATACCAAATCAAAAGCCGAGTGAGAGTTGGAATTAAATTGTATGTTTTTAGTTTATACTTTTTTTTTTTGTAAAGAAATCTTCTCCATGGGTTGATTCATTTTTAAATGCACACCTGATATTGTTGTGAAGTTTGTTTGATTATTTTTAGTATCCAATTTGCAATAAAAGAGATAAACTGACTACTTATTTGTTGTTCTGCCTATTAATATTTTTTAGTGCAAAGTATTGCCTTTTTCTTCATTGTTTCACCATTTTCATGTTTACGGCTGAGATTCAAGAGAGACGGACTTATTACTGATTATTAAAGTGCGAAAGAGTAAAAATGATTTTCAAGTTGAACCAATTGAGTATATTTGTAGATATAGGTGAGGGGTCGTCCATAAATTACGTCACGCTCCTAGGGGGGGGGGGGGGGGTTTCAAAAATTGTGACGTCACAAAATATATAGATTCAACTATGGTTTGCTACAACTTTTGTCTGCAAAATTTTCCTCTTAATTCAGTATTTCGAATAATTTTCCAAGAACACAGAAAATTTTAATCAATTGTTCAACCTAATTTTCACAAATCATAAAATTTAAACATTTTTCTGAATTCAACTATGGATTTGCTAAAATTTTTGGCTAAAAAATATTCCTCTAAATTCAGTATTTCAAATAATTTTCCAGAACACAGAAAATTTTAATCAATTGTTAAACCAAATTTACAAGAATATTAAAATATAAACATTTTTCTGAATTTAACTATGCATTTGCTACAACTTTTGTGTGCAAAATTTTCCTCTAAATTCAGTATTTTGAGTAATTTTCCAGGAACACAAAATATTGTAATCAAATTAATGTTCAACCAAATTTACAAGAATATTAAAATTTAAACATTTTTCTGAATTTAACTATGGATTTGCTACAACTTTTGTGTGCAAAATTTTCCTCTAAATACAGTACATATTTCGAATAACTTTTCATAACACAGAAAATTTTAATCAATTGTTCAACCTAATTTTCACAAATTTTTAAATTTAAACATTTTTCTGAATTCAACTATGGATTTGCTACAACTTTTGCATGAGGTCGTCTATAAATTACTTCACGCTCCTAGGGGGGGGGCTTCCGACCCTTGAGACGATGCACAGTGGGGTATTTGGCCTCAAAATGTGGCATAAAATACAAAAATCAAATGCTACATGCATATTCCCTATTATGATTTTTGTAAACTACACTATCTTGGGCACCATTGTGTGAATTTATAGGAACATTACTCGTTCCAACTTTCCACTACATCGTCAAAAGATGCTAAAAATTTGCTGTGTGGGGGGGGGGGGGGTGTTAACACATTCTTTTCAAAGATTATTTTTGCTAGAAATCGTTATAAATTGTAACTTTTACTTATGGAAACAATAAGTTCAAATATCTTACATAACGTCTGTAATAATTGATCTTTAAATAAATATGGTTTTAATTTTTAATTATTATTAATTTTTGTGAAAGATTATCAGAAAAAAAAGAAGATTTGAATATGAATTAAGGTCGATAAAGTTACTTTGTTTTTTTTACGGATAATACTGATACTTGAGACTTTAAAATAAATTTTTTGGCTGCCAAGCTTTGCCGGATTCTTTTTAATTCGCGTTTTACTTGGAGAACTCAAAAATTTCTAATATAGAAATATATAGTTTTGAAAACTGTATATAGTTTTTATCAAATTATTTATCAATTTTACATGGTTGGATTCGTTTTTTTGAATGTTTACTCCAGAAATAGTTAAATTTGCGTTGCTGCCTATAGGTCAGTTAAGCGAAGAAGCACATGAAGCTTGCAATAAGGATTTCAAGAGATATCGTGAACATAACTCGAGAAAATGTAGCCGCGAAAGTTCAAACAGAGACGTTCTAAACAGATTTCTTTTAACCTCTGACCCTGTTATAACAAACAAAAGAGAATTACCCAAAAAAAACCTTCGATACTTATCTCAGCAGATATTACATTTATTAAAAGCCCCTACTGACCAAGTCATTGATGATCAAACAGATTTCCGAGAGTGACGATGACGATACGATGCGATCGATGGATGATGACGAAGAAGATGACCAAGACATTAATTAAAATGTTTGCTTTATTTTTACTTTTAACGCTATTACTTGAAAAATAAATATAAAAATTATTAACTACTTCTCTTCTGAATTTTTTAATTCGTATCCATTAAATATTTGTTGTATTGTGATATCACAACCTGTATTTTCGGATAAGTGTATATTTACATGATATTTACACATATCTTCCAAAAACTATTTCTGTGTCTTTTGCTGATGATGTTAATTTTTCAAAGTTTTTCAAATAAATTCATTTTCTTAATAAATAAATGCACCAGAATTACGCAAAGTATTTTTTAGATACTACTAAGAGCCCTGAAAATAAATATCCTACTTAGAAATCCGTTGGAATAGTATTTGATTTAATGCCACCTTTTGAGGCCAAATACCCCACTGTGCGATGGGGGGGCGGCGGGGTTTCAAAAATTGTGATGTCACAAAATATATAGATTAATTATGTTATTGTAAGTATTTAAAAAAAACTACTTTTTGAGTGGCTATGCCATTGAAGCCAGTGGTGAAGCTAGGGGAGGCGGAGCGCCCTTCATAGATGTTTCCTGTGGGGTGCTACCCCTAAAAAAAAAGAAATTTGAAAAATTGGGGGCGAAGGGGTTAAAAATTGCTTAAAAGTGCGTGACGTAATTTATGGACGACCCCTGACCTTTTCTGATAATTGATAAAATTATTGTTGGGTATAGATTTTTTATAATTTTTAATTATAAAATAATGAGTAGTAATTTCTGCCGTTAATCTTAGTGTTTCGATTGGCATCAACCAATTGGAGAATATTTATTTGCAAATATACCAATGAAAGACTTTGATTTATAAATGCAAAAACACATCATTCCAGTAGTGTAAGAAAATTGCAAAAAAAAACATCGAAAAATGGTTTCTAATCTTTTGACAGATTTCTTTAAGTAATGGTCTATACTTTAACATACTAGCTTCCTAAAATTCTTTGCTATAACAGAGCGTTTGTTGTAAAAGAAAAGCAAAATTTATTACTAAAAATATGGGGGATTCTATCACTAACTCAGCCAGTCGAAATAAAATTTCGACTGCTACACACTAAAGAACAGGCTTATATCTGTCTATTAAAACAATAAAAAATGTGAATATGGTCAAAATAACAAAAATATCGACTTTTGAAAACAAGGGAAAAGTAGCAAAATGTATGCGGTCGACCCCGGCCGCATCCACATACCTCGTTAGCGGTCCCTTGAAATCGAGTGAAATTTTTTTGCTCCGAATTGAATTTTTCTTTGAAATTCGGATAGATGGGGGTGTGATTAGTGAATATTAGTAATAAATATAATCAAAAAAATGGAAAATAACTCTTGTATTGCCGAAAAAGTGAAAAAATAAAATTTTTTTTGCCTTCGAATTTTGGGGTGTGCATTGGGGTTTGGCCAGAATTATGAGCATCAAAAAACCTACCCTCCGATGCTCCGCATCTCCGGGCGGTTTTTCGTGCTCAGAGCTGCTACGCAGCAGAGCTAAACATACGAGAGGTGCGACAGATCAAGAAAACCGGGATAAATGCAATCGGGATGTGAGAGACCCTCGAAATAGCATTAAAAAGTATAGTTGCGGTATGGGGCAGTAAACTATTACGTTTCACCCCCAGAAAATCGCCTAAAAACAAAAAATAATCGATGTTGCATGTACGACGGTCGGGGTGCATCTGCCGCTGCGAAATCCGTAATCTGAATTGTATTTCGGTGTGCCTAGTTTAAAACTGTTACAGCCTTCATAATGACTGGTGCGCCACGCACCTTATTGGTTTGTGAATACGGGGTTGGGTTTTGACGCCCTTCCCTGTACCCGAGATCCGCCGAAGGTCAAAGTTGGGTTTCCCCCCCTTCGATGCTCGACGGAAATGGCAGAATTATTATTATTGAACTCACGTACGCAGTCGCTGTTCGTATAGCTGGTAATGCTGATTTGACGTCGTTTGTTTTTGCACCCTATTTGACTGGGTATTCAAACGAATTAGAAATTTTTAGGAAGAGTGGCAAGTTTTCGCGTATGAGTGGCCCGCTGCGAAATATTCTAAGTGTTAGACTATATATCAAAGCGCGCGGACCGACGATAGAATGGCTGATGCGCTCCTGAATCTCGTTAATCCACCTAAAATTTCATGAAAATTATCTAAGTTCAAATTCGATTTTTGAAAAAGTTTTGACCATATTCACATTTTTTATTGTTTTAATAGACAGATATAAGCCTGTTCTTTAGTGTGTAGCAGAAGAAATTTAGTTTCGAGTGGCTGAGTTAGTGATAGAGTAACCAAAATACGATATGTATAAAATAATTCAATTTTACCAATAAACGTTTATTATTCCGTGTTATAATGAATGAATTATGCTAAAATAATTCATTGCAAAAATTGTAATTTTTGTTTTAACGCTATTTTCCTAGAACAAAGCCAAAAAATTGGCTTGAGCTTGCAAAACATCCGGGTAAGCTGAAATTAGGCAGACATGTATAATATTGGAGTGTCCTAATGAATTCCCTAAAATCCCATGCCTACGTCTCCCCAAATTTGGGGAGATTTTAGCTCCCCATAATATGGTTTTACACCTATATCTCGATTATTTTCACTGTTACGAAAAATTATCGTCGGATCAAAATTAAAGACCATACTCTACAGTCTACAAGATCTATATTTTTAAAATTTTTATATGGCATACTATTCCTGAAATAACTTACCAAAACGCAACCTCCTATTTAAATGGTGCAATATTGATTCGTTGCACAGAGAAATGTTTTGAGAAAGACTAAATCCATTTAAAAATAAATTAAATTGGAACAAAGGTTTAAAATTTGATGAGCAAAATAGATTTTTCAAAATTAGCCCATTTTATAAAGGGTGATTCAATAAATGTAATTTTGATTTGTTAAAAAAACGCGTTAATAATAATTGGAAAAGTTGTAAAATTTTTATTTCCACATAAAGAGCAAACATTGCGATTATATGTGGAACACAACATCCTTCAAATGCGCTCCACGGCTCTGCTAGCATGACATCATTCTTTTGGCAAAATTTTCCATTACGTTTTTGCACAAATGAGACTCGATGTTGGTAATTTCACGTCGAATATTGTTCTTGAGGTCTGAAATTGTTTGAGGTTGGTCGACATAGACTTTTCCCTTCAAGGAGTCTCAAAGAAAAAATCTAATGGCATCAAATCACGAGATCTAGGCGGCCAATTCATGTCGGCACGTCTAGAGATAATGCGATCTTCGAATTTTGAATGCAATAAAGTTATTGTTTTGTTTGCTGTTGTTCTGTTCTGCTGAAACCACATATCATGAAACTTAAAAATAAAATAGAAACTACTAATCAGTAATCATAGACTAGTGAATTGTTGTGTTATGTTCTCTTTGTTCTGAAATTGACCCATGGCAGTATTTTTATAGATGCAGCATTATTTTGTAGACTTTAGTGACGTAACTCAGAATTTACAATTTTCGACTTTCAACAGTATTTTACTGGGTGTGCGATATCTTTGAGATCCATTCAAGTAGTTTTGGTCACAAAAAAATAGGTACGATAACGAGAACCATTAACCGTAAGCGCTTGGCTGGCATCATTTTCGAAGAAGAATGATCCAATTACCCCTCAAGCCCAGAAGGTGACCAAACAATGACTGCACAGATGTATGGGTTGTTTCAAGATGGCTTGTTAATTATCATGACGTATTCATTCAGCTGAAAATGAGCATGAAGCTCATGAACGCTTAATTTGTTTTTATTGCAAAAAAACAGTTTTGTTTTCAAACACCCAATTAACAAATGTGTTAACAGATTTACTGCAGAAGTCTGCAGGCTTCAGTTCTTGCGTTACTTGAATCTTGTAAGGGTCTAAAAGGAGATCTTTTTTTAATTCATTGCATAGTGCCATAAGAATAATCTAATTACTGTTTAGCTCTTTTCTGACACTTTCCTGAAGCGATATTTATGGTTGAACGACCACCACGTGTAAGTTTCTAACAAAATTTTTAAACTGGAAATTCCCGATTTTATCATCCCTACATATTTACCTTTTTATAACATAAATTTTAATATGTAGATTTATGCCATTTTTTCCACAGGATGTCAACATATTTTTCATACTGCCTATTTGGTAATATCACAGTATAGTTTGTGATGCTGTGTTAATAATTCAAATTAACATTAGTAATAATAACGTCATTAACCTCTGGCACCAGGGTAGCAGTTATTTAAAATTATTTGAAATGTTTAGAACCCAAAAATGACTGAAAAATTATTAAGTAAATAAAATATGTAAATATAAGTACCTACATATAAATTTGGACTCTACAGATAGATAAAGCTGAAATTATTCGGCTGTAACCGAATTATTGATGATATTAATTACAATTATTAATTATTCAGTCGATTTGAATCACTTATAAAAGCAGAAGCAAGTGTTGACACATTTAACAGCGAAAGTTTTTCAAGTCTCAAGACAATTTGTGATTTGCTACTTTATGAAATTAAACTTTTCGAATGACCCCATTGTTAAACCGTTCTCTGGAGAGGGCCTCCTATAATATTCCATATGGCTACTCCGCATCTGTATAAAACTTCTCATTTAATGACAAATTTTGAATAACGTGTTTATTAAACATCTAGATTGGTCAATCGATATTACTAGTGAATATACAATAGTTTAATTTTTTTCCGTTTATCACATAATATACTATGTGTACCTACATGTGTGGTTCAAGAGAATGTAAAAACAGGTATTCACGGTCTCGAATCTTATTAGCAACGAGTTTGTGTGTTCTTTCTACTAAAAACTTCAAGTATTCACTTCTGTTGGTGATGCTAATCCTTTCTGTGCTTATATTTATAAAAAACTATCGGTATATATTATTGAATAATTTAATTAAGTATAGATTAAAGGGAATTTTTGCTGCAATTACGATGGCGGATAATAACCTTTTGAACCCTAATACGTTTGGCGATAAATTCCATAATAGGTACTTAGCATGTTGTATTAAGGGATATGTGTTATCAAAAATTTTGAATATTAGTTTGATAAATTAACCTATAACATAGTTGTTGTGTTCGAGACGTTTATTATTTTAAATTTAAAAATTTTTGTAATCGTGTTTGTTTTTATGATTTTTCTAAAATGGCAAGTTATTCTGAATTAAGTGCCGATTGGGATACTTTAAATGGAAATACGGAACACTGGAACGATGCAGGTGAGTAATTTTTATTTTATAATAAAACAATATTTAAACGCAACTTTTAATTTTTACATTATATAAAAAATAGCTTATAAATTAACTTTATACTTCCGTGTTTACATAAAAATTACAACTTTTTAAACACGACGACAGCTACCTGTGTACTATACCATATATTAAAATTTTGGCAACGGAAAATAAATTATTTTCCGTTAAATAGTGGTCGAAAGAAATAAAATATAAGACTTAAAAGTTTAAATGATTTTGGTTTTGAGGTTATTAATAAATTAGAGTATTTTTTAAATTGTTAAACTTGAATGATTTATAGAGCGTTACACATTCATACTAATAAGTAGGTTTTTATCATGTATTATGTACTACCTAGCTACGATGTAATAGTAATAATGGTAATAAGTTACTGCCCGTGTATTCCTAACCAAAATTAGACTGCAACAACGTGGTTTGTGTGTTATGTTATAAGTTATAACACAATAATTGAGGCGTGCATGCGTTTTAATAAATAATAATTTATTAAGGTAGCATTGTTTCTGTTAAAAACAATAATATTAGGTATAATCAAAAATATATTGAAATTTATTCGAAAAGTTCCAATCAGAATTTCGAACTCGATAGGATTTTTACCTTTCTTGCGGTGGACAGACGACGTTCTGGATTCCCTAATTTGAATATGTAATACCGTTTAAAAGTATGATTTAACTGCTGTACGTGGACAAAAAAGATTTGCAATTAAAAAATAAATATACATAGGTACATTTTGTGACTATGCTATATATACATACTATATATGATTTTTAAATTATATGAATCTTTTAAATCCTACAAAAAATGTTCTATTAATCTTATATTAAATGAAATCAAAAAAATTTGTAAAATTAAACGACACCATTGGACATTTTTAACATTTTACGATTAATAATTAAAACTGTAAATAGAAAGTAAACATTCTTATGTCATAACTTTGGCGCTAAAAATTAAATTTGTATTCTACAATTCATCCGCAACTGGAAATATACCTACTTACTCAAGTTGTTACGTAATTAAAAAAATTATTTGCATTCTTCAATGATAGGATAATGAACTTGATGAAGTTTTAGTTGACAACATACCTTAACGATCAACGGCATAATCTCTCGAGGCAAAACGGGTTTTCATTTAAAATTTCATAACGACAAACTTAGTGCTGCAATTTTTTTTACTACAGAATTTAAAAAATTTGTTAATCGATAGCTGATAAATGAATTTAACTTTTTTTTGCAGAACCGATAACGATAATTATTTATTAGAAAAACTTTGAGCCTCCAATTGAAATAATGCATGCAATTATACCTACTATTAGGTATATTTTTGAGAAACATTTTGAGTTTTACAATACAAAAAATATTTTGTAATTTTTGTCAAAAATTTGTTTGAATAAGTGAACATTTTAGAGTTTCTGGGCAGAATGTTTTGTAGAAATGTAAGGACAGATGGTGAAGTTAACAGACACTGAATGCATCTTCGAAAGTATAATTGCGAGTATGTGGTCTATTAAAAAGAATGAAGTAGTGTGGAAAGAAACAAAACTTTATTGTCCAACTTTGAGGCATAAAATATAGCTATAAAATTTACTCGAAAATCTTCACTCTTAGAAAACTCTTAGCAATCGTTGTCTTTTGTAGAAGCAGCTAATATAACGATTGCGCATCTTTACTATTACAGCAATTTCATTCTTGTAAGTCGTATTGTTCGTTTCCGAACGTTGTGACCCATCTCTTTCTATGCATGTGATGTGCGTTCCAAGTGTTTTCACATACATAGAGGACCTACTTGTTTAACGTGGGCTCCGAACCACGGGAAGTGTAATACACTTCATGTTGAGATGGGCGCTCTTGGCAAATTACCTCGGTGGTTTGCCATTGCCTTCCGAGGAGAGACGGTCAGAATAAAGTTCTTACCCTGCCCGGATTCGATCCGAGCGTTTCGCATTAGCAGTAGCCGCACTTAACTGCCAAAGCTATGACCATCCCTTTTTTTTTCATGGCCAATCAAAAAACGAAGTAGGTTCAACCTACCCACGCATATTGCCTTTATCGACTATGCATAAGTTCTGGGCGATAATGATCAATAAAAGATTGCCACATCATCTCGTTTGGGCCACTCCGCACTGTCTTCTTCTTCTCCTAGTGCAATACCTGCTTTGGAGGTAAGCAACCTCTCTCCTATGTGTGCTTTATGTGTTTGAAGTATTATCACACACACAGGGAACCTACTGCTTAATGTCATGGCTTAATGCCGGCTTCGAACCGCGGGAAGAATATACACTTCATTTCCAGAGAGGCTGTACCAGGCAGATTACACCTCGGTGGTTTGACATTGCTTTCCGAGGGGAAACAGAATAAAGTTTAACTGAGACCGGAGTCGAACCAGGCATCTAGCATTAGCAGCGACGCACTTAATTCTTCGATACATGCGCAGAACACATGCGGCTACTTGCAGCCAAAGCAACTGAAACTGTTGTCGTTTTGAAACATCAAATTTATTAAATTAATCAAATAAATTAAGTATTCCTGGAATACTTAAGACTAACCCGACTTGCCGCTGAATTTCCTGCCTCCTGAGTTGACGTTAGCATTTGTCCCTCAAGAACGTTATTATATAATGCTGAAATTATATTAACTTGATAAAATACCGGAATAAATTGCATTAAATTAGAATAAATTACAGTAACAGTAATCATTTTACTTTCCCATTTACGTAGTAAAGGAAAGTATTGTTATCGAGTTAAAAAAAAATTTTGAGTTAGCATTTTTCCCATGGTCTATGAGCCCATACGAATTGTTTAAGACCAATTTTGGAATGATGTCCGGATGTGTGTGTGATGTATGAAGTATGAAGTGTGATGTATGAAGTATGAAGTGTGATGTGTGGTGATTTTCTCGTCAACGTTTTCAGACAAACGCGTGCACCGATTGAGTTGAAATTTTATACACTAGTTTGAAGTAGCTGTCTAAAGAGCTGATTAGATTTTGGTTGAAAACCGTCCATTTTTAACCCCTTTTTTAGGGGAATGAAAATTGTTAAAGAGCATTGCCGCTTGCCGGTGGAACATATGGGATTGAAAATCATATCAATCGAAAGAGATTATTTTTCCGCATCTTTTGATACCCCACACTTGATATTTCCCTCTTAAATTATTGTTAAAATGCAAAAATAAAATAAGGGCTATTTAAATAAATATGGTTTGCCTTGGATAATTTTGATCTGTCAAAGTGATTTGTATTGTTCATTACTATAATTTAATATTTTAACTTACTTTTATTACCATATTATGTAGTTAATACCAAACGAATTTTTTAATTACTTATAAAAAATTAATTCTGACGTCATTACGCCCATAGTTAAAATTTTATTGCATATAGACGGCACGGCATTCCGCAAATTTCTAATTTTTTTTGGAAAATGTCAATTTTAAAAATTTTTCAATGCAAACATGTTATATAATTATTGTTAAAATGAAAATATAAAATAAGTGCTTTTAAAAAATATGAGTTACCATGTTAAATTACAAATTAAATTTCGTAACTTTGATATCTCAAAGTAATTTGTGTATTTTATCGAGTTAAAAATTGTTTTGTGTTAACATCTGTTTTATTAATATTTAATATAATATAAAGTGGAATCTACTAAATGGGAAAGTAATGTGTTGTCACATCAGATTTTTTTAGTATTTAATGAAGAAGTCCAAGGAATATAAAATCATATTAATTTATAATCTTCCATGTATTTATTATTTTGTTTGATAGCAAACGTACATAATATCTACTTAGAAAATCATACTTCAGAGCAGTCTTAAATTCCTAACGAAAATTTCAAGTGTAAAACGGCAACATTTTCAACTATACAAAAATATCGTAGTAGTTGCGCGCGCACGTGCGCTTTGATATTTGAAAATTGAAAGAAATGCAGACATCTGTAACATCTTGTTCACAAAAATTGCAGAGAGATTACCCCCCCCCCTCCCGGTTAAACCGAACTTTACTTTCTGTTTCAGAAGGGCCGAATTAGGGGTTATGATGCGATACCTACTTATGTTTATGATGGGCGTCCATAGGTTTTTTTTCAAGGTGGAGCAAAATCAAAATTTTTAAAAATACACATTAAATATAAAAGAAATTACATCAATTAACTCATGTAGGTATGTGTATATAAATTTATTCAAAATTATACCTTCCCGGTTTTCGAAAAATTTCCTCAGAAAAAGTCGAAATATTTCTTACAAACATACTCGGCAGACTGGATTTCAAAGATTTATCTTATTATTTTATTTATTACGACGACGGAAGTTCACTTTTAATTTCAGAGAAGCATATTAAGCACAAATGATAGATATGATATATGGATAACCCGAGTAATACAATGGCGGTCACGCGAAACAAAGAGAAGTAGAGGCATGCCACAAAGAGGCTGGATAGACGATATTATTATCAAAGAAACAGCTGGGAGGAAGTGGAAAAGGCCTACGTCCAGGAGTGGACGGGAGAAGGCTGAAGAAGAATATTAAGTAATACATGGCACATCGTCGTAGCGCAATGCAAATATCTGTGATCGTTAGATCATGAGAGTTCAGCTAGATTGCTGCTTGCACTTGAATGGGTGACCACATTGCGACATATTTAAAGAACGCCTCTTGTCGCTGCTGTTCTACCAATCCGCACTTTGCCATTGTAGTAGGGTATGATGACCTGAGATGTTTGAAAAATAACACTCGGCTGATGATGATATTAAGCGGTTTCGTATTTAAAAAAAGATAAAATTTACCGTTAAACATTAATATTTCTCTTTCATCCGTCCTCATCTGATTTTGAAACACCTTATCCATAACCTGAAATAATAAAACGTGGAATAAAATTTAAATTTGTGTACCTAATCAAGTTTCTTCAATGCAATAATATTTGCCAATTATTGTAGTTGAGATTTCATTGAAGAATAAGCACAAAATAGAAGGGTTTTGGTATAGATAGATTAAAGTAAAAGGTAGTACTACATATCTTTACCACTTGTAAGTACAAATATCTAGATTTAGGTTCCTAGGTCATTGTATTATTAAGAAGTGAACATAAATAAATACCTATACTAACTTAATATTAAGTCGGCATAATATGTATGTAAGTCTTTATCATTTTAATAAACTACTTCAATGGTATTTTTTTAAATATGTAATTGGGTTAATAATAATTTGGTATTTTACAGGTTGCAATTTATTTGAATTAATTTTTAAGCTACTTCGCTGCACGTTCTTACTTTCGCTATTAGCATGAAATAAACGTATCTTCATTCGTTTTGAAAGATTGGGCGATTAAGAATCTCTGTCTTTAGGAATAGAAGAAGAATGGAGATTCTTTCAAAATGGATGAAGATATTTTTATTTGATGACAATTTCCTTCTTTTAACATTTATTTCAACAAATTTAGGCCAAATTTGTAAAATAATGAAAATAAAAGGATGATTATAGAAACAAATTTATAGAAAAACTGTTTTTATGTTAAATAATCTCTTACTGCGCTTCATTCATTCATTTTAGGTAGTATTTATCTGTAAAATTGTACAAATTTAATTACAGAATGTTAGTATCCTAAGAAATTCAAAAATTTAATTGGCAAAACTTAAATTTCATATTAATAAACTAAGTACCTAGTATATATTTATAATTATTGTGATAATTACAATAAATTAAAGTCGGGCCTGAATTATTAGTACTACGATGTTGTACAATATAAATACCTATAGAAGTCCGATTTCAATCAGGCGTAGAATACAAAAAATAACTTCTTATCGAAAGTCTTCGGTGTGTGTTGAGGATTAAAACTCATGCATATCAAAACCCTATATATTTAGTATATGACAATTATTTATGTTTAAATTTCAGTTTTCTAAAACACTTGCATTATGGCAGTACCTACTCGAAAGTACGTTTTAATGAACCTGTAGCCGTATTTGTCTATCGTTTTCTTACCATACATATAAATACTTTTTTTTTGCAATTTTGTTACAATTTTCTTGACAACTTTCTCTTAATTCTATAGATCTGGTTAAGTTGACATATCGTAAGTACGAATAGATTAAATAAAAGTGATAGTTTAAGCACCCAATATTAAGATTTTTATGAATGATTAGAAAATTAAAACAATAATATTCATATCGGAGAGTTGAATTGTAAACCGAAATTAAACCCGAAACGAAATAATATAAAATAAATGATGGATCGTAACCGGAACTTATCTTATTAGTTAATATCGTTCTTTTTCGTTTCGGTTCAGAACTCGGCAGTGAAAAAAAAATTACGGAAACTGTGGCCCTGTTCATGTTTAATAATAATTATTGATGTACAATTTAAGGGCTCGCCACATAGCCTGTGCTGTGCTATGCTATGCTCTGTGTTATGTCAACACAAACGTTGAACAATGTCATGGTCATGCGCAAAATGGACCATGCCATTGTTCAACGTTTGTGTTGACATAACACAGAGCATAGCATAGCACAGCACAGGCTATGTGGCGAGCCCTTTAAGGGCTCGCCACATAGCCTGTGCTGTGCTATGCTATACAATAGGCTATACCAGCGTTTCCCAAACTTTTTTGACCGCGACCCGGTACGAGGTTTTAAAATGTTTCGCGACCCACCTTATGAAAAAAAAACATTTATTTACAAAACAAATTTTATTTTTTAATAAAAATCAAGTTATTTGTTTGTTTATTTCATACACAAAAATTGCAAAATAATTATATAACAAAAACATAAGTAATTAAAAAACCATTATCTTCATTTAAAACTTTAGTAAATGAAGTAAACTTTGTTTACAATTTTTGCCGCGACCCAGCAGAATTTTTCTGCGACCCGGTGCCGGGTCGCGACCCACACTTTGGGAAACGCTGGGCTATACCAATGTAAAAAAATCTGATGTGACAACACATTACTTTCCCATTTAGTAGATTGCACTTCATTTTACGAGTATATTGAATATTAATAAAAACAATGTTAATTCAAAAAAATTTGTAACTCGATAAAATACACAAATTATTTTGAAATATCAAAGTTACGAAATTTAATTTGTAATTTAACATGGTAACTCATATATTTTTTAAAAGCACATTTTATATTTTCATTTTAACAATAAAATAACATGTTTGCATTGGAAAATGTTTAAAATTGTCATTTTCCAAAAAAAATTAGAAATTTGCGGGATGCCAACTGAAATTTAAATGGCAGTGTTTTATCCCTTTTTAAAATGGATGTAGAATCAAGTGTAGTGTAAGAAAATTAAAAATAATGAAACAACACATTTTTAACCTTAAAACCGCTTAAATCGTACACAGAAGTAGAGATGAGTTCAACTTCTGTGCTATGCTCTATGTCAACACAAACGTTAACGATTTCAAGGTTTGCGTAAAATAGCATAGCAACTATGCTATGTTTCTACCTCAATGTATTACATTGCGTCGGCCTCATGTGAAAATTGCATAAGTCCATGGACTTGTCTATGGTCCATAAGTCCATGGTTATAAGTCCCGGTGACCGACAATTGGGCGCGATCGATTGGGCGCGATCCATTGGGCGCAACGACAACTGGACGCAGCGACAACTGGGCGCAAATACAATTGGGCGCGAGGGAGATTTATCTATTACGTATTAACTATTATAACTGATTGTAAGAATTTTTTTATAAAAAACTAATAGGTATTTACGTATAAAAATGTTTTAAATCTAGAAATGTTTATTTAGACAATAAAAAAAATTATAATTAAAAATTTAAAGAAAATGTTTTTAAAATGTTTAGTCCTAACAATTACAAATAATAAAAATGCCTATTAATAAAGTACCTAACTAATCATGGATTCATTTCGTAATTATGGGAAATTCCCCGCAAAAAGTCTATAATATTTCTATGGGGTCGTCCATAAATTACGTTACGCTCCTAGGGGGGAGGGGGTTCCGACCCTTGTGACGATTTGTGACGATGGGGGGCGGGGGGGGGGCTTTCAAAAATTGTGACGTCACAAAAATTATTATTGCTTTTATTTCTCTCTCTCTAAAAACGTAAAAGCTTCTTGAAATGTCGAGTTAGTAACAGGTTGCCAACTTGACAACTTAAGATAAAAGTATGTTTTACACATGCAATAATTGGTTTCTAACGTCCTGACATTGGTCAGGACCGGCCCTCGTATAATTTGGCCACTCATGTTCTCCTTCTTCTAACAAGTATTTCAAAAATACTATTTTTTGAACTTTCAAAATGATTTTTAAAATTTTTAAAAAACGTAAGAAAATTTCAATTGATTTTGAACTGGTAGCCATTAACGCCTTCAGGGAAGCATTTCCAGATGCTGAAATTCTGGGGTGTTTGTTTCACCTCACTAAAAATTTAAAAAAGCATTTGGGTGAACTTCACCTAACGGGCAGATACAATAACGACGCTGATTTTGCGCTGCAAGCGCGTATGATTACGTCGTTAGCATTTGTTCCAATAGAAGGGTTAGATGACGCAATTGAAGAGTTATCCCACGTATTGACACCTGAACTGGAACCGTTGCTACAATGGTTTGAAGATTCGTATGCAGGACGTCCAAATCGTAGAGGCAATGGAAGGCGGCCGGCGATTTTTTCTCCAGATTTGTGGTCAGTATATAATCGCGTGTTAACTGGCACAGATCGAACGAACAATCATGCTGAAGCGGCACATAGAAGATTAAAAACAGAGCTGAGCATGGATCACCCAAACATCTGGAAATTAATTTCTAGTTTGAAAATTATTCAACGTGGGCGAGATGTATTTTATGAACACTTAGTTTCCGGCAACAATCCACCTACTAAGAGAAGGAAATACTTGGAGGCTGATTCGCGCATCAAGAATCTAGTCGAGGATTACGCGAATAGAAGTGTTATAGACTTTTTGCGAGGCATTTCCCATAATTATGAAATGAATTCCTGATCAGTTGGGTACTATATTAATAGGCATTGTTATTATTTGTAAAAGTTAGAAGGAATAAACATTTTAAAAACATTTACTTTAAATTTTTAATTATAATTTTTTTTATTGGCTAAATAAACATTATTTCTAAATTTTAGTGGAAGTTAGAAGGAATAAACATTTTAAAAACATTTAGTTTAAATTTTTAATTATAATTTTTTTTATTGGCTAAATAAACATTTCTAGATTTAGTTACGTAAATAATAGTTTTTTAGAAAAAAAATTCTTACAATCAGTTATAATAAGTAATATGTAATGGATAAATCTTCCCTCGCGCCCAATTGTATTTGCGCCCAATTGTATTTGCGCCCAGTTGTCGCTGCGCCCAGTTGTCGCTGCGCCCAATCGATCGCGCCCAATTGTACTAGACCGTTATAAGTCCATAGACAAGTCCATGGACTTTTAGCAAGATGGTATGCTGAAAAATATGTTCCTCAACTTGAATTCGAACCCAGACGTATTAGCTGTGAATACGTGCGCTCAACCAACTGCGCCGCTGAGGCGATTGGTTTATGTAGCGCGGAACTTCTATTTATTGTGAACTAATTCTAGGACCGCTACAGACTTATGCAATTTTCACAAGAAGCCGACGATTGGCATAGCACAACACAGGCTATGTGTCGAGCCCTTTATATTAGGTTTTTTCTGCACCAGCTAAAAAGTATTGGACGCATACTCAGTCTAAAATTGAAACATGAATTTCAGTCTGTGCATGCGTCTTGAAAATCGACTTCGAACCGGTTTTGGACCCAAACCGTAATCGGAACAAAAGGGATGATAATAAGAACCGCAGTTAATCCGGGGCGCAATAAAAAGGTTAGGAACTTATTAGCTGTAAATCGGAATGAAATAAATATGGTTTGACTCTCTGATTTATACATATCAATAATTCGGAATTATTAATAATTGTCACTGCCTTCCTACTGTATGTTTGCGAATAATAACTATTCATTTATTATAGTTTAATCGTGGTAATATTTCACATTCTTGGTCCTAAAAGTCAAAGTAGCAAGCATATCTACATGATAGCTTGTGATTGATCGTATGATTAAGGAGCTTATCGATTTAACGAAAAAAATGTTATTTAAAGAAAATATTTAATTTAAAAAGCAACAAACTGGTATATCTGTATTTTAACAAAAATTAATTCCCAACTCCGAAATAATATCTAAATATAAAGTATAATAATATGCTAAAAAGAACATTCTAGCTTTAGTTATAGTAGTACTATAATAATAATATTCAATTTTAGAATGTAATAATTAGAGATTAACACTTCCATCGGGCGCGTCCTCACGATTTCGATATATTTAAAGGGAAAACAAATAGGTACCTAGTACATATATATATAGTCGTATCCTCATTTACCCTAGGGTGTTGAGGTTTTCATTCTTCTTATATTCCCGCATTTACAAATCTTCGCCATAACTTCTTGTTTAATGCTTCTCTTTCTGCTTGTCTCCATGTAGATCCTCTTTCTTCCAACAGCTTTTGGATGTTATCGTTCCAAGTTTGTGCCGGTCTACCTCTTCTTCTTCTACCCGTCGTTTTGGCCATCCACACCATTTTTACTGGCATATCCTCCTTCAGTCTATTAAGGTGTCCAAACCATCTAAGTTGTTGGCTTTCTATTCTATCCTGTGCGGAGTTCACTTGTAGTCTTTCCCTTATCTCTGTGTTTCTAATTCTATCTCTTCTTGTAACTCCTTCAACCCTTCTTAAGTATTTCATCTCTGCTGCCTGTATTTTACTTAGCTCTCTGTTGTTTACTGTCCAGGTCTCGCATCCAAATGTCAGGATCGGCATATAAATTGTCTTGAACACTGTCAACTTCGTTCTTTTACTTATTTCTTTTTTGTTTATTATTATCTTGTTTAGCGCGTTGTATATATTTGCAGCTGAACACAGTCTGTTATTAATTTCTATTTTGTGACTCCCACTTCTATCTATTGCTACTCCCAGATATTTAAATTGATTTACCTGCTCCAACCTGTTGTGCCTGATCGAAATATTTATTGTTATGTCTTCTTTAGCCATCACCATAACCTTCGTCTTTGCTATATTTACTTTCATTTTCTTTTCTTCCAGCGCTGCTGTCCATATATTTACATTATGTTGCAGTTCCTTTTCATTTCTTGCAAATAAAACCAAGTCATCTGCGAACGCACATTCTGTTATTCCTATCTGTTTCATATTTCTATGTCCTATCATTAATTGTTTTGTTTTCTCTTTCGTGTCTTTACTTATTTGGTCCATTAGTGTTATAAACAAAGCTGGGCTTAACGTTCCACCCTGTCGCAGTCCTTCTACCGTTATAAATTCTTCGGATTTGAGATTTCCTGTTCTTACGATGTTTCTCGTCTTTCTGTATATACTTTGAATAGCTTGTAACAGTTTCCCATTGACTCTTCTTTCTTTTAGAATGTTCCAGATAATATTTCTAGGTGCTCTGTCAAATGCTTTTTCTAGATCAATAAAACACATGTACGTTGTTCTATCGTATTTTGCTTGTTTCTCTGCAATTTGTCTGATGGTAAATATGTGGTCCTGTACACTGTAGCCTCTTCTAAAACCACTTTGTGATTTTTCCAATGTTGGTTCAATTATTTCTCTAAGTCTTTGATCCAGAATGCTTTCATATAATTTGACTACTGTACTTAGCAGAGAAATACCTCTATAGTTTGAGCATATTCGATTGTCACCCTTCTTAAATATCGGTAGTATCACTGCCATCTCCCAGTCCTTTGGAATTCTCCCCTGCTTCCACGCCAAGTTAAAAATGTTGTTCAGAATTATAACTCCTTTTTCTCCCATATATTTCAACATTTCCGGCTTGATTTCGTCGTTTCCCGCCGCTTTTCCCAATTTTAGTTTTCTCAATGCATTTTTCGTTTCTACCATTGAAATTTCTTCTATGTTACTTTCTTTCCTTGTTTCTTCGGTATTATAACTTGTCAACACTTGTTCAGATTCCAGAAGGTCTTCAAAGTATTCTTTCCATCTCTTTATTATTTCGTTCTTGTCACTTATTATTTTTCCTTTCTTGTCTTTAACTTGTACCAATGGTATTTGTTTGGCTTTTCTGGTATTTTTCAATATCTTGTAGAACAACTTTTGATTTTGATTCTTGTGTTGTTCCATTTCATTTCCAAACTCTTCCCACGATATTCTTTTAGCGTCGATAATCATTTGTTTAGTCTTTATCCTTTGTTCCTTATATTCCTTATAATTTTCTTCAGTTCTCATGGCTATATATCGTTGCCATTTCTTTTTCTTCTTTTTGATTTCTTCCTTTATTTCTTTACTCCACCACGATGTTTGTTTTCTATTTTTTATAACTTTGGAAGTTCCGCATATTTGTCTTGTCGCCATTATTAAAGATTCTTTAAACCATTTCCACTGTTTTTCTAGGTCTTCCTTACATTCTTCTTGATTCATTGACAGCATTTCTTCTAATAGCGATTGGTAGGCTAACCCTTTTGTTTTTTCTTTAAGTTTATAACTTCTAATAATTTCTTTACTGTTTGCTTTCTTATCTTCTTCGTTTTTACTTCTCTCTTGTGAGTTATATCTTATCTTTCCTACGAGCATAAAATGGTCACTTCCAATTTCGTAACCTCTACAAACTCTGACATCTAGTATCTTTTTCCTATTTTTATTTTCTACTAAAATGTAATCTATTATTGACTTTTCGTTTCTACTCGGTTCTTCTCGGGTATATTTATGTATCTCTTTATGTTTAAAGCATGTGTTTGTAATCCGAAGATTGTTTATTAAACAGAAATCAATCAGCCTTTCACCATTACTGTTTAGAGCGTTCTCACCATAAGCTCCCATTATTCCTTTTAATCCATCGTTTTTGTTTCCTATACGACCGTTGAAATCTCCCGCAACGTAAATCTCACCACTTGAATCTTCCAATGTCAGCTGTAGCTCTTCCCAAAATTTTTCTTTTTCTATTACTTGTGCATCTTCGTTTGGTCCATACACCACTATTATTGTTACTACATACTGTATTTGTATTGTGACGGTTAATATTCTTTCTGAGATAAATGACCAACTCTTTATATTATTTTTATATTTCTTGCTTATTATACAACCCACACCTGCTGCTGCTCTTTTTATTATTGGCACTCCGCTGTAAAAAAGTACCAGTCCCTCCCCAATCTCCATAACTCCGTTTCCTTTCTTCTTTAATTCAGTCAGGGCCAATACTTCCACATCTGCTCTCCCAAATTCATCTGCTAACTCTTGTTCTTTGCCATTTATGCTCCTAATATTCCACGTAGCGATTTTCCATATTTTTCTCTTACTCTTGTCCATTTCACTTGCCTGCGTTGTCAACTTTCTCTTTTCCATGTTCATGTCCATTTTCTTTGCTTGTGTCGTCATCATATTCGTACTCGTGGGTTCTTTCTTTAGTTTTTTGTACCGTGGTTACCCCTCCCTCCAGCATTTTCTTTTAATTTTTCCTCTACTCTATCCCATTTCCATTCTTTCCCGTCTATTATCGCTTTTAGGTATCCAACTTTAACCGTCTTGCCCTTAATATTCATCTCTTTGATATTATCCCAGATTTTTTGTTGTATCGCAAGTTCGCTTTTGGTTAATTCGTTGTCAATAAACACCCTCGTCTCAAATTTCTTCAGTTTATGTTTGTTCTCCATAATTTTTTGTTTTTCCTGGAAGTTTTCCAGCTCAATTTTAAATGTTTTTGGTCCTATTTTCAACGCATCACCAATCTGAATCTGCAAATCTAGTTTTTCCTTTATGAATTTTTCCATACCTTGTCTCAGTTCTTGTCTGTTGTTCGTGTCAATTTGCAGCCCCCTCACTATTATATTGTTCTTAACACTTGCTCTTTCAACTCTTTCCAAACCAATCCTCACGTTCATCATCTCCTTCTTGATTTCTGCATTCTCAATTTTCAATTGTTCATTTTCCAATCTCAACTTTAAAAATTCTTCCTGGTATTTTTCCTGATTTTTCTTTATCTCTCTTGTTTCCTCCATTAACTCTCTCATCATTTTCATCATCGAATCCAACTTATCTTCTCCTCCATCTCTGCCTTTTGGTGGTGTTCTTGGTGTTTTCTTATTTCTTTTGGCTAATTCACCAATATATTCTTCATTTCTCCTTTTCCCGTATTCGGATGATTCTGATGAGTTTCCTTCATCCATTTTCCTCGGGATGTTGTTCGTTTAACAATTCTTGAGTTACAACCCTAGTTAATCAAACGCCTTAGTTTATGCAGCCCAACTTGCACAGTCTTTCTTATCTTTTGAGTTCTATATTAATTCAGAAACTTCGTAAATCTGTTGAGTCTGTATAGATAATTTATCGCGTTATAAATCTACCATCCAGGTCCACCCTTCGGAGATGATAAACCTATTCTGCTCTAGGAAAAATGATTTATTTATTGTATTTCATTCACCCTTACGGATATGCAACCCAAACTTAGTTTACTTTATCTTTCTAACCTTCAGAATTTTCAACAAAGCAAATTTTTGTCTTTACCTGTTTTTCCAAGTTTTAAACCAGGGAATTGCTTCTGATTTGTGTTCACACACTTTATCTTTACACCTATTCTCTATTCCAATCAAAAAAAATCGGTTTTATCACTACTAAAACTCACTCAAAAACACGCTATGTGACAGAGCCGTATTGACGGTTATCGTGTCGACATCGAAATCCTAGTACATACTTTCACTAATTAGGTACCTAATAGTGATAGTACAAATACGGGTATATTAATTAATTATAAATCGTGATCAAATAAAAGTAAATTAAAAACCTAGACTACTTTTCTATTGTTCTTTGGGATGGGCCACCTTTAGGTGATTTAATAAATATATATGAGACCACCTACGATTTTAAAGAAAGAAATAGCAATAAGGAAACTATATACCTATAATATATAATAAATATTCGTAAGTAGGAGATACCTACTAAATCGATTCTTAAAAATTTATTAATTTCACGACTTGAATATTTTAAGTTTAATACCTACGGTTGTCAAATAATATTTTGATAAATAATTCCGTTAAAAATTGAAAGTCTATCACTAAGCACTACTTTATGTAAGTGGAGAAAGGTGAAGTTTGAAGTCATACAAATCAAGGAATGATCTATTTTTTCTCGATTCGAAAGTAACGGATTTTGTAAAATATTAACCACCTACACCTACTATAAAAAATAATAAGTAGTAAAGTTTCAACTGAATGGAAAATAGAAAAGCGCCATCAATTATTTTAAAAATATTTTTTAAACTGCGATGAAAAGTTTTTCAACACTTTCACGACGATCTTCGCTTTATCATTCTAATTTAGGTAAATCAAAGTAACGTTAAATATTTTATGTATTTTCATAAATTTGAATATTGTAGGATATTGACTATGTTTAAATTAATAACTTATTTTATGTATTTATAATATCTAAACCTATTTTAAATTCATTATTGTTGAAAATTAAAAATACTCAAATGTGTTAAAGGTTATTATGTAATTAATAATTTATATTCACGACTATTGTATGTTTCTATATTAATTTTAACATTTTATTATGATTATTGTTTGGCCATCAATTAAATTCTTTAGACAACCTCATACACTCGTAAGAATTTTCTAGCCTAACGTGGTCTAATAAATTATAATATCAATTATTATTAGTATTCATATAATATTAAAAAGGCTAGACTCCTGGATCGGTTATTGACAAACTCAAAGACAGGACTGAGTTGACACATGGGTATCGGTTGAAAATCAGCTTTGCTGAATTGATACCTTTTCTCAATGTTGCTTGTATTACTTATTATTATTATTGTAACTTACTTGTAACTTTGATTAATAAACTATTATTATTCTATAATAATAATAATAATAATTTATTCATTATAGCATAAATACACTCACTTAACAAAATAAGCAAACAATATGAAGGCAAAAAACTATATTTACCATGTTTACTATACGATTCGATCTTCTTAAGTATGCTAGGCCCTCAATGGACATTGACCATCAATATTGTCCACATGATCTTCTTACCTTGTTATATAGTAGCTGCTCCAAACAGACCGCGACTGATGTCTATCCCATCCATTGTCGCAGGTTTTCAGCCAGGAAATGCGGAAATTCTTCCAGGTGCTCTTCTTCTTTCAATCTTTTCTTGTAGTGTCAACTGCAGTAGATGGTACTTTTCACTTCTCATTACGTGTCGAAAATAGTCTAATTTTCGTTCTTTCACGTTTTTCAAATAATTTTTTTCTCCTTTCTTAATCTTTCCAAAACCGTTTTATTGGTCGTATGATATATCTAGGAGATTCGCATCATTTGGCGGTAACACCAGTATTCAAATGCATACTATAGGTAATTACTATATTATATTAGGATACTACCGGTGCACCCGAATTGCACCACGAAAAGATTAGTCCACAAATCTCCTATCCGAACTGCACCATCTCAATCACAGGTAACATCCTGATCTTAAGGCTTTAATTGCATCACCTCCATTGTAATATTTCAGGTAAGGTGGTTTTATTAAAAAAACTGATATTTTTGCCACTTGAATTATTTTTTGTTTTATGATTGAAATGAATAATTTAATTTAACGCATAACGTTTTGTTTTTAATTTCGTATTAATTGCTATTTCAGTAAGTAACAACCATCTAAAACCTACTGATTTGAATTAAGAAATTAATAAAGTACTTTTTTTTCATTTAATAAGTGAAATTTCCAAGTTTGAGTTACTGCAAAATAGGAACAGAAGAGTGACCGTTTTCGTTAATAACCATGATCAATAATTTTCACTAATTATACTAATTGTTAATAAAAACCGGTTATATAGAGAATCCAATAATAATTTATCTAAATAAATACTTCAAAATTTTGACGACAATTGTATAGGAAATTTTCAGAATGGTATTTTTTGGAGTCAGAAGTCATAAATCAATTGCGGGTATAGAGCTTTCGTAAAAGCGTTGATGTCCGAAATAATGGCTAAACATTTTTTGGGGCAAACATCGTCAATCGACGTCATGATTTTGACGGGATTGGCTTTTAAATTCCAATTCAAGATCATTTGTAACTTTTGATCAGATTTCGAAACTTAACGCCCAGAATGTGGTATTTGATATTTCTTTAAACACAAATTGCAAAGAAGTTTCTGTTCAAGTCTCTCCATTTTTTCCGAGTATTTTCCACCCATTATGTGTATATGTTACCGTGAAAGCGTATTGTTAGGAAATGTATACAATTTTCCTTATTTTCAGGTTAAAGTTTCGATTTTTTGGTATCATTCGCTTCCTCTCGAATTTAGATTTGCATTTCTGCAAAAAAAATACCTAGGTCGTAGATCTTTTTCGGGCGCTGAGCGCGCCGCTAACTTTAATTACATTTCCGCCCACTTTTATGGAGCTACCTTTGGCACTGTCAAACGGATCGCAAAAAATAATGCACCGTCGCCGAGTCGACTATATTACGAACAACTTTCTTACCAAAGTTTTTCCCCAAAGATATATCGATTAGGAATTATCGCGATATATCGTACAAATTAAAAACGGCAATCCCTAGTAATTCTTTACTTTCACTGCATTATCTACTCTCACGGTAACATATTGCTGTGATATTTTGTTTAAAGGTAGGAACACTCATAAAGTCCCTTTCATTTGATCAGACCATAATGGGTAGTTGATTAATTGTATCTGATTTCTCCTTGATCTGAAGAATTAACTAACTGCTTTGCCTCAGGAAGACAAAAGATGCATACGCTGCTAACCCTGAAAGATAATGAAAAACAAGATGTAAAAAGATAAATATTGGTAAGAGTTTGTTCAAGGAATAAAATAACAAATTAAATTAATTAAATTATTTGTAAATACAGGATTTTTAAATTTAAATGAGTGGCGGTTCGAAAAGTACATGCGCGAGTGATAGCGTTGGTAGAACAATTTTGGAAGTTGATAAGAAGTGAGTGGAGCCACGTCCACGGTGACATTAGGACGTATTAAGTTAGAGTTGTCTTGAGTCCACGGCGACGTTAGGACGTGGAGGATTGCGTCTCGTCCATGGTTGTGGGAAGACGTTTCTTTTTTTTGAAGTTAATGGTCAGCGAGCTGATAATACAAAGTGATTAAGTTATTTGAGTAATTATAAGATTAATTTGGATATTTAGTTAATTTAATTGAAACTATCAAACTAACTGTGGAAAAAGCAAATATTCTGGAAATTTATGAAACAATTAATTTAATGGTTTTGATAATTAAGATTGGAGATTTGGTTATTGGAACAAAAAGTGAACTGATAATAAAAAAAATGAGAGCGGTCGTCGGACCGTCCACAGAAGCTATGCTTCTTACGCACAGAGCAAACCATAATAGATCCTTGAACGACATAGTTGTTCGGCCTTCTGCCTCACAGGGCGAACCATAATAGATCCGTGAAGGCCATAGTTGTTTGACCTTCGGCCTCACAGGGGGAAGACCATAATAGATCCGTGCAGGCCATAGTAGTTCGGCCTTCGGCTTCACAGGGCGGACCATAATAAATCCGTGAAGGCCATAGTTGTTCGGCCATCGGCCTCACAGGGCGGACCATAATAGATTATATTTATATGCCTTCAGCTGTCTGGACTGCTAGTCCGTGATTGCCAGTTGTTGTTCGGCCTTCGGTCTCACAGGGGGAGGACCATACTAGATCCGTAAAGGCCACAGTTGTTCGGCCTTCGGCCTTTTTGTGAAAAATTTTTAAAATTTTTTCGACGTTTTTTGCCGACCCACGAAAAGGTTTTTTTTTAAATTTTTTTAGTTTTGTCAAAAAACTATTTTCCCTAAAAACCGGTTGGAGGTTGAGGCGGCGGGGGCGGCGTGGGGTCGGGGGGGGGGGGGTGGTTGCCACCTCCGCCCCCTATCCATAGCCACCATTCCCAGGGTCCTAGCACTCTCGGTACCGGAGTTATGCTTGCTCCCACTTGCTTTTGAGAACACGGGTCGGGTCGGGTCGGCCTCCAACTTGCTTATAAAACTACGGGTCGGCGTCCCACTTGCCTTTCAAGAACACGGGTCGGCCTTCGGCCTCCCACTGGCATTTAAGAATACGGGCCGGCCTTCGGCCTCCAACGTGCTTATAAGAATACGGGTCGGCCTTCGGCCTCCCACTTGCTTTAGAGAACACGGGTCGGGTCGGCCTTCGGCCTCCCACTGGCATTTAAGAATACGGGTCGGCCCTCGGCCTCCAACTTGCTTATAAGAATTTCTTATAATTTTTTCGACGTTTTTTGCCGACCCACGAAAAGGGAGAATGGGGGGGCATTTTTAAATTTTGTTAGTTTTATCAAAAAACTAAAACTAGCTTCAAAATTTTTGAAAAATAAAAATTTTGAAAATTTTTTTGACGTTTTTTGCCGACCCACGAAAAGGGGAGGGGGGTTTTAATTTAAAAAAAAATGTTTTAATTTTTTTAGTTTGGTCAAAAACTATTTTCCCTTAAAACCGGTTGGAGGCGGCGGGGGCGGCGTGGGGTCGGGGGCGGTTGCCTCCCACTGGCTTTAGAGAACACGGGTCGGGTCGGCCTCCCACTGGCATTTATGAATATGGGTCGGCCTTCGGCCTCCAACGTGCTTATAAGAATACTGCTCGGCGTTCGGCCTCCCACTTGATTTAGAGACCACGGGTCGGGTCGGCCTTCGGCCTCCCACTGGCATTTAAGAATACGGGTCGGCCTTCGGCCTCCAATTTGCTTATAAGAATACGGGAAAATTTTTTCGACGTTTTTTTCCGACCCACGAAAAGGGAGAAAGGGGGGGGGGCGGGAATTTTTTAATTTTGTGAAAAAACTAAAACTAGCTCCAAATTTTTGAAAAATAAAAATTTTGAAAATTTTTTTGACGTTTTTTGCCGACCCACGAAAAGGGGAGGGGGGGGGTTTTAATTAAAAAAAAAATGTTTTAATTTTTTTAGTTTTGTCAAAAAACTATTTCCCCTAAAAACCGGTTGGAGGCGGCGGGGGCGGCGTGGGGTCGGGGGCGGTTGCCACTTCCGCCCCCTATCCATAGCCACCATTCCCAGGGTCCTAGCCCTCTCGGTTCCGGAGTTATGGTGTTTGAAGGGAAGTTTGAAATTTGAAAGTCGCGGTCGAAATTTGTGTGACGAATTTGCGTTACATATTTCCGTGACGATTTTGTGTGACGATTTTGTGTGACGAACGATTTTTTTCAGTTAACTGCCCGTGCGATACCCGTGCAAAATACACGTGCAATACCCGTGCGATAAGAAGCATAGCTTCAAAAATGGGAACAATTGAGAATCTTATGGGAATTTATTAAATTAAGGATATTAATAGTAAAAATTAAGAAAATCAACTTACCTGTGATTGATTGGACGGTCCGAGATTGAAGATTTGGTCAACGGTCATTTCTGCTCATTTGGTTTAGTCAATTCTGGAAGCTGTATCAAAAACCGAGACACCAACGCTACACGTGCAACTCCGAGATAGTGCGAGTACAAAAGAACGAATATACCCGGGTAAGAATTTTTGTGTGCGTAGAATTTCTTTATTCGAAATAGACAAATTATTGCGCTATTTATTTCGGTTATGCAAAACATTGGGGTTTTATAAATCATAATTATTTCGTTTGTACAATTTAATTTGTTAATGATAAAAACAATATTTGTTTTTCAAATTTTATTATGTCAATAAATTACATTGTTTTTCACTTGGCTACGTATGCGTTTAATTTCAAATTTTTGCAGTTATAGATCAAAGAGAAAAGCAGATGCAAATTTGATATTTTCTTTCTATCAAATAATTTTTATAAGAAAGATCACTGATTTAAGTGAAGTATTTTGAATGTTTCTTGGAACCTGCCTTTAGCCCGGAGAGAAGGGAAAACTCTACGCTGAATAGCCGAGGCAAGAAAGGGTTGCATTATATCATAGCAATATGTTCCGATCACATGCAAAACACTTATTGTGAGCCAGTGAAAATTCTTTGTAGGAAATTCTCATGTTTATCTTTTCTCTAGTCTGAAGCTCCTTGGACTCTCCATCGAATGTGGCCGTCACCGCAATATTTACGACATTCTGAAAGTCAAATAATTATATTCTGCAGAAGAAATCTTCGAGAAAAACGTAAGCTGCTAATCCGATCTTTTGCGCAGTTCCGAACATTTTTCCCGTACAGTGAGATCGATTGTTTTCGTTGAATGAAACACAATCTTTCAAACCATTTCTTACCATCCACGATATTTGGAGTCTTTAATAGTCCAGAACGCGTTGTGGCCGTTTTCAAACGACTACGACGCGAAGTTTTGCGGTCTGGATGATTAAAACAGCTCAGAACGATTTCTGGTCGTTTTTTTTCGCTAAATTTTGATGTTGGCGCCTAACATGCAATTTTATATTATTGTTCAAAAATTTTCGAGGTATCTAATTGAGGCTATAGTTCCATTTCGAACCTTTCAATTATATTCTTATCAATAGTTTCCTAGTCATTAGGTACTATCTATTTAGATTGTAAATTAATTTTTTAAGCCATTAATTTTCTATAATTAACTCTTCATATCACGAATTAATTATACATTTAAAAATATGCTGTGTTATTAATGCTTATATTATGCACTAATAAAATCTTGTACTTTTCTAGTAATTGAAAATCTCCTCGGGTGTCCATTCAAAATATTGAAATAATTATAATGTTGTATTATTAAATAATAATAATTTTGTATTATTTTTCTTATCCGCCAAGAGTGATATGCCAAACAATAATAATAAAAAAGATAATACAACGTATAGTAAGATACATTTTTCTTAAAAATTCTTGTCGATCTTGTACTTTATCCTTTAATATTGTTCCTGTATATAATTTCTCTTCGTGACCTTTAATTACGTCATTTATAGTGTAATAATAATTTGCATTATTGAAGCATTTCCTGTTAGATAAACTTTTTCAAATTTAATTTTCAACATAAACATGAGTAAAAACTTATCATATCATCGATTTGACTATGACGCGCTTGCTCGTTACTCCGCACCGTGTCTAGCATAATACACAGTTCGAACTTGACTTGGTCGCATTGCCTTGTAAAAACTAGTAGTTTATAATTATTTTTATAAGAAAAAACAAGTAAACCATTAAATTGACGACATTAGAAACGTGTTTATAAAATTCATATTAAAACTAGTGTAGCGCGGAGATTTCATGAAAAGCTCTAAGAGTGAACCAAAAAGGATTGACTATTAAGTTTTAAAAATATTAAAAATGAGTGCTCGTAAAGGAGTTTCTGATGATTATACAAAAAGTATGCTTGACGGTATGTTTCATTTTTAAAAATTTTATTATAAAGCAGTAGAAACCAAAGCAAAATCGAAACCGAATGACGCATGCCGATATTGCTAACCGCACCAAGTCTGTAATTGTCAGGAATTTTAATTAATCCTCGGAAATTATGTGAGAATTGTTTATTATTATACATTAAGCATGGAAACTTAAATTTATTATAAATTTTCTAATTATTATTAAAAGTTAAAACGTACGGTGAAATTTTTGACTGCAATATTGATTTTATATGGAGCTTCCTCAAAGGCATGCGCCGAAAATAGGGGTGTTTAATATTCTATTAGGGTTGTTAGCACGGTATAATAATTGATTTTAGATGACTCATATTAAAAATCTCAATAAATGAACATTAACAATAGACAACGACGAAAATATTTTAAAATGTAAATATTTGGTTGACGGGTTAAATAAAGACCATGATATACACAACGTAAACGCAACAAGCTCAATAAATTTATTAATTTATCATGTTTATGTACAGTAGAATCGCAGTAATGTGAATATGAAACGTGAGCACCTGTTTTGATATTGCATCTAAATTCTTAAACGTGAAAAAAATATTTATATTATTAATTATTATAATAGGTATTATTTGGTCTTAATTTTAATGTCTTGCAACATTGTACGATTCTCTGTATGTTCGTTGCAAATGTGTGACGATAAGCCACAAATCAGGACAGTAAGTCCACTCCAATCAGGGAAGTTTTTGGTCGTATATAAACTCGTGCATGTTACCGGGGGCCAGCGTCTAGACATTTGGTGAGCGAAAAAAAAATCCTTTTCTAGTCTTGCTCTCTTCTTTTTCCAATTGCTCTAAACTGTGACGAATTGAGGTTCTCGGCTTTTCTCTTGCCCAATTGGAAAGTGGACACTTTCCTTCACTGTAGCGTCTGTAGCTAGACGACCACGACGACAGACAAGTGGTCTTTCATTACTTACTGAACCAGTTTCCTCAAATTTTTTAATTAAATTTACAGTTACACTACGAGAAGGTTTACGAATTGTAACTGCAAAGTTTTCATCATTTTGGTAATGTATTTTCATACAACTTTCCATGATCAAATCGCATTATTTGTAGATTTTGCGTGACTATCCCTTGTTGGTCATCGGATGTTGGCGAAGTATCCTCTATGCAGTATGTGTTGTGCGTTTGAAGTATCATCACACACATAAGAGACCTGCTGCTTAACGCTCCGAACAGCGGGGGAAGTAAATTTCTGCTAAATACTGTTTATTTAAAAAAATATAGCTGTTTCATTTTTGCCTCTTCCTCGGCGAAAAAATGAGACATTCTTATTATTCAGTGTGGTTGTAGTTTAGCCGGGTTAAAAATAATACAGAACAAATTTCAAAAACTTGCGCATAGGAACCTTTTTTTTTGTTTGTGCGTGTCGGAAGGTGGAAAATCTTAAAAAAGACATCACCAGCCCGTGCTGGGTGGTAGTGTGGGGTCAGCCCACTAAAAACCCCCTCCCGTTTGTAGGTACCGGGTTCGCTTAGAACATTTCTACCGTGTATCTACCGCCTTCTGTCTGTTGGTCAAACGCCTTATGTTTCTTCCGCCCTTTCGGGACTTTTCTCTTCCTTTATCGTTCTATTTGGCTTTAGCCTCGATTTGCCTTCTTATCTCGTCGTCGGTCTTTGTTGACATAATGAGCATCAACAGTTTTTCAATTGTGTTCCACTTCTCCTCGCTCTCCAGCATGTGGTGCACCATGTTTTCGGGCTCTAGTCTGTCCCTTAGTTGGAGTTGGGCGTCCTGGCGTTCCTGTTCCCACTTGATGCAGTTGAAGATGGTGTGCTCTGCGTTGTCCGTTTCCGAGCAGTAGTGGCATGTTGGGTTCTCTGTTCTTTTGAACCTGTACAGGTATTCTTCGAAACAGCCATGATTTGTCAGTCACTGTGTGGTTTCATATCTTAGTTGTCCATGTTTTCTAGATAGCCACGGTTCTATGTTCGGAATTAGTCTGTGTGTCCACCGTCCATTTGTAGATGTATCCCATCTGGTTTGCCATTTTCCCCTGATTTGGGTCATCCTTTGGTCAAGTTCTTGCTGTGAGGGGGAGTTAAATTTTTCCTCCCTTTCTTCTGCTTTTAGGTCTATCGGCATCTGTGATGCGAGGATTAGTAGTGCTTCTGTCGATGTTGTTCTGTAGGCTCTGCATATTCTCATCGCGTTTTTTCTCTGCACCTTTGCCAGTTTTTGTTTGTGTGTCTTTTTAGCTTCGATCCAGATCGGCGCGGCGTATAGCATAATAAAGTCCGCCACGCCATACAAAAGCCTTCTTTTCAGTTCGCCAGGTCCGTTTATGTTCGGCATCAGTCTGTGAAGTGCCGCGGTTACGCTCGTCGCCCTCGTTACCACTCTCTCCAGGTGTGGGCCGTAGGACAGATGTCGATCCAGATGTACTCCCAACACCCTTGTTGATTGGGAGGGCGTGATGGTTTGCCCCTCTACTATAAAGAAGACCGGGTCGATCCTTCTTTTCCCCGTTAGCATAACTGCCTCCGTCTTCTCGGGCACGAGCTGTAGGCCTTTTGCTGCCATCCAGGCACATATATCCGCGATGGTTTGGTTCGCGTTTGTCATCAGTTCGGTTTCTGTTTTTGCTGCCGCTACAATAGTGATATCGTCAGCAAATCCAAATATGTCTATTCCAGTTGGTGTGGGAAGCTTTAAGACCCCGTCGTACATGATATTCCACAATAGCGGCGCCAGCACCGACCCCTGGGAGACTCCGCTGGTTAAGTGGATGGCATCCTTCCATAGTTTTTCCTCTATTAGTAGCGTCCTTCTGTAAAAGTAGTTTATCACAATATTTATCAGGTAGGGCGAGAGGTCTCTGCATGTCAGTTCCTCGATGATGCATCGCCATCTGGCAGAGTTAAATGCATTTTTCACATCGAGTGTTATTAATGCCACCATTTTTCTTGTTCTCCAGGTGCCCTCTCTGGATCTTTTGATTGTCTTTATCATCTTGTCCAGTGCTATGACTGTAGATCTCCCTTTTCGGAAGCCGTACTGGTTTTCGGCCAGGTCTCCCGATCTCTCTATCTCTTGTATAATTCTGTTAAGAATCAAGCGTTCGTAGAGTTTTCCGACATGGTCTAGCAGACATATAGGCCTGTATGAGTTAGGCCTATCCAGGGGTTTGTTTCCCTTCCGGATTAAGACCAGCTTTGCTCTCTTCCATTCCTCAGGGAACTCCCCGTTCAGAAGAAGATCGTTATAGAGATTTAGGAGGACATTGGGACTAGCATGAAAGATCTTTCTTAGTATCACAGCCGGCACCCCGTCGGGGCCCGGGGATTTGTTCGTCTTCATAGTTTTAACTGCCTTTTCTAGTTCTTCTATTGTGAAGGTCCGTGTCGGGGTCGTTATCATTTTTGTTGCGAATTCCTCTGTTGGGTGCGGTGGGAATAGCGTTGAAATTATGGTTTTCAACCTTTCTTCCGTCAGATCTGGGATGGATGGTCTTCCCAGTTTCTTTGCGGCCGCATAGGAACCTATAAAACTATTAATTCACAGTGCATTTAGCACAATTTATTAATTGGAATCATTAACATTATTGTTAATTTTTAGGCCTCTTTCTTCTTCTCTTGACGGTACTTGACGCCCACATTGTTTTCTATTATGTTGTTAATTCTTGTGCAGAGTTTATGTTTACCTGGAAAAGTTGGAATTTAAAATTTCTAAAATTTGGTCAGGGAAAGTCAGGCAATTTTTCATTTTTACCTTTAAGTCATTAAGTTAGGAAACGGTCATAGCTTTGGCAATTAGTGCGTCTACTGCTAATGAGAAACACTCTGATCGAATCCGGGCAGGGTAAGAACTGGATTCTGGCCGTCTCTCCTCGGAAGGCAATGGAAAACCACCGAGGTAATCTACCCTTCTCGAAATGAAGTGTATTACACTTCCCGTGGTTCGGAGCCCACGTTAAACAAGTAGGTCCTCTATGTATACGAAAACACTTGAAACGCATAATACTTCATAAACATGTACATAGAAAGAGATTGGGTCACGACGTTCTGAAGCGAACAATACGACTTATTAGTGGTATTAGCGCTGCCAGGGAAATTAAAACTTTGGTTAAGGAAATTATTATCTTGGACAAGCTATTATTATACAATCAACCTAGTAAATAACACTTTAAACTGCTTATACTTGTATTCATCCTTTTGAACCAAAAATACAATATATGAAATTGAAACACATGGCTTAATACATATTACGAATTACTATTGATAGACTGACTCACGACTGACTGTTATCATAGCTTGACACGATAGTAATGTAAATAAATCCGTGCGCTACTAGTGGCTAACTCAGGTACCGCTACAAGAAATATTTTAAAATTTTACTTTCTTCAAATAAAAATTGTGTTTTTAAAATTTTAAATTTTGAAATTATTTTATAATCTTATGCACTGCACGGTCCGGTCAGTGTAATTCTGTTTTCCGATTTACTGAAAAAGTCAGGGAAAAGTCAGAGAATTTGCTTTAAAACATTCAGTGAGAACTCTGTTCTATTACTTCATTTGGTTGTATTGATACGAAATATTGAGATGCTTTTCGAATAGATAAATAATCTTCTCTTCTCTATTGCGATTCGAGTGCTTTTTTCAAGACTAAATTTTTATAATATGTTTTCGCCTTCGCTATAGTACTTCCGAGGCATTTGAAATCTTTAATCAATGGCGGATCTATTCAGCCATGGAATCTTTAATTGATTATCATCACTGAAGTTTGATGATAAGGGATTAATTATTGAAAATTTATAAGAGGTCACTTATCCTTTGTCTATAATACAACATAAGTACTTCCATGTCTCATATTACCCCTATTATATTGATTAATTTTATTAATTTACATAGTTAAAAATATTTAACAACAAATAATAAGCGTATAAAATTGCTTTAAATTGTTTACAATAACAACAGAAAAGAAAGCGAAGCTGTAAAAAATAATATGATTATAATAATAAATTGAAGTGTACATAATTAATTGAAGAAGCTTTTACTTGTCGACTTTTTGGTGTGAGGAAAAATTTGCCTAATCTATCTCGATTGTTAGAATAAATGCGATTCTTTAACCTTTAAATATTATCATTACTTTGTAACACTTTCTTACCTTAAGCTTCCTAGCCAATTGGTTTTGGGAAAATATTTTGCGCTGTTATTTTATTATTTTTAACGCACATTAAAAACATCACAAGTGTAAATAATCATTTCCTCATTTTTCTTAATGCTACATATATTCATGGTTACCACGCTTTTTACTTGCTATATTAATTCCACTCCTTACACCACAAATATTAGCCTGTAATAAAGTGGGCCACTTGTTTGCAAATTTAAAATATTGCATAATGGACGCCATAATATTTTTATGTTTTATCTGATTCATAATTCATATTAGTCGTTAACACTTTGTCTTAATTTGAAATCACGTAGGAAGAAAATATAATTTCTAGAACCTAGTTGACGTCGCATTTTTTCGCTCTTCCAGGGAAGTAGTAAATGAATTTTTAATAAAATAAAATAACTTAATTTTTTCAATTTTGGTGTTTCTTTTTAGTCGGTACGTAAAAATTTGAACACATTTTGTGTTGATTTTCATATTATTTTACTTTGTCATTAATGTTATTCAAATTAGGTACACTTGCCTTTCACTTAATTATTACCTATTTGTAGAAGATTTGCTTTATTATACGTGTAATATACTATATATACACCTACCTACTAATAATGTTTTTTACTTTTTTTCATTGTTTATTGACTTTTATAATTATCATTATATTATTTTATCACTATGTATATTATAGGTGAGCGATCTTCATTCTTTTGACTTGAGTGACCAATCGCGTTTAACAGGTCAATTTAATTTGTTTCGTGGTTCGGATATCACGTTAAACAGTACGACCTCTACGTAACATTTATGAAAATACTTTCAACGCACATCACACTGACATACGAAAGAATCGGTCACGACGCATCTTTCAATGAAAAACTAACAGCGAAGAATGAACAGACGAACGTAACTCAAGAGAATTTTATTAATTTATAACTCCTGCGTTCTTTACCTACATTATTTTAATAATAAATTTTAAACATTCATTTATAAATTTAAAAAATTATTTAATAAATATAAAAATCGTTGAAGCGTACAGCAATTAAATGTCAGCTTATAAAAGCGTGAGACGATTTAAAATACCATAGCATGAATATTTTTTTTTGCAAAACATAAATGTTAAAAGTACATAAGAAAGTTATGGGAAATGTGCTGTATGTAAATAAAGGACTTTACATCAATATTTTCTTTTTAACCTAAATTCTAGTGAAAATAACAAAAAGTAAAAACGTTACATTTAAATTATGATGTTAATTTTTTGATATCTATGTACGTAGCACGTTTCAATGGGAAACACCCATAATATAGATGGTGTTTGTTTGATTTTTTTAAGGTGCCCTTAAACGTATCTTCTATCTTCTATATATATAAAAGAGCTTATCCGAGTCAAAACCGCCCTGGAGGGGTGCAGAGCGGGGCGGCGCCCCGAAGGGGTAGGTTTTGACGATGGATAAACCTCCCTATCGAATGCACACCCCAAAAATCGAAGAAAATTTCGCTAAATTTACGTACTTTCAAATTGATTTTTCTCGAAATTTTATGTATACTTTCGCAAGTGAAATTTTTACAGTATACTCTATAAACCTTCCTCTTTGCTATAGGAAATTTTCAATTTTTTTGGGGTGGTCAACATTAGGTTACCGTCTCCGCTTCACAACGAACGAGTACTCTTTTGTTTTCTGAAATTTCTTGTAATTAAGAACGTGGCGGTATTTATATTAACAAGATATTTAAAGATCGTAGTTCTCTATTGCCTAATAAAACTTCTCGATGACCGTTAAGACCGTATGTATATGCTCCTTATAGGTATTATCTCTTCTTCTTCTTCGTTATGCTTCCTGACAGAAGCGTCGTGAGCCAATTTCTTTCTGTGTATGTAGTGTGCGTTCTAAGCGTTTTCACATATATACAGAGGACCTACTTGTTTAACGTGGGCTCCAAATCACGGGAAGTGATTTGACACTTCATTTCGAGATGGACGCTCATGCCAGAATACCTCGGTGGTTTGCCATTGCCTTCCGAGGAGAAACGGTCAGAATAAAGTTCTTACTCTGCCCGGATTCGAAGAACCAGGTATTTCGCATTAATAGTAGATACACTTAACCGCTATAAACTATGACCGCCTCTTTACGGTATTACGTAATATCAGTAATATATTAGATATTAATAATGTTACATTCACGGATGCAAATTGCAAACTTAGCTTGTAAAGCCAAGTTGGATAACTTTTTTTAGGAATTGCTTTTGTTCAATTTCCTAGATGTCCAACTTCAAGTTCAACTCCAACACGCTAACCTCTCCGCCGTTCGCCGACATAAGAGAGGTACATATACATAACGGGCAGTTCAAATTATAAAATGTGAAACGAAGCCCAGATTGCGGTTATCAATTTAAGATTTTGTATCTACTATAATGGATAGAAAATTTAAGTCATGAATAATAGAAGACCCATTTACACTATATTTCTATTAACGAATAGTCAATATTATATTAAATCATCATTCATAATATGTTAGAGTAAATCCGATTTGAAAGAAATTACAGACATTATCTGGCATGCCACAAAAGAGATAATTTTATTCAAGCTCTATTTGTTAGTTACCAACATAATGGACTAGTTTAGTTTTTTTATGGCAAACTTCGCGCATGATTACATTATTTTCAATATAATACCTTTATTATTGTTTATCACGTTTTATACTCGAAACCTTGAAATCTTCAGGTCATTGCATTACATAAACGATCACGTAAATTATACTCTCATAATTTCATGTATGCTCTATCGTGCATATCTAAATTACTTATCATTAAGAAGAATAAGAGTTTTTTTAAATGCAGTTCTACTTTAATAACCTTTGATCAATATGCAATCCGAATTGTCAAAACAATATGCTGTGCATAATAACGATAATTTCAAACAAAAATTATCAAAAAAACATCTGTCTGTTTGTGTGGTAAAAAAAGTGCAACAATAACCAAAACAACCTGCAAAAACAACAGAATTTGCCCACCTTGTACCTGTGCTAGCATAAACAGAATGGTTACAGGGCCATGGTTTAACTTTCTGATCATCCCTATTAGGTAACGATTGTTTTGATAACAATCAAGTTTAATTAAATTTTAATGATTTATATTTAACCAAAGGATACAATAATTCTTGAATCAATAATAATACTTTTTTCCAAAGAGAGGAAGCTTTTTGGTTAAAGAAAACACGAGAAATGTTGAGCTTTGGATATGCTTTCAAATTCAAAATCCATATACGAGGGCGGTCCCATAATTACCTGGCCTAACAAAGAAAACACCAAAATTTTGGAACAAAATATTGTTATTTCTCAACATAGTTTCCATTTAGCTCTATACACTTTTGCCAGCGATGTTCAAAAGCTTTGATACCCTTTTTATAGTAAGAACCGTCAAACTCTTCAAAATAAGCATCAACCGCATATTCGACCTCTTCATTATTGGCAAATCTTTCACCACCAAGCCATTTTTTTAAGTTTGGAAAGAGAAAATAATCCGAAGGGGCCAAATCTGGCGAATAGGGTGGGTGAGGAAGCAATTCGAACTTCAATTCATTGATTTTGGCCATCGCGATAAGGGATGTGTGAACAGGGGCATTGTCGTGATGAAACAACACTTTCTTTTTCGCCAAATGTGGCCGCTTTTTCTTAATTTCATCACTCAAACGCTGCAACAAGTTCGCATAATACTCGCCGTTGATGGTTTTTCCTTTTTTAAGATAATCAGTGAAGATTATGCCACGCGAATCCCAAAAAACTGACGCCATGACCTTGCCAGCAGATGGAACGGTTTTTGCCTTCTTTGGAGCCGATTCTCCCTTTTGAGTCCATTGTTTTGACTGCTCCTTGGTCTACGGTGTATAGTAGTGAACCCATGTTTCATCCATAGTTATAAATCGACGCAAAACTCGGATTTATTGCTCTGAAACATAGCCAAAAAATCGGTTGAAAATGGGTTTTGTTCCATTGTGAGCAAACGCGGCACCCATCTTGCACAGAGCTTGGTCATGTCCAAATTTTCGTTCAATTTGCGATGTACAACACTTTTTGAAATCCCTGTTATATCTGCTATCTCGCGCACTTTCAATCGACGATCACCCAATACAATTTTGTGGACTTTTATCACATTGTCTGGAGTGGTCACCTCATTTGGTCGACCATTGCGATGTTCGTCTTGGCAGCTCGTACGACCTCGTTTAAACTCTGCCACCCAAAATTTTATTGATGAAAATGAAGGTGCAGACTCCCCCAAAACAGGATCTAGCTCGTCGTTGATGCCGGTTGGACTGAGACCTTTTAAATGAAAGTATTGTATCACATAACGACAACCAATTTTTTCCATGTTTATAAATTCACTGAGAGCGTTCACTACTGATGACTGTCAATCAAAGACTAAACAACGTATCGCCGTCAAACTTCGAACTTAAGCTTTATAAGGTTGGTACTTTCGAAAAAAAATTTTGTTTTCAACCAATTAACGCCATCTATATGTTAGGCCAGGTACTTATGGGACTACCCTCGTATTATTTAGGTATACTAATACAATTTCTAACAAACAAACTTGTGAAATTGCCAAGAACAAAACCTTATTTTCTTTGATGGATCACGATTTTAACGAAAGTGAAAAACAGTTTTGTTGTAATAAATTATTGGCAAGTTTTACAAAAATTAACTTATTTATTAACCTTTAATTGAATAAACGGCCAGTTTTATGCAAATTCTTACACTATGACGATTCTTTACTGGCAGAATACTCAGGTAAAAGTGAAACGAAAATTACTGGTTAGCTTGATTGAAACGAGGTTTCGATATTAATTTAAAAAAAAATAATTTGACCACCTGCAAACATTCACGTTTTGTATTATTAAAATAATGCAATTGTTTGCGACATATAATTAAGAAATTTTGATGCATTTAAATCCTTTTGTTTGTAGCAAGACCAAGTTTTATTTTTGGGCCCCTTATTTCTTTTAAGAATAAACAATAATGGAAATAAATACGATATGGCAGTTTGTTGTTGGTAAACAAAGCATTTGTATTTTTTTACATAATTTATATAATGATATTTTATGTACCTACTATGGCTATTTGTGTAACTAGTAAGGGAAAGTTTCATTTTTCCCACGTGTTTCACATAAGGTTTTTTCTATTATTGTTTGAATAAGAGATTAAAAATGAAATTATTTACATGTCCATAATAACCAACTTACAAACGTCTTGTTTGTGTGGATGTGTGTGTTTGTGATAGTACTACAAACGCACAATACATAAAATATGTATATAGGAGAGAGGTCGCGTACATCCGAAAGCGGATATGCACCCAAAGGAGAAGAAGAAATGTCTTGTAAAAGTGGACATTTGCGTATATGGGATGCATAAATCTGTCAACCCGGATTATAGAAAGTTACCATAGGAATTCTGAGGACGTTCCTATAAAATGTGTAGAAATACCAAAACTACTGTGGGTATTTGTAATGCCCGCTACATAATAAAATATGTACACTCAAGCAAGTCTGCCGAATTTAGCTTCTCAAGCCAAGTCGGCCGACTTGCTTGAGCGTGTGTAGTGGAAGTTGGGCTTGAAGGAAGGTCGGACGAAACGAATTACGGTATGATCTACTAATATTTCTATAGGTCGGCGACTAAAAGCCGCTTTACATCTATATGTTTTCTCACAGCCGATGATCACTCATAAAAAAACATAGGGAAACAAAGGTACTCTTTGGAAATAGAACGGTGTGGTATAGCTAACACATAAGACATAATATACCGGGTGACCGGCCGAAAACTGAACATAGGGAAATAACATGGGAAATTGATTTTTTCTAAATTCCTGCTTCCCATTATAACTGATATGAATAAAAAAAATACCAAATTAAAGAGATTTTTTTTCCGCGCCTAAAGATACCAAACACTTAATATTTTGTTTTTTAATTATTGTTAAAAAGTCGATAGTAAAATTAAGAAATAGCGCTTCTTAAAAAAATATTAGCAGGCTGGGTCTTTGCATTACGTCTAATGTGCCGCATTGCTATTGTATGAAAGCCAAATATTACAAACAAAAGTTACTTTGACAGATTAAAATTAATTTTGTTAACAATGAAGTGGTCTGTTGAAGAAAAAGTTTTCATGGTAAAATATTATTACAGCGGTAATAGTTTACGCCAAATACGTGACTTATTTTCTGTTAAATTTAATAATAGCCAAATTCCATCAATATCGGCCATACAGAATATAATTAAGAAATTTGAAGACACTGGTAATACTTCGACTTTAAATAAAGGTATTAACCAAAATTATTAATTGAAGTTGTCTTATCATTATTTTTTAAATAGGATATCAGAGAAACAACCATGAATTGGAAGAAACTATATTAGGTTTAATTTCTGCGAATCCAAATGCAAGCATTAGATCCATTGCAGCTGAGTGTAATGTTGGTAGAGAAAATGTTCGAACAATTTTAAAAAAGCACAAGTACCATCCTTTTAAATATCAATGTCATCAAGAAATATTTTTGTTTGACGAAGAATCCAGGCTTGTATTTTGTGAGAAAATGCAAGAACGTGCTAACAGAAACCGAAACTTTCTGAAACAAATATGTTTTACAGACGAATGTACATTTACATTAAACAATGAGCCAAATGTACAAAACCATCGCTATTGGGCTATACAAAATCCGAGACTAAATTTAATGACCGGCTCACAATATCCTCAAAAAATTAATATTTGGGCTGGCATTTATAATAACCGTGTTCTTGGTCCATTTGAAATACTTGGAAATTTAAATTCAGATATGTATTTAGATCTTCTTATAAATAATATTGGTCCTGCGTTAGACGAAATAGCTTCTGAACACCATGAGGTCTGGTTTCAGCAAGACGGTTGTCCAGCACATTTTGGGGCAAACGTTAGAGATTATTTAAACCAAGCATATCCAAATCGATGGATTGGTCGTGGTGGTGCTATAAACTGGCCAGCCCGATCTCCTGATCTGGCACCGTGTGACTTCTTTTTGTGGGGTCATATTAAAAGCAAAATTTATAAAACTCGTCACCCAAATATTGATTCTTTGAGGAACGCGATCTTTGCAGAATGCAATCAAATTACTGCTAGGCAGCTAGCAAATGTAAGAAAATCATTTTATAATAGATTGGGTTACTGTTTAGTGCAGAATGGAGGGTTATTCGAATACTTGTTATAATATTATTATTATTTGATTACTTTCGTTCAGTATTTAATAATCCAATTGATATTTTTCATATTCTTGGGTTTTGTTGACTAAATAAAACTATGTACTTTTAACTTTTAATATTGGTCAACTTGTTATAATAAAATAATATTCAAATTGCGTTCTTATTATTTTTAAAATAAAAACAAATTTAAAAAGTTTAAAAACAATAGCAATGCGGCACATTAGACGTAATGCAACGACCCAGCCCGCTAATATTATTTTAAGAAGCGCTATTTCTTAATTTTACTATCGACGTTTGAACAATAATTTAAAAACAAAATATTAAGTGTTTGGTATCTTTAGGCGCGGAAAAAAAATCTCTTTAATTTGGTTTTTTTTTATTCATATCAGTTATAATGGGAAGCTGGAATTTAGAAAAAATCAATTTCCCATGTTATTTCCCTATGTTCAGTTTTCGGCCGGTCACCCGGTATATAATATACAAAATGTATCAGATATCTGAGACTTTCTGTCAAGCTAAGTCGACCTTGACGCTCGGGAAATTAAAACATGGGACGGGGAAATATTTAATAATACCTATTTTGCAATTTAATTTCTTCAAATTAAATTCTTTTTTTTTTATTAAATTTTTTTTTGTTGGTATTGGATATATTGCCAGTATTGTGCATTGACCTATTCCGATTAGCTATGTGTTAGTTATAATATAGTTTAGTTTAGTTAAAATTAAATGTTTATTTCAAGAGAGGGAAAAGAGTGCTACATTTGGGTAACAAGTATGTTTTGGTGTTGTAAGTAATTGTTAATAGGTCCCCAGCATTTGGTTATCCGCTTAACTTTTGAGAGTTCGCCGAAGATACTCAAAACGGGTTTTTTACACCAATTAAACGCAGGCACTGCGACGGTTGACAAATCAGAACTCCTCACATCGGATTTCCACAAAAACTATTGCTTCTACGAAAAAACTACCTTCTGCATTTCTAGGCTTCTATATTCGCAATTTACATTAAGCAAACGCCACCATGCGGGAGAATTTCAAATTAGTACATGACGTATTAAATGAAAATAAAAATTCGTTCTTCAGGCTCAAAACATAACAAAATCAACTAATTAACAAAACATATTGCAATAAATTTAACACCATACTAAAATGCATGCAAATTTTTACCAGACTATGACTTTGAATTTTGAAATATACGTCTAAACACAGCCATGTTGTTGTTGCTGGTGGCGCCACCAACGGTAATGTAAATCGCCAATACAAAGTATGGAAAGAAGTAGTCCTGCATATTAAACAACAAAGACCATTGTTTGCTAAAATGTGATTTTACAGTTTGACTGTTGATAAATAAATTTGTATACCTATATTTTTTTAAAAATCTTTCAAATATGCAATAAAAATAGGTTTTTGGGTCTTTTACTGATAAAAAGTTTACTGCTTATAATTAATTTTCTAAAAGTATAATAAATTATTATTATCTACGACAAAAATTGCACATAAAAATCGTGGAACATTTGGTTTCTCAGGATGGTCGGTCATAATTCATTTATTTCTAATTAATCTTACAAAGGAATTTTTAATTAAATTAGTGTGTGTTAAGTTTTAGTAAATGTAATGTCGAACTCAATTGCTACATCACCATCGTGCTGTGTTGTGAAGGCAGTGAATATTTTATAAAAGCGCCGCTAACCTTTCCTCTATTTTCCAAACTTATGGGGTAGTACAGACACGGATAGTAATTTAGTCAAGTAGCTTGTGTTACTAAGATACTAACAAATTATTTCGATTATTTTGATATATTTCGGTTAGTATCTTAGCAACACTTGTTCTTGACTAAATTACTATCCGTGTCTGTACAACCCTTTATCAATCACAAATTGTTCGGAATTGACTGTCAGCAAGTTTGTGAAATACTAGTTGATAAGAATTATCATTATAAGAATTATAAAATGCTTTATTTCTTCAGCTGAGTTTCTATCTATCGTTCATAATTATAATGGATATTTTAATGCATGAAAGCCTATACAGCCATCTTTTTGTGTAATTTTTTAATTCAAGGTATTGATATTGGATTAAAGTTTTTCCTAGTTTGACGGATTCACAAATTAGGTTATTCCTTAAGATACAATCTAGTCTCACGCTGTTTTAATCCTAGATCGTATCAAATAACAATTCGTTAAATCTATTTACCCGTTTTCATGTACATGTTATTTAATAAACATCTGACGTTAGTAGTATGACCTGAACCTCCCCCTCATGGGGGAAGGGGTTATAGTCCAGGAGTGGACTGGATGTTTGAAAGAACATCCAGCTGATGAAGAAGAGATAGTATACACTACTGAAAGCTCATGTGAAAATAAAAATATTTTCACGTTTAATTAACTATGTATTTTATTTTTAAAGTTTAATTTATATAATATTATTTATTTATTTATTTATTTATTTATTTTTTGTTTAAATAATTTATTATTCCCCACTTTCTCATCACGTATCTTCATAGGTATACTAGACACACATCGTTTTGAAATAATATACATAACTGCAGTTCCTTATTTTATATTATGTTTTCACATGAAGTGTGTGATTGTGGAGTATAGTAATAAAATTGTAACGTACTACTACTATACTGAAACAAAAAACAGGAAGTTATGTTAATTATTATTTATATAATACCTACTGTAATAAAAATTACCCTGAGGTTAAACCAAGAAACGTTAAGATGAAACGGCATCTTAAATCAAATGTTTTGTGCAATACGAAATTAAGACATCGAAATAATAAGTCTTTAAGTAAATTGTCGGTGCCATTTTACTTATTGTTTTTTTCTGGAATTTTTAACTTCTAGTGTTTAATAATTTTTTAACGTTAAGCAAATAAAAATCAATTACTAACAAGTAATTATTTCGCGGGAAGTAAAGAAAACTCTGTAATACTACTTAGATAAGAGCCGACGAAACAGACAACAAAAATAATGCAGTATATTTATAATAATAATTATGTGGGTGAAATTGAGATTCAAGTGAATATAAAGAGGTAAACAAAATTATGGAATGAGCTAAATAGTGTAAGAAAATTGGGCACATTTTGATCAAAAAAATCCAAAATCGGTTTTCTGCGATTTTTCGACGGATTTCGTTAGGTAATTGTTCGTACTTTAACATACTAAAAAACGTCCTCTCGGAACCCTGAGCTTCTTACCAAATTCTTCGTCTGAAGTTGAAATTTTTTATGGAGGAGTTTCCTAAAAATGGTCAGGGGGTTCTGATTTTTGGATATGTTTTAAGGTTTGGGGCCCTAATAAAAACTCTGAGTTGGTGACCTCGGCGACCGCCCGGAAGTGCCGCCATTTAAAAAAAAATTGCGAAAACAAAATGTTTCTTCATAATATTTCCTTACCAGTTGACTTTAGGACGAAGATGACTGCTATAAATCTTATGGAGAACAAAATTTACTACAACTTTTATCTAAGGTATTTTTTTCTAAAAGTCTATAGTTGCTAAGCGGCAGCACAGCACAAGTTCTAACGGTAGATATTTAAGAATTATATAAGCTAAGGAAAAGAAGCACGAACTCACCTTAAAACCTGTATTCGACAAATCTTCGAGTATTTTTCTTCCCTTTGTGCTGTTATATACGATGATTGCATTCAAACTTGGTGGGTTTTTCACATTCTTTCAGAAGCACGGTTTCTCATAAAATTTGATTTTGTAACCTAAATAATGTTCAGCGTAAAATTAATATCTAGTTGGCTTGGCAATTGGAGTAAAATTTAAATTTCTTAATTATGGCAATTAATAATTTTGCTTTCTAGTAAAATTCAAATTTTTGATAAAAGCAATATTAAAATTAATGCGTTTTATGTCATTTACTTTCAATTTCTAATGTATTTATGTAATTAACGACCAAAACATCTAACGATAATGGCTAGTTAGGCTATAGGAAGACGTAAATTAGAAAAAAATGAAAAATAATAAGTATAATGTGATGTAAACATTAACTTTTATTCTTTGATTTTATAATTAATTTTCATAATAGAGGTTTTTGTTGTACGATATTAGCTTACGAACTTTTTATTGGTGTAAGAAATCAGTTCAATAGCTTCCTCAAAAGTATCTTCAACATAATATTCAAATTTTTTCAAAATACTTATTGTAGGCTCTTTTACACAGTAAAAAGTTTAACTTCTTTTTACAATAGCAACTAAACTTGATTTTATTGGATCTGCTGATATGCAGATAATGGTGTACCTTTTAGTGCCTTTAGTCCTTCCTCGAAAGCAAAGTCCTTTGTAAAACAACTTTTACTTATCCACGGAAATATTTGCATATTTTAGATGACGAACTTGTGCTTTAGATTTTCTCGTTTTCCTACGGCAAACTTAACTACACCTACCATTTCGCTACTTTATCGTGCAATCCGGTCACCGTCAGTTATTAGAGAGCGATGTTCGAGTGTGCACTGTGTTTATAAAAGTAGTTGAAAATTAAATCTTTTTTCTTGTTTTCAAAATTAAAATGTAATTCTTTTTGTGTTTAAAAAAATGGGTGACAAAGAATTCGACTCGGTTCAAAATTATGCTTCACTTGATTGTTGGGATTATACAATTGAACTCGAATGCTTACAAGGCAATCAAGGTAATTTTTATTAGTTTGTAAACTTATTGAATTATTTTTGTTTAACTTGCAAATAAACAGCTGTTGCTTTGATCTATTACTGGAACACTTTTCTGTTATGTAAACATGGAATTCGATTCAAGGAACCTTTTCCTATTCAAAATTGTTAACCTTTACGGTTTAATTACATAAAGCAATTAATTCTTTAGTAAAATTGTGTTACAAAACTGTATTTTAAATGTTTTTTTTAACACTTTCCTGAACTCGTTGCGTCTTCAACTGTTATACCTGAATTAGCATTGGAAAGGCAGAAGAATTTTTGAATTTCTCTTAAGTATTATTTAAATAATTATAAAAATCAGTTATCGCGTTAAATCAATCGTTATCTATAATTATATCTCTTAGACATAATCAGCAATTATTTTGTTGCTGAGTAACAAAGTAACCTTCCTCGACATTAATTAATATTTTATTAAATTTTACTTTTTATACAAATTGTATGTCATTAAAAAGTGACACAATTTTGCGCTTATTAATTAAGTTCTAAAACCTTTGATTTTTACTAGTTTTATTCTCGAGACCTCCAAATTCAACAACACGAACAAAATAATAAATTTACATATTATAGTAAATTATAATACGAACGTAGTACCTACTTAATTGCTTGATTAAATGCAACAGATTATTAAAGATCAAAAGTTGTCCTAATTTTATTATGTTAATAAGTAGGTAACATTTTTCCAATTTTGCATGTTGTTATGTGGCACAGTTGACTAGTGGTGTTTAAGAATCGGGAAACATGCCACCGTTTTCTTCGCTTAAATGCACCATTAGTATACAAAATCCTACAAGTAAACTGATAACTAACTTTCAAGTGCCCTTTTTTTAATCAATAAAAAGTTTGAAAGCTTTATCGTGATGGCGAATCCACTTAATTAGTTGATATATATTTTAATTATAGAAATTTACTTTTTGTATACAAGTTACGTAATATTTATACTTCAAATTTAAGGTGAACATGATAATAAAACAATATAAGATTCAAATACATATAAGAAGGCTAAAAATCAATTCAACATAATAATAAATTAATTTACTGAAAACTAATTGTAATCGGGCATTTTTCCATTTTTAAATTTACATTAAAATAAAAAAAGAGCAGTTCCAATTTTTGAGCAAAAGTGTTGTTTTTGAATTTAAGCTGTGAACCTTATCTATCATTCGTGTGAAAATTATAATTTATTAAAAAATGTTAATTCTCGTTGTGCATTAAATACTTCTAGGTATTATACTTTTTAACGCTTTAAATAATTTAATTGCTCCATTATTATATTATTCAAAACAGATTTGGAAATTTTAATTTGTTTATGCAACAGTTGGCGTTCATTTTTCTCATGCTTTTTAATTTCGATATTTTGAGTATGAGAATCTACTTTGTCATTTTTAAAGTCGGTGGCTTCTAAATTGAATTGACATTTATTTATTTTTTTCATTGGTGTTCTGTTGATCAATTCACAAACCCCCCCATCTCCATAATTTTTGGCAAATTATCGGTCGAATGCTTTATTTTTAAAACAAACAATCCAAGTAAAAAATTCAAATAGTAACAAATAAATGAAAATTCCTTTATTTAAAATACTAATCATCATAATCTGTAATAATTAATAGTTTAGTTGGGAATAGGTCTAATTGATGAAGTTATTGAATTTCATTTACACGAAAAAGGTTGTTTTAATGCATAATTGATAACGTGAATGAGAATAGAAGATTAATAATCAAAACGATGTATTTAGTACAATAAAATTCTTTAAAGTTCATCTAAAAAGAAAATCAATAAAGACTATTAAGGTACCTTGAGACTATATTATAATTTTTGCTGGTAATTTTCATACAAAAATAATAAGCAATATATTATTTGTGTTTACACTACATGATTTTTCTATAATAGCAAAATCATAGCCGATTTTCAGATTAGGATGGTTTCTATTTCCATAATATTTTTTGCTAGGATTTGTTTAAAAATACCGCGATTGATGATGTGGAATTAATAAATGAAGCCAAGCATGAAATCAATAATATTTTGTACAATTACAAAAAAAATTATTGAAAAAACAAAACTCGGGTTTCTGATATTTGACTTTCACTATAATATCAAAAAGCACAGGAAAACAAACACAGTGTAAACACAAAACTTATTTTACCTGTGATTTCAGAACCTTATTAATTTTGATGTGATTTCTGTTATGAAAATTACCTGCAAAATCATGTAGTCTAAAGGTACTTTTATGCCCAAATTAATTAATTAAGTTATGAAAACTAACTTACATGAAATAGGTTTTTTGAATATAGAAATTCTAATAAATATATTGTATTATATCATATCTGTATTTTTAGTATAACCTAAAAAATGAATTGTAAAATATTACTTTCAAACATTTTCGTCACACCGCATAAAGCTTATCAGTCCAAGTCCAGATTTATTTCTATATAACTACAGCAGAAAAACAGAAAAGTTGTTTTGGGATCACTTTGTCCAAATGCGAGTAATACTATACACATTCTAATAAGATCAAAACAAATATTGTAGGTCCACAAAGGAAATTTAATTCATATTAACGTGAAATAAATTCATAAATATGCACATATTATTATGTACTTAAGCGTTGAGCACAAATTGTTTACTGTGTTACTTTTATAACAGAAAAGTTTCAAACACAAATTATACAGTAGGCCAAAATAGTCGCCGAATATATAGATTTTATAGATAAGCAACTCCCCGTTTACTTTCAAACCCTATTGTTTAATTTATTTTTTCATACAAATATGACGACGGTCATGGCCTGATAGTTAGCGCGATCAACTGCTAACGTAGGGCTCCCCGGTTCGACTCCGGGTACAGTCTAAAAATTTCTTGACCGTCTTCCGTGCTTTCGGAGGGCATGTAAAGCCGTCGGTCCCCTTGTGTTAATGATATGCCATAAAAAACAGGGTGCAGGCACATCGAAAGGCAAGCCTAGCAAGCTACCTGAGATGTAAAATCCAAAAATGCTCATAGAACTAATTATAAAAATTAGTAAAAGAACAGGTCCTGGATCTCTATTAAGAGAGAGAGAGAGAGAGAGGGAGGATCACGAAATACCTTATTTGTAATTAATTTTTCAAGTGGTGTACATACTAAGCGATAAGCTTAATTACAAAGGACGCAAAAAAGTTTACTAGTAACTTAAAATAAAATCGTCCGAAAACAAGTAGGAAAACATCACTTTCGAAGTATGATATATCAAGTTAAATTTATAACATACTACATTGTACCAGAATTGCTGACTTTCGATGTGATAAATAATAAAGAAAGATATGATTTCCCGCTATCCTAGAGAAAAATTATTTGACGATTACGCGAAAACTAATAAGCATGATGTTACTGAAATTAAAATATGTTATTAAGATAATCAGTTTAAATACGTAATTAGTAGGGGGGGATGTTACCACCCTGTAATTAACCTTATAGAGGTTATGGCAGGTATATGTTTCCATTGTAACTTAGTACTTATAATTCAGAAAACCTTAAGTTGTTTTCTCTACAAGTTTTTAATTAACTCCACACTGAATTTCATGCCTTTGGTTGTCTCTTTCAATCTTAATGTTGCGTTTGTGTCCTGTTAACTTATTACATACCTATATCCATTCGTAAACTTGGTATACTTAATCTATTTCAATTTTATAGTTATTAGTTATAGTTGTTGAATTAATATAGTCATTCTGCTGATTTCTTGATTTAGTCAACAAGTAATTTTTAATCCGTTTATATATAAAATGATGTTCATAATTATTATACTAACTTACCGAGTATTACTTTATTGAATTCACTTTCCAGGAGAAAAAATCTTAAAAATAGTAGTAGTAGTTATTTGTCCAATAGTTAGTTGTATAGTACTTAGATTTCTGTAATATTGTCTAATAGATAAAGGTTTTTGTTATAGACTTACAACTAGCGGCAGAATTGGGAAAAACTTTGTTGGAACGAAATAAGGAATTAGAAACCACCTTAAAACAACATCAAAATATTATCGAAGATCAAACACTAGAGATTGGGGTAATAATAATTATTATACGAGTTGTACCTGACATATTTTATTCTATATCCTTTCAATTACTTACAGTATCTCACAAAACAAACTACAGCACTTCGGGAAGTCAACGAATCAAGATTACGAATTTATGAACAGCTTGAAGGAAGTATACAAGATTTAGAACGTGCCAATCACAGACTTGTTGTTGAAAATACAGCCGATAAAAAGCAAATAAAAGGTTTAAATGTAACTGTAGAAAATTTGGAAATTAAATGTGATGAATTACAAAATATTGCCGATGATTTAAATCTTCAAATTGATATTCTTAAACGGAAAGTTATAAAACCTCCTGAAATTGCAACCCATAGGTGTTGTAAATATAATTCGGAATGTACAGATTGTTACGAATTAGATAGGCCTAAATCAACAGAATCACATAAAAAGGTACTTTTGTTATTTAAAATGTTATCGGTTTACTTAAAATACAGTTTTAGGCAAAATCTAACGAAATGCCACAAAAATGTCGAAACGAAAACGAATCCTTAGATTTAGAATTAGCGAACGAACAACTTTCTCAACTTATGTCTCAATTACGAGAGAATAAAACACTTTTTTCTAGAGAACAGGTAAGAGTTGCTGAACTAGAAGATCAATTAGCATCGGTGATTCGACAAAATCAATCGTTAGAGAAGCAAGTGAATCAATTAAGTCTTAAAGACGATCAGAGCAAAAGTATGCATGAAGAACTTTCAAGCTTGGACGAATTTAGGTAAAAAAGTTTTTCTTTTAACTATTCACTATGTACTTTAATTGCATTGGAGAGCAAAGCTGGGTTGTCGTTATGTGTCTGATTTTTTTTTCATTTAGGCAAGGACAATTATGCTGCAGATGCTTAAGAACAATCGATTCAACACGTGCTAGTGAAACTTTATCATATTTAGATGACGAAGTGGAAGATGACGATGACTCCATGTTAAATGCATTGATTAACGACCCACCCGTACATCGATCTTCATTTACAATGGAAATTGAGGTAACCACCACACCATCTTCTGTGAATATACTATATCTATACCATCCCCTACATCCTTAAATTACGGCTGTCTTCTTCACAATTACATACACAACAAAATTTGAATGGAGCATAATCATTTATTGTCAGTTTGGCTTTAATTTATTTTTTATTTTTTAATATTTTGCATGATGTGCGATGAAATTGCACAGTTAATTGAATATAAAGCACGAATATTATAAATCTAATATTAGCATGCATTTAAAAACACTTGTAATATTTAATTAAAATTTTTTTGTGTTGTTTGAAATTTAAATTTTTGCACGATTTTAAATAGTTGACTTGCAAATTTTAAGTTTAGCGAACTGCTAAGTAAATTTTATTCTATTATGACCGTAAATAGGTTCACAAAATATCTACAAATTAATATACCCAATATAGAACTTAATACTTACTTCTTTTTTTGATTTTAAAGAAGCTACAAACTTAAAAATTGATAAAATTGAAAGAAAACGAAATTATAATTTAAGTGCTAATTTCTACAAACGACAATAATAAATTCGGATCGAATTTTTAATACAGCCGAAACGAAGAATAAATTTATGAGGTAAACCTAAAATTTACAAGTCTGTGCACCAAGTTAACCTATTTTAATATATTTTTTATCGTTTGTTATGGCAATGTGCACGTTTTAGTTGCTGTGTTTATTCCTCAGGATAAATATGAGCTTCAGGATATCTTCCGTAGAGAGATGTCTATGCTATGGATGTGGCCTGGTACCACTATAATATCAATAATCCTAGATTCCATTATGTACATTAGCGATCGATATATATTTCCTTTCCTACTTAAACCTTGGAGATATCCTTTAATCCTCTTGTATTGTATGCTCAAACCCGATAAGATACATCAATTTTGAGGTATGTTGACACACACACATAATAATTATTGCGGAAAAGTACAAATCATATTAATATTATTTAAATCATATCGTTTTGTCAGTTACTACTATCATATTATCGGATTCCAAATTTGTTTATTATTAATTTTATATTTATATTAGCAGTATCAAATTTCTACGTGAAGTGCGTTTACAAGAGTTAGGAACAAAACTTAAGGGTATGATTGTAATCCATTGTATAGCAAATAAATCGGGTTTTAATGTTTTTGTCTAATATGCAGACCAATTATTTCATCATTATATTCCATTTTTATAGTTGAAACGATTTTACGTGGCAAATGAAGTTCAGATGCGTATTAGCAGAATGAGAAAATTTATGAGGTATATCATTATTATTCTAACTAACATAAAGGACAAAAAACGTTGTTAATAACTTGTGCCCGAAAATACTTCCTTTGGGAGTCACTTCTTCTTCTTCTGAACTACTTATATATAATAATAATGAATTGTTATTCCAATTCTAAAACAAATCTGCATTATATGTACTTATATCTTTGATTATACCTACTTATAGACGAGGAAATGGAAACTAAAAGTACATACCATGAACCGACTGGAGCATTCGACATGTGGGCCTTCAGAATAATGATATTACAAATATCGTGGGTAGGCCATATAACTAATAATAAAGTATTGCGACGTATGGGAACATACGTATGTATAAGAGATAATATGTCTTGCCGAAACTGATATTGGAGACAAAGATTCTAACTCAAAAATCTTTGAGACTGAACTGGCCTCGGCCAAAACCGAGAAGAACTTACAAAAATTGTTGTAAATTTTCATAAATGAAGAGGGCACATGAAGATAAAGAAATGGAAATTATACTGAAGCTTGAAGACTGCATAGAGAAACATTTTCATAAAGATAGTGTCTAGCTAGAAACATCTTTGTTGTTACTTATCATTACGACAGTTATGGCCTGAATGTTCGATTCTAGGTACAGTCTAAAAGTTTCTTGACCGTCTTTCATCCTTTCGCAGGGCACGTAAAGCCGTGGGCTCACTTGTGTTAATGATTTTCGATCATAACAATAAAACCAGATCATAAGGATTCTTGTTATACTTTGTATAGAAGCCTAAAACAGGGCGCAGGCACATCGAAAGGCAAGCCTAGCAAGTTACCTGAGATGTAAAAACCAAAAATAGAACTAATTACAAAAATTAGTAAACAACAGGTCCTGGACCCTACATATATTAAGAGAGAGACTCCTTAATAAAAGTAGAAGAGGCAAAATTGAAAATTCCCATGCTATCATCTAATTTCTCCATCTCTTTCAATGTATTGGCGGCTATAATACTTGATTGGGATCCGGACAATTAGGCGCGGCCGATTAGGCGCGACCGACTAGGCGCGGCCGATTAGGCGCGGACTCAATTAGGCGCGGACCCAATTAGGCGCCGTGCCAATTAGGCGCGGATACAATTAGGCGCAGACCGTTTAGGCGCGGGCCCATTTAGGCGCGGGCCCAATTAGGCACCGGCCATTTAGGCGCCGCCCATTTAGGCGCCGGCCATAAACAAATTAAATTGTTAATCTGTTATAAGTCTGTATTGTATTTATTTTAAGAAAAAATCACAAAAGTCCATTAATAACTTATGGGTTTTCCATGAATTACTACCGAATTCAAATTATTTAAAAAAATTTTTTTTTACTTATTTCCACAATATAAGGAAATATAGAAATACATAATATGTTGCAATAATTTACATGACATAATTATGCGAGACCCCACGAAGAAATTCTACGATATTACGATTGTCGTAGTCCATTACGAGGGTCTTGATACGTTTCAAAAATTCTATATACTTCCGGAATGACCATAAGTATCTTCTAACATTAATGGTGCAGGAGGTACAACATTAACTTGATTTCTTTTTCTGCGAATTGTTTTCTTTAACGCCCTATCATTCGGTAATTGTGCTTGTGCAAGGGGATAGTTTATTTCGTTTTTATAACTATTTTTAGGGTGGTAAATAAATAAACGAAATAAACTACCCCCTTGCCCAATAACCAGAAGAAAAGCCAGAGGGTAGGTAAAAAACCAAGCTATAATGATTTAAATAACTATTTTTATTTTTAGTGTGGTAAATAAAATTTTATATATAAAGAGTATGAAAACTAATAAACAAAAATAAAAACCAAAATTAATTAATCGAGAATAACATATTAAAATAACCAAAAGTACAATTTATTACAAAATGGAAGTGGTTTCGGAAAGAGGAAATGAAAAACTTCATATTGACGGGCATTGCTTCGTTTTTGATAAGCTCAGTGCATGTGGTTCCAAAAGGTTTTGGCGATGTGATCAAAAAAACAACGGTTGCAAAATGAGAGTTCATACAGTAAATGGTGCCATAGTGAAGCAAATGAATCGACACTCCCACGACAGTAACCCGGCCAAAATTGAAGCTGGCATTTTGGTTAATCGTATGAAGAATCGTGCTGCAACTACTGTTGAATCAACCGCCCAAATTGTCAATGCTTGCCTCAATAGTCAAATGTCACGGGCAGCACAAGCACAATTACCGAATGATAGGGCGTTAAAGAAAACAATTCGCAGGAAAAGAAATCAAATTAATGCTGCACCTCCTGCACCATTAAGGTTGGAAGATATGGTCATTCCGGAAGAGTATAGAATTTTTGAAGGGAACGGATTGGTAGAAAACTTTTTAGTGGCCGACAGTGGACCAGGAGCGGAAAGAATTTTACTTTTTGGACGAGAAAGCCATGTACATGGAATTTTACGTGAATCGGAGCATTGGTTCGTGGATGGAACATTTTCAACTGCGCCCCACTTGTTCTACCAAGTGTATGTAATTATGGCAGAGAGATTTGGCGGCGTCCATCCAGTAATCTACGCGTTACTACCAAATAAACAAAGTAGTACTTATAGAAAGATGATAGAACTTCTAACACAAGTGGAGCCAAATTTAAACCCTCTAAGAATTTCATGCGATTTTGAGTTGGCAGCAATTAATGCGTTTAGGGAAGCATTTCCAAATTCTGAAATTTTGGGATGCTTTTTTCATCTTGTGAAAAATATGAGAAAGCATTTAGGTGATCTTCACCTACTAAGCCGCTACAATAACGAAGGCGATTTTGCTTTAGAAGCGCGAATGGTGACGTCATTGGCATTTGTACGGATTGCGGACTTGGACACTGCTCTTGATGCATTATCCAATGAACTTTGCCTTGAGTTGCAACCATTATTACAATGGTTTGAGGACACTTATTTAGGGCGACCAAATCGTAGAGCTAATGGAAGAAGTCGCCCTATGTTTCCTCCTGAAATATGGTCTGTTCACGAAAGAGTTTTAACAGACACAGATCGAACAAACAACCACGCTGAAGCAGCTCACCGACGTTTGCAAAGTGAGCTGTCAATGGACCATCCCACGATTTGGAAGCTTCTGGATTCTTTAAAACAAATTCAACGTGGTAGGGATGTTTTTTTAGAACAATTAATTTCGGGAGCTCCACCTCCGCAGAAAAAACGAAAATATGTTGTGGCTGATGAACGCATCAAGACCCTCGTAATGGACTACGACAATCGTAATATCGTAGAATTTCTTCGTGGGGTCTCGCATAATTATGTCATGTAATTTATTGCAACATATTAAGTATTTATTATTAATAAAAAAAAAATTTTTCAAAAATAATTTGAATTCGGTAGTAATTAATGGAAAACCCATAAGTTATTAATGGACTTTTGTGATTTTTTTTTAAAATAAATACAATACAGACTTATAACAGATTAACAATTTAATTTGTTTATGGCCGGCGCCTAAATGGGCGGCGCCTAATTGGGCCCGCGCCTAAATGGGCCCGCGCCTAAATGGGCCCGCGCCTAAACGGTCTGCGCCTAATTGTATCCGCGCCTAATTGGCACGGCGCCTAATTGGGTCCGCGCCTAATTGAGTCCGCGCCTAATCGGCCGCGCCTAATCGGTCGCGCCTAATCGGCCGCGCCTAATTGACCTAGACCCTAAGGGATTCGGATAGTAAAAAAATGCCATAAGTTTTCTTCAAAATTTGAAAATTCAGTGTCAAAGTTATGCATGCCATCGTAGGCGATGTTCTCCTACTAACGTATGAGTCTAAAGTAGCTGAACAGATTTCAAAACCACAATAAAAAAAAGTTACTTACAGAAAAATTTAAAATTTAGTTTTTATTAAGAAAAGAATATTTTGGAAGATATAAAAAAACTTGAATGACATAATAATTGTCCGTTTTCTTCAATTTTTCTGACTTTACTTTTAACACCTTCCATCATACGTTGGAGCATATTCACATCAATTTTTTTGGCACAGGACTTATTAATCCGTTTCTTTAATTGATGGGCTGATGTTGCTCCCCAATCACTTTTTATAAACTAATTGTGAAAAATAGATCATAAATTTTCAATAGGACGAGCTGCAGGAATTTTTGGCGGATTTGCATATTTTGGATCAAATGGGATATTTTGATCGTCTAGCTAGGGTTTAAATACATTTTAATCCGTGTAGATATAAATCTCTTCTTCTTCAGTCGTGATGCTTCTTTGACAGAAGCGTCGTGACCCATCTCTTTCCATGCATGTGATGTGCGTTCGATTTATTTTCACATACATAGAGGACCTACTTGTTTAACGTGGGCTCCGAACCACGGAAAGTGTAATGCACTTCATTGCGAGATGGGCGCTCATGGTAAATTACCTCGGTGGTTTGCCATTGCTTTCCGAGGAGAAACGCCCAGAACAAAGTTTTTACTCTGCCCGCATTCGAACCGAGCATTTCGCATTAGCAGTAGGCGCACTTACCCACTAAGCTATGACCATCTATGTAGATATAAATAAATACATGTAAATATACTTAAATACATTGAAATAGTAAATTTAAATACAGATGGATATTTCATCCCTCCGGGCTTAGTAAAAACTTTATTCTGACCGTCTCCCCTTAGAAGACAATGTCAAACCACCGAGGTGTAATCTGCCAAAAACAGCCTCTCTGGAGATGAAGTGTATACACTTCCCGCGGGTCGGAGTCCGTGTTAAACAAGTAAGTCCGCTATGTGTGTGATAGTTGTACTACAAACGCATAACACATACATAGGAGAGAGGTCGCCAACATCCGGTAACGGATAGGCACGTGAAGAAGAAGAAGCCATAAACCTGCAACCGTGCATTTTTTATGCAGTAGAGAGTGAAACTGATCCTTATTCTCGCACTTCTGAGATACATGACCTTATTCATTCTGCCTTAGATTCTTAATATAAGGTGTGTGCACGAAATAACTTGGTCAATCAAAAATTAAAACAGTTAATTTATTTGAATAAAAATTTAATGCATTATTTAAAAAAATTTCAATTAAATTTTTTTATAAGCCAATTTTCGGATCTTGGACTTGACCCCCTTCAACAAGCGTTGCGCACCAGCTTCCGTGCCTGAATCATCTGCCTTTCGCCATTTATGCTTAAAGTCTTGCTCATTTTGTACACTCCCCTTCGACTTCAACAACTTCCTTTTGATTATTGCCCAATATTTTTCAATAGGCTTGAGTTGTGGGCAATTTGGTGGATTGATGTCTTTGGTTACGATTTTGACACCATTTTGGGCATACCATTCTATGGTTAATCCACCGTATAATGAGAAGATTCTAAGTCTGGCCAAAAAAGTGCTGAATCTTTGTGCGATTTAATGAAAGGCATTAATAATTTTTGTAGACACTCTTTCACATAAATTTTTTGGTTGATAATCCCTGTTGATAAGAAAATTCCGCTCTTGAAGCCACGTGTGCAAATTTCCTGCCAAATCAAGTACTTCTTCGGATATTTGTCAAGTTCTTTTACTTTAAATTTCTCAAGAACCAATCCGAGTTTCTTTGCTGTGTAAAATTGCTGTCCCAGAATTTCTTTGAACTCGGATTTTACGTAAGTTTCATCGTCCATGACAATGCAGTCAAATTTGTGAATCACCTTGTCATACAGTTTTCGAGCCCGAGTTTTTGCAGTTTGTTCTGTTTATCATTGCGATTTGAAACAGTATTTACTTTAAAAGACTACAAATCGGCTTGTTTACGTACTTTTTGTACATATGATGATGACATGCTGACTTTTTTTGCGATTGCGTTTTAAAGCAGCGCCCACTGACTTTGATTTTTTTTGGCGACATAAATCCTTTTTTCTACCATTTCCTTTTTTCGTATCGGTGGATAAAGTTCCGTTTTACATTTTAAGAGCACTTGTGACAGTAGATTTAGCGAATTTTAGAGATTTTGCAATGCCACTATGATATTGTGATATTGTCACATGACAAGCTAGGATTTTCTTAATGTTTGCGCAAAATTAATTCTCGAACGTCACGTTCATGTCAAATTAATTTTCGATCACTTTGCTTTTATGCTTACTGTGTGATACCGTCACGTTGGTAATAATGTGAAGATTATTTGTGTATGTGTAAATATACTAATACTGCTTCAAAAGTTACACGCGTGTTTTTCCGACCAAGTTATTTCGTGCACATACTTTAATCCCATGGTTTAATAAAAATCTCGCTTAAAAAATGAATCGACAGACATGCAGGTGTCGCATAGCTGGCGATTTTATCTAGCGTTACGAAATGAAATTTGTAGCCTATAATTTTATTTTTGACGTTCTACTTACAAAGATTTGTTCGAAGTTTTTAATTATAATTAACTAATTTACAAAAAAATGTGTGTAGTAGGTACATCTAATAATTTACGAAATTTAGTACTTGCAAATAAAACGTTTGTAACAAATATTTTATAATGTTGCATATAATATATCAATTTCAAACAATAGCACTTGACATAACAGACTGATAACATACCTGATATTATTATTATAAAGCTATAAATAATTTTTTTCTTAACTGTTATGGTATTTAAAATTTTATTTATATATTTCAATACTTTTTATATGCACTTTTCCTAAAATTAACCGAAAATAATAGAATAAAAGATTTCAAAATTTCATAAAGTTTAGTTGGGGATATATTTTTGATATCAAATTTTTTTAGGGTTGCTGTTTCACTCTCTCTGTTGCATAAAATAATATGTAAAACTCAAGCTTGAAGTAACTTTTATTAAAGGCCCTTTTTTAACCCTTTCACTTCACGGCGACGGGTTAAAAACTGAATCCAGAGTTTAAAGGTCCCACTTCAATCTCTCGTATAATAAATTACTATTATAGGCTTGCACTAATAATATTCATGTTAGAACTTTCTTTTTCGCAGTAATCTCGGCACCTAGCATAATCATTACGGTTTGTTGAATTTCGAATTTCGCAGACAATTTAAAAGATTATATTATTTACTAGTTTATTTCGAACTTCGTTATTTTGAATAAAATAAAAACTAAATACCTACACCGTAGGATACGTATTGTTTTGATTTTGTATCTTTACCTGTATCTTGTCCTGTTATTCACATCAATTATTTATCCATATTACATAATAATAATATGATGTGCCTCACAGGGCCATTTATTAATTTATTTTAATTTAAAAGTCGTTGTTTCTCCCTACCGGACCTTGAATTCAAATATTACCATATTATTTATAGGTAACACATTTATTTTTTAGTAAAATTATACTAATTAGTGTTCTATTTTTATAGGATTATAATAATGACAAAACATCATCACCACAGCTTCAAGAACCAAATTTGTATCGCGAATTGGTTGAAAAGTACGAAGCGTTACTTGAAGTACAACGAAATCAATCACCGCGGAAAAGCGTCAACAATTTGTCGTTGCAAGATGAATTACAAATGTCCGGAAATTTTAATCAAAAGAAAGATACCGACGATGAAAGTGGACACGGCGATAGCTTGCAATGTGATCAAAAAGAAAAAATTAATCGAAAGTCAGTTTCGCGCACACCTACCGATTTTTCAGAAGCAGAAACAAATTCTTCGGGATTTTCTGACGAAACTAGTAATAAAAGCACGCAAACCGAAGGTCGCTTCGGTTCATTCTTGTGTACCATAGCAGATGGTGACGACTGTAAATTTAGCATTTACGACGATACCAGTGCTATGGACAGTCGCTTTTGTAATCGTCCTGAATATCGCGAAATTTTCGCCAACATATTCCAGGTGTTGAAGAAAGCGGCAGAGAATCAAGACGACGGTGAAAAACTACCACTTCTGGATGATCATACACCGGTCAAAAGTTCTGCCAAACTACTTCCAACAACACCTGCAAGGGAAGATATTGCAGATTTTGGCGATAACTTAACTGACGATACTCAAAGCGTTATGTCATCTACCATGTCCGAATTATCCACAAATCAAAGTGAAATTAACGCCAGCCAAACAAAAACTTCCACAAATAGAACAGAAATGTCCACTCCAATTAATGCTCAAGTTATTGCATCCCAAACACCAGCACAACCTGTACTCATGCCATACCGAAGACAACCATTAGAATATTTATCGGTGGGAGTTAACGTTCGCAAAAATTCATCTTCTAAACGTAGAAAACAACACAGTAAAGACCGTTCCGACAGACCAATTACACCAGTTTTAGGACCTACTACAGTAACTTACAGTAATAGACCTGGACGTAAACCAAGAAAAGAGCCGCAAAATAAATCAGAACCAGTTCACACATGGAACGGTAACACGTTAACCATTTATTCACAAAAGAAATCGCCTTTATCTCAAGAAAATAACAAAAACTATGATAATACGATAGATTATAAACCTGGCACCGCTCTTAAAGATTTAAGTAAACTTAAACGCTTAGATTTATCATACGCCGAAGTTGTACGTAATGCAGATAACAACACACACGAAGCTCCCATTAGACAACAAACACAGACACGACCGCAAGTTCAGACCCGACATCGAAGAAAGTAATTTTATTATTTAATAACAAGTTAAAAGAAAAACTATTTATTATAGGAATAATTTATGTCTAAATTTTGTTAAAAACTCAATTTTTTTTCAACCTTTTTTTTTATAATGTAGCAAAATATTATTGTGCCAACTAATTGAGAATACATATTTAAGACTCAATTAAAATTTTCATTAAGCTTTCTTTTATGTTTACATCTCTTATAAAATTTTCCATATTAAGTAATCGTCAGTTCTTAACTTATAGCATGTATGTATATTCAATCTCTTTAATCTTCGTTCCATTACTACTTCATCTCCTTGAGATTCATGCATTTTTGTCATAACATATTGTACAAATAACTTATAATATTATGTACGTACAAAAATAAAAATGCCTACATTTATTTATTTATTATTTAGTTGTCTTATTAACACGGAAAATTTATGTACATCGAAAGTAGCGGGTTTACGAAATATAATTTTCTTATTTGGCAAAGGCGAGGTAATTTGGCACGGTCAAAAAGTATGACGTAATGTAGGTACTCGACGTATTATTAGTCCTTTTTGCATAATACCTTTATGCAGTTACCGTTTCGCAAATCAATAAAATACATACAAAAACAATAATTTTTTGAATTTTGCTATTTATTATTATAATTTATAACTTAAATAAAATTATACGATATGAGCTGCACAATCACAAGTTTAATACTGATTAATACGTAAGCCTTTCTCCCCGTTCCTAATGAGGGAACGGCCCAGAAAAGAAAACGCACCATGCTGAAGGTACAACCTCCTACTTTTATTGCGTGGTAACCCTGATGGACTTGTAAAACTAACTCGCTGTAGCTGGGAGCGAGGATCGTGGATTCCACTCCGTGCAGTGCTGAAAAGTAATGAGGATACGCTTCGTCGAAAATAAAACAATATTTAAATAACAATGTTTAATGATATCAAATCGACAACGACAAAACTTATGTGGTCGTGGCGTGCTAATAATTGTAAGCACGTTAAATGTATAGAATAACGGCACGTCAAAGGGGACAACAATACGGGGAAACCAGAAGGGCAGCCCCGCCAATACAAATATTGGCTTCAGTGAATACACCAAAATACCACCAAAATCCAAACAAGAAAATATAAATACCTTACCCGAGCTCGAAGTAAGTTTACAACTGGAAAGGTGACAGCAGGCTCCCTGTATGCATAGGCGGTGGTTCGCTTTGATTAGAAATGGCTCCACTCTAGGGTCCTCGAAAGCAGACCACCGACGTGATGTCCCGAACAACAGGTTTTGGCAGGAAAACGAAGATGGATTGGCGCCACTCAGCTGCGTGGATGGATTGGTACACTTAAGTAGTCCAAAGATAACCATATGATCGTCCAGAAAATGTATGATCATTCAAATGACTAAGATATTGATTGAGAACAATAATCAATATCAAAATGACAACACAGTCGGCTGTCAAAAATAATCACCAGATTATTTATTAGTTATTACCAATAAAAATGGTTGGTAACACTGCGTCCGCACAATTGACAAAAATGTGGTTGATGGATATAAAAAATTATTGTATCCCAAAACGGTATGAACTGGCCGAATTTAATAACGTTACGCACTTTTATCACTACCTATATCCGTAATGACGGTGAGATTAGCTACTACGTACGATTATTTTACAACGAAAATCGACTAAAAATCATCGATTATACACTCTATCTCCAAAAATCGACCTGCTTCGTTGCACCTCAATACCAAAGTTCGCTATCGTCGCCGGCGCGCGTCTATTCTCTCGTACTATCGTGTTCGTTGCAAAGGCAAAGGAGAGGTGGCGCTTAGAGTATCAATTTAAATTTAAATAAATTTAAATTTATGGTTGCGAAATAGAAAATATTTTGTAACACACCCCCCAACTAAGCGATCTGGCCGGAGGCCAAGATCTAAAAAGATCTAAAAAAGTATCAGATAAACGAATTGACGTTTACAACGAACTGTGAATTTACAGAAGAACCTGTATACTGTAGTGAGGAGGTAGTTTGTCGCAGTAATGGTAGGAAAGAAAGTAGGTAAGAAAGAGCATGAGACTCTTAATCTCAGGGTCGTGGGTTCGGGCCCCACGTTGGGCGCCACTTGTGCCTAAACAACTAAATTACGATAAATGTTGCTGCAATTTCGCGAAGTCCGCAATTCGAACCCACAATTTCCGCAACGTAACTCAACCAGCGATCACACCAAACCACGTTGGTCGCCAAGATGAAACGGTTAAAAAGGAAGACGTCGTTATGAAAGATTAGACAACTCGATTAAAGGGGAAATCGAGAAATTACGAGCTATCTTTGTAAATCTTGCCGGCTAGCTTGGAAGATAATTAATTAAACAAAAAAAAAACCAGCAATGAGTCCAGGGCATACGGAAAATTTTGAACAACGAAGAAATTTTGTAAATGAAAATAATAATTGCTCAAATATAAAGCGCAAATATCTTACGCGCAGTCCCGCAAAGAACTAACAAAATAATGGCGGACCACACAAAAATGTTATCAACCATATGTTGATTATCAACCGAAATCACGGAATATTTATACAAAATGTACAAATTTTGAGAATCAAATCAATCAAATAATTAATAGTTATTACAATAAATTACCATCCAAAAAAAATGATACCTCAAATTTCGTTGATCTGCGGCATATGCAAAATTTGTTCAGCTTCGAATCCCATAAAGGCGGATGAGAGCTCCCGGTAAAATAATCAAAAAAAATGAGCTTCCCAATCCTACGGATTCGAGAAGATAATCCCAGTTCGCTACTGGATGGTATTAACTAACCAATTCTTCTCCAAAATCCGGCTTCACAAAATTTTTGCACAACACACACAAAATCACCTCTTACTCGAGCAAACGTATCAAGTCAAGTCTACGCGTACCTACCCCTGCGCATTTTTCCTCACTCGTACCAACGGTCACTGGTTCCAAACCCAAAGAATTCGGCGGCAAATTTTAAACCGTTACACAAGCTTAACAAATAAAAAAATGAGCTTAAGATATTTCAATACAAAAATAAAAATCAAAAATCTCTAAAGGATTAAGAAAAAATAATAATAATTGTATGGTTTTTCACCCATGGGACTAAATGTCACCTTAAATCCGCAGAAGCGAAAACCAATTGGTAGAGCTAATGATAACTACTGGAACCATAATATATACATGATTTTGCCTCAAATAAAAAAACATTGATTACAAAATGTACAGCTCACATTGGACCTGTACAAAAAAATAAGTAAGAATAAAAAATTTGGGACATCAAGACTAATGCGTCGAGATAATCAACCAGGGAATGGGTCACATAGGATCCATTCGAGAATAGTCGAACAAAAAAATAAAAAAGATTTTTAAAAAAAGCTTTTATAAAAACATGCACTAAAAAGTTAAAAATAACTTTTCGTCACAAAAAGGATCAACAAAATAAATTCAACCCATACAAAACCTCCAAAACATTAATTTATAAAAGCGTGCGTCTGTTAATTTTATTAATTTAAGTAATTGCTAGACAGCCGCACGCTTTTATAAATGTTTTGGAGGTTTTGTATGGGTTGAATTTATTTTGTTGATCCTTTTTGTGACGAAAAATTATTTTTAACTTTTTAGTGCATGTTTTTATAAAAGCTTTTTTTAAAAATCTTTTTTATTTATTTTTTATTTATTTCTTTTTAGTCTTCAAAAAATTTTTTTGAAAAAAAGCAAAAAGTGGGCAACGGGACGCGGTCACCCATCCAAGTACTAACCGCGCCCAACATTGCTTGACTTTCATGATAGGAGATAGGACGAGAACGGGTAATTCTCAATGTGGTATGGTCGTTGCCTGAATATAAGAGCATTATTTCGGCAAGTTGTCAAAGGAAAAAACTTATTAAAACATTAATATTTGATTATCTGATTTTAACACAAAAAAATTATTACAATACACCAAATTATCTCAATACACGAAATTATCACAATACACGAAATTAATTATAAGACAATACACCAAATTATAACAACAGCTGATCTTCGCGAAGCCATTTTTTTCAAGTTGCGCGTATATACTATGCGCGAGGTCAATTTTGTACGAGTTAAATAAAAGCTTATAAAAATATCCTCGAACTAATTCTACTCTTCCAGTATGAGACACTCATGGTTCTCAACACAGGAATTTAATTTTGCAAAATAACAAAATAGTTAAATAACTTGATCAAATAAATACTTGATCAACAGATCGTCCTACCAAGACTTTAACAAACTTTCCTGAAACGCTGGAATAAATTCCGATGGAATAATTAGTGGCTGGATGGTCTGCACTAATTATGAAGTAAAAACCAGGGAGTGAAAATAAAAAAACCCTTAACCCACCCAGGATAAAAATAATAAGGTGTAATTAGGATGTTTTTAATCGTGGGTTTTTGGGTCAATCAAACGAAACAATTTTTACGACTAACTAGTTTCGGCTACAATGTGAGCCTTCATCAGAGCATGTAAAGACAAATTTATTACAAATCTGCATACAACATATGGTTCACAATAAAGAGACATAACCGTATTGGTTCGGCAAACAAGGTACAAAGCAAATTAAATTCTACAAACATACCACGTAATATAACAATGTATTAGTGTTGAGATCAAATTTCGGACCACGCATACATCTAATCCAAGTGTCAAACGTCAAACAAGCGTTACTAAGGTTTTTCTAATGTTCAACACACCCGAATAAATTTTATTTAAACCTATTGTGTCCGTATTTAAATTCAAAGATGCGTCACTGTTTTCATTGATGTGCAACATTTCCAAGATAAGTCTTTTATTAACGTTTGGCTCGTAACCCAAGATTTTGTAATTATCAAAATCTATTTTATGTCCAGTATCACAAATGTGCGCTGATAGTCCTGTGTTGGATTTTTTGAGTCTAACATCATATTTGTGTTGGTAAATCCTCATATTCAAATATTGTCCCGTCTGTCCCACATATGACGATCCACATTCACATTTCAAACGATAAATTAGGCCACTTTTTAGGCCATCTTCAATGTTGTCCTTGCCAAAGTTGTAAAGTGATGTTGATGTTTTTTTACTGTAACATACTATTTTTAAACTAGATGATACCCCGTCCGAGGACGGGCAGCTAGAAGGACGGGCAGCTACCCAAGGTCATATGGCTTTTGGATTGCACTGAGAGCTTTCCTTAATCTTCATTCAACTTAAGTTACCTTGGGTAGCTGCCCGTCCTTCTAGCTGCCCGTCCTCGGACGGGGTATCATCTAGTTTAAAATAAGTAAAAAAATTTTAAATATTGATTAAGTTTAATTTAATTTAAAAAAATATATGTAAGTTTTTTGTTTATTTATTTAATGTTGTTCTCATCTCTTATTATAAAAGGCCAAGTCCTTCCTTCCTTCTGTCTGTCCCACGGAAATACCCGAAGCAAACCGAACCGAACGCATAACGGATAATTTCATAACCAATCGGATAAACGTATCATCGGATCAACGTATCAACGTATTTAAATTTCCTATATAGGTGAAAAATCTCTTATTATAAAAGGCCAAGTCCTTCCTTCCTTCCTTCCTTCTGTCTGTCCCACGGAAATACCCGAAGCAAACCGAACCGAACGCATAACGGATAATTTCATAACCAATCGGATGAACGTATCATCGTATCAACGTATCATCGGATCAATGTATCATCGGATCAACGTATCGCATGGGACCGAGCGTCAGCAGCTTGCCGCGCTTGAGTTTCTTCTAAAGTTTCACGTTGTTGACGTATCGCATGGGACCGAGCGTCAGCAGCTTGCCGCGCTTGAGGTTGTTCCAAAGTTTCACGTTGTCGACGTATCGCATGAGACCGAGCGTTAGCTTGTCGCTGTGATCGAAGCTGTTCTTCTGTGTTATTAGCTCTTGTACGTGCTTTTCTCTCACGATTCAATCGTCGTCGCTTTGCAGCAGGATTTTCAAAATTTTCATTATCCATTATGGAAGTTCACATAATGCTTTTTTGGAAATAGACTTACCTATATAGACAAAATGATACGATGATACGTTGATCCGATGATACGTTGATACGATGATACGATGATACGTTGATCCGATGATACGATGATACGTTGATACGATGATACGTTGATACGATGATACGTTGATACGATGATACGTTGATACGATGATACGTTGATCCGATGATACGTTGATCCGATGATACGTTGTGCGTTCGGTTCGGTTCGGTTTGCTTCGGGTATTTCCGTGGGACGGACAGAAAGAAAGAAAGACTTGGCCTTTTATAATTATAACTAGATGATACCCCGTCCGAGGACGGGCAGCTAGAAGGACGGGCAGCTACCCTAGGTCATATGGCTTTTGGATTGCAGTGAGAGCTTTCCTTATTCTTCATTCAACTTAAGTTACCTTGGGTAGCTGCCCGTCCTTCTAGCTGCCCGTCCTCGGACGGGGTATCATCTAGTTTAAAATAAGTAAAAAAATTTTAAATATTGATTAAGTTTAATTTAATTTAAAAAAATATATGTAAGTTTCTTGTTTATTTATTTAATGTTGTTCTCATCTCTTATTATAAAAGGCCAAGTCCTTCCTTCCTTCTGTCTGTCCCACGGAAATACCCGAAGCAAACCGAACCGAACGCATAACGGATAATTTCATAACCAATCGGATGAACGTATCATCGTATCAACGTATCATCGGATCAACGTATCGCATGGGACCGAGCGTCAGCAGCTTGCCGCGCTTGAGTTTCTTCTAAAGTTTCACGTTGTTGACGTATCGCATGGGACCGAGCGTCAGCAGCTTGCCGCGCTTGAGTTTGTTCCAAAGTTTCACGTTGTCGATGTATCGCATGAGACCGAGCGTCAGCTTGTGATGTGATCGAAGCTGTTCTTCTGTGTTATTAGCTCTTGTACGTGCTTTTCTCTCACGATTCAATCGCCGTCGCTTTGCAGCAGGATTTTCAAAATTTTCATTATCCATTATGGAAGTTCACATAATGCTTTTTTGGAAATAGCTGTCCTATATAGACAAAATGATACGATGATACGTTGATCCGATGATACGTTGATACGATGATACGTTGATACGATGATACGTTGATCCGATGATACGTTGATCCGATGATACGTTGTGCGTTCGGTTCGGTTCGGTTTGCTTCGGGTATTTCCGTGGGACAGACAGAAAGAAAGAAAGACTTGGCCTTTTATAATAAGAGATAACTAGATGATACCCCGTCCGAGGACGGGCAGCTAGAAGGACGGGCAGCTACCCAAGGTCATATGGCTTTTGGATTGCACTGAGAGCTTTCCTTAATCTTCATTCAACTTAAGTTACCTTGGGTAGCTGCCCGTCCTTCTAGCTGCCCGTCCTCGGACGGGGTATCATCTAGTTTAAAATAAGTAAAAAAATTTTAAATATTGATTAAGTTTAATTTAATTTAAAACAAGGTGGAACTCGCTTTAGCGGCAGTTCTTAGGCTTCTATACAGCTACCTTTCTGGTGTGGAAAGTTGTTATTATCTGGTTATTTTTGATCACCATATAATGTAACATCACATAATCAGATAATCTGCACCAATTAAATTTTTTGCGATTGGTAATTATCATTTACTATATAAGTAATAACAATCAAACTTTTCCATTCTATTAGAAATTTTACTTCTCTGTAATGTATGGTCCTTTTTGTGAGGTGGACCAATCCTCTCTATTCTCTTTTATTTATAACTTAACTTCACTAACCACATCAATAAAAAATTATTTTTTCACATCAAAGTAAAACACGATTTGAAACGCTCTGTATGATTTTAAATTATGCGGACGGACAGACAGACGGACAGACGGACGGACAGACGGACAGACACGGAGCCAGATCATAAGGCTTCTTGCTATACTTTGTATAGAAGCCTAAAAGTACACAGCAGTATCAACAGATCAACGTATCAACGTATTTAAATTTCCTATATAGCTGAAAAATTATGAAAATAAAATATAACTTATATTTGGTGTGCATTGAAAATAGATAATCTGCACTAAATATATTTTTGCGGTTGGTATTTATCATTTACTATATAATCAATAATAAGCAAACTTTTCCATTCCATCCGGAACTTTACTTCTCTGTAATGTACAATCCATTTCTTAAGGTCGATCAATCCTAATCTTTCTCTTTTATTTACAACTTAACTTCACCAATCACATCAAGCCACTGCTGTGGTTACAATAAAACCGGATCAACGTATCAACAGATCAACGTATCAACGGATCAACGTATCAACGTATCAACGTATCAACGTATCAACGTATCATCGTATCAACGTATCAACGTATCAACGTATCAACGTATCATCGTATCAACGTATCAACGTATCATCGTATCAACGTATCAACGTATTTAAATTTCCTATATAGGTGAAAAATTATGTAAATAAAATATAACTTATATTTGGTCTGCAATGAAAAAAAAGTTGTTATTTTTGGTCGCCATATTATTATAAGGTAATATCAGATAATCTGCACTAATTAAATTTTTGCGGTCACAATCACAATTTCGAAGGTTCTGATTAGATTTGAATTATGCGGACAGACAGACGGACAGACGCGGAGCCAGATCATAAGGGTTCTTGCTATACTTTGTATAGAAGCCTAACAAGTAGTTTATATAGGGAGACCTCTTTGAAAATATCTTTAACTTAGTAAATTTCTTTCGAACATTTGCGTATTTGTAAATTACATTAGCGAATCGAAACAACGGATTAACAGATTAACGCAATACTATATAGACGAAGTATTTACAATATAACAACGTATCAGTTGATCAACGTTATGATTGGCTCTGAAACATGCGGACGGACACGAAGCCAGACCATAAGGCTTCTTTCTATACCTTGTATAGAAGCCTAAATAAGGCTTCTTGTTATATCGTACTTTGTATAGAAGCCTAAAAGTAGCGCACTGGCTACCCAGTTCTTAGACCTCTATACACAGAGTATTTCCAACACGATTTGAAACGCTCTGTATGATTTTGAATTATGCGGACAGACGGACAGACAGACGGACAGACAGACGGACACGGAGCTAGATCATAAGGCTTCTTGTTATACATTGTATAGAAGCCTAAAAATATATGTAAGTTTTTTGTTTATTTATTTAATGTTGTTCTCATCTCTTATTATAAAAGGCCAAGTCCTTCCTTCCTTCTGTCTGTCCCACGGAAATACCCGAAGCAAACCGAACCGAACGCATAACGGATAATTTCATAACCAATCGGATAAACGTATCATCGGATCAACGTATCAACGTATTTAAATTTCCTATATAGGTGAAAAATCTCTTATTATAAAAGGCCAAGTCCTTCCTTCCTTCCTTCCTTCTGTCTGTCCCACGGAAATACCCGAAGCAAACCGAACCGAACGCATAACGGATAATTTCATAACCAATCGGATGAACGTATCATCGTATCAACGTATCATCGGATCAATGTATCATCGGATCAACGTATCGCATGGGACCGAGCGTCAGCAGCTTGCCGCGCTTGAGTTTCTTCTAAAGTTTCACGTTGTTGACGTATCGCATGGGACCGAGCGTCAGCAGCTTGCCGCGCTTGAGTTTGTTCCAAAGTTTCACGTTGTCGACGTATCGCATGAGACCGAGCGTTAGCTTGTCGCTGTGATCGAAGCTGTTCTTCTGTGTTATTAGCTCTTGTACGTGCTTTTCTCTCACGATTCAATCGTCGTCGCTTTGCAGCAGGATTTTCAAAATTTTCATTATCCATTATGGAAGTTCACATAATGCTTTTTTGGAAATAGACTTACCTATATAGACAAAATGATACGATGATACGTTGATCCGATGATACGTTGATACGATGATACGATGATACGTTGATCCGATGATACGATGATACGTTGATACGATGATACGTTGATACGATGATACGTTGATACGATGATACGTTGATACGATGATACGTTGATCCGATGATACGTTGATCCGATGATACGTTGTGCGTTCGGTTCGGTTCGGTTTGCTTCGGGTATTTCCGTGGGACGGACAGAAAGAAAGAAAGACTTGGCCTTTTATAATTATAACTAGATGATACCCCGTCCGAGGACGGGCAGCTAGAAGGACGGGCAGCTACCCAAGGTCATATGGCTTTTGGATTGCACTGAGAGCTTTCCTTAATCTTCATTCAACTTAAGTTACCTTGGGTAGCTGCCCGTCCTTCTAGCTGCCCGTCCTCGGACGGGGTATCATCTAGTTTAAAATAAGTAAAAAAATTTTAAATATTGATTAAGTTTAATTTAATTTAAAAAAATATATGTAAGTTTTTTGTTTATTTATTTAATGTTGTTCTCATTTCTTATTATAAAAGGCCAAGTCCTTCCTTCCTTCTGTCTGTCCCACGGAAATAGACGAAGCAAACCGAACCGAACGCATAACGGATAATTTCATAACCAATCGGATGAACGTATCATCGTATCAACGTATCATCGTATCATCGGATCAACGTATCATCGGATCAACGTATCAACGTATGTAAATTTCCTATATAGGTGAAAAATCTCTTATTATAAAAGGCCAAGTCCTTCCTTCCTTCCTTCGGTCTGTCCCACGGAAATACCCGAAGCAAACCGAACCGAACGCATAACGGATAATTTCATAACCAATCGGATGAACGTATCATCGTATCAACGTATCATCGTATCATCGGATCAACGTATCATCGGATCAACGTATCAACGTATTTAAATTTCCTATATAGGTGAAAAATCTCTTATTATAAAAGGCCAAGTCCTTCCTTCCTTCCTTCGGTCTGTCCCACGGAAATACCCGAAGCAAACCGAACCGAACGCATAACGGATAATTTCATAACCAATCGGATGAACGTATCATCGTATCAACGTATCATCGGATCAACGTATCGCATGGGACCGAGCGTCAGCAGCTTGCCGCGCTTGAGTTTCTTCTAAAGTTTCACGTTGTTGACGTATCGCATGGGACCGAGCGTCAGCAGCTTGCCGCGCTTGAGTTTGTTCCAAAGTTTCACGTTGTCGACGTATCGCATGAGACCGAGCGTCAGCTTGTCGCTGTGATCGAAGCTGTTTTTCTGTGTTATTAGCTCTTGTACGTGCTTTTCTCTCACGATTCAATCGCCGTCGCTTTGCAGCAGGATTTTCAAAATTTTCATTATCCATTATGGAAGTTCACATAATGCTTTTTTGGAAATAGCTGTCCTATATAGACAAAATGATACGATGATACGTTGATACGATGATACGTTGATACGATGATCCGATGATACGTTGATCCCATGATACGTTGTGCGTTCGGTTCGGTTTGCTTCGGGTATTTCCGTGGGACGGACAGAAAGAAAGAAAGACTTGGCCTTTTATAATAAGAGATAACTAGATGATACCCCGTCCGAGGACGGGCAGCTAGAAGGACGGGCAGCTACCCAAGGTCATATGGCTTTTGGATTGCACTGAGAGCTTTCCTTAATCTTCATTCAACTTAAGTTACCTTGGGTAGCTGCCCGTCCTTCTAGCTGCCCGTCCTCGGACGGGGTATCATCTAGTTTAAAATAAGTAAAAAAATTTTAAATATTGATTAAGTTTAATTTAATTTAAAAAAATATATGTAAGTTTTTTGTTTATTTATTTAATGTTGTTCTCATCTCTTATTATAAAAGGCCAAGTCCTTCCTTCCTTCTGTCTGTCCCACGGAAATACCCGAAGCAAACCGAACCGAACGCATAACGGATAATTTCATAACCAATCGGATAAACGTATCATCGGATCAACGTATCAACGTATTTAAATTTCCTATATAGGTGAAAAATCTCTTATTATAAAAGGCCAAGTCCTTCCTTCCTTCCTTCCTTCTGTCTGTCCCACGGAAATACCCGAAGCAAACCGAACCGAACGCATAACGGATAATTTCATAACCAATCGGATGAACGTATCATCGTATCAACGTATCATCGGATCAATGTATCATCGGATCAACGTATCGCATGGGACCGAGCGTCAGCAGCTTGCCGCGCTTGAGTTTCTTCTAAAGTTTCACGTTGTTGACGTATCGCATGGGACCGAGCGTCAGCAGCTTGCCGCGCTTGAGTTTGTTCCAAAGTTTCACGTTGTCGACGTATCGCATGAGACCGAGCGTTAGCTTGTCGCTGTGATCGAAGCTGTTCTTCTGTGTTATTAGCTCTTGTACGTGCTTTTCTCTCACGATTCAATCGTCGTCGCTTTGCAGCAGGATTTTCAAAATTTTCATTATCCATTATGGAAGTTCACATAATGCTTTTTTGGAAATAGACTTACCTATATAGACAAAATGATACGATGATACGTTGATCCGATGATACGTTGATACGATGATACGATGATACGTTGATCCGATGATACGATGATACGTTGATACGATGATACGTTGATACGATGATACGTTGATACGATGATACGTTGATACGATGATACGTTGATCCGATGATACGTTGATCCGATGATACGTTGTGCGTTCGGTTCGGTTCGTTTTGCTTCGGGTATTTCCGTGGGACGGACAGAAAGAAAGAAAGACTTGGCCTTTTATAATTATAATAACTAGATGATACCCCGTCCGAGGACGGGCAGCTAGAAGGACGGGCAGCTACCCAAGGTCATATGGCTTTTGGATTGCACTGAGAGCTTTCCTTAATCTTCATTCAACTTAAGTTACCTTGGCGCGCTTGAGTTTGTTCCAAAGTTTCACGTTGTCGACGTATCGCATGAGACCGAGCGTTAGCTTGTCGCTGTGATCGAAGCTGTTCTTCTGTGTTATTAGCTCTTGTACGTGCTTTTCTCTCACGATTCAATCGTCGTCGCTTTGCAGCAGGATTTTCAAAATTTTCATTATCCATTATGGAAGTTCCCATAATGCTTTTTTGGAAATAGACTTACCTATATAGACAAAATGATACGATGATACGTTGATCCGATGATACGTTGATACGATGATACGTTGATACGATGATACGTTGATCCGATGATACGATGATACGTTAATACGATGATACGTTGATACGATGATACGTTGATACGATGATACGTTGATCCGATGATACGTTGATCCGATGATACGTTGTGCGTTCGGTTCGGTTCGGTTTGCTTCGGGTATTTCCGTGGGACGGACAGAAAGAAAGAAAGACTTGGCCTTTTATAATAAGAGATTGTCATTACTTAACAGAGCTATCATGCGGCTGGACAGTGCGGGTATGAAAGGAATCCTACTGTACGTCATTGTTGGTGCGGGTGATTGAGATGTAAGAGCTGTTCCAACCACATTAACTGGTGGTGACGTTGTTGTAGTCAAGTGTTCACTGCTGGTGCTCCACCAAATAGTGTTTATGAATCTCATAGGGTAACCATTTTTCAATAAAATATCCCTTGCCACTTTGTAGTTTTTTATTCTTATGTCAGGAGCGCAAAAGGTGTCGACCTTTCTTTTGAACATTCTGACGATATTTCTCTTTTGTGTGATCGGATTTGCTGAACTATAATTGAGTACACTGATAGGTACTCGATTATAGGCTTGTTTGACGTTTGACACTTGGATTAGATGTATGCGTGGTCCGAAATTTGATCTCAACACTAATACATTGTTATATTACGTGGTATGTTTGTAGAATTTAATTTGCTTTGTACCTTGTTTGCCGAACCAATACGGTTATGTCTCTTTATTGTGAACCATATGTTGTATGCAGATTTGTAATAAATTTGTCTTTACAGGCTCTGATGAAGGCTCACATTGTAGCCGAAACTAGTTAGTCGTAAAAATTGTTTCGTTTGATTGACCCAAAAACCCACGATTAAAAACATCCTAATTACATATTTACTTTGGGGGTCACGAGAAGTTATCTAAGAATAATAAGGTGCCCAATATGGCAAAAAGAGGAAAGGAAATTGGAGAGGAATATAAGGTGATTGGAATTATGGAATTATCAGGTTATGGGAAGGATAGACGACTGATATGGCCAATGCGTCCCCGCCTCAATGACATGAGCGATAGCCCGTCCTCGCGTATGGATGGAAAAAACGCGTCGTGGACAGTCAGCTAACAGACTCACACCTCCAAGACGAAAAGGCAATGGGCATATAGCAATCTTTGAGGAAAGGAAGAAAGGTTGTACCCCGGGGAATGACAATATGCCATTGAGAGACGTAAAAAACTCACTCGGTTCTCTCTCAAAACCGAGATCACAGTTAGAATATGACTATAGGTAATTTGATGTGTCGACAAAAATACGGCCAACGACTCTTCATGCCCGTAACAGGAGGAAAACCAGCCCGATACCCCCCAACTAAAATTGACCAACCCCACTGTAACAGTGCATAGGCACGCCTAGCCGAGACATGGCGTGCAGGTGTAGCCAACCTCGCCAGAAGGCAATCAACCGGCCATCCTGAATCCTGCACTAAGAAAGAAGTCCGCTAGCCCCCATAATTGCCAACACAGATAAGCAAGTGGGTCGGGACTGGTTGACCCCAAGGAAATGGTAAGACTGATGGAATGCCTTACGGGCTTGTTGTTAAATATGAGATCTGAGATGAAATTTGATCTACAAATAGAGACGACATTACCCAACCTTCTCCCATGTAATGCTGATGTTAACCCCTTACAGATATTCGATCATCTTCGTCATCGGGATGTGATTTTAAGTCCTTTATATGATAGACACCTACATCTTTACCACGCTCGTTGACTAAACGATAAGTTAATGGACCAGTGACCTCGCGAACCTTGCATTTGATATACTTAGGAGATAGCTTACTACAAATTTTATTCGGAGCATTAGAAAGCACGAAATTTCTCCGCCAAACTATGTCACCTACTCTAAAATTGATAGAACGCTTGCGCAAATTGTAATGTTTAGCCCCCTTAATATATAAGCATTATGCAATCGCTTAGTCACATCTTCAAATACCCCATTCAACTTTCGCATATCATGCGCGACGCTTTCACGGTTAGCAAGGGTTAAATCATCCTCTTTAAACTGTTGGATGCGACCGTAATAATCTCCGTTTATAGGAACGGTGCGACCTAAATTCAAGAATGACGGTGTGAACCCCGTAACTTCGTGGGTAGCGGATCTTAAAGCATGTGCTATCTTAAAAATTTCTACATCCCAATTGCGATGATCACGCTTGACATAAGACCTAATAGCGGTACCAATGACCCGATTGTATCGCTCTACAAAATTTACTTGTGGATGATAGCTCGCATTTTTCCACACGTGTGATATCTTGTAGTTGTTCATAAGTTCTCGAAATTCTTTTCCCGTAAATTGGGGACCATTATCGACCTGGCAAATCATCGGAGTACCAAATAGAAGGAATACTTCATTTTCCAAAAACTCACAGATGGCCTTAGCCGTAGCTTTTCGCAATGGTTTGACTAACACAAATTTCGTGAACCAGTCACAGACTACAAGTAATACTGTATTACCTTTTGCAGAACGAGGAAATGGGCCCATTAGGTCGACGGAAAGACATTGAAAAGGAAAACGGACCTTTTTAGGCTTCTATACAAAGTATAGCAAGAAGCCTTATGATCTGGCTCCGTGTCTGTCCGTCCGTCTGTCCGTCCGTCCGTCTGTCTGTCCGTCCGTCCGCATAATTCAAAATCATACAGAGCGTTTCAAATCGTGTTGAATATACTCAGTGCGTATAGAGGTCTAAGAACTGGGTACCCAGTGCGCTATTCTAGCTAGCTAGAAGGACGGGCAGGCAGCCAAGGTCATATGGCTTTTGGATTGCACAGAGCTTTCCTTAATCTTCATTCAACTTAAGTTACCTTGGGTAGCTGCCCGTCCTTCTAGCTACCCGTCCTCGGACGGGCTATCATCTAGCTCTCAGTGCAATCCAAAAGCCATATGACCTTGGCTTCCTGCCCGTCCTTCTAGCTAGCCGTCCTCGGACGGGCTATCATCTAGCTCTCAGTGCAATCCAAAAGCCATATGACCTTGGCTGCCTGCCCGTCCTTCTAGCTACCCGTCCTCGGACGGGCTACCAGCTAGTTGTTAAATTGTTTATCAACTGGACGCTCCTTGGCGAAATTCTTGGAGCCGCCCCAAGTAACATTTTTAGCCTGCAAATAGCCTGTAAATAGCCTGCACCTGACACAGGCCTGTGTCAGGCCTGCAATTTGTCTGTGCCTGCATTTAACCGGTAATTTAGCCTGCGTCAGGCCTGCCGTTGGGTTATTTATCTGGGCCTGTAATTAGCTAATAATTTAACCTGCGGCAGCCCTGCGTCAGGCCTGCCGTTGGGTTATTTATCTGGGCCTGTAATTAGCTAATAATTTAACCTGCGGCAGCCCTGCGGTTATGTTATTTATCTGTGCCTGCAATTTAGCTAATAATTTAACCTGCGGCAGCCCTGTCGTTAGGTTATTTATCTGTGCCTGCAATTTAGCTAATGATTTAACCTGCGACAGCCCCTGCCGTTAGGTAATTTATCGGCATAAAACAACATAACATTTTTTTGAAAAAAAATTTAATTGTAAAAATTAATCAAGGTAAATTAACGGTATCTTGGAATATATATTTTCAGAAATTGAAAAATGCATATCCATTATAATAACCTGGTATAAGTGTGTACATGTGTTGCTCGGAGCTGCATTTTTAAACATTTAATAATTATCGGCGTTTGTTCTTTTTCCGAATGCTGTTAGGAAAAATTCTGTTCACACATACAGTGGAAAGTGTATTTTAATAAATAAAAATTTTTAATAAATTACATATAAAACTTAATACACAAAAGTGTAAAAAAAAATTGTGGGTTTCTGAGATTTGAACCCGGGGCATCTCAGTACCAATAGTTTGGTTAAAATTTTTACAGGTTTACACTGCCAAAATTTTATTTGCCATTGATGACTCACGAATATTTTTTTCTAAAAGTTTCTGGAAAATTTAAATAATTTTTAATTGTAAAAATTAATCAAGGTAAATTAACGGTATCTTGGAATATATATTTTCAGAAATTGAAAAATGCATATTCATTATAATAACCTGGTATAAGTGTGTACACGTGTTGCTCGGAGCTCGATTTTTAAACATTTAATAATTATCGGCGTTTGTTCTTTTTCCGAATGCTGTTAGGAAAAATTCTGTTCACACATACAGTGGAAAGTGTATTTTAATAAATAAAAATTTTTAATAAATTACATATAAAACTTAATACACAAAAGTGTAAAAAAAAATTGTGGGTTTCTGAGATTTGAACCCGGGGCCTCTCAGTACCAATAGTTTGGTTAAAATTTTTACAGGTTTACACTGCCAAAATTTTATTTGCGATTGATGACTCACAAATATTTTTTTCTAAAAGTGTCTGGAAAATTTAAATAATTTTTAATTGTAAAAATTAATCAAGGTAAATTAACGGTATCTTGGAATATATATTTTCAGAAATTGAAAAATGCATATTCATTATAATAACCTGGTATAAGTGTGTACACGTGTTGCTCGTAGCTCGATTTTTAAACATTTAATAATTATCGGCGTTTGTTCTTTTTCCGAATGCTGTTAGGAAAAATTCTGTTCACACATACAGTGGAAAGTGTATTTTAATAAATAAAAATTTTTAATAAATTACATATAAAACTTAATACACAAAAGTGTAAAAAAAAATTGTGGGTTTCTGAGATTTGAACCCGGGGCCTCTCAGTACCAATAGTTTGGTTAAAATTTTTACAGGTTTACACTGCCAAAATTTTATTTGCCATTGATGACTCACGAATATTTTTTTCTAAAAGTTTCTGGAAAATTTAAATAATTTTTAATTGTAAAAATTAATCAAGGTAAATTAACGGTATCTTGGAATATATATTTTCAGAAATTGAAAAATGCATATTCATTATAATAACCTGGTATAAGTGTGTACACGTGTTGCTCGGAGCTCGATTTTTAAACATTTAATAATTATCGGCGTTTGTTCTTTTTCCGAATGCTGTTAGGACATTACATTCGAATCCAACCATTTAGATTTTTTAATACCAGTACTTTTTAAATAGCAATTTTCCATTTTCGTTTCGTGCGCAAATTCAAATTGACTGACTCACTGAAAATCGTTTACCTAGTCTGTCATATTATGTTCATATTATATAGATAAATGTTATTACCAATTACGGCTTAAGGGATTAGAACTTTTAACGGTAATTTTAGAAATTGCACTCCATAAGTGTGATAAAAGTGTTACCGAGAATTTAAATTTGTTGAAAAAATTTAAAAAATTTAAATTTTATAAATAAATAAAAAAAAATTAAAGTTGTTGAAAAAATTAAAAATCAATAAAACTTTTATATATCGAACCATCAAACGTTACAATGAGACATCTACGAAATTAGATCCGATTAGAATTTTTTTTCTTATAAAAGTAATTCCCTCGACTTATAATTTTATCACAACTAAAATAAACAGTTCCACGTAGCTCAGACGCCAACGCGGTGGTACATGGAAGGCAAAGGTCCAGGGTTCGATCCTCGGTAAGGGTAAGGATTTTATTTCAAAAATTCAACATTTAATTTCAGATTTTTCAGACTCCAAGAACAAAGAAGGACGACAACATCATCAACCAATAAATATTAGATATTAGAAATATTACAAGGTCCTACAAATATTAAAAAAAACGGGTAAAATAAAAAATTATATGTTGTAGAGTTAAAATTGTAAAATTAGCAGCTGAAACGAAGAAATAAAATAAATGGTAAATTAAAAAAATTAAATTTTTTTATTTTGATTTTCAAAATTGATTATAAATTAAATTTATTAAACGAAATTTAATCTATATAAATTATTTTTGTGCCAGGCGCTGCCTCGAGCCTGCGATAAAGTTTAATGCAGGCTTTTTTTTGCCTGCGATAAAGGTAACCGCAGGCTAACCGCAGGCCTGTGTCAGGGCTGCCATGAGGCTGCCATTAGGGTAATTTTTTACCTGCGATGAGCTAACCGCAGGCTATTTGGTGCCTGTAATCAAGTTTAACACCGGCTATTTCTTGCGCCACTTAAGCTGTTTCGTACCTGTGTCAGGGTGTTATTGAGGCTGCCGCAGGTACAGGCACAGGGACAGGCTGTACCTGACAGGCTGTTTACAGGCTATTCGCAGGCTAAAATGTTTATTGGGGCAGAACTGACAGATGGAATTCATTTCTCCACAATCGTGTCGAGTAACGTGAGATTCATCAAATCTCAATGCTCTTATTTGGAGTTGAATTGCTTGACTTTGGTATCGATTTTCTTTCTGTCGATGTATCGCATGGGATCGAGCGTTAGCAGCTTGCCGCGCTTGAGTTTCTTCTAATGTTTCACGTTGTTGACGTGTCGCATGGGATAGAGAGTTAGCAGCTTGCCGCGCTTGAGTTTCTTCTAAAGTTTCACGTTGTTGACGTATCGCATGGGACCGAGCGTCAGCTTGTCGCTGTGATCGAAGCTGTTCTTCTGTGTTATTAGCTCTTGTACGTGCTTTTCTCTCACGATTCAATCGCCGTCGCTTTACAGCAGGATTTTCAAAATTTTCATTATCTATTATGGAAGTTCACATAATGCTTTTTTGGAAATAGCTGTCATAATTTTTCACCGATATAAGAAATTTAAATACGTTGATACGTTGATCTGTTTTTTCAATGCAGACCAAATATAAGTTATATTTTATTTACATAATAATTTTTCACCTATATAGGAAATTTAAATACGTTGATCCCTTGATACGTTGATCCGATGATACGTTGATACGTTGATACGATGATACGTTGATACGATGATACGTTGATACGATGATACGTTGATACGATGATACGTTCATCCGATTGGTTATGAAATTATCCATTATGCGTTCGGTTCGGTTCGGTTTGCTTCGGGTATTTCCGTGGGACAGACAGAAGGAAGGAAGGAAGGAAGGAAGGAAGGAAGGAAGGACTTGGCCTTTTATAATAAGAGATAACTTTTATTATAACTTATTTATTTATTTTAACTTTACGTTATTATGGAATATCAATTAACCGACGACGAAGATTTTAAGGACTTTATCGAAATTTTAGCTGAAAGCATTCAAAGAAACTCTCAAGTTTTTCGTGATCGTTCAAATCATTTTGTTAGTTGGTCAGATAAGGAAAGTTTTGCTAGATTTAGATTGACGAAACATTCGATTCAAATAATATTAAACCAACTAAATCTTGATTCCCAGGCAATAAGGTATAACTTTCAGTTTCAATCTAATATCATTGAATGTCAAATGTTAAAAATCATTGTTTTTCTAGGGATTTATGTCTTGTTCAGGAGTACCAACATAAATTTTAATGATAACTCTCGGATTAGTTGACTCGCCCTACATACAACCGCATTGGCGTTGATCCTGGTTCAACACTTGAATAAGGTTCGGCTAATCCTCGAGTTAAACCACTGACATACAACCACCCCCAAGTTTAGGAAGTTGATGGTATCGATGTCAAAAATATTCGCAAAAAGAATTTAATTGCAATTTGTATTATATAGTATTTTAGTAGGCAATGATCACCAACTTAAAAAACAGATTATCCGTTAAATATTTTTAGGGTTCTATACAAAGTATACACCGAGAAAAAAATTAAGTAGGAATTTGTCTTGCAACAATTTGAAATAATTTCTCTGCACAGAGAAAAAATTGTTTTGATTTGAAGTATTTTTTACTTCAAATTGAAGTGCAATTTCGTCTCGCATCAATTTGATGTCAATTTTACAAGAAATGAAGTAAATTTGACAACAATTAATGTAATAATTATTTCAAACTGTTGCAACACAAATTCCTACTTAATATTTTTCTCGGTGTGTGTAGAAGCGCGTATGGGGTTGAGTCTTGGACTTTGACAGAAGCTGTTTGCAAAAAATTGGCAGTATTTGAAATGTGGTTGTACCGACGTATACTGAAGATACCATGGATAGACCGTGTTACCAATCAGACTGTTCTAGAAAGACTGGATAAGAAGAGAGCCTGCGGCATATTATGAGAAATAGTCAACGATACGGATTGCTATAAATAATTCTACAAGAAAATGTAGAAGGAAAGAGAGGACCGGGAAGAAGAAGAATATCATGGCTGAAGAACTTGAGAACATGGTATAATACAACAACAGTGGGTCTTTTTAGAGCCGCAGCAGATAAGGTACGCATTGCTATGATGATCGCCAACATTCGAAACGGATAGGCACTAGAAGAAGAAGAAGTGTAGAAGCGATAGAATCAAAGTATAGAATCTTATTAACGTATCATAGGATTAGCGCATCATGGTATCATCGGATCAGCAGATCACGGGATCAGCGGATGAAGGAATCAGCGGATCAACGTATCAACGTATCAGCGGATCAACGTATCAGCGAATCAACGTATCAACGTATCAGCGGATCAACGTATCAACGTATCAGCGAATCAACGTATCAGCGGATCAACCTATCAACGTATCAGCGGATCAACGTATCAGCGGATCAACGTATCAGCGGATCAACGTATCAACGTATCAACGTATCAATGTATCAACATATCAACGTATCAACGTATCAACGTATCAACGTATCAATGTATCAACGTATCAACGTATCAATGTATCAACGTATCAACGTATCAACGTATCAACGTATCAATGTATCAATGTATCAACGTATCAACGTATCAACGTATCAACGTATCAACGTATCAACGTATCAATGTATCAACGTATCAACGTATCAACGTATCAATGTATCAATGTATCAACGTATCAACGTATCAACGTATCAACGGATCAACGTATCATCGGATCAACAAATGTTATATAGGTTGTCGTCGATAATACAAACGGTATATTAAATCTTCAAGCTTATTATTTATATAATATAAAGTAGATAAAACCACACAATTTCGTAATGCCTAGAAAGCAGTTGACACCTGAAGAGCGAAAAGCAGCAGCTGCCCGTCGACGCCAGAAGGATGCTATGAGGAAACATACTATTAGACAAGATCCTTCGTTTCGTTTACAGGAACAAGTTCACAACACCGAAAGCCATCGTCAAGCCCGTCAAGATCCTTCGTTTCGTTTACAGGAACAAGTTCACAACACCGACAGCCATCGTCAAGCTCGTCAAGATCCTTCGTTTCGTTTACAGGAACAAGTTCGCGACACCAAAAACCATCGTCAAGCCCGTCAAGATCCTTCGTTTCGTTTACAGGAACAAGTTCGAGACACCAAAAACCATCGTCAAGCCCGTCAAGATCCTTCTTTTCGTTTACAGGAACAAGTTCACAACACCGAAAGCCATCGTCAAGCCCGTCAAGATCCTTCGTTTCGTTTACAGGAACAAGTTCACAACACCGACAGCCATCGTCAAGCTCGTCAAGATCCTTCGTTTCGTTTACAGGAACAAGTTCGCGACACCAAAAACCATCGTCAAGCCCGTCAAGATCCTTCGTTTCGTTTACAGGAACAAGTTCGCGACACCAAAAACCATCGTCAAGCCCGTCAAGATCCTTCTTTTCGTTTACAGGAACAAGTTCACAACACCGAAAGCCATCGTCAAGCACGTCAAGATCCTTCGTTTCGTTTACAGGAACAAGTTCACAACACCGAAAGCCATCGTCAAGCCCGTCAAGATCCTTCATTTCGTTTACAGGAACAAGTTCGCGACACCGAAAACCATCGCCAGGCTCGTCTTGATGAAGACGTGCGCATCCACGAACATAATCTCCGTAGAATTCGCGAGCAAGGCTCATGACAAGTTGAAATAAATCGATTTGAAGCTGAAATTCGCAAAGGCTGCACTCACGTATGTCATTCATGTGGGGGACTTTTTTTTCACTACTCCATTAAAACTCACAGCATGACCGAACTCCTTTTAGCTGGAAAGCAGCAATCCTTCATTGACTCAGTAATTATAGTCCCACCCACTTCAGACCTCGCTGAATTTTGCTCAACTTGTCACAGATCTATCCAGCAAAACCGGATTCCACGTCTCTGTCTCTCCAACGATCTGCAGTTTCCCTATGTTCCACAAAGTGTAAAGAATCTGACACGTTTGGAAGCCCGTTTGGTCTCAGCTCGACATGTGTTTCAGTCCATTTGGGCTATATATGGAATGCATGGACAGATGAGAACAAAAGGACGAATTATTAACGTCCCAGTCTCCATAGATAATACCATTCAATCCCTTCCTAGGCTTCCGAATCAGGACGATGTTTTACACATCCGACTCGCCCGTCAAATTGAAGTTCCGAGAAATTATACAGCTGGTAACATTCGTCCGGCTTGTGTGATGGATGCCGCTAAAATTCTTACCCGATCTCCGCTTTACCGTGAATACGGAATCACTCTTTCAAGCAATTGGTCCGAGATATGTCAGCATCAAATTGATGTGGCATTACACGAAAACCCAGAAGAAATTGCGATGGATGTTCAAGAGGAAGAGGAAGTCGATGACGTAAATCCTGGTAGAGGAGAGACTTTAATTACTAGTGATGAGGGAATCCGGATGGCTCCAGCGGAAGGGAACCAACCAATCTCTATTCTATATGATCCTGACTCGTATTTTCTTACGTTTCCCCAAATATTTGCTGGGCACCGAATGAAGCCATCCGATAGTAATGGTAAATTACTAAGCCGCTCCGAATTTGTCAAATCAATGGCGCGTAACAGTGATCGCCGTGCCGTTGAAAATGTCGATTTCTTACTGTTTTTGGCCAAATCTCTCGAAATTCAGAGAATTTCAGATAATCGCAAGGTGTGTCTTCGTAAACGAAGACGCAATGGAGAGTTAATCCGAGTCACTGCGGAACAAGTTAGTCATTCTAATTTTGTGGATGGGTTAGTTAATGATGATAATGCTTTTAAGGTTTTACAAGGAGTACGAAATTCATGTCATCATTGGCATCAAGAAGGCCTTAAAGTCCGAAGGATGGTCAGTCAGTTCAATTTGCCTCATCTCTTCATCACTATTAGTGCCGCTGAGCTAAAATGGAACGAGTTGATTGTGATTCTCAAGCAAATTCTTGACAAAATTACAATTTCTGAAGAAGAAGCACAAAATATGTCAAAGAATGACAAACAATTACTTATTCAGCGCGATCCCGTGACTTGCGCTCGATATTTTGAACATCGCACTTCTGCTCTTTTCAAGACCTGGAAAAACTCTCAAGGCCCATTTGGAAACCGATCCATTAAGCATTCATATCATCGCATTGAGTTCCAACATCGAGGAAGTCCACACGTCCATATGATCTTGTGGATTGATGGCGCACCAAACTTTGATGCTTCCAACTCATCTTCTACTCAAGATGTTTGCCGGTTTGTTGACGAAATTATAACTTGTTCCACGGACTGGCCTGAATATGATCCCATTCACCAGCTTTTGTGTCTTCAAACTCATCGACACACCCACACATGTAGAAAGAAAAGCCACAAAGGAGTCAAATGTCGGTTTGGAATTCCATTTTTCCCAATGGACGAAACCACTATTCTCCATCCATTCGAGGAGCAACAGGAGGAAATTGAGATTTTCCAACGCGATTACAAAAAGATTCGTGACTATCTTGATACGAATGAACTGCCACTTTCTTCAGATATGACATTTGCGGGGTTTCTACAAGAATTATCCATGACACGAAATCGTTACATTTCTGCTATTCAAAGCTCCTTGAAAAAACCTAAAATCATCATTCGGAGGCGGCCATGTGAGACTTACATAAATCCATACAGTGAGAAAATCCTGAGACTCCAGAAATCTAACATGGATATTCAGTTTATTTTAGACGCCTATGCTTGTTGCTGTTACATCATTGACTACATTAACAAGAGTGATCGTGGAACTAGCGACCTCTTGCGTAAAGTTCTTGAAGATGTCAGAAGCGGAAACAAGTCCTTGGCTCAGCGTCTTCAGGCTCTTGGTGCGGCTCATCACATGAACAGTGAACTCTCTGCTCAAGAGGCTGCTTACAACGTGCTTCAGATTCCAATGAGCCGATGCACAGAGGCATGCATTTTATACCAACAGGTCCAGCCGATCAACGAACCAGAATGATTAAAACTAATATTCAGTTAGAAAATCTCAGTCCGGACTCTGAAGATGTCTTTGTAGACGGACTTTTACAACGATATAGTTCACGACCAGAAGCATTATCTAACCTTAATCTTGCCCAATTTTCAGCTTGGTATGAATTTTCATTAAAACGAGGAAGTACACAGATGGCCCAAGAAAACGATGATATTGTAGAAACTGAAGACGTACAAAGTATCGATAAATATTTTCCGCTAAAGAATGGCAAACCTGGATACGTTTGGAAGCGAACATTTCCAAAAATTATTCGCCACGTCCGCTACAACAAGAATAAAGATCGTCACAACTTTTTCCGCGAACAAGTGATGCTCTATATTCCTTGGAGGGATGAGGAAACCGAAATTATAAATCAAGATTGCGAGAAGATAGCGACTGATAATATAGAAGCAATTTCTGCCAATCGTCGCGAATTTAATGCCTTTCAAGAAGATATTCTGGATGTCGCTATGGATAGCGCATTGAGTGTGGATCGTCAATCTGACGATGACAAATCTGATAGCATACCGGAAGAGATTCAGGAGGAATTCGAATTAATCGACCCCGTTGCTGCTGGTGCCATTGACTTTGGTGGTGACGTGATACGCCCAATGTCTGAAAAGTTTACGCTTCCTAATCGAATTCCCAATAAAGAGTTTGAAGAATTATTCTCATCGCTGAATACTCAACAACGGGATTTTGTAACTCACCTGCTTGATCACTTCAAAAGGTCTCCCGATATCCCCATCTACACCTACTTAAAGGGAGGTGCCGGTGTAGGAAAGTCTCATGTAATTAGAACTCTATACCAAGCATTAATTTGAGTGTTCAATGATAAAGTTAATTCGAATCCTGATAAACCTTCTGTCCTTCTGACGGCTCCTACCGGATTAGCGGCATTTAATATCTTCGGACTCACAATTCACAACGCATTCCAACTTCCCGTGAACCAAAAAGAAGCTAGCAAGCTCTCAGACAGCGTCTCTAATACAATGGCCACTCTCTATTCAGAACTTCGTGTTCTTATCATAGACGAGATTAGTATGGTTGGTCAACATATTTTGGAAATGATCGACAAACGATTGAGAGACCTCTGTGACGGATGTAAACCTTTCGGTGGTATATCGGTCATAGCCGTTGGCGACTTCAGGCAGCTGCCACCTGTTATGGCAACATCCCTTCTGGCTGGAACAATGTCGAATTCGATTTCGTCGCTTTTCAACAAACCCTTATGGCACATGTTTAGTACTGTTCATGAACTGACCACAATTATGAGACAACGCGATGATGCAGCTTTTGCTCTTGCATTAAACAATATGGCGTCAGGGACGATGACTGATGATGATTTGAAACTGTTCAAATCCCGTGAGTTTCCAACTACGCCTGAAGAAATAGTAAGCCGACGCCCTATTCATCTTTTTTACACGAATGAAGCAGTTGATGCCCACAATAGTTTTGCGTTATCCTGTTTGCCAGGAAATCAAGCCATCTCAACCGCCAAGGATTCCCTTTCTGCTTACACGAGCGAGGCATCCAAAGTTGCACTCCTCAACTGGATAGCATCTGCACCTCTATCTAAGACACAGGGACTTCACACAAGCCTCTTTCTCAAAGAAGGTGGACGTTATATCATGACAGTGAATGTAGACACAAGTGACGGTTTGGTTAACGGTGTGGGATGCATTCTGAAAAGAATTGACTTTGGTATTAGTACTTTGGATGCATCTAGACAAAAGCCTCTCCGTCTCTGGGTCAAGTTTGAAAATTCCCGAAGTGGACAGAAGCTTCGTTTGCGCAATATTAACCTCAGTCGGAAACTTCAAATTGATTCGGAATGGACTCCCATCTCACCATGTACGGTCGTCATCCAGCCACGATCGAATTCGGTCACAAAGGTAACAAGGACGCAATTCCCACTTAATGCAGCTGAAGCTCAAACTATACATAAATCCCAAGGATCCACATACGAGCTCGTTGTTGTCCATTTTACTCCTGGAATCAAGCGTGCTCTTCTGTATGTCGCATGTTCACGAGCAACAAAGGCATCAGGATTATTTCTTATTGGAATCGTTAAAAAGACAAAAATGCCACAAGAGAATGATCCCATATCTATTGAATTCAAACGACACCAGGAGATGAAGCTAATTCCTTCATTTGAACATTTGCGAATTAGGGATGATAGCAACAGACAAATACAAGTCACCTTTCACAATGTCCAGTCACTTCCTGCTCATTATAGTCTCTATGCATCGGATGAGGTCTATAAGAGTTCGGATATCATCCTTATGGCGGAGACATGGACGCTCTCAAGTGACAATTTTCCGCTAGGAGATCATCTTCTTGCTGCATCAATAGATAGTAACGATGTGCGTCGACCGATTGGTGTACGTGTGTATTGTTGTCCGTCTGTTCATGAATGTATTATAGACACCAATTCCGAAATAGAATACGACTCCCAAGGTTCCTGCAGTGTTTCTTCTATTGTCTTCTTTAACATCCCAATAATTGTCGTTTACAAGTCACCAGGGTTTAATTCCAACACAATGATCTCTTTAATAAAAAAGCAGATGTCTCGCTTATACTTAGTACCACGTACTCTGGTTACTGGAGATTTCAATGAGGATTTCAGCAAGGAAGAAAGTAATGGCCTACAACATGCTCTTAGAGAACTAGGACTCCAAATTCGGTCGCCAGCGATACCCACTACGCGGAATGGCACGCAAATTGATGCGATTTTTTCCAACTTCGAAGTGTCAGCTACTGGAGTCTACACATCGATTTCCTCTTACCATGAGCCGCTTTGGGCCAGAATTAACTTAAACTAATTTGCGACAGACATCTTTGGACGTGGAATGGATGTTGTTGGTATAAACACCGTCATCAATTACTATATGCCATCCGATGCAGATAGTTATTTACATAGTGTTGCTCGTGCAAGTCGTTTTGACTCTGTGGGAAGAGCTATCACGTTTGTTTTCAGCGATGAAGATGCCAAATTATCGAACAAAGTTCAAACTAGGTTCCAAGTGAAAATTATCAAATTTTCGACCTACCCTATCTATCTTTTAATCAAATATATATTTTGATTCTAAATATTTCTATTCAAACTTATTTCTATTTATTACCTTATCCAGGGGGATAAGGGTAAGGGGTGTAGGGGTTATGCTGCAGAGGTAGTACCTTTTACCGGGACGGTCACATCGAGCGTGATAACAGAAGATGGTCCTTGATGGTAACTGGTCCTCGCAGGATACCCAACTCTCACTTATGGCTCCACGTGCCACACCCTGGGAACTGCGTTGACCCGCAGGCGAAACTAAGTGAGGGGCCAGATATGGCAATAACCGAGTGGTTGCCGGTATAAGCAACTTCCTTAATTGTATTACCGATAGCTTCGGATGGATGAACAAGCAAGTATAGGGCACTTTCTTGTCCTTGGATAGAGAAATCATTCCTAAACGCGGACGAATCCAGCAATATGGTCAACGGCATGGAATGCAGATGGCAACGGAAAACCTTCTTCTTCTTCACTTCGCGGTGTAGGCGTTATTGCTTGTTCCGGTACCCATCCTTTTCTTGCTCCTCCCACACTTGTTTTTCCCGGTGGTTTATATCGCTTGGCTGCTAGTGGCAGTCTCCCTTCTGCCATTCTTTCGAGGTGTTCACTCCATGTCTTGTTACTTGTCCGTCCGTCTGCCTGTCTGTCCGCACGTTTCAAATTATTTTCTATTAAATTGCTAATGATTCAATTTTAGGCTTCTATACAAAGTATAACAAGAAGCCTTATGATCTGGCTCCGTGTCCGTCTGTCCGTCCGTCCGTCCGCATAATTCAAAATCATACAGAGCGTTTCTAAGAACTGGTCTTTTTATTTTACTTTGATGTGAAAAAATAATTTTTTATTGATGTGGTTAGTGAAGTTAAGTTGTAAATAAAAGAGAAAGGAGAGGATTGGTCCACCTCAAAAAAAGGACCATACATTACAGAGAAGTAAAGTTTCGAATAGAATGGAAAAGTTTGATTGTTATTACTTATATAGTAAATGATAATTACCAACCGCAAAAAATTTTATTGGTGCAGATTATCTAATTATGTGATGTTACATTATATGGCGATCAAAACTAACCAGATAATAACAACTTTCCACACCAGAAAGGTAGCTGTATAGAAGCCTAAGAACTGCCGCTAAAGCGAGTTCCACCTTGTTCTCTTTATCCATTAGACCGAAGCGTGCACCTTGGCAAGCTTTAGAAGCCAGACAGACCGTGCAACGACGCACGTAGCGAGCAACGTCAGAACGCAATTTAGGCCAGTAATAAAGCTCCAGAATTTTGTTAAAAGTATTTAACGTACCTAAATGTGCAGACGTAGGGTCGTCATGACACATTTTCAAAATTTCATTACGACGAGGTTTAGGAATAATTTGTTTCCATTCAACCAGATTGGAAATAACGTCGTGTTTGTTTGTTATGAGCTTATACAGGCGATCGGACTCAATACGCCAGTCTGGATAATATTGCGGATTTGCTCTGACTCTGATCAGCATGCGCCGATACCAGGGGTCTAAGTCATCATCAGTTAAAACTAATGAAGACACTTCCAAAGGAGCACGGGACAAGGCGTCTGGAACCACATGCAGTTGACCTTTGCGATGCTGGATGTCTAAAGAATGTTGAGCAAGACGAACGGGCTATTTATTGGCTGGATCTTTCATATTCATGAGCCACAGAAGCGAATAATGATCGGTCACAACGGTAAACTGAGTACCCTCAACATAGGGTCGAAATTTTTCGATACCAAATAAGACCGCTAAACATTCACGCTCCGTCGTCGAATAATTTCGTTCAGCCTTGTTCGAGACGCTACGCAATAGGTCGCTCATCATCACCCTCACCCTGTGTCAAGACACTACCTAAATCGTAACTTGATGAATCGCAATGTATAAAAAATCTCTTTTCAAAGTTGGGACTAACTAAACCGGGTGCTGTAACTAGTAGTTTCTTTAAACTCTCAAATGACTCAATGGCGTTAGGAGTCCAAGTAATGGTTTGACGTTTAACCCGTCCCTTAATTAGCTCGGTAATGGGAGCAGAGAATGTGGAGAGGTTTGGGATAAACCGTCGATACCACCCTATAAGTCCAAGGAATCGTTTAACACCAGTAACGGTAGTAGGACGTTCAAATTTAGTTATAGCCTCAACCTTGTCAGGATCGGTATAAAGACCGGATTTGTCAATAACATGACCCAAAAATTTTAACGTGGATCTGCAAAATTCACATTTCTCAAAATTTACGGTTAGGTTCGCTTCCTTAAGTTTTTCAATGACTTGCTGCAAAAGCTTCAAATGCTCAGCAAAGGTACTGGAAACAACAATTATGTCGTCAAGATAAACAAACACCTTCTCACCAAGCAATGGACCAAAAATATTGTCCATTAATCGCTGTTGGGTGATAGGGGCGTTGGAAATTCCAAACGGCATGATGACATATTCGAAAAGGCCTCTGCCAGGCACAGTAAACGCAGTCTTTTCACGAGATGAGGATGAGAGGGGAACTTGCCAAAACGCTTTTTTCAGATCAATTGAAGTCAGGAATCTAGCGTCCTGTAGATGAGTTAAAATGTCATCCAGTCGAGGGAGTGGGTACGCATCCTTTTTAGTCAATTGGTTTAGTTTACGGCCGTCGAAACACAGTCGATAGGAACCGTTCTTTTTACGTACTAAAAGCATGTGTGACGACCAAGCACTCTTAGAAGGGACAACGATGTTCATTTGTAGCATTTCGTCCAGTTCGCGGTGAGCAATGGTTCGCATGGGAGGAGATAAGGGATAGAAACGTTGCTTGACAGGAGCGGCAGAACCCGTATCAATATAGTGAACTACCTTGTCAGTACGAGTTAACCCCTCACGGTCTAATTCTTTATATTTGTCTTTCATGGAGGAAAGCATAACCTGCTGCTCTATTGATAATTCGGAGGCGGAACGCATAAATTCCATGGCACTAATTTGATTAACAAAATATTGATCTCTACCAAAATCAATTTTGACACCAAACATCTTGCAAAAATCTATGCCTAGGGTTAATGCTGTGGTGATACTACGGCAAACTATGACGTTTAAAACTTTGGTAACCCCGCCAATGGTAATAGGAAGCATGACTTCACCTAATAAATCTTGCGAAGTACCATCCGCGGAACGTAAAAGAGATCTGGTGCCACGCGTAAAACATAAATCTAACTGATTTATTAAAAAGTGAGCATCACTACCAAGGATAGAGACAGATGCGCCAGAGTCAAGCAGAGCAGTAAGAGGTATCTCCCCCACGGTTAAATGAACATACGGTCTTATGTCTCGCGCAGGATGTGTAAAGAGAGCGGAAGTAGTCTGCGATGAACCGCAATAGAAAGAACTTTAATTAAAATTCGGAATAGATATTTTTGGGAAGGTCTACAAAAAGATGTAGAAAAATTCATAAAAGGATGTCCAGATTGTCAAGCTAGAAAAGGGAGAACCGACATAAAACCTCGTGGGTTTTTACAACCAATACCGGTAGGCCTACCTTTCGAGAGAGTAGGTATTGATTTGTTAGGTCCGTTTCCAAAAAGCAAAAACGGTAAAACTATGATACGATAATACGAGTAGTAGCCACGGATTATGTTACCAGGTGGGTTGAAACTAAAGCTTTAACTAACGGTCAAACGCGACACCTAGCCCAATTTATTTTAGAAAACGTCATTTGTAGAAACGGTTCACCAAAATTTTTGTTAAGTGACCGAGGTAAAGTGTTTTTGTCGGAAATGGTTACGGAACTCACGCGATTAATGGGTATAGTCGGACACTTTACTACTTCATATCACCCTCAGTGTAACGGTCTGACGGAAAGATTTAATAAAACTGTAGTAGATATGTTAGCAAAATACGTAGATTCAGAACAAAAAGAATGGGATACCTATTTACAACACGTAACATTTGCGTACAATACTTCCATCCAAGACACTACGAGATTCTCCCCATTTATGTTAGTTTATGCTCGCGAACCTAGATTACCTACTGAAACAAACTTGAATATTCCCGTTAAAGAGGAGACAGTAGAACAAATACGTGATAAAATCTTGAATGCAAGAAGTATTGCAGTTCAAAACATCCAAAATCGCCAAGCAGGTGATAAAACGCGTTATGATTCCAAACATAATATGGAATTTAACGTAGGCGATAAAGTGAAAGTTTTTACTCCAACACGAAAAATTGGCCGTGCAGAAAAATTATTATTGCGCTGGTACGGCCCATATTTGATAACGAAAATATTAGGGGAAGTTAATTACGAAATAGCTAAAAGCACAACCGCGAATGCGAAAAAAGACGTTGTGCATGTCAGTAGAATTTTATCCTATTATGAAGAATGGGTTCCAGTCCCAGCTAGTGTCCTTAATAGTTAGAATCGTAAATTGTAACTTACCTCTCTGAAGTGGAATGTTTTAAGCCAACATTAATATAATAATGAAATTGTAAGGGTATGATAAGAAAATTTTTTTTCAGTAAACGATAGGATAAAAAAATTATTATTAATAAATTGGTAATATTAAGTTGTGACCTTCGTTTCAATTTTTGGACGCATTTTTTTTTAATTAATAAAAAAAAAATTAGAGGGCTGGGATTTGAAAAAAAAGAGAGGAGAATAAAAAGTCAGAAAAAAAATTCAGGTCGTTGATTTGAGGAAGGTTGTTTGTGATAGTTTTGGGAGTTAGTGCCTATGAGAAAGAAGTGCGGAAACGACAAGGTTTTGTCTTTTGAATGTTCGGGTGATTGCGAATTGCAAATATTAACACCGTCGTCGGTCGTTTCCACCGTACTTGTCGGTTACGCGTAGGTAACCCGCTCCAATTATTGGGGAATTAGAAGGTCGCTGGTGGCTCTATAAAAGGTATCGTGAACTCTCTTTCTTTGTTAATTGTTCAATCCTGTTACAAAAATTGTTTAGTTATATTTAATACGTTCAGCAGTTAGTTGTTAATTGTTCAATCCTGTTATAAAAATTGTTTAGTTATATTTAATACGTTCAGTAGTTAGTTGTTAATTGTTAAATCCTGTTACAAAAATTGTTTAGTTTTATTTAATATGTTCAGTAGTTATTTGTTAATTGTTAATCTTGTTAACTTTTGTAGATTAAGTCGGGTAATTTTAGGCCGTTAGGTTAAGTATCTTTGTGTTCGTTAATAAATTTTGTTACCGCCGTTAAAGCGACCTTATTACCCGTCGTTAATTATTATTTATTCGTTAGTCCACGCTATCTCTCCTTCGTTTGCACCCAGGACTGCGAGCGAAGGACCGTTGGGAAGTGTGGGCGAATTACTTCGTCTTGGTGGCGCCCATCCTTTTCCCCCCCGTTCAATAGAAAGAGAGGTAAGTCCCTTACGCGCCGGCCAGTTCCCCCGGGTATTTCAAATACCAAAATCGACCACGACCACTCCACTGAGCCAGCCGTCGTGCAACTGGTCCCGTGTCCGCTTACTCTCTCTTTGGGTCAATTTAGGCCCGTCGCAAATTTGGCGCCCATCGTCTTGAGGCCCTCGAGTTTGCTTATTTTTGCAGTTAACCAAGTCTTCTTGCGTATTTGTTGGAAAATTTAAATTATGTCTTTAGCTTCGCCTAAGTCGGCGATGGAGAACACGCTCCAGGTTTTGTTGAGCGGATATAGGTTTAATGTGGATAGACTGCTGAAGTCAGAACTAAGTTTTGAACTTTCAGTTCGTGGTATCCCCTCGGACTCCACCGTTGTTAACTTGAGGAAGTTGCTGCGTAAGGCTTTGAACGCCGAGCGTGACAACCCAAACATATTTCGTCCCCAACATATGTTTAGTTTTGAGACAGATGCCGCGGCCATTGGCAATGCATTTGAGTCGTTAACTATTTTGTTTGATACTGCGGATTTAAGTAAAGCGGCCGTTATCTGTGAGACAAAACTAGTTCATGTTTTCAATCGAATTAGAAGTTCGGTCCCGGAAAACGGTGCGCAGGCTCTGCTTAAGGCGGATTGGTTCGTGTCGCTTCGTGATTATGTTTCGGGCTTTGAAACTGCTCGATTATCACTAGATAGTTCTGCTGCGGTTACTGATACCCCAGATTTGGCTGAGGGTTTAGCAAAGTTGAATATGTCGGTTTCACAAGAGTTGGTTACGACCGATGCTGCCGTCCCACCTGTGATAAACTCTTCTGCTTTTGTTGAGGCTGCTCCTTCGGCGTTAAATGTAACGGCCCCTGGTGCTGTTTTGGCTACTATCGCTCCTACATCAAACAATCAGTCCGTTTCGGATCCCCCATTGGTTTCGGTTTCATCGCCGAGTTCAGATTATGTTAAACCTATCCCAGTGGTAAAATGGGGTATTTCTTTTAAAGGTGATAAGTCCCAATCAGTTAACGCGTTTCTAGAACAAGTTGAAGAGCTTAGCGTAGCTCGCAATGTGTCTAAGGAACGTTTGTTCCGGGAATCTTTTGACCTTTTCAAGGACAAAGCTTTAGTTTGGTTTCGAGCCAACAAAGTACTTTGTCGAGATTGGAATGAACTAGCTACCGCGTTACGGGATGAATATTTACCACCGGATTACGATGATGTGTTGTTAAGAGAAATTGAGCGTCGCACTCAAGGTGCTAACGAGTCTTTAGGGATGTATGTCGCGATTCTTACCAACATGTTTTCGCGATTAACCGAAAAACTTTCTGAAGCTAGGCAGTTGAAAATCGTGCGTAGAAATCTCACTCCTTTTTATCAGACGCACTTGGGTTTGTCTGAAATTACGTCGTTTCGCCATCTGGCAAGATTGGGTAAGGCGATTGAGGAGAAACGCTCCCAAATTGAAAATTATGTGCCCCCGGTTAAACGTAAGTCTGACTTAGAGCCAGACCTTGCTTATTTAGACACTTATGGTGAATTCTCAGACAGTGGGATGGGAAAAACCTTCCATCGTCCTTCATCCTCTCCTGCGGCGCCTTCTGCTCGTTTTGCTGCGGTGACTACATCTCCTGCACCCCGTGACGTCGCGCAATCGTTGCATAGGTCCAAGCCTTCATCGTGTTGGAACTGTAATTCACCCCGTCATTTAGCTCGGGAGTGTACGGCTCCGAGGAAAGCTTCCCTGTATTGTTATCGTTGCGGTGAGCCAAACTTTACGGTGCTTACCTGCCCCAAATGTGCTTCGAGTTCGGGAAACGATCGTCGAGGTCAGTGAAATACGGGCTCGCTACCTCGCATGTCTTTCGAAATTCGTCCCGTTACGTTCATGAGTTGTTGTCGGAACGCGATAGACTGTTTATTAAAAATAAAGTGTTGTTGGATTTTATCATCGAACATGCGCGCGACGATGAACGTCCGTATGTTACTGTAGACATTTGCGGTACTCGGATTTTCGCGTTATTGGACTCTGGTGCTACGCGCACTATTATTGGTGGAAAAGGTTGGGATATTTTGTCTCAAACCGGATTTAGTATGAATCGTCGTTTTCGTTCTGGTTGTGCGTTGGCCAATGGACGTTCAATTTTGGTTGCCGGTGCCGTCGATCTTCCGATCAATTTAAGCGGTCGAACCGTAATTATTACTGCCCTTGTTGTCCCTGATGTATCTCCACTGCTGATCCTAGGTATCGATTTTTGGAAAACCATAGGCTTTGTCCCTGATGTGTTCCGTGGAGAATGGCGCTTTTCGAATCCTGATGCTGCCACTGTGATGTCTGTGTCGTCTTCGGTAACGCCTGTGTCAAAGTTGACTGACGAACAGAAAATGGAGTTGAGCTCCTTAATAGATGAGTCCTTTCCGTCGATTGTCCCTAACATTCTTGGATGTGCTACTAATGTGTCGCACCGGATTGTAACTACTTCCCCACCCATCAAGCAGCGCTACTACCCTGTGTCCCCTGTCGTACAGCGCCAGATCGACGAAGAATTGAAGACGATGCTCGATGCGGGCGTCGTGGAAAAATCGAACAGTGGTTGGTCTAGTCCCGTACTTCTAGTGAAGAAGAAGGATGGAAAATTCCGATTTTGCGTGGATTTTAGAAAAGTCAATGCTGTCAGCGAACGTGATGCGTATCCCCTCCCCTATGTTTCGTCGATTTTGGATCGCTTGGGTAATGCCCAGTACATTACCAGCCTCGATATCAAATCTGCGTATTGGCAGATTCCATTGGATCCCGACTCCAAGCAGTACACTGCTTTTACCATCCCTGGTCGAGGATTGTTCCAATTTACCCGCATGGCTTTCGGTCTTCATAACGCACCTGCAACTTGGCAGCGTTATGTGGACAAGGTTTTGGGCCCTGAGCTCGAACCGTTTGTGTTCGTATACCTAGATGATGTTATCATCTGCACCCCAACTTTTGAGAAGCACATGGATGTTTTGCGCGAGGTGTTAAAAAGACTAAGAGACTCCGGCCTCACCCTCAGTAAAGACAAGTGTAATTGGTGCTTGTCTCAGTTGACTTATCTCGGTTATGTAGTCAGTGACCAAGGTTTATCGGTTGACCCTCAAAAGGTAGACGCGATTTTGCGTGTCCCTGCACCTAAGTGCGTGACAGAAGTACGTCGCATTATCGGTATGGTATCGTGGTACCGCCGGTTTATCCCGAACTTTTCATCGATAATCTCACCAATGACTGCCTTGCTTCGGCGTAATCACCACTTTTTATGGACAGAAGAGTGTGATTTTGCGCTAAAGACCCTTAAGAACAATTTAGTGAGTGCTCCCATCCTTACTTGTCCCGATTTTTCTTTCCCTTTTTCTGTTCAGACCGACGCATCCGGGTACGGAATCGCGGCCGTGTTGACTCAAGAAGTCGATGGGGACGAGAGGGTCATTAGTTATTTGAGCCGTTCTTTAACGAAACAAGAGCAGAATTTTTCGGTCACTGAGAGAGAGTGTCTCGCGGTAATGTGGGCCGTGGAGAAGTTGCGTCCTTACCTCGAAGGGTCGCATTTTAAAGTTATTACGGACCATTATAGTCTTGTTTGGTTGGCTAATTTAAAAGAGCCTACTGGTCGTTTATGTAGATGGGCAGTGAGGCTACAGCAGTATGATTTTGAAGTCATACACCGTAAGGGCAAAGACAATATAGTGCCTGACGCGTTGTCGCGTGCAGTTCCGGTCCTCGCCGCTGTGTCGGACGGAACAGTTGTTGTAGAACCTTCAGTGAGTGCGATTGACATTATAAATGCGACTGATATGGATCGCGTGGCTGGCCCCGACAAGTGGTATCGGTCCATGCTTGCGCGTATCGCGAATAAACCGAATTCATTTCCGAAGTGGAAAGTAGAAAATGGTGTTCTTTATAAACACGTTCCTGCCGATTATCCAGACTTACGAGAAGAAGTTGATACTTGGAAAGAGGTCTTGGCTGACCATCGCCGACGCGATGTTATCCGGTCTTGTCACGACGAACCTACCTCAGGTCATTTAGGCATTCGGAAAACTTTAGATCGAGTTGCTCGTAATTTTTATTGGCCAAAAATGAAATATACCGTCACTAAGTATGTGAATCGCTGTTCCATTTGTATTGCTCACAAACCAGAGCAGAAGAAGCCGGCTGGTTTAATGGTTCGCCATCCTGTAGTTACGAGACCGTGGCAGATGATCTCTGTAGATCTTGTTGGGCCTTTACCCCGGTCTACACGCGGATATTGTTATATTTTGGTAGTGGCGGATTATTTTTCAAAATTTTCGCTATGTTTTCCCTTGCGTGCCGCTACTGCTGCTGCCGTGACGCGACGCGTTGAAGAGGAAGTCTTTCTGATGTTTGGTGTGCCAGAAATTATATTGTGTGATAACGGTGTTCAGTTTAGGAGTCGTGAATTCCAGAACATGGTACGTCGTTACCAAGCTAAGATTACTTTTAGTGCTCTTTATCACCCTCAAGCGAATCCAGTTGAGAGAGTGAACCGCGTACTCAAAACTATGCTCGCTTCTTATGTCGCTGATAATCACCGCACTTGGGACAAATATTTGGCACAAGTTGCTTGCGCGATGCGGACCGCCGTTCATGAAGTTACCGGCGTAACGCCTTATTTCGCGAATTTCGGTAAGGAGATGTGCATAAACGGTAGCGCAATAGAGCCGGATGACTCTGAATCGACAGAAGTGTCGTTTGGAGATCGTTCGAGGATGAAAGGACCTAAAGACTTCCAATTGTTATATGACGATATTGTCGTGCGGCTACAGGCCGCTTATGAGAAAAATAAGCATTACTACGACCTTCGTCGTAGACCCGCAAATTTCCGTGTTGGGGATTCGGTTTGGCGTCGCAATCACGTCCTGTCAGACGCTTCGCGATTCTATAATGCGAAACTTGCCCCCAAGTTTGTGGGCCCATTTATTATCAAGTCACAGCTGTCAAACGCGACTTACGAACTCTCGGATGAATCCGGAGATATTCGTGGTGTTTGGCATGCACAAGACCTCAAGCCTACCCCGGAAGATTAGTCCCGTCGTCATTTTATTTTAATTTTCTTTAGTTTAGGTTGTTTCGTCCCTTTAGTTGCTCCTACCCCACCGAAGTGTTTCTTTGGTAAGGGGGGTGTGACCTTCGTTTCAATTTTTGGACGCATTTTTTTTTAATTAATAAAAAAAAAATTAGAGGGCTGGGATTTGAAAAAAAAGAGAGGAGAATAAAAAGTCAGAAAAAAAATTCAGGTCGTTGATTTGAGGAAGGTTGTTTGTGATAGTTTTGGGAGTTAGTGCCTATGAGAAAGAAGTGCGGAAACGACAAGGTTTTGTCTTTTGAATGTTCGGGTGATTGCGAATTGCAAATATTAACACCGTCGTCGGTCGTTTCCACCGTACTTGTCGGTTACGCGTAGGTAACCCGCTCCAATTATTGGGGAATTAGAAGGTCGCTGGTGGCTCTATAAAAGGTATCGTGAACTCTCTTTCTTTGTTAATTGTTCAATCCTGTTACAAAAATTGTTTAGTTATATTTAATACGTTCAGTAGTTAGTTGTTAATTGTTCAATCCTGTTATAAAAATTGTTTAGTTATATTTAATACGTTCAGTAGTTAGTTGTTAATTGTTAAATCCTGTTACAAAAATTGTTTAGTTTTATTTAATATGTTCAGTAGTTATTTGTTAATTGTTAATCTTGTTAACTTTTGTAGATTAAGTCGGGTAATTTTAGGCCGTTAGGTTAAGTATCTTTGTGTTCGTTAATAAATTTTGTTACCGCCGTTAAAGCGACCTTATTACCCGTCGTTAATTATTATTTATTCGTTAGTCCACGCTATCTCTCCTTCGTTTGCACCCAGGACTGCGAGCGAAGGACCGTTGGGAAGTGTGGGCGAATTACTTCGTCTTGGTGGCGCCCATCCTTTTCCCCCCCGTTCAATAGAAAGAGAGGTAAGTCCCTTACGCGCCGGCCAGTTCCCCCGGGTATTTCAAATACCAAAATCGACCACGACCACTCCACTGAGCCAGCCGTCGTGCAACTGGTCCCGTGTCCGCTTACTCTCTCTTTGGGTCAATTTAGGCCCGTCGCAAAGTGTAGGAAGTAAGCCAATAAAATTTTTTAAGCGTTTTAGATTTATGTAAAGGGAGACCTTAGAAAGAAAAATTGAATTACCGAACTAAGAGGAAAAGGGACAAGGAGCCAAAAGGAGTCATTACGCTAGGCGGGGTATAACATTTTTTTGATTTTAGATAAGGAAGTAAAATAACCATAGGTACCCATACACATAGGGTCATTAAGGGCAGTAGGGAAACCATTTCCAAGAGGGATGAGTAGAATATTGGATGGAATGGAATGGATAAGCAATGGATGGATGGAGAGATGGAATGGTTAACAAACCATGGTGGTTTTGCCGAACATGGAAGCCACAACTTAACAACAAGAATCGCGAAAAGGGAAAAGGGACTAGTGATATCCGATTTGGGCCTGATCACCCCATTGAAGGTTATTACATGGTACTCCTGACTACCACTTCACGATTCTACATTGTTTCAAGTTATATATCTCGAGTTTGGATTTGAAATGGGAAATCACAAATATGAGCAAAGAAAGCGTTCATTCAAATGGATGAAAATGGTAATAATTATGGGTCAACCAATTAGTAACACATTGCTATGACCAGGTGACCACGGATAAACCCCGTCAATAGAAACGTTTGTAAATATAATGTAAATAAATGTAAACCTCGGCTAGATGAATTCAATCGCATGAAACTTACCTTATCTCGGCTTGGGTTAGTTCCGGAATCAAATCTGTTGATACTGAAAAATAAGATTTTTGGTTCGGAACAAAGGTGACAAAAATAATTATCCGTTTTAATATCAATTATAATTTTATTGTATCAAATGTAAACTGGATTATTTTAGTAATAAAAGTTCTTAATATTATTGAACAATTCCTTAAGATTACCCCAATTATTAAATTAAATACACGTGGTTCATGAAATTTTATAACCGCACTGAATTTTATTTTTAAAAAGTTAAATGTGAAAGTACCTTTATATCTGTTGGTGATTTTCTTGTTCGCAATTTCATTTACCATCAAACTGCCGTATCATTTCTTGTCGATGACCTCGCCTTATCACAAGTAAATTCAGATTATTTCTCGTGCTGTAATTACACCGCGTGGTGCCTGTGACAATTTTTACCAAAAATATTCGCAATCACTGGATATTTTTAATCAAATTTACTCTTGTGACACGTAAGTACACTAGTTTTACAATATTTATTAATTTTCTTCTCGTTTTAATTAAATTTTTCACTAATTACAATAATTTTTCTAGGAGCACTCAAATTTCAATACGCCATCAACATAAATCAAACGGGAAGCATCTCGATTGTTTTACCATCGCAAGGTGTTGCATATTCACTGCTACCTTTACCTTTACCTTTACCTTTACCTGATATGTATTTGATGGAGCATCCCGGCGCAGCCGGCCTTCTCCTTCATCTGAAAGAATACATTAATGACATTGGAATTTATAGAGACCGGTGGGTCTCTGGAAATTGGCGCTTGGCGGACTGACTGGTAAAAACCTGAGCTGTGACTGTGAAAATGTAATATGAGAAGAAAAAGAAAATTTTTACGTTTGCCGATATAGTAGAGTCCCTAATTCGAAGAAAGAAATTATGAATTAATTTCTATTGATGACCTCGAAGTGATTGGCTTCTACTTGGAACTAGTCAGAATTGGCGACTAGTGGGATTATAGTGATACTATGGGGGGTGATTTATCGAATCTTGTGAAAATTGATCGAAAAATTACACAAATCTAGTGAATAAATTCACTTTCGAAGAGAATTTGTGTAAGTTAAACCTATGAACATACATTAGTCTGTGTGGGGGTGAGTTATGGTCAGGAGTTGTCCGTGGTCAGCAGTGATTTGGGACGGGGAATGAAAAAGTCGGCTGGGTTGTATTGACCTAGTTGATTTACTAGTGAGTTTTCTGAGAATTTGGATTTGTTGTAGAGATTGGTGGCATGTTTACGATTAAGAGTGTTAATGAGGTCTAGTTTGGCGTCTGCATGTAGTCGCCTGTTAGTGACGTAATAGGGGGCGCTGAAAATATCTCGGAGATTTTTGTTTTGGATGACTTGAAGTTTATTTATGGCCCTGGGGCGTGCATATCCCCAGACAGGGGAGGCATAAATCATTGTCGGGCGGATTATGGCTTTGTATAATCTTAGTTTGTTAGCGGGGGACATGGTACTTTTTGCGTTCATGAGGACGAACAATCTATTGAAGAGGCATTTGGCTTTACCGGTTGCGGAGGAAATGTGAGCGTCCCATTTGAGGCGCCGGTCCATGGTAATGCCAAGGTACTTGACCTTGGTTTTCCAGGGGATTTGCTCCTCAAACATCCAGACACTGGAGTTGTGAGGCTTGCAACGATTTCGAAACATGATCGCGGAACTTTTGCTCGAGTTAACCTCGATGCGCCAAGTTTCGTACCACCTTCCGAGATCGGTGATCGCCTCCTGGAGGCGGGTTGTGGCTATGTCCGGGTGGATTGAGAATGTGTATATTGCAGTGTCATCTGCATATAGTGAAATTTTTGTTGCGGGATCTAAGGGGGTTGGAATGTCGCTCATGAAGATGTTAAACAGTGAAGCTGCAAGGATCGATCCCTGGGGGACCCCGGAGGTGATGGGGCGCTTTGTGGATCTGGTGTTCATGAGTTTGACTTGGAGATTTCTGTCGTGAAGGTAGGAGGCAATAAGTCGGACTAGTGGAATTTGAATTTTGGATTGAAGCATTTTGAACAGGAGGCCTTCGTGCCAGACCTTATCGAAAGCTTTCGATACGTCGAGTAGCACGAGGCCGGTGAATTCTTTTTTGTTGAGTGCCTGCGTGACGTGCTCAACTAATCGGAGGGCTTGGTGGGTCGTGCTGTGTCCAGCACGGAAGCCGAATTGTTCGTTTTGAATAATACTGTTATCGAACATGGCTTCTTGGAGACGGGTGAGAATGACTTTTTCAACTACTTTTCCGATGGAGGGGAGCAGGCTGATTGGTCTATAGCTTTTCGGAAGTTTGAGATTTTGACCGGGTTTGGGGATTACCACTACGTCAGCGGTTTTCCATATTTGTGGGTAGTAGTTGAGCCGAAAACATGCGTTAATTATGCCGGTGATGGCAACTTTGGCTTTTTGGGGGAGTTCTTTGAGGGCGGTATTGGTGATGCCATCGGGACCTGGGGCTTTCCTCTTTTTGAGGCGTTTAATGGCAATGGTAACCTCCAGAAGGGGGGCGGGGGTGATATGTGTGTCATCGGAGGTGTTTAGGGTGGTGGTGACATAATTTTCGACCGAATTAATGTGGTCTTGGTCTAATCTTGTGGTGTTGGGGGAGCATTGAGCTTGGAGGCTGTCGGCGAAGATTTCAGCCTTTTCAAGATCGCTCCGGGCAATAGTGCCGTCAGGGCGGGAGAGAATTGGGATGGTGACTTTCTTTTTCCCCTGGAGGGCGGCGGCCATGCGCCATGCGGACATGTCTTTAAATGATAGGGAGTTAATGGTGTCTAACCATTCATTGTCATGAAATTCTTTGACTTTAACGTCTACTTGCTCTTTGAGCCGGTTGTATGACCTTTGGTCATCAGGGTTGCGAGTTCGCCGGGCGAGTTTCCTCGCTCGGTTTTTGGCTCTGATAAGATCTTTGAGGGAGGGAGTGAGTTTGTCTCTGACGTCCGTGGTGTTGACTTCAAATGAAGTTTCGTCAACGGATTTTTTGATGTTGTCTTGGAAATTGGCAATGAATTGGTCTAGGTCAGTGGGGGACTCAAAGAATGGGATTGGTCCAAGGTTTTTTGACAGAGTGTCTTTGAAAGAGGTCCAGTCTGTTGTCGTTCTCGTGGGAGGGCCTTTTGGGGGTAACAGCGGTCCAAGTGTCAGGAGGACCGGGTAGTGATCTGAGTTTAGTTCTTCGCTGGTGGAGATGTCGTATTGGAGTTGTACGTCTTTAAAAATGGCTATGTCCAGAATGGACGGCGTACCTGCGTTAGAAAAGTGGGTGGGGGAGGTGGGAGCGATGATCGCGAAGTCCAGCTCGTTTGCTAGTGAAAGAAGGTCACGTCCTACATGGTTTGTGTGTTTACACAACCAGTTGGAGTGTTTAGCATTGAAATCGCCGGCGATGATCTTCGCGTCGGGGCCTTCGAGGAGGGTTTCTAGGTCCTCTTTGAGGATGCGTTGCTGAGGGCGATTATAGACGGAGGAGATTTGCAACCAACCATGATGTGCGGTGTGGATGCTCACCGTGGTGACTTCAAGGTACTCTAGGTCGGGGGTCGGTATTGCAACGTGTTCGATGGATGATTTTACGTAAATTGCGGTTCCGCCGCCGCGTCCGTCACGGTCATTCCTATAAAGTGAATAGCAAGGGAGTTTTGCCAGTTGGCCAGCTCTGAAGTGGGTTTCGTTGACCAAGATTACGTCAAGGTCGTGATCGTGCGCGAACACGAGAAGTTCATTTCGTTTGGCTGAAAGGCCGTTGGCGTTCCAAAAAGCCATCTGCAAAGTGGTGGGTTGGAATCTGGGTTTAGACATTAACGGGTGTGATATTAGTGGCTTTGGCGTTCATGATTATTTCAATATTGCGGACGAGTTCGGCATTGGCATTGAAATTACGGAGTTGTTCAAAAATTGCTTTTGTTTGTCGGGAGGGAGTCTCATCGTAGGAGGTGGTGGGCGTGGGGGTGGCGTGAGTTGCTTCCCTGTGAGGGGCATGCCGACTAGCGACTCCCAGATAGGAAGGTCGATTGAGGCCTTGGGAGGAGGGGTAATTGTAAGTGGGGCGGTCAGCGAAGCGGGAAGCTGCTTCGCGGGCTGAAAGTTCTCGCCTCTTGGGCTTAGGGAACGAAACGCAACCTTTGTAGTTTGCGGGGTGGTTTCCTGTGCAGTTAGCGCAGGTGGCTGGGTCTTCACGGATTTTTTGACAAGCCGGAGTGAGGTGATCCCCTGCGCATTTAACGCATTTGGGTTGGGCGCGGCAGAGGGTTTGGGCGTGCCCGAACCGTTGGCAACGGTGGCATTGACCGACCTCTGTACGTTTGTGGGGGGTTTCGGTGCGGGTATTTATGGACAGGACCGATGTCATGTCAAAAAGTCTCTTGCCATCTGAGTTGTGGGTTAGATGGACAAGGTATAATGGCATAGGTTTTTTGTCGCGACCTTGGCGCATCTGAATAACTGACTGAATTTCAAAGCCCTGTTCTACAAGGTCTTCTTTAACTTCTGCAGCAGTGATAGTGATTGGGAGCCCTCGAATGACCACTTTTAGTGGTTTGTCCTGAGGGAGAGAGAAAGAGTGTGAGGGGAGGGATTTTTCCTCAAGTAAGCGGCTGAGGGCCCGGTAATCTGTCTCGGTGGCCGGCTGAATTGAGATGCCGTCCACGAGCGTGCGGATTTTAGTGGTGGCAATTTTTCGGTCACGAATCATTTTATTGATGGCCGGCCAGTTGTCCTTTGTACGGAGGACAATTGGAGGGATTCGGCTGGAGGAGGAGTATGTGGTGCGGTCTGGGTGTGAAGCACCCTGGGTGTCGGGTTGGGAGTCGGTGACTTCCATACCGTCATCGTCGCGCTCGGTTTGGGTGTCGGTCGGGGGTTCCTCTACGTCCAAACAGGCGAACCTGTTCTTGGTAGCGGGTTCAGAGGTTTGGCTGTCGCTACTTAAGTTGGAGCGGGCCCGTTTGAGGGTGTTTTTGTCTTTCGGAAAGACGAAAGTATCTCCACCGGTGGAGGTGGAAGCTTGGGCTTCGGGAGTCGGTGATGGTATTTTAGAAATGCGGGGGGATGTTCGGGGGATGATCGCGGGCTTGACTGCTGGAGTCGATAGCCGGGGTTTCGGGATGGCCGTTGCCATCAAGGGTTTGGGTAGAGCGGGCTTCTTTGGCTCTTTGGGCTTGGTTTCCGCTTTTTTAGAGGCGGGGGTAGTCGTGGGGTTGGGGTGGGGGGTCTTGGCTAGTCTTTTCCCTGAAGGGGCGACTGGGGTGGTTTTAGTGATCGTGGGGGGATTAATGGAGTTCGCGGTGAAGAGAGCAATGGTTTTGGACATCTCTGCAATTGTTTTGTTCATGTCACTGATTTCGGACCGTAATCCGTCAGCGATGTCATTTGCCCGACTGGCGGAGGCTTTTTGCTCTTTGAAAAGGGCAAGGAGTTCGTTAAAAGAGATGTTAGTCATGTCGTCGTTTGTCGTCATAGTGATCAGGTAATTCAAATAATAAAAATAAAATTTTTAAAATTAAATTATGTTGCGAAATCTAAATTGATAAAGTTAAATTTGAATAAATTTATATCTGTGAAGCAGCTGATTCTAATGAATGCAAGTTTAATTTTTAAATCTGAAATTTAATTAAGTGTTGTGAATCAACCTTTATTTTAATCTGAGTGAACTTGACAATTTAAAAGGAAAGGAATTTGTTGACTGACAAAATTTTTGTTAGGTTGCGATAAAAATATAATCTGTAAGTAATCTAGGTCAAGTTCAGTTCACTAACCTTTGTTGCGTATACTACAGTAAACGTCGCCTGATGTCTTGAAGGGGGCGGGGGCAAAAGAGCGCGCGACCGTATGTTAATTGTGACGTAGCTGGCTACGTCACTTAACAATGGCGGGATCTTTTTGCCGGGAAAATACTGGGAGGGCCACTTAAGTGTTTTAAAACACTTGTCGACCAAATTTAAATCGAAAAAGGAGCTTGATTTAACACTTTCACTTCTATATTAAATTATCGTTTAGAGAACAGTAATAAAAATTACTTTTTGAACTTAATTCGTGAAAATTAAAGAGCGCAAAAATTGACGTGCGGTTAGTTCGGATGCTAGATCGGAACTGCTGCTACCTTGATTCTTCAAATTCAATCGGTACAAAAATCGATATTTTGGTAGGTTGACCTCCATCTTGTTAACCGCGAAAATTTGAATTGTCTTGAAAATTAACTTTTGATGTATTTTACGTTGGTTCATCATTTTCTGCACATTATTGTTATTCATTGGTGAAATTGTTCTAACATGGATTACCGTATAACCGTTCACTGAGTTTATGAAGTACTACGTCGGATTATGTAAAGTTTTTTAATTATTAATTTTAACGTTAACAAATTTTATACTAATTACGCAATTAACAATATTTTTACCTGAATTATGATTACTTATATTGTCAAAACAGGAAAATCAAATAATAATTCAGTTTAAATATTTGACGATACGCCTCTGGTTAGTGAAAGAATTAAAAATGTAAAGAATAGCAGAATGATTAAATTGATAGCGTGGGCATACACGTGCAGGATGTGTGGCTAAGGTGACTGGACCCAAGTGCGGGTGTGCGGAAATGGTAGTGAAGAAATAGGAGCAGTATTAGAATAGGAGTGCAAATGAGAGGTCGTGGGAGATAAATGGAATAAGGTGGAAAAAAGTTAAGATGGGGTTTGAACGGATTATGTAAAATAAGATGTTAATTTGTAAGTAAATTTTATTATTATTATTAGTTATAGATTCTGTTATTTTGTGTAGTAGTACTTTGTTATTTAATATATAAAAAGAAATTGAGTTTTGGGCGTAATTAATTTATATCGTTTGAGTTACACTACCCTTAGTTGACGACATTAATTGGTCGTGACAATATTTAAAAAAATTGATTTTAATGAATTTAACAATATTTCAATTATACGGATATTAAATGTTTACATTTTAAATTCATTTTTGTTAACACCTGTGTCCCGTTAATGTACTTTTAAATTAATTTTTTTATATTGACCTTGTACTTGCTATTCGGATGGAATCTCTCCATACTTGATTAGTGCGTTTCATGCAAAACCTTTATTATTAAACTAATTTTGAAATTTTTGACGTACGCCTCTTTATTGACGTTAAATCCGCGGGTCACAGCAATATCTATAACCACCCCTACACGTCATCGTCTCTAGTCTAATGAACAGTAAAAAATGTAATAAAAGTTGGAAGTCGCCTAGCCAAGTAGGTCAATTTTTACAAAATAAAAGAAATAACCCCCGAACTTTAAAAAGTGAAAGGATAATAACAGTGCCGCGCGATATTACAAGTTACAGAACTGAAATGTTAGAAGATTTCAAAAAAACTCAGAACGTGAAAAAATAGAAAGTGCTACGCCAATAAGACTATTCCGACAAGAGTAAGAAGAAAAGCTTGCAGAAGGAAAATAATAATGTGCCAAAAAAGTGATAAATAAGTTTAAAAGCAGAGTAATTAAAATTGAAGTGAATAATAGGTAGTTTAAATTATGTTATATATTACCAATAGGGCCCTAAATTGTAAAAACAATCCATACAGAAGAATCGGTGATGTTTGAGCTCAAAATTATAACACCTTTTCACCACCTTCTCTATGGATCGTTAATCCATAATCAAAATGTTTAAGTCAAATGTTTAATGTTTAAATGTCAAAATGTTTTAAGTATAATATGAAAGATATGCGCAATAAGTAAAGAAAAAAAAATCCAGCCAAAATGTTCGTAGAAAAGAAAGGCAATTGAATAGGATTTAAAGGATTTTTATGAATGTAATGAAATGAATGAATTTAAACGAAATGTATAGGTGCAACTAACAGCCAAATATGTGTATTAAACAAAAATAAGGCAAACCATCAGTTAAAAGTTAGACACCAATTAATGGAAATTGTAATTTTAAAATATAGGTACAAAAAGTAAAAAGTAGATCCAGCCAAAATATTTGTAATAAAAAATAAGGCAATTAAATAGGATTCGAATAATATTTATGAATGAAATAATAGGGATGAATTTAAATGAAACGATGGTTAAATAGTAAAGGCACTATAATAAGTCAAAATAAAAAGGCACTTAATTGAAAATGTCAAATGTAAATGTAAAGGTAAATGAATTCCAAATGTAAACGATGTTTAAGTGTATGTAAATTTCAAATGTAATTAAAATAAGTAATAGGATTAATTTAATAAATTAGGGTAGGACTCTCTGAGATACAACAATTAATAACATTACGCATAATAATATAGAAATTTTTTATTTTTGGAAAAACGTATTGAATAATGCAAGTTCAGACAGATGTAGTTCTGTAAGTCGAAATAATTGAAACAGTTAACCACTAAACCAAATAACGTTACGACATCAAATGTTTAAAAAGGTAACGACCACATTAATAATAAATATCAATAATCCCTACATCATGTAATTAGTAAAAAAAAATTACGCAAAGGCTATCTGAACCAACTGAGATATAGCCACAAAATATAATATAATAAAAAATTAGCAAAGTGGGATAATCTTAAAGATATTTTTAAAATAAATGCTGAAATAATTATAAAGAAAGATATGACTTTGAACTTGAATTTTCAATACGATTAACTTGTAATTTTCATAAATTTTTTTTTCCATTATAATATTGTTGTACTTTAGAGAGACGTGAATAATAAATAATATTAAGAATTTTTTTTTAAACTTTTTGTCAAAATTTTTATGTTTTTGTATTGATTTGAGTCAAGCCCATGTAACGAATTTTTGCATTGCGTTACTGAGTATATTTATTCCGCAACATCCTGTATACGCATTTTAATATCATCGGAGATGGCACGCATGTATGTTAATGGCCGAAGCCATTAGCATTTTTGGTTTCTGACGAGGGACGTTCAACTCGTGCAATTTTTGCTAATTCTTTTGATATAATTAATGTTTTAGTTTTATAAACATTATTATTAGTTACTGTTACGCGTTAGCGGAATTGAATAGATTCAGTACATGTAAGTGGCAATATTTTACAACTTTATTTCTAACGAAATAAAAACTTTTAGCACATGCAAGAGCTGTCATATTTTACCTATCAAGTTTAGCTGTCAAATTCAGTTACGAAATTCAATTATTGGTTTGATATTTTCCATCCACTGTCAAACAAGGTTACATGTCAACAATTATAAAAGTTGACTGCTGTTATTCAAAATTTACCACAACATCAGAACCCTCAGATTATTTCAACATCAGATAGCCAGGGTGTTTTGTCTGCCAAATCAAGTTCCAATTGCTTCATTCCGAAACCAGTCGGCAAAGGAATCAATTTATTATCATTCAACCATTGGTGACTGCAGGTGGATTAGAAGGGAACCCGCAATTGTATTGCGTAGTATTAGGCATTGTAGGACCAAAGAGCGCTGTGAGGTTTGTGCCATTAATTTTTTTTTCTTTTAATCAATACTGCAGTGAATTGCTACACCATATTTATATTTGTTGTATCACAATTGCTGTTTGCAATTTTGATTCTGCCTTTGACTTGGTAGCATTAATCATTAATATCACTGACTGCTTGTACTGTGCATTCAAAATCGATATTTTAATTTTTAATAAACGATTAATTGTTTTTGTCATTGGATTTATTCTTCCGATAAGTGATTACCTGAGGATTCTGAACCTACGGCCTTTTGCCTCCGCAAAATTAAGAGCTGGTTTTATACGAACATCAGGGTATACGTCTGTCATAGCTAATTTACTGTTGATAATTGTCGTTATTGACAGATGTCAGCTTGCGCTACTTCACACTCCTCAAGTCTCATTAGCTTGTTGTGAGCTACGAAGAGCGAAAAAGCTTACACCCATTGAAATTTTTATTTTGAAACGACTTGGGGCAGCCGTTTTTAGAGGGGGGGGTTGTGTCATATTTATAATAAAATAAAAATATTAATACACGACTCGCCTAATGTGCATAACATCATGTATGTGTAAATACATGATACGCCGGATGTGTTGAGTAGTGAGATTGATAGGAAGTTTTTCTTTAGTCGGTAATTGAAGTTAAGCCAGTCAAGTACGGAACTTGGAAGTGTAAAGATGTTATAAAAATGTAGTTACAATGGGTTAGAAGGTTTCACCCCCAAATAATCATGTAAGTAGTGAAGAATTGAGAGTGCGTTCCTCCCCCCACTCCAATTTTTTCAAGGTGGGAGGTGACTCCTCCCACTTTCCAAGGTGGGGATGACTCCACCCACCACCACCACGCCCACTTCCCAAGGTTGCCACCACCACGCCCCCTTTCTCAAGGTTGCCACCACCACCACCCCCCTTTCTCAAGGTTGCCACCACCACCAAGCCCCATTTCTCAAGGTTGCCACCACAACTCCTCCCCGCTGCAAGGTCGAGGTAACTCGCCCCCCCTTTTCAAAGACAGTGGGTAGGAGACGCTTTCAATTGATGGATAGTGTATAAGGTTGAACACACCTTCCGGTAAAATGTACATCATTGACCCAATCAAATAGTAAACCACCTCTTCAATCTAAGCTCATTGGTTTACGTGAAAAATATAATTCATACACACAAACGCATTTTATATCAGCGGTTTTCAAAAAGTTTTAACATTTTAACATGATAACAAGACAAAAATTATTCTAAATTTTAAATACTGCTGACATAAGATTAAAAATTGTTGCTAATTAACATAACGATTTTAAATTAACATAGCGATTTTATTTTAATTTAAAATATGGAATTAACATATATGAAATTAATTAAAAGCATAATATAGTAATTTGCACGCATGAAGAAGTTAATTAAAAATTATAAAATCTTCATGCATGCAAATCAATTTTAATAATTACATATAATTTTGCATAAATTGCATTTATATAATGTAGTTGATACATTGTAATCTAACTTCATTGAACGCGTTTATAAGCATAAAATTTTATTCTTAAAATATTAACATAAGTCAATTAAAAGTTTAATATATTGTTACTACATTAATTAAATGCATTTATATACAATTTTACGAGTGCATCATACGTTGAAGCGTATAATATTTAAAACATAATTACACATAATTTACATAATTAGTTGACCCTACATGTTTGATCGTGATAACAATCTGAATACTATAATATATAAGAGCGCAATTGAAGTTAATAATTCGCAGTTCACTACCGTTTGAGTACAAGGCTACACAACTATTTGACGTGTGCACAACACATGCAAATAGTTAAAAAGTGATTAAAAAGTTAAAAAGTGATTAAAAAGTGATTAAAACATCGAATTAAAAATGTTCAAATGCATAAACTGTGATAAATGTTTCTCAAACAAATATAACTTAAATAGACACAGCAAGCAAAGCTGTAATCAAAAAACAAATGGTGAGTTTTATTTTTATAAAAATAATATATGCTTATAATTCTTAATTAAAGACAATCCATCCACAAGTAAAAAAAGGAAACTGGACGGTACATCAAATAAAAAAACCTGCTCCACTTGCGAAAATTGCACAATATCTAATATATGTAGTCATTTTAAATCGACAAACCATAAAAATAATTCCTTAAAACTAATTTCAGAAAATATACATGCAATTGATTCAGCTTTTAAAAATCGCATTAAGACCTATCGAATTACAAACTCAAAAAAAACTCATAGCATCCTTAAAGATTTTTTTAACGATGTATTAAACGATATAAATAATTTAATCACTAACACTTTGAAAACACATGTTTCTATTAAAGTCAATGTCATACTTTTCGCTAATTATATACAACAGACTAAGAATATTACTGATTTGAAATCATTTGGGACGCGAAATCAAATAATTACTCAATCATCGAATTTGCAAGATGTTTTATCGATATTTTTAAATGCCTTAAATTTAAAAATGAGTGAATTTCAGGAAGTTGGTTCGGGTTGGGCATTGAAAAATATTGTATATATCGAATTAAATATTAATAAATTTAACCCACTACATGCCGGAAACTCTTTTTTAGAATTACCAAAAGCAATCATAGCTAAACGCGCTATTTTAAATATTCGAAATTATGATGACGACTTTTGTTTTGCTTATTGCATTTTAGCTGCATTTCACCCCCCAACAGGTTTGGCTGAATCACCTGAATCATATCCAAAATTTTCAGAAATTTATAATTTCGATGGCATTAATTTTCCGGTAAAATTATATGACATTGACAAATTTGAAAAATTAAACAATATTAGTATTAATGTTTTTGGTTTGAGGAAAGATGATAAAACTAATAAATTACAAACAGTCGGACCCTACCATCATACTATTTTGAAGCGCACAGCGCACGTTAATTTATTATTAATAGACGACGACAACTGTAAATTTCATTATTGTCTAATAAAAGATATGTCTCGCCTAGTATCTAGTCAATTAAATAGGAATAACGGTACAAAATATATTTGTGATGGATGTTTACAATTCTTCAATTCGAAATGTAAATTAGATAGGCATTGTGAGTATGATTGTGGACATGTGAGAGCTAATCTGCGTTCAAACCAAATAACAAGAGTTGATAAATACGGGAATAATGTATTGGAACATATTTTAAAATTTGAAAATATTGAAAATCAACTTCCGGCTCCTTTCGTGATATATGCTGACTTTGAAAGCTTATTAGAACCTATCTCCAATGCAACACCACCAGACTCAAATTCTTATACTCTTAAAGTAAACCACCATGTACCATATGCATTTGGATACTATATCAAATGTAATTTTAATAATTCTTTTTCGATATATAAATCATATAGGGGGGAAGACTGTGCTTCAAAATTCATGGAATATCTAGAATCAGATGCTAAATTCATATATAAAAATTGTTTAAAAAATGTAAAACCGATGAATCCACTAAATCAGATTCAAATAAATGAGTTCAATATAAGTGAAGTGTGTCACATCTGTGAAAAACCTTTCTCAACCGGTCAGGAAAAGGTGAAAGATCATTGTCATTTAACTGGAAATTATAGAGGTCCCGCTCACTCGATTTGTAACTTACATTTTAAAAATTCAAATGTCATCCCAATTTTTATGCACAATTTATCAAATTACGATGTTCATTTATTCATTAAAAACTTAGCGATGGATAAAGAAAAAATTGATGTTATTGCTAAAAATAAACAGAAATACATCAGCTTTACAAAATATGTATTTGTTGATAGGATTGTTGCTGGGGACAATGTTAAAACCATTAACATGAAACTCCGATTTTTGGATTCTTTTAAATTCATGTCAACTTCATTAGAAAAATTAGCTAAAAATTTAACCAATGAAGACTGTGTTGAAATTAGAAAATTATTCCCTAACGACAATGAATTTAATTTAATCCGAGAAAAAGGAGTTTTTCCTTACACATATATTGATAGTTTTTTAAAATTGGATGAACCACAACTACCCCCTCCGAAAATGTTTTACAATGAACTAACAAAGGAAAACATAACAAATGCTGATTATCAGCGAGCGACAGCTGTTTGGAATACATTTAATTGTAAAACATTAGGGGGCTATTCAGATATATATTTGAAAGCTGATGTACTACTCTTAACAGATTGCTTTGAAAAATTTCGTCACTCAACGCGCGCGTCTTATGAGTTAGATGCTGCAAAATATTTTACATTACCATCCTTAAGTTGGAGTAGCATGTTGAAGTTTACTAAAATAGAGTTAGAACTTTTAACAGATATTGACTTACTTCATTTTTTTAAAAAAGGAATTCGCGGAGGAGTCTCTGTTTGTGTTAAACGGAAATCAATTTCAAACAATGTGTATATGAAAAATTATGATTCGATGAACCCGTCAAAATATATTTTGTATTTGGATGCCACTAATTTATATGGTTATGCAATGCAACAATATTTACCATTTGGGGGTTTTACGTGGCTAACCAGTGACGAAATTTGTAATTTGAATATAAGCGAAATTTCAGACACGTCAGATTTCGGCTACACATTGGAAGTTGATATTGATTACCCCGAAAGTTTACATGACTTACACAATGATTATCCGTTTTGTCCAGAAAATATAATCTCACCGAATGGAAAAAAAATTGCTAAATTAATACCAAATTTATTTAATAAAAGAAATTATATAATTCACTATAGAGCTTTGAAACAATGTTTAAAACACGGTTTAGTTTTGCGTAAAATTCATCGTGTTGTTAAATTTAACCAAGCACCTTGGTTAGCTTCCTATATAAATTTGAACACTAAATTTCGAAATAATGCAAGTTCAACATTTGAAAAAGATTTTTTTAAGTTGTTAAATAACTCAATTTTCGGGAAAACGATGGAAAACGTCGAGCAGCGGAGAGATATTAAGTTATTAACCCATTGGGAAAATTGTAATAGTTGGGGTGTTGAAACTTATGTAGCGAGACCAAATTTTAAAAGTTTAAGCATATTTTCAGAGAATTTAGTAGCTGCAGAAATGAATAAATTGGAAGTATTATTTGATAAACCCATATACGTAGGGTTTTCAATATTAGATATTGCAAAAACAGTTATATATGAATTTTATTACGACTTTTTAATTCCAAAGTATGGACAAAACGTGTCATTGTTATATACAGACACAGACTCGTTAATTGTGGAAATTGAAACGGAAAATGTTTATTCCGATATTAAACAAAATTTAAATAGATTTGACACATCTAATTTCGATATTACCAATGTTTTCAAAATTCCTAAAAATCAATCAATATTGGGTAAAATGAAGCTTGAATATCCAACACAAATTATTCGCGAATTTTATGGAACTGGCGCTAAAGCATATTGCATAATTTTAGATGATGATGAAACAATTAAAAAGGCGAAGGGAATATCTACTTCAACAGTAAAAAAAGATCTACAATCATTAGATTATAAAAACACTGTTGAAAATAAAATAGATAAATATTGTAAAATGCTCGTTTTTCAATCAACCAACCATGATATGTTTACTGAATTACGAAATAAAGTAGCGTTATCATATTTTGATGATAAACGCTATTTTAAATCTGATTCATATACCACGCTGGCTTGGGGGCATTCAGACATTAAGCTACATGAACTTGTTAGACAAATGGGCGAATATGTGAAACAAACGTAAAAACCATAAATTTTAATATTTAATCTGTTCTCGGCTTTTAATTTGATTATTGAGTAATGGTTAAAACAGCAACCCCACCACACACACACACACACACACATACACGCAATTACATGCGCGCGTCTACTAACATATACTATATATAGCAACAAGTTGTAGCAGGACAGTCAGTAACCAAAATGGCAAAGATTTTGCAGAACATACAAATAAAAAACGGACTTTTGAGAGATTTGTTGGTGACCAACCACGAATCGTTGGATGGTTAGAAAAATTATTATTGTTTTATTCAGTTTAATATTAACTATTTTTTTTTTAGAATTATATCATAACAGAAAAATTGCTGTAAAGGATGGTGACCAGTCTGAGGAGCTTCCTGAGAAGGATGACTCTATTAATTGTAAGAAAGACACTATTATTATTATTATTATTTAGATTAGTAACTTATCGTTTCTTAGTTGATGCTGCTGATTTTGTCAATCCACACCTTCTGGAGGAGGTGAATAAGCTGAACAGTCATCTTGCGGAAGCGGAGGATGAGTTTATCAACGAGGAGAACGACGAATTTTTCACCATATTATGTAATCAAATGGATGAGTTTGATAGACATAGGAAAAAGGAACTGGTTGAAGCTGATAGACGGAGGAAAAATGAAAATATAACACACATAAGAAAAAAAATTAAGCAATATGAGCTTAATCTCTACCTCGAGGGGGAGAAACTTAAACGGAAGAAGTGGGTTTTGGAAAGTTTGAGAAAGATGGAGTTCGATTTAGAGATGGAGCTCTGAATTGTATAATTTTCTTTCTTATTATTTCTTTGTATTATATTATTATTTCTTTCTTATTATTATTATTATTATAAATAAAAAAAAAAGATAATTTAATTTATGATTGTTTATTTAAAAAAAATTTTCCCCAAACATTTAAGATAGTTACAAAAATCGGATTGGTATAATTTTATATCACACAACTTGTTTACTATTGATCCACGAATTGTGATTTTTATCCAAACCCAACCATTTAACAAACAACTTATTTTTTTGTCTTTTTAAAACTTTTTCAACCAAATAAACATCTTGGTGTTTAACTTTCTGCAATTCTTGTTCATAGAATCCACCTCTAATTTCCTCGTTGTTTATATCTGTAAGAAGATATGTTCTTGGTAGGGTTGCTTTAACTTTAGAAATTTTAAATATCTCATTAGACCATGCGGGGGTGTATCCTTTCGAAAACGCGTGTCGATATTTACTTATTCTAACACTATCACCGATTTTAAATTTGGGGTTTTTCGGATCAATAACTTTCGGGTGATTGTATACCGTCTTTAGAAGTAATTGTTCATCTTTTTTGGTAACGTTTATCGGTTTTAAACCAGTTGTTGTATGCTTTTTAGAATTATACACATCAACTAGTTTTTGTAAGATATCCAACCACCGATAATTTCCTCGAAAACTAAATTCTTTCCACATCAAATTTTTAAGCGTTCGATTAACTCTCTCTACCACTGACGCTTTTTTTATCGAAAATGTACTATAGTGATTTATTCTATATTTCAACATTAATTCCCGAAATTCCTTATTATAAAATTCTTTCCCCAAATCTGTCTGCAAATTATCAGGTGTGCTTTCTTTAAGTATTGACTTCATAGCAGCAGTCACTTCTCGTCCACTTTTATTTTTTAAAGGTTTCGCCCATAAATATTTTGAGAAAACATTAATTACAACCAATATAAATTTGAAACCTTTATTACTAGACGATAGTTGACCAACATCTACTAAATCTGCTTGGAATAAATCAGTCAATCCTCTAACTAGAACAGATCTTCGTTGAAAATTTTTACGAGCTGATCTGTGTAACTCGTTTACAACATCTCTTTTTATATCCATCTTTTAATTAATGTATTATTTAATAATTTTTGCTTCTCGTAACTCTTCTTCAATGGATGCGATTTCGTTTACATGACCATCGTGACCAGCAGACTGTGAAGCTATTAATAGTTTTAATCTTTCGATTATCTCATTTACATCGTCAAAATACACATAATCTTTTTTCCTGTTGTTATATTGTAAAAACAATGGATGTTCTAGAAAACCACCAAGCTTTTTTTTCTTATTTCCAGTTACACCCCTAGCTCTTAATGCAGGTTCAATTATTTGTCTATACTTGGATGTAGCGTTACCATTTATTTGAGCATCAGCTGAATAATTTCTACGAAATAGATTGGTTCTACGTCCAATGTCAATATAGTTTTTTTCATCATTCTCATGATACCCCGACGGTTGTTTTTTAAATAAGAGTTCGTAAAGACCTGTGGTTCCTTTATATTTTAAAGGTTTAGGAGTGTTCGGTACTTTGAGTATAATATCGGATCCTTCAAAATCAATTAACGAATCACCAATAGAAAATTTAGCAGTTTCCAAATTATGTTTCACCCCATAATTAAAATCAAAAACATCTTCCCTATCTCTTATCATATTCTCAACATAATATCTGGGTAAAGGTGCACTAAAATTTTCTAAATAATCTTGAAATGCTTTCGATTCAATCATATCATTAACTTCTTTAGCTGTTTCATTATGAACCCTACTATATTCTTCATCAGCAAACATAGGATGTAAAATTGTTTGATTTAAATCAACATCATCAGGTTCATGTTGGTGAATCGAATCATCCTTTAAAAATGTTGGTTGTGATTTATTAATTTTCGGTTCCACCTCAGATTTACGTCCATATTTTTTTTCTTTGATTGGTATGTTGATATCAATTTCCGGTTTAAGTTCATGTTTTATTTTAGATTCTTTACCAAATTGTGAAACTATTTCTTGTAAAGGTTTCGTAATAGGTTTATACTTTTTAAATAAATCTAAATTTGATTGTGCGATATCCGATTTCAAATTTTTATATTTCATTTTCACGGCTTTTCGCGCTTGAATAAGATCGTGGGTTAAACGTTTATTCATCGCGGATGTTTGAAGACTAAAATTATTTTACTAGATTATACTATTATATTTATTTTCAAATATAAATAAACGTATCAAAACCTTTTCTATATCGTCCATTATTAATATCACAAGCTTTATCGATAACTAACATCCCATATTTATCTTTCCAACATATATTACATAAAGTTTTAAATTGATTAAATGTCATATCGACCCCCACATGATCATCATATACATGTTTTAAATTTGTGTTATCTTGTTTAAACAAAACTAGAAAATTTGCATTGTCTCTTATGAGTTGCTTAGGAATTTTGCTATATGTTTGACATAAGTAGAAAGAATCTATATTCTTATGTCTACCAAAACTAAAATATTCCCTCATAATATCTTGGTTGGTGCACGCAACATCATCAAAAATAAATATCGAGTTTGGTTTGATTTCAGTAGGTGACGGTACATCCTTCTCATTATCATATTCAACATAACCAATTTCTTTTAGTGGTTTCAACACTTGTTTTAAATATTCATATTTTTGTTGAAACAATGATTTGGAATATATGTAAATATTTTCAAAACGAAGTCCGTTGGGGTGGAGAAGTAAACATAGAAAGGCATTTGTTTTTCCACAACCAGAATAACCAACAATTAGACCCATTTTTGAGTAACATCCCAATAAAACGCCGTGTTTAGGAAAGGATGTTATTTGAACATCCTGATTTGTTATCGGTAGCTGATGATGATGCTGTTTCTCTAAACGCATTGTTACATATGATTTTGATTTTATAAATAAATCAGTTTTATATATTCTGCAACTATTGAAAATGTTGATGACCGGATCAGTACCGTACCAATACCGCAGCGGTACCGCGACGGTACCGTGACGGTACTGGTTCGGTAGTCACCGATTTTTCTTAAACACCGCAGCAGTACCGTCACGGTACCGTCGCGGTACCGTCGCGGTACCATCACGGTGCTGGTTCGGTAGTCATCGCTTTTTCTTAAACACCGCAGCAGTACCGGCACGGTAATTAATGATGTTCTTGTTATATAACATAATAATAACAATAACAAGTTTCAGTTAACATTTGTAATGCAATGTTGATACATCGAAACAGCGGTGGTGGATTTGTTAATAATATAATTAATAAATTACCATTTGAATTACATATTCCGGGGTATAGGTATTCATTCTAAAATATGTTGTTGATTATGTATAAGTTAATATTTTTTCTCCTAAGATTTTGCGGTCCTGGTACAAAACTACGTCAGCGTTTAGTGAGGGGTGATTCTGGTATTAACCAACTAGACGAAGCCTGCAAAGAACACGATATCGCCTATTCGAATTTTAAGGATATATCTAAAAGACACGAGGCAGACAAAATACTTGCCAATAAAGCTGTAATAAGATCGCAATCAAAAGACTCATCATTTGCAGAAAAACTTGCTGCATTAGGTGTTGCGGGGGTTATGAAAGCTAAAGTAAAGTTGGGGATGGGTTGTGAGAAATCTAAAATAAAATCAGGGGGTGGGTATAAGAAAAAAAAATCTAAAAGACCATCGTTTAGACATGTTGTGAGAAAAACTGCCAATGTTTTACGTCGAAGTAACAGTTCAGACTTATTAACCAATGCGAGAATTGCTCTTTCAACTATTAAACAGAAACCGATGAAACCACGAATAATTCCAATACCTAAAACTGGTGGTTTCTTACCACTAATTCCAATATTTGCAGCCTTAAGTGCTTTGGGAGCTTTAGGTGGTGGTGCTGCGGGTATTGCAAAAGCTGTTAATGATTCTAAAAGCGCGAATGAAAATTTAAAAGAAGCACAGCGACATAATAAAAGCATGGAAGCTATCGCCATAGGTAAAGGTCTTTACTTAAAACCATATAAAAGCGGACTTGGTCTATATCTAAAACCTTATTCAAAAAACTATTAGCATCGCTACCAAAACGACCTCTAACCAACATCGATTTACTTCGATATAGTAAGAAATTGAAAATTCCACATTTTAGAGGAGTGTTTATGAAAAATACTCTACCGAAAAAAATACATAAGTATGAAAGTGGAATAGTTAATTTGGAGGAAGATTTTAAATCTGGATCTCATTGGACTGCTTACACTAGACATAATGATTCTGATATTTCATATTTCGATAGCTATGGAAATCTAGCTCCACCTCCACAATTAATAAAATATTTCGGTAGCGATAAGAACATTAAATACAATTATGATAGATATCAAAAATATAACTCATTCAATTGCGGGCATTTGTGTTTAGACTTTTTATATAGACACTCCACTAATTAATTTACACCAGTGTTAAGCCAGCCACCAACACCATGTCATATGTAATCAGTGTAAACGGTAATAGTTCCGAATTGTATTCGGAAATTAATCCTATTATATATACTGATGATGGTCAATATGTGCTAGCATTAACAAATTTTGAAACTTATAACACAATACATAATGTTAAGGCTGGATGCAATAAATTTTACTATGGAGATGATGCTCGTATGACTATTCAAAAGGGTCAGACAAGTATTGAGACGATTGTTAAAGCAATACACGCAAGAGATAGTGATGCTATTTCGATTGTTTCGACAAATAATAATAATAAAATAATTGTAAATTGCATATCCTCTGTTAACTCGAGTAAAGAAGATAGTGTGTTAAAGGAACTTAATTTCTATGAGAGTAAAGAAAAAAGTAATCAATATGTGTTGGAGTTAAAAAATGTAATAATTTACATTCCTCAACAAGATAGTAAGTTTTACTATGGAGATGGAGATGATGAATATGTAAACTTCAAAGTTTCACCTGGTCTTTATGCGCTCGATGTTGTTCTAAAGTATTTAAAATCAGAAATAAATAAGAAGAAAGTACCTAATAAGTTCATCATTACGGAAAATGAAGTGCGTTTAAAATCATTACTCACTAAGGAATATACAAATGATTTCAAAGAAGATTTAGGATTTATTAAACAAAAAAATGGAGAATATGTATTAGATTTATCTAAAACTAAACATCTCAACATATCGAATAAGAAGAGATTCTATTTTGGAGTAGAAAAAACTGTTGAAATTCCATCGGGGGCATATGAAATCGATGATATTCGATCATATTTACAAACACAATTAAGTAATGCTAATGTCTCTTTAGAACTCACAACAAATACTAATACCTCAAAAGTAAACATTAAATGCACAGAACGTATTAATTTTAACAAAAACGATAGTATAGGACCATTATTGGGTTTTGATAAGCAATACATCAAGAAAAACACTCAGAAAGTATCTGATCACAGTGTAAATATTTTATCGGTGAACACCATTTGCATTGAGTGTAATATTACTACCGGTTCATATAGAAATGGAAAACTGAGTCACGTGGTACACGAGTTTTTTCCAATAGTTCCACGTGGATATAAAATAGTTGAAACCCCATCTAATGTCATTTATTTACCTATAAACACTCAATCTATATCAAATATTTCAGTTAGAGTAATAGATCAGAACGATCAGGTTATAGATTTTAACAGGGAAGAAATATCAATGAGGTTTCATTTAAAAAAACTTTAGAAATGGTAATCCAGTATTCAAGAAGTGCACGTCAACATTATAATGTTGCTTATAAACGCCTGTCTAATTTAAAAAGCGTCAGTCAAAAATCTTCAGCAGGTGTGATAACACCAATCAATAGAGCGTTTTTAAAAGCTTTAGGTTATAAAGTTCTTGTGTAAAATGGGGATTTTAGATATTGCAGAAAAAATTATTGAAGATAATTCGATTACAAATGCCGAATTTCACACACATCAACCATATGCTTCCACATCATTTGACAATAACGATGAAATTAGAATCCCTATTCAACAGCTGGATGCATATACGGCACCCAGTCTAAGTTATCTTTATATCGAAGGCACTCTAAAACATGAAGATGGTACCACATCTACAACAGGTCACTTCATTAACAACGGCATAGCATTTTTATTCAGTGAAATTAGATATGAGTTAAACGGAGTTGTGATAGATTCTTCTAGAAACTTAGGTGTTACTTCTACTTTAAAAGCTTATCCATCCTACTCTAGAAACGAATGTTTAAAATTAAAAAACGCTGGATGGGAACCCCAAAAACATTTAGAAATGGTGTTAAATCAAGGTACTAATGGAAATTTTAATGCTTGTATACCTCTAAAAATGATTTTGGGATTTGGTGAGGATTATAACAAAATCATATTGAACGCTAAACAAGAGCTAGTGTTAATAAGAAGTAATAGTGATACTAATGCAGTAGTATCTTCAAAAGCCGATGAAAAACTCAAAGTTTCAATCAATAAACTTTTCTGGAAAGTACCACACATAGCTGTTTCCTTGGAAGAACAATTACGTTTAACTAACTTTGTTGATAAAAGTTTAGAAATCCCAATAGCATTCAGATCGTGGGAACTTCATGAATACCCCCAATTACCTCAGACAAATCGTCACTCGTGGACTGTAAAAACTACTACTCAAGTGGAAACACCTAGAATGATAATAATAGCATTTTCAACAAATAGAAAAAACAAAATTGATAAGGATATGAGTAAATTTGATACTTGTGATTTGGTAAATTTGAATGTTTACTTAAATTCTGAGCGCTACCCATATGATAATTTAAATATAAACTATAAAAAGAATTCTTTCTCAATTCTATATGAAATGTTTGCAAATTTTCAACAAATATATTACGGTAAAGAAAACGAACCAATGCTTACACCTGAAGAATTTAAAGCTAATACACCAATGGTCGTAGTAGATTGTACTCGTCAGAAGGATGGTCTTAGCAAAGGACCAATTGAAGTAAGAGTAGAATTTGAGAGTGGGGATAATATAAAAGCAGACACAACCGCTTACTGTCTAGTTCTTCATGATCGAATGTTTAATTATAATCCTCTTACAAATTCTGTGAAGCAAATATGAGTAACGTGATGGTATTGGATGTTCAAGGGTTTAAAACAAATAATAATACATTTTTACCCAAAGAATTAGCTGTTTATGATGGTTCTAAAACAGCTCATTTCATATTTAAACAACCGTTTAAGTTTAATGACTTAGCACCGGAGTATCAGAAACAGGCAAACTACATAATGCATAAACACCATGGAATATTATGGGAAAGCGGTTTTACACCTGTTCATAAATTTAATGATATTATTAGGTATTTAACTTTATCCGTTGATGTTGTATACATTAAAGGGTTGGAAAAGTCCTTATTCATCAAAAAAATAATTAATAAACCTGTGGTAGAGTTGGATGAACAACCTGCTCTAACATTGGACAAACCATCCTGTTTTTTTCATTCAATGAGTGAATGTATTTGTGCACTATCAAATGTATTTCATTTATATAATAATTGTATTATGCAGTAATAAATTTGATTTTTTTATACGTTTTTTTTTTTTTACTTAATTATCATCCTATTGAATATATAAGCAGTTGCGTTAAAACCATGGTTGGGTATGCTGATGAAAGACTCCGCCGTTTTTCGTTTAGAGATTGGAAGTATCCATTTGCTAATCCAAACGCTTTGGTAAAAGCTGGTTTCTATAGTTTACAAAATGATGATGATAATGTTCAGTGTGCGTTTTGCACAATCATTATTGGTGGGTGGGGAGTGGGGGATGACCCCATGATAGAGCATAAAAAGTGGTCTCCAAGATGTCCTTTTCTTGAAGAAGATTTTCCCAACACATTCCTCAAATATTATTCAAATGAAGAAACCCGCCTTACTTCGTTTAAAAATTGGAAGTCTCCATTTGCTAATCCAAACGATTTGGTAAAAGCTGGTTTCTATAGTTTAAACAATGATGATAATGTTCGGTGTGTGTTTTGTGCAATCATTATTGGTAGTTGGGAAGCTGGGGATGATCCTATGATAGAACATAAAAAGTGGTCTCCTAGATGTTCTTTATTTGAAGCAGATGTTTGTGGGATGTATGAAGTTTTCCCCAATTCGATACCTGACAATATAAATATAAACCTGAAAATACCAGTTGAGGATCGAAGTGATATCGATCGATGTTCTAAGAGATCTAATAAGGTGTTTAATTGCTCATCATGTATATTACAATAATGTAACCAATAAGTATTGTGTGTTTGATGAAATAATAATAATAATAATAAAAAATAATTGCTTTATTTATTTATTTATGACTACATCCTTATTTGCTAAAATTACATTTTTTTTACTAATTTTGTAATATAATATCTGAAATGATATATTATGAACATTAGAAATAAAAACAATATAGTGCTTAATATTCCAGACACCGCAATAAAACTATAATTTGGATTCGTTAAATAATCAGAATTATCAAGAATCGCATTCCAGGAGGTTTCAACAATTTTTGTTGCGTAGAACATTTTGAATTTATAATATAAAATATCACTTTTTTCAGTTAAATTGATGATGAATGTGCAAACATCATCATTGACATATGTAATATTCATTGGAGTCCAGAGACATTCTTTTAATTTATCGTCATATTTTAAACATGAGTGTACACCTCGCACATTTCGTGGGCAGATTGTATATAAAGTTCCATTTAGAATCAACGTAAATAACATAAGTGAGTCCATGTTGCACTAGTTATTGAATGTAACTGACTAAATCATCATTACTAAACCATTCTTATTCTCCTGAGATTTATGAATCTCCTTAGGAATTTGTTTGATTTCATTTTCTGTTATAAACTCAAACCATCACTTCTACTTCACACACACAAGAGCTATTGATTATAAATATAATGTGTTGATGTTGGGATTGGATCACATAAATAATAATAACGGCAATAAATCTAGATTATATAAAATTTATTTTAATATCCTGTAAATATATATTCTAACATTAACATTTAATATTTATATAAACTATTCTTTAAAATATTCTAATAAATTATACTTTCTAACCATGCCATATGGTAGAAACTCTTTCAAGCTGTATAAAACATTTTTAAACCCTTTCGCTATTAGTATTCGAAAAAACCCACCTAATGTTATTGTCTTTTTTAAAAATTTATCACATATTTCAACACATTCATCATATTCTGCTGCTTGACGAGTAGCTTCCTCTAGATTCGGATATCCAAGTCTCATGCCATTTGCCCCATTTTGAACGTCGAAAGACATATCCTGTACTTCACACATATATCTTGATACGGCTGATGGTAAATCTACAGCTGTTGGGTAGTGTCTTGCAGAATATGCCATCCACATCCTACAATTATTTTCTTGCATTAATAATTCCAACATCTACAATGATTTTTTCGGGTACAAATTGAACCATCTCCATCAGCGTGTGTGCTCGTACACCATCAGAGTTTACATTTATAAAGTTAAAAATATTGGATATGTTTTCCGTGGGGTTTAAATTTTTAACAATATTTGAATAATATGCGTCAAAGGATTGATTATGTAGTATTGTTAAATATGAGTTAATCAAGTTAGATAGTCCCCACAACCCGTCAACAGTTTCAGCACCCAAATAAACCCATCGATCTTTATCTTTATATAATTTTAATAGTTTTTTATTTTGAAACTTTTTGGTAAATTCAATTGTAAATGTATCCAATATAGAACACCATTTTGTATCTTCTTCTTCAGTAAAAAATGTTGAAATCATCGGTTTATAAAGTAAAAACCGTATCCAATCGTCTTCGTTTAATACAACCTTATATGAACATTTCGCACCGCTGATTGTGATGCTAGGTCGTAAATCAACTTTAGATAGGCCGATGGAGATGATTTTAGAACATGAGTTATTTAGTGGATATGTTTTTCCATTTAAATATTCCACTATAAAAATAATACCAATGATTGTAACAATAAATAAATAAATATTAGACTTACTTGTTTAATTTGTTGTAGGTACTGTGAATAACAAACTATGGTAAACGTTGTTTAATATTAAGCAAACCACTCAATATATATTGTGAGCGATGTATGGTGGGGTGATTGGTGAAGGTGACCTTGTTTTTCGGATGCGTGCGCAACCAATAGCTGTGGGGTGACCTTGAAGGTGACCTCGAGACATTCACATTGCACGTACCGTTAACAGAATGATCGAGGGTGACCTTGAAGGTGACCTTGAGAACTGGGGCGTGGTGGTGGCTGCAACCTTGAGAAAGGGGGTGGTGGTGGTGGCAACCTTGAGAAAGGGGGCGTGGTGGTGGTGGTGGCAACCTTGAGAAAGGGGGCGTGGTGGTGGTGGCAACCTTGAGAAAGGGGGCGTGGTGGTGGTGGTGGTGGCAACCTTGAGAAAGGGGGCGTGGTGGTGGTGGGTGGAGTCATCCCCACCTTGGAAAGTGGGAGGAGTCACCTCCCACCTTGAAAAAATTGGAGTGGGGGGAGGAACGCACTCTCAATTCTTCACTACTCATGTAAGAATCAATTTTAAGTATTAGTTTAAGATGTATGTAAATATTCGTTGCTAGTTATTTAAATAAATTATGTTAAAATTTCGGAACCGTTTTAATTCAAAAAGGTATAAAAGATTCCCGTCACAAAAGACTCGTGACAATATTATTAAAAAAAGATTTAAAAAAAAGTATTGCATTCCTTTTCAATTATATAAAATTGTGCATAATTAACCTAAATTGGGCGGTGTTATGCAGAAAGCTACCAAGCCACGTCTGCATAAATCCGAGATAATTAACAATTAGTACAGTATTAAATTAAAAAAATAAGGAGGTAACTTCCTGAAGAAATTTTTTTTTTTGCACTTAGGCATAATTTTCTTCTGTTTTATCATATGTGACTGTATATTGTTAACTCAACATTTTTGGAAATATTTACATATTTTGTGGGTTGGTTGGTTTCTGCAAAATTATAAATACCTAATATACAATACGAACAATAGAAAACATAGCAGATAATGAGAATTTTTTTAATGATTTATTAAGCAATAATAATTAAACAATTAAACAATAAACAAAAACAATAAAAAAAAATTAAAATAAATAAACAAAAAAAATAAACAATTAAACAATAATAAAAACACGAAAGTGCTAAAATAACATTATTCTATTTCAAAATCTAAATTTTGAATGTTAAAGCCGTCAATATCTTCGTCGATTCCAGGTGCGCTTCTTAACGTATTATAAAATTGTATTGCATCACCTGGTATAAGATGCAGAATGGATTCTATATCTTTTAGTTTTGCTGGCGCTATTGGTTTTCCGTTGGGCCATAAAGGTAGAAGTTCATTAGTAAAGTTGAACGATGGCCGTCCCCTGGTCGATTTTTTATATTAATTACTAAATCATTGTTAGTAAAATCATCCATTTTAATGTAAAGAAGAAAAGGATCATTAATGGTCATTTTAATTTGCCTAATTTTAAACCAATTTACTTTTTCTTTATTGTCTGTTAACTTTCTGTTTGTGATCTTACTTTCCAATCTACTAGTACCATAAAAATCTCCTTGTTCCATCTCAGAAACTATTAGTGGTTTCTTTTTTCTGCATGTTTTCATAATTTTAGTGTAATCTTTTGGAGTGTATAGCCTTTGTTGGTGCTTTAATGCCGACTCGATGTCGCTGAAGTCAACATCATTAGGAAGAAAACTGTGGCCAGAATATAAAAACTTTAATGTGATGCTTTCAAGTTGTTCCGATTGATGCAAAATTGTTTTTAACATCAATGTCATCTTAATGTTTCTATTCTGGCCACCACACGAATCGCTCCACAAAATAAGGTGTTTGACATCTGGTGATAAATGCATTTTGATATGCTTAACAATGCAAGAGCCTACTTCCTGCGCTCCCCTACCTGCCACTCCCTCAACCCAGACATAACAATATCCCCTATCCTCCTTTCCGCTGTGTATACCGGCATTGTAGACCCAGAGTTGCCTTTTATAAAAAATTATGTTAGTTGGTATTCTGGGTAGTGGAAGTGTTTTCTCTAAATCAAAAGTTATGCATTCGATTTCTTTTTCTTGCTTGGCATTTTTGAAATCTTCCTTTAAAAGCTTTTGAGCATTTTCAGCAGTTTCTATGTGTTTTCTGTGTTCCTCTTTAATTTTCTGGTTTTGCTCGACATTTTTTTCATTATCTGCTTGTATTTTAAAAGAATCACACTTGTTACAAGTATCTTTTTTTAAAGGTTTAATACGTAGATTAAAGTTGTTGTAAAATATTTTTTTATAATATGCAATACTCACTGGAGCTTCCTTTTCTTCTTTATACAAATCGTACATCTTTTGTAACGTCATTTCTGGAGGTAAAAATTTTGCATCCGTTTCTTGTCTGCTGTAATGCGACTCATACTTTGGAATTTTATTAATGTGATCAATGACAGATTGCATTTTTTCCTGCGAGAGTTTATTGTGCCCACCTTGCTTTTTTCCTCTTTGGTCGAGCAAATCTGCCCTTCCATTAAACTTTTTAAGTGCAGTATTTACACGAAAAGGAGTAATTGATAAAGTCTTGCAAAAAGTTTCTCGGCAAACTCTGCAGTTATTAAGTGTATATACTCTAGAAAATTTTCGTTTGTCAATATTTCTGCCATATATCCTTTTTTTTGGTCTTTCTGCCACACATGCGGCAATAAATGTTGTCTGGCTATCATAGCTTCCTAAAGACCAGTATCTATCAAATTCTTTACGACGTCTTATCATATCAATATTTTCAGCGCATTTTAACTGACAGTTGCAGTGGTAATCATTAAACTCTTTTGGCACTATTTGTTTACCCTTGCTATTAAAATAAGAGTTATTGCTATTCTTATTTTTTTTTCGGTCAGCTCTATTTTGTTCTGTATATTTCCGCTTTCGCCCTTTCTTTGGTCTGCCATGGTTTTCTTTCATATTTTCTGGCAAAACTTCGGCAGCCTGTTCATTAATTCCGGGCAAAACTTGTGCCACCTGTTCATTATTTTCATCGCTACTATCACAATCAGATGATAATGCTTCAGATTCATAAGTAGGATCTTCATCTGCATTATCTTCATTTGCGTTATCTACATCTGAGACGTAGTTATTGTCTTCATGAGTAGTCAGCAACTGCGTGACAATATGCATTTTAGTTTTACTTATTTGAGTTTGAGTTATTTATTAAATATTAAAAATTTTTCACTTATATAGCATTTTCATTTGGGATTATCCCTTTTAAGCCGGATTATCTGTTTTGCACAAAGCAACCAAACCACATGGATGCATACTGCATATCTAAGCGTAAAGCAAATCTGCTAAATGATTCACACCAAGTGGGTTGGTTGCTTTCAGCAATCCGTATAACGTTGCATAGCTGTTATGCCGAATGCTTTCCTGACCTTTATAAAATTAATAAGTTATCCTGTGGCTTGGATGTTTTCAGCAGAATGTATAATGAACCTTACTGGCTCCGTACCTTCAATAATTGAAAAAAAAAAATGTGGGTTGGTAGCTTTCTGCATAACACCGCCCAATTAAAACTATCACCAACACAACTTTGATAGCAAAATAGAGCACCTTTATTTCCAAGGCGACTCCAGTTTTTCTTTCACCCTGTTTCATGAAAGGTTGCTAGTTTTAGCAAGCATGTCACGTTATCAAATTTTAATATTCTTTTTCGAACTACGACAATTTTCTGTTTCCAAATATTATATTCAATTATTTCCTACAGTCATAATTTTAATTTTTATTTCAACATTCACAGAAACTACCCCTATTATACTAATTTATTTGTTCAGATTTTGACAAGAAGTAAACAATTTTAAAATTAAAAAGTGTTCTGAGAACACATGTGGGATGCAAAGTGGTTTTAGTGAATAGAAGTAATACAAAAATTCAATTAGTTTCACAGAATTTTTAGTCGCCTGAAATCACTTAACGTCATATAGTACCATTTGAAGAACAATAAATTAGTCTATTTATTGCCAGGTTTGAACGGTTTATCGTCACGTTATATCTTGTTCAATTCAATTTTCAGTTACGTATAGAACCAAATTCTGTGATTGGCTTAAGGAGAAATATGTTAATATCATTGGTTCCCCTATTTTAAAAAAAGATTTCTTAAATTTTAAAAAGAAAAGAATGAGGATTAAGTTGACAAAATCTAAAGAGGTTAGATGTAAAATTTGTACATCTTACGTAAAAATCAACTTAGTCATATTTATACAATTTTGACTATTTGTTTCAAAATTAATCAACGACTAGAATAAACCAATAATAAGTAATCAACAAATGTGCAAAAAGCCAAAATGTAATAAATTATATTCGCTAATAAAAACGCGTTTCAAATGGTAAAAACGGAAATAATTTGAATTTTTCCTAATTGAAGTGAAGCGAGAAAATTATAAATAAATTAGTTAATAAATGTGTGCGACGCTAATACAATAATTTAGTTTATACAAGTGCGAAATAAATAAATAAACAATATTAATTAAAAATATGTTTCCATTGTGAGAACAAAGACAATTTTAAACTTTTATGAATTGGAATAGTGCAAGAGTTAAGTAATTTACCCAAAAAGACTTTAAAAAAATTTCAATTTGAGTCTTAACAATTTATTTGAGTACTTGCAGCGATTTTAGCATACAGAATAATACTGACTTACAATACAATTATTACAACTTATATTTAGTAAAAAATGCTTATGTTAGTAAACAGATCTTATTTTATTAAACTATGGAAAGTTCAAGCGAGTTTCTTTCCTTGGTTTCAGGTGAAGTCCTGGGAACATTTTATGTGTGTGAACTTGGTTTCACATAACACCTCCCTGCCGAAGATCAAAATTACGGTTCGTTAATTTTGTAAGCCGACCTGATCGATTGAGCTGATTGGTGAACCCTTTTCCTGAGCCGAAAGCTGAACCTTTTTCCATTTGTAACTAAATTTGGCTAGAACATAATACAATATAAAATTAATAAATATATTATAATTGTCCATCCACTTGTTCGGTGAAAATAAATTGCACTGGTCTTTGTTTCGTCCATTTTTTCTTTGATTTGATGTAACTTGATATCTGTTAATTTCAATTCATCCAAATTAATTGTTTCCAATTGAATTGGTCGAAGCTGAATTTCTTCTGTTTTTCTATTGTATTCCATTGATAAATTTGGGACCTCGATGCCATTTGTAATTTGCTTTGTTTCATAACTTTGAATAAATTTTGAGTTGATTTTCATGTTACATTTGCCTAACATTGAAATAATGTATGTTCCATTTAGTGAGATTGATTTAGTTTTAGAGTCGCATTCTTGTCGTACAATTTCTTCTCCTTTGGTAATAACAAGCCATTGGGTTTTTGATATAGGTTGAATCTTAGTGTCTTTGATATCCAAATATTCGTATTGGCAATTTTTGTAATTTTGAGTAAATTATGTTAGGTGAACTTCGCAAGGTGAGTCTTCTTTAATTTGATTGGTCTCAAATTCGCACATGTATTTATTTAATTCTATCTCGGTGCACTCTTGGTTATTTAATGCATAGCTTTGCTCATTAATTAAGAGGAATTTTGCATGAGGAATTATTATTGAATAACTGGAATTTTTTAGGATTGGACATGAGTATAAATGGAAATAATTATATTCGATAAGTTCGACAGTTGGAATTTCTAAAATTAAATGTATTTTAGAATTTTGAATGAAAATCTTTATGTGGATCAATTTTTGAAATTCTGGGTAATTTTCATTCTTCAAGGGTATTGGAAATTTTGTATTTGTGAAGGTGGCTGATATTTCTATTAATTCTTTGATTAATTCGCCTGGTGTTAAAATTGATGGATGCATGATTTTCATTACGCCAAAGGTTATTACTTCTTCTAATTCTTCTAATTCTTCCAAAATGTCTTTTATAGCATTGACTGCTGTTATGAGTTGTAGGTAAATTGAGGTGATCATTAATTTGTTTTCGATTTTTGTTTTATAAACGTTAGTAGCGTTGACGATGTATTCAATTTGGTAAATTCGTTCTTGTAAAAGCCCTTGGTTACTTGTCAGTTGATCAACTCGTTTCTCAAAATTTTCGATTGCGGTAGTGGTTAATTTTATTAGTTCCTTCATTAATAATTTTAATCCTTTTTGGTTATCTGATAAGTTTTTTATCGCTTCGTTATATTTTCTTGCATCTTCACTGTCTAAATTTCCGGTTATCGATTTAATAATAGAGCCTAGTCCGTTAATCAGGCCTCTTCGATGCCTTTTCGGTGGCGTTGGATCCAATGTATCGAATTTTTCTTTAGTTTGTTTTATAATGTGTTCCAAAAGTTTATGGAAGTTTTCCATTTCTCGCTTGTAATCTTTTCCGTTCTCATGCTTAAAATAAGCTGAAGTCAATGTTTTAAAATTATCTACTAGGTTATCATATTCTATTCTAATTTTTTCTAATTCTATTATCTTAATTAAGGTCCAATAACTATTCTTATTACTAGCTGTTCCCAATTGAATTGGTATAATTCCGGGATTTTCCTTTAATTCCTTGATGTCGATGGTTGCGATACATCTTCCTGTGCAGCATCTGTAACAACAGGTCTTCTTAATAATCTCAGATGAACTTTTTGCACTTGATTACTTTTTTAAATTTCTACGGTGTTGTCATCAAAAATTCTTTGTATCACATAAGGTCCTTCAAACTTTTCTTTCGTTTTTCCTCTTATGTTACTGGTTCTTTTTACATAAACTGTCTGCTTAATTTTGAATGGGTGTGGCTCCGTTGAATTTCGGTTTCTTGCTGTTTTCTTTTGTTGTGTGCATTTTTTCTTTTACGGTTTCGTAGATTAAATTTAGTTTATTCATGTGGTCATTTACGTATTCTTTGTAAAATCTGGTATCCAAAAATATGTCGAATGGATCTCGAGAATTTGTATGACCTAAGGTCAATTCGAGGGGGCTGTAACCTGTGGATACATGAATTGAATTGTTATATGCAATAAGAGCATATCCCATTAAAATTTTGATGTTCGTTTTTATCTAAATTATTATGTATTGTGGAATTGCGTGAAAAAGAAGAAAATATGTTGTTTTGGTTTTTTGGAGGTACTAAAAGTGAATACTGATCAATATAGTGGTTATTTGATTTTTTCCTTTTCCGGTTGTCAAGTTTTAAAATTTGTAGTGATTTATTTATAAATAATTTGTAATTTCTAAATTGTTTTCTTATATTATTATTAGTCAAAATTTTGTTTACGTATTTAAGATTTCTAAGATTTTGTCCTTTGAAATTGATCAATTCTAAATAAGGTGATTTATTTAATTTTGATATCTTTAAATTTTGAACTTCCGATGGAATTATTGATTGTTGACTTTTGTAATGGTTGTTTAATTTTTGGATTTTTACTGTAAGTTCGCCTTGGTGAATAGTTTTAATTATAAATTGTTGCCTTTTGTCATCTATCGCTTCCTTTAAAATTGGTTCAGCTTCACTTGGTTCGTCGCTTAGTCTAGAGTCTAGAGTGAATTGTTTCATTGTCGTCTTCGATTACATTTTCTGTTAGATCAGTTGGGTTGGCCTGATTTTTGCTTGCTGCTTCTAGCATTATTGACCGGATATTATCAGGTGTAGGTGCTTCTGATGCTTCGAGCTCCGTGTGAAGGTCAGGTATTTTTACAATCATAGATACGTTGTCGCTATCCTCTTCACTTTCTTCAATCGCATTGATTTGAACTCGTGATAATGCGTCGGCGTTAGTGTTCAATTTAATATTTTTCAAATTTTCTTTCAATAATTCTTCATAATTTTGGGTGTAATCAATTTCCATTTGTTCAATATTATTTATTTCTATTTGTCCATTGATTATTGGTTCGACGTTTATTGGTGTTGTAAAGTTGATTTGTTGAATTTTATCCGAAGAATTTGTAATTGTTGTAATCGCAAAGTTATCTGCACATTTTACCAATGTTTCGGGAATTTCAATTCCATTTTTGAGTTTTCGATACCTAATTATTCTGTCTTGATCCTTCAAGTTAACAGTCATAACATAACTCTAAGGCTAGTTGATCAGGATGGTGAAGCAGTAGATTTCGGTAACGAATCATTAACTATAAGGCTAGAATTGAAGCAAGATGGGTTTAAATCTAAATAATAATATAAATAAGGGTGATAATCATCTGCAGAGCATTATACGTCCGAACGTTAGAAGACTCACATCACACGAGATCAATTTTCTTGAAAGTTTGGGATATCGTGTATCAAATAAGAATTACAATGCAGGAAGAACAAGCTCTTCAAAATTTGTTCGCCGACGTATCTTATTCTGATTTAGTTATTGATAATTCCACTCATACATATCATCCTTATACTGTCAATGCCTTTGATAACTCGGATGAAATTAGACTTATTATTGAGAAAGGTGATTTAATAACAGCTACCTATGATAGTAAGATTTATATTGAAGGTACCCTAACACCTACCGAAGCTAAACCTTTCCAACTCAACGACCCGCTGTTTCTATTTGAAGAAATACGTTATCAACTTGGTGATGTTGTAATCGATGCTTGTAGGATACCAGGCATATCAACATCTCTTTACGGTCAATGTCGCTATACTCCTGGAGAATCCTCAGGTTTAAGTAGCGCAGGATGGAATATTTTAAATGAGGAGTCACAAATTTGTGACAGCACTAAAACAAAATTTTGTGCTATAATACCCTTAAATCATGTGTTGGGGTTCGCTAGCGATTACACTAGAGATATTATAAACATGCGTCAGGAATTGATTTTGATTCGTTCAAATTCCGACATCGATTGTTATAGCGGTTCAACAACGGTTCAAATAAAAATTTCAAAAGTTAGTTGGCGTGTACCTCATATTACTCCTAGCAATACTGCAAAGTTGGAAATATATAACCACTTGAAACAGCAAAAAGGTATAAAAATTGGCTTTTATGGTAGAAGCTTATATCAATATCCTAGTTTACCTACTACTTCTAATGTAGCAATATGGGCTGTTAATAGTTCAGTGGGATCCCGAAGACCTCGTTGGATTTTAACTGCATTTCAACAAAATAAACGCGGTAAAAAAGATCAGAATGCTAGCCGTTTGTCGCAATGTGGTATAAGTGATATGACTGCATATATCAACCAGAATAGGTGCCCCTACGAGAAACGTCATAATAATTTTGCTAAGGGTGCTTATGCACTTGCATATGATGATTATCTATCGTTTCAGAAAAAATTTTTAAACAAACAGTTTTGTGAACCTCTGCTAGATTTTGAGGAATTTGGAACAGGTCCAATTTTTGTATTGGACGTTTCTAAGCAAAATGAACATGTTCGAGAACCAGTTTTATCCTTAAAATTGGAAATCGAAGGGAAAGAAGTTTTTCCTGCAAATACAACTGCCTACGTATTAATTTTACATGATTCGATCTTGGAATATGAACCAATCTCCGGACTAGTCACCTATATGTGACCAATATAATCTTTATATTATACTTATCAATATTTGATATATTTGAAATAAAATAAACAAAATAATCTTCTAAATTTCTGTTTTATTTCTCCTATAATAATTAATATAATACAAAATCAACACTGTAATAAAAATATAGGTTGTTAAAACTTGTCCCAGTGCTGCGGATATTAGTCTGTAATGTTTATAATCTTCAGTTAATAAATTCATATCCCCCAATATTATATTCCATGTCGATGGTTCCATTGACGTTCGGGGTGTAAATCTTAATTTGTATAAAATAATCGGGCTGGCTTCTGTTAATTGGTAGGAGAAAGTTGATTCATTCGCAACATATTTAAATTCCATTGCAGACCAATTTAAGCAAAAAGCATCGCTTAAATAATTCAAACTATTTATATTAATATAATTAATACAAATTTGAATGTTTTCAACACTTTTAGGTGAAGCAATAAACAAAGTGTTGTTGAAAACTTGAGCTAATGTAAAGATGATTAGGCTGGAATTCATTTTTGATAATGATGCGTGCCCATTAATTGCTCATTTAATAATGATGATACATATACGAATCTCTTCAATTTTATATAATAATAATAATAATACATAGGTGAGGTATGGGTTAATAAAATTATTCAGTTTTCATTATACTGCTTGAATATCTCAAAAAATGATAGAATTTACTTTCGTTAGGATTAAAATGGTCAAGATTATTTCAAAAATTACACAACACATTATTATAAAATTATATTAAAATACAGTATACATACACATATACATTGCATATAAGAATTACATTATTAAGTTATTACTGAAGGTAAATCGTCCAAGTTTTGTTTAATAACCTCAGGATACATGTAGAACATTTCCATAATGCAATATGAATGGGCTCCTTGATAGTTACCTGTAGATTGTATCACATCTTTTGTATTCATGAAAGGATCACCCCCTAACTGAATACATGCAAATAAAATATCAGTATAGTAGTCTTTGAGTTCCATATTAACAATTTCTCTCATTCGTTGGTTGATTAACGGTGATATTTCATATAACCTCTCCACGGTTACCTTCCCCATGTAAATATAAAAATCATTTCTTTCTAATTTTAAAACATTATTGTTTTGAAATTTTGGGCCAGAAATGTTTAAAGTTGTAGTATTACGATTCATAGCAATGTGATCCATAGTTCCACCATTTAAAAAATTTGTAATCGATACCTCTTTATCCATTATAATATCCCAATCTTGGTTGCATAATGAGATACCCAATCCATTTGACCCTCCTAAGCGTAGCTTGGGTATCCATTCTTCAACATCGATCCCCACCGACAAAAACTTTGTTTCTGACTTATTAAGCCAATACCTAGTTTCGAAGACCATTTTGGGTTGTAAGGTTTTAGGTAACTTATACTCCTTTTCAACTAGAATTTACACAAAAAGAAAAAAATTAGTAAAAGTATATATGGTAAAATTATCAATTGTACAATATTAACTGGTTGAGGGTTAGGTAAGTACTCATTACTCATCTGTAATGAACACTCACCTAACCCTAATACCAGTTTATTAAAATAAGTAAAGATTAATTTGTTATGAACTTACTTTGTACGGACGCTTCTGCACTTCTCTTCAATGATGTTTTGGATTCCATGACTTCTAGAATATACGTTGCAGAAGTTAACCTAACCAGTAGATTCGAAGAACTAGTTTCATATATACAGTTATCAGCCTTATATAGCGAATGAAGTTAATTAATCCTAGAATATTAGCTTGCATGCGCAGGTTTTTATTGCAGTAAGAACATATTCCAATTGAAAGTTTTAACACCCCATAAGTATACAATTACTCATACATGTACCTAATATGTAATAATATTATTGCCTAAGATAATATGTACCCCTAACTATAGAATAGGTAATTTACTGATTTTATTGCAAAGAGCAAATACTAATATAGCGATGTGATCAATACCAGATATAATATTATAATTTTTGTATTCTTACAAATTGTAAGCAATTATTATTATATATAAAAATACACTAGCAATACCAATAACAATATATAACAATAACACCTTATGATCTAGTGATTTCATTGCCCTACTAATAAAGGGGACTGACCCCTATTTTAAATACCTTACTAATAAGGGGACTGATCCCTAATTTAAATACCTTACTAATAAAGGCGTTATAACACGAACCAAAAGGGAACTACAACAAGTTTTGCAAAGAATCCTGAAGGCAGCAAAACGAATGGGCCTAGAGGTGAATGCCGAAAAAACTAAATATATGGTGTGGAACGATAAACCTTTCGAACATGGCACACACTTACAGATAAAACTAGAACAAGATGAAGTATTAAAATTTGAAGAGGTAGAAACATGTACTTATCTGGGAACACTGGTAACGAGACATCCAGGAAGCAATGAAGAGATAAAAGCCAGAATTGCGGCAGGAAATAAAAGCGTATATGCATTGCAAAGAATACTGTCAGGTGGTATGTTCTCTAGAATGGTGAAAATAAAAGTATATAGAACAATGATACGTCCGGTAGTAACGTACGCAAGTGAAGTCTGGACACTCAGAAAACAAGACCAAATAATGTTGAATGTGTGGGAAAGAAAGATCCTTAGAAGAATTTTTGGCGGAGAGTATATAGATGGAAGATGGAAAAGAAGAAATAATCAAGAAATATACGAATTATATGGAGAAGAATCCATAGTCGGAAGAGTAAAAGCACAACGGATAAGGTGGTTAGGCCATTTAATGAGAATGGGAGAAGAAAGAGTACCCAAAATTGTATTGAAGATGACGATGAACGGGAAGAGTGTAACGGTCTTCCGTTAATTTCCTTTGGAAAGGAAAATTCTCTTCCTACACCTCGAGGGTTTATTAATTTTCAGAGGTCAATTATGATTAACAATTTATTTATGTGTAATTTATCTAACCAACTTTATTTAACGAAGCAACTTTTATATCTTTATTAATATGAACTTGAATTAAATACGTATTTTGAATTATCCGCGCCTATGGGTTAGGTGACCCATCGATCGATAAGAATCGAACGATGAATTTCAACAAAAAATCAAGGTACCTAAAATCCCTAGGGCAACCGAGGGTTGTTTAGAACGAATGTTTTTAAGAGAAATACGTAAGATTTATGAATCGAACCAAAAACTAAAGTTATTTGAACAATTTAATAATCAGTCGGTGTTAAAAACCCTTCTACAAGGTCGGGTGATAGTCCTGAGTAAAAAACAGCATATTTGAAGATAGTTTATCGAGTGATAAACCGAGTTATAACCATTAGCGGTGAACTTGTGTTTCGGCCATTTTTAGGTTATACGAATGGTGCAAATAATGTGCAAACGGTGCCGATCGCTTTGACCCCTGCCGAAATCATTGGTTTCAAAATACGAATAGCCGGCCAAGTTCTGAGTTGTTCTATTACGAAGAAAAAATCCTTTTTGGATTTTATTTATCCAAGCACCAGGTCAGAAACCGCACGTGCTATTAACGAATTACCCCACCAAAATAAGCCTTAACATTAGAAAAGAAAGATGTGTGTGTTAACCAGCGAACTATTAAGACAATTTGTGTACAGGAGCCAACAAAACGTACTGGTATCAAAAAGCTATTTATAGGTATTATGTTATTAAGAATTTGTAATCAGGATTATCCTCAATAATTCGTTTGCATTCAAAAATCTGCGAAATTATTCGCATTTTTTGTGCCTCATATAAGTGTGTTATTTCCAATTATTTCTAGTTCCAAGTCAACGGGGAGAGTTTTCAGCTCACGGACCATTCCTACATACGCTCGTTCGAACGACCGGAAGGAGGCTGTATTTATCAACAAGTAAGTAATTGGAAAAGTTCAATTACTTACTGTATGAGGTCAAACCAAAAAGTTTGTACTACATTTATTCATTTGAAATTACAAATTTATGATATACATAAAAATCCGGTGCAACTATTCAGTTTTGCATTTGGCATCCGGATTAATAGCATTTCAATCATTCCATTTATACCGTACCGGTCAAGGAAAACCTTGCTGGCAAAGAATAACCTCGACAGATTTACTATTGAAGTAAATAGTTGTTGGTTGATTAACAACCCTAAATTGACAATAGTGCTGGTTTATTTATTTATTTGTGTTATCTGTTGTCTTGTTCGATTTGGTTATTATAATTTTTATTACGAAGTTAAAGATAATGTCAGTAATTATAAAAATCACCATTGTTTATCTATAAGACAATTGTTATCATTTCTATAGTTCCTGTTTATAATAATTTATCAAGTTATCCATTTATAATAATTTATCAAGTTGTCCATCTAAATAATATGCCAAATTGTCCATTAAACGAGAATTTTTGCTAACTATTGTATTATTGTGCCTACTTGCGTATACTCGTTTCAATTTTGTTTATTTTAATTTTGTTGAGAAAGCCAAATATCGGAGCTCTTCTCGATATCTTGTCCTTCTCATCTGGCGCCCAGGCTTTGCTATCACGGTAAAAGAAGGATCGACAAAGTTTAACGATCCCACGAAGGTTCGAAACTACACCACGAACCACCCTGCTCTCCAACACAAGAATAAAAATCTATGGTCTAGCCGACCCGTACAGGAAACCTACGGTCAAGAAAAGCGGCACTTAGAGTCGCAACAAGTATTTGTGCCTATAAGAGACGAAGAGGAAGACCAAAGTCAAGATGGAAAAAAGAAGTACAGGATGACTTGGACTATTTACACATCACGGAATGGAAGGAAAAAGCGATGAACAGGAAGATATGGGCTGGTATAGCCAAACAAGCCATGGGTCTACAAGGCCTGTAGTGCTATATTATATATACTAATAAAGGGGACTGACCCCTAATATAATTACCCTACTAATAAAGGGGAGTGACCCCTAATTTAAATACCCTAACCCCTTATGTCAATAATATAATAATCAATACTTGGCCCTAATCAATACTTCCGATCATGCGCAGTGGGGATGATTCCAGTTTCAGTATGGTACAACTACTCAAGTCCAAATGGATCGATACCTTAAATGTAACTAGAAGAGGATTACCCATTATCAAATTAGCAAGTACAAAGGGATCGATACCTTAAATGTAACTAGAAGAAGATTACCCATTATCAAATTAGCAAGTCCAAATGGATCGATACCTTAAATGTAACTAGAAGAGGATTACCCATTATCAAATTAGCAAGTCCAAATGGATCGATACCTTAAATGTAACTAGAAGAAGATTACCCATTATCAAATTAGCAAGTCCAAATGGATCGATACCTTAAATGTAACTCAAAGAGGATTACCCATTTACAAATTAGCAAGTCCAAATGGATCGATACCTTAAATGTAACTAGAAGAGGATTACCCATTATCAAATTAGCAAGTCCAAATGGATCGATACCTTAAATGTAACTAGAAGAGGATTACCCATTTACAAATTAGCCAGTCCAAATGGATCGATACCTTAAATGTAACTAGTAGAGGATTACCCATTTTCAAATTAGCAAGTCCAAATGGATCGATACCTTAAATGTAACTAGAAGAGGATTGCCCATTATCAAATTAGCAAGTCCAAATGGATCGATACCTTAAATGTAACTAGAAGAGGATTACCCATTTACAAATTAGCAAGTCCAAATGGATCGATACCTTAAATGTAACTAGAAGAGGATTACCCATTATCAAATTATCAAGTCCAAATGGATCGATACCTTAAATGTAACTAGAAGAGGAATACCCATTATCAAATTAGCAAGTCCAAATGTATCGATTCCTTAAATGTAACTAGAAGAGGATTACCCATTTACAAATTAGCAAGTCAAAATGGATCGATACCTTAAATGTAACTAGAAGAGGATTACCCATTATCAAATTAGCAAGTCCAAATGGATCGATACCTTAAATGTAACTAGTAGAGGATTACCCATTATCAAATTAGCAAGTCCAAATGGATCGATACCTTAAATGTAACTAGAAGAGAATTACCCATTTACAAATTAGCAAGTCCAAATGGATCGATACCTTAAATGTAACTAGAAGAGGATTACCCATTTACAAATTAGCAAGTCCAAATGGATCGATACCTTAAATGTAACTAGAAGAGAATTACCCATTTACAAATTAGCCAGTCCAAATGGATCGATACCTTAAATGTAACTAGTAGAGGATTACCCATTATCAAATTAGCAAGTCCAAATGGATCGATACCTTAAATGTAACTAGAAGAGAATTACCCATTTACAAATTAGCAAGTCCAAATGGATCGATACCTTAAATGTAACTAGTAGAGGATTACCCATTATCAAATTAGCAAGTCCAAATGGATCGATACCTTAAATGTAACTAGAAGAGAATTACCCATTTACAAATTAGCAAGTCCAAATGGATCGATAACTTAAATGTAACTAGAAGAGGATTACCCATTTACAAATTAGCAAGTCAAAATGGATCGATACCTTAAATGTAACTAGAAGAGGATTACCCATTTACAAATTAGCAAGTCCAAATGGATCGATAACTTAAATGTAACTAGAAGAGGAGTACCCATTATCAAATTAGCAAGTCCAAATGGATCGATACCTTAAATGTAACTAGAAGAGGAATACCCATTCTCAAATTAGCAAGCCCAAATGGATCGATACCTTAAATGTAACTAGAAGAGGAATACCCATTATAAAATTAGCAAGTACAAATGGATCGATACCTTAAATGTAACTCAAAGAGGATTACCCATTTACAAATTAGCAAGTACAAAGGGATCGATACCTTAAATGTAACTAGAAGAGGATTACCCATTATCAAATTAGCAAGTCCAAATGGATCGATACCTTAAATGTAACTAGAAGAGGAATACCCATTATCAAATTAGCAAGTCCAAATGGATCGATAACTTAAATGTAACTAGAAGAGGAGTACCCATTATCAAATTAGCAAGTCCAAATGGATCGATACCTTAAATGTAACTAGAAGAGGATTACCCATTTACAAATTAGCAAGTCCAATTGGATCGATACCTTAAATGTAACTAGAAGAGGATTACCCATTATCAAATTAGCAAGTCCAAATGGATCGATACCTTAAATGTAACTAGAAGAAAAATACCCATTATCAAATTAGCAAGTACAAATGGATCGATACCTTAAATGTAACTCAAAGAGGATTACCCATTATCAAATTAGCAAGTCCAAATGAATCGATACCTTAAATGTAACTAGAAGTGGATTACCCATTATCAAATTAGCAAGTCCAAATGGATCGATACCTTAAATGTAACTAGAAGAGGATTACTCATTATCAAATTAGCAAGTCCAAATGGATCGATACCTTAAATGTAACTCAAAGAGGATTACCCATTTACAAATTAGCAAGTCCAAATGGATCGATACCTTAAATGTAACTAGAAGAGGATTACCCATTATCAAATTAGCAAGTCCAAATGGATCGATACCTTAAATGTAACTAGTAGAGGATTACCCATTTTCAAATTAGCAAGTCCAAATGGGTCGATACCTTAAATGTAACTAGAAGAGGATTACCCATTTACAAATTAGCAAGTAAAAATGGATCGATACCTTAAATGTAACTAGAAGAGGATTACCCATTTACCAATTAGCAAGTAAAAATGGATCGATACCTTAAATGTAACTAGTAGAGGATTACCCATTTTCAAATTAGCATGTCCAAATGGATCGATACCTTAAATGTAACTCAAAGAGGATTACCCATTATCAAATTAACAAGTCCAAATGGATCGATACCTTAAATGTAACTCAAAGAGGATTACCCATTTACAAATTAGCAAGTCCAAATGGATCGATACCTTAAATGTAACTAGAAGAGGAGTACCCATTATCAAATTAGCAAGTCCAAATGGATCGATACCTTAAATGTAACTAGAAGAGGATTACCCATTTACAAATTAGCAAGTCCAAATGGATCGATACCTTAAATGTAACTAGAAGAGGATTACCCATTATCAAATTAGCAAGTCCAAATGGATCGATACCTTAAATGTAACTAGAAGAAAAATACCCATTATCAAATTAGCAAGTACAAATGGATCGATACCTTAAATGTAACTCAAAGAGGATTACCCATTATCAAATTAGCAAGTCCAAATGGATCGATACCTTAAATGTAACTAGAAGTGGATTACCCATTATCAAATTAGCAAGTCCAAATGGATCGATACCTTAATTGTAACTAGAAGAGGATTACCCATTATCAAATTAGCAAGTCCAAATGGATCGATACCTTAAATGTAACTCAAAGAGGATTACCCATTTACAAATTAGCAAGTCCAAATGGATCGATACCTTAAATGTAACTAGAAGAGGATTACCCATTATCAAATTAGCAAGTCCAAATGGATCGATACCTTAAATGTAACTAGTAGAGGATTACCCATTTTCAAATTAGCAAGTCCAAATGGGTGGACACCTTAAATGTAACTAGAAGAGGATTACCCATTTACAAATTAGCAAGTAAAAATGGATCGATACCATAAATGTAACTAGTAGAGGATTACCCATTTTCAAATTAGCAAGTCCAAATGGATCGATACCTTAAATGTAACTAGAAGAGGATTACCCATTATCAAATTAGCAAGTACAAATGGATCGATACCTTAAATGTAACTCAAAGAGGATTACCCATTATCAAATTAACAAGTCCAAATGGATCGAAACCTTAAATGTAACTCAAAGAGGATTACCCATTTACAAATTAGCAAGTCCAAATGGATCGATACCTTAAATGTAACTAGAAGAGGTGTACCCATTATCAAATTAGCAAGTCCAAATGGATCGATACCTTAAATGTAACTAGAAGAGGATTACCCATTATCAAATTAGCAAGTCCAAATGGATCGATACCTTAAATGTAACTAGAAGAAAAATACCCATTATCAAATTAGCAAGTACAAATGGATCGATACCTTAAATGTAACTCAAAGAGGATTACCCATTATCAAATTAGCAAGTCCAAATGGATCGATACCTTAAATGTAACTAGAAGTGGATTACCCATTATCAAATTAGCAAGTCCAAATGGATCGATACCTTAATTGTAACTAGAAGAGGATTACCCATTATCAAATTAGCAAGTCCAAATGGATCGATACCTTAAATGTAACTCAAAGAGGATTACCCATTTACAAATTAGCAAGTCCAAATGGATCGATACCTTAAATGTAACTAGAAGAGGATTACCCATTATCAAATTAGCAAGTCCAAATGGATCGATACCTTAAATGTAACTAGTAGAGGATTACCCATTTTCAAATTAGCAAGTCCAAATGGGTGGACACCTTAAATGTAACTAGAAGAGGATTACCCATTTACAAATTAGCAAGTAAAAATGGATCGATACCATAAATGTAACTAGTAGAGGATTACCCATTTTCAAATTAGCAAGTCCAAATGGATCGATACCTTAAATGTAACTAGAAGAGGATTACCCATTATCAAATTAGCAAGTCCAAATGGATCGATACCTTAAATGTAACTAGAAGAGGATTACCCATTTACAAATTAGCAAGTCCAAATGGATCGATACCTTAAATGTAACTCAAAGAGGATTACCCATTATCAAAGTAGCAAGTCCAAATGGATCGATACCTTAAATGTAACTAGAAGAGCATTACCCATTATCAAATTAGCAAGTCCAAATGGATCGATACCTTAAACGTAACTCAAAGAGGATTACCCATTTACAAATTAGCAAGTACAAAGGGATCGATACCTTAAATGTAACTAGAAGAGGATTACCCATTATCAAATTAGCAAGTCCAAATGGATCGATACCTTAAATGTAACTAGAAGAGGAATACCCATTATCAAATTAGCAAGTACAAATGGATCGATACCTTAAATGTAACTCAAAGAGGATTACCCATTATCAAATTAACAAGTCCAAATGGATCGAAACCTTAAATGTAACTCAAAGAGGATTACCCATTTACAAATTAGCAAGTCCAAATGGATCGATACCTTAAATGTAACTAGAAGAGGTGTACCCATTATCAAATTAGCAAGTCCAAATGGATCGATACCTTAAATGTAACTAGAAGAGGATTACCCATTTACAAATTAGCAAGTCCAAATGGATCGATACCTTAAATGTAACTAGAAGAGGATTATCCATTATCAAATTAGCAAGTCCAAATGGATCGATACCTTAAATGTAACTAGAAGAGGAATACCCATTATCAAATTAGCAAGTACAAATGGATCGATACCTTAAATGTAACTCAAAGAGGATTACCCATTATCAAATTAGCAAGTCCAAATGGATCGATACCTTAAAGGTAACTAGAAGAGGATTACCCATTTACAAATTAGCAAGTCCAAATGGATCGATACCTTAAATGTAACTAGAAGAGGATTACCCATTATCAAATTAGCAAGTCCAAATGGATCGTTACCTTAAATGTAACTCAAAGAGGATTACCCATTTACAAATTAGCAAGTTCAAATGGATCGATACCTTAAATGTAACTAGAAGAGGATTACCCATTATCAAATTAGCAAGTCCAAATGGATCGATACCATAAATGTAACTAGTAGAGGATTAGCCATTTTCAAATTAGCAAGTCCAAATGGATCGATACCTTAAATGTAACTAGAAGAGGATTACCCATTTACAAATTAGCAAGTCCAAATGGATCGATACCTTAAATGTAACTAGTAGAGGATTACCCATTTTCAAATTAGCAAGTCCAAATGCATCGATACCTTAAATGTAACTAGAAGAGGATTACCCATTATCAAATTAGCAAGTCCAAATGGATCGATACCTTAAATGTAACTAGAAGAGGATTACCCATTTACAAATTAGCAAGTCCAAATGGATCGATACCTTAAATGTAACTAGAAGAGGATTACCCATTATCAAATTATCAAGTCCAAATGGATCGATACCTTAAATGTAACTAGAAGAGGAATACCCATTATCAAATTAGCAAGTCCAAATGGATCGATACCTTAAATGTAACTAGAAGAGGATTACCCATTTACAAATTAGCAAGTCAAAATGGATCGATACCTTAAATGTAACTAGAAGAGGATTACCCATTATCAAATTAGCAAGTCCAAATGGATCGATACCTTAAATGTAACTAGTAGAGGATTACCCATTATCAAATTAGCAAGTCCAAATGGATCGATACCTTAAATGTAACTAGAAGAGAATTACCCATTTACAAATTAGCAAGTCCAAATGGAGCGATACCTTAAATGTAACTAGAAGAGGATTACCCATTTACAAATTAGCAAGTCCAAATGGATCGATACCTTGAATGTAACTAGTAGAGGATTACCCATTTTCAAATTAGCAAGTCCAAATGGATCGATACCTTAAATGTAACTAGCAGAGGATTACCCATTATCAAATTAGCAAGTCCAAATGGATCGATACCTTAAATGTAACTAGAAGAGGATTACCCATTTACAAATTAGCAAGTCCAAATGGATCGATACCTTAAATGTAACTAGTAGAGGATTACCCATTTTCAAATTAGCAAGTCCAAATGGATCGATACCTTAAATGTAACTAGAAGAGGATTACCCATTTACAAATTAGCAAGTCCAAATGGATCGATACCTTAAATGTAACTAGTAGAGGATTACCCATTTTCAAATTAGCAAGTCCAAATGGATCGATACCTTAAATGTAACTAGTAGAGGATTACCCATTATCAAATTAGCAAGTCCAAATGGATCGATACCTTAAATGTAACTAGAAGAGAATTACCCATTTACAAATTAGCAAGTCCAAATGGAGCGATACCTTAAATGTAACTAGAAGAGGATTACCCATTTACAAATTAGCAAGTCCAAATGGATCGATACCTTAAATGTAACTAGTAGAGGATTACCCATTTTCAAATTAGCAAGTCCAAATGGATCGATACCTTAAATGTAACTAGCAGAGGATTACCCATTATCAAATTAGCAAGTCCAAATGGATCGATACCTTAAATGTAACTAGAAGAGGATTACCCATTTACAAATTAGCAAGTCCAAATGGATCGATACCTTAAATGTAACTAGTAGAGGATTACCCATTTTCAAATTAGCAAGTCCAAATGGATCGATACCTTAAATGTAACTAGAAGAGGATTACCCATTTACAAATTAGCAAGTCCAAATGGATCGATACCTTAAATGTAACTATGAAACGCTCAAAACTCAGTAACTTTCGCAAAAAAGCTATGACCCGGCAAATGGTCATAAAAACTAGAGTCTTTGGCTTTACCTGCCTCTTTTCATGATCGTCGATGGAGGGTACGTATCAGCTAGCTCTTAGGCATTAACCTGCGTCGAAGAGACTGGGTTCTCCTAAGAGATTCGTAGGTTCTTAAATGAAATACTACCTTGCTTAATCAATTATTGCCTTGGGCGCCAGTCTCAGTAGAAGCGTTCGTTGAACTATTAACTTTTACTCAGACAAAATTTAGATAAAAAATAAAACAAAAAATAAGTTGGATTTAGAATAACACACATTTAATTTATAATAAAATTTGAATGAAAAAATATAAACGGAACAGAACAATTTCTCAAATTTACACACACATATAAGATTACCAAATAAGAAAACAGAAAAAAATATTTATTTATACAAAATAAATTGACGGTACGAAAGTCGTGTTGTTCGGATCGAATCAAATATCGATGCGGACAGAAATATCTTCATAAAAAGATAGCGTGTACCTTACGCTGTTAAACTGCACAAGGCAGACAAGTAAAAATTTAATGCCACTGAATGTGGTCAAAAAAATTAATTGAACGAATTCATATTTATTAAAATTAGCTATTTTATTGCTGAAGGCATTTATCAAGTTTAACAATTTTCACATGAAACGATTCTTTAAATTAACTTACGGTTTTTTTTTGGTGAAACGATTACTAAAAAGGTACGAGCTCGCTGACATGTCTTCGATTCATACTGTCGTTAGCAAAGATTCTGCTAAAAAATTTACCTAAAACAAATATTCAAGAAAGGTACACATGTAAAAAAAAATTGTTAATTAAAATTATTAAATTATAGCTATTATTTGAAATTAAAAAAATATGTTAAATTAATTCGTTATCTGTACGACCAGTGCTGGATGTTTTCAGCTGTGGTGGAATTCGCATTAAAGATGAAGCACACCGTGTATGGGACACTTTCAAGCCATTTGTGGCACTTCGAATTTGTCAACTTGCTACTAGCTGACGAAAATATTCAAAAACGGCACCAATTCTGGACTTGTGTAAGTCGGACTCGTCTTCTGGGTTGTCCAAAATGATCGAAGTCGGAAGCATTGAACAAAAATTATAACCTCGAACAGATGGTAGGCGATTTCTTGCCAAAAGGAACCAGATTTTAAAATATTGGACGGCCATATTCCAACACGGGGTACGTCATTGAAATTTGTGAAATCCATTTTATTTATTTTCGATCAGACAAATGATTTGACGTAAAAAGGAAGCCATCACACCCTTCACGATAATAAACATCGCCACTTTAAATTAATTTTGAATGTAAAACTCCACAAAAACTAATTAAAAACCAAAACTTGTAGAGCACAAAATTTTCGCGTCTATCGACATGACTTTTTTCTTGCCAACCTTTGTTTTAACGTTCGGCCTCTCTGATCAAAAAATTTCATTATTAAAAATTAGTGATATCTGGGTTGCATAACCACAGGCGTCGGAAATTTGAAAAATTGATTTAAAATCTAATGAAGTAAAGAAAAGCTGTTAAGAAAATTTATTCGGTGTCGAAAACTGAAATATAAAAAAATGAAAACGAAAGTTTGTTGACAAAAAAGAATTTTTGACAACGCAAAATTACATGTAGCAAAAAACTGCTACATTACCCCCCCTGCCAAATCAATAGCTGCAGTCAGCTATTGTATGAAAAAATCAGCAGCATAAAAAAAGACAAATCCAAAAATGAACTTCGAGCTGAGCTCGGTAGATGGATGAAAAGGTGTTACGGACAAATACAAAAATTATACAACAAACACAAAAAGAAAAATAAAAACAAATAATGGTTTTAGTCTGGTGTAGTCATTGATCACGGTTCTCGATTCGGTGGCTTATCCAGGTGTGTTTTGGAAAAAACCCGTTTAGTTTAATCCAAAAACACTTATAATCGGATAAGTAAAAAAAAGCGACGAGTTGTTGACAGTACGTAACGCACTGTCTTAAAAATGCAAAAGGCTGGTAACTCGTCTGGGGGCCAAGGAAAATCCAGTCCTTTTAAAGAGGCGTAGGTTTATAGCTAAAAACTGTCTTAGCTAAGAAATTTACTTCCTGGTACAAAAGAGACCATCTGGAAGTCATGATCGTGTCCAACAAAGCAGCCAGAACGCGACAAAAGTTTCTGGGGCCATAGGCGTCGGACACGTCACAAAAAGAAAGGCCGCTGTCTGCTTCTTAAGCAAAAACTCAGCGCCATGAAAAAGGTAGATGGGTGCTGGTACACCTGATCAACATTTAGATCACCAAAAAATATGGCATCTGGGGTGAATCGAAAAAATGAATCTGACTTGCAATCTTGCAGATTCTCAGAGCCCTAACATCAACGACTTCCCAAACTAAAACTACATATAAAATTGGGTTGGCAAACAAGACATAACAACAAAGACGAAAAACACTAAAGATCAAAATATTAACTTTTAAATCCTTAAAAAGGTATTTGAAACCCCGTCGCGTCGGACGTCTCAAAATATCAAAAAAATCTGGATGAAAAAGTTAGTGGCGAATGGTAATAACGATGTAAAATTTGCAAAGTCGTAAAAATGGTGTAAAAAGATATGACGGTAGAAAATTTGCGTATAAAAATATCAAATACATATGTGTGCAATTCAAGAAATTTGTCCCTGTGTGTATTCTTTAAAAATTTAATAATTAATAGCAAAGGTAAAAGGTGTGGCAGTTGATCGTAGCCGCCACGTTGTTGCGCCATTTTGATACGTTCAAAACTCAGTAACTTTCGCAAAAAAGCTATGACCCGGCAAATGGTCATAAAAACTAGAGTCTTTGGCTTTACCTGCCTCTTTTCATGATCGTCGATGGAGGGTACGTATCAGCTAGCTCTTAGGCATTAACCTGCGTCGAAGAGACTGGGTTCTCCTAAGAGATTCGTAGGTTCTTAAATGAAATACTACCTTGCTTAATCAATTATTGCCTTGGGCGCCAGTCTCAGTAGAAGCGTTCGTTGAACTATTAACTTTTACTCAGACAAAATTTAGATAAAAAATAAAACAAAAAATAAGTTGGATTTAGAATAACACACATTTAATTTATAATAAAATTTGAATGAAAAAATATAAACGGAACAGAACAATTTCTCAAATTTACACACACATATAAGATTACCAAATAAGAAAACAGAAAAAAATATTTATTTATACAAAATAAATTGACGGTACGAAAGTCGTGTTGTTCGGATCGAATCAAATATCGATGCGGACAGAAATATCTTCATAAAAAGATAGCGTGTACCTTACGCTGTTAAACTGCACAAGGCAGACAAGTAAAAATTTAATGCCACTGAATGTGGTCAAAAAAATTAATTGAACGAATTCATATTTATTAAAATTAGCTATTTTATTGCTGAAGGCATTTATCAAGTTTAACAATTTTCACATGAAACGATTCTTTAAATTAACTTACGGTTTTTTTTTGGTGAAACGATTACTAAAAAGGTACGAGCTCGCTGACATGTCTTCGATTCATACTGTCGTTAGCAAAGATTCTGCTAAAAAATTTACCTAAAACAAATATTCAAGAAAGGTACACATGTAAAAAAAAATTGTTAATTAAAATTATTAAATTATAGCTATTATTTGAAGTTAAAAAAATATGTTAAATTAATTCGTTATCTGTACGACCAGTGCTGGATGTTTTCAGCTGTGGTGGAATTCGCATTAAAGATGAAGCACACCGTGTATGGCACACTTTCAAGCCATTTGTGGCACTTCGAATTTGTCAACTTGCTACTAGCTGACGAAAATATTCAAAAACGGCACCAATTCTGGACTTGTGTAAGTCGGACTCGTCTTCTGGGTTGTCCAAAATGATCGAAGTCGGAAGCATTGAACAAAAATTATAACCTCGAACAGATGGTAGGCGATTTCTTGCCAAAAGGAACCAGATTTTAAAATATTGGACGGCCATATTCCAACACGGGGTACGTCATTGAAATTTGTGAAATCCATTTTATTTATTTTCGATCAGACAAATGATTTGACGTAAAAAGGAAGCCATCACACCCTTCACGATAATAAACATCGCCACTTTAAATTAATTTTGAATGTAAAACTCCACAAAAACTAATTAAAAACCAAAACTTGTAGAGCACAAAATTTTCGCGTCTATCGACATGACTTTTTTCTTGCCAACCTTTGTTTTAACGTTCGGCCTCTCTGATCAAAAAATTTCATTATTAAAAATTAGTGATATCTGGGTTGCATAACCACAGGCGTCGGAAATTTGAAAAATTGATTTAAAATCTAATGAAGTAAAGAAAAGCTGTTAAGAAAATTTATTCGGTGTCGAAAACTGAAATATAAAAAAATGAAAACGAAAGTTTGTTGACAAAAAAGAATTTTTGACAACGCAAAATTACATGTAGCAAAAAACTGCTACAACTAGTAGAGGATTACCCATTTTCAAATTAGCAAGTCCAAATGGATCGATACCTTAAATGTAACTATAAGAGGATTACCCATTATCAAATTAGCAAGTCCAAATGGATCGACACCTTAAATGTAACTAGAAGAGGATTACCCATTTACATATTAGCAAGTCCAAATGGATCGATACCTTAAATGTAACTAGAAGAGGATTACCCATTATCAAATTAGGAAGTCCAAATGGATCGATACCTTAAATGTAACTAGAAGAGGAATACCCATTATCAAATTAGCAAGTCCAAATGGATCGATACCTTAAATGTAACTAGAAGAGGATGTAACAGGCTACTGTTATTTTGGTCCACAGGAAAACTTTATTCTTTATTTTAGGGTTTATAAATTTTTCGATAAATAATTATGTTATAAATTTCTAACTATGTATGATTTCTTTCGACCAGCATTGTATAAGCAAAGCCAATTTTATTTTATCAATATGTTTTATCATTACAAATTATTATTTTTATGAAAAATAGCACTTTCTCGATACTTAACAAACCATTGATTAAAGCAAATCTTCCGCACTCATAATCAATGATGTTTCGATAAAAGGTCGGTAAAGTAGGTCGCTAACCGCTAACCTTCAAGGTTGCTTCGATTTTGCATCGGCGCAAACTAGATTAGCAAATCGGGCTCGGCAAAATGGTAGTAGTAACGCCGACACATAAAATAATTAGCTCTGCGAAAATTTATTAAATTTATCGATTTCCGATTTATGATATCGAATCGAAGTATCAGTTTTATGACCAGTAAAGTTTCACGACCGAGTGTAGTTTATTTTTAGATTTAACAAGATCAATAATTAATTTTTATTTCGATAATTGATATTATCGACCAACACATGTGTAAAGTTATTACGACGCCATTCTTAAAATCCAGAATAACCGCCAAACACAGCGACCATAATATTGAGGTGATTTATTTTATTATCCAATCTACCCTTGATGTAAATGGGCAAACTGGAGAATTTATTATAATTCCTATTGAGAAGAGCGTTGAAAATCCGCAAGCCAATCGGCTCATTTTATTCGCCAACGAACGTTGCCTGTCCATTTTGGAACTTCAAAAACATTCGTACTGGTGCCCAACATCTGTTCAAACTTCCCAAAAAACTTTCATGTGTGCGACACCAAATCCTATTTCGAATACAACTGGAGGAGCTAAACGCATAATTGGTGATAACAAAACGAATCTAATTGCTTATTCAAATAATTCAAATATATCGCTAAGCTTTAAAATTGTGGTTTTACAATATCGTATACCGTGTTTTAACTATATTTTAGATCAAAAATTGCCATTCAAAATCCTGACGATTTTGACCAGGAGTGATAAACGACCATCAGATCTGATCGTACATTATCCAGTAATAATTTCAGGAGAAATCGTAAGTAGTTATAAACACCATTTGCTATATGATTATTGTTTAACAAAAAACGCCAAGCTTGTAGCTAACATTTTGTCAACCCGCTTGCATGATCTACCCTCAGTAGACGTCACTAGTACTCCCTGCTTTTTGGTAGTTTTAGTGCGATTTTTTGTCGCAAGCATTTTGTATGGCAATTAAGTTCGTAGACACGACAACCCAAGTGCGAAGGTTCTCTCCGTTCGACATTTCAACTCCAACCAAGCGACATCTATCGATCCGCTCTGCGTATCAAGTATATGTATTTGTGTTCAACATTATTTGTAATCAACTATCAATTTTTATATTTTAAGGTTAACATTTACTATTCATATAATCTGTGTAAGCAAGAATTCTCTTATGTTAATTACGATTGATTTCATATCTATTTATATTAAAAATGTGTGTTCAAAACGAGTAAGTTTTATTTTCTATTTTGAGTTAATTTTGTCTCGATAAGGATTACTACGATTTTTGAACGTCCTTATTCGATTCTGGCGCCCTTCCGGAGAATATTACTACGCAAAGAGGAACTCATACAAGAATCCACGAAAGCGATTCGTCGCTACCCAGCTCTCAAGTACTTGGTATAAAACATACAAAGCTAAGCCGCTTCGTTAATCACATCGACGAGCATAAAAGAGGCAATTGGAACTGGAAGCACTAATTTTGACTTCCACCGTTTCATCAGTAGTGCATTTCCACGTATCAAGGATTACCCATTTACAAATTAGCAAGTCAAAATGGATCGATACCTTAAATGTAACTAGAAGAGGATTACCCATTATCAAATTAGCAAGTCCAAATGGATCGATACCTTAAATGTAACTAGAAGAGGATTACCCATTTACAAATTAGCAAGTCCAAATGGATCGATACCTTAAATGTAACTAGTAGAGGATTACCCATTAACAAATTAGCAAGTCCAAATGGATCGATACCTTAAATGTAACTAGAAGAGAATTACCCATTTACAAATTAGCAAGTCCAAATGGATCGATACCTTAAATGTAACTAGAAGAGGATTACCCATTTACAAATTAGCAAGTCCAAATGGATCGATACCTTAAATGTAACTAGTAGAGGATTACCCATTAACAAATTAGCAAGTCCAAATGGATCGACACCTTAAATGTAACTAGAAGAGAATTACCCATTTACAAATTAGCAAGTCCAAATGGATCGATACCTTAAATGTAACTAGAAGAGGATTACCCATTTACAAATTAGCAAGTCCAAATGGATCGATACCTTAAATGTAACTAGTAGAGGATTACCCATTTTCAAATTAGCAAATCCAAATGGATCGATACCTTAAATGTAACTAGAAGAGGATTACCCATTATCAAATTAGCAAGTCCAAATGGATCGATACCTTAAATGTAACTAGAAGAGGATTACCCATTTACAAATTAGCAAGTCCAAATGGATCGATACCTTAAATGTAACTAGAAGAGGATTACCCATTATCAAATTAGCAAGTCCAAATGGATCGATACCTTAAATGTAACTAGAAGAGGATTACCCATTTACAAATTAGCAAGTCCAAATGGATCGATACCTTAAATTTAACTCGAAGAGGATTACCCATTATCAAATTAGCAAGTCCAAATGGATCGATACCTTAAATGTAACTAGAAGAGGATTACCCATTATCAAATTAGCAAGTCCAAATGGATCGATACCTTAAATGTAACTAGAAGAGGATTACCCATTATCAAATTAGCAAGTCCAAATTGATCGATACCTTAAATGTAACTAGAAGAGGAATACCCATTTACAAATTAGCAAGTCCAAATGGATCGATACCTTAACTGTAACTAGTAAAGGATTACCCAATATCAAATTAGCAAGTCCAAATGGATCGATACCTTAAATGTAACTAGAAGAGGATTACCCATTATCAAATTAGCAAGTACAAAGGGATCGATACCTTAAATGTAACTAGAAGTGGATTACCCATTATCAAATTAGCAAGTCCAAATGGATCGATACCTTAAATGTAACTAGAAGAGGATTACCCATTTACAAATTAGCAAGTCCAAATGGATCGATACCTTAACTGTAACTAGTAGAGGATTACCCATTATCAAATTAGCAAGTCCAAATGGATCGATACCTTAAATGTAACTAGAAGAGGATTACCCATTATCAAATTAGCAAGTACAAAGGGATCGATACCTTAAATGTAACTAGAAGTGTATTACCCATTATCAAATTAGCAAGTCCAAATGGATCGATACCTTAAATGTAACTAGAAGAGGAGTACCCATTATAAAATTAGCAAGTACAAATGGATCGATACCTTAAATGTAACTAGAAGAGGATTATCCATTATCAAATTAGCAAGTCCAAATGGATCGATACCTTAAATGTAACTAGTAGAGGATTACCCATTTTCAAATTAGCAAGTCCAAATGGATCGATACCTTAAATGTAACTAGAAGAGGATTACCCATTTACAAATTAGCAAGTCCAATTGGATCGATACCTTAAATGTAACTAGTAGAGGATTACCCATTTTCAAATTAGCAAATCCAAATGGATCGATACCTTAAATGTAACTAGAAGAGGATTACCCATTATCAAATTAGCAAGTCCAAATGGATCGATACCTTAAATGTAACTAGAAGAGGATTACCCATTTACAAATTAGCAAGTCCAAATGGTTCGATACCTTAAATGTAACTAGAAGAGGATTACCCATTATCAAATTAGCAAGTCCAAATGGATCGATACCTTAAATGTAACTAGAAGAGGATTACCCATTATCAAATTAGCAAGTCCAAATGGATCGATACCTTAAATGTAACTCAAAGAGGATTACCCATTTACAAATTAGCAAGTCCAAATGGATCGATACCTTAAATGTAACTAGAAGAGGATTACCCATTATCAAATTAGCAAGTCCAAATGGATCGATATCTTAAATGTAACTATTAGAGGAGTACCCATTTTCAAATTAGCAAGTCCAAATGGATCGATACCTTAAATGTAACTAGAAGAGGATTACCCATTTACAAATTAGCAAGTCCAAATGGATCGATACCTTAAATGTAACTAGTAGAGGATTACCCATTTTCAAATTAGCAAGTCCAAATGGATCGATACCTTAAATGTAACTAGAAGAGGATTACCCATTATCAAATTAGCAAGTCCAAATGGAACGATACCTTAAATGTAACTAGAAGAGGTTTACCCATTTACAAATTAGCAAGTCCAAATGGATCGATACCTTAAATGTAACTAGAAGAGGATTACCCATTATCAAATTAGCAAGTCCAAATGGATCGATACCTTAAATGTAACTAGTAGAGGATTACCCATTTTCAAATTAGCAAGTCCATATGGATCGATACCTTAAATGTAACTAGAAGAGGATTAACCATTTACAAATTAGCAAGTCCAAATGGATCGATACCTTAAATGTAACTAGAAGAGGATTACCCATTATCAAATTAGCAAGTCCAAATGGATCGATACCTTAAATGTAACTCAAAGAGGATTACCCATTTACAAATTAGCAAGTTCAAATGGAACGATACCTTAAATGTAACTAGAAGAGGATTACCCATTATCAAATTAGCAAGTCCAAATGGATCGATACCTTAAATGTAACTCAAAGAGGATTACCCATTTACAAATTAGCAAGTCCAAATGGATCGATACCTTAAATGTAACTAGAAGAGGATTACCCATTATCAAATTAGCAAGTCCAAATGGATCGATACCTTAAATGTAAATAGTAGAGGATTACCCATTTTCAAATTAGCAAGTCCAAATGGATCGATACCTTAAATGTAACTAGTAGAGGAGTACCCATTTTCAAATTAGCAAGTCCAAATGGATCGATACCTTAAATGTAACTAGAAGAGGATTACCCATTTACAAATTAGCAAGTCCAAATGGATCGATACCTTAAATGTAACTAGTAGAGGATCACCCATTTTCAAATTAGCAAGTCCAAATGGATCGATACCTTAAATGTAACTAGCAGAGGATTACCCATTATCAAATTAGCAAGTCCAAATGGATCGATACCTTAAATGTAACTAGAAGAGGATTACCCATTTACAAATTAGCAAGTCCAAATGGATCGATACCTTAAATGTAACTAGAAGAGGTTAACCCATTATCAAATTAGCAAGTCCAAATGGATCGATACCTTAAATGTAACTAGAAGAGGAATACCCATTCTCAAATTAGCAAGTCCAAATGGATCGATACCTTAAATGTAACTAGAAGAGGTTTACCCATTATCAAATTAGCAAGTCCAAATGGATCGATACCTTAAATGTAACTAGAAGAGGAATACCCATTCTCAAATTAGCAAGTCCAAATGGATCGATAACTTAACTGTAACTAGTAGAGGATTACCCATTATCAAATTAGCAAGTCCAAATGGATCGATACCTTAAATGTAACTAGAAGAGGAATACCCATTATCAAATTAGCAAGTCCAAATGGATCGATACCTTAAATGTAACTCAAAGAGGATTACCCATTTACAAATTAGCAAGTCCAAATGGATCGATATCTTAAATGTAACTAGAAGAGGATTACCCATTATCAAATTAGCAAGTCCAAATGGATCGATACCTTAAATGTAACCAGTAGAGGATTACCCATTTACAAATTAGCAAGTCCAAATGGATCGATAACTTAAATGTAACTAGAAGAGGATTACCCATTTACAAATTAGCAAGTCCAAATGGATCGATACCTTAAATGTAACTAGTAGAGGATTACCCATTTTCAAATTAGCAAATCCAAATGGATCGATACCTTAAATGTAACTAGAAGAGGATTACCCATTTACAAATTAGCAAGTCCAAATGGATCGATACCTTAAATGTAACTAGTAGAGGATTACCCATTTTCAAATTAGCAAGTCCAAATGGATCGATACCTTAAATGTAACTAGAAGAGGATTACCCATTATCAAATTAGCAAGTCCAAATGGATCGATACCTTAAATGTAACTAGAAGAGGATTACCCATTTACAAATTAGCAAGTCCAAATGGTTCGATACCTTAAATGTAACTAGAAGAGGATTACCCATTATCAAATTAGCAAGTCCAAATGGATCGATACCTTAAATGTAACTAGAAGAGGATTACCCATTATCAAATTAGCAAGTCCAAATGGATCGATACCTTAAATGTAACTCAAAGAGGATTACCCATTTACAAATTAGCAAGTCCAAATGGATCGATACCTTAAATGTAACTAGAAGAGGATTACCCATTATCAAATTAGCAAGTCCAAATGGATCGATATCTTAAATGTAACTATTAGAGGAGTACCCATTTTCAAATTAGCAAGTCCAAATGGATCGATACCTTAAATGTAACTAGAAGAGGATTACCCATTATCAAATTAGCAAGTCCAAATGGATCGATACCTTAAATGTAACTAGAAGAGGATTACCCATTTACAAATTAGCAAGTCCAAATGGATCGATACCTTAAATTTAACTCGAAGAGGATTACCCATTATCAAATTAGCAAGTCCAAATGGATCGAGACCTTAAATGTAACTAGAAGAGGATTACCCATTATCAAATTAGCAAGTCCAAATGGATCGATACCTTAAATGTAACTAGAAGAGGATTACCCATTATCAAATTAGCAAGTCCAAATTGATCGATACCTTAAATGTAACTAGAAGAGGAATACCCATTTACAAATTAGCAAGTCCAAATGGATCGATACCTTAACTGTAACTAGTAAAGGATTACCCAATATCAAATTAGCAAGTCCAAATGGATCGATACCTTAAATGTAACTAGAAGAGGATTACCCATTATCAAATTAGCAAGTACAAAGGGATCGATACCTTAAATGTAACTAGAAGTGGATTACCCATTATCAAATTAGCAAGTCCAAATGGATCGATACCTTAAATGTAACTAGAAGAGGATTACCCATTTACAAATTAGCAAGTCCAAATGGATCGATACCTTAACTGTAACTAGTAGAGGATTACCCATTATCAAATTAGCAAGTCCAAATGGATCGATACCTTAAATGTAACTAGAAGAGGATTACCCATTATCAAATTAGCAAGTACAAAGGGATCGATACCTTAAATGTAACTAGAAGTGTATTACCCATTATCAAATTAGCAAGTCCAAATGGATCGATACCTTAAATGTAACTAGAAGAGGAGTACCCATTATAAAATTAGCAAGTACAAATGGATCGATACCTTAAATGTAACTAGAAGAGGATTACCCATTATCAAATTAGCAAGTCCAAATGGATCGATACCTTAAATGTAACTAGTAGAGGATTACCCATTTTCAAATTAGCAAGTCCAAATGGATCGATACCTTAAATGTAACTAGAAGAGGATTACCCATTTACAAATTAGCAAGTCCAAATGGATCGATACCTTAGATGTAACTAGTAGAGGATTACCCATTTTCAAATTAGCAAATCCAAATGGATCGATACCTTAAATGTAACTAGAAGAGGATTACCCATTATCAAATTAGCAAGTCCAAATGGATCGATACCTTAAATGTAACTAGAAGAGGATTACCCATTTACAAATTAGCAAGTCCAAATGGATCGATACCTTAAATGTAACTCAAAGAGGATTACCCATTTACAAATTAGCAAGTCCAAATGGATCGATACCTTAAATGTAACTAGAAGAAGATTACCCATTATCAAATTAGCAAGTCCAAATGGATCGATACCTTAAATGTAACTAGAAGAGGATTACCTATTTACAAAGTAGCAAGTCCAAATGGATCGATACCTTAAATGTAACTAGAAGAGGATTACCCATTATCAAATTAGCAAGTCCAAATGGATCGATACCTTAAATGTAACTAGTAGAGGATTACCCATTAACAAATTAGCAAGTCCAAATGGATCGATACCTTAAATGTAACTAGAAGAGAATTACCCATTTACAAATTAGCAAGTCCAAATGGATCGATACCTTAAATGTAACTAGAAGAGGATTACCCATTTACAAATTAGCAAGTCCAAATGGATCGATACCTTAAATGTAACTAGTAGAGGATTACCCATTTTCAAATTAGCAAATCCAAATGGATCGATACCTTAAATGTAACTAGAAGAGGATTACCCATTATCAAATTAGCAAGTCCAAATGGATCGATACCTTAAATGTAACTAGAAGAGGATTACCCATTTACAAATTAGCAAGTCCAAATGGATCGATACCTTAAATGTAACTAGAAGAGGATTACCCATTATCAAATTAGCAAGTCCAAATGGATCGATACCTTAAATGTAACTAGAAGAGGATTACCCATTTACAAATTAGCAAGTCCAAATGGATCGATACCTTAAATTTAACTCGAAGAGGATTACCCATTATCAAATTAGCAAGTCCAAATGGATCGAGACCTTAAATGTAACTAGAAGAGGATTACCCATTATCAAATTAGCAAGTCCAAATGGATCGATACCTTAAATGTAACTAGAAGAGGATTACCCATTATCAAATTAGCAAGTCCAAATTGATCGATACCTTAAATGTAACTAGAAGAGGAATACCCATTTACAAATTAGCAAGTCCAAATGGATCGATACCTTAACTGTAACTAGTAAAGGATTACCCAATATCAAATTAGCAAGTCCAAATGGATCGATACCTTAAATATAACTAGAAGAGGATTACCCATTATCAAATTAGCAAGTACAAAGGGATCGATACCTTAAATGTAACTAGAAGTGGATTACCCATTATCAAATTAGCAAGTCCAAATGGATCGATACCTTAAATGTAACTAGAAGAGGATTACCCATTTACAAATTAGCAAGTCCAAATGGATCGATACCTTAACTGTAACTAGTAGAGGATTACCCATTATCAAATTAGCAAGTCCAAATGGATCGATACCTTAAATGTAACTAGAAGAGGATTACCCATTATCAAATTAGCAAGTACAAAGGGATCGATACCTTAAATGTAACTAGAAGTGTATTACCCATTATCAAATTAGCAAGTCCAAATGGATCGATACCTTAAATGTAACTAGAAGAGGAGTACCCATTATAAAATTAGCAAGTACAAATGGATCGATACCTTAAATGTAACTAGAAGAGGATTACCCATTATCAAATTAGCAAGTCCAAATGGATCGATACCTTAAATGTAACTAGTAGAGGATTACCCATTTTCAAATTAGCAAGTCCAAATGGATCGATACCTTAAATGTAACTAGAAGAGGATTACCCATTTACAAATTAGCAAGTCCAAATGGATCGATACCTTAAATGTAACTAGTAGAGGATTACCCATTTTCAAATTAGCAAATCCAAATGGATCGATACCTTAAATGTAACTAGAAGAGGATTACCCATTATCAAATTAGCAAGTCCAAATGGATCGATACCTTAAATGTAACTAGAAGAGGATTACCCATTTACAAATTAGCAAGTCCAAATGGATCGATACCTTAAATTTAACTCGAAGAGGATTACCCATTATCAAATTAGCAAGTCCAAATGGATCGAGACCTTAAATGTAACTAGAAGAGGATTACCCATTATCAAATTAGCAAGTCCAAATGGATCGATACCTTAAATGTAACTAGAAGAGGATTACCCATTATCAAATTAGCAAGTCCAAATTGATCGATACCTTAAATGTAACTAGAAGAGGAATACCCATTTACAAATTAGCAAGTCCAAATGGATCGATACCTTAACTGTAACTAGTAAAGGATTACCCAATATCAAATTAGCAAGTCCAAATGGATCGATACCTTAAATATAACTAGAAGAGGATTACCCATTATCAAATTAGCAAGTACAAAGGGATCGATACCTTAAATGTAACTAGAAGTGGATTACCCATTATCAAATTAGCAAGTCCAAATGGATCGATACCTTAAATGTAACTAGAAGAGGATTACCCATTTACAAATTAGCAAGTCCAAATGGATCGATACCTTAACTGTAACTAGTAGAGGATTACCCATTATCAAATTAGCAAGTCCAAATGGATCGATACCTTAAATGTAACTAGAAGAGGATTACCCATTATCAAATTAGCAAGTACAAAGGGATCGATACCTTAAATGTAACTAGAAGTGTATTACCCATTATCAAATTAGCAAGTCCAAATGGATCGATACCTTAAATGTAACTAGAAGAGGAGTACCCATTATAAAATTAGCAAGTACAAATGGATCGATACCTTAAATGTAACTAGTAGAGGATTACCCATTTTCAAATTAGCAAGTCCAAATGGATCGATACCTTAAATGTAACTAGAAGAGGATTACCCATTTACAAATTAGCAAGTCCAAATGGATCGATACCTTAAATGTAACTAGTAGAGGAATACCCATTTTCAAATTAGCAAATCCAAATGGATCGATACCTTAAATGTAACTAGAAGAGGATTACCCATTATCAAATTAGCAAGTCCAAATGGATCGATACCTTAAATGTAACTAGAAGAGGATTACCCATTTACAAATTAGCAAGTCCAAATGGATCGATACCTTAAATGTAACTCAAAGAGGATTACCCATTTACAAATTAGCAAGTCCAAATGGATCGATACCTTAAATGTAACTAGAAGAGGATTACCCATTATCAAATTAGCAAGTCCAAATGGATCGATACCTTAAATGTAACTAGAAGAGGATTACCTATTTACAAAGTAGCAAGTCCAAATGGATCGATACCTTAAATGTAACTAGAAGAGGATTACCCATTATCAAATTAGCAAGTCCAAATGGATCGATACCTTAAATGTAACTAGTAGAGGATTACCCATTAACAAATTAGCAAGTCCAAATGGATCGATACCTTAAATGTAACTAGAAGAGAATTACCCATTTACAAATTAGCAAGTCCAAATGGATCGATACCTTAAATGTAACTAGAAGAGGATTACCCATTTACAAATTAGCAAGTCCAAATGGATCGATACCTTAAATGTAACTAGTAGAGGATTACCCATTTTCAAATTAGCAAATCCAAATGGATCGATACCTTAAATGTAACTAGAAGAGGATTACCCATTATCAAATTAGCAAGTCCAAATGGATCGATACCTTAAATGTAACTAGAAGAGGATTACCCATTTACAAATTAGCAAGTCCAAATGGATCGATACCTTAAATGTAACTAGAAGAGGATTACCCATTATCAAATTAGCAAGTCCAAATGGATCGATACCTTAAATGTAACTAGAAGAGGATTACCCATTTACAAATTAGCAAGTCCAAATGGATCGATACCTTAAATTTAACTCGAAGAGGATTACCCATTATCAAATTAGCAAGTCCAAATGGATCGAGACCTTAAATGTAACTAGAAGAGGATTACCCATTATCAAATTAGCAAGTCCAAATGGATCGATACCTTAAATGTAACTAGAAGAGGATTACCCATTATCAAATTAGCAAGTCCAAATTGATCGATACCTTAAATGTAACTAGAAGAGGAATACCCATTTACAAATTAGCAAGTCCAAATGGATCGATACCTTAACTGTAACTAGTAAAGGATTACCCAATATCAAATTAGCAAGTCCAAATGGATCGATACCTTAAATATAACTAGAAGAGGATTACCCATTATCAAATTAGCAAGTACAAAGGGATCGATACCTTAAATGTAACTAGAAGTGGATTACCCATTATCAAATTAGCAAGTCCAAATGGATCGATACCTTAAATGTAACTAGAAGAGGATTACCCATTTACAAATTAGCAAGTCCAAATGGATCGATACCTTAACTGTAACTAGTAGAGGATTACCCATTATCAAATTAGCAAGTCCAAATGGATCGATACCTTAAATATAACTAGAAGAGGATTACCCATTATCAAATTAGCAAGTACAAAGGGATCGATACCTTAAATGTAACTAGAAGTGTATTACCCATTATCAAATTAGCAAGTCCAAATGGATCGATACCTTAAATGTAACTAGAAGAGGAGTACCCATTATAAAATTAGCAAGTACAAATGGATCGATACCTTAAATGTAACTAGAAGAGGATTACCCATTATCAAATTAGCAAGTCCAAATGGATCGATACCTTAAATGTAACTAGTAGAGGATTACCCATTTTCAAATTAGCAAGTCCAAATGGATCGATACCTTAAATGTAACTAGAAGAGGATTACCCATTTACAAATTAGCAAGTCCAAATGGATCGATACCTTAAATGTAACTAGTAGAGGATTACCCATTTTCAAATTAGCAAATCCAAATGGATCGATACCTTAAATGTAACTAGAAGAGGATTACCCATTATCAAATTAGCAAGTCCAAATGGATCGATACCTTAAATGTAACTAGAAGAGGATTACCCATTTACAAATTAGCAAGTCCAAATGGATCGATACCTTAAATTTAACTCGAAGAGGATTACCCATTATCAAATTAGCAAGTCCAAATGGATCGATACCTTAAATGTAACTAGAAGAGGATTACCCATTATCAAATTAGCAAGTCCAAATGGATCGATACCTTAAATGTAACTAGAAGAGGATTACCCATTATCAAATTAGCAAGTCCAAATTGATCGATACCTTAAATGTAACTAGAAGAGGAATACCCATTTACAAATTAGCAAGTCCAAATGGATCGATACCTTAACTGTAACTAGTAAAGGATTACCCAATATCAAATTAGCAAGTCCAAATGGATCGATACCTTAAATATAACTAGAAGAGGATTACCCATTATCAAATTAGCAAGTACAAAGGGATCGATACCTTAAATGTAACTAGAAGTGGATTACCCATTATCAAATTAGCAAGTCCAAATGGATCGATACCTTAAATGTAACTAGAAGAGGATTACCCATTTACAAATTAGCAAGTCCAAATGGATCGATACCTTAACTGTAACTAGTAGAGGATTACCCATTATCAAATTAGCAAGTCCAAATGGATCGATACCTTAAATGTAACTAGAAGAGGATTACCCATTATCAAATTAGCAAGTACAAAGGGATCGATACCTTAAATGTAACTAGAAGTGTATTACCCATTATCAAATTAGCAAGTCCAAATGGATCGATACCTTAAATGTAACTAGAAGAGGAGTACCCATTATAAAATTAGCAAGTACAAATGGATCGATACCTTAAATGTAACTAGAAGAGGATTACCCATTATCAAATTAGCAAGTCCAAATGGATCGATACCTTAAATGTAACTAGTAGAGGATTACCCATTTTCAAATTAGCAAGTCCAAATGGATCGATACCTTAAATGTAACTAGAAGAGGATTACCCATTTACAAATTAGCAAGTCCAAATGGATCGATACCTTAAATGTAACTAGTAGAGGATTACCCATTTTCAAATTAGCAAATCCAAATGGATCGATACCTTAAATGTAACTAGAAGAGGATTACCCATTATCAAATTAGCAAGTCCAAATGGATCGATACCTTAAATGTAACTAGAAGAGGATTACCCATTATCAAATTAGCAAGTCCAAATGGATCGATACCTTAAATGTAACTAGAAGAGGATTACCCATTTACAAATTAGCAAGTCCAAATGGTTCGATACCTTAAATGTAACTAGAAGAGGATTACCCATTATCAAATTAGCAAGTCCAAATGGATCGATACCTTAAATGTAACTAGAAGAGGATTACCCATTATCAAATTAGCAAGTCCAAATTGATCGATACCTTAAATGTAACTCAAAGAGGATTACCCATTTACAAATTAGCAAGTCCAAATGGATCGATACCTTAAATGTAACTAGAAGAGGATTACCCATTATCAAATTAGCAAGTCCAAATGGATCGATATCTTAAATGTAACTATTAGAGGAGTACCCATTTTCAAATTAGCAAGTCCAAATGGATCTATACCTTAAATGTAACTAGAAGAGGATTACCCATTATCAAATTAGCAAGTCCAAATGGATCGATACCTTAAATGTAACTAGAAGAGGATTACCCATTTACAAATTAGCAAGTCCAAATGGATCGATACCTTAAATTTAACTCGAAGAGGATTACCCATTATCAAATTAGCAAGTCCAAATGGATCGAGACCTTAAATGTAACTAGAAGAGGATTACCCATTATCAAATTAGCAAGTCCAAATTGATCGATACCTTAAATGTAACTAGAAGAGGAATACCCATTTACAAATTAGCAAGTCCAAATGGATCGATACCTTAACTGTAACTAGTAAAGGATTACCCAATATCAAATTAGCAAGTCCAAATGGATCGATACCTTAAATGTAACTAGAAGAGGATTACCCATTATCAAATTAGCAAGTACAAAGGGATCGATACCTTAAATGTAACTAGAAGTGGATTACCCATTATCAAATTAGCAAGTCCAAATGGATCGATACCTTAAATGTAACTAGAAGAGGATTACCCATTTACAAATTAGCAAGTCCAAATGGATCGATACCTTAACTGTAACTAGTAGAGGATTACCCATTATCAAATTAGCAAGTCCAAATGGATCGATACCTTAAATGTAACTAGAAGAGGATTACCCATTATCAAATTAGCAAGTACAAAGGGATCGATACCTTAAATGTAACTAGAAGTGTATTACCCATTATCAAATTAGCAAGTCCAAATGGATCGATACCTTAAATGTAACTAGAAGAGGAGTACCCATTATAAAATTAGCAAGTACAAATGGATCGATACCTTAAATGTAACTAGAAGAGGATTACCCATTATCAAATTAGCAAGTCCAAATGGATCGATACCTTAAATGTAACTAGTAGAGGATTACCCATTTTCAAATTAGCAAGTCCAAATGGATCGATACCTTAAATGTAACTAGAAGAGGATTACCCATTTACAAATTAGCAAGTCCAAATGGATCGATACCTTAAATGTAACTAGTAGAGGATTACCCATTTTCAAATTAGCAAATCCAAATGGATCGATACCTTAAATGTAACTAGAAGAGGATTACCCATTATCAAATTAGCAAGTCCAAATGGATCGATACCTTAAATGTAACTAGAAGAGGATTACCCATTTACAAATTAGCAAGTCCAAATGGATCGATACCTTAAATGTAACTCAAAGAGGATTACCCATTTACAAATTAGCAAGTCCAAATGGATCGATACCTTAAATGTAACTAGAAGAAGATTACCCATTATCAAATTAGCAAGTCCAAATGGATCGATACCTTAAATGTAACTAGAAGAGGATTACCTATTTACAAAGTAGCAAGTCCAAATGGATCGATACCTTAAATGTAACTAGAAGAGGATTACCCATTATCAAATTAGCAAGTCCAAATGGATCGATACCTTAAATGTAACTAGTAGAGGATTACCCATTAACAAATTAGCAAGTCCAAATGGATCGATACCTTAAATGTAACTAGAAGAGAATTACCCATTTACAAATTAGCAAGTCCAAATGGATCGATACCTTAAATGTAACTAGAAGAGGATTACCCATTTACAAATTAGCAAGTCCAAATGGATCGATACCTTAAATGTAACTAGTAGAGGATTACCCATTTTCAAATTAGCAAATCCAAATGGATCGATACCTTAAATGTAACTAGAAGAGGATTACCCATTATCAAATTAGCAAGTCCAAATGGATCGATACCTTAAATGTAACTAGTAGAGGATTACCCATTTTCAAATTAGCAAGTCCAAATGGATCGATACCTTAAATGTAACTAGAAGAGGATTACCCATTTACAAATTAGCAAGTCCAAATGGATCGATACCTTAAATGTAACTAGTAGAGGATTACCCATTTTCAAATTAGCAAATCCAAATGGATCGATACCTTAAATGTAACTAGAAGAGGATTACCCATTATCAAATTAGCAAGTCCAAATGGATCGATACCTTAAATGTAACTAGAAGAGGATTACCCATTTACAAATTAGCAAGTCCAAATGGATCGATACCTTAAATGTAACTAGAAGAGGATTACCCATTATAAAATTAGCAAGTCCAAATGGATCGATACCTTAAATGTAACTAGAAGAGGATTACCCATTATCAAATTAGCAAGTCCAAATGGATCGATACCTTAAATGTAACTCAAAGAGGATTACCCATTTACAAATTAGCAAGTCCAAATGGATCGATACCTTAAATGTAACTAGAAGAGGATTACCCATTATCAAATTAGCAAGTCCAAATGGATCGATATCTTAAATGTAACTATTAGAGGAGTACCCATTTTCAAATTAGCAAGTCCAAATGGATCGATACCTTAAATGTAACTAGAAGAGGATTACCCATTTACAAATTAGCAAGTCCAAATGGATCGATACCTTAAATGTAACTAGTAGAGGATTACCCATTTTCAAATTAGCAAGTCCAAATGGATCGATACCTTAAATGTAACTAGAAGAGGATTACCCATTATCAAATTAGCAAGTCCAAATGGAACGATACCTTAAATGTAACTAGAAGAGGTTTACCCATTTACAAATTAGCAAGTCCAAATGGATCGATACCTTAAATGTAACTAGAAGAGGATTACCCATTATCAAATTAGCAAGTCCAAATGGATCGATACCTTAAATGTAACTAGAAGAGGATTACCCATTATCAAATTAGCAAGTCCAAATGGATCGATACCTTAAATGTAACTAGTAGAGGATTACCCATTTTCAAATTAGCAAGTCCATATGGATCGATACCTTAAATGTAACTAGAAGAGGATTAACCATTTACAAATTAGCAAGTCCAAATGGATCGATACCTTAAATGTAACTAGAAGAGGATTACCCATTATCAAATTAGCAAGTCCAAATGGATCGATACCTTAAATGTAACTCAAAGAGGATTACCCATTTACAAATTAGCAAGTTCAAATGGAACGATACCTTAAATGTAACTAGAAGAGGATTACCCATTATCAAATTAGCAAGTCCAAATGGATCGATACCTTAAATGTAACTCAAAGAGGATTACCCATTTACAAATTAGCAAGTCCAAATGGATCGATACCTTAAATGTAACTAGAAGAGGATTACCCATTATCAAATTAGCAAGTCCAAATGGATCGATACCTTAAATGTAAATAGTAGAGGATTACCCATTTTCAAATTAGCAAGTCCAAATGGATCGATACCTTAAATGTAACTAGTAGAGGAGTACCCATTTTCAAATTAGCAAGTCCAAATGGATCGATACCTTAAATGTAACTAGAAGAGGATTACCCATTTACAAATTAGCAAGTCCAAATGGATCGATACCTTAAATGTAACTAGTAGAGGATCACCCATTTTCAAATTAGCAAGTCCAAATGGATCGATACCTTAAATGTAACTAGCAGAGGATTACCCATTATCAAATTAGCAAGTCCAAATGGATCGATACCTTAAATGTAACTAGAAGAGGATTACCCATTTACAAATTAGCAAGTCCAAATGGATCGATACCTTAAATGTAACTAGAAGAGGTTAACCCATTATCAAATTAGCAAGTCCAAATGGATCGATACCTTAAATGTAACTAGAAGAGGAATACCCATTCTCAAATTAGCAAGTCCAAATGGATCGATACCTTAAATGTAACTAGAAGAGGTTTACCCATTATCAAATTAGCAAGTCCAAATGGATCGATACCTTAAATGTAACTAGAAGAGGAATACCCATTCTCAAATTAGCAAGTCCAAATGGATCGATAACTTAACTGTAACTAGTAGAGGATTACCCATTATCAAATTAGCAAGTCCAAATGGATCGATACCTTAAATGTAACTAGAAGAGGAATACCCATTATCAAATTAGCAAGTCCAAATGGATCGATACCTTAAATGTAACTCAAAGAGGATTACCCATTTACAAATTAGCAAGTCCAAATGGATCGATATCTTAAATGTAACTAGAAGAGGATTACCCATTATCAAATTAGCAAGTCCAAATGGATCGATACCTTAAATGTAACCAGTAGAGGATTACCCATTTACAAATTAGCAAGTCCAAATGGATCGATAACTTAAATGTAACTAGAAGAGGATTACCCATTTACAAATTAGCAAGTCCAAATGGATCGATACCTTAAATGTAACTAGTAGAGGATTACCCATTTTCAAATTAGCAAATCCAAATGGATCGATACCTTAAATGTAACTAGAAGAGGATTACCCATTATCAAATTAGCAAGTCCAAATGGATCGATACTGTCAAAACCTGAAAATCATATAATAATTCAATTTAAATATTTGACGATACGCCCCTGGTTAGTGAAAGAATTAAAACTGTCAAGTATTGCAGAATGATAAAATTCAGAAAGTAGGATACACGTGCAGGATGTGTGCTAAGGGTGATTGGACCCAAGTGCGTAGGAGGAAATGCTTGTTAGTTAGAAAAGTCAGTATTAGATTGACAGTGAAAATGAGAGGTAGTTAGATATAAATAGAATGTAGTGTAAAAGTTGAAATGGGCTTGTAATGGGTTGTTTAAAATAAGGAAGAAATATTTAAGAAGCACAGGACCCAGAAATTAAGGAATAATTAGTTCGTAAGTTGTATTTATTATTTTGTTCTAATACTTTATTCTTTATTAGTTTTTTAATATATGTGTTAAAATGATCTTCGGTAGAATTTTATTTAAAACCATCTGAGTTTACGCTACCCCTAGTTCACAGCTTTATAACTCGTGGCAAATGGTGGAGGTCGCCGAGTTTTTTAAGGGTTTTTATCTCCAAATAAGAATCCGAAATGCTTTTTCGTTATAAACTTCAATTATAAATCAATCTTAATAATCCAGCGAATAAAATTAATTTTAAGTATAAACGGAAGAACGGTATAAAAACTATAAATTGTTTTCAGTTAAATTAAAATTAAAATTAAAAATGGTCCACAAATTTAGTAAATTTCATATAATTCAATAAATACTTGGTATAAGCAGATTCCTGGAAGTTCATTAGAGTTCACGGTTGGTGCAATATGACAAGTTATGCATAAGATAAGGTAACGATGACGTCTTTTAAATTACATAAAAAATTCCATTACAATAATTGTACAATTTTACAATACATTAAAATATTTAAATAAATAAAATTTGTACAACATAATTTCAAAAAAGAATAGAAGAAATTTACAAGGGTTTAAAAGAAAAATTTTTTTTTTGATAATTTTAACGTAATAAAAAATGTTTTTTCGTAGTTAAAAATTTTTTTTTCGTAATTCAGTTTTAAAGGTTCAAATTTAACGAAGCATTTTAATCCAAAAATTTTAATGTAATGGAAAAATACCAATTTAATATATTATGGTGTAAACACTACGTGACAATTTTATAAAAGTCATAGAAACAATACCGGAAGAGGATTAAATTACAAAATTTGTTTTTACTTATAGGGTTTGTTACAATACTACTTAAATTTTAGTTGAGTTACAAAAAATTACAGCCTAATTTTCTTTAATGTAAAGAAGGATAAAATTTTGCCGTTTCTAAACCGGAAACGGACATTAAAGAAAATTTTGGAGTGGCAAAACTTGCATTTTCGTTTTACTGGGAAAAGACTACTATCCTGTAATTCATTTTTGAGTCTGAAAATGAAAGTAAAATGAAATGCATGGTTGACAAATATTTTAATTTACTAATAGATAATTATTGGCGTTTACAAATTTTAATTTAAATAAAAATTACAACTTCTAAATTTTTAAAGGATATTCATTAAATTATAAATTTTTACATACGATAGGTAGAGTGGTTTCAAGTTCAAGAAATCCCATTATTACGTTAAATAGAAAAATTCCATTATAAAAAATATCTTCATGTTATTAAACGTTTAAGTTAATTAATTTTCTTAGGATAACATAATATGAGTAGGGTAATAAAATAAATCAAATATAAAATTCAATTAGCATATGAAAATTATTTAATCTCTCAAAATAATTAAATCAAATGCCAAAACCTAACGTACTAACGCGGGCTAAAAGTAAATTAATGGTAAAAGTGGTCGAGACGGGAGAAGTAGTAGATATATTATCAGATTTATCAGTAATTGAGAGTGCAGAGAGCGAAGACAGCGAAGAGGAAAGTACAGGACCGAAATATAGAAGTACGGAATTGTTAGATTCAGAAAAGTTACCTAATTTAGATTTAACTCAATTAAGATTAGGAAACGCGGATAAAGAGGAAGAAATTGAAAATATTCCGGAAACAAAGGACATAACCCACAAATTACCCAAAATGGCAAATTTAAATTGTACAATCGAAGAGGCCACAGTGGCTGAACATAACCCGAGACTACCAAAATTTATATCCCCCGAAAGTTTTAATCCTGCTAAGTCAAACGCCATTAATTTTTTAAATGCATACGAACGTACATCAATCGCTAACGGGTGGAGCGAAATACACAAAATAAATTATTTTGGTTCTTTTCTAGAAGGTGCGGCTAATTGCTGGTATAAAAAATATAAAGATGATGAAACAAATAAAACAAAAACGTGGTCAGTGATAAAAAATGATTTCACAACTAAATTTGCGGGAGAATCTTCATTAAGGATCGCGAAAATTAAATTAACAAATAGGAAGCAGCAATTATCGGAAAATATTAAGGCATACTTTTATGATTTAACAGTGTTGGCTGAAAATTATAACAGCAACATGTCCAACGAAGATTTCATAGATTATTTTGAAACCGGTTTACATCCTAAATTTTTACAGATGTATTGTACTCTTAAACACAGTAATATGACAACGGACGATTTAGAAAAAATAGTTCTTAAATTAAGTGATTGGGAAGATCGTACGTCCAATACCGGGTTAACAGAATGTACAGCATTGCTCAATTTAAATAATAATTTTGAAAAACAAAGTGCTGGTCCGAACAAATTTATTTCTTCATCATTTCTTACGAAGCGTGGTAGCCAAAGTTCACCGAACGGGGTCACAGGTAATAGAAATGATAGAACTTTTTGCTACATTTGCAATAAGAGTGGGCATGATACAAATTTCTGCTGGTTCAATGGAAAAAATAAAAGTCAGTCATACTCAAGGGTCAATAATCGGGCAGTTCCTGAAAGAAATGTTAATTTTGCAAATACAGGTAGATACGTACAATTTAAAGAAAGACCAAATTCCTTTAGAGGCAATAATTTTAATGATAATAGACAGGGTAGGCCATTTTTAAAGGATAACAGTAATAATAAACCATTTAACAGTGCGCATTTTAACGATAGGAACCGAAATTGGTACGCCAGTCAGAATAATACCAGAAATACAAATTTTCCAAAAGGGCGGTTCGAAGGGGGCCGACAGCCGCCCTATACCAATTAAATGAATCGGGACAAGTAAATAACATTTTAACTATTAAGGGACGACTAAATAACAAAATTACAGAAATAGTGATTGATACGGGATCGACTAAAAATATTGTATCTAGTAATTGTGTAGAACGAGTGAATAAAAATTATTATATGCAATTTCTAAAGACTGCTGGGAATCACCGTGTTCCAATTTTAGGTATATCTAAAATTAAATTAGAAATTAACGGTAGAATTTTTCAAATTTCGGCTGTAGTGGTAGAAAAATTGCCGAAATCGATACTCTTAGGAAACGAATTTTTACGGGAAAATAGAGCCTTGATAGACTACAACGATAATACGATTTCGTTAAGAGGCAATTATAGAATCGTAAAGACAAGTTTCAACCAAAATTCAAATAATCAAATTAATTTAATAAATTGGAACGACTCCTCAAGTCGAAATTCGGTAACCAGTGAAACGCCAAAATTTCCAATACAAACTAATAAATCGACAACAGCGAGTTCATATCCCGAAAATTGCATAAATCAGATTAGGAATGTCGACAGAATAAACAGTAATAGTCATGTAAGGTCATCGGACGAAACAATTATAAATTACAAACCTTTGCAAAACGGAGAGAGGTCAGTCCCATTTAATAAGTTACAACGTCCTAATTTTAAAAATGCTCCTATTAAATTAGAAAGAAATGAAGTGTCAATAGAAACTATCCAACCTAAAATTCAATGTAACAAAACCCCCGAAAATATAAATTTATTGAAAGAATTAAGTCAAGACATACGCGTAAGTGAACTAAACAATATAACTAAAGTAAAATTAAGTAAAGATTATATCTTAGGTACCAAACAAAGAACTAAAATTGATTTATACTCAGAAAATAAAGCGCCATATTTAAGAGCATATTTATTTAACGCAAACGATATTTTCTTAACAAAAGATAAATTAGCCTTGGTATCTATTTTACAAAACGTTAAAGACAATATATTTACAGTCGATATCAGTAATAACGCCAATATACCACTTAAATTATTCAAAGGTACTACCTTGGGAAATTTAAAATTCGACAGTGAGGTGGTAAATTTATTAATTACACAAGATTCACATGAGGAAATAAAGCGGGTTAGATTACCATCTACAGTAACTTTAGAAGATCATAAAATTAATAATAATCTATCAGACGTTCAAAAAACTCAATTAAAAGAGTTACTTTTAGAATTTAAAGACATTTTCGCCAAACAACCAAAAGAAATGGGTTTTACAAACATGGTTAAACATAAAATAGAAGTACAGGGCGCAAAACCGGTCAAAAGTAAGCCTTACAGGGTATCACAGAGGGAACGCGAAATTATCGATAATCAAATCCAAGAAATGTTAGACGCGGGGATTATAGTGAAATCACAATCACCGTGGGGAAGTCCGATAGTTCTAGTAAATAAAGCAGATAATACCAAAAGATTTTGCGTTGATTACAGAAAATTAAACAGCGTTACAAAAAAATCGAGTTACCCATTACCTAATATTGATGATATTTTAACATGTTTAGAAGGCTCTAAGTTTTTTACTACTCTAGATTTGTTCAGCGGTTATTGGCAAATAGGCCTCGATGAAGATTCTAAAGAACTAACAGCTTTTATAGCACCGGGTTACGGTTTATATCAATTTGAAGCGATGAGTTTCGGGTTGTCAAACGCAGCATCGACATTTCAGGACCTAACCGATCGCGTTTTCGAGGGAATGAAGTGGAGTGAAGTAATGGTTTATTTAGATGATACGTTAGTTTTTTCAAAAACATTCGAGGAACATTTAGTAAGACTAAGAAAAGTTTTTGAGCGCTTGAGGGAAGCAGGTCTAACATTAAAGCCAAGTAAATGTAACTACGCCGAAAACGAGGTAAAATTGTTAGGTCATATAGTCAATCAAGAAGGGGTAGGACCAGACGATAGTAAATTGTTAGCTATAAAAAATTTTAAAACGCCAACTAATGTTAAAACCATACAAAGTTTTTTAGGTTTGTGTAACTATTATCGTAAATTCATTCAAAATTTTTCAAAAATTGCCAAACCACTGTATGAAGCAACTGCTAAAACAGGTTATAAATGGACCGACGCTCAAGAGAACGCATTTTCCGAGCTAAAAAACAAACTAACGTCAGCCCCTCTGTTAAAACACTTTAATCCTAAAAAAGGATGCGAATTAAGGACAGACGCGAGTTTCCAAGGGTTAGGTATAATTCTCCTTCAGGAGGACGAAGATAAAATTTTACATCCCATAGCTTACGGCAGTCGGTCTTTAACGAAAGCCGAAAGAAATTATTCTATTTCAGAATTAGAAGCGCTAGCCGTGATATGGGGGTTACAATATTTTAGGCACTTGGTTTACGGCAAACCAGTACGAATAGTATCAGATCATCACGCGTTATGCTTCTTAGCAAACCTTAAGGACGCGACGGGTCGATTGGCTAGGTGGAACTTACGGTTAGCAGAATTTGATTATACAATAGTGTACAAGAGCGGAAGGACTCACCACGATGCAGATTGCTTGTCGAGGAACCCAGTTTTAGAAGCCACTCAACAAGACGAAGACGAGGCCAATGATATACCCTCGTTCATAGTAGAACCAGAAGAGCTAAGCGAACTACAAAGACAAGACGAAGACATAGCTAAATTAATAGAAGCTATGGAAGACCCACAAAACACAAACGTTAGTATAGGTTTAAAAAGAAAAAGCAAAAATTTTATTCTAATCGACGGAGTTCTTTATAAAAAAAACGCTAGCGCGAACGGATTAGAAAATTTATTAGTAATTCCAAAACATTTAAGATACGAAATTCTTTTTTCTAACCATAGTGAACCCTTGGCAGGTCATTTAGGCAACACTAAAACATTAATTAAAATTCGGAATAGATATTTTTGGGAAGGTCTACAAAAAGATGTAGAAAAGTTCATAAAAGGGTGCCCGGATTGTCAAGCTAGAAAAGGGAGAACAAACATAAAACCTCGTGGGTTGTTACAACCAATACCGGTAGGGTTACCTTTCGAGAGAGTGGGTATTGATTTGTTAGGTCCGTTTCCAAAAAGCAAAAACGGAAAAACAATGGTAATAGTAGCCACAGATTATGTTACAAGATGGGTGGAGACTAAAGCTTTGACTAATGGTCAAACGCGACACGTAGCCCAATTTATTTTAGAAAATGTCATTTGTAGACACGGTTCACCTAAATTTTTGTTAAGTGACCGAGGTAAAGTGTTTTTGTCGGAAATGGTTACTGAACTAACGCGTTTAATGGGTACAGTTGGACACTTTACTACTTCATATCACCCTCAGTGTAACGGTCTAACAGAAAGGTTTAATAAAACTGTAGTAGATATGTTAGCAAAATACGTAGATTCTGAACAAAAAGAATGGGACACATATTTACAACACGTAACATTTGCGTACAATACGTCCATCCAAGACACTACGAGATTCTCTCCATTTATGTTAGTTTATGCTCGCGAACCTAGATTACCTACCGAAACCAACTTGAATATTCCTGTTAAAGAGGAAACTGTAGAACAAATACGTGACAAAATTTTGAATGCAAGAAGTATTGCAGTTCAAAACATCCAAAATCGCCAAGCAGGTGATAAAACGCGATATGATTCCAAACATACTAATATGGAATTTAAAGTAGGCGATAAAGTGAAAGTTTTTACTCCTACAAGAAAAATTGGGCGCGCGGAAAAATTATTATTACGCTGGTACGGTCCATATTTGATAACGAAAAAATTAGGAGAAGTTAATTACGAAATAGCTAAAGGCACAACAGCGAATGCGAAAAAAGACGTTGTGCATGTTAGCAGAATGTTACCCTATTATGACGAGTGGGTACCATCCCCAGCTAGTGTTCTTAATAATTAATAGCGTAAATTGTAACTTGCCACTCTAAAGTGGAATATTTTAAGCAACATAAATAGAATAATAAAATCGTAAGGGTATAATAAGAAATTTTTTTCAGTAAACGACAGGGTAATAAATTACTATTAATAAAGGGGTAATATTAAATGTAGGAATTAAGCCAATAAAAGTTTTGAATGTTTTAGAATATAAAAAGGCCGAATTTAGAAGGAAGAAACGGATAACTGAAATAGAAGGAAAATAAACCAATAGCATAAAGGAGTCAGGACGCAAGGCGCGTCATAATATTTTTGATTTTAGGTAACAAGTTGAAATAATCATAGGAATTCATACGCGGATAGTCAAAGAGTCATTAGGGGTAGTTTGGAAACCACTTTCAAGAGGAATGAGTGTGGTATGGAATGGAATGGAGAACAATAAACCGAATTGGATTTGGATAAGTAATGGATGGATGGAGAGATGGAATGGTTAACAAACCAAGGTAGTGTTGCCGAACGTCGTGGAATTCACAGCTTAACAACAAGAATGTGAAAAGGGAAAAGGGACTATTGATATCCGATTTGGGCCTGATCACCCCATTGAAGGTTATTACATAGAACTCCTGACTACCAATTCACGATTCTACATTTTCACAAGGAATATACCTGGAATTGGATTTGGAATTGGAAATCACAAATATGAGCAAGGAAGGCGTCCAGTCAAGAGGGAAGAAAAAATGGTGTTCATTCAAATGGAAATAATTATGGGTCAACCAATGTATAATGTATCTATACCCATCCCCTACACGTCATCGACTCTAGTGTAATGAACAGTAAAAAATGTAATGAAAGTTGGAAACCGCCTAACCAAGTAGGTCAAGTCAAAAAAAAATTAAAGAAAGAATCCCCGAACTTTAAAAAGTGAAATAAAAAAGTGCCGTGCGACAGTGAACTTTACAAAACTGAAAAGTTAGAAGATTAGAAAAACAAAATGTGAAATAAAGAAAGTGCTACGCCTATAAGACTATTCCAACAAAAGGAAGAAGAAAATGTCAAAGAAGAAAATAATAAAGTGCCAAAAAAGTAATAATCAAGTTAAAAGCAGAGTAAATTAATCTCAAGTGAATAATAGTGTTTAGGGTAAAATTTTTATAAATGTAGGTAGATTACCAAAAGGAGCTCTAAATTGTAAAAACAACCCATACAGAAGAATCGGTGATATTTGAGCTCAAAAATTATAACATCTTTTCACCAACTTCTCTATGGATTGTTTACAAGGGTAATGAAAGGTTTTAGATAAAATAATAAAGGCGAAAGAAAAATTTGTAATATCGATGAATTATATCGAAAATTTAAAGTGTCCGGTGCATCTAACAGCCAAGTATGTAAAACAAAATAAGGCAAACTATTAGTTAAAAGTTAGACACCATTTGGTAGAAAGTATAATTTTAAAAGTTGGGCACAATAATTAAAAAATAAATCCAGCCAAAATATTTGTATAAAATAAAAATAAGGCAATTAAACAGGATTCGAATTATAATTAATTATGAATGAAATAATAGGGATGAACTTAAATGAAATGATAAATTGAATAGTAAAGGCACTATAATAAGGCAAAAATAAAAAGGCACATAATTTAAAAGAAAATTGATTCACACAAGGGATAAATTTCAAATATATTCAAATATAAATTTCAAAGGCAAATGAATTTCAGATGTAAATGAAGTTTAAGTTTATGTAAATTTTAAATGTAAATAAAATAGGTAATAGGATTAATTAGCATTAATGAGAAACTAAAGCGATAATTTAAAATATGAACCTCTAAAATACAACAATCAATATTGAACCGAGTAATAACATAAAAATAATTTTTTTTAAAAACGTATTGAATATTACAACTTCGGACAGATGTAATTCTGTAATTCGAAATGATAGAAACAGATAACCACTAAACCAGATAACGTTACGACATAAAATGTTTAAAAAGGTAACAATCAAATTAATTAATAATAATAATAATTAATATTAAAGGTCAATAGTCCCTACATGTAATTAGTAGAAAATTACGCAAAGGCTATCTGAACAAACCGAGGTAAAGCCACAAAATATATATAAAAAATTAACAAAGTGGGATGATCTTCAGGATAATTTTAAAATAAATTTTAAAATAATTATAGCGGAAGATGTGACGTTGAACTTGGATTTTCAATACGACCACTTCATAGTTTTCATAGAATTTTTTTTATTTTAATATTGTAGTAATTTAGAGAGACATGGTAAATAGTAAATATTAGAAATTTTTTTTAAAAGGTATGTTTTATGTTTTTGATGTGTACTTAGTTAGTTTAGTATTTAATTTTTTAAGATATCTGACACTTGTTACGCCTTGGGACAGTCGTTTTCATGACCCGGAGGGTATTGTCAAAACCTGAAAATCATATAATAATTCAATTTAAATATTTGACGATACGCCCCTGGTTAGTGAAAGAATTAAAACTGTCAAGTATTGCAGAATGATAAAATTCAGAAAGTAGGATACACGTGCAGGATGTGTGCTAAGGGTGATTGGACCCAAGTGCGTAGGAGGAAATGCTTGTTAGTTAGAAAAGTCAGTATTAGATTGACAGTGAAAATGAGAGGTAGTTAGATATAAATAGAATGTAGTGTAAAAGTTAAAATGGGCTTGTAATGGGTTGTTTAAAATAAGGAAGAAATATTTAAGAAGCACAGGACCCAGAAATTAAGGAATAATTAGTTCGTAAGTTGTATTTATTATTTTGTTCTAATACTTTATTCTTTATTAGTTTTTTAATATATGTGTTAAAATGATCTTCGGTAGAATTTTATTTAAAACCATCTGAGTTTACGCTACCCCTAGTTCACAGCTTTATAACTCGTGGCAATACCTTAAATGTAACTAGAAGAGGATTACCTATTTACAAATTAGCAAGTCCAAATGGAACGATACCATAAATGTAACTAGAAGAAGATTACCCATTATCAAATTAGCAAGTCCAAATGGATCGATACCTTAAATGTAACTAGAAGAGGATTACCCATTATCAAATTAGCAAGTCCAAATGGATCGATACCTTAAATGTAGCTAGTAGAGGAGTACCCATTTTCAAATTAGCAAGTCCAAATGGATCGATACCTTAAATGTAACTAGAAGAGGATTACCCATTATCAAATTGGCAAGTCCAAATAGATCGATACCTTACATGTAACTCAAAGAGGATTACCCATTTACAAATTAGCAAGTCCAAATGGATCGATACCTTAAATGTAACTAGAAGAGGATTACCCATTATCAAATTAGCAAGTCCAAATGGATCGATACCTTAAATGTAACTCAAAGAGGATTACCCATTTACAAATTAGCAAGTCCAAATGGATCGATACCTTAAATGTAACTAGAAGAGGATTACCCATTATCAAATTAGCAAGTCCAAATGGATCGATACCTTAAATGTAACTCAAAGAGGATTACCCATTTACAAATTAGCAAGTTCAAATGGATCGATACCTTAAATGTAACTAGAAGAGGATTACCCATTATCAAATTAGCAAGTCCAAATGGATCGATACCTTAAATGTAACTCAAAGAGGATTACCCATTTACAAATTAGCAAGTCCAAATGGATCGATACCTTAAATGTAACTAGAAGAGGATTACCCATTATCAAATTAGCAAGTCCAAATGGATCGATACCTTAAATGTAACTAGTAGAGGATTACCCATTTTCAAATTAGCAAGTCCAAATGGATCGATACCTTAAATGTAACTAGTAGAGGAGTACCTATTTTCAAATTAGCAAGTCCAAATGGATCGATACCTTAAATGTAACTAGAAGAGGATTACCCATTTACAAATTAAAAAGTCCAAATGGATGGATACCTTAAATGTAACTAGTAGAGGATCACCCATTTTCAAATTAGCAAGTCCAAATGGATCGATACCTTAAATGTAACTAGCAGAGGATTACCCATTATCAAATTAGCAAGTCCAAATGGATCGATACCTTAAATGTAACTAGAAGAGGATTACCCATTTACAAATTAGCAAGTCCAAATGGATCGAAACCTTAAATGTAACTAGAAGAGGTTTACCCATTATCAAATTAGCAAGTCCAAATGGATCGATACCTTAAATGTAACTAGAAGAGGAATACCCATTCTCAAATTAGCAAGTCCAAATGGATCGATACCTTAAATGTAACTAGAAGAGGTTTACCCATTATCAAATTAGCAAGTCCAAATGGATCGATACCTTAATTGTAACTAGAAGAGGAATACCCATTCTCAAATTAGCAAGTCCAAATGGATCGATAACTTAACTGTAACTAGAAGAGGATTACCCATTAAGAATTAGCAAGTCCAAATGTATCGATACCTTAAATGTAACTAGAAGAGGAATACCCATTATCAAATTAGCAAGTCCAAATGGATCGATACCTTAAATGTAACTCAAAGAGGATTACCCATTTACAAATTAGCAAGTCCAAATGGATCGATATCTTAAATGTAACTAGAAGAGGATTACCCATTATCAAATTAGCAAGTCCAAATGGATCGATACCTTAAATGTAACCAGTAGAGGATTACCCATTTTCAAATTAGCAAGTCCAAATGGATCGATACCTTAAATGTAACTAGAAGAGGATTACCCATTTTCAAATTAGCAAGTCCAAATGGAACGATACCTTAAATGTAACTAGAAGAGGATTACCCATTATCAAATTAGCAAGTACAAAGGGATCGATACCTTAAATGTAACTAGTAGAGGATTACCCATTTTCAAATTAGCAAGTCCAAATGGAACGATACCTTAAATGTAACTAGAAGAGGATTACCCATTATCAAATTAGCAAGTACAAAGGGATCGATACCTTAAATGTAACTAGAAGTGGATTATCCATTATCAAATTAGCAAGTCCAAATGGATCGATACCTTAAATGTAACTAGAAGAGGAGTACCCATTATCAAATTAGCAAGTACAAATGGATCGATACCTTAAATGTAACTAGAAGAGGATTACCCATTATCAAATTAGCAAGTCCAAATGGATCGATACCTTAAATGTAACTAGTAGAGGATTACCCATTTTCAAATTAGCAAGTCCAAATGGATCGATACCTTAAATGTAACTAGAAGAGGATTACCCATTTACAAATTAGCAAGTCCAAATGGATCGATACCTTAAATGTAACTAGTAGAGGATTACCCATTTTCAAATTAGCAAATCCAAATGGATCGATACCTTAAATGTAACTAGAAGAGGATTACCCATTATCAAATTAGCAAGTCCAAATGGATCGATACCTTAAATGTAACTCAAAGAGGATTACCCATTTACAAATTAGCAAGTCCAAATGGATCGATACCTTAAATGTAACTAGAAGAAGATTACCCATTATCAAATTAGCAAGTCCAAATGGATCGATACCTTAAATGTAACTAGAAGAGGATTACCTATTTACAAAGTAGCAAGTCCAAATGGATCGATACCTTAAATGTAACTCAAAGAGGATTACCCATTATCAAATTAGCAAGTCCAAATGGATCGATACCTTAAATGTAACTAGAAGAGGAATACCCATTCTCAAATTAGCAAGTCCAAATGGATCGATAACTTAACTGTAACTAGTAGAGGATTACCCATTATCAAATTAGCAAGTCCAAATGGATCGATACCTTAAATGTAACTAGAAGAGGAATACCCATTCTCAAATTAGCAAGTCCAAATGGATCGATAACTTAACTGTAACTAGTAGAGGATTACCCATTATCAAATTAGCAAGTCCAAATGGATCGATACCTTAAATGTAACTCAAAGAGGATTACCCATTATCAAATTAGCAAGTCCAAATGGATCGATACCTTAAATGTAACTAGAAGAGGAATACCCATTCTCAAATTAGCAAGTCCAAATGGATCGATAACTTAACTGTAACTAGTAGAGGATTACCCATTATCAAATTAGCAAGTCCAAATGGATCGATACCTTAAATGTAACTAGAAGAGGAATACCCATTATCAAATTAGCAAGTCCAAATGGATCGATACCTTAAATGTAACTCAAAGAGGATTACCCATTTACAAATTAGCAAGTCCAAATGGATCGATATCTTAAATGTAACTAGAAGAGGATTACCCATTTTCAAATTAGCAAGTCCAAATGGATCGATACCTTAAATGTAACTAGAAGAGGATTACCTATTTACAAATTAGCAAGTCCAAATGGATCGATACCTTAAATGTAACTAGAAGAGGATTACCCATTATCAAATTAGCAAGTCCAAATGGATCGATACCTTAAATGTAACTAGAAGAGGATTACCCATTATCAAATTAGCAAGTCCAAATGGATCGATACCTTAAATGTAACTCAAAGAGGATTACCCATTTACAAATTAGCAAGTCCAAATGGATCGATACCTTAAATGTAACTAGAAGAGGGTTACCCATTATCAAATTAGCAAGTCCAAATGGATCGATACCTTAAATGTAACTAGTAGAGGAGTACCCATTTTCAAATTAGCAAGTCCAAATGGATCGATACCTTAAATGTAACTAGAAGAGGATTACCCATTTACAAATTAGCAAGTCCAAATGGGTCGATACCTTAAATGTAACTAGTAGAGGATTACCCATTTTCAAATTAGCAAGTCCAAATGGATCGATACCTTAAATGTAACTAGAAGAGGATTACCCATTATCAAATTAGCAAGTCCAAATGAATCGATACCTTAAATGTAACTAGAAGAGGTTTACCCATTTACAAATTAGCAGGTCCAAATGGATCGATACCTTAAATGTAACTAGAAGAGGATTACCCATTATCAAATTAGCAAGTCCAAATAGATCGATACCTTACATGTAACTCAAAGAGGATTACCCATTTACAAATTAGCAAGTCCAAATGGATCGATACCTTAAATGTAAGTAGAAGAGGATTACCCATTATCAAATTAGCAAGTCCAAATGGATCGATACCTTAAATGTAACTCAAACAGGATTACCCATTTACAAATTAGCAAGTCCAAATGGATCGATACCTTAAATGTAACTAGTAGAGGATTACCCATTTTCAAAGTAGCAAGTCCAAATGGATCGATACCTTAAATGTAACTAGAAGAGGATTACCCATTTACAAATTAGCAAGTCCAAATGGATCGATACCTTAAATGTAACTAGTAGAGGATCACCCATTTTCAAATTAGCAAGTCCAAATGGATCGATACCTTAAATGTAACTAGCAGAGGATTACCCATTATCAAATTAGCAAGTCCAAATGGATCGATACCTTAAATGTAACTAGCAGAGGATTACCCATTATCAAATTAGCAAGTCCAAATGGATCAATACCTTAAATGTAACTAGAAGAGGATTACCCATTTACAAATTAGCAAGTCCAAATGGATCGATACCTTAAATGTAACTAGAAGAAAAATACCCATTATCAAATTAGCAAGTCCAAATGGATCGATACCTTAAATGTAACTAGAAGAGGAATACCCATTATCAAATTAGCAAGTCCAAATGGATCGATACCTTAAATGTAACTAGAAGAGGTTTACCCATTATCAAATTAGCAAGTCCAAATGGATCGATACCTTAAATGTAACTAGAAGAGGAATACCCATTCTCAAATTAGCAAGTCCAAATGGATCGATAACTTAACTGTAACTAGTAGAGGATTACCCATTATCAAATTAGCAAGTACAAATGGATCGATACCTTAAATGTAACTCAAAGAGGATTACCCATTTACAAATTAGCAAGTCCAAATGGATCGATACCTTAAATGTAACTAGAAGAGGATTACCCATTATCAAATTAGCAAGTCCAAATGGATCGATACCTTAAATGTAACTAGTAGAGGATTACCCATTTTCAAATTAGCAAGTCCAAATGGGTCGATACCTTAAATGTAACTAGAAGAGGATTACCCATTTACAAATTAGCAAGTAAAAATGGATCGATACCTTAAATGTAACTAGAAGAGGATTACCCATTTACAAATTAGCAAGTAAAAATGGATCGATACCTTAAATGTAACTAGTAGAGGATTACCCATTTTCAAATTAGCAAGTCCAAATGGATCGATACCTTAAATGTAACTCAAAGAGGATTACCCATTATCAAATTAACAAGTCCAAATGGATCGATACCTTAAATGTAACTCAAAGAGGATTACACATTTACAAATTAGCAAGTCCAAATGGATCGATACCTTAAATGTAACTAGAAGAGGAGTACCCATTATCAAATTAGCAAGTCCAAATGGATCGATACCTTAAATGTAACTAGAAGAGGATTACCCATTTACAAAATAGCAAGTCCAAATGGATCGATACCTTAAATGTAACTAGAAGAGGATTACCCATTATCAAATTAGCAAGTCCAAATGGATCGATACCTTAAATGTAACTAGAAGAAAAATACCCATTATCAAATTAGCAAGTACAAATGGATCGATACCTTAAATGTAACTCAAAGAGGATTACCCATTATCAAATTAGCAAGTCCAAATGGATCGATACCTTAAATGTAACTAGAAGTGGATTACCCATCATCAAATTAGCAAGTCCAAATGGATCGATACCTTCAATGTAACTAGAAGAGGATTACCCATTATCAAATTAGCAAGTCCAAATGGATCGATACCTTAAATGTAACTCAAAGAGGATTACCCATTTACAAATTAGCAAGTCCAAATGGATCGATACCTTAAATGTAACTAGAAGAGGATTACCCATTATCAAATTAGCAAGTCCAAATGGATCGATACCTTAAATGTAACTCAAACAGGATTACCCATTTACAAATTAGCAAGTCCAAATGGATCGATACCTTAAATGTAACTAGTAGAGGATTACCCATTTTCAAAGTAGCAAGTCCAAATGGATCGATACCTTAAATGTAACTAGAAGAGGATTACCCATTTACAAATTAGCAAGTCCAAATGGATCGATACCTTAAATGTAACTAGTAGAGGATCACCCATTTTCAAATTAGCAAGTCCAAATGGATCGATACCTTAAATGTAACTAGCAGAGGATTACCCATTATCAAATTAGCAAGTCCAAATGGATCGATACCTTAAATGTAACTAGAAGAGGAATACCCATTCTCAAATTAGCAAGTCCAAATGGATCGATAACTTAACTGTAACTAGTAGAGGATTACCCATTATCAAATTAGCAAGTCCAAATGGATCGATACCTTAAATGTAACTAGAAGAGGAATACCCATTCTCAAATTAGCAAGTCCAAATGGATCGATAACTTAACTGTAACTAGTAGAGGATTACCCATTATCAAATTAGCAAGTCCAAATGGATCGATACCTTAAATGTAACTCAAAGAGGATTACCCATTATCAAATTAGCAAGTCCAAATGGATCGATACCTTAAATGTAACTAGAAGAGGAATACCCATTCTCAAATTAGCAAGTCCAAATGGATCGATAACTTAACTGTAACTAGTAGAGGATTACCCATTATCAAATTAGCAAGTCCAAATGGATCGATACCTTAAATGTAACTAGAAGAGGAATACCCATTATCAAATTAGCAAGTCCAAATGGATCGATACCTTAAATGTAACTCAAAGAGGATTACCCATTTACAAATTAGCAAGTCCAAATGGATCGATATCTTAAATGTAACTAGAAGAGGATTACCCATTTTCAAATTAGCAAGTCCAAATGGATCGATACCTTAAATGTAACTAGAAGAGGATTACCTATTTACAAATTAGCAAGTCCAAATGGATCGATACCTTAAATGTAACTAGAAGAGGATTACCCATTATCAAATTAGCAAGTCCAAATGGATCGATACCTTAAATGTAACTAGAAGAGGATTACCCATTATCAAATTAGCAAGTCCAAATGGATCGATACCTTAAATGTAACTCAAAGAGGATTACCCATTTACAAATTAGCAAGTCCAAATGGATCGATACCTTAAATGTAACTAGAAGAGGGTTACCCATTATCAAATTAGCAAGTCCAAATGGATCGATACCTTAAATGTAACTAGTAGAGGAGTACCCATTTTCAAATTAGCAAGTCCAAATGGATCGATACCTTAAATGTAACTAGAAGAGGATTACCCATTTACAAATTAGCAAGTCCAAATGGGTCGATACCTTAAATGTAACTAGTAGAGGATTACCCATTTTCAAATTAGCAAGTCCAAATGGATCGATACCTTAAATGTAACTAGAAGAGGATTACCCATTATCAAATTAGCAAGTCCAAATGAATCGATACCTTAAATGTAACTAGAAGAGGTTTACCCATTTACAAATTAGCAGGTCCAAATGGATCGATACCTTAAATGTAACTAGAAGAGGATTACCCATTATCAAATTAGCAAGTCCAAATAGATCGATACCTTACATGTAACTCAAAGAGGATTACCCATTTACAAATTAGCAAGTCCAAATGGATCGATACCTTAAATGTAAGTAGAAGAGGATTACCCATTATCAAATTAGCAAGTCCAAATGGATCGATACCTTAAATGTAACTCAAACAGGATTACCCATTTACAAATTAGCAAGTCCAAATGGATCGATACCTTAAATGTAACTAGTAGAGGATTACCCATTTTCAAAGTAGCAAGTCCAAATGGATCGATACCTTAAATGTAACTAGAAGAGGATTACCCATTTACAAATTAGCAAGTCCAAATGGATCGATACCTTAAATGTAACTAGTAGAGGATCACCCATTTTCAAATTAGCAAGTCCAAATGGATCGATACCTTAAATGTAACTAGCAGAGGATTACCCATTATCAAATTAGCAAGTCCAAATGGATCGATACCTTAAATGTAACTAGCAGAGGATTACCCATTATCAAATTAGCAAGTCCAAATGGATCAATACCTTAAATGTAACTAGAAGAGGATTACCCATTTACAAATTAGCAAGTCCAAATGGATCGATACCTTAAATGTAACTAGAAGAAAAATACCCATTATCAAATTAGCAAGTCCAAATGGATCGATACCTTAAATGTAACTAGAAGAGGAATACCCATTCTCAAATTAGCAAGTCCAAATGGATCGATACCTTAAATGTAACTAGAAGAGGTTTACCCATTATCAAATTAGCAAGTCCAAATGGATCGATACCTTAAATGTAACTAGAAGAGGAATACCCATTCTCAAATTAGCAAGTCCAAATGGATCGATAACTTAACTGTAACTAGTAGAGGATTACCCATTATCAAATTAGCAAGTACAAATGGATCGATACCTTAAATGTAACTCAAAGAGGATTACCCATTTACAAATTAGCAAGTCCAAATGGATCGATACCTTAAATGTAACTAGAAGAGGATTACCCATTATCAAATTAGCAAGTCCAAATGGATCGATACCTTAAATGTAACTAGTAGAGGATTACCCATTTTCAAATTAGCAAGTCCAAATGTGTCGATACCTTAAATGTAACTAGAAGAGGATTACCCATTTACAAATTAGCAAGTAAAAATGGATCGATACCTTAAATGTAACTAGAAGAGGATTACCCATTTACAAATTAGCAAGTAAAAATGGATCGATACCTTAAATGTAACTAGTAGAGGATTACCCATTTTCAAATTAGCAAGTCCAAATGGATCGATACCTTAAATGTAACTCAAAGAGGATTACCCATTATCAAATTAACAAGTCCAAATGGATCGATACCTTAAATGTAACTCAAAGAGGATTACACATTTACAAATTAGCAAGTCCAAATGGATCGATACCTTAAATGTAACTAGAAGAGGAGTACCCATTATCAAATTAGCAAGTCCAAATGGATCGATACCTTAAATGTAACTAGAAGAGGATTACCCATTTACAAAATAGCAAGTCCAAATGGATCGATACCTTAAATGTAACTAGAAGAGGATTACCCATTATCAAATTAGCAAGTCCAAATGGATCGATACCTTAAATGTAACTAGAAGAAAAATACCCATTATCAAATTAGCAAGTACAAATGGATCGATACCTTAAATGTAACTCAAAGAGGATTACCCATTATCAAATTAGCAAGTCCAAATGGATCGATACCTTAAATGTAACTAGAAGTGGATTACCCATCATCAAATTAGCAAGTCCAAATGGATCGATACCTTCAATGTAACTAGAAGAGGATTACCCATTATCAAATTAGCAAGTCCAAATGGATCGATACCTTAAATGTAACTCAAAGAGGATTACCCATTTACAAATTAGCAAGTCCAAATGGATCGATACCTTAAATGTAACTAGAAGAGGATTACCCATTATCAAATTAGCAAGTCCAAATGGATCGATACCTTAAATGTAACTCAAACAGGATTACCCATTTACAAATTAGCAAGTCCAAATGGATCGATACCTTAAATGTAACTAGTAGAGGATTACCCATTTTCAAAGTAGCAAGTCCAAATGGATCGATACCTTAAATGTAACTAGAAGAGGATTACCCATTTACAAATTAGCAAGTCCAAATGGATCGATACCTTAAATGTAACTAGTAGAGGATCACCCATTTTCAAATTAGCAAGTCCAAATGGATCGATACCTTAAATGTAACTAGCAGAGGATTACCCATTATCAAATTAGCAAGTCCAAATGGATCGATACCTTAAATGTAACTAGCAGAGGATTACCCATTTACAAATTAGCAAGTAAAAATGGATCGATACCTTAAATGTAACTAGAAGAGGATTACCCATTTACAAATTAGCAAGTAAAAATGGATCGATACCTTAAATGTAACTAGAAGAGGATTACCCATTTACAAATTAGCAAGTAAAAATGGATCGATACCTTAAATGTAACTAGTAGAGGATCACCCATTTTCAAATTAGCAAGTCCAAATGGATCGATACCTTAAATGTAACTAGCAGAGGATTACCCATTATCAAATTAGCAAGTCCAAATGGATCGATACCTTAAATGTAACTAGCAGAGGATTACCCATTATCAAATTAGCAAGTCCAAATGGATCGATACCTTAAATGTAACTAGAAGAGGATTACCCATTTACAAATTAGCAAGTCCAAATGGATCGATACCTTAAATGTAACTAGAAGAAAAATACCCATTATCAAATTAGCAAGTCCAAATGGATCGATACCTTAAATGTAACTAGAAGAGGAATACCCATTCTCAAATTAGCAAGTCCAAATGGATCGATACCTTAAATGTAACTAGAAGAGGTTTACCCATTATCAAATTAGCAAGTCCAAATGGATCGATACCTTAAATGTAACTAGAAGAGGAATACCCATTCTCAAATTAGCAAGTCCAAATGGATCGATAACTTAACTGTAACTAGTAGAGGATTACCCATTATCAAATTAGCAAGTACAAATGGATCGATACCTTAAATGTAACTCAAAGAGGATTACCCATTTACAAATTAGCAAGTCCAAATGGATCGATACCTTAAATGTAACTAGAAGAGGATTACCCATTATCAAATTAGCAAGTCCAAATGGATCGATACCTTAAATGTAACTAGTAGAGGATTACCCATTTTCAAATTAGCAAGTCCAAATGTGTCGATACCTTAAATGTAACTAGAAGAGGATTACCCATTTACAAATTAGCAAGTAAAAATGGATCGATACCTTAAATGTAACTAGAAGAGGATTACCCATTTACAAATTAGCAAGTAAAAATGGATCGATACCTTAAATGTAACTAGTATAGGATTACCCATTTTCAAATTAGCAAGTCCAAATGGATCGATACCTTAAATGTAACTCAAAGAGGATTACCCATTATCAAATTAACAAGTCCAAATGGATCGATACCTTAAATGTAACTCAAAGAGGATTACCCATTTACAAATTAGCAAGTCCAAATGGATCGATACCTTAAATGTAACTAGAAGAGGAGTACCCATTATCAAATTAGCAAGTCCAAATGGATCGATACCTTAAATGTAACTAGAAGAGGATTACCCATTTACAAATTAGCAAGTCCAAATGGATCGATACCTTAAATGTAACTAGAAGAGGATTACCCATTATCAAATTAGCAAGTCCAAATGGATCGATACCTTAAATGTAACTAGAAGAAAAATACCCATTATCAAATTAGCAAGTACAAATGGATCGATACCTTAAATGTAACTCAAAGAGGATTACCCATTATCAAATTAGCAAGTCCAAATGGATCGATACCTTAAATGTAACTAGAAGTGGATTACCCATCATCAAATTAGCAAGTCCAAATGGATCGATACCTTCAATGTAACTAGAAGAGGATTACCCATTATCAAATTAGCAAGTCCAAATGGATCGATACCTTAAATGTAACTCAAAGAGGATTACCCATTTACAAATTAGCAAGTCCAAATGGATCGATACCTTAAATGTAACTAGAAGAGGATTACCCATTATCAAATTAGCAAGTCCAAATGGATCGATACCTTAAATGTAACTAGTAGAGGATTACCCATTTTCAAATTAGCAAGTCCAAATGGGTCGATACCTTAAATGTAACTAGAAGAGGATTACCCATTTACAAATTAGCAAGTAAAAATGGATCGATACCTTAAATGTAACTAGTAGAGGATTACCCAAGTAACATTTTTCCCTGTGAAATTAAAGTTTCTCTGGTAGGTCCCTGGCAAATACCTGGTAGGTAACTAAAACAGGGTTTACGGCTTTGCCTGTCTATAGGGATTTGTCAGGTACCTGTTAGCATGTCCTTTGTAGGGCCCTATTAAATGCTTGCGCTAGGGATTTGCCAGGTAGCCAAATACAGGTTCCTTGTAGGGCCCTGTGAAATGCTTGCGGTAGGGATTTGCCAGGGAGTCATATACAGGTTCCTTGTAGGGCCCTGTGAAATGCTTGCGGTAGGGATTTGCCAGGGAGTCATATACAGGTTCTTTGTAGGGCCCTGTGAAATGCTTTCGGTAGGGATTTGCCAGGTACTCATTTACAGGTTATTTGTAGGGCTCTCTGTAAAATGCCTGTGGCAAGTTGAACAACCAATAATAGAAAACCTTTGATTAGTAGACCAATCAAAGTCGACATCGACGTCAAAGTAAGAAATTCATCGCAAAAACTTTGAAAATATCGCAAAAAAATAGTAATTTTGATGTAAAAAAAAAATCGTTCTACAGTATCGTTTGGAATGTAATTCTAGTAGGTTGTAACGAAATGTCGGAGGTATCATTTTTTTTATGCTCCGAGCAACACATGCGTTACACTTTGAAATGCAAACAAGTACCCACGAACGATGTTTTCAGGCAATTATAACAACTTGCGATGAAAATTCCGACAACATTTTTTTCTCTTTTTTTCACTTTTTTATTTTACGAATACCTGTACAATTACATTTCAAACAATACTGTACAACGATTTTTTTTTTGCATCAAAATTACTAATTTTTTTGACGTATTTTATGATTTCAACCCACGTGTTTGAAAAACATTTTTTTCGCTTTTTTCCATTTTTTATTTCACAAAACACTGTAGAATTACATTCCAAAGGTTACTGTAGAACGATTTTTTTTTGCATCAAAATTACTCATTTTTGCCATAATTTCCGATATTTTTGCGATAAATTTTTTAAATTTACGAAAAAAAAAAAATTTTTGGCTTCTTTTTTGTAATTCTTGGCTTAGTAAGAAGTAAGAAGACAAAAAATCATTGAAAACACACGAAAATTAAGAAAAATGTCATTCGATTCACCGAGTACAGCCCTCTGCGAGTTTTATTACAAGTTACGATGAAAATTGGAACAGCATTTTTTTCCTTTTTTTTCACTTTTTTATTTTACCAATCCCTGTACAATTTATTACATTTCAAACAATACTGTACAACGATTTTTTTTGCATCAAAATTACTAATTTTGTTGACGTGTTTTATATGATGTCGAACGGTCGAATCCACGTGTTTGAAAAACATTTTTTTTCGCTTTTTCCATTTTTTATTTCACAAAACACTGTAGAATTACATTCCAAAGGTTACTGTAGAACGATTTTTTTTTTGCATCAAAATTACTCATTTTTTGCCATAATTTCCGATATTTTTGCGATAAATTTTTTAAATTTACGAAAAAAAAAATTTTTGGCTTCTTTTTTGTAATTCTTGGCTTAGTAAGAAGTAAGAAGACAAAAAATCATTGAAAACACACGAAAATTAAGAAAAATGTCATTCGATTCACCGAGTACAGCCCTCTGCGAGTTTTATTACAAGTTACGATGAAAATTGGAACAGCATTTTTTTCCTTTTTTTTCACTTTTTTATTTTACCAATCCCTGTACAATTTATTACATTTCAAACAATACTGTACAACGATTTTTTTTGCATCAAAATTACTAATTTTGTTGACGTGTTTTATATGATGTTTTATAAAAAACATTTTTTTCGCTTTTTTCCATTTTTTATTTCACGAAACACTGTAGAAGTAGATTCGTTACTATAGAAGGATTTTTTTGCATCAAAATTACTCACTCACTCACAAAATTACTCACATTAAATTTTTGTAGTCATAAAGCAATTTTACAACTAAAATAACAACAGCTCGGTGGCACAGAAGTTAACGCTGTCGGACAATCAAGGGAAGGTTTACGGGTTCGATCCTCGCCAAGGTAAGATTTTATTTCTAATTTTCAAAATTTAATTCCAGACTCCAAGAAACAAAGAAGACGACAACATCATGAGATATATCACCACCAACAAGTTCTTACTAATGAGAATAAATAATGAGAAATGGGTAAAATAAAAAATTATATGTTGTAGAGTTAAAATTGTTAAAATTAAAAATGTAGCAAAAATTAATTTTTTTATTATAAATAAATTATTAAATAAATAAATTTTATAAACAATAAATTTAATTATAATCAAAATTTTTTTGCACCCTGTTAATCGCATATAATAACTCCCTGGTAGATCCCTATAACAACTCCCTGGTAGATCCCTGCGGTAGGGACTTACCAGGGCCCCTGTGAAAGGTACTTAGTAGATCTCTAGTAGAGGCCCCTAATAGGTGGTCCATTTGCCCCTGGCGCAAGCCCCTACCACAATCCCAACTAGGGTTTTAGACAGGGACAGGGACCTGTGAGATTTGACTGGTAGGGATTTGCCAGGGGCCTACCAGGTTAAAAATGTTGCTTGGGTACCCATTTTCAAATTAGCAAGTCCAAATGGATCGATACCTTAAATGTAACTAGAAGAGGATTACCCATTATCAAATTAGCAAGTCCAAATGGATCGATACCTTAAATGTAACTAGAAGAGGATTACCCATTTACAAATTAGCAAGTCCAAATGGATCGATACCTTAAATGTAACTCAAAGAGGATTACCCATTATCAAAGTAGCAAGTCCAAATGGATCGATACCTTAAATGTAACTAGAAGAGGATTACCCATTATCAAATTAGCAAGTCCAAATGGATCGATACCTTAAACGTAACTCAAAGAGGATTACCCATTTACAAATTAGCAAGTACAAAGGGATCGATACCTTAAATGTAACTAGAAGAGGATTACCCATTATCAAATTAGCAAGTCCAAATGGATCGATACCTTAAATGTAACTAGAAGAGGAATACCCATTATCAAATTAGCAAGTACAAATGGATCGATACCTTAAATGTAACTCAAAGAGGATTACCCATTATCAAATTAACAAGTCCAAATGGATCGAAACCTTAAATGTAACTCAAAGAGGATTACCCATTTACAAATTAGCAAGTCCAAATGGATCGATACCTTAAATGTAACTAGAAGAGGTGTACCCATTATCAAATTAGCAAGTCCAAATGGATCGATACCTTAAATGTAACTAGAAGAGGATTACCCATTTACAAATTAGCAAGTCCAAATGGATCGATACCTTAAATGTAACTAGAAGAGGATTACCCATTATCAAATTAGCAAGTCCAAATGGATCGATACCTTAAATGTAACTAGAAGAGGAATACCCATTATCAAATTAGCAAGTACAAATGGATCGATACCTTAAATGTAACTCAAAGAGGATTACCCATTATCAAATTAGCAAGTCCAAATGGATCGATACCTTAAATGTAACTAGAAGAGGATTACCCATTATCAAATTAGCAAGTCCAAATGGATCGATACCTTAAATGTAACTCAAAGAGGATTACCCATTTACAAATTAGCAAGTTCAAATGGATCGATACCTTAAATGTAACTAGAAGAGGATTACCCATTATCAAATTAGCAAGTCCAAATGGATCGATACCATAAATGTAACTAGTAGAGGATTAGCCATTTTCAAATTAGCAAGTCCAAATGGATCGATACCTTAAATGTAACTAGAAGAGGATTACCCATTTACAAATTAGCCAGTCCAAATGGATCGATACCTTAAATGTAACTAGTAGAGGAGTACCCATTTTCAAATTAGCAAGTCCAAATGGATCGATACCTTAAATGTAACTAGAAGAGGATTGCCCATTATCAAATTAGCAAGTCCAAATGGATCGATACCTTAAATGTAACTAGAAGAGGATTACCCATTTACAAATTAGCAAGTCCAAATGGATCGATACCTTAAATGTAACTAGAAGAGGATTACCCATTATCAAATTATCAAGTCCAAATGGATCGATAACTTAAATGTAACTAGAAGAGGATTGCCCATTATCAAATTAGCAAGTCCAAATGGATCGATACCTTAAATGTAACTAGAAGAGGATTACCCATTTACAAATTAGCAAGTCCAAATGGATCGATACCTTAAATGTAACTAGAAGAGGATTACCCATTTACAAATTAGCAAGTCAAAATGGATCGATACCTTAAATGTAACTAGAAGAGGATTACCCATTATCAAATTAGCAAGTCCAAATGGATCGATACCTTAAATGTAACTAGTAGAGGATTACCCATTATCAAATTAGCAAGTCCAAATGGATCGATACCTTAAATGTAACTAGAAGAGAATTACCCATTTACAAATTAGCAAGTCCAAATGGATCGATACCTTAAATGTAACTAGAAGAGGATTACCCATTTACAAATTAGCAAGTCCAAATGGATCGATACCTTAAATGTAACTAGAAGAGAATTACCCATTTACAAATTAGCAAGTCCAAATGGATCGATACCTTAAATGTAACTAGAAGAGAATTACCCATTTACAAATTAGCAAGTCCAAATGGATCGATACCTTAAATGTAACTAGAAGAGGATTACCCATTATCAAATTAGCAAGTCCAAATGGATCGATACCTTAAATGTAACTAGTAGAGGATTACCCATTATCAAATTAGCAAGTCCAAATGGATCGATACCTTAAATGTAACTAGAAGAGAATTACCCATTTACAAATTAGCAAGTCCAAATGGATCGATACCTTAAATGTAACTAGTAGAGGATTACCCATTATCAAATTAGCAAGTCCAAATGGATCGATACCTTAAATGTAACTAGAAGAGAATTACCCATTTACAAATTAGCAAGTCCAAATGGATCGATAACTTAAAAGTAACTAGAAGAGGATTACCCATTTACAAATTAGCAAGTCAAAATGGATCGATACCTTAAATGTAACTAGAAGAGGATTACCCATTTACAAATTAGCAAGTCCAAATGGATCGATAACTTAAATGTAACTAGAAGAGGAGTACCCATTATCAAATTAGCAAGTCCAAATGGATCGATACCTTAAATGTAACTAGAAGAGGAATACCCATTCTCAAATTAGCAAGTCCAAATGGATCGATACCTTAACTGTAACTAGTAGAGGATTACCCATTATCAAATTAGCAAGTCCAAATGGATCGATACCTTAAATGTAACTAGAAGAGGAATACCCATTATAAAATTAGCAAGTACAAATGGATCGATACCTTAAATGTAACTCAAAGAGGATTACCCATTTACAAATTAGCAAGTACAAAGGGATCGATACCTTAAATGTAACTAGAAGAGGATTACCCATTATCAAATTAGCAAGTCCAAATGGATCGATACCTTAAATGTAACTAGAAGAGGAATACCCATTATCAAATTAGCAAGTCCAAATGGATCGATACCTTAAATGTAACTCAAAGAGGATTACCCATTATCAAATTAACAAGTCCAAATGGATCGTTACCTTAAATGTAACTCAAAGAGGATTACCCATTTACAAATTAGCAAGTCCAAATGGATCGATAACTTAAATGTAACTAGAAGAGGAGTACCCATTATCAAATTAGCAAGTCCAAATGGATCGATACCTTAAATGTAACTAGAAGAGGATTACCCATTTACAAATTAGCAAGTCCAATTGGATCGATACCTTAAATGTAACTAGAAGAGGATTACCCATTATCAAATTAGCAAGTCCAAATGGATCGATACCTTAAATGTAACTAGAAGAAAAATACCCATTATCAAATTAGCAAGTACAAATGGATCGATACCTTAAATGTAACTCAAAGAGGATTACCCATTATCAAGTTAGCAAGTCCAAATGAATCGATACCTTAAATGTAACTAGAAGTGGATTACCCATCATCAAATTAGCAAGTCCAAATGGATCGATACCTTAAATGTAACTATAGTCCATCTGGTTTTGGATTGCAGTAGAGGTCGCCTTGAACGGCAAGTCAGATTTACACTGGGAAACGTCAAATAATTAAAGTGTATAAACGACAAAAAACAAATGTCACTTATTTGATACTTAAAAAAGTCGAGTTAAAAGTATTTTCTTATCAAATGGTAATTTATCTTATACAAAGTTTTTAAATTTGCCAAAAACTTTTAGAAAAAAATATTCGTTAGTCATCAATCACAAACGAAATTTCGACACTGTAAACGGGAATAAATTTTAACCAATCAAGTTCAGAGGTTACAATTTTAGTACAATCTAGTTCTGCATTCTTAAAACGGATGGACTATAGAAGAGGATTACCCATTATCAAATTAGCAAGTCCAAATGGATCGATACCTTAAATGTAACTCAAAGAGGATTACCCATTTACAAATTAGCAAGTCCAAATGGGTCGATACCTTAAATGTAACTAGAAGAGGATTACCCATTTACAAATTAGCAAGTAAAAATGGATCGGTACCTTAAATGTAACTAGAAGAGGATTACCCATTTACCAATTAGCAAGTAAAAATGGATCGATACCTTAAATGTAACTAGTAGAGGATTACCCATTTTCAAATTAGCATGTCCAAATGGATCGATACCTTAAATGTAACTCAAAGAGGATTACCCATTATCAAATTAACAAGTCCAAATGGATCGATACCTTAAATGTAACTAGTAGAGGATTACCCATTATCAAATTAGCAAGTCCAAATGGATCGATACCTTAAATGTAACTAGAAGAGGAATACCCATTCTCAAATTAGCAAGTCCAAATGGATCGATACCTTAACTGTAACTAGTAGAGGATTACCCATTATCAAATTAGCAAGTCCAAATGGATCGATACCTTAAATGTAACTAGAAGAGGAATACCCATTATAAAATTAGCAAGTACAAATGGATCGATACCTTAAATGTAACTCAAAGAGGATTACCCATTTACAAATTAGCAAGTACAAAGGGATCGATACCTTAAATGTAACTAGAAGAGGATTACCCATTATCAAATTAGCAAGTCCAAATGGATCGATACCTTAAATGTAACTAGAAGAGGAATACCCATTATCAAATTAGCAAGTCCAAATGGATCGATACCTTAAATGTAACTCAAAGAGGATTACCCATTATCAAATTAACAAGTCCAAATGGATCGATACCTTAAATGTAACTCAAAGAGGATTACCCATTTACAAATTAGCAAGTCCAAATGGATCGATACCTTAAATGTAACTAGAAGAGGATTACCCATTATCAAATTAGCAAGTCCAAATGGATCGATACCTTAAATGTAACTCAAACAGGATTACCCATTTACAAATTAGCAAGTCCAAATGGATCGATACCTTAAATGTAAGTAGAAGAGGATTACCCATTATCAAATTAGCAAGTCCAAATGGATCGATACCTTAAATGTAACTCAAACAGGATTACCCATTTACAAATTAGCAAGTCCAAATGGATCGATACCTTAAATGTAACTAGTAGAGGATTACCCATTTTCAAAGTAGCAAGTCCAAATGGATCGATACCTTAAATGTAACTAGAAGAGGATTACCCATTTACAAATTAGCAAGTCCAAATGGATCGATACCTTAAATGTAACTAGTAGAGGATCACCCATTTTCAAATTAACAAGTCCAAATGGATCGATACCTTAAATGTAACTAGCAGAGGATTACCCATTATCAAATTAGCAAGTCCAAATGGATCGATACCTTAAATGTAACTAGAAGAGGATTACCCATTTACAAATTAGCAAGTCCAAATGGATCGATACCTTAAATGTAACTAGAAGAGGTTTACCCATTATCAAATTAGCAAGTCCAAATGGATCGATACCTTAAATGTAACTAGAAGAGGAATACCCATTCTCAAATTAGCAAGTCCAAATGGATCGATACCTTAAATGTAACTAGAAGAGGTTTACCCATTATCAAATTAGCAAGTCCAAATGGATCGATACCTTAAATGTAACTAGAAGAGGAATACCCATTCTCAAATTAGCAAGTCCAAATGGATCGATAACTTAACTGTAACTAGTAGAGGATTACCCATTATCAAATTAGCAAGTCCAAATGTATCGATACCTTAAATGTAACTAGAAGAGGAATACCCATTATCAAATTAGCAAGTCCAAATGGATCGATACCTTAAATGTAACTCAAAGAGGATTACCCATTTACAAATTAGCAAGTCCAAATGGATCGATATCTTAAATGTAACTAGAAGAGGATTACCCATTATCAAATTAGCAAGTCCAAATGGATCGATACCTTAAATGTAACCAGTAGAGGATTACCCATTTTCAAATTAGCAAGTCCAAATGGATCGATACCTTAAATGTAACTAGAAGAGGATTACCCATTTACAAATTAGCAAGTCCAAATGGATCGATACCCTAAATGTAACTAGTAGAGGATTACCCATTTTCAAATTAGCAAGTCCAAATGGATCGATACCTTAAATGTAACTAGAAGAGGATTACCCATTATCAAATTAGCAAGTACAAAGGGATCGATACCTTAAATGTAACTAGAAGTGGATTATCCATTATCAAATTAGCAAGTCCAAATGGATCGATACCTTAAATGTAACTAGAAGAGGAGTACCCATTATCAAATTAGCAAGTACAAATGGATCGATACCTTAAATGTAACTAGAAGAGGATTACCCATTATCAAATTAGCAAGTCCAAATGGATCGATACCTTAAATGTAACTAGTAGAGGATTACCCATTTTCAAATTAGCAAGTCCAAATGGATCGATACCTTAAATGTAACTAGAAGAGAATTACCCATTTACAAATTAGCAAGTCCAAATGGATCGATACCTTAAATGTAACTAGTAGAGGATTACCCATTTTCCAATTAGCAAATCCAAATGGATCGATACCTTAAATGTAACTAGAAGAGGATTACCCATTATCAAATTAGCAAGTCCAAATGGATCGATACCTTAAATGTAACTAGAAGAGGATTACCTATTTACAAATTAGCAAGTCCAAATGGATCGATACCTTAAATGTAACTAGAAGAGGATTACCCATTATCAAATTAGCAAGTCCAAATGGATCGATACCTTAAATGTAACTAGAAGAGGATTACCCATTATCAAATTAGCAAGTCCAAATGGATCGATACCTTAAATGTAACTCAAAGAGGATTACCCATTTACAAATTAGCAAGTCCAAATGGATCGATACCTTAAATGTAACTAGAAGAAGATTACCCATTATCAAATTAGCAAGTCCAAATGGATCGATACCTTAAATGTAACTAGAAGAGGATTACCTATTTACAAAGTAGCAAGTCCAAATGGATCGATACCTTAAATGTAACTAGAAGAGGATTACCCATTATCAAATTAGCAAGTCCAAATGGATCGATACCTTAAATGTAACTAGAAGAGGAATACCCATTCTCAAATTAGCAAGTCCAAATGGATCGATAACTTAACTGTAACTAGTAGAGGATTACCCATTTTCAAATTAGCAAGTCCAAATGGATCGATACCTTAAATGTAACTAGAAGAGGATTACCCATTATCAAATTAGCAAGTACAAAGGGATCGATACCTTAAATGTAACTAGAAGTGGATTACCCATTATCAAATTAGCAAGTCCAAATGGATCGATACCTTAAATGTAACTAGAAGAGGAGTACCCGTTATCAAATTAGCAACTACAAATGGATCGATACCTTAAATGTAACTAGAAGAGGATTACCCATTATCAAATTAGCAAGTCCAAATGGATCGATACCTTAAATGTAACTAGTAGAGGATTACCCATTTTCAAATTAGCAAGTCCAAATGGATCGATACCTTAAATGTAACTAGAAGAGGATTACCCATTTACAAATTAGCAAGTCCAAATGGATCGATACCTTAAATGTAACTAGTAGAGGATTACCCATTTTCAAATTAGCAAATCCAAATGGATCGATACCTTAAATGTAACTAGAAGAGGATTACCCATTATCAAATTAGCAAGTCCAAATGGATCGATACCTTAAATGTAACTAGTAGAGGATTACCCATTTTCAAATTAGCAAGTCCAAATGGATCGATACCTTAAATGTAACTAGAAGAGGGTTACCCATTTACAAATTAGCAAGTCCAAATGGATCGATACCTTAAATGTAACTAGTAGAGGATTACCCATTTTCAAATTAGCAAATCCAAATGGATCGATACCTTAAATGTAACTAGAAGAGGATTACCTATTTACAAATTAGCAAGTCCAAATGGGTCGATACCTTAAATGTAACTAGAAGAGGATTACCCATTATCAAATTAGCAAGTCCAAATGGATCGATACCTTAAATGTAACTAGAAGAGGATTACCCATTATCAAATTAGCAAGTCCAAATGGATCGATACCTTAAATGTAACTCAAAGAGGATTACCCATTTACAAATTAGCAAGTCCAAATGGATCGATACCTTAAATGTAACTAGAAGAGGATTACCCATTATCAAATTAGCAAGTCCAAATGGATCGATACCTTAAATGTAACTAGTAGAGGAGTACCCATTTTCAAATTAGCAAGTCCAAATGGATCGATACCTTAAATGTAACTAGAAGAGGATTACCCATTTACAAATTAGCAAGTCCAAATGGATCGATACCTTAAATGTAACTAGTAGAGGATTACCCATTTTCAAATTAGCAAGTCCAAATGGATCGATACCTTAAATGTAACTAGAAGAGGATTACCCATTATCAAATTAGCAAGTCCAAATGGATCGATACCTTAAATGTAACTAGAAGAGGTTTACCCATTTACAAATTAGCAGGTCCAAATGGATCGATACCTTAAATGTAACTAGAAGAGGATTACCCATTATCAAATTAGCAAGTCCAAATAGATCGATACCTTACATGTAACTCAAAGAGGATTACCCATTTACAAATTATGTGTCTTTAGATGCTGAATCGCTCGTCGCTAAACAGGCCACAAAACTAAAAGCGATGACCCGGCAAACGGTCATCTAAAAAAAACGAGTTTTCTAGCATTCACCTTGCCCTTTTTTGTAATCGTAGCTGTTATGAACGGATTGGCTTAGCTCTGTACGTTTAGTACCAAATCTCGAGAGCGGGGTCCTCCGAGGAGATTCGTGGATTCTTAAATGACATGCCTTGCTAAATAATGCTATTGGATTTGGGCGCCAGTCTTGATGCGATCCTTTTTTGTTGACTTAAATGCTCTTATCAAGACAAAAATGAGAATAAAATTTTCTAGACTGAACACACACACCTTTAATGAAATAAAATTTAAACGAAAATATAAATTATTGGAACAAATTCTTAATTATACACACAAAAGATTTCAAAATATGACAACAGAAATTATTTATTTTCACCAAAATGAATTAATGCCCTAAGGCTAGGTCGTTCGAATCGGGTCTTGTACCGATACGAACAAAAAATGTCTTTATAAAAGACTGCGTGTACAATACGCTTTTAAACTGCTAAAGCAGGCAAGTAACAAATTTGTAGCCATTGAAGATGGTCTACAAATTAAACGACGAATTAATTTTTATTGAAAATTAGCTATTTCGTACTGATGGTATTAAAAAATTTTAACAATTTTCACACAAAATAATTTCTTAAATCAACTTACGGTTTTTGATGTTACTTTTAATAAAAATATTCTCAAACGGGACATGTCTCCTTTTCGAATTATGGTAACTGAAATTCAGTTAGATGTTTTGACCTAAAACAAAATTTAAGAAGGGTATATTATGTAAAAAATTGTTAATATAATGATGAAATATAGCTGTACTTTTCAAAGTGAAAAATATGTAAAATCGGTTCGTTATCAATGCAATCACATGCGCTGGGTGTTGTCAGCGGGGATCGGAATTCGCATCGGAAAATAAAGCATGTTTGATTACGACATCTCCCAGCCATCTGGTAACTCGAACGGGTCAACTTCCGATAAAGTTGATTAAAGAGTTCAAAAACGTCACCATTTGGACTTGTTGAAAGTTGCAATCGTCCATCGGGAATGGTTACATCCCTCTGGTCTGCCCAGGTGGTCCGAGGTGAAAGTATTGAACAAAAAATTCCTCGAATACTTGGTCGACGGTGGTTTGTCATTAAATCCAGATTCAGGTGAACGGCCATTTTCCATCGAGCGTCTTAAAATTTGTGATCTCGATAAAATTGATTAAACGATTGAATAATCACTTGATGAAAGAAATAAACCATCACACCATTTACGACAAATAAACATCGTCACTTTGAAAATAACTTTGGGTGTAAAACTTTACAAAAACTAGTCGAAAACTAAATTTTGGTAGAGCACCAAAAACGTGCGTCCTTCCGCCATGACATCTTTTTTGCCAACCTTGTTCTTTATTAAACCTACTTGATTGAATTGTTCGATCTTGCGCGTTTAAGGAAACTTTGCAAGTAAAATTGAATGTTATTTAAGTTGCATAACTGCAAGCATTGAAATACGAAAATAATTGATTAAAAATCAAATTAAATTTATAAAGGATGTTAATTTACAAATAAACTAAATAGAAATGTGTTAATAAAAATTATTAACATAATAAACTTAAATGGGATTAAAAAAAGGAAATTTATCTTGTTGACAAAAATGGATTTTGCCAACGCAAACCAAGATGTAACAAAAGTTTGTTACAATTAGCAAGTCCAAATGGATCGATACCTTAAATGTAACTAGAAGAGGATTACCCATTATCAAATTAGCAAGTCCAAATGGATCGATACCTTAAATGTAACTCAAAGAGGATTATCCATTTACAAATTAGCAAGTCCAAATGGATAGATACCTTAAATGTAACTAGTAGAGGATTACCCATTTTCAAAGTAGAAAGTCCAAATGGATCGATACCTTAAATGTAACTAGAAGAGGATTACCCATTTACAAATTAGCAAGTCCAAATGGATCGATACCTTAAATGTAACTAGAAGAGGATTACCCATTATCAAATTAGCAAGTCCAAATGGATCGATACCTTAAATGTAACTCAAAGAGGATTACCCATTTACAAATTAGCAAGTCCAAATGGATCGATACCTTAAATGTAACTAGAAGAGGATTACCCATTATCAAATTAGCAAGTCCAAATGAATCGATACCTTAAATGTAACTCAAAGAGGATTACCCATTTACAAATTAGCAAGTCCAAATGGATCGATACCTTAAATGTAACTAGAAGAGGATTACCCATTATCAAATTAGCAAGTCCAAATGGATCGATACCTTAAATGTAACTAGTAGAGGATTACCCATTTTCAAATTAGCAAGTCCAAATGGATCGATACCTTAAATGTAACTAGTAGAGGAGTACCCATTTTCAAATTAGCAAGTCCAAATGGATCGATACCTTAAATGTAACTAGAAGAGGATTACCCATTTACAAATTAGCAAGTCCAAATGGATCGATACCTTAAATGTAACTAGTAGAGGATTACCCATTTTCCAATTAGCAAATCCAAATGGATCGATACCTTAAATGTAACTAGAAGAGGATTACCCATTATCAAATTAGCAAGTCCAAATGGATCGATACCTTAAATGTAACTAGAAGAGGATTACCTATTTACAAATTAGCAAGTCCAAATGGATCGATACCTTAAATGTAACTAGAAGAGGATTACCCATTATCAAATTAGCAAGTCCAAATGGATCGATACCTTAAATGTAACTAGAAGAGGATTACCCATTATCAAATTAGCAAGTCCAAATGGATCGATACCTTAAATGTAACTCAAAGAGGATTACCCATTTACAAATTAGCAAGTCCAAATGGATCGATACCTTAAATGTAACTAGAAGAAGATTACCCATTATCAAATTAGCAAGTCCAAATGGATCGATACCTTAAATGTAACTAGAAGAGGATTACCTATTTACAAAGTAGCAAGTCCAAATGGATCGATACCTTAAATGTAACTAGAAGAGGATTACCCATTATCAAATTAGCAAGTCCAAATGGATCGATACCTTAAATGTAACTAGAAGAGGAATACCCATTCTCAAATTAGCAAGTCCAAATGGATCGATAACTTAACTGTAACTAGTAGAGGATTACCCATTTTCAAATTAGCAAGTCCAAATGGATCGATACCTTAAATGTAACTAGAAGAGGATTACCCATTATCAAATTAGCAAGTACAAAGGGATCGATACCTTAAATGTAACTAGAAGTGGATTACCCATTATCAAATTAGCAAGTCCAAATGGATCGATACCTTAAATGTAACTAGAAGAGGAGTACCCGTTATCAAATTAGCAACTACAAATGGATCGATACCTTAAATGTAACTAGAAGAGGATTACCCATTATCAAATTAGCAAGTCCAAATGGATCGATACCTTAAATGTAACTAGTAGAGGATTACCCATTTTCAAATTAGCAAGTCCAAATGGATCGATACCTTAAATGTAACTAGAAGAGGATTACCCATTTACAAATTAGCAAGTCCAAATGGATCGATACCTTAAATGTAACTAGTAGAGGATTACCCATTTTCAAATTAGCAAATCCAAATGGATCGATACCTTAAATGTAACTAGAAGAGGATTACCCATTATCAAATTAGCAAGTCCAAATGGATCGATACCTTAAATGTAACTAGTAGAGGATTACCCATTTTCAAATTAGCAAGTCCAAATGGATCGATACCTTAAATGTAACTAGAAGAGGGTTACCCATTTACAAATTAGCAAGTCCAAATGGATCGATACCTTAAATGTAACTAGTAGAGGATTACCCATTTTCAAATTAGCAAATCCAAATGGATCGATACCTTAAATGTAACTAGAAGAGGATTACCTATTTACAAATTAGCAAGTCCAAATGGGTCGATACCTTAAATGTAACTAGAAGAGGATTACCCATTATCAAATTAGCAAGTCCAAATGGATCGATACCTTAAATGTAACTAGAAGAGGATTACCCATTATCAAATTAGCAAGTCCAAATGGATCGATACCTTAAATGTAACTCAAAGAGGATTACCCATTTACAAATTAGCAAGTCCAAATGGATCGATACCTTAAATGTAACTAGAAGAGGATTACCCATTATCAAATTAGCAAGTCCAAATGGATCGATACCTTAAATGTAACTAGTAGAGGAGTACCCATTTTCAAATTAGCAAGTCCAAATGGATCGATACCTTAAATGTAACTAGAAGAGGATTACCCATTTACAAATTATCAAGTCCAAATGGATCGATACCTTAAATGTAACTAGTAGAGGATTACCCATTTTCAAATTAGCAAGTCCAAATGGATCGATACCTTAAATGTAACTAGAAGAGGATTACCCATTATCAAATTAGCAAGTCCAAATGGATCGATACCTTAAATGTAACTAGAAGAGGTTTACCCATTTACAAATTAGCAGGTCCAAATGGATCGATACCTTAAATGTAACTAGAAGAGGATTACCCATTATCAAATTAGCAAGTCCAAATAGATCGATACCTTACATGTAACTCAAAGAGGATTACCCATTTACAAATTATGTGTCTTTAGATGCTGAATCGCTCGTCGCTAAACAGGCCACAAAACTAAAAGCGATGACCCGGCAAACGGTCATCTAAAAAAAACGAGTTTTCTAGCATTCACCTTGCCCTTTTTTGTAATCGTAGCTGTTATGAACGGATTGGCTTAGCTCTGTACGTTTAGTACCAAATCTCGAGAGCGGGGTCCTCCGAGGAGATTCGTGGATTCTTAAATGACATGCCTTGCTAAATAATGCTATTGGATTTGGGCGCCAGTCTTGATGCGATCCTTTTTTGTTGACTTAAATGCTCTTATCAAGACAAAAATGAGAATAAAATTTTCTAGACTGAACACACACACCTTTAATGAAATAAAATTTAAACGAAAATATAAATTATTGGAACAAATTCTTAATTATACACACAAAAGATTTCAAAATATGACAACAGAAATTATTTATTTTCACCAAAATGAATTAATGCCCTAAGGCTAGGTCGTTCGAATCGGGTCTTGTACCGATACGAACAAAAAATGTCTTTATAAAAGACTGCGTGTACAATACGCTTTTAAACTGCTAAAGCAGGCAAGTAACAAATTTGTAGCCATTGAAGATGGTCTACAAATTAAACGACGAATTAATTTTTATTGAAAATTAGCTATTTCGTACTGATGGTATTAAAAAATTTTAACAATTTTCACACAAAATAATTTCTTAAATCAACTTACGGTTTTTGATGTTACTTTTAATAAAAATATTCTCAAACGGGACATGTCTCCTTTTCGAATTATGGTAACTGAAATTCAGTTAGATGTTTTGACCTAAAACAAAATTTAAGAAGGGTATATTATGTAAAAAATTGTTAATATAATGATGAAATATAGCTGTACTTTTCAAAGTGAAAAATATGTAAAATCGGTTCGTTATCAATGCAATCACATGCGCTGGGTGTTGTCAGCGGGGATCGGAATTCGCATCGGAAAATAAAGCATGTTTGATTACGACATCTCCCAGCCATCTGGTAACTCGAACGGGTCAACTTCCGATAAAGTTGATTAAAGAGTTCAAAAACGTCACCATTTGGACTTGTTGAAAGTTGCAATCGTCCATCGGGAATGGTTACATCCCTCTGGTCTGCCCAGGTGGTCCGAGGTGAAAGTATTGAACAAAAAATTCCTCGAATACTTGGTCGACGGTGGTTTGTCATTAAATCCAGATTCAGGTGAACGGCCATTTTCCATCGAGCGTCTTAAAATTTGTGATCTCGATAAAATTGATTAAACGATTGAATAATCACTTGATGAAAGAAATAAACCATCACACCATTTACGACAAATAAACATCGTCACTTTGAAAATAACTTTGGGTGTAAAACTTTACAAAAACTAGTCGAAAACTAAATTTTGGTAGAGCACCAAAAACGTGCGTCCTTCCGCCATGACATCTTTTTTGCCAACCTTGTTCTTTATTAAACCTACTTGATTGAATTGTTCGATCTTGCGCGTTTAAGGAAACTTTGCAAGTAAAATTGAATGTTATTTAAGTTGCATAACTGCAAGCATTGAAATACGAAAATAATTGATTAAAAATCAAATTAAATTTATAAAGGATGTTAATTTACAAATAAACTAAATAGAAATGTGTTAATAAAAATTATTAACATAATAAACTTAAATGGGATTAAAAAAAGGAAATTTATCTTGTTGACAAAAATGGATTTTGCCAACGCAAACCAAGATGTAACAAAAGTTTGTTACAATTAGCAAGTCCAAATGGATCGATACCTTAAATGTAACTAGAAGAGGATTACCCATTATCAAATTAGCAAGTCCAAATGGATCGATACCTTAAATGTAACTCAAAGAGGATTATCCATTTACAAATTAGCAAGTCCAAATGGATAGATACCTTAAATGTAACTAGTAGAGGATTACCCATTTTCAAAGTAGAAAGTCCAAATGGATCGATACCTTAAATGTAACTAGAAGAGGATTACCCATTTACAAATTAGCAAGTCCAAATGGATCGATACCTTAAATGTAACTAGAAGAGGATTACCCATTATCAAATTAGCAAGTCCAAATGGATCGATACCTTAAATGTAACTCAAAGAGGATTACCCATTTACAAATTAGCAAGTCCAAATGGATCGATACCTTAAATGTAACTAGAAGAGGATTACCCATTATCAAATTAGCAAGTCCAAATGAATCGATACCTTAAATGTAACTCAAAGAGGATTACCCATTTACAAATTAGCAAGTCCAAATGGATCGATACCTTAAATGTAACTAGAAGAGGATTACCCATTATCAAATTAGCAAGTCCAAATGGATCGATACCTTAAATGTAACTAGTAGAGGATTACCCATTTTCAAATTAGCAAGTCCAAATGGATCGATACCTTAAATGTAACTAGTAGAGGAGTACCCATTTTCAAATTAGCAAGTCCAAATGGATCGATACCTTAAATGTAACTAGAAGAGGATTACCCATTTACAAATTAGCAAGTCCAAATGGATCGATACCTTAAATGTAACTAGTAGAGGATTACCCATTTTCCAATTAGCAAATCCAAATGGATCGATACCTTAAATGTAACTAGAAGAGGATTACCCATTATCAAATTAGCAAGTCCAAATGGATCGATACCTTAAATGTAACTAGAAGAGGATTACCCATTTACAAATTAGCAAGTCCAAATGGATCGATACCTTAAATGTAACTAGAAGAGGTTTACCCATTCTCAAATTAGCAAGTTCAAATGGATCGATACCTTAAATGTAACTAGAAGAGGATTACCCATTTACAAATTAGCAAGTCCAAATGGATCGATACCTTAAATGTAACTAGAAGAGGTTTACCCATTATCATATTAGCAAGTCCAAATGGATCGATACCTTAAATGTAACTAGAAGAGGAATACCCATTCTCAAATTAGCAAGTCCAAATGGATCGATAACTTAACTGTAACTAGTAGAGGATTACCCATTATCAAATTAGCAAGTCCAAATGGATCGATACCTTAAATGTAACTAGAAGAGGAATACCCATTATCAAATTAGCAAGTCCAAATGGATCGATACCTTAAATGTAACTCAAAGAGGATTACCCATTTACAAATTAGCAAGTCCAAATGGATCGATATCTTAAATGTAACTAGAAGAGGATTACCCATTATCAAATTAGCAAGTCCAAATGGATCGATACCTTAAATGTAACCAGTAGAGGATTACCCATTTTCAAATTAGCAAGTCCAAATGGATCGATACCTTAAATGTAACTAGAAGAGGATTACCCATTTACAAATTAGCAAGTCCAAATGGATCGATACCTTAAATGTAACTAGTAGAGGATTACCCATTTTCAAATTAGCAAGTCCAAATGGATCGATACCTTAAATGTAACTAGAAGAGGATTACCCATTATCAAATTAGCAAGTCCAAATGGATCGATACCTTAAATGTAACTAGAAGAGGATTACCCATTTACAAATTAGCAAGTCCAAATGGATCGATACCTTAAATGTAACTAGTAGAGGATTACCCATTTTCAAATTAGCAAGTCCAAATGGATCGATACCTTAAATGTAACTAGCAGAGGATTACCCATTATCAAATTAGCAAGTCCAAATGGATCGATACCTTAAATGTAGCTAGAAGAGGATTACCCATTTACAAATTAGCAAGTCCAAATGGATCGATACCTTAAATGTAACTAGAAGAGGAATACCCATTCTCAAATTAGCAAGTCCAAATGGATCGATACCTTAAATGTAACTAGAAGAGGATTACCCATTTACAAATTAGCAAGTCCAAATGGATCGATACCTTAAATGTAACTAGAAGAGGTTTACCCATTATCAAATTAGCAAGTCCAAATGGATCGATACCTTAAATGTAACTAGAAGAGGAATACCCATTCTCAAATTAGCAAGTCCAAATGGATCGATACCTTAAATGTAACTAGAAGAGGAATACCCATTCTCAAATTAGCAAGTCCAAATGGATCGATAACTTAACTGTAACTAGTAGAGGATTACCCATTATCAAATTAGCAAGTCCAAATGGATCGATACCTTAAATGTAACTAGAAGAGGATTACCCATTTACAAATTAGCAAGTCCAAATGGATCGATACCTTAAATGTAACTAGAAGAGGATTACCCATTATCAAATTAGCAAGTCCAAATGGATCGATACCTTAAATGTAACCAGTAGAGGATTACCCATTTTCAAATTAGCAAGTCCAAATGGATCGATACCTTAAATGTAACTAGTAGAGGATTACCCATTTTCAAATTAGCAAGTCCAAATGGATCGATACCTTAAATGTAACTAGAAGAGGATTACCCATTATCAAATTAGCAAGTCCAAATGGATCGATACCTTAAATGTAACTAGAAGAGGATTACCCATTTACAAATTAGCAAGTCCAAATGGATCGATACCTTAAATGTAACTAGTAGAGGATTACCCATTTGCAAATTAGCAAGTCCAAATGGATCGATACCTTAAATGTAACTAGCAGAGGATTACCCATTATCAAATTAGCAAGTCCAAATGGATCGATACCTTAAATGTAACTAGTAGAGGATTACCCATTTGCAAATTAGCAAGTCCAAATGGATCGATACCTTAAATGTAACTAGCAGAGGATTACCCATTATCAAATTAGCAAGTCCAAATGGATCGATACCTTAAATGTAACTAGAAGAGGTTTACCCATTATCAAATTAGCAAGTCCAAATGGATCGATACCTTAAATGTAACTAGAAGAGGAATACCCATTCTCAAATTAGCAAGTCCAAATGGATCCATACCTTAACTGTAACTAGTAGAGGATTACCCATTATCAGATTAGCAATTCCAAATGGATCGATACCTTAAATGTAACTAGAAGAGGAATACCCATTATAAAATTAGCAAGTACAAATGGATCGATACCTTAAATGTAACTCAAAGAGGATTACGCATTATCAAATTAGCAATTCCAAATGGATCGATACCTTAAATGTAACTAGAAGAGGATTACCCATTATCGAATTAGCAAGTCCAAATGGATCGATACCTTAAATGTAACTCAAAGAGGATTACCCATTTACAAATTAGCAAGTCCAAATGGATCGATACCTTAAATGTAACTAGAAGAGGATTACCCATTATCAAATTAGCAAGTCCAAATGGATCGATACCTTAAATGTAACTCAAAGAGGATTGCCCATTTACAAATTAGCAAGTCCAAATGGATCGATACCTTAAATGTAACTAGTAGAGGATTACCCATTTTCAAATTAGCAAGTCCAAATGGATCGATACCTTAAATGTAACTAGCAGAGGATTACCCATTATCAAATTAGCAAGTCCAAATGGATCGATACCTTAAATGTAACTAGAAGAGGATTACCCATTTACAAATTAGCAAGTCCAAATGGATCGATACCTTAAATGTAACTAGAAGAGGAATACCCATTTTCAAATTAGCAAGTCCAAATGGATCGATACCTTAAATGTAACTAGAAGAGGATTACCCATTTACAAATTAGCAAGTCCAAATGGATCGATACCTTAAATGTAACTAGAAGAGGTTTACCCATTATCAAATTAGCAAGTCCAAATGGATCGATACCTTAAATGTAACTAGAAGAGGAATACCCATTCTCAAATTAGCAAGTCCAAATGGATCGATACCTTAACTGTAACTAGTAGAGGATTACCCATTATCAAATTAGCAAGTCCAAATGGATCGATACCTTAAATGTAACTAGAAGAGGATTACCCATTTACAAATTAGCAAGTCCAAATGGATCGATACCTTAAATGTAACTAGAAGAGGATTACACATTTTCAAATTAGCAAGTCCAAATGGATCGATACCTTAAATGTAACTAGAAGAGGATTACCCATTCTCAAATTAGCAAGTCCAAATGGATCGATACCTTAACTGTAACTAGTAGAGGATTACCCATTATCAAATTAGCAAGTCCAAATGGATCGATACCTTAAATGTAACTAGAAGAGGATTACCCATTTACAAATTAGCAAGTCCAAATGGATCGATACCTTAAATGTAACTAGTAGAGGATTACACATTTTCAAATTAGCAAGTCCAAATGGATCGATACCTTAAATGTAACTAGAAGAGGATTACCCATTATCAAATTAGCAAGTCCAAATGGATAGATACCTTAAATGTAACTAGTAGAGGATTACCCATTTTCAAATTAGCAAATCCAGATGGATCGATACCTTAAATGTAACTAGAAGAGGATTACCCATTATTAAATTAGCAAGTCCAAATGGATCGATACCTTAAATGTAACTAGAAGAGGATTACCCATTTACAAATTAGCAAGTCCAAATGGATCGATACCTTAAATGTAACTAGAAGAGGATTACCCATTATCTAATTAGCAAGTCCAATTGGATCGATACCTTAAATGTAACTAGAAGAGGATTACCCATTTACAAATTAGCAAGTCCAAATGGATCGATACCTTAAATTTAACTCGAAGAGGATTACCCATTATAAAATTAGCAAGTCCAAATGGATCGAGACCTTAAATGTAACTAGAAGAGGATTACCCATTATCAAATTAGCAAGTCCAAATTGATCGATACCTTAAATGTAACTAGAAGAGGAATACCCATTTACAAATTAGCAAGTCCAAATGGATCGATACCTTAACTGTAACTAGTAGAGGATTACCCATTATCAAATTAGCAAGTACAAAGGGATCGATACCTTAAATGTAAGTAGAAGTGTATTACCCATTATCAAATTAGCAAGTCCAAATGGATCGATACCTTAAAGATAACTAGAAGAGGATTACCCATTTACAAATTAGCAAGTCCAAATGGATCGATACCTTAAATGTAACTAGAAGTGGATTACCCATTATCAAATTAGCAAGTCCAAATGGATCGATACCTTTAATGTAACTAGAAGAGGATTACCCATTTACAAATTAGCAAGTCCAAATGGATCGATACCTTAAATGTAACTCAAAGAGGATTACCCATTTACAAATTAGCAAGTTCAAATGGAACGATACCTTAAATGTAACTAGAAGAGGATTACCCATTATCAAATTAGCAAGTCCAAATGGATCGATACCTTAAATGTAACTCAAAGATGAATACCCATTTACAAATTAGCAAGTCCAAAAGGATCGATACCTTAAATGTAACTAGAAGAGGATTACCCATTATCAAATTAGCAAGTCCAAATGGATCGATACCTTAAATGTAACTAGAAGCGGAATACCCATTATCAAATTAGCAAGTACAAATGGATCGATACCTTAAATGTAACTCAAAGAGGATTACCCATTATCAAATTAGCAAGTCCAAATGGATCGATACCTTAAATGTAACTAGATGTGGATTACCCATTATCAAATTAGCAAGTCCAAATGGATCGATACCTTAAATGTAACTAGAAGAGGATTACCCATTATCAAATTAGCAAGTCCAAATGGATCGATACCTTAAATGTAACTAGAAGAGGAATACCCATTCTCAAATTAGCAAGTCCAAATGGATCGATAACTTAACTGTAACTAGTAGAGGATTACCCATTATCAAATTAGCAAGTCCAAATGGATCGATACCTTAAATGTAACTAGAAGAGGAATACCCATTATCAAATTAGCAAGTCCAAATGGATCGATACCTTAAATGTAACTCAAAGAGGATTACCCATTTACAAATTAGCAAGTCCAAATGGATCGATACCTTAAATGTAACCAGTAGAGGATTACCCATTAACAAATTAGCAAGTCCAAATGGATCGATATCTTAAATGTAACTAGAAGAGGATTACCCATTATCAAATTAGCAAGTCCAAATGGATCGATACCTTAAATGTAACCAGTAGAGGATTACCCATTTTCAAATTAGCAAGTCCAAATGGATCGATACCTTAAATGTAACTAGAAGAGGATTACCCATTTACAAATTAGCAAGTCCAAATGGATCGATACCTTAAATGTAACTAGTAGAGGATTACCCATTATCAAATTAGCAAGTACAAAGGGATCGATACCTTAAATGTAACTAGAAGTGGATTATCCATTATCAAATTAGCAAGTCCAAATGGATAGATACCTTAAATGTAACTAGTAGAGGATTACCCATTTTCAAATTAGCAAATCCAGATGGATCGATACCTTAAATGTAACTAGAAGAGGATTACCCATTATCAAATTAGCAAGTCCAAATTGATCGATACCTTAAATGTAACTAGAAGAGGATTACCCATTTACAAATTAGCAAGTCCAAATGGATCGATACCTTAAATGTAACTAGAAGAGGATTACCCATTATCTAATTAGCAAGTCCAATTGGATCGATACCTTAAATGTAACTAGAAGAGGATTACCCATTTACAAATTAGCAAATCCAAATGGATCGATACCTTAAATTTAACTCGAAGAGGATTACCCATTATAAAATTAGCAAGTCCAAATGGATCGAGACCTTAAATGTAACTAGAAGAGGATTACCCATTATCAAATTAGCAAGTCCAAATTGATCTATACCTTAAATGTAACTAGAAGAGGAATACCCATTTACAAATTAGCAAGTCCAAATGGATCGATACCTTAACTGTAACTAGTAGAGGATTACCCATTATCAAATTAGCAAGTACAAAGGGATCGATACCTTAAATGTAAGTAGAAGTGTATTACCCATTATCAAATTAGCAAGTCCAAATGGATCGATACCTTAAAGGTAACTAGAAGAGGATTACCCATTTACAAATTAGCAAGTCCAAATGGATCGATACCTTAAATGTAACTAGAAGTGGATTACCCATTATCAAATTAGCAAGTCCAAATGGATCGATACCTTTAATGTAACTAGAAGAGGATTACCCATTTACAAATTAGCAAGTCCAAATGGATCGATACCTTAAATGTAACTAGAAGAGGAGTACCCATTATCAAATTAGCAAGTCCAAATGGATCGATACCTTAAATGTAACTAGAAGAGGATTACCCATTTACAAATTAGCAAGTCCAAATGGATCGATACCTTAAATGTAACTAGAAGAGGATTACCCATTATCAAATTAGCAAGTCCAAATGGATCGATACCTTAAATGTAACTAGAAGCGGAATACCCATTATCAAATTAGCAAGTACAAATGGATCGATACCTTAAATGTAACTCAAAGAGGATTACCCATTATCAAATTAGCAAGTCCAAATGGATCGATACCTTAAATGTAACTAGAAGTGGATTACCCATTATCAAATTAGCAAGTCCAAATGGATCGATACCTTAAATGTAACTAGAAGAGGATTACCCATTATCAAATTAGCAAGTCTAAATGGATCGATACCTTAAATGTAACTAGAAGAGGAATACCCATTCTCAAATTAGCAAGTCCAAATGGATCGATAACTTAACTGTAACTAGTAGAGGATTACCCATTATCAAATTAGCAAGTCCAAATGGATCGATACCTTAAATGTAACTAGAAGAGGAATACCCATTATCAAATTAGCAAGTCCAAATGGATCGATACCTTAAATGTAACTCAAAGAGGATTACCCATTTACAAATTAGCAAGTCCAAATGGAACGATATCTTAAATGTAACTAGAAGAGGATTACCCATTATCAAATTAGCAAGTCCAAATGGATCGATACCTTAAATGTAACCAGTAGAGGATTACCCATTAACAAATTAGCAAGTCCAAATGGATCGATATCTTAAATGTAACTAGAAGAGGATTACCCATTATCAAATTAGCAAGTCCAAATGGATCGATACCTTAAATGTAACCAGTAGAGGATTACCCATTTTCAAATTAGCAAGTCCAAATGGATCGATACCTTAAATGTAACTAGAAGAGGATTACCCATTTACAAATTAGCAAGTCCAAATGGATCGATACCTTAAATGTAACTAGTAGAGGATTACCCATTATCAAATTAGCAAGTACAAAGGGATCGATACCTTAAATGTAACTAGAAGTGGATTATCCATTATCAAATTAGCAAGTCCAAATGGATCGATACCTTAAATGTAACTAGAAGAGGAGTACCCATTATCAAATTAGCAAGTACAAATGGATCGATACCTTAAATGTAACTAGAAGAGGATTACCCATTATCAAATTAGCAAGTCCAAATGGATCGATACCTTAAATGTAACTAATAGAGGATTACCCATTTTCAAATTAGCAAGTCCAAATGGATCGATACCTTAAATGTAACTAGAAGAGGATTACCCATTTACAAATTAGCAAGTCCAAATGGATCGATACCTTAAATATAACTAGTAGAGGATTACCCATTTTCAAATTAGCAAATCCAAATGGATCGATACCTTAAATGTAACTAGAAGAGGATTACCCATTATCAAATTAGCAAGTCCAAATGGATCGATACCTTAAATGTAACTAGAAGAGGATTACCTATTTACAAATTAGCAAGTCCAAATGGATCGATACCTTAAATGTAACTAGAAGAGGATTACCCATTATCAAATTAGCAAGTCCAAATGGATCGATACCTTAAATGTAACTAGAAGAGGATAACCCAGTATCAAATTAGCAAGTCCAAATGGATCGATACCTTAAATGTAACTCAAAGAGGATTACCCATTTACAAATTAGCAAGTCCAAATGGATCGATACCTTAAATGTAACTAGAAGAAGATTACCCATTATCAAATTAGCAAGTCCAAATGGATCGATAACTTAAATGTAACTAGAAGAGGATTACCTATTTACAAAGTAGCAAGTCCAAATGGATCGATACCTTAAATGCAACTAGAAGAGGATTACCCATTATCAAATTAGCAAGTCCAAATGGATCGATACCTTAAATGTAACTAGAAGAGGAATACCCATTCTCAAATTAGCAAGTCCAAATGTATCGATAACTTAACTGTAACTAGTAGAGGATTACCCATTTACAAATTAGCAAGTCCAAATGGATCGATACCTTAAATGTAACTAGAAGAGGAATACCCATTCTCAAATTAGCAAGTCCAAATGGATCGATAACTTAACTGTAACTAGTAGAGGATTACCCATTTACAAATTAGCAAGTCCAAATGGATCGATACCTTAAATGTAACTAGAAGAGGAATACCCATTTTCAAATTAGCAAGTCCAAATGGATCGATACCTTAAATGTAACTAGCAGAGGATTACCCATTATCAAATTAGCAAGTCCAAATGGATCGATACCTTAAATGTAACTTGAAGAGGATTACCCATTATCAAATTAGCAAGTCCAAATTGATCGATACCTTAAATGTAACTAGAAGAGGAATACCCATTATCAAATTAGCAAGTACAAAGGGATCGATACCTTAAATGTAACTAGAAGTGGATTACCCATTATCAAATTAGCAAGTCCAAATGGATCGATACCTTAAAGGTAACTAGAAGAGGATTACCCATTTACAAATTAGCAAGTCCAAATGGATCGATACCTTAAATGTAACTAGAAGAGGATTACCCATTATCAAATTAGCAAGTCCAAATGGATCGATACCTTTAATGTAACTAGAAGAGGATTACCCATTTACAAATTAGCAAGTCCAAATGGATCGATACCTTAAATGTAACTAGAAGAGGAGTACCCATTATCAAATTAGCAAGTCCAAATGGCTCGATACCTTAAATGTAACTAGAAGAGGATTACCCATTTACAAATTAGCAAGTCCAAAAGGATCGATACCTTAAATGTAACTAGAAGAGGATTACCCATTATCAAATTAGCAAGTCCAAATGGATCGATACCTTAAATGTAACTAGAAGAGGAATACCCATTATCAAATTAGCAAGTACAAATGGATCGATACCTTAAATGTAACTCAAAGAGGATTACCCATTATCAAATTAGCAAGTCCAAATGGATCGATACCTTAAATGTAACTAGAAGAGGATTACCCATTATCAAATTAGCAAGTCCAAATGGATCGATACCTTAAATGTAACTCAAAGAGGATTACCCATTTACAAATTAGCAAGTGCAAATGGATCGATACCTTAAATGTAACTAGAAGAGGATTACCCATTATCAAATTAGCAAGTCCAAATGGATCCTTAAGGGGCGACGCGCAGCATGAATGGATTATCGAGAATCCTTAAGGGACGACGCGCAGCATGAATGGATTATCGAGATTCCTTAAGGGACGACGCGCAGCATGAATGGATTATCGAGATTCCTTAAGGGAAGACGCGCAGCATGAATGGATTATCGAGATTCCTTAAGGGACGACGCGCAGCATGAATGGACGACGCGCAGCATGGATGGATTATCGAGAATCCTCAAGGGACGACGCGCAGCATGAATGGATTATCGAGATTCCTTAAGGGCCGACGCGCAGCATGAATGGACGACGCGCAGCATTGATGGATTATCGAGATGGATTATCGAGCAAGTCCAAATGGATCGATACCTTAAATGTAACTAGAAGAGGATTACCAATTTACAAATTAGCAAGTACAAAGGGATCGATCCCTTAAATGTAACTAGAAGAGGATTACCGATTATCAAATTAGCAAGTCCAAATGGATCGATACCTTAAATGTAACTAGAAGAGGATTACCCATTTTCAAATTAGCAAGTCCAAATGGATCGATACTTTAAATGTAACTAGAAGAGGATTACCCATTATCAAATTAGCAAGTTAAAATGGATCGATACCTTAAATGTAACTCAAAGAGGATTACCCATTTACAAATTAGCAAGTCCAAAGGGATCGATACCTTAAATGTAACTAGAAGAGGATCACCCATTTACAAATTAGCAAGTACAAAGGGATCGATACCTTAAATGTAACTAGAAGAGGATTACCCATTATCAAATTAGCAAGTTCAAATGGACCGATACCTTAAATGTAACTCAAAGAGGATTACCCATTTACAAATTAGCAAGTCCAAATGGATCGATACCTTAAATTTAACTAGAAGAGGATTACCCATTATCAAATTAGCAAGTCCAAATGGATCGATACCTTAAATGTAACTAGAAGAGGATTACCCATTATCAAATTAGCAAGTCCAAATGGATCGATACCTTAAATGTAACTAGAAGAGGATTACCCATTTACAAATTAGCAAGTCCAAATGGATCGATACCTTAAATGTAACTAGAAGAGGAATACCCATTTACAAATTAGCAAGTCCAAATGGATCGATACCTTAAATGTAACTAGAAGAGGAATACCCATTATCAAATTAGCAAGTCCAAATGGATCGATACCTTAAATGTAACTCAAAGAGGATTACCCATTTACAAATTAGCAAGTCCAAATGGATCGATATCTTAAATGTAACTAGAAGAGGATTACCCATTATCAAATTAGCAAGTCCAAATGGATCGATACCTTAAATGTAACCAGTAGAGGATTACCCATTAACAAATTAGCAAGTCCAAATGGATCGATATCTTAAATGTAACTAGAAGAGGATTACCCATTATCAAATTAGCAAGTCCAAATGGATCGATACCTTAAATGTAACCAGTAGAGGATTACCCATTTTCAAATTAGCAAGTCCAAATGGATCGATACCTTAAATGTAACTAGAAGAGGATTACCCATTTACAAATTAGCAAGTCCAAATGGATCGATACCTTAAATGTAACTAGTAGAGGATTACCCATTATCAAATTAGCAAGTACAAAGGGATCGATACCTTAAATGTAACTAGAAGTGGATTATCCATTATCAAATTAGCAAGTCCAAATGGATCGATACCTTAAATGTAACTAGAAGAGGAGTACCCATTATCAAATTAGCAAGTACAAATGGATCGATACCTAAAATGTAACTAGAAGAGGATTACCCATTATCAAATTAGCAAGTCCAAATGGATCGATACCTTAAATGTAACTAGTAGAGGATTACCCATTTTCAAATTAGCAAGTCCAAATGGATCGATAACTTAAATGTAACTAGAAGAGGATTACCCATTTACAAATTAGCAAGTCCAAATGGATCGATACCTTAAATGTAACTAGTAGAGGATTACCCATTTTCAAATTAGCAAATCCAAATGGATCGATACCTTAAATGTAACTAGAAGAGGATTACCCATTATCAAATTAGCAAGTCCAAATGGATCGATACCTTAAATGTAACTAGAAGCGGAATACCCATTATCAAATTAGCAAGTACAAATGGATCGATACCTTAAATGTAACTCAAAGAGGATTACCCATTATCAAATTAGCAAGTCCAAATGGATCGATACCTTAAATGTAACTAGAAGTGGATTACCCATTATCAAATTAGCAAGTCCAAATGGATCGATACCTTAAATGTAACTAGAAGAGGATTACCCATTATCAAATTAGCAAGTCCAAATGGATCGATACCTTAAATGTAACTAGAAGAGGAATACCCATTCTCAAATTAGCAAGTCCAAATGGATCGATAACTTAACTGTAACTAGTAGAGGATTACCCATTATCAAATTAGCAAGTCCAAATGGATCGATACCTTAAATGTAACTAGAAGAGGATTACCCATTATCAAATTAGCAAGTCCAAATGGATCGATACCTTAAATGTAACTCAAAGAGGATTACCCATTTACAAATTAGCAAGTCCAAATGGATCGATATCTTAAATGTAACTAGAAGAGGATTACCCATTATCAAATTAGCAAGTCCAAATGGATCGATACCTTAAATGTAACCAGTAGAGGATTACCCATTAACAAATTAGCAAGTCCAAATGGATCGATATCTTAAATGTAACTAGAAGAGGATTACCCATTATCAAATTAGCAAGTCCAAATGGATCGATACCTTAAATGTAACCAGTAGAGGAGTACCCATTTTCAAATTAGCAAGTCCAAATGGATCGATACCTTAAATGTAACTAGAAGAGGATTACCCATTTACAAATTAGCAAGTCCAAATGGATCGATACCTTAAATGTAACTAGTAGAGGATTACCCATTATCAAATTAGCAAGTACAAAGGGATCGATACCTTAAATGTAACTAGAAGTGGATTATCCATTATCAAATTAGCAAGTCCAAATGGATAGATACCTTAAATGTAACTAGTAGAGGATTACCCATTTTCAAATTAGCAAATCCAGATGGATCGATACCTTAAATGTAACTAGAAGAGGATTACCCATTATCAAATTAGCAAGTCCAAATGGATCGATACCTTAAATGTAACTAGAAGAGGATTACCCATTTACAAATTAGCAAGTCCAAATGGATCGATACCTTAAATGTAACTAGAAGAGGATTACCCATTATCTAATTAGCAAGTCCAATTGGATCGATACCTTAAATGTAACTAGAAGAGGATTACCCATTTACAAATTAGCAAATCCAAATGGATCGATACCTTAAATTTAACTCGAAGAGGATTACCCATTATAAAATTAGCAAGTCCAAATGGATCGAGACCTTAAATGTAACTAGAAGAGGATTACCCATTATCAAATTAGCAAGTCCAAATTGATCTATACCTTAAATGTAACTAGAAGAGGAATACCCATTTACAAATTAGCAAGTCCAAATGGATCGATACCTTAACTGTAACTAGTAGAGGATTACCCATTATCAAATTAGCAAGTACAAAGGGATCGATACCTTAAATGTAAGTAGAAGTGTATTACCCATTATCAAATTAGCAAGTCCAAATGGATCGATACCTTAAAGGTAACTAGAAGAGGATTACCCATTTACAAATTAGCAAGTCCAAATGGATCGATACCTTAAATGTAACTAGAAGTGGATTACCCATTATCAAATTAGCAAGTCCAAATGGATCGATACCTTTAATGTAACTAGAAGAGGATTACCCATTTACAAATTAGCAAGTCCAAATGGATCGATACCTTAAATGTAACTAGAAGAGGAGTACCCATTATCAAATTAGCAAGTCCAAATGGATCGATACCTTAAATGTAACTAGAAGAGGATTACCCATTTACAAATTAGCAAGTCCAAAAGGATCGATACCTTAAATGTAACTAGAAGAGGATTACCCATTATCAAATTAGCAAGTCCAAATGGATCGATACCTTAAATGTAACTAGAAGCGGAATACCCATTATCAAATTAGCAAGTACAAATGGATCGATACCTTAAATGTAACTCAAAGAGGATTACCCATTATCAAATTAGCAAGTCCAAATGGATCGATACCTTAAATGTAACTAGAAGTGGATTACCCATTATCAAATTAGCAAGTCCAAATGGATCGATACCTTAAATGTAACTAGAAGAGGATTACCCATTATCAAATTAGCAAGTCCAAATGGATCGATACCTTAAATGTAACTAGAAGAGGAATACCCATTCTCAAATTAGCAAGTCCAAATGGATCGATAACTTAAATGTAACTAGTAGAGGATTACCCATTATCAAATTAGCAAGTCCAAATGGATCGATACCTTAAATGTAACTAGAAGAGGAATACCCATTATCAAATTAGCAAGTCCAAATGGATCGATACCTTAAATGTAACTCAAAGAGGATTACCCATTTACAAATTAGCAAGTCCAAATGGATCGATATCTTAAATGTAACTAGAAGAGGATTACCCATTATCAAATTAGCAAGTCCAAATGGATCGATACCTTAAATGTAACCAGTAGAGGATTACCCATTAACAAATTAGCAAGTCCAAATGGATCGATATCTTAAATGTAACTAGAAGAGGATTACCCATTATCAAATTAGCAAGTCCAAATGGATCGATACCTTAAATGTAACCAGTAGAGGATTACCCATTTTCAAATTAGCAAGTCCAAATGGATCGATACCTTAAATGTAACTAGAAGAGGATTACCCATTTACAAATTAGCAAGTCCAAATGGATCGATACCTTTAATGTAACTAGTAGAGGATTACCCATTATCAAATTAGCAAGCACAAAGGGATCGATACCTTAAATGTAACTAGAAGTGGATTATCCATTATCAAATTAGCAAGTCCAAATGGATCGATACCTTAAATGTAACTAGAAGAGGAGTACCCATTATCAAATTAGCAAGTACAAATGGATCGATACCTTAAATGTAACTAGAAGAGGATTACCCATTATCAAATTAGCAAGTCCAAATGGATCGATACCTTAAATGTAACTAGTAGAGGATTACCCGTTTTCAAATTAGCAAGTCCAAATGGATCGATACCTTAAATGTAACTAGAAGAGGATTACCCATTTACAAATTAGCAAGTCCAAATGGATCGATACCTTAAATGTAACTAGTAGAGGATTACCCATTTTCAAATTAGCAAATCCAAATGGATCGATACCTTAAATGTAACTAGAAGAGGATTACCCATTATCAAATTAGCAAGTCCAAATGGATCGATACCTTAAATGTAACTAGAAGAGGATTACCTATTTACAAATTAGCAAGTCCAAATGGATCGATACCTTAAATGTAACTAGAAGAGGATTACCCATTATCAAATTAGCAAGTCCAAATGGATCGATACCTTAAATGTAACTAGAAGAGGATTACCCAGTATCAAATTAGCAAGTCCAAATGGATCGATACCTTAAATGTAACTCAAAGAGGATTACCCATTTACAAATTAGCAAGTCCAAATGGATCGATACCTTAAATGTAACTAGAAGAAGATTACCCATTATCAAATTAGCAAGTCCAAATGGATCGATACCTTAAATGTAACTAGAAGAGGATTACCTATTTACAAAGTAGCAAGTCCAAATGGATCGATACCTTAAATGCAACTAGAAGAGGATTACCCATTATCAAATTAGCAAGTCCAAATGGATCGATACCTTAAATGTAACTAGAAGAGGAATACCCATTCTCAAATTAGCAAGTCCAAATGGATCGATAACTTAACTGTAACTAGTAGAGGATTACCCATTTACAAATTAGCAAGTCCAAATGGATCGATACCTTAAATGTAACTAGAAGATAAATACCCATTCTCAAATTAGCAAGTCCAAATGGATCGATAACTTAACTGTAACTAGTAGAGGATTACCCATTTACAAATTAGCAAGTCCAAATGGATCGATACCTTAAATGTAACTAGAAGAGGAATACCCATTTTCAAATTAGCAAGTCCAAATGGATCGATACCTTAAATGTAACTAGCAGAGGATTACCCATTATCAAATTAGCAAGTCCAAATGGATCGATACCTTAAATGTAACCAGTAGAGGATTACCCATTAACAAATTAGCAAGTCCAAATGGATCGATATCTTAAATGTAACTAGAAGAGGATTACCCATTATCAAATTAGCAAGTCCAAATGGATCGATACCTTAAATGTAACCAGTAGAGGATTACCCATTTTCAAATTAGCAAGTCCAAATGGATCGATACCTTAAATGTAACTAGAAGAGGATTACCCATTTACAAATTAGCAAGTCCAAATGGATCGATACCTTAAAGGTAACTAGAAGAGGATTACCCATTTACAAATTAGCAAGTCCAAATGGATCGATACCTTAAATGTAACTAGAAGTGGATTACCCATTATCAAATTAGCAAGTCCAAATGGATCGATACCTTTAATGTAACTAGAAGAGGATTACCCATTTACAAATTAGCAAGTCCAAATGGATCGATACCTTAAATGTAACTAGAAGAGGAGTACCCATTATCAAATTAGCAAGTCCAAATGGATCGATACCTTAAATGTAACTAGAAGAGGATTACCCATTTACAAATTAGCAAGTCCAAAAGGATCGATACCTTAAATGTAACTAGAAGAGGATTACCCATTATCAAATTAGCAAGTCCAAATGGATCGATACCTTAAATGTAACTAGAAGCGGAATACCCATTATCAAATTAGCAAGTACAAATGGATCGATACCTTAAATGTAACTCAAAGAGGATTACCCATTATCAAATTAGCAAGTCCAAATGGATCGATACCTTAAATGTAACTAGAAGTGGATTACCCATTATCAAATTAGCAAGTCCAAATGGATCGATACCTTAAATGTAACTAGAAGAGGATTACCCATTATCAAATTAGCAAGTCTAAATGGATCGATACCTTAAATGTAACTAGAAGAGGAATACCCATTCTCAAATTAGCAAGTCCAAATGGATCGATAACTTAACTGTAACTAGTAGAGGATTACCCATTATCAAATTAGCAAGTCCAAATGGATCGATACCTTAAATGTAACTAGAAGAGGAATACCCATTATCAAATTAGCAAGTCCAAATGGATCGATACCTTAAATGTAACTCAAAGAGGATTACCCATTTACAAATTAGCAAGTCCAAATGGAACGATATCTTAAATGTAACTAGAAGAGGATTACCCATTATCAAATTAGCAAGTCCAAATGGATCGATACCTTAAATGTAACCAGTAGAGGATTACCCATTAACAAATTAGCAAGTCCAAATGGATCGATATCTTAAATGTAACTAGAAGAGGATTACCCATTATCAAATTAGCAAGTCCAAATGGATCGATACCTTAAATGTAACCAGTAGAGGATTACCCATTTTCAAATTAGCAAGTCCAAATGGATCGATACCTTAAATGTAACTAGAAGAGGATTACCCATTTACAAATTAGCAAGTCCAAATGGATCGATACCTTAAATGTAACTAGTAGAGGATTACCCATTATCAAATTAGCAAGTACAAAGGGATCGATACCTTAAATGTAACTAGAAGTGGATTATCCATTATCAAATTAGCAAGTCCAAATGGATCGATACCTTAAATGTAACTAGAAGAGGAGTACCCATTATCAAATTAGCAAGTACAAATGGATCGATACCTTAAATGTAACTAGAAGAGGATTACCCATTATCAAATTAGCAAGTCCAAATGGATCGATACCTTAAATGTAACTAGTAGAGGATTACCCATTTTCAAATTAGCAAGTCCAAATGGATCGATACCTTAAATGTAACTAGAAGAGGATTACCCATTTACAAATTAGCAAGTCCAAATGGATCGATACCTTAAATATAACTAGTAGAGGATTACCCATTTTCAAATTAGCAAATCCAAATGGATCGATACCTTAAATGTAACTAGAAGAGGATTACCCATTATCAAATTAGCAAGTCCAAATGGATCGATACCTTAAATGTAACTAGAAGAGGATTACCTATTTACAAATTAGCAAGTCCAAATGGATCGATACCTTAAATGTAACTAGAAGAGGATTACCCATTATCAAATTAGCAAGTCCAAATGGATCGATACCTTAAATGTAACTAGAAGAGGATAACCCAGTATCAAATTAGCAAGTCCAAATGGATCGATACCTTAAATGTAACTCAAAGAGGATTACCCATTTACAAATTAGCAAGTCCAAATGGATCGATACCTTAAATGTAACTAGAAGAAGATTACCCATTATCAAATTAGCAAGTCCAAATGGATCGATAACTTAAATGTAACTAGAAGAGGATTACCTATTTACAAAGTAGCAAGTCCAAATGGATCGATACCTTAAATGCAACTAGAAGAGGAATACCCATTATCAAATTAGCAAGTCCAAATGGATCGATACCTTAAATGTAACTAGAAGAGGAATACCCATTCTCAAATTAGCAAGTCCAAATGTATCGATAACTTAACTGTAACTAGTAGAGGATTACCCATTTACAAATTAGCAAGTCCAAATGGATCGATACCTTAAATGTAACTAGAAGAGGAATACCCATTCTCAAATTAGCAAGTCCAAATGGATCGATAACTTAACTGTAACTAGTAGAGGATTACCCATTTACAAATTAGCAAGTCCAAATGGATCGATACCTTAAATGTAACTAGAAGAGGAATACCCATTTTCAAATTAGCAAGTCCAAATGGATCGATACCTTAAATGTAACTAGCAGAGGATTACCCATTATCAAATTAGCAAGTCCAAATGGATCGATACCTTAAATGTAACTTGAAGAGGATTACCCATTATCAAATTAGCAAGTCCAAATTGATCGATACCTTAAATGTAACTAGAAGAGGAATACCCATTATCAAATTAGCAAGTACAAAGGGATCGATACCTTAAATGTAACTAGAAGTGGATTACCCATTATCAAATTAGCAAGTCCAAATGGATCGATACCTTAAAGGTAACTAGAAGAGGATTACCCATTTACAAATTAGCAAGTCCAAATGGATCGATACCTTAAATGTAACTAGAAGAGGATTACCCATTATCAAATTAGCAAGTCCAAATGGATCGATACCTTTAATGTAACTAGAAGAGGATTACCCATTTACAAATTAGCAAGTCCAAATGGATCGATACCTTAAATGTAACTAGAAGAGGAGTACCCATTATCAAATTAGCAAGTCCAAATGGCTCGATACCTTAAATGTAACTAGAAGAGGATTACCCATTTACAAATTAGCAAGTCCAAAAGGATCGATACCTTAAATGTAACTAGAAGAGGATTACCCATTATCAAATTAGCAAGTCCAAATGGATCGATACCTTAAATGTAACTAGAAGAGGAATACCCATTATCAAATTAGCAAGTACAAATGGATCGATACCTTAAATGTAACTCAAAGAGGATTACCCATTATCAAATTAGCAAGTCCAAATGGATCGATACCTTAAATGTAACTAGAAGAGGATTACCCATTATCAAATTAGCAAGTCCAAATGGATCGATACCTTAAATGTAACTCAAAGAGGATTACCCATTTACAAATTAGCAAGTGCAAATGGATCGATACCTTAAATGTAACTAGAAGAGGATTACCCATTATCAAATTAGCAAGTCCAAATGGATCCTTAAGGGGCGACGCGCAGCATGAATGGATTATCGAGAATCCTTAAGGGACGACGCGCAGCATGAATGGATTATCGAGATTCCTTAAGGGACGACGCGCAGCATGAATGGATTATCGAGATTCCTTAAGGGAAGACGCGCAGCATGAATGGATTATCGAGATTCCTTAAGGGACGACGCGCAGCATGAATGGACGACGCGCAGCATGGATGGATTATCGAGAATCCTCAAGGGACGACGCGCAGCATGAATGGATTATCGAGATTCCTTAAGGGCCGACGCGCAGCATGAATGGACGACGCGCAGCATTGATGGATTATCGAGATGGATTATCGAGCAAGTCCAAATGGATCGATACCTTAAATGTAACTAGAAGAGGATTACCAATTTACAAATTAGCAAGTACAAAGGGATCGATCCCTTAAATGTAACTAGAAGAGGATTACCGATTATCAAATTAGCAAGTCCAAATGGATCGATACCTTAAATGTAACTAGAAGAGGATTACCCATTTTCAAATTAGCAAGTCCAAATGGATCGATACTTTAAATGTAACTAGAAGAGGATTACCCATTATCAAATTAGCAAGTTAAAATGGATCGATACCTTAAATGTAACTCAAAGAGGATTACCCATTTACAAATTAGCAAGTCCAAAGGGATCGATACCTTAAATGTAACTAGAAGAGGATCACCCATTTACAAATTAGCAAGTACAAAGGGATCGATACCTTAAATGTAACTAGAAGAGGATTACCCATTATCAAATTAGCAAGTTCAAATGGACCGATACCTTAAATGTAACTCAAAGAGGATTACCCATTTACAAATTAGCAAGTCCAAATGGATCGATACCTTAAATTTAACTAGAAGAGGATTACCCATTATCAAATTAGCAAGTCCAAATGGATCGATACCTTAAATGTAACTAGAAGAGGATTACCCATTATCAAATTAGCAAGTCCAAATGGATCGATACCTTAAATGTAACTAGAAGAGGATTACCCATTTACAAATTAGCAAGTCCAAATGGATCGATACCTTAAATGTAACTAGAAGAGGAATACCCATTTACAAATTAGCAAGTCCAAATGGATCGATACCTTAAATGTAACTAGAAGAGGAATACCCATTATCAAATTAGCAAGTCCAAATGGATCGATACCTTAAATGTAACTCAAAGAGGATTACCCATTTACAAATTAGCAAGTCCAAATGGATCGATATCTTAAATGTAACTAGAAGAGGATTACCCATTATCAAATTAGCAAGTCCAAATGGATCGATACCTTAAATGTAACCAGTAGAGGATTACCCATTAACAAATTAGCAAGTCCAAATGGATCGATATCTTAAATGTAACTAGAAGAGGATTACCCATTATCAAATTAGCAAGTCCAAATGGATCGATACCTTAAATGTAACCAGTAGAGGATTACCCATTTTCAAATTAGCAAGTCCAAATGGATCGATACCTTAAATGTAACTAGAAGAGGATTACCCATTTACAAATTAGCAAGTCCAAATGGATCGATACCTTAAATGTAACTAGTAGAGGATTACCCATTATCAAATTAGCAAGTACAAAGGGATCGATACCTTAAATGTAACTAGAAGTGGATTATCCATTATCAAATTAGCAAGTCCAAATGGATCGATACCTTAAATGTAACTAGAAGAGGAGTACCCATTATCAAATTAGCAAGTACAAATGGATCGATACCTAAAATGTAACTAGAAGAGGATTACCCATTATCAAATTAGCAAGTCCAAATGGATCGATACCTTAAATGTAACTAGTAGAGGATTACCCATTTTCAAATTAGCAAGTCCAAATGGATCGATAACTTAAATGTAACTAGAAGAGGATTACCCATTTACAAATTAGCAAGTCCAAATGGATCGATACCTTAAATGTAACTAGTAGAGGATTACCCATTTTCAAATTAGCAAATCCAAATGGATCGATACCTTAAATGTAACTAGAAGAGGATTACCCATTATCAAATTAGCAAGTCCAAATGGATCGATACCTTAAATGTAACTAGAAGCGGAATACCCATTATCAAATTAGCAAGTACAAATGGATCGATACCTTAAATGTAACTCAAAGAGGATTACCCATTATCAAATTAGCAAGTCCAAATGGATCGATACCTTAAATGTAACTAGAAGTGGATTACCCATTATCAAATTAGCAAGTCCAAATGGATCGATACCTTAAATGTAACTAGAAGAGGATTACCCATTATCAAATTAGCAAGTCCAAATGGATCGATACCTTAAATGTAACTAGAAGAGGAATACCCATTCTCAAATTAGCAAGTCCAAATGGATCGATAACTTAACTGTAACTAGTAGAGGATTACCCATTATCAAATTAGCAAGTCCAAATGGATCGATACCTTAAATGTAACTAGAAGAGGAATACCCATTATCAAATTAGCAAGTCCAAATGGATCGATACCTTAAATGTAACTCAAAGAGGATTACCCATTTACAAATTAGCAAGTCCAAATGGATCGATATCTTAAATGTAACTAGAAGAGGATTACCCATTATCAAATTAGCAAGTCCAAATGGATCGATACCTTAAATGTAACCAGTAGAGGATTACCCATTAACAAATTAGCAAGTCCAAATGGATCGATACCTTAAATGTAACTAGAAGAGGATTACCCATTATCAAATTAGCAAGTCCAAATGGATCGATACCTTAAATGTAACCAGTAGAGGAGTACCCATTTTCAAATTAGCAAGTCCAAATGGATCGATACCTTAAATGTAACTAGAAGAGGATTACCCATTTACAAATTAGCAAGTCCAAATGGATCGATACCTTAAATGTAACTAGTAGAGGATTACCCATTATCAAATTAGCAAGTACAAAGGGATCGATACCTTAAATGTAACTAGAAGTGGATTATCCATTATCAAATTAGCAAGTCCAAATGGATAGATACCTTAAATGTAACTAGTAGAGGATTACCCATTTTCAAATTAGCAAATCCAGATGGATCGATACCTTAAATGTAACTAGAAGAGGATTACCCATTATCAAATTAGCAAGTCCAAATGGATCGATACCTTAAATGTAACTAGAAGAGGATTACCCATTTACAAATTAGCAAGTCCAAATGGATCGATACCTTAAATGTAACTAGAAGAGGATTACCCATTATCTAATTAGCAAGTCCAATTGGATCGATACCTTAAATGTAACTAGAAGAGGATTACCCATTTACAAATTAGCAAATCCAAATGGATCGATACCTTAAATTTAACTCGAAGAGGATTACCCATTATAAAATTAGCAAGTCCAAATGGATCGAGACCTTAAATGTAACTAGAAGAGGATTACCCATTATCAAATTAGCAAGTCCAAATTGATCTATACCTTAAATGTAACTAGAAGAGGAATACCCATTTACAAATTAGCAAGTCCAAATGGATCGATACCTTAACTGTAACTAGTAGAGGATTACCCATTATCAAATTAGCAAGTACAAAGGGATCGATACCTTAAATGTAAGTAGAAGTGTATTACCCATTATCAAATTAGCAAGTCCAAATGGATCGATACCTTAAATGTAACTAGAAGAGGATTACCCATTTACAAATTAGCAAGTCCAAATGGATCGATACCTTAAATGTAACTAGAAGAGGATTACCCATTATCAAATTAGCAAGTCCAAATGGATCGATACCTTTAATGTAACTAGAAGAGGATTACCCATTTACAAATTAGCAAGTCCAAATGGATCGATACCTTAAATGTAACTAGAAGAGGAGTACCCATTATCAAATTAGCAAGTCCAAATGGATCGATACCTTAAATGTAACTAGAAGAGGATTACCCATTTACAAATTAGCAAGTCCAAATGGATCGATACCTTAAATGTAACTAGAAGAGGATTACCCATTATCAAATTAGCAAGTCCAAATGGATCGATACCTTAAATGTAACTAGAAGCGGAATACCCATTATCAAATTAGCAAGTACAAATGGATCGATACCTTAAATGTAACTCAAAGAGGATTACCCATTATCAAATTAGCAAGTCCAAATGGATCGATACCTTAAATGTAACTAGAAGTGGATTACCCATTATCAAATTAGCAAGTCCAAATGGATCGATACCTTAAATGTAACTAGAAGAGGATTACCCATTATCAAATTAGCAAGTCCAAATGGATCGATACCTTAAATGTAACTAGAAGAGGAATACCCATTCTCAAATTAGCAAGTCCAAATGGATCGATAACTTAACTGTAACTAGTAGAGGATTACCCATTATCAAATTAGCAAGTCCAAATGGATCGATACCTTAAATGTAACTAGAAGAGGAATACCCATTATCAAATTAGCAAGTCCAAATGGATCGATACCTTAAATGTAACTCAAAGAGGATTACCCATTTACAAATTAGCAAGTCCAAATGGATCGATATCTTAAATGTAACTAGAAGAGGATTACCCATTATCAAATTAGCAAGTCCAAATGGATCGATACCTTAAATGTAACCAGTAGAGGATTACCCATTAACAAATTAGCAAGTCCAAATGGATCGATATCTTAAATGTAACTAGAAGAGGATTACCCATTATCAAATTAGCAAGTCCAAATGGATCGATACCTTAAATGTAACCAGTAGAGGATTACCCATTTTCAAATTAGCAAGTCCAAATGGATCGATACCTTAAATGTAACTAGAAGAGGATTACCCATTTACAAATTAGCAAGTCCAAATGGATCGATACCTTAAATGTAACTAGTAGAGGATTACCCATTATCAAATTAGCAAGCACAAAGGGATCGATACCTTAAATGTAACTAGAAGTGGATTATCCATTATCAAATTAGCAAGTCCAAATGGATCGATACCTTAAATGTAACTAGAAGAGGAGTACCCATTATCAAATTAGCAAGTACAAATGGATCGATACCTTAAATGTAACTAGAAGAGGATTACCCATTATCAAATTAGCAAGTCCAAATGGATCGATACCTTAAATGTAACTAGTAGAGGATTACCCGTTTTCAAATTAGCAAGTCCAAATGGATCGATACCTTAAATGTAACTAGAAGAGGATTACCCATTTACAAATTAGCAAGTCCAAATGGATCGATACCTTAAATGTAACTAGTAGAGGATTACCCATTTTCAAATTAGCAAATCCAAATGGATCGATACCTTAAATGTAACTAGAAGAGGATTACCCATTATCAAATTAGCAAGTCCAAATGGATCGATACCTTAAATGTAACTAGAAGAGGATTACCTATTTACAAATTAGCAAGTCCAAATGGATCGATACCTTAAATGTAACTAGAAGAGGATTACCCATTATCAAATTAGCAAGTCCAAATGGATCGATACCTTAAATGTAACTAGAAGAGGATTACCCAGTATCAAATTAGCAAGTCCAAATGGATCGATACCTTAAATGTAACTCAAAGAGGATTACCCATTTACAAATTAGCAAGTCCAAATGGATCGATACCTTAAATGTAACTAGAAGAAGATTACCCATTATCAAATTAGCAAGTCCAAATGGATCGATACCTTAAATGTAACTAGAAGAGGATTACCTATTTACAAAGTAGCAAGTCCAAATGGATCGATACCTTAAATGCAACTAGAAGAGGATTACCCATTATCAAATTAGCAAGTCCAAATGGATCGATACCTTAAATGTAACTAGAAGAGGAATACCCATTCTCAAATTAGCAAGTCCAAATGGATCGATAACTTAACTGTAACTAGTAGAGGATTACCCATTTACAAATTAGCAAGTCCAAATGGATCGATACCTTAAATGTAACTAGAAGATAAATACCCATTCTCAAATTAGCAAGTCCAAATGGATCGATAACTTAACTGTAACTAGTAGAGGATTACCCATTTACAAATTAGCAAGTCCAAATGGATCGATACCTTAAATGTAACTAGAAGAGGAATACCCATTTTCAAATTAGCAAGTCCAAATGGATCGATACCTTAAATGTAACTAGCAGAGGATTACCCATTATCAAATTAGCAAGTCCAAATGGATCGATACCTTAAATGTAACCAGTAGAGGATTACCCATTAACAAATTAGCAAGTCCAAATGGATCGATATCTTAAATGTAACTAGAAGAGGATTACCCATTATCAAATTAGCAAGTCCAAATGGATCGATACCTTAAATGTAACCAGTAGAGGATTACCCATTTTCAAATTAGCAAGTCCAAATGGATCGATACCTTAAATGTAACTAGAAGAGGATTACCCATTTACAAATTAGCAAGTCCAAATGGATCGATACCTTAAATGTAACTAGTAGAGGATTACCCATTATCAAATTAGCAAGTACAAAGGGATCGATACCTTAAATGTAACTAGAAGTGGATTATCCATTCTCAAATTAGCAAGTCCAAATGGATAGATACCTTAAATGTAACTAGTAGAGGATTACCCATTTTCAAATTAGCAAATCCAGATGGATCGATACCTTAAATGTAACTAGAAGAGGATTACCCATTATCAAATTAGCAAGTCCAAATGGATCGATACCTTAAATGTAACTAGAAGAGGATTACCCATTTACAAATTAGCAAGTCCAAATGGATCGAGACCTTAAATGTAACTAGAAGAGGATTACCCATTATCAAATTAGCAAGTCCAAATTGATCTATACCTTAAATGTAACTAGAAGAGGAATACCCATTTACAAATTAGCAAGTCCAAATGGATCGATACCTTAACTGTAACTAGTAGAGGATTACCCATTATCAAATTAGCAAGTACAAAGGGATCGATACCTTAAATGTAAGTAGAAGTGTATTACCCATTATCAAATTAGCAAGTCCAAATGGATCGATACCTTAAAGGTAACTAGAAGAGGATTACCCATTTACAAATTAGCAAGTCCAAATGGATCGATACCTTAAATGTAACTAGAAGTGGATTACCCATTATCAAATTAGCAAGTCCAAATGGATCGATACCTTTAATGTAACTAGAAGAGGATTACCCATTTACAAATTAGCAAGTCCAAATGGATCGATACCTTAAATGTAACTAGAAGAGGAGTACCCATTATCAAATTAGCAAGTCCAAATGGATCGATACCTTAAATGTAACTAGAAGAGGATTACCCATTTACAAATTAGCAAGTCCAAAAGGATCGATACCTTAAATGTAACTAGAAGAGGATTACCCATTATCAAATTAGCAAGTCCAAATGGATCGATACCTTAAATGTAACTAGAAGCGGAATACCCATTATCAAATTAGCAAGTACAAATGGATCGATACCTTAAATGTAACTCAAAGAGGATTACCCATTATCAAATTAGCAAGTCCAAATGGATCGATACCTTAAATGTAACTAGAAGTGGATTACCCATTATCAAATTAGCAAGTCCAAATGGATCGATACCTTAAATGTAACTAGAAGAGGATTACCCATTATCAAATTAGCAAGTCCAAATGGATCGATACCTTAAATGTAACTAGAAGAGGAGTACCCATTATCAAATTAGCAAGTCCAAATGGATCGATACCTTAAATGTAACTAGAAGAGGATTACCCATTTACAAATTAGCAAGTCCAAAAGGATCGATACCTTAAATGTAACTAGAAGAGGATTACCCATTATCAAATTAGCAAGTCCAAATGGATCGATACCTTAAATGTAACTAGAAGCGGAATACCCATTATCAAATTTGCAAGTACAAATGGATCGATACCTTAAATGTAACTCAAAGAGGATTACCCATTATCAAATTAGCAAGTCCAAATGGATCGATACCTTAAATGTAACTAGAAGTGGATTACCCATTATCAAATTAGCAAGTCCAAATGGATCGATACCTTAAATGTAACTAGAAGAGGATTACCCATTCTCAAATTAGCAAGTCCAAATGGATCGATAACTTAACTGTAACTAGTAGAGGATTACCCATTATCAAATTAGCAAGTCCAAATGGATCGATACCTTAAATGTAACTAGAAGAGGAATACCCATTATCAAATTAGCAAGTCCAAATGGATCGATACCTTAAATGTAACTAGAAGAGGATTACCCATTTACAAATTAGCAAGTCCAAAGGGATCGATACCTTAAATGTAACTAGAATTGGATTACCCATTATCAAATTAGCAAGTTAAAATGGATCGATACCTTAAATGTAACTCAAAGAGGATTACCCATTTACAAATTAGCAAGTCCAAATGGATCGATACCTTAAATGTAACTAGAAGAGGATTACCAATTTACAAATTAGCAAGTACAAAGGGATCGATACCTTAAATGTAACTAGAAGAGGATTACCCATTATCAAATTAGCAAGTTCAAATGGATCGATACCTTAAATGTAACTCAAAGAGGATTACCCATTTACAAATTAGCAAGTCCAAATGGATCGATACCTTAAATTTAACTCGAAGAGGATTACCCATTATCAAATTAGCAAGTCCAAATGGATCGATACCTTAAATGTAACTAGAAGAGGATTACCCATTTACAAATTAGCAAGTCCAAATGGATCGATACCTTAAATGTAACTAGAAGAGGATTACCCATTTACAAATTAGCAAGTCCAAATGGATCGATACCTTAAATGTAACTAGAAGAGGATTACCCATTTACAAATTAGCAAGTACAAAGGGATCGATACCTTAAATGTAACTAGAAGAGGATTATCCATTTACAAATTAGCAAGTACAAAGGGATCGATACCTTATATGTAACTAGAAGAGGATTACCCATTTACAAATTAGCAAGTACAAAGGGATCGATACCTTAAATGTAACTAGAAGAGGATTACCCATTTACAAATTAGCAAGTACAAAGGGATCGATACCTTCAATGTAACTAGAAGAGGATTACCCATTATCAAATTAGCAAGTCCAAATTGATCGATACCTTAAATGTAACTAGAAGAGGATTACCCATTTACAAATTAGCAAGTCCAAATGGATCGATACCTTATATGTAACTAGAAGAGGATTACCCATTTACAAATTAGCAAGTCCAAATGGATCGATACCTTAAATGTAACTAGAAGAGGATTACCCATTTACAAATTAGCAAGTACAAAGGGATCGATACCTTAAATGTAACTAGAAGAGGATTACCCATTTACAAATTAGCAAGTACAAAGGGATCGATACCTTATATGTAACTAGAAGAGGATTACCCATTTACAAATTAGCAAGTACAAAGGGATCGATACCTTAAATGTAACTAGAAGAGGATTACCCATTTACAAATTAGCAAGTACAAAGGGATCGATACCTTCAATGTAACTAGAAGAGGATTACCCATTTACAAATTAGCAAGTCCAAATGGATCGATACCTTAAATGTAACTAGAAGAGGATTACCCATTTACAAATTAGCAAGTACAAAGGGATCGATACCTTAAATGTAACTAGAAGAGGATTACCCATTTACAAATTAGCAAGTACAAAGGGATCGATACCTTCAATGTAACTAGAAGAGGATTACCCATTATCAAATTAGCAAGTCCAAATTGATCGATACCTTAAATGTAACTAGAAGAGGATTACCCATTTACAAATTAGCAAGTCCAAATGGATCGATACCTTAAATGTAACTAGAAGAGGATTACCCATTTACAAATTAGCAAGTACAAAGGGATCGATACCTTAAATGTAACTAGAAGAGGATTACCCATTTACAAATTAGCAAGTCCAAATGGATCGATACCTTAAATGTAACTAGAAGAGGATTACCCATTTACAAATTAGCAAGTACAAAGGGATCGATACCTTAAATGTAACTAGAAGAGGATTACCCATTTACAAATTAGCAAGTACAAAGGGATCGATACCTTATATGTAACTAGAAGAGGATTACCCATTTACAAATTAGCAAGTACAAAGGGATCGATAACTTAAATGTAACTAGAAGAGGATTACCCATTTACAAATTAGCAAGAACAAAGGGATCGATACCTTCAATGTAACTAGAAGAGGAATACCCATTATCAAATTAGCAAGTCCAAATTGAACGATACCTTAAATGTAACTAGAAGAGGATTACCCATTTACAAATTAGCAAGTCCAAATGGATCGATACCTTATATGTAACTAGAAGAGGATTACCCATTTACAAATTAGCAAGTACAAAGGGATCGATACCTTCAATGTAACTAGAAGAGGTTTACCCATTATCAAATTAGCAAGTCCAAATTGATCGATACCTTAAATGTAACTAGAAGAGGATTACCCATTTACAAATTAGCAAGTCCAAATGGATCGATTCCTTATATGTAACTAGAAGAGGATTACCCATTTACAAATTAGCAAGTACAAAGGAATCGATACCTTCAATGTAACTAGAAGAGGATTACCCATTATCAAATTAGCAAGTCCAAATGGATCGATACCTTAAATGTAACTAGAAGAGGATTACCCATTTACAAATTAGCAAGTACAAAGGGATCGATACCTTATATGTAACTAGAAGAGGATTACCCATTTACAAATTAGCAAGTACAAAGGGATCGATACCTTAAATGTAACTAGAAGAGGATTACCCATTTACAAATTAGCAAGTACAAAGGGATCGATACCTTCAATGTAACTAGAAGAGGATTACCCATTATCAAATTAGCAATTCCAAATTGATCGATACCTTAAATGTAACTAGAAGAGGATTACCCATTTACAAATTAGCAAGTCCAAATGGATCGATACCTTATATGTAATTAGAAGAGGATTACCCATTTACAAATTAGCAAGTACAAAGGGATCGATACCTTAAATGTAACTAGAAGAGGATTACCCATTTACAAATTAGCAAGTACAAAGGGATCGATACCATCAATGTAACTAGAAGAGGATTACCCATTATCAAATTAGCAAGTCCAAATTTATCGATACCTTAAATGTAACTAGAAGAGGATTACCCATTTACAAATTAGCAAGTCCAAATGGATCGATACCTTAAATGTAACTAGAAGAGGATTACCCATTTACAAATTAGCAAGTACAAAGGGATCGATACCTTAAAAGTTACTAGAAGAGGATTACCCATTTACAAATTAGCAAGTCCAAATGGATCGATACCTTAAATGTAACTAGAAGAGGATTACCCATTTACAAATTAGCAAGTACAAAGGGATCGATACCTTAAATGTAACTAGAAGAGGATTACCCATTTACAAATTAGCAAGTACAAAGGGATCGATACCTTATATGTAACTAGAAGAGGATTACCCATTTACAAATTAGCAAGTACAAAGGGATCGATACCTTAAATGTAACTAGAAGAGGATTACCCATTATCAAATTAGCAAGTCCAAATTGATCGATACCTTATATGTAACTAGAAGAGGATTACCCATTTACAAATTAGCAAGTACAAAGGGATCGATACCTTCAATGTAACTAGAAGAGGATTACCCATTATCAAATTAGCAAGTCCAAATTGATCGATACCTTAAATGTAACTAGAAGAGGATTACCCATTTACAAATTAGCAAGTCCAAATGGATCGATACCTTATATGTAACTAGAAGAGGATTACCCATTTACAAATTAGCAAGTACAAAGGGATCGATACCTTAAATGTAACCAGTAGAGGATTACCCATTTTCAAATTAGCAAGTCCAAATGGATCGATACCTTAAATGCAACTAGAAGAGGATTACCCATTTACAAATTAGCAAGTCCAAATGGATCGATACCTTAAATGTAACTAGTAGAGGATTACCCATTATCAAATTAGCAAGCACAAAGGGATCGATACCTTAAATGTAACTAGAAGTGGATTATCCATTATCAAATTAGCAAGTCCAAATGGATCGATACCTTAAATGTAACTAGAAGAGGAGTACCCATTATCAAATTAGCAAGTACAAATGGATCGATACCTTAAATGTAACTAGAAGAGGATTACCCATTATCAAATTAGCAAGTCCAAATGGATCGATACCTTAAATGTAACTAGTAGAGGATTACCCGTTTTCAAATTAGCAAGTCCAAATGGATCGATACCTTAAATGTAACTAGAAGAGGATTACCCATTTACAAATTAGCAAGTCCAAATGGATCGATACCTTAAATGTAACTAGTAGAGGATTACCCATTTTCAAATTAGCAAATCCAAATGGATCGATACCTTAAATGTAACTAGAAGAGGATTACCCATTATCAAATTAGCAAGTCCAAATGGATCGATACCTTAAATGTAACTAGAAGAGGATTACCTATTTACAAATTAGCAAGACCAAATGGATCGATACCTTAAATGTAACTAGAAGAGGATTACCCATTATCAAATTAGCAAGTCCAAATGGATCGATACCTTAAATGTAACTAGAAGAGGATTACCCAGTATCAAATTAGCAAGTCCAAATGGATCGATACCTTAAATGTAACTCAAAGAGGATTACCCATTTACAAATTAGCAAGTCCAAATGGATCGATACCTTAAATGTAACTAGAAGAAGATTACCCATTATCAAATTAGCAAGTCCAAATGGATCGATACCTTAAATGTAACTAGAAGAGGATTACCTATTTACAAAGTAGCAAGTCCAAATGGATCGATACCTTAAATGCAACTAGAAGAGGATTACCCATTATCAAATTAGCAAGTCCAAATGGATCGATACCTTAAATGTAACTAGAAGAGGAATACCCATTCTCAAATTAGCAAGTCCAAATGGATCGATAACTTAACTGTAACTAGTAGAGGATTACCCATTTACAAATTAGCAAGTCCAAATGGATCGATACCTTAAATGTAACTAGAAGATAAATACCCATTCTCAAATTAGCAAGTCCAAATGGATCGATACCTTAAATGTAACTAGAAGAGGAATACCCATTCTCAAATTAGCAAGTCCAAATGGATCGATAACTTAACTGTAACTAGTAGAGGATTACCCATTTACAAATTAGCAAGTCCAAATGGATCGATACCTTAAATGTAACTAGAAGATAAATACCCATTTTCAAATTAGCAAGTCCAAATGGATCGATACCTTAAATGTAACTAGCAGAGGATTACCCATTATCAAATTAGCAAGTCCAAATGGATCGATACCTTAAATGTAACCAGTAGAGGATTACCCATTAACAAATTAGCAAGTCCAAATGGATCGATATCTTAAATGTAACTAGAAGAGGATTACCCATTATCAAATTAGCAAGTCCAAATGGATCGATACCTTAAATGTAACCAGTAGAGGATTACCCATTTTCAAATTAGCAAGTCCAAATGGATCGATACCTTAAATGTAACTAGAAGAGGATTACCCATTTACAAATTAGCAAGTCCAAATGGATCGATACCTTAAATGTAACTAGTAGAGGATTACCCATTATCAAATTAGCAAGTACAAAGGGATCGATACCTTAAATGTAACTAGAAGTGGATTATCCATTCTCAAATTAGCAAGTCCAAATGGATCGATACCTTAAATGTAACTAGAAGAGGAATACCCATTCTCAAATTAGCAAGTCCAAATGGATCGATAACTTAACTGTAACTAGTAGAGGATTACCCATTTACAAATTAGCAAGTCCAAATGGATCGATACCTTAAATGTAACTAGAAGATAAATACCCATTTTCAAATTAGCAAGTCCAAATGGATCGATACCTTAAATGTAACTAGCAGAGGATTACCCATTATCAAATTAGCAAGTCCAAATGGATCGATACCTTAAATGTAACCAGTAGAGGATTACCCATTAACAAATTAGCAAGTCCAAATGGATCGATATCTTAAATGTAACTAGAAGAGGATTACCCATTATCAAATTAGCAAGTCCAAATGGATCGATACCTTAAATGTAACCAGTAGAGGATTACCCATTTTCAAATTAGCAAGTCCAAATGGATCGATACCTTAAATGTAACTAGAAGAGGATTACCCATTTACAAATTAGCAAGTCCAAATGGATCGATACCTTAAATGTAACTAGTAGAGGATTACCCATTATCAAATTAGCAAGTACAAAGGGATCGATACCTTAAATGTAACTAGAAGTGGATTATCCATTCTCAAATTAGCAAGTCCAAATGGATAGATACCTTAAATGTAACTAGTAGAGGATTACCCATTTTCAAATTAGCAAATCCAGATGGATCGATACCTTAAATGTAACTAGAAGAGGATTACCCATTATCAAATTAGCAAGTCCAAATGGATCGATACCTTAAATGTAACTAGAAGAGGATTACCCATTTACAAATTAGCAAGTCCAAATGGATCGATACCTTAAATGTAACTAGAAGAGGATTACCCATTAACTAATTAGCAAGTCCAATTGGATCGATACCTTAAATGTAACTAGAAGAGGATTACCCATTTACAAATTAGCAAATCCAAATGGATCGATACCTTAAATTTAACTCGAAGAGGATTACCCATTATAAAATTAGCAAGTCCAAATGGATCGAGACCTTAAATGTAACTAGAAGAGGATTACCCATTATCAAATTAGCAAGTCCAAATTGATCTATACCTTAAATGTAACTAGAAGAGGAATACCCATTTACAAATTAGCAAGTCCAAATGGATCGATACCTTAACTGTAACTAGTAGAGGATTACCCATTATCAAATTAGCAAGTACAAAGGGATCGATACCTTAAATGTAAGTAGAAGTGTATTACCCATTATCAAATTAGCAAGTCCAAATGGATCGATACCTTAAAGGTAACTAGAAGAGGATTACCCATTTACAAATTAGCAAGTCCAAATGGATCGATACCTTAAATGTAACTAGAAGTGGATTACCCATTATCAAATTAGCAAGTCCAAATGGATCGATACCTTTAATGTAACTAGAAGAGGATTACCCATTTACAAATTAGCAAGTCCAAATGGATCGATACCTTAAATGTAACTAGAAGAGGAGTACCCATTATCAAATTAGCAAGTCCAAATGGATCGATACCTTAAATGTAACTAGAAGAGGATTACCCATTTACAAATTAGCAAGTCCAAAAGGATCGATACCTTAAATGTAACTAGAAGAGGATTACCCATTATCAAATTAGCAAGTCCAAATGGATCGATACCTTAAATGTAACTAGAAGCGGAATACCCATTATCAAATTAGCAAGTACAAATGGATCGATACCTTAAATGTAACTCAAAGAGGATTACCCATTATCAAATTAGCAAGTCCAAATGGATCGATACCTTAAATGTAACTAGAAGTGGATTACCCATTATCAAATTAGCAAGTCCAAATGGATCGATACCTTAAATGTAACTAGAAGAGGATTACCCATTATCAAATTAGCAAGTCCAAATGGATCGATACCTTAAATGTAACTAGAAGAGGATTACCCATTATCAAATTAGCAAGTCCAAATGGATCGATACCTTAAATGTAACTAGAAGAGGAGTACCCATTATCAAATTAGCAAGTCCAAATGGATCGATACCTTAAATGTAACTAGAAGAGGATTACCCATTTACAAATTAGCAAGTCCAAAAGGATCGATACCTTAAATGTAACTAGAAGAGGATTACCCATTATCAAATTAGCAAGTCCAAATGGATCGATACCTTAAATGTAACTAGAAGCGGAATACCCATTATCAAATTAGCAAGTACAAATGGATCGATACCTTAAATGTAACTCAAAGAGGATTACCCATTATCAAATTAGCAAGTCCAAATGGATCGATACCTTAAATGTAACTAGAAGTGGATTACCCATTATCAAATTAGCAAGTCCAAATGGATCGATACCTTAAATGTAACTAGAAGAGGATTACCCATTCTCAAATTAGCAAGTCCAAATGGATCGATAACTTAACTGTAACTAGTAGAGGATTACCCATTATCAAATTAGCAAGTCCAAATGGATCGATACCTTAAATGTAACTAGAAGAGGAATACCCATTATCAAATTAGCAAGTCCAAATGGATCGATACCTTAAATGTAACTAGAAGAGGATTACCCATTTACAAATTAGCAAGTCCAAAGGGATCGATACCTTAAATGTAACTAGAATTGAATTACCCATTATCAAATTAGCAAGTTAAAATGGATCGATACCTTAAATGTAACTCAAAGAGGATTACCCATTTACAAATTAGCAAGTCCAAATGGATCGATACCTTAAATGTAACTAGAAGAGGATTACCAATTTACAAATTAGCAAGTACAAAGGGATCGATACCTTAAATGTAACTAGAAGAGGATTACCCATTATCAAATTAGCAAGTTCAAATGGATCGATACCTTAAATGTAACTCAAAGAGGATTACCCATTTACAAATTAGCAAGTCCAAATGGATCGATACCTTAAATTTAACTCGAAGAGGATTACCCATTATCAAATTAGCAAGTCCAAATGGATCGATACCTTAAATGTAACTAGAAGAGGATTACCCATTTACAAATTAGCAAGTCCAAATGGATCGATACCTTAAATGTAACTAGAAGAGGATTACCCATTTACAAATTAGCAAGTCCAAATGGATCGATACCTTAAATGTAACTAGAAGAGGATTACCCATTTACAAATTAGCAAGTACAAAGGGATCGATACCTTAAATGTAACTAGAAGAGGATTACCCATTTACAAATTAGCAAGTACAAAGGGATCGATACCTTCAATGTAACTAGAAGAGGATTACCCATTATCAAATTAGCAAGTCCAAATTGATCGATACCTTAAATGTAACTAGAAGAGGATTACCCATTTACAAATTAGCAAGTACAAAGGGATCGATACCTTCAATGTAACTAGAAGAGGATTACCCATTTACAAATTAGCAAGTACAAAGGGATCGATACCTTCAATGTAACTAGAAGAGGATTACCCATTATCAAATTAGCAAGTCCAAATTGATCGATACCTTAAATGTAACTAGAAGAGGATTACCCATTTACAAATTAGCAAGTCCAAATGGATCGATACCTTATATGTAACTAGAAGAGGATTACCCATTTACAAATTAGCAAGTACAAAGGGATCGATACCTTCAATGTAACTAGAAGAGGATTACCCATTATCAAATTAGCAATTCCAAATTGATCGATACCTTAAATGAAACTAGAAGAGGATTACCCATTTACAAATTAGCAAGTCCAAATGGATCGATACCTTATATGTAACGAGAAGAGGATTACCCATTTACAAATTAGCAAGTACAAAGGGATCGATACCTTCAATGTAACTAGAAGAGGATTACCCATTATCAAATTAGCAAGTCCAAATTGATCGATACCTTAAATGTAACTAGAAGAGGATTACCCATTTACAAATTAGCAAGTCCAAATGGATCGATTCCTTATATGTAACTAGAAGAGGATTACCCATTTACAAATTAGCAAGTACAAAGGGATCGATACCTTCAATGTAACTAGAAGAGGATTACCCATTATCAAATTAGCAAGTCCAAATGGATCGATACCTTAAATGTAACTAGAAGAGGATTACCCATTTACAAATTAGCAAGTACAAAGGGATCGATACCTTAAATGTAACTAGAAGAGGATTACCCATTTACAAATTAGAAAGTACAAAGGGTATCGATACCTTATATGTAACTAGAAGAGGATTACCCATTTACAAATTTGCAAGTACAAAGGGATCGATACCTTAAATGTAACTAGAAGAGGATTACCCATTTACAAATTAGCAAGTACAAAGGGATCGATACCTTCAATGTAACTAGAAGAGGATTACCCATTATCAAATTAGCAAGTCAAAATTGATCGATACCTTAAATGTAACTAGAAAAGGATTACCCATTTACAAATTAGCAAGTCCAAATGGATCGATACCTTATATGTAACTAGAAGAGGATTACCTATTTACAAATTAGCAAGTACAAAGGGATCGATACCTTCAATGTAACTAGAAGAGGATTACCCATTATCAAATTAGCAAGTCCAAATTGATCGACACCTTAAATGTAACTAGAAGAGGATTACCCATTTACAAATTAGCAAGTACAAAGGGATCGATACCTTAAATGTAAATAGAAGTGGATTACCCATTATCAAATTAGCAAGTCCAAATGGATCGATACCTTAAATGTAACTAGAAGAGGATTACCCATTTACAAATTAGCAAGTACAAAGGGATCGATACCTTAAATGTAACTAGAAGAGGATTACCCATTTACAAACTAGCAAGTACAAAGGGATCGATACCTTCAATGTAACTAGAAGAGGATTACCCATTTACAAATTAGCAAGTACAAAGGGATCGATACCTTCAATGTAACTAGAAGAGGATTACCCATTATCAAATTAGCAAGTCCAAATTGATCGATACCTTATATGTAACTAGAAGAGGATTACCCATTTACAAATTAGCAAGTACAAAGGGATCGATACCTTAAATGTAACTAGAAGAGGATTACCCATTATCAAATTAGCAAGTCCAAATGGATTGATACCTTAAATGTAACTAGAAGAGGATTACCCATTTACAAATTAGCAAGTACAAAGGGATCGATACCTTAAATGTAACTAGAAGAGGATTACCCATTTACAAATTAGCAAGTACAAAGGGATCGATACCTTCAATGTAACTAGAAGAGGATTACCCATTATCAAATTAGCAATTCCAAATTGATCGATACCTTAAATGTAACTAGAAGAGGATTACCCATTTACAAATTAGCAAGTCCAAATGGATCGATACCTTATATGTAATTAGAAGAGGATTACCCATTTACAAATTAGCAAGTACAAAGGGATCGATACCTTAAATGTAACTAGAAGAGGATTACCCATTTACAAATTAGCAAGTACAAAGGGATCGATACCTTCAATGTAACTAGAAGAGGATTACCCATTATCAAATTAGCAAGTCCAAATTTATCGATACCTTAAATGTAACTAGAAGAGGATTACCCATTTACAAATTAGCAAGTCCAAATGGATCGATACCTTATATGTAACTAGAAGAGGATTACCCATTTACAAATTAGCAAGTACAAAGGGATCGATACCTTCAATGTAACTAGAAGAGGATTACCCATTATCAAATTAGCAAGTCCAAATTGATCGATACCTTAAATGTAACTAGAAGAGGATTACCCATTTACAAATTAGCAAGTCCAAATGGATCGATACCTTATAGGTAACTAGAAGAGGATTACCCATTTACAAATTAGCAAGTACAAAGGGATCGATACCTTCAATGTAACTAGAAGAGGATTACCCATTATCAAATTAGCAAGTCCAAATTGATCGATACCTTAAATGTAACTAGAAGAGGATTACCCATTTACAAATTAGCAAGTCCAAATGGAACGATACCTTATATGTAACTAGAAGAGGATTACCCATTTACAAATTAGCAAGTACAAAGGGATCGATACCTTCAATGTAACTAGAAGAGGATTACCCATTATCAAATTAGCAAGTCCAAATTGATCGATACCTTATATGTAACTAGAAGAGGATTACCCATTTACAAATTAGCAAGTACAAAGGGATCGATACCTTCAATGTAACTAGAAGAGGATTACTCATTATCAAATTACCAAGTCCAAATTGATCGATACCTTAAATGTAACTAGAAGAGGATTACCCATTTACAAATTAGCAAGTCCAAATGGATCGATACCTTATATGTAACTAGAAGAGGATTACCCATTTACAAATTAGCAAGTACAAAGGGTTCGATACCTTCAATGTAACTAGAAGAGGATTACCCATTATCAAATTAGCAAGTCCAAATGGATCGATACCTTAAATGTAACTAGAAGAGGATTACCCATTTACAAATTAGCAAGTCCAAATGGATCGATACCTTATAAGTAACTAGAAGAGGATTACCCATTTACAAATTAGCAAGTACAAAGGGATCGATACCTTAAATGTAACTAGAAGTGGATTACCCATTATCAAATTAGCAAGTCCAAATGGATCGATACCTTAAATGTAACTAGAAGAGGATTACCCATTTACAAATTAGCAAGTACAAAGGGATCGATACCTTAAATGTTACTAGAAGAGGATTACCCATTTACAAATTAGCAAGTCCAAATGGATCGATACCTTAAATGTAACTAGAAGAGGATTACCCATTTACAAATTAGCAAGTACAAAGGGATCGATACCTTAAATGTAACTAGAAGAGGATTACCCATTTACAAATTAGCAAGTACAAAGGGATCGATACCTTATATGTAACTAGAAGAGGATTACCCATTTACAAATTAGCAAGTACAAAGGGATCGATACCTTAAATGTAACTAGAAGAGGATTACCCATTTACAAATTAGCAAGTCCAAATGGATCGATACCTTAAATGTAACTAGAAGAGGATTACCCATTTACAAATTAGCAAGTCCAAATGGATCGATACCTTAAATGTAACTAGAAGAGGATTACCCATTATCAAATTAGCAAGTACATAGGGATCGATACCTTAAATGTAACTAGAAGAGGATTACCCATTTACAAATTAGCAAGTCCAAATGGATCGATACCTTATAAGTAACTAGAAGAGGATTACCCATTTACAAATTAGAAAGTACAAATGGATCGAAACCTTAAATGTAACTAGAAGAGGATTACCCATTATCAAATTAGCAAGTCCAAATGGATCGATACCTTAAATGTAACTAGAAGAAGATTACCCATTATCAAATTAGCAAGTCCAAATAGATCGATACCTTAAATGTAACTAGAAGAGGATTACCAATTTACAAATTAGCAAGTACAAAGGGATCGATACCTTAAATGTAACTAGAAGAGGATTACCCATTATCAAATTAGCAAGTTCAAATGGATCGATACCTTAAATGTAACTCAAAGAGGATTACCCATTTACAAATTAGCAAGTCCAAATGGATCGATACCTTAAATTTAACTCGAAGAGGATTACCCATTATCAAATGAGCAAGTCCAAATGGATCGATACCTTAAATGTAACTAGAAGAGGATTACCCATTTACAAATTAGCAAGTCCAAATGGATCGATACCTTAAATGTAACTAGAAGAGGATTACCCATTTACAAATTAGCAAGTCCAAATGGATCGATACCTTAAATGTAACTAGAAGAGGATTACCCATTATCAAATTAGCAAGTACATAGGGATCGATACCTTAAATGTAACTCAAAGAGGATTACCCATTTACAAATTAAAGGGTAAATTTAAGTGCGATAAATCATTGTAGATCTGAAACTGGAAAACGCGCGCGAGTGCGTGAGCCGGGCTGCGTTAAAATCGAATGCTTTTATCAAAATGTTAGAAGCCTAAAGAATAAGGCTTCGAAGTTTTATAATTTCATATCCACACATAATTATAGGATTATTGGCATCACCGAATCATGGTTAACGCATGATATTGGAAGCTCTGAATTTTTTCCTAATACATATCAGGTGTATAGACATGATAGAGACCTTGCAGCTACTGGTGTCTCGAGAGGTGGTGGAGTTCTTCTTGCGATCTGCGACTGTCCCGGAGTATCACCTTTGAATCTTGATTTTTTAACTTCTGTTTTTGTATCAATTGATATAGTGGGATGTAAAATTGTATTGCCTACTGAATCTTTTTGTGTTTTTGTGATTTATATTCCACCAGATGTGTCTAATGTTGTTTTAGAATCATTTTTAGAGATGCTGGGATACTATCTGAACGATAACGGAATTACCTGTTTGCTGATGGGCGATTTTAATGTTTCAAAATATAATTCATGTACTGGAGATAGAAGCACCACATTGGTAAGAAATTTTGAAATTTTTACTGCCATGTCTCAGTTTAATACGGTTGTGAATGCTCGCGGGCGAATGCTTGACCTCATAATTTCCAATATGCCTTGCCTAGATATCGAAATGGCTTATCCAGCGGTTGATGAGGATGCCCATCATCCCTCTTTGTCTTTCGCGGTTAGTGTCTCTGGCCGTTTGCCTGCGCAATTTCGACCCGACGCATCCTGCTCTAGATATAATTTTAAGAAGGCTAATCTCCCATTATTGTACGAATTGTTAGATGAAGTTGACTGGTCGTCAGTCCTGAACTGCTCAGAAGTCAATATTGCGTGCGGTGAACTATATAGCTGTATTTATGATGTCCTAGATGTTGCTGTCCCCACTTTTAAAACCGCAACAACCAAACGGTGTTATCCACCATGGTTTTCAAGAGACGTTATTGCCTTAATTCGCCAAAAGAATAGGGCTCACAAACTTTTCAAAAAATATAGAACGACCCATCATTATAATACCTTTAGTTGCTTGAGGCGGAGGGTTAACGATCTCACTAACGCCTGTTATGTGGAGTACTTGCAGCACACTGAGCTAAACGTTAGAGCAGATCCCGCCAAGTTTTGGGCATTTATCGGGAGTAAGCGCGGTGCATCTAGAATACCGGGCAATATTACTGCAAATGGTACAGATTATAATCATCCGAAGGATATCGTTAATGCCTTTGCTACTTATTTCAAAAGCGTTTATCGCGATAGTGAATCACTTGGAACCCGAAAATTAGATGTGGGGGGTTTTGGCACTAGTGCGGCGAGTATTGCTCTTGTGCGGGTGACCGATGGCGACGTGGCGCGTGCAGTTGAATCGATTAAGGGTACTAGAAATAAACTAACAGCTGGAATCGATCAGATACCAGCGTTTATTATCAAGGATTGTGTTTCTTGCTTCATGCAACCGCTGAAGCACATTTTAAATCTGATGCTGAGTACTTCTGTATATCCCGAAGTTTGGAAGAGGGCCCGCGTTGTTCCGGTGCTAAAGAAGGGTGACCCCTCAGTTGTAGATAACTACCGACCTATCTCAATTCTATCCAATTTCTCAAAAATAGCAGAAATGATTTTATACTCCTGTGTATCCACTTCAGTTAAAAATATCATTTCCCCAATGCAACATGGCTTTATGAGTCATAGGTCGACCGTTACTAATCTGGCTTGCTTCACGCAGTTTGTTTCCGGGGAGCTTGATGCCGGTGGACAGGTTGACGCCATCTACCTGGACTTTCAAAAAGCGTTCGACCAAATAGATTTACAAATTCTACTACTCAAATTAGAACGGATCGGCTTTACCGATCCTATGCTGAGGCTAATGCAGTCCTACCTAATTAACAGGAGACATTGTGTTGAGTACATGGGTCACAGATCCGATATATTTATCCCCACGTCAGGAGTACCCCAGGGTTCAAACTTGGGTCCCCTATTGTTTCTGATATTTATCAATGATCTTATTGAGGTTGTTGATTGTCGGGTGCTGGTATATGCCGATGATGTCAAGCTTTTTGGCTCAGTGGCGAATGACCGTGATTGCTTGAGACTTCAACATTCGTTGGACATGATTGCGGGGTGGTGTATTGATAATAATCTGAGCTTAAATGTGGCTAAGTGTTTCTCTATGTCCTATGCGAGGACAAGAAATACAATATCTTTCTCGTATAGTGTAAACGGTAAAGTTCTTGGCCGCTGCGACGAATGTAGAGACCTGGGCGTATTTTTTGACGTCAAAATGAACTTCATCCAACATGTGGAGAATATAAGATCTAAGGCTATTAAGACATTGGGATTCATAACCCGCAATTGTCGTGATTTCTCTAGTATTGACGTAATAAAAATCTTGTACTACGCCTATGTTCGTAGCACGCTGGAATATGCTTCAATTATTTGGTGTCCTATATACCAATGCCACGTTAACAGCCTGGAAACAGTTCAGAGACGCTTCTTGAAATATCTATATTTAAAATCACATGGCACATACCCTGAGATCGGTTATAGTCATGGCTCGTTGTTGGGGATGTTTGGCATTCGTCCACTGAGTGTTCGCAGGATTGCGATATCGGTTGCTTTCCTTTTTGGACTACTTCATGGCAATGTAGACTGTTGTTGTATCTTAGAGAGCTTGAATTTCCATGTACCTAGAATTACTAGCCGCAGCAGATGGGTATTTTACGTTGATGGTCGTCGCACTAATGTGGCTGCTCGGAGTCCGATAAATTGTATGTGTGATAATTTCAATAAGATCTCGCACTTGTGTGATATTCATGCGGACAGTTTAAAAACTATATACAATGTCATTTTTGACTTTCACTCTCATGTAGCCGCATTGGAGTGAGTGTACCTCGAATATCAGCCTCATTTTTGAATTTGCGAGGCCAAGTTATGTAAACTTACATATTTATTTTGGTACCACATGGTATATTGTTGATATATGTATGACATATTGCTTTCTGTAATTGGATTCGTCCGTTGAAAGGTTTAAATAAAAAAAAAAAAAAAAAAAAAAAAAATGTAACTAGAAGAGGATTACCCATTTACAAATTAGCAAGTACAAAGGGATCGATACCTTCAATGTAACTAGAAGAGGATTACCCATTATCAAATTAGCAAGTCCAAATTGATCGATACCTTAAATGTAACTAGAAGAGGATTACCCATTTACAAATTAGCAAGTCCAAATGGATCGATACCTTATATGTAACTAGAAGAGGATTACCCATTTACAAATTAGCAAGTCCAAATGGATCGATACCTTATATGTAACTAGAAGAGGATTACCCATTTACAAATTAGCAAGTACAAAGGGATCGATACCTTCAATGTAACTAGAAGAGGATTACCCATTTACAAACTAGCAAGTCCAAATGGATCGAATCCTTATATGTAACTAGAAGAGGATTACCCATTTACAAATTAGCAAGTACAAAGGGATCGATACCTTCAATGTAACTAGAAGAGGATTACCCATTATCAAATTAGCAAGTCCAAATTGATCGATACCTTAAATGTAACTAGAAGAGGATTACCCATTTACAAATTAGCAAGTCCAAATGGATCGATTCCTTATATGTAACTAGAAGAGGATTACCCATTTACAAATTAGCAAGTACAAAGGGATCGATACCTTCAATGTAACTAGAAGAGGATTACCCATTATCAAATTAGCAAGTCCAAATGGATCGATACCTTAAATGTAACTAGAAGAGGATTACCCATTTACAAATTAGCAAGTACAAAGGGATCGATACCTTATATGTAACTAGAAGAGGATTACCCATTTACAAATTAGCAAGTACAAAGGGATCGATACCTTAAATGTAACTAGAAGAGGATTACCCATTTACAAATTAGCAAGTACAAAGGGATCGATACCTTCAATGTAACTAGAAGAGGATTACCCATTATCAAATTAGCAAGTCCAAATTGATCGATACCTTAAATGTAACTAGAAGAGGATTACCCATTTACAAATTAGCAAGTCCAAATGGATCGATACCTTATATGTAACTAGAAGAGGATTACCCATTTACAAATTAGCAAGTACAAAGGGATCGATACCTTAAATGTAACTAGAAGAGGATTACCCATTTACAAATTAGCAAGTACAAAGGGATCGATACCTTCAATGTAACTAGAAGAGGATTACCCATTATCAAATTAGCAAGTCCAAATTGATCGATACCTTAAATGTAACTAGAAGAGGATTACCCATTTACAAATTAGCAAGTACAAAGGGATCGATACCTTCAATGTAACTAGAAGAGGATTACCCATTTACAAATTAGCAAGTACAAAGGGATCGATACCTTCAATGTAACTAGAAGAGGATTACCCATTATCAAATTAGCAAGTCCAAATTGATCGATACCTTAAATGTAACTAGAAGAGGATTACCCATTTACAAATTAGCAAGTCCAAATGGATCGATACCTTATATGTAACTAGAAGAGGATTACCCATTTACAAATTAGCAAGTACAAAGGGATCGATACCTTCAATGTAACTAGAAGAGGATTACCCATTATCAAATTAGCAATTCCAAATTGATCGATACCTTAAATGAAACTAGAAGAGGATTACCCATTTACAAATTAGCAAGTCCAAATGGATCGATACCTTATATGTAACGAGAAGAGGATTACCCATTTACAAATTAGCAAGTACAAAGGGATCGATACCTTCAATGTAACTAGAAGAGGATTACCCATTATCAAATTAGCAAGTCCAAATTGATCGATACCTTAAATGTAACTAGAAGAGGATTACCCATTTACAAATTAGCAAGTCCAAATGGATCGATTCCTTATATGTAACTAGAAGAGGATTACCCATTTACAAATTAGCAAGTACAAAGGGATCGATACCTTCAATGTAACTAGAAGAGGATTACCCATTATCAAATTAGCAAGTCCAAATGGATCGATACCTTAAATGTAACTAGAAGAGGATTACCCATTTACAAATTAGCAAGTACAAAGGGATCGATACCTTAAATGTAACTAGAAGAGGATTACCCATTTACAAATTAGAAAGTACAAAGGGTATCGATACCTTATATGTAACTAGAAGAGGATTACCCATTTACAAATTTGCAAGTACAAAGGGATCGATACCTTAAATGTAACTAGAAGAGGATTACCCATTTACAAATTAGCAAGTACAAAGGGATCGATACCTTCAATGTAACTAGAAGAGGATTACCCATTATCAAATTAGCAAGTCAAAATTGATCGATACCTTAAATGTAACTAGAAAAGGATTACCCATTTACAAATTAGCAAGTCCAAATGGATCGATACCTTATATGTAACTAGAAGAGGATTACCTATTTACAAATTAGCAAGTACAAAGGGATCGATACCTTCAATGTAACTAGAAGAGGATTACCCATTATCAAATTAGCAAGTCCAAATTGATCGACACCTTAAATGTAACTAGAAGAGGATTACCCATTTACAAATTAGCAAGTACAAAGGGATCGATACCTTAAATGTAAATAGAAGTGGATTACCCATTATCAAATTAGCAAGTCCAAATGGATCGATACCTTAAATGTAACTAGAAGAGGATTACCCATTTACAAATTAGCAAGTACAAAGGGATCGATACCTTAAATGTAACTAGAAGAGGATTACCCATTTACAAACTAGCAAGTACAAAGGGATCGATACCTTCAATGTAACTAGAAGAGGATTACCCATTTACAAATTAGCAAGTACAAAGGGATCGATACCTTCAATGTAACTAGAAGAGGATTACCCATTATCAAATTAGCAAGTCCAAATTGATCGATACCTTATATGTAACTAGAAGAGGATTACCCATTTACAAATTAGCAAGTACAAAGGGATCGATACCTTAAATGTAACTAGAAGTGGATTACCCATTATCAAATTAGCAAGTCCAAATGGATTGATACCTTAAATGTAACTAGAAGAGGATTACCCATTTACAAATTAGCAAGTACAAAGGGATCGATACCTTAAATGTAACTAGAAGAGGATTACCCATTTACAAATTAGCAAGTACAAAGGGATCGATACCTTCAATGTAACTAGAAGAGGATTACCCATTATCAAATTAGCAATTCCAAATTGATCGATACCTTAAATGTAACTAGAAGAGGATTACCCATTTACAAATTAGCAAGTCCAAATGGATCGATACCTTATATGTAATTAGAAGAGGATTACCCATTTACAAATTAGCAAGTACAAAGGGATCGATACCTTAAATGTAACTAGAAGAGGATTACCCATTTACAAATTAGCAAGTACAAAGGGATCGATACCTTCAATGTAACTAGAAGAGGATTACCCATTATCAAATTAGCAAGTCCAAATTTATCGATACCTTAAATGTAACTAGAAGAGGATTACCCATTTACAAATTAGCAAGTCCAAATGGATCGATACCTTATATGTAACTAGAAGAGGATTACCCATTTACAAATTAGCAAGTACAAAGGGATCGATACCTTCAATGTAACTAGAAGAGGATTACCCATTATCAAATTAGCAAGTCCAAATTGATCGATACCTTAAATGTAACTAGAAGAGGATTACCCATTTACAAATTAGCAAGTCCAAATGGATCGATACCTTATAGGTAACTAGAAGAGGATTACCCATTTACAAATTAGCAAGTACAAAGGGATCGATACCTTCAATGTAACTAGAAGAGGATTACCCATTATCAAATTAGCAAGTCCAAATTGATCGATACCTTAAATGTAACTAGAAGAGGATTACCCATTTACAAATTAGCAAGTCCAAATGGAACGATACCTTATATGTAACTAGAAGAGGATTACCCATTTACAAATTAGCAAGTACAAAGGGATCGATACCTTCAATGTAACTAGAAGAGGATTACCCATTATCAAATTAGCAAGTCCAAATTGATCGATACCTTATATGTAACTAGAAGAGGATTACCCATTTACAAATTAGCAAGTACAAAGGGATCGATACCTTCAATGTAACTAGAAGAGGATTACTCATTATCAAATTACCAAGTCCAAATTGATCGATACCTTAAATGTAACTAGAAGAGGATTACCCATTTACAAATTAGCAAGTCCAAATGGATCGATACCTTATATGTAACTAGAAGAGGATTACCCATTTACAAATTAGCAAGTACAAAGGGTTCGATACCTTCAATGTAACTAGAAGAGGATTACCCATTATCAAATTAGCAAGTCCAAATGGATCGATACCTTAAATGTAACTAGAAGAGGATTACCCATTTACAAATTAGCAAGTCCAAATGGATCGATACCTTATAAGTAACTAGAAGAGGATTACCCATTTACAAATTAGCAAGTACAAAGGGATCGATACCTTAAATGTAACTAGAAGTGGATTACCCATTATCAAATTAGCAAGTCCAAATGGATCGATACCTTAAATGTAACTAGAAGAGGATTACCCATTTACAAATTAGCAAGTACAAAGGGATCGATACCTTAAATGTTACTAGAAGAGGATTACCCATTTACAAATTAGCAAGTCCAAATGGATCGATACCTTAAATGTAACTAGAAGAGGATTACCCATTTACAAATTAGCAAGTACAAAGGGATCGATACCTTAAATGTAACTAGAAGAGGATTACCCATTTACAAATTAGCAAGTACAAAGGGATCGATACCTTATATGTAACTAGAAGAGGATTACCCATTTACAAATTAGCAAGTACAAAGGGATCGATACCTTAAATGTAACTAGAAGAGGATTACCCATTTACAAATTAGCAAGTCCAAATGGATCGATACCTTAAATGTAACTAGAAGAGGATTACCCATTTACAAATTAGCAAGTCCAAATGGATCGATACCTTAAATGTAACTAGAAGAGGATTACCCATTATCAAATTAGCAAGTACAAAGGGATCGATACCTTAAATGTAACTAGAAGAGGATTACCCATTTACAAATTAGCAAGTCCAAATGGATCGATACCTTATAAGTAACTAGAAGAGGATTACCCATTTACAAATTAGAAAGTACAAATGGATCGAAACCTTAAATGTAACTAGAAGAGGATTACCCATTATCAAATTAGCAAGTCCAAATGGATCGATACCTTAAATGTAACTAGAAGAAGATTACCCATTATCAAATTAGCAAGTCCAAATGGATCGATACCTTAAATGTAACTAGAAGAGGATTACCAATTTACAAATTAGCAAGTACAAAGGGATCGATACCTTAAATGTAACTAGAAGAGGATTACCCATTATCAAATTAGCAAGTTCAAATGGATCGATACCTTAAATGTAACTCAAAGAGGATTACCCATTTACAAATTAGCAAGTCCAAATGGATCGATACCTTAAATTTAACTCGAAGAGGATTACCCATTATCAAATGAGCAAGTCCAAATGGATCGATACCTTAAATGTAACTAGAAGAGGATTACCCATTTACAAATTAGCAAGTCCAAATGGATCGATACCTTAAATGTAACTAGAAGAGGATTACCCATTTACAAATTAGCAAGTCCAAATGGATCGATACCTTAAATGTAACTAGAAGAGGATTACCCATTATCAAATTAGCAAGTACATAGGGATCGATACCTTAAATGTAACTCAAAGAGGATTACCCATTTACAAATTAGCAAGTACAAAGGGATCGATACCTTCAATGTAACTAGAAGAGGATTACCCATTATCAAATTAGCAAGTCCAAATTGATCGATACCTTAAATGTAACTAGAAGAGGATTACCCATTTACAAATTAGCAAGTACAAAGGGATCGATACCTTCAATGTAACTAGAAGAGGATTACCCATTATCAAATTAGCAAGTCCAAATTGATCGATACCTTAAATGTAACTAGAAGAGGATTACCCATTTACAAATTAGCAAGTCCAAATGGATCGATTCCTTATATGTAACTAGAAGAGGATTACCCATTTACAAATTAGCAAGTACAAAGGGATCGATACCTTCAATGTAACTAGAAGAGGATTACCCATTATCAAATTAGCAAGTCCAAATGGATCGATACCTTAAATGTAACTAGAAGAGGATTACCCATTTACAAATTAGCAAGTACAAAGGGATCGATACCTTAAATGTAACTAGAAGAGGATTACCCATTTACAAATTAGAAAGTACAAAGGGATCGATACCTTAAATGTAACTAGAAGTGGATTACCCATTATCAAATTAGCAAGTCCAAATGGATTGATACCTTAAATGTAACTAGAAGAGGATTACCCATTTACAAATTAGCAAGTACAAAGGGATCGATACCTTCAATGTAACTAGAAGAGGATTACCCATTATCAAATTAGCAAGTCCAAATTGATCGATACCTTATATGTAACTAGAAGAGGATTACCCATTTACAAATTAGCAAGTACAAAGGGATCGATACCTTAAATGTAACTAGAAGTGGATTACCCATTATCAAATTAGCAAGTCCAAATGGATTGATACCTTAAATGTAACTAGAAGAGGATTACCCATTTACAAATTAGCAAGTACAAAGGGATCGATACCTTAAATGTAACTAGAAGAGGATTACCCATTTACAAATTAGCAAGTACATAGGGATCGATACCTTCAACGTAACTAGAAGAGGATTACCCATTTACAAATTAGCAAGTACAAAGGGATCGATACCTTAAATGTAAATAGAAGTGGATTACCCATTATCAAATTAGCAAGTCCAAATGGATCGATACCTTAAATGTAACTAGAAGAGGATTACCCATTTACAAATTAGCAAGTACAAAGGGATCGATACCTTAAATGTAACTAGAAGAGGATTACCCATTTACAAACTAGCAAGTACAAAGGGATCGATACCTTCAATGTAACTAGAAGAGGATTACCCATTTACAAATTAGCAAGTACAAAGGGATCGATACCTTCAATGTAACTAGAAGAGGATTACCCATTATCAAATTAGCAAGTCCAAATTGATCGATACCTTATATGTAACTAGAAGAGGATTACCCATTTACAAATTAGCAAGTACAAAGGGATCGATACCTTAAATGTAACTAGAAGTGGATTACCCATTATCAAATTAGCAAGTCCAAATGGATTGATACCTTAAATGTAACTAGAAGAGGATTACCCATTTACAAATTAGCAAGTACAAAGGGATCGATACCTTAAATGTAACTAGAAGAGGATTACCCATTTACAAATTAGCAAGTACAAAGGGATCGATACCTTCAACGTAACTAGAAGAGGATTACCCATTTACAAATTAGCAAGTACAAAGGGATCGATACCTTCAATGTAACTAGAAGAGGATTACCCATTATCAAATTAGCAAGTCCAAATTGATCGATACCTTAAATGTAACTAGAAGAGGATTACCCATTTACAAATTAGCAAGTCCAAATGGATCGATACCTTATATGTAACTAGAAGAGGATTACCCATTTACAAATTAGCAAGTACAAAGGGATCGATACCTTCAATGTAACTAGAAGAGGATTACCCATTATCAAATTAGCAAGTCCAAATTGATCGATACCTTAAATGTAACTAGAAGAGGATTACCCATTTACAAATTAGCAAGTCCAAATGGATCGATTCCTTATATGTAACTAGAAGAGGATTACCCATTTACAAATTAGCAAGTACAAAGGGATCGATACCTTCAATGTAACTAGAAGAGGATTACCCATTATCAAATTAGCAAGGCCAAATGGATCGATACCTTAAATGTAACTAGAAGAGGATTACCCATTTACAAATTAGCAAGTACAAAGGGATCGATACCTTATATGTAACTAGAAGAGGATTACCCATTTACAAATTAGCAAGTACAAAGGGATCGATACCTTAAATGTAACTAGAAGAGGATTACCCATTTACAAATTAGCAAGTACAAAGGGATCGATACCTTCAATGTAACTAGAAGAGGATTACCCATTATCAAATTAGCAATTCCAAATTGATCGATACCTTAAATGTAACTAGAAGAGGATTACCCATTTACAAATTAGCAAGTCCAAATGGATCGATACCTTCAATGTAACTAGAAGAGGATTACCCATTTACAAATTAGCAAGTACAAAGGGATCGATACCTTAAATGTAACTAGAAGAGGATTACCCATTTACAAATTAGCAAGTACAAAGGGATCGATACCTTCAATGTAACTAGAAGAGGATTACCCATTATCAAATTAGCAAGTCCAAATTTATCGATACCTTAAATGTAACTAGAAGAGGATTACCCATTTACAAATTAGCAAGTCCAAATGGATCGATACCTTATATGTAACTAGAAGAGGATTACCCATTTACAAATTAGCAAGTACAAAGGGATCGATACCTTCAATGTAACTAGAAGAGGATTACCCATTATCAAATTAGCAAGTCCAAATTGATCGATACCTTAAATGTAACTAGAAGAGGATTACCCATTTACAAATTAGCAAGTCCAAATGGATCGATACCTTATATGTAACTAGAAGAGGATTATCTATTTACAAATTAGCAAGTACAAAGGGATCGATACCTTCAATGTAACTAGAAGAGGATTACCCATTATCAAATTAGCAAGTCCAAATTGATCGACACCTTAAATGTAACTAGAAGAGGATTACCCATTTACAAATTAGCAAGTACAAAGGGATCGATACCTTAAATGTAAATAGAAGTGGATTACCCATTATCAAATTAGCAAGTCCAAATGGATCGATACCTTAAATGTAACTAGAAGAGGATTACCCATTTACAAATTAGCAAGTACAAAGGGATCGATACCTTAAATGTAACTAGAAGAGGATTACCCATTTACAAACTAGCAAGTACAAAGGGATCGATACCTTCAATGTAACTAGAAGAGGATTACCCATTTACAAATTAGCAAGTACAAAGGGATCGATACCTTCAATGTAACTAGAAGAGGAGTACCCATTATCAAATTAGCAAGTCCAAATTGATCGATACCTTATATGTAACTAGAAGAGGATTACCCATTTACAAATTAGCAAGTACAAAGGGATCGATACCTTAAATGTAACTAGAAGTGGATTACCCATTATCAAATTAGCAAGTCCAAATGGATTGATACCTTAAATGTAACTAGAAGAGGATTACCCATTTACAAATTAGCAAGTACAAAGGGATCGATACCTTAAATGTAACTAGAAGAGGATTACCCATTTACAAATTAGCAAGTACAAAGGGATCGATACCTTCAACGTAACTAGAAGAGGATTACCCATTTACAAATTAGCAAGTACAAAGGGATCGATACCTTAAATGTAAATAGAAGTGGATTACCCATTATCAAATTAGCAAGTCCAAATGGATCGATACCTTAAATGTAACTAGAAGAGGATTACCCATTTACAAATTAGCAAGTACAAAGGGATCGATACCTTAAATGTAACTAGAAGAGGATTACCCATTTACAAACTAGCAAGTACAAAGGGATCGATACCTTCAATGTAACTAGAAGAGGATTACCCATTTACAAATTAGCAAGTACAAAGGGATCGATACCTTCAATGTAACTAGAAGAGGATTACCCATTATCAAATTAGCAAGTCCAAATTGATCGATACCTTATATGTAACTAGAAGAGGATTACCCATTTACAAATTAGCAAGTACAAAGGGATCGATACCTTAAATGTAACTAGAAGTGGATTACCCATTATCAAATTAGCAAGTCCAAATGGATTGATACCTTAAATGTAACTAGAAGAGGATTACCCATTTACAAATTAGCAAGTACAAAGGGATCGATACCTTAAATGTAACTAGAAGAGGATTACCCATTTACAAATTACCAAGTACAAAGGGATCGATACCTTCAACGTAACTAGAAGAGGATTACCCATTTACAAATTAGCAAGTACAAAGGGATCGATACCTTCAATGTAACTAGAAGAGGATTACCCATTATCAAATTAGCAAGTCCAAATTGATCGATACCTTAAATGTAACTAGAAGAGGATTACCCATTTACAAATTAGCAAGTCCAAATGGATCGATACCTTATATGTAACTAGAAGAGGATTACCCATTTACAAATTAGCAAGTACAAAGGGATCGATACCTTCAATGTAACTAGAAGAGGATTACCCATTATCAAATTAGCAAGTCCAAATTGATCGATACCTTAAATGTAACTAGAGGAGGATTACCCATTTACAAATTAGCAAGTCCAAATGGATCGATACCTTATATGTAACTAGAAGAGGATTACCCATTTACAAATTAGCAAGTACAAAGGGATCGATACCTTCAATGTAACTAGAAGAGGTTTACCCATTATCAAATTAGCAAGTCCAAATTGATCGATACCTTAAATGTAACTAGAAGAGGATTACCCATTTACAAATTAGCAAGTCCAAATGGATCGATTCCTTATATGTAACTAGAAGAGGATTACCCATTTACAAATTAGCAAGTACAAAGGGATCGATACCTTCAATGTAACTAGAAGAGGATTACCCATTATCAAATTAGCAAGGCCAAATGGATCGATACCTTAAATGTAACTAGAAGAGGATTACCCATTTACAAATTAGCAAGTACAAAGGGATCGATACCTTATATGTAACTAGAAGAGGATTACCCATTTACAAATTAGCAAGTACAAAGGGATCGATACCTTAAATGTAACTAGAAGAGGATTACCCATTTACAAATTAGCAAGTACAAAGGGATCGATACCTTCAATGTAACTAGAAGAGGATTACCCATTATCAAATTAGCAATTCCAAATTGATCGATACCTTAAATGTAACTAGAAGAGGATTACCCATTTACAAATTAGCAAGTCCAAATGGATCGATACCTTATATGTAATTAGAAGAGGATTACCCATTTACAAATTAGCAAGTACAAAGGGATCGATACCTTAAATGTAACTAGAAGAGGATTACCCATTTACAAATTAGCAAGGACAAAGGGATCGATACCTTCAATGTAACTAGAAGAGGATTACCCATTATCAAATTAGCAAGTCCAAATTTATCGATACCTTATATGTAACTAGAAGAGGATTACCCATTTACAAATTAGCAAGTCCAAATGGATCGATACCTTATATGTAACTAGAAGAGGATTACCCATTTACAAATTAGCAAGTACAAAGGGATCGATACCTTCAATGTAACTAGAAGAGGATTACCCATTATCAAATTAGCAAGTCCAAATTGATCGATACCTTAAATGTAACTAGAAGAGGAATACCCATTTACAAATTAGCAAGTCCAAATGGATCGATACCTTATATGTAACTAGAAGAGGATTACCCATTTACAAATTAGCAAGTACAAAGGGATCGATACCTTCAATGTAACTAGAAGAGGATTACCCATTATCAAATTAGCAAGTCCAAATTGATCGATACCTTAAATGTAACTAGAAGAGGATTACCCATTTACAAATTAGCAAGTCCAAATGGAACGATACCTTATATGTAACTAGAAGAGGATTACCCATTTACAAATTAGCAAGTACAAAGGGATCGATATCTTCAATGTAACTAGAAGAGGATTACCCATTATCAAATTAGCAAGTCCAAATTGATCGATACCTTATATGTAACTAGAAGAGGATTACCCATTTACAAATTAGCAAGTACAAAGGGATCGATACCTTCAATGTAACTAGAAGAGGATTACCCATTATCAAATTACCAAGTCCAAATTGATCGATACCTTAAATGTAACTAGAAGAGGATTACCCATTTACAAATTAGCAAGTCCAAATGGATCGATACCTTATATGTAACTAGAAGAGGATTACCCATTTACAAACTAGCAAGTACAAAGGGTTCGATACCTTCAATGTAACTAGAAGAGGATTACCCATTATCAAATTAGCAAGTCCAAATGGATCGATACCTTAAATGTAACTAGAAGAGGATTACCCATTTACAAATTAGCAAGTCCAAATGGATCGATACCTTATAAGTAACTTGAAGAGGATTACCCATTTACAAATTAGCAAGTACAAAGGGATCGATACCTTAAATGTAACTAGAAGTGGATTACCCATTATCAAATTAGCAAGTCCAAATGGATCGATACCTTAAATGTAACTAGAAGAGGATTACCCATTTACAAATTAGCAAGTACAAAGGGATCGATACCTTAAATGTTACTAGAAGAGGATTACCCATTTACAAATTAGCAAGTCCAAATGGATCGATACCTTAAATGTAACTAGAAGAGGATTACCCATTTACAAATTAGCAAGTACAAAGGGATCGATACCTTAAATGTAACTAGAAGAGGATTACCCATTTACAAATTAGCAAGTACAAAGGGATCGATACCTTATATGTAACTAGAAGAGGATTACCCATTTACAAATTAGCAAGTACAAAGGGATCGATACCTTAAATGTAACTAGAAGAGGATTACCCATTTACAAATTAGCAAGTCCAAAGGATCGATACCTTCAATGTAACTAGAAGAGGATTACCCATTATCAAATTAGCAAGTCCAAATTGATCGATACATTAAATGTAACTAGAAGAGGATTACCCATTTACAAATTAGCAAGTCCAAATGGATCGATACCTTATATGTAACTAGAAGAGGATTACCCATTTACAAATTAGCAAGTCCAAATGGATCGATACCTTAAATGTAACTAGAAGAGGATTACCCATTTACAAATTAGCAAGTACAAAGGGATCGATACCTTAAATGTAACTAGAATAGGATTACCCATTTACAAAGTAGCAAGTACAAAGGGATCGATACATTCAATGTAACTAGAAGAGGATTACCCATTATCAAATTAGCAAGTCCAAATTGATCGATACCTTAAATGTAACTAGAAGAGGATTACCCATTTACAAATTAGCAAGTCCAAATGGATCGATTCCTTATATGTAACTAGAAGAGGATTACCCATTTACAAATTAGCAAGTACAAAGGGATCGATACCTTCAATGTAACTAGAAGAGGATTACCCATTATCAAATTAGCAAGTCCAAATGGATCGATACCTTAAATGTAACTAGAAGAGGATTACCCATTTACAAATTAGCAAGTACAAAGGGATCGATACCTTATATGTAACTAGAAGAGGATTACCCATTTACAAATTAGCAAGTACAAAGGGATCGATACCTTAAATGTAACTAGAAGAGGATTACCCATTTACAAATTAGCAAGTACAAAGGGATCGATACCTTCAATGTAACTAGAAGAGGATTACCCATTATCAAATTAGCAATTCCAAATTGATCGATACCTTAAATGTAACTAGAAGAGGATTACCCATTTACAAATTAGCAAGTCCAAATGGATCGATACCTTATATGTAATTAGAAGAGGATTACCCATTTACAAATTAGCAAGTACAAAGGGATCGATACCTTAAATGTAACTAGAAGAGGATTACCCATTTACAAATTAGCAAGTACAAAGGGATCGATACCTTCAATGTAACTAGAAGAGGATTACCCATTATCAAATTAGCAAGTCCAAATTTATCGATACCTTAAATGTAACTAGAAGAGGATTACCCATTTACAAATTAGCAAGTCCAAATGGATCGATACCTTATATGTAACTAGAAGAGGATTACCCATTTACAAATTAGCAAGTACAAAGGGATCGATACCTTCAATGTAACTAGAAGAGGATTACCCATTATCAAATTAGCAAGTCCAAATTGATCGATACCTTAAATGTAACTAGAAGAGGATTACCCATTTACAAATTAGCAAGTCCAAATGGATCGATACCTTATATGTAACTAGAAGAGGATTACCCATTTACAAATTAGCAAGTACAAAGGGATCGATACCTTCAATGTAACTAGAAGAGGATTACCCATTATCAAATTAGCAAGTCCAAATTGATCGATACCTTAAATGTAACTAGAAGAGGATTACCCATTTACAAATTAGCAAGTCCAAATGGAACGATACCTTATATGTAACTAGAAGAGGATTACCCATTTACAAATTAGCAAGTACAAAGGGATCGATACCTTCAATGTAACTAGAAGAGGATTACCCATTATCAAATTAGCAAGTCCAAATTGATCGATACCTTATATGTAACTAGAAGAGGATAACCCATTTACAAATTAGCAAGTACAAAGGGATCGATACCTTCAATGTAACTAGAAGAGGATTACCCATTATCAAATTACCAAGTCCAAATTGATCGATACCTTAAATGTAACTAGAAGAGGATTACCCATTTACAAATTAGCAAGTCCAAATGGATCGATACCTTATATGTAACTAGAAGAGGATTACCCATTTACAAATTAGCAAGTACAAAGGGATCGATACCTTCAATGTAACTAGAAGAGGATTACCCATTATCAAATTAGCAAGTCCAAATGGATCGATACCTTAAATGTAACTAGAAGAGGATTACCCATTTACAAATTAGCAAGTCCAAATGGATCGATACCTTATATGTAACTAGAAGAGGATTACCCATTTACAAATTAGCAAGTACAAAGGGATCGATACCTTCAATGTAACTAGAAGAGGATTACCCATTATCAAATTAGCAAGTCCAAATTGATCGATACCTTAAATGTAACTAGAAGAGGATTACCCATTTACAAATTAGCAAGTCCAAATGGATCGATACCTTATATGTAACTAGAAGAGGATTACCCATTTACAAATTAGCAAGTACAAAGGGATCGATACCTTCAATGTAACTAGAAGAGGATTACCCATTATCAAATTAGCAAGTCCAAATTGATCGATACCTTAAATGTAACTAGAAGAGGATTACCCATTTACAAATTAGCAAGTCCAAATGGAACGATACCTTATATGTAACTAGAAGAGGATTACCCATTTACAAATTAGCAAGTACAAAGGGATCGATACCTTCAATGTAACTAGAAGAGGATTACCCATTATCAAATTAGCAAGTCCAAATTGATCGATACCTTATATGTAACTAGAAGAGGATAACCCATTTACAAATTAGCAAGTACAAAGGGATCGATACCTTCAATGTAACTAGAAGAGGATTACCCATTATCAAATTACCAAGTCCAAATTGATCGATACCTTAAATGTAACTAGAAGAGGATTACCCATTTACAAATTAGCAAGTCCAAATGGATCGATACCTTATATGTAACTAGAAGAGGATTACCCATTTACAAATTAGCAAGTACAAAGGGTTCGATACCTTCAATGTAACTAGAAGAGGATTACCCATTATCAAATTAGCAAGTCCAAATGGATCGCTACCTTAAATGTAACTAGAAGAGGATTACCCATTTACAAATTAGCAAGTCCAAATGGATCGATACCTTATAAGTAACTAGAAGAGGATTACCCATTTACAAATTAGCAAGTACAAAGGGATCGATACCTTAAATGTAACTAGAAGTGGATTACCCATTATCAAATTAGCAAGTCCAAATGGATCGATACCTTAAATGTAACTAGAAGAGGATTACCCATTTACAAATTAGCAAGTACAAAGGGATCGATACCTTAAATGTTACTAGAAGAGGATTACCCATTTACAAATTAGCAAGTCCAAATGGATCGATACCTTAAATGTAACTAGAAGAGGATTACCCATTTACAAATTAGCAAGTACAAAGGGATCGATACCTTAAATGTAACTAGAAGAGGATTACCCATTTACAAATTAGCAAGTACAAAGGGATCGATACCTTATATGTAACTAGAAGAGGATTACCCATTTACAAATTAGCAAGTACAAAGGGATCGATACCTTAAATGTAACTAGAAGAGGATTACCCATTTACAAATTAGCAAGTCCAAAGGATCGATACCTTCAATGTAACTAGAAGAGGATTACCCATTATCAAATTAGCAAGTCCAAATTGATCGATACATTAAATGTAACTAGAAGAGGATTACCCATTTACAAATTAGCAAGTCCAAATGGATCGATACCTTATATGTAACTAGAAGAGGATTACCCATTTACAAATTAGCAAGTCCAAATGGATCGATACCCTAAATGTAACTAGAAGAGGATTACCCATTTACAAATTAGCAAGTACAAAGGGATCGATACCTTAAATGTAACTAGAATAGGATTACCCATTTACAAAGTAGCAAGTACAAAGGGATCGATACCTTCAATGTAACTAGAAGAGGATTACCCATTATCAAATTAGCAAGTCCAAATTGATCGATACCTTAAATGTAACTAGAAGAGGATTACCCATTTACAAATTAGCAAGTCCAAATGGATCGATACCTTAAATGTAACTAGAAGAGGATTACCCATTTACAAATTAGCAAGTACAAAGGGATCGATACCTTAAATGTTTCTAGAAGAGGATTACCCATTTACAAATTAGCAAGTCCAAAGGGATCGATACCTTAAATGTAACTAGAAGAGGATTACCCATTTACAAATTAGCAAGTACAAAGGGATCGATACCTTATATGTAACTAGAAGAGGATTACCCATTTACAAATTAGCAAGTACAAAGGGATCGATACCTTAAATGTAACTAGAAGAGGATTACCCATTTACAAATTAGCAAGTACAAAGGGATCGATACCTTCAATGTAACTAGAAGAGGATTACCCATTATCAAATTAGCAAGTCCAAATTGATCGATACCTTAAATGTAACTAGAAGAGGATTACCCATCTACAAATTAGCAAGTCCAAATGGATCGATACCTTATAAGTAACTAGAAGAGGATTACCCATTTACAAATTAGCAAGTACAAAGGGATCGATACCTTCAATGTAACTAGAAGAGGATTACCCATTATCAAATTAGCAAGTCCAAATGGATCGATACCTTAAATGTAACTAGAAGAGGATTACCCATTTACAAATTAGCAAGTACAAAGGGATCGATACCTTATATGTAACTAGAAGAGGATTACCCATTTACAAATTAGCAAGTACAAAGGGATCGATACCTTAAATGTAACTAGAAGAGGATTACCCATTTACAAATTAGCAAGTACAAAGGGATCGATACCTTCAATGTAACTAGAAGAGGATTACCCATTATCAAATTAGCAAGTCCAAATTGATCGATACCTTAAATGTAACTAGAAGAGGATTACCCATTTACAGATTAGCAAGTCCAAATGGATCGATACCTTAAATGTAACTAGAAGAGGATTACCCATTTACAAATTAGCAAGTACAAAGGGATCGATACCTTAAATGTTACTAGAAGAGGATTACCCATTTACAAATTAGCAAGTACAAAGGGATCGATACCTTCAATGTAACTAGAAGAGGATTACCCATTATCAAATTAGCAAGTCCAAATTGATCGATACCTTATATGTAACTAGAAGAGGATTACCCATTTACAAATTAGCAAGTACAAAGGGATCGATACCTGCAATGTAACTAGAAGAGAATTACCCATTATCAAATTAGCAAGTCCAAATTGATCGATACCTTAAATGTAACTAGAACAGGATTACCCATTTACAAATTAGCAAGTCCAAATGGATCGATACCTTATATGTAACTAGAAGAGGATTACCCATTTACAAATTAGCAAGTACAAAGGGTTCGATACCTTCAATGTAACTAGAAGAGGATTACCCATTATCAAATTAGCAAGTCCAAATGGATCGATACCTTAAATGTAACTAGAAGAGGATTACCCATTTACAAATTAGCAAGTCCAAATGGATCGATACCTTATAAGTAACTAGAAGAGGATTACCCATTTACAAATTAGCAAGTACAAAGGGATCGATACCTTAAATGTAACTAGAAGTGGATTACCCATCATCAAATTAGCAAGTCCAAATGGATCGATACCTTAAATGTAACTAGAAGAGGATTACTCATTTACAAATTAGCAAGTACAAAGGGATCGATACTTAAATGTTACTAGAAGAGGATTACCCATTTACAAATTAGCAAGTCCAAATGGATCGATACCTTAAATGTAACTAGAAGAGGATTACCCATTTACAAATTAGCAAGTACAAAGGGATCGATACCTTAAATGTAACTAGAAGAGGATTACCCATTTACAAATTAGCAAGTACAAAGGGATCGATACCTTAAATGTAACTAGAAGAGGATTACCCATTTACAAATTAGCAAGTACAAAGGGATCGATACCTTCAATGTAACTAGAAGAGGATTACCCATTATCAAATTAGCAAGTCCAAATTGATCGATACCTTAAATGTAACTAGAAGAGGATTACCCATTTACAAATTAGCAAGTCCAAATGGATCGATACCTTAAATGTAACTAGAAGAGGATTACCCATTTACAAATTAGCAAGTACAAAGGGATCGATACCTTCAATGTAACTAGAAGAGGATTACCCATTATCAAATTAGCAAGTCCAAATTGATCGATACCTTAAATGTAACTAGAAGAGGATTACCCATTTACAAATTAGCAAGTCCAAATGGATCGATACCTTATATGTAACTAGAAGAGGATTACCCATTTACAAATTAGCAAGTCCAAATGGATCGATACCTTAAATGTAACTAGAAGAGGATTACCCATTTACAAATTAGCAAGTACAAAGGGATCGATACCTTAAATGTAACTAGAAGAGGATTACCCATTTACAAATTAGCAAGTACAAAGGGATCGATACCTTCAATGTAACTAGAAGAGGATTACCCATTATCAAATTAGCAAGTCCAAATTGATCGATACCTTAAATGTAACTAGAAGAGGATTACCCATTTACAAATTAGCAAGTCCAAATGGATCGATACCTTAAATGTAACTAGAAGAGGATTACCCATTTACAAATTAGCAAGTACAAAGGGATCGATACCTTAAATGTTACTAGAAGAGGATTACCCATTTACAAATTAGCAAGTCCAAATGGATCGATACCTTAAATGTAACTAGAAGAGGATTACCCATTTACAAATTAGCAAGTACAAAGGGATCGATACCTTAAATGTAACTAGAAGAGGATTACCCATTTACAAATTAGCAAGTACAAAGGGATCGATACCTTATATGTAACTAGAAGAGGATTACCCATTTACAAATTAGCAAGTACAAAGGGATCGATACCTTAAATGTAACTAGAAGAGGATTACCCATTTACAAATTAGCAAGTACAAAGGGATCGATACCTTCAATGTAACTAGAAGAGGATTACCCATTATCAAATTAGCAAGTCCAAATTGATCGATACCTTAAATGTAACTAGAAGAGGATTACCCATTTACAAATTAGCAAGTCCAAATGGATCGATACCTTATAAGTAACTAGAAGAGGATTACCCATTTACAAATTAGCAAGTACAAAGGGATCGATACCTTCAATGTAACTAGAAGAGGATTACCCATTATCAAATTAGCAAGTCCAAATGGATCGATACCTTAAATGTAACTAGAAGAGGATTACCCATTTACAAATTAGCAAGTACAAAGGGATCGATACCTTATATGTAACTAGAAGAGGATTACCCATTTACAAATTAGCAAGTACAAAGGGATCGATACCTTAAATGTAACTAGAAGAGGATTACCCATTTACAAATTAGCAAGTACAAAGGGATCGATACCTTCAATGTAACTAGAAGAGGATTACCCATTATCAAATTAGCAAGTCCAAATTGATCGATACCTTAAATGTAACTAGAAGAGGATTACCCATTTACAAATTAGCAAGTCCAAATGGATCGATACCTTAAATGTAACTAGAAGAGGATTACCCATTTACAAATTAGCAAGTACAAAGGGATCGATACCTTAAATGTTACTAGAAGAGGATTACCCATTTACAAATTAGCAAGTCCAAATGGATCGATACCTTAAATGTAACTAGAAGAGGATTACCCATTTACAAATTAGCAAGTACAAAGGGATCGATACCTTAAATGTTACTAGAAGAGGATTACCCATTTACAAATTAGCAAGTCCAAATGGATCGATACCTTAAATGTAACTAGAAGAGGATTACCCATTTACAAATTAGCAAGTACAAAGGGATCGATACCTTAAATGTAACTAGAAGAGGATTACCCATTTACAAATTAGCAAGTACAAAGGGATCGATACCTTATATGTAACTAGAAGAGGATTACCCATTTACAAATTAGCAAGTACAAAGGGATCGATACCTTAAATGTAACTAGAAGAGGATTACCCATTTACAAAATAGCAAGTATAAAGGATCGATACCTTATATGTAACTAGAAGAGGATTACCCATTTACAAATTAGCAAGTCCAAATGGATCGATACCTTAAATGTAACTAGAAGAGGATTACCCATTTACAAATTAGCAAGTACAAAGGGATCGATACCTTCAATGTAACTAGAAGAGGATTACCCATTATCAAATTAGCAAGTCCAAATTGATCGATACCTTAAATGTAACTAGAAGAGGATTACCCATTTACAAATTAGCAAGTCCAAATGGATCGATACCTTATATGTAACTAGAAGAGGATTACCCATTTACAAATTAGCAAGTCCAAATGGATCGATACCTTATATGTAACTAGAAGAGGATTACCCATTTACAAATTAGCAAGTCCAAATGGATCGATACCTTAAATGTAACTAGAAGAGGATTACCCATTTACAAATTAGCAAGTACAAAGGGATCGATACCTTAAATGTAACTAGAAGAGGATTACCCATTTACAAATTAGCAAGTACAAAGGGATCGATACCTTCAATGTAACTAGAAGAGGATTACCCATTATCAAATTAGCAAGTCCAAATTGATCGATACCTTAAATGTAACTAGAAGAGGATTACCCATTTACAAATTAGCAAGTCCAAATGGATCGATACCTTAAATGTAACTAGAAGAGGATTACCCATTTACAAATTAGCAAGTACAAAGGGATCGATACCTTAAATGTAACTAGAAGAGGATTACCCATTTACAAATTAGCAAGTACAAAGGGATCGATACCTTATATGTAACTAGAAGAGGATTACCCATTTACAAATTAGCAAGTACAAAGGGATCGATACCTTAAATGTAACTAGAAGAGGATTACCCATTTACAAATTAGCAAGTACAAAGGGATCGATACCTTCAATGTAACTAGAAGAGGATTACCCATTATCAAATTAGCAAGTCCAAATTGATCGATACCTTAAATGTAACTAGAAGAGGATTACCCATTTACAAATTAGCAAGTCCAAATGGATCGATACCTTATAAGTAACTAGAAGAGGATTACCCATTTACAAATTAGCAAGTACAAAGGGATCGATACCTTCAATGTAACTAGAAGAGGATTACCCATTATCAAATTAGCAAGTCCAAATGGATCGATACCTTAAATGTAACTAGAAGAGGATTACCCATTTACAAATTAGCAAGTACAAAGGGATCGATACCTTATATGTAACTAGAAGAGGATTACCCATTTACAAATTAGCAAGTACAAAGGGATCGATACCTTAAATGTAACTAGAAGAGGATTACCCATTTACAAATTAGCAAGTACAAAGGGATCGATACCTTCAATGTAACTAGAAGAGGATTACCCATTATCAAATTAGCAAGTCCAAATTGATCGATACCTTAAATGTAACTAGAAGAGGATTACCCATTTACAAATTAGCAAGTCCAAATGGATCGATACCTTAAATGTAACTAGAAGAGGATTACCCATTTACAAATTAGCAAGTACAAAGGGATCGATACCTTAAATGTTACTAGAAGAGGATTACCCATTTACAAATTAGCAAGTACAAAGGGATCGATACCTTATATGTAACTAGAAGAGGATTACCCATTTACAAATTAGCAAGTACAAAGGGATCGATACCTTATATGTAACTAGAAGAGGATTACCCATTTACAAATTAGCAAGTACAAAGGGATCGATACCTTAAATGTAACTAGAAGAGGATTACCCATTTACAAATTAGCAAGTACAAAGGGATCGATACCTTCAATGTAACTAGAAGAGGATTACCCATTTACAAATTAGCAAGTACAAAGGGATCGATACCTTAAATGTAACTAGAAGAGGATTACCCATTTACAAATTAGCAAGTACAAAGGGATCGATACCTTATATGTAACTAGAAGAGGATTACCCATTTACAAATTAGCAAGTACAAAGGGATCGATACCTTATATGTAACTAGAAGAGGATTACCCATTTACAAATTAGCAAGTACAAAGGGATCGATACCTTAAATGTAACTAGAAGAGGATTACCCATTTACAAATTAGCAAGTACAAAGGGATCGATACCTTAAATGTAACTAGAAGAGGATTACCCATTTACAAATTAGCAAGTACAAATGGATCGATACCTTAAATGTAACTAGAAGAGGATTACCCATTTACAAATTAGCAAGTACAAAGGGATCGATACCTTATATGTAACTAGAAGAGGATTACCCATTTACAAATTAGCAAGTACAAAGGGATCGATACCTTAAATGTAACTAGAAGAGGATTACCCATTTACAAATTAGCAAGTACAAAGGGATCGATACCTTCAATGTAACTAGAAGAGGATTACCCATTATCAAATTAGCAAGTCCAAATTGATCGATACCTTAAATGTAACTAGAAGAGGATTACCCATTTACAAATTAGCAAGTCCAAATGGATCGATACCTTAAATGTAACTAGAAGAGGATTACCCATTTACAAATTAGCAAGTACAAAGGGATCGATACCTTAAATGTTACTAGAAGAGGATTACCCATTTACAAATTAGCAAGTCCAAATGGATCGATACCTTAAATGTAACTAGAAGAGGATTACCCATTTACAAATTAGCAAGTACAAAGGGATCGATACCTTCAATGTAACTAGAAGAGGATTACCCATTATCAAATTAGCAAGTCCAAATTGATCGATACCTTATATGTAACTAGAAGAGGATTACCCATTTACAAAATAGCAAGTATAAAGGGATCGATACCTTATATGTAACTAGAAGAGGATTACCCATTTACAAATTAGCAAGTCCAAATGGATCGATACCTTAAATGTAACTAGAAGAGGATTACCCATTTACAAATTAGCAAGTACAAAGGGATCGATACCTTAAATGTAACTAGAAGGGGATTACCCATTTACAAATTAGCAAGTACAAAGGGATCGATCCCTTATATGTAACTAGAAGAGGATTACCCATTTACAAATTAGCAAGTCCAAATGGATCGATACCTTATATGTAACTAGAAGAGGATTACCCATTTACAAATTAGCAAGTCCAAATGGATCGATACCTTATATGTAACTAGAAGAGGATTACCCATTTACAAATTAGCAAGTCCAAATGGATCGATACCTTAAATGTAACTAGAAGAGGATTACCCATTTACAAATTAGCAAGTCCAAATGGATCGATACCTTATAAGTAACTAGAAGAGGATTACCCATTTACAAATTAGCAAGTACAAAGGGATCGATACCTTAAATGTAACTAGAAGTGGATTACCCATTATCAAATTAGCAAGTCCAAATGGATCGATACCTTAAATGTAACTAGAAGAGGATTACCCATTTACAAATTAGCAAGTACAAAGGGATCGATACCTTAAATGTTACTAGAAGAGGATTACCCATTTACAAATTAGCAAGTCCAAATGGATCGATACCTTAAATGTAACTAGAAGAGGATTACCCATTTACAAATTAGCAAGTACAAAGGGATCGATACCTTCAATGTAACTAGAAGAGGATTACCCATTATCAAATTAGCAAGTCCAAATTGATCGATACCTTAAATGTAACTAGAAGAGGATTACCCATTTACAAATTAATAAGTCCAAATGGATCGATACCTTATAAGTAACTAGAAGAGGATTACCCATTTACAAATTAGCAAGTACAAAGGGATCGATACCTTCAATGTAACTAGAAGAGGATTACCCATTATCAAATTAGCAAGTCCAAATGGATCGATACCTTAAATGTAACTAGAGGAGGATTACCCATTTACAAATTAGCAAGTACAAAGGGATCGATACCTTATATGTAACTAGAAGAGGATTACCCATTTACAAATTAGCAAGTACAAAGGGATCGATACCTTAAATGTAACTAGAAGAGGATTACCCATTTACAAATTAGCAAGTACAAAGGGATCGATACCTTCAATGTAACTAGAAGAGGATTACCCATTATCAAATTAGCAAGTCCAAATTGATCGATACCTTAAATGTAACTAGAAGAGGATTACCCATTTACAAATTAGCAAGTCCAAATGGATCGATACCTTAAATGTAACTAGAAGAGGATTACCCATTTACAAATTAGCAAGTACAAAGAGATCGATACCTTAAATGTTACTAGAAGAGGATTACCCATTTACAAATTAGCAAGTCCAAATGGATCGATACCTTAAATATAACTAGAAGAGGATTACCCATTTACAAATTAGCAAGTACAAAGGGATCGATACCTTCAATGTAACTAGAAGAGGATTACCCATTATCAAATTAGCAAGTCCAAATTGATCGATACCTTATATGTAACTAGAAGAGGATTACCCATTTACAAAATAGCAAGTATAAAGGGATCGATACCTTATATGTAACTAGAAGAGGATTACCCATTTACAAATTAGCAAGTCCAAATGGATCGACACCTTAAATGTAACTAGAAGAGGATTACCCATTTACAAATTAGCAAGTACAAAGGGATCGATACCTTAAATGTAACTAGAAGGGGATTACCCATTTACAAATTAGCAAGTACAAAGGGATCGATACCTTATATGTAACTAGAAGAGGATTACCCATTTACAAATTAGCAAGTCCAAATGGATCGATACCTTATATGTAACTAGAAGAGGATTACCCATTTACAAATTAGCAAGTCCAAATGGATCGATACCTTATATGTAACTAGAAGAGGATTACCCATTTACAAATTAGCAAGTCCAAATGGATCGATACCTTAAATGTAACTAGAAGAGGATTACCCATTTACAAATTAGCAAGTCCAAATGGATCGATACCTTATAAGTAACTAGAAGAGGATTACCCATTTACAAATTAGCAAGTACAAAGGGATCGATACCTTAAATGTAACTAGAAGTGGATTACCCATTATCAAATTAGCAAGTCCAAATGGATCGATACCTTAAATGTAACTAGAAGAGGATTACCCATTTACAAATTAGCAAGTACAAAGGGATCGATACCTTAAATGTTACTAGAAGAGGATTACCCATTTACAAATTAGCAAGTCCAAATGGATCGATACCTTAAATGTAACTAGAAGAGGATTACCCATTTACAAATTAGCAAGTACAAAGGGATCGATACCTTAAATGTAACTAGAAGAGGATTACCCATTTACAAATTAGCAAGTACAAAGGGATCGATACCTTATATGTAACTAGAAGAGGATTACCCATTTACAAATTAGCAAGTACAAAGGGATCGATACCTTAAATGTAACTAGAAGAGGATTACCCATTTACAAATTAGCAAGTACAAAGGGATCGATACCTTCAATGTAACTAGAAGAGGATTACCCATTATCAAATTAGCAAGTCCAAATTGATCGAAACCTTAAATGTAACTAGAAGAGGATTACCCATTTACAAATTAGCAAGTCCAAATGGATCGATACCTTATATGTAACTAGAAGAGGATTACCCATTTACAAATTAGCAAGTCCAAATGGATCGATACCTTAAATGTAACTAGAAGAGGATTACCCATTTACAAATTAGCAAGTACAAAGGGATCGGTACCTTAAATGTAACTAGAAGAGGATTACCCATTTACAAAGTAGCAAGTACAAAGGGATCGATACCTTCAATGTAACTAGAAGAGGATTACCCATTATCAAATTAGCAAGTTCAAATTGATCGATACCTTAAATGTAACTAGAAGAGGATTACCCATTTACAAATTAGCAAGTCCAAATGGATCGATACCTTAAATGTAACTAGAAGAGGATTACCCATTTACAAATTAGCAAGTACAAAGGGATCGATACCTTAAATGTTTCTAGAAGAGGATTACCCATTTACAAATTAGCAAGTCCAAATGGATCGATACCTTAAATGTAACTAGAAGAGGATTACCCATTTACAAATTAGCAAGTACAAAGGGATCGATACCTTAAATGTAACTAGAAGAGGATTACCCATTTACAACTTAGCAAGTACAAAGGGATCGATACCTTATATGTAACTAGAAGAGGATTACCCATTTACAAATTAGCAAGTACAAAGGGATCGATACCTTAAATGTAACTAGAAGAGGATTACCCATTTACAAATTAGCAAGTACAAAGGGATCGATACCTTCAATGTAACTAGAAGAGGATTACCCATTATCAAATTAGCAAGTCCAAATTGATCGATACCTTAAATGTAACTAGAAGAGGATTACCCATTTACAAATTAGCAAGTCCAAATGGATCGATACCTTATAAGTAACTAGAAGAGGATTACCCATTTACAAATTAGCAAGTACAAAGGGATCGATACCTTCTATGTAACTAGAAGAGGATTACCCATTATCAAATTAGCAAGTCCAAATGGATCGATACCTTAAATGTAACTAGAAGAGGATTACCCATTTACAAATTAGCAAGTACAAAGGGATCGATACCTTATATGTAACTAGAAGAGGATTACCCATTTACAAATTAGCAAGTACAAAGGGATCGATACCTTAAATGTAACTAGAAGAGGATTACCCATTTACAAATTAGCAAGTACAAAGGGATCGATACCTTCAATGTAACTAGAAGAGGATTACCCATTATCAAATTAGCAAGTCCAAATTGATCGATACCTTAAATGTAACTAGAAGAGGATTACCCATTTACAAATTAGCAAGTCCAAATGGATCGATACCTTAAATGTAACTAGAAGAGGATTACCCATTTACAAATTAGCAAGTACAAAGGGATCGATACCTTAAATGTTACTAGAAGAGGATTACCCATTTACAAATTAGCAAGTACAAAGGGATCGATACCTTCAATGTAACTAGAAGAGGATTACCCATTATCAAATTAGCAAGTCCAAATTGATCGATACCTTATATGTAACTAGAAGAGGATTACCCATTTACAAATTAGCAAGTACAAAGGGATCGATACCTGCAATGTAACTAGAAGAGAATTACCCATTATCAAATTAGCAAGTCCAAATTGATCGATACCTTAAATGTAACTAGAAGAGGATTACCCATTTACAAATTAGCAAGTCCAATGGATCGATACCTTATATGTAACTAGAAGAGGATTACCCATTTACAAATTAGCAAGTACAAAGGGTTCGATACCTTCAATGTAACTAGAAGAGGATTACCCATTTACAAATTAGCAAGTACAAAGGGATCGATACCTTATATGTAACTAGAAGAGGATTACCCATTTACAAATTAGCAAGTACAAAGGGATCGATACCTTAAATGTAACTAGAAGAGGATTACCCATTTACAAATTAGCAAGTACAAAGGGATCGATACCTTCAATGTAACTAGAAGAGGATTACCCATTATCAAATTAGCAAGTCCAAATTGATCGATACCTTAAATGTAACTAGAGGAGGATTACCCATTTACAAATTAGCAAGTCCAAATGGATCGATACCTTATATGTAACTAGAAGAGGATTGCCCATTTACAAATTAGCAAGTCCAAATGGATCGATACCTTAAATGTAACTAGAAGAGGATTACCCATTTACAAATTAGCAAGTACAAAGGGATCGATACCTTATATGTAACTAGAAGAGGATTACCCATTTACAAATTAGCAAGTACAAAGGGATCGATACCTTAAATGTAACTAGAAGAGGATTACCCATATACAAATTAGCAAGTACAAAGGGATCGATACCTTAAATGTAACTAGAAGAGGATTACCCATTTACAAATTAGCAAGTACAAAGGGATCGATACCTTCAATGTAACTAGAAGAGGATTACCCATTATCAAATTAGCAAGTCCAAATTGATCGATACCTTAAATGTAACTAGAAGAGGATTACCCATTTACAAATTAGCAAGTCCAAATGGATCGATACCTTATATGTAACTAGAAGAGGATTACCCATTTACAAATTAGCAAGTCCAAATGGATCGATACCTTAAATGTAACTAGAAGAGGATTACCCATTTACAAATTAGCAAGTACAAAGGGATCGATACCTTAAATGTAACTAGAAGAGGATTACCCATTTACAAATTAGCAAGAAAAAGGGATCGATACCTTCAATGTAACTAGAAGAGGATTACCCATTATCAAATTTGCAAGTCCAAATTGATCGATACCTTAAATGTAACTAGAAGAGGATTACCCATTTACAAATTAGCAAGTCCAAATGGATCGATACCTTCAATGTAACTAGAAGAGGATTACCCATTATCAAATTAGCAAGTCCAAATGGATCGATACCTTATAAGTAACTAGAAGAGGATTACCCATTTACAAATTAGCAAGTACAAAGGGATCGATACCTTCAATGTAACTAGAAGAGGATTACCCATTATCAAATTAGCAAGTCCAAATGGATCGATACCTTAAATGTAACTAGAAGAGGATTACCCATTTACAAATTAGCAAGTACAAAGGGATCGATACCTTATATGTAACTAGAAGAGGATTACCCATTTACAAATTAGCAAGTACAAAGGGATCGATACCTTAAATGTAACTAGAAGAGGATTACCCATTTACAAATTAGCAAGTACAAAGGGATCGATACCTTCAATGTAACTAGAAGAGGATTACCCATTATCAAATTAGCAAGTCCAAATTGATCGATACCTTAAATGTAACTAGAAGAGGATTACCCATTTACAGATTAGCAAGTCCAAATGGATCGATACCTTAAATGTAACTAGAAGAGGATTACCCATTTACAAATTAGCAAGTACAAAGGGATCGATACCTTAAATGTTACTAGAAGAGGATTACCCATTTACAAATTAGCAAGTCCAAATGGATCGATACCTTAAATGTAACTAGAAGAGGATTACCCATTTACAAATTAGCAAGTACAAAGGGATCGATACCTTAAATGTTACTAGAAGAGGATTACCCATTTACAAATTAGCAAGTCCAAATGGATCGATACATTAAATGTAACTAGAAGAGGATTACCCATTTACAAATTAGCAAGTACAAAGGGATCGATACCTTAAATGTAACTAGAAGAGGATTACCCATTTACAAATTAGCAAGTACAAAGGGATCGATACCTTATATGTAACTAGAAGAGGATTACCCATTTACAAATTAGCAAGTACAAAGGGATCGATACCTTAAATGTAACTAGAAGAGGATTACCCATTTACAAAATAGCAAGTATAAAGGATCGATACCTTATATGTAACTAGAAGAGGATTACCCATTTACAAATTAGCAAGTCCAAATGGATCGATACCTTAAATGTAACTAGAAGAGGATTACCCATTTACAAATTAGCAAGTACAAAGGGATCGATAACTTATATGTAACTAGAAGAGGATTACCCATTTACAAATTAGCAAGTACAAAGGGATCGATACCTTCAATGTAACTAGAAGAGGATTACCCATTATCAAATTAGCAAGTACAAAGGGATCGATACCTTCAATGTAACTAGAAGAGGATTACCCATTATCAAATTAGCAAGTCCAAATTGATCGATACCTTAAATGTAACTAGAAGAGGATTACCCATTTACAAATTAGCAAGTATAAAGGGATCGATACCTTATATGTAACTAGAAGAGGATTACCCATTTACAAATTAGCAAGTCCAAATGGATCGATAACTTAAATGTAACTAGAAGAGGATTACCAATTTACAAATTAGCAAGTACAAAGGGATCGATACCTTATATGTAACTAGAAGAGGATTACCCATTTACAAATTAACAAGTACAAAGGGATCGATACCTTAAATGTAACTAGAAGAGGATTACCCATTTACAAATTAGCAAGTACAAAGGGATCGATACCTTATATGTAACTAGAAGAGGATTACCCATTTACAAATTAGCAAGTACAAAGGGATCGATACCTTAAATGTAACTAGAAGAGGATTACCCATTTACAAATTAGCAAGTACAAAGGGATCGATACCTTCAATGTAACTAGAAGAGGATTACCCATTATCAAATTAGCAAGTCCAAATTGATCGATACCTTAAATGTAACTAGAGGAGGATTACCCATTTACAAATTAGCAAGTCCAAATGGATCGATACCTTATATGTAACTAGAAGAGGATTGCCCATTTACAAATTAGCAAGTCCAAATGGATCGATACCTTAAATGTAACTAGAAGAGGATTACCCATTTACAAATTAGCAAGTACAAAGGGATCGATACCTTAAATGTAACTAGAAGAGGATTACCCATTTACAAATTAGCAAGTACAAAGGGATCGATACCTTCAATGTAACTAGAAGAGGATTACCCATTATCAAATTAGCAAGTCCAAATTGATCGATACCTTATATGTAACTAGAAGAGGATTACCCATTTACAAATTAGCAAGTACAAAGGGATCGATACCTTAAATGTAACTAGAAGTGGATTACCCATTATCAAATTAGCAAGTCCAAATGGATCGATACCTTAAATGTAACTAGAAGAGGATTACCCATTTACAAATTAGCAAGTACAAAGGGATCGATACCTTAAATGTAACTAGAAGAGGATTACCAATTTACAAATTAGCAAGTACAAAGGGATCGATACCTTCAATGTAACTAGAAGAGGATTACCCATTTACAAATTAGCAAGTACAAAGGGATCGATACCTTCAATGTAACTAGAAGAGGATTACCCATTATCAAATTAGCAAGTCCAAATTGATCGATACCTTAAATGTAACTAGAAGAGGATTACCCATTTACAAATTAGCAAGTCCAAATGGATCGATACCTTATATGTAACTAGAAGAGGATTACCCATTTACAAATTAGCAAGTACAAAGGGATCGATACCTTCAATGTAACTAGAAGAGGATTACCCATTATCAAATTAGCAAGTCCAAATTGATCGATACCTTAAATGTAACTAGAAGAGGATTACCCATTTACAAATTAGCAAGTCCAAATGGATCGATACCTTATATGTAACTAGAAGAGGATTACCCATTTACAAATTAGCAAGTACAAAGGGATCGATACCTTCAATGTAACTAGAAGAGGATTACCCATTATCAAATTAGCAAGTCCAAATTGATCGATACCTTAAATGTAACTAGAAGAGGATTACCCATTTACAAATTAGCAAGTCCAAATGGATCGATTCCTTATATGTAACTAGAAGAGGATTACCCATTTACAAATTAGCAAGTACAAAGGGATCGATACCTTCAATGTAACTAGAAGAGGATTACCCATTATCAAATTAGCAAGTCCAAATGGATCGATACCTTAAATGTAACTAGAAGAGGATTACCCATTTACAAATTAGCAAGTACAAAGGGATCGATACCTTATATGTAACTAGAAGAGGATTACCCATTTACAAATTAGCAAGTACAAAGGGATCGATACCTTAAATGTAACTAGAAGAGGATTACCCATTTACAAATTAGCAAGTACAAAGGGATCGATACCTTCAATGTAACTAGAAGAGGATTACCCATTATCAAATTAGCAAGTCCAAATTGATCGATACCTTAAATGTAACTAGAAGAGGATTACCCATTTACAAATTAGCAAGTCCAAATGGATCGATACCTTATATGTAATTAGAAGAGGATTACCCATTTACAAATTAGCAAGTACAAAGGGATCGATACCTTAAATGTAACTAGAAGAGGATTACCCATTTACAAATTAGCAAGTACAAAGGGATCGATACCTTCAATGTAACTAGAAGAGGATTACCCATTATCAAATTAGCAAGTCCAAATTGATCGATACCTTAAATATAACTAGAAGAGGATTACTCATTTACAAATTAGCAAGTACAAAGGGATCGATACCTTAAATGTTACTAGAAGAGGATTACCCATTTACAAATTAGCAAGTACAAAGGGATCGATACCTTAAATGTAACTAGAAGAGGATTACCCATTTACAAATTAGCAAGTACAAAGGGATCGATACCTTCAATGTAACTAGAAGAGGATTACCCATTATCAAATTAGCAAGTCCAAATTGATCGATACCTTAAATGTAACTAGAAGAGGATTACCCATTTACAAATTAGCAAGTATAAAGGGATCGATACCTTATATGTAACTAGAAGAGGATTACCCATTTACAAATTAGCAAGTCCAAATGGATCGATAACTTAAATGTAACTAGAAGAGGATTACCAATTTACAAATTAGCAAGTACAAAGGGATCGATACCTTATATGTAACTAGAAGAGGATTACCCATTTACAAATTAACAAGTACAAAGGGATCGATACCTTAAATGTAACTAGAAGAGGATTACCCATTTACAAATTAGCAAGTACAAAGGGATCGATACCTTATATGTAACTAGAAGAGGATTACCCATTTACAAATTAGCAAGTACAAAGGGATCGATACCTTAAATGTAACTAGAAGAGGATTACCCATTTACAAATTAGCAAGTACAAAGGGATCGATACCTTCAATGTAACTAGAAGAGGATTACCCATTATCAAATTAGCAAGTCCAAATTGATCGATACCTTAAATGTAACTAGAGGAGGATTACCCATTTACAAATTAGCAAGTCCAAATGGATCGATACCTTATATGTAACTAGAAGAGGATTGCCCATTTACAAATTAGCAAGTCCAAATGGATCGATACCTTAAATGTAACTAGAAGAGGATTACCCATTTACAAATTAGCAAGTACAAAGGGATCGATACCTTAAATGTAACTAGAAGAGGATTACCCATTTACAAATTAGCAAGTACAAAGGGATCGATACCTTCAATGTAACTAGAAGAGGATTACCCATTATCAAATTAGCAAGTCCAAATTGATCGATACCTTATATGTAACTAGAAGAGGATTACCCATTTACAAATTAGCAAGTACAAAGGGATCGATACCTTAAATGTAACTAGAAGTGGATTACCCATTATCAAATTAGCAAGTCCAAATGGATCGATACCTTAAATGTAACTAGAAGAGGATTACCCATTTACAAATTAGCAAGTACAAAGGGATCGATACCTTAAATGTAACTAGAAGAGGATTACCAATTTACAAATTAGCAAGTACAAAGGGATCGATACCTTCAATGTAACTAGAAGAGGATTACCCATTTACAAATTAGCAAGTACAAAGGGATCGATACCTTCAATGTAACTAGAAGAGGATTACCCATTATCAAATTAGCAAGTCCAAATTGATCGATACCTTAAATGTAACTAGAAGAGGATTACCCATTTACAAATTAGCAAGTCCAAATGGATCGATACCTTATATGTAACTAGAAGAGGATTACCCATTTACAAATTAGCAAGTACAAAGGGATCGATACCTTCAATGTAACTAGAAGAGGATTACCCATTATCAAATTAGCAAGTCCAAATTGATCGATACCTTAAATGTAACTAGAAGAGGATTACCCATTTACAAATTAGCAAGTCCAAATGGATCGATACCTTAAATGTAACTAGAAGAGGATTACCCATTTACAAATTAGCAAGTACAAAGGGATCGATACCTTCAATGTAACTAGAAGAGGATTACCCATTATCAAATTAGCAAGTCCAAATTGATCGATACCTTAAATGTAACTAGAAGAGGATTACCCATTTACAAATTAGCAAGTCCAAATGGATCGATTCCTTATATGTAACTAGAAGAGGATTACCCATTTACAAATTAGCAAGTACAAAGGGATCGATACCTTCAATGTAACTAGAAGAGGATTACCCATTATCAAATTAGCAAGTCCAAATGGATCGATACCTTAAATGTAACTAGAAGAGGATTACCCATTTACAAATTAGCAAGTACAAAGGGATCGATACCTTATATGTAACTAGAAGAGGATTACCCATTTACAAATTAGCAAGTACAAAGGGATCGATACCTTAAATGTAACTAGAAGAGGATTACCCATTTACAAATTAGCAAGTACAAAGGGATCGATACCTTCAATGTAACTAGAAGAGGATTACCCATTATCAAATTAGCAAGTCCAAATTGATCGATACCTTAAATGTAACTAGAAGAGGATTACCCATTTACAAATTAGCAAGTCCAAATGGATCGATACCTTATATGTAATTAGAAGAGGATTACCCATTTACAAATTAGCAAGTACAAAGGGATCGATACCTTAAATGTAACTAGAAGAGGATTACCCATTTACAAATTAGCAAGTACAAAGGGATCGATACCTTCAATGTAACTAGAAGAGGATTACCCATTATCAAATTAGCAAGTCCAAATTGATCGATACCTTAAATGTAACTAGAAGAGGATTACTCATTTACAAATTAGCAAGTACAAAGGGATCGATACCTTAAATGTTACTAGAAGAGGATTACCCATTTACAAATTAGCAAGTCCAAATGGATCGATACCTTAAATGTAACTAGAAGAGGATTACCCATTTACAAATTAGCAAGTACAAAGGGATCGATACCTTAAATGTAACTAGAAGAGGATTACCCATTTACAAATTAGCAAGTCCAAATGGATCGATACCTTAAATGTAACTAGAAGAGGATTACCCATTTACAAATTAGCAAGTACAAAGGGATCGATACCTTAAATGTAACTAGAAGAGGATTACCCATTTACAAATTAGCAAGTCCAAATGGATCGATACCTTATAAGTAACTAGAAGAGGATTACCCATTTACAAATTAGCAAGTACAAAGGGATCGATACCTTAAATGTTACTAGAAGAGGATTACCCATTTACAAATTAGCAAGTCCAAATGGATCGATACCTTAAATGTAACTAGAAGAGGATTACTCATTTACAAATTAGCAAGTACAAAGGGATCGATACCTTAAATGTTACTAGAAGAGGATTACCCATTTACAAATTAGCAAGTCCAAATGGATCGATACCTTAAATGTAACTAGAAGAGGATTACTCATTTACAAATTAGCAAGTACAAAGGGATCGATACCTTAAATGTTACTAGAAGAGGATTACCCATTTACAAATTAGCAAGTCCAAATGGATCGATACCTTAAATGTAACTAGAAGAGGATTACCCATTTACAAATTAGCAAGTACAAAGGGATCGATACCTTAAATGTAACTAGAAGAGGATTACCCATTTACAAATTAGCAAGTACAAAGGGATCGATACCTTATATGTAACTAGAAGAGGATTACCCATATACAAATTAGCAAGTACAAAGGGATCGATACCTTAAATGTAACTAGAAGAGGATTACCCATTTACAAATTAGCAAGTACAAAGGGATCGATACCTTAAATGTAACTAGAAGAGGATTACCCATTTACAAATTAGCAAGTACAAAGGGATCGATACCTTATATGTAACTAGAAGAGGATTACCCATATACAAATTAGCAAGTCCAAATGGATCGATACCTTAAATGTAACTAGAAGAGGATTACCCATTTACAAATTAGCAAGTACAAAGGGATCGATACCTTAAATGTAACTAGAAGAGGATTACCCATTTACAAATTAGCAAGTACAAAGGGATCGATACCTTATATGTAACTAGAAGAGGATTACCCATATACAAATTAGCAAGTACAAAGGGATCGATACCTTAAATGTAACTAGAAGAGGATTACCCATTTACAAATTAGCAAGTACAAAGGGATCGATACCTTCAATGTAACTAGAAGAGGATTACCCATTATCAAATTAGCAAGTCCAAATTGATCGATACCTTAAATGTAACTAGAAGAGGATTACCCATTTACAAATTAGCAAGTCCAAATGGATCGATACCTTATATGTAACTAGAAGAGGATTACCCATTTACAAATTAGCAAGTCCAAATGGATCGATACCTTAAATGTAACTAGAAGAGGATTACCCATTTACAAATTAGCAAGTACAAAGGGATCGATACCTTAAATGTAACTAGAAGAGGATTACCCATTTACAAATTAGCAAGAAAAAGGGATCGATACCTTCAATGTAACTAGAAGAGGATTACCCATTATCAAATTTGCAAGTCCAAATTGATCGATACCTTAAATGTAACTAGAAGAGGATTACCCATTTACAAATTAGCAAGTCCAAATGGATCGATACCTTCAATGTAACTAGAAGAGGATTACCCATTATCAAATTAGCAAGTCCAAATGGATCGATACCTTATAAGTAACTAGAAGAGGATTACCCATTTACAAATTAGCAAGTACAAAGGGATCGATACCTTCAATGTAACTAGAAGAGGATTACCCATTATCAAATTAGCAAGTCCAAATGGATCGATACCTAAAATGTAACTAGAAGAGGATTACCCATTTACAAATTAGCAAGTACAAAGGGATCGATACCTTATATGTAACTAGAAGAGGATTACCCATTTACAAATTAGCAAGTACAAAGGGATCGATACCTTAAATGTAACTAGAAGAGGATTACCCATTTACAAATTAGCAAGTACAAAGGGATCGATACCTTCAATGTAACTAGAAGAGGATTACCCATTATCAAATTAGCAAGTCCAAATTGATCGATACCTTAAATGTAACTAGAAGAGGATTACCCATTTACAGATTAGCAAGTCCAAATGGATCGATACCTTAAATGTAACTAGAAGAGGATTACCCATTTACAAATTAGCAAGTACAAAGGGATCGATACCTTAAATGTTACTAGAAGAGGATTACCCATTTACAAATTAGCAAGTCCAAATGGATCGATACCTTAAATGTAACTAGAAGAGGATTACCCATTTACAAATTAGCAAGTACAAAGGGATCGATACCTTAAATGTAACTAGAAGAGGATTACCCATTTACAAATTAGCAAGTCCAAATGGATCGATACATTAAATGTAACTAGAAGAGGATTACCCATTTACAAATTAGCAAGTACAAAGGGATCGATACCTTAAATGTAACTAGAAGAGGATTACCCATTTACAAATTAGCAAGCACAAAGGGATCGATACCTTATATGTAACTAGAAGAGGATTACCCATTTACAAATTAGCAAGTACAAAGGGATCGATACCTTAAATGTAACTAGAAGAGGATTACCCATTTACAAAATAGCAAGTGTAAAGGATCGATACCTTATATGTAACTAGAAGAGGATTACCCATTTACAAATTAGCAAGTCCAAATGGATCGATACCTTAAATGTAACTAGAAGAGGATTACCCATTTACAAATTAGCAAGTACAAAGGGATCGATACCTTATATGTAACTAGAAGAGGATTACCCATTTACAAATTAGCAAGTACAAAGGGATCGATACCTTAAATGTTACTAGAAGAGGATTACCCATTTACAAATTAGCAAGTCCAAATGGATCGATACCTTAAATGTAACTAGAAGAGGATTACCCATTTACAAATTAGCAAGTACAAAGGGATCGATACCTTAAATGTTACTAGAAGAGGATTACCCATTTACAAATTAGCAAGTCCAAATGGATCGATACATTAAATGTAACTAGAAGAGGATTACCCATTTACAAATTAGCAAGTACAAAGGGATCGATACCTTAAATGTAACTAGAAGAGGATTACCCATTTACAAATTAGCAAGTACAAAGGGATCGATACCTTATATGTAACTAGAAGAGGATTACCCATTTACAAATTAGCAAGTACAAAGGGATCGATACCTTAAATGTAACTAGAAGAGGATTACCCATTTACAAAATAGCAAGTGTAAAGGATCGATACCTTATATGTAACTAGAAGAGGATTACCCATTTACAAATTAGCAAGTCCAAATGGATCGATACCTTAAATGTAACTAGAAGAGGATTACCCATTTACAAATTAGCAAGTACAAAGGGATCGATACCTTATATGTAACTAGAAGAGGATTACCCATTTACAAATTAGCAAGTACAAAGGGATCGATACCTTAAATGTAACTAGAAGAGGATTACCCATTTACAAATTAGCAAGTACAAAGGGATCGATACCTTCAATGTAACTAGAAGAGGATTACCCATTATCAAATTAGCAAGTCCAAATTGATCGATACCTTAAATGTAACTAGAAGAGGATTACCCATTTACAAATTAGCAAGTCCAAATGGATCGATACCTTATATGTAACTAGAAGAGGATTACCCATTTACAAATTAGCAAGTCCAAATGGATCGATACCTTAAATGTAACTAGAAGAGGATTACCCATTTACAAATTAGCAAGTACAAAGGGATCGGTACCTTAAATGTAACTAGAAGAGGATTACCCATTTACAAAGTAGCAAGTACAAAGGGATCGATACCTTCAATGTAACTAGAAGAGGATTACCCATTATCAAATTAGCAAGTTCAAATTGATCGATACCTTAAATGTAACTAGAAGAGGATTCCCCATTTACAAATTAGCAAGTCCAAATGGATCGATACCTTAAATGTAACTAGAAGAGGATTACCCATTTACAAATTAGCAAGTACAAAGGGATCGATACCTTAAATGTTTCTAGAAGAGGATTACCCATTTACAAATTAGCAAGTCCAAATGGATCGATACCTTAAATGTAACTAGAAGAGGATTACCCATTTACAAATTAGCAAGTACAAAGGGATCGATACCTTAAATGTAACTAGAAGAGGATTACCCATTTACAACTTAGCAAGTACAAAGGGATCGATACCTTATATGTAACTAGAAGAGGATTACCCATTTACAAATTAGCAAGTACAAAGGGATCGATACCTTAAATGTAACTAGAAGAGGATTACCCATTTACAAATTAGCAAGTACAAAGGGATCGATACCTTCAATGTAACTAGAAGAGGATTACCCATTATCAAATTAGCAAGTCCAAATTGATCGATACCTTAAATGTAACTAGAAGAGGATTACCCATTTACAAATTAGCAAGTCCAAATGGATCGATACCTTATAAGTAACTAGAAGAGGATTACCCATTTACAAATTAGCAAGTACAAAGGGATCGATACCTTCTATGTAACTAGAAGAGGATTACCCATTATCAAATTAGCAAGTCCAAATGGATCGATACCTTAAATGTAACTAGAAGAGGATTACCCATTTACAAATTAGCAAGTACAAAGGGATCGATACCTTATATGTAACTAGAAGAGGATTACCCATTTACAAATTAGCAAGTACAAAGGGATCGATACCTTAAATGTAACTAGAAGAGGATTACCCATTTACAAATTAGCAAGTACAAAGGGATCGATACCTTCAATGTAACTAGAAGAGGATTACCCATTATCAAATTAGCAAGTCCAAATTGATCGATACCTTAAATGTAACTAGAAGAGGATTACCCATTTACAAATTAGCAAGTCCAAATGGATCGATACCTTAAATGTAACTAGAAGAGGATTACCCATTTACAAATTAGCAAGTACAAAGGGATCGATACCTTAAATGTTACTAGAAGAGGATTACCCATTTACAAATTAGCAAGTACAAAGGGATCGATACCTTCAATGTAACTAGAAGAGGATTACCCATTATCAAATTAGCAAGTCCAAATTGATCGATACCTTATATGTAACTAGAAGAGGATTACCCATTTACAAATTAGCAAGTACAAAGGGATCGATACCTTAAATGTAACTAGAAGAGGATTACCCATTTACAAATTAGCAAGTACAAAGGGATCGATACCTTATATGTAACTAGAAGAGGATTACCCATATACAAATTAGCAAGTCCAAATGGATCGATACCTTAAATGTAACTAGAAGAGGATTACCCATTTACAAATTAGCAAGTACAAAGGGATCGATACCTTAAATGTAACTAGAAGAGGATTACCCATTTACAAATTAGCAAGTACAAAGGGATCGATACCTTATATGTAACTAGAAGAGGATTACCCATATACAAATTAGCAAGTACAAAGGGATCGATACCTTAAATGTAACTAGAAGAGGATTACCCATTTACAAATTAGCAAGTACAAAGGGATCGATACCTTCAATGTAACTAGAAGAGGATTACCCATTATCAAATTAGCAAGTCCAAATTGATCGATACCTTAAATGTAACTAGAAGAGGATTACCCATTTACAAATTAGCAAGTCCAAATGGATCGATACCTTATATGTAACTAGAAGAGGATTACCCATTTACAAATTAGCAAGTCCAAATGGATCGATACCTTAAATGTAACTAGAAGAGGATTACCCATTTACAAATTAGCAAGTACAAAGGGATCGATACCTTAAATGTAACTAGAAGAGGATTACCCATTTACAAATTAGCAAGAAAAAGGGATCGATACCTTCAATGTAACTAGAAGAGGATTACCCATTATCAAATTTGCAAGTCCAAATTGATCGATACCTTAAATGTAACTAGAAGAGGATTACCCATTTACAAATTAGCAAGTCCAAATGGATCGATACCTTCAATGTAACTAGAAGAGGATTACCCATTATCAAATTAGCAAGTCCAAATGGATCGATACCTTAAATGTAACTAGAAGAGGATTACCCATTTACAAATTAGCAAGTACAAAGGGATCGATACCTTCAATGTAACTAGAAGAGGATTACCCATTATCAAATTAGCAAGTCCAAATGGATCGATACCTAAAATGTAACTAGAAGAGGATTACCCATTTACAAATTAGCAAGTACAAAGGGATCGATACCTTATATGTAACTAGAAGAGGATTACCCATTTACAAATTAGCAAGTACAAAGGGATCGATACCTTAAATGTAACTAGAAGAGGATTACCCATTTACAAATTAGCAAGTACAAAGGGATCGATACCTTCAATGTAACTAGAAGAGGATTACCCATTATCAAATTAGCAAGTCCAAATTGATCGATACCTTAAATGTAACTAGAAGAGGATTACCCATTTACAAAATAGCAAGTGTAAAGGATCGATACCTTATATGTAACTAGAAGAGGATTACCCATTTACAAATTAGCAAGTCCAAATGGATCGATACCTTAAATGTAACTAGAAGAGGATTACCCATTTACAAAGTAGCAAGTACAAAGGGATCGATACCTTATATGTAACTAGAAGAGGATTACCCATTTACAAATTAGCAAGTACAAAGGAATCGATACCTTAAATGTTACTAGAAGAGGATTACCCATTTACAAATTAGCAAGTCCAAATGGATCGATACCTTAAATGTAACTAGAAGAGGATTACCCATTTACAAATTAGCAAGTACAAAGGGATCGATACCTTAAATGTTACTAGAAGAGGATTACCCATTTACAAATTAGCAAGTCCAAATGGATCGATACATTAAATGTAACTAGAAGAGGATTACCCATTTACAAATTAGCAAGTACAAAGGGATCGATACCTTAAATGTAACTAGAAGAGGATTACCCATTTACAAATTAGCAAGTACAAAGGGATCGATACCTTATATGTAACTAGAAGAGGATTACCCATTTACAAATTAGCAAGTACAAAGGGATCGATACCTTAAATGTAACTAGAAGAGGATTACCCATTTACAAAATAGCAAGTGTAAAGGATCGATACCTTATATGTAACTAGAAGAGGATTACCCATTTACAAATTAGCAAGTCCAAATGGATCGATACCTTAAATGTAACTAGAAGAGGATTACCCATTTACAAATTAGCAAGTACAAAGGGATCGATACCTTATATGTAACTAGAAGAGGATTACCCATTTACAAATTAGCAAGTACAAAGGGATCGATACCTTAAATGTAACTAGAAGAGGATTACCCATTTACAAATTAGCAAGTACAAAGGGATCGATACCTTCAATGTAACTAGAAGAGGATTACCCATTATCAAATTAGCAAGTCCAAATTGATCGATACCTTAAATGTAACTAGAAGAGGATTACCCATTTACAAATTAGCAAGTCCAAATGGATCGATACCTTATATGTAACTAGAAGAGGATTACCCATTTACAAATTAGCAAGTCCAAATGGATCGATACCTTAAATGTAACTAGAAGAGGATTACCCATTTACAAATTAGCAAGTACAAAGGGATCGGTACCTTAAATGTAACTAGAAGAGGATTACCCATTTACAAAGTAGCAAGTACAAAGGGATCGATACCTTCAATGTAACTAGAAGAGGATTACCCATTATCAAATTAGCAAGTTCAAATTGATCGATACCTTAAATGTAACTAGAAGAGGATTACCCATTTACAAATTAGCAAGTCCAAATGGATCGATACCTTAAATGTAACTAGAAGAGGATTACCCATTTACAAATTAGCAAGTACAAAGGGATCGATACCTTAAATGTTTCTAGAAGAGGATTACCCATTTACAAATTAGCAAGTCCAAATGGATCGATACCTTAAATGTAACTAGAAGAGGATTACCCATTTACAAATTAGCAAGTACAAAGGGATCGATACCTTAAATGTAACTAGAAGAGGATTACCCATTTACAAATTAGCAAGTACAAAGGGATCGATACCTTATATGTAACTAGAAGAGGATTACCCATTTACAAATTAGCAAGTACAAAGGGATCGATACCTTAAATGTAACTAGAAGAGGATTACCCATTTACAAATTAGCAAGTACAAAGGGATCGATACCTTCAATGTAACTAGAAGAGGATTACCCATTATCAAATTAGCAAGTCCAAATTGATCGATACCTTAAATGTAACTAGAAGAGGATTACCCATTTACAAATTAGCAAGTCCAAATGGATCGATACCTTATAAGTAACTAGAAGAGGATTACCCATTTACAAATTAGCAAGTACAAAGGGATCGATACCTTCTATGTAACTAGAAGAGGATTACCCATTATCAAATTAGCAAGTCCAAATGGATCGATACCTTAAATGTAACTAGAAGAGGATTACCCATTTACAAATTAGCAAGTACAAAGGGATCGATACCTTATATGTAACTAGAAGAGGATTACCCATTTACAAATTAGCAAGTACAAAGGGATCGATACCTTAAATGTAACTAGAAGAGGATTACCCATTTACAAATTAGCAAGTACAAAGGGATCGATACCTTCAATGTAACTAGAAGAGGATTACCCATTATCAAATTAGCAAGTCCAAATTGATCGATACCTTAAATGTAACTAGAAGAGGATTACCCATTTACAAATTAGCAAGTCCAAATGGATCGATACCTTAAATGTAACTAGAAGAGGATTACCCATTTACAAATTAGCAAGTACAAAGGGATCGATACCTTAAATGTTACTAGAAGAGGATTACCCATTTACAAATTAGCAAGTACAAAGGGATCGATACCTTCAATGTAACTAGAAGAGGATTACCCATTATCAAATTAGCAAGTCCAAATTGATCGATACCTTATATGTAACTAGAAGAGGATTACCCATTTACAAATTAGCAAGTACAAAGGGATCGATACCTGCAATGTAACTAGAAGAGAATTACCCATTATCAAATTAGCAAGTCCAAATTGATCGATACCTTAAATGTAACTAGAAGAGGATTACCCATTTACAAATTAGCAAGTCCAATGGATCGATACCTTATATGTAACTAGAAGAGGATTACCCATTTACAAATTAGCAAGTACAAAGGGTTCGATACCTTCAATGTAACTAGAAGAGGATTACCCATTATCAAATTAGCAAGTCCAAATGGATCGATACCTTAAATGTAACTAGAAGAGGATTACCCATTTACAAATTAGCATGTCCAAATGGATCGATACCTTATAAGTAACTAGAAGAGGATTACCCATTTACAAATTAGCAAGTACAAAGGGATCGATACCTTAAATGTAACTAGAAGTGGATAACCCATTATCAAATTAGCAAGTCCAAATGGATCGATACCTTAAATGTAACTAGAAGAGGATTACTCATTTACAAATTAGCAAGTACAAAGGGATCGATACCTTAAATGTTACTAGAAGAGGATTACCCATTTACAAATTAGCAAGTCCAAATGGATCGATACCTTAAATGTAACTAGAAGAGGATTACCCATTTACAAATTAGCAAGTACAAAGGGATCGATACCTTAAATGTAACTAGAAGAGGATTACCCATTTACAAATTAGCAAGTACAAAGGGATCGATACCTTATATGTAACTAGAAGAGGATTACCCATATACAAATTAGCAAGTACAAAGGGATCGATACCTTAAATGTAACTAGAAGAGGATTACCCATTTACAAATTAGCAAGTACAAAGGGATCGATACCTTCAATGTAACTAGAAGAGGATTACCCATTATCAAATTAGCAAGTCCAAATTGATCGATACCTTAAATGTAACTAGAAGAGGATTACCCATTTACAAATTAGCAAGTCCAAATGGATCGATACCTTATATGTAACTAGAAGAGGATTACCCATTTACAAATTAGCAAGTCCAAATGGATCGATACCTTAAATGTAACTAGAAGAGGATTACCCATTTACAAATTAGCAAGTACAAAGGGATCGATACCTTAAATGTAACTAGAAGAGGATTACCCATTTACAAATTAGCAAGAAAAAGGGATCGATACCTTCAATGTAACTAGAAGAGGATTACCCATTATCAAATTTGCAAGTCCAAATTGATCGATACCTTAAATGTAACTAGAAGAGGATTACCCATTTACAAATTAGCAAGTCCAAATGGATCGATACCTTCAATGTAACTAGAAGAGGATTACCCATTATCAAATTAGCAAGTACAAAGGGATCGATACCTTATATGTAACTAGAAGAGGATTACCCATTATCAAATTTGCAAGTCCAAATTGATCGATACCTTAAATGTAACTAGAAGAGGATTACCCATTTACAAATTAGCAAGTCCAAATGGATCGATACCTTCAATGTAACTAGAAGAGGATTACCCATTATCAAATTAGCAAGTACAAAGGGATCGATACCTTATATGTAACTAGAAGAGGATTACCCATTTACAAATTAGCAAGTCCAAATGGATCGATACCTTCAATGTAACTAGAAGAGGATTACCCATTTACAAATTAGCAAGTACAAAGGAATCGATACCTTATATGTAACTAGAAGAGGATTACCCATTTACAAATTAGCAAGTACAAAGGGATCGATACCTTAAATGTAACTAGAAGAGGATTACCCATTTACAAATTAGCAAGTACAAAGGGATCGATACCTTAAATGTAACTAGAAGAGGATTACCCATTTACAAATTAGCAAGTACAAAGGGATCGATACCTTATATGTAACTAGAAGAGGATTACCCATTTACAAATTAGCAAGTACAAAGGGATCGATACCTTAAATGTAACTAGAAGAGGATTACCCATTTACAAATTAGCAAGTACAAAGGGATCGATACCTTCAATGTAACTAGAAGAGGATTACCCATTATCAAATTAGCAAGTCCAAATTGATCGATACCTTAAATGTAACTAGAAGAGGATTACCCATTTACAAATTAGCAAGTCCAAATGGATCGATACCTTATATGTAACTAGAAGAGGATTACCCATTTACAAATTAGCAAGTCCAAATGGATCGATACCTTAAATGTAACTAGAAGAGGATTACCCATTTACAAATTAGCAAGTACAAAGGGATCGATACCTTAAATGTAACTAGAAGAGGATTACCCATTTACAAAGTAGCTAGTACAAAGGGATCGATACCTTCAATGTAACTAGAAGAGGATTACCCATTATCAAATTAGCAAGTTCAAATTGATCGATACCTTAAATGTAACTAGAAGAGGATTACCCATTTACAAATTAGCAAGTCCAAATGGATCGATACCTTAAATGTAACTAGAAGAGGATTACCCATTTACAAATTAGCAAGTACAAAGGGATCGATACCTTAAATGTTTCTAGAAGAGGATTACCCATTTACAAATTAGCAAGTCCAAATGGATCGATACCTTAAATGTAACTAGAAGAGGATTACCCATTTACAAATTAGCAAGTACAAAGGGATCGATACCTTAAATGTAACTAGAAGAGGATTACCCATTTACAACTTAGCAAGTACAAAGGGATCGATACCTTATATGTAACTAGAAGAGGATTACCCATTTACAAATTAGCAAGTACAAAGGGATCGATACCTTAAATGTAACTAGAAGAGGATTACCCATTTACAAATTAGCAAGTACAAAGGGATCGATACCTTCAATGTAACTAGAAGAGGATTACCCATTATCAAATTAGCAAGTCCAAATTGATCGATACCTTAAATGTAACTAGAAGAGGATTACCCATTTACAAATTAGCAAGTCCAAATGGATCGATACCTTATAAGTAACTAGAAGAGGATTACCCATTTACAAATTAGCAAGTACAAAGGGATCGATACCTTCAATGTAACTAGAAGAGGATTACCCATTATCAAATTAGCAAGTCCAAATGGATCGATACCTTAAATGTAACTAGAAGAGGATTACCCATTTACAAATTAGCAAGTACAAAGGGATCGATACCTTATATGTAACTAGAAGAGGATTACCCATTTACAAATTAGCAAGTACAAAGGGATCGATACCTTAAATGTAACTAGAAGAGGATTACCCATTTACAAATTAGCAAGTACAAAGGGATCGATACCTTCAATGTAACTAGAAGAGGATTACCCATTATCAAATTAGCAAGTCCAAATTGATCGATACCTTAAATGTAACTAGAAGAGGATTACCCATTTACAAATTAGCAATTCCAAATGGATCGATACCTTAAATGTAACTAGAAGAGGATTACCCATTTACAAATTAGCAAGTACAAAGGGATCGATACCTTAAATGTTACTAGAAGAGGATTACCCATTTACAAATTAGCAAGTACAAAGGGATCGATACCTTCAATGTAACTAGAAGAGGATTACCCATTATCAAATTAGCAAGTCCAAATTGATCGATACCTTATATGTAACTAGAAGAGGATTACCCATTTACAAATTAGCAAGTACAAAGGGATCGATACCTGCAATGTAACTAGAAGAGAATTACCCATTATCAAATTAGCAAGTCCAAATTGATCGATACCTTAAATGTAACTAGAAGAGGATTACCCATTTACAAATTAGCAAGTCCAATGGATCGATACCTTATATGTAACTAGAAGAGGATTACCCATTTACAAATTAGCAAGTACAAAGGGATCGATACCTTCAATGTAACTAGAAGAGGATTACCCATTATCAAATTAGCAAGTCCAAATGGATCGATACCTTAAATGTAACTAGAAGAGGATTACCCATTTACAAATTAGCATGTCCAAATGGATCGATACCTTATAAGTAACTAGAAGAGGATTACCCATTTACAAATTAGCAAGTACAAAGGGATCGATACCTTAAATGTAACTAGAAGTGGATAACCCATTATCAAATTAGCAAGTCCAAATGGATCGATACCTTAAATGTAACTAGAAGAGGATTACTCATTTACAAATTAGCAAGTACAAAGGGATCGATACCTTAAATGTTACTAGAAGAGGATTACCCATTTACAAATTAGCAAGTCCAAATGGATCGATACCTTAAATGTAACTAGAAGAGGATTACCCATTTACAAATTAGCAAGTACAAAGGGATCGATACCTTAAATGTAACTAGAAGAGGATTACCCATTTACAAATTAGCAAGTACAAAGGGATCGATACCTTATATGTAACTAGAAGAGGATTACCCATATACAAATTAGCAAGTACAAAGGGATCGATACCTTAAATGTAACTAGAAGAGGATTACCCATTTACAAATTAGCAAGTACAAAGGGATCGATACCTTAAATGTTACTAGAAGAGGATTACCCATTTACAAATTAGCAAGTCCAAATGGATCGATACCTTAAATGTAACTAGAAGAGGATTACTCATTTACAAATTAGCAAGTACAAAGGGATCGATACCTTAAATGTTACTAGAAGAGGATTACCCATTTACAAATTAGCAAGTCCAAATGGATCGATACCTTAAATGTAACTAGAAGAGGATTACCCATTTACATATTAGCAAGTACAAAGGGATCGATACCTTAAATGTAACTAGAAGAGGATTACCCATTTACAAATTAGCAAGTACAAAGGGATCGATACCTTATATGTAACTAGAAGAGGATTACCCATATACAAATTAGCAAGTACAAAGGGATCGATACCTTAAATGTAACTAGAAGAGGATTACCCATTTACAAATTAGCAAGTACAAAGGGATCGATACCTTAAATGTAACTAGAAGAGGATTACCCATTTACAAATTAGCAAGTACAAAGGGATCGATACCTTATATGTAACTAGAAGAGGATTACCCATATACAAATTAGCAAGTCCAAATGGATCGATACCTTAAATGTAACTAGAAGAGGATTACCCATTTACAAATTAGCAAGTACAAAGGGATCGATACCTTAAATGTAACTAGAAGAGGATTACCCATTTACAAATTAGCAAGTACAAAGGGATCGATACCTTATATGTAACTAGAAGAGGATTACCCATATACAAATTAGCAAGTACAAAGGGATCGATACCTTAAATGTAACTAGAAGAGGATTACCCATTTACAAATTAGCAAGTACAAAGGGATCGATACCTTCAATGTAACTAGAAGAGGATTACCCATTATCAAATTAGCAAGTCCAAATTGATCGATACCTTAAATGTAACTAGAAGAGGATTACCCATTTACAAATTAGCAAGTCCAAATGGATCGATACCTTATATGTAACTAGAAGAGGATTACCCATTTACAAATTAGCAAGTCCAAATGGATCGATACCTTAAATGTAACTAGAAGAGGATTACCCATTTACAAATTAGCAAGTACAAAGGGATCGATACCTTAAATGTAACTAGAAGAGGATTACCCATTTACAAATTAGCAAGAAAAAGGGATCGATACCTTCAATGTAACTAGAAGAGGATTACCCATTATCAAATTTGCAAGTCCAAATTGATCGATACCTTAAATGTAACTAGAAGAGGATTACCCATTTACAAATTAGCAAGTCCAAATGGATCGATACCTTCAATGTAACTAGAAGAGGATTACCCATTATCAAATTAGCAAGTCCAAATGGATCGATACCTTATAAGTAACTAGAAGAGGATTACCCATTTACAAATTAGCAAGTACAAAGGGATCGATACCTTCAATTTAACTAGAAGAGGATTACCCATTATCAAATTAGCAAGTCCAAATGGATCGATACCTAAAATGTAACTAGAAGAGGATTACCCATTTACAAATTAGCAAGTACAAAGGGATCGATACCTTATTTGTAACTAGAAGAGGATTACCCATTTACAAATTAGCAAGTACAAAGGGATCGATACCTTAAATGTAACTAGAAGAGGATTACCCATTTACAAATTAGCAAGTACAAAGGGATCGATACCTTCAATGTAACTAGAAGAGGATTACCCATTATCAAATTAGCAAGTCCAAATTGATCGATACCTTAAATGTAACTAGAAGAGGATTACCCATTTACAGATTAGCAAGTCCAAATGGATCGATACCTTAAATGTAACTAGAAGAGGATTACCCATTTACAAATTAGCAAGTACAAAGGGATCGATACCTTAAATGTTACTAGAAGAGGATTACCCATTTACAAATTAGCAAGTCCAAATGGATCGATACCTTAAATGTAACTAGAAGAGGATTACCCATTTACAAATTAGCAAGTACAAAGGGATCGATACCTTAAATGTTACTAGAAGAGGATTACCCATTTACAAATTAGCAAGTCCAAATGGATCGATACATTAAATGTAACTAGAAGAGGATTACCCATTTACAAATTAGCAAGTACAAAGGGATCGATACCTTAAATGTAACTAGAAGAGGATTACCCATTTACAAATTAGCAAGCACAAAGGGATCGATACCTTATATGTAACTAGAAGAGGATTACCCATTTACAAATTAGCAAGTACAAAGGGATCGATACCTTAAATGTAACTAGAAGAGGATTACCCATTTACAAAATAGCAAGTGTAAAGGATCGATACCTTATATGTAACTAGAAGAGGATTACCCATTTACAAATTAGCAAGTACAAATGGATCGATACCTTCAATGTAACTAGAAGAGGATTACCCATTATGAAATTAGCAAGTCCAAATTGATCGATACCTTAAATGTAACTAGAAGAGGATTACCCATTTACAAATTAGCAAGTCCAAATGGATCGATTCCTTATATGTAACTAGAAGAGGATTACCCATTTACAAATTAGCAAGTACAAAGGGATCGATACCTTCAATGTAACTAGAAGAGGATTACCCATTATCAAATTAGCAAGTCCAAATGGATCGATACCTTAAATGTAACTAGAAGAGGATTACCCATTTACAAATTAGCAAGTACAAAGGGATCGATACCTTAAATGTAACTAGAAGAGGATTACCCATTTACAAATTAGCAAGTACAAAGGGTATCGATACCTTATATGTAACTAGAAGAGGATTACCCATTTACAAATTAGCAAGTACAAAGGGATCGATACCTTAAATGTAACTAGAAGAGGATTACCCATTTACAAATTAGCAAGTACAAAGGGATCGATACCTTAAATGTAACTAGAAGAGGATTACCCATTTACAAATTAGCAAGTACAAAGGGATTGATACCTTAAATGTAACTAGAAGAGGATTACCCATTTACAAATTAGCAAGTACAAAGGGATCGATACCTTAAATGTAACTAGAAGAGGATTACCCATTTACAAATTAGCAAGTACAAAGGGATCGATACCTTCAATGTAACTAGAAGAGGATTACCCATTATCAAATTAGCAAGTCCAAATGGATCGATACCTAAAATGTAACTAGAAGAGGATTACCCATTATCAAATTAGCAAGTCCAAATGGATCGATACCTAAAATGTAACTAGAAGAGGATTACCCATTTACAGATTAGCAAGTCCAAATGGATCGATACCTTAAATGTAACTAGAAGAGGATTACCCATTTACAAATTAGCAAGTACAAAGGGATCGATACCTTAAATGTAACTAGAAGAGGATTACCCATTTACAAATTAGCAAGTCCAAATGGATCGATACCTTAAATGTAACTAGAAGAGGATTACCCATTTACAAATTAGCAAGTACAAAGGGATCGATACCTTAAATGTTACTAGAAGAGGATTACCCATTTACAAATTAGCAAGTCCAAATGGATCGATACATTAAATGTAACTAGAAGAGGATTACCCATTTACAAATTAGCAAGTACAAAGGGATCGATACCTTAAATGTAACTAGAAGAGGATTACCCATTTACAAATTAGCAAGCACAAAGGGATCGATACCTTATATGTAACTAGAAGAGGATTACCCATTTACAAATTAGCAAGTACAAAGGGATCGATACCTTAAATGTAACTAGAAGAGGATTACCCATTTACAAAATAGCAAGTGTAAAGGATCGATACCTTATATGTAACTAGAAGAGGATTACCCATTTACAAATTAGCAAGTCCAAATGGATCGATACCTTAAATGTAACTAGAAGAGGATTACCCATTTACAAAGTAGCAAGTACAAAGGGATCGATACCTTATATGTAACTAGAAGAGGATTACCCATTTACAAATTAGCAAGTACAAAGGGATCGATACCTTAAATGTTACTAGAAGAGGATTACCCATTTACAAATTAGCAAGTCCAAATGGATCGATACCTTAAATGTAACTAGAAGAGGATTACCCATTTACAAATTAGCAAGTACAAAGGGATCGATACCTTAAATGTTACTAGAAGAGGATTACCCATTTACAAATTAGCAAGTCCAAATGGATCGATACATTAAATGTAACTAGAAGAGGATTACCCATTTACAAATTAGCAAGTACAAAGGGATCGATACCTTAAATGTAACTAGAAGAGGATTACCCATTTACAAATTAGCAAGCACAAAGGGATCGATACCTTATATGTAACTAGAAGAGGATTACCCATTTACAAATTAGCAAGTACAAAGGGATCGATACCTTAAATGTAACTAGAAGAGGATTACCCATTTACAAAATAGCAAGTGTAAAGGATCGATACCTTATATGTAACTAGAAGAGGATTACCCATTTACAAATTAGCAAGTCCAAATGGATCGATACCTTAAATGTAACTAGAAGAGGATTACCCATTTACAAAGTAGCAAGTACAAAGGGATCGATACCTTATATGTAACTAGAAGAGGATTACCCATTTACAAATTAGCAAGTACAAAGGGATCGATACCTTAAATGTTACTAGAAGAGGATTACCCATTTACAAATTAGCAAGTCCAAATGGATCGATACCTTAAATGTAACTAGAAGAGGATTACCCATTTACAAATTAGCAAGTACAAAGGGATCGATACCTTAAATGTAACTAGAAGAGGATTACCCATTTACAAATTAGCAAGTCCAAATGGATCGATACATTAAATGTAACTAGAAGAGGATTACCCATTTACAAATTAGCAAGTACAAAGGGATCGATACCTTAAATGTAACTAGAAGAGGATTACCCATTTACAAATTAGCAAGTACAAAGGGATCGATACCTTATATGTAACTAGAAGAGGATTACCCATTTACAAATTAGCAAGTACAAAGGGATCGATACCTTAAATGTAACTAGAAGAGGATTACCCATTTACAAAATAGCAAGTGTAAAGGATCGATACCTTATATGTAACTAGAAGAGGATTACCCATTTACAAATTAGCAAGTCCAAATGGATCGATACCTTAAATGTAAATAGAAGTGGATTACCCATTATCAAATTAGCAAGTCCAAATGGATCGATACCTTAAATGTAACTAGAAGAGGATTACCCATTTACAAATTAGCAAGTACAAAGGGATCGATACCTTAAATGTAACTAGAAGAGGATTACCCATTTACAAATTAGCAAGTACAAAGGGATCGATACCTTCAATGTAACTAGAAGAGGATTACCCATTATCAAAATAGCAAGTCCAAATTGATCGATACCTTAAATGTAACTTGAAGAGGATTACCCATTTACAAATTAGCAAGTATAAAGGGATCGATACCTTATATGTAACTAGAAGAGGATTACCCATTTACAAATTAGCAAGTCCAAATGGATCGATACCTTAAATGTAACTAGAAGAGGATTACCAATTTACAAATTAGCAAGTACAAAGGGATCGATACCTTATATGTAACTAGAAGAGGATTACCCATTTACAAATTAACAAGTACAAAGGGATCGATACCTTAAATGTAACTAGAAGAGGATTACCCATTTACAAATTAGCAAGTACAAAGGGATCGATACCTTATATGTAACTAGAAGAGGATTACCCATTTACAAATTAGCAAGTACAAAGGGATCGATACCTTAAATGTAACTAGAAGAGGATTACCCATTTACAAATTAGCAAGTACAAAGGGATCGATACCTTCAATGTAACTAGAAGAGGATTACCCATTATCAAATTAGCAAGTCCAAATTGATCGATACCTTAAATGTAACTAGAAGAGGATTACCCATTTACAAATTAGCAAGTCCAAATGGATCGATACCTTATATGTAACTAGAAGAGGATTACCCATTTACAAATTAGCAAGTCCAAATGGATCGATACCTTAAATGTAACTAGAAGAGGATTACCCATTTACAAATTAGCAAGTACAAAGGGATCGATACCTTAAATGTAACTAGAAGAGGATTACCCATTTACAAATTAGCAAGTACAAAGGGATCGATACCTTCAATGTAACTAGAAGAGGATTACCCATTATCAAATTAGCAAGTCCAAATTGATCGATACCTTAAATGTAACTAGAAGAGGATTACCCATTTACAAATTAGCAAGTCCAAATGGATCGATACCTTAAATGTAACTAGAAGAGGATTACCCATTTACAAATTAGCAAGTACAAAGGGATCGATACCTTAAATGTTACTAGAAGAGGATTACCCATTTACAAATTAGCAAGTCCAAATGGATCGATACCTTAAATGTAACTAGAAGAGGATTACCCATTTACAAATTAGTAAGTACAAAGGGATCGATACCTTAAATGTAACTAGAAGAGGATTACCCATTTACAAATTAGCAAGTACAAAGGGATCGATACCTTCAATGTAACTAGAAGAGGATTACCCATTTACAAATTAGCAAGTACAAAGGGATCGATACCTTCAATGTAACTAGAAGAGGATTACCCATTATCAAATTAGCAAGTCCAAATTGATCGATACCTTAAATGTAACTAGAAGAGGATTACCCATTTACAAATTAGCAAGTCCAAATGGACCGATACCTTATAAGTAACTAGAAGAGGATTACCCATTTACAAATTAGCAAGTACAAAGGGATCGATACCTTCAATGTAACTAGAAGAGGATTACCCATTATCAAATTAGCAAGTCCAAATGGATCGATACCTTAAATGTAACTAGAAGAGGATTACCCATTTACAAATTAGCAAGTACAAAGGGATCGATACCTTATATGTAACTAGAAGAGGATTACCCATTTACAAATTAGCAAGTACAAAGGGATCGATACCTTAAATATAACTAGAAGAGGATTACCCATTTACAAATTAGCAAGTACAAAGGGATCGATACCTTCAATGTCACTAGAAGAGGATTACCCATTATCAAATTAGCAAGTCCAAATTGAACGATACCTTAAATGTTACTAGAAGAGGATTACCCATTTACAAATTAGCAAGTCCAAATGGATCGATACCTTAAATGTAACTAGAAGAGGATTACCCATTTACAAATTAGCAAGTACAAAGGGATCGATACCTTAAATGTTACTAGAAGAGGATTACCCATTTACAAATTAGCAAGTCCAAATGGATCGATACCTTAAATGTAACTAGAAGGGGATTACCCATTTACAAATTAGCAAGTACAAAGGGATCGATACCTTAAATGTAACTAGAAGAGGATTACCCATTATCAAATTAGCAAGTCCAAATTGATCGATACCTTATATGTAACTAGAAGAGGATTACCCATTTACAAAATAGCAAGTATAAAGGGATCGATACCTTATATGTAACTAGAAGAGGATTACCCATTTACAAATTAGCAAGTCCAAATGGATCGATACCTTAAATGTAACTAGAAGAGGATTACCCATTTACAAATTAGCAAGTACAAAGGGATCGATACCTTAAATGTAACTAGAAGGGGATTACCCATTTACAAATTAGCAAGTACAAAGGGATCGATACCTTATATGTAACTAGAAGAGGATTACCCATTTACAAATTAGCAAGTCCAAATGGATCGATACCTTATATGTAACTAGAAGAGGATTACCCATTTACAAATTAGCAAGTCCAAATGGATCGATACCTTATATGTAACTAGAAGAGGATTACCCATTTACAAATTAGCAAGTACAAAGGGATCGATACCTTCAATGTAACTAGAAGAGGATTACCCATTATCAAATTAGCAAGTCCAAATTGATCGATACCTTAAATGTAACTAGAAGAGGATTACCCATTTACAAATTAGCAAGTCCAAATGGATCGATACCTTAAATGTAACTAGAAGAGGATTACCCATTTACAAATTAGCAAGTACAAAGGGATCGATACTTTAAGTGTAACTAGAAGAGGATTACCCATTTTCAAATTAGCAAGTCCAAATGGATCGATACCTTAAATGTAACTAGAAGAGGATTACCCATTTACAAATTAGCAAGTACAAAGGGATCGATACCTTATATGTAACTAGAAGAGGATTACCCATTTACAAATTAGCAAGTACAAAGGGATCGATACCTTAAATGTAACTAGAAGAGGATTACCCATTTACAAATTAGCAAGTACAAAGGGATCGATACCTTCAATGTAACTAGAAGAGGATTACCCATTATCAAATTAGTAAGTCCAAATTGATCGATACCTTAAATGTAACTAGAAGAGGATTACCCATTTACAAATTAGCAAGTCCAAATGGATCGATACCTTATATGTAACTAGAAGAGGATTACCCATTTACAAATTAGTAAGTACAAAGGGATCGATACCTTCAATGTAACTAGAAGAGGATTACCCATTATCAAATTAGCAAGTCCAAATTGATCGATACCTTAAATGTAACTAGAAGAGGATTACCCATTTACAAATTAGCAAGTCCAAATGGATCGATACCTTATAAGTAACTAGAAGAGGATTACCCATTTACAAATTAGCAAGTCCAAATGGATCGATACCTTATATGTAACTAGAAGAGGATTACCCATTTACAAATTAGCAAGTCCAAATGGATCGATACCTTATATGTAACTAGAAGAGGATTACCCATTTACAAATTAGCAAGTACAAAGGGATCGATACCTTCAATGTAACTAGAAGAGGATTACCCATTATCAAATTAGCAAGTCCAAATTGATCGATACCTTAAATGTAACTAGAAGAGGATTACCCATTTACAAATTAGCAAGTCCAAATGGATCGATACCTTATATGTAACTAGAAGAGGATTACCCATTTACAAATTAGCAAGTACAAAGGGATCGATACCTTCAATGTAACTAGAAGAGGATTACCCATTATCAAATTAGCAAGTCCAAATTGATCGATACCTTAAATGTAACTAGAAGAGGATTACCCATTTACAAATTAGCAAGTCCAAATGGATCGATTCCTTATATGTAACTAGAAGAGAATTACCCATTTACAAATTAGCAAGTACAAAGGGATCGATACCTTCAATGTAACTAGAAGAGGATTACCCATTATCAAATTAGCAAGTCCAAATGGATCGATACCTTAAATGTAACTAAAAGAGGATTAGCCATTTACAAATTAGCAAGTACAAAGGGATCGATACCTTAAATGTAACTAGAAGAGGATTACCCATTTACAAATTAGCAAGTACAAAGGGTATCGATACCTTATATGTAACTAGAAGAGGATTACCCATTTACAAATTTGCAAGTACAAAGGGATCGATACCTTAAATGTAACTAGAAGAGGATTACCCATTTACAAATTAGCAAGTACAAAGGGATCGATACCTTCAATGTAACTAGAAGAGGATTACCCATTATCAAATTAGCAAGTCAAAATTGATCGATACCTTAAATGTAACTAGAAGAGGATTACCCATTTACAAATTAGCAAGTCCAAATGGATCGATACCTTATATGTAACTAGAAGAGGATTACCTATTTACAAATTAGCAAGTACAAAGGGATCGATACCTTCAATGTAACTAGAAGAGGATTACCCATTATCAAATTAGCAAGTCCAAATTGATCGACACCTGAAATGTAACTAGAAGAGGATTACCCATTTACAAATTAGCAAGTACAAAGGGATCGATACCTTAAATGTAAATAGAAGTGGATTACCCATTATCAAATTAGCAAGTCCAAATGGATCGATACCTTAAATGTAACTAGAAGAGGATTACCCATTTACAAATTAGCAAGTACAAAGGGATCGATACCTTAAATGTAACTAGAAGAGGATTACCCATTTACAAATTAGCAAGTACAAAGGGATCGATACCTTCAATGTAACTAGAAGAGGATTACCCATTTACAAATTAGCAAGTACAAAGGGATCGATACCTTCAATGTAACTAGAAGAGGATTACCCATTATCAAATTAGCAAGTCCAAATTGATCGATACCTTATATGTAACTAGAAGAGGATTACCCATTTACAAATTAGCAAGTACAAAGGGATCGATACCTTAAATGTAACTAGAAGTGGATTACCCATTATCAAATTAGCAAGTCCAAATGGATCGATACCTTAAATGTAACTAGAAGAGGATTACCCATTTACAAATTAGCAAGTACAAAGGGATCGATACCTTAAATGTAACTAGAAGAGCATTACCCATTTACAAATTAGCAAGTACAAAGGGATCGATACCTTCAATGTAACTAGAAGAGGATTGCCCATTTACAAATTAGCAAGTACAAAGGGATCGATACCTTCAATGTAACTAGAAGAGGATTACCCATTATCAAATTAGCAAGTCCAAATTGATCGATACCTTAAATGTAACTAGAAGAGGATTACCCATTTACAAATTAGCAAGTCCAAATGGATCGATACCTTATATGTAACTAGAAGAGGATTACCCATTTACAAATTAGCAAGTACAAAGGGATCGATACCTTAAATGTAACTAGAAGAGGATTACCCATTATCAAATTAGCAAGTACAAAGGGATCGATACCTTCAATGTAACTAGAAGAGGATTACCCATTATCAAATTAGCAAGTCCAAATTGATCGATACCTTAAATGTAACTAGAAGAGGATTACCCATTTACAAATTAGCAAGTCCAAATGGATCGATACCTTAAATGTAACTAGAAGAGGATTACCCATTTACAAATTAGCAAGTACAAAGGGATCGATACCTTAAATGTAACTAGAAGAGGATTACCCATTTACAAATTAGCAAGTCCAAATGGATCGATACCTTATATGTAATTAGAAGAGGATTACCCATTTACAAATTAGCAAGTACAAAGGGATCGATACCTTAAATGTAACTAGAAGAGGATTACCCATTTACAAATTAGCAAGTACAAAGGGATCGATACCTTCAATGTAACTAGAAGAGGATTACCCATTATCAAATTAGCAAGTCCAAATTGATCGATACCTTAAATGTAACTAGAAGAGGATTACCCATTTACAAATTAGCAAGTCCAAATGGATCGATACCTTATAAGTAACTAGAAGAGGATTACCCATTTACAAATTAGCAAGTCCAAATGGATCGATACCTTATATGTAACTAGAAGAGGATTACCCATTTACAAATTAGCAAGTCCAAATGGATCGATACCTTATATGTAATTAGAAGAGGATTACCCATTTACAAATTAGCAAGTACAAAGGGATCGATACCTTAAATGTAACTAGAAGAGGATTACCCATTTACAAATTAGCAAGTACAAAGGGATCGATACCTTCAATGTAACTAGAAGAGGATTACCCATTATCAAATTAGCAAGTCCAAATTGATCGATACCTTAAATGTAACTAGAAGAGGATTACCCATTTACAAATTAGCAAGTCCAAATGGATCGATACCTTAAATGTAACTAGAAGAGGATTACCCATTTACAAATTAGCAAGTACAAAGGGATCGATACCTTAAATGTTACTAGAAGAGGATTACCCATTTACAAATTAGCAAGTACAAAGGGATCGATACCTTCAATGTAACTAGAAGAGGATTACCCATTATCAAATTAGCAAGTCCAAATTGATCGATACCTTATATGTAACTAGAAGAGGATTACCCATTTACAAATTAGCAAGTACAAAGGGATCGATACCTTAAATGTAACTAGAAGAGGATTACCCATTTACAAATTAGCAAGTACAAAGGGATCGATACCTTATATGTAACTAGAAGAGGATTACCCATATACAAATTAGCAAGTCCAAATGGATCGATACCTTAAATGTAACTAGAAGAGGATTACCCATTTACAAATTAGCAAGTACAAAGGGATCGATACCTTAAATGTAACTAGAAGAGGATTACCCATTTACAAATTAGCAAGTACAAAGGGATCGATACCTTATATGTAACTAGAAGAGGATTACCCATATACAAATTAGCAAGTACAAAGGGATCGATACCTTAAATGTAACTAGAAGAGGATTACCCATTTACAAATTAGCAAGTACAAAGGGATCGATACCTTCAATGTAACTAGAAGAGGATTACCCATTATCAAATTAGCAAGTCCAAATTGATCGATACCTTAAATGTAACTAGAAGAGGATTACCCATTTACAAATTAGCAAGTCCAAATGGATCGATACCTTATATGTAACTAGAAGAGGATTACCCATTTACAAATTAGCAAGTCCAAATGGATCGATACCTTAAATGTAACTAGAAGAGGATTACCCATTTACAAATTAGCAAGTACAAAGGGATCGATACCTTAAATGTAACTAGAAGAGGATTACCCATTTACAAATTAGCAAGAAAAAGGGATCGATACCTTCAATGTAACTAGAAGAGGATTACCCATTATCAAATTTGCAAGTCCAAATTGATCGATACCTTAAATGTAACTAGAAGAGGATTACCCATTTACAAATTAGCAAGTCCAAATGGATCGATACCTTCAATGTAACTAGAAGAGGATTACCCATTATCAAATTAGCAAGTCCAAATGGATCGATACCTTATAAGTAACTAGAAGAGGATTACCCATTTACAAATTAGCAAGTACAAAGGGATCGATACCTTCAATGTAACTAGAAGAGGATTACCCATTATCAAATTAGCAAGTCCAAATGGATCGATACCTAAAATGTAACTAGAAGAGGATTACCCATTTACAAATTAGCAAGTACAAAGGGATCGATGCCTTATATGTAACTAGAAGAGGATTACCCATTTACAAATTAGCAAGTACAAAGGGATCGATACCTTAAATGTAACTAGAAGAGGATTACCCATTTACAAATTAGCAAGTACAAAGGGATCGATACCTTCAATGTAACTAGAAGAGGATTACCCATTATCAAATTAGCAAGTCCAAATTGATCGATACCTTAAATGTAACTAGAAGAGGATTACCCATTTACAGATTAGCAAGTCCAAATGGATCGATACCTTAAATGTAACTAGAAGAGGATTACCCATTTACAAATTAGCAAGTACAAAGGGATCGATACCTTAAATGTTACTAGAAGAGGATTACCCATTTACAAATTAGCAAGTCCAAATGGATCGATACCTTAAATGTAACTAGAAGAGGATTACCCATTTACAAATTAGCAAGTACAAAGGGATCGATACCTTAAATGTTACTAGAAGAGGATTACCCATTTACAAATTAGCAAGTCCAAATGGATCGATACATTAAATGTAACTAGAAGAGGATTACCCATTTACAAATTAGCAAGTACAAAGGGATCGATACCTTAAATGTAACTAGAAGAGGATTACCCATTTACAAATTAGCAAGCACAAAGGGATCGATACCTTATATGTAACTAGAAGAGGATTACCCATTTACAAATTAGCAAGTACAAAGGGATCGATACCTTAAATGTAACTAGAAGAGGATTACCCATTTACAAAATAGCAAGTGTAAAGGATCGATACCTTATATGTAACTAGAAGAGGATTACCCATTTACAAATTAGCAAGTCCAAATGGATCGATACCTTAAATGTAACTAGAAGAGGATTACCCATTTACAAAGTAGCAAGTACAAAGGGATCGATACCTTATATGTAACTAGAAGAGGATTACCCATTTACAAATTAGCAAGTACAAAGGGATCGATACCTTAAATGTTACTAGAAGAGGATTACCCATTTACAAATTAGCAAGTCCAAATGGATCGATACCTTAAATGTAACTAGAAGAGGATTACCCATTTACAAATTAGCAAGTACAAAGGGATCGATACCTTAAATGTTACTAGAAGAGGATTACCCATTTACAAATTAGCAAGTCCAAATGGATCGATACATTAAATGTAACTAGAAGAGGATTACCCATTTACAAATTAGCAAGTACAAAGGGATCGATACCTTAAATGTAACTAGAAGAGGATTACCCATTTACAAATTAGCAAGTACAAAGGGATCGATACCTTATATGTAACTAGAAGAGGATTACCCATTTACAAATTAGCAAGTACAAAGGGATCGATACCTTAAATGTAACTAGAAGAGGATTACCCATTTACAAAATAGCAAGTGTAAAGGATCGATACCTTATATGTAACTAGAAGAGGATTACCCATTTACAAATTAGCAAGTCCAAATGGATCGATACCTTAAATGTAACTAGAAGAGGATTACCCATTTACAAATTAGCAAGTACAAAGGGATCGATACCTTATATGTAACTAGAAGAGGATTACCCATTTACAAATTAGCAAGTACAAAGGGATCGATACCTTAAATGTAACTAGAAGAGGATTACCCATTTACAAATTAGCAAGTACAAAGGGATCGATACCTTCAATGTAACTAGAAGAGGATTACCCATTATCAAATTAGCAAGTCCAAATTGATCGATACCTTAAATGTAACTAGAAGAGGATTACCCATTTACAAATTAGCAAGTCCAAATGGATCGATACCTTATATGTAACTAGAAGAGGATTACCCATTTACAAATTAGCAAGTCCAAATGGATCGATACCTTAAATGTAACTAGAAGAGGATTACCCATTTACAAATTAGCAAGTACAAAGGGATCGGTACCTTAAATGTAACTAGAAGAGGATTACCCATTTACAAAGTAGCAAGTACAAAGGGATCGATACCTTCAATGTAACTAGAAGAGGATTACCCATTATCAAATTAGCAAGTTCAAATTGATCGATACCTTAAATGTAACTAGAAGAGGATTACCCATTTACAAATTAGCAAGTCCAAATGGATCGATACCTTAAATGTAACTAGAAGAGGATTACCCATTTACAAATTAGCAAGTACAAAGGGATCGATACCTTAAATGTTTCTAGAAGAGGATTACCCATTTACAAATTAGCAAGTCCAAATGGATCGATACCTTAAATGTAACTAGAAGAGGATTACCCATTTACAAATTAGCAAGTACAAAGGGATCGATACCTTAAATGTAACTAGAAGAGGATTACCCATTTACAACTTACCAAGTACAAAGGGATCGATACCTTATATGTAACTAGAAGAGGATTACCCATTTACAAATTAGCAAGTACAAAGGGATCGATACCTTAAATGTAACTAGAAGAGGATTACCCATTTACAAATTAGCAAGTACAAAGGGATCGATACCTTCAATGTAACTAGAAGAGGATTACCCATTATCAAATTAGCAAGTCCAAATTGATCGATACCTTAAATGTAACTAGAAGAGGATTACCCATTTACAAATTAGCAAGTCCAAATGGATCGATACCTTATAAGTAACTAGAAGAGGATTACCCATTTACAAATTAGCAAGTACAAAGGGATCGATACCTTCTATGTAACTAGAAGAGGATTACCCATTATCAAATTAGCAAGTCCAAATGGATCGATACCTTAAATGTAACTAGAAGAGGATTACCCATTTACAAATTAGCAAGTACAAAGGGATCGATACCTTATATGTAACTAGAAGAGGATTACCCATTTACAAATTAGCAAGTACAAAGGGATCGATACCTTAAATGTAACTAGAAGAGGATTACCCATTTACAAATTAGCAAGTACAAAGGGATCGATACCTTCAATGTAACTAGAAGAGGATTACCCATTATCAAATTAGCAAGTCCAAATTGATCGATACCTTAAATGTAACTAGAAGAGGATTACCCATTTACAAATTAGCAAGTCCAAAGGGATCGATACCTTAAATGTAACTAGAAGAGGATTACCCATTTACAAATTAGCAAGTACAAAGGGATCGATACCTTAAATGTTACTAGAAGAGGATTACCCATTTACAAATTAGCAAGTACAAAGGGATCGATACCTTAAATGTAACTAGAAGAGGATTACCCATTATCAAATTAGCAAGTCCAAATTGATCGATACCTTATATGTAACTAGAAGAGGATTACCCATTTACAAATTAGCAAGTACAAAGGGATCGATACCTGCAATGTAACTAGAAGAGAATTACCCATTATCAAATTAGCAAGTCCAAATTGATCGATACCTTAAATGTAACTAGAAGAGGATTACCCATTTACAAATTAGCAAGTCCAATGGATCGATACCTTATATGTAACTAGAAGAGGATTACCCATTTACAAATTAGCAAGTACAAAGGGTTCGATACCTTCAATGTAACTAGAAGAGGATTACCCATTATCAAATTAGCAAGTCCAAATGGATCGATACCTTAAATGTAACTAGAAGAGGATTACCCATTTACAAATTAGCATGTCCAAATGGATCGATACCTTATAAGTAACTAGAAGAGGATTACCCATTTACAAATTAGCAAGTACAAAGGGATCGATACCTTAAATGTAACTAGAAGTGGATAACCCATTATCAAATTAGCAAGTCCAAATGGATCGATACCTTAAATGTAACTAGAAGAGGATTACTCATTTACAAATTAGCAAGTACAAAGGGATCGATACCTTAAATGTTACTAGAAGAGGATTACCCATTTACAAATTAGCAAGTCCAAATGGATCGATACCTTAAATGTAACTAGAAGAGGATTACCCATTTACAAATTAGCAAGTACAAAGGGATCGATACCTTAAATGTAACTAGAAGAGGATTACCCATTTACAAATTAGCAAGTACAAAGGGATCGATACCTTAAATGTAACTAGAAGAGGATTACCCATATACAAATTAGCAAGTACAAAGGGATCGATACCTTAAATGTAACTAGAAGAGGATTACCCATTTACAAATTAGCAAGTACAAAGGGATCGATACCTTCAATGTAACTAGAAGAGGATTACCCATTATCAAATTAGCAAGTCCAAATTGATCGATACCTTAAATGTAACTAGAAGAGGATTACCCATTTACAAATTAGCAAGTCCAAATGGATCGATACCTTATATGTAACTAGAAGAGGATTACCCATTTACAAATTAGCAAGTCCAAATGGATCGATACCTTAAATGTAACTAGAAGAGGATTACCCATTTACAAATTAGCAAGTACAAAGGGATCGATACCTTAAATGTAACTAGAAGAGGATTACCCATTTACAAATTAGCAAGAAAAAGGGATCGATACCTTCAATGTAACTAGAAGAGGATTACCCATTATCAAATTTGCAAGTCCAAATTGATCGATACCTTAAATGTAACTAGAAGAGGATTACCCATTTACAAATTAGCAAGTCCAAATGGATCGATACCTTCAATGTAACTAGAAGAGGATTACCCATTATCAAATTAGCAAGTACAAAGGGATCGATACCTTATATGTAACTAGAAGAGGATTACCCATTATCAAATTTGCAAGTCCAAATTGATCGATACCTTAAATGTAACTAGAAGAGGATTACCCATTTACAAATTAGCAAGTCCAAATGGATCGATACCTTCAATGTAACTAGAAGAGGATTACCCATTATCAAATTAGCAAGTACAAAGGGATCGATACCTTATATGTAACTAGAAGAGGATTACCCATTTACAAATTAGCAAGTCCAAATGGATCGATACCTTCAATGTAACTAGAAGAGGATTACCCATTTACAAATTAGCAAGTACAAAGGAATCGATACCTTATATGTAACTAGAAGAGGATTACCCATTTACAAATTAGCAAGTACAAAGGGATCGATACCTTAAATGTAACTAGAAGAGGATTACCCATTTACAAATTAGCAAGTACAAAGGGATCGATACCTTAAATGTAACTAGAAGAGGATTACCCATTTACAAATTAGCAAGTACAAAGGGATCGATACCTTATATGTAACTAGAAGAGGATTACCCATTTACAAATTAGCAAGTACAAAGGGATCGATACCTTAAATGTAACTAGAAGAGGATTACCCATTTACAAATTAGCAAGTACAAAGGGATCGATACCTTCAATGTAACTAGAAGAGGATTACCCATTATCAAATTAGCAAGTCCAAATTGATCGATACCTTAAATGTAACTAGAAGAGGATTACCCATTTACAAATTAGCAAGTCCAAATGGATCGATACCTTATATGTAACTAGAAGAGGATTACCCATTTACAAATTAGCAAGTCCAAATGGATCGATACCTTAAATGTAACTAGAAGAGGATTACCCATTTACAAATTAGCAAGTACAAAGGGATCGATACCTTAAATGTAACTAGAAGAGGATTACCCATTTACAAAGTAGCTAGTACAAAGGGATCGATACCTTCAATGTAACTAGAAGAGGATTACCCATTATCAAATTAGCAAGTTCAAATTGATCGATACCTTAAATGTAACTAGAAGAGGATTACCCATTTACAAATTAGCAAGTCCAAATGGATCGATACCTTAAATGTAACTAGAAGAGGATTACCCATTTACAAATTAGCAAGTACAAAGGGATCGATACCTTAAATGTTTCTAGAAGAGGATTACCCATTTACAAATTAGCAAGTCCAAATGGATCGATACCTTAAATGTAACTAGAAGAGGATTACCCATTTACAAATTAGCAAGTACAAAGGGATCGATACCTTAAATGTAACTAGAAGAGGATTACCCATTTACAACTTAGCAAGTACAAAGGGATCGATACCTTATATGTAACTAGAAGAGGATTACCCATTTACAAATTAGCAAGTACAAAGGGATCGATACCTTAAATGTAACTAGAAGAGGATTACCCATTTACAAATTAGCAAGTACAAAGGGATCGATACCTTCAATGTAACTAGAAGAGGATTACCCATTATCAAATTAGCAAGTCCAAATTGATCGATACCTTAAATGTAACTAGAAGAGGATTACCCATTTACAAATTAGCAAGTCCAAATGGATCGATACCTTATAAGTAACTAGAAGAGGATTACCCATTTACAAATTAGCAAGTACAAAGGGATCGATACCTTCAATGTAACTAGAAGAGGATTACCCATTATCAAATTAGCAAGTCCAAATGGATCGATACCTTAAATGTAACTAGAAGAGGATTACCCATTTACAAATTAGCAAGTACAAAGGGATCGATACCTTATATGTAACTAGAAGAGGATTACCCATTTACAAATTAGCAAGTACAAAGGGATCGATACCTTAAATGTAACTAGAAGAGGATTACCCATTTACAAATTAGCAAGTACAAAGGGATCGATACCTTCAATGTAACTAGAAGAGGATTACCCATTATCAAATTAGCAAGTCCAAATTGATCGATACCTTAAATGTAACTAGAAGAGGATTACCCATTTACAAATTAGCAATTCCAAATGGATCGATACCTTAAATGTAACTAGAAGAGGATTACCCATTTACAAATTAGCAAGTACAAAGGGATCGATACCTTAAATGTTACTAGAAGAGGATTACCCATTTACAAATTAGCAAGTACAAAGGGATCGATACCTTCAATGTAACTAGAAGAGGATTACCCATTATCAAATTAGCAAGTCCAAATTGATCGATACCTTATATGTAACTAGAAGAGGATTACCCATTTACAAATTAGCAAGTACAAAGGGATCGATACCTGCAATGTAACTAGAAGAGAATTACCCATTATCAAATTAGCAAGTCCAAATTGATCGATACCTTAAATGTAACTAGAAGAGGATTACCCATTTACAAATTAGCAAGTCCAATGGATCGATACCTTATATGTAACTAGAAGAGGATTACCCATTTACAAATTAGCAAGTACAAAGGGTTCGATACCTTCAATGTAACTAGAAGAGGATTACCCATTATCAAATTAGCAAGTCCAAATGGATCGATACCTTAAATGTAACTAGAAGAGGATTACCCATTTACAAATTAGCATGTCCAAATGGATCGATACCTTATAAGTAACTAGAAGAGGATTACCCATTTACAAATTAGCAAGTACAAAGGGATCGATACCTTAAATGTAACTAGAAGTGGATAACCCATTATCAAATTAGCAAGTCCAAATGGATCGATACCTTAAATGTAACTAGAAGAGGATTACTCATTTACAAATTAGCAAGTACAAAGGGATCGATACCTTAAATGTAACTAGAAGAGGATTACCCATTTACAAATTAGCAAGTACAAAGGGATCGATACCTTATATGTAACTAGAAGAGGATTACCCATATACAAATTAGCAAGTACAAAGGGATCGATACCTTAAATGTAACTAGAAGAGGATTACCCATTTACAAATTAGCAAGTACAAAGGGATCGATACCTTAAATGTTACTAGAAGAGGATTACCCATTTACAAATTAGCAAGTCCAAATGGATCGATACCTTAAATGTAACTAGAAGAGGATTACTCATTTACAAATTAGCAAGTACAAAGGGATCGATACCTTAAATGTTACTAGAAGAGGATTACCCATTTACAAATTAGCAAGTCCAAATGGATCGATACCTTAAATGTAACTAGAAGAGGATTACCCATTTACATATTAGCAAGTACAAAGGGATCGATACCTTAAATGTAACTAGAAGAGGATTACCCATTTACAAATTAGCAAGTACAAAGGGATCGATACCTTATATGTAACTAGAAGAGGATTACCCATATACAAATTAGCAAGTACAAAGGGATCGATACCTTAAATGTAACTAGAAGAGGATTACCCATTTACAAATTAGCAAGTACAAAGGGATCGATACCTTAAATGTAACTAGAAGAGGATTACCCATTTACAAATTAGCAAGTACAAAGGGATCGATACCTTATATGTAACTAGAAGAGGATTACCCATATACAAATTAGCAAGTCCAAATGGATCGATACCTTAAATGTAACTAGAAGAGGATTACCCATTTACAAATTAGCAAGTACAAAGGGATCGATACCTTAAATGTAACTAGAAGAGGATTACCCATTTACAAATTAGCAAGTACAAAGGGATCGATACCTTATATGTAACTAGAAGAGGATTACCCATATACAAATTAGCAAGTACAAAGGGATCGATACCTTAAATGTAACTAGAAGAGGATTACCCATTTACAAATTAGCAAGTACAAAGGGATCGATACCTTCAATGTAACTAGAAGAGGATTACCCATTATCAAATTAGCAAGTCCAAATTGATCGATACCTTAAATGTAACTAGAAGAGGATTACCCATTTACAAATTAGCAAGTCCAAATGGATCGATACCTTATATGTAACTAGAAGAGGATTACCCATTTACAAATTAGCAAGTCCAAATGGATCGATACCTTAAATGTAACTAGAAGAGGATTACCCATTTACAAATTAGCAAGTACAAAGGGATCGATACCTTAAATGTAACTAGAAGAGGATTACCCATTTACAAATTAGCAAGAAAAAGGGATCGATACCTTCAATGTAACTAGAAGAGGATTACCCATTATCAAATTTGCAAGTCCAAATTGATCGATACTTAAATGTAACTAGAAGAGGATTACCCATTTACAAATTAGCAAGTCCAAATGGATCGATACCTTCAATGTAACTAGAAGAGGATTACCCATTATCAAATTAGCAAGTCCAAATGGATCGATACCTTATAAGTAACTAGAAGAGGATTACCCATTTACAAATTAGCAAGTACAAAGGGATCGATACCTTCAATGTAACTAGAAGAGGATTACCCATTATCAAATTAGCAAGTCCAAATGGATCGATACCTAAAATGTAACTAGAAGAGGATTACCCATTTACAAATTAACAAGTACAAAGGGATCGATACCTTATATGTAACTAGAAGAGGATTACCCATTTACAAATTAGCAAGTACAAAGGGATCGATACCTTAAATGTAACTAGAAGAGGATTACCCATTTACAAATTAGCAAGTACAAAGGGATCGATACCTTCAATGTAACTAGAAGAGGATTACCCATTATCAAATTAGCAAGTCCAAATTGATCGATACCTTAAATGTAACTAGAAGAGGATTACCCATTTACAGATTAGCAAGTCCAAATGGATCGATACCTTAAATGTAACTAGAAGAGGATTACCCATTTACAAATTAGCAAGTACAAAGGGATCGATACCTTAAATGTTACTAGAAGAGGATTACCCATTTACAAATTAGCAAGTCCAAATGGATCGATACCTTAAATGTAACTAGAAGAGGATTACCCATTTACAAATTAGCAAGTACAAAGGGATCGATACCTTAAATGTTACTAGAAGAGGATTACCCATTTACAAATTAGCAAGTCCAAATGGATCGATACATTAAATGTAACTAGAAGAGGATTACCCATTTACAAATTAGCAAGTACAAAGGGATCGATACCTTAAATGTAACTAGAAGAGGATTACCCATTTACAAATTAGCAAGCACAAAGGGATCGATACCTTATATGTAACTAGAAGAGGATTACCCATTTACAAATTAGCAAGTACAAAGGGATCGATACCTTAAATGTAACTAGAAGAGGATTACCCATTTACAAAATAGCAAGTGTAAAGGATCGATACCTTATATGTAACTAGAAGAGGATTACCCATTTACAAATTAGCAAGTACAAATGGATCGATACCTTCAATGTAACTAGAAGAGGATTACCCATTATGAAATTAGCAAGTCCAAATTGATCGATACCTTAAATGTAACTAGAAGAGGATTACCCATTTACAAATTAGCAAGTCCAAATGGATCGATTCCTTATATGTAACTAGAAGAGGATTACCCATTTACAAATTAGCAAGTACAAAGGGATCGATACCTTCAATGTAACTAGAAGAGGATTACCCATTATCAAATTAGCAAGTCCAAATGGATCGATACCTTAAATGTAACTAGAAGAGGATTACCCATTTACAAATTAGCAAGTACAAAGGGATCGATACCTTAAATGTAACTAGAAGAGGATTACCCATTTACAAATTAGCAAGTACAAAGGGTATCGATACCTTATATGTAACTAGAAGAGGATTACCCATTTACAAATTAGCAAGTACAAAGGGATCGATACCTTAAATGTAACTAGAAGAGGATTACCCATTTACAAATTAGCAAGTACAAAGGGATCGATACCTTAAATGTAACTAGAAGAGGATTACCCATTTACAAATTAGCAAGTACAAAGGGATTGATACCTTAAATGTAACTAGAAGAGGATTACCCATTTACAAATTAGCAAGTACAAAGGGATCGATACCTTAAATGTAACTAGAAGAGGATTACCCATTTACAAATTAGCAAGTACAAAGGGATCGATACCTTCAATGTAACTAGAAGAGGATTACCCATTATCAAATTAGCAAGTCCAAATGGATCGATACCTTAAATGTAACTAGAAGAGGATTACCCATTATCAAATTAGCAAGTCCAAATGGATCGATACCTAAAATGTAACTAGAAGAGGATTACCCATTTACAGATTAGCAAGTCCAAATGGATCGATACCTTAAATGTAACTAGAAGAGGATTACCCATTTACAAATTAGCAAGTACAAAGGGATCGATACCTTAAATGTTACTAGAAGAGGATTACCCATTTACAAATTAGCAAGTCCAAATGGATCGATACCTTAAATGTAACTAGAAGAGGATTACCCATTTACAAATTAGCAAGTACAAAGGGATCGATACCTTAAATGTTACTAGAAGAGGATTACCCATTTACAAATTAGCAAGTCCAAATGGATCGATACATTAAATGTAACTAGAAGAGGATTACCCATTTACAAATTAGCAAGTACAAAGGGATCGATACCTTAAATGTAACTAGAAGAGGATTACCCATTTACAAATTAGCAAGCACAAAGGGATCGATACCTTATATGTAACTAGAAGAGGATTACCCATTTACAAATTAGCAAGTACAAAGGGATCGATACCTTAAATGTAACTAGAAGAGGATTACCCATTTACAAAATAGCAAGTGTAAAGGATCGATACCTTATATGTAACTAGAAGAGGATTACCCATTTACAAATTAGCAAGTCCAAATGGATCGATACCTTAAATGTAACTAGAAGAGGATTACCCATTTACAAAGTAGCAAGTACAAAGGGATCGATACCTTATATGTAACTAGAAGAGGATTACCCATTTACAAATTAGCAAGTACAAAGGGATCGATACCTTAAATGTTACTAGAAGAGGATTACCCATTTACAAATTAGCAAGTCCAAATGGATCGATACCTTAAATGTAACTAGAAGAGGATTACCCATTTACAAATTAGCAAGTACAAAGGGATCGATACCTTAAATGTAACTAGAAGAGGATTACCCATTTACAAATTAGCAAGTCCAAATGGATCGATACATTAAATGTAACTAGAAGAGGATTACCCATTTACAAATTAGCAAGTACAAAGGGATCGATACCTTAAATGTAACTAGAAGAGGATTACCCATTTACAAATTAGCAAGCACAAAGGGATCGATACCTTATATGTAACTAGAAGAGGATTACCCATTTACAAATTAGCAAGTACAAAGGGATCGATACCTTAAATGTAACTAGAAGAGGATTACCCATTTACAAAATAGCAAGTGTAAAGGATCGATACCTTATATGTAACTAGAAGAGGATTACCCATTTACAAATTAGCAAGTCCAAATGGATCGATACCTTAAATGTAACTAGAAGAGGATTACCCATTTACAAAGTAGCAAGTACAAAGGGATCGATACCTTATATGTAACTAGAAGAGGATTACCCATTTACAAATTAGCAAGTACAAAGGGATCGATACCTTAAATGTTACTAGAAGAGGATTACCCATTTACAAATTAGCAAGTCCAAATGGATCGATACCTTAAATGTAACTAGAAGAGGATTACCCATTTACAAATTAGCAAGTACAAAGGGATCGATACCTTAAATGTTACTAGAAGAGGATTACCCATTTACAAATTAGCAAGTCCAAATGGATCGATACATTAAATGTAACTAGAAGAGGATTACCCATTTACAAATTAGCAAGTACAAAGGGATCGATACCTTAAATGTAACTAGAAGAGGATTACCCATTTACAAATTAGCAAGTACAAAGGGATCGATACCTTATATGTAACTAGAAGAGGATTACCCATTTACAAATTAGCAAGTACAAAGGGATCGATACCTTAAATGTAACTAGAAGAGGATTACCCATTTACAAAATAGCAAGTGTAAAGGATCGATACCTTATATGTAACTAGAAGAGGATTACCCATTTACAAATTAGCAAGTCCAAATGGATCGATACCTTAAATGTAAATAGAAGTGGATTACCCATTATCAAATTAGCAAGTCCAAATGGATCGATACCTTAAATGTAACTAGAAGAGGATTACCCATTTACAAATTAGCAAGTACAAAGGGATCGATACCTTAAATGTAACTAGAAGAGGATTACCCATTTACAAATTAGCAAGTACAAAGGGATCGATACCTTCAATGTAACTAGAAGAGGATTACCCATTATCAAAATAGCAAGTCCAAATTGATCGATACCTTAAATGTAACTTGAAGAGGATTACCCATTTACAAATTAGCAAGTATAAAGGGATCGATACCTTATATGTAACTAGAAGAGGATTACCCATTTACAAATTAGCAAGTCCAAATGGATCGATACCTTAAATGTAACTAGAAGAGGATTACCAATTTACAAATTAGCAAGTACAAAGGGATCGATACCTTATATGTAACTAGAAGAGGATTACCCATTTACAAATTAACAAGTACAAAGGGATCGATACCTTAAATGTAACTAGAAGAGGATTACCCATTTACAAATTAGCAAGTACAAAGGGATCGATACCTTATATGTAACTAGAAGAGGATTACCCATTTACAAATTAGCAAGTACAAAGGGATCGATACCTTAAATGTAACTAGAAGAGGATTACCCATTTACAAATTAGCAAGTACAAAGGGATCGATACCTTCAATGTAACTAGAAGAGGATTACCCATTATCAAATTAGCAAGTCCAAATTGATCGATACCTTAAATGTAACTAGAAGAGGATTACCCATTTACAAATTAGCAAGTCCAAATGGATCGATACCTTATATGTAACTAGAAGAGGATTACCCATTTACAAATTAGCAAGTCCAAATGGATCGATACCTTAAATGTAACTAGAAGAGGATTACCCATTTACAAATTAGCAAGTACAAAGGGATCGATACCTTAAATGTAACTAGAAGAGGATTACCCATTTACAAATTAGCAAGTACAAAGGGATCGATACCTTCAATGTAACTAGAAGAGGATTACCCATTATCAAATTAGCAAGTCCAAATTGATCGATACCTTAAATGTAACTAGAAGAGGATTACCCATTTACAAATTAGCAAGTCCAAATGGATCGATACCTTAAATGTAACTAGAAGAGGATTACCCATTTACAAATTAGCAAGTACAAAGGGATCGATACCTTAAATGTTACTAGAAGAGGATTACCCATTTACAAATTAGCAAGTCCAAATGGATCGATACCTTAAATGTAACTAGAAGAGGATTACCCATTTACAAATTAGTAAGTACAAAGGGATCGATACCTTAAATGTAACTAGAAGAGGATTACCCATTTACAAATTAGCAAGTACAAAGGGATCGATACCTTCAATGTAACTAGAAGAGGATTACCCATTTACAAATTAGCAAGTACAAAGGGATCGATACCTTCAATGTAACTAGAAGAGGATTACCCATTATCAAATTAGCAAGTCCAAATTGATCGATACCTTAAATGTAACTAGAAGAGGATTACCCATTTACAAATTAGCAAGTCCAAATGGACCGATACCTTATAAGTAACTAGAAGAGGATTACCCATTTACAAATTAGCAAGTACAAAGGGATCGATACCTTCAATGTAACTAGAAGAGGATTACCCATTATCAAATTAGCAAGTCCAAATGGATCGATACCTTAAATGTAACTAGAAGAGGATTACCCATTTACAAATTAGCAAGTACAAAGGGATCGATACCTTATATGTAACTAGAAGAGGATTACCCATTTACAAATTAGCAAGTACAAAGGGATCGATACCTTAAATATAACTAGAAGAGGATTACCCATTTACAAATTAGCAAGTACAAAGGGATCGATACCTTCAATGTCACTAGAAGAGGATTACCCATTATCAAATTAGCAAGTCCAAATTGAACGATACCTTAAATGTTACTAGAAGAGGATTACCCATTTACAAATTAGCAAGTCCAAATGGATCGATACCTTAAATGTAACTAGAAGAGGATTACCCATTTACAAATTAGCAAGTACAAAGGGATCGATACCTTAAATGTTACTAGAAGAGGATTACCCATTTACAAATTAGCAAGTCCAAATGGATCGATACCTTAAATGTAACTAGAAGGGGATTACCCATTTACAAATTAGCAAGTACAAAGGGATCGATACCTTAAATGTAACTAGAAGAGGATTACCCATTATCAAATTAGCAAGTCCAAATTGATCGATACCTTATATGTAACTAGAAGAGGATTACCCATTTACAAAATAGCAAGTATAAAGGGATCGATACCTTATATGTAACTAGAAGAGGATTACCCATTTACAAATTAGCAAGTCCAAATGGATCGATACCTTAAATGTAACTAGAAGAGGATTACCCATTTACAAATTAGCAAGTACAAAGGGATCGATACCTTAAATGTAACTAGAAGGGGATTACCCATTTACAAATTAGCAAGTACAAAGGGATCGATACCTTATATGTAACTAGAAGAGGATTACCCATTTACAAATTAGCAAGTCCAAATGGATCGATACCTTATATGTAACTAGAAGAGGATTACCCATTTACAAATTAGCAAGTCCAAATGGATCGATACCTTATATGGATAGCGCTTATCAAAAAGGAACCAAGCGCCAAAATGCAAATTTTAAGGTAAAAGTGCGAAGCGACTAAAAACGGTGTCCTCTGTTATTATCTAAAAAGAAACTAACAATAAACTAGTAAAACATAACTCAACAGGAACGAACAATTTTCAAAACTGTATGTTAACTATACAAAACTGTAATCTTAAAATGTGTTTTACTCAATACTAGAAATTGGCGCTTGGTTCCTTTTTGATAAGCGCTATCCATATGTAACTAGAAGAGGATTACCCATTTACAAATTAGCAAGTACAAAGGGATCGATACCTTCAATGTAACTAGAAGAGGATTACCCATTATCAAATTAGCAAGTCCAAATTGATCGATACCTTAAATGTAACTAGAAGAGGATTACCCATTTACAAATTAGCAAGTCCAAATGGATCGATACCTTAAATGTAACTAGAAGAGGATTACCCATTTACAAATTAGCAAGTACAAAGGGATCGATACTTTAAGTGTAACTAGAAGAGGATTACCCATTTTCAAATTAGCAAGTCCAAATGGATCGATACCTTAAATGTAACTAGAAGAGGATTACCCATTTACAAATTAGCAAGTACAAAGGGATCGATACCTTATATGTAACTAGAAGAGGATTACCCATTTACAAATTAGCAAGTACAAAGGGATCGATACCTTAAATGTAACTAGAAGAGGATTACCCATTTACAAATTAGCAAGTACAAAGGGATCGATACCTTCAATGTAACTAGAAGAGGATTACCCATTATCAAATTAGTAAGTCCAAATTGATCGATACCTTAAATGTAACTAGAAGAGGATTACCCATTTACAAATTAGCAAGTCCAAATGGATCGATACCTTATATGTAACTAGAAGAGGATTACCCATTTACAAATTAGTAAGTACAAAGGGATCGATACCTTCAATGTAACTAGAAGAGGATTACCCATTATCAAATTAGCAAGTCCAAATTGATCGATACCTTAAATGTAACTAGAAGAGGATTACCCATTTACAAATTAGCAAGTCCAAATGGATCGATACCTTATAAGTAACTAGAAGAGGATTACCCATTTACAAATTAGCAAGTCCAAATGGATCGATACCTTATATGTAACTAGAAGAGGATTACCCATTTACAAATTAGCAAGTCCAAATGGATCGATACCTTATATGTAACTAGAAGAGGATTACCCATTTACAAATTAGCAAGTACAAAGGGATCGATACCTTCAATGTAACTAGAAGAGGATTACCCATTATCAAATTAGCAAGTCCAAATTGATCGATACCTTAAATGTAACTAGAAGAGGATTACCCATTTACAAATTAGCAAGTCCAAATGGATCGATACCTTATATGTAACTAGAAGAGGATTACCCATTTACAAATTAGCAAGTACAAAGGGATCGATACCTTCAATGTAACTAGAAGAGGATTACCCATTATCAAATTAGCAAGTCCAAATTGATCGATACCTTAAATGTAACTAGAAGAGGATTACCCATTTACAAATTAGCAAGTCCAAATGGATCGATTCCTTATATGTAACTAGAAGAGAATTACCCATTTACAAATTAGCAAGTACAAAGGGATCGATACCTTCAATGTAACTAGAAGAGGATTACCCATTATCAAATTAGCAAGTCCAAATGGATCGATACCTTAAATGTAACTAAAAGAGGATTAGCCATTTACAAATTAGCAAGTACAAAGGGATCGATACCTTAAATGTAACTAGAAGAGGATTACCCATTTACAAATTAGCAAGTACAAAGGGTATCGATACCTTATATGTAACTAGAAGAGGATTACCCATTTACAAATTTGCAAGTACAAAGGGATCGATACCTTAAATGTAACTAGAAGAGGATTACCCATTTACAAATTAGCAAGTACAAAGGGATCGATACCTTCAATGTAACTAGAAGAGGATTACCCATTATCAAATTAGCAAGTCAAAATTGATCGATACCTTAAATGTAACTAGAAGAGGATTACCCATTTACAAATTAGCAAGTCCAAATGGATCGATACCTTATATGTAACTAGAAGAGGATTACCTATTTACAAATTAGCAAGTACAAAGGGATCGATACCTTCAATGTAACTAGAAGAGGATTACCCATTATCAAATTAGCAAGTCCAAATTGATCGACACCTGAAATGTAACTAGAAGAGGATTACCCATTTACAAATTAGCAAGTACAAAGGGATCGATACCTTAAATGTAAATAGAAGTGGATTACCCATTATCAAATTAGCAAGTCCAAATGGATCGATACCTTAAATGTAACTAGAAGAGGATTACCCATTTACAAATTAGCAAGTACAAAGGGATCGATACCTTAAATGTAACTAGAAGAGGATTACCCATTTACAAATTAGCAAGTACAAAGGGATCGATACCTTCAATGTAACTAGAAGAGGATTACCCATTTACAAATTAGCAAGTACAAAGGGATCGATACCTTCAATGTAACTAGAAGAGGATTACCCATTATCAAATTAGCAAGTCCAAATTGATCGATACCTTATATGTAACTAGAAGAGGATTACCCATTTACAAATTAGCAAGTACAAAGGGATCGATACCTTAAATGTAACTAGAAGTGGATTACCCATTATCAAATTAGCAAGTCCAAATGGATCGATACCTTAAATGTAACTAGAAGAGGATTACCCATTTACAAATTAGCAAGTACAAAGGGATCGATACCTTAAATGTAACTAGAAGAGCATTACCCATTTACAAATTAGCAAGTACAAAGGGATCGATACCTTCAATGTAACTAGAAGAGGATTGCCCATTTACAAATTAGCAAGTACAAAGGGATCGATACCTTCAATGTAACTAGAAGAGGATTACCCATTATCAAATTAGCAAGTCCAAATTGATCGATACCTTAAATGTAACTAGAAGAGGATTACCCATTTACAAATTAGCAAGTCCAAATGGATCGATACCTTATATGTAACTAGAAGAGGATTACCCATTTACAAATTAGCAAGTACAAAGGGATCGATACCTTCAATGTAACTAGAAGAGGATTACCCATTATCAAATTAGCAAGTCCAAATTGATCGATACCTTAAATGTAACTAGAAGAGGATTACCCATTTACAAATTAGCAAGTCCAAATGGATCGATACCTTATATGTAACTAGAAGAGGATTACCCATTTACAAATTAGCAAGTACAAAGGGATCGATACCTTCAATGTAACTAGAAGAGGATTACCCATTATCAAATTAGCAAGTCCAAATTGATCGATACCTTAAATGTAACTAGAAGAGGATTACCCATTTACAAATTAGCAAGTCCAAATGGATCGATACCTTATATGTAATTAGAAGAGGATTACCCATTTACAAATTAGCAAGTACAAAGGGATCGATACCTTAAATGTAACTAGAAGAGGATTACCCATTTACAAATTAGCAAGTACAAAGGGATCGATACCTTCAATGTAACTAGAAGAGGATTACCCATTATCAAATTAGCAAGTCCAAATTGATCGATACCTTAAATGTAACTAGAAGAGGATTACCCATTTACAAATTAGCAAGTCCAAATGGATCGATACCTTATAAGTAACTAGAAGAGGATTACCCATTTACAAATTAGCAAGTCCAAATGGATCGATACCTTATATGTAACTAGAAGAGGATTACCCATTTACAAATTAGCAAGTCCAAATGGATCGATACCTTATATGTAATTAGAAGAGGATTACCCATTTACAAATTAGCAAGTACAAAGGGATCGATACCTTAAATGTAACTAGAAGAGGATTACCCATTTACAAATTAGCAAGTACAAAGGGATCGATACCTTCAATGTAACTAGAAGAGGATTACCCATTATCAAATTAGCAAGTCCAAATTGATCGATACCTTAAATGTAACTAGAAGAGGATTACCCATTTACAAATTAGCAAGTCCAAATGGATCGATACCTTATAAGTAACTAGAAGAGGATTACCCATTTACAAATTAGCAAGTCCAAATGGATCGATACCTTATATGTAACTAGAAGAGGATTACCCATTTACAAATTAGCAAGTCCAAATGGATCGATACCTTATATGTAACTAGAAGAGGATTACCCATTTACAAATTAGCAAGTACAAAGGGATCGATACCTTCAATGTAACTAGAAGAGGATTACCCATTATCAAATTAGCAAGTCCAAATTGATCGATACCTTAAATGTAACTAGAAGAGGATTACCCATTTACAAATTAGCAAGTCCAAATGGATCGATACCTTATATGTAACTAGAAGAGGATTACCCATTTACAAATTAGCAAGTACAAATGGATCGATACCTTCAATGTAACTAGAAGAGGATTACCCATTATGAAATTAGCAAGTCCAAATTGATCGATACCTTAAATGTAACTAGAAGAGGATTACCCATTTACAAATTAGCAAGTCCAAATGGATCGATTCCTTATATGTAACTAGAAGAGGATTACCCATTTACAAATTAGCAAGTACAAAGGGATCGATACCTTCAATGTAACTAGAAGAGGATTACCCATTATCAAATTAGCAAGTCCAAATGGATCGATACCTTAAATGTAACTAGAAGAGGATTACCCATTTACAAATTAGCAAGTACAAAGGGATCGATACCTTAAATGTAACTAGAAGAGGATTACCCATTTACAAATTAGCAAGTACAAAGGGTATCGATACCTTATATGTAACTAGAAGAGGATTACCCATTTACAAATTTGCAAGTACAAAGGGATCGATACCTTAAATGTAACTAGAAGAGGATTACCCATTTACAAATTAGCAAGTACAAAGGGATCGATACCTTCAATGTAACTAGAAGAGGATTACCCATTATCAAATTAGCAAGTCAAAATTGATCGATACCTTAAATGTAACTAGAAGAGGATTACCCATTTACAAATTAGCAAGTCCAAATGGATCGATACCTTATATGTAACTAGAAGAGGATTACCTATTTACAAATTAGCAAGTACAAAGGGATCGATACCTTCAATGTAACTAGAAGAGGATTACCCATTATCAAATTAGCAAGTCCAAATTGATCGACACCTTAAATGTAACTAGAAGAGGATTACCCATTTACAAATTAGCAAGTACAAAGGGATCGATACCTTAAATGTAAATAGAAGTGGATTACCCATTATCAAATTAGCAAGTCCAAATGGATCGATACCTTAAATGTAACTAGAAGAGGATTACCCATTTACAAATTAGCAAGTACAAAGGGATCGATACCTTAAATGTAACTAGAAGAGGATTACCCATTTACAAATTAGCAAGTACAAAGGGATCGATACCTTCAATGTAACTAGAAGAGGATTACCCATTTACAAATTAGCAAGTACAAAGGGATCGATACCTTCAATGTAACTAGAAGAGGATTACCCATTATCAAATTAGCAAGTCCAAATTGATCGATACCTTATATGTAACTAGAAGAGGATTACCCATTTACAAATTAGCAAGTACAAAGGGATCGATACCTTAAATGTAACTAGAAGTGGATTACCCATTATCAAATTAGCAAGTCCAAATGGATCGATACCTTAAATGTAACTAGAAGAGGATTACCCATTTACAAATTAGCAAGTACAAAGGGATCGATACCTTAAATGTAACTAGAAGAGGATTACCCATTTACAAATTAGCAGGTACAAAGGGATCGATACCTTCAATGTAACTAGAAGAGGATTACCCATTTACAAATTAGCAAGTACAAAGGGATCGATACCTTCAATGTAACTAGAAGAGGATTACCCATTATCAAATTAGCAAGTCCAAATTGATCGATACCTTAAATGTAACTAGAAGAGGATTACCCATTTACAAATTAGCAAGTCCAAATGGATCGATACCTTATATGTAACTAGAAGAGGATTACCCATTTACAAATTAGCAAGTACAAAGGGATCGATACCTTCAATGTAACTAGAAGAGGATTACCCATTATCAAATTAGCAAGTCCAAATTGATCGATACCTTAAATGTAACTAGAAGAGGATTACCCATTTACAAATTAGCAAGTCCAAATGGATCGATACCTTATATGTAACTAGAAGAGGATTACCCATTTACAAATTAGCAAGTACAAAGGGATCGATACCTTCAATGTGTCGCAGTTTTTCGGACTTTGACAGAGTGCCTCTTTTTGCCTGATGTTATAACGGCAGCTATGCTTTGTACTTTTCGTACCACAGTACCAGAGCAGGGTTTCGTGGGTTCTTCACTTGACCCAGGCGTTACTTGTTGCTTCTTTTCGTGATATGTGCTTATTTCAAATGGAAAGGAAAATGCTATTGTGGGCGCCAGGCCTCATAAAAAAAATACACGATAGTTTTAAATGTGATTTATTAAGGGCCACAGAAAAGATAACAGATGTTTGGCCACCTCCAATACAAAACACAACAATTAGTTGACAGTGTCAACTGGACCAGAAGGTCCCAAACAAATACTGGGCTGAAAGCCTCTGTATGAAATAAAACAAAGAAAGCCACACAAACTGAAGGCCGTGCGTGCTTTTGGTATTGTATCACCAAAGCGACGATACTCACGACTACTAGTTATAGGTAACCGAGTTACCAAGAAAATGGTTATAGCAATGCTTTTGTGTAAAAAAATAAATTGGATGCACGAGCATAAACAGTTACCAAATTGTGTCACTTACCCCTGTTACCTTACTGAATAGAATCGACAAGAAGTATCCTTGGATCCAGGAAATGTCTTTCAGAGCTCCGTTAGAAAATCTCCTTTTTCCAGGTGTCGGTATGCTTGATAAACAAAACAGGATCTACAAATGTAAGCACACAATAAGTAAATGTCTTATACAAGTCCACCCAACCAAAAGCAAATATTGAACAAAAAACTAGTAGCCGGATAATGTCGCCCTGAGTGAATCAAAACACAACAATGTAATATTTTACGATGGTTATTTCTTCTAAATATATAAAAGAGAAGATCTGTTTGCGTGCTTGCTTGCGTGTTTGTTTGTTCGCTATACGTTCCTAGACCCTTGGACGAATCTCAACCAAATTTTGCACAGTTATTTTGTAGCTCCAGGCGCAACTATTCGTGCATAAATGGAGAAGAAATTCGAGCGGGGAGCAAAGTTATTCGCTTTTTCAATAAATCAAATCACAAGTTTGACAAAAAATTTAATTTGTCAAATAATTAATCTGACGTACAGTCAGTGGCGGGGAGGGCGGCTTTAATTCGAAAAATAAAAACCACACTAACAAATTAATCTGAACAAAATACTGTCAACAGATGGCGGGGAGGGCGGTTTTAATTCGAAAAATAAAAACCACACTAACAAATTAATCTGTACAAAATACTGTCAACAGATGGCGGGGAGGGCGGCTTTAATTCGAAAAATAAAAACCACACTAACAAATTAATCTGAATGCCGCGAATAAGACCGGAGCACTTTATATAGGTCGCAGCTTCGTGGAAGATCCACCTCTTTGCGGAAGATTTAACTTTACATGAAGATGTAACTTTACGTGAAGATTATGTATGTATGTATGTATGTATGTATGTATGACAGATGACAGATGACGGATGACAGATGACGGATGACAGATGACGGATGACAGATGACGGATGAGGTGACAGATGACGGATGACAGATGACAGATGAGATGACAGATGACAGATGAGGTGACAGATGACGGATGACAGATGACGGATGACAGATGACAGATGATATGACAGATGACGGATGACAGATGAGGTGACAGATGACGGATGATAGATGACGGATGACGGATGACAGATGAGATGACGGATGACAGATGAGATGACGGATGACAGATGACAGAAGACAGATGAAGGCCGAACATGTGAGGCCGAAGGCCGAACAACTTTGGCCTTCACGGATCTATTATGGTCCGTTCTGTGAGGCCGAAGGCCGAACAACTATGGCCTTCACGAATCTATTATGGTCCGGTCTGTGAGGCCGAAGGCCGAACAACTATGGCCTTCACGGATCTATTATGGTCCGGTCTGTGAGGCCGAAGGCCGAACAACTATGGCCTTCACGGATCTATTATGGTCCGGTCTGTGAGGCCGAAGGCCGAACAACTATGGCCTTCACGGATCTATTATGGTCCGGTCTGTGAGGCCGAAGGCCGAACAACTATGGCCTTCACGGATCTATTATGGTCCGGGCTGTGAGGCCGAAGGCCGAACAACTATGGCCTTCACGGATCTATTATGGTCCGGTCTGTGAGGCCGAAGGCCGAACAACTATGGCCTTCACGGATCTATTATGGTCCGGTCTGTGAGGCCGAAGGCCGAACAACTATGGCCTTCACGGATCTATTATGGTCCGGTCTGTGAGGCCGAAGGCCGAACAACTATGGCCTTCACGGATCTATTATGGTCCGGGCTGTGAGGCCGAAGGCCGAACAACTATGGCCTTCACGGATCTATTATGGTCCGGTCTGTGAGGCCGAAGGCCGAACAACTATGGCCTTCACGGATCTATTATGGTCCGGTCTGTGAGGCCGAAGGCCGAACAACTATGGCCTTCACGGATCTATTATGGTCCGGGCTGTGAGGCCGAAGGCCGAACAACTATGGCCTTCACGGTTCTATTATGGTCCGGTCTGTGAGGCCGAAGGCCGAACAACTTTGGCCTTCACGGATCTATTATGGTCCGGTCTGTGAGGCCGAAGGCCGAACAACTATGGCCTTCACGGATCTATTATGGTTCGCCCTGTGAGGCCGAAGGCCGAACAACTATGGCCTTCACCGATCTATTATGGTCTTCCCCCTGTGAGGCCGAAGGCCGAACAACTATGGCCTACTCGGATCTATTCTGGGTCTAGATGGCTAAGGGCGGCGGATGCCGCCCGTGCCAGTCAAATATAAAACAATGGGCTTCGGCGATGTCCCCTGACTGGATCGGAAATAACTTGGTTATGCCACCCGGCGTTGATCAACAGAAAATAATACTGTATACCACCTGTATGAGGTTGACTGGTTGTAACAGTCCAAATATAATTGTACAGGTGTACCCAACACGAATAGTAGCCTCTCCAATCAGATAATTTTCCAAAATTATTCAAAAGGGTTCTTCGGCCAAAAATCTTGCTTTATTCAATAGAGTACAAAAAACTGGATCTTATAATATATCTTCCACTTGTTGTTGAAAGCCGTGAAAATGGTTAAAATAAAATTATTCTCACTCAGAATTGTCAACCGTCAACCATTTACAAAAATTTGCAAAGCTCTCTTTTTTTTTCTCGTCGCGCTAAAATTATCACTCTCTGATCCTAATCGAGTTAATTCACATTGCTCGCGGTATGTACGGGGTATTTGGAAATAAAAGGTATTATAATATTATAATAAAAAGTGAATGTACGTTTATAACGCTACAAATGTAACTAGAAGAGGATTACCCATTATCAAATTAGCAAGTCCAAATTGATCGATACCTTAAATGTAACTAGAAGAGGATTACCCATTTACAAATTAGCAAGTCCAAATGGATCGATTCCTTATATGTAACTAGAAGAGGATTACCCATTTACAAATTAGCAAGTACAAAGGGATCGATACCTTCAATGTAACTAGAAGAGGATTACCCATTATCAAATTAGCAAGTCCAAATGGATCGATACCTTAAATGTAACTAGAAGAGGATTACCCATTTACAAATTAGCAAGTACAAAGGGATCGATACCTTATATGTAACTAGAAGAGGATTACCCATTTACAAATTAGCAAGTACAAAGGGATCGATACCTTAAATGTAACTAGAAGAGGATTACCCATTTACAAATTAGCAAGTACAAAGGGATCGATACCTTCAATGTAACTAGAAGAGGATTACCCATTATCAAATTAGCAAGTCCAAATTGATCGATACCTTAAATGTAACTAGAAGAGGATTACCCATTTACAAATTAGCAAGTCCAAATGGATCGATACCTTATATGTAATTAGAAGAGGATTACCCATTTACAAATTAGCAAGTACAAAGGGATCGATACCTTAAATGTAACTAGAAGAGGATTACCCATTTACAAATTTGCAAGTACAAAGGGATCGATACCTTCAATGTAACTAGAAGAGGATTACCCATTATCAAATTAGCAAGTCCAAATTGATCGATACCTTAAATGTAACTAGAAGAGGATTACCCATTTACAAATTAGCAAGTCCAAATGGATCGATACCTTATATGTAACTAGAAGAGGATTACCCATTTACAAATTAGCAAGTACAAAGGGATCGATACCTTCAATGTAACTAGAAGAGGATTACCCATTATCAAATTAGCAAGTCCAAATTGATCGATACCTTAAATGTAACTAGAAGAGGATTACCCATTTACAAATTAGCAAGTCCTAATGGATCGATACCTTATATGTAACTAGAAGAGGATTACCCATTTACAAATTAGCAAGTACAAAGGGATCGATACCTTCAATGTAACTAGAAGAGGATTACCCATTATCAAATTAGCAAGTCCAAATTGATCGATACCTTAAATGTAACTAGAAGAGGATTACCCATTTACAAATTAGCAAGTCCAAATGGAACGATACCTTATATGTAACTAGAAGAGGATTACCCATTTACAAATTAGCAAGTACAAAGGGATCGATACCTTCAATGTAACTAGAAGAGGATTACCCATTATCAAATTAGCAAGTCCAAATTGATCGATACCTTATATGTAACTAGAAGAGGATTACCCATTTACAAATTAGCAAGTACAAAGGGATCGATACCTTCAATGTAACTAGAAGAGGATTACCCATTATCAAATTACCAAGTCCAAATTGATCGATACCTTAAATGTAACTAGAAGAGGATTACCCATTTACAAATTAGCAAGTCCAAATGGATCGATACCTTATATGTAACTAGAAGAGGATTACCCATTTACAAATTAGCAAGTACAAAGGGATCGATACCTTCAATGTAACTAGAAGAGGATTACCCATTATCAAATTAGCAAGTCCAAATTGATCGATACCTTAAATGTAACTAGAAGAGGATTACCCATTTACAAATTAGCAAGTCCAAATGGATCGATACCTTATAAGTAACTAGAAGAGGATTACCCATTTACAAATTAGCAAGTACAAAGGGATCGATACCTTCAATGTAACTAGAAGAGGATTACCCATTATCAAATTAGCAAGTCCAAATGGATCGATACCTTAAATGTAACTAGAGGAGGATTACCCATTTACAAATTAGCAAGTACAAAGGGATCGATACCTTATATGTAACTAGAAGAGGATTACCCATTTACAAATTAGCAAGTACAAAGGGATCGATACCTTAAATGTAACTAGAAGAGGATTACCCATTTACAAATTAGCAAGTACAAAGGGATCGATACCTTCAATGTAACTAGAAGAGGATTACCCATTATCAAATTAGCAAGTCCAAATTGATCGATACCTTAAATGTAACTAGAAGAGGATTACCCATTTACAAATTAGCAAGTCCAAATGGATCGATACCTTAAATGTAACTAGAAGAGGATTACCCATTTCGGTACCTTCAATGTAACTAGAAGAGGATTACCCATTATCAAATTAGCAAGTCCAAATGGATCGATACCTTAAATGTAACGAGAAGAGGATTACCCATTTACAAATTAGCAAGTACAAAGGGATCGATACCTTAAATGTTACTAGAAGAGGATTACCCATTTACAAATTAGCAAGTCCAAATGGATCGATACCTTAAATGTAACTAGAAGAGGATTACCCATTTACAAATTAGCAAGTACAAAGGGATCGATACCTTAAATGTAACTAGAAGAGGATTACCCATTTACAAATTAGCAAGTACAAAGGGATCGATACCTTAAATGTAACTAGAAGTGGATTACCCATTATCAAATTAGCAAGTCCAAATGGATCGATACCTTAAATGTAACTAGAAGAGGATTACTCATTTACAAATTAGCAAGTACAAAGGGATCGATACCTTAAATGTTACTAGAAGAGGATTACCCATTTACAAATTAGCAAGTCCAAATGGATCGATACCTTAAATGTAACTAGAAGAGGATTACCCATTTACAAATTAGCAAGTACAAAGGGATCGATACCTTAAATGTAACTAGAAGAGGATTACCCATTTACAAATTAGCAAGTACAAAGGGATCGATACCTTATATGTAACTAGAAGAGGATTACCCATTTACAAATTAGCAAGTACAAAGGGATCGATACCTTAAATGTAACTAGAAGAGGATTACCCATTTACAAATTAGCAAGTACAAAGGGATCGATACCTTCAATGTAACTAGAAGAGGATTACCCATTATCAAATTAGCAAGTCCAAATTGATCGATACCTTAAATGTAACTAGAAGAGGATTACCCATTTACAAATTAGCAAGTCCAAATGGATCGATACCTTATATGTAACTAGAAGAGGATTACCCATTTACAAATTAGCAAGTCCAAATGGATCGATACCTTAAATGTAACTAGAAGAGGATTACCCATTTACAAATTAGCAAGTACAAAGGGATCGATACCTTAAATGTAACTAGAAGAGGATTACCCATTTACAAATTAGCAAGTACAAAGGGATCGATACCTTCAATGTAACTAGAAGAGGATTACCCATTATCAAATTAGCAAGTCCAAATTGATCGATACCTTAAATGTAACTAGAAGAGGATTACCCATTTACAAATTAGCAAGTCCAAATGGATCGATACCTTAAATGTAACTAGAAGAGGATTACCCATTTACAAATTAGCAAGTACAAAGGGATCGATACCTTAAATGTTACTAGAAGAGGATTACCCATTTACAAATTAGCAAGTCCAAATGGATTGATACCTTAAATGTAACTAGAAGAGGATTACCCATTTACAAATTAGCAAGTACAAAGGGATCGATACCTTAAATGTAACTAGAAGAGGATTACCCATTTACAAATTAGCAAGTACAAAGGGATCGATACCTTATATGTAACTAGAAGAGGATTACCCATTTACAAATTAGCAAGTACAAAGGGATCGATACCTTAAATGTAACTAGAAGAGGATTACCCATTTACAAATTAGCAAGTACAAAGGGATCGATACCTTCAATGTAACTAGAAGAGGATTACCCATTATCAAATTAGCAAGTCCAAATTGATCGATACCTTAAATGTAACTAGAAGAGGATTACCCATTTACAAATTAGCAAGTCCAACTGGATCGATACCTTATAAGTAACTAGAAGAGGATTACCCATTTACAAATTAGCAAGTACAAAGGGATCGATACCTTCAATGTAACTAGAAGAGGATTACCCATTATCAAATTAGCAAGTCCAAATGGATCGATACCTTAAATGTAACTAGAGGAGGATTACCCATTTACAAATTAGCAAGTACAAAGGGATCGATACCTTATATGTAACTAGAAGAGGATTACCCATTTACAAATTAGCAAGTACAAAGGGATCGATACCTTAAATGTAACTAGAAGAGGATTACCCATTTACAAATTAGCAAGTACAAAGGGATCGATACCTTCAATGTAACTAGAAGAGGATTACCCATTTACAAATTAGCAATTACAAAGGGATCGATACCTTCAATGTAACTAGAAGAGGATTACCCATTATCAAATTAGCAAGTCCAAATTGATCGATACCTTAAATGTAACTAGAAGAGGATTACCCATTTACAAATTAGCAAGTCCAAATTGATCGATACCTTAAATGTAACTAGAAGAGGATTACCCATTTACAAATTAGCAATTACAAAGGGATCGATACCTTAAATGTTACTAGAAGAGGATTACCCATTTACAAATTAGCAAGTACAAAGGGATCGATACCTTCAATGTAACTAGAAGAGGATTACCCATTATCAAATTAGCAAGTCCAAATTGATCGATACCTTATATGTAACTAGAAGAGGATTACCCATTTACAAATTAGCAAGTACAAAGGGATCGATACCTGCAATGTAACTAGAAGAGAATTACCCATTATCAAATTAGCAAGTCCAAATTGATCGATACCTTAAATGTAACTAGAAGAGGATTACCCATTTACAAATTAGCAAGTCCAAATGGATCGATACCTTATATGTAACTAGAAGAGGATTACCCATTTACAAATTAGCAAGTACAAAGGGTTCGATACCTTCAATGTAACTAGAAGAGGATTACCCATTATCAAATTAGCAAGTCCAAATGGATCGATACCTTAAATGTAACTAGAAGAGGATTACCCATTTACAAATTAGCAAGTACAAAGGGATCGATACCTTAAATGTTACTAGAAGAGGATTACCCATTTACAAATTAGCAAGTCCAAATGGATCGATACCTTAAATGTAACTAGAAGAGGATTACCCATTTACAAATTAGCAAGTACAAAGGGATCGATACCTTAAATGTAACTAGAAGAGGATTACCCATTTACAAATTAGCAAGTACAAAGGGATCGATACCTTAAATGTAACTAGAAGTGGATTACCCATTATCAAATTAGCAAGTCCAAATGGATCGATACCTTAAATGTAACTAGAAGAGGATTACTCATTTACAAATTAGCAAGTACAAAGGGATCGATACCTTAAATGTTACTAGAAGAGGATTACCCATTTACAAATTAGCAAGTCCAAATGGATCGATACCTTAAATGTAACTAGAAGAGGATTACCCATTTACAAATTAGCAAGTACAAAGGGATCGATACCTTAAATGTAACTAGAAGAGGATTACCCATTTACAAATTAGCAAGTACAAAGGGATCGATACCTTATATGTAACTAGAAGAGGATTACCCATTTACAAATTAGCAAGTACAAAGGGATCGATACCTTAAATGTAACTAGAAGAGGATTACCCATTTACAAATTAGCAAGTACAAAGGGATCGATACCTTCAATGTAACTAGAAGAGGATTACCCATTATCAAATTAGCAAGTCCAAATTGATCGATACCTTAAATGTAACTAGAAGAGGATTACCCATTTACAAATTAGCAAGTCCAAATGGATCGATACCTTATATGTAACTAGAAGAGGATTACCCATTTACAAATTAGCAAGTCCAAATGGATCGATACCTTAAATGTAACTAGAAGAGGATTACCCATTTACAAATTAGCAAGTACAAAGGGATCGATACCTTAAATGTAACTAGAAGAGGATTACCCATTTACAAATTAGCAAGTACAAAGGGATCGATACCTTCAATGTAACTAGAAGAGGATTACCCATTATCAAATTAGCAAGTCCAAATTGATCGATACCTTAAATGTAACTAGAAGAGGATTACCCATTTACAAATTAGCAAGTCCAAATGGATCGATACCTTAAATGTAACTAGAAGAGGATTACCCATTTACAAATTAGCAAGTACAAAGGGATCGATACCTTAAATGTTACTAGAAGAGGATTACCCATTTACAAATTAGCAAGTCCCAATGGATTGATACCTTAAATGTAACTAGAAGAGGATTACCCATTTACAAATTAGCAAGTACAAAGGGATCGATACCTTAAATGTAACTAGAAGAGGATTACCCATTTACAAATTAGCAAGTACAAAGGGATCGATACCTTATATGTAACTAGAAGAGGATTACCCATTTACAAATTAGCAAGTACAAAGGGATCGATACCTTAAATGTAACTAGAAGAGGATTACCCATTTAAAAATTAGCAAGTACAAAGGGATCGATACCTTCAATGTAACTAGAAGAGGATTACCCATTATCAAATTAGCAAGTCCAAATTGATCGATACCTTAAATGTAACTAGAAGAGGATTACCCATTTACAAATTAGCAAGTCCAAATGGATCGATCCCTTATAAGTAACTAGAAGAGGATTACCCATTTACAAATTAGCAAGTACAAAGGGATCGATACCTTCAATGTAACTAGAAGAGGATTACCCATTATCAAATTAGCAAGTCCAAATGGATCGATACCTTAAATGTAACTAGAGGAGGATTACCCATTTACAAATTAGCAAGTACAAAGGGATCGATACCTTATATGTAACTAGAAGAGGATTACCCATTTACAAATTAGCAAGTACAAAGGGATCGATACCTTAAATGTAACTAGAAGAGGATTACCCATTTACAAATTAGCAAGTACAAAGGGATCGATACCTTCAATGTAACTAGAAGAGGATTACCCATTATCAAATTAGCAAGTCCAAATTGATCGATACCTTAAATGTAACTAGAAGAGGATTACCCATTTACAAACTAGCAAGTCCAAATGGATCGATACCTTAAATGTAACTAGAAGAGGATTACCCATTTACAAATTAGCAAGTACAAAGGGATCGATACCTTAAATGTTACTAGAAGAGGATTACCCATTTACAAATTAGCAAGTCCAAATGGATCGATACCTTAAATGTAACTAGAAGAGGATTACCCATTTACAAATTAGCAAGTACAAAGGGATCGATACCTTCAATGTAACAAGAAGAGGATTACCCATTATCAAATTAGCAAGTCCAAATTGATCGATACCTTATATGTAACTAGAAGAGGATTACCCATTTACAAATTAGCAAGTATAAAGGGATCGATACCTTATATGTAACTAGAAGAGGATTACCCATTTACAAATTAGCAAGTCCAAATGGATCGATACCTTAAATGTAACTAGAAGAGGATTACCCATTTACAAATTAGCAAGTACAAAGGGATCGATACCTTAAATGTAACTAGAAGGGGATTACCCATTTACAAATTAGCAAGTACAAAGGGATCGATACCTTATATGTAACTAGAAGAGGATTACCCATTTACAAATTAGCAAGTCCAAATGGATCGATACCTTATTTGTAACTAGAAGAGGATTACCCATTTACAAATTAGCAAGTCCAAATGGATCGATACCTTATATGTAACTAGAAGAGGATTACCCATTTACAAATTAGCAAGTACGAAGGGATCGATACCTTCAATGTAACTAGAAGAGGATTACCCATTATCAAATTAGCAAGTCCAAATTGATCGATACCTTAAATGTAACTAGAAGAGGATTACCCATTTACAAATTAGCAAGTCCAAATGGATCGATACCTTAAATGTAACTAGAAGAGGATTACCCATTTACAAATTAGCAAGTACAAAGGGATCGATACTTTAAATGTAACTAGAAGTGGATTACCCATTTTCAAATTAGCAAGTCCAAATGGATCGATACCTTAAATGTAACTAGAAGAGGATTACCCATTTACAAATTAGCAAGTACAAAGGGATCGATACCTTATATGTAACTAGAAGAGGATTACCCATTTACAAATTAGCAAGTCCAAATGGATCGATACCTTAAATGTAACTAGAAGAGGATTACCCATTTACAAATTAGCAAGTACAAAGGGATCGATACCTTAAATGTAACTAGAAGAGGATTACCCATTTACAAATTAGCAAGTACAAAGGGATCGATACCTTCAATGTAACTAGAAGAGGATTACCCATTATCAAATTAGCAAGTCCAAATTGATCGATACCTTAAATGTAACTAGAAGAGGATTACCCATTTACAAATTAGCAAGTCCAAATGGATCGATACCTTAAATGTAACTAGAAGAGGATTACCCATTTACAAATTAGCAAGTACAAAGGGATCGATACCTTAAATGTTACTAGAAGAGGATTACCCATTTACAAATTAGCAAGTCCAAATGGATTGATACCTTAAATGTAACTAGAAGAGGATTACCCATTTACAAATTAGCAAGTACAAAGGGATCGATACCTTAAATGTAACTAGAAGAGGATTACCCATTTACAAATTAGCAAGTACAAAGGGATCGATACCTTATATGTAACTAGAAGAGGATTACCCATTTACAAATTAGCAAGTACAAAGGGATCGATACCTTAAATGTAACTAGAAGAGGATTACCCATTTACAAATTAGCAAGTACAAAGGGATCGATACCTTCAATGTAACTAGAAGAGGATTACCCATTATCAAATTAGCAAGTCCAAATTGATCGATACCTTAAATGTAACTAGAAGAGGATTACCCATTTACAAATTAGCAAGTCCAAATGGATCGATACCTTATAAGTAACTAGAAGAGGATTACCCATTTACAAATTAGCAAGTACAAAGGGATCGATACCTTCAATGTAACTAGAAGAGGATTACCCATTATCAAATTAGCAAGTCCAAATGGATCGATACCTTAAATGTAACTAGAGGAGGATTACCCATTTACAAATTAGCAAGTACAAAGGGATCGATACCTTATATGTAACTAGAAGAGGATTACCCATTTACAAATTAGCAAGTACAAAGGGATCGATACCTTAAATGTAACTAGAAGAGGATTACCCATTTACAAATTAGCAAGTACAAAGGGATCGATACCTTCAATGTAACTAGAAGAGGATTACCCATTATCAAATTAGCAAGTCCAAATTGATCGATACCTTAAATGTAACTAGAAGAGGATTACCCATTTACAAACTAGCAAGTCCAAATGGATCGATACCTTAAATGTAACTAGAAGAGGATTACCCATTTACAAATTAGCAAGTACAAAGGGATCGATACCTTAAATGTTACTAGAAGAGGATTACCCATTTACAAATTAGCAAGTCCAAATGGATCGATACCTTAAATGTAACTAGAAGAGGATTACCCATTTACAAATTAGCAAGTACAAAGGGATCGATACCTTCAATGTAACAAGAAGAGGAATACCCATTATCAAATTAGCAAGTCCAAATTGATCGATACCTTATATGTAACTAGAAGAGGATTACCCATTTACAAATTAGCAAGTATAAAGGGATCGATACCTTATATGTAACTAGAAGAGGATTACCCATTTACAAATTAGCAAGTCCAAATGGATCGATACCTTAAATGTAACTAGAAGAGGATTACCCATTTACAAATTAGCAAGTACAAAGGGATCGATACCTTAAATGTAACTAGAAGGGGATTACCCATTTACAAATTAGCAAGTACAAAGGGATCGATACCTTCAATGTAACTAGAAGAGGATTACCCATTATCAAATTAGTAAGTCCAAATTGATCGATACCTTAAATGTAACTAGAAGAGGATTACCCATTTACAAATTAGCAAGTCCAAATGGATCGATACCTTATATGTAACTAGAAGAGGATTACCCATTTACAAATTAGTAAGTACAAATTGATCGATACCTTAAATGTAACTAGAAGAGGATTACCCATTTACAAATTAGCAAGTCCAAATGGATCGATACCTTATATGTAACTAGAAGAGGATTACCCATTTACAAATTAGTAAGTTCAAAGGGATCGATACCTTCAATGTAACTAGAAGAGGATTACCCATTATCAAATTAGCAAGTCCAAATTGATCGATACCTTAAATGTAACTAGAAGAGGATTACCCATTTACAAATTAGCAAGTCCAAATGGATCGATACCTTATAAGTAACTAGAAGAGGATTACCCATTTACAAATTAGCAAGTCCAAATGGATCGATACCTTATATGTAACTAGAAGAGGATTACCCATTTACAAATTAGCAAGTCCAAATGGATCGATACCTTATATGTAACTAGAAGAGGATTACCCATTTACAAATTAGCAAGTACAAAGGGATCGATACCTTCAATGTAACTAGAAGAGGATTACCCATTATCAATTTAGCAAGTCCAAATTGATCGATACCTTAAATGTAACTAGAAGAGGATTACCCATTTACAAATTAGCAAGTCCAAATGGATCGATACCTTAAATGTAACTAGAAGAGGATTACCCATTTACAAATTAGCAAGTACAAAGGGATCGATACTTTAAATGTAACTAGAAGAGGATTACCCATTTTCAAATTAGCAAGTCCAAATGGATCGATACCTTAAATGTAACTAGAAGAGGATTACCCATTTACAAATTAGCAAGTACAAAGGGATCGATACCTTAAATGTAACTAGAAGTGGATTACCCATTATCAAATTAGCAAGTCCAAATGGATCGATACCTTAAATGTAACTAGAAGAGGATTACCCATTTACAAATTAGCAAGTACAAAGGGATCGATACTTTAAATGTTACTAGAAGAGGATTACCCATTTACAAATTAGCAAGTCCAAATGGATCGATACCTTAAATGTAACTAGAAGAGGATTACCCATTTACAAATTAGCAAGTACAAAGGGATCGATACCTTAAATGTAACTAGAAGAGGATTACCCATTTACAAATTAGCAAGTACAAAGGGATCGATACCTTATATGTAACTAGAAAAGGATTACCCATTTACAAATTAGCAAGTACAAAGGGATCGATACCTTCAATGTAACTAGAAGAGGATTACCCATTATCAAATTAGCAAGTCCAAATTGATCGATACCTTAAATGTAACTAGAAGAGGATTACCCATTTACAAATTAGCAAGTCCAAATGGATCGATACCTTATATGTAACTAGAAGAGGATTACCTATTTACAAATTAGCAAGTCCAAATGGATCGATACCTTATATGTAACTAGAAGAGGATTACCCATTTACAAATTAGCAAGTACAAAGGGATCGATACCTTCAATGTAACTAGAAGAGGATTACCCATTTACAAATTAGCAAGTCCAAATGGATCGATACCTTATATGTAACTAGAAGAGGATTACCCAATTACAAAATAGCAAGTACAAAGGGATCGATACCTTCAATGTAACTAGAAGAGGATTACCCATTATCAAATTAGCAAGTCCAAATTGATCGATACCTTAAATGTAACTAGAAGAGGATTACCCATTTACAAATTAGCAAGTCCAAATGGATCGATTCCTTATATGTAACTAGAAGAGGATTACCCATTTACAAATTAGCAAGTACAAAGGGATCGATACCTTCAATGTAACTAGAAGAGGATTACCCATTATCAAATTAGCAAGTCCAAATGGATCGATACCTTAAATGTAACTAGAAGAGGATTACCCATTTACAAATTAGCAAGTACAAAGGGATCGATACCTTATATGTAACTAGAAGAGGATTACCCATTTACAAATTAGCAAGTACAAAGGGATCGATACCTTAAATGTAACTAGAAGAGGATTACCCATTTACAAATTAGCAAGTACAAAGGGATCGATACCTTCAATGTAACTAGAAGAGGATTACCCATTATCAAATTAGCAAGTCCAAATTGATCGATACCTTAAATGTAACTAGAAGAGGATTACCCATTTACAAATTAGCAAGTCCAAATGGATCGATACCTTATATGTAGCTAGAAGAGGATTACCCATTTACAAATTAGCAAGTCCAAATGGATCGATACCTTATATGTAACTAGAAGAGGATTACCCATTTACAAATTAGCAAGTACAAAGGGATCTATACCTTCAATGTAACTAGAAGAGGATTACCCATTATCAAATTAGCAAGTCCAAATTGATCGATACCTTAAATGTAACTAGAAGAGGATTACCCATTTACAAATTAGCAAGGCCAAATGGATCGATACCTTATATGTAACTAGAAGAGGATTACCCATTTACAAATTAGCAAGTACAAAGGGATCGATACCTTCAATGTAACTAGAAGAGGATTACCCATTATCAAATTAGCAAGTCCAAATTGATCGATACCTTAAATGTAACTAGAAGAGAATTACCCATTTACAAATTAGCAAGTCCAAATGGAACGATACCTTATATGTAACTAGAAGAGGATTACCCATTTACAAATTAGCAAGTACAAAGGGATCGATACCTTCAATGTAACTAGAAGAGGATTACCCATTATCAAATTAGCAAGTCCAAATTGATCGATACCTTATATGTAACTAGAAGAGGATTACCCATTTACAAATTAGCAAGTACAAAGGGATCGATACCATCAATGTAACTAGAAGAGGATTACCCATTATCAAATTAGCAAGTCCAAATGGATCGATACCTTAAATGTAACTAGAAGAGGATTACCCATTTACAAATTAGCAAGTCCAAATGGATCGATACCTTATAAGTAACTAGAAGAGGATTACCCATTTACAAATTAGCAAGTACAAAGGGATCGATACCTTAAATGTAACTAGAAGTGGATTACCCATTATCAAATTAGCAAGTCCAAATGGATCGATACCTTAAATGTAACTAGAAGAGGATTACCCATTTACAAATTAGCAAGTACAAAGGGATCGATACCTTAAATGTTACTAGAAGAGGATTACCCATTTACAAATTAGCAAGTCCAAATGGATCGATACCTTAAATGTAACTAGAAGAGGATTACCCATTTACAAATTAGCAAGTACAAAGGGATCGATACCTTAAATGTAACTAGAAGAGGATTACCCATTTACAAATTAGCAAGTACAAAGGGATCGATACCTTATATGTAACTAGAAGAGGATTACCCATTTACAAATTAGCAAGTACAAAGGGATCGATACCTTAAATGTAACTAGAAGAGGATTACCCATTTACAAATTAGCAAGTACAAAGGGATCGATACCTTCAATGTAACTAGAAGAGGATTACCCATTATCAAATTAGCAAGTCCAAATTGATCGATACCTTAAATGTAACTAGAAGAGGATTACCCATTTACAAATTAGCAAGTCCAAATGGATCGATACCTTATATGTAACTAGAAGAGGATTACCCATTTACAAATTAGCAAGTCCAAATGGATCGATACCTTAAATGTAACTAGAAGAGGATTACCCATTTACAAATTAGCAAGTACAAAGGGATCGATACCTTAAATGTAACTAGAAGAGGATTACCCATTTACAAATTAGCAAGTACAAAGGGATCGATACCTTCAATGTAACTAGAAGAGGATTACCCATTATCAAATTAGCAAGTCCAAATTGATCGATACCTTAAATGTAACTAGAAGCGGATTACCCATTTACAAATTAGCAAGTCCAAATGGATCGATACCTTATATGTAACTAGAAGAGGATTACCCATTTACAAATTAGCAAGTACAAAGGGATCGATACCTTCAATGTAACTAGAAGAGGATTACCCATTATCAAATTAGCAAGTCCAAATGGATCGATACCTTAAATGTAACAAGAAGAGGATTACCCATTTACAAATTAGCAAGTACAAAGGGATCGATACCTTATATGTAACTAGAAGAGGAGTACCCATTTACAAATTAGCAAGTACAAAGGGATCGATACTTTAATGTAACTAGAAGAGGATTACCCATTTACAAATTAGCAAGTACAAAGGGATCGATACCTTCAATGTAACTAGAAGAGGATTACCCATTATCAAATTAGCAAGTCCAAATTGATCGATACCTTAAATGTAACTAGAAGAGGATTACCCATTTACAAATTAGCAAGTCCAAATGGATCGATAAGTTAAATGTAACTAGAAGAGGATTACCCATTTACAAATTAGCAAGTACAAAGGGATCGATTCCTTAAATGTTACTAGAAGAGGATTACCCATTTACAAATTAGCAAGTCCAAATGGATCGATACCTTAAATGTAACTAGAAGAGAATTACCCATTTACAAATTAGCAAGTACAAAGGGATCGATACCTTAAATGTAACTAGAAGAGGATTACCCATTTACAAATTAGCAAGTACAAAGGGATCGATACCTTATATGTAACTAGAAGAGGATTACCCATTTACAAATTAGCAAGTACAAAGGGATCGATACCTTAAATGTAACTAGAAGAGGATTACCCATTTACAAATTAGCAAGTACAAAGGGATCGATACCTTCAATGTAACTAGAAGAGGATTACCCATTATCAAATTAGCAAGTCCAAATTGATCGATACCTTAAATGTAACTAGAAGAGGATTACCCATTTACAAATTAGCAAGTCCAAATGGATCGATACCTTATATGTAACTAGAAGAGGATTACCCATTTACAAATTAGCAAGTCCAAATTGATCGATACCTTAAATGTAACTAGAAGAGGATTACCCATTTACAAATTAGCAAGTACAAACGGATCGATACCTTAAATGTAACTAGAAGAGGATTACCCATTTACAAATTAGCAAGTACAAAGGGATCGATACCTTCAATGTAACTAGAAGAGGATTACCCATTATCAAATTAGCAAGTCCAAATTGATCGATAACTTAAATGTAACTAGAAGAGGATTACCCATTTACAAATTAGCAAGTCCAAATGGATCGATACCTTAAATGTAACTAGAAGAGGATTACCCATTTACAAATTAGCAAGTACAAAGGGATCGATACCTTAAATGTTACTAGAAGAGGATTACCCATTTACAAATTAGCAAGTCCAAATGGATCGATACCTTAAATGTAACTAGAAGAGGATTACCCATTTACAAATTAGCAAGTACAAAGGGATCGATACCTTAAATGTAACTAGAAGAGGATTACCCATTTACAAATTAGCAAGTACAAAGGGATCGATACCTTATATGTAACTAGAAGAGGATTACCCATTTACAAATTAGCAAGTACAAAGGGATCGATACCTTAAATGTAACTAGAAGAGGATTACCCATTTACAAATTAGCAAGTACAAAGGGATCGATACCTTCAATGTAACTAGGAGAGGATTACCCATTATCAAATTAGCAAGTCCAAATTGATCGATACCTTAAATGTAACTAGAAGAGGATTACTCATTTACAAATTAGCAAGTCCAAATGGATCGATACCTTATATGTAACTAGAAGAGGATTACCCAATTACAAATTAGCAAGTACAAAGGGATCGATACCTTAAATGTAACTAGAAGAGGATTACCCATTTACAAATTAGCAAGTACAAAGGGATCGATACCTTCAATGTAACTAGAAGAGGATTAGCCATTTACAAATTAGCAAGTACAAAGGGATCGATACCTTAAATGTAACTAGAAGAGGATTACCCATTTACAAATTAGCAAGTACAAAGGGATCGATACCTTCAATGTAACTAGAAGAGGATTACCCATTATCAAATTAGCAAGTCCAAATGGATCGATACCTTAAATGTAACTAGAAGAGGATTACCCATTTACAAATTAGCAAGTACAAAGGGATCGATACCTTATATGTAACTAGAAGAGGATTACTCATTTACAAATTAGCAAGTACAAAGGGATCGATACCTTAAATGTAACTAGAAGAGGATTACCCATTTACAAATTAGCAAGTACAAAGGGATCGATACCTTCAATGTAACTAGAAGAGGATTACCCATTATCAAATTAGCAAGTACAAATTGATCGATACCTTAAATGTAACTAGAAGAGGATTACCCATTTACAAATTAGCAAGTACAAAGGGATCGATACCTTAAATGTTACTAGAAGAGGATTACCCATTTACAAATTAGCAAGTCCAAATGGATCGATACCTTAAATGTAACTAGAAGAGGATTACCCATTTACAAATTAGCAAGTACAAAGGGATCGATACCTTCAATGTAACTAGAAGAGGATTACCCATTATCAAATTAGCAAGTCCAAATTGATCGATACCTTAAATGTAACTAGAAGCGGATTACCCATTTACAAATTAGCAAGTCCAAATGGATCGATACCTTATATGTAACTAGAAGAGGATTACCCATTTACAAATTAGCAAGTACAAAGGGATCGATACCTTCAATGTAACTAGAAGAGGATTACCCATTATCAAATTAGCAAGTCCAAATGGATCGATACCTTAAATGTAACAAGAAGAGGATTACCCATTTACAAATTAGCAAGTACAAAGGGATCGATACCTTATATGTAACTAGAAGAGGAGTACCCATTTACAAATTAGCAAGTACAAAGGGATCGATACCTTAAATGTAACTAGAAGAGGATTACCCATTTACAAATTAGCAAGTACAAAGGGATCGATACCTTCAATGTAACTAGAAGAGGATTACCCATTATCAAATTAGCAAGTCCAAATTGATCGATACCTTAAATGTAACTAGAAGAGGATTACCCATTTACAAATTAGCAAGTCCAAATGGATCGATAAGTTAAATGTAACTAGAAGAGGATTACCCATTTACAAATTAGCAAGTACAAAGGGATCGATTCCTTAAATGTTACTAGAAGAGGATTACCCATTTACAAATTAGCAAGTCCAAATGGATCGATACCTTAAATGTAACTAGAAGAGAATTACCCATTTACAAATTAGCAAGTACAAAGGGATCGATACCTTAAATGTAACTAGAAGAGGATTACCCATTTACAAATTAGCAAGTACAAAGGGATCGATACCTTATATGTAACTAGAAGAGGATTACCCATTTACAAATTAGCAAGTACAAAGGGATCGATACCTTAAATGTAACTAGAAGAGGATTACCCATTTACAAATTAGCAAGTACAAAGGGATCGATACCTTCAATGTAACTAGAAGAGGATTACCCATTATCAAATTAGCAAGTCCAAATTGATCGATACCTTAAATGTAACTAGAAGAGGATTACCCATTTACAAATTAGCAAGTCCAAATGGATCGATACCTTATATGTAACTAGAAGAGGATTACCCATTTACAAATTAGCAAGTCCAAATTGATCGATACCTTAAATGTAACTAGAAGAGGATTACCCATTTACAAATTAGCAAGTACAAACGGATCGATACCTTAAATGTAACTAGAAGAGGATTACCCATTTACAAATTAGCAAGTACAAAGGGATCGATACCTTCAATGTAACTAGAAGAGGATTACCCATTATCAAATTAGCAAGTCCAAATTGATCGATACCTTAAATGTAACTAGAAGAGGATTACCCATTTACAAATTAGCAAGTCCAAATGGATCGATACCTTAAATGTAACTAGAAGAGGATTACCCATTTACAAATTAGCAAGTACAAAGGGATCGATACCTTAAATGTTACTAGAAGAGGATTACCCATTTACAAATTAGCAAGTCCAAATGGATCGATACCTTAAATGTAACTAGAAGAGGATTACCCATTTACAAATTAGCAAGTACAAAAGGATCGATACCTTAAATGTAACTAGAAGAGGATTACCCATTTACAAATTAGCAAGTACAAAGGGATCGATACCTTATATGTAACTAGAAGAGGATTACCCATTTACAAATTAGCAAGTACAAAGGGATCGATACCTTAAATGTAACTAGAAGAGGATTACCCATTTACAAATTAGCAAGTACAAAGGGATCGATACCTTCAATGTAACTAGGAGAGGATTACCCATTATCAAATTAGCAAGTCCAAATTGATCGATACCTTAAATGTAACTAGAAGAGGATTACTCATTTACAAATTAGCAAGTCCAAATGGATCGATACCTTATATGTAACTAGAAGAGGATTACCCATTTACAAATTAGCAAGTCCAAATGGATCGATACCTTAAATGTAACTAGAAGAGGATTACCCATTTACAAATTAGCAAGTACAAAGGGATCGATACCTTAAATGTAACTAGAAGAGGATTACCCATTTACAAATTAGCAAGTACAAAGGGATCGATACCTTCAATGTAACTAGAAGAGGATTACCCATTATCAAATTAGCAAGTCCAAATTGATCGATACCTTAAATGTAACTAGAAGAGGATTACCCATTTACAAATTAGCAAGTCCAAATGGATCGATACCTTATATGTAGCTAGAAGAGGATTACCCATTTACAAATTAGCAAGTCCAAATGGATCGATACCTTATATGTAACTAGAAGAGGATTACCCATTTACAAATTAGCAAGTACAAAGGGATCGATACCTTAAATGTAACTAGAAGAGGATTACCCATTTACAAATTAGCAAGTACAAAGGGATCGATACCTTAAATGTAACTAGAAGAGGATTACCCATTATCAAATTAGCAAGTCCAAATTGATCGATACCTTAAATGTAACTAGAAGAGGATTACTCATTTACAAATTAGCAAGTCCAAATGGATCGATTCCTTATATGTAACTAGAAGAGGATTACCCATTTACAAATTAGCAAGTACAAAGGGATCGATACCTTCAATGTAACTAGAAGAGGATTACCCATTATCAAATTAGCAAGTCCAAATGGATCGATACCTTAAATGTAACTAGAAGAGGATTACCCATTTACAAATTAGCAAGTACAAAGGGATCGATACCTTATATGTAACTAGAAGAGGATTACCCATTTACAAATTAGCAAGTACAAAGGGATCGATACCTTAAATGTAACTAGAAGAGGATTACCCATTTACAAATTAGCAAGTACAAAGGGATCGATACCTTCAATGTAACTAGAAGAGGATTACCCATTATCAAATTAGCAAGTCCAAATTGATCGATACCTTAAATGTAACTAGAAGAGGATTACCCATTTACAAATTAGCAAGTCCAAATGGATCGATACCTTATATGTAGCTAGAAGAGGATTACCCATTTACAAATTAGCAAGTCCAAATGGATCGATACCTTATATGTAACTAGAAGAGGATTACCCATTTACAAATTAGCAAGTACAAAGGGATCGATACCTTCAATGTAACTAGAAGAGGATTACCCATTATCAAATTAGCAAGTCCAAATTGATCGATACCTTAAATGTAACTAGAAGAGGATTACCCATTTACAAATTAGCAAGGCCAAATGGATCGATACCTTATATGTAACTAGAAGAGGATTACCCATTTACAAATTAGCAAGTACAAAGGGATCGATACCTTCAATGTAACTAGAAGAGGATTACCCATTATCAAATTAGCAAGTCCAAATTGATCGATACCTTAAATGTAACTAGAAGAGAATTACCCATTTACAAATTAGCAAGTCCAAATGGAACGATACCTTATATGTAACTAGAAGAGGATTACCCATTTACAAATTAGCAAGTACAAAGGGATCGATACCTTCAATGTAACTAGAAGAGGATTACCCATTATCAAATTAGCAAGTCCAAATTGATCGATACCTTATATGTAACTAGAAGAGGATTACCCATTTACAAATTAGCAAGTACAAAGGGATCGATACCATCAATGTAACTAGAAGAGGATTACCCATTATCAAATTAGCAAGTCCAAATGGATCGATACCTTAAATGTAACTAGAAGAGGATTACCCATTTACAAATTAGCAAGTCCAAATGGATCGATACCTTATAAGTAACTAGAAGAGGATTACCCATTTACAAATTAGCAAGTACAAAGGGATCGATACCTTAAATGTAACTAGAAGTGGATTACCCATTATCAAATTAGCAAGTCCAAATGGATCGATACCTTAAATGTAACTAGAAGAGGATTACCCATTTACAAATTAGCAAGTACAAAGGGATCGATACCTTAAATGTTACTAGAAGAGGATTACCCATTTACAAATTAGCAAGTCCAAATGGATCGATACCTTAAATGTAACTAGAAGAGGATTACCCATTTACAAATTAGCAAGTACAAAGGGATCGATACCTTAAATGTAACTAGAAGAGGATTACCCATTTACAAATTAGCAAGTACAAAGGGATCGATACCTTATATGTAACTAGAAGAGGATTACCCATTTACAAATTAGCAAGTACAAAGGGATCGATACCTTAAATGTAACTAGAAGAGGATTACCCATTTACAAATTAGCAAGTACAAAGGGATCGATACCTTCAATGTAACTAGAAGAGGATTACCCATTATCAAATTAGCAAGTCCAAATTGATCGATACCTTAAATGTAACTAGAAGAGGATTACCCATTTACAAATTAGCAAGTCCAAATGGATCGATACCTTATATGTAACTAGAAGAGGATTACCCATTTACAAATTAGCAAGTCCAAATGGATCGATACCTTAAATGTAACTAGAAGAGGATTACCCATTTACAAATTAGCAAGTACAAAGGGATCGATACCTTAAATGTAACTAGAAGAGGATTACCCATTTACAAATTAGCAAGTACAAAGGGATCGATACCTTCAATGTAACTAGAAGAGGATTACCCATTATCAAATTAGCAAGTCCAAATTGATCGATACCTTAAATGTAACTAGAAGCGGATTACCCATTTACAAATTAGCAAGTCCAAATGGATCGATACCTTATATGTAACTAGAAGAGGATTACCCATTTACAAATTAGCAAGTACAAAGGGATCGATACCTTCAATGTAACTAGAAGAGGATTACCCATTATCAAATTAGCAAGTCCAAATGGATCGATACCTTAAATGTAACAAGAAGAGGATTACCCATTTACAAATTAGCAAGTACAAAGGGATCGATACCTTATATGTAACTAGAAGAGGAGTACCCATTTACAAATTAGCAAGTACAAAGGGATCGATACTTTAATGTAACTAGAAGAGGATTACCCATTTACAAATTAGCAAGTACAAAGGGATCGATACCTTCAATGTAACTAGAAGAGGATTACCCATTATCAAATTAGCAAGTCCAAATTGATCGATACCTTAAATGTAACTAGAAGAGGATTACCCATTTACAAATTAGCAAGTCCAAATGGATCGATAAGTTAAATGTAACTAGAAGAGGATTACCCATTTACAAATTAGCAAGTACAAAGGGATCGATTCCTTAAATGTTACTAGAAGAGGATTACCCATTTACAAATTAGCAAGTCCAAATGGATCGATACCTTAAATGTAACTAGAAGAGAATTACCCATTTACAAATTAGCAAGTACAAAGGGATCGATACCTTAAATGTAACTAGAAGAGGATTACCCATTTACAAATTAGCAAGTACAAAGGGATCGATACCTTATATGTAACTAGAAGAGGATTACCCATTTACAAATTAGCAAGTACAAAGGGATCGATACCTTAAATGTAACTAGAAGAGGATTACCCATTTACAAATTAGCAAGTACAAAGGGATCGATACCTTCAATGTAACTAGAAGAGGATTACCCATTATCAAATTAGCAAGTCCAAATTGATCGATACCTTAAATGTAACTAGAAGAGGATTACCCATTTACAAATTAGCAAGTCCAAATGGATCGATACCTTATATGTAACTAGAAGAGGATTACCCATTTACAAATTAGAAAGTCCAAATTGATCGATACCTTAAATGTAACTAGAAGAGGATTACCCATTTACAAATTAGCAAGTACAAACGGATCGATACCTTAAATGTAACTAGAAGAGGATTACCCATTTACAAATTAGCAAGTACAAAGGGATCGATACCTTCAATGTAACTAGAAGAGGATTACCCATTATCAAATTAGCAAGTCCAAATTGATCGATACCTTAAATGTAACTAGAAGAGGATTACCCATTTACAAATTAGCAAGTCCAAATGGATCGATACCTTAAATGTAACTAGAAGAGGATTACCCATTTACAAATTAGCAAGTACAAAGGGATCGATACCTTAAATGTTACTAGAAGAGGATTACCCATTTACAAATTAGCAAGTCCAAATGGATCGATACCTTAAATGTAACTAGAAGAGGATTACCCATTTACAAATTAGCAAGTACAAAGGGATCGATACCTTAAATGTAACTAGAAGAGGATTACCCATTTACAAATTAGCAAGTACAAAGGGATCGATACCTTATATGTAACTAGAAGAGGATTACCCATTTACAAATTAGCAAGTACAAAGGGATCGATACCTTAAATGTAACTAGAAGAGGATTACCCATTTACAAATTAGCAAGTACAAAGGGATCGATACCTTCAATGTAACTAGGAGAGGATTACCCATTATCAAATTAGCAAGTCAAAATTGATCGATACCTTAAATGTAACTAGAAGAGGATTACTCATTTACAAATTAGCAAGTCCAAATGGATCGATACCTTATATGTAACTAGAAGAGGATTACCCATTTACAAATTAGCAAGTACAAAGGGATCGATAACTTAAATGTAACTAGAAGAGGATTACCCATTTACAAATTAGCAAGTACAAAGGGATCGATACCTTCAATGTAACTAGAAGAGGATTAGCCATTTACAAATTAGCAAGTACAAAGGGATCGATACCTTAAATGTAACTAGAAGAGGATTACCCATTTACAAATTAGCAAGTACAAAGGGATCGATACCTTCAATGTAACTAGAAGAGGATTACCCATTATCAAATTAGCAAGTCCAAATGGATCGATACCTTAAATGTAACTAGAAGAGGATTACCCATTTACAAATTAGCAAGTACAAAGGGATCGATACCTTATATGTAACTAGAAGAGGATTACTCATTTACAAATTAGCAAGTACAAAGGGATCGATACCTTAAATGTAACTAGAAGAGGATTACCCATTTACAAATTAGCAAGTACAAAGGGATCGATACCTTCAATGTAACTAGAAGAGGATTACCCATTATCAAATTAGCAAGTACAAATTGATCGATACCTTAAATGTAACTAGAAGAGGATTACCCATTTACAAATTAGCAAGTACAAAGGGATCGATACCTTAAATGTTACTAGAAGAGGATTACCCATTTACAAATTAGCAAGTCCAAATGGATCGATACCTTAAATGTAACTAGAAGAGGATTACCCATTTACAAATTAGCAAGTACAAAGGGATCGATACCTTCAATGTAACTAGAAGAGGATTACCCATTATCAAATTAGCAAGTCCAAATTGATCGATACCTTAAATGTAACTAGAAGCGGATTACCCATTTACAAATTAGCAAGTCCAAATGGATCGATACCTTATATGTAACTAGAAGAGGATTACCCATTTACAAATTAGCAAGTACAAAGGGATCGATACCTTCAATGTAACTAGAAGAGGATTACCCATTATCAAATTAGCAAGTCCAAATGGATCGATACCTTAAATGTAACAAGAAGAGGATTACCCATTTACAAATTAGCAAGTACAAAGGGATCGATACCTTATATGTAACTAGAAGAGGAGTACCCATTTACAAATTAGCAAGTACAAAGGGATCGATACCTTAAATGTAACTAGAAGAGGATTACCCATTTACAAATTAGCAAGTACAAAGGGATCGATACCTTCAATGTAACTAGAAGAGGATTACCCATTATCAAATTAGCAAGTCCAAATTGATCGATACCTTAAATGTAACTAGAAGAGGATTACCCATTTACAAATTAGCAAGTCCAAATGGATCGATAAGTTAAATGTAACTAGAAGAGGATTACCCATTTACAAATTAGCAAGTACAAAGGGATCGATTCCTTAAATGTTACTAGAAGAGGATTACCCATTTACAAATTAGCAAGTCCAAATGGATCGATACCTTAAATGTAACTAGAAGAGAATTACCCATTTACAAATTAGCAAGTACAAAGGGATCGATACCTTAAATGTAACTAGAAGAGGATTACCCATTTACAAATTAGCAAGTACAAAGGGATCGATACCTTATATGTAACTAGAAGAGGATTACCCATTTACAAATTAGCAAGTACAAAGGGATCGATACCTTAAATGTAACTAGAAGAGGATTACCCATTTACAAATTAGCAAGTACAAAGGGATCGATACCTTCAATGTAACTAGAAGAGGATTACCCATTATCAAATTAGCAAGTCCAAATTGATCGATACCTTAAATGTAACTAGAAGAGGATTACCCATTTACAAATTAGCAAGTCCAAATGGATCGATACCTTATATGTAACTAGAAGAGGATTACCCATTTACAAATTAGCAAGTCCAAATTGATCGATACCTTAAATGTAACTAGAAGAGGATTACCCATTTACAAATTAGCAAGTACAAAGGGATCGATACCTTAAATGTAACTAGAAGAGGATTACCCATTTACAAATTAGCAAGTACAAAGGGATCGATACCTTCAATGTAACTAGAAGAGGATTACCCATTATCAAATTAGCAAGTCCAAATTGATCGATACCTTAAATGTAACTAGAAGAGGATTACCCATTTACAAATTAGCAAGTCCAAATGGATCGATACCTTAAATGTAACTAGAAGAGGATTACCCATTTACAAATTAGCAAGTACAAAGGGATCGATACCTTAAATGTTACTAGAAGAGGATTACCCATTTACAAATTAGCAAGTCCAAATGGATCGATACCTTAAATGTAACTAGAAGAGGATTACCCATTTACAAATTAGCAAGTACAAAAGGATCGATACCTTAAATGTAACTAGAAGAGGATTACCCATTTACAAATTAGCAAGTACAAAGGGATCGATACCTTATATGTAACTAGAAGAGGATTACCCATTTACAAATTAGCAAGTACAAAGGGATCGATACCTTAAATGTAACTAGAAGAGGATTACCCATTTACAAATTAGCAAGTACAAAGGGATCGATACCTTCAATGTAACTAGGAGAGGATTACCCATTATCAAATTAGCAAGTCCAAATTGATCGATACCTTAAATGTAACTAGAAGAGGATTACTCATTTACAAATTAGCAAGTCCAAATGGATCGATACCTTATATGTAACTAGAAGAGGATTACCCATTTACAAATTAGCAAGTCCAAATGGATCGATACCTTAAATGTAACTAGAAGAGGATTACCCATTTACAAATTAGCAAGTACAAAGGGATCGATACCTTAAATGTAACTAGAAGAGGATTACCCATTTACAAATTAGCAAGTACAAAGGGATCGATACCTTCAATGTAACTAGAAGAGGATTACCCATTATCAAATTAGCAAGTCCAAATTGATCGATACCTTAAATGTAACTAGAAGAGGATTACCCATTTACAAATTAGCAAGTCCAAATGGATCGATACCTTAAATGTAACTAGAAGAGGATTACCCATTTACAAATTAGCAAGTACAAAGGGATCGATACCTTAAATGTTACTAGAAGAGGATTACCCATTTACAAATTAGCAAGTCCAAATGGATCGATACCTTAAATGTAACTAGAAGAGGATTACCCATTTACAAATTAGCAAGTACAAAGGGATCGATACCTTAAATGTAACTAGAAGAGGATTACCCATTTACAAATTAGCAAGTACAAAGGGATCGATACCTTATATGTAACTAGAAGAGGATTACCCATTTACAAATTAGCAAGTACAAAGGGATCGATACCTTAAATGTAACTAGAAGAGGATTACCCATTTACAAATTAGCAAGTACAAAGCTATCGATACCTTCAATGTAACTAGAAGAGGATTACCCATTATCAAATTAGCAAGTACAAATTGATCGATACCTTAAATGTAACTAGAAGAGGATTACCCATTTACAAATTAGCAAGTACAAAGGGATCGATACCTTAAATGTAACTAGAAGAGGATTACCCATTTACAAATTAGCAAGTCCAAATGGATCGATACCTTAAATGTAACTAGAAGAGGATTACCCATTTACAAATTAGCAAGTACAAAGGGATCGATACCTTAAATGTAACTAGAAGAGGATTACCCATTTACAAATTAGCAAGTACAAAGGGATCGATACCTTATATGTAACTAGAAGAGGATTACCCATTTACAAATTAGCAAGTACAAAGGGATCGATACCTTAAATGTAACTAGAAGAGGATTACCCATTTACAAATTAGCAAGTACAAAGGGATCGATACCTTCAATGTAACTAGAAGAGGATTACCCATTATCAAATTAGCAAGTCCAAATTGATCGATACCTTAAATGTAACTAGAAGAGGATTACCCATTTACAAATTAGCAAGTCCAAATGGATCGATACCTTATATGTAACTAGAAGAGGATTACCCATTTACAAATTAGCAAGTCCAAATGGATCGATACCTTAAATGTAACTAGAAGAGGATTACCCATTTACAAATTAGCAAGTACAAAGGGATCGATACCTTAAATGTAACTAGAAGAGGATTACCCATTTACAAATTAGCAAGTACAAAGGGATCGATACCTTAAATGTAACTAGAAGAGGATTACCCATTTACAAATTAGCAAGTACAAAGGGATCGATACCTTAAATGTAACTAGAAGAGGATTACCCATTTACAAATTAGCAAGTACAAAGGGATCGATACCTTATATGTAACTAGAAGAGGATTACCCATTTACAAATTAGCAAGTCCAAATGGATCGATACCTTATATGTAACTAGAAGAGGATTACCCATTTACAAATTAGCAAGTACATAGGGATCGATACCTACAATGTAACTAGAAGAGGATTACCCATTTACAAATTAGCAAGTCCAAATGGATCGGTACCTTATATGTAACTAGAAGAGGATTACCCATTTACAAATTAGCAAGTCCAAATGGATCGATACCTTATAAGTAACTAGAAGAGGATTACCCATTTACAAATTAGCAAGTACAAAGGGATCGATACCTTAAATGTAACTAGAAGTGGATTACCCATTATCAAATTAGCAAGTCCAAATGGATCGATACCTTAAATGTAACTAGAAGAGGATTACCCATTTACAAATTAGCAAGTACAAAGGGATCGATACCTTAAATGTTACTAGAAGAGGATTACCCATTTACAAATTAGCAAGTACAAAGGGATCGATACCTTCAATGTAACTAGAAGAGGATTACCCATTTACAAATTAACAAGTACAAAGGGATCGATACCTTCAATGTAACTAGAAGAGGATTTCCCATTATCAAATTAGCAAGTCCAAATTGATCGATACCTTAAATGTAACTAGAAGAGGATTACCCATTTACAAATTAGCAAGTCCAAATGGATCGATACCTTATATGTAATTAGAAGAGGATTACCCATTTACAAATTAGCAAGTCCAAATGGATCGATACCTTATATGTAACTAGAAGAGGATTACCCATTTACAAATTAGCAAGTACATAGGGATCGATACCTTCAATGTAACTAGAAGAGGATTACCCATTTACAAATTAGCAAGTACAAAGGGATCGATACCTTATATGTAACTAGAAGAGGATTACCCATTTACAAATTAGCAAGTACAAAGGGATCGATACCTTCAATGTAACTAGAAGAGGATTACCCATTATCAAATTAGCAAGTCCAAATGCATCGATACCTTATATGTAACTAGAAGAGGATTACCCATTTACAAATTAGCAAGTACAAAGGGATCGATACCTTAAATGTAACTAGAAGAGGATTACCCATTTACAAATTAGCAAGTACAAAGGGATCGATACCTTCAATGTAACTAGAAGAGGATTACCCATTATCAAATTAGCAAGTCCAAATGCATCGATACCTTATATGTAACTAGAAGAGGATTACCCATTTACAAATTAGCAAGTACAAAGGGATCGATACCTTAAATGTAACTAGAAGAGGATTACCCATTTACAAATTAGCAAGTACAAAGGGATCGATACCTTAAATGTAACTAGAAGAGGATTACCCATTTACAAATTAGCAAGTACAAAGGGATCGATACCTTATATGTAACTAGAAGAGGATTACCCATTTACAAATTAGCAAGTCCAAATGGATCGATACCTTATATGTAATTAGAAGAGGATTACCCATTTACAAATTAGCAAGTCCAAATGGATCGATACCTTATATGTAACTAGAAGAGGATTACCCATTTACAAATTAGCAAGTCCAAATGGATCGATAACTTAAATGTAACTAGAAGTGGATTACCCATTTACAAATTAGCAAGTACAAAGGGATCGATACCTTAAATGTAACTAGAAGAGGATTACCCATTTACAAATTAGCAAGTACAAAGGGATCGATACCTTATATGTAACTAGAAGAGGATTACCCATTTACAAATTAGCAAGTCCAAATGGATCGATACCTTATATGTAATTAGAAGAGGATTACCCATTTACAAATTAGCAAGTCCAAATGGATCGATACCTTATATGTAACTAGAAGAGGATTACCCATTTACAAATTAGCAAGTACATAGGGATCGATACCTTCAATGTAACTAGAAGAGGATTACCCATTTACAAATTAGCAAGTACAAAGGGATCGATACCTTATATGTAACTAGAAGAGGATTACCCATTTACAAATTAGCAAGTACAAAGGAATCGATACCTTCAATGTAACTAGAAGAGGATTACCCATTATCAAATTAGCAAGTCCAAATGCATCGATACCTTAAATGTAACTAGAAGAGGATTACCCATTTACAAATTAGCAAGTACAAAGGGATCGATACCTTATATGTAACTAGAAGAGGATTACCCATTTACAAATTAGCAAGTACAAAGGGATCGATACCGTAAATGTAACTAGAAGAGGATTACCCATTTAAAAATTAGCAAGTACAAAGGGATCGATACCTTCAATGTAACTAGAAGAGGATTACCCATTATCAAATTAGCAAGTCCAAACTGATCGATACCTTAAATGTAACTAGAAGAGGATTACCCATTTACAAATTAGCAAGTCCAAATTGATCGATACCTTATATGTAACTAGAAGAGGATTACCCATTTACAAATTAGCAAGTACAAAGGGATCGATACCTTAAATGTAACTAGAAGAGGATTACCCATTATCAAATTAGCAAGTCCAAATGGATCGATACCTTATAAGTAACTAGAAGAGGATTACCCATTTACAAATTAGCAAGTACAAAGGGATCGATACCTTAAATGTAACTAGAAGTGGATTACCCATTATCAAATTAGCAAGTCCAAATGGATCGATACCTTAAATGTAACTAGAAGAGGATTACCCATTTACAAATTAGCAAGTACAAAGGGATCGATACCTTAAATGTTACTAGAAGAGGATTACCCATTTACAAATTAGCAAGTACAAAGGGATCGATACCTTCAATGTAACTAGAAGAGGATTACCCATTTACAAATTAGCAAGTACAAAGGGATCGATACCTTCAATGTAACTAGAAGAGGATTACCCATTATCAAATTAGCAAGTCCAAATTGATCGATACCTTAAATGTAACTAGAAGAGGATTACCCATTTACAAATTAGCAAGTCCAAATGGATCGATACCTTATATGTAACTAGAAGAAGATTACCCATTTACAAATTAGCAAGTCCAAATGGATCGATACCTTAAATGTTACTAGAAGTGGATTACCCATTTACAAATTAGCAAGTCCAAATGGATCGATACCTTAAATGTAACTAGAAGAGGATTACCCATTTACAAATTAGCAAGTACAAAGGGATCGATACCTTAAATGTAACTAGAAGAGGATTACCCATTTACAAATTAGCAAGTACAAAGGGATCGATACCTTATATGTAACTAGAAGAGGATTACCCATTTACAAATTAGCAAGTCCAAATTGATCGATACCTTAAATGTAACTAGAAGAGGATTACCCATTTACAAATTAGCAAGTCCAAATGAATCGATACCTTATATGTAACTAGAAGAGGATTACCCATTTACAAATTAGCAAGTCCAAATGGATCGATACCTTAAATGTAACTAGAAGAGGATTACCCATTTACAAATTAGCAAGTACAAAGGGATCGATACCTTAAATGTAACTAGAAGAGGATTACCCATTTACAAATTAGCAAGTACAAGGGGATCGATACCTTATATGTAACTAGAAGAGGATTACCCATTTACAAATTAGCAAGTCCAAATGGATCGATACCTTATATGTAATTAGAAGAGGATTACCCATTTACAAATTAGCAAGTCCAAATGGATCGATACCTTATATGTAACTAGAAGAGGATTACCCATTTACAAATTAGCAAGTACATAGGGATCGATACCTTCAATGTAACTAGAAGAGGATTACATATTATCAAATTAGCAAGTCAAAATTGATCGATACCTTAAATGTAACTAGAAGAGGATTACCCATTTACAAATTAGCAAGTCCAAATGGATCGATACCTTATATGTAACTAGAAGAGGATTACCCATTTACAAATTAGCAAGTCCAAATGGATCGATACCTTATATGTAACTAGAAGAGGATTACCCATTTACAAATTAGCAAGTACAAAGGGATCGATACCTTCAATGTAACTAGAAGAGGATTACCCATTATCAAATTAGCAAGTCCAAATTGATCGATACCTTAAATGTAACTAGAAGAGGATTACCAATTTACAAATTAGCAAGTCCAAATGGATCGATACCTTAAATGTAACTAGAAGAGGATTACCCATTATCAAATTAGCAAGTCCAAATTGATCGATACCTTAAATGTAACTAGAAGAGGATTACCCATTTACAAATTAGCAAGTCCAAATGGATCGATACCTTATATGTAACTAGAAGAGGATTACCCATTTACAAATTAGCAAGTACAAAGGGATCGATACCTTAAATGTTACTAGAAGAGGATTACCCATTTACAAATTAGCAAGTCCAAATGGATCGATACCTTAAATGTAACTAGAAGAGGATTACCCATTTACAAATTAGCAAGTACAAAGGGATCGATACCTTAAATGTAACTAGAAGAGGATTACCCATTTACAAATTAGCAAGTACAAAGGGATCGATACCTTATATGTAACTAGAAGAGGATTACCCATTTACAAATTAGCAAGTACAAAGGGATCGATACCTTAAATGTAACTAGAAGAGGATTACCCATTTACAAATTAGCAAGTCCAAATGGATCGATACCTTATATGTAACTAGAAGAGGATTACCCATTTACAAATTAGCAAGTACATAGGGATCGATACCTACAATGTAACTAGAAGAGGATTACCCATTTACAAATTAGCAAGTCCAAATGGAACGATACCTTATATGTAACTAGAAGAGAATTACCCATTTACAAATTAGCAAGTACAAAGGGATCGATACCTTCAATGTAACTAGAAGAGGATTACCCATTATCAAATTAGCAACTCCAAATTGATCGATACCTTAAATGTAACTAGAAGAGGATTACCCATTTACAAATTAGCAAGTCCAAATGGATCGATACCTTATAAGTAACTAGAAGAGGATTACCCATTTACAAATTAGCAAGTACAAAGGGATCGATACCTTAAATGTAACTAGAAGTGGATTACCCATTATCAAATTAGCAAGTCCAAATGGATCGATACCTTAAATGTAACTAGAAGAGGATTACCCATTTACAAATTAGCAAGTACAAAGGGATCGATACCTTAAATGTTACTAGAAGAGGATTACCCATTTACAAATTAGCAAGTACAAAGGGATCGATACCTTCAATGTAACTAGAAGAGGATTACCCATTTACAAATTAACAAGTACAAAGGGATCGATACCTTCAATGTAACTAGAAGAGGATTTCCCATTATCAAATTAGCAAGTCCAAATTGATCGATACCTTAAATGTAACTAGAAGAGGATTACCCATTTACAAATTAGCAAGTCCAAATGGATCGATACCTTATATGTAACTAGAAGAGGATTACCCATTTACAAATTAGCAAGTCCAAATGGATCGATACCTTATATGTAACTAGAAGAGGATTACCCATTTACAAATTAGCAAGTACAAAGGGATCGATACCTTAAATGTTACTAGAAGAGGATTACCCATTTACAAATTAGCAAGTCCAAATGGATCGATACCTTAAATGTAACTAGAAGAGGATTACCCATTTACAAATTAGCAAGTACAAAGGGATCGATACCTTAAATGTAACTAGAAGAGGATTACCCATTTACAAATTAGCAAGTACAAAGGGATCGATACCTTATATGTAACTAGAAGAGGATTACCCATTTACAAATTAGCAAGTCAAAGGGATCGATACCTTAAATGTAACTAGAAGAGGATTACCCATTTACAAATTAGCAAGTCCAAATGGATCGATACCTTATATGTAACTAGAAGAGGATTACCCATTTACAAATTAGCAAGTACAAAGGGATCGATACCTTAAATGTAACTAGAAGAGGATTACCCATTTACAAATTAGCAAGTACAAAGGGATCGATACCTTAAATGTAACTAGAAGAGGATTACCCATTTACAAATTAGCAAGTACAAAGGGATCGATACCTTAAATGTAACTAGAAGAGGATTACCCATTTACAAATTAGCAAGTACATAGGGATCGATACCTTCAATGTAACTAGAAGAGGATTACCCATTTACAAATTAGCAAGTCCAAATGGATCGATACCTTATATGTAACTAGAAGAGGATTACCCATTTACAAATTAGCAAGTACAAAGGGATCGATACCTTAAATGTAACTAGAAGAGGATTACCCATTTACAAATTAGCAAGTACAAAGGGATCGATACCTTATATGTAACTAGAAGAGGATTACCCATTTACAAATTAGCAAGTACAAAGGGATCGATACCTTATATGTAACTAGAAGAGGATTACCCATTTACAAATTAGCAAGTACAAAGGGATCGATACCTTCAATGTAACTAGAAGAGGATTACCCATTATCAAATTAGCAAGTCCAAATGCATCGATACCTTATATGTAACTAGAAGAGGATTACCCATTTACAAATTAGCAAGTACAAAGGGATCGATACCTTAAATGTAACTAGAAGAGGATTACCCATTTTCAAATTAGCAAGTACAAAGGGATCGATACCTTCAATGTAACTAGAAGAGGATTACCCATTATCAAATTAGCAAGTCCAAATGCATCGATACCTTATATGTAACTAGAAGAGGATTACCCATTTACAAATTAGCAAGTACAAAGGGATCGATACCTTAAATGTAACTAGAAGAGGATTACCCATTTACAAATTAGCAAGTACAAAGGGATCGATACCTTAAATGTAACTAGAAGAGGATTACCCATTTACAAATTAGCAAGTACAAAGGGATCGATACCTTATATGTAACTAGAAGAGGATTACCCATTTACAATTTAGCAAGTCCAAATGGATCGATACCTTATATGTAATTAGAAGAGGATTACCCATTTACAAATTAGCAAGTCCAAATGGATCGATACCTTATATGTAACTAGAAGGGGATTACCCATTTACAAATTAGCAAGTCCAAATGGATCGATACCTTAAATGTAACTAGAAGTGGATTACCCATTTACAAATTAGCAAGTACAAAGGGATCGATACCTTAAATGTAACTAGAAGAGGATTACCCATTTACAAATTAGCAAGTACAAGGGGATCGATACCTTATATGTAACTAGAAGAGGATTACCCATTTACAAATTAGCAAGTCCAAATGGATCGATACCTTATATGTAATTAGAAGAGGATTACCCATTTACAAATTAGCAAGTCCAAATGGATCGATACCTTATATGTAACTAGAAGAGGATTACCCATTTACAAATTAGCAAGTACATAGGGATCGATACCTTCAATGTAACTAGAAGAGGATTACCCATTATCAAATTAGCAAGTCAAAATTGATCGATACCTTAAATGTAACTAGAAGAGGATTACCCATTTACAAATTAGCAAGTCCAAATGGATCGATACCTTAAATGTAACTAGAAGAGGATTACCCATTTACAAATTAGCAAGTCCAAATGGATCGATACCTTATATGTAACTAGAAGAGGATTACCCATTTACAAATTAGCAAGTCCAAAGGGATCGATACCTTCAATGTAACTAGAAGAGGATTACCCATTATCAAATTAGCAAGTCCAAATTGATCGATACCTTAAATGTAACTAGAAGAGGATTACCCATTTACAAATTAGCAAGTCCAAATGGATCGATACCTTAAATGTAACTAGAAGAGGATTACCCATTATCAAATTAGCAAGTCCAAATTGATCGATACCTTAAATGTAACTAGAAGAGGATTACCCATTTACAAATTAGCAAGTCCAAATGGATCGATACCTTATATGTAACTAGAAGAGGATTACCCATTTACAAATTAGCAAGTACAAAGGGATCGATACCTTAAATGTTACTAGAAGAGGATTACCCATTTACAAATTAGCAAGTCCAAATGGATCGATACCTTAAATGTAACTAGAAGAGGATTACCCATTTACAAATTAGCAAGTACAAAGGGATCGATACCTTAAATGTAACTAGAAGAGGATTACCCATTTACAAATTAGCAAGTACAAAGGGATCGATACCTTATATGTAACTAGAAGAGGATTACCCATTTACAAATTAGCAAGTACAAAGGGATCGATACCTTAAATGTAACTAGAAGAGGATTACCCATTTACAAATTAGCAAGTCCAAATGGATCGATACCTTATATGTAACTAGAAGAGGATTACCCATTTACAAATTAGCAAGTACATAGGGATCGATACCTACAATGTAACTAGAAGAGGATTACCCATTTACAAATTAGCAAGTCCAAATGGAACGATACCTTATATGTAACTAGAAGAGAATTACCCATTTACAAATTAGCAAGTACAAAGGGATCGATACCTTCAATGTAACTAGAAGAGGATTACCCATTATCAAATTAGCAACTCCAAATTGATCGATACCTTAAATGTAACTAGAAGAGGATTACCCATTTACAAATTAGCAAGTCCAAATGGATCGATACCTTATAAGTAACTAGAAGAGGATTACCCATTTACAAATTAGCAAGTACAAAGGGATCGATACCTTAAATGTAACTAGAAGAGGATTACCCATTATCAAATTAGCAAGTCCAAATGGATCGATACCTTAAATGTAACTAGAAGAGGATTACCCATTTACAAATTAGCAAGTACAAAGGGATCGATACCTTAAATGTTACTAGAAGAGGATTACCCATTTACAAATTAGCAAGTACAAAGGGATCGATACCTTCAATGTAACTAGAAGAGGATTACCCATTTACAAATTAACAAGTACAAAGGGATCGATACCTTCAATGTAACTAGAAGAGGATTTCCCATTATCAAATTAGCAAGTCCAAATTGATCGATACCTTAAATGTAACTAGAAGAGGATTACCCATTTACAAATTAGCAAGTCCAAATGGATCGATACCTTATATGTAACTAGAAGAGGATTACCCATTTACAAATTAGCAAGTCCAAATGGATCGATACCTTATATGTAACTAGAAGAGGATTACCCATTTACAAATTAGCAAGTACAAAGGGATCGATACCTTAAATGTTACTAGAAGAGGATTACCCATTTACAAATTAGCAAGTCCAAATGGATCGATACCTTAAATGTAACTAGAAGAGGATTACCCATTTACAAATTAGCAAGTACAAAGGGATCGATACCTTAAATGTAACTAGAAGAGGATTACCCATTTACAAATTAGCAAGTACAAAGGGATCGATACCTTATATGTAACTAGAAGAGGATTACCCATTTACAAATTAGCAAGTACAAAGGGATCGATACCTTAAATGTAACTAGAAGAGGATTACCCATTTACAAATTAGCAAGTCCAAATGGATCGATACCTTATATGTAACTAGAAGAGGATTACCCATTTACAAATTAGCAAGTACATAGGGATCGATACCTTCAATGTAACTAGAAGAGGATTACCCATTTACAAATTAGCAAGTCCAAATGGATCGATACCTTATATGTAACTAGAAGAGGATTACCCATTTACAAATTAGCAAGTACAAAGGGATCGATACCTTAAATGTAACTAGAAGAGGATTACCCATTTACAAATTAGCAAGTACAAAGGGATCGATACCTTATATGTAACTAGAAGAGGATTACCCATTTACAAATTAGCAAGTACAAAGGGATCGATACCTTATATGTAACTAGAAGAGGATTACCCATTTACAAATTAGCAAGTACAAAGGGATCGATACCTTCAATGTAACTAGAAGAGGATTACCCATTATCAAATTAGCAAGTCCAAATGCATCGATACCTTATATGTAACTAGAAGAGGATTACCCATTTACAAATTAGCAAGTACAAAGGGATCGATACCTTAAATGTAACTAGAAGAGGATTACCCATTTTCAAATTAGCAAGTACAAAGGGATCGATACCTTCAATGTAACTAGAAGAGGATTACCCATTATCAAATTAGCAAGTCCAAATGCATCGATACCTTATATGTAACTAGAAGAGGATTACCCATTTACAAATTAGCAAGTACAAAGGGATCGATACCTTAAATGTAACTAGAAGAGGATTACCCATTTACAAATTAGCAAGTACAAAGGGATCGATACCTTATATGTAACTAGAAGAGGATTACCCATTTACAAATTAGCAAGTACAAAGGGATCGATACCTTATATGTAACTAGAAGAGGATTACCCATTTACAAATTAGCAAGTCCAAATGGATCGATACCTTATATGTAATTAGAAGAGGATTACCCATTTACAAATTAGCAAGTCCAAATGGATCGATACCTTATATGTAACTAGAAGAGGATTACCCATTTACAAATTAGCAAGTCCAAATGGATCGATACCTTAAATGTAACTAGAAGTGGATTACCCATTTACAAATTAGCAAGTACAAAGGGATCGATACCTTAAATGTAACTAGAAGAGGATTACCCATTTACAAATTAGCAAGTACAAAGGGATCGATACCTTATATGTAACTAGAAGAGGATTACCCATTTACAAATTAGCAAGTCCAAATGGATCGATACCTTATATGTAATTAGAAGAGGATTACCCATTTACAAATTAGCAAGTCCAAATGGATCGATACCTTATATGTAACTAGAAGAGGATTACCCATTTACAAATTAGCAAGTACATAGGGATCGATACCTTCAATGTAACTAGAAGAGGATTACCCATTTACAAATTAGCAAGTACAAAGGGATCGATACCTTATATGTAACTAGAAGAGGATTACCCATTTACAAATTAGCAAGTACAAAGGGATCGATACCTTCAATGTAACTAGAAGAGGATTACCCATTATCAAATTAGCAAGTCCAAATGCATCGATACCTTAAATGTAACTAGAAGAGGATTACCCATTTACAAATTAGCAAGTACAAAGGGATCGATACCTTATATGTAACTAGAAGAGGATTACCCATTTACAAATTAGCAAGTACAAAGGGATCGATACCGTAAATGTAACTAGAAGAGGATTACCCATTTAAAAATTAGCAAGTACAAAGGGATCGATACCTTCAATGTAACTAGAAGAGGATTACCCATTATCAAATTAGCAAGTCCAAACTGATCGATACCTTAAATGTAACTAGAAGAGGATTACCCATTTACAAATTAGCAAGTCCAAATTGATCGATACCTTATATGTAACTAGAAGAGGATTACCCATTTACAAATTAGCAAGTACAAAGGGATCGATACCTTAAATGTAACTAGAAGAGGATTACCCATTATCAAATTAGCAAGTCCAAATGGATCGATACCTTATATGTAACTAGAAGAGGATTACCCATTTACAAATTAGCAAGTACAAAGGGATCGATACCTTAAATGTAACTAGAAGTGGATTACCCATTATCAAATTAGCAAGTCCAAATGGATCGATACCTTAAATGTAACTAGAAGAGGATTACCCATTTACAAATTAGCAAGTACAAAGGGATCGATACCTTAAATGTTACTAGAAGAGGATTACCCATTTACAAATTAGCAAGTACAAAGGGATCGATACCTTCAATGTAACTAGAAGAGGATTACCCATTTACAAATTAGCAAGTACAAAGGGATCGATACCTTCAATGTAACTAGAAGAGGATTACCCATTATCAAATTAGCAAGTCCAAATTGATCGATACCTTAAATGTAACTAGAAGAGGATTACCCATTTACAAATTAGCAAGTCCAAATGGATCGATACCTTATATGTAACTAGAAGAGGATTACCCATTTACAAATTAGCAAGTCCAAATGGATCGATACCTTAAATGTTACTAGAAGAGGATTACCCATTTACAAATTAGCAAGTCCAAATGGATCGATACCTTAAATGTAACTAGAAGAGGATTACCCATTTACAAATTAGCAAGTACAAAGGGATCGATACCTTAAATGTAACTAGAAGAGGATTACCCATTTACAAATTAGCAAGTACAAAGGGATCGATACCTTATATGTAACTAGAAGAGGATTACCCATTTACAAATTAGCAAGTCCAAATTGATCGATACCTTAAATGTAACTAGAAGAGGATTACCCATTTACAAATTAGCAAGTCCAAATGAATCGATACCTTATATGTAACTAGAAGAGGATTACCCATTTACAAATTAGCAAGTCCAAATGGATCGATACCTTAAATGTAACTAGAAGAGGATTACCCATTTACAAATTAGCAAGTACAAAGGGATCGATACCTTAAATGTAACTAGAAGAGGATTACCCATTTACAAATTAGCAAGTACAAGGGGATCGATACCTTATATGTAACTAGAAGAGGATTACCCATTTACAAATTAGCAAGTCCAAATGGATCGATACCTTATATGTAATTAGAAGAGGATTACCCATTTACAAATTAGCAAGTCCAAATGGATCGATACCTTATATGTAACTAGAAGAGGATTACCCATTTACAAATTAGCAAGTACATAGGGATCGATACCTTCAATGTAACTAGAAGAGGATTACCCATTATCAAATTAGCAAGTCAAAATTGATCGATACCTTAAATGTAACTAGAAGAGGATTACCCATTTACAAATTAGCAAGTCCAAATGGATCGATACCTTATATGTAACTAGAAGAGGATTACCCATTTACAAATTAGCAAGTCCAAATGGATCGATACCTTATATGTAACTAGAAGAGGATTACCCATTTACAAATTAGCAAGTACAAAGGGATCGATACCTTCAATGTAACTAGAAGAGGATTACCCATTATCAAATTAGCAAGTCCAAATTGATCGATACCTTAAATGTAACTAGAAGAGGATTACCCATTTACAAATTAGCAAGTCCAAATGGATCGATACCTTAAATGTAACTAGAAGAGGATTACCCATTATCAAATTAGCAAGTCCAAATTGATCGATACCTTAAATGTAACTAGAAGAGGATTACCCATTTACAAATTAGCAAGTCCAAATGGATCGATACCTTATATGTAACTAGAAGAGGATTACCCATTTACAAATTAGCAAGTACAAAGGGATCGATACCTTAAATGTTACTAGAAGAGGATTACCCATTTACAAATTAGCAAGTCCAAATGGATCGATACCTTAAATGTAACTAGAAGAGGATTACCCATTTACAAATTAGCAAGTACAAAGGGATCGATACCTTAAATGTAACTAGAAGAGGATTACCCATTTACAAATTAGCAAGTACAAAGGGATCGATACCTTATATGTAACTAGAAGAGGATTACCCATTTACAAATTAGCAAGTACAAAGGGATCGATACCTTAAATGTAACTAGAAGAGGATTACCCATTTACAAATTAGCAAGTACATAGGGATCGATACCTTATATGTAACTAGAAGAGGATTACCCATTTACAAATTAGCAAGTACAAATGGATCGATACCTTATATGTAACTAGAAGAGGATTACCCATTTACAAATTAGCAAGTACATAGGGATCGATACCTACAATGTAACTAGAAGAGGATTACCCATTTACAAATTAGCAAGTCCAAATGGATCGATACCTTATATGTAACTAGAAGAGGATTACCCATTTACAAATTAGCAAGTACATAGGGATCGATACCTTCAATGTAACTAGAAGAGGATTACCCATTTACAAATTAGCAAGTACAAAGGGATCGATACCTTATATGTAACTAGAAGAGGATTACCCATTTACAAATTAGCAAGTACAAAGGGATCGATACCTTCAATGTAACTAGAAGAGGATTACCCATTATCAAATTAGCAAGTCCAAATGCATCGATACCTTATATGTAACTAGAAGAGGATTACCCATTTACAAATTAGCAAGTACAAAGGGATCGATACCTTAAATGTAACTAGAAGAGGATTACCCATTTACAAATTAGCAAGTACAAAGGGATCGATACCTTCAATGTAACTAGAAGAGGATTACCCATTATCAAATTAGCAAGTCCAAATGCATCGATACCTTATATGTAACTAGAAGAGGATTACCCATTTACAAATTAGCAAGTACAAAGGGATCGATACCTTAAATGTAACTAGAAGAGGATTACCCATTTACAAATTAGCAAGTACAAAGGGATCGATACCTTAAATGTAACTAGAAGAGGATTACCCATTTACAAATTAGCAAGTACAAAGGGATCGATACCTTATATGTAACTAGAAGAGGATTACCCATTTACAAATTAGCAAGTCCAAATGGATCGATACCTTATATGTAATTAGAAGAGGATTACCCATTTACAAATTAGCAAGTCCAAATGGATCGATACCTTATATGTAACTAGAAGAGGATTACCCATTTACAAATTAGCAAGTCCAAATGGATCGATAACTTAAATGTAACTAGAAGTGGATTACCCATTTACAAATTAGCAAGTACAAAGGGATCGATACCTTAAATGTAACTAGAAGAGGATTACCCATTTACAAATTAGCAAGTACAAAGGGATCGATACCTTATATGTAACTAGAAGAGGATTACCCATTTACAAATTAGCAAGTACAAAGGGATCGATACCTTCAATGTAACTAGAAGAGGATTACCCATTATCAAATTAGCAAGTCAAAATTGATCGATACCTTAAATGTAACTAGAAGAGGATTACCCATTTACAAATTAGCAAGTCCAAATGGATCGATACCTTATATGTAACTAGAAGAGGATTACCCATTTACAAATTAGCAAGTCCAAATGGATCGATACCTTATATGTAACTAGAAGAGGATTACCCATTTACAAATTAGCAAGTACAAAGGGATCGATACCTTCAATGTAACTAGAAGAGGATTACCCATTATCAAATTAGCAAGTCCAAATTGATCGATACCTTAAATGTAACTAGAAGAGGATTACCAATTTACAAATTAGCAAGTCCAAATGGATCGATACCTTAAATGTAACTAGAAGAGGATTACCCATTATCAAATTAGCAAGTCCAAATTGATCGATACCTTAAATGTAACTAGAAGAGGATTACCCATTTACAAATTAGCAAGTCCAAATGGATCGATACCTTATATGTAACTAGAAGAGGATTACCCATTTACAAATTAGCAAGTACAAAGGGATCGATACCTTAAATGTTACTAGAAGAGGATTACCCATTTACAAATTAGCAAGTCCAATTGGATCGATACCTTAAATGTAACTAGAAGAGGATTACCCATTTACAAATTAGCAAGTACAAAGGGATCGATACCTTAAATGTAACTAGAAGAGGATTACCCATTTACAAATTAGCAAGTACAAAGGGATCGATACCTTATATGTAACTAGAAGAGGATTACCCATTTACAAATTAGCAAGTACAAAGGGATCGATACCTTAAATGTAACTAGAAGAGGATTACCCATTTACAAATTAGCAAGTCCAAATGGATCGATACCTTATATGTAACTAGAAGAGGATTACCCATTTACAAATTAGCAAGTACATAGGGATCGATACCTACAATGTAACTAGAAGAGGATTACCCATTTACAAATTAGCAAGTCCAAATGGATCGATACCTTATATGTAACTAGAAGAGGATTACCCATTTACAAATTAGCAAGTACATAGGGATCGATACCTTCAATGTAACTAGAAGAGGATTACCCATTTACAAATTAGCAAGTACAAAGGGATCGATACCTTATATGTAACTAGAAGAGGATTACCCATTTACAAATTAGCAAGTACAAAGGGATCGATACCTTCAATGTAACTAGAAGAGGATTACCCATTATCAAATTAGCAAGTCCAAATGGATCGATACCTTATATGTAACTAGAAGAGGATTACCCATTTACAAATTAGCAAGTACAAAGGGATCGATACCTTAAATGTAACTAGAAGAGGATTACCCATTTACAAATTAGCAAGTACAAAGGGATCGATACCTTCAATGTAACTAGAAGAGGATTACCCATTATCAAATTAGCAAGTCCAAATGCATCGATACCTTATATGTAACTAGAAGAGGATTACCCATTTACAAATTAGCAAGTACAAAGGGATCGATACCTTAAATGTAACTAGAAGAGGATTACCCATTTACAAATTAGCAAGTACAAAGGGATCGATACCTTAAATGTAACTAGAAGAGGATTACCCATTTACAAATTAGCAAGTACAAAGGGATCGATACCTTATATGTAACTAGAAGAGGATTACCCATTTACAAATTAGCAAGTCCAAATGGATCGATACCTTATATGTAATTAGAAGAGGATTACCCATTTACAAATTAGCAAGTCCAAATGGATCGATACCTTATATGTAACTAGAAGAGGATTACCCATTTACAAATTAGCAAGTCCAAATGGATCGATAACTTAAATGTAACTAGAAGTGGATTACCCATTTACAAATTAGCAAGTACAAAGGGATCGATACCTTAAATGTAACTAGAAGAGGATTACCCATTTACAAATTAGCAAGTACAAAGGGATCGATACCTTATATGTAACTAGAAGAGGATTACCCATTTACAAATTAGCAAGTACAAAGGGATCGATACCTTATATGTAACTAGAAGAGGATTACCCATTTACAAATTAGCAAGTCCAAATGGATCGATACCTTATATGTAATTAGAAGAGGATTACCCATTTACAAATTAGCAAGTCCAAATGGATCGATACCTTATATGTAACTAGAAGAGGATTACCCATTTACAAATTAGCAAGTACATAGGGATCGATACCTTCAATGTAACTAGAAGAGGATTACCCATTTACAAATTAGCAAGTACAAAGGGATCGATACCTTATATGTAACTAGAAGAGGATTACCCATTTACAAATTAGCAAGTACAAAGGGATCGATACCTTCAATGTAACTAGAAGAGGATTACCCATTATCAAATTAGCAAGTCCAAATGCATCGATACCTTAAATGTAACTAGAAGAGGATTACCCATTTACAAATTAGCAAGTACAAAGGGATCGATACCTTATATGTAACTAGAAGAGGATTACCCATTTACAAATTAGCAAGTACAAAGGGATCGATACCGTAAATGTAACTAGAAGAGGATTACCCATTTAAAAATTAGCAAGTACAAAGGGATCGATACCTTCAATGTAACTAGAAGAGGATTACCCATTATCAAATTAGCAAGTCCAAACTGATCGATACCTTAAATGTAACTAGAAGAGGATTACCCATTTACAAATTAGCAAGTACAAAGGGATCGATACCTTAAATGTAACTAGAAGAGGATTACCCATTATCAAATTAGCAAGTCCAAATGGATCGATACCTTATAAGTAACTAGAAGAGGATTACCCATTTACAAATTAGCAAGTACAAAGGGATCGATACCTTAAATGTAACTAGAAGTGGATTACCCATTATCAAATTAGCAAGTCCAAATGGATCGATACCTTAAATGTAACTAGAAGAGGATTACCCATTTACAAATTAGCAAGTACAAAGGGATCGATACCTTAAATGTTACTAGAAGAGGATTACCCATTTACAAATTAGCAAGTACAAAGGGATCGATACCTTCAATGTAACTAGAAGAGGATTACCCATTTACAAATTAGCAAGTACAAAGGGATCGATACCTTCAATGTAACTAGAAGAGGATTACCCATTATCAAATTAGCAAGTCCAAATTGATCGATACCTTAAATGTAACTAGAAGAGGATTACCCATTTACAAATTAGCAAGTCCAAATGGATCGATACCTTATATGTAACTAGAAGAGGATTACCCATTTACAAATTAGCAAGTCCAAATGGATCGATACCTTAAATGTTACTAGAAGAGGATTACCCATTTACAAATTAGCAAGTCCAAATGGATCGATACCTTAAATGTAACTAGAAGAGGATTACCCATTTACAAATTAGCAAGTACAAAGGGATCGATACCTTAAATGTAACTAGAAGAGGATTACCCATTTACAAATTAGCAAGTACAAAGGGATCGATACCTTATATGTAACTAGAAGAGGATTACCCATTTACAAATTAGCAAGTCCAAATTGATCGATACCTTAAATGTAACTAGAAGAGGATTACCCATTTACAAATTAGCAAGTCCAAATGGATCGATACCTTATATGTAACTAGAAGAGGATTACCCATTTACAAATTAGCAAGTCCAAATGGATCGATACCTTAAATGTAACTAGAAGAGGATTACCCATTTACAAATTAGCAAGTACAAAGGGATCGATACCTTAAATGTAACTAGAAGAGGATTACCCATTTACAAATTAGCAAGTACAAAGGGATCGATACCTTATATGTAACTAGAAGAGGATTACCCATTTACAAATTAGCAAGTCCAAATGGATCGATACCTTATATGTAATTAGAAGAGGATTACCCATTTACAAATTAGCAAGTCCAAATGGATCGATACCTTATATGTAACTAGAAGAGGATTACCCATTTACAAATTAGCAAGTACATAGGGATCGATACCTTCAATGTAACTAGAAGAGGATTACCCATTATCAAATTAGCAAGTCAAAATTGATCGATACCTTAAATGTAACTAGAAGAGGATTACCCATTTACAAATTAGCAAGTCCAAATGGATCGATACCTTATATGTAACTAGAAGAGGATTACCCATTTACAAATTAGCAAGTCCAAATGGATCGATACCTTATATGTAACTAGAAGAGGATTACCCATTTACAAATTAGCAAGTACAAAGGGATCGATACCTTCAATGTAACTAGAAGAGGATTACCCATTATCAAATTAGCAAGTCCAAATTGATCGATACCTTAAATGTAACTAGAAGAGGATTACCCATTTACAAATTAGCAAGTCCAAATGGATCGATACCTTAAATGTAACTAGAAGAGGATTACCCATTATCAAATTAGCAAGTCCAAATTGATCGATACCTTAAATGTAACTAGAAGAGGATTACCCATTTACAAATTAGCAAGTCCAAATGGATCGATACCTTATATGTAACTAGAAGAGGATTACCCATTTACAAATTAGCAAGTACAAAGGGATCGATACCTTAAATGTTACTAGAAGAGGATTACCCATTTACAAATTAGCAAGTCCAAATGGATCGATACCTTAAATGTAACTAGAAGAGGATTACCCATTTACTAATTAGCAAGTACAAAGGGATCGATACCTTAAATGTAACTAGAAGAGGATTACCCATTTACAAATTAGCAAGTACAAAGGGATCGATACCTTATATGTAACTAGAAGAGGATTACCCATTTACAAATTAGCAAGTACAAAGGGATCGATACCTTAAATGTAACTAGAAGAGGATTACCCATTTACAAATTAGCAAGTCCAAATGGATCGATACCTTATATGTAACTAGAAGAGGATTACCCATTTACAAATTAGCAAGTACATAGGGATCGATACCTACAATGTAACTAGAAGAGGATTACCCATTTACAAATTAGCAAGTCCAAATGGATCGATACCTTATATGTAACTAGAAGAGAATTACCCATTTACAAATTAGCAAGTACAAAGGGATCGATACCTTCAATGTAACTAGAAGAGGATTACCCATTATCAAATTAGCAACTCCAAATTGATCGATACCTTAAATGTAACTAGAAGAGGATTACCCATTTACAAATTAGCAAGTCCAAATGGATCGATACCTTATAAGTAACTAGAAGAGGATTACCCATTTACAAATTAGCAAGTACAAAGGGATCGATACCTTAAATGTAACTAGAAGTGGATTACCCATTATCAAATTAGCAAGTCCAAATGGATCGATACCTTAAATGTAACTAGAAGAGGATTACCCATTTACAAATTAGCAAGTACAAAGGGATCGATACCTTAAATGTTACTAGAAGAGGATTACCCATTTACAAATTAGCAAGTACAAAGGGATCGATACCTTCAATGTAACTAGAAGAGGATTACCCATTTACAAATTAACAAGTACAAAGGGATCGATACCTTCAATGTAACTAGAAGAGGATATCCCATTATCAAATTAGCAAGTCCAAATTGATCGATACCTTAAATGTAACTAGAAGAGGATTACCCATTTACAAATTAGCAAGTCCAAATGGATCGATACCTTATATGTAACTAGAAGAGGATTACCCATTTACATATTAGCAAGTCCAAATGGATCGATACCTTATATGTAACTAGAAGAGGATTACCCATTTACAAATTAGCAAGTACAAAGGGATCGATACCTTAAATGTTACTAGAAGAGGATTACCCATTTACAAATTAGCAAGTCCAAATGGATCGATACCTTAAATGTAACTAGAAGAGGATTACCCATTTACAAATTAGCAAGTACAAAGGGATCGATACCTTAAATGTAACTAGAAGAGGATTACCCATTTACAAATTAGCAAGTACAAAGGGATCGATACCTTATATGTAACTAGAAGAGGATTACCCATTTACAAATTAGCAAGTACAAAGGGATCGATACCTTAAATGTAACTAGAAGAGGATTACCCATTTACAAATTAGCAAGTCCAAATGGATCGATACCTTATATGTAACTAGAAGAGGATTACCCATTTACAAATTAGCAAGTACATAGGGATCGATACCTTCAATGTAACTAGAAGAGGATTACCCATTTACAAATTAGCAAGTCCAAATGGATCGATACCTTATATGTAACTAGAAGAGGATTACCCATTTACAAATTAGCAAGTACAAAGGGATCGATACCTTAAATGTAACTAGAAGAGGATTACCCATTTACAAATTAGCAAGTACAAAGGGATCGATACCTTATATGTAACTAGAAGAGGATTACCCATTTACAAATTAGCGAAATAGGTCGAAAAATACCAAAAAATTTTTTTTTTTTTTTTTTTTCAAAATTTCTCCCAAAAATTATTTTCCCCGAGGTGCCCAAAACTGTTTTAATTTCCCGGCTAACACCTCGGGAACCCAAGTGCGGTATGTGGGGCGATATACAGAAGCAAACAAACTTAGTCGAGTGCGGCAACGAAGACCACCGAACCACAGACATTCAGTGCGGGGGGTGGTGGAGCTACGGAGGCTCGAGAAGACGCGGGGACACACCATCTAAGCCCCCCCTAAAGCCACGGTGGCGGTGCCACGCCAACGCTGACTGGCGCCGGGGAAAAGGCGTCCCTAGTGGTACTCCAGGTTTGGGGTCCTGGTTAAAAAACCCCAACCAAGCAAAAATGGAAAGCAAAGAAGACAAGAAAGAGTTTACGGTGCAGGGGCACGGAACCCCAGTACCGGTCGGGGAAGGTGGTGTTGGAGAAGGCCACACCCGACCGTCATCAAGCAACTTCGTCCCAAGAACACCCCCTACAAGATCCCCAGAGGAAGTAAAAAGGGCATTAGAGGAGGTTATTCTCAAATCTCCAGAAACTCCGAGGAACAAAGAGCAAAAAAAGAGAATACTTGCTGCCCAACTCCTAGAACAGGAGGAGGCAGCCAGGAAGACACATGTGAAACCTACGAAATCGCTGGTGCCTGCGAAATCGCCTGGGAAAGCGCCACTGTTACAACTTGACGTAACCACAGAAATCGCATTAGCACGTAGAGCGAAACAGAGAGAGAAAACTAAAGAGAAAGATAAAGAGAAAGAAAAAGAGAAAGAGAAAGAAAAGAAAGAGAAAGGGGCAACGCAGACGATGACTGCGAAAACCACCGATATTTCACCGAAGACTACGTTAGCAGTAAAGAGTAACGTCAAAGTTAGGAGCCAGTCGAGCTGTTCTGACACAGCATCGATAATAGACGAGGCAATTTCAAAGATTAACGAAACCCTTCGAAGCCCCCAATGCAGGTCCCTGTACATGCCCTTGAAAGCCGAGATACAGACGTATCTCGGTATGATCAAGAAGGCCCACAACGCAGAGGTACTTGCGGCGGGAACAGCGGGGTGGAGTAATGAAATGAAGGCCGTGCTGGAGAAACTGAATCTCCAGCAGGAACAAATGGCCAAGCAAGACGAACAAATAAAGAAAATGACGAAAATGATAAAAGTCCAAAATGAAAAGATGGAAAAATTATACGCGAAGCAGGGGGCCATACAGCCCGAAATGGAAAATGCCCACCTTGAAGCCACGAAGAGTGGTGGTGGTAGCAGTATGGTGGCCCTGCACGAAAAAATGGAAAAGGAACAAAAAGAACAACACCTCATATTGAATACAAAAATGCAAGACCTGCAGGAGAGGTTCTTCGTGGTGGAGAGGGTCATAGCTGACATTAGCACCACGGGAGTCGAAACGAAATTTGCGGCAGGCGAACTAGAAAGACTAGAAGAGCTTAAGCATCGCCTGAAAGAAATAAGCGAGGAAACAAAGAATATCGCTGGGGCGTATTCTCAAGAGGAATTCGCCCAGCTACTAGATAAACACACAAAGATAATAACTGGAAAAATTGAAGCAGTACAGCCAAAAGCCGCAGAAATCGACGGCAAGGGGGAAACCCTGAAAGCTGAAGAAAGGGCACAAAAAGAAGTCATGGAAAAAATAATAAGTTACGCCGACACAGACAACCCGACATCCTGGGCAACTGTGGTCGACAAAAACAAGGAAAAGAGGAAAAGACAACAAGAAAGAAAGAAAGAGGAGAAACCCAAAGTGGAGAGTGCGAGAGGTGCGAGAGGTGCCGTGAGGCCGACGTGGGGGAAGCCCCCGGCGGTCATAGTCAGGGTGACGGACTCTGCGCCCTACGCCGAGGTTCTCAAACGAATGAAGGCCTCCGGAAAGGATACCATAGAGAACATCAAGAGGGTGAGAAAGACCAGGGGGGGGGACGTCCTTGTTGAATTCCTGCGGGACGATCCTACCATGAGAGGGAAACTAGAGGCCACCCTCGAACCTGAGTCGTACAGAATTACAGAAAAGAAAACGATCATACAAATAAGAGACATAGACGCCACAATGGAAGAGGGGGAGGTGGTAGCCGAAATAGCCAGGTCGGTGGGAGGCGAGGAGACCCAAATCCGAGTCGAATCCCTCAAAGACGCCCCTGGAGGCACAAGGACGGCCACGATCCGAGTAGGAGTGCAAATGGCCAAAAAGATATTAACCCAGAAGATGCGAATAGGCTTCAACAGCGCCTGTCGTACAAAACAGGCAATTCGGTGTTCCAGGTGCTGGGCCACGGATCACGATGGAGGAGGAAGATGCAGTAAGGATGCCCCCGACAACGGTTCCAAGTGTTGGAACTGTTGCAGGGAGGGCCACAAAGCAGGCGAATGTAAGGATGAGGCCTACTGCCATCAATGCAAAAATAGCGGACACAGAGTCGGAAACCGAACGTGTCCGCTAAACAAGGACAAAAGCACGCAAAGGCGAGTTCCGTAAGGAGCTCACCTAAGAAAAGAAGACAGAAGTAACAACAAAAAGAAGAAAAAAGTCCCGAAAGGGTGAAAAACATCAACACGTGACGGTAGTCTGACGTTATACTTTGTGTTCCAGCTACCGACAGAGGAGGGGTTTTTAGTGGGTAACATCACTTGAGATGAGTCCCACACTCCCGGTCTTAGGATAGGCCGGGGTTAGTACATAAAGTATTTTCCCCTCCTCCAACGCACACAAAAAAAAAAAAAAAAAAAAAAAAAAAAAAAGGTTAGGTTAGGTTAGGTTAGGTTAGGTTAGGTTAGGTTAGGTTAGGTTAGGTTAGGTTAGGTTAGGTTAGGTTAGGTTAGGTTAGGTTAGGTTAGGTTAGGTTAGGTTAGGTTAGGTTAGGTTAGGTTAGGTTAGGTTGGGGACCGAAATCCTACTCACACCTCCTCGGGGTGGTCCCTGGTAACTTGCGGAGGAACCTCAGAGATCGGGCGCGAACCCCGGTGGATGGGGGAAATCCGCAAGGCTGACGTGAGAGGTAACAACAAGGAGACGAACACCAGTCTCCCCCAACGCCAAGCTGAGGGAAGTCGACCCGACAGCGGTGCAGACCGGACAGACCGGGTCAAGACTCTGCACACCAGGTTGCAGAGAGGAGATGAGCCTCGCGGGCCACTACCTAGTGGCTCCCAACACGCATCAGTCCAAAGCGATTCGGGTGATGCCGGGGGGTCATTGTGATCAGCCCGGGCCACGTACTCCGTTGGTGCCCAGCGGGAGCCAGCTAATCCGGTGATGACGCGAGGCCGTAGAAAAACGACCAAGCCGCAGACCATCGCAGACGACAGCGGAAGTAATGCCGAGAAGGTCAATCCCGCTGTCGTCGGGGAGGGGGTTTTAGTCGGTAAGAATCCGACACTACCATCCCAGATCATCGGGGTGGTGTCTTTTGAAGATTTCCCCCTTCCCTGCATTAATAAAAAAAAAAAAAAAAAAAAAAAAAAAAAAAAAAAAAAAAAAAAAAAGGTTAGGTTAGGTTAGGTTAGGTTAGGTTAGGTTAGGTTAGGTTAGGTTAGGTTAGGTTAGGTTAGGTTAGGTTAGGTTAGGTTAGGTTAGGTTAGGTTAGGTTAGGTTAGGTTAGGTTAGGTTAGGTTAGGTTAGGTTAGGTTAGGTTAGGTTAGGTTAGGTTAGGTTAGGTTAGGTTAGGTTAGGTTAGGTTAGGTTAGGTTAGGTTAGGTTAGGTTAGGTTAGGTTAGGTTAGGTTAGGTTAGGTTAGGTTAGGTTAGGTTAGGTTAGGTTAGGTTAGGTTAGGTTAGGTTAGGTTAGGTTAGGTTAGGTTAGGTTAGGTTAGGTTAGGTTAGGTTAGGTTAGGTTAGGTTAGGTTAGGTTAGGTTAGGTTAGGTTAGGTTAGGTTAGGTTAGGTTAGGTTTTTTTTTTTCCTCTGTGCCTTATGGGTTAACCACCCACTCGGCGAATTTATTGGTCTGCAAGTGGATACAGACAAACATAACATAAATAATAAAAATGATTAACAATAATAAAATAATTGAACAAAACAAGATGGCAATGTGTAAAAGCTTAAACTAAGTAACAATAACAATGGTAAAACGAAACAAATAACAATAATTAACAATAATGGGAATAATGAAAAAAAAATTTTGTTTGCACACAAGTACGGTGCCATCACCTCCGTACTGTGTGCGATAAAACTATGGCTAGCTGAATTAATTTGCCTACTTCGTGGCACGAAGTGGAGCCTAGGAAATTTCGGTCAAATTGACCGCATCAGGGTTATATAAATGAAGAATTTAGAAAATATTGGTTGAAATTTTTAAATGAAATTAAATTAAATAAACGTGAATATTGTGGTCCATCCCAAACCCAATGGCGGGCAAGTTAAGGTGTCGCATTAAATGATTTAAGAGATTGAATGATAGTTTTAATAAAGGAAGAGAATGAGCGAACGAGAGAAGGATGCTTGCGTAAAAGGGTAAGTTGGAAAGGAGGGATAGAGTTGAAAGTGCATAGGAGAGTGTGACGGAAGCGGGGAACATTGTAGCGGGGACAGCAAGTCAGCAAATGTTGCAGAGTCTGCTCACTTCTGGAATCGCAGGGGCATAAGTCAGTAGGACTGATTTTAAATCTAAAAAGATAATCGCGCGCGTACGAGTGACCCGTCAATATCTGCGTCATCTCGAAGGAAGTATCAAAGGCGCTTCGGAACAAACGGACGTCCAGCAATGTGGGCAAGTGCTGCCGGGTGGTCGAACCTTGGACGGCATTTCTGTACTCGGTGTCCCAAGTACATGCCGACTCAAGACGAATCACCCTTCTTGCGTAACTAAGAGGGAACTGGTTGTATGCCAACCGACTGTGCGAAACAGCCGCATCCTTGGCACATTGATCGGCAACCTCGTTCCCTCCAATGCCGCAATGAGCCTTTACCCACATAAACTTGACGATCGTGTGGTCCTTCAGCATGAGCAGGGTACGATGGATGGAGTTGACTAGGGGCACCGTGCTGCTTCTATTGCTGATGGTAACAAGTGAGGATAGGCTGTCGGAGAAGATACACACAGAGGGTAATCTCCTGGGGGAGATCCAAGCCAGGGCGGCATCGATCGCATATAGCTCGGCTTGAAACACACTGCAAGCACCGTTTAACCGGTACTTGTGCGTCTCAGGCCGAGGCCCTTGGTATATGACGATCGATGCGCCGACCTCCCCGCCTTCCAGCTTGCTACCGTCAGTAAAGATAGCGGCACTTACACCGTCGCATATTCGATCCACTTCCACCGGGTCGCTCGTCTTTCCAAACAAAATCGTCTGCCTCAGGCGAGGATGTAAAAGTCCTGCCGGCGGCACACGATTCTGTAAGACGACGTCGTCTGGAAGTTGATCGAAAGTCCCATCCATTTTCACCTGCTCTACCTTTGCCACCTCCCTGATCCTTAGCTCAATCGGAGTGAATCCGGCTAAGGCGAACGCAGATATCGCGGATACCGTGTGAAAAGCGCGCGTAGCCCTAATGGCGAATGCCCTTTGGAAAGATCGTAACCAACGAAGCACGTATTTGTATTTCAGCACTCCACCCCAGATGAAAGCACCATAAGTGACGGTGGGTTCGATGACCGCGTGGTAGATTGTCTCCACATTACGCGGATTAATCCCCCACGTCGGTCGAACGAACCCACATAAATTTTTAAAAATTTTGTTACATTTTGCCAAAACGTGCCTGACGTGTTCGTGAAATTTTAAATGTTCGTCAATGACAATACCTAAAATTTTGATATGCGGGTCGAAAGTTAGAATTTTGTTGCCGAAATTAATTTTACAAAGTTTGGTTTTGGGGGTGAAGGCGATAGCTTGAGTTTTGGGTGCGCTGAAAGTTAATTTAACTCCAGCGCCCCACTCGCTAATAGCAAACAGCGCCGCGTTGGTACTAATTTCCATCTGCGTTACACTGGGCGAACTCACGATAAGAAGGACGTCATCAGCAAATGCTTGCAGATGACATCCTTTAGGCAAGCCTATATCGAGGAGTTCGTCCAGTATAATATTCCAGAAAGTGGGCCCGCAAACAGAGCCTTGGATGCATCCTTTTGTCATAGACTTGCGCGACTTTCCGTCAGCGTAGGCCAGCTCCACAGACCGATCCGCGATATAACTTTTGATCAAGTTATATAAGTTGGAAGGGCATGAAATGTTTCGCAGTCTGTGAAATAATGCCGGCCACCAAGCGTTGTCGAACGCCGCTTTAATGTCCAAGGATACACCCAAGACCAGGCAGCCTCGATTTTTCTCACGACGGACGATGCTCAGAGCATCGTGTATTGCGTTGGTTGTGGAGGTCTGTTCCCTGAATCCATACTGTCTCGGATTCCATGCCCGGCGCTGCCCACCAAAATAGACGAGCCGTTTGGTGAACAGCTTCTCCAGCAACTTTCCGAGGACGGGCAAGAGTCCTATGGGCCTAAAGGCCGATAGGTCCGTAGGATCGGACCTATTTGGCTTAGGCAAGATCTTCACATAGGCGCGCTTCCACGGCCTCGGAAAGTGGCCGGTTGCCAGACACGAATTCATGAGTTTAGTAATGAATTCAGGGTAGGCCTCCGCAAACACAATGCAGATGTCCGACGTGAGATTGTCGACGCCCGGTGCTCTGTTTGGACTCATTGTAACCAATGCCTCCAACACCTCTCCAACCGAGAATTCCTCTTCATCACCGGTGTCACATGTGTAGGGCGAATCGAACATTTCACGCAACTCCCTATGTCTTAGTAATGTGTCGGAGTCATCGTCCGGATAAAAGTGAGTCAGTAATTTAGTCGCTGTCTCATCGGTGGTCTCTGTGAATTTGTTATCGCACAGCAAGGTGAACGGGGGCCGACGAGCGGGTGCGTCCTTAATCAGCCTGTTGGTCAACGACCACACACTTTCTTGGTGCTGCCCTGTACAAAATTGCCGAAAGTTTTTAGTTGACGTCGAGCGTATCAGGTCACCGTATTCTAGTTTGAGCTCCTTTTGGTCTTCTAAGAGCCATGAAATATCAAGACCCTTTTGAAGACCGGAGTGAATACGATGATGGATCCTGATACACTTACGTTTCAACTCTTCCAATTCTTCGGACCACCACGGGTTGAACGGTCTTTGCTCCCCACGTAGTTTCATGGAAGACATGCAGGCTTTCCTGATGTCCTCCGTGAGAGTCTCGACCGTTCGATCCAAGGAATTAGGTGTGATATTGTTGAAATTTTGTTCCAAAATTTTAGAATTTATAAAATTTTGTTCGAGGTTGAGTCTAAATTTTTGCCAATTGGCGATTTTGTTCCGAAATAAATAAGTACTATTGTTGATGACCGTGCTGACACGGTCATCCACTGAAATTTGGTATGTCAGGGCGTTGTGATCGGATGACTGACAGACCGACTTATCTACGCACCAGAGAGACAAACGGTCGACGATGCTCTCGGAAGCCATCGTTACATCGATTATAGACGATATATGGTTGCCATTTCTGACAACCTCGAATGTCGATGAGCTTCCAGCATTGCATATGTTGAGATCGTGAGAATATGCAATGCTTAGAACATCCTCGCCACGTTGGTCACTCCTGCTCGAACCCCATACAGGGTGCGAACCGTTCACGTCCCCACCCACCACGATGTGCGATCCTTGGGTGTTGGCAAGGAATTCGTCTAGGTGACATAGGGTGTTGTTGTTGTCAAGGTCCGGCTCGATGTACACGCCCGCAACGTACAAGAACCTCTGCTTAAAGTTAATCCTGACCACGCACAGGTTGGTGTCACAGTACTGGGACATGCCCAGTACTGCCCCCAAGCCATGCTTGACCAGAATGCAACTTTTAACCCGAGGGTTATTGCCAAGGCTCTTATTACTTTGAAACACGTGGACACCGTCCATACCCTTGACATGATCAATTCGGCCTACATACGGTTCGGTGATGAGAGCGATATCCCTATCGCTCAGCATAAAATAACTAAGGAATTCCCGATGAGAGGCGTAAGAGCGCATTAGGTTACACTGTACAAATTTTACTG